>OU342742.1:530150212-532814272 GCA_910589775.1 Avena eriantha | reverse complement strand
ATCCATGTGTGGTCTGTGGGAAGAACACACATGAAATTACTCTAGATGTGGTTCATGAAAAGAGCAGACATGTAATGACACCGGTGGATCCATGTGTGGTCTATGAGAGGAACACACATCCAATGACACCGGTGGATCCTTACATGGTTTGTGAGAAGAACACACATGCAATGACACTGGTTATATGTGGTCTGTGAAAATAACACACATGCAATGACACTGGTGGATCCATATGTGGTTTGTCAGAAGGACACACATGCAATGACACTAGTGGATCCATGTGTGGTTCATGGGGGAAGAACACATATGCAATGACACTGGTGATATGTGGTTTGTGAAAATAACTGACATGCAATGACTCTAACTATGGTTAACAAAAAGAGCAGACATGCAATGACACTGGTGGATCCATGTGTGGTTAATGAGAAGAACACACATGCAATGCCACTGGGTGTGGTTCATGATATGGTATGTGAGAAGAACACACATGCAATGACTCTAGCTATGGTTCATGAGAAGAACACACATGAAATGACACTGGTGTATCCTTATGTGGTTTGTGAGAAGAACACACATGCAAGGACTATAGCTGTGGTTCATGGAAAGAACACACATCCAATGACTCTAGCTGTGGTTCATGACAAGAATACACATCCAATGACACTGGTGGATCCATGTGTGGTCTGTGAGAGGATCACACATGCAATGACTCTAACTGTGGTTCATGAAAAGAGCAGACATGCAATGACACCGGTGGATCAATGTGTGGTCTATGGGATGAACACACATCCAATGACACTATTGGATCCATATGTGGTTTGTGAGAAGAACACACATGCAATGACAGTGGTGAATCCATGTGTGGTCTTTGGGAAGAATACACATGCAATGACTCTAGATGTGGTTCATGAAAAGAGCAGACATGTAATGATACCGGTGGATCCATGTGTGGTCTATGAGAGGAACACACATCCAATGACAGTGGTGGATCCTTACGTGGTTTGTGAGAAGAACACACATGTAATGACACTGGTGATATGTGGTCTGTGAAAAGAACACACATGCAATGATACTGGTGGATCCTAATGTGGTTTGTGAGAAGGATACACATGCAATGACACTAGTGGATCCATGTGTGGTTGATGGGGGAAGAACACACATGCAATGACACTGGTGATATGTGGTTTGTGAAAAGAACAGACATGCAATGACTTTAACTATGGTTAATGAAAAGAGCAGACATGCAATGACACTGGTGGATCCATGTGTGGTTAATGAGAAGAACACACATGCAATGACACTGGGTGTGGTTCATGATATGGTTTGTGAGAAGAACACACATGCAATGACTCTATCTGTGGTTCATGAGAAAACAACACATGAAATGACACTAGTGTATCCTTATATGGTTTGTGAGAAGAACACACATGCAAGGACTATAGCTGTGGTTCATGGAAAGAACACACATCCAATGACTCTAGCTGTGGTTCATGAGAAGAATACACATCTAATGACACTGGTGGATCCATGTGTGGTCTGTGAGAGGATCACACATGCAATGACTCTAACTGTGGTTCATGAAAAGTGCAGACATGCAATGAGACCGGTGGATCCATGTGTGTTCTGTGGGATGAACACACATCCAATGACTCTATATGTGGTTCATGAAAAGAGCAGACATGTAATGATACCGGTGGATCCATGTGTGGTCTATGAGAGGAACACACATCCAATGACACCGGTGGATCCTTACGTGGTTTGTGAGAAGAACACACATGTAATGCCACTGGTGATATGTGGTCTGTGAAAAGAACACACATGCAATGATACTGGTGGATCCAAATGTGGTTTGTGAGAGGGATACACATGCAATGACACTAGTGGATCCATGTGTGGTTGATTGGGGAAGAACACACATGCAATGACACTAGTGATATGTGGTTTGTGGAAAGAACAGACATGCAATGACTCTAACTGTGGTTAATGAAAAGAGGAGACATGCAATGACACTGGTGGATCCATGTGTGGTTAATGAGAAGAGGACAAATGCAATGCCACTGGGTGTGGTTCATGATATGGTTTGTGAGAAGAACACACATGCAATGACTCTAGTTGTGGTTCATGAGAAGAACACACATGCAATGACACTGGTGTATCCTTATGTGGTTTGTGAGAAGAACACACATGCAAGGACTCTAGTTGTGGTTCATGGAAAGAACACACATCCAATGACTCTAGTTGTGGTTCATGAGAAGAACACACATCCAATGACACTGGTGGATCCATGTGTGGTCTTTGAGAGGATCACTCTTGCAATGACTCTAACTGTGGTTCATGAAAAGAGCAGACTCTAACTATGGTTCTTGAAAAGAGCAGACTCTAATTGTGGTTCATGAAAGCTATCATTGAAAAACCAGTTATTTGTGAACTTCAGCAAATTATCAACTATTCTTCGACCAAGAGCTAAGTTTGCCATTACCAATTATGATTTACTTTATGTATCTTTTTTGTGTTTCCTTTACTCATTACAAGTTGAGTTATATAATAGTGAGTTGTCTTCTATTATGATCTATGTATTTGATAAATGTGATGCTTCTTGTCCGTATTCTTTTATTGACTCTTCACTCCATAAACCTGAGGCCATGTTTATTGAGCTCAGTTTCGCTTGGGGACAAGCGAAGTCTAAGCTTGGGGGGAGTTGATACGTCCATTTTGCATCACTATTCTATGTCTTAATTCACTATTATTCATTGATATATTTCGTATTGAGAGGTGATACTTATGTTATTTCATCTATTTTTGCATGGTTGATGACTTTTGGAGCATGGACCGCTGCAGTCAGGATTCTGATGCAAAATGTGCTGTTTGGAGGAAAAATTCACGAAGATCAGAAAATCCAGGAAAATATACGGAAAATCCTATTTTTCCAGAAGACTAAGGATGCCAGAAGATGGAGTGGAGGTGGGCCACAGGGGGCCCACACCACCCCATGGCGCGGGCAGGCCTAGGCCACACCTGAAGGTGGTGTGGCCACCCTAGCCCACTCCAGCCTCTCCCCTCTGGCGTATATCATCCTCCCGAAACCCTAAGACTCGGGGAGCGACCATAGAAAGATTCCACCGCCTCTGCGGGGCGGAAAACACCGAGAGAGAAAGATCTCTCCGGCAGACAGATTTCTGCCGGGGGAATTCCTTCCCGAAGAGGGGAGATCGTTGCCATCAACACCACCATCAAGCTGGAATTCATCGGGATCATCATCATCATCATCATCACCACCATCATCACCATCAGCACCCTCATCACCATCTCCATATTGCTGTAACAATTGGTTGAATCTTGCATAAAGGATTGGGCCACTTGTTGCATTTATTCCTACTGTCTTTTATTTACTCGTACTTTGTTTACTTGCTTTATCGAAAACCCCTAAAAATCTGTTTGCTAAGTATTTGCAGAGAATTCCTGATCCATACTACTAGCCAGCACCTTCTGTTCCTCGTTGGGTTCAACACTCTTACTTATCGAAAATACTGCGATACACCCCCTATACTTGTGGGTCATTAAGACTATTTTCTGGCGCCGTTGCCGGGGAGAGAAGGGCTATTGGATAGTGGAATTGGTAAAGGAAACTTCTACTATGAGTATTGTTTACTTCTGCTAGTTTCTTTATTTTCGTTATGGATAATTCGCTGAGTTTCTTATTTGGTAATGCTACTACCACTGCTAAGGTAATAGATAAGCCACCACCTGCTGAGAATGATGTTTTCAAAATACCTACAAGAATTATTGATCGTGTTATGGATAACTACTATGTTGGGGATGGAACTGTCCATCCCGGTGATCATTTACTCTTTATACACGAATTATGCGGGTTGTTCAAGTGTGCAGGTATTACTACATATCAAGTTAAGAAGATGTTATTCTCGTTATCACTGAAAGGAAGAGCTGAGGACTGGTATAAGCTGCTGAAGAATGGTCAAGCTCTGGAATGGGAGGAAATAGTGCCTCTCTTTTATTCAAAGTTTTATCCTCCTAGTGAGATTCATAAAGATCGAAATCAAATATACGACTTTTGGCCTCTTGATGGAGAGAGTACAACTCAAGCTTGGGGGAGATTGAAGTTACTAATGCTCAAATGTCCCATTCATGAGCTCCCCAACAATATTATTATCAATAACTTTTATGCAAGGCTCCCTCTGCATGATAAAGATTTATTGGATGCTTCTTGTGCTGGATCATTCACTCGCATGGAAGAACAAGCTAAATGGGATCTTTTGGACTGTATTCAAGACAATGCTGAAGCTTGGGAGAATGACAAAGGTAGAAAGTCAGGTATAAATTATGATTATGAATGCATTGAATCTTTTATGGGAACTGATGACTTTCAAAATATTAGTAATGCTTATGGTCTAGACTCTCAAGCTATTGGTTCTTATTTTAAGGCTTTTGCTTCCTACATTGAAGTGCCTAAAAAGAAGTGGAATAAGTATCATGAACCTTATAAAGATATTGCGAAGAGTGTTCCTGCAAGAAATACTAAAGTTTACACTGCTGATCATGTCTTACCCAAACATTACATTGAGAAAATGCCTTTCCCCGTTAAGATAAAGGAACATTCTATGATAGCTAGTATGGTTAATGAAAGTATGAATAAGGTTGTTGAACCTGATAAACAAATGGTTGATGAACCTATTGTAGCAAATGTGAAAGACTTTGTTGCTAAATATTAAAAAGAGGGACACACTTCCTTTGTAAGGATACCTCTAATATTGTTTCACAAAGTAGTGTTATGAGAGCTAGTATTCTTGTGTTTTCTGTTAGAATAAGTGATCAGTGCTATGATGGTTCTTGTGATAGCTATGTTGTTAATTTTATGCATGATACTTAAAGTTACTATGAGAGAGGGAAAAGTGTTCTTATGTATCTCAATAATATCAAGTTTCCTCGTTTTATGCTGAAAGTTTTTATATTGCGCTTCTTTTGCCTTCTTATACAAGTTGCCTTTGGTTTCAATAACTTGTTTGTTTACAAAATCCCCTTGCATAGGAAGTGGGTTAGACTTAAATTTGTGTGTTTTTGCTTCTTAATGCTCTCTTTCACTTCAATTCATATCCCTATGAGAGCTTCTTCAAATTATCATGCCTATCTTAATGGCTATAAAGAAAGAGCTTTATGGGAGACAACCCAATTTGTTTTTGCTTTTAGTTTGTTTTTGTTTCTTTGAGTCTTGGAAGTTATTACTTCGGTAATAACCGCTCCTTATCCATTTTGTTTGGTTTTTGTGTCAAGATCAACCTCTCATGAGAGAGAAGTAATATTTGGGGAAGTGGCTGTCCCGAAACAGATTTTTGTGCTTCACCGTAAAGATTCGTGAGAGATCTCTGTATGTCGGATTGAGCTGTAATTTTTTGTGCTTCTGCCCCAGGTTGTTATTTAACTTTCGTTAGTTTTGAACGTTTTTATTTGAGCAACAGAAGATTTTCGAAAAAATTGATCTTTACCTGCTGGTCTGTTTTGATAGATTTTGCCACTCTTGCATTTGCTTTTTTATTCGATTTCCTTTTTGAATTCTTGTTGGGTCTTCGGAAGGAGTTGCTATAGTAGCTTATGTTTTGATGGTTTTCAGTTGAAGTTGGACTCAAAAGGTTTTATCACTTCACTTATACTAATGTTGCTAATAAGAACTGTGTGAAGTTTTGTGTGAAAGAAATTTCTAGGAAGTCGAGATAATGGTATAATAAGGAAGAGAAAGGTTTTATGACTCTAATAATAAGAGTATGAAGATGAAGATATTGATGTTATTCAAGTGATGACTCCGGAAGAATCTACTAGATACCAAATTCAGAGACCTACAGAGTCCGTTTCCAACTAGGTAACAGTTCTGGTAAGAAAAGTTCCGCGAAAATACAATCCAACTATATTTTTGCAGTTTTCAGTTAATAAGGAAAGCTACGAAGAGAAAAAGGGATGGAACGGAGCCAGGGTGGGTCACACCACCCCATGGCGCGGGCCCACCCCTGGCCGCGCCACCAGGTGGTGAGGCCACCCAGGACTCCGCCTCTGACCCGTTTTCTCCCAGTACCTTCCTTTTGATATGAAACTTCGTAATATATAACCCCCCGGATCCCCCGAGGTTCGTATATCGTGTTTTCATCGTTTTTTTGTTCCTATCTGTTTCTACCAGGTAGAATCCCAGATTTGGAGCCACAATGTCTTCCTCTGGATCATCCAAAGGAGATTCCTTAGAAGATATCATCAACCCATACATGAGAGAATTGAAGATTCATCCCAAGGAGTTGTAGCTCGAAGGTGGGGAGGTCCGGATTAAAGAGGTTTAAGGCCCTAAAGGTGAAGGAAGTCTGGAGGACAGGATGGAAGCACTGGAGCAAGAAGTCTTTAGGTACAGGAAGATGGCAGAGCACGAAGTGGATATCATCCATAAGATTTGTTTCGAACTCATCACCGAGCACCAAAAGGAGACTGCTGAACTCAAAGACGAAGTCTTCTCACTCTGCCAAACAACCAACGATTTGCAAGCACAGTTCTATGACATTCAAAATCAAAACTATGAGTATGAGGCTAGATTTAAATGCATAAGTGCTGCTGCAAGTTTCAGGATGTTGGAAACCACGATGTCCTTTGTTGATGGGAAGCCTTTAACCTGGAAGACGGACGAAGATGAGAAGACACCACCACCACCTAAGGAGTAATTCGTCATTAGGTTTGGCACCCCCTTGGTTTGTTCCAAGCTTGGGGGAGTGTCGCGGTATCATATCACTATCTTCTATCTTTTTACCTTATTAGTAGAGTCATATCATGAATATTGGAGTTATTATGTAGGATGGTTTGCATTATGGAAGTGTCCCCTCTCTCGTTAGATATGTATCCCTTGGTGTGAGTTTCTGTTATGGAATATTAATGAGAAGTTCTATCATTCACTCTTTTTCATAGCTTATATTAGTTTTCAATTTGTGGTTATATGATTGATCTTGTTGTTAGTATTTATATCACTTTGGGATCATTGAGTTAATTTAGTTGGTTTTGGCAAACCTGGCTCGGTCAGTAGCACACTATTTTTGAGAGTTGAATGAAAAAGATAAAAGTACCTTTAAAGAAAAATTATTTCGTCATCTTTCTTTCTTGATTTGCTCATAAGTCTAGTATTCTCTAGTTAAGATCTTTTGTGCTTCCAAGGAAGATTGCATGTTTGTCTTTATCACTTGTATGTTTGTTTGTTTCCTTCAACTCTTATACTTGCTACCCAGCCTTGCTAGCCAAAAACCTGTACTGAGAGGGTATTCTTCTCGTGCATCCATCTCCTTTAAACCAAAACCTTTGCCATTTGTGTCCACCATACATACCTAGTAGCATTATTGCTATTCCAAGTAAATTCTTGTTTTATCTACCTCCCAAATTAAACTTGTTATGTGAAAATTAGTGATTAAAGCTCTCACGAACTTGATGGCACACTTTACTTTCTTGCATTTAATAAACTTGAACCACTGGGTCCTTCTTTGTTGCGTATATGCTTGCGCTTTATGAGTTGAAGTTAGCCGAACCATGTATCATGGGGACCGCTTTCAACACTTCATTTGGTACTTTGTACCTAGTTGATATCATGTTCTTTTGCTTATGGATCCCGGCGGTGTGAAATGAAAGTGGAACTTGTAAGATCATGGAGTTTATATGTTTGTTAGAGAAACGCCTGGGCCGCTAGCCTAAGCCATGCCTAATCATGGTGGAAACTTGTAGCATAACTGTAGTGAGCATTCTATGAAGCATCCTCAATAAAAACCTATGCAAATAGCAAATAAAAAGATCGCTGAGATGCTCACTGTCTGCTTGCCTTGTCATTTTGATTATGGAATAGCTCATGTGTCATGTGCAAGGGGTACCCCATTGGCGGTTCTCAATGATACGCATGTATTTACAATGACAAGAGCTTGCTCGTGACTGAAGTTGAGTAGCATGAGGATCGATACTCATAAGTAAGGGGCATGAGATTTCAACTTATAACTTGTCAAGCATATCCACTTAGTTGTGTCACTTTAACCTTAATCACCAAAAGATGCCTATGATAGGGGCAATGAGAGCTGAAAGCTAGTAAGTATCATAATTTTTGGGAGCTCTTTATGAGACTTGCAATCCCTACTTCCCTCTTTGAAGGGCCTTTCTTTTACTTTGTAAATGAGTCAGTAAACCTATTCCCTTCTATCTCAACAAGTATTTTGAGTTGATGTGTTTCATTCATTCATATGATGATTTATTCAATCATGTTTCTTATGTTCCTTGATTTGCACATTGCTCTTATCTTGATGTTTACTACTTTGAAAGCAATCATTGAAAAACCAGTTATTTGTGAACTTCAGCAAATTATCAACTATTCTTCGACCAAGAGCTAAGTTTGTCATTACTAATTATGATTTACTTTATGTATCTTTATTGTGTTTCCTTTACTCATTACAAGTTGAGTTATATAATAGTGAGTTGTCTTCTATTATGATCTATTTATTTGATGAATGTGATGCTTCTTGTCCGTATTATTTTATCGACTCTTCACTCCATAAACCTGAGGCCATGTTTATTGAGCTTAGTTTCGCTTGGGGACAAGCGAAGTCTCAGCTTGGGGGGAGTTGATACGTCCATTTTGCATCACTATTCTATGTCTTAATTCACTATTATTCATTGATATATTTCGTATTGAGAGGTGATACTTATGTTATTTCATCTATTTTTGCATGGTTGATGACTTTTGGAGCATGGACCGCTACAGTCAGGATTCTTATGGAAAATGTGCTATTTGGAGGCAAAATTCGCGAAGATCAGAAAATCCGGGAAAATATACGGAAAATACTATTTTTCCAGAAGAATAAGGATGCTAGAAGATGGAGTGGAGGTGGGCCACAGGGGGCCCACACCACCCCATGGCACGGGCAGGCCTAGGTTGCGCCTGGAGGTGGTGTGGCCGCCCTGGCCCACTCCAGCCTCTCCCCTCTGGCGTATATCATCCTCCCGAAACCCTAAGACTCGGGGAGCGACCACAGAAAGATTCCACCGCCTCTGCGGGGCGGAAAACACCGAGAGAGAATGATCTCTCCGGCAGACAGATTTCTTCCGGGGGAATTCCTTCCCGGAGAGGGGAGATCGTTGCCATCAACACCACCATCAAGCTGGAATTCATCGGGATCATCATCATCATCATCACCATCAGCACCATCATCACCATCTCCATATTTCTGTAACAATTGGTTGAATCTTGCATTAGTTCATAGGGGAAACTTTCCCGATGTTGATTACTTCTTGTAGTTGATGCTATTGAGTGAACCATTGAATTATTGTTTATGTTCAGATTGTTATACATCATTATTCCATCTCTGATCATGATCCATATGATGTCTTGTGAGTAGTTCGTTTTGTTCTTGAGGACATGGGAGAAGTCTTGTTGTTAGTAGTGGAGTTGCGTTGAGCAAGATTCAATAGATTGTTATTTAAGTTGTGGTGTACTTCTTCTAGTGGTGTCATGTGAACGTTGACTACATGACACTTCACCTATATGGGCCTAGGGGAATGCATTGTGTATTTGGCTACTAATCATAGGGGTTGCCGGAGTGACAGAAACCTGAACCCCCGTTAGGAAACCATTGCACAAGGGACGTAAGGGTCTTAGAGTTTAAAGCCGTGGTTAGGTTTCTACCTTAATTACTTTCTTGTACTTACGGATGTTTGCAAGGGGTATAATCACAAGTATGTATTAGTCTTGGATGGGGAGGTACATTAGCACAGCTTCACCCACACAACACTTAGCAAGCTAAAGAAGATTAATCGACTATATGAAGCGAAAGCACTTGACAGTCTTCCCATGTGTCCTCGAGAACGTTTGGTCATCTTAAGTAATACAAGCGGCTTGTCCTTTGCTGCATAAAGGATTGGGCACTTGCTGCATTTATTCCTACTGTCTTTTATTTACTCGTACTTTGTTTACTTGCTTTATCGAAAACCCCTAAAAATCCATTTGCTAAGTATTTGTAGAGAATTCCTGATCCATACCACTAGCCAGCACCTTCTGCTCCTCGTTGGGTTCGACACTCTTACTTATTGAAAATACTGCGATACACCCCCTATACTTGTGGGTCATCAACATGCAATGACACTGGGTGTGGTTCATGATATGGTTTGTGAGAAGAACACACATGCAATGACTCTAGCTGTGGTTCATGAGAAGAACACACATGCAATGACACTGGTGTATCCTTATGTGGTTTGTGAGAAGAGTACACATTCAAGGACTCTAGTTATGGTTCATGGAAAGAACACACATCCAATGACTCTAGCTATGGTTCATGAGAAGAACACACATCCAATGACACTGGTGGATCCATGTGTGGTCTGTGAGAGGATCACACGTGCAATGACTCTAACTGTGGTTCATGAAAAGAGCAGACATGCAATGACACCGGTGGATCCATGTGTGGTTTGTGGGAGGAACACACATCCAATGACACTGCTCGGTCCATATGTGGTTTGTGAGAATAACACACATGCATTGACACTGGTGGATCCATGTGTGGTCTATGGGAAGAACACACATGCAATGACTCTAGATGTGGTTCATGAAAAGAGCATACATGCAATGACACTGGTGGATCCATGTGTGGTCTATGAGAGGAACACACGTCCAATGACACCGGTGGATCCTTACATGGTTTGTGAGAAGAACACACATGCAATGACACTGGTGATATGTGGTCTGTGAAAAGAACACACATGCAATGACACTGGTGGATCCATGTGTGGTTTGTGAGAAGGACACACATGCAATGACACTGGTGGATCCATGTGTGGTTCATGGGGGAAGAACACAAATGCAATGACACTGGTGATATGTGGTTTGTGAAAATAACAGACATGCAATGACTCTAATTGTGCTTAATGGAAAGAGTAGACATGCAATGACACTGGTGGATCCATGTGTGGTTAATGAGAAGAACACACATGCAATGACACTGGGTGTGGTTCATGATATGGTTTGTGAGAAGAACACACATGCAATGAATCTAGTTGTGGTTCATGAGAAGAACACACATGCAATGACACTGGTGTATCCTTATGTGGTTTGTGAGAAGAACACACATGCAAGGACTCTAGCTGTGGTTCATGGAAAGAACACACATCCAATGACTCTAGCTGTGGTTCATGAGAAGAACACACATCCAATGACACTGGTGGATCCATGTGTGGTCTGTGAGAGGATCACACATGCAATGACTCTAACTGTGGTTCATGAAAAGAGTAGACATGCAATGACACCGGTGGATCCAAGTGTGGTCTGTGGGAGGAAGACACATCCAATGACACTACTGGATCCATATGTGTTTTGTGAGAAGAACACACATGCAAAGGCACTGGTGGATCCATGTGTGGTCTGTGGGAAGAACACACATGCAATGACTCTAGATGTTGTTCATGAAAAGAGCAGACATGCAATGACACCGGTGGATCCATGTGTGGTCTATGAGAGGAACACACATCCAATGACACCGGTGGATCCTTATGTGGTTTGTGAGAAGAACACACATGCAATGACACTGGTGATATATGGTCTGTGAAAATAACACACATGCAATGACACTGGTGGATCCATGTGTGGTTTGTGAGAATGACACACATGCAATGACACTGGTGGATCCATGTGTGGTCTGTGGGAAGAACACACATGCAATGACACTGGTGATATGTGGTTTGTGAAAATAATAGACATGCAATGACTCTAATTGTGGTTAATGAAAAGAGCAGACATGCAATGACACTGGTGGATCCATGTGTGGTTAATGAGAAGAACACACATGCAATGAACTCTAGTGGGTCCATGTGGTTTATGAGAAGAACACACATCCAATGAACTCTAGTGGATCTATCTTGGCATAATTTGATGTATGCCACGATGTATTTCATTGTACAAGACACTCGCTTTCCATTTTTATACTACTCAGTTTTGCCCTTGGTTTTGTGTGGTACAACTCAGTTTTGCCCCTCTCTCTATCTTTTGTAGAAGTCCAAACTTGTGTTCACCCTGTCTACTACTCCTTGATTGGTTGTCACAGTTGTCACGTGGGTCGTGCGGACCAACCGTTGATTCTGTGCGATCCAACGATGATCGTTGCACATATCATGCCCTTCACAGTACAGTGTGAGATAGCACAGACGTCTCCCTCAGCGAGACTTCTACAAGAAGGAACACGATGTCGTCCATGGAAAAAGTCGTCGAGCGGTCATGTCATGTTTAATCAAGTCTGAAAAGCCTACTACTGCTACTACTACGCCACAACGCATGCGTCATCGAGTGCATGGTCGTCGATGGACAGCTGCAATTTATTGCCACTTGATTTTAGTAAGACATATCCCATTTTTAACGCAGCGGCTCTCAATCGCCAATTTTAGGGCCGTGTCAAACTTTGCATGTTCCCTTTGCATGTGGCTCAATACAGAACTTCCATGCATGGCCCGGGAAAAAAACTTGACGTACCGTGCACGTGTCGCGGTGCAGTAGACTACACGGCGCGTTGCACGGTGGTGCAACGAAACGTGCCTTGCTTCCATCCACCTTAACTATAGAGCCCCTCTCCACACACCAACTCTCGCTCATAGTCCCCACGCAACCCTCTCCACTGTCCCACCAGCATCCGCAAACTCTCGAGAATACCCCGTCCGCGCCGGCGATGGCCGAGGAGGATAAGGTGGCTATCGTCGCCTCCATGGCCACCGGCGAGGAGGCCCCCATCTCCTTGCAGGTTCCCCTCGACGTGTTAAAAGAAGCCACCGTCCCTGTCCAGGCCCTAGTTGAGGCATCAATGGTAGCCGCCGTTCCCGTCCAGGCCCCCGTCCCCGCTACCGACGGAGCCGTCGAAGAGGAGCCCCCCGCCGGCTAGGAGGCCCCCGCCGGTCACAAGTAGATCAAGCACTTATAGGGCACCTATTATCCAAATAAGTACATCGCTCCGCTGAACCCCTATGACACCGACATCGATGACCCATGGTCGGAGGTAACTAGGGTTTGCTCCCCTCCCCTGGTTCTTCTACCGTTCCCATCGTTGGGTGCTAGATGTTGGTTTATTAGGATTCGCTTGTTCGCATTTCGATTGCTCGATCTTCTTACATCATCTACTCCCCCATTTTCCTTTTCTTCCAATAGGTTTCCGACAGCGACGTCTGCAGCGATGACGATGTTGGGTCCGCAGCATAGAAAACAAATTTTTCCTACGATGAGAACTATACGCCAAGATCTATCTACTAGATACAGAGCAACAGGTGGACATACATCCAAGGAGAACTTACCCTCGAAGACAACGAGTTTTGTTAACGAGTAGGAACTCGTGGTTGATGTAGTCGTACGCTTTCCGATCTCAAGATCATGTGGAAGTCCGAGCGCCGCAAATCAGCAGCGCATCCATCCTCGCACACACATTCAAGCCACCGGACAACCTCCACCTCCTCGCTCCAGCGAATCAGCGGAAGCAGCAACTCACCGGGAACATGTATCTCGCTAATCCGAGACCATGGGGGAATATCTAGAGGGGAGAGAGATCCTTCACGGGGAGGTGTGTGGATGAAGGAGGGAATGGGTGGCCTTTTATAGGAGGAGGGGGGTGCCCCCTCTCTCCATGCCCGGCGCATGGGGGTGACCCCTCACCTCCCCCATTCATGTGGTGGTAACCCCTCCACATTAAAATGCCCCTTAACATTCTCTTTTAAAGTCTCCACTTTAAATGCATTAAATTTCTCCAAATTTAATGCTCTCTCATTTAATAAAACTCTTTTATTTATTTTATTCAGAATTTTTTAATTACTTTAATTAACAAACATTCACATAAAACCCCTTGCAACATTTCAATATTACATGCAGAACCACTTTCTGCAATTTCACCCGAAACAATTCCGGTTTCTATCGAAACATTTCCTGCGCTTTGCAAACCTTTTGCCTGGAACATATGTGCTCCTAAATGGTGTCCGGCAACCCTTAAGTGTGTCACCCTATGGTTCGCGAATAATGCAGACATGATTGAGACTCCTCTCAGATCAATAATCAGAAGCGGGACCTGGAGATCCATACTGACTCCTGCACATTCAACGATGACTTCTATGATCGTGAGAACCTTTAACGTCAGCAATTTAATCCCTTTGTCTCATGATATAATACATGTCCGAGATTCGATCATCGGTATCCAAATACCTAGTTTGATCTTGTTAATGACATGCACTCTTTTCTCGTTCCCGTGATATAACATTCTAGTGATCACATCACTTGCTTTCAAGCTATCTTAATGTGATATCACCAAGAGGGCCTAGAGTATATCTATCCGTCATCTGGATTGAAAAATTCCACTCTTGATCCATGAGCCTCAACATAACACCTTCGTAGTACTGAACCCATCTTTATAGTCACCCTGTTACGGTGTGACGTTTGATGTTATCAAGATACTCTTCCGGTGTTAGCAATTAACATGATCTCATGGTCTAAGGACTAAGACTACTTTGTATGATGTTATAGAAATATAAACATAATGACTTGATCGTAATGCTATACTTCAGATGAATGTTCATCACATCATTTCACAAATGTTGTGACCTTGTTATTAACAACATCCAATGTCCATGATCAGGAAACTTTGATCATCTTGTTAATCAACAAGCTAGTCTATAAGAGAGGCATAACTAGGAGCCCTTTTTGTTTATTAAACACACATGTATTGATGTTTCCTATCAATACAATTATAGCATGCAAAATAAACATCTATCATATACAAGAAATATATATAATAACAACTTTATTATTGCCTCTCAGGGCATATTTCCTTCAAACGAGTCCATACACACCAAGACTCGTCAGGTGCTGAGGAGGCTGCGGGCCGGCCAGTACGACGGCTTCTTCAGGGGCAGCCCCTAGCGCTGCCCCTTCCGCAACGGGATCAACTTTTTCTGTGTGACTCTCGCCGGTGGCACCGACTTCATCTCCTTAATGAGCATGCAGAGGCCACGGGCTCCGGCATTAACAAAGGAGGCACGCGTGAGATCATGAAAATCAACGCCTACATCGCTGAACACCGGGCTCGCGGCATTCACCTCTGAAACCTCCAGAGGTTGGCCATCAAAGAGGGTCGCATTCCTCCAATCAGGCCCAAGCCCCCCCAAGATCAAGGGACTGGGCAGCAAGAAGTGGCGGAGGCGCCCGAGGGAGGCGAAGGCGTTGGCGAATGAACGGGTCGGATGTCTCCCTGAATGTACCTGCTGCTGCTAAGCAGCTTCTTTTGATTTTCTATATTTTGCTTGTATCCTATTTCTGGCTGAATGCATCGAACCTCGTTAATCAACCTACTTTCTATCGCTATATCCTATTTAGCTGTGCACAGCTATATCTACATTTGTTTTGTTTTCTGAATGAATGTATTCTGCCGGGTGTGATTTGCTGCTCTAGATTTGCTACCTGATCGGAGGCAAAAAGAGGTACAAAAGGGAACAAATTATTGAAGAGAGAATCTTCTCTAGATTTGCTACCAATTTGGGCAAAATGAAACATATTTGTTTAGCGAGAGAGGAAAAGGGTACTCTTTTAAACTGCCAGTTAACGAGCTACCATCTTGATGAGGCCTGATCTTGACATCTCCCTCTACAAGAAGGAACATGATGTCGTCCATGGAAAAAGTCGTCGAGCGGTCATGTCACGTTTAATCAAGTCTGAAAAGGCTACTACTGCTACTACTATGCCACAACACATGCGTTATCGAGTGCACGGTCGTTGGTGGACAGCTGTAATTTATTGCCACTTGATTTTAATAAGAAACATCCCATTTTTTACACAGCGGCTCTCAATCTCACTTCCAACTGGGGCCCACCGTAAGAAGCTTACACACGCTATCCGGAGGCCGAACAGCTGAGCTTGATGAGACCTAGCGTCTCTGGCTTCATCGACTCACTCGCAGCCATCAACACATCCCTTTACCCGATCTATCACAACCCCACAAATTTCGTCGTACATCCACTTTTAACTATCGCCAATTTTAGGGCCGTGTCAAACTTCGTACATAGAAATTGTGTGTGTGCCCTTTGCATGCGGCTCAATACAGAACTGCCATGCATGGCCTGGGAAAAAAACGTGACGTACCATGCGCGTGTCGCGGTGCACGGTGTAGTAGACTGCGTGGCGCGTTGTACAGTGGTGCAACGGAACGTTCCTTGCTTACATCCACCTTAACTATAGAGCCCCTCTCCGCACACCCACTCCCACTCTCGCTCACTCTCCCCATGCAACCCTCTCCACCGTCCCATCAGCATCCGCAAACTCCCAAGAATACCCCATCCGTGCCAACGATGGCCGAGGAGGATAAGGTGGCCATCGTCGCCTCCGAGGCCGTCGGCAAGGAGGCCCCCGTCTCCTCGCCGGTCCACCTCGACGCGTTGAAATTAGCCGCTGTCCCTGTCCAGGCCCCAGTCGAGGTCCCTGCCAGTCACAAGCAGATCAAGCACTTCTTGGGCACCTACAATCCAGATAAGTACATCGCTCCGCTGAACCCCTACGACACCGGCATCAACGACCCATGGTCAGAGGTAACTAGGGTTTGCTCCCCTCCCCTGGTTCTTCTACCGTTCCCATCGTTGGATGCTAGATCTTGGTTTATTAGGATTCGCTTGTTCGCATTTCGATTTCTCGATCTTCTTACATCATCTACTCCCCCATTTTCCTTTTCTTCCAATAGGTTTCTGACAGTGACGCCTGCAGCGATGACGAGTCCATTCACACCAAGGCTCGTCAGGTGCTGAGGAGGCTACGGGCCAGCCAGTACGACGCCTTCCTCATGCGCAGCGACTACAGCTTCCCCTTCCGCAAGGGGATCACCTACTGCTTGATGAGTCACGCTGGCGGCACCGACTTGAGCACCTTACTTAAGCATGCTGAGTCCACAGGCTCCGGCATCCACAAAGGCGGCAAGCGCGAGACCGTGAACATCAACGCCTACATCGCTGAACAGTGGGCTCTCGGCATTCAGCTTCAAAACCTCCAACGGGTGGCCATCAAAGAGGGTTGCATGCTTCCAATCAGGCCCAAGGCCCCCAAGATCAAGGGACTGGGCAGCAAGAAGTGGAGGAAGCGCCGGAGGGAGGAGGCGGAGGCGCGGGTGCTCGCAGGATGTGCCTGCAGCTGCGGCGGTTGCTGCTGCTGCTAAGCAGCTTCTTTCTAGCTATATCCTATTTCTGGTTGAATGCATCGAACCTCGTTAAGAAACCTACTTTCTATTGCTATATCCTATTTAGCTGCGCACAACTATATCTACATTTGTTCTGTTTTCTGAATGAATGTATTCTGCCTTGTGTGATTTGCTGCTCTAGATTTGCTACCTGATCGGAGGCAAAAAGAGGTCCAAAAGGGAACAAATTATCGAAGTGAGAATCTTCTCTAGATTTGCTACCAATTTGGGCAAAATGAAACATATCTGTTTAGCGAGAGAGGAAAAGGGCACTCTTTCAAACTGCCAGTTAACAAGCTACCATCTTTACAAGCTACAAGACACATACATAAACATAACACAACGAGGGTTAAATTTATTTTACTACTATCACTTGAGGCGCTAGACATCTTGACAAGCTAACTGAGTTCCACAAAACAGAAACATAACACTAACAAGTAAAATTTAATTCACTTCTCATCAGACCACTTGAGGAGCTTGCCATTGTTCCTAGGCGACAAACTGCAACCATTCCAGGTACTCCACAACTCACGAAATGCTGCGTCCCACCTGGGATCTGACTTGGCTTCCCTATCTTCAGCGTCCAGCAGCACAATTAGCAGTGCATCATAGGCCTGATTGTTGCCGCTAGAAGATGTTGCCTCTCTATTTGCTGCTTCAGCTGCAACCTCTCTGTCAGCTGCTTCAGCTTCAGCTGCAAGCTCTCTTTCAGCTGCTTCTGTAGCCTCTCTGTCAGCTGCTTCAGATGCAGCCATTTTCTTTGCATATGCAGCTTCAAACTCAGCTATTCTGCATTTTCTACAAAGGGATCCCCTAAGCTCGTCTTCCCTCTTGCAAATAGGGAAAAACACGAGGTAATGTAGAAAAAATGGATCTTCTTGTACATCTGGTAGGTCACGTAAGCATCTATGGATGCATACTTCAGGTTTATATCAGACAATGGCCACTCGTCCCAGAAATCATGCCTATCCATAGGGAAATCTTCCTCATTTTGTCGTACGACTCATCGAGGATTCTAGTTGCGAGTGATGCCATTCCATCCTTCCTCGAGCCCCCTAGGATCTTGACAAGACTCTGAATATCGATCCAGTTGTGCGCAGGATTTATAATTTCCTCTTGATAAAGTTTCGAAAAATCAGTTATTTTTTCAACAGTGTAGAAAACAATTCCCTTTTCTACAAGGAACTGGCGCAGCGCCGGACAATTCCCGTCAGTCCTAAAAGTATGTAGTTTGTCATCACCAAAATTTGTAACTACAAATTTTTTGTCAATGCAAGATCATCATCTGAATATAATTTTTAAAAGTTTAGTAAATGCAAGATCAAGACTCTCAACATTGTCTTGTCATAATTTATTCGGTTTTGCTATTTCTCAGTCGACTGAACGAGTTGCACATTTCTTTTAACTACGGTTGCACTTTTCTTAGGTGATTGAGACTAAAGAAAATCTCAGTCGATTGAGACATAGGCAAACCCTAATTTATTTGGTCCTAAATAAAATCCAGTAGTTGCAAGATGAGCAAGTGGATAAAGAACAAGAGGAGAAAACCCTAAAAGCGGTTAGCTACAGAGAGCAGATCTACAAACCAGGAGAGGTGGTAGACGAGGACGTGTTTCCGCATGGCCAGTTGAACGACGGCGACTTCACTCCCTTCATATGGGTGCTCCGGGGTGTACTCGAGGTCCAATCCCACAAACTTGTCCTCATCTATCCCAAGCCAACCCTCGTACATCCTCAAGACACGCACCAGTGTCATCTCCTCGTTGGTGTAGATAACGTCTATCTTCTTATTGTCATGGGTAGTGAAGCTTGTCTCTAGAGTGCGACGACCTTCCATGGTGGAAAGGAGAAGACGGGAAGAAGACAGATGACAAGAAGAAGAAGAGTGGTTTCTGTGAGGTAGGGGAATGGTGGAACCGTCAATGCGCTTTTAAGGTAGTGGTTAACGACGGGGACAGAAGTCCAAGGAGAGACGCGTGGCGGTGGCCGTTCCAGCTTCTTAGTAAACAAAAAATAATTATAACGCCGATACATGTGCCCGGTTTTGTCACGTCAATACAGTGGGTAGGGGGTGGGCAAGGGGTGTTGTCCTATCCACTGTGCCAACGCTGCAAGCCTACATGACATCCACCCCGCCTAAGCGATGGGAGCGACATAATGGCGAGAACTGGCAGGGGGGCCCAACTTGACGGCCGTTAGCCTGATTTTTTATATTGAAACGTAAAGTTGAATTCGTGCCAAAAAAGACCCTCTGAGTATTTGGCACACCAACTGTAGTTATCCCGGCTGATTTCAGGGAACTTGGGTACCGCGTTGCCTGTACACCCCAACTTTCGGGCCGCAAAATGATATTCTCGCCCCCACGGTAGTACGTCCTATCCACTTTTGGTTTATCCAGGCTTGATCTTAGAGAGTAGGGTCCGAGGTATTACATCGGTGAAGAATTTCTTTGATATGCACCCTATTCCCACACTCTTTCTAGCTTAGAAACTCTGTCTCCAGAAAGATACCGTTTCGAGAAACAAACACTTTGCCCTCTTCTCTGTTGTAGAAATAGTAACCCAAAGTTTCCTTAGGGTAGCCTGAGGCGTCAAAAATTGATGCATATTTACCTTTTGTTTTTGCATAAATAGAGTAGGATTTTTGTATTTCACTGCGTCTACACGCACTATTTTCTTCTTGTTTCAACAGGAACACAAATCATGGACTCATATATGAACATATCAATTAGAGATGTCATATTGTGTAATTATATGGTATTTATAAGTGGTAAAAGTCATTTTATGAATTTTCCTCCGCACAGGGAAGAATACCAATGAAGTAGGAGGCATTCGTATGGTTAACGATCACTAGTACAGGTGGAGCCCGCCTGCACCGTCCGCCATCACGGCTGCCTCGTCAAATACTTCTCCCTGGCAAAGACGAGAGGGAGATCTGACATTCGCAGCCACCAGAAACCACGAAACACCACATCCGAAAGGGATCTAAAGGAGGAACTTGGCTAGGAAAAAAATCATGGTTGCGTCACGGATCATTAGAGGACAACGCATCATCCCCTTCATCATCAACCGATGCATCTCCATTAGCACCATTACTCCCATCTTTCATCTATTAGATCTCTTTGTAATTCCAGATCCAATTGTGGTGTGCATTAGATCTACCTTCGTACTTTTATCCATTCATTTGATTATGATGATGTTGTTGATTGCTTCCATGAGTGAGTAGTTCCTTTGTTCTTGGGGAGATGGAGAAACCCTAGCACAATTATGAACTTGTAATAAAGATGATCTATTCTTGTGTCTATATGACTTGCTTGTCTATCATATAATTATGATTTGTGTTTGATCTCTCTCTTTAGATGGTATGCATAGTCGACCGCATATCATTTTCCTTCAAGACTAAAGGGAGGGACAAATCCTTTGGTCCTGTCTTGGAAGCATACCCGGAATGCCCCTTGACAGATTGGCGTCGGCTCGTAACCTACACGGTCAAAGGGGGATTAAAGAGGGACTCCCTAAGTTAATTATGATATCCACAGGGAAACCCTTAATTGCGGTGGTTTCTATGGGTGACTGCTCTCAGACATCACAGTGGTTATTTAGAGGTGACCTCACACTTGGCTCAACAAAGTGGCTTCCTACGAGCCTTGTCGTGAACATCTTATTATGGGGCTCTCTCCACACATATCATGACAAAATAAGTATGTTATATTGGTTGCATATAACAATAATACTATGCTAGTAGTGTTTCCTACATCCCCGAGAACATTTTAGCCCTATTGAGTTCAACCATGCTTTCACATAAACTTGTTACTTGTTTTCTTTTACTTGTTTTAATTACTTTTCTGCAATCAACCAGAAACCTTTTAAACACCCTTTACTTGAGATCAAAGATATCTTATAAGTATACTTTGGTAGATAGTAATGAGTGGCATAAAAACCTTTACTAATAGCTCTCTGTGGGTTTGATATCTTTACTTTGAAACTAGCTACAATTAATCTGTGCACTTGCAGTCATCAAGCTATTTTCTGGCATCGTTGCCGGGGAGCTAAGCGCTTTTGGTCTTTGTACTTAGTTACTTATTTTACTTATTTTTTTACTAAAGTTGTTTATTAGTTTTCAGGCGATACATTATGGGCGAGTACCAACATATAATACAACTTGAGGCTGTAAGGAATTCTGGTTTGCCCATGGATGCTTATTTAAAATCCAATAACCCAAGAGGGTATGATATTAACCCCATGCTTTTGGATCTTTTGCATGCAAAGAAATTTGCAGGAGATGGTATGGAAGATCCGTATGAGCATGTAGGGTTCTTTGAAGATATTTGTGGGACTTTCCACCTCAATTTACAAACTGAGGATGAGGTTAAGTTTGCTCTCTTTTCTCAAACTCTCATTGATGAGGCCCGTTCTTAGTACATCCCAAGTTCTACAAAAATTACTAACTCCTGGGAGAGGCTAGCCTCTCTATTCTTAGTTGATTTCTTTCCCAGGACAAAAACTCTTGGTGCTAGGCGCATGATTACAAATTTTAAAGGGAAACCTGAAGAAAGCCTGCATGAAGGGTATATTAGATTTTGGGGGTTGATTGATCGTTGTCGCCATCATAATTTCCCACCTTGGCTGGTGATACACACCTTCTACGCAGGTTTGAATGATAATAATAGAAATGAACTCGATTACCTTACTAATGGGTCATTCATCAAATTCAGTGTTGAGAGGGCATGTAACTTGATATACATGGTGAATAGGATAGAGAAATCCTACTGTGAGGCAGAGTTTAATAAGGAGATCCCAGAGATTACAATTGTTTAAAAATATTTCTAGCTTCGGGAAAGGTAGAAAAATTGCTTGGGAGTTTTAATCTTGACCATCACATGATTATCCAAATTATTACATCTTATGTTGACTACCTACAGATTCCAAAAGAGTGGGAACGCTATATACCACCCGAGGAAGAAAAACCCTCTAAAACTTGCCACAATGATAAATATTCAAAAATGCAAAAGAAAATGTTAGCCGAGGAGGAAATTATTCTAACTAAAGTAATGGATAGCAGGGGTGAAGAGAATAAAAGAATAGGAAGGTTAACTAGGGACTTGGGAGCCATTAAAAAAAGTAATGGGATAGTAAAAGAACTTTTGGAACCTGAATTGTTCAAGGAAGAAGTGATAATGGTGAGTAAAGAATCTTCCGAAATGATAGGAAGCAAGCTTGATGGTCAGAATAGGAAGGTTAACTAGGGACTTGGGAGCCATTAAAAAAAGTAATGGGATAGTAAAAGAACTTTTGGAACCTGAATTGTTCAAGGAAGAAGTGATAATGGTGAGTAAAGAATCTTCCGAAATGATAGGAAGCAAGCTTGATGGTCAGAATAGAAGTCAGCAGAAAATTCCTTTTTGTTTAGGAGGGATTGCTCATGTAGGATTCTGTGACTTAAGTTCTTCAATAAACATCATGCCTTATACTATTTATGCAGAATTGCATGATAACTTTGATGAATCTTACCTTGAGCAATAGAAGTTATTTTTATGTTTTCTATTCGAACTTTGCATCCTACTCGCGGGATACATTGCAATGTTTGCATTTCTGTTGGGGCTTTTGTGTATCCAGTTGATTTCATATTATCAAAATACCTTTGAACCCAAGTTGCCCAATGATTTTTGGTAATCTTTTTCACAACTCTATGAACATTGATATTCACAACAAAATGCAGGCTTTATCTTTGGAGCTTGGTAAAGAAACTATAGAAATAAACCATAACCAATTCACGAGACTACCTTATGAGAAGAATATTGAGATTTAGGAGGACAAGACTATTGAAGAATTGGTAGCAATCTATTTTTGCACTCTGCAATCTGAGTTGGAGAGAAGTTTGACAAGCGATGATTTGTTTTCCAACGACTCTGCAAAATAAGATTTGGATGAAATCCTCAACAATGCACCGGAGGCTGAGCAGGTCTCAGGGTTGAATATGAAGAACTTGAAATAAAAGGGGACAAGGATCTGCCGCCTATTGTTTTGAAACCTCTCGCTCTAGGACTCAGGTATGAATTCTTAGATAAGGAAGGTAAATGCCCAGTAATTTTAGATGATAAGCTCTCTCCAGAGCAAAGCATGAAATTGTTAGAGGTACTTGTCAAATAGTGAGAAAATTTGCGATACACTCTTAATGTCATAAAAGGTATAGATCCCACCATAATAACTCACAAGATATGTATGGTTGAAGATGCTAAACCATTTGTTGATAATCAAAAAAGGCTAAATCCTAAAACGAAAGAGGTAGTAAGAAAGGAAGTTATTCGTATGTTGGATAGTGGTGTTATCTACCCAATTTCAGACAGTAAATGGATGAGTCCAACTCATTGCATACCTAGGGAAGGATGCATAACACCTGGATTTTTAATCCCAGATGCATGTTATGTCATACATCGCAATCCCAGGATTACCATTTTTGCGAGACATAACAGATTGGATATCACAGTACATCATCCATTACAAACCATATAAGGTCTTACACAAATAAAGGATCTCATGATCCAGTCTTAGTACAATCAAGTAGCGGAATAAATAGCATAGGGGTGGGGTCCATCTTCATTGTCACAGGAAATGCTGACAATGGGAGATGATCCTAGTTGTCGTAGCCGTCCTGCTATCCTCCTTCAGAGTAGTCCTCCTCATAGTCTGGCCACGGGAATAGCCAGGGACAAAAGCCATGAGTACTCTTTAAGTACTCGCAAACTACCACTAACAAGTAAGATAGTTCTAGTGGGAATGCTAAGTTCTAATTCTATTTGTAAAGTTCAAATTGAAACCTAAGGTGAGTTCAGAAACAAAGAAAGATAAAATAAAGTTTGAGAACACCTAAGTGGGAACTTAATTGTCATAGTCACAACTTTGTTGTGGTCAAGTCATGTCACAATACATTTCATAAGTTTTTTTGAAAACATCTGACAACGGAACAGTATGGCCACTCCAACTGTCCATAACCGCGGACGCAGCTATTCTAATAGTTTGACACTCTGCAGAGGTGGTACACTTTCACCACAAGATTCGATACATCTGTCAGGGATAACCCTGAATCATCATACTTAGTATGCAGATAATCAAACATAACCTTTCCTTTACACACTCTAGTATAAGCACCTCTCCTATGAGTATGGCCTCCCAGCCATGACCATCTGTCATCCTGGGCACTGCATAGGTGGACAACGTTGAGAGGTAACCTCAGCTCAAACCTCTCCCGTGAGGGAACGAATACTAATGCATATAAACTTCCGGCTAAGCCTTACCCAATTCAGGTATTGTGGTTGTACAGTAAAATTGGAATGGTATCGCATCCGAACCCAACCATCAGTTTTGTAAAATGGCTAAGGCTCATGCCTCAACATTTTCATCATCATAAACCATTTGTGTTTCTCAACACATGTCAAAACATCTCAATAAAATGACTCATCATTCGAAGGTTTTCACAAGTCATTTTCACTAAGTACTCCCATCTAAAGTGAATCAAGTTTTGGTTTAGCTCTAAACTACTAAGATAAGAGTGTTCACTAATGGAGGATGCTAATCTCAATCTCATGCCATAGAATGAAATCTAAGTCTAACTAGGTAGGTCAAGTTTTATACTTTTTATGCTACCTTTAAAGAAGTAAAGGAGTTTGGTAAAGTAAACAAGGTAAAGCTTGTAAATAAAACTTGGAGTAGGTATAAGTCAAAGGGTATAACCAAAGCATGCATAATGCAGTTGCTTAGGTTATCTAGCTTGCAAGGGTTAGCTTGCATTGTTAATGATGGCTTGCCTTGTGTAGTGCAGTGGTTGAAGTTTTCTTCCTCCTCCTCTTGGTAGAACTCCTCCTCCTCCTCGAAAGCTTGGTCGGTACCATCGTCTATAAATACATACGGGATGCACAATCACCAAACAATGCTTAACTAATCTACTTAGCACACTAAGGCACACCTTTGATGATCTATTATCATCACAAGCATCACAAGGTTTAATGAACTAGCTTCATACTTTTTATTTGAGAAAAGCAATTTCTACTCATTGAAAATAACTAAGATTTAATATTCTCCAATTAAAATATGGGATCATGTGGACACATGTCATCACCACATATTCTAACACAAGGGAATGTGATGTAAATGTTGGATCACATTTTAATAAGTTTAAGTTTAATAATTAATGATTTAAAGTGACTAGAAATGCCTATATAGCATTATTTTGGTACTAGTCCAAATTCACTGCATGTAAACCTTGATATTATTACATATTCAGATAGGTATGGTTAAATGTGATTTTTGAGAGTTGGAATCAACTCAAAAGCTATTTTTGTTGATTTTAGAGAAAAAAAAATCGATTGTGAAAAAGCTTCTGTCTTGTTATTTTTATTAGAAGATATCTATAACTCTAAATGATTTGAATCCAACGGGCTTGGATAGAGATTTTTATTACCTTTCCAACAAAATTGGAATCACTCAATTTGAATTTGTATAACTCTCCGAATCGATTTTTAAACTCAAGGACAAAACTAAGTTTTAATTAAAATAGAAAAACCTATATTTGAATTACTGGGTCAGCGCGGGAAACTAAATGGGCCGACCCGTGTACACTCCACGGCGCCGAGGGCTGCTGACAGGGGGGGTCCCGCCTGTCAGTGACTCATTAAACGCGAAGCGGTACGGGGCGAGCTGGACGGTATGATTAGAACTAGATCGAACGGCTCACGGTTGTCATCGATGACGGACACGTCGCCGGCGAGACTGAACCCTAGTGCGGTCGGTGGGGGTGAAGTGGGGACGTACCAGGGTTCCAGCTAGTGCGGCGATGGGGGCAATCGAACGAGTCGATGATGACGGACTTAGGCGAGGTCGCGACAAGGGCTGAGGTGGACAAAATCGACGGGGACTTCTCCGCCTCTGCTACGGCTAACTCCGGTGGAACTCCGGTGATGGGCTGCTCGAGCGGCTCCGGCGAGAGAGGGGAAATGATCAGTGGAGAGCGGGGAGTGGAATGGTGTGGCGATTGAAGCTGGGGGAGGCCTCCTTATATAGGCTCAATGAGGGGACCGGAGGGTGTGGGCGGAGCTCGTCGGTTACGACGGCACAGGGGGCTACCGGCGTGGGCGAGGTAGGCGGACGGTGGGCGATTCCCTGACGATTATCGGGAGCTTAATGGCGACGCTAGGGGTGGTGGCAATTGGTCGGGAGCATCGCGCGCTCTGGGAGAAAGAGGTGGTGCTCGACGCGGCTCCCGGCGATTGTGGGTCACGCGGCGGTGCACGGCCGTGTCTGGCGGGGTGAGGGGGTCAGGGCGGAGCGGCATGCATGGTCTACGGTCGAGGCGCGGTCTCTGGCGTGCTGGCGGCGAGGGCGTTCTGGCGTGGCGCAGAGAGGAAAGGGCGGGCTTGTCCTCGATGGTCCAGTGCGTGGCAGTTGTCGTGGGGTGGACCATGGGCGGCGGTGAGGTCACGCCTCACTCCCTGGAGCGACGGAGAGGGGTTGGTGGTCTGCTGCGGCTCGGGCATGATCGGCTAGCGATCATGGCCTCGAGGCGGTGTTACACTGGCGCCAGGGGCTAGGGGATGGGATGGTTTTGGTTTGGTTGGGTCTGGGGGAGACCAAGATGATTAAATGTGGCTTAATGGCTCGACAAGATTTGATCAAAAACAGTATTAGTTAGGCCAGTTTGATTCTGCTCACAAGGTGTTCGATCAAATGGCTGCATTAGAGAAACTTTTGAATTTTTGAAAGATTATTGGTGGAGTGGTTTATCACATGCTTAAGCATCTGTGGTTGCTTGGGATTTTGAAATGGAGTTCATTTGGATGGTTTTTGAAATAGTGTGATCTTGGTACATACACTAGATTCAATTTTCAAATGTAATTTAAAATTAGGGTTTGTATGTTTTTGGGAGATCATAAAGTGGGCCTTAGCACATCAGTACTTGTACTAGAAAGGGGTGCAAAGATCCACAATTGTTTTTGTTGGTAATTGAGTGCTAGGAACACCCAAAGTGGGCTAGTTGAATAAAATGGCAGCAGTGACCATTTCCTTATTTAATTATTTTTTGATTTCTTTTTCTTTGGGATTTGCTTGAGCATGATCTAGATGATGTGTAATTCACCTTAGAGTCATTTTACAACCAATAGATCACTCAATGATGGCAAAAACAACTCATATTTAAATGCACACACATATGAAGGCTAAAAGATTTTAAATGGGAAAAGTTTTGGTTAACCCTAAATTGGGTAGATTTGATCTTGATCACTTGGATTAAAGTTTTGGGATGTTACAAACCTTCCCCCCCCCCCCTTAAACAAAATCTCGTCCCAAGATTTAAGAAAGAAAACTAGGAACTAAAGAGATCTGGGAACTCAGTCTTAATGTAATCTTCTCGCTCCCAAGTGGCTTCTTGTTCGGTATGGTTACTCCATTGGATCTTGAGAAATTTGATACTCCGGGTCCTGGTGGTCCTGTAGGCTTCCTCCAAGATACGGATGGGCACTTCATGATATGTCAGATCCTTGTTGATATCAACAGCTCGGTGATCGATGTTTTTGAATACTTCGGTCTTCTCCGACACTTCTAGGCATTTGCGAAGTAATGGGATATGGAATACATTGTGGATGGCTGACATTTCCTCTGGCAGTTCCAGTTGATACGATACTTCACCTCGGTGATTCAGAATCTTGAAGGGTCCGATATATCTGGGGGCTAACTTTCCTTTCAGACTAAAACGCTGCATTCCCTTCAATGGCTAAACCTTGAGATACACGAAATCTCCGACATTGAAAGTCAGGTCTCTCCTTGTCTTGTTAGCATAACTCTTTTGTCTAGATTAGGCGGTCTTGAGGTGCTCACAGACTTTGTGAACCTTCTCTTCTGCCTCTTAGAGAATGTCAGGTCCGAAAATCTGACTCTCTCTTACTTGTGACCAATTCAAAGGGGTACGACACTTTCTTCCATATAGGAACTCAAATGGTGCCATTTGCAAACTGGCTTGATAACTGTTGTTGTATGAGAATTCTGCGAAAGGCAGGCAATCTTCCCATTTTAATCCATACTCTAACACACACGCTCTCAACATATCCTCTAGGATTTGGTTGACTATTTCAGTCTGTCCATCAGTTTGCGGGTGATAAGCGGTGCTAAAATTCAACTTGGTTCCTAATCTTTCTTGGACTTTCTGCCAAAATCTCGAGGTAAATTGGGTTCCTCGATCTGATACTATGTTCTTGGGGGTTCCGTGCAGACTAACAATTCTAGCAATGTACAACTCTACTAGCTTCGAACTCTGGTAAGTTGTCTTGACAGGTATAAAATGAGCTACCTTGGACAGTCTATCAACGATGACCTAGATTGAGTCATTTCCCCTACTAGAAGTAGGCAAACCAGAGATAAAGTCCATTCCGACGGAATCCCATTTCCATTCCGGAATCTGCAATGGTTGCAACAGTCATGCGGGTCTCTGATGTTCCGCTTTGACTCTCTGGCAGATATCACACTTGGCGATGTAGCTTCCGATTTCTCTCTTCATCTTGTGCGACCAAAATTGCTCTTTCAAATCTTGATACATCTTTGTTCCTCCAGGGTGGATAGAATAAAGAGTATCATGAGCTTCTTGCATGATAACTTGCTTCAGTTCCGAATATGCTGGCACATAGATACGTCCTTTGTACCACAGAACTCCTTCTTCGTCTTCGGTGAATCCAGGTTCCTTTCCTATACCAATACGACGTTTGACTCCGTCGATACTTTCATTTCCCTTCTGTGCTTCCTTGATTTGGCTAATCAAAGTGGGTTGAAGTTCAATGCTAGTTAAAAATCCTTTGCTAACTAGCTCAGTTCTAAACTTCTCCAACTCCTCATACAAACTTGGTTGCTTCTCCTTGATCATGGTGTTTAGCCTACATGGTAATCTGCTAAGAGCATCCGATACCACATTGGCTTTGCTAGGGTGATAGTGAATGTCAAGGTCATAATCCTTGATTAACTCTATCCATCTCCTTTGTCTCATATTCAGCTCCTTCTGAGTGAAAATATACTTCAAGCTTTTGTGGTCTAAGTAAATCTCACACCGATTACCCATAAGACAATGACACCATGTCATCAATGCCAAAACTACGCTGCTAACTCAAGATCATGGGTCGGCTAGTTCTGCTCATGCTACTTCAGTTGTCTAGACAGATATGCGATAACTTTGCCTTCTTGCATTAACACACATCCGAAACAATCTTGGATGCATCACAATACACATCAAACGGCTTCTTGATATCTGGCATGATCAATATTGGGGCTGAAATCAATCTCTTCTTTAGCTCTTGGAAACTTGCTTCACATTTGTCGGTCCATTCAAACTTCTTTTCCTTCTTCAACAATTGGGTCATGGGTTTCGCGATGCTCGAGAATCCTTCTACGAACTTGCGGTAATATCTCGCTAATCTGAGAAATGCACGGACTTGGGTTTGAGTGGTTGGGGCTTCCCATGCTTCGACATCTTTGATCTTGGTGGGATCAACACCTATTCCTCCGACAGACACAATATGTCCTAGGAATCCTACTTCTTTCAGCCAAAACTCACATTTGCTGAACTTGGCATACAACCGATGCCCTCTATGGGTTTCAAGGATGATTCTCAAATGTTGCTCATGCTCTTCTTCTGACTTGGAGTAGATAAGGATATCATCGATAAACACAACGAAAACTTGTCTAGAAAATTCATAAAGATCTTATTCATGAGATTCATGAAATAAGCAGGGGCATTCGTTAATCCAAAAGACATGACCATATACTCGTATAAACCATAACGAGTAGTAAAGGCAGTCTTCGGAATATCCATTGCACAAATCTTAAGTTGGTGATAACCCGTCCTAAGATCGATCTTAGAGAACACATTTTCTCCAGTCAACTGATCAAATAGATCCTCTATCTTTGGCAAAGGGTACTTGTTCTGGATGGTGATGTCGTTCAGCTTCCTCTAATCGGTGCACAAACGGTTGCCTCCATCTTTCTTGTCGACGAACAATACTAGCGATCTCCATGGCGATGCGCTGGGTTGAATCAAGCTGTTGTCAACATAGCATCCAACTGCTTCTTCAATTCCACTAACTCTGAGGGGTTCATGCTATAGGGTCTCTGGGCTATGGTTCCAGTTATGGGGATTAGTTCAATAATGAACTCAATATCCCTATCCGGGGGCATACCTGGCAATTCATCTAGGAATACGTCGGGGTATTCACAGACTACTCTGACTTGGTATATGGTGGGTAGGGCTAGACTCTTGTTGCACTTGAATTGATGGGGTAAGGTTTCAGATATATGCTCTACTGAGACTCCAGAGCTACTGGTCATGGTGATGGATTTCTTGGCATAGTCAATCAATCCCTTATGCTTGGACATCCAATCCATTCCTACTACTACTTACAAACCTTTGGTTCTAAGTACTATTAGATTGGCATAAAAATCTATCCCATGTATTCTGATAGGCACAACTTTGCAATTTTTTCTAGCTTTTGTAGTTGAACCAGGGATTTGAACTATCATGGCATGCTTCAAATTGGTTGGGTGAATCTTACTAGTGCATGAAAATTCTTCCGTGACAAATGAGTGCGATGCTCCAGAATCAAACAACACTCTTGCTAAAACTGAGTTGACAGAAAACATACCCATCACTACATCTGGCGCTTCCTGGGCTTCTTCGGTGTTCATGTGGAAGAGACGGCCGTTGCGGTTGTGAGGGTTCCCTGGGGCGTATCTTCTTCCTGGTTGAACACGACGCTGCTGTTGAGCTGGGGCATTCACATTGGCAGTGAAGGCAATCTTCTTGGGACACTCATTGGAATAGTGACCCTTCACTCCACACTCGAAACAAGTGATCTGAGACTTGTCTTTTGCTGCCACGGGCACATCATTGCTTCCAGTTCTGGGTGCAGTGTTGTTGTTGTTGTTGTTGTGGTTCTTGGGAGGTGCATGGATGAAATTGTTGGAGTTGCCAGGGTGATTGTTGTTTCCTCCGGACTTCACATTTCCTCCGCTACGGTTGGGGTAGCTTGGGCGGGACATTGGGGGTCGATTGTTCCGCGGTGCATATCCTGCAGAAGGGTTGGGACGGTACTTCTGGTGACTGTTGGATCCAGCTTGGTGCATCATACGACGATTGCGGTTGTCGTTTGCCTGGTTGATCTTCCCTTCCATCTGAATGGCAGAGTCGACTAGCTCTTCGAGATCTTCAAAACGGATGTTGACGAGGACAGTCTACATCTCATCATGCAGACCGTTCAAGAATCTCTCCTTCTTCTTGGCCTCCGTGTTGATCTCATCAGGTGCATACCTAGCGAGGGACAAGAATCTGTCACGGTACTCTACTACAGTCATTCTTCCCTGTTTGAGCTCTCTAAATTCATCTCTCATTCGGGTGACTAGACCATGCACAATCACCAAACAATGCTTAACTAGTCTACTTAGCACACTAAGGCACACCTTTGATGATCTATTATCATCACAAGCATCACAAGGTTTAATGAACTAGCTTCATACTTTTTATTTGAGAAAAGCAATTTCTACTCATTGAAAATAACTAAGATTTAATATTCTCCAATTAAAATATGGGATCATGTGGACACATGTCATCACCACATATTCTAACACAAGGGAATGTGATTTAAATGTTGGATCACATTTTAATAAGTTTAAGTTTAATAATTAATGATTTAAAGTGACTAGAAATGCCTATATAGCATTATTTTGGTACTAGTCCAAATTCACTGCATGTAAACCTTGATATTATTACATATTCAGATAGGTATGGTTAAATGTGATTTTTGAGAGTTGGAATCAACTCAAAAGCTATTTTTGTTGATTTTAGAGAAAAAAAATCGATTGTGAAAAAGCTTCTGTCTTGTTATTTTTATTAGAAGATATCTATAACTCTAAATGATTTGAATCCAACGGGCTTGGATAGAGATTTTTATTACCTTTCCAACAAAATTGGAATCACTCAATTTGAATTTGTATAACTCTCCAAATCGATTTTTAAACTCAAGGACAAAACTAAGTTTTAATTAAAATAGAAAAACCTATATTTGAATTACTGGGTCAGCGCGGGAAACTAAATGGGCCGACCCGTGTACACTCCACGGCGCTGAGGGCTGCTGACAGGGGGGGTCCCGCCTGTCAGTGACTCATTAAACGCGAAGCGGTACGGGGCGAGCTGGACGGTATGATTAGAACTAGATCGAACGGCTCACGGTCGTCATCGATGACGGACACGTCGCCGGCGAGACTGAACCCTAGTGCGGTCGGTGGGGGTGAAGTGGGGACGTACCAGGGTTCCAGCTAGTGCGGCGATGGGGGCAATCGAACGAGTCGATGATGACGGACTTAGGCGAGGTCGCGACAAGGGCTGAGGTGGCCAAAATCGACGGGGACTTCTCCGCCTCTGCTACGGCTAACTCCGGTGGAACTCCGGTGATGGGCTGCTCGAGCGGCTCCGGCGAGAGAGGGGAAATGATCAGTGGAGAGCGGGGAGTGGAATGGTGTGGCGATTGAAGCTAGGGGAGGCCTCCTTATATAGGCTCAATGAGGGGACCGGAGGGTGTGGGCGGAGCTCGTCGGTTACGACGGCACAGGGGGCTACCGACGTGGGCGAGGTAGGCGGACGGTGGGCGATTCCCTGACGATTATCGGGAGCTTAATGGCGACTCTAGGGGTGGTGGCAATTGGTCGGGAGCATCGCGTGCTCTGGGAGAAAGAGGTGGTGCTCGACGCGGCTCCCGGCGATTGTGGGTCATGCGGCGGTGCACGGCCGTGTCTGGCGGGGTGAGGGGGTCAGGGCGGAGCGGCATGCATGGTCTACGGTCGAGGCGCGGTCTCTGGCGTGCTGGCGGCGAGGGCGTTCTGGCGTGGCGCAGAGAGGAAAGGGCGGGCTTGTCCTCGATGGTCCAGTGCGTGGCAGTTGTCGTGGGGTGGACCATGGGCGGCGGTGAGGTCACGCCTCACTCCCTGGAGCGACGGAGAGGGGTTGGTGGTCTGTTGCGGCTCGGGCATGATCGGCTAGCGATCATGGCCTCGAGGCGGTGTTACACTGGCGCCAGGGGCTAGGGGATGGGATGGTTTTGGTTTGGTTGGGTCTGGGGGAGACCAAGATGATTAAATGTGGCTTAATGGCTCGACAAGATTTGATCAAAAACAGTATTAGTTAGGCCAGTTTGATTCTGCTCACAAGGTGTTCGATCAAATGGCTGCATTAGAGAAACTTTTGAATTTTTGAAAGATTATTGGTGGAGTGGTTTATCACATGCTTAAGCATCTGTGGTTGCTTGGGATTTTGAAATGGAGTTCATTTGGATGGTTTTTGAAATAGTGTGATCTTGGTACATACACTAGATTCAATTTTCAAATGTAATTTAAAATTAGGGTTTGTATGTTTTTGGGAGATCATAAAGTGGGCCTTAGCACATCAGTACTTGTACTAGAAAGGGGTGCAAAGATCCACAATTGTTTTTGTTGGTAATTGAGTGCTAGGAACACCCAAAGTGGGCTAGTTGAATAAAATGGCAGCAGTGACCATTTCCTTATTTAATTATTTTTTGATTTCTTTTTCTTTGGGATTTGCTTGAGCATGATCTAGATGATGTGTAATTCACCTTAGAGTCATTTTACAACCAATAGATCACTCAATGATGGCAAAAACAACTCATATTTAAATGCACACACATATGAAGGCTAAAAGATTTTAAATGGGAAAAGTTTTGGTTAACCCTAAATTGGGTAGATTTGATCTTGATCACTTGGATTAAAGTTTTGGGATGTTACAAACCTTCCCCCCCCTTAAACAAAATCTCGTCCCAAGATTTAAGAAAGAAAACTAGGAACTAAAGAGATCTGGGAACTCAGTCTTAATGTAATCTTCTCGCTCCCAAGTGGCTTCTTGTTCGGTATGGTTACTCCATTGGATCTTGAGAAATTTGATACTCCGGGTCCTGGTGGTCCTGTAGGCTTCCTCCAAGATACGGATGGGCACTTCATGATATGTCAGATCCTTGTTGATATCAACAGCTCGGTGATCGATGTTTTTGAATACTTCGGTCTTCTCCGACACTTCTAGGCATTTGCGAAGTAATGGGATATGGAATACATTGTGGATGGCTGACATTTCCTCTGGCAGTTCCAGTTGATACGATACTTCACCTCGGCGATTCAGAATCTTGAAGGGTCCGATATATCTGGGGGCTAACTTTCCTTTCAGACTAAAACGCTGCATTCCCTTCAATGGCTAAACCTTGAGATACACGAAATCTCCGACATTGAAAGTCAGGTCTCTCCTTGTCTTGTTAGCATAACTCTTTTGTCTAGATTAGGCGGTCTTGAGGTGCTCACAGACTTTGTGAACCTTCTCTTCTGCCTCTTAGAGAATGTCAGGTCCGAAAATCTGACTCTCTCTTACTTGTGACCAATTCAAAGGGGTACGACACTTTCTTCCATATAGGAACTCAAATGGTGCCATTTGCAAACTGGCTTGATAACTGTTGTTGTATGAGAATTCTGCGAAAGGCAGGCAATCTTCCCATTTTAATCCATACTCTAACACACACGCTCTCAACATATCCTCTAGGATTTGGTTGACTATTTCAGTCTGTCCATCAGTTTGCGGGTGATAAGCGGTGCTAAAATTCAACTTGGTTCCTAATCTTTCTTGGACTTTCTGCCAAAATCTCGAGGTAAATTGGGTTCCTCGATCTGATACTATGTTCTTGGGGGTTCCGTGCAGACTAACAATTCTAGCAATGTACAACTCTACTAGCTTCGAACTCTGGTAAGTTGTCTTGACAGGTATAAAATGAGCTACCTTGGACAGTCTATCAACGATGACCTAGATTGAGTCATTTCCCCTACTAGAAGTAGGCAAACCAGAGATAAAGTCCATTCCGACGGAATCCCATTTCCATTCCGGAATCTGCAATGGTTGCAACAGTCATGCGGGTCTCTGATGTTCCGCTTTGACTCTCTGGCAGATATCACACTTGGCGATGTAGCTTCCGATTTCTCTCTTCATCTTGTGCGACCAAAATTGCTCTTTCAAATCTTGATACATCTTTGTTCCTCCAGGGTGGATAGAATAAAGAGTATCATGAGCTTCTTGCATGATAACTTGCTTCAGTTCCGAATATGCTGGCACATAGATACGTCCTTTGTACCACAGAACTCCTTCTTCGTCTTCGGTGAATCCAGGTTCCTTTCCTATACCAATACGACGTTTGACTCCGTCGATACTTTCATTTCCCTTCTGTGCTTCCTTGATTTGGCTAATCAAAGTGGGTTGAAGTTCAATGCTAGTTAAAAATCCTTTGCTAACTAGCTCAGTTCTAAACTTCTCCAACTCCTCATACAAACTTGGTTGCTTCTCCTTGATCATGGTGTTTAGCCTACATGGTAATCTGCTAAGAGCATCCGATACCACATTGGCTTTGCTGGGGTGATAGTGAATGTCAAGGTCATAATCCTTGATTATCTCTATCCATCTCCTTTGTCTCATATTCAGCTCCTTCTGAGTGAAAATATACTTCAAGCTTTTGTGGTCTAAGTAAATCTCACACCGATTACCCATAAGATAATGACACCATGTCATCAATGCCAAAACTACGCTGCTAACTCAAGATCATGGGTCGGATAGTTCTGCTCATGCTACTTCAGTTGTCTAGACAGATATGCGATAACTTTGCCTTCTTGCATTAACACACATCCGAAACAATCTTGGATGCATCACAATACACATCAAACGGCTTCTTGATATCTGGCATGATCAATATTGGGGCTGAAATCAATCTCTTCTTTAGCTCTTGGAAACTTGCTTCACATTTGTCGGTCCATTCAAACTTCTTTTCCTTCTTCAACAATTGGGTCATGGGTCTCGCGATGCTCGAGAATCCTTCTACGAACTTGCGGTAATATCTCGCTAATCTGAGAAATGCACGGACTTGGGTTTGAGTGGTTGGGGCTTCCCATGCTTCGACATCTTTGATCTTGGTGGGATCAACACCTATTCCTCCGACAGACACAATATGTCCTAGGAATCCTACTTCTTTCAGCCAAAACTCACATTTGCTGAACTTGGCATACAACCGATGCCCTCTATGGGTTTCAAGGATGATTCTCAAATGTTGCTCATGCTCTTCTTCTGACTTGGAGTAGATAAGGATATCATCGATAAACACAACGAAAACTTGTCTAGAAAATTCATAAAGATCTTATTCATGAGATTCATGAAATAAGCAGGGGCATTCGTTAATCCAAAAGACATGACCGTATACTCGTATAAACCATAACGAGTAGTAAAGGCAGTCTTCGGAATATCCATTGCACAAATCTTAAGTTGGTGATAACCCGTCCTAAGATCGATCTTAGAGAACACATTTTCTCCAGTCAACTGATCAAATAGATCCTCTATCTTTGGCAAAGGGTACTTGTTCTGGATGGTGATGTCGTTCAGCTTCCTCTAATCGGTGCACAAACGGTTGCCTCCATCTTTCTTGTCGACGAACAATACTAGCGATCTCCATGGCGATGCGCTGGGTTGAATCAAGCTGTTGTCAACATAGCATCCAACTGCTTCTTCAATTCCACTAACTCTGAGGGGTTCATGCTATAGGGTCTCTGGGCTATGGTTCCAGTTATGGGGATTAGTTCAATAATGAACTCAATATCCCTATCCGGGGGCATACCTAGCAATTCATCTAGGAATACGTCGGGGTATTCACAGACTACTCTGACTTGGTATATGGTGGGTAGGGCTAGACTCTTGTTGCACTTGAATTGATGGGGTAAGGTTTCAGATATATGCTCTACTGAGACTCCAGAGCTACTGGTCATGGTGATGGATTTCTTGGCACAGTCAATCAATCCCTTATGCTTGGACATCCAATCCATTCCTAGTACTACTTACAAACCTTTGGTTCTAAGTACTATTAGATTGGCATAAAAATCTATCCCATGTATTCTGATAGGCACAACTTTGCAATTTTTTCTAGCTTTTGTAGTTGAACCAGGGATTTGAACTATCATGGCATGCTTCAAATTGGTTGGGTGAATCTTACTAGTGCATGAAAATTCTTCCGTGACAAATGAGTGCGATGCTCCAGAATCAAACAACACTCTTGCTAAAACTGAGTTGACAGAAAACATACCCATCACTACATCTGGCGCTTCCTGGGCTTCTTCGGTGTTCATGTGGAAGAGACGGCTGTTGCGGTTGTGAGGGTTCCCTGGGGCGTATCTTCTTCCTGGTTGAACACGACGCTGTTGTTGAGCTGGGGCATTCACATTGGCAGTGACGACAATCTTCTTGGGACACTCATTGGAATAGTGACCCTTCACTCCACACTCGAAACAAGTGATCTGAGACTTGTCTTTTGCTGCCACGGGCACATCATTGCTTCCAGTTCTGGGTGCAGTGTTGTTGTTGTTGTGGTTCTTGGGAGGTGCATGGATGAAATTGTTGGAGTTGCCAGGGTGATTGTTGTTTCCTCCGGACTTCACATTTCCTCCGCTACGGTTGGGGTAGCTTGGGCGGGACATTGGGGGTCGATTGTTCCGCGGTGCATATCCTGCAGAAGGGTTGGGACGGTACTTCTGGTGACTGTTGGATCCAGCTTGGTGCATCATACGACGATTGCGGTTGTCGTTTGCCTGGTTGATCTTCCCTTCCATCTGAATGGCAGAGTCGACTAGCTCTTCGAGATCTTCAAAACGGATGTTGACGAGGACAGTCTACATCTCATCATGCAGACCGTTCAAGAATCTCTCCTTCTTCTTGGCCTCCGTGTTGATCTCATCAGGTGCATACCTAGCGAGGGACAAGAATCTGTCACGGTACTCTACTACAGTCATTCTTCCCTGTTTGAGCTCTCTGAATTCATCTCTCATTCGGGTGACTAGACCATGCGACACATGGGTGCGGATGAACTTGATTTTGAAGGCTTCCCATGTCATCACTTGACCCTGGTTCATCATGCGGATGCTGGTCCACCATGCTCTTGCATCTCCTGCCAAATAGTGGGTGGCAAAAAGAACTTTCTCGTTGTCATCAACTCTGGCTACTTCTAAGTTGTTCTCCATTGTCTGCAACCAGTCATCAGCATCCAGTGGGTTCTCTGAAGTGCTAAAGATTGGGGGATTGGTATTCTGGAAGTTTTTAAGATTGGATCCTGAATGATCCTAATTTCCATGGTTCTGATTGTTGTGAGCCATTTGGGCGATCTGCTGCAGTGTTGCTAGATTAGCTTGGCGTTTTGCCCTACTAGCTTCATGGTCTGCAATGAGAGTTTGCAGAATTTGCAGCATTGGGTCTTGGGATGAGCTGCTCCCTCCTTGGTTCCCAGGAGTCATCTGAAGATTGAGGTAGATAAATGGGTAAGAGGGAAAGTTCTATGGTTCATGGTTTTGATTTCGAAGCTAAAATTTTGAGTTTGACTCAGGTTTTGCAACTAACTTCTCCTCATTCATTCAAGCAAAGCACACGATACAAACACACACACACCACAACATCAAAGGAAAACAGATGGTTTTAAGAACCATTGTGCAAGCTACGATACAATGGGACTGATACTCCTCATTCTACGATACTGCTCTAGTGCATCTACTCATCATTGATGAAGTCGGAGTTATCATCGTCGGTGTAGAAATCCACGACATCCTCTTCTAGATAGTCATCATCATTGCTGAGGTATGAGTCAATATCCCCTTGGATATCTTCGCCTTCTTCTTCTTCTTTTGCTGCAAGCTGAGCTTCTTGCTCCTTGATGGTCTTCTCGAGGTCGGCCACCTTCTCGCGGAGACGGTCGATGGTGCGATCCTTCTTTGCGTGTTGACGGCAAAGAGACTAATGATCCTTGACGAGCAGTGAGAAAGTCTGGGCTTTCTGGGCGGCAAGGGCGAGGTTGTTGTTGGCGACCTCTCTAGCATTGTCCAGCTCCTTCTGTCTGTCGTACAGTAGGAAGTCGAGGTTCTCCACTTGACGCTTCAGTATTGGGTGACTTGGCATCTCTAGCGGCATCCCCATGGAATCACGCCTTGCATAGTGAATAAAGCGGGTTCCTTGGATTAGGTTGACACTCAGGGCACATAGACGTGCGAGAGCTTCATGCATTGCCCTGGCTAATCCATCTAGCCAGTTGTTCTATCTCACGGAGAACTGAATCCTCCCAGATACTGGTGCTTCTATCTTGCCTCGAAGATCAGCAGTCACTAGCCATTGTAAATCTCCTCCTAGTGGACCCGGGAGTTGAGCTCCAAGAAATTATGGATGAGGATGCTCCAAGAACTCAGACAGTGAATCCAGATCCCTCTCGAAGATCAGTTGGCCTCCGTTACCCAACTTGTAGAACTTGTTGTATTGGGCTTCTGTTATGGGGTAACCCCATGGGTGGCCCGATCTTCACGGATCTCGTGGTCAAATCGATGGGAAAGCGAGGGGAAAGGGAGAAGGTAGCGGAAGCAGATGCACACCTCGCGAAGAACACGATGAACACACGCAAAACTCACACGATACAAGGCCGATTGCTCTCACCGGTGGCCACTGGTCCGATAGAATCCTCACAAGGAAAGATCGGTCAACGTGCTCCCTCGATCCCACATGGAGAGGGAAGAACACCTTGGAGAGGGTCTTGACGTCTTGGCAAAGGGACACCGATGCCAAGGCCTTGTACAACGAGGGAGGCGCGATGCAAACTCTAATGAGGTTGTGACGATAGTTGATCCCCTTTTGTAGAAGGGGATGAGGAAAACTAGAGATGCCACAAAGGGGGTTTTCTTTAGTCTATCATCTATGCCTAGGGTTACATGAGGAGGTGGGGGCACTATATATAGGCCAGCCACTAGTTCAAGGGTAGTTTAGGAATAAAAGGGGAAAGTATGAGCGGACTAAGGGGTACATGGGCCGAAGGCCTAGCTGGCGGCGCGCAGGCCCATACGCTCTGGCCGGAGACTCCGGTGTGGTGGTCCGGAGACTCCGGTCTGGGCCAGAGACTCCAGTCTGTCTCTGGTCCGTCTACGGAGTGGCAGACAGACTGTCCTCGAGCTCGATCTGGGGGTCGGTCCGGAGATGGGTCCGGAGACTCCGGGGTCAGCAGGCCAGAGACTCCAGTGTCTTCATGTCGGAGACTCCAGTGTGGCTGGAGACTCCGGTGTGCGCAGGCTAGAGACTCCGGTGCTCCAGCTACTGCTTCTTCCGTCTTCTCTTCCAAGCTTCCGTCTTGTCGGGCTTGGTGCTCCAGGCTTCCTCCCTTGCTTCCGTACTTGTCGGTATGAACCTATCATGGATATGGGACGGAGTATGAAGTAGTATACCATTCAAGAGGGTAGGAAGTGGGCTCGCATAGAGGAACGGATTCACCTTTGGAGTCCGCGATGACTTGGCATAAGTTGGAGACCATGATGTGGTAACGACCAAAGGTCGGGCTACATCATCTCCCCTCCCTTCAAAAAGAGTCGTCCTCGACTCTACATGCTCATCACAGAGTAGAAGATGTGGAGAGACCTTCTTGATCCTGGGGTTAACCATATAGTCATCCTCGGGAAGGTTGAATTGACAACACCTCAATGCTCCTTCACCTTCAATGAAGCCTACAAAGCTCACAACAAAAGAGAAGCAACACTCAAAGCGTAGCCAATTCATGAAGATTATAACATGCGTCCTCAAGTAGAAGGAAGTCACCTTAGGATGTAGAGATGGCTCGTTGAAGGGCAGCCATAGGTAACTCTCTTCGATTCATCTTGTAAACTCTTTGTCCATAGAGGTTGACGCGTACGCAATTGTACCTTCACACAACAAAGACCAAGGAAAATATGTTTGTGTGTGATAGAGGAGCATGCCATTTGTGTCATGTCCATTCTTGTTCACAACACTATTAGCACAACTCAAGTATAGCAAACGGGATGCATATGCAAGGTCAAAGTGCATGGAACTCGTTTGAACATCATCCAAATGTGGGAACTCAAAAACTCCATATAACATCTTAGAGTGGCACTCAAAGCAATTGACTAAAGTATTGATCAACATCTTTGATGCAAAACTAGGATAATTCGGCAAAAACACATGCGGAAGAATATCCAAAGCAACATCATTATGTGGGCCAACCAACCATTAGAAAGAGAAATTGTTCGACATGTTGGATGCCACACACAAATCATCAAAAGCCAAGATCATGGGGGTATGAGTATCGCAAGCGGAAACAAAAACAACATGTTTGCAAGCAAACCATATGAAAGAGCAAGTGGTCCTTATGTTTTTTGCAACAACAATACGAGATACTTGGAAGCTCTCATGACAATACATGCTCATAATGGCATTATGGTTGCACACAAAACATCAAAATGAGAAATTGTTCAACACTTTTGTTGCAACACACAAAGCATCAATATCCAATAGCAACGAAACATGATTGTCACAAGGTGAAAGAATTCCATCAACATGCTTGCAATCAAACCATAGGAAAAAGCAATTTGTCAACATGAAAGATGCAAAGCATGCAAAAGGTATCAGAGCTGGGTTCGATCTTGAACTCACTTGTGGGATGCTCTCTAGAGCTCTTTTTGTCAACTCGTGCTCAACCAAGGTTGACATTCTTGTGCGGGTACCTACACACATCAAACACAAAAGGAAGAACGTGTGTGCATGGTAGAGAAACATATCATCCATCATGACGTATCTCTTCTTGTGCACATCACCATTAGTGTCAAGCAAGTGTAACATAGGTGCATGGTGAGTATGCAAGCGGTGAACATGCTTATCATGGCAATCATAAAAATCTCCAAAATTTGAGAAAGCTATGGGGGCATCTCAATATAAACCATATTAGAATCACTGTTGCAAGCAAAACAAGTGAAAGAGCAATTATTCAACTTATTGCAAGCAACGAGAGAGATTGTAAAACATCCATGACAAAGCATTGTCCGAGGGGTACCATTTCTAACATCATTGCAAGCAAAACATTGGAAAGAGCAATTGTTCAACAAATTGCAAGTAATGATATCATCAACGTAATGTTTATAGCATGGCATATCTATGGCAACATCATCACAATCAAATAATTTCACATTCTCAACATTATGCAAAGGCAAAGTATCACATGGAAATATCAATGAAGCATATGTGATATCACAAACATCATCCATAGCATGCCAATCATGACAAGTCATCATGTCCACTAGTGGGATCATGGCATCATCAACACCCATATTCTTACCTTGTTCATACCTCTCATATGAAGTGGGTGTTGTGGTAGCATTGGCTTCCATGTGGGCGACTTCTTCATCCAATATGGGGATGGCATCATCTTCATCCACCATGTACATCTTCTCGGTTGGAGGCATCATCATCTCCAAGCTTGGCGCTTCTTGATCCATGGAACCTAGCACATCATGAGGAAACACACTAGAGGTAGAGGGTAAGTCGTTAGAAATCAAAGTGGTCTCACATGACCTATCAACTACCACTCTCAACTCACTCGGTGTATCACTCATGCCCACCAAGTGAAAGCACTCAATCTCATGTATGGTGGAGTCGCTCATCTCACTCTTGTTTTCACTCAAGTGGGCTAAGTGGCTCTCATACTCACATGGGATTGGTACCACATCATCACTAAAGCATATGGGGGTAGGCTTGGTTCTCTCAACTCCATGCGCCTCCTTTGGTGAAGGGAAAATCACATGCTCACCATTCTTGACCTTGTCGTCGCCATCTTGCACCTTGGCTTGTGTAGTCCTCTTGACGTACTCATCTAACTTGGCGAAGTAGAGGTCTTCGTCCTCCTCATCCATGAGGTTACATGCGTCATCTAGGATGTTAAGTCTTGGCATTGCAGCTTGATGGCGTGGAGGAGAGCTTGCTCTTGGTGCCATTTTGGTGGTGGCACGAGTAGTTGAAGGTGCCTGATGATGGTGTCGACGGAGGTCATTGGTGTGCCTTTCCAAAGGATGATGTAGATGGCGCACTTGGTCATCCACATGACGCTCGCGGCGATGCTTCTTGTCCTTGGCACTCTTCTTGGTGAGGCAGTGTAATGAGCGCAAAGCATCATTAGTCTTGGCCATCATGCTCATGGTTTTGGCGAAGTCGTTGTCCATGTTGCGCTTGAAGTTGTCCATTTGATGATGGACCTTGGTGTTCTCTAGGTGGAGGCTCCATCTTGGTCGACGAGACTTGAGGAGCTTGTCATTGTCGTTCTTGAAGTTTTCCATGCTTGGGGAGTTATTGTTGTTGTAGAACTCCATATCACCCAAGCATGTGGAGCCATTATCGGTGTAGTGCTCCATCATTTCATCCATGCTTGTGGAGGCATATGCATGGTGGCTCATCGTGGATTCTTCATAGAAATCGTCCTCGGTTCAGGAGTCCCTAGACATGTTTCACAAGACCAAGTGGTGTATATGGAAGTGGTAGGGGGTTAGGGATGCAACGCCAAACCTTACTTTACCTTAGAAGATAGTATCGTGCAAGTGGCAACACTTGAGAGCAATCAAAACTAAGCAAAGTGAAGTTCACGCGGAACACCAAAACCAACTAACCACTAAACACACACACACACAAATCTTATGGTGGATAGGTATGGAAGGTGACATTTCAAGAACCAATCCGAAATCAAGATGTTGTAATGGCAAGTAAAGAACCACAATGATCACAAAGCAAAACAAGTCAATCCACAAGAGGAAATATGTACAAGGAAACACACACAGTGGGATAAATGGGACTTGCGCGACGGAGAAAGTGAGCCAAGAACCAAATGATTACCTAGCGAAGACTATAAGATCGTGTCGCACAAGTGCAAGGAGAGACGCTAGTTCGATTGCAATAAATTGGCGGGCTACAAGATATGCACAATAAGTACCACCTATTTGATGTTCATCGAGCTTGCGCTTCCTATTCTATGAGGCACTTGTTTCTTTCTTTTCGTTTTCTTCTTTTTCTTTTTCTATTTTTTTTCACTTTTCTTTTCTTTTTCACTTGCCTCTTCCTTTTGCCAACAACTATACAAGATAACTATATAAGATAGCGCGCTCACAACTTTTGCTTGGTATTCTACAAGTATCAAATGTGCATAGCCCAAGCAATAATAGGAGGAACTAGTCTCAACATGTGTTTGTTGATCGCAAAGATAGTGTGTCTCACAAAGAGATGCAAGTGGGGAGAAGTCGCGGAATTTTTATACCTTTCGTCGCCGATCTTCACCCTTTATTGGTGGATTCTGCCTTTCTCATGGAATTTGGATAGAGTATATAGCATGAACCACGGATATGATGATGTAGAGCTCCTTCTCCTCTTCAAAACGAGCTAAAGAACACCAAAATCCGAGTTTGTATGCAAAAGTTATGCTCACAATCGTGAAACAGATTTGCTGTCAGCAGGGGGCGAAGACTCCGGTCTGGAGTGACTCACACCGGAAACTCCGGTCCGGGGCCGGAGACTCCAGTTCGGTCGATTTCTGCGTGTCCAGAACACGAATGGGACGCGATTTTGGCAGAAAAACTTGAACCAAAACACCAAATTGGTGGGGGAAATCAAGGAATTAGGCCATGGGAACGCAGGGGAAGGTAGATCAACAAGTTTAGCAAGTAATCCACGGATCAAAACCTACCAAAACGCACTCAAATCACAGATCGATCCAAAACACGAATTGGGGCTGTTTTTGGTGGAATTTTCGAATTTATGGGGAAAAATACCAAATCGAGGAGAAATCCGTGGCAACCAAAAGCTGTTGATACCAGATGTTATGGGGTAACCTCGTGGGTGGCCCGATCTTCACGGATCTCATGGTCAAATCGATGGGAAAGCAAGGGGAAAGAGAGAAGGTAGCAGAAGCAGACGCACACCTCGCGAAGAACACGATGAACACACGCAAAACTCACACGATACAAGGCCGATTGCTCTCACCGGTGGCCATCGGTCCGATAGAATCCTCACAAGGAAAGATCGGTCAACGTGCTCCCTCGATCCCACGCGGAGAGGGAAGAACACTTGGAGAGGGTATTGATGTCTTGGCAAAGGGACACCGACGCCAAGGCCTTGTACAACGAGGGAGGCGCGATGCAAACTCCAACGAGGTGGTGACGATAGTCGATCCCCTTTGGTAGAAGGGGATGAGGCAAAACTAGAGATTCCACAAAGGGGATTTTCTTTAGTCTATCATCTATGCCTAGGGTTACATGAGGAGGTGGGGGCACTATATATAGGCCAGCCACTAGTTCAAGGGTACTTTAGGAATAAAAGGGGAAAGTCTGGGTGGATTAAGGGGTACATGGGCCGAAGGCCCAGTTGGCAACGCGCAGGCCCATACGCTCTGGCGAGAGACTCTGGTGGTGGTCCGGAGACTCCGGTCTGGGCCGGAGACTCCGGTCTGTCTCCGGTCCGTCTCCGGAGTGGCAGACAGACTGTCCTCGAGCTCGATCTGGGGGTCGGTCCGAAGATGGGTCCGGAGACTCTAGGGTCAGCAGGCCGGAGACTCCGGTGTCTTCATGCCAGAGACTCCGGTGTGGCCGGAGACTTCGGTGTGGCCGGAGACTCTGGTGTGCGCAGGCCGGAGACTCCGGTGCTCCAACTACTGCTTCTTCCATCTTCTCTTCCAAGCTTCTGTCTTGTCGGGCTTGCTGCTCCAAGCTTCCTCCCTTGCCTCCGTACTCGTCGGTATGAACCTATCATGGATATGGGACATAGTATGAAGTAGTATACCATTCAAGAGGGTAGGAAGTGGACTCGCATAGAGGACCAGATTCACCTTTGGAGTCCGTGACGACTTGGCATAAGTTGGAGACCATGATGTGGTAACGACCGAAGGTCGGGCTACATCAGCTTCCCTCTATAAGAATTTAGGATGAGAAAGTTAGTGAAGTGACCAAGTGTGTCAAAGTTTTATGTAGTAATGTAAGAATTTGGAGGAACATGAATTTTTTTGAGAGAAAGAATTCCCAAGGGTAAGAGAGGAAATAGTTTTCATAAATACTCACTTTGGGGTTTGAAACTAAGTTTTTGTTCGAACGTCCATTCTAACTAGGGTCTCCTATGGTCAGGATGGCTCTAATACCAACTTGTCAACACCCAGATTTTTAATCCCAGATGCATGTTATGTCATACATTGCAATCCCAGGATTACCATTTTTGCAAGACATAACATATTGGATATCACAGTACATCATCAATTACAAACCATATAAGGTCTTACACAAATAAAGGATCTCATGATACAGTCTTAGTACAATCAAGTAGCAGAATAAATAGCGTAGCGGTGGGGTCCATCTTCAGTGTCACAGGCAATGCTGACGATGGGAGATGATCCTAGTTGTCGTAGCCATCCTTCTGTCCTCCTTCAGGGTAGTCCTCATCATAGTCTGGCCACGGGAATAGCCAGGGACGAAAGCCATGAGTACTCTTTAAGTACTCGCAAACTACCACTAATAAGTAAGATAGTTCTAGTGGGAATGCTAAGTTCTAAGTCTATTTGCAAAGTTCAGTTTGAAACCTAAGTTGAGTTCAAAAACAAAGAAAGATAAAATAAAGTTTGAAAACACCTAAGTGGGAACTTAATTGTCATAGTCACAACTCTGTTGTGGTCAAGTCATGTCACAATTGATTTCATCTGAGAACGGAATAGTATGGCCACTCCAACTATCCATAACCGCGGACGCAGCTATTCGAATAGTTTGACACTCTGCAGAGGTGGTACACTTTCACCACAAGATTCGATACATCTGTCAGGGATATACTTGAATCATCATACTTAGTATGCAGATAATCAAACATAATCTTTCCTTTACACACTCTAGTATAAGCACCTCTCCTATGAGTATGGCCTCCCAGCCATGACCATTTGTCATCCTGGGCACTGCATAGGTGGACAACATTGAGAGGTAGCCTCAGCTCAAACCTCTCCTGCGAGGGAACGAATACTAATGCATATAAACTTCCGGCTAAGCCTTACCCAATTCAGGTATTGTGGTTGTACGGTAAAATTGGAATGGTATTGCATCCGAACCCAACCATCCGTTTTGTAAAAGGGCTAAGTCTCATGCCTCAACATTTTCATCATCATAAACCATTTGTGTTTCTCAACACATGTCAAAACATCTCAATAGAATGACTCATCATTCCAAGGTTTTCACAAGTCATTTTCACTAAGTACTCCCATGTAAAGTGAATCAAGTTTTGGTTTAGCTCTAAACTACTAAGTTAAGAGTGTTAACTAATGGAGGATGCTAATCTCAATCTCATGCCATAGAATGACATCTAAGTCTAACTAGGTAGGTCAAGTTTTATACTTTTTATCCTACCTTCAAACAAGTAAAGGACTTTGGTAAAGTAAAGAAGGTAAAGCTTGTAAATAAAAATTGGAGTAGGTATAAGTCAAAGGGTATAACCAAAGCATGCCTAATTCAGTTTCTTAGGTTATCTAGCTTGCAAGGGTTAGCTTGCATTGTTAATGATGGCTTGCCTTGTGTAGTGAAGTGGTTGAAGTTTTCTTCCTCCTCCTCTTGGTAGAACTCCTCCTCCTCGAAAGCTTGGTCGGTACTATCGTCTATAAATACATACGGGATGCACAATCACCAAACAATGCTTAACTAGTATACTTAGCACACTAAGGCACACCTTTGATGATCTATTATCATCACAAGCATCACAAGGTTTAATGAAATAGCTTCATTCTTTTTATTTGAGAAAAGTAATTTCTACTCATTGAAAATAACTAAGATTTAATATTCTCCAATTAAAATATGGGATCATGTGTACACATGTCATCACCACATATTCTAACACATGGGAATGTGATTTAAATGTTGGATCACATTTTAATAAGTTTAAGTTTAATAATTAATGATTTAAAGTGACTAGAAATGCCTATATAGCATTATTTTGGCACTAGTCCAAAGTCACTGCATGTAAACCTTAATATCATTACATATTCAGATAGGTATGGTTAAATGTGATTTTTGAGAGTTGGAATCAACTCAAAAGCTATTTTGGTTGATTTTAGAAAAATGTTTGAATGTGAAAAAGCTTCTGTCTTGCTATTTTACTAGGAGATATCTATAACTCTAAATGATTTAAATCCAACGGGCTTGGATAGAGATTTTCATTACCGTTCCAACAAAATTGGAATCACTCAATTTGAATTTGTATAACTCTCTGAATTGATTTTTAAACTCAATGATAGAACTAAGTTTTAATTAAAATAGAAAAACCTATATTTGAATTACTGGGTTAGTGCGGGAAACTAAATGGGCTGGCCCGTGTACACTACGCAGCGCTGAGGGCTGCTGACAGGGGGGTCCCGCCTGTCAGTGACTCATTAAACGCGAAGCGGTACGGGGCGAGCTGGACCGTAGGATTAGAACAAGACCGAATGGCTCACGGTCGTCGTCGACGACGGACACGTCATTGGCGAGACTGAACCCTAGCGCGGTTGGTGGGGGTGCAGTGGGGACGTACCAGGGCTCCAGCTAGTGCGGCGATCGGGGCGATGGAACGAGTCGACGATGACGGACTTAGGCGAGGTCGCGGCAGGGGCTGAGGTGGACGAAATCGACGGGGACTTCTCCGTCTCTGCTACGGCTAACTCCAGTGGAATTCCGGCGGTGGGCTGCTCGAGTGGCTCCGACGAGAGAGGGGAAACGATCAGTGGGGAGAGGGGAGTGGAATGGTGTGGCGATTGTAGCTAGGGGAGGCCTCCTTATATCAGCTCGATGAGGGGACCGAAGGGTATGGGTGGAGCTCGTCGGTGACGACCGCACAGGGGGCTACCTGCATGGGCGAGGTAGGCGGACGGTGGGCGGTTCCCTAGCGATCATCTAGAGCTTAATGGTGATGCTAGGGGCGGTGGCAATTGGTCGGGAGTGTCGCGTGCTCTGGGAGACATAGGTTGTTCTCGACACGGCTCCCGGTGGCTGTGGGTCACGCGGCGATGCACGGCCGTGTCTGGCAGGGTGAGGGGGTCAGGGTGGAGCGGCGTGCGTGGTCTGTGGTCGAGGCACGGTCTGTGGCGTGTTGGCGGTGAGGGCGCTTTGGCGTGCTCTAGCGCGGCGCAGAGAGGAAAGGGCGGGGCTTGTCCTCGGTGGTCCACTGTGTGGCAGTGGTCGTGGGGTGGACCATGGGCGGCGGTGAGGTCACGCCACACTCCCTGCGTGGCCATTTTACTCAGCTAGCCCACTTTGGCTGGTAGTCTGCTACGGCTCGGGCACGATCGGCCGAAGATCATGGCCTCGGGGCGGCGTTGCGCTGGCGCCAGGGGCTAGGGGATGGGCTGGTTTTGGTTTGGTTGGGTCTAGGGAGACCAAGATGATTAAATGTGGCTTACTGGCTCGACAAGATTTGATCAAAAACAGTATTAGTTAGGCCAGTTTGATTCTACTCACAAGGTGTTCGATCAAATGGCTGCATGAGAGAAACTTTTGAACTTTTGAAAGATTTTTGGTGGAGTGGTTTGTCACATGATTAAGCATCTGTTGTTGCTTGGGATTTTGAAATGGAGTTCGTTTGGATGGTTTTTGAAATAGTGTGATCTTGATACATACACTAGATTCAATTTTCAAATGTAATTTAAAATTAGGGTTTGAATGTTTTTGGGAGATCATAAAGTGGGCATTGCCACATCACTACTTGTACTAGCAAGGGGTGCAAAGATCCACAATTGTTTCTATTGGGAATTGAGTGCTAGGAACACCCAAAGTGGACTAGTTGAGTAAAATGGCAACAGTGACCATTTCCTTATTTAATTCTTTTTTGATTTCTTTTTCTTTGGGATTTGCTTGAGCATGATCTAGATGATGTGTAATTCACCTTAGAGTCATTTTACAACCAATAGATCACTCAATGATGGCAATTCAAAACAACTCCTATTTAAATGCACACACATATGAAGGCTAAAAGTTTTTAAATGGAAAAAGTTTTTGTTAACCCTAAATTGGGTAGATTTGATCTTGATCACTTCGATTAAAGTTTTGGGATGTTACTATATAGAAGGGGTGAAAATTTTCCTTGGACTTGCCGGTTTCTATAGACACTTTATTAAAGATTTTGCTAAAATAGATGCCCCTTTAACTCGTCTCTTAGATAAAGATACTCACTTTACTTTTGATAGAGATTGCCATGATTCTTTTGAACAATTAAAAAGGCACTAATTTCGGCACCAGTTATCCAACCACCCAAATGGGATGAACCATTTGAAATTATGTGTGATGCTAGTGATAATGCTATTGCGGCTGTTTTAGGACAAAGAGATGGTCGTAATATCAATGTTATTCAATATGCTAGTCGAGTCTTTAATGATGATCAAAGGAACTATGTGACAACTGAGAAAGAATTCCTAGCTGTTATTTTAGCTTGTGATAAGTTTAGACACTATATCATCAATTCAAAAGTAATAGTTCATACTGACCATCAAATTTTGAGACATCTTCTAGCTAAGAAGGATGCTAAACCCCGTCTAATTAAATGGGTTTTTCTACTACAAGAATATTATTTGCAGATAGTAGATAGGAGGGGAAAGGATAACCCTATGGCCGACCATTTGTCACGGATGGAAGGAATCATGGAGGATTCTATTCCCATAAATTAATCTATGCTTGGCGAATATCTCACAGTTATAGAACCTCGCGACCCTTAGTTTGTAGATTATGCTAATTTTTTAGTAGGCAAGTTTTTACCGAAAGGAATGGATTACAATCAAAGAAAGAAATTCTTCCATGATTTAAAACATTACTTTTGGGATGACCCTTACCTATATCGGCACGGCATAGATGGGATAATCCGGAAATACGTACCCGACCACGAGCCAAAATGTATCCTTAAAGCTTGTCATGATAATCCCTACGGTGGGCATCATGCTGGTAATTGCACTACAACCAAAGTCTTGCAGTCAGGTTTCTACAGGCCTACACTAGTTAAATACTCTCACGAATATGTTAAAAATTGTGATGCTTGTCAACTTATGAGTAATATAGGAAAATGACAAGAAATGAATATGAAATATAACTTAGTAATAGAGCCATTTGATGTATGGGGAATGGACTTTACGGGGCCATTTGTTCCCTGATGGGGATAGCCGAAGGGGGTATGCCCAGCAGGACGTTCTGATTGGGTCAAAGGCTTGGCGAGTGGGCCTGTAGGACGGCGACTGGAATGCGACTGAAGAGAAGGCCTGGTGATTGGAGACTGGAGGCCTAGAAGCGTACTCGAAGCCCAGTCGAATTAGGTCAAAACCTCTGAATCCATATCTTGTTCGGTTGCAAACTGCAAACCCTAGCGAGGTGCCTCCTATATAAACCTACCTAGGGTACTTTGAGGACTTATGTTCCATCATACACCCCTTCAAGCGACTCGCTGCTTAGACGCCAAGCTCGCCACTCCTGTAACTCGATCTCCATCAATCTAATCTAGAAGGAGTAGGTATTTACCCTCCTTGGGGCCAAACCTAGGTAAACCATGTGCATCCGCCCCCATCTCGCACTGCAGATGGCCGCCAGCTCTTGCCCCCGATTCAAGCAATCGCTGCCCGTAGCAGCGACTACCGTGGCCATTTCCATGACAGTGGCGCCCACCATGGGGCCTAGCCGGACTGGCCTGAGTTCTGCGGCGAGACCCTACTCGCCGATCGATCGGCCGATCGACACCGGCCGCATGATCGCCATCAGCGGGATATTACAGATCATGCCCAGCAGCTACATCCCGGCGTCGCGCTCGATCACCCACATTGCGATAATGCCGGTCGGCACCATCAACCTTTTTGTCGGCTTCACCGGCGCGGTAGACCCAACGGCGACGGTGATCATCGGCGGATCACCGCCGCACTGCGATCTGCTCTTGGAGGAGCAGGTCCACTCCATCAAGAGCCTCGTCACCGAGTATGACTCGGCCGCCAGCAACACAGCCAAGTACAACGCTGCCACAGACGATGCGGCCCTCCACGACGATGCCGACTCCGCGACCTCTGCCTCGGTCGACGGATCTATCACCGCAGCATCACGGGAGGACTCCATCACGCGGGTCTCCAACCCTGAGGACTTCTAGGACTCCTCCATCCTTAGGATCTTCGATTCCGACTCCGGCTCGGAGTCCCTCGAGGACTTCTGCGCCATATCCAATTTCTTCAACGTGATCGACATGGCGGGCAGCACGGTCGCCCCGCCATATCCATTCTCCACGCTGATCCCGCCAACCGCCACGGCCACGGAGGTAGAGGAAGCCCGTCTGCGACTGGAGGAAGCACAACGCAGGGAGCTGACCGAGCGCGAGAAATTCCGCCTCGAGCGGGCAACGGCGCAGGAGTTGTCGCTCTACCACCAGCGCCGCATCAGGACCCGCCTGAACGTCAACGTTCAAGGCCGTGTCCTGAACTTCAATGACGAAGGCGACCCTGCACGCACGGCCGAGTGCGAGTACTGTCACAAACCTCGACATCCAAGGAGAAGGCGCACTGCAGATCCAGTACGCCAATGCCCTACTTGCCAGGGCCATCGAGCAGCAAGCCACGGGATTCGACCCGCGGGGGCGGATGTATTCCCGCTCCTTGGCAAGTAGGGCGGCCTCAAGCGGTCACCCTAACGTTGCCAACACCGTGACCTGCCCACCACCGCAGCCCCTGGCGAACCAGCCACGGGTTGCCAACCCCGTGCTCTCCACCAACGAGCCGCGACCGGTGAACAACACGGTCGCCGCCAACGGGCAACCCATCGATGCCTGAACGCACATCGTCAACAACCAGGCTTGGCGGGCGAGCCAACCCAACGACTTGAGGAACACCCTCACTAACCACGGCGACCCCGAACCCAGGGGCTCGCTTAGACAAGTCGGCCCCCAGTGCTTCGGACCTATGATCCGAGGAGAGAAGTACCCGCCAACTTCAAGGCGCCCAAGGAGATCGAAAAGTACGACCCGACTTACGATCCAGTGGTGTGGCTGGACACATACCTCATGGCGATGGGAATTGCCGGCCACACCGACCTGCTAGCCGCTCGCTACCTCCCCCTGATGATGGAGGGTGCGACCCGACAATGGGTCAACACCCTCCCTGCCGACAACATCCACTCCTAGGAGGAGATGCGGGATGCCTTCGTCAGGCACTTTGAGGGTTCCTACACCCATGCCACCACCATTGAGGACCTGGAGCGATGCATCTAGGGACAACCCGAGTCGACCCGCCACTGGATTCAAAGGTGGCAGGAACTATGGATCAATGCCTCTGGCATCCACCCGGACACGGCGATACATTGCTTTAAGAACGCGTGCCAGTACGAGCCCCTGGTCACTAAGATCAAGAGGGTCTACTGGACGCTCGACAACATCCCCGACCTCCTCGAGATCGCCAAGCGCTATGCGGAAGAGGACCCCAACCAGGAATCCGACGACGAGTCGGGAGGAAGACGCCGCACAAGTGGCCACGACAGCGGGCGACAGCGCGACATGCGCTACAGCAACACTCGCATCATAGGCAAGCACCGTAGTGATGGGCGAGTCGACTTTGTCGCCAACACCGGCTACGACCAACGTGAATCGAAGAACTTCCGTCGCGACGGAGGAAACTACTGCGACAGCGGAAATTACCGCGCCAACAACGTGGCGAGGCCAAAATTCGACCTCGCTGCCCTGCTCAACCAGCCCTGCATCTACCACAGTAGGGAGGGAAAACCTGCCACCCACACCACCGCGGACTGCCATTCTCTCAAAGAGATCGAAAAGGCAAGGCGATCAAGGGAGGACCCCAACAACAACCGACTAAGGGACAACGGCAACGCCGGCGGGTTTGGACACGCCGCCGGCTCACTACACACCTTCACCGAGCTCGGCACCAAACGCGAGAAGAATGTCCTCACCCGCGCGATCACCGTTAATGCGGTGACCCAAGTTGACATCCCCCGCTTCCTCAACTGGTCCGAGCAAAGAATCACCTGGATTCGCTAGGATCACGTGCCCAGGATCAAATATCCAGGCCGAGTCACCCTGGTGGTCAGGCCCAAGGTGGCCGACTACTCGCTGCCCAAGACATTGATGGACGGCGAGAGCTCCATCAACATCATGTACCTGGACACGTTCAAGAGGCTCCAGCTCCCAAAAGGAGCAATCGAGCCGACCCTGACAACCTTCCACGACATCATCCCTAGTCGAAAGGCATACCCGATTGGAAAAGTGATGCTGTCAGTCACCTTCGGCACATCGGCAAACTACCGCATGAAGAGGATCGTGTTTGAGCTGGTGAACTTCCGCAGCCCCTACCACTGCGTTCTGGGACGCCAAATGTTCGCCAAATTCATGGAGACCCCCCACTACGCCTACAACATGATGAAGCTTCCAGGGCCAAGCGGTATCATCACCGTCCATGGCGACCCCGATATGGTCGTGGAATGCGAGGACAAAGGTGCTGAGCTCGTTGACACCGTCATCACCGTGGAGACCAACCACGCAGAAGAACTCGCAAAATACATGGGCAACATCAACAAAGACGACCCCACCATACTGAAGAAGCCAACCACCGCGAGTTCCACGTTCGAGGCGACCACGCACACCCGCACCATCGAGCTTGTCCCGGGCAACTCCAGCCAGACGGTCACCATTGGAGCGCACATGAGCCCCGCATAGGAAAGCGCGCTCATCGGGGTCCTCCGTGAGAATCGCGACATCTTCGCATGGAAACCATCTAACATGCCAGGTGTCCCGAGGGAACTCGCTGAGCACAAACTCAACGCCGACCCCAAAGTGCGACCAGTAAAGCAGCCGATGTGGCCCTTCACTGAACAGTGTCGTCGAGCAATTGCTGAAGAAGTACAGCGCCTGCTAGCCGCAGGCTTCATTCGGCCAATAAAATACTTCAAGTGGCTGGCAAACCCAGTCCTGGTCCTGAAAAAGAACAAGACGTGGAGAATGTGTATCGACTACACCAATCTCAACAACGCCTGCCTGAAGGAGGAGTTCATCCTAGCGCGTATCGACCAGAACATCGACTCGACCGCGGGATCGGAGTCGTTGTGCTTCCTCGACGCGTACTCTGGCTACAACCAGATCAAAATGGCGGTCGAGGATGAGGAGAAGACGGTGTTCATCACGCCATTCGGCGCCTTCTGCTACACGGCCATGACGTTCGGCCTCAAGAACGCCGGCGCCACATTCCAAAGGTGCATGCAGGAGTGCCTTGCGAGCCAAATTGGCTGCAACATTCACGTCTACATCGACGACATGGTGGTAAAATCCACCCGCCAGGATGACCTGCTCGCCGACATGGCCGAAACCTTCACAAACCTGCAGAGGTACAACATCAAGCTAAACCCAGGAAAATGCATCTTCGGCGTCCCCATCGGACAGCTTCTAGGAACGTGGTCTCCAAACGAGGCATCGAGGCCAACCCCACCAAGATCGACACCATCGCGCGACTCGGGAAACCCGAGTGCTTGCGTGATGTCCAAAAGTTAGTCAGGCGAGTTGCGGCTCTCAACCGCTTCATTCCCTGGATCGGCGAGAAGGCAATGCCTCTGTACCGCCTGATGCGCAAGAACCCCATGTTCCAATGGGACGCGGAGGCGGATAACACACTCAAAGCACTCAAAGAAGTGTTACTCGCGGCTCCACTCCTTGCAGCCCCAATCGACAAAGAGCACATGCTCGTCTACGTGACGGCCTCCACTTGAGTCGTCAGCACCGTGATGGTCGTCGAACGGCCAGAGGAGGGCAAGGAGCGCCCCATACAATGCCTCGTCTACTACATCAGCAAAGTCCTGGCGGACTCAAGACAGCGCTACCCGCAATACCATAAACTGGTATACACGGTATTCCAGGCTCAACGGCAACTCCCCCATTACTTCCAGGAGCACCCGATCAGGGTCGTCTACTCCGCACCACTGCAGGACATAATACGCAATAGCGAGGCAACTGGGTGAGTCGCCAAGTGGGCCGTCGAAATCGGCGTCCACAACATCAAATACGAGCCCCAAAAAGCGATCAAGTCGCAAGCCCTGGCTGATTTCCTCGTAGACTTGGAAGAAGCACATCAGCTGGAGAAGCTACCATACCTCCACTACTGGTCGCTCCATTTCGACGGGTCCACGAACACCGATGGCGCAGGGGCCAGGGTCATACTGACCTCCCCCAAAGGAGACAAGCTCTGCTACATGCTCCACCTCAACTTCAAGCCCTAAACCAACAACATGGCAGAATACGAGGCCCTCCTTCACGGCATGTGGGCCGCCAAGGAGATGAACATCAACCTCCTACGTTTCTATGGCGACTCCGACCTAGTCACCGGCCAAGTCGCCAGAACCTGCGATGTCGTCTCCCCAACAATGATAGCATACCGCCAAGCGGTAGACTAGCTGGGAGGACACTTCGACGGCTACTCAGTCGAGTGGATCGATAGGCGAAAGAATGAGGAGCCGGATGCCCTCTCCTGCATCGGATCGGCTAGGCAAATGGCACCCGCAAGCATCTTCCTCGACATCATCCACAAACCTTCGGTATCCCCACCGAAGGAGATCAACATTGGGAGACCGCTACAACCCGAGCCGGCCCTAGTCACCATGATCGTGGCCAGCGACTGGATGACACCATATGTCGCCTTTCTCGAGCACAAGATCCTCCCTAGCAATGAGACGGAAGCATGAATGATTGTGCGCCGCTGCAAATCCTTCGTCATCATCAATGGCAAGCTCCACAAACGCAGCATGACCGGTGTGTTCCAGCGCTGCGTACAGCCAGAAGAAGGCCGCAAGATCCTCTAGGACATCCACGCTGGCGACTGCGGCCACCACACCGGTGCCAAGTCGCTGGTCGCCAAGGCCATGCGGCACGACTTCTACTGGCCCACCACGCACACCGACGCCACAGACATCATCCAGCGATGCATCGGGTGCCAGAAGTACGCCAACCAGACACACCTCCCTGGTTCGACACTCAAGACCATCCCCAGCACATGGCCATTCACCGTATGGGGCATGGACATGGTCGGCCCGTTCAAGAAGGCCCCATACGGCTTCACCCACCTCCTGGACGCGGTCGACAAATTCACCAAATGGGTCGAAGCCAAGTCGATCAAAAAGTGTGACGGCAAGACAGCTACCAAGTTCCTACACGAACTCATCTACGGGTACGGCTACCCGCACAGCATCATAATGAACAACGGTACCAACTTCGCCAAAGGCGCCATGGCAGAATTCTGTGAAGAACACAACATATGACTCGACCTCTCCTCAGTCGCCCACTCGGAGTCGAACGGCCAAGCAGAACGCGCCAATCAGAGCGTCCTCCATGGGCTCAAGCCGCGACTCCAAGTGTCCCTCGAGCGAACCCTAGGTTGCTGGGTCGAAGAGTTTCCCTCCGTAATATGGGGGATCCGCACCTCCGTCAACCACTCCACGGGATTCACACCTTTCTTCATGTTGTACGGCACCGAAGCTGTAATGCCAACCGACCTGGAGCACGACTCACCTCGGGTCGCTAACTACGTCGAGGCGATAAACGAGATCGCTCGCCAAGAAAGCATCGACCAGATCGACGAGGCACGCGACCTGGCTCGCTCCTGCATAGCCATCTACCAGTAGGGACTCCGCCGCTACCACAGTCATCGAGTCCGGACCCGCACCTTCCAGGAGCACGATTTAGTCCTACGACTGGTTCAGGATAAGAAGGGCATGCACAAACTCTCCCCCCATGGGAAGACCCATTCGCCATAGGGCGAGTCCTCGGCAACAACTCCTACTACCTCATCGACATACAAGGCGATGGCCAACTTGAGGTCGGGAGGCCATGGAATGTAAACCTTCTCCGAAAGTTCTATACATAGAACTCAAACTTGTACCCAGTTGATATATAATGAAATTCATTCGGATCACACAAATTGTGTTTACTCGCCGTACTCTTGTGCCACTCGCACTCATACATTTATCAATATGCTACCTACGGAAGTCAACCCTTGTTCGAGTGACCGGCATGGCTAAGTAGTGTGGCCCAAGGACACCAAAAATGTTCGGGCTTTGGGTCGTCCACGAATACGCCAGCCCAGAGCCACCATCGGAGTCGCCCAGCTCGACTGGCCCACCGGGCCAAGACGACCGGCATATGCTTCCCACAGCGACCTGTCCTTCCCATCCTCACGCAAAGCGACTCGAATGGTTAAGTACCACGCACGGGGACTTCGCAAACCCTGGCGCGGCTCGGGAACACACCAAGTAAGAGAGCTGCCTTGGACTCGCCTAGCGACTGGCTCTCCGAACCAAGGGAAGAGACGCGTTACAAACAATGCACCAATAACTCACAATAGGCATGTGCCCAAAACGACTAAGTACTAAGCTCGGGGACTCACCTAAAAACAATCTTACCCACGCTCGGGGACTCGCCCCTTCAGAGACGCAAGGGGAAACCAACACAAAAATCCAATGAGAACACATATGTATACAAACGAGTTATACCCCACTTAAGGGCGGACACGCTCGGGGACTCGCTCAAACAAAAGCTAAATATACCACAAATTAAACTTGCATTGCGAGTCGATTGACTCCTCTTTCTCCCATACAAAATATTGTTCATATTACAAAAGTCGCCACTTGGCATATCTTACAAACTACCTAGAAAAGCTATCTATTTCGCAGGCCCTGATGAAGAAGCATCTCCACCACCCTTGAAACGGACGAATGGTTGCCATGGGTTCGTCGGGTAGGTCGTCAGCGACTTCGATAGCATCGACCGAAAGGGTTGATCCGACTCCAGGTCGCGATGTTCCGGCTCGGGGTCGCCCGGCGCAACCACTGTCTCCTGGTATGGCAGCAGGTCTCCCATCGCCAGCACACGATCGGCAAAGGGGGCAGCCTTGGCGGTCAGCTTCAACACCTCCGACATCTCCACCGCGCCAGTCGCCGAAGGATAGCCGCTGGTGAAGTCATCGAGGTCGAAGTCATCAGGGAAGTGCGCGAGTCCTAGGCTCAATGCCGTGGTGGCCTCGTGCCTAAAAGCTGAATGCGCCATCCACTCTACGATGCCGGGTACCTCCTCTAGGTAGCGCCACACTTCAATCAGTCCCCCATGTATAACCACGGTGGGACACATTCCCTGAAGAACCGCCTAGACGCACAACGCCGCGGTGGTGGCCGCGTTCACCATCGCGGTCACACACTGCAAAGCATTGAAGGTTTGCACCACCGGATTGCTTTGACCTATTACAGCTGCAACGTCAGACGTTAGTGCCACCACGAATTCACCCACTCGGGGACTCTTCGCACACATCAAAAGGAGAGCAATGACTCACCAAGGAGCTTCCAGCAGTGTTCGGTGACGTGCTTATCCAAGGCAGCAAGGTCGCCCTGCAGCCCAAGGATGATGGAGTCTGCAGCCTTTTGCTCCTCCTCAGCCGCGGCGACTGCGGCCTTCGCCCTATCCTCAGAGGAGATCACGGCCGCTTTTGCCTCCTCCAACTCCTTCACAAGCGAGTCGATATGCCCAGTCGCCATGTCCAGCTCGGCGGCTGGAACGTACCCTTCCCAGGCTCTGGCAATGGCGGCCGGAAGACCATCTGCACGGAATAGAAACAAACAGTCAGAAATCCGTCAACATTAGGAGCTCGCAATCGCCAAGTAAAACAAGTATTCACCGGCGGTCTCCTGGAGTCGCCGGTTTGCCTCCTACTTCACGCGCAGATCATGCTCCGGACACTCTTTTGCGGCTTGCCGATCAGCCGACTCCCTTTGCAAGCCCTACAAGCAGAACGAAAAATTGGGAAGTGCAAAAACACAAATTCAGTGTCCAGCCGCTGAAATTCAGCGACTAGACACTCGGGGACTGGCGTCTAGAAGAAAATCAGTGCCTAGCCATTGAAATTCAGCGACTAGACACTCGGGGACTGGCGACTAGAAGAAACTCAGTGCCTAGCCGCTGAAATTCAGCGACTAGACACTCGGGGACTGGACGTACATGAATGGAGGCGCCAAGCATATTGTGAAGTTCTCTAGCATCCATCGAAGGGGCCACGAAGGAGGTACACCCACGACGAGATCCGACATCCTCATCAACGATCTCCGGTATCTGTGGAGATTGGGTTTCCGCCACGATCAGAAAGCCCCTTGCCATGAAGCACAGGAACGACGCGGTCGCCCTCGCCGGGGCACTGGTTGCTGGAGCCGGCGGGTACTAGCGTCGGAGCCCCATCAGCTAGCTCCGATTGCGTGTTTGCCACCTCCTCGTCACCAGTGGTGGCGTCACTCCCTCTGGCGCTATCATTTGCTGCGGCCTCGTCGGGCTCACCCTTCTGCTTCTTCGCGTCTTCAGCAGGCATAGCCTCTGCAGCAGGCTTCCTCTTCATGGGGAGATCACCTTCCCCCACGGTGACGGTCGACGGGATTTTAGCCACCGAAGGGTGACCTATTTTCTTAGCGCCGGACCTACAAAAACCTCTAAAGTCAACAAAGAAATCACATGGAAAGTTGTCCACTAATTGGAAACAAAACCCGAGACTTACTTGGCGACTGGAAGAACACGCAACCCCGTGCTAATGTGGGCAGGCTTATCTAACTCCGGGCCTAGCTTGTGTGTGAGACCCTTCTCGAAGACATCTGAAGCCAATGACACCGCGGGCCTCTTCGACGATGAAGGCACAGTTGCAGGAACCTCCATCTCAGAAAACGCCGCTATCCCCGAAGGTCGTGGCGACTTTGACGCCGCACCCTCAGCTACCTCCTGTTCTGGCGCCATCAAAGTTGTTGGCACGATCACCACAAGAGGAACTTCCACCGCTGCTTCGGTGCCCTCAGCCTCCAATCCTGTCATCGGAATCGCGCCCTCTGGGATCTTGCGTGAGGTATCGGCCACATCATCTTCAGACTCGTCATCTGACTCGAACACCACCGCCGACCTCGGCGGTGACGCCGGCTTCTTTGCTGGCGACTTCCGTTTGCGTGCGGGCTTCGCCGGCGTGGCTGTTCACCAAGAAGTGTGCTATTGCAAGATCTAATCACCTTATTCGCGCTCTTCGAGACTACGGCTCACCTCGAACTAGCGCTGCTTCTGCATGCGAGTCTTGCGGACCGCGGGCGCTAGGGGAGGAACCTCCATTTCCTCCTCTTCGTCCTCAGAAGATTCTCCTGCGGCACCCTCCTCGAACTCGTGGGGAACCTCTTCGTCAAGTGGGGGGAGCCAGCCTTCCAAAACCTGGAACAACTGAGAGTGGACACAAATAAATTTCAGACGATGCGGCTGCAAATTTCACCACGGGAATTACGACTGAAGATAAATTTGGAGAAAAGGACTTACTGTGGGGGCCTCGTTCTTCACAGGCATGTACGGAGCGAGCCCGGCCGACATGGTTGTAAATTCTGCGTCAGTGATCTTCTTCAGGGCGGCCTTGTAGTCTTCAGCATCCCATGACTCCTTGCTGGTCTGGGAAGGATCATTCTTCCCGATGTACTCGTACACCCAGTGCGGCCGGGCCGCCAATGGAACCAGTCACCGCTCGAGCCAGCAGTTATACAAGTTGATCGAGGACAACCCTTGGCTCTTTAGCTTCTGGATATGGTCCATGATTTCCACGACAACCATCCTTTGATCATCGGGGAGCCTGTCCGTTGCCAGCCGATGGGGCTCTCTTCTCTCCGTGACGAATTCCGGTAGCGCCACTTCACCGGAGGGGGTGGACTCCTTCACATAGAACCAGCTCCTCTTCCACTCGCTCGCGGCCTTCTTTGGGAGCATAAGCTTGACGAAGTTGACCTTTGGCTTCAGCTGAAAGGTGACACCTCCGGCCGGCAAGATCGGGTCGCCGAACCCTTCGCGTCTGATGCAGCCGTGGAAAAGCTCCAGCCACAGCTGGACGTACGGCCTGCAGCCAAGGTAACACTCACAGAAGGCGACAAAGATCGCCAGCTGCTCGATGTTGTGCGGGCCGAGATCCGATGGCTTGATCGCATAATATGCGCAGAACCGCCGGAATAATAGTGAGGTAGGGAACCCCAAGCCCCTCTCCAAATGGCTTGGGAAGCAGATGAACTCGCCGGTGCGTGGCTTCGGCTTTGTAGAGGACCCCGGCATCCTCGAAGGACCTGAGTTGTGTCGTGGTGCATTTGGATTTCCCCCACGAGCCTTTCGGAGGCGCCATCCGGGAAGAAGGCCGGATCGCTTGGTTTGGAGAGTTTGGATCGAGGGAAGACAAAACGAATGAATGCGCGAGAATTAAGAATGTGAGGAAGGATTTGCAGGACTGAGCTGTCACTCCCCTTATAAAGGGGTGCTACCCGCCAATCTCGGGGTAGCCGTTACCCGCGGTAATTGCGCCAAAGTTACCATTGGACTACCCAACGGATAGTTTGACCAAGTTGATGGTCCACCTCCTTCACTCGACTCGCTTGCAACTCTGCCCTCTCCATTCACCAAAACAATGACTTGATAGCGGTTGCATTCGCCAAAGCAGCGACTAGAAACCTAGTGGAAATTTTCTTTGGTTTCGGCAGAGTCCATCGCCGATTCGACTGGGCGTCCAGATTGGACCCACATACTCTGACTGCCAAATGAACACCTGCGTCTGAAATCAACGATGGCCTCGGGGACTACTGATGGGGATATGCCGAAGGGGGTATGCCCAGCAGGACGTTTTGGTTGGGTTAAAGGCTTGGCGAGTGGGCCTGCAGGACGGCGACTAGAATGCGACTGAAGAGAAGGCCTGGCGATTGGAGACTGGAGGCCCAGAAGCGTACTCGAAGCCTAGTCGGATTAGGTCAAAACCTCTGAATCCATATCTTGTTTGGTTGCAAACTGTAAACCCTAGCGAGGTGCCTCCTATATAAACCTCCCTAGGGTACTTTGAGGACTTACGTTCCATCATACACCCCTTCAAGCGACTCGTTGCTTAGACTCCGAGCTCGCCACCCCTGTAACTCGATCTCCATCAATCTAATCCAGAAGGAGTAGGTTTTTACCCTCCCGGCGGCCAAACCTAGGTAAACCATGTACATTCGCCCCCATCTCGCACCACAGATGGCTGCCAGCTCTTACCCCCGATTCAATCAATCGTTGCCCGTAGCAGCGACTGCCGTGGCCATTTCCACGACATTCCCTCTAATGGTTACACTCATATTCTTGTTGTTGTTGATTATGTTACTAAATGGGTTGAAGCTATACCCACAGCTCATGCAGATGCAGCCACTTCCGTTAAGATGGTAAATGAAATCATCTTCCCTAGGTTTGGAGTACCCCGATTTTTGATTACTCATGGTGGAACTCATTTTATGAAGGGAATTTTTGACAAGATACTTCAAAAAATATGGAGTAGACCACCGGGTAGCCTCTCCTTACCATCCTCAAACCAGTGGACAAGTGGAATTATCTAACAGAGAAGTTAAGGTCATACTTCAGAAAACGGTGAACGGGTCAAGAAAAGACTGGGCTTTGAAGCTTAATGATGCATTGTGGGCGTATCGCACAACATTCAAGAACCCCATGGCAATGAAACCATACAAAATGGTTTACAATAAAAATTGCCAACTTCCATTAGAACTCGAGCATAAGGCCCGGTGGGCTATCAAAACTATCAATTTTGACTTTAAAACTGCAGGGGGAAAACGACTCTTGGACATTCATGCTTTAGATGAACTCGGGAATGAAGCTTATGAAAACACTAGAGAGGGCAAGGGATTTAAAACTAGAGATAAAGTTTTGCTTTACAACTCTAGGCTTAAAATTTTTGTAGGAAAATTGAAATCCAGGTGGGAAGGACCATACGATGTTGAAGAAGCATATCCATCGGGATCGGTAAGGCTCTTCTTCATCCCGGATTGTTAATGAGTAACGATTAAAGCATTATAGAGTTGGTGAAGTAAACACTATGGAATTGTTGTCTTTGATCCCAACTGAAGAATACAACAAGCGAAATCTAGGTAACGAAGTGTCAATTACTTAGTTTTGCTACTTTGGAAACTTGTTGGTTGATTCTACCTTTTTCTTTGAACTCGTCTAGTTTTTCTGGTCATTCTGAATGGTTTTTTGACCTGGTACGGGCGGACCATATGGTCGAAGACGCCCGTACCACTGGTTGTTAACCATTCGGAATACCAATGACGATTTTCTTCGATTCGGTACGACCGGATAGTACGGGCCGACACGCCCGTACTGATGGTCGTTACCAGTACTATTCTTGTGTCCGTAAAAAAAGCAGTAAGGAGTCCGTACGGGGGCGTGGTACGGGAAGAACCCGCCCATACCACAGCTCGCGGCCGGCTCTGGCTGCCTTAGTCTATCAATTTTGCCTTTTCATTTGCACTTTTATTCCTTCTTGTTCCCTTCCATCTTACTTTAGATCTAGAACTTCTTTCTGTCCTTTACATTGAAACCTCAGATCTCACTTGATTACTCAAGGTCCATGCAGCCTTTTCATATTAAGAAGATCTAGGCCAAGAAGGAGCACGTTGCTGAAGGACAAGCAAAAAAGGAGGGATCCAAAGGAGATACTTCATCCTCCTCCAACCGTGAATCCGCACGAGTGGTTCCACTCCCAATTGGGAAGATATGTTCCCGCAGAAATTGGAGATGCTTAGGCACGTGGAACAAGGAACAAAGGAGAATCTCCACTCAACCCCTATAGGTATAACCTTCATGGATCTTATCTTAAATCACCTTCGGAAACCTCTTCCAAGAAAAGGGGAGACCAAGATGAGATTCAAGAAAAGATTAGGAATCTTGAAAAGATTTCAATGGCTTGTGTTGAGATCATTGCGGAGGGAGTCAACTCTTACTGGATGATGGGCAAAGATCTCGAAAAGAAAGTCGATGACATCGACGGTAGATTACAACTCATGAACAAGATTATTATGGAGATGGTCGATGATAGGAGGACTTTAAACAAGGTAATCAAAGAATTACGTGTTGGCATTATAGAGATGTCCACTCGATTTGCGTGTATTGCTCAAGCTTGCAGCCTCAAGACGCATGAACAAGAGGAAGATGATGACTTCTTTTCTCCCAAAAAAGGGTAAGTAATCGCAAGGGATTATTTGATCCACCCGGCTTGATTCCAAGCTTGGGGGGATCTGTGTGAACCTTGTAATCTATATTATAGTTTTTGCATATTTACTTTTTTACACGCATGGATAGGTTTAAATTTTAGAGTTTGCATTAGTTGCATCAACTTCGAGTTCCCTTTGTTAAAGAAAAGAATTATATCCATTGAGTTATGAGACTTTATGATAATTGAAGTTGTGTTTGATTCATGATTATTATATTAGATGATTGAACTAGGTTGAGTGTTATGATACTTGTACAACTGTCATAATTTTAGGGACTTCCACTCCAATAGAAGTATTGATTAAGTTATCAGAAGAAGAATTCTGTTAGCATATTATAATTAAGAGTTTTTGAAAGCCATTGAAGTAGTGAGCATGATCGAATATCTTTCTGAAAAGGAAAAGAGAAAGGAGAGCAAATTAAAATATAGACATACAAGTATCAAAAGAGAAGAAGAAAGCAGCTATCAAAAGAGTCAAACTTAGAGAAAAAAGAGAAAAATAAAATGATCATGAATCTTCATTACTAAACTTAGTGCTACATATCTTTAAACTTTGTGATTATATGATATGTTGAATCACTAGGAGCTTCTTATAATTTCTTTAATACTGAAAAAGGTGTGGAATCCTCTAAGTTATGTAATGTGTAAGGGTATGGTAATACCCCCGACGTATCTCTACATCTGATGTTGTATTCCTGCTTCAATTTCTGCCTCATTTATTGTAACGACTAGTGTCTCATGAACATGATGATCTTGTCCATAAGCCACCATATTGCTCGGGGACGAGCAAGAACCTAGCTTGGGAGAGTTGATGCATCCAAATGGAAGCATATTTACCTTTTTTTTTGCATAAATAGAGTAGGGATTTTTGTATTTCACTGTGTCTACGCGCGCTATTTTGTTCTTGTTTAACCAGGATGCCAAATCATAGACTCATATATGAACATATCAATTAGAGTTGTCCTATTGTGTAATTATATGATATTTCTAAGTGATAAAAGTCATTTTATGAATTTGCCTTTGCACCAGGAAGAATACCAATGTAGTAGGAGGCATCAGTATGGTTAACGACCACTGGTACGAGCGGAGCCCGCCCGTACCGTCTGCCCATACCAGGCGCCATCATGGCCGCCTCTTCAAATACTTCTCCCTAGCGAAGACGAGAGGGATATCCGACATTCACAGCCACCAGAACCCACGAAACACCACATCCGAAAGGGATCTAAAGGAGGAACTTGGTTGGGGAAAATCCCGGCTGCTTCACGGATCATTGGAGGACAATGCATCATCCCCTTCATCATCAACCGCTGCATCTCCATTACCACTATTACTCCCATCTTTCATTTATTACATCTCTTTGTAATTCCAGATCCAATTGTGGTTTGCATTAGATCTACCTTCATACATTTATCCATTCATTTGATTATGATGATGTTGTTGATTGCTTCCATGAGTTAGTAGTTCCTTTGTTCTTGGGGAGATGGAGAAACCCTAGCACAATTACGAACTTGTAATAAAGATGATATATTCTTGTGTTCGTTTGACTTGCTTGTCTATGATATAATTATGATTTGTGTTTGATCTCTCTCTTTAGATGGTATGCATAGTCGGCCACATATCATTTGCCTTCAGGACTAAAGGGAGGGAGAAATCCTTTGGATGTGTCTTGGAAGCGTACCCAGAATGCCCTTGACAGATTGGTGTTGGCCCGTAACCTACATGGTCAAAGGGGGGTTAAAGAGGGACTCCCTAAGCTAATTACGATATCCACGAGTAAACCCTTAATTGCGGTGGTTTGTATGGGTGACTACTCTTAGACATCACAGTGGTTATTTAGAGGTGGACTCACACTTGGCTCAACAAAGTGGCTTCCTATGAGCCTTGTTGTGAACATCTTATTATGGGGCTCTCTCCATACATATCATGACACAATAAGTATGTTATCTTGGTTGCATATAACAATAATACTATGCTAGTGGTCTATCCTACATCCCCGAGAACGTTTTAGCCCTATTGAGTTCAACCACGATTTCACATAAACTTGTTACTTGTTTTCTTTTCCTTGTTTTAACTACTTTTCTGCAATCAACTATAAACCTTTTAAACACCCTTTACTTGAGTTCAAAGATAGCTTATAAGTATACTTTGGTAGATAGTAACGTGGGGCATAAAGACCTCTACCAATAGCTCTATGTGGGTTCAATACCTTTACTTCGAAACTAGCTACAATTGATCTGTGCACTTGCAGTCATCATAGCCTATGAAAACTACTTTATTCGACTTGGGGTTGAGCTTGTCAGATTGCAATCTCTTGACAAAAGCTTCACATCCCCAAATCTTGAGAAAAGTCAAGGTTGGCTTCTTGTCCATCCACATCTCATGTGGTGTCTTTTCTACAAATTTAGATGGTACTTTGTTTAGTGTAATCGCTGCTATCTCTAGAAAAAACCCCTAGAATGATAAAGGTAAATCCATCTTACTCATCATCGACCTCACCATGTCTAACAAGGTTTGGTTCCGCCTTTCCGACACACCATTTCTATGAGGTGTTCCCGATAGGGTGAGCTGTGGAACTATTTCACAACTCTTAAGATGGTCGTCAAACTCATGTCTCATATATTCACCTCCACAGTCTGATGGAAGAAACTTAATATTCTTGCTGAGTTGGTTTTGCACTTCACTCTGAAACTCTCTGAACTTTTCAAAGGTTTCCAACTTGGCTTTCATCAGGTAGACATAGCCATATCTATTGGAATCATCTGTGAATGTGACAAAATACTCATAACCACCTCTGGATGTCGTGCTCATTGGACTGCATACATCGCTATGTATCAACTCCATCAAGCCGGACGCCCTCTCGCAACTCTTTTTGAAAGGTGTATTGATCATATTTCCCAACAAACAGGATTCCCATGTTTCGAACAGCTCTAGGTCGGACGAATCCAGGAGTCCATCACCATGGAGCTTCTGCATCTGTTTCTAGTTGATATGACTAAGGTGACAATGTCATAGATAAGTAGAACTAAGATCATTCAGCTTCAGCCTTTTAGCATTCAAGTTATAGACTGATTTACATTCAAGATCAAGCACAAAAAGTCTGGCTTGGACAGATGCATAGCCATGAAACACATTCTTCAAATAGAAGGAACAACCATTGTTCTTAATATTTGACTCATAACCCTGCTCCATCAAACATGAGGCAGAACTGATGTTTTGGTGTTGGGGGGATACCCCTGGGTAGGGTCACGCCGGGCTATAAAGGCCGAGTTAGCCGAGGTTTGGCAAGGCCAAAGTAGATGTTGGCCGGGTCACCTCAAGACAGGCCGAATCACGGGGTAATCCGGACCTGGGGGCGTTCGCCTAACTAGCCCTCATCCGACTTAAGCGGTAAGTCGGAAGTGTGTGTTTTACCTGTACGCAGGAAAGGGTGTGGCCGGATGAACCATCATCCAGGTCGCAGCAAGCTTCTAGGAGAAGGAAGGAATCTCGCTGGTCAAAAGGAGCCCCGGTACGCACTGCCTGAGCGAAGTGAGCAAGGACAGGACCACCGGGGCATGGCCGACAAGCGTGACGATGCCCGTGTCAGCTGACGAGGGCGCCGCAGTGGCTAACGTAGCTAAAGCATGTGTGACGCGGGGGAAAAAGCACCCCGGTCGGCTTACCACTTTGGGTGGAGGCATATTCTTAGGAATATGCCTCCACGTATGCCCTAGGCAGAAACCGAGCCTCCCCTATAAAAGGGGGGCTAGGGCTTCAGTAGAAGGGGTTGATCAGTTGGTCTTTCTGTTATTTTGTTTTATCTAGGGTTTCAGGTGAGATCAGTGGGTGAGAGTAAGAGAGCTCCTTCTTCCTCCTCTCGCCAATACAGCTCTAGGAGCACTTGTAACCTTGGAAGTAAATCAGTACAATCTCTTGTGTGGAGAATCACTCCACTATCCCTCCCTGGATTCCCCTAGCGTGTATTAGTCCCCACCTTTAGCCTATACATGGCATCTGCCGTGACACCACCACGACAGTTGGCGCCCACCGTGGGGCTAGCGTCGCTAGTAGGGGTCAAAATCCGGACGGGAAACTTCATCGCCACCGGCGAGCGCATCGTCTCCGGGCTCGTTCAGCGCTTTGAAGCGCGGGATTTCATCAGCGACAATGCGGGCTGCTTCGGCACGCGCCCTCTCCCGCGCAAGGGCATCTTCCTCAAGCTCGGCGCGCACAAGGTCTATGTTGCGCTGGACATGTCTTGTGTTCATCCACGCCACGTCGTCGAAGCAGGCAAACCGCCCCTCACTATGGCTCGCGGGGAGCGTATCGCTCGTTCCCCGGACCATGCAGAGGTAATGATGACAGCGCCATGTGCGGGTGCGAGCAAAGATCCGGCGCCAGATCTGGAGGTGACGCCCAAGGCACCAAGGAAAGGTAGAGGTCCTCCGCTAGAGAGGCCGGAAAACGTGTTGAGAGAGGCAATGGATAGCTTGGCGAACCCTGTAGTAGCAGCGGTAGATCCGGCTCATGCACAGGCCGAGCTGGAAGAAACTAGGCAAAAAATACTAGAGGGCGCAAAGAAAATAGCCGCGGCCCAGCAGTCTTTGAACATGACGCTGCGTGAGTACGCTAAGGCGAACAAAGTTGATACTGTAAAGGTTAAAGGGAGAAATCTCATGAGCGAGATGAACAGAGAAGGTGATGTCGGAATCGAGGAATCAGAAAACTGTTTGTCCGTGGGGCTGCCGAGGTATAGTACCCCGGCCAAGAACCTCAGAGCGGCGGACGCAGCTGCAAGACCGGGTTAATGAGCTGGTTCGGATCGCGAATAGGCAAAACGAGGAACTGCTCAGGGCAAACCCGGAGAGAGCTGGGGCCTCCAAGATCGTCCATTCGGCGATGGGTAACCCGGAGAAATCTGCTGGAGCCGCATCATCCCCTCATGGTGGTCCAAGGAGAGAGGAGGTGGTAACCTCAGCCAGACGGAACGACACGGGCAGGGAAAGAAAAAGAAGCGCAGAAAAATGATGATCGACGGAGTGTGAGCCGAGGCGAAGCTGGCCGAGGTAACCGTGACCAAGGCAATGCCGGTCAAAGGAATGTTGTCAACGGCAATGCCGGGCAGCAAAATTTAGCTGGAGCAAGACAACCGCAGTAGCGGAACATGCCGAGGCAAGAGCACAGTGCCGGCCGAGGTATGCAATAGAAAGGTGCGCCACAAGAGCAAAACCGGTATAACGACGGTGATTCGGAGATGGCAAATGCGGGATACCCGAGACCGGACTATCATGTGATAGGGTCAAGATTGGGAAGCAGGGATTTGATGCCGGACGATGCGAGGTTGAAACTGGATCGACTATATAGGTCGGAACAGATAGAATGTCAAGGTCCACCGGGTCTAGCATGTTTTGGACCCCGGATCATGAAAGAGCCACCAGTACCAAACTTTCAGCTGCCCAGGGGCACCAAAACCTATGACGGTAGTACCAAGCCAGAGGATTGGCTGATAAACTATGCTACGGCTGTAAAAATTGCCACAGGCAACCTGAGATGGGCTGTATGGTATGTACCCCAGATGTTGGAAGGCCTGGCAAGGGTGTGGTTGAACAATTTGCCACCAGGAAGCATCAACTACTGGATAGATTTCGAGGAGATGTTCATCAGCAATTTTTCGAGTACGTATCAAAGGCCAAATAGGCCACAGACCCTAGCTATGTGCAAACAAAGACCCAATGAGACAGACTTGGAGTTTTTGACCCGGTGGTGTACTGTGAGAAATTCATGCGAGGGCGTGATAGAATCACAGGCCATAGCATGGTTTGCACAGGGGTGCAGATATGGAAGCGAGTTGTGGATGAAGTTGCAACGGAAAATTCCGGCAACATTGGCAGAGATGATTCGGATCGCAGATTCGTATGCGTTGGGTGACCCGACCCAACCAAGGCTCGCCTCAAACGAGTCAAGCGATGAGTACTATCAGAGGGATGGATCCGGATCATCCCGGAGAAATGATTACAGAGGAAAAAGGAGAGATGATCGACCGGACCATCGGTACGGTTCGCACCAAGTGGCAGTCGTGAATCAAGATCAACCCGGAGCAGGGGGTAGCCAGCGCCAGAAAACTGGAGGCCAATGGACTCCAAGGAACGATGGGAAGAAAACTTGGACACCGGAGCAAAAGAAGCAGTGGCAAGAAAGGAAAGACCATCAGAGGTATACTTATGAGTCGATGTTGGACCAGCCGTGTAAGTTTCACACGCCAAATCCGAACAACCCAGCGGGTCATACGACGAGGCAATGCGAGTGGATGCGCAAGACCGAGCAAGGTGGTTCGGGGAATGCTCAGGCACCCCGGAATGATCAGCCTCGGCAGGAGTTACCTCGGCAGCAGTTGCTATCCAGAGCAAACACGCAACAGCTAATGTTGCCTCCCCCTCCGCCGAGGTATGATAACAATGAAAGAAGGGATGCAGTGCATCAGGTAGAAAATCAGCATCAGCCGGATCAGAGGCACCCCAGAAATGAGGGGAGAAACGAGTACAGGGAGCATCACCAGAGCTACTGTGTATTTACCACCGAGGAAACTGATAGAAAAAGCTTGCAGCATAGGCATATGGAGGTGAATGCGGTAATGCCGGAAGTGACGAGGTACATGCCTTGGTCCGATCAGGAAATCACCTGGAGCATTAGGGATCATCCCAAGCTCATGCCGAGCCCTGGTTCGTATGCGTTGGTGCTGGATCCTACGTTCATTGGACCAAGAATTAACGTAAGGTTCTCAAAGGTACTGATCGACAACGGCAGTAGGATAAATATCATGTACGCGGACACAATGCGCAAGTTGGGTATCTCGGAGAACATGCTCCAGGCCACGAGGACAACTTTTCATGGCATTGTGCCCGGCATTTCTTGCGAGCCCATAGGCAAGGTCCGGGTCGACGTCTTGTTCGGCACGAGGGACAATTGCCGAACTGAAAATCTGGAGTTCGAAGTGGTGAACTTAGAAAGCGCGTATCATGCATTGCTCGGAAGGCCAGCGCTGAACAAGTTCATGGCAAGTTGTCATATTAGCTACTTGAAGATGAAATTGCCCGGACAAAACGGAGTGATTACCATTGCTGGGGACTTCCGACGTTCGATGGAGTGCGCGTCGGCCAGATCAAACTTAGCCGAGTCACTTGTGATCGCGCGGGAAAAAAGAAAAATTCAAGAGGTGGCGGCATTGGCTCAGTCCGCGCAGCAGTACATGCCGGCGCTGAGTAACCCGCATGGAACTGTCTCCTTCCAGGCCACGAAAGATACCAAGAAGGTTCCTGTTGATGACATGTTCCCAGAGCGCACCGTAACAATTGGTGCCGGGCTAAGTGATAAATAGGAAAGCGAGCTCATCAGCTTCCTCCGTGAGAATCGGGACATTTTTGCTTGGTCCACACAGGACTTGCAAGGTGTTCCGAGGGAGTTGGCCGAGCACTCTTTAAATGTGAGACCCGGAGCTAAGCCGGTGAAGCAACCTCTCCGCCGCTTCGCCGAAGATAGGAGGAAAGTCATTGGGGATGAGATAGCTCGGTTGCTAGCTGCAGGATTTATCATGGAGGTCCTCTACCCGGATTGGCTGTCTAATCCGGTGCTGGTGGAAAAGAAAAAGGATGATCCGAATGTGGCAGTGGTTTGGCGCATGTGTATCGATTACACGAACCTGAACAAGGCGTGTCCAAAAGATCCATTCCCGCTGCCAAGAATAGATCAGGTCATAGACTCAACTGCTGGATGTGAACTGTTGTCATTCATTGATGCTTATTTTGGTTTCCACCAGATACCTCTGAATCCGGATGATCAAATAAAGACTGCGTTTATTACCCCGTATGGGGCTTATTGCTATCGCACCATGCCATTTGGTTTACGTAATGCAGGGGCAACGTACCAGAGATGTATGCAAAAAATTTTGCACGACCAAATAGGTCAAAATGTACAGGTGTACGTGGATGATGTGGTTATCAAGACCAAGGAAAGCAAAACGCTCCTTGACGATACCAGGCAAAAATTCGCAAACCTAAGGAGGTTCCGGATGAAACTTAACCCAGAAAAATGCACTTTTGGTGTCCCGGCTGGAAAATTGCTCGGTTTTCTCGTCTCCAGCCGAGGTATCAAGGTTAATCCAACCAAAATCTAGGCCATCGAACGAATGGAACTGCCGAAGTGTCTTAACGATGTCCAGAAGTTCACAGGTTGCCTGGCCTCGTTAAGTCGGTTTGTATGTCGGTTGGGAGAAAAGGCTTTGCCTCTTTACCAACTCATGAAAAAGTCGGATAAGTTCATTTGGACACCACAGGCTGATGAATCCTTTACTCATCTAAAGAAAATGTTAGCCACGGCACCAGTGCTAGCCTCACCACTATCAAAGGAGCCAATGTTGCTCTATATAGCCGCAACCAACTGAGTGGTAAGTGCAGTGATAGTGGTGGAGCACGATGAGGAAGGTAAGTTGGTGCAAAGGCCGGTGTATTATTTGAGCGAAGTGTTGTCAACCTCAAAGCAGAACTACCCACATTATCAGAAAGTGGCTTATGGCGTGTACATGGCCGCCAAGAAACTGAAGCACTACTTTGAGGAGCATCCCATCCGGGTCATATGTGAGGCCCCCATATCCGAGATAATGAGTAACAAGGATGCAAGTGGCAGAATTGCAAAATGGGCAATTGAGCTAGCTCCTTATGCTTCGCAATATGACAGGAGAGAAGCCATCAAATCTCAAGCTGTGGCGGACTTTTTCGTGGACTGGGCCGAGGTGCAGTACGAACCACCGCTTCCGGATCCGAACTATTGGCGAATGTACTTTGACGGATCAAAAACCAAAACCGGGCTAGGTGCCGGAGTTGTACTCACGTCGCCAAAGAAGGACCAGTTGAAATATGTGCTGCAGATCCACTTCACCGCATCAAACAATGTCGCTGAGTATGAAGCACTTGTGCATGGGCTCAAGGTAGCAAAAGAAATTGGTATACGTCGGATCATATGCTTTGGCGACTCGGATTTGGTGGTGCAGCAAGTGTCCGGAGTGTGGGACGCCCTTGATCCAAACATGGCACTATATAGATTTCATGTGCAGAAGATTTCTGGTTACTTTGAGGGATGCGAATTTCATCATGTACCCCGGGTGGAAAATGAGGCTGCCGACATGCTGTCGAAGCTCGGGTCAACCAGACAAGCAATTCCACCGGGTGTAGCATTAGAGCACCTAAAGAAACCATCCATCAGGCCATCCCCGGAATCCGAGTCAATCTACGTCCCGGAGGACACAGAATCCGGAGTTGTGCCCATGGACATTGACACAGGAAGTGGTGCGCAAGACCCGGGGACTGCTTTGCAAAACCCGGGGACTGCTTCGCAAGACTCGGGGACTGCTCAGCATGGTCCGGTTGAAGTTATGCCGGTGGATCAGAGGGAGATGGACGAGGACGTGTTCCAAGTGCGGCGGCGACGCTGCTTTTTGGCAGTGCTGGCGACGGCGCGGTCGCGAGGAAGACGAAGAGGAATAGCAGCGGGCAGAGGGGTGCGGAGGGGGAAAAATCCTAAGGGACGCGCCCCTCCGCTATTTAACCACTCCCATCAGTGGTGAGTGGGATCGCACCCTGTGGACCGGCCACACACTGTGGCCGTGTATTACCCGTTCGGACCAATCAGTAAGGAGCCACACGGAAGGCCACAGGGCAGAGAGAGTCATGTGACGTGACGCACTGATGCGGTAGACTAGGAGGCAGGCGTGACGTGACCTGCGCACAGTGATAACTAACAATTACTGCGGTGGTTACTGTACCATCCCTTAAAATAAGACAACATAATGATTACCCTTCACATGGGCTAGCGTACGAGAGAAGGAAGTAAGACCCGGATAGAGCTGTGGTAACCTGGCCGGCAAGTGAAAACTTGCAATCTGCGAAGGGAACGTAAATCCAAGCCATCCGAGGTACAGAGGTAACTCGGCAACAACGACAGGGGCACAAAACGGAACCTGGTGTGGCCTTAGCGGCCAAGGCGGCTAAGGCCGCACCAGCTTCGGGGACTAATGTTGGGGGGATACCCCCGGGTAGGGTCACGCCGGGGTATAAAGGCCGAGTTAGCCGAGGTTCGGCAAGGCCAAAGCAGATGCTAGCCGGGTCACCTCAAGGCAGGCCGAATCACGGGGTAATCCGGACCTAGGGGCGTTCGCCTAACTAGCCCTCATCCGACTTAAGCGGTAAGTCGGAAGTGTGTGTTTTACCTGTATGCAGGAAAGGGTGTGGCCGGATGAACCATCATCTGGGTCACAGCAAGCTTCTAGGAGAAGGAAGGAATCTCGCTGGTCAAAAGGAGCCCCGGTACGCACTGCCTGAGCGAAGCGAGCAAGGACAGGACCACCGGGGCATGGCCGACAAGCGTGACGATGCCCGTGTCAGCTAACGAGGGCGCCGCAGTGGCTAACGTAGCTAAAGCATGTGTGACACGGGGGAAAAAGCACCCCGGTCGGCTTACCACTTTGGGTGGAGGCATATTCTTAGGAATATGCCTCCACGTATGCCCTAGGCAGAAACCGAGCCTCCCCTATAAAAGGGGGGCTAGGGCTTCAGTAGAAGGGGTTGATCAGTTGGTCTTCTGTTATTCTGTTTGATCTAGGGTTTCAGGTGAGATCAGTGGGTGAGAGTAAGAGAGCTCCTTCTTCCTCCTCTCGCCAATACAGCTCTAGGAGCACTTGTAACCTTGGAAGTAAATCAGTACAAGCTCTTGTGTGGAGAATCACTCCACTATCCCTCCATGGATTCCCCTAGCGTGTATTAGTCCCCACCTTTAGCCTATACATGGCATCTGCCGTGACACCACCACGACATTTGGCTTAGTACAGGAACATAATAACATTATTTAGTTCTAGTACAAATCCTGAAGGTAACTGGAGTTGCATCATCCCTATGGCTAACACAACAACTCTTGCTTTGTTTCCGACTCTGATGTCCATCTCCCGTCTTGCCATGCTCCTAGGCCTTACCAGTCCCTACATCGAGTTGCACACATGAACAACCAATGTGGTATCGTATACCCAAGTACTATTAGGGGTGTCGGCAAGAAAAATGTCTATAACATTCACAACAAGTGTACCTGAGTCAGAAGTCATACTTCCACTCCTAGATTTATCCACCTTGCACTTGTCGCAGTTCCTCTTCCAGTGACCCTCTCCTTTATAATAAGAGCATATTGTTCCTGGAGGTTTTGTTGGCTTGCCAGTCACTGAGCCGATGTTGGGACTTGGATCCAGCATGTCGTCACCCTTTGGCTTGGCTTTCTTAGACCAAGACTTGTTCTTGATCTTGGAAGCATTTTGCACCATCAACACTTGATTGGTGCCACCTCTCTTGATGTCAGCTTCTACTGTCTTGAGCATCCCTTGAAGTTCTGCCAATTTCTTATCTATGTCGTGCATATGGTAGTTCGAATGAACAGACCATAAGCACTAGGAATAGAATTCAGGAGAATGTCAGTAGCTAACTCGTTGCTCAAGGGAAAACCCAGACGATCCAAGTATTGCACATATCCGACCATCTTGATCATGTGCGGCCCTAGTGGATCTTCATCTTTCATCTTGCAACAAAGCAAGGCTCTGGAGACATTGTACCTCTTTGTCCTAGCCCGCATCTCAATAATGTTCTTGAGGGCAATGATCATATCATACACCTCAACATTCTCGAACTGTTGCTGCAGTTTCGGCTCCATGTGAGCGATCATGAGGCAGCCGACTTCCGTTAACTCATCCTAAGCCTGGTGAAAAGTGGTCCTTACAATAGTAGGATCATCATTGCCTGACTTGTCAGGAATCGGATTGTCTAAGACATATTCCTTATTTTCTTTCTTGAGAATGATTCTCAAGATACGATACTAGTTGGTAAAGTTGGTTCCATTTAGCGTGTCCTTCTCAAGGATAGTACGCAAAGCAAAGCTAGAAATCTGAATGGTGCTAGTAGGTGCCATCTACAAACAAAAGATGCAAAAACCTTAAGACAATGTATCTATAACAGGGGAAGGAGGATTAAACTCTTTAATCATGCACACTCCCGCTGAGACTGATATCCCTCCGACAGTCGATAGTGATTCAGGATCCCAGACAGTTAGCCGATTAGTGATCCTTTGCGTCACAGCTAGCCGGAGAACCTTCCGAGTAGGCAACACCTTGCCAATCAGATCTCTATCTGATTCCTGTTGGATTGTTCGACAACCCTCCTTACCCTGAAGCCCACAAATGTTATGATATCTTTGTTTAGCTACCAAGTGCCTTGTAGAGAGAGTCTGAATCTCTCACACTTTATCAAAGATAATTAGTAGTGCCCCAACAATATGAGCCCACAAACTAAAATTGTCCAACTTGTAGTATTTCACCAAATGGCGGGATAATTTGACTAGAACTTCTTTGAGGGAAAAAGAAGCAAATGAAACTACAAGTCAAAACCTTTCTGGCTTACTCCAGCTAACTTTTAGTTGTAACTTTTGACAGGATATAATTGTCCTATTCTTGTCCAACAAGAAAATCAACTTTGGTGGTTGATCATGGACGTCAGCCACGTGATCTCTCCCACTCAGATCTGGACCAGATTTGACCAACTTCGTAGCCAAGACAAACTAGATCTGGCCACTGCCCTAGATCAAAACATATCAAAAAAGGCAAACGAAAACAACAACAAATATCTTATATTTCCAACTAGCGCATCTCATGCGCAAGAACTAGACCAAAAACCTAGAGCAGATGCTCTGATACCACTCTTGGGAAACACACAGAGCCAGGATGAAAACAAAAACTTTTCTGCTCTGGATAGAACTCCGGCGAGCCACGCCAAGATCCAAACAAGGTCAAAGGAAATATCTCATACCTTTTGATGCGCAGGTATGGAAGCTGAGGAAGCACGTTGCATTAGTGTTGTATGTTCCCCTTGTCTCCTCTGGCTCCGGCGAACTGTTCGATCCTAGGACCACCTTCTCGCCGGCTCCAGTTATCCTCCTCATTTCGCCTCCAACTTTGCTGCCAAACAGCGTCGACGAGCCCCACAAGTGTGGTGCCTCTACTGGCTCACACACGTACAAGGTGGAACAACATCAAGTGAGGTGCTAGCCTCGGTCTTGCCGCTATAGGACACGAAGGTGAAAATGCCAAGTCTAGCAAAACCCTAGGAAGAAGCACTGGTCTCATGTCCACCGCCACCCACCTTCCTTTCTATAGGGGAGTAGGTGAGGGCACACAACACTTGTGTCCCTGATGAGTGCAAGTACACACATCAATTTTAGCTAGTTTCAAAGTAAAGATATCGAACCCATAGAGAGCTATTGGTAAAGTTCTTTATGCCCCTCGTTACTCTCTACCAAAGGAGACTTATAAGCTGATTTTGATCTCAAATAAAGGCTGTTAGAAAGGTTTATGGTTGTTTGCAGAAAAGTAATTAAAACAAGTAAAATAAAACAAGTAACAAGTTTGTATGAAAGCGTGGTCAAACTCAATAGGGCTAAAATGTTCTCGAGGATGTAGGATACACCACTAGGATATTACTATTGTTATATGTAATCAAGATAACATACTCCTTGTGTCATGATATGGGTGGACAGAGCTCCATAATAAGATGTTCACTACAAGGCTTGTAGGAAGCCAATTTGGTGAGCTAAGAGTGAGGTCACCTCTAAATAACCACAGGGATGTCTGAGAGCAGTCACCCATACAAACCACCGCAATTAAGGGTTTCCCTATGGATATCGTAATTAGCTTAGGGAGTCCCTCTTTAATCCTCCTTTGACCATGTAGGTTACGAGCCATCGCCAATCTGTCACGGGACCCATTATAGGTACACTTCCAAGACACGTCCAAAGGATTTCTCCCTCACTATAGTACCGAGGGCAAATGATATGCAACCGACTACACATACCATCTAAAGAGAGAGATATCAAACACAAATCATAATTATAGCATAGACGGGCAAGTCATATGGAAACAAGAATAAATCATCTTTATTACAAATTCATAATGGTGCTAGGGTTTCTCCATATCCCCAAGAACAAGGGAACTACTCACTCATGGAAGCAATCAACAACATCATCATAATCAAATGAAAGGATACAAGTATGGAGGTAGATCTAATGCAAACCACAATTGAATTTGGAATTACAACGAGATCTAATAGATGAAAGATGGGGGTAATGGGGGTAATGGAGATGCAGCGATTAATGATAAAGGGGGTGATGTGTTGTCCTCCAATATTCCGTGAAGCAGCTAGGATTTTCCCCCAGCCAAGTTCCTCCTTAAGATCCCTTTCGGATGTGGTTTTTCGTGGTTTCTGGTGGCTGTGAATGTCGGATCTCTCCCTCATCTTCTCCAGGAGAAAGTATTTTACGAGGCAGTCATAATGGCGCTTGGTACGAGCGAGCCCCGCCCGTACCACTAGTCGTTATCATTACTGATGCCTCCTCCCCTCTTCGTATTCTCCCAGGTGCGAAGGTAAATCCATAAAATGACTTTTATCACTTAGAAATATCATATAACTAAATATATGACAGTTCCAATTGACATGTTCATATAGGACTCAATGATTTGGGATCCTGTTGAAACAACAACAAAATAGTGAGTGTAGATGCAGTGAAATACAAGGATCACTACTCTATTGATGCAAAAACTAAAGGTAAAAATGCTTCAATTTTGGACACATCAACTACCCCAAGCTAGGCTCTTGCTCGTCCCCAAGCAAGATGGTGGCTTATAGGACTTCGGGGCTATTACCAACCCTTAGACATTACATAACTTAGAGGCTTCCACACCTCTTCTAGTATTAATGAAATCATAAGAAGCTGCTAGTGATTTAACATATCATATAATCACAGAGTTTATAGATATAGGGCACTAAGTTTAGTAATGAAGATTCATGATCATTCTTTTTCTTCTATGTTTGATTCTTTTGATAGCTGCTCCTTTCTTTTTCTTTTGATAACTCTAGGTCTATATTTTTACTTACTCCCTTTTCTCTTTTCCTTTCAGTGTAGCCATTTGAACATGCTCACTACTTCAATGGCTTTCAAAAAATCTTAATTTATAATATGCTATCAGAATTCTCCTTCTCATAACTTAATCAATACTTCCACTGGTGTGGAAGTCCCTAAAATCATGATAGTTGTACAAGTATTGTAACACTCAAGCTAGTTCAATCATCTAATATAATAATCATGAATCAAACACAACTTCAATTATCATAAAGTCTCACAACTCAACGGATATAAATATTCTCTTGAACAAATGGAGCTCGAAGTTGATGCAACTAATGCAAATTCAGGAATGAAAGTCTAACATGCGTGCAGAAAAGTAAACATGCTAAAACTATAAGATAGATTACAAGGTTCTCACGGATCCCCCCAAGCTTGGAATCAAGCCGGGTGGATCAAATAATTCCTTGCTATTACTTACTCCTTTTTGGGAGTAAAGAAGTCATCATCTTCCTCTTATTCATCCGCCTTGAGACTACAATCTTGAGAAATACACGCGAATCGAGTGGACATCTCTATGATGCCAACATGCAATTCTTTAATTACCTTTCTTAAGATTTTCCTGTCATCCACCATCTCCATGATAATCTTGGTCAGGAGTTGCACTCTATCGTCGCTGTCATCAACCTTCTTTTCGAGGTCTTTGCCTGTCATCCAGTAAGAGTCAACTCCTCCAATGGTTTCAACACGAGCTTTCGAAATCTTTTCAAGGTTCTTGATATTTTCTTGAATCTCACCTCGGTTTTCCCCTTTTCTGGAAGAGGATCCCGGAGGGATTTAAGAGAAGATCCTCAAAGGTTATGCCTATAGGGGTTGAGTGGATATTCTCCTTTATTCCTTCCTTGTTCCACATGCCTGAGCATCTCCAACTTTTGCGGGAACATTTCTTCCTAGTTGGGGAGTGGAACCACTTGTGTGGACTCGTGGTTTGAGGAAGAGGAAGTATCTCCTTCGAATCCCTTCTTATTGGCTTGTTATTCAGAGACGAGCTCCTTCTGGGTCCATTTCTGCTTAATATGAAAAGGTTGCATGGACCTTGAGTGATCAAGTGAGATATGAGGTTTCATTGTAAAGAGGAAAATAAAGCTTTAGATCTAAAGTAAGACGGAAACGGACAAGAAAGAGGAAAAGTGCAAATAAATGGATGAAATCAATAGAAAAAGGGGTTAAGGTCGGTCACGGGTAAGTGGTACAGGCGGGCTCCGCCTGTACCATGTCCCCATATGGGTTTCTTACCGCCTTTCTTTTTTTATTATATAATAACTTGTTGAATAAGCCCCGAAAGCCAGAGCTAGTAACGAGCATCGGTACGGGTGCGGATGCCCATACGGTCCGACCGTACCGTATCGATAAAGAAACATTGGTACTCCGAATGTTTAACGACCATTGGTATGAGCGCATCCGACCATACGGTCCACCCATACCAGGTCGAAAACAGTTTGGAATAACCAGAAAAACTTACTGAGTTCAGTGAAAAAGATAAAATCGTCTAAAAAGTTTCCAAAGTAGCAGAACTAAGTAACTAAAACTTTGTTACCTCACTTTCGCTTGTTGTATTATTCAGCAGAGACTAAAGAGATCAACTCCACAGTGTTCACCTCGGCAGCTCTATAATGCTTTAGTCGCAACCCATTAACAATCCAGGATGAAGAAGAGGGCGTAGTATTTTTCAGTCTTATTGCTCCTGAAGGATATGCTTATTCAACTTCATATGGTCCTTCCCACCTGGATTTCAATTTTCCTACAAAAATCTTAAGTCGAGAGTTAGAGAGTAAAACTTTATCTCCAGTTTTAAATCCCTTGCCCACTAATTTTTTATCGTGCCACTTCTTCACCTTTTCTTTAAATATTCTAGAATTTTCATAGGCCTCATTTCTGAGTTCATATAAAGCATGAATATCTAAGAGTCATTTTCCCTTGCAGTTTTAAAGTCAAAGTTCATAGTTTTAATAGCCCACCGAGCCTTATGCTCAAGTTCTAAGGGAAGGTGACAAGTTTTACCGTAAACCATTTTGTAATGTGTCATTCCCATAGGATTCTTCAAAGTTGTACGATACGCCCACAATGCGTCATTAAGCTTCAAATCCCAGTCCTTTCTTGACCTGTTCACTGTTTTCTGAAGTATGACCTTGATTTCTCGGTTAGATAATTCCACTTCTCTAGTGGTCTATGGGTGGTAAGGTGAGGCTACTCGGTGGTCTACTCCATACTTTTGAAGTATATTGTCAAAATTTCCCTTCATAAAATGAGTTCCACCATTAGTAATCAAAAACCGGGGTACTCCAAACCTAGGAAAAATGATGTCCTTGACCATCTTATTAATGGAAGTGACATCATCTGCATGAGAAGTGGGTATCGCTTCAACCCATTTAGTAACATAATCAACAGCAACAAGAATATGAGTATAACCATTAGAGGGAACAAATGGTCCCATAAAGTCCATTCCCCATACATCAAATGGCTCTATTACTAAGTTATATTTCATATTCATTTCTTGTCTTTTACCATTGTTACTCATATGTTGACAAGCATCACAATTTCTAACATATTCATTAGAGTCTTTGACTAGTGTAGTCTAGTAGAAACCTTACTGCAAGGCCTTAGCTACAGTACGATTACCAGTGTGATGCCCGTCGTAAGGACTATCATGACAAGCCTTAAGTATGGCCTTTGCCTCGTGCTCAGGTACACATTTCTAGATTATCCCGTTGATGTCGTGCCTGTATAAGTAAGGGTCGTCCCAAAAGTAATGTTTTAAATCATTAAAGAATTTCTTTCTTTGATTGTCCATTCCTTTTGGTAGAAACTTGCTTACAAGGAAATTAGCATAATCTGCAAACCAAGGATCATGAGGTTCTATAACTGCAAGGTACTCTCCCGGCAAAGATTCATTAATAGAATAGAATCCTCTATGATTTGTTCCATTCGTGACAAATGGTCGGCCACAAGTTTATCCTTTCCCCTTCTATCTACTATTTGCATGTATTATTCTTGTAGTAACAAGACCCATTTAATTTTACGGGGCTTAGCATCTTTCTTATCTAGAAGGTGTCTCAAAGCTTGATGGTCAGTATGAACTATTAATTTAACATCCCAATTTCAACAACCCTGATTAGTTGTCTAGAATGCAAAAATCAGGAGGAACAAAAACTTTTTCTTATTTAATTGTGCAGTGCTTGCTTGTTGTTGTCTGTGCTCATGCTTCTGATTGTATAGCTTATGATATACTCCTTACCCCAACATAAGTTGACAAAAACTACTTAACAAAACTGTCCTGGCTCTTTTTATATATTCTCAAATGTTCTGGCATTTCAAAACCTGAGCCAAGATGCCTTAGTAACCCCAACTATTTTAGTAGCTTCTATTGACAAAATTATGGAGATCTATATGATATAATATCCTTATGTTCTTTAAGGTAGAGCTTTCAACTACTCTTACCTCTAGGTTTTTCTAAAACCTTTCTACAAAGCTTTTGAATTCTACTCTTGGTAGAAATACCAACGACTCTCACCTTATTCAAACTCCACCCTTTCAAATACCCATCCCTACCTCAAGCTAGGCTTGTTTACAGGTACCCATGGTAGTAGATTTGTTCTGTTTGCAAGATGAGTTACCTTCATCTGCTGCTTGACTTGATTGCTTAGAAGTATAATGAGCTACCTAGGAGCTCATCATCTAGCATCTATCTAATCCAAGAGTGTCAATCCTAAACAAGTTAACCAAGCTGGATCTGATCTCTAGCCACTAGGTGCTCATCTAAAATCCTTAACCAGATCAACTATGAAGTGATCCATTCTAGAAGTTTCCAAGTCAATGAAGACCAATATCAAGCGTGGATCTATTCTACCCAATATACACTTCAACATCATCCACTTGATGATGCTTTGATACCTTGCAAACCCTCAAAAACATCCCCACTCATATTCTAGTCAAAAACCCTAAATCTGCTAAATTTTGAGTAAGTCTGGAAACTATTTCAACATCACTTCTTTGAGTGCCTCTCTTTCTCAACCCTTGTGCCTTTTTGGTAATGCACTTGAACCATCTTGTAGACCATCATAATGAATACCAAGGCCCACTCTTTCCCTTGGTTATACCATCCTCTATCCCCCTTGTTCTTGATAGTTTTGCAGGCAAGAAAATAATAATTCCTACAAATCTTATCAACATGCCTACTTTAGAAGAAGCTCACACCTACATGTTATCTTATTTTCACCAACTCATTGCACGATTTTGTTCCAATCATAAATCTCTAGCAATACCTACTTCACTTGTTCCAAATGGATCCTTGTTCTTCAAAAACCCACAAGGTTTTCAAGGCTATTTGGTAATCTGCTTTGGCGGTCTTATTTTATTCAAAGTTTGGAATCAATCCTTGGAGAGATCAAGCATGATCAATCCAAAACTTCTATACCATGGGGATCTACATAACATGGTCTATCTGTCCATATATCCCTTGAACCAAGGGGAGCCTTGAGCTCCAAGATGCAACCATGTTTTGATGGTATGAAAATAACCTCACCCTAGATCCTTTAATTCTTGTTCCTCGCCAAAATCAAGTTGGATTATCAACACCCAAGGTTGAAAATGCTATATACACCTTGTGTACATCGTATAACTTGATTATAAAGATTTATCAAATATTATCCATAATTACTATGGCTCAAAAACTATTTAATTCATTTAATGGGCAAAATCTCAAAAACTCCATCTACAAAGGAAGGTATGGTTTCTGACAAAGAACTTCCCCAACTTTAAGAACTTTTGATTCCTATACATCATACCCTATCCTCCCACTTAAAAAATAAATATAGTTGAAGTGTTTTAATAATTCTTTTGCCTATTTTCTTAAATGGCAGAAATAGAATAATAATTGTTTTTAATACTTTCCTTGATCAATAAATTCAGGGAAAAATCTCCTAAGTGTGTATTCATATTTGGGACCACCCAACACTAAAAAATCACCTTATCCAATTCAAAATTTTCAAATGAATCCCATAAAACAGATTCAGCACTTTTTGAATAATCATTATAAAAGGAATAAAAATGATTAGAAAAATCTAAAACATTTCCCCAAGGTATACCTTGACCATACCCATCTACCAGCATCATTACCTCACATTGGAAAGATAAAAAGATTAGAAACTTCTTCATGATTATCATTTAGGACCATTTGAAGTTTAAACAAAACCATGAGTTATCTCCCTATCAAACCCTCCTTAAACCCTAGAGGAACCACCACAGCGCAGTCCACACTCCTGAGTTGGTCGTGTACCACCTCCCCTCCTTTCCCCTTTCTGATGCGGCCATATGAGAGGGAGAGAGATGGCATAAGAAGGCCACAATGAATCCTCCCCACACACCTCTCTCTTGTCCTCTCGACTTCGCCCACCTCTCTAAGCCGCCACAACTTCCCAGGCCCGACTTTCCTCCACCCTACCTCCTCCAGCACCCCTGGACACCCCCAACCGATGGTGGCCACGTCCTCTCGGGCGTGCACTAGTTTAACGCCCCACCTCCATATCATGTGCCCTCGGACGCGAGGCTTCGCGGGAGGACCATACCAGCACCCCAACCACGGGCTCACACCGCCCCTCTCGACCACTCCCCTGTTGTCGCCCTCCTCCACTGCCCAAATATGGACTATGTCCACCATGGACCTCTCCCCTTTGGTTTATAAGGCCACAAACCAGTACATCGCCTCTCCCCTGGCTCATTTGCTCCCTAACCACCCACCTACCCTCCCCAGAGCTCCTCTCCCCTCCCTTGCTCTGCCCTGCTCAAACGAAAGAAGAGAAGAAGCTTCGGACTTCTCCCAAAAATCAAACTAGGCACCCTCGACACTACTCCACTCCCTCTGCATGTCACCCTCTCGGGCTACCCTCTCGAATCTGCTTCTAACCCGACCCCTTTTTCACACATGCAGCAGCTCTAGAGGCAGCCCTGACGAGCACCAAAGTAACATGCACCGACGTAGATGTGCATGACACCCTCCGACGTCAAACCCCCAGCTTGCCGCCCATCGTTGAGGTCGCCCGTGAGTTCCGCGTCGCCCTGTCCCCTCGACATCGCCTCCACGCCCTCTGGTAAGGATCCCCGGACCCCTGCCACCCACTGCTAGGGTTTGCTCCCGCTGCCGGCGTCGAGAGGAAGAGCACGAGCTAGGGACATCCATCGCCCTCTAATTGGACGGCCCCCGTCCCTCCTTACCGCTTCACCGTCCGTTGCGGCTGGCAGACGGGCCCTGTCTGGGCCGTTTTAAATCGGTGCGCTCCCACGCATCGTCCCGCCGCTGTGGGCCGTATTCGCTCGCCGTGGCCCAGTTGCCCCCAGATTCTAGCCCAATATCCTCTGTTTTTAATCTTTTCCACTAGATCTGTCCAGTAGCGGTCTGGTTTGCATTGATTTGAAAATGGAAATCAACACACAATTCCCAGATCTAAATTCTTATAAGTACATGTATGTTTTCACTAACACCCAGTACCCTTGGTTAGCTCAAAATATGTATGGATTAAATATATTAAATCAATTGTCCGGAAGTATTTAAAACACTCCTTAAATCCCTTATGGAGATTCACATCTCCAAATGGAGTAAATCCAAGTCCCTCTGAAAGGTATTTGTTTTACCTATTAGTGAATATTTATCTCACGCCATGTTAAGCTACATTTTGTCTGTAGTGAAAATAACAATATCAGGCCTATTATGCCTTTAATAAATTCTCGAGGCCAAACCAAAAGTGTTTTTGATATAATTAAAAATCTAAGAACTCATAAACCATAATATATATCAACCCCTAGGAGATCATTATTTATTGAGCCATTAGTGATTTATGGTGATTTAAATGTGTCTATCTAGGGTTGCTCTACTAGAAAAATCACTACTAGAGTTATACGACTCCACAAATAGTAAACCCAATTTCTACAGAAAGGTATTCAATGTACCTAGAATGTGTCTTTGGAATCATATCAAAAGCTTCAGTAGAATTAATCTGGTGAAAAAGACAAAACAACTATAGAACTGACTTAGGAAATTTCCTAAGGGCATTATGGTAAATATTTGTAAGTGATTTCAACTCTCACTACACCAATACATCAAACCCTACTTAACCATACAAGGAAATAATTTTTATACTTGCATAACTTTTCTTATGAATTATTTCCTAAAACTAGAGTTTTATTCACTAGGAAATGCATAGTAAATCAATGGATTTTGATAAAATAGTGAAACCACCTTTGTTGGTTTCATTTTATCAACACCTATCTGTTGGTATCATTTTTATACAATGGTATCATACAGAATATGGCCTTGGTCTAAATACCCCCTCCTAAATAATTTTCTAGCCTATAAACCCTATAGGATTTCCTTCAAATGCTTCAAAGACAATTTCAATCTTCTAAATACACTCTTCTCCAAAACCTACTTAATCGTAATCTTGTATTGTTCACTTTCTTGCTGTATGTATGTCCACTTGTATGCCTTGTTTTGATTGTGGCCTTGCTTGTTTGCATGCATACTTGACGACGACGATAGTTGTGCTTGTATTGACACCGAGAAGAAGAGATCTTAATGGTATTGGTATTCTTGGTTATCTAAAGAAGAAGTCCAGGGACATCTATGCCATATTGTTGATCGTAGGCAAGCCACCTTCTTGCTTATAAGCCTTGTCCTACTGTTTTACTTATGCATGTTTTATCTACTGTTTATTAAAACTGCATTGTTTTACCATATGTTGATGTACATATATGGTGGTGGTTTCGCTCCTCCGAACTATTACACCTTTGTACTATTAAGTACAACCCCCTTGATGACATCTACTAGCCCCTAGTAGAATACATGGTGTAATACACCATACCCCTTTTGGAGACCCTGATTTAACCGAAGCAAAGCTATAGGATGGGAAGACCCCGGAAAGGTTTACAAAATGTTTTATGATGAAACCTTGGTGAGGTTAGACCTACCAAGAGATGTTTGAGGAAATAAAAAGGGTTTTGTTTTACAAAATTCTGAAGGAAAGATGGAGGAAAAAGGTTTACGAAAACGCACCCGGTTCTTTGCAGTTTTGCTAGAACAATTACCACGTTCAACCACATTACTCTGGAATGGGACAGGGCTGGATTTGAAGTTTGCTTATTCTGGTATAAACTGCCCCGCAACGACTATAGGGGAATGAAAGAAAATCCCTGGAGGGTGGGCCTTCTCCTGTAAAGGTCCATGTGAGACATCGACCTGGAGAAGGAACGAAGGGTCTATGGGCCTCCACGCGTTACTATGAGCCCCTCATTGAAAGAGCACACTTTGTGCAGTGGAAAAAGCACTCTGGTTAGCTTGGGAACTATATAGGGCGTCCTAGTGTTGAGGGGAAAACACTCATAGGGTAGGCACTTATATTGGAGTGGGCATCCGGAGAGTCTTGATCGGTTACTCTACCCACGATCGGTGTAGATCAGGGTAGGGTACCTAGATGGTGTGGGTAAAGTGTACAACTTCTGCAGAGTGTAAATCTATTCGAATAGTTGTGTCCGCGGTCATGGACGGTTAGGAAGGTTGTTGTAGAGTGGTGCTGGGTTTTTTCAAAAGGGATTTCGGAAAGGCAATGGCTTTGGAAATGTTTTGACCATGGGATGGTTGGAAAGGATACATGTTTTGACCATGGGATGATCGGAAAGGAAGGAAAGGAGTTTGGTCATGGGATGACCGAAAGGACAAAACAAATGGGTGACCGAATCCTAGAGTTTCCCTAAAACTTTGCAAAAAGGTTCCCAAAATGTTTTACAAAAGTTTTCAACAAAGATATGTAGATGCTATATCTACAAGAGAAACTAGCTGAGAAAAGAACCTCTCTTGGAGCCCTCCTACTACCACAGCCATACGGCATATCCTGTTGTTGTTATTACTTTTCTCTTAAGGTGGTTTGCGAGTACATTCAAAGTACTGACTGGCATTGTCACTGGCTATTAACTTGGTCAGATATCGAGAAGGTGAAGTTGATGACTATGCGAGCTAGGATGTTATCCCAGTCAGTCCCTTGTAGATTAAGGCGTGGCTCAGGCTCTACGCTTGATGAAGTACCGCTGGTGGTTATTGATGTAGCCATAATGGCAGGTAAGGTATGACATGTATCCACTTAAGAAATGGATGTTTACTTTGATACTTGTTGGTTATGTGCCACGACTAACTGATCATGGGATCGTGGTGTATGCATAATAGGGACTCTCGGAGGAATAATCCGGGGGCCCCACAATTACTTTTGAGTTGATAATATAGTGTCTAAATTTATCATAAGAAAAACAACAGCTAGAAATTCTTTTTCGTTTGTTGCATAGTTCCTATGATCCTCATTAAAAACTCGACTAGCGTATTGAATGATGTTGAGATTAGGTCCATCCCTTTGTCCTAAAACATCCCCAATAGCATAGTCACTAGCATCACACATAATTTCAAATGGTTCATCCCAATTGGGTGGTTGAATGACCAGTGTAGAAATTAGTGCATTTTTTAACTGTTCAAAGGAATCATAGCAATCGCTATCAAAAGTAAAAAGGGTATCTTTATCTAAGAGATGAGTTAAAGGGGCAGCTATTTTAGCAAAATCTTTAATAAAGTGTATATAAAAACCAGCATGTCCAAGGAAGTTCTTTACTCCTTTTATATCTTGCGGAATCAGAAGCGTTTCTAAAGTAACCAAAATTTGAATTATCAATCTCAATATTCTTTTCAAAAATCTTATGCCCAAAAACTATACCTTCCCTTACCATGAAGCGTCAGCGCTCCCAATTGAGAACCATCTTGGTTTGTTTACATCACTACAAAACTCTATTAAGATCATAGAGGCATTGCTAAAAAGTAGTTCCATAAACAACAAAATTGTCCATAAGAATCTCCATGGAACTTTCCACAAAACTGTCGAATATTTTTAGAACACACTCTTGAAAAGTAGCAGTTGTGTTACACAAACCAAAAGGCATTAATCGATAAGCATACATTCCATAGGAACAGGTAAAAGTAGTCTTTTCTTAATCTTCAGGCTGGATAGCTATTTGATAGTATCCAGAGTATCCGTCAAGGAAACAAAAGTAAGAATTAGCGGACATCCTTTCCATAATATCATTAATGAGGGGTAGTTGCTTATGAATTTTTATGGTTTCTTTATTCAACTTCCTAAAGTCAATACACATTCTATATCTTGTTATCGTTCTAGCAGGGATTAATTCCCTCCTTATCATTATTAATTATTGTTATACATCCTTCCCTAGGTATGAAATGAGTTGGACTCACCTACTTACTGTCTGAAATTGGATAGATAATACCGATGTCCAACATACGTATAACTTCCTTTCTTACTACCTCTTTCATTTTAGGATTCAACCTTTTTTGATTATCAACAAATGGGTTAGCATCTTCAATCATAGATATCTTGTGAGTTACTATGGAGGGATATATACCTTTTATGTCATTAAGAGTGTATCCAAAAGCTTCACGCTATTTGACAAGTACCTCTAACAATTTTGTGTTCTCCTCCGGAGAGAGCTTATTATCTAGAATCACTAGGCATTTACCTTCCTTATCTAAGAATTAATACCTGAGACCTAGAGGGAGAGGTTTTAACATAAGTGGAGGCAGATATTCATCCCCTTTTCTTTCAAGTTCTTCAAATTCAACTCTAAGGCCTGGCTCGACCTCCGGTGCAGTGTTGAGAATCTCATCCAAATCTTCTTTTGTAGAGTTGTTGACAAGTGAATCATTGCTTGTCAAACTCCTCTCCAACCAAGATAGCGGAGCACAAAAATAGATTGCTGCCAATTCCTCAATAGTATTCTCCTCTTTAATCTCAACTTTCTTTTCAAAGATAGATGGCTGTAGTTTATTTCTATAGTTACTTCACCAAAATACAAAGATAAAGCCTGCGTTTTGTTGTCAATATCAATGCTCATAGAGTTGTAAAAACGATTACTAAAAATGACCGGGTAGGAGGAGTTCAAAGGTATTTCAATAATATGAAAATCAACTGGTACACAAAAGCCCCAACAGAAACACAAACATTTCGGAGTATCCCACGAGTAGGATGCAAAGTTAGATTAGAAAACATAAAAGTAGCTTCTGATGGCTCAAGGTAAGATTCATCAAGGTGATCACGCATTTCGTCATAGATTGTATAAGACATGATATTTATGGAAGAACTTAAGTCACAAAACCCTATATAAGTAATCCCTCCTAAACAAGGAATTTTCTGTTGACTTCTACTCTTACCATCAAACTTGCCCCCTATCATTTTAGAGGATTATTTACTCACCATTATCACTTCATCCTTGAACAATTCAGGTTACAGAAGTTCTTTTACTATCCCAATATTTTCTTTAATGGCTCCCAGATCCTTAGCTAACCTTCATATTCTTTTATTCCCTTCACCCTTGTTATCCATTACTTTGGTTAGAATAGTTTCTTCCTCGGCTAACATTTTCTTTTGCATTTTAGAATATTTATCACTATGGCAAGTTTTAGAAGGTTTTTCTTCCACGGGTGGTGTATAGCATTCCCAATCTTGTGGAATCTGCAGGTAGTCAGCATAAGATCTAATATTTTGAATAATCATGTGATGGTCAAGATTAAAAATATTCAGAAGTTTTTCTATTTTTCCTGAAGCTAGAAATCTTTTTAAGCAATTGTACTCTATGGGATTCTCTTTATTAAACTTGGCCTCACAATAGGCTTTCTCTATCCTATTCACCGTGTCTAGAAAATTCCATGCCCTTTCAACACTGAATTCGGTGAACGACCCATTGGTACGGGAGTCGAGTTCATTTCTGTTATTATCATTCAAACCTGCATAGAAGGTGTGTATCACCAGCCAAGGTGGGAAATTATGATGGGGACAGCGATCAAGAAATCCCCAAAACCTTGTATATCCTTCATGCAAGCTTTCTTCAGGTTTTCCTTTAAAATTTGTGATGATGCATCTTGCGCCAAGTGTTTTTGTCCTCGGAAAGAAATCAACTAAAAATAGAGAGGCTAGGCTCTCCTAGGAATTATTAATCTTTGCAAAACTTTGGATGTACCAAGAACGGGCCTCATCAACGAGAGTTTGAGCAAAGAGAGCAAACTTAACCACATCCTTAGTTTGTAAATTAAGGTGGAAAGTCCCACAAACATCTTCAAATAACCCTACATGCTCATACGGATCCTCTGTACCATCTCCTACAAATTTCTTTGCATGCAAAAGATCCAAGAGCATGCGGTTAATATCATACACTCTTGGGTTATTGGATTTTAAATAAGCATCCATGTGTAGACCGGAATTCCTCATAGCCTCTAGCTGGATTATATTTTGGTACTCGCCCATAATGTATCACCTAAAACTAATAAACAACTTTACTAAAATAATGAGTAAAATAAGTAACTAAGAGCAAATACCAAAAGCGCTTAGCTCCCCGGCAACGGCGCTAGAAAATAGCTTGATAACTGCAAGTGCACAGATCAATTGTAGCTAGTTTCAAAGTAAAGGTATCGTACCCACAGAGAGCTATTGGTAAAGGTCTTTATGCCCCTTGTTACTCTCTACCAAAGGATACTTATAAGCTGCCTTTGATCTCAATTAAAGGGTGTTTGAAAGGTTTATGGTTGTTTGCAGAAAAGTAATTAAAATAAGTAAAAGAAAACAAGTAACAAGTTTGTATGAAAACATGGTCAAACTCAATAGGGCTAAAACATTCTCGGGGATGTAGGATACACCACTAGCATAGTATTATTATTATATGTCATCAAGATAACATACTACTTATGGCATGATATGTGTGGAGAGAGCTCCATAATAAGATGTTCACTACAAGGCTCATAGGAAGCCACTTTGTTGAGCCAAGAGTGAGGTCACCTATAAATAACCACTGCGATGTCCGAGAGCAGTCACCCATACAAACCATCGCAATTAAGGGTTTCCTCGTGGTTATCGTAATTAGCTTAGGGAGTCCCTCTTTAATCCTCCTTTGATCGTGTAGGTAATGAACCGACGCCAATATATCGTGGGGCCATTTTGGGTACGATTCCAAGACACGTCCAAATGATTTCTCCCTCCCTATAGTGCCGAGGGAAAATGATATGCGGCCGACTACACATACCATCTAAAGAGATATCAAACATAAATCATAATTATATCATAGACGGGCAAGTCATGTGGACACAATAATAGATCATCTTTATTATGAATTCATAATGGTGCTAGGATTTCTCCATCTCCCCAAGAACAAGGGAACTAACACTCATGGAAGCAATCAACAACATCATCATAATCAAATGAATGGATAAAAGTAAGGAGGTAGATATAATGCAAACCACAATTGAATCTGGAATTACAACAAGATCTAATAGATGAAAGATGGGGGTAATGGTGGTAATGGAGATGTAGCGATTGATTATGAAGGGGATGATGCATTGTCCTCCAATGGTCCGTGAAGCAGCTGGGATTTTGCCCCAGCCAAGTTCCTCCTTCAGATCCCTTTCGGATGTGGTTTTTCATTGTTTCTGGTGGCTGTGAATGTCGGATATCTCCCTCGTCTTCTCTAGGAGAAAGTATTTGATGAGGCAGTCACGTTGGCACATGGTACGGGCGGACAGTACGGGTGGGCTTCTCCCGTACCACTGGTCGTTATCGGTACTGATGCCTCCTCCTCGCTTGGTATTCTCCTAGGTGTGAAGGTAAGTCCATAAATTGACTTTTATCACTTAGAAATATCATATAATTACACAATATGACATTTCCAATTGATCTGTTCATATAGGACTCAATGATTTGGGATCCTGTTGAAACAGGAACAAAATAGTGCATGCAGATGCAGTGAAATACAACGATCCCTACTCTATTTATGCAAAAACTAAAGGTAAAAATGCCTCAATTTTGGACTCATCAGTCCCTTGGTCCTAAACCCTAACCCTAGTCAAAGTGGGTCCAACCCATTGTCACGTGTCCCTATCTGAACAAGTACAACTTGCCGGCTTGTGATAGTCGAATCTTATCCGCCTAGTTACACTCTCTTAAGTGTGCGATCCCGCAAGCTTACGCTAAGTCATACACAACTCAGTAATCATTCAATCAGAGACGTAGCTTAGTGAATTTCTGACTAAAGCTGATAATTGTTAGTGGCCTCTAGCAAGACTTGCTGACTCCCGGTTTACGCAAGTGCCCTCAATGTGACATTATGTTTGAGTCCCTTTGCCTCATGATATTGGTGATAAACCGCAGGGGAGATTCCATCATCCCAGTGTCAGTTTAACTCTCTTCTCATTGCAGTGATAACTGATTCCCTCTAGCTTCACTAAGTCAGACTACCTTGATCAACACTTGATCGAGTAGCGCATGGCCATGCTTCTGAATCATATCACACAAGAGGGCCTAGAGAATATCTCTCTAACATTGAGGGGGAAATTCCGTCTTTATTGATCCATGTCATGCACTTTTGTAACACCCTCAAATCGGCCCTATATACATTTCTATGCTCCCCGCCAAACCCGCATAGAAACGATTCAAAGATGCCCACCAGGTACTTGCGTGCGGCTGGAAAATGAGGTAATATCATTACACAATAGTCCACGATGGAACCCAGAGAACATACATATACAACAACGACTCCATGAGTCAAGAATACATGTATACAATACAAAGATCCAAATCACCTTGAAAACGATACAATCCGAGTACGGCTAAGATGCAAATGGGGCTAAGAGCCCTAAAGAATAACCAATGGCATCCATAACCCTGCCCAGGCCAAGCTGGAAGGGTAACCCTGCTAACGACATTGAACTTATACTTGCTAAACAAAAAGGGGTGCCGACAAAGGGCAAAGGAAAAAGGGAGCGGTCAGTACTGAGGCCAGTACACGGCAAGTCTAGAATTCGGCGGTGCTCGCCTACATAGGTATGGTGGACTGAAGCGGTAGCGAAGCATGCACTAAACAACCTATAGAGACTCGATACAACTATTAGCCATCAGAAAGAGGTAAGAAAGACCTATGCGAGACCAACCTGATATTAACACCAATCATACCCATCCTGATATTTCCCCCTCGAGACCAAACGAGGAATTCCAATCGAGGAACTCACACAGTTGGCAGTTTTATTCATTCCATTCTAGTTTCAGCACTTACTAGTCAGATATAGATAGCATGAGTCATCCTGATATCATAAGCAGTGGGCAGTTTTAGTTGACCATTCCATTGTAGTTGCAATACTTACTAGTCAGATACAATTAGCATGAGACATCCCAAATCCAGCAATTGTTGGCACTTTTATTTACTCATTTTATTATAGTGAAACTGATTACTAGACATATTAAATTCAAATTTATAGCACTACTTTAGTTATGGTTGTCTATGATCAAGATACTGTGCTCCAAGTCATCCATAACTACGGACACGGCTTTTAGAAAGATTTACCCTGCAGGGGTGCACAAATGGCAACACACACGATCAACCTCGGGAAGAACCAAATAAAAAGCAACGAGGCCTCACGACAAAGCATTCACAGGATTCATAAATCATTTCAGGGGGCCACCCCACTAAGCTACCCGCAACAAAGTTGGCCAGCTCCGAGACGGACCCAAGGTTTGTGTCAATGGTTGTAAATGATTGGGAACCCGAAAGTGTGATTGGGCTTGTCGATACCGTGAAAACATTCAAAGTTCCAAAACAGTACAGGTGCTCCACGCACAATCGTAAATAAAGTAGTAAAACATGGCATAAGTACATGATAGTAATAAAGCCCCAAACTACTTTGTGGCCCCAAGAAATAAAGTGTGAATCAAGCTCAGGCAAAGGGGGATCCATAGGGTCTCCCGTATGTGGATAGTGCGAATAGTCAAGGAATAGGGATCAAGTACTTGGGGCCTACGGGACACGAGTGAGCGTGGAAGAACCAAATAACATCTATTGCCCACCGGTGCATCTACATTAGTTATATCTATTCCCAACATTTTAATTATCAAGTTGAAATTAAAGGCATGATCATCTCCAACATTAAACATGTGCCACCCTCCCAACAATGATGGAACATCGATGATGCAAAACAACAACTGAGCAAGCAACTACAACTCATAAGGCCGATTGTCTATAAAACAAGGCAATAGGATGTGTCCAAGGCAATAGAGGCAGCAGGGAATATAAATGGTGCATGGAAACTAAAGCATCACAACAAGGATATCAATAGATCATCAGGAGGAAGTAAAGACTATAAACGCAAAATAGGTAGAAAGGGGAGAATGATCGCCTGGGAAACATTGTCAAAGATACATTATCGGAAGAACTTGTCGATACTCGCATCCACTCAACGGACTAATCCGTGAAGAAGCAAACACTAAAAGAAACACCAGATGCACTATTTAATACTACGGCAGAAGAATCAGCATGTTTATGATATGATGCATGACATGGCATAGATGCGGTGCAATTAGGCAATATTAAGCGGAACTGGGGTCCCGACAATTAAATGTTGACTTAACAAGGCAAAACATGGCATTGGTTCGTTACGCCAATTTAAATGGAGCCAATATAAGAATAGAATAGCCCGCATATAATCTCCATATTTAATAATGAGGTGAATCGGCATAATGCCCCAAAACAACCACATTATGTATGCGAGTATGAATATTTACATGACAACAAGCATATGTCATATATTATCAAAATAGGGGGTCTCGGAAAGGGGATCACACGTGGCGGTTCGAAGATCTTAGGCTCCGACGATTCGATGGGGTTCGGTCTTTGGTTCCCTGTGGGAGAACTTGGCATCCGGGGACTCGGCCACCGGGTCCGAGGGTCTTGGGGTCGACGGAATCGGTGTTTGAATCCGAGAAGGAGGTATTGGTGTTCCGTGTCAAAGATCTTGGCACTGTGGTGCTCGATGGCGAACTTATCAGATTCGTGGTCTTCGGAACATCTTGGAATGGGGAACGGTTCTCGCCAGGGTCTTTCGGGTGGCATCGAGCGATCTCACACATGCAACCATCTTCTGAACATGGTCACATGGACATGAACGAAACGTATAGGCAGGAAGATGACCAACACCGAGAGTTGTAGAAGAACATCTAGCATCTACCACCACTCAGCAACGTTGGTCCATAGTAGAGAACCTGCAAATATGCACCATACAACCATTTTACAACAACAGAGAGGAGGGTGAGCTAGGCATCAGAAACAAAGGGGCTCACGGCTGTCGGGGCAGCACCTACTCGCGAGTATGAGCACGTGGGGTGGCGGCGCACCGCACGGGCAGGGTTGATGGGTGGGGTCGCGGGGCGCACAACGCTGGTATGGACGATGGTGGTGCCAGGCACCACATGGCTTTGCACGATGGAGAGCGTCGGGGCAGAGGTGGGGACGATGGCAGGTCGACGGTGAGCTTGGGGATAGGGTGGCACGGCTTGGATAGAGGAGAGGGCCATGCCGGCACTAGGGTGATGCAGTCGGGGAGGGCGACGAGCTCGTTGCGAGGATGCGGCCTGCAGGAGAGGAGGCGAGGCAAGGTCCGGCAGCGAGCGGAGGGGTAGGGTCGGGCTCGAGGATGATGGGGCCGCGTCCATGGCTCCGGGACACCAGGAGGATCTCGAGGCGGTGGAGCTCTAGGAAGGACGGCGGGGCTGCAGGCGACGGGAAGGCGAGGTCGACGAGCTTGGGGTCGCGGTCAGGCTCGATGGTGGGACGGGGGTTGCGGCGACATGGGGCTACCGGGGTCGGGAAAGCAAGCACGGCGAGGCTCGGCACGGGATGGAGGCGCTGGCGGCGGAAGGCACCAGAGAGGGAGACGCTGTGCGGGGGCTCACGCGAGGCTGGAGGGGAGTGGTTCGATCGGGAATTGCGGGGTGGGGCCAGGGTTGCGACGTGGGGTGGAATTCCCATGTTGGGGTGGGAAGGTCGCGCGTGTGGTGTACCGGTAGGCAGCGGTCGCTGCAAGGTTTCGGGGCGGGGCGGTTAGTGCGGGGTAGGTGCACCGGGGTGGGTTGCTGGCTTGCACGCTGAACGTTGCGTGCACGGGCGGCAGGTTGGTAGGTGGCATGTAGGTTTAGTGTGGGGTGTGTGTGGCGACGAGGTCGTGTTGGTCCAAGGAAAAGGGTTGGCGGTGGCGATGGGAGGAGGGTTTAGGTAGTCATGTTGGAAAACGCCGGAAGATATAAAGAAAATCATATGAAAAGACATAATGATTAGGTTCCACGATGGTTCCATTGGCATGAACAACACATGCTCAAGGTATACTCCAACTTCACCAATGCTCATCCTTCTCATATGCTTTTCAATGATTCAAATATCCGTCAAGGTGCAGATACAGATAAAGAGTTCAATGACCAAAAATATTGGATGAAGGTATAACAAATGAGATGCAGATTCGATGATGGTAGCTCCACCATTAAAAAAGGAGGGAGAGAAACCCTGAAGGTACGACGGAAACCCAACAACGAGAAATCCTAGACTCGAAGAAAAGATAAGAGTAAATTCAACACACGCGGAGTTAAGAGGAGAATAGCATAGGGGTAAGGAATAAAAGCAGACCTAACTAGATCTATTAAACTGATTTTTCCAAAATAGTTTTGACACTCTACATCGTCCGTTAGCTAGGTTATCCTGCAGGCTGGACCAGTGGGGTATCATAACTACTAAGCTCTGATACCACTTTGTAACATCCTCAAATCGGCCCTATGCAGATTTATGCGCCCCCCGCTAAACCCGCATAGAAACGATTCAAAGATGCCCATCAGGCACCTGTGTGCAGGTGGAAAACAAGGTAATATCATAACACAATAGTCCACGATGGAACCCACAGAACATACATATACAACAAAGACACCATGAGTCAAGAATACATGTATACAATACAAAGATCAAAATCACCTTGAAAACGATACAACATCCGAGTACAGATAGGATGCAAATGGGGCTAAGAGCCCTGAAGGATAACCAATGACGTCCATAACCCTGCCCAGGCCAAGCCAGAAGGGTAACCCTGCTAACGACGTCGAACTTATACCCGTTAAACAAAAAGGGGTGCTGACAAAGGTCAAAGGAAAAAGGGAGATGTCGGTATTGAGGCCAGTACACGGCAAGTCTAGAATTCAGCGGCATTCGCCTACATAGGTATGGTGGATTGAAGCGGAAGTGAAGCATGCACTAAACAACCTATAGAGACTTGATACAACTGTCGGCAATCAGAAAGAGGTAATAAAGACCTATGTGAGACCAACCTGATACTAACACCAATCATACCCATCCTGATATTTCCCCCTCGAGACCAAACAAGGAAGTCAAACCAAGGAACTCACACAGTTGGCAGTTTTATTCATTCCATTCTAGTTGCAGCACTTACTAGTCTGATATTGACGAGGGGTAACCTCAGCAATGCCCATGGTGATGGACTTGGGATTTCACGGAAAAGAGACCGCTGGGGACTTCTTCGGATCTCAGGAAAACAATGAATACAAAGTCGCCTGAATATGGGGGAAACACTCTATTACAAGTTGTCCTCTAGATTTACCGTACCCTCGCTTGGGCTTCTCTCGCCCTATATATAATAGGTCGGGTCTCAAAGCTGTATGTGGATAGGTTTCATACACACGCTATTACAACACCAACATAATGTCGGTTCATAGTTTCTTTCCTAATACAAAAAAGTCTCTGTCAGTTGCTTCATTGGGCTGTTTATCTAGAATCCTTATGGGTCGCAGGCCTTTTACCCAATGTAGGGTGGTGAATAATGAGCATCCGAGTAATCATACCCATGTCAGTAGCCCCCGAGACTCTACCTGAATCCGCTGTATTCAGGTTGAGTCTCAAAGTTTTCTTTCCTCTTTCTCTTATTCTGTTTGTTTTTTATTTTTTGTAGGGATTTTGGCACAACGAGTCTGATGCTTCCGATGGATCGGGAATCAATTAATTGCTCCTGGGAAAAAACAAGGTTGTCCTACATCAAACTCAAGTCCCTAGGCTCGAATCCGGAATTCTTTAACTGGCGTAATTCAGTTCGAGCCGCTGAGGTCTTACCGAATACTGAATTCCAGTTTTGTATTTTTATCGAGTACCCAACGCGTCCGTCAGGATTTTGCATCGTATCATTGATACGGATTTTTTCTGGCAGAGCGCATTCTTGTGCGATTACTAGGCCACACAGGACGAATCTTGGGGTCTTACCTTCGTGTTCCTGGACACGGCATTCGGATTTTTTCTCACGTCTGAGCGTGATCCGAGGTTTTTGGTTTTATTGACGGTTGGCCTGCTGGGCCGCTAATATTTCTGATCATATCAGATATTTTTATTATTTTATGCTATCTCCCGATGGAAGGAACACCTTTTTGAGGATACACTAGTGTAAAACTAAAAAGGTTTTTGCAATTTGTCAATGCACTTTATACACAACGGAATTTCTATCGGGTGCGCGTTAGCACTCTCGATGGGAGTGGCCCCCGAGGCTATGTTCGGATGCCTGTATCTGGACATAGGCTCATAATTGTTGTTAGCTTGATAAAAACATTGATCTTTGAAAAAGCAGATTAAGATACAAATAACTTCTCTTCATATACAGGGCGAAAATCGTCGGTACATTGTTCTTTGAGCGGATGGCTATTTTAGCCTTTTCTTCTAGACATCTTGGCTTAATAAGCCGAACTATAGCTCTTATTATTTTGCAAATAATCTTATGCGTAAAAGCGTCGTAGCTGTGCTACATTCCATGGATTTGAGTAATTTACTCCTGTCTTCTTGTCTTGTAGTCGATATGCTCCTCCAGGAATAACTTATGTGACGATGTATGGTCCTTCCCATGGCGATTCTAGCTTCTTGTGGCCATCTTGCTTGAGGCAAAGAAGTAGGTCCCCTACTGCGAAAGACCTAGGCCGCAACTTCCACTATGGTAATTGCGCAGGTTTTGTTGGTACATAGTTGCTCTTTGGAGGGCTTCGTCTCGAGCTTCATCAAGCGCATCTACATCATCTTCAAGTGCTTCTCTTGATTCCTCTTCATTATATGCAGCTACTCTTGGCGATTCGTGTGATACTTCAACTGGAAGCACGGCTTCTACACCGTGGACCAAAAAGAAAGGCGTCTCTTGTGTTGAATTATTTGGAGTTGTACGTAAACTCCATAACACAGATAGTAATTCATCCACCCATGCCCCTTTTGCTCTGTCAAGTGGCGCCAATAGTCTCTTTTTGAGTCCAGCGGTAACTAGCCCATTGGCTTTTTCGACCTGTCCATTTGTTTGCGGGTGAGCTACCGAAGCGTATCTTATTTTGATGCCCATCTCCTAGCAGTACTCCTTAAACTCATTTGAAGTGAAGTTGGTCCCATTATCCATGATGATGTTGTTCGGTATGACAAACCAAAATACTATGGATTTGATAAAATTCACAGCCGAAGTTCCATCTTGGGTGGTGACAGGCATTGCTTCAATCCATTTAGTGAATTTTTCGACTGCTACTAGCATAAAGACGTGTCCTCCTGGTGATGATTTGTGAAGTTTTCCCACCATGTTGAGTCCCCACTGAGTGAAAGGCCAAGCTAAGGGTATGGGATTCAGCTCAGCTACAGGTGCTCCAGGTTTTTTTTGCGAATCGTTGGCATGCTTCACATGTTCTGACGATGTCTTTGGCATCTTGTACTATAGTGAGCCAATAGAATCCTGCCTTGAACGCTTTTGCAGCAATTGCTCAGCTGCTAGCATGGTGACCACATACTCCTTCATGTATATCTTTAAGTATAATCTTTCCTTCTTCGGGTGTTACCCAATGTTGCAACACACCCGAAATACTTCTTTTGTATAGTTCTCCTTTGATTATCCTGAAGGCCTTTGTTCATCGAGTGATTCGTCGGGCCTCTATCACATCCTCTGGTAGTTCCCCTTTAGTTATGCTATATACGGTTGTATCTAGGTTGTTTCGATCAACATGACCTCTCCGATTGCTCGTTCTTCTTCTTCGATGGCTTCTTCTATAATTTTGGTTTCTAAAGGAGCCCCCGATTCTTTTTGCGGATGTTTCTTTTTTCCCTGTTTTTGGTGCTACAACCTCGGAGACTCTTTTTGCCTTGATTGATCGTTCTATTATTTCTTCCCAAAAAACTCCTGGTGGTATTGGCAAACATAATGACCCGATGTTTGCTAAATTGTCGACTTCCTCATTGCTTGCTCTCCCTATATGTGATACTTCACATCCATCAAATTGAGCCTCCATGATGTTGTATAAGTCGCGATAAGAAATCGTGTTTTCGCTAACAGAATCACACTTGTTCATTGTTTGTTGTGCTACAAGATTGGAATCTCCAAAAAAAATTAGGCGAGTTGCACCGCACGCTTTGGCCATCCGCATGCCGTGCAACAGGGCCTCATATTTTGCTTCATTATTGGATGCGTTTGTAAAGCTCATCCGAAGAATGTAGCGCATTTTGTCGCCTTAAGGTGATATTAGTACGACTCTTGCTCCCGCTCCCTCCGTTCTTTTTGATCCATCAAAATACATTGTCCAGGCACTAGAAAGGTCAGGTGGACCCGCACATTGCAGCTCCGTCCACTCTATGATGAAATCTGGCAGGACTTGTGACTTAATTGCTTTGCGCTTCTCATAAGTGATATCCCTAGGTGATAATTCGATGCCCCATAGAGAAACTGGCCCGGTTGCTTCTGGATTGTTGAGGATGCTTGACAAAGGTGCTTCGTTGACCACTATGATCGGGTGCTCAGAAAAATAGTGGCGTAGTTTTCGTGTTGTCATAAATACCCCGTATGCTAGCTTCTGGTAATGCGGGTACCTTTGTTTACATGGCGACAAAACCTCGCTCAGGAAGTATACTGGCCTCTACACACCGTGTGTCTTCCCTTCTTCGGGTCGTTCTACGACCATGATTGTGCTGACCACCTGATGTGTGGCAGCAATATAGAGGAGTAAAGGTTCTTTCTCTTTTGGCGACACGATGACAGGGGATGTCGAAAGTGTTCTTTTAAGATCTTCAAAGGCGTGCTAAGCTTCTTCCGTCCATTCGAATTTTTCTGATTTTCTCATGAGGGCGTAGAATGGCAGCGCTTTTTCTCCTAACCTTGAATAAAACGAATTAGTGCCACCACTCGTCCCGCCAATTGTTGTACACCACGAAGATTTGTTGGCTTTTTCATTGTGAGGATTGTTTGTATTTTTTCTGGATTAGCCCTGATCCCTCTGGCTGATACCAAATACCCGAGGAGTTGTCCTGCCGAAACTCCAAAGAAACATTTCTTCGGGTTTAGTTGGATGATGAATCTATCGAGATTTCTGAATGTTTCTTCTAGATCCTTGATCAGCGCAGATCCATGACCTGTGGTAACTATGACATCATCAATATACACTTGTACATTTGTACCTATTTGGCTTCCCAGGCACTTCTGCATCATCCGCTGATATGTTGCTCTAGCATTCTTGAGGCCAAAGCAGTGTTGTGTAGCAAAATATGCCGTAAGGCATGATAAATGCCGTTTTGTCCTGATCTTCTTCCTTCATTCTGATCTAGTGGTATCCTGAATATGCATCCAAGAAAGAAAGACGTTCGCATCTCGTGGTTGCATCGATGATTTGGTCGATTCACAACAATGGGAAGTGATCTTTTGTGCAATGTTTGTTCAGTGTAGTGAAGTCGATACACATCTGAAGTTCTGTAGTGTTTTTCTTTGGAACACATACTAGGTTTGCAAGCCATTCTGATTTTGTTAATTCTTTGATAAAATTGGCATCAGTTAGGCGATGGAGCTCTTTTCCAATGGCCTTGCATTTTGGTTATGCGAATCGTCGAAGTGGTTGCTTTACTGGCTTCTCCTTTGGGTCTAGATTTAATGCGTGCTCAGCGAGTACCCTGGGGATTCCCGACATGTTAGAAGGTAGCCATGCGAAAATCTCCCAGTGCTCACGGAGGAACTCGATGAGCGTGCTTTCCTATGCGGGATCAAGGTTAGAAGGCACGAATGTCGTTTTCGTCGGGTCGGCTGGGTGGATCTGTACTTCTTTTGTGTCTTTTGCGGTGTCAAAAGCCTAATCGGGATTGACACGTATTACTTCCAGAGATTGTGCATTTGCTGAACTTTTGAGTTGCTCAAATTCCGTTGCCATCCCAAAAGATTCAGATATTTTGTTGAACTCCCGATCACAGCTATCGGCACGGGTAAATCTTCCTTGTACCGTGATAACTCCCTTTGGTGCTGGCATTTTCATTAATAAATATGCATAATGCGGCACTGCCATGAATCGTGCAAAGGCTGGTCGTCCCAGGATTGCGTGATATTGTGATGGCAATCCATGACTTCGAATTCGAGTTTTTCTCGCCTGAAATTTATTTTGGAACCAAAAACAACGTCAAGAAAAACTTTGCCTAAAGGGATTTCAGCTTTACCTGGTACTATTCCATGGAAAGATGTTTCTGTTGGAGCAAGATTATCCAGGGGATAGCCTATTGTTCTCAATGTTTTCGCGTAGATCAGATTTATACTGCTTCCTGCGTCCATGAAGACCTTGCTCATATTGAACCCGCCAATTTGTGCTTAAACTATTAGAGCCAAATGACTCGGTTGTGGGACCCAGAGTGGGTGATCTGCTCTGCTGAATTTGATTTCTTGCTCTGACCAATGGACATATTCGGGTGTGGCTGATGTTGATGTTTTCGCCATATTTATTTGTCTTGTGATGAGCTTCTAAATTCTGTTGGGTGGACGCCCTTTCTGAATCATAGACATTGTTCCTTTTGATCTAGGGTACTCATTGTTTTGATCATTTGAGTTTTGTGATGGTGCAACTGGTGGTGGTGCACCGGGCGTGGATGTGTATCCTCGATTTGTTGCTTCCGCTGCCTTTGCGTTGCATAACTCCTGCATCTTCAGGAATGTTCGACATTCTTTCATCAGATGATTGGATTGTCTCCTGCCTGTTGAGTCGACGTAAAAATGCATATTACAGGGTCCTTCTAGCATTTGTATTGCGTACATAGGTGGGTCTCGTGCTCTTGATATCACTGTGCGGATTGCCTTCCTCCGTCATTGTCACTGTTCTATCGGTATCCGCCATTATTTTCATTGCTTCTGTTGTTGCCTTCACCCGAGAAACCTGTTGCGATGTAACTGGGTCCTGCGTTCCCATCATTGTTCCTTCGTCTTCTATCATTGTCGCGTTTATCCCTATCTTCTTCGGGTGACCACGCGTGCTTATTATGCAGCGCGTCTTCTCCACCAGCCCAGCGGTTTGCTATTTCCATCAACTGCGATATTGTCTTTGGTTTCTCCTGACCCAGCTCTTCTATGAATTCTCGGCGACGGAGGCCGTCGTTGAAAGCGTCAATGGCCCTTTTGTCGGATATGGATTCAGCTGAGTTTTTGATAATATTCCATCTCTGTATGAATGCTCTTATTGACTCTCCGGATTTTTGTTTGCACGCTCGCAAATGTTCCAAGGATGTTGGTCGCTTAAATGTAGAATGAAAGTGTCGGATGAACTTATCTTCCAGATCGCTCCAGCTACCAATTGAATCTTCGGGTAACTGCCTTAACCATGACCTTGTGGCGCCGGTGAGGTGTAGTTGTAGACTTTGCAACGTGGTAGTTGTGGATCCGCCCTATAATTTGACGGTGGCTAGATAATCCACTAACCAAGCTTCGGGTTCCTGGAGCCCATCGTATTTGTGTTGGTCATGTGGAAGTTTAAAGTCTTTTGGTACTGAGGTTTTGCGAATCCTCTGCATGAAATAGCTAGCCCCGCATAATGCATGGTCGTCTTCTTCATCTCCATCTTGATATCGTCGGGTGCGGCTTTCGTCTCTGGATCCACTGCTCCTATGTTGGGTGTTGTTGCTCCTTGTGTTTCTTCGCGACTCGGATCCTACGAGGTGCGCCTGGTGTGGTGATCGAGATCGTCGGGTGTGTCCTACTTGTCGAGGACTGTTGTGACGGTGTGGGGATCTTTGTATGAGTCCTTGTTCTGCTTCCGCGAGTGAGGCTCCTACCATGCTGAGGTTCATCAAGGCTGAGCGGTGGAGGGCCACACGCGGATCATCGGGTGCGGGTTGGGTGGTGATCAAGTATGTTTGCGCGGCCACAATGGCTGTCTGAGCTATTTTTGCTTTAATGTTTCCTGCTTGATCGATTGACATGAATGATAGGTCGAGGTCTCGGATGATTCCACTTCTTTCTGCTTTAGGGATATTCTGTAATCGGGATGTCGCCCTTCTTGGTGGTGTTGCTCCTGTCACACTCCTTGATCCTCGGGTAGAGCTTAGCTAGGCCCGTCGTCAACTCGATTCATCTGCTAGCCTTTTTCTGTCATCGAGCTGCCTTTGCATCCGGAGTAGGTCTCTCTTCTTATGGTGGAGCAAATATTGGTACGCAAGTAGATCCTCGTGTGAGGCATCTGCTGTCATCGGGAATGCTCCCGAAATTGCCTCTCTTGCTTTTTGCCATGTCGATGCTAGTAACTGAAGTCCTATTCTCTCTTTTGTGCTTGGTTCTCCACCTCCTCCTCGAACTATGCAATTATCGGTTGTTTCTCCTCCGTTGTTGTGTTCTCCTTCGTTGTCGTGGTTTCTTGCATGGTCATCTGACAAAATATCATCGGGGTTTATGCTAGGATTACCGTTTTCATCACGTGGTGTTGAAGTATCTCCATTGATCATGTACACTTGGTGGCGTGTTGTATGTGGTCTAGCGGCCTCATCTTTTGCTTCTACGGGTGTGCTTGCGGTACTCCGAGATCATAGTTCTGGATAAATTTTTGCCATCCTCTCTTCGAAGTCGATGTTTTCGCTGCTTTCGTCAGGTTCTGAGTTTGTTGGGTTTGCTCCTTGTGGTGAGATTGATTGGCGACCTTCTTTTCCTATTTTGATCTGAGTTGTGATGTCTATGGAGGATCCAGAGGGCGATGCTAGTACTGTTATGGGTGCGGCCTTTTCCACCGACGGTTCAGATGCGATTAGGGCCGAAGGGTGTGCTTCCTGCATGTTGTCTGCTTGGAAGTGGAGGCTTCTGATGATTAGATCGGATCCGCCATTAAAATCGGCAGGTACCAATACAAGGGTGGGCGGGCGTGGATTTGCTTTTGTTGAGTTGGTGCTTGGTGGAGAGCGTTCCGCCGACTCCGTGTTTCCACCGTTCAGGTTTCCCACAGACAGCGCCAATTGACGAGGGGTAACCTCGGCAATGCCCATGGTGATGGACTTGGGGTTTCGCGGAAAAGAGAACGCTATGGATCTCTTCGGATGTCGGGAAAACAATGAAGACAAAGTCGCCTGAATATTGGGGAAACACTGTATTACAAGTTGTCCTCTAGATTTTTGGTACCCTCGCTTGGGCTTCTCCCGCCCTATATATAATAGGTCGGGTCTCAAAGCTGTATGCGGATAGGTTCCATACACGCGCTATTACAACACCAACATAATGTCGGTTCATAGTTTCTTTCCTAATAAAAAAAAGTCTCTACCGGTTGCTTCCTTGGGCTGTTTATCTGGAATCCTTATGGGCCGCAGGCCTTTTACCCAATGTAGGGTGGTGAGTAATGAGCATCCGAGTAATCATACCCATGTCAGATATAGATAGCATGAGTCATCCTGATATCATAAGCAGTGGGCAGTTTTAGTTGACCATTCCATTGTAGTTGCAATACTTACTAGTCAGATACAATTAGCATGAGACATCCCAAATCTAGCAGTTGTTGGCACTTTTATTTACTCATTCTGTTGTAGTGAAACTGATTACTAGACATATTAGATTCAAACTTATAGCACTACTTTAGTTATGGGTGTCTATGATCGAGATACTGTGCTCCAAGTCGTCCACAACCGAGGACACGGCTTTCAGAAAGATTTACCCTGTAGGGGTGCACAAATAGCAACACACACACGATCAACCTCGGGAAGAACCAAATAAAAAACAACGAGGCCTCACGACAAAGCCTTCATGGGATTCATAAATCATTTTAGGGGGCCACCCCACTAAGCTACCCGCAACGAAATTGGCCAGCTCCGAGATGGACCCAGTGTTTGTGTTAATGGCTGTAAACGACTAGGAACCCGAAAGTGTGACTGGGCTTGTCAACACCGCGAAAACATTCCACGTTCCAAAATAGTACAGGTGCTCCACGCACAATCGTAAATAAAGTAGTAAAGCATCGCATAAGTACAGGATAGTAATAAAGCCCCAAACTACTTTGTGGCCCCAAGAAATAAAGTGTGAATCAAGCTCAGGCAAATGGGAATCCATAGGGTCTCCCGTATGTGGATAGTGCGAATAGACAAGGAACATGTATCAAGTACTCAGGGCCTACGGGACAAAAGTGAGCGTGGAAGAACCAAATAACATCTATTGCCCACCGGTGCCTCTGTATTAGTTATATCTATTCCCAGCATTATTTATCAAGTTGAAATTAAAGTCATGATCATCTCCAACATTAAACATGTGTCAACCTCCCAACAATGATGGAACATCGATGATGCAAAACAACACATGAGCAAGAAACTACGAATCGCAAGGCCGACTATCTATCAAACAACAGGCAATAGGATGTGTCCAAGGCAATAGAGGCTGCATGGAATATAAATGGTGCACGAAAACTAAAGCACCACAACAAGGATGGCAATAGATCAACAGGAGGAAGTAAATACTATAAACACAAAATAGGTAGAAAGGAGAGAATGCTCGACTGGGAAACATTACAGAAGGTACATTATCCTAAGAACTTGTCGATACTCGCATCCACTCAATGGCCTAATCCATGAAGAAGCAAACACTAAAAGAAACACCGGATGCACTATTTAATACTACGGCAGAAGAATCGGCATGTTTATGATATGATGCATGACATGGCACAGATGCGCTGCAATTAGGAAATATTAAGCGGGACCGGGGTCCTGACAATTAAATAAAAGGTTCATGTTGTTTAGCTACCATGCAATTTAAATGTTGACTTAACAAGGCAAAACATGGCATTGGTCGCTACGCCAATTTAAATGGAGCCAATATAAGACTAGAATAGCCCGCATATAATCTCCATATTTAATAATGAGGTGAATCGGCATAATGCCCCCAAACAACCACAATATGTATGCGAGCATGAATATTTACATGCAACAAGCATATGTCATATATTATAAAAATAGGGGGTCTCAAAAAGGGGATCACATGTGGTGGTTCGAAGATCTTGGGCTCCGTGGATTCGACGGGATTCGGTCTTCAGTTCCCTGTGGGCAAACTTAGCATCCGGGGACTTGACCACCGGGTCCGAGGGTCTTGGGGTCGATGGAATCGGTGTTTGAATCCGAGAAGGAGGTCTTGGTGTTCCGTGTCAAAGATCTTGGCGTCGTGGTGCTCGATGGCGAACTTATCAGATGTAGTGGTCTTCGGAAGATCTTGGCATTGGGAATGCTTCTCGCTAGGGTCTTTCGGGTGGCATCGAGCAATCTCACACATGCGACCATCTTCTGAACATGGTCACACGGACACGAACGAAACATGTAGGCAGGAATATGACCAACACCGAGAGTTGTAGAAGAACATCTAGCATCTACCACCACTCAGCAACTTGGTCCACAGCAGAGAACCTACAGATATGCACCATACAACCGATTTACAACAATAGAGAGGAGGCCGAGTTGGGCATCAGAAACAGAGGGGCTCATGGCCGTCAGGGCAGCACCTGCTCGTGAGGATGAGCACGCGGGGCGACGGTGCACCGCACGGATGGGGTCAATGGGTGGGGCCGCGAGGCGCACGACGCTGGTACAGAAGACGGTGGTGCCATACACCACGTGGCTGCGCGTGGTGGAGAGCGTCGGGGTAGAGGTAGGGACGACGGCGGGTCGAGGGCGAGCTTAGGGCCAAGGTGGCGCGGCTCGGATCGAGGAGAGGGCCATGGTAGTGCCAGGGTGGTGCAGTCGGGGAGGGCGACGAGCTCATTGTGGGGATGCGGCCTACAGGGAGAGGAGGCGAGGCGAGGTCCAGCAGCGAGCGTAGGGGCGGGACCGGGCTTGAGGACGATGGGGTCGCGTCCATGGCGCCGGGACGCCAGGAGGATCTCGAGGCGGCGGAGCTCCGGGAAGGACGGCGGGGCTACAGGCAACGGGAAGGCGAGGTCGACAAGCTCAGGGTCGCGGCCAGGCTCGACGTCGGGACGGGGGGTCGCCGCGACGTGGGGCTACCGGGGTCGGGAAAGCAAGCGCGGTGAGGCGGGATAGAGGTGCTGGCGGCGGAAGGCATTAGAGAGGGAGACGCTATGCGGGGGCTCACACGAGGCTGGAGGGGAGTGGTTTGATCAGGAATTACAGGGTGGGGCCGGGGTTGCAACGTGGGGTGGAATTCCCGTGTTGGGGTGGGGAGGCCGCGCGTGTGATGGTGTACCGCTAGGGAGCGGTCGCTGCAAGGTTGCGGGGCAGGCCGGTTAGTGCGGGGTAGGTGCACCGGGGTGGGTTGCTGGCTTGTGCGCTGAACGTTGCGTGCGCGCGCGGCAGGTTGGTAGGTGGCGTGTAGGTTTGGTGTGGGGTGTGTGTGGCAATGGGGTCATGTTGGTCCACGGAAAAGGGTTGGCGGCGGCGATGGGAGGAGGGTTTGGGTTTCTAATATAGCTAGGGTTTGGCAGTCGGCTGGGCCTTTGGGCCTGACTGGTTTAGGTCTAGGATTCGAGTTTAGTTCTGCCGGGTAGTAGGTGGCCTGGCCTACGGGCTGGGCTACCTCCCCTAGGGCTTTATAAATATGTTTTGTTTATTTATGTTTGAAATAAAACATTTTTCAAGTAGATTTTAGACAAACCAAATATTCGAAGAGCCCGGGTTATACTTTGAAATAAGAAGGGGATAATGTAGAAAACAAAATAGGCTTTTAGAAAATAGTTTTTGGCAAACATATGCATGATGATGATGCTCAAATGCAATTTGGCATGATGACATGAGCACGCAGTCATGACAAAATAAAAACAACAAGCGATTTTCTAGTAGTAATTTTACCGGGGTGCTACAGCTTTCTTCGAAGTCGGCCCAAGACCACCCTTATTACTCCCAGTTATGGTGAGCGTTAGATGGAGTCAAATTCGGCTTTTCCACAACTCAGATCGTGCGATCCCCTCAGGTCTAAGGATTCCATTATGTTAGTCGCAGCGTATGATGGTGTGCTCACTTCCAACTAACCTTTGGATCGGTCCGGCTATCATACCTCATCCGACTAGCCAATGCAAGGCGGATAGCATCTCCATGCTCATGACACGTGAAATATTGTCATCTTCCGACTTACAAATTAGTCTCGGCAGTGGGTTTCCCTCCCAACCTCAAATGACTAAGGACAACCTGGCTAGATCTAGATGTAATTATATGGTTCCACACCTGCAACAATTGTAGTGACATATACAACTAGATCTAAGCCGAATTCCAGGTTACAAATACAAGGCAGAATGTGAGCCTCTAGGGCATCATTCCTAACAAGATGCATATCATTTACCTCGTTCTTAAGTACTTGTTCTGATCCAACTTATATGCAAGAGCATGTGTAGGGAGAAGTGTGTATCAAATGGAGTAGCATGGTGGTAGTGATTGAATAGTGACAACAAATTCAAGATATACTATGGTATTTACCTTTCTTTTGCTGCCTCACTAGGGATAAAGTGAATTCATGTGCTATAATTATCTTTTGGTAGCTAGATAATCGTGTTTGGTCAAGGTAGCATATTTGTGATTCAAACATCATGTCAAATTACTTAAGGCTATACTCTATTGATTCTTAATTCAAGATTGCTTGAAGTTTTCCCTTTCTTGAGGAGTATAAGAGAGATGTGTTGCATCATCTCTATGTTAGGACGTGATGCCCATATGAATGCTTATCAAACACATGTTGAAGTTCCACCAATATTATGTCTTTAATGAATTGTTTGTGTCCATTACAACTCAAAAAGAGAGTAAACCATTGGAAACACCTTTCCAACACCATTATCACACTTTACATTTTCTACAATTTATTATTTCAAAAATACAAAAATACTTTCTTCACTTGAAAACACACACAAAACCCAAAAACAACCATCCTTTTATTGTTTTTACTTTGTTTGCCTAGTTTTTAATTGTCTTGTCTTATTTTATTTTATATTATTATTTCATATTACTAATACGAAACCTTGTGCTTGACAATCACACGTGGAGTTGGGACACAAGAAAAAAAGTTTTCTTTGCATGTTTCTTGAAGAGGAGAAGAAGAATAACCTCTGAGCCAATTCCATGAGAGTTCGATATTAACCCTTGAGTCATCCTTGTGGGGAAAAGACGCTTGCTACAACACTCTGCACTTGGAGTTCCAATGAGTTGGTACACATGGAGTTGTTGCCATCAGCAACTAAGGTTGCGCCTCGGCGTCTATAATCGCTAGCATTCGAGCTCTGTGTTGTAGTGATCCTCTAGCTGCAACTGCCATGGCTACCTCACATGGCTCCATGACCGCATCTAATCATGGAAAACTCCCAATCCTAAACCATACGAACACCTACCACAGAGAGAAGCTCGAGGAACACACCTGTGTTTGGAGTTCCTCTATCAGATCCAACACATGTACTCCACCATCTATATACTGGTTCGTGTTGATCCTTGTTGAGATTAACCCAACCCAAATCTGACTTTATTTAAGGCAACTTGATTGTTTTGCTTAGTAACTACCCACAGATCGTAGATAACTTCTTTGCTATGCTCCTTTTTTCTCCGCCCTTGTTGATATGAACTCGGTGCAAATTTGACTTTATCTTAGGCAACTTGCCTGTTTTCCCTAGCAACTACCCATAAATCCTAGGCAACCTATTTGGTTGAGACAAAATTATGCTCCTTTTCAGCGAAAACCTTCCTAGCAGCTACCCCCATAGGATCCCCAGGAAAACTACTTTGTTTGAGTCAAATTATACTCCTTTTATATACTATGGGAAACTTCCATTTGTGTTCTAGGAAAACTTGGTAGGTTTGCTAGCAACTTCCACCTTAGTTCAGCCAACTTTCTGTTAGAGGAAACCTTGTTGATATGAACTCAGCCCAAAAATTGCCATTATCTTAGGAAACTTGCCTATTTTTCCTAGCAACTATCCACAGATTTCAGACAACTTATTTTGTCTAAGACAAAAATATGCTCCTTTTCAGCTAAAATCTGCCTAGCATCTACCCCATAGGATCCCATGCAAACTACTTTGTCTGGGTCAAATTATGCTCCTTTTATATATTATGGGCAACTTCCATTTGAGTTCAGGCAAAACTTGCTTGGTTTGCTAGCAACTTCCACTTGAGTTTCAGCCAAAAAATTGCTTAGTTTGTCAAATTCCAGAACAACGGGTGTTCAACTTAACAACATTAGTAATTAACTTCACAAAGATCACACATTAGTAGGCAACTTATTAACATCTGTATGAAACTTCATACTATCATTAGGCAATTTCTTATCATCGTAAGGCAACTTCATAACAATGGTTATGTAACATCCCAACATTAAAGGTTAGAAATAAACAGAGATTGGGTATGTGCATTGCATTCATGCATAGAAAATCTGAATAAAATTTTCGTGCTTTTGATAAAAACTTATCAAAGTGATTGAAGCTTCTCTTAACTTGATGGAACTGAAGTAGATCATCAAGTTGAGTGCGGTAAGTTTCAATATGACCTTTGCTAAAACCTTATTTTGGGTAAAGTTAATTTAATAAATGGGTAGATCAAATGGAATAAAACTAAGCCACAACTCATTACTTAATGGTAAATACCAAATCTTTTAGATATCATATCATGGTATTCTTTACAACAACTCATGGATACCAAGTTAAGTATGTAACTCAAATAACAGGAATTCAATAACTAAATCTTGATCTATCTTGTTCTTATCTATTCCTACCATGAGTATCATGGTAGTTCTTAAACCCTAATTCTTTAGTTCATATTGAGTAGGAAGGAAATCAAGCCAAGACCCTTCACCGCATATCTTTCTTGCCATACCAATCATTTTCATTCCTACCGAACCATGTTCTAGCATCTGTTGATCATCAATGTTGGGTGATCAATCCTTGATCTATCAATTCTTGACCTACCATATCTTGACCTTTTAACTCTTGATCTGTTATATTGTCCTTTTAAAGTCTTGAAGGAGATTAATAAGAAGAGATAAACCAAACATGATAGAATATGTCATTAACACTAGGATGAGAGTATTGGGAGAGAATCAAATCAACATGGTAGTTGATGGAGTTAACTCATTCCTCAATGGAATAGAAGAGTTATCTTGAATACATATATGTGTTGGTAACGTGAGGATCATAAGGATGAATTTTGAAGATAGTTGCCAAGGAATAATCTTATTGGATCAAGTAGATGTAGTCATTAAGTATTATCTCTTAGTTAGATCGAACTTCCAAGAAGATAGTTATAATACAAGTTTAGTGTTGTATTGATAAAAGTACTTGATTATCCAACTGGAAACCCAAGCCATAAATGATCAAAGGATTATAATGATCATGTTTGAGTCACTAGGAGTGAATGACAATAAGATAAAAAAAAGTGACATTGGTGGAGACAACATGATTAAACCCTAGTATAGATATGTTATCTTGGATTAGCTATGACAAGTCATAGTGGTGTAATATGAAGTTGGAGTATGAGTTACTAGAGGTAGCTAGAGTTAGGATAGTATGGTTAAGCTCATACTAGAGAAACATTGGATTATAGGAGTAGTATCATTCCTCTAAGAGACTAGTAAAGCACTTGAGGTGTAGTGGGAATTGCAATATACAATTACTAGAGAAACATTAGTGATGAGTAATAAAGGAGAATGTGAGTGGAGTTAGACGAAACTATTTAATGGATTGGAAGTTATCATTAATAGTTAAAGCTAAGTATGTGTAGTTGTGAGGCAAAGATTACGAAAGGCTTCAGTGACAAGCTTTTGAGATTCATAAGTAAGATTACACAATAGTTCCTAAAGGGAGAAAGTAAGTACTTAAAGAGATTTGGATTCATCAAAGATATGCTAGGGATGAGAGTTATCTCTATAAGGAGAATATGAAGAGCTTTAGTGTCAAGCTACTTGGATTTACAAATGGATTTAGGAAAAGAGGATCACTGGTAAGAGAATAATTGTGAAGTAAACTCATCATGCCAAATCATGATAACTGATGTGAAGCAGTAGTATATCTAGGAAAGGAATTCCCTAATTAGAAGCTAGGACTTATGAAGTATGGAAGATATGAATTCTTGAGAAAACTCTTAACTAAGACTATATCAAGCCATGTCAAGTTCCATGTCTATTTCATTCTTCTAAACCCTAAAACTAAGTTACTAAGGAATCACCAAGAACACATTTTATTGTAAAACATATTAGAAACCTATCTTGCTCTAGATTTGGATACCATTCATAACTAAAAGTCAAGATTCTTTAACCTAGTTTTGCAGCAAGATAAAGGAAGGATTGTGAATGTAGGAAAGCCTCTAGAGTTCATAGTAAGCACTTGAAAATAGAAACCCTAAATAAATGTTGTATGGCATGTTAAATTAAATGCAACTGAAAATTTAAACCATTTAGTCTTTCACTGAAATAAGAAAAACAAGGAAAATCCTATTAATAAATAAAAATCACTTTTTGTATGAAAAATAATCTACTATCCCATAACAATGCTAAATATGAGATTCTAAGTCATTTTGGCATTTCTAAAAGTAAGTGTTATAAAAAGGCCTATAAAATCCTTTTCGTATACTGAAATAAAAGAAATGTATTTTATTTTTATCATCTATAAATCAAATTAAATCACTTTTACCTTTATTAAACTACTTAGGATTTATTGTAATATAAAAAATATAATGCTTATCTTTAACTTAAAAGAAAATGCTTTTAACACTTTACATCATTTTAATTGACGATAAAATTACTTTTACCCTATGAACTTGGGTAAAATACACAAATAAAGATAAATAACTTAAACCATTAATTTAATTGCATTATTATGCACAATTGAATCTAGTGATTCTTTAAAATTAAGTCAAGTAGAACTTTTTTATGAAACTATTTCTTTAAGCAATAATATCAATTCTCAAATGCATCTAAATGCTTAAAAACCATAACAAATTACTAAAGTCATATATTTATGCTATCATAACTAAAGTCAATCTTGTCTTTAGGATCATGGTAGTAAAAAAGTCTTGGACCTTGAGTTATACGGATGGTAAACTCCAAACTTAACACCATGATGTCAAACCAAGTCATCATTTGACATCCTCACTCTTCAACTCAACTGAATTTTTACCATTTACTGGTATTATCCTCCTGGAGGATAAGTTCCATATACCATATACCTAACACCATAACCATAGCTTCTAATAGAACCTAAAGGATTATTGCTGACCAAGTAATACTCTTTCAAAATCCTATACCAAATGTAAGTCAATGACCTACCAGTTAACCTGAACACATCATTCACTTACATTGAGAGTGGATGATCCCACATGCTTGACTATACATAGTATAAACCTATTAATTGGTAATATTATGAAAACACCATGCCTTAGTACACTTCTACTTTATAGTTAAGTTTGGTCATCGATTTGATCTACAAGGAACAAACTAGGTCAAGATCGTTAGGGCTATGCAAATACCTAGGGATTATACCATGATAACCTTATGGGTTGTTTAACTTAGTATAAGAAACATTTTCTTCAAAAGTTATTATTTTTGCCACTTCAAACAAAAACATTAGTATTTTTGTTAAGTCTCACCAACTTAAAACATGACCATTCATAAGAATTGATACCAATCAACATAAATCATCTGTTATCATTATACTTTATTCTTATACCTTTTGTGTTAATTCTTCAATTCTTAGAGAAATACTTTTGGCTGTGAAGTAAACTTGAAGATAAACAAAAATTTTAGTAAATCACCCAAACTCAATCCACACACAATATCGAGGATCACTTCGCGGGTTTTACAAAGTGCATAGCATATATTATGCATAATACCATATTGCTTTTTTAAACATTAGTCCTTATCGGACCAATGGTGTTATTTTAGATTCTAGAGTTTATATCAACTAAAAGACCTTGGCTGCATAATCTTGCAGTCAAAAAGACAAGTTCATACTTGCTCATGTCCTTGATTATTTTATATCAAGTATTTGCAATCTACTATTGTTATCACCTGCATTTCAAAAAGGATGATAGAAAAAACTGTTTTCATAATAATTTGACATATGGATTATCTGCCCGAGTGGTGGTAACCTAATATGGCAGGCAAATTGAACCATTGTATGATATATGTGGTTGGTGGAGGTTCCTTTTGCACGTTAAAGTATCGTCTAGGATTTAACAACCAATGTCGCCAGTGATTCTTGCGTCGTATATTACGAGTTAACCATAAGATCTATATGGCTTTGGGGAAGTCAACTGGATATTCTTCCTTTCGCATGTCAACGAATGACCGGGCCATGGCTGCAATTCTTGGAGAGGATTTACAGTAGATAGGTGGGATCTCTCAACATCCCACGGTATTTATGTTATCTACGATGGATTGTATGTTTTAGTGTCGTAATTCGAGGAGTGGGCCTGACGTACAAAAGGGTGGGCATGCAGGGTCGTGGAGAAGAGCAGCGATTGTCTTGGGTCCTTATGCCGGGCCTCATACCAAGGAAGTGTGAACAACTTGGTCACTCGGTTGTGCAACATGGATAAGGATCTCTAGTGGGTAAAGCAACGCACCTCGGCAGAGTGTACAAAATTGTGATATGTTACTTCCTGTTCCGAGAAGGAATCGCAAACATTGCAGGAAAAGAACTCCACGAAGTTCTAATCAACCTATGAAGGCTAGCAGACATAGATCTTCATAATAAAAGCAACCTTTTGAAGAAATATTTACGAAAACCTACATAGCCTATGACCTTTGGTATGTGGTTGTAGATAGTGCATCAAACATTCATTTGCAATGAGCTTGCTGATTATGCTCGTACTCAACCGTACTTTCTTAACCATTGCTAGATCTCGGAGTACTTTGAAGAAATGTTTACGAAAACCTGCATAGCCCATAACATTTGGTCTATGGTTGTAGATAGTGCATCAAACATTTATTTGCAATGAGCTTGCTGATTACGCTCGTACTTAACCGTACTTTCTTAACCCTTGCTAGATCTCGGAGTACTTTGAAGAACTAAAGATATCCAATTGAATAGATGAAGTCAACATCTACATCAGATGCAACGAAAATGAAGCCAAAAGAGTAGACAATAGATAAATCTCTAGATGCTAGAACCTATATTTGTAGGCATCGCTATAGTAGCAAACGCAAGCCAAATAAATATTAGAAGTAAATTTAATCGTAGAATAGTCTTCTGAGTTGCTATTTCTGGTTTATTTTGTAAAGATACATTCCTCTCTTTATCAAGGAGGTTCTCGGGATCTTTTGTAATGCACCGAGTTGTAATCTATAGTGATGCCTTGGACCTGCGATATTTCTGTTATACTACTCTAAGGGATGTAATACTGGTGGAACGGTGTTTTATTGGTGATATGTCAACGACTTGCGTACTATACCATGGAGTGGTATGTTGGGTCACTACATTGATACATATACATTGATGTGGTAGCTCATAGATTAGTCTAACACCAAGAAAAATCTAGGACATGCGCGCAAAAATACATGAACACTTGGTGCAAAGTCTACACGGAGAGGCACCACCGATGAGCCATCCTTCATGTGCTCTTCCTCCATGATGATTTGGCTACGTTGTTCAGCTTCTTAATGAACTTAGAAGAATCTAGGACCTGCACGCAAAAATACATGAACACTCAGGGCAAAGTCTACACGAAGAGGCATCACCCATGAGCCATTCTTCTTGTGCTCTTACTCCATGATGATTTGGCTACATTGTTCATCTTCTTAATGAACTTATCAAGCTTATCGAGTCAACTTGAGTAATTACCGATTCGAGCCAAACTAGGGTTTTCAACTGACAGGGGTAGATCAGTTGTTTTAAGTCGAGATGGTTCCTCGTGTTGGCATGGCAATGGTATGCCTCACAAGTTAATGAGTTGAGTCGACCAAGATAGTTAACTCACTGAGTATTTACAAAACGAGTATACGAGTCATGTTGACTCGAGATGGCTTGGTATCCACCCCTTGCTACTTCCCAGTAACTATGGAAGTGCTAATCACTCATGTAATGATGATTTGGGACCTTAGAGAAAACACTGGTTGCTCAATGGCGTGGTTAAAAATTAGCTTCTCTCCCCGCACCAAAAAAATTTACCAAATAGTATCTCTAAGATCTTGTTTATTTCTCTCGTATTCGCTAGTGTATTCGTAGGGATCGGAGGGGATTACTCCAATTCCCGCAAAATCTCCGTAGGCCGTTTACCATGCCAGGTTTTGCCGGAATAATCCCAGAATATCCCACATATCCTTCATGTTTCTGTCTAGATTGAATACTCTCTAAGATAGAGTATTTTTGGGGAAGAGTATTGTAGGGGATTCGAGAGTATTAGGTGAACACCAAATCCCCGCATATCCTCGAAACTCTAGAGGATAAAAATACGAGAGAAGTAAACTAGGCCTAAGTGCGGACGTGAAAACATCCAAGATAAGAGAATTTTTGCATACGCGAAGGTCCACCACATGTTTTCATTGTTTGTCTGAAGCAATTAGCCTCCCTGCACTTTGTTTGCAGAACTAGTGAACATTGCAGAAATATACAACCCCGACTTCCTTTCTCAAGTGGCATCTCATCTCACACATCGTTTCAGAGATAAAAGCATCTCCATGAGAAGATTTTTTTTCCTAGGTCACATTGAAAGGTTCCCCACAAAAAAAAAACACTGAAAGGTGTTGCGTGTTGCTGCAACTTGCAAGCAGTCGTCAATGCACAACGCCAACCTGGATTTTATCTCGCTATATAGCCAAAATTTTGGTCAGTTCAAAACGAATGGTTGAATTCACAGCAATGGGATCATGCCAGCACCAACAATTATTCTCAATCAGCACTCTATACGGACTGCACCGCTTTGTGTCGATATGAACTTGGGCTTCCTGATCACCTGCTCCAAGCACTGGATGGTATCCCCAACCTGGAAGTCATCACAATCCTCAATCACCAACCCACAGTCGTCACCCTTGTCAAGCTTGTCAGCATCCTGCTTCTCTCGCTTCAGAGAAGCGCATGGACCCTCAAAGACAACATCTCCGCTTCTCAACAGTCTCATGGTTCCAGTTCTGCTAAAGTGCCCATCCGTTATCCGGCAGCCAGCAATCTTGATGTCTGGCCCTTTTGACTTGCTACGCCCTTTCAGCTCGAATATATTCAAAATCTCAGCCTCTCCTGAAATTTGGGTTTCAGCAGTCCCTGGTGCCTTCTCCACAATCAGCCTTCCCATTTCCTCAAGTAGATGGTAAATCACCTTGTGCAGCAAGATCTGAAGAGCAGACATGGTCAAGGCAGCTAAACTGATTTTCCAGTTTCCAAGTTATGTAAAACAGGACTAAAAAAATCAGCCAACACATCGAAACTCTTAACATTTGTATTGTATTCTTTCTTTTGATGGGAATATATATATCGTATACTTGTGGAACATATTGAACGGGACAAGCCTCATTAACACAGAATACTGAGAACTACCCGTAGAAGAACTAAACTGATTCTATATGGCTCTAATCAAACACCAAAAAGCTAAAGACGCTTCAAGAAAAATGAAGAGTGCAGAATACCCTGTAATCTTAGAGTTAGAGAGACAAGGGAGATTTGACTCTATGTACAACAATCAAAATTGATATAGTGGTTGAGATCTGAATTCTCATTATCATATTTCAAATCCAGTATTCCACGAGGAAAACACGATGGTAGTCCATATGACCAATTCGTCACACATGAGAGCTGAATTACTTCATTCTTTCCAATTCACCATAACATCTCCTAATATCTACCACACGATATAAAGCAACATCACAAACCAGTGAAACAGAAAGTGTTATGTGCAATAAGATCTAGCTTCTCTGCATGGTAGCCCGGAACGTATATTAACATATTTTATACTGACCACCCAAAGATGACATGAAAATCACCAGCGGTTTCCAAGGAATAGAACTTTATTTCTACCAAAGAAGCACACTTAATAAGCAGAATACATGCGTTGGAGCGACAATAAACACGGTACCTTTATGTTGGCTTGTGTTGCCCCTTGAGTGATTGCACTTGGTGGACTGCGAACGTTGAAACCAACTATGTGTGCTCGGCATGCTTGCGCCAGATCAATGTCATGCTCACTTACTGGGCCGACACCAACATGAACAATATTCACAAACACCTAAAAAAAAGGTAGTATAGGCACGGTCACGAGTCTAACAGAAATAGTGGCATATTGTAAATATAACATATATCATACCCAGTTACTGGAACAAAACTGTATATAGTCTAAAAGGCAGTATCAGCTATCAGCAATTCGGCACTGCTTGAGTGCATGTAGTCAAATTTGTGAGACCATACAGGTAAAAAAAAGGAACCAAATGTGCTTGAGAAAAAACCTGTGGACTATTAAGACTTCTTAAGGCGTCTGTAACTGCTTGAACACTGCCCTGTACATCAGCTTTGACAATAATGGCCATCTCAACTCTTTCAGGAGTCTCATCTGCAATTTCTGCCTCCTCTGTCATGTCCTCATCAATCTTCCGAAGCCTATCTTTCTCCTGTTTCTTCTTCCGCCCTTGACTAAGCATTCTCGCCCTTTCCTCCGAGTCAACAACCACTACATCATCCCCAGCCATTGGAAGGCCCCTTAGCCCCTCAATCTCAATAGGCATTGCGGGTTTTGCAGACTCTGTTACTTTCCCTGCGGTGTCTCTAAGTGATCTAATTCTTCCCCACTCTGCTCCCACAACAATGTATTGTCCACTGACCAATGTGCCAGACTTAACTATAGCTGTTGCAAGCGGTCCCCTGCCCCTGTCCACCCTTGCCTCCACCACAAAAGCTTGAGCAGGCCCATCTGTTCTGGCTTTTAGGTCCATTATCTCAGCCTGAAGAAATAAAGCCTCTTCCAATTTATCCAAACCAAGTTTTGATAATGCAGAAATTTCAACAACCTGTACATCACCACCCATATCCTCCAAAAGCAACCCTTCCGAACCAAGCTGAATTCTGACCCTCTCAGGATCAGCTCCAGATTTGTCACATTTGTTTATGGCAACTACAATGGGAACATTTGCTACTTTTGCATGCGAAATAGCTTCAAGGGTTTGAGGCATCACACCATCATCCGCTGCAACAACAAGCACTACAATATCTGTGACAGCTGCACCTCTGGCCCGCATAGCGCTAAATGCAGCATGCCCTGGTGTATCAAGAAATGTGATAGAGGCTCCAGATTGCATCTCAACAACGAAGGCACCTATATGCTGAGTGATCCCGCCAGCTTCCTTAGCTGCAACAGATGTTTGCCGTAGGGAATCCAGAAGCGATGTTTTACCATGATCAACATGACCCATAACTGTTACAACAGCAGGCCGTGGTTCAACCACGCCTTCACCTGTGTGCATTCTTCTGATATTAACACCAATTTCCTGTGGAACAAGCAAGAAACGTATGGATTCATGTCATGAACTCATGATTCACAAGAAACAGAAGCTTCACTAAAGCTGCTTCAATGTTTCATGATGACAAAGCTTAGATGTAAACTGAAGACAATAGTACATATGATTAAAAACAATATCAGTATATGTAAAGTCTCAACATATATGTTTGCTCCAATAAAATATTATCAAACTAGTAGCAATGCCATTTTTTGTGAACATAACAAGGTAAAAAGGGAAGACGGGAAAAATGTGGGCAACAAACAAGCCTCATAATATGTCAAAAAAAAACAAGCCTCACAAAAACATGCAAACCAAGCACAATACAAGTTGAAAGTTGTTAAATGGAAATCCACCACTGAACACAAGTGGACCCATCCCTTCCTCTCTCAGTTGACAAATGTTACAGAAAAATTATAGCAAGATGGAGGGGAAGAGCACAGTGGCACTGATTAACTTGCAATTAGAGTTCATTAAAAATGCAGAGTTTAAAGAGATAAGGAATACTTTTTAGCATCATCCTATCACACCTTGACATAAGATCATTTTTCTAGATGAGGTCAAAAGCAACATGTAGAGTGAGTTTAGCTATCATCACATTGACATATAGTCTCACATGACCAGATAAAACACAACAAAGATGTGCTGGTATGTCTAGTTACTAATATGCTTCAGAGTAGCATCAAGAAAGGTAGAAGTTTCAAAAGGAAACATTATAAATACATACCATAGCAACTAACTCAGCAAGATCAATGCTGATGGAGTCAAATTCTGATTCAACCCTTTCACCAAGATCCACAAGTATGCTTTGAAGTGCACCAATAGCTGCACCGGATCGTTTAGATAGGTCATGCAATGTCATCCCATCAAAAATTTCAACAATTTTATCTGGTGATGATTTGATGGTAATCTTTGGTTTTGGTGCAACATAGGGCGCTTCTACAGGAGCTTGAGTCCTAGGTTCTCTCTTCACCCGCTTCTCCTTTTTCGGTGCTTTTAACCCTACAACATCCTCCTTTTTCCGGCTCCATGCTAACATATACACACCTGCATGAAAATTCCTATAAAGAAGACAGTATTGTCACCTAACATGTAAATGCTAAAATCCACATCAAATAGCAATACACTGATAGTAACATACCCACAAAAACAAGAATTGAGGTTTAAAGACAAGAAAAGGCTGACCAGTTTCAGAAGATAAAATAAACAAGGATAAGACTAGAATGAAAGTGTGATAAGAGATAAGAATCTAGTGAGTGCCTTTCGCAAGGAAGTTCAGATAAGATGAGAGGTAAGTACATGACTCCATGCGTTTGCAAGATCATTTAGTGGGCAGAAAATGAACATGATGCAGTTTCTACAAATAAACAAGATTCAGATTACTCGTGTGATATAAGACTCAAATTCAATTTGCTGTTTCCAATACGTGTCATGGTTTGTTGAATATGTAGATGTAACTACAATAGTGATGCCACAAGCATAATACAGGAGCATATATTAACATACCTGATAGTGTAGTGTTGGAAGATCGTACAATCAGCAGCACCTTGGAGTCTACTGCTATGGACAAACTCTGCATTTGAGAATTTAAAAAAAGATGAAATCATATACTTATGATGTATCCAATAAACAAAATAGTATTTGCTCCTAGAAATGTGACCAAAAAATGACTTCATGAGGTATACTAAACTCGACAACAAAATCATTATATTAGATGCTAGGGCTTTACTTGGCAAAACAATGGTTGAAAGTTAAAAGTTGAAATGAATCTATGCAATCATGATAAAATTAATTGTACTTTTTTCGCAAAAAAAAAACACTAACTGTACTTACGCGTCAGCTTTCCAAAATTTCCGCTGCTAGAAAAATGTTTCGTTCCACCATGATCTGTGCGTAAAGCCAAGTTCACAAGACCTGTGTGGACATCCTGAGATACATCTCCAATTGTTAGTTCCGTGTTGCAAAGGCTTCAAAACCATATTTGTTTAACACTGCGGCTCTGTGCTCAAGGAACAGAAAAATGCATCGAAATTCAGAAGATAAGCCATACCTTTCTTCGCAGCATCCGCCATGCCATTCTCCTGCTCCGCTGCAGGCTCCGACAACTCGCGCTCGGACGAGCTTCGCGGCCACGGGTCTTGGGAGCCGGAGGTGGGCGGTGGCAGAGGCAGATGTGCGCCGGTGGAGCGAACTATCCAGCGCTGGAGGGAGGCGAGCTGGCGGATCCAGGATTGGAGTAAGCCCCGGGCCAAAAATAAGCGGAAAAAAAACTTGGAAAAAACTTTTGTACTAGTAAGAAAAATCGGTACGATCGCACCGATGAAAACATATTTTCAAATCCATTGTCCTAACCATTTCTAGAAGTAGCATGGAGATTTTTATTGAAAGCATGCACTTGTTATTTGACAAACATGATCGTACTTCATGGACCGTGTTGCACATGTTTTTGTGTGAAAAAATCTTTTATCCAGAATTTTTCATTTTCTAAACCAATTTTTAGATGTTTTACATATATTATTTATATGCACGAAGAATTTCACATATGGTACAAAACATGAATAAAATATCTTACTCTTTTGTTCCTAAACATGAAATCGATTACAAACAATTGTTAAATAAAAAAACCAGTTCAATTACAAATAGATCCAACTATCCAATAGAACCAGTGTGAAGATATTACCTAGCTGAGGCCTGATGGGATCCTCAGCCGATCTATGAGCAATCGGCAATTCAGCAAGTTAGCTGAAAAGAAAGGTTCGAGTATAGGAGGCAGAGCCGCACGCCCTCAGCAATCGTGCGGCGGCAGTCACCGGTCGCACAGCGTAGGACCGGAGGAGGGCGGCACGAACGCAGGACGCCAGGAGCCAGAGGTGGCGGCCAAGCAGGGCGGGCCAGCGACGGGTGGGCGGCGGCTGACAGGCAGGGAGAGACGGGGCGGGGCGGGGCGGTCGGGGGATGGGAGAGCCGGAGTGGCCTGTTGGCGTGGGTGTGGCGGCGCCAGCGCCCTCCTGGCTCAACGGGGAACTGGACGCGAGCGAGATGCCAAAGGGGTCGAGAGAGGCAGGAGCGAGGGAGACATGCGAGTTGGGCCAGACCTGGACTGCGCCCTAGACCAAAATTATTTTAATAAATGGTAGGTAGGAAAATTCCTACGCCCCGGGCCATGGTCCAGGTTGCCCTGGGCCTAGATCCGCCCCTCCGAGCTGGGCGGCCCGCGCGGGGGTCGAAGGGTTCGGCAGGGAGAAGCGAGAGCAACGGGACAGCTCGCGGCGAGGACAGCGGACCCGGCCGCCGCAAGCTCACCTGTCGTGAGGTGAAAGAGAAGCCCCCCTCCCTTCTCCTGTACACTGTCTGCGCGCCACCGCCGCACCATGCGCTTCCTCGCCGCCGCCACGCTCAAACCCTAAGCCCTCCACCCAAACCAATGGCGTCCCTCCTCTGCTCCCCCACCTCAAAGTCGCTCTCCATCACCACCTCTACGCTCTTCCTCTCATCTCTCGCGTCGCTCTCGCCCGCCCACGCCCATCCCCTCTCCGCCTCCTCCGCCGTCCCGCCCGTCCCGTCCTCCGTGCCCCCCACAGCCCTCATCCCCAACTCTCGCTTCCTCGTCGATGCCTTCCGCCACGCCGGCGACTTCTCCGTCGCCTATTTCCTCTCCCACTTCCACTCCGACCACTACGCCGGCCTCGGCCCCTCCTGGCGCCGCGGCCTCATCTTCTGCACCGCTCCCACCGCGCGCCTTCTCGCCTCCGTGCTATCCGTGCCGCCGGAGCTCATCGTGTGCATTGACATTGATGTCCGCGTCACCGTAGATGGCTGGGCCGTCGTAGCCGTCGATGCCAACCACTGCCCTGGCGCCGTCCAGTTCCTTTTCACCTCCCCTGGACCAAGGGCGGAGAGGTATGTGCACACTGGCGACTTCCGCTACGCGCACTCCATGAGAAGCAACCCTAACCTGCTGGATTTCGTCGGTGCTGATGCGATATTTTTGGACACCACATACTGTAACCCCAAATTTTCATTTCCTTCTCAAGAGGAGTCGGTGGAATATGTTGTCAACACGATAAAGCAGGTGAAGGAGGAGAGCGCGGCGGCTGGAGAGCGCGTGTTGTGTTTGGTTGCGACTTATGTTGTGGGCAAAGAGAGGATTCTGCTGGAGGTTGCACGGCGCTGTGGGTGCATGATCCATGTGGATAAGAGGAAGATGGAGATCTTGACGGAATTGGGGTTTGGTGGGGAGAAGGGAGTTTTTACCCAAGACGCCGCAGCAACAGATGCGCATGTCATTGGGTGGAATATTCTGGGGGAGACATGGCCCTACTTTCGACCGAATTTTGTGAAAATGAAGGAGATCATGATGGAGAGAGGGTACACCAAGGCAGTTGGGTTTGTACCGACCGGATGGATGTACGAGACTAAGAAGGAAGGATTTGCAGTTAGGGTGAAGGATTCGCTCAAGATACATCTTGTACCTTATAGTGAGCACTCAAGCTATGACGAGTTGCGGGACTACGTCAAGTTCTTGCACCCAAAACGGGTCATTCCCACTGTGGGAGTAGATGGTGGGAAGCTTGACGGTAAGGATGCAATTTCTCTACAGAAACATTTTGCTGGATTGGTGGATGAGACAGCAAACAAGCACGAGTTCTTGATGGCATTCCATCGAAGGTCGACATTCTCTACTCTTAGCCATGAGGATGTGTTGGCTAAATGCTCGAAAGAACAAGACGGGGAGGAGTTTGCTTCGTTACAAGAAAGCAGTTCTGTTACTGAACTACCAGGCAGTTCGAAGATGAAGATTACAGAGGAAATGAAGAAAGAACTGTCAGATTTCCTACCCTCATGGGTCACCCAGGAGCAGATCCTTGGTCTGCTGATGAGCTCAGGTGGTGATGTTGTTCAAGCAGCATCTGAGTTCTTTGAGCGGGAAAGAGATTTCTTTGAAGAAGCTAATGTTTCTAATAATGAAATGCCTAAGATGGGGGACATCCGTACTTCTGATCATGGATCTTCTGCCGAGGCAAGTAGTCAGCAGGAAGTTCCTTCATTTTCACAAAAGCCCATGGAGCATTCTACCAAGCTGGTAAACTTAACTCCTGTGAAAATGAAGCATACTACCAATCTGGTAAACTTAACTCCTGTGAAAAAGAACTCAAATCTTCCTAAGAAGGAAAAGAAGAGGGGTTCTAGCACTGTCAGCAAGTCAAAAAAGAAAGGAAGATCAAATGCCTCAACAGAATCTGGTGGACGCAAGCAGCCCACAATCACAAACTTCTTTGGTAGAGTAACAGCAGCTGCTTCTAAAAGTGAGACAGGCGATAAAGTAGCAGTGGATCCACATCAAAACAATGGGGAGAATGACAGCCAGTTAACTGATATTGTAAAATCGCACGAGCAGCGTGTAAACCAGCTTCTTCAGATTGTAGGTGGCAACATGTCAAGAGAATCTGCAGTTTGTTTGCTTGAGAAGACAGAAGGAGATATAAATGTAGCAGTTGACATATTTTACAGTAAAATCCCAAATAATGATGTACCTGACAATGACAAGAGTATTGTGCCGCAGAATACACAAAATGGAATGATAGATAATAGTAGCACGAACATGGTCAGCAACTCTTCTCTGGCTACTCCAAAGATGCAAAACTTGTATGTACAAACTTCTGTATCACAAGCAGATTCAGTCAATATATCGTTGCCAGTTGAAAAGTATCTGCCCATTGAGCATGGTTAGCTACTAGCCGCTGAGAGTTTTTATTACCTTGCTTGATAGTGAGTCATGCCATGTATGTCCTCTTCTGCAGCTTGCTGGACAGCAGGGAAGCCTGCGCCATACTTGCATTTGGCTCGCACTTTTGATCGGGTTGAAAGAGAAAAAGGAAAGATCAAAACTACTGCCATGCTTTGCAACATGTTCAGGAGGTCTTCCAATGTTTATCACTTTATTCATAATTTACTGTAGATGTTGCTTTTGTATAATCCATTGAATATGTTCACCATTGAAATACTAGTTAATATATTACCTTTCAATGCAGTTTGCTTGCCTTATCACCTGATGATGTGCTACCTGCTGTTTATCTGTGTACTAACAAAATTTCTCCTGACCATGAAAATATGGTAAGTACAGAAATTACCATTATCCCCAGATTTTCAGTTGTTGCTTCTTTTAAGATCTCGCTTGGAACACCAGATTATGAACTCAGGAGGAAAGGTATATCCACGCATTGCATGTGTAGCTATCTACTGTTGGAGTCTGAGTTAGTGTAGTAGTAGTATTCTAGGGGAGTGTTGGAGTTTGTGTTAGTATAGTAGTAGTATCCTAGTAAAGTCTAGATAGTATAGTGTATGAGTGAAGTTGTAAGTCTAAGTTGAGCTATATATAAGAGGGTGAGGTCCAAGGGACCATCCCCATCCTGAAATTTTCCCTAAAAACAACATCTTCAAATGTCCCATGAGAATACTGTGTTCCAAACCAGATCGAAAATACTGGACAAAATCTATATCAATAAAGATAAATTGATTGCCAATATATGAAGTATTGACAAATCATTTTCTTGTGGAATGCTTTCTTTGATGTCCCACGTTTACTGTTTAATATCCAATATCCTATTATATCATTGTACTTTTCTCATGTCGTCCTTGTTCATATTTTCTTTTAGAATGCCCTTCTCATGGCATATCAATACAGTAACTCCATGTCTGTTAATGAAGCTAGGAATTAAACATTGGCGGCAGTCTAGTTGTTTCTGCTCTGGAGGAGTCATTGGGAACTAGCAGATCTAAAATACACGAGTTGTACAAAACTTATGGTGATCTTGGTAAGGCTAAAAGTTAGAAGTAGCAGCATTATTGTTTCATATTGGTATTTGGAGGAAATAGTCTACCATGTGGTGTAATCTGTCATGGCTCTGTCTTCACGTATGAATGCATGTGGCTGTCTTGTGAAAGGTCTGACACCAGTGTGTAGCTTCATGCACAAGTTATTATTGTTTGCTCCCTCTGTCTGGAAATATAAGGCGTATTTTGTTTGGTCAAGACAAGGCTCTGACCAAAAATTACTCTAGTAATACTGTATCTTGTTTATGTGATACAAAATCACAATAATAATGCTTTTGAATATGAATCTATGGACACTAATTTTATATCATGTATATTTACGTATTAATAGATTAATTGTTGGTCAAAGCCAAACACGTCTTATATTTCCGGACAGAGGAGTAATTTCTTTTGTAATAGCAGTTGAGTGACATTAACGTCTATTTACTTGTCATCTATGTTAGGCCAGATGTTCTATGGATAAAAAAAAACTATTTAATGTTCCAAATGCGAATTTTGTGGATTATAGTACTCCGTCTTGAAATAGATGTCGCAATTTTTTAAAAATTTGGTAGTGTCTAGATACATCCAAATTTAGACAAACTTCCGACATCTATTTTAAGACGGAGGGAGTAATAATATTATTAGTGTCTGTTGTGCAAATTGTAGGTGATGTTGCTCAAGAGTGCCGTCAAAATCAAAAACTACTTGCCCCGCCTCGTCCACTCTCAATTCAGGATGTATATTCGACACTTCGAAAGCTAAGGTATTACCTTAAAAAATAATATTCTTTTGCTCTTCATCTTACATGTTTATATCTTTTTCATGATAATGATTCCCCACCTTTCGCTCTATTCAATCTTACATGCTAGACCTACAAATAAAACTTGAGGAATTTTGCTAATTTTTTATCACATACAAACAATTGTTTCCTGGCTAACTGCTGACCTGGGTGCCAACTCATCATCCAGGTGCAAGTTGCAGGCATAATGGAAAATGTATGTCAAGTCAATATTATAGTTGGTGACTGGACTTTGAGTCTCACTTATTAAAGATTTTAGGCTGAACCAAAACTTTAGGCTTCTATGCAGTTTGAAACCTGCTCAGCTAGCTAATGGTGATAAACTTTCCAGTAACTATCATGAACATGGTTTTTAAGGTTTTTAAGGCGTCCGCCTTAGCCCCCCCCCCCCCCCCCCCCCCCCCAGCGCTTTAGAATGCCTTACCGCCTTAAAAACCATGATCATGAATCAGCCCCTGCTGCCTGATCACTGAGTGAATAGGCCGTTGCAGTGCTATAGAGTGGTTTACTGTGGCGGGACTTGCAGCCATCCTAGCCATAGTGGTATGATTTTGCAAAGAAAAAGATTATATGGTGGATGAAATATTGTTTGCTTCAGATTATTGTTAAAACAAACATGTCAAAGTGGTAATCATTATTGGTTTTTAGGCATACAGGTCTAGATTTTTGAGCCACTATGATACTCATGCCTCTTACTGTATCTCGAAGCTTTTGACTACTGTTTTAATTCTTCGGTATTCGGGGATCAATGATACAAAGTAAAGCTGTCCACCTGCCTCTCTAATAGAATTCTATGTATCTCTCCAAACATTGCCCAATATCTTAATTACTTAAGAGTTTCTATATGTAGATGGCTAAGGATCAACCTGAACTACTTTTGAACTGGACGATAACTCCTGTGTGGTTACTATCATGTCTGCTGTCTGTTTGCAATACAATTTCTCATGATTATGCCATCAACGGTATTAATTATTAATATGACATGCATCTTAGCAAGGTCACTATAGATTGCTTATTCCGTTTTTGTTCTAATATTTCTAATTTTCTTATGCTAATAACCAATCGTTAAATCTTAAAATATTCTGTCTTTATTTCATGCAATAATCTCAGTGCTCCTTCCATGATAAATAGATAGCTTAAAACTAAGAATAGTCATACTTTGCATGATATCAGTTAAAACTACCAAGAATTCTGTTATTGATAATGTGTTTTATTTCATCATTGTTTATTTTTATTTTTAGCGCAATATCAGGCGGTGGGAGTACCGGAAGGAGAAAAATTCTTGTCTTGCATCTTATTCGGTCTTGCAGAGAAATGGAAATGAAATTTCTTGTTAGAACACTGGTGAGACATCCTTATTTTCTGCTTGAAAATTTCTAAATTTGTATCCGAGGCATGTAACTACTGCAGATTATACTTGGATTTTGTGCTTTTCTTGTTAGAACACTGGTGAGACATCCTTATTTTCTGCTTGAAAATTTCTAAATTTGTATCCGAGGCATGTAACTACTGCAGATTATACTTGGATTTTGTGCTTTTCATCTTTTGTGCTTATACATATCTTCTAATTCATCCTTCTCAATTTGGTAATTTGTTCAATTAGAATATTGCACATTGATGGACAGTTTCAATCCATTTCAACACTTATTAAATCCTAATTTCCATTTTCAGAAATGCTATTTATTGGAAATTGTAGCTCAGTTTCATTATGCATTTTGTTGTTCTCATTATCTTTGTTCATGCTTCCAAGTCTTTGTGAAGTAAGTATGTAGCCCATCCTTCAAGTGGTCCCAACTTATCAGAACTAGTATGGCAATAACTAGTGAATGTTGGATTTTCCTTTTGTCTATACCCTCCCGCTTTTTCATGTGTGTGTGGTTGTGTTTTACCAACAGGTCCGTAACTTGCGCATTGGCGCTATGATGAAGACAATTCTACCTGCTCTTGCACATGCTGTTGTTCTTCATGAGAAATGTGCAATAAATCCTGTGGTATCCTTGGAGGGTGTAAAATCACAATTGCAGGTTTGTTTAACTAAGTCGAGCTTGTTCTTTTGTTCTGCAAATGATTTGTTTGAGGGTTTGAGCATTGCTCATATGCCCCATAAGTTGGGCATGGGGCTTAAACATAGTATCAATGGGGCACAGCATAGGGAAAATGAGTTATGTGTTCATAAGTGGCAAGAGAAACTATTTTGTTAAAAACCTAGTAGTTAAGTATCTTCAGGGAAAATTCAGTTATTGTCTCTAAAGCTTTTTTGGCCAAAGCCCATAGTTATGAAAAATACGCAGGCATGCCAAATTTTATATTGATGAACACGCGGTCCATAGTTTCTTAGGTATGGCCCTGCTTGTCTCCAAAGGCACCTAGCCACCGCTAATTTTTTTTAAATAATACATTTTTTAAATCAATTCCAAAAGTAATACACAAAATTTGGAATTTCGGAATCTAGCACGGCTGCGTACACCGATAGGCACTAATCGGTGTACGGTACACCGATTAGTACCATTTTCCTGCTTAGACATGCATGTGTGATTTTGTGCCTATCGGTGTACCATGTACCGCAGCCGTGCTAGAATCCGAAATTCCGAATTTTGTGTATTATTTTTGAAATTGATTAAAAAATGTATTATTTTTAAAAAAAATAGCCCTAGCCACCAGTCCATAATTTGTAGTTTTATTCATGTTCTGCTAGTCTGAGTTTCTTACCGCAAAGAGTGAACATGGCACCTCCATTCTCTTGTTAACTACTACAAAGCGGAAGTCTGACCCTTTTTTGTCCCTAACTATAAAATATTTTGGTGAAAATGGAGGAAACTTAATAGGCATACTGTCATAGCCAGGGTCCAGCAAGTCTGTGCTTCTTATTCTTATGAGAAAATTTCTATACCTCCGGAAAGAACATGGATTCTCCACTTTCCACTTTCACGCATCTTCACCTTCTGATGATTTGACATTTTGCACATTTTTTCTGAACCAAGGATGCTATCTTCCTTCCTCTTTTGAGCAGAGCCTTTCAACTGAAGTTGCCGAGGCATACAATGTCATTCCTAATATGGTGAGTAATAATTAATTAACTTATTTAATTTGATATATGTACATGATTTCCTAGCTGTTTCTTGTTTTCGGCTAACGTGTTGAATATCTAACGTACATTTATGGAAACATATACCCTTTGTAAAAGAGCTCTTCGGAGTTTCATCATAGCGAATTGTAAATGCAGTAGATAATTGAAGTACAACTGCTTTGCCTTCTTATGAATGTCCATTAACCAATCTGTGTGCTTGCGGAAAATAATGCAACTGGTGGCTACAGAACTTCAAAAGGAAGTTACAAAGATTAAGATTTATAAACTTCCTTTGGCAAATAATGTATATACACTCAATCAAACTGAAACAGGACAGTTCTTGCTTCAAGAGAGAGAATGATACCTTTTGCCAATATTTTTCTGAAGGAACTTGCTGACATTATTTGTCAGGATTTGCTTGTTCCCTCTCTTCTGCGAGAAGGCACTACATTTGAGGCGGCATCCTTAGCGATGGTACCTGGCACACCTATACCACCTATGCTTGCAAGGTATGTGCATGTGTGATGCTGTTTCCAGTACAAAAAAAATTACTGACTTATTTTCTGTTGTTTGATGGTTGAGTTCCTTTTATTTTTTCAGAATTACTAATGGGGTCACTCAAGCACTAAAGTTGTTTCATGGTAGAGCATTTACTTGTGAGTACAAGTGAGTTTGTTGCTCTCAAAGAGATCCTTAGCAAACGTACTTTCATGGCTATATGGTTGTTCTTGCTGTACATTAATTTGTTAGTGAATTCCTAAGTATAACACATCATCTCTAGCTGAGCTGTCGGTTCAGGCTTGTTAACTGAACTGCAAAAATTACTAACTCTTCAAGCATAAGCATGGGCTTTGTTTGAAAGATCGTGTTAACTGCGGAGCCTCTGTATTGTTTTGACTGTTGTTGAGTTTGCATAGTTCATAGGATCAGTTATCTGAATAAAAAAGAAATCTGGGTCTGCAATTCCATTAGAAGTTACAAGCTTAACCACACAGTGAAGGTCCTGTGACTGCTTTCCTAGTTTGTAAGAAAAGCTAGTTATCATAGCTTAGACATGGCTAGCTTTTCTAGTTTCTAAAGAAACGTAGTTTATGATAAGCCCTTAGATATAGCATGTGGAACTTATGTTAGAGCTTTACTTCCAGGTATGACGGTCAGCGCGCCCAGATTCACAGATCAACTGATGGATCGGTGAAAATATTCTCTAGGCAAATGAAAGATTCGACCTCCCGGTTTCCCGATTTAGTGAACATGATCAAAGAGCTGTGCAACTCTGAGGTGACCAGCTTCATTCTGGATACTGAAGTAAGTTTGATTCGTGAGAAAGAACTCTCTATGTTTTTATTTGTGTTTAAAGTAGATCATTTCTTTACCTTTTAATTATTTTTGTTATACTTGTTCATTCAAATAAAGGTTGTGGGAATAGATAGGAATAAAGGAAACAAGCTGATGTCATTCCAAGAATTGTCTTCAAGAGAAAGAGGGAGCAAGCACTCCTCAGTTGCAATTCAAAACATAAAGGTGCTATGATATTCTGCAATACTAGGTTTAATTACTGCTTTGGACTCGTCAACATTTTGTTTTTGATAGCACCTTTACTTTATTAATGCCTATAATCTCTATAACTTTACGAAGAGGTAGTATGTAATTATTTTTTATAATTCAGAAATTTAATTTTTTCGTGAAAATGCAAAAAGCTTTGAGTTTCGGTGCATTTGTAGAAAAGAAGGTTATGTGTACAAGCCCTGAAAAGGACTAACACCCCGCCATACAACTCAAACCGAAACCTAGTCTAGAGGAGAAGTTGGCGCAGCCCTCGGGTTCGCCCACGATCTAGTTTCGGCTTTGATTGTGTCCATCAACGAAGGCACCGATGGGCGCGCATTGTCGAAGACGGCCGCGTTCTTGTGCTTCCAAATCCACCACGGTGTGAGCATAATTAGCAACGAGGTGCTTTTGCGTAGCTGGCGAGGGGTGGAACATAGCGCCATCGACCACCAATCCGCGAAGTTGCCCTCACCCATGGGAGGGGCTATAGTGGATCGAATCCACGATAGCACCTTATACCATATTGTCCTCGAGAAGGTGCATCTGGTTAGGATGTGCGCCACGGTCTCCTCAGACTGATCGCATAACGGGCATCTCGCAGGGTGTGCAAGATTCTGTCATGCCGGACGCTCAGACGCTCACCCGTCCAACATCTGTCTTGGCAAACCAGCCAAAAGAAGAACTTCACCCTCGGAGGCGCACACGATGTCCAGTTAAGCTTCCACGATCCTGATACAATCGCTCCTTGGAAGAGGGTGTTGTAGGAGGAGCTGGAGGAGTACTGGGCATCCGTCGTCCAACGCCAGTTTAGTTTGTCTGGCTCAACTGTCAGTTGCACACCCTGAAGCCTGATCCAAAGTTGTACATATTGCTAGAGGGCAAGTGGACTCAAGGCACTAACGATGTCGATAATCCAGCTGCGCTGAACAAGTGCTTGCTGCACTGTGCATCTCTTCCCTGGTCGTTTCGGGATTAGCGCGAAGAGATCAGGCACTATCTCCCAAATTGGTCTCCCATCAAGCCACCTATCTTCCCAGAAGAGGGTTGTGTGCCCGTCGCCGACCACCATGTATGTGGACGCATCAAACATAGCCCGCTCCTCCGAGAATTGCATATCGAGCCCGTGCCAAGGTCGCAAGGGGTCGGTGCGCATCCTCCACAACCATCGCAACCTAAGGCTGATGGATGTGCAGGTGATATCGGGGATTCCCAGTCCTCTGAGACTCAGCGGTCGACACACCCTGGCCCAGTTGACATGGCAGTGGACGCCAACGGAAAGCAGCCCACAGAAAGCCGCAGAGGATCTTTATCACCTGCTGAAGGGTCTTCTTGTTGAGGCTAAGTACTATGAGCTGGTGGAGTGGGATTGCCGCAAGCACCAAACAAATCAGTGCTAGGCGTCCCACACTAGGCATCATAGCAGCCTTCCAAGTGGGCAACTTATCATCGATCCGGTCGATCGTAGGCTGGAAAGTCTCACCCGGCAGGCGCCTGATTGCAAGGGGGATGCCAAGGTACTTGACAGGGAAGGGTGCCAACTAGCACTCCATCGTCGGCTCGTCGCTGCCCCATTAGCTTCCTCGTCCGAGAAGGCAATTGGGGAAACTGAGCACTTCGTGAAGTTGGTGCATAGTCCTGATGCGTTCCCAAAGAGCTTGAGGATCTCGTGCATTGCGCGTAGTTCCATCTCATCCGGATTGCAAAAGATGAGACCGATATCACCAACTCCCGGCGTGCTATGCATTTCAGAATTCCCAACTTTAATGCCTTCGCTAACACCCTGTTAAGCTTGTTCATGATTAACACGAATAACGTCGGCGACAAGGGATCCCCTTGTCTCAGTCCCCTCCTGTGCCATGTAGGGGGGCATGGCTTGCCATTGAGCATCACCCTAGTACTCTCCGTGGACAAGAGGATAGCCACCCATTAGCAGAACCTCGGCCCAATCCCAGCTTACAGAGGACCTGGAAGAGGAACCCCCGTGCGACGTCGGCTCGCACTATGTCCCACTTGAGCATCGCCCGTGGCTCCTTGAAGCCTGGCCGCGTGCTGAACAAACATAAAGTTGTCATGGATGCCGCGCTTTCGGATGAATGCGCATTGGTGCTATCCACCAGTGACTCCAGCCTAGGAGCTACCCTCAGCGCCAACGTCTTCGCCGCCAGCTTGGCAAAGATGTGGATCAGGCTGATCGGGTGGTAATCACCCAGCGCCGCCGCATCTGGGCGCTTAAGCAGCAGTATCAACAGTGCCTGATTAAGGCCCTGGAAACCGCGCCCACACATCGTGAAGAACTTGTCAAACACAGCTTTGACGGTCCCCCAGTAGCTCTGGAGGAACTCTGCCGCGAACCCATCCGGTCCTGGCGCCTTCCCGTGCGGGAGGACACCTCCCAGATCTCGTCCTTTGTGAAAGCGGTCTCGAGTTCTGAGAGGTTCTCCGAGTGTGTACCTAGGAAGTCTAGATCGAGGAGTAATCGCGATCAATCGAATTTCCCAGGAGACTCTCGAAGTGGTTGGAAGATGCTTCTGCCATGGTCGCATGGTCGAAAATGACCGCACCGTCAACCTGTTGGCTATGAATGACGTTCTTCTGCCTGCGGTATGAAGCGTGCTGGTGGAAGAATACCGTGTTCTCATCCCCCTCTCCTAGCCATGCAATCTTGGCCCTCTGACGCACCATCCTGCGCTCCAGAGAGACCGGCCTGATGTAGGCATGCTTAAGTCCGCGCTCATCCAGGAACAGCTGCGGGGATTCCATTGCAACATCCAGCCTTAGCACCACCTCCCGCTGTCATCAGCTGCAGTCTAACGCAACCAATCTTCTTGTCACTCCAGCTCATAAGATGGCGAGCGGTACGCTTCAGCTTCGCAGAGAGCCACTGGAAGGGATCCGGGTCTCCATCAATCTCACCCCAAGCGCTCTCAACTACCTCACTGAAGCTGTCCAACTTCAGCCAGAAGCATTCAAACTGGAAGCGCTTCTGTCCCGCCGACTGTAGTCCAGTCAAGGAGGAGAGGACAGTGGTCAGCTATAACCGTCACAAGGCAGCGGAGGGAGCAACTGGTGTGTAGTTCTCCCCAGTCCATCGTGACAAACACCCTGTCAAGCCTCTCAAGAGTTGGCACTTCGCGCTCGTTCGACCAAGTGTAGCGTCTCCCATGGAGATAGATCTCCTTGAGTTCGCTGCCATTCAGGAAGCGCCTGAATCTCCCATCATCCGTTGGTTTAGGTTGCCGTTGTTTTTATCCTCATCCTGGTAAAAAATAGTACTCCCTCTGATCCAAATTAATGGACTCGGATTTTTCTAGATTCGGGTGTATCTAGCACTAAAACATGACTAGATACATCCGAATCTAGACAAATCTAAGTCCATTAATTTGGATCGGAGGGAGTAATAATAATAATTCAGAAATTTAATACTCCCTTCGATCCATAATAAGTGTCGTTGATTTAGTACAACTTTACTACTCCCTCTGGTTCATAATAAGTGTCGCTCATTTTGTACTAAGTCAGTACAAACTTTGTACTAACTGAACAACACTTATTATGGATCGGCGGGAGTACAACTTTATACTAACTCAGCAACCCTTATTATGGATCGGAGGGAGTAAAATGAGCCTTGGCTCCTTGTCGGCTCTCTCGAGTTTTGTCGAGTGATCATTTATCAAGGATAGATTTTGACATTTCGTACATGGGAGGCTGCATGCTTGAATTTTGGGTCAACAAATTCATATATGTGCATCATGTTAGAACATGTGCACCTGCAGAACGATCATGCATAAATATGATCAAATGGGCCCTGCCTGAAAGAAGACAAAAGATTTCAACTTAGTTTCTTATTAATGCAACTACAATCACTTTTCCTTTTCGTACAGCCAACATTTAGTCATACTTTTGCAGGTCCACATATTCTAGCATGATTGATGCACATTTATGAATGTTTTGAGAAATTATGGAGACACATAACACAAAGACTTGAAGGCTAAAACTCAAGCTACCACCCTTGCCTGTTCATTTGCTTATACCACTATTTATCACCGCAATCAAATATTTTGGTAGCAGATTGTTGCACTTCTGCCATAAATATTTCCCCATGCATGCGTGTTACAAGCCAAACACACATAGTCAATGAGACCGTGAGAGTGCCTACTTTATGCTTTGAAGGATAAATGTACTTTTGCATTTGCTGTGTTTGGATTTCCTTGTCCATATTTAATTTAATATCACAGAAAGCTTACTTCATCTCAAAGCTGATACTATCTCGACCACTTTGCAGGTTGACATCTGTGTGTTTGTGTTTGATATCATGTTCTGCAATGGACAGAGGTAACATTGTGGAGCACTTCCGCAGTTATAGAGTTCCTATTTTTGTATGGGAATATATAGTTCATGTATTTGTGTGGATACTTTAGAAGACTTCTTTTACAAGAAGTATTTTCTGTCGAGGGATTACCCCTATCCTGTAGCGAGAAAGAAGTTGTTATGATTGTTAGCAGTGCCTATATATCAGCAGAGAGATCTGTTGCACATTCCTTTATTCACAAGAGTGATTAGTTATCGGGGACTATAGTTTGTCTTTTCCATGCTTCGATACCACAGTCTATGCTTTTATGTAATCAGCAATGTAGTGATATGTAGAAAATATTAATTTCTTAGACAATAAATGATTCAGAAAGCTTAATTAATTTCTTTACCAGTTCATATCACATGGGTTGCCTAATGGAAATGTTTGCTATAAGCTACAATTTGGTTTGGCTATGTGGTATAGTGTTATTTTATGGTTTATTGTTGAGTAAATTGCACTTCGGAATTTGGATCACATATTCATACCACATTTAAGATTAGCTTAAGTTGGATGGGTATGACAGCTGACAGGTCGGCCCATTTCACTGAACTGGCCCAGGTTTTTATATCCGTTCTGGTCCAATCCTATGGTCAAAATACCTGGCTATATATTTTCTTTAACTGCATAACATCTGGTTCTAATTGCGATGCAAGTTGCAACAGTGTTAAAAAGTGCGAAGTGCAATTGTGTGGAATAGAAAAACCAAGGCACAGCAAATTTGTTCTTGATTGTCTTATTCAAAATAGGGTGCATTTAACTGTTCTTTTTTGCAGGCTATTGGATTGCCCACTTCGTCAAAGGAGAAACTGTATGTTTCAGAACTTGTATAAGCAGTACACCATATGTTGAGTAAGGCCTCAATGAATGTCCTGAAACTCTTCGTGCATTTTGCCTTGCAGACATACGTGACATTTTCCAGGAGAAGTCAGGATGCTTAGAGCTAGCTCACCAGCTGATTGTAAGTTTCATCCTTAAATGGAACACGTCCATTTTATAGATGTATCAGGTTGTGAGGACTCCAGAGCAAAATAGTAGTACAAGGATTCAAGGACACACCCAGAGCCTGGACTAATAAAAAACACATCCAAAGCCCGAGTCTTGATAGAGTCGACGCATCATAGACACGAATAGGTTAATATCATGGTAGTTCTTGTAACCTAGGGTGATAAGCTTGACGCCAGCTATCCGCTTCCTGCCTTTCCTTTTCATCTGTTACAGTTCATCTTCACTCCAGAACTAACAGCTAGAGAAATAAACTGACTGCCTTTTCAACTGATGGCGAGAACAAAAAAACTTGAACTCTGACAGTATCTACTCAGACTAGCCAACTTACTGGTACCACCATTGCTGCCTTTCCTGCATACACTACGACGACAAAGACACTGCATCCGTTAATTTTAACAGTAGTTCATATGCTATTTCATCTTTTTTTCTTTCTTTCTTTGTTTCCTTCCTTTTACACTACTCTCAGTCAAATCTATGTTTGCATCCCGCAATGCAGTATTTCAGCACCTCTGCTAGTCTGCTTCACAATGGGGAACAAAGACACAATAACATTTTAATTTTTGAAGGAAATATGAAAACAGTGAGTCCATGAGAATGAAGCCACGTGGTGGAACACCAAAGTGAGCTGGGGTAACGTAGGATACGAAATCACTCTGGTTGAAATTGCAAGATCATGAGTACCCTTCATCTTTCTTTCCGTGCGTGCTTGTTTAGAATATATTCATGCCTGCTTGTAACTGCAAATGAATCAATGTCTGCAACGTAGGTTGAAGAAGATGAAGCATCTATAGATAACTCTAGTACTTTAGACAGAATGAGCAGCTTTTTTGAAAAAGCATGCCAGTCTTCCTGTGAGGGTATAATGTTGAAGACTCTCGATATTGATGCTGGATACTCTGCTTCCAAGCGCTGTGATTCGTGGTTAAAGGTGTGAACCTGATGTTGTGTATTGAAGAAGTGTTTACCTTAATGTTCCATATTTTTCTGAATGATCCTGCACGACGTTTGCAGGTGAAGCGTGACTATGTGGAAGGCCTAGGTGATAGCCTTGACTTAGTTCCAATCGGTGCATGGTATGGAAATGGACGGAAAGCTGGATGGTAAGGCTCCTGTTTCCCTGTGCATTGATTCAACCCCCTACCCCAAGTTAATGCTTCAGTTTGTTTCTACAGGTACAGCCCTTTTCTGATGGCATGCTACAACCCTGAATCTGAAGAATTTCAAAGTGTCTGTCGTGTTATGTCCGGTTTCTCAGATGATTTCTATAAAGAGGTAGTATGATCTCCATGTTTATGGGCTGAGTGGGCCTTCTGGACTGGTCATCGTTATTTTCTTTCTTTCTTTCCTTTGTAGTTTTATTGCTTCATCTTCCCGGAGGTACACTGGGGCGAGCTAGGAGTTGCTACTATCGGATATTCTGTGCATACACGGCATGGGCCTTGCTCTAGTGTAGGAACGGGCCAAGAGAGTGAACGGATAAACCACCAACTCAAAATTGTATGAGTCGGAAAGATTTTAACGTGAATCATAACCACAATCATAATTCTGTGTATTGCTGCTATTAAGCCTTCCATGTCTATATGCCTTGTGATGCTGGAAATTTGATGTGCAGATGAAGGAGATTTATTCCGGTGAAAGGATACTGCCGAAGAAACCTGTTTACTATAAAACAGACGAGCAGCCGGAGGTGTGGTTCACTGCTGAACAAGTTTGGGAGATCCGAGGAGCAGGTAAATGCGAAGCCCCTCTTATGAACATTTTCAGTTTCTGAAGGGAATGCGTTTTTTTTTTTTTTTTTTTCCTGGAGGGAGCCCGTGAATTCACTGGGCTTACGCCGACCTCGCAGAAACGTATGGAGCTAGCTAACTGACATGGTTTAGCCAACTTTTGTTTTTTCTTATCAGACCTTACATTATCGCCTGTCCATCACGCGGCCATCGGCATTGTCCATCCATCGCGTGGGATCTCAGTGAGGATGCCGAGGTACATCCGCTCTGTTCCGGATCGTAGCCCAGAGGATTGTAGCGCGGCTACCGATGTTGCTTCCATGTTCAGTGCTCAGACCAGGAAGATGGAAGTCAGCGGCGATGGCCCGGAGAAAAGTCAGTAGCTAGCCAGTATCAGCCTTACCGTGCGTTCTGTTTTGTACATGAGCAGAATATAGTCTGAACTAGCCAGCAGCAGTCGTTGTTTTTCACCTTTTGCATGTAAATAGTAAACGGTGGCCTTGTAATACAGTTCCTTTGCGCGATTCCACTGTTCCAGCTCTCAGCAAATTCACAATGCAGAACAAAGAGAACGAGGACGCGTACTAAGCTAGTTAGTAATACTACTACCCTTCAAACCAGGAAGGAGGACATCGTTTGTGCATGCATGCGCCTGGCAATAATTGTGTTCCTTCCTCTTAAGAGTGTAGTAACAACCACATGCTAATGCACTAAAAGAGGAATCACATTTTATTCTTCAATAACAACATCTCCCGACAGAGAGCTGTCCCAAGACAATGACCGATTTGGTTGCTTGCTTCGGACAAACTCCTAAACGAAAGACGTCAATTTGCCCAACTCACGCAGGTGACTTGACAGGCTCTCAAAGCTAGGTCACTCCCCCATCCATATAGGTGATGATGATCAGGGGAGATCTCACTCCCCCATCCATCCATCGGCTTTATCCGTCCGCTTGGAATCGAAAAGTTGACGTGACTGGCAAAGTTAGCTAGGTGCAGACAAGGGCCGGACATGGATCGACGGGTAACCTTCCTTGGAACGCCACCGCTTTCTTATCCCCCCCAATTCAGCAGTGGAACCTTCCCCCGGCCAGTGAGTCGGTCCATGCCATGATCACAATCACATGCGCGCACGGGATTAATCCTCCAGTCCAGTCGCCGCCGCGCTGATGCTCTAAAACCCGCCGGCGATATGATGCGCAGCTTAGACCGGCCGGAAGTGACAGCCCTACGTGGACTCGGTCTCATCACCCATGTACGTACGTACGTACCAGCACTAGCAGATGTCGCCGTGGCCCGTTTCGCTTCGCTCAGTTGTTTGTTTTACAGGGGTCCCTGCCGTGACAGCCATGACGCCTTTCCGCACTGTCCTCCTCGGAAAAGCTAGCCATAGGCTTTGCCCTTTCTTTCCATCGCCTGGACTGCATGAGGAACGCATGACACCGGCCGGCGAGGTTTGAAAAGGGGGGTTATTGCAAAGGCGATCGAGCACGATCGATCCTGTCGTGTGAAACGGAGGTCGACGGTCGTAGATACGCCCCACCGCCACCGGCCGTTGTTGCGGTACAGAGGGGAGTCCGGTACGGGTATGTACGTACGACCGTTGCATGCGTACGTGGACGAGGCTGGCCGATCAAGGCGGCGACCTCTGCGCATTGCCGTTGCTCATCTTCGACAAACCTCTTCAGGTTCTGTGGGTTAAAAGCAGTCTAGGACAAGAAGGTCTGTCCAAGGAATGTGAGGAATTTTGTTGTCAGTCAGCTCGGCTGTCGTCCCGAAACGAGCCGTCCTTGTAATCGCAGGTCGTACGTGTGGGGATGCTGCCATACTGGAGGGAGGTGAAGAAAGGAGCTTGATCTCAGCATTGATGATGTACGAGCAGAATCGTTGACCTTCCCCTTCAAGCCTAGCTATAGCTACGTGCATGTGTTAGGTCAGGCCGGCGGTTAGCACATCACACAACGCAACGATATACACACACATGCTGCAGCCTGCAGACACACATATGCCAGCGCCAGGGAAACGACCAAGCGCTAGAAGCTAGAAAGCGTTGGGAGCACACAGACTACAGAACTGAAAAAAGAGCCAGCGGGACGGGTGGCGGAGTCCACGCCCGGGATTATTTGGCAAAGGAACAGGTGGATTCATGACCAAGTACACGAGGATCAGGTCCATTAAGGACCTGATGCGGATGTTGTCGAAGTAGCTCGCTTCATCGCTTGCACGGTAGCTTCTGCTTTTCTTCCATGATGGAGGGGGCGAGAGCCCCTTTCTCTTTCCCAGATGCCCCCAAAGCAGCCTAGGAATATTCACCTCCTGCTAGGCGACACGCGCTAGCGGCGAGAGCCAGGGGGGCGAGGTGAAGATAATCTCTTCGCGTTCCCGGCGTGTCTTGTTTAAAGGAGATCGATCAAAGGGGTTGACGCTCGTGAGAGAGACGCCGCAGCGGACGGTCGCCTAATTAGTCAGGGAAGTCGCAAACGAATTTGGTTAAGTTTCTCTCTGAAGTCACAGCATAGTCCAAATCCAATCTCTGGGAAATCCATACCGTGGCCATTGCTCCGCTGCAAAGGTCCAAGATTTCTTTCTCTCGAGAGAGAGAGAGAGCCGGTCATAGTAGTACTAGGAGATTTGCTAGATTTTCAATCATCCTGCATATGCATGCACCGGGATAATTAGTTTACTACTAGTACTGTATTTGCGTTTCTCTCGGGAAAAAACGCTTGTCGTCTATACAGGGTATTCCGACAGTCCGACATGAATTGCGTGCATGCATACGTTTCACAAAGTGCACGTCCTAATCTGACAGCTTAGTAACACTTGGGCTGCAGCTAAGATGTTGCTCGTGTTACCCTTTGGACCTTTTCAGGTTGGTAGGGAAAGAGATACGAGAGGTAGTGCACACACCACACATGCATGTGTGTGTTCTCCGACTCTTATGCTCACATTTACATGCGTGGCTGAAATTTCAGGACGAAACTTTTTGAGAATGCAATTCATCCATTCACCAAAGCTTAAAATGGAGTGATGTTTTGTTTTTGGGGTGCTAAAAGTAGCTCATAGGGTTTTCCGAGATCATATCTCTCTCGGTATCCTCTTTCTTTTCACTCAGTGATTTGCAACACTGTTGTTGAAAATGGAACATCTCAAGCTTTTGAATGTCGACAATGGTGAATTGTCGGCTTTGTGACCCCACTGCGAAAAAACACCCCCTCGTGTCACACCCCAAGGCGGCACCGAGGACGACACACATGGCGCTAGAAGACGCTCCCCCCAACTCTGGCTCCCCTTTTCGCCACTGATGTCGGCCCTCGCTGGAGCTGCTAGGGTGGCGATGGACGGTGCATCGATGCACAACGACTAGGGCGGCATCCCTACATCAGGGTGGTGGTGGAGGCCTGCCTCCGGTGGCATGCCGATAGATTCGGCGACGAAGGCGTGGGGTTGGGGCTGAGATAGTGATGGGGTGAAACCCTAGATCATCTTGGGCGACTTTGGAGGCTCTCCCGCGCCACCTCCCCATGCCCTCTCCACGGCCTATTTATGTCGCCGCCGATAGAGGGTCAGCCCTACTCTGCTGTTGCCTTCTACATTGTCGTCCTAGCCCACTAGTTGCTAATGGGGAGGAGGATTGGGATGGCCGGTCCTGCAGGGAGTCGGCTAGCGAAGTGGGGCTATTGGCTTGGCCTAATAATGGTGGTTTGGCCCTAGTGCTCTTCTTCTAGTGGGTAATGAAAAAGTAATTTCACTTGCTGATGAACAACTAATTTTAGTGGCCGATGAACAACTAATTCTAGTGGCAGTTGAATTCTCATATGTGCTTTTTCTTGGCACGCAACAAAGCTCCAATATTCGGAAGGATTTTGTTTTGGTTGATGTCAGTACTGAAGAATATTATTTCATACTGATATTTTGGGATAATAATAACTCGTATTGATTTGAACAATAGTACAAAGTTTATATAGAAGATAGGAGGGGGGTCGGCTGGCCTAAACCGACTTAGGACTAGAGTCCTACTCTAACTCTAACTCAATTCTAATCCCCCCCCCCCCCCCCCCGCGTAGTGTCAACGTCAGGCGCCACGATGTTGAGATTGGAGCGAATATCTGTAAATGCTGCAGTGGAGAGACCCTTGGTGAAGATATCTGCAAATTGAGCGCCGGTCGAAACATGAAGAACGCGAACCTCGCCGAGAGCCACCTTCTCTCGAACAAAATAAATATCAATCTCTATGTGCTTGGTGCGTCGATGCTGAACCGGATTAGAGGCCATATAGACTGCAGATATATTGTCACGATATACAATGGTAGCATGCTCAATTGGTCGATGAAGCTCGGCAAGAAGCTGACGTATCCAGACCGCTCCGGCCACTGCATGAGCAACCGCCCGGTATTCTGCTTTCACCGATGACCTGGAAACTGTAACCTACCTTTTCGAAGACCAAGAAACAAGATTATCACCCAAATAAACACAAAAGTCGGATGTGGATCGTCGAGTATCTAGACAACCTGCCTAGTCTACATCAGAATAAACTGTCAAGCTTGTAGGAGTAGAAGAATTAAGAAGTAGACCATGGTCGAGAGTGCCTTTCAGATAGTAGAGAATTCGTTTGACATGAGAAAGGTGGGGAACACGAGGATCATGCATATGCAAGAAAGCTTGCTGAACAGAATAAGAAATATCAGGATGAGTGAGAGTAGCATATTGTAGTTCCCTTGTGAGACTGCGATAGAATGTAGGATCGGGAACAAGATCACCATCTGCCGACAGTTTGGCGTCGATGTTAGCAGGGGTACGGCTGGGCTGACAGTCAAGCATGCCAGCACGAGATAAGAGATCGATAATCGGCGTTGAGAAAGAAAGAGAGTGGAAGAATTTCGAGAAGCGGTAACACCGAGAAAATGATGAAGTGGTCCTAAATCAATCATAGAGAATTCCTGATTAAGAAGGGTGATAATATGGCTAAGAAAGGAGTCGGAGGAGGCGGTTAGAACTATATCGTCGATATAGATAAGAAGATAAGCGGTTTGAGTAGAAGAGCGAAAAATAAAGAGAGAGGAATCAGATTTAGAGGGAAGGAAACCTATAGTTTGAATAAATGTGGCGAAGCGTTGAAACCATGTACGTGGTGCTTGTTTGAGACTGTAAAGAGACTTTTGGAGAAGACACACAAAGCTAGGATGGAAAGAATCTACAAAGCCAGAGGGTTGTTGACAATAGACGGTCTTATTGAGAGTGCCATGTAGAAAAGCATTTTTAACATCAAGTTGATGAATCGGCCATGAGGAAGATACAGCAAGACTGAGAATATATGCGAATAGTACTTGGTTTAACAACAGGTGAAAATGTTTCATCGAAGTCAATCCCTTGCTGTTGAGAAAACCCCGCATACCCAATGAGCCTTGTACCGTGCGAGAGACCCATCGAAATTATATTTGTGGCGCAAAATCCACTTGCCTGAAACAACGTTGGCGTCTAGAGGTTTAGGAACAAGAGTCCATGTATTATTTTGAAGAAGGGCATCGAACTCGTCACACATGGCAGAATGCCAAAGAGGATCTAGAAGAGCTCTTTTGTCGAAGGTAGGAATTGGTTAAATATTTTCGGTGGCATTGAGGTCAAGAAAATAGCGAGGAACGTGAAATCCCTTTTTTACCATGAGTACACATGACATGATCGTTAGAGGGAATAGTGACGGGAACGGTGTGAGGAGGAAGTTGTGGAGTGGGAGGAGAGTTACTCGGAGTACTAACAGCGCAAGCAGGAGATGGAGTAGGTGTGTCTGTTCCTGCAGAGGACATGGTGGTGGTGGGCGAGGACCCGGCAGGAGAAAGTGGTGCGGCAGGCTGTCGCAGAGCCTCAACAGGCTGGTTGGCTGCCGCGGCAGAGGTAACCGCGAGCACGAAGGCGGGAATAAGGGAGCGTGGCGTGATCGTATGTTGGGTAGGCGGGGAAGATGTAGGCATAGACGACTGGACGATGCAGTATGGAAAATTATTTTCGTCGAAGATGACATGACGTGAGACAAGAGCACGTCCAGAAGAGGGGTCGAAACATCGAGAGCCTTTGTGATCGTTGGAGGGTCTGAGATAAATGCATGGTAATGAGCGAGGAGAAAGTTTGTTTGGGGCGGTGGAGGCGGTGTTGGGAAAACAAAGACAACCAAAAACATGCAATTCGGAATAGTCGGGATGATGTAGGAAGAGAGACTGAAAGGGAGTATAGAGTGGACATGTTTTCGTTGGTCGGATATTGAGGAGATATGTTGCCGTGCAAAGAGCTTCAACCCAAAACCGAGGGGGAGGCTTGGATGAGTAAAGTATGAAGTATGTCATTGATGGATCATAAGGATCGTTCGGCTTTACCGTTTTGAGGAGAAATGTATGGACAAGAAAAACATAAGAGAATGCCTTGAGAGAGAAAGAAATATCTGTTTTGGGTATTGTCAAACTCTCGACCATTGTCACATTGGATAAAACGTATGGGAAGGCAGAAGTGTGTAAGAACATATCACCGAAAATTTAGAAAAATTGAGTGCACATCAGATTTGGCACGAATAGGAAAGGTCCATATGTAATGAGAATAATCGTCAAGAATAACAAGATAGTATTTGAAACCAGAAACACTAGGAAGCGGAGAGGTCCATAGATCACAATACAATAACTCAAATGGAAAAGTACTATAGGTAGTTGATGTGCCGAAAGGTAATCTAACATGTTTGCCGTATTGATAGGCATTACAAATAGAGGGATCATGAGAAGAAGTAGAACTATTAATAGGGAGACTAATTCTTGAAGCAAAGACGACATAGTATTTTTATTGGGGTGGCCGAGCCGACGGTGCCAAAGGTCGACGGAGGTGTGCATGGCTTGAGGTGTGGAAGATAGTGCGCCATGTAGAGGATAGAGATCGCCCGAGCTATTGTAGCCAGCGAGGACCTCCATCGTTTTCAGATCTTTCACAGATAAGCCAAACGGATCAAACTCTAAAGAAACATTATTATAGATTGTAAAGCGACAAACATAGATGAGATTTTTGATTAAAGATGGAGCAACAAGAATATTGCGGAGAATGAAATTTGTGTGGGGATTAGTGATGTATGATTGACCGGCACTAGATATAGTAATTGAAGAACCATCATCAATAGTTATAGAGGAAAAAGGGGAAGAAGAACAAGCAGACAAAATCCATATTTGAAGACATGTGCGAAAATGCACTAGAATCAAAAATCCAATCCGTACCTTCGTGGTTGTTGAGCATGAAATTGTTCATGGCAGCGATGAAGGCGGATTGGTCCCAACCTGGTGGAGCGGTTGATGAAACGGATGATGGCGATGGCGTAGGAATGTATGGTAGTGTTAGAGGAGCCCCATACATGTAGTTCATTGGCGCGAGGATGGCATGTAGTATTGTGGCGCGTGGGGTGCCATGTAGGCCGTCGGTGGAGCTTGGGCGGTGTAGACATGCTGTGGAGGTCGAGGTCCAAGAGGTCCTGCCTGAACGAGACCCGTCCATGGATCGTGTTGCGGCTGCCAGGTTGGCGAGGGGGGCACGACAGAGGGAGGTGTTGGCGCTGGTGGAGTTGGCGCTGGAGTGGCCGGTGTTGGAGGGGCCGGCGCTGGAAGAATCCGGTGGAGAGTAGAGGTGGAGGAGAAAGATAGAGGTGCGCCGGCGGCGCGGGCTTCGGCCGGCGTCCAGAGTGGATGCGTCGTCGTCGGCAGCAGAGTTGGCGGAGCCATCTAGGTGCGGAAAAACCTAGACGTCTGATACCATGATATTTTGGGATAATAATAACTTATATTGATTTGAATAATAGTACAAAGTTTATATAGAAGAGAGGAGGGGGGTCGGCCGGCCTAAACCGACTTAGGACTAGAGTCCTACTCTAACTCAAACTCAATTCTAATACATACCTTATTTTTTATGGGTGAATATAGACCTGAAGAGCACAACATAGCAGTATAATAGGAATTAGAGTTAATTCTGAAATTGAAGAATTAGAGGAAAGATAGAGAAGAAGAACCTGAGGTGCTTAGAATCCTGGAGATGCTTAATGCTGAATGCATGCAAACTCAAGGGAAGCTTATGATCATCAAGAGATAGGTCCAATCTAACACCCGCACACCAAAATTTTCTATACCCATACATCTTAGTACTCTAGGTTGAACGTGATCTACATAAAGACCAATTTGATACCCCTATTGGGTTTCGAATAGATAATTAAAAAATTCATGTACTGCAAACACACCAAGATCAAGCTATATAAGAATATGAGATATAACAGATCCAGTACTCACCAACGTTGTAGCGAAGGTTCACTCGTCGATAAAATATTTGGTGATGTGCTCGATGAAGGATCAAAGGTATGATCCCTCCAAAGGTATCCATGCGTCCGGTGATCTTGTTTTGGCAGAGCTTTGTCGTCTACGGTTGGCAATACCAGAGCATCAGAGCAGCCTTTGTGGCTTGTATGTGGAGCAGGAGACTATAGAGGGAGGAATCCAAGGTCCTTATGGTGGGATGGATTGGAGGCTTCCTCTCCCTCCCTTTATATAGGAGGGGAGGAGGAGGAGGGGGAGGGGCTGGCACGCCAGCATTCCCCCTTGGTCGCGACCTCCCTGTCCTCCTGGATCTCCTCCATTAGTGCATTGATGATCTCCCATTATGACTAATAACATTGCCTTCCTAAAACATGAGATATAATATCCTTTCATAATGACCACATCAAATCAAATCACAATTAGCAATTACGACTGAAACCTTCCTAGAATATATCACATCAAAAAAAAGAAGGTTTGGTGCAACCATGGGAGATCATGCGCCACACTAGATGGGCCTGGCTTCCCATGCGCCACCCCTAGGTGGGCCATGGGTGGCCCGGGCGCCATCCCCTTGTGGGGATTCGCTCTGACACTCGTTTCTCTCCTAGAACCATCCTGTAACTCCGAAACTCTTTCATTTTTTCTCTTGGTATTTCTCCCAATGATCTAGAATCATTCTAGAGCATCCATTACATACATATATGCTCTACACACTCGATAGAAAAATATCCCTTAAGTGTGTGACCCTACAGGTTCGATGTTATGTGGACGTGTTTGTGGAACTCCTTCCGGACAATAATCAAGAGCGGGATCTGGACACAAATATTGATTCCCACACAACCAGAAAGTATATGAGAGAACCTATTGATGTCCTGTAATACCCCTTTGCATCATGATACATGACAGTCCCGAGGTAAGGCAATTCAGTATCCTCGTAATGCAACTCATGATTACTATACCATGTTAACCTCGTTACTGGTTTGTCGTTCTTTATCTCGATGAAAGGTGTAGTTGGGATGCAATCAGGAGATGCCTTCCACTATGAAGGACAACTGATATCCTCATGGTCAAAGAAAAAGTAATATGACAACAACAACGATATACCAACAACTAAATGATGATGTTTATCTTTTAGCATATCGTTTGACTTGGGTCGGTTCAACATCCTTGTTAAGTCGTAACAATATACCCGCATTATCAAATTATATCCTTACAATAAATATATCATGATCTAGAAAACTTAATCATCTTTGACAATGAGCTAGTCATGCCCATGAGACCAGGAACACTTGGTGTAGATACCTTTACACATGCTACTAACTTTTCCTTTGATTCTCACAATCAAGACACATAGCAGTTATAGAATAAATCATAAACTACAATTATGAATAAAGTAATAGCAATAAACATTTATTTGCCTCTAGGGCATATTCCCAGCAAAACGCTCTACACAAAACAAAAAAATAACACATAAAGTGGACCGGTTATGCGAGTAGAGAGGCAATAGATTATACTCTCGTACATCGAGCTAGCGGAAGGTTGTCGATGACGAGTTTGATGTAGTCGCGAGTCGATCCTTGCAAAAAGACTTGTCAAGACGCGAAGAGATGTATTATCCCTCAAAACACTCCCAAGATCATGCACCGAAGAAGATGATATTGTAAAAGTAGTCAGTGCGCTGATTCCATTTTATGTTTGCGAAGATCCGCACGATCAAGTGTCACAAGTGCAACACCTCCACGTTATCCACACATACGGATGTAGCGTCACTGTGTCGGCAAGTGATCAAGCACATGGACGATGTGGGGAATCAAGTTGATGAAGATCCGGTGCTCCACGATCACCATCTAGATTAGATTTAAATGGAGCTAACGATCCGACATCACTCTGGTGTCCGAGAGAAGGTAACCTAGGGCACGCCGGCCCTAGGGTTTAGGTCGACGTTGGCAGGGCAACAACGAGACTAGGGTGGCGGTGGCGGTGCAGTGGCTTGGAGGAGGCTTGGAACTACAACTTGGGTGCCTTTGGGACTGCCTTTCACCCCCTTTTATAGGTCTCCAAGTCCCCAGGGTCGTCCATGAACCTACCCCAAAGTTCTAGCGAGTTCCAGTAGGTTTCCGACATCCGAAATAATAATAAAGTTAATCATTAACTAGAAATATAGAATAATACCACTTATTTTGCCTCTAAGGCATATTTCCAACAAGAGGAGGGGCGCGCAGGGATGTCGGCGGCGACAACACTCAAGGACGACGGCGATGACTTTGCAGCGCGCAGCAGCAGGGTCGGACGAATGAGAAAGAAGAAGCGAGATAGTGAGCGATCAACCGGCAACACAGGCTATGTCCACGAGTTAAGTGGCGGGGTGCACCTACATGTGGGTCTTGCTATCAGTTTTCCGTTAATTCGCTCCCAATCCATGCGAAAACACGTTTAGAATGTGTCGGTTTTTGTTGCGAAAACGAGAAGTGGTGCCAAAATCGTAAATCTGGCTAGAAAAATGGTGAGTTTATGATAACAACTCCTCAAAAAGTTAACTACCACTTGGTGTGTTTTGAACCATAGTAGTGTAGATCTTTAGAGCAACGTTCGGAACCATATCGAATCCATGTACAGTAGTAAGATTCCCGCAATTGAAAAGAAAATAATACATCTAGTACCAAGTTTTTTTCCCCGTGAAGCACGTCATGCAAGTTGATTGATGACCCCTATGAATGCACATCAAAGCATTCCTTTTTAATTTGAGGCATCAAAGCATTCCTTTTGATCTGGAGAAAAGTGGTATTTTCACTACAAACTTGGTAGATTTCGCCAGCCGGCTGCTGTTGACTATCGAGGCGTGCCTGCAGAGAGACAAGAATCCAAACGATACAAGTTTCTGAGAGTGTGACTAGACTGCCCATGCGAAGGAGTACTCCCTAACTTTCTATCAAACTGATGGGCGATATTTGTACCGTTTCACCAGCTTCAAGTTCAAGAAAGATGTTACTGTTTCACGCCTCATCAGTCTATACGCGCTTGCCTCGACTGACAGTACTCTGTACTCCGCACGTACGTTGCCATACGACAATTTTTCGCTTCTGTCAATTCGGGCGCCTGTTTTGAGTTTTGACTTACCGTGGACTGCAAGTATTAGTTAGCGTACCTGATTAAATCATTACAGAAATTACACGAGAGAAAAAAAATACCCTACCACTATGAGCAAAAGACTGAGCAGGCGTATTGTGAAATTGCCGAAATCAACACATATGCATCACTGACTCACCGTTGACATAAACGTCAATTCTCACTGAAAGAATATTCCATCTTTACGAGTCTCCAATGCGACAAACCCGGGGTTTGGTCCATGATGAGTTGGATACCACAGGCCTTCTAACCATCTAACCGCTGGTTGGTTCTTGTTATAAACGCGACAAGCAATAAAACGAAGAACGAACAAAACACACGGAAGGAGACACAAGATCCATTTTAAACATGAGATATGTCCATATCACCCTGCCACGTGGTAAATCTCTCCAACAAAGCAGATAGGAAAAAAATAATGGGTGACAACCAACAAAACTTCATCGTATGGAAGTGCTTACACAACACTGGGACTATCAGATACAACTTATCCCAACTGACTGCTTAGTCCATAGGGTGGGGAGGCGAAGCCGCTATTACACCCAAGCGTCTCTATTGGACACGTTATGGGCTAAGGGCATCTCCAGCGGGCAGACTCATTTCAAACATGGGATATGTCCAGATCGATCCGTTTGGGTCGGCCCGTGGAGACAAAAACGAGCCATTTGGTCTCTGTCGGGATGCCCCTAGCGGACACGACACCCCCCACCCCCCCACCCCCACCCCGTGAAATACCAACATTAAAAACTTAGATATATTATATAAATAGTCTTAATTTACATAGTAGAAAATAAAAACATAATTTAAACAAACCTAGGTACGGCTAGGGCATATGGCGATCCACACGGCGGTGGTGGCAGCTACTGGTGCGGTCAGTGACTGGCGCCGTGCGGCACCCCCGACCCATTCATCGTCCTCCGACGGTGCCTACTCATTGTCGTCCTCTGTGAGGTCGATGACTGGTGTCGTGCTAGGGCAACAAGGCGGCAATGGAGGCAGTAGAAGGCCCGGGTAGTTCCCCGCCGTGATGTAGTCCATAACGGAGGCCAGTGTGCAGCCCAGCACACTCCACCAGAACCTATGCCCTTCATTGTCGTTGTCCGCCGGCGGGGTACAACTGCCGTAGTACTAGGTGAGATTCCTCTCATGACGCTTGCAGAAGAACTCGATCCAGATGGGTAGGTTGTCGGGATCCTAGTCCGGATCCGCTCGTTGTGCCACCGTGAATAGCTTCGCCTACTCGTGTCGGATGGCCGCGTGCAGCTCCTCACCGTGCGACATTGATGGAATCGGGATGCCGCCTCTACTTAGTGCCCACCCGCTAGGGTAGACGCAGTCTGGAGAGACTGGGTAGTTCGCCTCATACATGGCGCGGGCCTCCCATTCGTGAAGCCAGCGCCGACCGGAGTACATGACGGTGGGCGTGTTGGTAGGGCCTGGGAGGGGATGCTAGAAGAAGAGCTGGGGATGGGGTCGATTGTGGGGAGGGAGATGCGAGATGGCGATCATTAATGAGAAGCGCAGGGCGCCACCATCAATGGCATGCTGACCATGGCAGCAGGCTAAGCGCCCTGCCACTGTCAAGCGAGGACACGACAAAGGACACACGCGTTGTCCGTGTCACTTCTGGGGCAACGCATTCACAGCGTATTTTTTGACTAGGAATAGGTGGGTCCGGACACGCGTGATAGTTTAGACCGGACCGCTGGTGCGGGTTTTCACCGTCCGGGCTTCCGTGTGGATCGATTTGGACTGCCCAGTAGCCGAATGGATCAGCCCACTGGAGATGCCCTAACGCCAGACACCCCGCTCCACTTGGCCCCTCCGGCGACTTGTCTCGATCTGCTCACTAAAAGTTAAACTTTTAATTAAATTTGGATCACAATATAACAATTCTCGTCAAAAAAGAATTGTTTGACCGGCAACGCACCAACCTACGAGAGCACTTTACGACCTGTACGTACCATAATTAACCAGGCAAGGATTATCCTTGTCGTACTTTCTCTGCATTTACCCTGTAATATACCACACCACGTCTTGTATAGTAGTTATTACGTACCAGGTCCATGTGCTCTGGCCCATGTCTGTTCTCGTGACATAAGCGAGGGAGAGCGAGACGTGCGACGTGACATAGCCCAGAAAAGAATAGCTAAAACCCCATGACGATGAGACTTGGACCAAGTGAAGTGATGGTTGTAACACATGGATGGAGCGAGTCGTGGACGGACCGACCGACGACGCGTACGTGCGTGCGTCACCCAAAGGACGGACGGACCAAGCCAGACCGAACCTTCCCTTCAGCGCAATGTCAGCGGCGTCGTCCGGATTGCTGACCAGCCGGTGATGCGATGCACTTCGACACCGACCGCGCGAGCTATAGTGTCCAGGAGAAAAATAATGGGAGCCCCCATCCGTCCATATCTCCCGAGCTCCGATCGATGCGACGCATACTACTACGAGGATAGAAATTCATAAGTAGGACTAGATGGCTAGCGTACGAGCAAGTAGTTTTTTATATGGTGCCAAGATGATTGGTGGCGTCGCTAGCTTAATTGAATTAGGATAGGATGGCTTCATCTAGGGGTGTCGTAAACCGTGAAAGTTGCGGCTGGTCTCTTGCGATCTGGAACACGCGCCCTAATTTTATGCTCGGAAGTTTCTGGGAATCCGACGTACGTTCGGTAGTTTTGTTGACATGGTCACAGGTGTAAGCTGGAGGACATGGTCACTTCGCCCTCGCGGCTCCGCATGCGCGAGCGAGTGTGTCGAGACTAATTAACCCACGCGGCCTTGATCAGTTCCGATAGAAAAATCAATCTAGCTAGGAAGTAAAAACCTTAATCCATTGTCCATGTGCTTCGGGAGACCAGGCCGACGGATGGGATAGAATAAGATCGGTCGGCTTTAATCAAATGCGTCGTGATTGCTACACTACGCGGAGCGAGAATCTAACGAATCATAATCCGGTTGCTGGCCGGGAATCCTCTCGCATCTACACCACACGCCTCTGCTGGCTAATAAGCCTAGCTAGCTGCATCTTTCTTCGCTCCATGATCGATCGGCTAACGGCCGGCCGGCTCCGGGTCCGTGGATGACACTGCTGGCCATGCAAAGCATATGAAGGAGCCTCATGATCGGTCGACCTGGTCCATGCCGCGCACACGCACACACGGCACCGGCCTTCGTCGTCCCCCCGTCACACCATGAACTGCGCAGTACATCATGTGCTTCCCGTTGCCCCCGGCCTGACCAAGCAATCGACCAACTGATCATATATAATGATTACACGATATATATGTCTGGATCATCATGAATTAATTATTCTGAATGTGCGATAGTCTCCTGTCGTCTACTAGTGTGATTGGCTACTTATTAGACTAGAGGCGGACTTGTGGCACATGAGCTAGCTAGTACGACGACTTTACCAAATCAATCTCCTCCTCTCCAAGGGGATTTCGTTTGACAGAGCCATATATCCAGGTCACATCGATCGATCGCACTGACTCAAGATTCTGCAGTAATTGGACTGCATGGTTGGTACTTGGTAGGCAGAAGCCAGCCTACACAGTTTGCAAATTGCCAACCCAAATCTAGCAGCACCTCATCTTCTACATGACAACGGCGGTAGCGCGCTAGCTGTAACGGATAAGATGATACTATAATGTACATGTAAATAATCGACCTCGATCATGGACAGAGAAAAAAGAGACAGGCCGGATGGCAGGAACTACAGAGATAGTAGTATCGACTATAGCAGGCGTAGTGAATCTTGCGAGCATCCGTACGTACGTACGTGGATGGAAGTGGAACATTAGTAGCAGCAGCGTAATCTTCTGCTTAGTAGTAATTCTCATGTCAGGCTGGGGCACAGACCGGCGCCCGGCGGCGGCTTGACGTCCGCGGCCGCCGCCCACATCTCCGCCTGCGCGTTGGGGAAGTAGCACGCCGAGAGCTCCTGCAGGGACGACGACGCCCTGCTGTCCTGCAGCATCAGCGGCCCGAAGCCGCCGAAGAGGTCTCCGCTGGGGAACTCGCCGCCCCCCACGAGCTCCGGCAAGAACATGTCGTCGAAGGCCATGTTGATGGCCCAGCTGTTGGCCGCGGCCGGCGTTGGCACGGGCGAGAATTCCCCGAGCGGCGCCGTGGCGGCGGTAACGTTGTAGTGCGCGAGCTGTGCTGCTGCTGCTGCCTGCGCCTGGTGGGACGGGGAGTACGTGGTGGCGGTGGCGCCGAAGCTGTACCCGTCGCCGCTCGCGGTGGTGACGGCGGAGGAGGCCGACGCGGGCGACGGCTGCATGTACGATCCCGCGCATTGGCTCTGCGGAGCGGGCTGTAGCGTGGCGACCGTGGTGCCACGGCCGGCGTGTCCCCGTCCGCCGCCGGCGCCGTGGCCGTGGTTGTAGTGCTGGTGCTGGTGCATGGCCATGGCCTTCTTCTTCAGCTTGGTGTTCCAGTAGTTCTTGACGTCGTTGTCCGTCCTGCCGGGCAGCTTGGACGCGATGATAGACCACCTGTTTAGGTTCGCGAGGCGATCAATTACGTGACATGGTGCGAGAATGTTTGGGTGCCAAGGCAAGGCAGACCGGAAGCACTGGAATCTGCATGTGATTCAGTGAGCGTGGCTTAAATTTACCTGCTTCCGATGGAGTTGTAGAGGGAGCAGATGACCAGGTCCTCCTGCTCGGTGTAGCCGCCGTGCTTGATGTCCGGCCGGAGATAGTTGAGCCACCGCAGCCGGCAGCTCTTGCCGCACCGGTTGAGCCCTGCAAGCGCACGCACGTCCAGTTATACATAGTTAACCACCAGCAGGACACCAGCAAGCTCGATCACTAACTGCAAGGGCTCACTGGCCGGTTTTCCCCCAAATTACGAGGGCGCCGTTAACGATCGCTCGTCAGTTAGCCGGCAATTGATTAGCACGTACGCGCTGTCGTACACAACATACCTGCTTTCTGCGGGAGCGCGATCCAGTTCCCGACGGCGCCGTGGCTCCGGACGTAGCTCCGCAGCAGCTCGTCCTCCTCCGGCGACCACGGGCCCCTCTTCACGCTCGCCTTGTCGCAGCACGGCGCGCGCCCCATGTCTGCTGACTGCTGCTGCTATATACCAGCACAGCACACCTCGATCGAGCGCGCACCCGGCCGTCAACTCCCCTTCTGCTCCCCTTGCCTTTGTTGTTGCTCGGCGCGGAGGCAGGGCGTAATATCTGCGGCGTGACCCTTCCTTCCTTCCTAAGTTGCAGCAGCTAGCTAGTTGCCGATGGCAGCCAAGGCTAGGCTTGCAGGAGTCCAGGCCGTTTTATACTGGCCGTTTGAGCAATCAGGGGGACAAACGGTGGGTGGGTCGGTGGGGCCACGTACTAACCTACGTACAGTACCGTGCGACGACCATTTTCGCGACACACACACACACACACCGTCTCTGTCTCTCTGTCTACGTCTCGACCGCAAGACCGTAGTATTGTTCTGCTCCGTGGCCGTATTCCAGCGTGGCCTTTTCCAGATAATAAAATTTGTTCCGGCCCGTGTTATCTGGCTGCTGCTGTTGACTGCCAAAATTCAGAGGTCGCTCGCTCGCGCTTGCGTTTTACCTGTGGCAGTGGTCATACTATAATCCGTCCGTCTGTACTTTGCACGAGATCGACGGCCACTTGTGTACCCTTTCCACTGCGGTAGTCACGCGGAGAGGAGATGAGCGCGTTCTTTCGTTTGTTTCTCGTAGATAAATCCATCTTAGAAGGGAAGGTGCGGTGCAGTCCGTTTCGCGTTTCGTGACAAATGTGCTCCAGGTTTCGGGGGGGTTTATCATCGGTGGATCGTTGGAAGCTGGGAACGTGTAGAGCTGCTCGGTATTTTCCGTATTTTCGTGGTCGACGTCACGCTTTCGCCACTGATTCTGTGATGCACTGAAAATCTGATGAAATGTCCCACCAGTTGCAGAGTCAAACTGATGCCGAGACTGAAACAGAAAGGGGAAATGGATGATGTATCATCTCAGAACTGAAGAAAAAAGTTCAGGTAAAAGAAAAAACTTCCCGTGTGTTCTCTGAGGTCTGAATCCACTTGTGGGTCTGTCTGTCTGTCAGTTTCCACTCCATTGACGAACCAAGAAGTTAAACGCGAGGAGCTTGTCAAACTTGTACCCATGCAGGGAGAGAGATAAGCACGGGTAGCACTAAACAAAGAATATAGGGCATGGCCATACGAATAGTTTGATGATGAGGATGCTTTCGGCCGGCCGGCCGGGTAACGGGAGCATCCGAGAGAGTTTCTAAACCATAAACCAGCGGCCCAGGGCGGTCAAGCGCTCTGACTCGCGAGTTTGGGTGCCACCGCAGGCGCACCCGGCTTGCAGTTACACCGAATCCGCTTGACATCACGAGCCGTATGCGTGGGTGGCGCATTGACCCTGCGGCTTAACCAGGGAGAGGAAGAAGAAAGACATAAGACGGCAATCATGCGGTACGTACACATAAGACACGGCGGTGACGGCTGAAGATCCAGGCTGCCGTATTAGTTTAAGAATCAAATCCGAGGCAGGAAAAAAATGGTGGTGGGGAAGAAGGAAGATGCCGCCCTGCGGCTGCGGTTCTAGTAGCTTTGACTGTTGCTCTATTCCGACAGCTTTCAAAGGATTGGACTTTGAAGACTCGGCCAAATGTTTATTTTTTAGAATGAAGGACATTCGCAACAGATTCACATGTAAGTTTGTTGGAGTCGTGTGGCATGCCATTTCTTTACGAGAGTATGGTATGTGTGTTTGAAGTTCCGTTGGTCCACTGTACTTGTGATCTTGTACACTTTCACATTCCTTCAAAAATTATCTTGTGGACTTGCATGCTATTATAAGAATTGGTGACTTTGACTCACTTAGAAGTCGTTCTTGTAGGAGAAAACTGGTTATCCCCCCCCCCCCCCCCCCCCTCTCCCCAAATTGAGTAACCCTTGATTATGTACTTATAGCCATTTAGGTAAAGGGCAATATAGTAATATCAGGGTCATATCCAAAAACCAGCCTCTGCAACTTAAAGAGCCACTTGAGACATCCAAAATATGCACATCCACATTGTGAAGGAAAAATAAAGACATGATGCCGCAATGTTATGTCGAGCACTCAGCGGCGTACAACCACACAAAACATAAGATGATGTATTTAAACTTAGTATTTATATTTTGACTTCTTTGAGTCACAGGGGAGTCCTACTATTAAGAGGGGTTGATATTTACAAAGAATGGAGATCAATGCCTAATTACACATTCCATATATTCATATATGCCTAATAAAAATCCCAAGACTTCTACCTTGGTTTTATGGTTGTTTCTAGGAGTTTTGCCCCGAAAGCTCTAGACTTGACTCCCGGAAAATCCCAAGACTATTCGAAGAAGTACATGACCTAATCCGAAGGAAGTGTCCGAAAGAGTAAGAAGGATCCGAGTGTCTAAAGGTTACCGGGCCAACGAGGGGGTTTCGTACCTGCGAAGAAAGTTGTAGCGGTTAGAAACCATGTGGTGGTACATAAGTGAGATCTTCTTCCACAAGAGACATGCAAGCCTAGAGCCGCCAACCATGTCCACTGGAGTTGCTTTCATTGGTGTCTCTTTGGATATAAGTCATCATAGCTCGTTACCCATAAAGTTGCCCGAGTTACCGGAATCCACCAAAACAAGAACTTGTTCCCTCTCGATGAACCTTGAAGCCATATTGTTTTATTGGCAGATGTGCCTATGGATGGAATAAAAGGGATTTTCATTAGCAGATCATTCTTGCTGGTGTCTTCCCCTTTCTTCGAATCTAAATTGGACTGAATATTCAAGATATCCAAGAATTCCTCCCCCCACATTGAGTGACATGTGGCGTCCCGCAAAAACCATTACTAGAAAATCGTGTTTTTTGTGTGCATTGCATCATCATGACCGCATGCTCATGTCCTCATGCCACCTTGTATTTGAGCATCGTCATCATCATGCATGGTTTGTTTAAAAACTATTTTCGAAAAGTCTGGTTTTGTTTTTTAAACGCCCCGTCTTTATTTCAAATTAAAAACCCGGGTCTCCGGAATATTGTGGTTTGTCTAAATACGGTTTGCAAAAGCCTTGTTTTCAATAAATAAAATTATTTGTTTATTTTTGGGAGGCAGCCCGCTAGGCCCGAAAGCCCGGTCGGCCACCTCCAAGCCCTAAACTAAAACCTAGTCTAATCCTAACCAAAACCCTAACCCCACCTACTCCCTCAGCCGCTGCCACTCTCTCTCTCTCTCTCTCTCTCTCTCTCTCTCTCTCTCTTTCTCTCTCTCCCGCCGGCCACCTCACTCCTACCACTCGCGGTGCGCCACCTCGTCCCCCTGGCCAATCCCCATCCACCGCCACCTCCCCTCACACCCAACCACCCCATGCACGCACACACGCACCCAGTGCACTCACACGCGCGCCCGCACCGCGTCCACCCTGCTCCCACGCCTGCACTCGCCCCAAAACCACCTGGGTGCGCACCCCACCGCCACCTGCCGATTTTCCCGCCCACGCCCCGCGCGCACGAGCCGCCTCCACCGACAGCCTCCCGCCTCGGGCTCTCTGCCCCGAACCAACCCCACCTTGCGCCTTTTTTCCCCAGCCCCCACCTCTCCCTTGCCGCCACCTGCACCTGCACGCCCCACCCGCATGCCGCCTCCCGCAATCCCCGCTCCACCTCCACCCCGCTGCGCTCGCGAGGCTCACCCGCACCCGCGCCTCCTTATTCCTCCCTCGCTCGGCCGCCGCAGCGCCGCCTCGCCGAGATCTTCCCCGCCGCCTCGCGCCGGTCGGCCTCGCCTCCTCCCTCCGGTCTTCCCCTTCTCCTCCCGATCTCGTCTTCCGCGCCGGCGAGCCCGCCTCCCTGTTGCCTCCCACCGTCCGCCTCCAGCGCCTCGCCTCCGCTCGCGGCCGTCGCCAATCCGAGCCCTGCGCCGCCTCCGCTGACCTCGGCTGCCTCGAGCCAGAACCCCGCCTCGCCGCCGTCTCCTCCAACCCCTCACAGCCCCGCCCCGTGGTCCTCTCCGTCGTGCCTCCCGAGCTCGCCGACCGGAGCTCCGCTCCCCGTCTTCCACCCGCCAGCAGGTGCCGGCCTCCACCCGGGATGCTCGAGGCCCACGTCTTCCTCTACTCTGGTTGCCCGCCCTGCGCCTCCTCAAGTTTGGCCGCCATTAACCTCGTCCTGCTCGACCCCGAGCCACGCGCGTCTCTGCTCGGTGCCGACCACCGCCATGGCCCCTGACACCTTCTGCTTCGCCGCGGCCGTGTTCTCTCTACATCCCCCTTGTGGCCGCGTCTGGTCAGAGATGTCCTTGTTGCCGACAGACTTCCTCCGCGTCGCTTGTTCCGCGAGGTTCATCGTCGTGTGTTCTTTTTCCAGTGACCCGCGAGCCCAGCTACGTGCTGTTTTTCAGATGTTGTTGTTTTTCGTCAGGCACCGCATCTCTGTCCAAAAACTCCCGTATTCCAGTTTGTCTCGCGGCATCGCGTCCGTCGTCTTCTATGAAGAAGGATGTTGTTTGTTGGGTCCCGAGACATACCGGGAGCCTTTGGTCTATCGCTCCACGGCCAGTTCCACCCCTGTCAAGCATCACAAGATCTTCGCGAAGCTGTTCAAGTTCCGAGGGCCCGACACTGTTCCTCGATTGTTGACAGGGATCTGGTAGCCAAGACCGACACGAGTCGAGAACCGAGGAACCATGCAAGACCATGACACCGAATCAAGACCGACACCGACAACCAAGCACTTCGACAAGGACGCCAAGTTCTCCCCCTCGGACACCAAGACCCGAACTCGGACGCCAAGGTCGCCGAACACCAAGGTCTTCTTCTCGGACCCGATGACCGCCAAGATCGCCATCGGAACGCCAAGATCGACCCGATACGCAGACCCGACAAGATCTTCGCGACGACAAGATCGACACCGACCAGGGCGAATCCGATGAGCCGCCGACGCCGAACCAAGTCCTTCGTCCCGGAACGCCAAGATCTACTCCGTTGTCCGAGAACGTTCCCGCCGAGATCGATCCCCGTCGAATCGTGGATCCCTGAGATCGGACCCCGAACCACATCGAACCCCAAGATCGTCCGAACCCAGATGTGTGATCCTAAGCCCCTATTTTTATAATATGACATTATCAACTGTCGCATAATTAATTCTTCATGCATGCATGGCTGTCTGTGGTTTGGGGGCATTATGCCGATTCACCTAAATTAAATATGGAGTCTATATGCGGGCTATTCTAGTCTTATTCCGGACTCCATTTAAATTGGTGTAGCGAACTGATGCCATGTTTTGTCTTGCTAATCCAACATTTAAATTGCGGGGGTTTAAATAACTTGAACCGTTTAATTAAATGTCAGGACCCCGGTTCCGCTTAATACTGCCTAATTGCACCGCATCTGCATCATATCATAATCATGCCGGATCTTCTGCCGTAGTATTAAATAATGCATCCGATGTTTCTTTTAGTGTTGCTTCTTCGCGGATTAGGCCGATGAGTGGATGCGAGTATCGACAAGTTCTCCGGATATGATCCTTCGGCAGTGTTTCCCAGGCGAGCATCTCTTCCCCTTCTACCTATTTTGCATCTATAGTCTTTATTTCCTCCTGTTGATCTATTGCTATCCGTGTTGCGATGCTTTAGTTTCCGTACACCAGTTATATCCCGTATAGCCTCTATATTGCCTTGGACACCTCCTATTACCTGTGCTTGGTAGATAGCTGGCCTTGCGAGTCGTAGTTGCTTGCTCAGGTGCAATCTCGTGTTGTCAAGTGCACAGTTGTTGGAATGCTGGCAGATGTTTATTGGTGGAGATGCTTATTGGTGGAGATGATCATGTCTTTAATTACAAATATTAAAATGCTAGATATAACTAATGCAGAGGCATCGGTGGGCAATAGATGTTATTTGGTTCTTCCACGCTCACTTGTGTCCCGTAGGACCCCGAGTACTTGATACCTGTTTCTTGATTTTTCGCACTATCCACATCCGGGAGGCCGTGGACCCCCCTGAGCCAGAGCTTGATTCGTTTCTATTTCTTGGGGCCACAAAGTAGTTTGGGGCTTTATTACTATCCTGTACTTATGCCATGCTTTACTGCTTTATTTACGATTGTGCGTGGAGCACCTTTACTGTTTAGGATCGTGACACATTTTCGCTGTATCGACAAGCCTAGTCACACTTTCGGGTTCCCAGTCGTTTACAGCCGTCCACACAAACCCTGGGTCCATTCCGGAGTCGGCCAACTTCGTTGCGGGTAGCTTAGTGGGGTGGCCCCCTAAAATATTTCTGAATCCTGTGATCGCTTTGTCGTGAATGCCTCGTTGGGTTTTGAGTTGGTTTTTCCGAGGTTGATCGAGTGTGTGTTGCTATTTGTGCACCCATGCAGGGTAAAACTTTATGAAAGCCGTGTCCGCGGTTATGGACGACTTGGAGCACAGTATCTCGATCATAGACAAGCATAACTAAAGTAGTGCTATAAACTTGACTTAATATATGACTAGTAATCAGATTCAACTATCACGTAATGGATATTAAAATGCCAACAACTGGTGGATCTGGGGTTGTTTGGTGACATGTTGTACCTGCCTAGTAAGTATTTCAACTCCAACGGAATGTGATAAAAGTGCCAACAACTGCTGGGTTTTGGGATTCCTCAGGACAATTATATCTGACTAGTAAATGTTCCAACTACAACGGAATGTTAACTAAAACTGCCCACTACTTATGCTTCAGGATGACTCATGCTATCTATATCTGATTAGTAAGAGCTTCAACTATAATGGAAAGAATAAAACTGCCAACAGTGTGAGTTCCTCGGTCTGACTTCCTCGTTTGGTCTCGAGGGGGAATACCAGGGTGGGTATGATTGGTGTTAGTATAAGGTTGGTTCCGAATAGGTCTTTCTTATCCCTCTCTTATAGCCGCCAGTTTTACTGAGTCTCTATAGGTTGTTTAGTGCTGCTGCGCTGCCGCTTCAGTCCACCATACCTATGTAGGCGAGGACCGCCGAATTCTAGCCTCGCCGTGTACTGGCCTCAGTACTGACGCTTCTCTTTTTTTCCTTTGCCCTTTGTCAGCACCCCTTTTGCTTAGCAGGTTCGAGATCGACGTCGTTAGCAGGGTTACCCTTCTGGCTTGGCCTGGGCAGGGTTATGGACGCCATTGGTTATTCTTCAGGGCTCTTAGCCCCATTTGAATCTTGTCCGTAGTCGTACGCTCTATCGTTTTCAAGGTGATTTGGATCTTTGTATTGTATATATGTATTCTTGACTCAGGGAGTCGTTGTTGTATATATATCTGTTCTGTGGGTCCCATCGAGGACTGTTGTGTAATGTTATTACTTCGTTTTCCACCCACACGAAAGTGCCTGGTGGGCGTCCTTGAATCATTTCTATGCGGGTTTGGCGGAAAGGGCTAAAACTTGCATAGGGCCGATTTGAGGGTGTTACATGCCACCATTTTGGCAGACTTATGTCAGGTCTGGTACATGTCACTAGCCTTGAAACATTCGCCGCATGCCCAATGTTCTGTTGGGCTCCGTAGCAGAAAACAAAAAATTCTAACTACGCGAACAAAATAACCAAGATCTATTCTATATAGACATAAGTAACGGAGAGGAAAACGGTATTCATACCCTTGAATACCGAGGTACACCCATGCAGGTAGGCGTATGTTGATGAAGGTGAACAAATCCTCGCTCCAAGCGTCGAGCTCCGAGCGTCCCAAGTGTGGCACCACCGAAGTTCTACACATGTCCGGTGTAGGCAACGTTGTTGGGAATATGTCCTAGAGGTAATCATGGTTGATGATATTTCCCAAAGTATTCATAAAGTAAAGTTGTCCTTGTATGAACATTGGATATGTATCACTGAATACGTGATTCAGTTGTGGAACTATATATTCATGATTGTTCATACTAGATTATACTTAGTCATTGAGGTTGTGCTGGACACACAACTTAGACCAATGTGCAAGTCGGCTGATGACACGGTTCCACTTGTCATGGGCATGGTGATGCTATTCCGTCTTACACTGATTTTGCTAAAGAGTTTAGTGAGTCAGACTGACCCACGGTTGAGATGCAACGAGCATGTTATGATTTGCAGTCTCAAGCAATGGAATTCTTTGACCTAAGGTGATTGCATGATCCAAGTTGTGGATCGCCAACTTAGGTTCTATCAAATATTGTTCCGTAAATGGGCAGTTATAAAGGTAGAATTTGGGTTGGTTGTGAAGCAAGCTGCGTGACGTGGATTACCAAGATGCGATTTGCCCCTCCGTAATGGAGAGATATTCTGTGGGCCCTCTCGTGTGATATGATTCGTAAGCATGGCCATGCGCTACTTAGTTAAGTGTTAACTGAGGAGTCAGACTAAGATTTAGTCCAGTGAATCACATATAGCTTGCCTATAGCTTATTAAAGGGATGGCAACTACTTGCCTACAGCTTAATAGGTATATTGTGTGGCAAATGGACTTGGACGAAAGTCACATTGAAGGTTCGTCTTCTAACTTTACGGCACTTGGGAGTTGGCACGTCTTGCTAGAGGTCGCTACCATCTATCGACTTGAGATTGAGTGTTCATGGGAGTGAGTTGGACTCAAAGCCATGACGGAATACTTGGAGGAGTAGCTCATGTCGTGTCCAGGTGTACATGAACCTATAGGGTCACACACTTAAGGGTAAGGAGCCAAAATGGATGAGATCCATATGGAGATTGGGATACGGCCTAGATGGGCCTCAAGCGTTGAGCCTAGCTAGGAGCATATATAAATGGAGTGATAAGGGACAGTCCCTAACCTAGCCGTCACTCTCTCCACTTCCATTTCGGACTAGACAGGATCTAGCAGTCCTCTGTCAGAAGCTCCTTCCTGTATGTGTGGATACCGGTAGAGGCGTTGCACAAGCGGCGCTAGAGACAGGGAATCTTGTAGGGATCTGGCATAGGAGCTGTCCGTGGAATCCAGAGGCTGTTCGTTAGATCGTTCGGCACTGCTTCGACGCGCTACATCAACTTCCGCATCTGCGCGTCTAAGTGGTAATCTCGTGGCCTATTACCTGAGCTGGATCTTGGATGTACCGCCTAGGGGAAAGTTTTTTATCTCTGCGTGGCCCTTCAGTGGTATCAGAGCGAAAGCTTCAGGTTTTAGGCTCTAGATCTGTGCATATGTGATATGCACGAGGTGGTGGATTGGATCCACTTAGGGTTTCGGTGGTCGATCTATGAGATAGATCGGTTTTGTGCAAGATTGATTGGATCAATCGCACTCGGGGGTGCATGAAAGATCAGGTGTGGATGATCAATGAGATTGGTCAGATCTGCAGAGGGATCAGATTTGAGTAAAAGTGTTTTATCCAATGAAGGAATCCATGGTTCGGAATGCAGTAGATCTATGATTTCGAAAAATCGTCAGGCGCTGCCCGCACCCACGAGGGGCACTGCCCCTTCAATCCCCGCCCGCTATTCGGCTAGTGGGACCGCTGGCCTCGCCCTGTCGTAGTGCATTAGATGTTGTTGCGAGGTTCACAACGTCGGTAGATATCGTATCTATGCATAACTTGTTTTTGTAGGAAGTTGTGAATGGTATGGCTTATGTACATGTGATGTGTGTAATCCATATGTGATCTGCGTATCACAGGTTTGTCAGCCAACTAGAGCCAAAGTGTTGTCACTGTTATTGTATAACGACCTGCGTGTCGGCATGAGATGCCATCTTCTTGTATATTCCTTAGTGCTAGTGTAGCATGTTTGGAGGACTTGAAGGACATGACAGCCAAAGGCATGACGAACAGGTTCATGGAGATGGAGATCACCATGAAGGGAGCCGTACCATTTCACATTATAATTGGATTATTTTGTGTTATTGTTATGTCTCTAGTTTTACCTCTATGAGATAATGGTTAAACTTCAATCCCTCAAAGAAGGTTTAGTCAGTCTCCCCGTCGGTGCTGCACCATCACAAGTCGGACATTCTTGGTAGTGGGCTCATAAAATTGAGGTGTTGCCAATTCTTTTCGACTAGATGGGTTCGAGTCGGAATCTTACCGCGGAAGCACTTGGTAAGCTAGACGGGTCTATCACGACAGTTGTGGGGCTCGGGGAGAGATCATCGGGAGCCGGGGCATGAGATGCCACCCGACCAACAGGATTCACATGAGATGATATTGGCAAGGAGTTGCCTACCTAGATCACTTGACGGCTAGCGGTGATGCTAAAGCTCACTAGTCGGCTTGCTTATTTAGGATCCTGAATCACTAAGTAACCATCGGAGAGGTGTTGGTTCTAGTGGGAGCATAAGTATTAAAAATTTTAATACGCTTGCTCTTTTATGAATACTTGTCTTAAGTGTTTTGCATATTTCTGTTGTAGATAATGGCACCTAGTAGCAGTCTCCCTCAGTTATCCAGTTTTGCATTGAGGACCATCCTAGAGAAAGATAAACCTAATGGAACAAACTTCACCAACTGGTATCATAGTCTGAGAATTGTTCTCAAACAAGAAAAGAGGGACCATGTTCTAGGCAACCCGCTTCTAGATGTGCCGGATGAGAATGCGAGTGTCATAGCAACCAATGCCTACCGTAGAACATGTGATGAGTCTACAGTAATTAGTTGTATTATGCTTGCTCACATGGAACCGGACTTGTAGCAGCAGTTCGAGAATGTTGAGGCCTACGATATGATCGAAAGCCTCAAAATTATGTTCCAGGCTCAGGTAAAGACCGAGAGGTATCAAGTCTCTCAATCTTTACTGAGTTGTAAGCTTAAGGATGGTGATCCACTGAGTCCGCATGTGATCAAGATGGTTGGTTAGGTGCAGTCTCTGGAAAGGCTTGGCTACCCCATTAGCGAAGAGTTCGCTACGGATATAATTCTGAACTCTCTTCCTAGTGTGTATGGTCAGTTCATATCGAACTACCATATGCATCGTATGGATAAGAAGCTCACTGAATTACATGGGATGCTTAAGCAGGCAGAGGTTGATCTCAAGAAAGGTACCAGCCAAGTGTTGGTGGTATAGAATAAGTCTAAGTTTAAGAAGAGTTCTTGGACTAAGAAGAAGAAGGCTAAGTTAGGATGTAATGTTCAGGATGAGATCCCAAGCATTTCCTTAGGGACTAAGTCACTCCTTTAGCCGGATCCGCTTGCTTCTATTGCAAGGCGGATGGCCACTGTAAGAGGAATTGCAACAAGTATTTGGCGGATAAAGCCAAGAGTGGAGGTGTGACTTCCAACTCGGGTACACTTGTTTGCAATGTTATAGACCTTTATCTTGCTAATGCACATGGTAGTTCTTGGGTATATGATACCGGATCATTCATTGATATCTGTAACTTGTTGCAGGGACTGGTAAGAACTAGGGGCGTAGCAAGAGGCGAGGTTGACATTCGGGTCGGCAACAAAGCGAGAGTCGCTGCGTTGGAAGTCGGCACGATGCAACTTCATTTACCTTCAGGATTCTTAATGGAGCTAAATAATTGTTATTATGCTCCAGTGGTTAGTCGAAACATCATTTCTGCCTCATGTTTGATGAGACAAGGCTATGAGTCTAATATTAAGAACTATGGTTGTTCTTTATATTTGAATGATATGTTCCACGGCTTTGCACCCGTTCAGAACGGGTTATTTGTTTTGAATCTTGATGGTGGGTCGGTCTATAATGTAAATGTGAAAAGGTTAAAACCAAATGATCTGAATATGACTTATTTTTGGCACTATCGACTTGGTCATATAAGTTGGAAACGCATGAAGAAGCTCCATGATGATGGACTCCTAACTTCGTTCGACTTGGAGTCGTTCGAGACATGCGAATCCTGCCTTTTAGGCAAGATGACCAAGACACCTTTTGCAAGGAGTTGTGAAAGGGCGCCTGACTTGTTGGGACTAGTACATAGTGATGTATGTGGTCCAATGAGCGCGACATCCAGGGGTGGTTATGAGTACTTCATTATCTTCACTGATGATTTGAGTAGGTATGGATATATCTACTTGATGAAACGTAAGTTGGAAGCCTTTGAAAAGTTCAAAGAATTCCATAATGAAGTACATAATCAACTCGGCAAGAAAATAAAGTTTCTTGGGCCGGACCGAGGAGGCGAGTACATGAGCCACGAGTTTGATGACCATCTGAAGAGTCGTGGAATAGTTCCTCAGCTCACTCCGCCGGGTACACCGCAGAGGAACGGTGTGTTGAAATAGCGGAATCGGACCTTGTTGGACATGGTATGATCAATGATGAGTCAGACATATCTACCTTTATCATTTTGGGGTTATTGTCTAGAAACGGTGGCGTTCACACTAAACAGAGTACCATCAAAATCAGTAGAGAAGACACCACATGAGATGTGGATGGGCAAGAAGCCAAGTTTTCTTAAGATTTGGGGTTGTGAAGCATTTGTCAAGCAACTTCAGCCAGACAATCTTGCTGCCAAGTCGGATAAGTGTATTTTTGTTGGTATCTAAGGGAAACCTTGGGTTACTACTTCTACAACCGAGTAGAGGGAAAAGTGTTTGTCGCTCGGAACGGTGTCTTCCTTGAGAAAGAGTTTCTTAGTCGGGAAGTCAGTGGGAGTACGGATTAGCTCGAAGAAGTTCGAGAGGAACCAGTTAGTAGTGATTTGGTGAAAGCCTTGGAGGTTGAGACGGTTGTGGTAGCTGAGCCGGCAGCTGCACCTACACTGCGAAGATCGGCTAGATTGCGAAGTGTTCGTGATGTATTACTGTTGGACTGTGATGAGCCGGAAACTTATTCAGAAGTGATGGTGGGTTCTGATTCTGAGTCATGTCTTGGATCCATGAGATTCGAGTTAAAGTCCATGGATGAAAATCAAGTTTGGAACTAGGTTGATCTGCCAGACGGTGCAAGACCCGTTGAGTGTAAATGGGTATTTAAGAAGAAAACTGAAATGGATGGAAAGGTTTCTATCTATAAAGCACGGCTTGTCGTGAAGGGGTTCCGACAGGTTCAAGGAGTTGACTACGATGAGACTTTCTCACCCGTAGCGATGCTTAAATCAATTCAGATCATGTTAGCTATAGAATCCTATTTCAACTATGAGATATGGCAGATGGATGTCAAAACGACTTTCCTTAATGGAAAATTAACCGAGGACGTGTATATGATACAACTCGAGGGTTTTGTCAATCCAGCTAATTCTAACAAGGTATGCAACCTTCAGAAATCTATTTATGGGTTGAAGCAAGCATCTCGGAGTTGGAACATTCGCTTTGATCAGGTAGTCAAATCGTTTGGCTTCATCAAGAGTGATCATGATTCTTGTTTATACAAGAATTTTAGTGGGAGCAAATTAAACTTTGTAATCTTATATGTGGATGACATATTATTGATTGGAAATGATGTCCAGATGTTGCAAGAAACCAAGGAGTCATTGGAAAGGAGTTTCTCAATGAAGGACTTGGGTGAGGCAACTTATATACTAGGAATCAGGATCTATAGAGATAGATCTAGGCGGCTCATTGGATTGAGTCAGAGTACATATTTGGACAAAGTGTTGAAGAAGTTCAACATGGAATCGTCTAAGAAGGGGTTCTTATCGATGTCCCATGGCATAAAACTTAGCAAGACTCAGTGTCCTTCGACAACTGATGAGCGAAGTAGGATGAGTGTGATTCCATATGCTTTAGTAGTCGGATCCATCATGTATGCCATGATTTGTACTAGGCTAGATGTTTCCTATGATCTAAGTGTTGTGAGCACATACTAGGTTGACCCTGGATAATTGCACTAGGCAGCGGTCAAGAACATTCTTAAGTACTTGAGAAGGACCAAGGATGTGTTCCTAGTTTATGGAGGTGAGGTTGAACTCGGTGGAAGGGGTTACACGGATGCGAGTTACCTTACTTACTCTGATGATTCTCGTTCACAATTCGGGTATGTGTTCGTAATGAACGGAGTGGCTGTGAGCTGGAAGAGTTCCAAGCAAGAGACTATATCTGCATCTACAACAGATGCTGAGTATATTGCTGCCTCGGAGGCAACAAAGGAAGCTGTTTGGATCAGGAATTTCCTGATTGATCTTGGTGTGGTTTAGGGCTCGTCCAATCCGTTAGACGTGTATTGTGATAACAATGGTGTTATTGCACAAGGCAAGGAATCTAGAGAACACCAAAAGAACAAACATATACTCATGTGATACCACCCGATTCACCAGTTTGTGGATCAAGGTGATATTAAGTTATGCAAGGTACACACGGATGCAAACGTTGAGGATCCGTTGACAAAGCCACTTCCACAGCCTAAGCATGAGGCGCACGTAAGAGCCATGGGCATTAGATGCCTAGACATGTGATGTCGAGATAATTGACTCTAGTGCAAGTGGGAGACTGTTAGGAATATGCCCTAGAGGCAATCATGGTAGATGATATTTCCCAAAGTGTTCATAAAGTAAAGTTGTCCTTGTATCAAGATCATATATGTATCACTGAATACATGATTCAGTTGTGGAACTATATATTCATGATTGTTCATACTAGATTGTCCTTGGTCATTGAGGTTGTGGTGGACACACAACTTAGACCAATATGCAAGTCGGCTGATGACACGGTTCCACTTGTCATGGACATGGTGATGCTATTCCGACTTACACTGATTCAGCTAAAGAGTTTAGCGAGTCAGACTGACCCATAGTTAAGATACAACGAGCATGTTGTCATTTGCAGTCTCAAGCAATGGAATCCTTTGACCTAAGGTGATTGCATGATCCGAGTTGTGGATCGCCAACTTAGGTTCTATCAAACTTTGTTCTGTAAATGGGCAGTTATAAAGGTAGAGTTCAGGTTGGTGTGAAGCAAGCTGCGTGACGTGGATTACCAAGATGGGATTTGCCCCTCCGTAATAGAGAGATATTCTCTGGGCCCTCTCGTGTGATATGATTCGGAAGCATGGCCATGTGCTACTCAGTTAAGTGTTAACTAAGGAGTCGGACTAAGAGTTAGTCCGGTGAATCACATATCATGGTACGAGAAGAGAGTTAAGCAATTAAAGGGATGACAACTACTCGCATATAGCTTAACTCTTCATGCAAACATGGTTGGGTTTCTTTAATCATGGTGTTTAATCTACACGGCAATCTTCTAAGAGCATCCGCTACCACATTGGCTTTGTCGGGGTGATAGTGAATGTCAAGGTCATAATCCTTGATTAACTCTATCCATCTCATTTGCCTCATATTCAGCTCCTTCTGGGTGAAAATATACTTCAGACTCTTGTGATCCGAATAAATCTCACAGCGATTACCCATAAGGTAATGACGCCATGTCTTCAAAGATAAAACTATAGCTGCTAGTTCAAGATCATGGGTAGGGTAATTTTGCTCATGCTTCTTCAGTTGTCTAGACAGATATGCTTGACTTTGCCTTCTTGCATCAACACACATACGAGACCAATATTGGATGCATCACAATACACATTAAAAGGCTTCTTGATATCTGGCATAATCAGAATTGGGGCTAAAATCAGTCTCTTCTTAAGCTCTTGAAAACTTGCTTCACATTTGTCCGTCCATTCAAACTTCTTATCTTTTTTCAACAATTGGGTCATCGGTCTTGCGATGCTCGAAAATCCTTCAACAAACTTGCAGTAATATCGCGCTAATCCAAGAAATGCACGGACTTGGATTTGAGTTGTTGGGGCTTTCCAGTCTTCAACATCTTTGATCTTGGCGGGATCGACAGCAACTCCTCTAGCCGACATAATATGTCCTTGGAATCCTACTTCCTTCAACCAGAACTCACATTTGCTAAACTTGGCATACAACTGATGCTCTCTAAGGGTTTCCAAGATGGTTCTCAGGTGTTGCTCATGATATTTTTCTGACTTGAAATATATCAGAATATCGTCGATAAAAACAACGACAAACTTATCCAGGAAGTTCATAAAAATCTTATTCATGAGATTCATGAAATAAGCGGGGGCATTGGTTAATCCAAAAGACATGACCGTATACTCATACAATCCATATCGGGTGGTAAAGGCAGTCTTTGGAATATCCGTTGCATGAATCTTGAGTTGGTAATAACCAGTTCTTAGATCAAACTTAGAAAACACTCTGGCACCAGTCAACTAATCAAATAGATCCTCAATCTTTGGCAGTGGGTACTTGTTCTTGATGGTGACATCATTCAGCTTCCGGTAATCCGTGCACAAACGGTTACCTCCATCTTTCTTATCCACAAACAATACAGGTGATCTCCATGGCAATGTGCTTGGTTGAATCAGACCTTTCTCCAACATAGCATCAAGTTGCTTCTTCAGTTCCCCTAATTCAGATGGGTTCATGCTATAAGGTCTCTGGGCTATGGGTCTAGTTCCAGGAATTAGTTCAATGATGAACTCGATATCCTGATCTGGGGGCATACATGGCAATTCATCTAGGAATACGTCGGGGTATGCACAGACTACTCTGACTTGGTCTAGGGTTGGTTGAGCTAGACTCTTATTGCATTTGAATTGACGGGGCAAGGTCTTAGATACATGCTCTACTGATACTCCAGAGCTATTGATGACCCACAAGTATAGGGGGTGTATCGCAGTATTTTCGATAAGTAAGAGTGTCGAACCCAACAAGGAGCAGAAGGTGCTGGCTAGTGGTATGGATCAGGAATTCTCTACAAATACTTAGCAAACGGATTTTTAGGGGTTTTTGATAAAGCAAGTAAATAAAGTACGAGTAAATAAAAGACAATAAGAATAAATGCAGCAAGTGGCCCAATCCTTTATTCAGCAAAGGATAAGCCGGTTTTATTACTTAAGATGACCAAACATTCGCGAGGACACATGGGAAGACTGCCAAGTGCTTTCGCTTCATATAGTTGATTAATATTCTTTAGCTTTCTAAGTATTGTGTGGGTGAACCTATAATAATGCACCGACCTTCCTAGGACTAATACATACTTGTGATTATACCCCTTGCAAACATCCGTAAGTACAATAAAGTAATTAAGGTAGAAACCTAACCACAACTTTAAACTATAAGACCCTGACGTCCCTTGTGCAATGGTTTCCTAACGGGGGTTCAGGTTTCTGTCACTCCAGCAACCCCTACGATTAGTAGCCAAATACACAATGCATTCCCCAAGGCCCATATAGGTAAAGTGTCATGTAGTCGACGTTCACATGACACCACTAGAAGAAGTACACCACAACTTAAATATCAAACTATTGAATCTTTCTCAACACAACTCCACTACTAACAACATGACTTCTCCCATGTCCTCAAGAACTAAACGAACTACTCACAAGACATCATATGGATCATGATCAGAGATGGAATAATGATGTATAACAATTTGAACATAAACAATAATTCAATGGTTCCACTCAATAGCATCAACTACAAAGAGTAATCAACACCGGGAAAGTTTCCCCTAAGAACTATGCAAGATTCAACCCAATTGTTACAGCAATATGGAGATGGAGATGATGGTGCTGGTGGTGATGATGGTGGTGGTGATGATGATGATGATCCCGATGAAGTCCAGCTTGATGGTGGTGTTGATGGCGACGATCTCCCCTCTCCGGGAAGGAATTCCCCCAGCAGAAATCTGTCTGCCGGAGAGATCTTTCTCTCTGTGTTTTCTGTCCTGCAAAGGCGACGGAATCTTTCTGTGGTCGCTCCCCGAGTATTAGGGTTTCGGGAGGATTATATACGCCAGAGAGGAGAGCCATAGGTGGGCCAGGGCGGCCACACCACCTGGTGGCGCGGCCTAGGGTGGCCCGCGTCAGGGGTGGTGTGGGCCCCCTGTGGCCCATCTCCACTCCTCCTTCTGGCTTCCTTCGTCTTCTAGAAAAATAGGATTTTCCGTATATTTTCCCAGATTTTCTGATCTTCGCGAATTTTGCCTCCAAACATCACCTTTTCCATCAGAATCCTGACTGCAGCGGTCCATGCTCCAAAAGTCATCAACCATGCAAAAACAGATGAAATAACATAAGTATCATCTCTTAATATGAAATATATCAATGAATAATAGCAAATTATGACATAAAATAGTGATGCAAAATGGACGTATCAACTCCCCCCAAGCTTAGACTTCGCTTGTCCCCAAGCGAAAATGAGCTCAATAAACATGACCTCAGGTTTATGGAGTGAAGAGTCGATAAAAGAATACGGACAAGATGCATCACATTCATCAATACATAGATCATAGTAGAAGACAACTCACTATTATATAACTCAACTTTCAATGAGTAAAGGAAACACAATAAAGATACATAAAGTAAATCATAATTGGTAATGGCAAACTTAGCTCTTGGTCGAAGAATAGTTGATAATTTGCTAGAGTTCACAAATAACTGGTTTTCAATGATAACTTTCAAAGTAGTAATCACCAAGATAAGAGCAATATGCAAAACAAGGAATATAAGAAACATGATTGAATAAATCATCATATGAAGGAATGAAACACAACAACTCAAAATACTTGCTGAGATAGAAAGGAATAGGTTTACTGACTCAACTAAAAAAAGTAAAAGAAAGGCCCTTCGCAGAGGGAAGCAGGGATTTCAAGTTTCATAAAGAGCTCCCCAAAATTATGATACTTATTAGCTTGCAGCTCTCATTGCCCCTATCATAGGCATCTTTAGGTGATTAAGGTTAAAGTAATCAAATATGAGGATATGCTTGACAAGTTGTAAATTGAAAATCTCATGTCCCTTGAATACGAGGGCCGCTCCTCATGCTACTCAAGTTTAGTCACCGGTAAGTTCTTGTCATCGTAAGCACATGTGTATCATGGAGAACCGCCAACGAGGTACCCCTTGCTTGATGATATGGAAGAATCCCCATATCAAAATGACAAGGCAAGCAGACAACAAGCATCTCAGCAATCTTCTTATTTACCATGGGAATATGGTGCTTTTTTCTCTCTTTCCTCTTTTCATAATCTCTTTTTTTCTCTTTATTTATCAATATAGGACTCTTTTTTTATAAGAAGAATGCTTCATAGATAGCTCATTATGGTTACGCTGCAGGTTTCTGATGGCTCAATGCACGGCGCCCAGAAAAATGCTTGATGGCGGTGTTGATGTAGAGCTCGTTGGGAACCCCAAGAGGAAGGTATGATAAGCACAACATCAAGTTTCCCTCAGTTATGAAACCAAGGTTTAATCGAACCAGTAGGAGCAAGGAAACACCCCAAAGGTGTTACTAGCTGAGCTTTGGCAGGGCACACTACCGGTGCTAGAAGCAACATGGAGACCTGCACAACACAACCACAGAACTTTGTCCCCAACTTGCGATGAGGTTATCAATCTCACCGTGTTTTGTGGAAAACAAAGGATTAAACGTATCGAATGGAAAGAAGTAAAAGTTTGCAGAAAGTAAACACAAAGCAGTAAAAGATTGTAGATTGAATGTAAAAGACAAGGACCAGGATCCATAGTTCACTACAGGTGGCTCTCCTTAAGATAGATAACAAGCTGGGTGAACAAATTACAGCGGGGCAATTGACAAACATCGAGAAAGCAATGCATGCATATACTAATCATCTTGACTCCTTTGAGACTTGATTGGGCATTACAACATTATACATAGACCGCCATCCAACTGCATCTATGACTAATAATCAACCTTCAGGTTATCATCCGAACCCCCTCTAGTATTAAGTTGCAAGCAACAAATTATTGCTTTACGAACTGCGTGTAAAGTAAACAATATGATTGTTCTATGAACAAAGGATTGTTGTTTTCTCCCTAGTAGCAACAACACATCTAGTACCTTACAGATTTCTGTCACTTCCCCAGATTACCAGAGGCATGAACCCACTATCGAGCATAAATACTAACTCTTGGAGTTGCTAGCATCTACTTGGCCAAGATAGCTACTAACAACGGAAAGCATGCAAGATCACAAATAACAAAGACATGATAGAATCAATAATCAATCTAAAATAGCATCTCAATATCCATCAGATCCCCATAAACACAACATGCAGAATTACAAATAGATGATCTTGATCATGAACGGAGCTCACAAGATCTAGACATGAAAGCACAAAGGAGGAGAACATACCATCTAGCTACTACATGGATCCGTAGTCCAAGGATGAACTACTCACGCATCACACCGGAGGCTTGCATGGTGATGAAGAAGGCCTCCAGGGTGAATTCCCCTCTCCGACAGAGTGCCGGGAAGAGCTTCAGATCCCTCCCGATCTAGGGATGGAGATGACGGCGGCTACAGACTCTTTCGTGGATTTTTGATTGGTTACTTAGGGTTTACGTCCCGAGGGCATCTTATAGTCAGAAGGGGAGGCCGAGGGGGTGCCTGGGCTGGCCACACCACCCCCGGCGCGGGCCAGGCCTTGCCGCGCGGCCAGGTGGTGTGGCCGCTCCCCTGGCTCCTCTCCGTCTCGTATTCTAGCACTTGATGACATCCGGAAAAATAGGCACTTTGGCTTTTGTCCCGTCCAATTCCGAGAATATTCATTTTCTGACTTTCCTAGAACCAAAAACAGCAGAAAATAGACAGCTGGCATTGTGGCTCTTGTTAATAGGTTAGTCCAAGAAATCATATGAAAAGTACTCCAAAGTTGGAACAAAACACAAGAAAGTGGATAAAGCCATGCATGGAACATAAAAAATTATAGATACATTTGCAATGTATCAACATCCACAATATTAAGTCCTGCTCGTCCTCGAGTAGGTAAGTGATAAAAAGAAAGAATAATTTTTGAGGTGACATGCACCATCAAAGACTTGATCAAAGTATTTGCAAAACATTCAAAGCTGGGATCATAGTACTTCAATCATAACATGAAAGACAAAGTTCTAGCAATAAGCAAAGAAACTATGATGTAACATGAAAAGGCACAAACAAAAGATTCATGAATAACAATGCCTTGCAAGACGTTTGTTTGTTTCACATAAAGAAAACATGGCATAATAGTATTCAGCTTGTCCCTCAATTGAGTAGCAAATATAAATGCATAGGACACCTTCAAAGTTCATAAGAGTGACTCGATACAATAGTTTAAAACAAGCAATATCAAAGTATGCATTAATCAACTAGTCTTGGGACAATGCATATAGAACTAAGAATGGCCACTATGCTCTCAAAGTAGGTGCATAAAGATAGAAGGTGGAGACTCAATATAAAGGTGGAAGAAAGGCCTTTTGTAAAAGGAAGTAGGGATTCAAGTCTCATAAAGAGCTTCCAAAAATTATGGTACTTATAGCTTTCAGATCTCATTGCCCCTATCATAAGCATCTTTAAGGTGATTAAGGTTAAAGTGACACAACTAAGAGGATATGCTTGACAAGTTATAAACCGAAATCTCATGCCCCTTACTTACGAAGACCGATCCTCATGCTACTCAACTTCAGTCACAAGTAAGCTCTTGTCATTGTAAGTACATGTGTATCATTAAGAACTTCCAACGGGGTACCCCTTGCACATGATACAGGAGCTTTCCCATAATCAAAATGACAAGGCAAGCAGACAATGAGCATCTCAGCGATCTTTTTATTTGCTATTTGCATAGGTTTTTATTGAGGATGCTTCATAGAGTGCTCATTATAGTGATGCTGCAAGTTTCCACCATGATTAGGCATGGCTTAGGCTAGCGGCCCAGACGTTTCTCTAACACACATACAAACTCCATGATCTTACAAGTTCCACTTTTATTTCACACCGCCGAGATCCGTAAGCAAAAGAACATGATATCAACGGGGTACAAAGTACAAGTGCATTGTTGAAAGCGTTCCCCATGAAACATGGTTCTGCTAATTTCAACTTATAAAGCGCAAGCATATACGCAACAAGGAAGGACCCAATGGTTCAAGTTTATTAGATGCAAAAAGTAAGGTGTGCCATCAAGTTCGTGAGAGCTTTAATCACTAGTTTTCTCATAACAAGTTTAATTTGGAAGGTAAACAAAATCATGAATATACTTGGAATAGCATAAGCTAGTAGGTAGGTATGGTGGACACTTTGGAATAACTTGGTTTAGGGAGTTGGATGCATGAGTGGAACTCATACTTGGTGGTGGAGGCTAGCAAAAGACTGGGAGCGACAAACTAAGAGAGCAATAATGGCCATAATCATGCAGAGCGACAAAACATCATTGATCAAAGCATAAAGTGATACTACAAGTTGAAAACTAAAGGATCATAAAGGCTATGGTGACTTGAGATAGTCATAACATGGTGTGAGCATGCGCCAAGTCAATCCAAATAAAGCATCAAAGGAGAATACCACTATACTATGCTTTAATATGCTAAAACAACGCATGATTCATCCAAGGCACATTAAGCAATCTCAATTGTTTATAACAAGTCATGCTACAACAAAGAATACTAAGCATAAAGCCAAAACAATATCGAGCATGGCATGACAAAGCATTGGCCACAGTCAAAAATGAGCTTTTTTACCACATAAGTATGAACTTTCCTACTCTTTGGTCACCTTGAGTACTAGATGAGTCCAAAAAACACCATAATTTCATAAAGACATCCAACTCCAAATATAACTCATAACAAGTATTTGTAATATCTAGCCTAAGTGCCACCATGGTGTGCACGTTGTCACTTTCACACACATGGGGAGAGCAGAGATCTATTAAAGCACTTGAGTAGCAAGGTAGATCTACTTGATCACAAAGCTCATGATCACAATATGATCATGCATAGAGAGAGATATGAACACATAGCTACCGGTAGAGCCCTTAGCCTCGAGGAAGAACTACTCCCTCGTCATCATGGGAATTAGCAACGGTGATGGAGATGGTGGTGGAGATCGATGGAGATGGCTCCGGGGGCACTTCCCTGTCTCGACAGGGTGCCGGAACAGAGACTTTCTGTCCCCCGAATCTCCTCTTCGGTGGCGGCGTCACTGCGGAACTTTTCATGGCTGGAGGCTTGACTATTTAGGGTTTTTGCATCGGGAGAGATTTATAGGCGAAAGAGGCAAGGTCGGTGGCCGACCAGGGGGCCCACACCATGCCCTGGCGCGGCCTGCGCTGGCCCGTGCCAAGGGGTGGTGTGGCCACCTTGTGGCCCCCCTCCGTCTCGTCTTCTGGCTCCGTGAGTCTTCCGGTAAAATATCAACTTTGGCTTTTGTCCTGTCCAATTCCGAGAATACTCATTTTTTGACTTTCCTGGAACCAAAAACAGCAGAAAACAGGCAACTGGCACTGTAGCTCTTGTTAATAGGTTAGTCCAAGAAATCATATGAAAAGTACTCCAAAGTGTGGACAAAACATAAGAAAGTAGATAAAACCAAGCATGGAACATGAAAAATTATAGATACATTTGCAATGTATCAATGAGCTCTTTGATCAGTTTCCCCAAGTCCTCAATCTCGAAGGTGAGATTATGAATAAGCTGTGAGTTTTGCTCAATGCGGCTCATGATCATATCGGGTTGAGAATCCCAGCTCTTGCGATTCTTTCCCCACTCTACCTCCTTGAAGTCTTCTTTTCCTGCATGGCTAGAACGAGGCAAATCCCAATTGGAGGGTAATTTCTCCTTGGGCATATTCTGGTATTGATGCTCATGGATAAGGGTATGGAAAGGATTCTTGGCGCGCGGAGGAAGTGACCATGGATCTGAACGGTGATGAGGAGGCTTCCCTCCAATTGGCATAGTCCTGGCAGGGTTTGCCACCACTCCAATGCTTGCAATGGTAGTGTCAGTGTGCTTTGCCTCCTCTTCATCTTCACTCTTGATCTCCTTCTCCTGTCCGGGGTCTTGGAGATCTTCCTCCATGGGGTCCTTCCCCTTATCCTTGGCAGACACCATTGTGCTTCTAAGCTTTCAAGAGTAGTTCCTGGCAGAAACAGATCAAAACAAAAACACGACGAGAACATGATATACGAACCTGGGGGTATCCAGGGGATTATATATTATGAAGTTTCACGACAAAAGGAAGGTACTCGGAGAAAACGAGTCGAAGACGGAGTCCGGAGTGGCCACACCACCTGGTGGCGTGGCTAGGGGTGGGCCTGTGCCACAGGGTGGTGTGAGCCACCCTGGCTCCGTTTCCGTCCCTCTTTTGCTTCGTAGCTTTCCTTATTGACTGAAAACTTCAAAAATATAGTTGGGTAGTATTTTCGCGGAACTTTTCTTACCAGAACTGTTACCTAATTGAAAACGGACTCTGCAGGTCTCTGAATTTGGTCCTTGATAAAAATTTCTGGAGTTATAACTTGAAAGGCATCAACTTCTTCATTGTAAGAATCTCCAGCAATATAGTGCTTAAGTCGCTGCCCATTCACTACTTGTGTAGTGTTATCTTTTAAAGAAGAAATCTTTATTGCTCCTGAGTGGTACACTTCTTCAATAACGAAAGGTCCTTCCCATTTTGACAGTAGTTTTCCTGCAAAAAATCTGAGATGAGACCTATACAATAGAACCTTCTCACCAACATGGAATTCTCTCTTAAGTATTCGCTTGTCATGCCATCTTTTAACTTTTTCCTTAAAGAGTCTAGCATTCTCATATGCTTCACTCCTCCATTCATCTAAAGAACTTAAGGCAAATAATCTTTTTTCACCAGCAAGCTTACAATCTCTATTGAGTTCTTTAACTGCCTAGTAAGCTTTGTGTTCTAATTCTAAAGGTAGGTGACAAGCTTTCCCATAAACCATTTTATAAGGAGACATTCCCATAGGGTTTTTGTAGGCGGTCCTATAAGCCCATAAAGCATCATTCAACTTTTTAGCCCAGTTTTTTCTAGATCTATTAACAGTCTTTTGCAAGATGGATTTAATTTCTCTATTTGACAACTCTACTTGCCCACTAGTTTGGGGGTGATAAGCTGAAGCAATTCTATGATTAACATCATATTTAGCAAGGGTCTTTCTAAAACCACCATGAATGAAATGAGAACCTCCATCAGTCATGAGATACCTAGGCACTCCAAACCTTGGAAAGATAACATCCTTAAGCATTTTTAGAGAAGTCTCCCCGTCAGCACTCTTCATAGGAATGGCTTCTACCCACTTAGTAACATAATCAACAGCAACAAGAATATGAGTATAGCCTTTCGAGGGAGGAAAATGACCCATAAAGTCAAATCCCCAACAATCAAAGGGTTCAATAACTAGAGAGTAATTCATAGGCATTTCATTGTGTCTAGAAATATTACCAACACGCTGACATTCATCACAAGATAAAACAAATTTTCTTGCATCTTTAAAAAGGGTAGGCCAGTAGAAACCTGATTGTAGCACCTTTTGCGCAGTTCTATCTCCTGCATGATGTCCTCTGTAAGCACTACTATGACATTTACGCAATATCTCCTTTTGTTCATATTATGGAACACATCTTCGCATAATACCATCCACTCCTTCTTTATATAAGTGTGGGTCATCCCAAAAATAATGCCTCAAATCATAAAAGAACTTTCTTCTTTGCTGAGCTGTAAAAGTTGGAGGCAAATACTTGGAGACAATAAAGTTAGCATAATCAGCGTACCAAGGGCTCCCTCGCGAGCTTACCCCTACCACAGCCAATTGTTCATTTGAGAAACTATCATTTATAGGCATAAGGTCAAAAGAGATGTTTTCCAATCGAGATAAATTATCAGCTATAGGGTTTTCAACACCTTTCCTATCTACTATATGTAGATCAAACTCTTGTAAAAGCATCACCCATCTAATAAGCCTAGGCTTAGCATCCTCCTTCGTCATAAGGTACTTAATAGCAGCGTGATCAGTATGAATGGTGACTTTTGAGTCCACAATATAAGGTCTAAACTTATCACAAGAAAAAACGACAGCTAAGAATTCTTTTTAAGTACTTGCATAATTCCTTTGAGCAGCATCAAGAGTCTTACTAGCATAATGAATAACGTTCAACTTTTTATCAATTTGTTGCCCAAGGACAACACCTATAGCAAAATCACTAGCATCACACATTATTTCAAAGGGTAAGCTCCAATCCGGTGGTTGAACAATAGGAGTTGTAGTTAAAGCCTTCTTAAGAGTTTCAAAAGATTCCTTACAATCATCATCAAAAACAAAGGGTACATCTTTTTGAAGAAGATTAGTGAGGGGTTTTGATATCTTAGAGAAATCTTTAATAAACCTTCTATAGAAACCAGCATGACCAAGGATACTACGAATACCTTTAATGTCTCTTGGATAGGGCATTTTCTCAATTGCCTCGACTTTATCCCTATCCACTTCTATGCCTATTTCAGAAACCTTATGCCCAAGGACAATCCCTTCATTAACCATGAAGTGGCATTTCTCCCAATTAAGAACAAGATTAGTTTCTTCACACCTCTGCAAAACTTTATCAAGGTTGTGTAGACAATTATCAAAAGAAGTCCCATAGACAGAGAAGTCATCCATGAACACTTCCACAATTTCCTCACAAAAACCATGAAAGAGAGCAGACATGCATCTTTGAAAAGTAGCAGGAGCATTACATAAACCAAAAAGCATATGTCTATAAGCATAGGTTCTGTAAGGGCATGTAAAGGTAGTTTCTTGATCTTGTTGTTTAACAGCAATTTTAGAAAACGCAGAGTATCCATCAAGAAAACAAAAATGAGTCTTTTTAGACAACCTTTCTAACATTTGATCAATAAAAGGAAGTGGGTAATGATCTTTCTTAGTAACTTTGTTAACCTTTCTGAAATCGATACACATCCTATAGCCTACTACTATTCTTTGAGGAATAAGCTCATCATTATCATTAGGCACAACAGTAATACCTCCCTTTTTAGGGACGCAATGAACAGGACTAACCCATTCACTATGAGCAATAGGGTAAATAATACCAGCATCAAGGAGTTTCAATACCTCATTTCTTACCACTTCCTTCATCTTAGGATTTAAACATCGTTGGTGCTCTACTACTGGCTTTGCATCTGGTTCTATATTGATAGCATGCTGACATATAGTAGGTGAAATCCCTTTTAAATCATCCAGAGTATAGCCCATTTAAGATCGTCAATGTTATATCTTTTTATCATCAATGTAAGCATATTTAAGATCGTCAGGGAGAGGTTTTAGATCGAAGACCGGATCCTTTTTAGGTTGCAACGTGGTACCTAAGTCTTCTACAGGCAAGTTATGCTTAAGCATCTTAGGCTGATTACGGAGAATCTCGTAAATCTCATTCCTTTCTTCCATGAAGATTTCACTTTCATGATCTTCCATAAATTGCTGCAGAGCATTGTTAGGAGCAAGAGAAATAGAAGCAAGTTGTTCAATTCTAAAATCCTCATTATGGGTTTCCTCTTCACAAGGTTCTTTAGTAAATTTCAAAAAATTAAACGCATAAGATTCCCCATAAAACTTAGTCAAGATTTTATCCCTTTTGCAATCTATAATAGCTACACAAGTACTCAAGAAGGGTCTACCAAAAATGATAGGATAAGTTTTACTAGCAGATGAACCAAGCACTAGAAAATCAGCAGGATACTTAATCTTACCACAAAGAAATTCCACATCCCGTACGATACCAATTGGAGAGATGGTATCTCTATTAGCAAGGTGAATAACCACATCAATCTCTTCCAATTCGCAGGGACTGATTTCATGCATAATTTCTCTGTAAAGCTCATAAGGAATAGCACTAGAACTTGCACCAATATCACATAAACCATAATAGCAATGATCACAAATTCTAACAGAAAGCATAGGGACACTAGCCTTTTTAGTTCTATTAGGATGTGAAACAATATTAGAAGCATCCTCACAAAAGACTATGTGTCCATCTTCTACGCTTTTAGTGACAAGGTCTTTCACAATTGCTACAACAGGTTCAATGTTTATTTGTTCATCAAGTTTTATAGTTCTCTTTGCACTTTTAGTGATTACACTAGTTATCATAGGATGGTCCTTTACCTTATCCCGGAAGGGTTTCTCGATATAAAGTTCAGGTAAGATGTGATCAATAGTGTAAAACTCAGTACTCCCAACAGGAACACAGTCAACAATATCTTTATAAGGTGCATGGTACTTGTTCCATCCCTTTTTTGGAATTTCAATATAAGAAGAAAAAGCCTTAAAAGCAATTTGTAATAACTTGTATATCAAGACCATAAGCATTACTAATATTTTGAAAGCCATCAGTTCCCATAAAAGATTCAATGCATTCCTAATCATAGTTTATACCTGACTTTCTACCTTTGTCATTCTCCCAAGCTTCAGCATTATCTTGAATACGGTCCAGAAGATCCCATTTTACTTCTTCTTCCATGCGAGTGAATGATCCAGCACAAGAAGCATCCAATAAATCCTTATCATGTAGAGGGAGCCTTGCATAAAAGTTATTGATAATAGTATTGTTGGGGAGCTCATGAATGGGACATTTGAGCATTAGTAACTTCAATCTCCCCCAAGCTTGAGTTGTACTCTCTCCATCAAGAGGCCAAAAGTTATATATTTGATTCTGATCTTTATGAATCTCACTAGGAGGATAAAACTTTGAATAAAAGAGAGGTATTATTTCCTCCCATTCCAGAGCTTAACCATTCTTCAGCAGCTTATACCATTCCTCAGCTCTTCCTTTCAGTGATAATGAAAATAACTTCTTCTTAACCTGATCTGTAGTAATACCTGCACACTTGAACAACCCGCATAATTTGTGTATAAAGAGCAAATGATCACCGGGATGAACAGTTCCATCCCCAACATAGTAGTTATCTATAACACGATCAATAATTCTTGTAGGTATTTTAAAAGCATCATTCTCAGCAGGTGGTGGTTTGTCTACTACCTTAGTAGTGATAGTAGCTTTACCAAAGAAGAAACTCAGCGAATTATCCATAACAAAAATAAAGCAACTAACAGAAGTAAACAATACTCACAGTAGAATTTTCCTTTACCAGTTCCACTCTCCAATAGCACTTCACTCCCCGGCAACGGCGCTAGAAAATAGTCTTGATGACCCACAAGTATAGGGGGTGTATCGCAGTATTTTCGATAAGTAAGAGTGTCGAACCCAACAAGGAGCAGAAGGTGCTGGCTAGTGGTATGGATCAGGAATTCTCTACAAATACTTAGCAAACGGATTTTTAGGGTTTTTTGATAAAGCAAGTAAATAAAGTATGAGTAAATAAAATACAATAAGAATAAATGCAGCAAGTGACCCAATCCTTAATTCAGCAAAGGATAAGCTGGTTGTATTACTTAAGATGACCAAACATTCTCAAGGACACATCGGGAGACTACCAAGTGCTTTCGCTTCATATAGTTGATTAATCTTCTTTAGCTTGCTAAGTGTTGTGTGGGTGAACCTGTGCTAATGTACCGACCTTCCTAGGACTAATACATACTTGTGATTATACCCCTTGTAAACATCCATAAGTACAAGAAAGTAATTAAGGTAGAAACCTAACCACAGCTTTAAACTCTAAGACCTTGACATCCCTTGTGCAATGGTTTCCTAACGAGGGTTCAAGTTTTTGTCTCTCCGGTAACCCCTAATATTAGTAGCCAAATACACAATGCATTCCCCTAGGCCCATATAGGTGAAGTGTCATGTAGTCGACGTTCACATGACACCACTAGAAGAAGTACACCACAACTTAAATATCAAACTATTGAATCTTTCTCAACACAACTCCACTACTAACAACATGACTTCTCCCATGTCCTCAAGAACTAAACGAACTACTCACAAGACATCATATGGATCATGATCAGAGATGGAATAATGATGTATAACAATCTGAACATAAACAATAATTTAATGGTTCCACTCAGTAGCATCAACTACAAAGAGTAATCAATACCGGGAAAGTCTCCCCTAAGAACTATGCAAGATTCAACCCAATTGTTACAGTAATATGGAGATGGAGATGATGGTGCTGGTGGTGATGATGAGGATGATGATCCCGATGAAGTCCAGCTTGATGGTGGTGTTGATGGCGACGATCTCCCCTCTACGGGAAGTAATTCCCCCGACAGAAATCTGTCTGTCGGAGAGATCTTTCTCTCTCGGTGTTTTCCGCCCCGCAAAGGTGGTGGAATCTTTTTGTGGTTGCTCCCCGAGTATTAGGGGTTCAGGAGGATTATATACGCCAGAGGGGAGAGCCAGAGGTGGGCCAAGGCGGCCACACCACCTGGTGGCATGGCCTAGGGTGGCTCGCGCCAGGGGGTGGTGTGGGCCCCCTGTGGCCCATCTCCACTCCTCCTTCTGGCTTCCTTCGTCTTCTGGAAAAATAGGATTTTCCGTATATTTTTCCGGATTTTCTGATCTTCGTGAATTTTGCCTCCAAACATCACCTTTTCCATCAGAATCTTGACTGCAGCGGTCCATGCTCCAAAAGTCATCAACCATGCAAAAGCAGATGAAATAACATAAGTATCATCTCTTAATATGTAATATATCAGTGAATAATAGTAAATTATGATATAGAATAGTGATGCAAAATGGACGTATCAGCTACTGATCATGGTTATGGCTTTCATGGCATAGTCGATTAATCCTCTATGTTTCGACATCCAATCCATTCCTATTACTACTTCCAAACCTTTGGTTCCGAGTACTATTAGATTGGCATAAAAATCTATTCCATGGATTCTGATAGGTCCAGTCTTGCAAATTTTTCTAGCTTTGGTGGTTGAACCAGGTATTTGAACTATCATAACATGCTTCAATTTTGTTGGTTGAATCTTACTAGTGCATGCAAATTCTTCTGTATCAAACGAGTGCGATGCTCCGGAATCAAACAACACTCTTGCAAGTACTGAGTTAATAGAAAACATACCCAAACACGACATCGCGCGCTTCCTGAGCTTCTTCAGCATTCATGTGGAACAGACGGCCGTTGCGGTTGAGCGAATTCCCTGGGGCAAATCTCCTTCCAGGCTAAACACGACGTTGCTGCTGAGCAGGTGCATTCACATTGGTGGCTGCTACAAGCTTCTTGGGACACTCATTGGAGTAGTGACCCTTGACTCCACATTCAAAGCAAGTAATCTGGGACTTGTCTTTTGCTGCAACAGGCACAACATTGCTTCCAGTCCTTGGGCAGTATTATTGTTGTTGTTGTTGTTGGACTTGGGCGGTGCACGGTTGAAGTTGTTGGAGTTGCCGGGTTTGTTGTTATGGTTTCCTCCGGTCTTCAGGTTTCCTCCGCTACAATTGGGGTAGCTGGGACGGGACATCGGGGGTCTGTTGTTTCTTGGGGCATATCATGCAGACGGGTTGGGGCGATACTTCTGGGTGTTGTGGGATGCAGTCTGGTGCATCATTCGACGCTTGCGGTTGTCATTGGCTTGGTTGATCTTCCCTTCCATCTAAATGGCCGAATCTACTAGCTCTTCTAGATCTCCAAAACAGATGTTGACTAACACAGTCTGCATCTCATCATGCAATCCATTTAGGAACCTTTCCTTCTTCTTGGATTCAGTGTTAATCTCGTCGGGGGCATATCTAGCTAGGGACAGAAATTTGTCACGGTACTCCACTACCGTCATCCTTCCTTGCTTCAGTTACCTGAACTCATCTCTCATCCTGGTGACCAAACCTTGTGGCACATGGGTGCGGCTGAACTTGATCTTGAATGCTTCTCAAGTCATCATCTGACCGTCGTTCATGGTACGGGTGCTATACCACCAGGCTCTTGCATCTCCTGCCAGATAATGGGTTGCAAACAACATTTTCTCATTAGCTTCATCTCCTGCGACCTCTAGGTTGTTCTCCATGGTTTGTAGCCAGTCATCAGCATCTAAGGGATCCTCAGATTTATTAAAGATAGGTGGGTTGGTATTTTGAAAGTTTTTGAGCTTAGATCCATGGTGATCCTGATTTCCATGTCCTTGATTATTGTGGTCCATCTGAGTTATCTGTTGGAGAGTGGCTAGGTTGGCTTGGCGTTCGGCTCTACTAGCTTCACGGTCAGAAACTAGCATTTGCAGAATCTGCAACATCGGGTCCTGAGATGAACTGCTTCCTCTGGGGTTTCCACAAGTCATATGAAGATTGAGATAGATAATGAGATAAGATGGAAATTTCTAAGGTTCATGGTTTTTTTTTCAAAAGCTTTAAACTTTGAGTTTGACTCAGGTTTTTTTCAAACTAACAACTTCCTCTCATTCATTCATTCATTCATTCATTCATTCATAGCACACCATACAAACACACACCACACACAAATAGAAAATAGATGGTTTTAAGAACCATTCTGTGAAACTACGATATAGTGGGACCGATACAACTCATTCCTACGGTAGTGATCAAGTGCATCTAATCATCATCAATGAAGTTGGAATCATCATCATCAGTGTGGAACTCCATGGCATCATCCTCCAGGTAGTCGTTGTCATCACTGAGGTAAGAGTAAAGATCTCCCTGGATATCTTCACCTTCCTCCTCATCCTTTGCTTCAAGCTGGACTTCATCTTCACGGATGGTCTTCTCGAGAGTGGCCACCTTCTTGCGACGATGATCGATGGTGCGATCCTTCTTATCATGCTGACGACGAAGTGATTGGTGCTCCTTGGCGAGAATGGCGAGGGTCTGGTCCTTCTTAACGGCAATGGCAAGGTTGTAGTTGGCGTAGGCTCGGGTGTTGTCCAACTCCTTCTGCCTATCATACAACATGAAGTCAAGATTGTCCACCTGGTGCTTCAACTCCGAGTGTCCTGGCATCTCCAATGGCATTCTCATAGAATCACGCCTTGTGAAGTGAGCAAAGCGAGTTCCCTGGATCAAGTTGATGTTTTGCCCCCACAGACGAGCAAGAGCTTTTTACATAGCCCTGGCTAATCCATCTAGCCAGTTGTTCTCTCGCAAGCTGAATTGGATCTTCTCCGAAGTGGGTGCTTCCATCTTGCCTTTGAGATCTGCAACTATCAGCCATTGTAGATCTCCTCCTATGTGATCGTTGAGTTGGGCCTCGAAAAATTTCGGGTGCGGGCGCTCAAGATACTCTGACAGTGCATCTAGATCTCTCTCAAACATCAGTTGGCCTCCATTTCCCAACCGATAGAACTTGCAATACTGTACTTCCATCTAAAATAATTTAGGATGAGTAAGTTAGTGAGGTGATCAAGTGTGTCAAATTTTTATGTAGGATTGCAAGAATTTTTTAGGAACATGATTTTTTTTAAAGAATCAAGGATAAGAGTGGGAATATGTTTTCATAAATACTCACTTCTTTTGTTTTGAAACTAAGTTTTTGTTCGAACGTCCATTCTAACTAGGGTCTCCTATGGTTAGGATGGCTCTGATACCAACTTGTCAATACCCGGATTTTTAATACCAGATGCTTGTTATGCCATACCGCACAATCCCAGGATTAACATTTTTTGCTAGACATAACAGATTGGATATCACAGTACATCATCCATTACAAACCGTAATAAGGTCTTACACAAATAAGGGATCTCATGATCCAGTCTTAATACAAATCAAGCAGCGGAAAGAAATGTAGTAGGGGCTCCAACTTCACAGTCACATGCAATGCTGACGATGGGAGATGATCCTAGTTGTCGTAGACGTCCTGCTGTCCATCATCCTGATAGTCCTCCTCATAGTCTGGCCACGGGAATAGCCAGGGACAAAGCCATGAGTACTCTTTAAGTACTCGCAAACTATCACTAACTAGTAAGGTAGTTCTAGTAGGAATCTTAAGCTCTAAGTTTATTTGCAAAAAGCTAGGTTTATCTAAACTGAGTTTATAAGTAAAGAAAACTAAATTAATGTTCTAAATCACTTAAGTGGGAACCTACTTTTCATATTCACAACCCTGTTGTGATCAAGTCAAAATCATAGTTCATTTCACAAGTCGTTTTGAAAACATCTGACGACGGAACAATATGACCACTCCAACTGTCCATGACCACAGACGTGGCTATTTGAATAGTTTGACACTCTATAGAGGTGGTACACTTTCACCACAAAATTCGATACATCCGTCAGGGATAACCCTGAATCATCATACTTAGTATGCAGATAATCAATCATAACCTTTCAATTACACACTTTAGTATAGGCACCTCCCCTATGAGCTTGGCCTCCCAGCCATGGCCATCTGCCATCCTGGACACTACATAGGTGGATAATTCACACTCACGAGGTAGCCTCAGCTCAAACCTCTTCCCCGAGGGAACCCATACTAATGCATATAAACTTCCGGCTAAGCCCTACCCAATTCGGGTATTGTGGTTGTACAATAAAATTGGAATGGTATCGCATTTGAACCCAACCATCAGTTTTTATAAAGGGCTAAGGCTCGTGCCTTGTAGCATCCCATCTGTCTAACATATGTAATGCTACATGGTCTAGTAATATAATTGCTACTTCCTACATATAATTGTTGCATCATAATTATATCATGCTCATGTCATCATGCCACCTTGCATTTGAGCATCATATAAAACCCTTTTCATTTGGTTCTTATCCCATATGCATTATTAATTGTATTTGCCTCTTGATATATTGCATTTGGTTCTTGATAAATGCTTGATGCCCAAGTTGAGTTGGGGGCATATCTTTTATTCAACTCCACCACTTTTTCCTTGTCACCACCTCATAATTCCACCATCCTAATTATCCATGAGCTTTTACATTTTTTCCTTTTGCATTTAAAACTAGCTCATGGGGGTTGGGATGGAGCCATTTCTATTTTCCACATGCCTCACACTAGCATCATGTTGTTTTCACATTATTGATATGTGGAGCCACCTTTCCATGCTTTGTGAGTGGAACCCCTTTTTTTCTAGCTTCCATATGGATTGGTTTGAAAGTTGCTCATGTTGGAATATTTTGAGGATATTATGCACCTAGTGGAATATACACACTAGCATGTCCAAATTATATTCAAATTTGAGCATCTCCATCTACTCCACTTGCAATATCTTTCTAATTCTTTTAGCTTGGCCTTACTCCATATTTTGGAATGCACATGAATAAATGTCATGGGACTTTATTATTGTTTTTACAAGAATAAACAGGGCATTTATTGCTACTCATGGGCCATGCAAATCACCACCATCTTATTCTCCTTTGGTTTTTCCTTTGTTTTTGAGTGGATCCTTTCTTTTGTGAGCTCCCCTTTTTCTCTCTCAAACCTCCTCACCTTGATCTTTGTTTCCTTGACATGTGCATCAAGATCCTCACCTCACTCCATATCCATCTTCTTCCCCCTTTATTCAAATCTTGCAAAAATTTCCAAAAAGGTTTATTTTTTGGGCTTGCTTGAATCTGAAACAAAACAAAAGCAAAACAAATAAACAAATAAAAATAAAACAAAACAAGAGAGAGCCCCAGCAGCAGCCCATCCCTACCTGGTCGCAGCCCAGCAGCACCTTCGGCCCCGCACCCTTCCTTCCTCCTGGGCCGCCCTTTTTCCTTCCCCTGGCCCGATACCCCTTCGCCGTTCACGCCGTCTCCCTTTGTTCTTCTTCTCCCTTGGCCTGCTCTCTCTCAGCGACAGACGGCAGCGGGCAGGTGGTCGTCCCCATCGTCATCCGTGTCAGCAAGCACGCCGAACGCGTGACCCTCCCCGCCCTTATCTTCTCGCGCCTCGCTGTCGAACCCTAGCTTCCCGTCTTCATTTTTCCCTCTCCCTCTTCTCCTCCGTGCCATGGCCGCCGCTGGTCAGAGCCCCACGACGCCGCTCCCATCCTAGTTGGTGATCGTGGACTCGCCGGGAAGCACCGCCGCAAACCTTGGCGTTGATCCAGCCCGCTAGGAGGAGCCGGACCCGCTCGGAGCGGCCTCCTCGTCGGTGAACCGTGCACCACCGCCACGACATTGTCGTCTCCCTTCGCTCCGGCCGCCCCATCCCCTGATTCCCTGGGGAATCAGACAAGGTGAGCGCCACCCTCGTTCCCTTCCCTTTTCCTCCCCTCCGCGTGCCGAGCGCCGCCCGATTTTGGCTCCCGCCGGTGATGTGCCCCGCTGACGGGCAGTTTTGGACCGCGCGTTCCCTGATGTTCCTCGAGGCTCCCCGTCCGATACAGTCCATCTCCTACGTTTCTTCCTGAACGAGACCTGTAGCTGGTTGACCCCTCTTCTCGCTTTATTTTAGAGTCATCCCGAGATACGCCACCGCTCCGCCGCAAACCCCGCCGGAAAACCTCGCCGCCATCGGGATCGTCGGGGTTCAGTACGCGTAGGGTTCAGTTAACAGCCATAGCGGTTTTGCAGAAAGCCCCTCGCACCTTTTGTCGATCACGCGCAAGTCCCTCCGCGGCCCTGTAGACCCACCAGTCAGCCCCTGTTTTGTTTTGCAAAAAGGCCCCCGTGGTTGTGGGTTTCTCAACCTGCACTCCCCCGGATCCCACACGTGGCAGGCCCCGCTGGCGCGCCCGTGTGTGGCCCCGCAGATTGGCCGGTCCCGTCCGTCAGTCTCTGCGGCTGGTTGAGTGGGCGGTAAGAAAAACCGCTGTGATGCCGCTTTCGCCCAGTCAGCGTTGGCCCCACCTGTCGGTGGCTGGGGCTAGCTCGTCCTCTGTATAAAAAGTTCTGATGTTTTTCTGTTTAAATAAAGACAATTCCAGAAAATGGTTAAATACAAATTAAAATTTGTTTTTAAGAACTTTTGAATTATAATTCCAAACAATACAAATGATATATGTTTTTGAATCAAAAAAATGTGAGGATTTCAAATATGCCATTCAAAATATTATTTGAGTACTTTAAATTTTCGAGATGATTAAAATTACAATAAAATGCCCTTTTTCTTAATTAATTAATAACTTTAAATCTATAACTCCAAATTCAACAAATGATATGTCTAAATCGATCAGTGCGACGAGCCCGTTCTAACTATACATTTCATGTTCCGAATTGAAGCATGTATCATGTCATTATTAAAAATCAGAACTGGTTATGGCAATAAAACTTGACCACATAAATAATAAAATGCTTTATTCTTGTACCCCACATCTCACCATGCCATGCTACATTATTGCCATGTAAATTGTGCATCATTCATCATGGCATTCTTGTTTGCTTGTCGCACTTTGTTCATATGCTTGTGTACTTTATTTATGTTGGCCCTTGTTTGTTTGGTTCTTCTTCGAATAGACGCCCAACATGAGAATTATCAGGAATCACAGGAGTTCTACCCAGATCCATCTCTCGCTTCGACTGAGCTTCCAGGCAAGCACTACCACATGCTTGCATACATATAGTACCTATTGCCTCTATCTTATTCTTGCATCATTGAGTCGCGATTGCATCAAATTGAATCCCAAGCACTGCATAGCCTTTACTTTTAAACCCCACCGAGCTTGTTCCTCCATCCCATGAGCCATTACTACAGGAGTTGTTTGAGCCAGACGAGTCGTAGAAAAGCATGTGTAGGGTATGTGAGTGTTTGATGGATAACGAGGTACCTAAACAACTTAACCTGAGTAGTAATGGGATAACAAATGAAAGCAGCACCGGTGAGCAATATCTGCTATTTGGTTTTTCATGCTCACTTGTGTCCCGTAGGATCCCGAGTACTTGATTTGGGTTCGTAGCATGGAAACCAAAAAAATTCTATCGCAAGAACGAACAAAACCCAGATCTAATCTAGATAAAAGCCAAGATCTAATCTATTAGACATGTGCAACGAGATAGATCTGTACTAACCCTTGTAGACACGAAAGCGTTACGAGATTAGATCTCGTGGTTGATGTAGTCGATCACTTGCCGATCTCAAGATCGAGTGGACGATCCTTCCGGTGCCGCGTTTCGGCAGCGCTTCCGCAGTCGGTCACACGTGCGGAGTCGAAGTAGACCTTCCTCTCCTCGTTCCAGCGAGCAGCGGAGGTAGTAGATCTCTCCACGGAATCCCAGCAGCACGACGGCGTGGTGGTGGTGGTGGAGTGGAGAATTCTGCAGGGCTTCGCCTAAGCCTGAGCAGAAGGAAGGAGGAGGAGGGAGGCGGCTTGGGGCAAGAGTGGAGGAGCAAAAGCGGGGTGGCGCCTCCACCCTTCTATATATAGAGGGAGGGGTGTGGCCTAGGGTTCCCACCCCTAGGCCCACCCCTTAGGGCTGGCGCACCAAGGAGGTGGGGGGAGGAGTCCTCCCCCCAAGTCTCCTGTTTAAATCTCCCTTATCTTATCTTATCTTATCTTATCTTATCTTATCTTGGTTTTCAAATAAACTCCAAAATATCTTCTAGAACCTTCCGGAACATTCCGAAACCTTCTAGAATCCCCATACAAACACTCTGGAACATTTCCTAACTCAGAAAAAGATCCCCATTATATAAATCTTACTCCCCGGACAATTCCGGAGCTCCTCGTGATGTCCCGAATCTAATCCGAGACTCCGAACAACATTCGGTCTCCAACGCACATTCCATATCTACTTAAAAACAACTTCAAACCTTAAGTGTGTCACCCTACGGTTCGTGAATATGTAGACATGACGGAGACACCTCTCCGATCAATAACCATCAGCGGGATTTGGAGATCCATAACGGCTCCCACATACTCAACGATGACTTCGTGATCGATTGAACCATTAACATACGAAACCAATTCCCTTTGTCTCGCGATACTCTACTTATCCGAGGTTTGATCATCGGTATCTCCATACCTAGTTCTACCTCGTTACTGACAAGTACTCTTTACTCGTTCCGTGATATGTCATCCCTTGTGACCTAGTCACATGCTTGCAAGCTAACTAGATGACATTCCACCGAGAGGGCCCAGAGCATATCTATCCGTCGTATGGATGGAAAAATCCCAATCTTGGTCCATGAGCTTCAACACATACTTTCAGAATACCCAACGACACCTTTATGACCACCCAGTTACGAAGCGGTGTTTGATGTCATCAAAGTACCCATCCGGTGATGGTGATTAACACAACCTCATGGTCGAAGGATTAGGTTACTATGTATTTAAAAGCTTATAGCAATACGAACTTAATGACTTGATCTTATGCTACGCTTACTATGGGTGTGTGTCCATCACATCATTCTCCTAATGATACAACCTTGTTATTAATGACATCCAATGTCCATGACCAGGAAACCATGATCATCTATTAATCAACAAGCTAGTTCAACAAGAGGCTTACTAGGGACTCTTACATGTTTACAAAACACACAAGTATTAGTGTTTCCTAATAATACAATTATAGAATGTGATGCAAACATTCATCATAAACACAAAGATATAATAATAACCGCTTTTATTATTGCCTCTTGGGCATGTCTCCAACAAGTTTTATACTCTTTATGCTATCTATCCTATTTTTTTTCCAATAATCACAAATCACTAACTAAAAGTATAGAACTTTGGTAAAAGTAAAATAATAAAGCTTGCAAGTAAAACTTGGGATTGGTATAATCAAAATTTCATAACCAAGCATGCCTAATGCATCTTGCTTAGGTTAATACTTGCAAGTGTTAGCTTGCATAGTTAAGAAACTTGCAAGTAGTGATGGCTTGCATAGTTAAGAAACTTGCAAGTGTTAGCTTGCAATTAGTGATGGCTTTCATAGGTATAAGACTTGCAAGTGTTAGCTTGCATAGTTCTAGCTTGACTTGAGTAGTGCAGTGGTTGAAGTTTTCATCTTCTCCGTCTTGGTAGTACTCCTCCTCCTCGTATCCCGGGTCGGTACTATTGTCTATAAATAAATACGTGGTACACAATCACCAAACAATATTTAACTAATTCTATTTAGCACACTAAGGCTCACACTTGATGATCTAGCATCATCACAATCATCATATGGAATAAACACTTAGTTTTATTTATCTTATTTTAGAAAAGTAATTTCTACTCATTGAAAATAATAAAGATTTAATATTCTCCAATTAAAATATGGGATCATGTTGACACATGTCATCACCACATATTCTAATACATGGAAATGTGATTTAAAGTGTGGATCATATTTTATAACCTTAAGATTATTATTTAATAGAATTAGAGTGACTAGAAATGCCTATATAGCATTATTTTGGTACTAGTCCATATGGCTTCTTGCGCAGCCTCCGAAGCAGCTATGTATTCCGATTCAGTTGAAGATTTCGCCACAACGCTTTGCTTCGCACTCCTCCAGCTTACTGCAGCACCATTCAAAATAAATATGTATCCCGACTGTGACTTCGAGTCATCCGGATCGGTGTTCCAACTAGCATCGGTGTAACCGTTTACAACAAGCTGTTCATCACCTCCATAAGAAAGAACCATATCCTTAGTCCTCTTTAGGTACTTTAGGATATTCTTGACCGCTGTCCAGTGCTCCATTCCAGGATCACTTTGATATCTGCTAGTCAAACTAACAGAATGTGCTATATCCGGTCTTGTACACAGCATGGCATACATGATAGAACCTATGGCCGAGGCATAGGGAATATTATTCATCTTCTCTCTATCTTCTGCCGTAGCTGGACTTTGAGTCTTACTCAAGGTCTTACCTGACAACATGGGCACGAACCCTTTCTTGCTCTCTTCCATTCTAAACTTCTTTAGAACTTTGTCTAAGTATGTACTTTGTGAAAGCGCTATTAGGCGTCTTGATCTATCTCTATAAATCTTGATGCCTAGAATATATGCCGCTTCGCCAAGATCCTTCATTGAAAAACTATTATTCAAATAGGTTTTGACGCTATTAAGAAGTTCTATATCATTCCCAATCAACAATATGTCATCTACATATGGTACTAGGAATGCTACAAAGCTCCCACTCACTTTATTGTAAATACAAGCTTCTCCATAAGTTTGTATAAACCCAAATTTTTTGATTACTTTATTAAAACATTGATTCCAACTCCGGGATGCTTGCTTCAGTCCATAAATAGAGCGCTGAAGTTTGCATACCTTGTCAGCATCTTTAGGATCGACAAAACCCTTGGGTTGTACCATATACAACTCTTCCTCACTGTCACCATTAAGGAACGCCGTTTTGACATCCATCTGCCAAATCTCATAATCAAAATGTGCAGCAATTGCTAACAAAATCCTCACAGACTTTAGCTTCGCTACTGGTGAGAATGTCTCATCGTAGTCAACTCCTTGAATTTGTCGGAACCCTTTCGTGACAAGTCGAGCTTTATAGACGGTGACATTACCATCAGCATCTGTTTTTCTCTTGAAAATCCATTTGTTTTCGACAGCCTTACGGCCATCCGGTAAGTCCACCAAAGTCCACACTTGGTTTTCGTACATGGATCCCATTTCGGATTTCATGGCTTCTAGCCATTTGTCGGAATCTGGGCTCACCATAGCTTCCTCATACGTCGCAGGGTCATCAACGTTGTCCACCAACATGACGTTCAAGGCAGAGTCATACCAATCAGGAGTGGTATGAACCCTCGTTGACCTGCGAGGTTTAGCAGCAACTTCGACTGAAGTTTCATGATCTTTATCATTAGCTTCCTCTCCAATTGGTGCAGGCGGCACAAAAACATCTTCCGGTGCTGCGCTACTCTCAAATCCGAGAGAAGGTTCAATAACCTCGTCGAGTTCTACTTTCCTTCCAGTCACTTCCTTCGAGAGAAACTCCTTCTCGAGAAAGGATCCATTCTTGGCAACGAAAACTTTGCCTTCGGATCTATGATAGAAGGTATACCCAATTGTTTCTTTAGGGTATCCTATGAAGACGCACTTCTTCGCTTTGGGTTCAAGCTTTTCAGGTTGTAACTTCTTTACATATGCTTCGCAACCCCAAACTTTAAGGAACGACAACTTAGGTTTCTTACCAAACCACAATTCATACGGTGTCGTTTCAACAGATTTAGATGGTGCCCTATTTAAAGTGAATGCGGCTGTCTCTAATGCATAGCCCCAAAACGATAGCGGTAAATCTGTAAGAGACATCATAGACCGAACCATATCTAAGAGAGTTCGATTACGATGTTCGGACACACCATTACGCTGTGGTGTTCCCGGCAGTGTCAACTGCGAAAGTATTCCACATTTCTTTAAATGCATGCCAAACTCATAACTCAGATATTCACCTCCGCGGTCAGAACGCAGAAACTTAATCTTCTTGTTACGATGATTTTCCACTTCACTTTGAAATTCCTTAAACTTCTCGAAAGTTTCGGACTTATGTTTCATAAAGTAGACATACCCATATCTACTTAAGTCATCTGTGAAAGTGAGAACATAACGATATGCACCACGCGATGCTACACTCATTGGACCGCACACATCTGTATGTATTATTTCCAATAAGTCTGTAGCTCGCTCCATTGTACCAGAGAATGGAGTCTTAGTCATTTTTCCCATTAGACATGCTTCGCATCTTTCAAGTGATTCAAAATCAAGTGATTCAAGAAGTCCATCAGAATGGAGTTTCTTCATATGCTTCACTCCAATGTGACCAAGACGACAGTGCCACATGTATGTAGAATTATCATTCAATTTTGTTCGTTTAGCATCTATGTTGTGAACATGTGTATCACTACTATCGAGATTCAGTAAGAATAAACCATTCATCTCAGGTGCATTACCATAAAAGATATTACTCATATAAATTGAACAACCTTTATTCTCAGACTTAAAAGAGTAACCGTCTCGCAATAAACAAGATCCAGATATAATGTTCATGCTTAACGCAGGCACCAAATAACAATTATTCAAATTTAAAACTAATCCCGAAGGTAGATGTAGAGGGAGCGTGCCACCGGCGATCACATCAACCTTGGAGCCATTTCCAACGCGCATCGTCACCTCGTCTCTCGCTAGTCTTCGCTTATTCTGCAGCTCCTGTTTCGAGTTACAAATATGAGCAACCGAACCAGTATCAAATACCCAGGCACTACTACGATTACTAGTAAGATACACATCAATAACATATATATCAAATATACCTTTCTTCTTGATGTTGCCATTCTTCAGATCCGCCAGGTACTTGGGGCAGTTACGCTTCCAGTGACCAGCACCCTTGCAGTAGAAGCACTTAGTTTCAGGCTTAGGACCAGCCTTAGGCTTCTTAGCAGGTGCGGCAGCTTTCTTGCCGTCCTTCTTGAAGTTGCCCTTGTTCTTAGGCTTGCCCTGTCTCTTGAAATTGGTGGTCTTATTGACCATCAACACTTGGTGCTCCTTCTTGATCTCCACTTCAGCAGTTTTCAGCATGGACAAGAGTTCAGGCAACGTCTTGTTCATGCAGTGCATATTGTAGTTCATCACAAAGTTCTTGTAACTTGGTGGCAGTGATTGGAGGAGACGGTGAATCCCCAACTCATTAGGAATCGAATCCCCAACTCTTGGAGCTTGTTTGCGTACCCAGACATGGTGAGCACGTGCTCGCTAACGGAGCTTCCCTCTTCCATCTTACAGTTAAAGAACTTTTCGGAGGCCTCATAGCTCTCCATGGCCGCGCGAGTCTCAAAAATTAGCCTGAGCTCCTTAATGATCTCGAACGGGTCGTGGTGCTCAAAACGCTTTTGGAGCTCCGCTTCTAAACCGTACAGGATGGCACACTGAACTATGGAGTAATGATTTTTTCCGAGTGGCGTAAACATTCTTTACGTCATCGGTGGCATCATCTGCAGGTGGGTCACCTAGCGGTGCTTCGAGCACATAGGTCAACTGACCAGCCCTGAGGACGATCTTCAGTCCACGGAACCAGTCCGTGAAATTGCTTCCATTGTTCTTAAGCTTTTCTTTCTCTAGGAACGCATTGAAATTTATGGAGGGGTCACCATAATCTACAACAAATTTGCAAGTAGTTTAGACTAAGTTTATGATAAATTGAGTTCAAATTTAATTCTTAAATTAACTAGGTGAACTCCCACTCAAAACAACATCCCTCACATTGTCTTAGTGATTACACGAACCAAGTCCACTACACCAAGTCCGATCTTCATGAGAGAAGATGTAGTTTCATCGGCGAACAATCTTCATGTTCATCATATCATTTATATGACTCATGCTCTACCTTTCGGTATTCCGTGTTCCGAGACCATGTCTGTACATGCTAGGCTCGTCAAGATAACCTTAGTTTCCGCATGTGCAAATCTGGCTTGCACCCGTTGTATGCACACGTAGAATCTATCACATCCGATCATCACGAGATGCTTCGAAACGACGAGTCTTAGCAACGGTGCCAACTAAGGATGAACACTTTATTACTTGATATTTAGTGAGAGGGATCATCTTATAATGCTACCGTCGCGATCTAAGCAATACAAGATGCATAAAGGATTAACATCACAGGCAATTCATAATTAGTGTGATATGATATGGCCCTTTCTTCTCGCGCCTTTGATCTCCATCTCCAAAGCACGAACATGATCTCCATCATCACCAGCATTGCGTCAAGGTCAGTGGCGCCGCTTCATGGTTGTCCATCATCACTAGCAACTATTACAACTACTTGGAATAAAGCTATTACAAGATGAATATACACGTAGGCCTTAACATAATTAAAGACAACCATTAGGCTCCTGCCGGTTGCCATATTACAACAAGGATCATTGCATACATCAAATATAATCACAATCACATGATGACCATATCACATCACAAAACCCCTGCAAAAACAAGTTAGACGCCTCTAATTTTCTTTGCATGTTTTACGTGGTTTGGGGCTTTCGAATAAGAACGGATCTTACCTACGAAACTGAACCACAACGTTGATACAAGTGCTATCAAAATTTGCAAAGTGTAAATTGGATCTATACTATGGTGGGAGAGACAGACACCCGCAAAGCCACTTGTGCAAAGCAAGTTGCACGTTAAGCGTGGAGCAAGTCTCATGTGCGATGACATGTAAGGTTAGCCCGAGCCGCTTCATCCCACCATGCCGCAAGATGCAAAGTACACAAAGCAAAAGACGGCACGAGCACCAACGCCCACAACACCATTGTGTTCTACTCGTGCAACAGATCTACGCATAGACACGGCTCTGATACCACTGATGGGTTCGTAGCATGGAAAACAAAAAATTTCTATCGCAAGAACGAACAAAATCCAGATCTAATCTAGATAAAAGCCAAGATCTAATCTATTAGACATGTGCAACGAGATAGATCTGTACTAACCCTTGTAGACACGAAAGCGTTACGAGATTAGATCTCGTGGTTGATGTAGTCGATCACTTGCCGATCTCAAGATCGAGTGGACGATCCTTCCGGCGCCGCGTTCCGACAGCGCTTCCGCAGTCGGTCACACGTGCGGAGTCGAAGCAGACCTTCCTCTCCTCGTTCCAGCGAGCAGCGGAGGTAGTAGATCTCTCCACGGAATCCCAGCAGCACGACGGCGTGGTGGTGGTGGTGGAGTGGAGAATTCTATAGGGCTTCGCCTAAGCCTGAGCAGAAGGAAGGAGGAGGAGGGAGGCAGCTTGGGGCAAGAGTGGAGGAGCAAAAGGGGGGTGGAGCCTCCACCCCTCTATATATAGAGGGAGGGGTGCGGCCTAGGGTTCGCACCCCTAGGCCCACCCCTTAGGGCCGGTGCACCAAGGAGGTGGGGGGAGGAGTCCCCCCCCCAAGTCTCCTCTTTAAATCTCCCTTATCTTATCTTATCTTATCTTATCTTATCTTATCTTATCTTATCTTGGTTTTCAAATAAACTCCAAAATATCTTCTAGAACCTTCCGGAACATTCCGAAACCTTCTAGAATCCCCATACAAACACTCCGGAACATTTCCTAACTCAGAAAAAGATCCCCATTATATAAATCTTACTCCCCGGACAATTCCGGAGCTCCTCGTGATGTCTCGAATCTAATCCGAGACTCCGAACAACATTCGGTCTCCAACGCACATTCCATATCTACTTAAAAACAACTTCGAACCTTAAGTGTGTCACCCTACGGTTCGTGAATATGTAGACATGACGGAGACACCTCTCCGATCAATAACCATCAGCGGGATCTGGAGATCCATAACGGCTCCCACATACTCAACGATGACTTCGTGATCGATTGAACCATTAACATACGAAACCAATTCCCTTTGTCTCGCGATACTCTACTTATCCGAGGTTTGATCATCGGTATCTCCATACCTAGTTCTACCTCGTTACTGACAAGTACTCTTTACTCGTTCCATGATATGTCATCCCTTGTGACCTAGTCATATGCTTGCAAGCTAACTAGATGACATTCCACCGAGAGGGCCTAGAGCATATCTATCCGTCGTATGGATGGACAAATCCCAATCTTGGTCCATGCGCTTCAACACATACTTTCAGAATACCCAACGACATCTTTATGACCACCCAGTTACGAAGCGGTGTTTGATGTCATCAAAGTACCCATCCGGTGATGGTGATTAACACAACCTCATGTTCAAAGGATTAGGTTACTATGTATTTAAAAGCTTATAGCAATACAAACTTAATGACTTGATCTTATGCTACGCTTACTATGGGTGTGTGTCCATCACATCATTCTCCTAATGATACAACCTTGTTATTAATGACATCCAATGTCCATGACCAGGAAACCATGATCATCTATTAATCAACAAGCTAGTTCAACAAGAGGCTTACTAGGGACTCTTACATGTTTACAAAACACACAAGTATTAGTGTTTCCTAAAAATACAATTATAGCATGTGATGCAAACATTCATCATAAACACAAAGATATAATAATAACCACTTTTATTATTGCCTCTTGGGCATATCTCCAACAAGTTTTATACTCTTTATGCTATCTATCCTATTTTTTCCAATAATCACAAATCACTAACTAAAAGTAACTTTGGTAAAAGTAAAATAATAAAGCTTGCAAGTAAAACTTGGGATTGGTATAATCAAAATTTCATAACCAAGCATGCCTAATGCATCTTGCTTAGGTTAATACTTGCAAGTGTTAGCTTGCATAGTTAAGAAACTTACAAGTGTTAGCTTGCAAGTAGTGATGGCTTGCATAGTTAAGAAACTTGCAAGTGTTAGCTTGCAATTAGTGATGGCTTTCATAGGTATAAGACTTGCAAGTGTTAGCTTGCAATTAGTGATGGCTTTCATAGGTATAAGACTTGCAAGTGTTAGCTTGCATAGTTCTAGCTTGACTTGAGTAGTGCAGTGGTTGAAGTTTTCATCTTCTACGTCTTGGTAGTACTCCTCCTCCTCGTATCCCGGATCGGTACTATCGTCTATAAATGAATACAGGGTACACAATCACCAAATAATATTTAACTAATTCTATTTAGCACACTAAGGCTCACACTTGATGATCTAGCATCATCACAATCATCATATGGAATAAACACTTAGTTTTATTTATCTTATTTTAGAAAAGTAATTTCTACTCATTGAAAATAATAAAGATTTAATATTCTCCAATTAAAATATGGGATCATGTTGACACATGTCATCACCACATATTCTAATACATGGAAATGTGATTTAAAGTGTGGATCATATTTTATAACCTTAAGATTATTATTTAATAGAATTAGAGTGACTAGAAATGCCTATATAGCATTATTTTGGTACTAGTCCAATGTCACTGCATGTAAACCTAAATATTTTTACATATTCAGATAGATCTTATCAAATGTGATTTTTGAGAGTTGGAATCAACTCAAAAGCATTTATGGTTGATTTTTGAAAAATGTTTGAATGTGGAAAAGTCTCTGTCTTATTATTTTTGGTATAGGTGATATCTAACTCCAAATGATTTGAATCCAATGGGCTTGGATAGATAATTCAAATATCTTTCTAACAAAATCGGAATCATGCTATTTGGTTCAGTGAATCTCTTTGAATTGATTTTTGAATCTACTGATAGAATGTGGTTTTAATTAAATTGGAAAATCCTTATTTGAATGGCCAGGCCTGCGCGGGAAACTTAACGGGCCGGCCCAATCTGCACAGCACAGTGCAGCGGGCTGCTGACAGACGGGGTCCACTAGTCAGCGACTTAAACTAACCGAAACGGTATATGTGAATCTAGGCCCTACGATTAAAAGACGATCCAACGACGACAGTTCATCGTTGACGACGAACATCTCCGGCGAGGAATTAAACCTAACACGGCGGTGGGGGTCTGGTGAGGCTCACCTGGGCTCCAGCTAGGGTCAGCGATGGGGGCGAATGACGTGGTCGACGACGGTGGTTCGATCGGTGGTCGCGGCAGCTCCCGGGGCGATTTCAATCGACGACGCCCTTCTGCTTCTATAGTGGTGGGCTCCGGCCAAATTCCATCGAGGAAGAGCTCGCTTTTCTCCGAGAAGAAGTGTGGGAGGCTCAGAGAGGAGTGGGGAGTGTGTTGGTGTGGAGGATGGAGGCAGAGGGGTCTCTATTTATACCGTGGCAAGGGGACTGAGCGGCATGGGCTTGGGCTCGTCGATGACGACGATACAGGCGGCTAGCGGCGTGGTTGAGGGTAGGGGGCGGTGAAGTGTTCCCTGGCGGTCATCACGAGCGTAATGGCACGACACGGGGCGGTCTAGGTTGGTCGGGCACGTGCGGTGCTCTGTGCGGGAGCGATGGTATTCGATACGGTGCACGGGTGCTACGGGTCACGCGGCGGCGAACGGGGATGTCTAGGAGGTGGTGGTGATCATGGAGAGTGGGCGCGTGCGTGGAGAGAGCGAGGCGCGGTCTGTGCAAGGCGGTCGGGTGCGGCGCTCTGGCGCATTCTCGGCACGACGTAGAGACATAGGGCACGGCGTCGCTAGGGTGGTCCAGGGCCAGGCTATGGTCGAGGCTTGGACAGGGGGTGGCGGTGGACGGTGGCATGTCTGGTGCGTGTCGTGGGAGAGGGCGGCGTGGCCTCTGTCGCTCTGTCCACGGTCGACCGACGATGAGTACTTTCGGGCGGCGCTGCACTGGTGCACAACGGCTAAGGGGAGCTGGTCTGGTGCTGTTAGAGACTAGGGGAGACAAGGGAGTGAAGAGGGAACCAAATTGGTCTAGGATCACTACTCAAACAGTGAAGTTAGGCCAGAGTTAATTAGTGCCTGCCAAGTGTTTGTTTAAATGGCCGCAAGAAAATTAGTTTGAAATTTTCAAATGAAATTTGGTGAGTGATTTGGGCTTAAGCTTGAGTGTCTATGATTGCTTGGACAAGGCAAGGTGAAATGATTTGGATGGTTTTGTGTGATCTTACCATATGAACTAGATTCAAATTTGAACTATCCTTTAAATTAATTTGAAAATATTTTCCGTGGGTTTGCAAAGTGGGCCTTGGTTCACTTTTACTTGGTCTAGCAAGGGGTGAAAAGAAGTAGAAATGTTACTGTTAGAAAATCTCTTCTAGGAACAATCAAAGTGGCCTAGTGGTTAACTTTGGTCAAAATGACCATTTGGTTATTTATTTCATATTTGATTTCTTTTTCTTTTGATTTTGCTTGTAATTAGCCTAGATGATGTAGCATTCATCTTTAAACTATTTCTCATCATTTTTAGCAATTAAACATGGCAAATTCAATCAATCCTACACTAATGCAAAACACACATACATTCATATAGATTTTTGAAATAAAAGTTTTTGTTAACCCTAAACTTGAGTGATTAGAACTTGATAATCTTGATTAGTATTTTTAGGGTGTTACAGAGGGATGCACCTATCTACGGAGATCGACGTGCTCTTCATCAACAAACTACACCGAGAATCTTCTGCTACTTTAATCGGTTAGTTCATCTAGATCTATCTCACGTGTTCTTGCATAGTTCAATATTGGTGTGTTCGTTGTACTAGAAAATTTTAAATTCCCTATGGGATCTCCAATAGATTCGTCATTGACTGTTTAGGAAAGAGAAGTGCACCAGTAAAAAGTCTAGTGTGGTGATAATTTAAGTGGAAACCAAATCCTATTCTATAGCCTGAATTGAGCAAAGTATAAATCTCTAGCTCACGCTGAGATGGCGAAATCCAGAGGGATACACAGGTTCTACGGAGAGGGAGGAAGAGCATATACACCACCCGGGTTTTAGGTGGGAGCTCATATACATGAACCCGGTCAGTGTATATGACCCGTCGCACACCCTAGGTGTGTTTTTGGGCCAGACCATATAACGCGATCTGGTTTTTGTCTGGTTTTCCAGCCGCACACCGTCAATGTCTTTTTGGGCCAGGCCATATAACGCGATCTGGTTTTCCGTCTGATTTTCCAGCTTGATTTCTTGTTTCATGTCGTCCAATTTTCTAGTCCGGTTTTTGGTTTTCTACCGGTTTTGAAAAAATGCTCGAACATTTTTAAAATTTAAATATTTTTAAAACGTAAACATATTTTAATCTAAGATTTTTTCTAAATCAGAACATTTTTTTAATTTAAATATTTTTTGAATCTATTCCTTTTTAAACTTGAACAATTTTTAAATCTAAACTTTTTTGAAATTTTACATTTTCAAATCCAAAAGAAATAAGGAATGAAAAACGGGAGAGAAAAACACACCTAAGTGGGTTCGACCCATACCTTGAAAAATAATTCTATAGGACTTGGTTCACAAATTCACATGCTGGACCAACTCTAGGGTTTAAGGTTTAGGGTTTAGGGCTACTGCATTTGACACGTGGTCAAAAAAAAGGGAAAATCACATAATTTAGTTGTCTATTTATAGATCTAAACTGCCACGTGTCAATTGCAAGAGTTGGTTCAGACATGTGAATTTGTGGACCAGATCTTATAGAATTATTTTCCGGTATACAGCTTTTTTTTTGGAACAAAACGGATAATATTGTCTCATTTTATTTAAAAAAAGCAGAAAAGAATTGACCGGTTGATTAGCGAGAACCAGACTAAAACCGATACAGACATCCAGGCCGACCATCGTGGAACACGACCGCCTCGAGAGCACACGTAGCCAACCTGGCCACCAACATAAAGGTTTTTCTGTTTTCAGTTTGCATAATAAATCTTTTTTTTTGAGTGGGTTTGCATAATAAATCAAGCTGCCTGTTCTGGACTCTGGTGTCCTTCTTCGCTTCCGGATGGGTTTCACGGATGCGCTGTGGCCTTGACCTTCACGCTTCACGGCCTTGGGCCAGCTACCGTGACATTCTCCTGGATTCGTGAAAGGCCTACAACCCAGTCAGCGGCGCACCCTGGAGGCCCACGCAACACATAGTAGCTGGTAAACCCAGGGGGTAAAAGGGAGAAATGCATTTATGCAAGAAAATGTGTACCCTTCTCTGAGCTCTGTCAGTTTCTCCTCCCAAATCCAGCCAAAACCCCTCTCCCTCCCCTCTCTCCCTTGCCCGCTCCGTACGGCGACCGGCGGCGGAGGCGGAGGCGGAGGCGGCGATGAGCGCGGTGAACCTGACGAACGTGGCGGTGCTGGACAACCCTACCTCTTTCGTCAACCCCTTCCAGTTCGAGATCTCCTACGAGTGCCTCGTCGCCCTCGAGGACGGTGCGTTCGCGTCTTTCAATCCCCCTCCTACCCCGAATTTTTTGATTGCTGTTGTTTTGCGTGTTTACAGGAGCTCGTTTCGATGCTGTGATGATCTATAAGTTTTTTTCTCCCCGATTCGGTTGCTGGATATACGAGGCTGCTAAAACTGAAATAGGGGCGTGAGCCTGGGATAACGCGAGTTGTATTCTAGGGTTTTAGGGTGGCGGCGGAGCAGTTTGGACTCGATGGGATTGAATAAATTGCTCGGAATTCTGGGCGAGGGTGTGATTGGTTTCGACTACTTGTTGATTGGTGCATTTTGATGAGTGAATGAATGGTTTATTAGATCATTGCCTTCAGCCTTGACAATAAAACAGAGCTCTGAACTGAAAGCAGATAAGTTTCAGCAGGAAGTAGCACATATCGATCAGGTAAGCCACCTGGTATCATGATGCTTAGGGTCTCAGTTGCCTCTGGGAAATAGTATCGTCCTCTGACAGTGAATTTTTGTAGTATTGGATTCAAATCCTTAGGTACACCTCATTATACTGACAGGACATGAACTGACATACAAGTCTCGGGAAAAAGCATTATAGCATGTGTGAAGTGTGTTTTTCATTCACTTTATATGCTTAAATGTCTTCACAACACGACCTGTATATTGTATTGAAGTGATATGCTGTTGGTAATTTACTATGCAAGTTTGATGGACTTTCTGATTTATATGTATTTAACCTTCAGTTTAAGAATTATGGATTCTAATTGATTATCGTTAGGCTGCTGGATATTGTTCCTTAAATAGGGCCATACTATCAAGATATTTGACTAATCTACAGGTTCTTCCATTGAGTTTTCTAAAATTAAGGCGTTGACAATTTTGGTCTAGCAAATGTATATTATACTTGGCATGCGCATCAATGCCCCCAAGGAGATTAATTTGGATACCAACATTTGATTAATTCCCTGTATAAAACTCAATGGTTTATCAAATACAAATACTTACTGGGATTTGTACTCATGTTTCATTTCTGCTTCCATTAGTGCTGTGCTCATGGGGAAACAACTCTCGATAATAGGATCATACTTTTTTTCTCATCTTGGTACTTTCTTACTACGGCACCTTTTCATCAGTCTATCATACTGTTTGGGCCCAATACACAGTTGTTGGCTAATTTTCTGAAACATTTCTTCCTACAAATCAGTGCAATTTATCATTATGCCTTTAGTGGTCATTTTCTTACAAATTTCACATTACTTTTACTATGAATTAACAACTTCACTGAGAATATTTTTTAGTTTGTACTGCTATTGTGGAAGGAGCTTATCTAAATGCCCTAGGTATATAAATTAACAACTTCACTGAGAATACTTTTTCCTTTCTTTGGTGTTTCTATTTTTGGTTTGGTACATGTTTATGCACGTGTCAGGCCAGTGAACATTTGCGCTGCTGCTGATCTCTTTAAATTATAACCTGCCTCTAACATTGGTGAAAAGTTGTGCAAAAGCTTTTTGCACGTTCTCTAAAGTAGCTGTTTTACTTGACCTATTTAACTGTTGAAGTTATCATTTGTTGTGACTTCAGAGTACTGTGGAAGTGCTAATAATTCCTTTGTTCGTCGGCCTTTCAGATCTGGAGTGGAAGCTGATATACGTTGGATCAGCTGAAGATGAGAATTATGATCAGCAACTTGAGAGTGTGTTGGTTGGCCCTGTGAATGTCGGGACATACCGTTTTGTTCTGCAGGTAAAATAGGCCATGTTATACTGACTTATGAGTTTGTGATCTGCATCATGAACTCTGATAAGAAAATGTGGTTTCATAGCTGTGCAAAGATCTGCATGCCCATATTGCAGTGGGCCAGCTGCCCGAGCTCTAAGTTTGCGACATAAGACTGATACGCCTTCTGTTTTGTTTTGTTTTCAGGCTGACCCGCCGGATCCCTCAAAGATCCGCGAGGAAGACATAATTGGTGTCACGGTGCTTCTGTTGACTTGTTCGTACATGGGGCAGGAGTTCATCAGGGTAGGTTACTACGTGAACAATGATTATGATGACGAGCAACTCAGAGAAGAACCCCCAGCGAAGCTGCTGATTGACCGGGTGCAGAGGAATATTCTGACTGACAAGCCCCGAGTCACCAAGTTCCCCATCAACTTCCATCCTGAAACCAGCGCAGGACAGCAGCAAGAGCAACCACAAGCTGAAAACCACGCAGGCGAAGGGGCCAAGCCCAACACAGATGATCCATGAGCGGAGTTGAAAACCTGCAATGTCAAACTTTTGATCTGCATGCCTACTAGGACAGGCTGCAATATCAGATGGTTTCCTGGGATGGCTATCTGAACTGTCTGTTCTGGTTTCTCAGAAGCTGTGTGCACCACTAAACTAGAGTGCTTTAACCAAAGGCTCGCATTGGTTAGTCAAATGCATGTAGTGGCTAGATTCTGACGCACTACTGAAATGTTGCATCCTTTTGCTAGCGTTGAACTGTAAGATCTTCATCCAGTGATCGGTTCCAACCTTAGTTGTCTTCGATTCTGTCTGCAATGGCAAGATTTTGCACATATCCATGTCCTGTTATAAACCAGATACATGCTCCTATTATCTGTGACTTGATTGTGGTGGTGCTTCGTGCTCGTTGCCTTGTTTTTGTCAGCAGGTTGCTAGTGGCCGGAAGTGGCACTCTTGGGGCTCAAATGCGTTTCGCATACCTACAGTAATAAACAAAACTGATGAGGTTACGAGTAAATGTGCGATGCATCTATGCAGTAAGAAACGAAATTGATGAGGTCATGAAGATTCTTTGTAACCTGAAAAGTTAAATTGATTTAACTCTCAACTTGTGAACTCGGTCTATGATGTGTTTTTGCTTTCGACAAGAGCTTCGAAGGTACTACTAATAGATGCCAATATTTTTTCTTCGTCTTACCACAGTGGTTTCAAAAGTTGTCATTCAAACTGTATGTTTTTTTAGCGGAGTAGTGGCCAAACTGAGGTGGCACAAATCATCCAACCCAAACTCCCAAAGTATTGGATGCAAAAATTATAAGTGGCCCAATATGGGCCCGAATGATCAAAATCCCTCGCTCCTTCAGTCCTTCCTCTCTCGGTAGGGACCTGCACTGCCGCCGCCTCCCCGCCGCCGCCTCGCAACAATCCGCGCCTCGCCGCCCGTGGTTACAGCCGACCAGCTCTGCTCCGCTCACCTCTCCAGATCCGCCTCCGGTCTGTCCCGTTGATCCCGGCTCCGTCCCGTGGCCCTCCTCCGCCCCGGCGTTTCTCTGAAGTTTTTGAGCTTTGACATGTAAGAGGGTGCTCTCTGTTGCAATCTATCACATATGCAGTGTTAGTTGATGTATGGTTGATTCCGCGCTAGTATTGTTGCAAAGAGTTGGCAGTTCCATGGATTTCTGCTCTCTTTCTATCTATGATGTATGGGTATGCCTTTCTATTTCCTTTATCCAAAAAAATGTGTATGTCTTTCTGGAATTCTTCATATCTTGTGCAAATTGTTAGCATATGTCTTGGGAAAGCTATACTTGAGGGTTCACATGATAATTGATGCATATATGTATACTTGATGCAACTTGGTCTGTCTATTCTTGCTAAGACTGCAACCATGCGCTGTTCTTTGTTATGCAGAAAGAAAAGAAAAGCTGTTTTAAATGTATGTACTGCTGCTTGGTTTAGAGAATGAGATGTACGTACACTGATGCAATTGCTCTAAAAACAGTCCATCAGGACGCTAAAAAACTTCCGTTTATCTGACTTGTTCTCAAGTAATGGTAACACCATACTTTTATTGTAATTCAGCATTTTATGAATAGATTTTCTGCATGCTTGCCGTCGCGGTTTGTTCCCCCTTCATGATTGCCACCACCTCTTCCCTGGTGTGACCACATGCCCTCGCCACACATCCCTGCCATCTCAGGTGTCTGCCTTCTCGCCGTACCTGCTGGTATCATAGTGGCACTCTGTCCTCGCTGCCGCCCCAGATCCTCCTTTCTGACCCTTCTTTTGCTTCTCAACCGCTGCTGCCTTAGTAATGTATTTGGTGATAACTGGTGGCTATAAAGATGAAGATGGGTAAACAGGATTTGGGAGCTACTTATCCTGACCCGATTGAATAGCATTTGCGTTGATGAGCTCATCTACTGTTATTCCTCTGAACCCTTTATTGGACAGGAGTAATTTTGTCTTGTACAGTTCTTATGATGTGTTTGTGGAGTAGATTCCTGCTGTCCCCCTGAAGGCTCCTTATAACTGAAAATTTAAAAATGCTTGCAGGACTGGGTCTAATAAGCAGGAGCTCAACTCTAAGAAAAAGCTCGAGAAGAAGCTCAGCTTCTACACAAGTAAGTGTACCCTTCCTGTTGAGGTTCATGATTTTTCTTCCATGTGCTCCTTCTGGTAAGGTGTTTCTGTGTTGTTCTTGTGATCATGTAATACATATTCTGGATCATGCATTACTGTGTGTTGAGCAATGCAGTTTGAAATTACTTAAGTCGATGATAATTGCCTCTAACCATATGACTTCTGTGCTATCCTGAAAGTGAATGCTCTGATCATTACAAAATCATTTTGTTGTGGCAGATAGCTGCTTAATGCAATGAGGAATTGTTGCAAAATACTAATTTGTTCCTTTATTAACCCAAGCACTTCTACAAGGTTATTTTTGGTAGATTTCAAAAGGCTCACTTTGCTCACCCATCTGCGCAAGACTAGATTGTGCATCGTTTTTTCATGTCACCTAATGGACCCAAATAAATATTATAAAATATACTATCTCCCTTCCAAATAAGATTTGAAAACAGAGGAAGTTTTAAGCAATTACCAACTTACTATACTTTTCTAGAAAAGAACCAAACACCCAGCTATGCTAACATTGATTTCTCGAGTTATTGCTCATTTACTAATGTGGGTAAGTTCCCCCGCCTAGTGATGCAAGGTGGGCGATGGTTCCAAACGTAAATAAAATTTCTTAAATATTCCTAATATCTGGGCATTGCGTCCACCCAGAACATTAAAAAAAGTTCCTCCACCTTTTTTTCATGTGCTTGTTTACCATGAACCATCAAAAGACTGGTGTAAAGCGCAACATGATGTGGCCCTCCTGGTGTATAGTGCTACATCTGGACATACATGGTCCAAACTGCAACTACGATAATAAAATCTGGTCCAAAATGCAATTTACTCATAGTATAACCTGCTCTTTTCTACTCCCTTCATCCCAAAATGTAAGGCGTCTAAGATTAGTCAAAAGTCGACGTTTTCTAAGTTTGACCAAGTTTATACGCAAAATATGAACATCTAAAATATTGAATCAATATCAATATTTTCTCAACATGTCCATTCAATATTGTAGATGTAGATATTTTTTTCTAAATATTTGGTCAAAGTTAGTAGGATTTGACTTTTGACCAATCTCAGACGCCTTACATTTTGGGACAGAGGGAGTACATATTATTTGCACTTATCTAGTATCTTCATTTTTGGAACTCATATGTACTTCAGGACCATCAACTTCCTGTATAATAAAGTGTAAATGAGATAGCGCCTAGTTAGAGTATTGTACTGTAAATGCTGTTGTGCATTATGCTTGATGATTAATTTTATTTCATGTATGTGTATTGCATTTTGCTTCTTGTACTTAGCCACCTTGAATGTTAATAATATGGCTTGTTTTGTTTGGCTAAACTTATAGTGTAACTCATTGGACTCTTTTGCTTGTCATTTCAGAAGTGAAAGATACAGTTACCTCCCTAAACGCTAAAAAGGCTATCAGTAAGGTACTAAGGTGCTTCTAATCCTGTCCTTTATTAGCATAATTCCTTTTTGTCGCCTTTTGCATGCCTGTGCAATATTGTGACTTTGTTTGTCCATTTGATAGTTTGGTTAAACCAGAAATATGCATTATTGTTCTTCCTTTATTGAACCCTATATACACCTGCTGGTTATTGACTTAGAATGACATTTAATATGTTACAGTTGGCTGATGTTGCTATGATGCTATATTGTCTATTTCTGTATTCCAATGATACTGTTATATTCACAACAAATAATCGGGTCACATGCGAGGGAAGCTGTCCAATTGGACTTCATGTTGTGTTCGAGTTGAGAAAGAACTAAGGTTTCACCATCAATACCAGTATAATAAACCTAAGGACTTGCCCCTTGAATACGGTGGTGGATCTTTTGAGAATGTCGGTTGAATCATGGATCTTGATTGCAATGAGGTGGATGGATTGCAGATTTTGGTTTAGCTTACTCTAATGATAATGATGAAGCAATGTATCTGCTTGAAGGAACACTGACAGGGGGTTAAGGGGGCTAGTTATTAGCAGTATTTAACCATAGCCCAGTTAAAACTAACATAGATGATTGTCCTCTGGTTTCCTATTTGCAAAATTCTACTCCCTCTGTTTCAAAATATAAGATGTTTTAGTTTTGTGAAAGGAGTTTATCTAGACATCTTTTTGTGTGCAGGTTCATGTAGGTGTGGAGTGAACCTACACACTAAAAGGGGTCTAGGTACACTCTTTTCACAAAGCTAAAACATCTTATATTTTGAAACGGAGGGAGTAGCTCTTATTTGAAATCTGAAAACTGATAAATTGCAGTATTTGACCATAGCCCAGTTGAACCTAACAGTAACATAGGTTTCAGTTTCAGTTTAGCCTGGCATAGTGCCCGCCTTGGCTATCCTCGCGAACAACCATCTGGCCGTCACGGCAGAACATTATCGGGTCGTCCTGGTACAGCCAGGTGATGGAAGCGTCGACGAAAGCCTTCTCACAGAGTCGGACTCGTCAGCCAGCGCCCCCACCAGCTGAGGAAGAGGGATGAAGCCAACAAGGCGCCAACATGACCACTCAAACCCAGTGATAAACCCTAGGAACGGTGGTGAGCACCGAGTCCTGTGATCTTTCAGGAATTCAGGCAGCTTTACCGTTGCAAGCCAACGGTTGCAGACAAGAGAAGCGGCAAGGGTGGATTTCAAACCTCCAAGGTGAGCAAGTATCTCCATAAGGAGGTTTTCGTCATTGAAGACGTCACCTGCTGACATGGCTTGCTGGAGACTGAAGAGAGTTAGTGGGCTAGCTTCGTCCCTAGAGGTGGCCATGGCGTGCTGGGGTTGGAAGGGAGTAATGGAAGAAGGAGACTTCTTTGTTCTGTGTGCGCTGAGTATCTATGACACAACCAACGCTCGGTAGTTGTAACACCCTCGAATCGACCCTATGCAAGTTTTAGCACTTCCCGCCAAACCCGCATAGAAACGATTCAAGGACGCCCACCAGGCACTTTCGTGCGGGTGGAAAACGAAGTAATACCATTACACAACAGTCCTCGATGGGACCCACAGAACAGATATATATATACAACACGACTCCTCAAGTCAAGAATACAGATATACAATACAAAGATCCAAATCACCTGAAAATCGATAGGGCGTCCGACTACGGACAAGATGCAAATTGGGCTAAGAGCCCTGAAGAATAACCAATGGTGCCCATAACCCTGCCCAGGCCAAGCCGGAAGGGTAACCCTGCTAACGACGTCGATCTCAAACCTGCTAAACAAAAGGGGTGCTGACAACGGGCAAAGGAAAAAGAGGAGCGTTAGTACTGAGGCCAGTACATGGCGAGGCTAGAATTCGGCGGTCCTCGCCTACACAGGTATGGTGGACTGAAGCGGCAGCGCAGCGACACTAAACCTATAGAGACTCTGTAATACTGGCGACTATCAGAGAGAGATAAGAGAGACCTATTCGGATCCAACCTGACACTAACACCAAACATACCCATCCTGGTATTCCCCCTCGAGACCAAACGAGGAAGTCAAGCCGAGGAAACTCACACGGTTGGCAGTTTTATTTAATCTTTCCATGGCAGTTATCCAACTTACTAGTCATCTCAGATGTAAGTCAAATTATAACAGTAAACTTTAGTTATAGTTGTCTATGATCGAGAAACTGTGCTCCAAGTTGTCCATAACCGCGGACACGGCTTTTCGAAAAGATTTAACCCTGCAGGGGTGCACCAAAGTATCCACACGCACTTCGACCGTTTTTGCCAGATCAATTAACATACACCCATCGGTATGTCGGCGGGGCCTAAGTCATGACGTTTCCCAGACCCAAAGCAAGTACATGGGGGGCCACCCCACTAAGCTACCCGCAACGAAGTCGGCCGGCTCCGGGACGGACCCAGGGTTTGTGCCAATGGCTGTAAACGACTGGGAACCCGAAAGTGTGACTGGGCTTGTCGATACCGCGAAAACATTCCACATCCTAAACAGTACAGGTGCTCCACGCACAATCTTAAATAAAGCAGTAAAACATGGCATAAGTACAGAATAGTAATAAAGCCCCAAACTACTTGTGGCCCCCGGTACAATACTTTGAAAATCAGGTAGTAAGCCGATGGGGGTGCCCACACACCCCACCTGTGGTTAGCGCGCTCGATCTCGGAACAGGTGTCAAGAACTCGGGTCCTAGGGGACACTAGTGAGCGGTTAAGAACCAAATATTGACTATTACCCACCGGTGCCTCTGCATTATATCTACCAGCAACAATAATTAATAAGCTGTAATTAGAATCGTGATCAGCTCCACCATTAAACATCTGCCAACCTCCCAACAACTGTGGAACATCGACGACACGAAGCAACTACGACTCGCAGGGCCAACTGTCCAACAAGCAACAGGTAATAGGAGGTGTCCCAGGCAATATAACGGCTGCAGGAATATAACGGGTACGGAACACTAAAGCATCGTGACACGGATAGCAATAGATCAACAGGAGGAAATAAAGACTATAAATGCAAAATAGGTAGAAGGGGAAGGGATGCTCGCCTGGGAAACACTGCCGACGGATCATATCCGAAGAACTTGTCGATACTCGCATCAACTCATCGACCTAATCCGCGAAGAAGCAAACACTAGAAGAAACACCGGATGCAATATTTAATACTACGGCAGAAGATCCGGCATGATTATGATATGATGCATGACATGGCAAAGATGCAGTGCAATAAGTCAATATTAAGCGGAACCGGGGTCCCGACAATTAATTAAACGGTTCAAGTTATTTAGAACCCCGCAATTTAAATGTTGTCTTAACAAGGCAAGACATGGCATCGGTTCGCTACTCAAATTTAAATGAGACCAATATAAGACTAGATTAGCCCGCATATAGTCTCCATATTTAGTTATTAGATGAATTGACTAAATGCCCGAAACCCACATGATGAGATGCAAGCATGAACCATTTAATATGCAACAGTTATATAGATGGCACTTTATAAAACAGGGCTAGAAAATGGTCACACATGTCGGATCGACGATCTTGGGGTTCACCGGGGTCGATGGGTTCGGTCTTGGCGGGATCGGTCTTCGGACTCCGGGAACGGGGCTCCAGGATCCGTGAGGGGATCTTGGCATCCAGGGTTTCGGCGTCTTCGGATACCGGGGTCGGGGTTCGGGACCTTGGCGAACTTGGCGTCCGAGATGGAGATCATGTCGTTTCGTGACGGTCTTGTCGACGGGACCGAGATGGCAATGAACACCTTGTCATAGACACGGTTCTGGACAGTATCCTTCGGTGGCACCACACTACATCCACCGCAACTTCACCACATATCGCAACACCACTAGCACCGAAGAGGATCAAAGGCAGGAGCAAGGCATATGTCATCAAACAGATAAGTGCAAGTGAACTTGGAACTGCAGATACCCATGCGAGCAGAGGAGTGTCCGAGGATACGCTGCCTACGCACTTGAATCAGGTAGAAGAGGAAACTGGGCAGCGCCAAGCATGCGGTCGCAGCCATGGCGAGGTGGCAGCGGAGGGGCGCAGGCGGGGCCGGCCGGAGGTGGGGTCGGCGCGGCCTCGGGGTGAGGCGGCTGACGACCGGCGGCGCGGTACCTGGGAGGACGGGGCCCAGGCGACGGCGACCCCGGCAGCGGAGGCGGCGCTGAGCTCGGGAGGCGGGGACGACGGCGAGGTGGGGGCCCGCGGCGGCGAGCAGGAGGAGAGAGGGGCGGCCCCGGCGGCGGGCCGGCTCGAGAGGGACGGGACGGCGGGGACGGGGGGGAAGGAGGCGCGCTGCGGAGTCCATTGGGGCGACGGGGCCGAGCACGGCCATGGATGTCGGCGAGGTGGGCGAGGCGGAGAGGAGGACCGAGATGAGGGCGTCCCATGGCGGCGGAATCGCGAGCGGATGCGGAGAGCGCGGGGGAAGCGGGGCGGACGGCTTCGGCCGGCGAGGGGACGGCCGCGCGGCGGCGGGATCTAGCGGCGGCCGGAGTCGAGAGGGGCATGGAGAGGACGCGGGGTCGGCGAGCTCTTCCGCGGGGAGGACGACGCGAGGAGGGTGGCGGCGAAACGCGGGATCTGGAGGTGCAGGGCCGGCCGGCGGCGAGGAGGCACAGGCGCGGCCACGGTCGGAGCAGCAGGGGACGGCGGAGCGCGCTGGGCTCGGGGCGGGCGCGCGGCTCGAGGAGAGGAGGCGGGGTAGACGCGGTAGGTGGGAGGGGAGAATTCCCGAGGACGCCTGGTCGGTGGTGGGGTCAGGGGAAGGGGTCGGCGACGGCTGTCCACCCAAGAGAGGTGGGGCCCGCGCGTGGTAGGTGGCCTGGTACGTGCGTGCGGGGGGGTGTGGCCAGCGCGATGGGTGCGTGCTGCTGTGTGTGTTGCGTGTGTGTGGTGTGTCGCGCGGGTGCGTGCCTGGGGGTGAGGCAGGGGAGAGCGGGGCTGGTGGGGCCAACGGGGAGAGCGGGAGCGGGGCGACCAGGTGGAGTGGGGATCGGCGCCCAGGTGTGTGGGAGTTGGTGGACGGCGGGAAAGAGGAGGAGGTGGGTGGAGTGGTGGACTGGTGGGATGATGTGGCGTGCAGGGATAGGCTGGAGTGAGGTGGAGGTGTGAGGTGGAGGGAGGGGATTGGCAAGGGTGAGGTGGAGGGAGGCTGGGTAGGATAGGATTGGGTAGAATTAGGATTAGATATTTTTAGACTAGGGTTTTGGAGGTGGCCGGCCGGGCTTTCGGGCCTGGCGGGCTGCCTCCTAAAAACAACTGGAAAAATTTATTTAATTAATACGGGGCTTTTGCAAACCGTATTTAGACAAACCAAAATATTTCAGAGACCCGGGTTTGATTTAGAAAACAAAGTAGGCTTTTCGAAATAGTTTGGAGACAAACCATGCAAGATGATGACGATGCTCAAATGCAATGTGGCATGATGACATGAGCATGCGGTCATGATGATGCAATGCACAAAACACCGCGATTTTCTAGTAGTGGTTTTTGCGGGGCGCCACAGTAGTACTCTTGATACCACACATCATGTGCAGATTCATCCATTTGCCCACTGTACAAAACAACTCTCCATTTGTCGTTGGGTACAGAGGCGTGCCCTGAAAACGTGGAATAGGTCAGTCTAGTTGTGGGAGGAAATTCTAGCATTGGATCAGACCCACTTTCAGGTTTTGGGTTTTCCACCCGGTGGTATTTTGTGTTTTGCCATTTGGGAAGTGTCGATAGGTAGATGATGATGACAGACTACCAATCGTCAGACCTTAGCACGAATACACAGAAAAACTACAGATAAAGTGATACACATAACAGCTAAAACTAATAACATACTACACTGCCCTGCAATTAAACTGATATCTTTTAGACTTTTTTGTTTTTTGTCTAACATGAATAATACCAAGGTTGTTCGCGAGGATAGCCAAACGTTATCTACATGTATCTAGCATGTGTAGGTACTCAATTGTAACAAATCGAGTTGTAAAGGCTAGATAGATAGGAATTCCTCCTTGGTTGGAAATGTGCAGATCTTTTTTCCTACAGCTACAAAAATGATGCGTGGCCAATTACCATTAAAAAAATGGTTTGGGTTTCGACTGCTAAATGTGCTCCCATGTATATCTTTTGTGTCTACTACCCTCATGTCCTTAGTGTTGTGGATGTTTCTTGCATATGTGATGCATGTAGCTAATTACTGCGTTGCAAATTTCTTGCCTATCAAGCAAATATATTTACAGCTGTTAAAGGATGCCTTTTCCTTTTCCACATTAGCCTGACACTACTGGTTGTTTACTTATGTGTTCTGTACCCAATACAGAAGTTCACATTCAGCTCTCATCAAGTGTTGTGCTCTCCCAGTTTGTCACATGAATGTATTTGTTGGTGTTGAAAAAAGATATTTTTCTTGTCCAGAGCTGGACGAGAAAAATGTCTCTGACAAGCTGTCCTACTGGCAGTTTGTCTTATTTTTGTTGCTGCTGGCTTCTGGGTACCCCATATGCTGCAATTAATCCTACAGAGAAGAAATTCACACGCAGTTGTTATACTCTATGGCTCATTTTGAGTTCCCTGTCTGCAGAAAAAGAAACAGAGGAGCCGTCAGAAGAAACTGAAAGCATATGATTTCTCAGAACTTTCTGAGTTCCTTCCTGAAACAGCTAGCTCACAGCAGCAGACTGAAGTAAAGCTTAACTGCAAATCAAAGCAGGCTTTAGTGTAATACTCACTTGACTCTGTCCTCCGGTCTTGTTCTTTGCTTTTCTCCATCGTTAGTTTCAATACCTGCTTTGTTTTTCAGGCAACGGGAATCTGCTCAACTAAACTCCGTACTGAACAATCCTCAGTTCCAGCTAGACCCATTTGCGGCAATTCACCAGCATCTGGTATTAACACAACCACCTTCATCCATTAAAGAAGACGAGCCTGCGAAGACTGGGAAGAAATCTAGGAAGGACAAGAAAAGGAAGAAGAAGAAGAACAGCAACAATGCTTTGTCGACCTCTCAGTCGATGGATATCTGATATTACCAAGTAACTTATCTAATGAAATGAACACAGTTATTTCGTTATTTTGGTTTTAAGGTGACCTTTGTCACGTGTGAGCATGAAACTGTCAAATTTTGGGTACCAGTGTGAGATTTCTCTGCCAGAACTTCCCAGAGTGCTAATTCTCGAAAAAAGAACTTCCAGTTTGCTTGTAAACATCACTCTGAAGGTTCTGGTTTAGCTCATTGTACAGGTGATGCTCATGCAATTCCATTTCACCATGTGCTATCAAATGCTATAAGTCACTGGACAAGCCCATTGCTGTGTTAGGATCAGTAATATATTTTCTTCCGAGTTTCTGTTTTCGAATTAGTCCTTTTGTCTGCCGATTTTCTGTAGAGATTCGAGGTATAGAACTGTGTCATCTGAAGAATTTCTTCTCGTGAACATGACTGGATAGAATGTGCTCTGTATTTGCATCTTGTAGTGTTCTTAAGTTTTGTTATGGTCGTTAATTTGACATACCATTTGTACTGTCCTTTAATATTTGTAGCATACATAATTGAAGTTTATTTAAAGAGTATAAGGTCAAGGACCAGGTATTGTTGCCTTTGTTGAACCAGGTATTTCCATTGCACCTTGGAGTTTGATCTCTTGGACCGGGATGACCCACACAGATTTTGTAATTTGTATCAGGCCTGGACATTTCAGTGGAGAATCGACAGTTAAACTATTCGGACCCATCCGTTAGGCTGGTCCTAGTGGGAGTATCATAGTTAGTATCATGCATGCCATGTTGGTAAAAATATGATGTGACACAACAGTTAATGAAGAAAGAGATGGTTAGAGTATCATAGGTGGTACCGTATCATAGCACGTAAAACTAGAAAATATCACCACCGGGACTAGCTCCAGACCGTCCACGTATATTTGACTATTTGTCTAGGCCTTCGTCTTATTTGGACTGGGAAAGTGGGAAGTGTACGTGTGCTGTACCGTAGGCTTGAGCTAGAAGGATGACAGTTCTGCATAGTGGTGGCACCAAGACCCGTCGCCGGAATGGTGGATCGTTTGGTGGTGCGTGGCAGAGTCTGTGTCCAGCGACATTCGAGGTGGGCTAGGCACGAGGCTTCCTCTGGTTATAGCCTGCGCGCGCTCCTTGTTCGGGCGGGTTGATGCTAGAATATATTGTGTCCTTGATCGGAATAAAAGCGGTTTGCCTCGCTGAGCACATGGGCACCGCGTTGAGTTTGGTTCTAGGTGTTTCTTGCGACAAGACGGGTATTTTGCTTGTTGATTTGGTCAGTGATTTGGTCGGAAGGCTCTACCGGCGATCTCCATTGGACGCCTCCTGCCTGTAGACAGGATCAGATGGGATTCGGTCGTGTGCACCTTTGTTTTTCTGACCGTTCGGTTTTAGGAGGGAGCGACACAAAGCTTCATTATATATTGCCATCATGAGACACGTCTTTTGCGTTCCATGGTGAAGTCAGAGGCATAGAATGTCATGCAGGCTAAGATCTGATGACTAGTAATGGTGGTTCGAGTCTTCGAGACGACGAGAAATTTGTTTGGTGATTCGTGACCCATAGCAGTGACATTGGCAAGTGGGGCGGTAGCACAGTATAAGGATACGTACAGGATAAGGATAAGTACAAAGTCTTATCTTTCTAGTTGGAAATCCAATGTATGATCTTAATTGGTCGTGTCTGACAATGGCCTTGTTGAAGTCATTTTGAGAGCGCGAACTTTTTTCAGGGTGAAAACCTATAATCTTTGATTGGACGACGACGATGCTTGTGCATTGTTTTCTTCTTGGAGGATCGCCTTTGGAGAATTTGGACTTCGGGTATTGTCTTGGTGGTGTTTGTTCTGTTACTACAAGGAATATCTCACTATAGCGAGACTTTTTTTCTTCTTTCTTTCTTGGAGGATCGCTTTTGGCGAATTTGGACATTAGTCACTTGAGCCTAATGAAGAAAGAAATAAGTGAGCCTAAAAGAACAATATAGGATTTACTTTTACTTCGCACTTTATATGCTTAATGGTCCATAATATTCTCGTTTGTTATTATGCAAGTTAACATATTGTTAAGCATAGATGTAAGTACATAAGAACTATCACTTTATAGCTCATTTGCTTGTTGTTATTTTTTGAAGAATGAACCATTAACCTTGTGTAGCAATGATCGTGACTTATGCCATCTAACTTAGCAGCAAGCTCCAAAGTTCATGTTTAGTTTTATCACCGTCATGCTCGAGGATGAGCAAGGTTAAGCTTGGGGATGTTGATGCATGTAAAATGCATACATGAACTCTGTAGTTTGTTGACACATACTCTCATGTATTTGTATCTTATAGAATGTTATATCCATGTTTTACATTGATTTATGAGGATTTTCCATTGATCCCCTTAATTTGGGTTATAACTATGTATGACAGAAAACCAAAGGGGGTGTATTTTTATGTTTAGTGACCTAAATGAAGACATCGAAACAGAGCCAGAATCAACAAAAATTGGAGGGGGAAACACCACCGGAGCCACCGCCGATTGGATCTATACCTTCTCCAACATCATCTCCATGATGATGAGGGAGTAGTCCTCCTCTGGACTATGGGTTTGTGGCAGTAGCTTGATCTATATTTCTCTTGATCTATGATTGCTCTAGTATCATATGAGCCGACTTACATGATTATGGTCACCTATGTAATTCCTATGTGGTGAATCTTTGTCTTATGATTTGATATTTTTTCTATTATGTGTAATATGTATTGGTAGATGCATAATGTGTACCTTGTTTTTAAGTACTTGTTATGATCAAATCTGTATGGAGAAACATATATGGGGGGACATGTGTATTAGATGGAGTAACATGGTGGTGGAGATTGGGTAGTGACAAAAAACTCAAGATACACTATAGTTTCTACCTTTGTTTGGTTACCTCACTAGGGATAAAGTGAATGCATGTGTTACAATCATCGAGTGATAGCCAAGATGATCTTGTTTGTTCAAGGTAGCATATTTGATATTTAAACATCATGTCAAAGTACCTAAGGCTATAATCTATTTGTTCTTAATTCTATATTGAATGGACTTTTCCCTTTTTAGAGGAGTATGAGTGAGATGTGTTGCATCAGCTTTATAGTATGATGTGATGTCCATATGAATGCTAATCAAACACATAATGAAGTTTCATCAATATTATAACTTTTCTGAGTAGTTTTATGTCCATTACACTTTATAAGAGAGTAGTCCGGTGAAACCATGAACCCCGTGCCATGGGCTTGACCCTTTGGGGGCTACTCCCATTGGGAGCGTCGGCCGCGCACCCGATAGAAAAGGCAAAAATCCTCCAAAGTAGTCGACAGAAGAATAACTTTGAACCTACCCAAGCGCAGTCTCAACGGTTACCCCATCGAGAGAGCTGGTCATACACCCGATGAAAATACCAACATCACTTGAAGAACAAGGCAACTTCATCCATTGCATCAACCAAACAATCAATAAGTTCACACATCCGAAGAAATCTTCGAGTTCATCTTCTGGGAATATTAAAACAGACTTGGAGACTCAACCCGAGTCTACGGCTCAAGTGGAGTTTCGGGGGATACTAACATGGGCATGACCCTTTGGGTGCCCATTGTTGGTATATATGGTGCGGCCAGCGGAAGGCTCACCCGAAGATATAGCAAGATCCATGAAGCCCATGACGGTTTGGTAGATACGAAGCCTACAAGGACACCAACTCCAAGCATACAAGACACAGAAAGTTCAAGACTAGACTACATACAAACCCTAACTTGTAATAAACTCGTATTGATACCCGAGACCTAGCCTTCCCATATATAAAACCTAGGAGGGTACACCGAGGAGGACACCAGATACCCCACAATAGATCTAGATAATAGACATCAGATACACATGCCCCTCTCTCTCAGCGAGATCGCATCTAGTTGACTCAATGAGTTTGTACTCTCCCTTGATAATACGAGCAGACAAGCAAGCAGGAAGTAGGATTTCCTCTATGAGGGTCTGAACCTGGGTAAATTGCCTCTCCTGTTTGTCTATTAAGCCGATGAAATCACCGGCGCTCTCCTTTCCCTAAAACCCAAGTCCATAACAATGGGCATTATCGAGGTCACCCCTCGACAATTGGCACCGTCTATGGAAACTTTGAGCGCTGGAGTCATGAATTCAGCGACTCCCTTTTCACCAAGCAACAACTCGACGATCAGAAGCAGTCAGATCCATTCTGGCCTGATGTCTACGCACGCTTCTATTCTTGTAGACAGTGTTGGGCCTCCAAGTGCAGAGGTTTGTAGAACAACAACAAGCTTCCCTTAAGTGGATCACCCAAGGTTTATCGAGCTCAGGGAGGAAGTGGTCAAAGGTATCCCTCTCAAGCAAGCCTGCAATCAAGATACAAGAAGTCTCTTGTGTCCCCAACACACCCAATACACTTGTCAGGTGTATAGGTGCACTAGTTCGGCGAAGAGATAGTGAAATACAAGTAATATGGATGATTATAAGTGGTAATTGCAATCTAAAATAAGAGTGGCAGCAAGCAAACATGTAACAGAACTAATTGTAAATGATGTTTCAATGCTTAGAAACAAGGCCTAGGGATCATACTTTCACTAGTGGATACTCTCATATAAATATCTTCTCTTGATGATGCTACCCTAAACTACTCTCCGGTTGGACGATGTAGGGCTATAACATCACACCTTAAAGTTCGCATTCCCCATCTAGATAACCCCTCACTGTCATGTTGAGCGCTAGATGGTTCCAACAAACACCACAATCTCATAGAGACATCCAATTCAAATTATACTCATGACAAGTATTTATGTAATGTTAGCCAAAGTGCCACACGGTGTGCACACTATCAACTTCACACACGTGGGGATAAGAGAGATTCATTAAAGCACTTGAGTATCAGAATAGATCTATAGATTACAAAGCTCATGATCTCATAAGATCACGCATAGAGAGAGAGATGAACACATAGCTACCGGTAGAGCCCTTAGCCTCAAGAGAGAACTACTCCCTCTCATCATAGGAATCAACAACGATGATGGAGATGGCGGTAGAGTCGATGGAGATGGATCCAGGGGCACTTCCCCATCCCGGCAGGGTGCCGGAACAGAGACTTATGTCCCCCGAATCTCCTCTTCGGTGGCGGCGGCGCTGTGGGACTTTTCGTGGAGATCTGATCTTGTTTTTAGGGTTTTCGTCCCAGGGGGAATATATAGGCGAAGGGCAAGGTCGGTGGAGGCCTGAGGGGCCCACACCACCCCCTAGCGCGACCTGGCTTGGCCCGCGCCACCAGGTGGTGTGGCCAGCCCCTGGCCCCTCTCTGTCTCGTCTTTTGGCTCCGTGAGTCTTTCGGTAAAATATTGACTTTGGCTTTTGTCCGGTCCAATTCTGAGTATATTTATTTTCCAGCTTTTCTGAAACCAAAAACAGCAGAAAACAGGCAACTGGCACTGTGGCATCTTGTTAATAGGTTAGTTCCAGAAAATGCATAAAAGTATCTCAAAATATGAACAAAACATAAGAAAGTAGATACTAAACAAGCATGGAACATCAAAAATTATAGATACGTTTACGACGTATCAACATTCCCAAGCTTAACTTCTGCTCGTCCTCGAGTAGGTAAGTGATAAAAAAGAATAATTTTTGAGGTGACATGCACCATCACAATCTTGATCACGGTATTTGTGAAACATTGATAGCTGGGGTCATAGTACTCTAACATAGACATGAAAGATATAGTTCTAACAATAAGATATAGCAACTATGTTGTAACATGAAAAGGTACAAACAAAAGATTTATGAATAACAATGCTTTGAAAGATGTTTGTTTGTTTCACATATAGAAAACATAATGAGAATGGTATTCAGCTTGTCCCTCATAGTGTAGCAAAACATAAATGCATAGGACACCTTCAAAGTTCATAAAGGTGACTAGATACAAATAGTTTAAGAACAAGCAATATCAAAGTTATAAATCAATCAACAAGTTTTGGGACAATGCACATTAAACTAAGAATGACGACTATGATATCTCAATAGGTGCATAAAGATAGAAGATGGAGACTCAACATAAAAAGTAAAGGAAAGGCCTTTCATAAAAGGAAGCAGGGATTTAAGTCTCATAAAGAGCTTCCAAAAATTATGGTACTTAGCAATATAATGGGCTCTAAGGTATTGTTGGTTGTGTGGTAATTGATCCATCCGTGCATGTTTCCGTTGATCTTTCCATTGCTTTCTATGGGCAATCAAATCCAATTCTTTTTTGGCCGGCTCGTCTGTTAGTACATGGGGATTTAGCCGCATATGATGTTATACAAATCTGATCCATCCCCATGGATATATTCTATCCTTTATTTTACAGTGTTAAATTTTGGTTGACCCCATGTCACTTGGTTTTTCCTCCCTTTTTAGGGGATGTTGATCAGTAGATCAAGCATACCATCTAATATTGTTGAGTGCCAATGTAAATGTTAGTGCTAGAGACTGATTGCAAAGATAATATACCTAGATTTACATTTAGAATAATAAATGATTTAATGTGGAGATAGTCTATATATCTGTACGCATTATATTTGCTGGATTTTAAAGTCTTGTCATATTTAGTGCTTATTTTAGCTAAGGTTTTATAATTTCCTGGAAAATTGCACATTCAGAAAAGATAACCCCGGGAGCAATATCTACTATAGAGGGTACCACTTGATATTAACCAAGTACACTATAAGTGTATATGTATGAGTTATTAGCCCCAATTGTCACATGCTTAATTTCATGTGAGACATCTGTGTTCTTTGTTAGATTGAACTACCAAAATGTTCAGTTGTCAAAACTATTATGTTTGCACTTCCATACATGGCAAGCCACAAACTTATTTTCTCACTACAATTGGTTTCTCGAAGACTACTATGTTCGTAACCTTTTTGTAATTATTTCGAAGTCTTAAGGCAAGGATTTTGATAGTCAAACAAGCTAAGTATGATGATCTCAAGAGCACGTAGAAGGCTCACAAGGGTGAAGAAGAGGGAGGTCTGATCAGGCCCTCTTTCAAGGTCATCATCAAGTTCCTATCGTCACGCAGAAGTACAATTAGTTCTAAACTACATATTCCGTTGTTGAACACTAATGAGGAGAGGATGGTGTGGAAAATACCCATTGTTGCCGCTCTCTAGGCCTACCCGGAGCACAACCATTCTCCAATCCACTCCTTTTATGTTTCATGTTCAGTTTCATTGGTATTTGTATATATCAGTTCTTGAAAATTTATAACTGAGCTCACTTAGGCTGCAGATTAAATGATCAATGATAGATTACATGCATGGGAAGGTCAAACTCACAAGAATTTCACTGTCAGACTTATCTAATATTTAGTTTTTTGAATTTGGCTCTTCTCTGATGTATCGTTATAGTTATATGCTTCAGTTCTGTTGTTGAACAAAGACCATTTGGACAGGATGGTTCCATTTGCTATTTGATACTAAACTTTTTACATGTAGATAGACGAAGTCCACAAATGAGATACTAACTCCCGACCTCTGTGATTCTCAGTGTTTTGATGGGTAGTAAAACATTTTATCTTACAACTATTTTACTAGATTCAAGTTAAATAGTTTTCCAAAAAATTGGAATAATTGTGAAATAATCTTGACAATCTATAAATTTGGGTTACGAATGAAATCTTTTGTTCCTGAGATTCTAAACTATGGTTGTGATCGTGGGGCAATGGTCCAAACAATGTAGAGAAGAAAGAGCCTACTTTGGGAGGAACAAATAAAGGACACTTCACGTTGCAAATATATATTTCGCGGTTTAGAAATAAGTGATTCGCATTTGTCTAGATTTGCATGTATCTATACACTAAAATATGTCTAGATACATCTAAATCTAAATAAATGAAAGTCACTTATTTTTGGATGGAAGAAGATAAGTCATTGCTTTATTTATTTCAGGGTGCATTACGTGTACGCATTCTCACATATTTATGTAAGATTTTAAAAAAACCGTAGCAAAGCACAGACACTCAACTAGTAGAAAACATAATGAGAATGGTATTCAGCTTGTCCCTCATAGTGTAGCAAAACATAAATGCATAGGACACCTTCAAAGTTCATAAGGGTGACTAGATACAAATAGTTTAAGAACAAGCAATATCAAAGTTATGAATTAATCAACAAGTTTTGGGACAATGCACATTAAACTAAGAATGACGACTATGATCTCTCAATAGGTGCATAAATATAGAAGATGGAGACTCAACATAAAAAGTAAAAGAAAGTCCTTTCATAAAAGGAAGCAGGGATTCAAGTCTCATAAAGAGCTTCTAAAAATTATGCTACGTATTAGCTTTCAGCTCTCATTGCCCCTATCATAAGCATCTTTAGGTGATTAAGGTTAAAGTGAAAAAATATGAGGATATGCTTGACAATTTATAAGCTGAAAATCTCATGCCCCTTACTTACGAGTACCGTTCCTCATGCTACTCAAGTTTAGTTACAGGTAAGTTCTTGTCATTGTAAGTACATGTGTATTATAGAGAACCGCCAACGGGGTACCCCTTGTCGGATGATACGGAAGATTCCCTATATCAAAATGATAAGGTAAGCAGACAATGAGCATCTCAGCAATCCTTTTATTTCCTATTTGCATAGGCCTTTTTTTCCTTTTCTTTTTTCTTTCCTATTTGCATAGTTGTTTCTTTTTTATAAAGGATGCTTCATAGATTGCTCACTATAGTTACGCTGTAGGTTTTCACCATGATTAGGCATGGCTTAGACCAGCCACCCAGGCATTTCTCTAACACATATACGAACTCCATGAGCCTTATAAGTTCCCCTTTCATTTCACACCGCCGGGATCCATAAGCAAAAGAACATGATATCAACTAAATAAAGTGCAATGTTGAAAGCATTCCCCATGGTAACATGGTTCTGCTAATTCTCAACTTACAAAATGCAAGCATATACGCAACATAGATGGGCACAATGGTTCAAGTTTATTAAGTGCAAGAAAAGTAAAGTGTGCCATCAAGTTCGTGAGAGATTTAATCACTAATTTTCACATAACAAGTTTAATTCGGAAGGTAGATAAACATGAATATACTTGGAATAGCAAATGCTAATAGGTAGGTATGGTGAACTCTTTGGAATAACTTGGTTTTATTTGGAGTTGGATGCATGAGTGAAACTCATACTTGGTACATGTGGAGGCTAGCAAAAGACTGGAAGCGACCAACTAAGAGAGCAATAATGGCCATAATCATGCAAAGCGACAAAACATTATTAATTAAAGCATAAAGTGATATTACAAGTCGAAAACTAAATGATCATAGAGGCTATGGTGACTTTGTATCTATCTACTAATTTACTTAGTCGTACATTCGTCGACAATCCAAAAATTTCCGCCTGCCGTTGTTTTCCGGTTTTACCCGTAGCAGTTCGCAGTTATTACAGGGGTTGCCACCGCTAAGTGAAAGAAAACAAATACCCAAAACTCCTACTCCTCGATGGTCGACGACGACCCAAGGCCCGACAGACGTCGAGGTCTCGCACGCCACCATCTCCCCATCGGGATCGACCCCGTCACCCCACATACCGCACGCATGCCAAGCCGCAACCTCGTTGCCACCATCGCCAGCGAGCACCTCCGCTGCGCTGGCCTCCAGTAGCCGCCGCCGGTTCCCTCATCCTCGAGCCGTCGCCTCCCTCTCTGCGAGGTGCCGCCTCCCTGGACGCTCCCCACCGCCGCCGGTTCCGCCTCGTCTCTGCGCACGACCACCGCCACCGGCGCACCTCCTCTGCGCCTTCCCAAGCTCCCCTCCCCACTGCAAGCTCGCCGGAGATCCTCTGCCAGCGTCTCGCCGTCCATGCTCCCCCTGCAGAGCCGCGCCCGACCACGCATCCTCATCGCCTTGCGTGCCTCCCTCTGTCTTCAGCAGCAGGTCGCCATTGGTCTCCTTCGTGTAGCCTCCCTGCTTCGCATGCGGCTCCTCTCCACAGAGAGCTCTACAGCGCTGCACCGGGCGCGTGCCAAGCTCGGGAGAGGAAACGGTGCAAGGCTGTAGGGGAGGCGAGGCCACGGGTCTCATGGAGTATGAGGCGAGGCCTCGATCTGTCAAGCAACGAAAGGGCAAACTCTGCAATCTCTCTATCTCTCGAAGACTCGCTGCAAAGACTTGTTTAATCAGAAAGAGGAAAAGTCCTGGAAGAATGGGGATGTGCAGCCTCATCTAATGCCTCGCATTTGTGTCAGGTTAGAAATAATAGGAAAAGCACCTCATCTTGAATGTGCAGTCGTGGATCGCGGCACCTCAGCACGACTGCACGGGACATGCACGCGTCCCAATTCCTCTGTCAACCATCCATCTGATAAATTCATACTACACGTGAGTATTTGGCTTAGATGAGGAATTTTGTATATTTCAACTAGATTTCTGTGTACAAGTTTAAGGACTAAGACCAAAAAAAAGTTGCCTATGTACAAGCTTAAGGACGACCTGCTCGAAATGAACGCACAGTCACCATGAGAGAAGATCGGATCGAGCGAGAGTGGTTGCATTCGTGCATGTGGAGGAAAAGACATGAGTGAGGGTGTCAGGCCGTTCACGTGCTACACCTGGCAATAGAGCGACGCACTGGTATCGCACGCGGGGAAAGCGAGAGTGAGGGCGCACACAAAGAGAGGGGAGGGAAATAGCTAGGTAGAGAGGGTAGCAAGATGCTAGCAATACAAGTCAAGGGAGAAGGCTGTGTGAAGATGATTAGATCGTCTGACTAGGATAGCCAACAAATTAAGAGCCGTGACAACACACGGGCAGTTAGCTAGTAGTATTAACATGGTCTGAGCATGCGCCAAGTCAACCCAAATAAAGCATCAAAGGATAATACCACAATATTATGTTTTTATATGCTAAAACAACGCATGATTCTTTCAAGGCATATTAAGCAATCACAGTTGTTTGTAACGTGTCATGCTACAACACTAATCACTAGGCATATGGTAAAAGCAACATCTCGCATGACATGACAAAGTCTAAGTCACAGTCAAAGCAAGCTTCCTTTTGTACTATTATAAGCATGAAACTTTCCTACTCTTTTCCAACACCAATTGAAAACTAAATCCCAATGCAGTGCTAGCAAAGGAGAACACTCGCAGAACAATAAGAGTGAAAATTAGAGTGTTCTTGGCAATGAATAACGAGGTGTATCTCTCTCCAAAAGAAGTGTGTTGGGATCCCACCAAATTATTTAAGAAAACCAAACAAAAGAAAACCAAAAACAAAGATGCTCCAAGAACAACACAATTGTGCATGAAACAATAAAAATAAAGTGTTTGGAAGAAACCTGAGATTTTTATTGATGAAGAAGGGGATGCCTTGGGCATCCCCAAGCTTTGACGCTTTTACTTCTTGAATATTTATTGGGGTGACATGGGTGGCATCCCCAAGCTTGAGCTTTTGTCCATACTTCATCTTGTCACATTGTTCTTCCCTACACTTTAAAATTTCCTTCATACAAAACTTCACACAATCATCGTTAGCAACATTAGTGTATTCAAGATAGTAAGTCTTTAGGTTCAGTTTCAACACAAGTAAACTTCCATTAAAACACAAGCTACTATAGCAATTCCTTTTAAAAGTTCAAGTGATCAAAGAGAAAGATATTAAGAGGCAAATGCAAATAATGGTAGGAATCTATCAAAACAGACCAGCAGGTAAAAACCAATTTTTTCGAAAAACTTCTATTGATCAAATAGAAAAGTTTTAAACTAACGAAAGTTGAATAACAACCTGGGGCAGAAGCACAAAAAATTACAGCTCAATCTGACATACATAGATTTTTCACGATTTTTTACAGGGAAGCACAAAAATCTGCTCCGGGACAACAACTTTCCCAAGTCTTACTTCCCTCTCATTAGAGGTTATTCTTGGCACAAAAACCACACAAAAAGGATAAGGAGATGTTATTACTAAAGCAATAACTTTCAAGACTCAACAAAACGAAAATAAACTGAAAGCAAAAATATATTGGGTTGTCTCCCAAAAAGCTCTTTCTTTATAGTCATTAAGATAGGATAAATTCGATGATGCTCACATAAGAAATATGAGTTGAAGTAAAAGAGATCATCAAGGAGAAAATATGGAACAAATTTAAGTCTAACCCACTTCCTATGAAAAATAATCTTGTAAAGAAACAAGTTATGAAAGCATAAAACAACAAGCATAGGAAAGCAAAACAAGTGCAACTTCAAAAAAATTAACATAAAGAGGGGACACTTAATATTGTTGAGATACATAAAACCATGTTTTCCTCTCTCATAATAACTTTTAGTAGCATCATGAATAAAATTAACAATATAACTATCACATAAAACATTCTTATCATGAGCCACATGCATAAAAGAATTAATACTCTCCACATAAACATAGTCATTCTTATTAATTGTAGTGGGAGCAAATTCAACAAAATAGCTACCATTATTATTCTCATCACTATAATCATCAAATATAGGAGACATATTGTAATCATAATTAATTTTCTCGTCAATAGTAGGTGGACTGAAAATATCATATTCATCATTGTAATCATAATATATTGGAGGCATAGTATCATCAAAGTAAATTTTCTCCTCCGTGCTTGGGGGACTAAAAAGATCATTTTCATAAAAACTAGCTTCCCCAAGCTTAGACTTTTCCATAGCATTAGCAATAATGGTGTTCAAACAATTCATACTAATAACATTGCTATTAGCATGCAAATAAGGTTCCATAGGTTTTTTAATTTCCTCTTCAAACACTTCATGTCCTAACTCAAGATAAATACTATAAAGCTCTCTAATATTTTGTTGTTGTTTTCCATTAAGCCTAACTAGTAAAAATAATGTTGGAAATATGCCCTAGAGACAAATAGTAATAAGGACTATTATCATATTTCATAAAGTTTATGATTAAGTTTTATATCATGCTATAACTGTATTGAGTGAAAACATCAATACACGTGTGATATATAAACAACCAGGGGTTCCCAGTGAAACTCTAGTCACTGGTTCTTTAGTCAACAGATGATCATGTTTCCTGATCATGTGGCATTTATGCCAGTTGGAAATGGAGTCAACTCATTCTAAGAATGAGACGATGAACCAATACCCAACCTAAACATCGTGACCCGATCATGTCACGAATTTCAAGTTACGATGATTAGAAATGGATCCTCGTAGACTATTCCTTAGACCGTGAGGCTATATCAATCACTGTCTCTCGAGAGTGCTTAGATAGCATCAAGCGCCACTTGGTAATATAGTGGTTATAAAGGTGTGTTAAGGTACTCAGAGTAAACCGTAGAGGCAATATATGTCAAGAGCGGGATTTGTCCGTCCACGTGACAGAAAGATACTCAAGGGCCCACTCGGAGAAGTTATATCCAACAGCTGCGCAACGTGTGATTTGATCACAGGGATATCACTTGTCGGAACGAGTCAAGTAGCATTGTTCGGTAACGAGATTGAACACGACATGGTGATGTCATTGATCAGATCTCGGGAAATGCAAGTATCGAGAGACAAATGGAATAAGACACGACCATCCCGATTCAAACGACGAAAGATCTTCGTGGAACGCACAGGGGTCACATGGCCATCCAGGTCCCTCTGTTGATCATTGGTCCGGGAGTGTCCCGACCATGTCTGGAGTGTTTCCAAACCGTAGGGTATCACGCTTAAGGGTTTGATGATGCTTTGAGAGTGTTTATAGGATCGGAAGAATCGCCAAAGAATAGTAGAGAGAAAACCGGAAGGGTTTCGGTAAGTCCGGAGGATGTCCGGAGTGGAGGTGGAAGGTGTTCCATAGCCACAGTTAATAATATATGAATGAATGTTAAATATTGATTTAATCATTTATTCATAATTATTTAATAAAATAGAAAATCAATTAAATGGTTAAAGGGCTTAATGGGCCAATTCCCGGAGGGGTAAGGGCCCAAGAGGGGGACGGACCCCTAGGAGGGGCCAAGGGGGTGGCCGGCGGCCCTATTGGGCCAGCCCCCCACGTGGGGCCCATGGAAGGGTGGCCGGCGGCGCCTCCCTCCACCTGCTCCTCCTCCTCCTTTAGTCCCACCCTAGGACTTTGAGGGAGGTAGTACCTCCCCTCCCCCTATATATAGTGGGGGTATTTGACCAGATAAATACACACAATATTCAATAAAGGTCTTCTTACTTTTGGGAAGACTTCTAATTGATATTCTCTCTCTCTTTCTCTCTCTCTCTTCTCTCTCTCTCTCTCTCTCTCCTCTCTCTCTCTCTCTCTCTCTCTCTCTCTCTCTCTCTCTCGTGACTGTGGTCCCAAGTTCGGACTGCGTGAACGAGAGATATCTATACCGCGGAGCTCCGTCGCGCTACGGGATTCGGATCTAGGAGCTCTACTTCCACAACTACTGCTAGATCGGGGAAGCGGGAGTCATCGTTGGAGCCAAAGGAGCGCAAGGACTTCATCACGACCTTGAGGTTGGCTTTGGCTCGTCTACATCAACCACACTCTCCTGAGCGTTGACAACACTTTTCGGTATTCAAGGGTAAGTTCGCGAAAAGCCCCTCCTGTTACTGTATTACTATAGATAGCTCCTGGCAACATCAGGGGTTTAGGGGCGTAGGGTAAAAATTATTGTTTTCATACGCGGAACCCCTACAGTGGTATCAAAGCTAGATCTATGCGTAGTAATGCTAGTACGGGTAGAACGCACGAGATGTAGCGTGTGGGCGTTGATCTTTTAGTTGTTACCCTCCCACGTGTACTTGTGTATACCGCAGTAATGCTTGATGAAGCTGCCCCCAGCCGACTTTACGCGTTCATTCGCGAGACTGGTCCACGCTTGACATACGGCTTGTACCGTATAAAGGGGCTTAGGGGGGTGTCTGTCTCTCTCGCATTAGTTGGTATGACATTTACAATGGAGAGCCTCGAAAGGGGTGTAGTAGAGACAACTACTTGCTCACCGTTGTGCTGAAAGTTCGTAGGTAAGAACGGTTCTTGTGCGAAATCCCATTCAGCCACGTAAAACATGCAAAGATAAAGTAGAGGCATCTAACTTTGTTTTGTAGGGGGCGTTACTTTGTGATATGGTTGTGGCAAAGGTAAAGTGATTACCTTATGTTACATAGTAGTAGATAGTCACGGAGTTGACGGACTACCACGTCGGAAAGACACCGGTACCTTGGTGTCTACGGCGCCGGAACCCTGGCACCGGAATCCGGTGACGCCGGATGGAGATCACGACGTGAAGGACCATATCACATTGCATTTACATTCAATGTTATTTTTTGTATATATTATTGTGTGCTAGTATTAGATACTCGACGGTAGCCTAATAAGATGACCCCTGTTAAAATTACCAACGATTGTGGTCCCCCTTAGTGTGCACCACCAAGAAAGTTCTTCGGTATGAGGTGATCCACGGTACAGGCGTGGGTGTTAGACATATCTACGTTCGCATACAGTGGGTGTAAGCCATGTTGCACAACGAATACACTAAGGTTGAGTTGGCGAGCCTAGCACGTTACAAAGACGTGGCCTCGGAACGCGGATGGTCGAAAGATCGAGCACGAGTCGCATAAATGATGTGACCGACGTTTAGCGTCCACCCTTGAACCCACATTGATGTCCGTGATGATCGAGGGAGATGTGGCTGATAGGGGTCATGTTATCACTAGGAACCCTTCTGGGGATAGGTGTTTCTGAATGGAGTTATTATTAACTCATTTAATTATAAACTTAGTCTAAATTACTTTTGCAATTATAAATGTAGAAAATGGTTCTCCCCGAGATTACCTTTCCTATTGACAATTGGTTAGAAGGAGAAAAGCTCAAGTTAGATGGATCCAAATTTTCTGCATGGGTCATGCGCCTTCATGATCTCCTTAGCAAGAACAAAGTGGCTGACTACATGATCTACGAGATGTACTTGGAGCCACTCTATTCTCATGAGACCCATGAGCAGCGGGATCTCCGCTGCCGTCGTGGTGTGATGGCCACATTCATATCAGTAGCGATGCGCCTTGGGATGGAATATGGGCTATGGACGATTGTGGGAAGTCTTAATCCCCGAACGGTTTTTGCACATCTGAGATCACATTTCGTGGAACAAGTGTGCATATGGGAGTATGAGCTGATGGGGGATTTCCTCTCCATAAAGATGGAGGAGGCTTCTCACTAGACGATCACTTGTTGAGCATATATGATGCATACATGAGTCTAACATACTTCCTGGACAACTGGTTCGCAAGCTCTTTTGCAATAGGCATTTTGATGCAGTCACTGCCACCAAGCTACCAAGCACAAGTCAGGATTTGCATTATGAGAGGCGATGCGGAAACACAAGATTTCCACGAGTTCATATCACATTTCAGAGATGTGATGGTTGAACTCGATGTCACTGAGGTCATCAATGACAAAGGGATATATTTGATATACAATTTTATAAATTTTATAATCTTACAAACACATTTGCAGTGTTAAGTATATTTGATACTTGTTCTGTTTTACTGAAAACAGGTCCTTCTGCATGAGAGGAGCTTGCTGGAGAGGAGGTGACGTTGCGTGTCGATGGCGAGCATGATGATGATGTCCAACGACACTCTCCCTCAACATTTATCACTTAGTTTATGTTTAGGATGACTATTGTAATCAAAATGTTATGAACTTCTTTAGTATGTCTCACACTTTGTGAGACGGTCATTCATATGATTATATGTGAATTGTCTTGGTTGTTATGAAACTAATCTATAATGCATGAACATTTGTAAAATATTGAAATGCCTTTAAAAATACCCAACTTAATGATATGTTCATTAATGAATGAAACCATTGTATAAATTCAAAAGTTATGTTGATAATATGTGAAAGTCATTCGATTTCTTGTCACATATAAATCATGCCTAAGTTCGACAAAATAACTTGAACACCGTGTATTACTTGAATACAAAGTCTTTAATGAATTGTTGAAAGTGAATACATATTCGATGTATTGTGTTTTGACAAATGGTAATTATCATTATATGATTGTTTAAATGTGTAAAGAAGTTTACCAAAGGAAACATGAGTATGAAACTATTTGATATGATCAAATTATTTCATCAAACAGAGGGTATTAAAATAGAAAGGAGAATCTAATTACTACGATCTGATCAATAGTAATGAAATTCAACTTTATAAGAATGGCATAAAATAAATTGTGAATGTAAAGCGTTTTGAAATGTCAAAATGCAAAGCATCACAATATGATATTAGACATCAAAGTGGGTGAATAGATGGCACCAAATAAATTGTTGTAGTGTAGATGTAGAGACCATTAGTTAGAAATAGTTAGCACTCAATTAGAATATATAGTGATCCATCTAGATTCATGAAAGCGGCTCCATATTTGGTATGGATCGTCGTAAAAGTTTTGGGGTTATTCGATATAACCAAAACAATAGCGAATAAGTCCTTGCAGAGTATTCATTGGAAATATTGAATACAAAATCCATAGCTGAAACCAAAAGGGAAGCAAAACTAGTATTGCTTGAATTTTGGTACATTCTTGAGAAAGCTCACTTTTAGTGATATTTCTCAATTATGGATCAATTGGAAGATAGTGAAAAACATGATGAGGATTCGAATCCCTGCATCAAAGTGTTGAGAAGCGCAACGGACAACGTTCCTAAACGATTCTCTTCACAAAGGAAAGAATCAATGATAATGATCATTGTGTTTTCCCCACTGGTGTTTTTGCTACATGAAGTAGGATTCAAAATGTAATCCATGTCTTGTATGGAGACATTTGTGAATCATTTGTCATGATTCTTGGAATATGACATACCTACGAACTACTAAGGAAATAATGGTAAACTAGAATTATGAGAAATCCTAATAATAGAATTCACTTGAGATTAGAAAGCAATTCGTTGTTGAATCTCACAAGTAAAAGGGGTTACTTAGAATTTTCCCAAATGACTGCAAAGCCATAGTGGAAATGGGGTGAATGACAAAAGCACAATTTGTCAAGTATTTTACGAATTCAAATGAATTTGATTCAAGTGTGCTGAATGTCTAGAGGATTTAAAACTAGTAAAAGTACTAATATCTCATAGTAAAACTCCAAGTTTGATATTTGATCAAAGGATTTTGAAATTGTTCAAAATAGTGAGTGGATATGCAATTTGCATGAAATTGAGTGGGAGCTATGAAAGTCTTCCTAAAACAATATGGGAATGACATATTTTTGAGTGGGAGCAATATAAGTCTCAAATTCAAATATGTAGGAACATAGTTTGAGTAAGAGTAGTGACTCATACCCAAATATGTTAGGAACATATTTTGAGTGGGAGCTTATAGGAGTGATTCTTAAGTGTGTTAAGAATAAAAGCACAAGAACTGATAAATAATGATTTATAAGGTATGGAAGTTGATAATAAGTGTATTATGATATTATGTAGTATTCCTTAAGGGATTCTGAAAAGGGTTTCGGAATAGAAGTTAATTAAGGAACTGGTCCTTAATAAGTCAAGTTAGGAATAACATTAAGTTTAACATCAATGGTTGAAAGAAAGAAAAGGATGATCATCATCCACTATGTTGAGACATAGGTTCTATCTTAGAAAACCATGATGATAACTTAACATAATATATGATCCAAGAAGGAACGTTTAAAAAGTGATTAAGTTTGAATCATAGAATGTTGAGCTGAGTTTGTCCGCAGTGTCTGTTAGAGAACTGTAGACATCTTTTTCCAAATCCATAAAGGATGGCATATATTAAAGCATAAAGGGTTATGTTATAAGGGAATATGTTGGAAACTCCTGTAAATACCGATAAAAGTCAAGTAGGAAGCGAGGTGAACAAAAACATCGAAAGTTGCACAAAGTGCACTAGTGTTTTGATGAATACATTTATAATAATAGATAAGGGTACCATCTAAAGTGTTGTATAATATTATGGCGGGGCTAGTTCGCTTTTAACGTAGAATGATGTGTCCTAGGGCACAGTGCCCATGAGAAAGCCCTCGAGGTTGATCTAAAGTCACTGTAGGCTCCTGGAATCAGGCCTCGTTCTGCTGCCATAGCGACGATGCATACACACAGACGTTATCATGTGATGATAAAGTATTAATGTCAATCAAGGTGACATTAGTAAGTTGCAAAGGATTTGGAACTGTAAATGAAGGGAATATGCCCGAGAGGCAATAATAAAGTGCCAATGTTGAAACACTATGGGTGGCACAATTTAGACTATGGGTGGCACAAATATATCATGTATAAGCTTTGGAAGGGAGTTCATTGTAAAATGTTACATTGATACTAGTTTGTCACAAGATACAAAATTAAAATTTATCTCAATTTAGACTATGGGTGGCACAATGTAATGGAAAGGATGTTCCATGATGGATTTGGATAAGTGCCAACATTGAAACACTATGACGGATACTACAACAAAAGGCTAAGTATATGACTGCTATAGTAGCAGCAAAGGAGGGCATTTGTGTTATGTAGTGTGTTATAAAACTAGGTGTGGTTCAAAGTGGGCTAATACTGTGAAGATATATTGTATGACAAATATATCAACATATTTTAACCTGAACGAACTAAAGGTCTCACCAAAGGACCAAATTTATACAATGCCATCTCATTTGAAGATGAGTGATGCGTAGAGACGCAAAGACATGCAAATACACACGGACCTGAAACTGTCAGATCCGGAGATTATGTTAATCACTAGCAATCGCGTATATGCAACACCAGAAAGCCATAGGTGTTCAATACGCAAAGTTTTTTAAACTAGATTATTGAATCTAGTGCAAGTGGGAGACTGAAGAGAATATGCCCGAGAGGCAATAATAAAGTGGTTATTATCTTATTCCATGTTTATAATAAATGTTTATTTTGCATGCTATAATTGTATTAATTGGAAACGTTGATACATGTGTGTTTAATAAAAAAATACAAAGTTCCTAGTAATTCCTCTCATATAAACTAGCTCGTTGATTAACAAGATGATCAAGGTTTCCCGATCATGTACATTGGATGTTGTTAATAACGAGGTCACAACATTGGTGGAATGATGTGATGAACATTTATCCGAAGTATAGCATTACGATCAAAGTCATTATGTTTATATTACTATAGCATCATACGAAGTAATCTTAGTCCTTAGACCATGAGATCATGTTAATTGCTAACACCAGAAGAGTATCTTGATAACACCAAATGTCACACCGTTTTGACTCTACCATAGACTGTTTTGACTTTACCATGGACTACATCTGAAAGGGCTGATGGGTTCGTAGCAAGGAAAATAAAAAAAATTCTACCGCAAAAACGAAAAAAACCAAGATCTAATCTATGGAAAAGCCAAGATCTAATCTATGAGATAAGTGCAACGAGATAGATCTGTACTAAGCCTTGTAGATTCAAAGCCTTGTTCGAGATCAGATCTCGTGGTTGATGTAGACGATCACTTGACAATCTCAAGATCAAGTAGACGATCCTTCCGGCGCTGCGTTTTGGCAGCGCTTCCGCACTCGGCCACACGTACGGCTCGATGTAGACGATCCTCTCCCTGTTCCAGCGGGCAGCGGAGGTGGTAGATCTCCACGGAATCCCAGCAGCACGACGGCGTGGTGGTGGTGGTGGAGAAGAGTTCCCGTAGGGCTTCGCCTAAGCCGTAGCAGGAGTAAGGAGGAGGAGGGAGTGGCGGCTAGGGTTTGGCTAGAAGGGGCAAAGGGGGGAGGCGCCCCACCCCTCCTTTATATAGAGGGGGAGGCGGCCTAGGGATGGAAGGGGGAGTTTCCTCCCCCCAAGTCTTCCCCTTTTCTTTCTTGGTTTTCAAGCAAACCCTGTGGAACCTTCCAGAACCTTCCGAAACTGTGTGAAACATTCTAGAAGCTCCATAGGATACTCCAGAACATTTCCAAAACCTAGAAATTGATCTCCATTATATGAATCTTATTCTTCGAACAATTCTGGATCTCCTCGTGATGTCCTAGATCCAATCTGAGACTCCGAACAACATTTAGTCTCCAACTCGTATTCCATATCTACCTAAACAGTGTTGAACCTTAAGTGTGTCACCCTACAGTTCGCGAACTATGCAGACATGATCCAGACTCCTCTCCGATCAATAACCAACAACGAGACCTGGAGATCCATAATGGCTCCCACATATTCGACGATGACTTCATGATCGATAGAACCATTTACATATGAAACCAATTCCCTTTGTCACGCGATACTCTACTTATCCGAGGTTTGATCATCGGTATCTCCATACCTAGTTCAACCTCGTTACCGATAAGTACTCTTTACTCGTTCTGTGATATGTCATCCCTTGTGACCTAGTCACATGCTTGCAAGCTAATTAGATAACATTCCACCGAGAGGGCCCAAAGCATGTTTATCCGTCATATGGATGGACAAATCCCAATCTTGATCCATGCGCTTCAACACATACTTTCAGAATACCTAATGCCACCTTTATAACCACCCAGTTATGAAGCAGCGTTTGATGTCATCAAAGCACTCATCCGGTGATGGTGATTAACACCATCTCATGATCGAAGGATTAAGTTACTATGTATTTGAAAGCTTGTAGAAAAACGAACTTAATGACTTGATCTTATGCTATGCTTACTATGGGTGTGTGTCCATCACATCATTCTCCTAATGATATGATCTTGTTATTAACAACATCCAATTTCCATGATCAGGAAACCATGATCATCTATTAATCAACAATCTAGTCTTGACAAGAGGCTTACTAGGGACTCTTTTACGTTTACAAAACACACAACTATCAGTGTTTCCTATTACTAAAATTATAGCATGAATGTAAACATTTATCATAAACACAAAGATATAATAATAACCACTTTATTATTGCCTCTTGGGCATATCTGCAACAGTCTCCCACTTGCACTAGAGTCAATCTAGATCACATTGTAATGTACCTAACACCCATGGCGTTCTGGTGTTGGTCATGTTTTTTATCTAGGGAGAGGTTTAGTCAACGGATCTGCCACATTCAGATCAATGTGTACTTTTCAAATCTTTATGTCACCATCTTGGACATACTCGCGAATAGCGTGGAACCGTAGCTTGATGTGCTTCAGCTTGCTGTGTGACCTTGGCTCCTGTGCATTAGCTATGGCACCCGTGTTGTCACAATAGATGCACATCGGGTCCAACGCACTAGGAACCACACCAAGCTCAGTAATGAACTCCTTCATCCATATCGCTTCTTGTGCAGCCTCCGAAGCATCTATATATTTCGATTAAGTTGAAGATTTCGCCACAACGCTTTGCTTGGCACTCCTCTAGATCACTACAACACCATTCAAAATAAATACGTATCCATATTGTGACTTCGAGTCATCCGGATCGGTGTTCCAACTAGCATTGGTGTAATTGTTTACAATAAGTTGTTCATCGCCTCCATAAGAAAGAACCATATCCTTAGTCCTATTCAGGTACTTAAGAATATTTTTGACCATTGTCCAGTGTTCCATTCCAGGATCACTTTGATATCTGCTAGTCAAACTAACAGCGTGTGCTGTATCTGGTCTTGTACACAGCATGGCATACATGACAGAGCCTATGGCCGAGGCATAGGGGATTTTACTCATCTTCTCTCTATCTTCTGCCGTAGTTGGACTTTGAGTCTTACTCAAGGTCTTACCTGGCAACGTGGGCAAGAACCCTTTCTTGCTTTCTTCCATTCTAAATCTCTTTAGAACCTTTTCCAGGTATGTACTTTGTGAAAGCGCTATTAAGCATCTTGATCTATCTCTATAAATCTTGATGCCTAAAATGTATGCCGCTTCGCTAAGATTCTTCATTGAAAAACTATTGTTCAAATAGGCTTTGATACTTTCAAGAAGTTCTATATCATTCCCAATCAACAATATGTCATCCACATATAGTATTAGGAATGTTACAGAGCTCCCACTCACTTTCTTGTAGATACAAGCTTCTCCATAAGTTTGTATAAATCCAAAGTTTTTGATCACCTTATCAAAATGTTGATTCCAACTCTAGGGTGCTTGCTTCAGTCCATAAATGGAGCGCTGAAGCTTGCATACCTTGTCAACATCGTTAGGATAGAAAAAACCTTTGGGTTGTACCATATACAACTCTTCCTCAATGTCACCATTAAGGAATGCCATTTTGACATCCATCTACCAAATCTCATAATCGAAACATGCAGCGATTGCTAAAAAAATACTCATAGACTTTAGCTTTGCTACCGGTGAGAAAGTCTCATTGTAGTCAACTCCTTGAATTTGTCGGAACACTTTCGCGACAAGTCAAGCTTTATAGACAGTAACATTACCATCAACATCTGTTTTTCTTTTAAAGATCCATTTGTTCTCGATAGCCTTGCGGCCATCCGGTAAGTCCACCAAAGTCCATACTTGGTTTTTGTACATGGATCCCATTTCGGATTTCATGGCTTCTTTCCATTTGTCGAAATATGGGCTCATCATAGCTTCCTCATACATCATAGGGTCGTCGATGTTGTCTACCAACATGATATTCAACGCAGGATCATACCAATCAGGAGTGGCACGAACCCTTGTTGACCTGCGAGGTTCAGCAGCAACTTCGTTCGAAGTTTCATGATCATCATCATTAGATTCCTCTCTTATTGGTGCAGGCGGCACAAAAACATGTTCTGGTGCTGCGCTACTCTCAAATCCGAGAGAAGGTTCAACAACCTCGTCGAGTTCTACTTTCCTTCCAGTCACTTCTTTCGAGAGAAACTCCTCCTCAAGAAAGGATCCATTCTTAGCAACGAAAACTTTGCCTTCGGATCTATGATAGAAGGTATACCCTATTGTTTCTTTAGGGTATCCTATGAAGACACATTTTTCCGCTTTGGGTTCAAGCTTGTCGGGTTGTAACTTCTTTACATACGCTTCGCAACCCCAAAATTTAAGAAACGACAACTTAGGTTTCTTACCAAACCATAATTCATACGGTGTTGTTTCAACGGATTTAGATGGTGCCCTATTTAAAGTGAATACGGCTTTGTTTAATGCATAACCCCAAAACGATAATGATAAATCTATAAAAGACATCATAGACCGAACCATATCTAAGAGAGTTCGATTACGACGTTCGGACACACCGTTATGCTGTGGTGTTCCCGGCAGTGTCAACTGCGAAAGTATTCCGCATTTCTTTAAATGCATGCCAAACTCGTAACTTAGATATTCACCTCCGCGGTCAGAACGCAAAAACTTAATCTTCTTGTTATGATGATTTTCTACCTCACTTTGAAATTCCTTAAACTTCTCGAAAGTTTCGGACTTATGTTTCATAAAGTAGACATACCCATATCCACTCAAGTCATCCGTGGAAGTAAGAACATAACGATATCCACCATGCAATGCTACGCTCATTGGGCCACACACATCGGTATGTATTATTTCCAATAAGTACGTAGCTCGCTCCATTATCCCAGAGAATGGAGTCTTAGTCATTTTTCCTATTAGACATGCTTCGCATCTTTCAAGTGATTCAAAATCAAGTGATTCAAGAAGTCCATCGGAATGGAGTTTCTTCATGCGCTTCACTCCCAATGTGACCAAGATAATAGTGCAACATGTATGTAGAATTATCATTCATTTCTATTTGTTTAGCATCTATGTTGTGAACATGTGTATCACTACTATCGAGATTCAATAAGAATAAACTATTCATCTTAGGTGCATTACCATAATAAATATTACTCATATAAATCAAACAACCATTATTCTCAGACTTAAACGAGTAACCGTCTCGCAATAAACAAGATCTATAAATAATGTTCATGCTTAACGTAGGCACCAAATAACAATTATTCAAGTTCAAAACTAATCCTGAAGGTAGATGAAGAGGGAGCGTGCCGACGGCGATCACATCAACCTTGGAGCCATTTCCAACACACATCGTCACCTCGTCTCTCGCTAGTCTTTGTTTATTCCACAGCTCTTGTTTCGAGTTACAAATATGAGCAACCGAACCATTATCAAATACCTAGGCACTACTACAATTACTAGTAAGATACACATCAATAACATGTATATCAAATATACATTTCTTCTTGATGTTGCCTTTGTTTAGATCTGCAGGTACTTGGGGCAGTTGCACTTCTAGTGACCTTCACCCTTGCAGTAGAAGCACTCAGTATCAGGCTTAGGACTAGCCTTGGGATTCTTAGCAGGTGCGACAACTTTCTTGCCATCCTTCTTGAAGTTGCCCTTCTTCATAGGCTTGCCCTGTTTCTTGAAATTGGTGGTCTTATTGACCATCAACACTTGGTGCTCCTTCTTAATCTCCACTTTAGTAGTTTTCAGCATGGAGAAGAGTTCATGCAACGTCTTATTCATGCAATGCATATTGTAGTTCATCACAAAGTTCTTGTAACTAGGTGGCAGTGATTGGAGGACACGATGAATCCCCAACGCATTAGGAATCATTATTCCCAATTCTTGGAGCCTGTTCGCATGCCCAGACATTTTGAGCACGTGCTCGCTAATGGAGCTGCCTCTTCCATTTTACATTTAAAGAACTTCTCGGAGGCATCATAGCTCTCCACGGTCGCATGAGTCTCAAAGATCATCTTGAGCTCATTGACAATCTCAAAGGGGTCGCGGTGCTCAAAGCGCTTCCGAAGCTCCGATTCTAAACCATACAGGATGGCACACTGAACTGTGGAGTAGTGATTTTTCCGAGTGACGAAAACATTCTTAACATCATCGGAAGCATCCTCTACAGGTGGATCTCCTATCGGTGCATCGAGCACATAGGTCAACTAACCAGCGCTGAGGACAATCCTCAATCCATAGAACCACTCCGTGAAGTTGCTTCCATTGTTTTTCAGCTTTTCTTTCTCTAGGAATGCATTAAAGTTGATGGAGGGGGTCGCCATGATCTACAACGTATTTGCAAAGATTTTAGACTAAGTTTATGACAAATTGAGTTCAAATTTAATTCTTAAATTAACTAAGTGAACTCCCAGTCAAAACAACATCTGTCACATTGCCTTAGTGATTACACGAACCAAATCCACTACACCAAGTACGATCTTCACGATAGAAGATGTAGCTTCAAAGGAGAACAATCAATATGTTCATCATATCATTCATATGACTCATGCTTTACCTTTCGGTATTCCGTGTTCCGAGACCATGTCTGTACATGGTAGGCTCGTCAAGATTAACCTTAGTATCCGCATGTGCAAATCTGGCTTGCACTTGTTGTATGCACATGTAGAGTCTATAACACCCGATCATCACGAGATGCTTCGAAACGACGAGTCTTAGCAATGGTGCCTACTAAGGACGAACACTTTATTACTTGATAATTTAGTGAGAGGGATCATCTTATAATGCTACCGTCGCGATCTAAGCAATACAAGATGCAAAGAGGATTAACATCACATGCAATTCATAATATCTGACATGATACGGCCTTTCTTCTTGTGCCTTTGATCTCCATCTCCAAAGCACGGACATGATCTCCATCATCACCAGCGTGGCGTCAAGGTCAGTGCCGCTGCTTCATGGTTGTCCATCACATAATAGCAACTATTACAACTACTTGGAATAAAGCTATTACATGATGAATAGACACGCATGTCTTAACAAAATTTAAAGACAACCATTAGGCTTCTGTCGGTTGCCATATTACAATAAGGATCATTGCATACATAAAATATATTCACAATCACACCGTGGCCATATCACATCACATGCCCCTGCAAAAACAAGTTAGACGCCTATAATTTTCTTTGCATGTTTTACATGGCTTGGGGATTTTGTATAAGAACCGATCTTACCTACGAACAAGAACCACAACACTGATACAAGTGTGATGGCTCAGGATACGTTGAGCTCATTGGGAACCCCAAGAGGAAGGTATGATGAGCACAACATCAAGTTTCGCTCAGTTATGAAACCAAGGTTATCGAACCAGTAGGAGCAAGGAAACAACTCCAAGGTGTTGCTACCAACTTGGAATCCTGCACAACACAACCACAGAACATTGCCCCAACTTACAGTGAGGTTGTCAATCTCACCGGTTTTGCTGACAACAAAGGATTAAACGTATTGTGTGGAAGATAGTAATTACTTGCAAAAAGTAAATAGTAAACAGTAGATAGTAGATTAATGGTAAAAGAATGGACCAGGGTCCATAGTTCACTAGAGGTGATTCTCCTTAAGATAAATAGCATGTTGGGTGAACAAATTACAGCGGGGCAATTGACAGACTCGAGAAAGCATACCATGCATATACTAATCATCTTGACTCCTATGAGATTTGATTGGGCATTACAACATTATACATAGACCATAATCCAGCTGCATATATGACTAATAATCCACCTTTAGGTTATCATCCGAACCCCCTCCAATATTAAGTTACAAGCAACAGATAATTGCATTAAGCAAAGTGTGTAAAGTAAACAATACGATTGTCCTATGGACAAAGTATTGTTGTTTTCTTCCTAGTAGCAACATCACATCTAGCACCGTAGAGATTCCTGTCACTTCCCCAGATTACTAGAGGCATGAACCCACTATCGAGCATAAATACTTCCTCTTCGAGTTGCTAGCATCTACTTGGCCAAGATAGTTACTAACAACGGAAAGCATGCAAGATCACAAATAACATAGACATGATAGAATCAATAATCAATCTAAAATAGCATCTGAATATCCATCGGATCCCCACAAACACAACATGTAAGATTACAAATAGATGATCTTGATCATGAACGGAGCTCACAAGATCTAAACATGATAACACAAAGGAGGAGAACCAACCATCTATCTACTACATGGACCCGTAGTCCAAGGATGAACTACTCACGGATCACACCGGAGGCATTCATGGTGATGAAGAAGGCCTCCAGGGTGATCTCTCCCCTCTGGTAGGGTGCCGGGAAGAGCTTCGGACCCCCCGATCTAGGAATCGAGATGGCGGCGGCTATAGACTCTTCCATGGATTTCTGATTGGGTCTTTGATCGGGTACTTAGGGGTTTCGTCCCAGGAGGCTTTTATAGGCGAAGGGGTAAGGTCGGTGGAGGCCCAGGGGCCCACACCAGGTGGCGGCGTGCCTAGGGCTGGCCGCGCCACCCTAGGGTGTGGCCGCCTCGTGGCCCCTCTTCGGCTGCCTTTCGGACTCCGTGTTGCTTCGGGTAAAATATTGACTTTGGCTTTTGTCCGGTCCAATTCCAAGAATATTTCCTTACTAGCTTTTCTGAAACCAAAAACAACAGAAAACAGGCAACTGGCACTTTGGCATCTTGTTAATAGGTTAGTTCTAGAAAATGTATAAAAATACCTCAAAGTATGAACTAAACATAAGAAAGTAGATACTAAACAAGCACGGAACATCAAAAATTATAGATACGTTTACGACGTATCAAAGTGTTGTCAGATGCTAATTATAAATTGAATCTTAACTATGGGGGGAGAGACAGACACCCGCAAAGCCACTTGTGCAATGCAAGTTGCACGTCAAGCGTGGAGCAAGTCTCATGTGCGAGGACAGTAAGGTTAGCCCGAGCCGCTTCATCCCACCATCCCGCAAGATGCAAAGTACACGTGAAGACAACGACAACAAATGCATCAACGCCCACAAAACCATTGTGTTCTACTCGTGCAACAGATCTACGCATAGACACAACTATGATACCACTGATGGGTTCGTAGCAGGGAAAAAAAAATTCTACCGCAAGAACGAAAAAAACCAAGATCTAATCTATGGAAAAGCCAAGATCTAATCTATGAGATAAGTGCAACGAGATAGATCTGTACTAACCCTTGTATATTCAAAGCCTTGTTCGAGATCGGATCTCATGGTTGATATAGACGATCACTTGACGATCTCAAGATCAAGTAGATGATCCTTCCGACGCCGCGTTCTGGCAGTGCTTCCTCACTCGATCACACGTAAGGCTCGATGTAGACGATCCTCTCCCCATTCCAGCAGGCAGCGGAGGTGGTAGATCTCCACGGAATCCCAGCAGCATGATGGCGTGGTGGTGGTGGTGGAGAAGAGTTCCTGCAGGGCTTCGCCTAAGCCGTAGCGGGAGGAAGGAGGAGGAGGGAGTGGCGGCTAGGGTTTGGCTGGAAGGGGCAAAGGGGGGAGGCGCCCCACCCCTCCTTTATATAGAGGGGGAGGCGGCCTCGGGCTGGCCCCCTTTTCCCTCCTAGGTCCCACGCACAAGGGGAGGGGGGGAGTTTCCTTCCCCCAAGTCTTCCCCTTTTCTTTCTTGGTTTTCAAGAAAACCCTGTGGAACCTTCCGAAACTGTCTGAAACCTTCTAGAAGCTCCATAGGATACTCCAGAACATTTCTGAAACCTAGAAATTGATCTCCATTATATGAATCTTATTCTCCGAACAATTCCAGATCTCCTTGTGATGTCCTGGATCCAATCCGAGACTTCGAACAACATTGGGTCTCCAACTCGTATTCCATATTTACCTAAACAACATTGAACCTTAAGTGTGTCACCCTATAGTTCACGAACTATGTAGACATGATCTAGACTCCTCTCCGATCAATAACCAATAGCGGGACCTAAAGATCCATAGTGTCTCCCACATATTCAACGATGACTTTGTGATTGATAGAACCATTTACATAGGAAACCAATTCCCTTTGTCACGCGATACTCTACTTATCCGAGGTTCGATCATCGGTATCTCCATACCTAGTTCAACCTCGTTACCGATAAGTACTCTTTACTCGTTCCGTGATATGTCATCCCTTGTGACCTAGTCACATGCTTCCAAGCTAATTAGATGACATTCCACCGAGAGGGCCCAGAGCATGTCTATCCATCATATGGATGGACAAATCACAATCTTGATCCATGCGCTTCAACACATACTTTCATAATACCTAATGCCACCTTTATAACCACCCAGTTATGAAGTAGCGTTTGATGTCATCAAAGCACTAATCCAGTGATTAACACAATCTCATGATTGAAGGATTAAGTTACTATGTATTTGAAAGCTTGTAGCAAAACGAACTTAATGACTTGATCTTATGCTATGCTTACTATGGGTGTGTGTCCATCACATCATTCTCCTAATGATATGATCTTGTTATTAATAACATCCAATGTCCATGATCAGGAAACCATGGTCATCTATTAATCAACAAGCTAGTCTTGACAAGAGGCTTACTAGGGACTCTTTTACGTTTACAAAACACACCAGTATCAGTGTTTCCTATTAATACAATTATAGCATGAATGTAAAAATTTATCATAAACACAAAAATATAATAATAACCACTTTATTATTGCCTCTTGGGCATATCTCCAACAAGGGCATTGATGACCCACAAGTATAGGGGGTGTATCGCAGTATTTTTGATAAGTAAGAGTGTCGAACCCAACAAGGAGCAGAAGGTGTTGGCTAGTGGTATGGATCAGGAATTCTCTGCAAATACTTAGCAAACAGTTTTTTAGGGGTTTTTGATTAAGCAAGTAAACAAAGTACAAGTAAATAAAAGACAATAGGAATAAATGCAGCAAGTGGCCCAATCCTTTATGCAGCAAAGAGACAAGCCGATTGTATTACTTAAGATGACCAAACATTCTCGAGGACACATGGGAAGGCTGTCAAGTGCTTTCGCTTCATATAGTTGATTAATCTTCTTTATCTTGCTAAGTGTTGTGTGGGTGAACCTGTGCTAATGTATCGACCTTCCTAGGACTAATACATACTTGTGATTATACCCCTTGCAAACATCCGTAAGTAGAAGAAAGTAATTAAGGTAGAAACTTAACCACAACTTTAAACTCTAAGACCCTTACGTCCCTTGTGCAATGGTTTCCTAACGGGGGTTCAGGTTTCTGTCACTCCGGCAACCCCTACGATTAGTAGCCAAATACACAATGCATTCCCCTAGGCCCATATAGGTGAAGTGTCTTGTAGTCGACGTTCACATGACACCACTAGAAGAATTACACCATAACTTAAATATCAAACTATTGAATCTTTCTCAACATAATTCCACTACTAACAACATGACTTCTCCCATGTCCTCAAGAACAAAACGAACTACTCACAAGACATAATATGGATCATGATGAGAGATGGAATAATGATGTATAACAATCTGAACATAAACAATAATTCAATGGTTCCACTCAAAAGCATCAACTACAAGGAGTAATCAACACCGGGAAAGTTTCCCCTATGAACTATGCAATATTCAACCCAATTGTTTCAGCAATATGGAGATGGTGGTGAGGGTGCTGATGGTGATGATGGTGGTGGTGATGATGATGATGATCCCGATGAAGTCCAGCTTGATGGTGGTGTTGATGGCGACGATCTCCCCTCTCCGGGAAGGAATTCCCCCAGCAGAAATCTGTCTGCCGGAGAGATCTTTCTCTCTGTGTTTTCTGTCCTGCAAAGGCGACGGAATCTTTCTGTGGTCGCTCCCCGAGTATTAGGGTTTCGGGAGGATTATATACGCCAGAGAGGAGAGCCATAGGTGGGCCAGGGCGGCCACACCACCTGGTGGCGCGGCCTAGGGTGGCCCGCGTCAGGGGGTGGTGTGGGCCCCCTGTGGCCCATCTCCACTCCTCCTTCTGGCTTCCTTCGTCTTCTGGAAAAATAGGATTTTCCGTATATTTTCCCAGATTTTCTGATCTTCGCGAATTTTGCCTCCAAACATCACCTTTTCCATCAGAATCCTGACTGCAGCGGTCCATGCTCCAAAAGTCATCAACCATGCAAAAACAGATGAAATAACATAAGTATCATCTCTTAATATGAAATATATCAATGAATAACAGCAAATTATGACATAAAATAGTGATGCAAAATGGACGTATCAACTCCCCCCAAGCTTAGACTTCGCTTGTCCCCAAGCGAAACTGAGCTCAATAAACATGACGTCAGGTTTATGGAGTGAAGAGTCAATAAAAGAATACGGACAAGAAGCATCACATTCATCAATACATAGATCATAATAGAGTACAACTCACTATTATATAACTTAACTTGCAATAAGTAAAGGAAACACAATAAAGATACATAAATAAATCATAATTGGTAATGGGAAACTTAGCTCTTGGTCGAAGAATAGTTGATAATTTGCTGGAGTTCACAAATAACTGGTTTTCAATGATGGCTTTTAAAGTAGTAAACATCAAGATAAGAGCAATGTGCAAAACAAGGAACATAAGAAACATGATTGAATAAATCATCATATGAATGAATGAAACAAAACAACTCAAAATACTTGCTGAGATAGAAGGGAGTAGGTTTACTGACTCAACTAAAAAGTAAAAGAAAGGCCCTTTGCAGAGGGAAGCAGGGATTGCAAGTCTCATAAAGAGCTCCCAAAAATTATTATACTTATTAGCTTTCAGCTCTCATTGCCCCTATCATAGGCATCTTTAGGTGATTAAGGTTAAAGTGATCAAATATGAGGATATGCATTAACAAGTTGTACATTGAGAATCTCATGTCCCTTGAATACGAGGGCCGCTCCTCATGCTACTCAAGTTTAGTCACCGGTAAGTTCTTGTCATCGTAAGCATATGTGTATTATAGAGAACCGCCAACGGGGTACCCCTTGCCCAATGATATGGAAGAATCCCCATATCAAAATGACAAGGCAAGCAGAAAACAAGCATCTCAACAATCTTCTTATTTACCATGGGAATATGGTGCTTCTTTCTCTCTTTCCTCTTTTCATAATATCTTTTTTTTCTTTTTCTCAATATCGGACTCTTTTTTTATAAGAAGAATGCTTCATAGATACTCGTTATGGTTACGCTGCAGGTTTCCACCATATCAGCATGGATTAGACCAGCGGCCCGGGCGTTTCTCTAACACATATCCATAACTCCATGGACTTACAAGCTCCCCTTTAATTTCACACCGAAGACATCCATAGACAAAAGAACATGATATCAACTAGGTACAAAGTACTAGTGCAATGTTGAAAGCGTTCCCCATGGCAACATGGTTCTGCTAATTCACAACTCACAAAGCGCAAGCATATACGCAACATAGGTGAGCACAATGGTTCAAGTTTATTAAGTGCAATAAAGTAAAGTGTGCCATCAAGTTTATGAGAGCTTTAATCACTAATTTTGACATAACAAGTTTAATTTGGAAGGTAGATAAAAACAAGAATTTACTTGGAATAGCAATAATGCTAATAGGTAGGTATGGTCGACACAAATGGCATGGGTTTGGTTTAAAGGAAGTGGATGCACGAGAAGAATTCCCTCTCAGTATAGGTTTTTGGCTAGCAAGGCTGGGTAGCAAGTATAAGAGTTGAAGGAAACAAATAAACATACAAGTGATAAAGACAAACATGCAATCTTCCTTGGAAGCACAAAAGATCTTAACTAGGGAATACTAGACTTATGAGCAAATCAAGAAAGAAAGATGATGAAATTATATTTCTTTAGAGTACTTTTATCTTTTTCATTCAACTCTCAAAAATAGTGTTGCTACTGACCAAGCCAGGTTTTCCAAAACCAACTAAATTAACTCAATGATCCCAAAGTGCTACCAATACTAACAACAAGATCAATCATATAACCACAAATTGAAAACTAATATAAGCTATGCAAAAGAGTAAATGATAGAACTTCTCATTAATATTCCATAACCGCAACTCACACCAAGGGATACATATCTAACGAGAGAGGGGACACTTCCACAATGCAAACCATCCTACATAATAACTTATCTATTCATGATATGACTCTACTAAAAAGGTAAAAAGATAGAAGATAGTGATGTGATACCGCGGCACTCGCCCAAGCTTGGAACAAACCAAGGGGATGCCAAACCTGATGACGAATTACTCCTTCGGTGGTGGTGGTATTATTTTCTTAGTTGACGTGAGGAAATCTTCCAACATCTTGCGAAGCCTATTATTCTCTCATTGAAGCATGTCCACCTTCCTCCTCAAGTCTCGGTACTTATCGCAGAACTCCTTAGTGTCTCGTAGGGCTTCTGTTGATGTAGGGCAAGTGACTAAAGGTACCACCCCCTGCTTGGGGTCTTGGAGATCTTCCTCCATAGGCTCCTTTCCCTTATCCTTGGCAGACACCATTGTGCTTCTAAGCTTCAAAGATAGTTCCTGGCAGAAACAGACCGAAACAAAAACATGATATACGAACCTCGGGGGATCCGAGGGGTTATATATTACGAAGTTTCATAACAAAAGGAAGGTACTGGGCGAAAACGAGTCGGAGGCGGAGTCCGGGGTGGACTCACCACCTGGTGGCGCGGCTAGGGGTGGGCCCGCGCCACAGGGAGGTGTGAACCACCCTGGCCCTTTTTCTGTCCCTCTTTCGCTTCGTAACTTTCCTTATTGGCTAAAAACTACAAAAATATAGTTGGATTGTATTTTCGCGGAACTTTTCTTACCATAATTGTTACCTATTTGAAAACGGGCTCTGCAAGTCTCGGAATTTGGTATCTAGTAGATTCTTCCGGAGTCACCACTTGAATATCATCGGTATCTTCATCTTCATACACTTATTACTTGAGTCATAAAACCCTTCTCTTCCTTATTACACCATTATCTCCACTACTTGGAAATTTCTTTCTCACAAAACTTCACACAGTTCTCATTAGCAACGTTAGTATATATGAAGTGATAAAACCTTTTGAGTACAACTTCAACTGAAAACCATCAAAACATAAGCTACTGTAGAAACTCCTTCCGAAAACCCAAAAAGAGTTCAAAAAGGAAATCGAATAAAGAAGCAAATGCAAGAGTGGCAAAATCTGTCAAAACAGACCAGCAGGGAAATATCAATTTTTTCGAAAATCTTCTGTTGCTCAAATCAAAAAGTGCAAAACTAATGGAAGTTAAATAACAACCTGGGGCAGAAGCACAAAATATTATAGCTCAATCCGACATACAGAGATCTCTCACGAATTTTTACGGTGAAGCACAAATAATCTGTTCCGGGACAGCAACTTCCCCAAATCTTACTTCTCTCTCATTAGAGGTTGATCTTGACACAAAAACCAAAAAAAACAGATAAGGAGAGGTTATTACCGAAGTAATAACTTCCAAGACTCAAAGAAACAAAAAGAAACTTAAATAAAAAAATAAATTGGGTTGTCTCCCAAAAGGCTCTTTCTTTATAGCCATTAAGATGGGCATGATAATTCTGAAGATGCTCACATAAGAATATGACTTGAAGTGAAAGAGAGCATTAAGAAGCAAAAATACACACATTTAAGTCTAACCCACTTCCTATGCAAGGGAATTTTGTAAACAAACAAGTTGTTGAAACCAGAGGCTACAAGCATAGGAAGGCAAAAGAAGTGCAACATAAAAACTTTTAGCATAAAACGGGGAAACTTGATATTATTGAGATAAATAAGAACACTTTTCCCTCTCTCATAGTAGCTTTCAGTATCATGCATAAACTTAACAATATAACTATCACAAGGACCATCATATCATTTATTCTAACAGAAAACACAGGAATACTAGCTCTCATAACACTACTTTGTGAAACAATATTAGAGGTATCCTTACAAAGGATAGTGTGTCCCTCTTCTTCATATTTAGTAACAAAGTCTTTCACATTTGCTATTATAGGTTCATCAACCATTTGTTTATCAGGTTCAATAGCTTTATGTGTACTTTCATTAACCATACTAGCTATCATAGAATGTTCCTTTATCTTAACTGGGAAATGCATTTTCTCAATATAAGGTTCAGGTAAGACATGATTAACAGTATAATCTTCAGTATTTCTTGCAAGAACACTCTTAGTAATATCTTTATAAGGTTCATGATACTTATTCCACTTCTTTTTAGGCACTTCAATGTAGGAAGCGAAAGCCTTAAAATAAGAAGCAATAGATTGAGAGTCTAGACCATAAGCATTTTTAATATGTTGAAAGTCATTAGTTCCGATAAAAGATTCAATGCATTCATAATCATAATGTATACCTGACGTTCTACCTTTGTCATTCTCCCAAGCTTCAGCATTGTCTTGAATACGGTCCAGAAGATCCCATTTAGCTTCTTTTTCCATGCGAGTGAATGATCCAGCACAAGAAGCATCCAATAAATCCTGATCATGAAGAGGAAGCCTTGCATAAATGGGACATTTATGCATTAGTAACTTCAATCTCCCCCAAGCTTGAGTTGTACTCTCTCCATCAAGAGGCCAAAAGTTGTATATTTGATTCCGATCTTTATGAATCTCACTAGGAGGATAAAATTTTGAATAAAAGAGAGGTAATATTTCCTCCCATTCCAGAGCATGACCATTCTTCAACAGCTTATACCATTCCTCAGCTCTTCCTTTCAGTGATAATGAGAATAACTTATTCTTGACTTGATCTGTAGTGATACCTGCACACTTGAACAACCCGCATAATTTGTGTATAAAGAGTAAATGATCACCGGGATGGACAGTTCTATCCCCAACATAGTAGTTATCCATAACACGATCAATAATTCTTGTAGGTATTTTGAAAACATCATTCTCAGCAGGTGGTGGCTTAACTACTACCTTAGTAGTGGTAGTAGCATTACCAAATAAGAAACTCAGTGAATTATCCATAACAAAAATAAAGCAACTAGCAGAAGTAAACAATACTCACAGTAGAAGTTTCCTTTACCAGTTCCACTCTCCAATAGCGCTTCACTCCCCGGCAACGGCGCTAGAAAATAGTCTTGATGACCCACAAGTATAGGGGGTGTATCGCAGTATTTTCGATAAGTAAGAGTGTCGAACCCAACGAGGAGCAGAAGGTGCTGGCTAGTGGTATGGATCAAGAATTCTCTGCAAATACTTAGCAAACGGATTTTTAGGGTATTTTGATAAAGCAAGTAAACAAAGTACGAGTAAATAAAAGATAGTAGGAATAAATGCAGCAAGTGGCCCAATCCTTTATGCAGCAAAGGACAAGCCGGTTGTATTACTTAAGATGACCAAATGTTCTTGAGGACACATGGGAAGACTGTCAAGTGCTTTCGCTTCATATAGTTGATTAATCTTCTCTAGCTTGCTAAGTGTTGTGTGGGTGAACCTGTGCTAATGTACCGACCTTCCTAGGACTAATACATACTTGTGATTATACCCCTTGCAAACATCCGTAAGTACAAGAAAGTAATTAAGGTAGAAACCTAACCACAACTTTAAACTCTAAGACCCTTACGTCCCTTGTGCAATGGTTTCCTAACGGGGGTTCAAATTTCTGTCACTCCGGCAACCCCTACGATTAGTAGCCAAATACACAATGCATTCCCCTAGGCCTATATAGGTGAAGTGTCATGTAGTCGATGTTCACATGACACCACTAGAAGAAGTACACCACAACTTAAATATCAAACTATTGAATCTTTCTCAACATAATTCCACTACTAACAACATGACTTCTCCCATGTCCTCAAGAACAAAACAAACTACTCACAAGACATCATATGGATCATGATCAGAGATGGAATTATGATGTATAAAAATCTGAACATAAACAATAATTCAATGGTTCCACTCAAAAGCATCAACTACAAGGAGTAATCAACACCGGGAAAGTTTCCCCTATGAACTATGCAAGATTCAACCCAATTGTTACAGCAATATGGAGATGGTGGTGAGGGTGCTGATGGTGATGATGGTGGTGATGATGATGATGATCCCGATGAAGTCTAGCTTGATGGTGGTGTTGATGGCGATGATCTCCCCTCTCCGGGAAGGAATTCCCTCGGCAGAAATCTGTCTGCCGGAGAGATCTTTCTCTCTCGGTGTTTTCCGCCCTGTAGAGGTGGCGGAATCTTTCTGTGGTCGCTCCCTGAGTCTTAGGGTTTCGGGAGGATAATATACGCCATAGGGGAGAGCCAGGGGTGGACCAGGGCGGCCACACCACATGTGGCGCGGCCTAGGCTGGCCCACGCCAGGGGGTGGTGTGGGCCCCCTGTGGCCCATCTCCAGAGCCCCTTCTGGCTTCCTTCGTCTTCTGGAAAAATAGGATTTTCCGTATATTTTTCTTGGATTTTCTGATCTTCGCGAATTTTGCCTCCAAACAACACCTTTTCCATCAGAATCCTGACTGCAGCGGTCCATGCTCCAAAAGTCATCAACCATGCAAAAATAGATGAAATAACATAAGTATCACCTCTCAATATGAAATATATCAATGAATAATAGTGAATTATGACATAAAATAGTGATGCAAAATGGACGTATCAGGCATCTATTCCCCGTGTGTAGTTTTCGTAATTAATGACAATCTCTATGGATTAATGTGTAAATTGAGTTTCAGTTGTAGGTTTGTCCATTGGCATCACTTAGACCATGTGTTGGTTTCAAGGTTGAAAAACAAGAAGCGATGTCTAAGGGCTTTGTGCCTATTGGAATCAAGTAGTAGAAGTAGAAGATCTGGAGTTCATCATGGCTATCTTCAAGACATCATCAAGAAATGAAGGGCAAGCTCAAGGTGCGCCATCTCTATAAGTTCTCATGCTTGAAGCTTGCCATCCTCGGTGATCATGGAGTGATGAAGGCAAGTTCAAAGAAGAGGTTTCCCCATGGAGTATGGGGGAGCTATTCGCAAGTGTTCATGAAGCAAGAGCAAGCAAGATAAATCAATAAAGGCGATCCATCTTGAGAACGACAAGACAGTCTATATCAAGCTCGAGTGGAATGCTCAAGGAAAATGTATGATCTTGATAGATTTTCTATTTTACTGGTCTCTTGTAATGTTGGGATACCGGATCTAGGATAGATAGTCATATCAAGAGGGGCTCTTGAGTGGGTGACTCGGTCGTATCTTTCAGAGAGAGCTCAAACCTTTGCATACATAGCATCATCTTTCTTGGTTGTTTTTGAATTTTGTCCATGTGAGGATCTAGAGCTTGTGGTTATCTTCATAACAAGCTCTAGTTCATCAAAAAGGATTTCCCTTACATATCTTATTGTGTTTTTGTTGGATTCTATACGTCGTTATCTTTCCAACAAAAATGGTTTCATCTCGTTTGGAGTTTGGATGCAAAAGTTATGGCAGTTTTAGTTCTAAAGTTTTTCCTGATCGGTAGTTTCGGCGAGCCACCGGTAGTACTGCTAGGGCATTCTTGCCGCCGGTAGTACTGGTGGAAGTACCGAAGCCACTTCCTCTGATCCTAGTTGTGGTTCAGTAACCTCTCTATTTTTGAGTTATATTTGGCAGAACTTCGATCGAAACTTTCGGCGGTAGTACCGTCCGCGGGTGGAAGTACCGGCCAGGCCCCGGAAGTACCGCTCAGGAAGAATTGCCGCTGGTAGAACTGGGTGAAATTCCGAGCTAACTTCCGCTCAGCCTGGTTTTGGGGTAGTATCCTTTTTGTTTGGTGTTTGCTATTTGATGGAACTTTGATCAGAAATTCGGGCGGTAGTAGCATCCTAGGCGGTAGTACCGGTGAATCGGTGGAAGTTCCGGTCAGGATCCTTGTTCTCCTATTCATCTCATTGTTTTTGTGACTGTTGGCTAGGTGCCAGCGGTAGTACCGCCCACCCAACGGTACTACCGACCATGCACGAATATGTGCCTAGTGGGCAGATCTTGGAGCCCTTTAAAAGGGGCTCCCCTTCCTCTTCGTGGGGACAACTCTTTCTTGGTTCTTGCCCTTGTCTCTCTCCTCCATTGTTGACCTTGAAGAGCTTTCCCTCTTCCCTTCCCCCTCCTATGATTCTTGCATCTTTTTGAGGGATTTGAGAGAGGAGATCTAGATCTACAACCCCACCAAACCAAATCCCTTCTTTGTGAAGGAATCCTTGGGGTCTAGATCTTGAAGATTTTTGTGTTCTCTTCTTGTGTTCTTCCTCTCTTATTCCTCTAATAGCTTTTGTAGATTTGGTGGAATTTAAGAGTGAAGGACTTTCCTCTTGCATTTGGTGCATATGTTTGAGTTCTCCTCAGAGTTTCGAAGAGCTCAAGCCATTGGGCTTGTTATTCTTGGGTTATTGGAATCCTAGACAGTTGTGTGGGAGTTATGGTTAGTTCTTGAGGCCTCTGATAGCTGTGAGATTCGACACATTTTTGATGGTTTTTATTGATGGTTCTCTCCTGGATTTGATCGTTTTCTAGCTTTACCTAACGCTAATACTTCGGTATCAAAGAAAACTTGGTTTTTAATGTGTGTTTTAGGTTCTGAACGTCAATAGAAGGTTTTAACTAGAGAAACACAATATTCAGGCAAAAACAAGCAAGTCTCTCTTTGGAAGCAATCGAGGGAAGCCTACAGAGGCTTTAACGAGCAACTATACGGCGGGATAAATTTTTCCAACTGTATAGCTCCCGCCGTATAGCTGCCATCGCCTCTGTCTTGTCAAAAGGGACAAATTCCGTGATGGGACCAAGGACGAAAACACAACACAGTAGCCACCATCCCATCCAAAAGGGAGAAAAAAGAGATCTAGAGAAGAAGGGGAAGACATTCTTCATATTGCTCCACGATCTTCGACCTCCTAGCCAATACACCCCCATAGCTATTACTTGTACTTGAGAGAGAGAGAGAGAGATCTTCACCTTGCAAGACTAGGGTTTGAGATTGTTTCTTCCCATCTTGAATTGTGTTGGATTAGTTTTCTATTCTTATTGTGGATCTCCACGGTAATACTAAGAAGAACTCCCTTTATTTAATTATATTGATGATGGTTTCTTCTCTCATGTGTGAGTAAGTTCCTTGGGTGTGGGAGATGTAAGGGATTGGTGAGATGTGATGTGCCTCTATATATTTTATGTTAGTTTGTGATTGATTCTAATTACTATATTACGTGTGCTTGACTATCTCTGTTATGCCTAATGATTGTTGTCCAATTAAGGGCCCAGACAACATGATACTTTGTTCTACATGGATAGGATCTTGTTTGCTAGCAGACCGGTGACTCCCGAGTGACATGGGGATATCAATGGGAAACTAGTAGACTCGAGGATAACGAGGAACCACCGTGCTTATTGCATTAGTCCGATCCAAGGATCTTAATCGCTAAGCGACCTGAAGGGTCTTAATCGTCTAGTGTTTGACCATGGTTTTGGTAACAGACTAGTAGGATTATTGAAGTTGGGATGAAATCTACCAAGAGGAGTTCCGGCTAATTATGGGTTGCTCGCCTAGACATATACTTATAAGATTATAATTGTTACATTTATCATTCTTCCACCTGGCATAGTCACTATCACCATGAACTGAATCTCCCCGCGCCTTCTTTTGCCATCTGCAGAAAACAACAAACAACTGAATCGTTCTTTACTTTTATGCTTTTTATTTTGGAAGTTTACATTTTATTTTCATTTAAATACACCCAATTTACTCAAAACTCCATTCTCATTTCAACACTTGCAGTCAATTGACTCTAAGACCTATGACAACTTTGGGTGTGACAGAGACTTCACCATCAACACTTACCTTTGGGCTCCCTGTGGGATCGATATCTATACTTGGAAACTAGCTACAACCGATCTGTGCACTTGCAGACATCAAGCTATTTTCTAGCACCGTTGTCGGGGAGCTAAGCACTAAGGGTGTGTTTGGTAGCCTGGGTGGCTTATCTCACCTCATAAAAGCTGAGTCCAGCTATGTCCACTCCATACATGTCTATTTTATTTGCTGTGTTTGGTAGGTTGTATGAGTTGAGATGTGCTGAGTTGAGGTTGTGTTTGGTGCCCTGTATGACATGAGCTAGGCCAGACATTATTAAACAGCAATTAGGTCCCTGGCTAAAAAGGCAAAAAAGCAATCGGGTCCCTAGGCAGTCGTTGGACCTGCTGCCGGCGAGAGGAGCGTCGCCATGAGCCGCTGTGGCCACCACGCGTTGCCGCCGCCATGGTGTCGAGCCCCACCTCCCCCGCCGCTAGGAGACCGAGCTCTAGCTCGATGCATTGCGCCAGCAGTAGCTAGCGCCTCCACGTGCCGCTGTGCCTCTGTATCTCAAAGGAGGAGGGAAGAGGATGGGCATGGGGGCGGTGGTGAGCTCGACGAGGACGGAACCAGTGGACTTGGACGAGGCTAGGGGGCGGCGGACTTCTACAGGGATGGGGGCTGCGCCTCTATAGCTCGGAGGAGGAGAGAAGACAACGAGAATGGGGACGGTGGACTTCTACAAGGATGGGGGCGGTGGCCTTCGACGGGGACGAGGGCTGCGCCTCGGTAGCTCAGAGGAGGAGGGATGAGGATGGGAATGGGGACGGTGGTGAGCTCGACGGGGATGGAGATGGTGGCTTAGACGGGGACGGTGGCGGTGGCCTTCGAGGGCGACGGGAGCGGGGAGGAGACCTCGCTCGCTGTGGAGGGATGCGGTGTTGCGGGCGCAGAGAAATGCGAGCGCGGGGCCTCGACCCCTGTTGGGCCGGAGCGGCTGCGTCACGCCCGTGGGATCGACTCGGCAGTGCCGAGTTGTGAAGCTCGATTTGAGCTTCTCAACTAGGAAGTGCCAAGGGGCTATTTTTGCATGAGGTGAGCACTACCGGATAGAGCCGACCCGATCTACCAAAAAACAAAATGAGGGATGAGGGGAGAATATCTGGGTTTCCCCGGTCTACCAAACACACCCTAAGTGTTTGTCTCTTGACATTTCATGTGTTGCTACTACAAAATGTTCTCCCTAGGAGACAAAGGGTATACACGCTCTGGTAGGACCTATCTACCAGATTATATTGAGCGTGTGCCTGCTCAGAGGCGTGAAGAAATTATTGAAAAACTTTTAAGATCGAATAAAGCTGAAGTTGAAAACCTGAGTGATATTATGGAAATCATGTCTATTTACAGGACAAATCCTATGAAACCTGAGAAAACTCTTAGAGAATACAGTGCTCCAAGTTCTGAATTTCTTAAAGAACGAATAGAACTCCCCAATCCTGGAGTTAGAGAATATCGATTTGATGGTGGAATTATTAAAAATTTGCAGGAAAAAGCTTTCAGTGGAAGGGAAGATGAAGACCCAAGAAGACATATTAGAGAGTTTGACAATGTGATAACATTGCTTGGACCAAAAGGTTTGCCAAGAGACTTCTCTCGTCTAAAATTATTTCATTGGTCTCTAAAAGGTAAAGCTCTAGACTAGTTATATTCTCTCCCTCGCCATTACATTAAATACTGGGAAAACTGAATTGTTAAATTCATAAATAGGTTGAATCCTTTTAAAAAGGTAACTGAATTAAGAAATAATATAGGCAACTTTAGTTAGAATGTGGGAGAAAACTACCCACAATCCTGGGAAAGTTTTTTTTGGAATGATCAATAGTATTCCTAATCATGGCTATTCTGAATCAACTATTTGCCATTTATTTTACCAAGGTCTTAATACTGAATTTAGAGAATTGCTTGACTTCTCAGCAGGAGTATCAATAAATACCTTAACTATTAAAGAATGTTTGGAATTGATGTCTACTAGGGCTAAGAATGGTTCTTTATATAATCCTGATTTTGGCACTAAGCTAGAAAAAGGGATACTTCAGATAACTCCTGATCTTATGCCTGAAGTACGCAAAACAATGAAAGAAAAAGGTATACCTTCTGAACTTGCTAAGGAAAACAAAATAGACTTGTTACAAGTTTTAACTGAAAAGGATGAAACTAGAAAAGTTTTTCAAGAATTAAAACATCGACAAGCAAAATCTCATAATAACCTGCATAAGCACTTTCAACAACACAAAAAGATTTTGGCGGAACTCACAAAAAATTATGATGAGATTGGCCAAGAAATAAAATTATTTCACAAGTATCTTAGTATGATTAAAACCTAGTGTGAACAAATAGCATCTGGTTATCAAATTTTTCTTCGAGATGATAAAGATATTCCTGTTTCTACTAATATTGTCACAAGAAGAGGTGTAGTTGTTACAACACCATTAGGACCACCAAAATATGAAGCTGAAAAAGAGCGAAAGGAAAAAGCCTTGCTCGAAGCAAGCCAAGAAGATGATACATTGGTGGATCCTCAAGATGAAACTTCTCAAGAAACACAAGATCAAACCAAGGAGGACCAAAATGATGCACAGGACGACCGTTATGACTCTGATGTAGAGACGGTTGATCCAAGAGAAGAAAAAGAGATAATCAATGTAGATGAAGTTGTTGTAGTAGAAAAGAAGAAAAGCGATAAACAACAACAAAAGAAAGCAACAAAAGAGCCAGACCCCCCACAAAAGGTAAAATACAAGAATAAGTCAGGTGAGAAAAAGCTTCCTTATCCAGATCGAAAAAGAAAGCACCAGATCAAGTAATTTATAAATCTTTTACACAGGCACTTGGTGACCTGCGTTTGGAAATTCCATTTGCGGATGCAATCAAAGTTCCTACCTATTCTAAATTCTCCATGATATTCTTAGTAGAAAGAAAGAAATAACTGAAACTGTTGCCATGGTAACTAGTTATCCTGCTAATGGGAAGCTGTTTTCTAAGTCTGGAGATCCTAGAATACCAACTATTTCATGCTCAATAGGCAAAATTTATATTCAAGATGCCTCGTGTGATCTAGGTGCAGGTGTTAGGTAATGCCATACTCCCTCTATAAAAGGTTAGGATCAGGGGAGTATTCTCCTACTACTATCACTTTTAGATGGCTGACAAGTCGACTAAATGACCCATTCATATGGTTGAGGATGTTCTACTTAGAATATATGAGCATGTTATTCCCACTGATTTTCTTATTCTTGAGATGCCAGAAGATGAAAAATTATCCATAATACTTGGAAGACTTTTCCTTAGTACTGCAGGGGCATCAGTTGATTGTGTTGAGGGAAAGATAATCTTCAATGTTTATGATGCTGAAATCATGTGGTATTTTCCAAAGAAGCTAGAAACAGGAGAAAGATATATTCCACCAGCAAAACGAGTTCATGTGGTAAGTGCCTTTGATAAGGGGCAACCCAAGGTAAGAATTCGAGAACAGAGAAGGGGTTGAGTTACTAAACCATTCTTAATAAAATGCTTAATGGGAGTCAACCCATCTCTTCAATAAATCAAATAGAGAATAAAAAGTTCATCGCATTCCTACCACTTTTTCACAGACATTCTTGCAGAAGCGCGCCCGTGAAGATGCAGCTGTCAAAAAGTAGTAGAAACATCGATTGAATGAGTATAGAATAAGAAAAAAAAATGTTTGAGTTTTATCTATAAAGACTAAAATTCTGCTCTTCATACGCTAATGTGGTCAATAGTTTCAACTGTCGTTTTTCTATCAAAAATAAGGTATTTCGCTAAGTTTTGGGATAAGAAGGTATTCTCGAAGAAATAGAATTTTTTTGATGACTACAGATGGTTTAACGACCAACTATACGGCGGGAATAAAATTCCGGTCGTATAGATATCTTTGTCATCAACAAATTTTCTTCGAAGACACAGAGAATTTAGCGACCAACTATACGGCGGGAATAAAAATTCCGGCCGTATAGCTCCGGCCGTATAGATATCGATGCCTTCGTACAATATCTTCTCAAAGGTACTGATAGTTTAATGACCAACAATACAGCAGGAATAAAAATTCAGGCCATATAGTTCCGGTCGTATAGATATCGATGCCTTGGTGTTTAACTGCTTGTGGCCGTCAAATATTTAACTGCTTGTGGCTTCCTTGGTGTTTACCAAGCTAACTAGAGGCTCCGAGCCTATCAATTTAGTTATCTTGGTGATGCACAGGGTGAGCAGGTTCCGTTACCCTGTCCCGAAGCCTTCTCGATTGTGGAGAAGGACACTTGGATCCTCACCAAAGACCAAGTGATGGAGCTCATGGCTGAACTCTAGCCTGATCAAGAGGAAGATGAAGAAGGAGAGCAGCAGGATGAGGATGAGCAAGAGCATGAGGATGAGCAGGGATACAACTCTACTTGGGAGGGATAGCGGCGACAACAACAAGGGGGGTCCTGGGACCCATGGCCCAACCAGCCGCAACAGGGGTACAACTACGTCCCCTATCAGGAATTCCAGCAGCTCAACCAGCGCGTTGGGCAGATCGACTACACTCTTCAAGGAGTGAATGAATATGTGAGTGCCTTGACTCACAACTTCAGTCACTTCATGACCCACTTCCTCACCTACTACCAGCAGTGTTCGTAGGAGCCACCAAATGACGGCAACAACTGAGTCTGGTAATAGCCTAAGCTTGGGGAGGTTTGAAAACACCCAAACCTTGCATTCATATTTTTATTTCTTCTTTTGATTTATTTTAGTTCTTCAAGATTGCATGTTTATTTTCAGTTTGCATTCCTAAACCAAAAATACAAAAAAAATAGTTGTAACTTTTATTGGAAGTTTGTTTCTTTGTTTCTCTCAGAGATTGCTCAATTTCAGGTGACTTGGCAATATGGAAATACAGAGGAGGTTCGACTCAAATATGAGAATGAAGCAAGAAAGAGGAGGTATCACATTCCTTTCATCACCTTTTCTGCAATCTTAAATTGACCCTACAATTATTTACTCGCTTGCACTAGAGTCACTCCCCACTTAGCTTGCTATCCTATAAATTCTATTCCTTTGCTAGTGTCCCCTTTTTAGCTTTGAAACAATGAGCAATGAACTTGGTTAAAAATACTTCCTACATTTTTACAACAAGAAAAGGCATCCAAAATATGACTTGAGTCCATGTTCAGCCCAAAAAAATGATTTTAGAACTACTCCATCCCGTTTGAGCTTAATATAAATAGACTCGATAGTACCCTTGAATAAAATTGTATGATAAAATGGATGCTTAGAAGTAGTAGAGATTATGCCACTGCTTTGTCTAATAATTTACGGTGACCCAGCATACCACTGCATGATGTAGTACACTATAGTCGTTGACATAACACCAATGAAACACCATTCACTAGTATTACATCCCTCAGAGTGGTACAACAGAAACACAATAAGTCTAAGACATGACTATAGATTACAACTTGACTCTTTACAAAAGATCTAGAGAACACTCTAGGTTAAAGAGGAAGAAATAAATTTCTTACAAAGAAGAACCAAAAATAATAACTGAGAGTTATCTGGTTAATAAGACTAGCATCTAAACTATCTGGCTTGCAATTGCTGCTATTGCATTGCTCTATAGAAGTAGGTTTTATGGCAAGAGTATCTACTCCTATCTAATCAGAGACTTCGTCTTCACTTCAACTGATGTATATGTTGACTCCATTGACTTCATTGAAGAACTTGAACTATCGATGATGGTTTCTTTAGCATAAATTGGTGTTGACATCGTCTTCAATGGCTTAGAACCTAGCAAGGGTTAAGAAGGTATGGTTGAGTACGAGCATACTCAGCAAGTTCACTAAAAAGGAGTGTATGATGCACTATCTCTACAGCCACAGACCAAAGGTCATAGGCAATGCAGGTTTTCGTAAATATTTCTTCAAAGGTTGCTTTTATTATGAAAACTATGTCCGACAGCCTACACAGATTGACTAGAAATTTCATGGAGTTCCTTTCCTGCCGTGTTCGTAGCTCCTTCCTGGAACAGGGAGTAACATGTCACAGTTCTTACACTCTGCAGAGGTGCGTTTCTTTACCCGTGAGTAACCTTAGCTTTGTTGCACATCCGAGTTGCAAGCTCGTCCACACTTGGTGTGGGGCCCAGTCTAAGATCCAAGCCAATCATTGCCCCCTTCGTGACCCCACATGTATCCTTGATGTACGCCATGCCCACATCTTGAATTACAGCAATGGTTAGTACATACTGTTTAGATGCCAGAATTATCGTGGGACGTTGAGGGTTCCCACCCATATGATGCATATCCTCTACGAATTACCAATTAATTCATGCTACGAGGATAACAACCATGACCTACTCATCTGGTTACATGCGAGAGGAAGAAGATATAGCTGACTTCTCCATCCCATTCCAAATCTCATGGTTAACGCGTAATATAGGGCGCTAGAATCACTGGCGATGTTGGTTGTTAAGTCCTAGATATTATGTTCCTTTACCACTGGAACTGTATCAATAGATTATTACCATTTGGTAAATAATCCATAATCATATTATTATGAAAATAGTGTTTTCTGACCTTTTTGAAATGTAGGTGATGACAACATTCGAGTTACAAGCATTTGATAGAAAATAATCAAAGAACATGACCAAGTGTGAACTTGCCTTTTGTGATTGCAAGATTAAGCAATCACGGTCTTCAAGACACTAGAAGATGCAAAATCTAGAAATAGCATCATTGGTCCGGTAAGGACGAATGTTTAAAGAAGCAAGATGCAATTATGCATAAGTAATGTAATGCAGTTTGATAAATGCGAATCGCTGGACTAATCATATCTGATCTAGGGTTTGAAGCTTGTGATGAGTTCTTTGGAATGTGTTGCACTTTTATACCAATTTCACACTTGTGCTTCTTTTAAGGCTTGTGAGAGTGTGTGTGAAACAATATGGAAATACAACAAGTAGCATCCAATACTAAACCACTCAAATGGGTCATTGATACGTCTATTTTGCATCACTATTCTATGTCTTAATTCACTATTATTCATTGATATATTTCGTATTGAGAGGTGATACTTATGTTATTTCATCTGTTTTTGCATGGTTGATGACTTTTGGAGCATGGACCGCTGCAGTCAGGATTCTGATGGAAAAGGTGCTGTTTGGAGGCAAAATTCGTGAAGATCAGAAAATCCGGGAAAATATACGGAAAATCCTATTTTTCCAGAAGACTAAGGATGCCAGAAGACGGAGTGGAGATGGGCCACAGGGGGCCCACACCACCCGTGGCGCGAGTAGCCCTAGGCCGCGCAAATAGGTGGTGTGGCCACCATGGCCCACTCTAGCCTCTCCCCTCTAGCGTATATCATCCTCCCGAAACCCTAAGACTCGGGGAGCGACCACAAAAAGATTCCGCCGCCTATGCGGGGCGGAAAACACCGAGAGAGAAAGATCTCTCCGGCAGACAGATTTCTGCCGGGGGAATTCCTTCCCGGAGAGGGGAGATCATCGCCATCAACACCACCATCAAGCTAGACTTCATCGGGATCATCATCATCATCATCACAACCATCATCACCATCAGCACCCTCACCACCATCTCCATATTGCTGTAACAATTGGGTTGAATCTTGCATAGTTCATAGGGGAAACTTTCCCGGTGTTGATTACTCCTTGTAGTTGATGCTATTGAGTGAACCATTGAATTATTGTTTATGTTCAGATTGTTATACATCATTATTCCATCTCTGATCATGATCCATATGATGTCTTGTGAGTAGTTCGTTTTGTTCTTGAGGACATGGGAGAAGTCATGTTGTTAGTAGTGGAGTTGTGTTGAGAAAGATTCAATAGTTTGTTATTTAAGTTGTGGTGTACTTACTCTAGTGGTGTCATGTGAATGTCGACTACATGACACTTCACCTATATGGGCCTAGGGGAATGCATTGTGTATTTGGCTAGTAATCATAGGGGTTGCCGGAGTGATAGAAACCTGAACCCCCGTTAGGAAACCATTGCACAAGGGATGTAAGGGTCTTAGAGTTTAAAGTTGTGGTTAGGTTTCTACCTTAATTACTTTCTTGTACTTACCGATGTTTGCAAGGGGTATAATCACAAGTATGTATTAGTCCTAGGAAGGTCGGTACATTAGCACAGGTTCACCCACACAACACTTAGCAAGCTAGAGAAGATTAATCAACTATATGAAGCGAAAGCACTTGACAGTCTTCCCATGTGTCCTCAAGAACATTTGGTCATCTTAAGTAATACAACCGGCTTGTCCTTTGCTGCATAAAGGATTGGGCCACTTGCTGCATTTATTCCTACTATCTTTTATTTACTCGTACTTTGTTTACTTGCTTTATCAAAATACCCTAAAAATCCGTTTGCTAAGTATTTGCAGAGAATTCTTGATCCATACCACTAGCCAGCACCTTCTGCTCCTCGTTGGGTTCGACACTCTTACTTATCGAAAATACTGCGATACACCCCCTATACTTGTGGGTCATCAAGACTATTTTCTAGCGCCGTTGCCGGGGAGTGAAGCGCTATTGGAGAGTGGAACTGGTAAAGGAAACTTCTACTGTGAGTATTGTTTACTTCTGCTAGTTGCTTTATTTTTGTTATGGATAATTCACTGAGTTTCTTATTTGGTAATGCTACTACCACTACTAAGGTAGTAGTTAAGCCACCACCTGCTGAGAATGATGTTTTCAAAATACCTACAAGAATTATTGATCGTGTTATGGATAACTACTATGTTGGGGATAGAACTGTCCATCCCGGTGATCATTTACTCTTTATACACGAATTATGCGGGTTGTTCAAGTGTGCAGGTATCACTACAGATCAAGTCAAGAATAAGTTATTCTCATTATCACTGAAAGGAAGAGCTGAGGAATGGTATAAGCTGTTGAAGAATGGTCATGCTCTGGAATGGGAGGAAATATTACCTCTCTTTTATTCAAAATTTTATCCTCCTAGTGAGATTCATAAAGATCGGAATCAAATATACAACTTTTGGCCTCTTGATGGAGAGAGTATAGCCCAAGCTTGGGGGAGATTGAAGTTATTAATTCTCAAATGTCCCATTCATGAGCTCCCCAACAATATTATTATCAATAACTTTTATGCAAGGCTCCCTCTACATGATAAAGATTTATTGGATGCTTCTTGTGTTGGATCATTGTGAGACCCAGGCACATGGCTTAATAGGATTGATAGGATACCCATATCAACAAGTTGCAACTTCTTTTCCGGAAGCTCATTCGAAAAGAACTCTAAGGTTAAGCGTGATTGGCCTAGAGCAATTCTAGGATGGGTGACCGACCGGGAAGTGGGTAACCGGGTGCACATGAGTGAGGACAAAGTGCGCAGAAAAGACTAGTGTTGGTCTGTGGGGCCAGCCTAGATATCCTATTAAGTTGCCAGGCATGACACCCCCTGGGCCCAGGAGTGGACGGGGTGTTACAAGTGGTATCAGAGCTGACCCTTGTGATTACACGGCTGTGTGCGGGTTAGTGGCGGGACATGTGGAGCATGGCGCGTGTGGCCCGGAGTGGACACGGCATGGCACATCTGCCGGCACTAGACGCACAGACGCGTGCCAAGAGGGAACGTTCCTGGGGTGTGCTTGATCGATGAGGGCATCGATCTTCTAAAGGGTGAGTGTATGTGAGATCCAGGCACATGGCTTAATAGGATTGATAGGATACCCATATCAACAAGTTGCAACTTCTTTTCCGGAAGCTCATTCGAAAAGAACTCTAAGGTTAAGCGTGCTTGGCCTAGAGCAATTCTAGGATGGGTGACCGACCGGGAAGTGGGTAACCGGGTACACACGAGTGAGGACAAAGTGCGCAGAAAAGACTAGTGTTGGTCTGTGGGGCAAGTCTAGATATCCTATTAAGCTGCCAGGAGTGACACCCCCCGAGCCCAGGAGTGGATGGGGTGTTACAATCATTCACTCGCATGGAAGAAGAAGCTAAATGGGATCTTCTGGACCGTATTCAAGACATTGCTGAAGCTTGGGAGAATGACAAAGGTGGAAAGTTAGGTATAAATTATGATTATGAATGCATTGAATCTTTTATGGGAACTGATGACTTTCAAAATATTAGTAATGCTTATGGTATTGATTTGCAAGTTATTACGAATTTCTTTAGAGCTTTTGCTTCTTATATTGAAATTCCAAAAAGGGGATGGAATAAGTACCATGCACCTTATAAAGATATTGTTGACTGTGTTCCTGTTGGGAGCACTGAGTGTTGCATTATTGATCATATCTTACCTGAACCTTATATCGAGAAGATTCCCGTCCCAGATAAGGTAAAGGATCATCCTATGATAACTAATGTAATCACTAAAAGTGAAAACAGAACTGTAAAACCTGATGAACAAATAAACGTTGAACCTGTGGTAGCAATTGTGAAAGACCTTGTCACTAAAATCATAGAAGAGGGACACATAGTATTTTGTGAGGATGCTTCTAATATTGTTTCACATCCTAATAGAACTAAAAAAGCTAGTGTTCCTATGCTTTCTGTTAGAATTGGTGATCATTGCTATTATGGTTTATGTGATATTGGTGCAAGTTCCAGTGCTATTCCTTATGAGCTTTACAGAGAAATTATGCATGAAATCAGTCCCTGCGAATTGGAAGAGATTGATGTGGTTATTGACCTTGCTAATAGAGAGACCATCTCTCCAATTGGTATCGTACGAGACGTGGAAGTTCTTTTTTAAGATGGTGGAAGTATCCTGCTGATTTTCTACTACTTGGTTCAGCTGGTAAAACTTATCCTATCATTTTTAGTAGACCTTTCTTGAGTACTTATGGAGCTATTATTGATTGTAAGAGAGAGAAAATCTTGACTACGTTTGATGGGGAATCTTATGAGTTTAATTTTTCGAAATTTGCTAAAGAACCTTGCGAAGAGGAAACCCATAATGAGGATTTTAGAGTTGAACAACTTGCTTCTATCTCTCTTTCTCCTAACAATGCTTTGCAGCAATTTATGGAAGATCACGAAAGTGAGATCTTCATGGAAGAAAGGAATGAGATTGACGAGATTCTCCGTCGTCAACCCCAGATGCTAAAGCATGACTTGCCTGTAGAAGACTTGGGTACCACGTTGCCACCTAAAAAGGATCTGGTTTTCGATCTAAAACCTCTCCCTGATGATCTTAAATATGCTTATATTGATGATAAAAAGATATATCCTGTTATTTTTAGCTCTAAACTTTTAGGAAAGGAAGAAGAAAGGTTGTTGGAGGTTTTGAAGAAACACCAAGGAGCTATGGGCTATACTCTGGATGATTTAAAAGGGATTTCATCTACTATATGTCAGCATTCTATCAACATAGAACCAGATGCGAAGCCAGTGGTGTAGCACCAACGACGTTTAAATCCTAGGATGAAGGAAGTGGTAAGGAATGAGGTATTGAAACTCCTTGATGCTGGTATTATTTACCCTATTGCTGATAGTGAATGGGTTAGTCCTGTTCATTGTGTTCCTAAAAAAGGAGGTAGTACCGTTGTTCCTAATGATAATGATGAGCTTATTCCTCAAAGAATAGTGGTAGGCTATAGGATGTGCATTGATTTTAGGAAAGTTAATACAGTTACTAAGAAAGATCACTACCCGCTTCCTTTTATTGATCAAATGTTGGAAAGGTTGTCTAAAAAGACCCATTTTTGTTTTCTTGATGGTTACTCTGGTTTCTCTCAAATTGCTGTTGAACAACAAGATCAAGAAAAAACTACGTTTACTTGCGCTTACGGAACTTATGCTTATAGATGTATGCCTTTTGGTTTATGTAATGCTCCTGCTACTTTTCAAAGGTGCATGTCTGCTATCTTTCATGGTTTTTGTGAGGAAACTGTAGAAGTGTTCATGGATGACTTTTCTGTCTATGGAACTTCTTTTGATAATTGTCTGCACAACCTTGATAAAGTTTTGCAGAGATGTGAAGAAACTAATATTATTCTTAATTGGGAGAAATGCCACTTCATGGTTAATGAAGGGATTGTTCTTGGCCATAAAGTTTCTGAAAGAGGCATAGAAGTTGATAGAGCTAAGGTTGAGGCAATTGAGAAGATGCCATGTCCAAGAGACATCAAATGTATTCGTAGTATCCTTGGTCATGCTGGTTTCTATAGGAGGTTTTGAGAAGATGCCATGTCCAAGAGACATAAAAGGTTGAGGCTTTTGATGATGATTGTAGGGAATCTTTTGAAACTCTCAAGAAGGCTTTAACTACAGCCCCTATTGTTCAACCACCTGATTGGAGTTTACCCTTTTAAATAATGTGTGCTGCTAGTGATTTTCCTGTAGGTTCTGTCCTTGGGCAACGTATTGATAAAAGTTAAACGTTATCCATTATGCTAGTAAGACTCTAGATGCTGCTCAAAGGAATTATGCTACTACTGAAATGGAATTTCTAGCTGTTGTTTTTGCTTGTGATAAGTTTAGGCCCTATATTGTAGACTCAAAAGTCACCATTCATACTGATCATGATGCTATTAAATACCTTATGACGAAGAAGGATGCTAAGCCTAGGCTTATTAGATGGGTGCTGCTTTTACAAGAGTTTGATCTACATATAGTAGATAGGAAGGGTGCTGAAAACCCTGTAGCTGATAATCTATCTCTATTGGAAAACATCTCTTTTGACCCTATGCCTGTTAATGATAGTTTCCCAAATGAACAGTTAGCTGTAGTAGGGATAAGCTCGCGAGGGAGCCCTTGGTACGCTGATTATGCTAACTTTATTGTCTCCAAGTATTTGCCTCCAACTTTTACAGCTCAGCAAAGAAGGAAGTTCTTCTATGATTTGAGGCATTATTTTTGGGATGACCCACACTTATACAAAGAGGGAGTGGATGGTATTATGCGAAGATGTGTTCCAGAATATGAACAAAAGGAGATATTGCATAAATGACATGGTAGTGCTTATGGAGGACATCATGCAGGAGACAGAACTGCACAAAAGGTGCTACAATAAGGTTTCTACTGGCCTACCCTTTTTAAAGATGCAAGAAAATTTCTTTTATCTTGTGATGAATGTCAGCGTGTTGGTAATATTTCTAGACGCAATGAAATGCCTATGAACTACTCTCTGGTTATTGAACCTTTTGATTGTTGGGGATTTGACTTTATGGGTCCTTTCCCTCCTTCGAAAGGTTACACTCATATTCTTGTTGCCGTTGATTATGTTACTAAGTGGGTAGAAGCCATTCCTACAAAGAGTGCTGACGGGGAGACTTCTCTAAAAATGCTTAAGGATGTTATCTTTCCTAGGTTTGGGGTGCCTAGGTATCTCATGACTGATGGGGGTTCTCATTTCATTCATGGTGGTTTTAGGAAGACCCTTGCTAAATATGATGTTAATCATAGAATTGCTTCAGCTTATCACCCCCAAACTAGCGGGCAAGTAGAGTTATCAAATAGAGAAATTAAATCCATCTTGCAAAAGACTGTTAATAGGTCTAGAAAAAACTAGGCTAAGAAGTTGAATGATGCTTTATGGGCTTATAGAACTGCTTACAAAAATACTATGGGGATGTCTCCTTATAAAATGGTTTATGGGAAAGATTGTCACCTGTCAGGGGGATGATCCCCAGGTACCCAAATCGGACAAGAAACCAAGCAGTCGGATCGTGTCGAGCTGACCAGGTGCAGCCGGACAGGGCAAAACAGGCCGGCTATCACAGGGTAGCCGGATCAGCAAGAGATAGCCGGATACGGCGACGTAGCCGGACCCAATCAGTGAGACAGGACGACGTGCATATCAGTGCACGGTACGCCCTATACGATGACAAGACTGGCCACCACCCGACCATACTGAAGACTTTGCGAGGGTGACGCAGGAACAGTGGCCCGGTGCTGACGACGGGCTCGCACGGCGTCCACTGTGCCAACGACAGCCATACCGCTCATACTCCGATGAGACATACCATACTGGACACTGTAGATGACCAGCCGGCTGGGGCCCGCGTATGGGGCCCGCCAGTTGGTTTGGCCAGGGAGACCGTTGCCTCTCTGCCTATATAAGGAGAGGCAAGGCCTCAGTAGAAAGGGTTGGTGATATAGCATTTAAGGAAGTAGCTAGCAGATACAGCTCGAGGAGCACTTGTAGTTCGTGTATTCCACATAGTCAGATCCGGCAGGAGTAGGGGCTTAACCTCATCACGAGGGCCCCGAACCTGGGTACTTCCCGCGTCCCGCTACGCTCGCTCGTACCCAATCTCGCCTGCGGACGCTGTCGATAGCTTCCCTGCCAGTCCCCACACCTCTATCTAACCTTCTTAGGTATTGCCGTTCCCAATACAACGACAGTTGGTGCCCACCGTGGGGCAAGATGGCTTCGACCGGAGTCACGTTCCGCACGGGACCCCGCACTTCAGCCGGTGAGCGCGTGGCCTCCGGCCTGGTGCTCACGCTTGGCAAGTTCGACTTCGTCATCGACAACGCTTCCTGCTTCGCCGGAACCTCCTTCCCGACGAACGGCACCGTCCTGCTATTCGGCGATCTCCCCGTCTACGTCGCCACCGTCCCGGAGCGTTTCCCTAGGGAAATCATCTCTGTCGCGGAGCTGTCGCGCTCAGGCGGCAACACCTCCGCCGCATCCTGCGGCGTGGAGGTCATGATGGCCGGTTCCAGCTCTCATCCCCGCCAGCCACGGGAGCGAGGCGTGGACGAGGTCAGAACTTCCGCTCCGCCGTAGCCTCGGAACCCGGTGGAGGATGCCATCGATCGGCTCCTGACGCCGGTTAACCTCGGGGATAACCTGGAGGAAGCGGAGGCCAACTTCACCATGGAGAGACAGATCCTCCTCTAGGAGGCCATGGAGTTGGCGGCAGCCCGCAAGCAACTCGAGATCACTCGACGCGAGTACAACCGTGCACACGGCCTCACTCTGGCTACCACGGAGCCGAGCCGGCGCGGCCAGGTACGGCGTCGGGGCGGTGAGCTGGGCGGTAGGATGGAAAAGGATGGGGAACCGGATCCCGCGCCTGCCCTCACACGGCCCACCTACAGCACGCCCATCAAGAACCTGCGCGCGGCATGAGAAGCGGCAGAGGAACTACCCAGCCTGGAGGGCGAGGAGCGAACCTGCCAGCACGCCCGCGTGCAGGAGCTCCTCCGCGTCGCGGACGAGCAAGCCGATGCCAACCGGCAGATGCAGGAAGACCTCAGCTACTCCAGGGGAGCAAGCTACCTGCCAACAGCAGGGGCGCGTCGCGTGACACCCAGCAGGCGTCCTCCCCTCAGTCGGCCAGGGCCCGCAGCAGACGTTGCAGCTCTGGCAACAGGGGCCAGCCACACCAGGAGCAGACGGTGAACAACAACCCGCCACCTCCCCCTCCGCCAGCTGGAGCGCCCAGACCAGCCGGTTCCCGTCTCTCGGGCCGGGTGGGAGCGCCCAACCCGGATTGTCCAGACACCCGCGACCGCATCGAGCTCCTCGCTCAAGCGCGCGTCACGGAGGAGGAAGATTTGACTGGTCCGGTTTGTTTCGGACCCCGCATCTCGAACGAGCCATTTCCGGACAAATTCTCCCTTCCCAGGGACACCCCCAAGTACGACAACAACATGAAGCCGGAAGACTGCTTGACCGACTATGCTACGGCAGTCGGCATCGCCCATGGGAACAAGCGCACAGCCATGCGCTACGTCCCCCTCATGCTAACCGGGTCGGCAAGGACATGGCTCAACAGCCTTGTGCCTAACAACATCAACGCCTGGCCTGACTTCGAGAAGGTGTTCGTCCGCAACTTCAACGGCACGTACAAACGCCCAGGGCGCCCGCGCGACCTAGCCTTGTGCATCCAGGGTGACCGCGAGACCAACCGCGAATACCTCGCCAAGTGGACGGAGCTGCGCAACACTTGCGAGGGCATCCTGGAGAGCCAAGCCATCAGTTTCTTCATCGAGGGTTGCCAAGAGGGGACCATGCTTCGCCACCGGCTACTGTGTGACGAGCCAAAAACCATGGCGGAGCTCATGATGGTTGCGGACCAGTACGCCATGGCGGATTCCACCATGAAGAAGCCCCTCCGAGTAAACGCGGACGGGCGTCCGACTCCCACGGAGCCGGCTCGCGACCGACCAAGCAATCCGGCTGGAGAAACTGGATCCTCTCGACGTCACGGCAACGAGAACCAGTTCCATGGGGACCGCCAGGCCGGACAACAGAAGCCGCGCTACCACGCGTGGCAGGTCAATGCTGTGGAGGGCGTGCCCGACGCGCCGGCTAATGAGGCAAGAAGGCAGAAGCCATGGCTCACCTTCGACCAGATGTTTGATGGCCCGTGCAAGTGGCATAGCGGTCCCTTCGAACCGGCTACGCACACCACCCGAAACTGCAGCTGGACCCGCCAGCTAAAGGACCAGGGCAACCAGCCTCGTCTCCCGCCTCCCCTACCGGGTGGACCTTCACCACCGGCTAGGGGAGCCGGTAATGATGGTAACGGCGGCAATGGCGGCAACAACAACGGCCAACCCCAGCCGCACGCCACCTACCACATCTTCGAGACGGAGCAGGACGACAAGCACAGTCGTAGGCGACGCTCCAAGGAGGTCAATGCCATCGTCGCTCCAGTCCCCCAATACCTAAACTGGTCGGAAACCCCCATCACCTGGAGCCGGGCAGATCAGCCTGAGCATCTACCGACTCCCGGGGGCTACGCCATGGTGCTCGACCCTCTCATCGTCTCCAACACGCGCACCTGCCGATTCTCGCGCATCCTCATTGACGGAGGCAGCAGCCTCAACCTCCTCTACCAGTCCTCGCAAGAGAAGCTGGGCATTCGCGAAAGCAACCTGCGCCCGACTACCACGACGTTCCACGGCGTACTGCCGGGGCCAGCCTGCGCCCCGCTGGGGAAAATCCAGCTGGACGTCATCTTCGGGACCGAGGAGAACTTCTGCCGCGAACCAATCTGGTTTGAGGTGGTAAATCTGACGAGCTCCTACCATGCTCTCCTCGGGCATCCCGCCCTCGCCAAGTTCATGGCCATCCCCCACTACGCATACCTCAAGACGAAGATGCCGGGACCCCACGGCGTGATCACCATCGCCAGCTGCTTCAGGCGGTCGATGGAGTGCGCCTCAGCCGGTTCCAAACTGGCAGAGGCCCTCATCATGGCCGAAGAAAAGCGCGTGATCATGCGCAATGTGGCCATGGCCCAGCAGGACATTCCGGCTAGCAGCAAGCCGGCCGGAGAAGAAGCTTTCCAACCGGCAAAGGAGACAAAGAGGATCCTGCTCGACCCCTCTGATCCGACTAAGTTCGTCACCATTGGTGCCGGCTTGGACAGCAAATAGGAAGGCGTGCTCGTCGACTTCCTTCGTGAGAATCGGGACATCTTCGCATGGTCCCCCAAGGACATGCCAGGTGTACCGAGGGAGTTCGCCGAGCACTCACTGCATGTGCGCCTGGATGCCAAGCCGGTCAAGCAACCTCTACGCCAGTTCGTAGAGGAGAAGAGAAAGATAATCGGTGACGCGATCACCCGTCTCCTTGCAGCCGGATTCATCATGGAAGTGTACCACCCGGACTGGTTGGCGAACCTAGTCTTGGTGCTGAAGAAGAACAAGACCTGGCGCATGTGTATCGACTACACCAGCCTGAACAAGGCGTGCCCGAAAGACCCCTTCGCCTTGCCCCGTATCGATCAAGTTATCGATTCCACGGCCGGCTGCGATTTGTTGTCTTTTCTAGATTGCTATTCCGGGTACAATCAGATCCGGCTAAACCAGGCTGATCAGATTAAGACATCATTTATCACCCCCTATGGGGCTTTCTGCTACGTAACCATGCCTTTCGGTCTAAAGAATGCAGGCGCTACCTACCAGCGCTGCATGCAGAAGTGCTTGCACTCACAGATAGGTTGAAACGTGCATGCTTACGTGGACGATGTGGTCATCAAGACCAAGGAGAAATGCACCCTCCTCGAGGATCTGGGAGAGACATTTGGCAACCTCCACCAGTACCGGATGAAGCTGAACCCGGAGAAATGCATCTTCGGAGTGCCTTCCGGTCAGCTACTCAGTTTCCTCGTATCACAACGAGGTATCGAGGCGAATCTGGAGAAGATCGCAGCCATCGAGAGGATGCAGCCGCCCAGGAACCTGCTCGAGGTCCAGAAGTTCACCGGATGCCTGGCTTCCCTCAGTCGCTTCGTCAGCCGGCTGGGGGAGAAGGCACCCCCGTTGTACCAGCTGATGAAGAAGACGGACAAATTCTCCTGGACTACGCAAGCCGACACCGCGTTTCGCGACCTCAAGCGCATGCTATCCACAGCACCGGTTCTAGCCACGCCGGCTAGCAAGGAGCCGATGTTGCTCTATATAGCAGCCATCAGTCGGGTCGTCAGCGTTGTCCTGGTGGTGGAGCGCCCCGAGGAAGGCAAGGCTCAGCCGGTCCAGAGACCCGTCTACTACCTCAGCGAGGTTCTCTCCCTCTCCAAGCAGAACTACCCCCACTACCAGAAGATGTGCTATGGAGTGTACCTGGCCTACAAGAAGCTCAAGCACTACTTCCAGGAGCATCCGATTAAGGTTGTGTGCACTGCACCCCTTTCGGAAATCATCGGCAACAAGGACGCCACCGGCCGAGTCGCCAAGTGGGCCATCGAGCTCGCCGCCTACTCCATCCAGTACGAGCCCCGGCTCACGATCAAGTCGCAGGCGTTGGCAGACTTCCTCGCCGACTGGGCCGAGACCCAGTATCTCCCACCGGTTCCGGATTCGGACCACTGGTGGATGCACTTCGACGGGTCGAAGATGCTCGGGGGCTTAGGAGCCGGCATCATGCTCACCTCGCCCAAAGGAGACCGGCTGGAGTACGTGCTGCAGATCCACTTCAAGGCCTCCAACAACAAGCCGAATACGAAGCACTGGCGCACGGGCTCCGGCTAGCCAAGGAGATCGGTGTCAACCGGATCCTGTGCTTCGGTGATTCAAACTTAGTGGTGCACCAAGTGTCCGGAGAATGGGACGCCAGAGATGCAAACATGGCTCTCTACCAATTCCACATCCAGAAGCTCAACACCTCCTTCGATGGATGCGAATTTCACCACGTCCCCCGCATCAACAACGAGGCAGCCGATGCACTCTCCAAGATCGGATCCACCAGGAAGGTGATCCCACTAGGGGGTCCTTGGAGTACCTGCACAAGCCATCCATCAACCCGTCACCAGAATCCGACTCCATCGTCTGGGCAGGAAGCGTTCCGGCTGACGAAACGACAAAGGCAGAGCCGGCAGAGCCACCGAAGAAGAAGACCCGCACCAATTCCGGCCAGGCAGTGCCTTCTGGCTCGCAAGACCCGGGGGCTGCCGGCTCGCCTAGTGGCTCGGGGGCTGCTGTCCCGGATACGCCACCTGGATGACCCCCCGACATCCGTCAACCGAAGGACAGGAGCGTCCTCGTCATTCGAGAAGTGCCATTCTAGGCGTAGCCCTTCATGAGCTACATCACCAATGGAGAACTTCCGGACAACGAGGTAGAGGCCAGGCAAATCCGGCGCCGCGCGCACACGTACACCATCATAAACGGCGAGCTGTACAAGCGCAGCGTATCCGGTATCTTCCAAAGATGTGTTGATATGGACACAGGCTACCGGCTACTCAAGGATATCCACCAGGGCGAGTGCGGGCACCACGCTTCGTCAAGGGCGATAGTCGCCAAGGCATTCTGCCACGGTTTCTATTGGCCGACCGCCCTCGAGGATGCTGAGCAGATGGTCCGCGCATGCAATGGGTGCCAATGCTTCGGGCAGCTCAGGCACATGCCAACTTCGGTACTCAAGACCATACCGATCACCTGGCCCTTCGCGGTTTGGGGCCTCGAGATGGTCAGTCCTTTCAAGGGAGCACGCGCGGGCATGACCCACCTGCTGGTAGCGGTGGACAAGTTCACAAAGTGGATCGAGGCCAAGCCTATCCGGAAGCTGGATGGAGCAACGGTTGTTACCTTCTTCACCGACATCATCAACCGCTTCGGCTACCCCAACAGCATCATCACCGACAACAACACGAACTTCGCCAAGGGGGCCTTCGCCTAGTTTTGCAGCAACAAGGGCATCCGACTGGACCTCGCCTCCGTCGCGCACCCGCAATCCAACGGGCAATTCGAAAGAGCAAACGGCTTGGTGCTAGCCAGCATCAAGCCACGGCTCATCGAGCCGTTAGAGCGGTCACCCGGATGTTGGATCGAAGAACTTCCGGCTGTGCTGTGGAGCCTCCGCACCATGCCGAATAGGTCAACCGGCTACATGCCATTCTTCCTGGTCTACGAATCGGAAGCCGTCCTCTCCGCCGACATCGAGTTCGACTCCCCTCGCAAGCTCCTGTACGACGAAAAAGCCAACAAGGAGGCGGGGGAGGACGGGGTGGACCTCCTGGAGGAGGCCCGCGAGCTGGCCCTGTCCAGATTAGCCCTGTACCAGCAGGGACTACGTCGCTCCCATTCAAGCCGGATCCGCCCAGTCGCATTCCGCGAGGGCGACCTGGTTCTCCGGCTGGTGCAAGACACGAAAGGCATGCACAAGCTATCACCACCCTGGGAGGGCCCCTTCATCATCAGCTGGGCGCTGCCCAACGACTCCTACTACCTCATCGACGCGCAGCAGCCGCGCAAGAACAAGATGGACAAATCAGACAAGGAGACCGAGCGTCCCTAGAACGCGGCCCTGCTGCGCCCGTTTTACACCTAGTCGCCAGGCAGTGTATGTATCCCGAAAACCCCATGAATGAAAATGCGGACCCCCACGAGAGTCTCGGGGGCTCCTTGCTAGAAATGTGTGTGCACCTATTTTCCGGTTCAAATATTCCGGCTCCGGCAACCCCTACCCAGGGGCTCGCCGGCTGGCCCGGCCTGCTAAGTCAACAAACCGGCTGAGTAGTGTGTGACGATGTCAGAGGCCCACTCTTCGTCTCAGCTATAGACCGCAACCCGGCCATCCGGCTAGCAAGAGCAAAAGCCCGAGGCATCCCACACGAAAAACGGGGAGGAGACGCAACAGACCGGGCGTCCCGGCCCTGCGACTGATTCAAACCAATCCAGTTGCTAAGCCGTTAGTACCGTGCGCAATGTACTGTCAGCTCCCTTCGATTCCGGCTGCAGACCGCAACCCGGCTGCCTGGCAAGGACGCAGCGAAAACAGCAGAGCACACGGGAAAGCGACTAAGTGCCTAGAAAGGGACAAGCCAGTTTTCGAAAAAACAAGCCGTTTTCCGGCTACAATTTGGCAGACTAACCTACTAACCTATGAGGACATGTGTGCATGTGTATAAGAAAAGAAGATTTGAAGTCCTTGCCTTCGTCAAGCACTCCGAATCTCGGGGGCTACACCCACTGGGTGCGCTCACGCGCCCCCAGTGGAACCTTGTAGTTCCTGACCGGCTAAAGGCATTTAGCCGGCCGATTCAGAGCCCAGGTGAGGGAAAGGGCAGGAGCAAGAGAAGACAAAAAGATTCGAAGCACCTGGCTACGCCAGCTACTCCGAATCTCGGGGGCTACACCCAGTGGGTGCGCTCGCGCGCCCCCACTAGAATGATAGTTCCTCCGGCTGAAGGCGTTCAGCCGACGAAAGCAGCCGACTGGGACGAGGCCAGTCGGATAAAGTTAGAAGACTTGGTAAAAATAAGGAAGATTCAAAGCACCTGGCTACGCCAGCTACTCCGAATCTCGAGGGCTACACCCAGTGGGTGCGCTAGCGTGCCCCCACTGGAGGTGTAGCCGGACGGGGTTAGCCTGGCGAAGTAAGCCGGCAAAATATCAAAAGGAAATTCAACGCACAAGTTAAGGGAGACTCAAGAATCTCAACGTTAACAAGCAAAAGGGAGAAGAAGCTCCCATAAGTTACCCGGCATCAAAGACAACCGGTACAGACAGACAAGGTTCATGAACATGTAAGACAAGACAAATACACCCGGCATCCCGGGGCAATAACTAGACGGCAGGACCCTTGCCGTGAGGAGGATCTTGGCCGGCAGAAGCTTCGAGCGGAGGAGGAGGCGCAGAGCTTGATCCGGTTCCGGCGCCCGTGGGCGGTGGCATCGGGCCCTCCACGTCGGGAGTACCGACGGACTCCGAGTCGGTGAGCGCCTCGTCGGGATCCACGTAGTCGGCAATCTTGATGGCGGATCCGTGGAGCTTCGGATGGGCTTGGTGGATGGCGGCAAGATCGGCTCCGGCACGGAAGCCATCGTCGATCTTCTCGACACGGGCATCCTTGTACCAGGAGAGCATGAGGGCCAGAGCCATCTCCGCTCCGGCCCGTGCCGCCAACTCCCGCAGTCGGTCCATCGCAGCCGACACTTCTCCTACCTTCGCGGCTAACTGCGCCATCGTCTCCGGAACCGGAGCTTCCGGCCACATGAAGGAGAAGACGTCTCGCGCCGCTTGACGAAGCTTGGCAGCCTCTTCACCAAGATGGACGACGAGCTCCTGGGCCGTTGGCTGCGCTCCCCGCCAGTTCTCCTATAGCCGGTTGTACGCCAGCAGGTCTATGCCGGGGTAAAAGGCTGTCAGAAAAAGGGGTCAGATCGGGCTACCGAATCCAGAAAGAAAAGAAGACGAGAAAAGGAACTCACCCTTGGCAGTGTGGCCGACCTGCATCAGCTCCTCCACAAGGGCCTTCTCCTTGGTCGCCAGCCGTTTGAGCTCCTTCTCTTGGTCCTTGTTCTGGGCCTCGAGAAGGGTGAAGGCTTTGGCCCAGCTGGCGAGCGAGGCGTCGCGCTCCTTGATGGTGGCCTCCAGGCCGTCTATCCTCGCGTGCCAATCTTTGTTCTGCAGCCGCAGAGTGGAATTGGACTTGCTCAGCCGGTCGTTCGCTTTCTTCAAGCGATCGATCTCGCGCTGAGCGCACACGAGGATGGCTGCGGAAATTCCAGCTATTAGTAAAAAAAATCAAGCCAAGAGAAGCGAACTCACTCTGGGAAGTCCCGTTGGCTGCAGCAAGCTTCTGCTCCAACGACCGGTTCCTGCCGGCTGTGGCCTCCAGCAGTCGGATCTCCTTCACCGCTAGCTCGAGCGTGGCGACAAGGTCCGACAGCGAGGCGGCGGAGGAAGCGTCGTCATCCACGGCGTTGAAGGCCAAGGACTCCTTCGCTGCGACCACCGCTGTTCGCCATTCCTCCCCAGGCTCCTCGTCGGAGTTGTCATCACCAACAACGACGAGCTCCTTGCCGGCAGCCCCCCGCGCGCCCGCGGAGGAGCCTTCCGGCTAGGAGGGCTCCGCTCCCGGCGGAGGACCTTCTGGCTGGGCGGAGGCGGTCGACTCAGCTCGAGGGAGAGGAGAAGGTTGCGCCTCAGAAGAAGGAGAGGCACCGGTAGGTGCAGTCGGGGCATGAGGCGGCGACCCGGCCGGCCCTCGTGCCGGGCTCGCGGCTCCGAAAGAGACCAGCGTGCTAAAGAGAAGGAGGAGAAGGCAAAGGCAAAGGCAAAATAAACCAAAGTCAGAAGAAGAAGAAAAAAGGGCAAGCAGATAGAAAGCGCCGAAAGAAAAAGGGGGAGAAGGAACGTACCCGGCACAACTGGGGGCGGCCCCTTCTTTCGGCCAAGACGGCTTGGCGGCAGGGCACCGGACCGGCTCCTCTTGGGAGCCGGCTCCTCCGTCGCAGGCCGGCGGGAGCCGGAACGACTAGAGCCGCTCCCGCCTGCCTCGCTGTCCGTCACGGAGTGCGTCGCTAGGTCCACGGTCGGCACGGCCTCCTCCTCCTCGTGCACCTCTGCGTGCGGGTCGGCAGCCGGCTCGTCATTCCGGCTGGGGAAGGCATCGCCGTCCCCATCCGATTCCTCGTCGGACCGCCGAGCGCGCGGCTCGGGCAAGTCAGGCGTGAATTCCTCGAGGGGAGCCTCGCCCTCCTCGCGAATGATGCAAGGGAACATCTGCCGAATGCAAGAGATCAGTCAAACAAAACAAGGAACAAGTACAAGAAACACCAAAAGAGCATCCGGCTAGAAGAGCTTACACGGGGCACGCGGTTCTCCCGGGTATAAGGCGCCAGGCTGAACTTCCAGTTCTCCGGCAGTCGTTCCTTGGTGATCGTCCACACCCACTCCTTCAGGTTGTGGTAGCGGGGATCGCGGCACGACAGCCGGGTCGGGTCCAGCCGGCCGAAGTAGTAGCACATCTTGTGTGCTCGCTGCTGCAACAGCATCATCAGCCGGGACATCCAGCTGAGTGTGACGTCCAGGCCGGTCAGCCGGCCGTGGACGAGCGAGCGCATGCGCTTCAGCATCTCATCTGTCTTCGCCTTGTCGCCGTGGAACTTCAAGTCCCAGTTCTTCCGGCTGGACTCGACGTCCTGGAAGGCCGGAAGATTAATCCGGTCGACATTGGTGAGGTTCTTCACGTAGAAGTACGACTGCTGCCACAATCGTACCGTGTCGTGAAGAAGGAATTTGGGGTAGCCGGTCTGCGAGCGGGAGTAGATGGAGGCGCCGCCGCAGACGACTAGCGGCCCCTGCGTGAATTGCACCTGCGGCCGGACTCGGAAGAGCCGATAGAAGAGCCCAAGATCCGGCTGGATCCCAAGGTAGCTCTCGTAGAATGCCATGAAGTGCACCAACGTCCCGATTGCGTTGGCGCCGAGGTGGTGGAGGCGAAGATCGAAGAAGGCAAGAAACGTCAAGAAGAAGGGATTCACCGGAAGGGCGAACCCGCACGCCAGATGGGAGAGGAAGATGACACGCTCCCCCTCCGCCAGGTGCGGCGACACCTCCCCCGCCGGCGCCAACCGCACTGCCACCTCCTCCGACGATGGGAGAACGCGGGTGGCGCGGTACTTTTCGATGTGGTCCTCGGTGACGGAGGAGCCACACCAAGCCCCGCGGTCGGCGGCCATCTCCGGCTGACAGGGGGAACAGCGACGGAGGAGTGGCGGTGGCCCGTAGCGGCGACGACGAACGGGCAGTGCGGCGGACTACGGCGCAGAAGGCAAGGGCATAGAAGCAGGAGGACGCGAGGGAGAAGGAGACTGCAGCGGGGGAGCGAAGGAAAGGAACTGCCTCCCCCGCGGCGTCCCTTTAAAGGGCCGGAAGGGCAACCGTCAACGGAGCCACGTGGCATGCATCCGGACGGCCCTCACCCCAACTGCTGCCCAGATCCGGTGTGCCGAAGCAGGATGTGCAGAAGATCCCGGGGCGGGAACCGAAGCGCCGGACAGCGGTTTCCCGAGGCGACGTGCGATGGGACGTTACGCTGCCCGCCGCAGAGCAATGATGGCGTGTGCGCGTGTAACATCCCAAATTATTTTTCTTTAAAAATCTTCATCATAGCATTCAAATCATCATGGCATGTACTACTTTGCATTAGATTTGTCGTCCAAATATTTGGTGAAATTTAGAGGCTTTTTGGAGCACTTTTGCTAAATTCAAACAAAACCTAGAAAAGAATTCAAAAAGAAAAATAAAAGGAGGGAAAATATTTTAAACAGCAGCAGCAGCTTTTGGTCTTTTTGGCCCAAATCGGCCCAGCTAGCCCACCCGGCCTCATCCCCCCCCCCTCTCTGTTTTTCTGCACCCTCCCTCAGCTAACCCCCACTCACTTACCACTAGGCCCCGCTCCACGTCAATGCCACCTCAGCATCTCCCACGCGAACGGCTGGCGCCCCCTCCACCTCCTCTGCCGTTTCCATTGCCGAGTGATTGCGAGCGTTTCCGCGAGTAATTCGCCACCGCTTCGGCCCTTCTTAATCCCCTCCTTCTCCCCGACAGATTCCCCCAGACATAGCCCCTGGAGAGCCCCCAGGCTCCCCAAATTTCCACCTCACACCGCCGCAGACCGAAGCAACTCCGGCGAGAATTCCGGTGAGCCCAGGCCACGTCGTGCCCTCCTCTCTGCTCTGTAATACTTGCCGTGACCTAGCGCGTGTTTTAAACCCGGCCGCGTGCTTTATTTTGCACCAGGTCGACGACACGGTCCAGCTCCGGCAAACTCCTCTGCCGCCGCCGTCCATTGCTTTCTCTGGTGAGGTTAAGGTTCCCGCCGCCCCCTTTTGGTCTTTGCTAGGTCGTACAGATCCTTGCGCATCCCGCTGACCCCTTTGATGTCTCGTCCGAGCCCCAGGTCGCCGTCTCCGACACCGAGCCGCGAGCTCCGCCGTCTGGGCAACTCCGACGAGGGATCCAGGCCAAGCCAGAGCACCCCCCCTCCCGCACCGCAGTGACCTCCATAGAGACCGCCACGACCTCCTCGACCTCTGGTACGTGTCCATGGTCTCCCAACCCTTGTAGAATCACCGGAACCTCATCGGCCGATGCTCCGCCGCCGCGCTCAGTCGGTCAGCGCCGCCCATCTCCGGCCAGGTCGCTAGGGACCGTTAGATCTTGTGTCTACGGCTAGGATTAGATCGTGGACGAAACGGTACGGGCTAATCTGATCCGTCTGTCATCACTTAGGATCCAACGGCCCACAACGGTCGATCCTACCGAACCGGTACGGGCCAATTAGATTGCGCCACATCGCCCAGGATTATCTGTTTAAATAGAAATTAGACAGATTTTGTATTAAACTTAGAAAATCCATAACTTTTGTTCCACAATTCAGAAAAATGCAAATTTGGTGTCTATGGATTCAGAAAAATAAGACCTTTATTATAGAAGCCTTGTTTCACACTTTTGCCTCTGAAAAATTGGATTTATAGGCAGAACCTTTTTAGGAGTATTTTGCTCATAAAAAATTGTCCTATAAATTGTTTTGGGGTATTTCTTATGCATTCAGATGAGGTATTTTGCCCTCTGTACTGTAGACTCTATAAATTATAGAGTTGTGATCATATCATTGCATTTTGCATGCATTCATATTTTTGTAATGTTTTATTGATTGAATTATTGTTGTTGTATTGATCTTGTGTAGATTGTGTGGATTGTGAAGTTTGTTGCTGTGAGGATTGTACCTATTCCCCTAGCTACCAAGGCAAGTGATATTTCATCTCATGTCCTATTATTTTCACTCTTGCACTAGTGTTATTTTGGTAGATCTTAGCATGATAGGATTATTTACATGTTACTATGCTATGCTACCCTATAGACTATATCTTGGTAGTATCTCCTAGTTGAAAGACTTCGTATGCTAGAGTGCTTAGCCATGCTATTAGAATTCGTGGGTGGAATACACATATAATATAGTATGGAAAGATATTATTTTGTTTGACTAAGAAAACAACTAATATTAATGAAACACCTGGGTGGAATGGGACTTGCTTGGATTATGTTGAGTGGTTACTCAGGGGCCATGTCTATGGTCAGCTGGTGTATCACACTTGTGGATGGCCACCCAGGAACAAAGAGATTGGAGACACTCTTATCATGAAGCTTCTAGTGCAGCCACATGGCATATGGGCTCTGCCTTGACCAACTAAGTTGCAAGAACTCCGCCAGATGGACAGAAGGTGGTAGATGTGGTAGGATGGAATGCGTCAGTGGTGGTCTGAGGGATTGCTTCTGAAAGGTCTTGTCTCGATGCATGTCGAGTCTTGTGGGGAAAGTGCACCACCTCTCGAGAGGGTAAAACTAAGTACTTAGTCGTGTCCCTTGTTATGGACAACTTCTGAGCCTCAAGACAGTGAAGTGGTTCAATAATCTCCACATCCAAATTTCTCTAAGTTAAAACTTGTAGGTGAGCATGGGTAGAGGTTCAGTGATGTCTATCATTGGTACCTTAGTGTTTGAATGAGAAAACTTACTCTTCAAAAACTATAAGTAAAACTAGCTTTTTTAGCAAAGCCAGCCACAACCCCACTTAACCATATATTCATGTAGTTGTTGGATTATACTAAGTATCTATGGTATCACTTGCCAATACAATTCCAAATGTATTGACCCTTGTGGCTGTAACTTATCATGTTGCAGGATACTCTGATGATGAGTAGGGTTGCGGGTCTACACTCGACATGCTTGCCTGTGGTGCATGAAGACTAAAGACTCTATTATTATTATGCTATGTAATGTGAACTTGTGTCTTAGCCTTGGGCTAAGTGAGTTGTAAGAACCATTATATTCCTGGATATGCAATGTAATAATGAGCTTTGTTTCTGTGTACTTCATCTTAAACTGTGGGTGCTAGCATTTTGATCCAAGGACTAGCACTGAAATCACAGGGATCTTACCTTATTATGGTGAGACCTTACAAATGGTATTAGAGCACTATGTTGCATGTAGGTTCGTGACCCTAGAATGGATTAGACTAAGGAAAACCCTTAGGAAAAATAACTCTATATTCCAACCTGATACTTGTCTTTTCATCTCGTAAAGCTTTCCCCTAATCATCCTTCTCATCTATTTTTTTAGATGTCCACCATCAATGAATCTGTCAAGAAGGGACCACTGATGACTATGACCCTGGAGTGTGAGACAGAATTTCCCAATGCACTCAAGAACCTCATGCTCGGCTTGGGAATGAATGGTGAAGCCGTGTACAAGGGATTTCCTGTGATAGATGAAGGACAAGAGTATTGGTGGGTGCAACTCCATTTGTACAAGAACAAGGAAGATGATCCCAAGAGTACGGGATTCTGCATGTTCACCAACTCTGAAATACACACGTCATTCTTTGACTCTGCAAGGAATGCTGCATGGAAAGCTATTGAGGAACTTGGGGAGAGACTCAAGTATAGAATGCTCAATACTCAGGAGGATCTCAAGGAGGAGAAGCGTCTTGTCCAAGACTCAAAGGCCACTGTGAAACGCCTAAGTAAGGATATCATAGGCCTAGCTTTGGAGCTATGTGACCAAGACAAGCAGATTGCTGCCAAGGATGCCCAGATTGCCACCTTGGTTAAGAAGGAGTGAGATATTAGTTGGACCACCACCTTGGCATTTTATCACGTTAATATTTTGATCATACCAACCTATGTGGTATGACAAAAATAAGTTATGTCTGGAACCTTGAGTGCTTGAGTTGAATAATGTATTGCTACTTAGAATGTTCAGTTGGTTGATTTTTTTTATTTTGTGACTTGTGTTTACTTTCTATATTGTGTGTTACTAATTTTCTTCATACTATGCAAAAGATGCTGAATTTTTTCTACAGAACGGCCGAGGATTTCAAGGGGACTTGCTTTGGGACTCGTATGTTGGAGCTAGTCCAAGTGCTCGCTCTTCCAATCCCTACCATTCAGGGACTTCAGCTGAGGAAGTTTCAGAGGAAGGACTTATGGGGATTCAGAGTTACCTAGCCAGGACGTGAGACAGAGCCCCAAACTAGGGAGATTGCCTTCAAGATACTCCATGATGACATGGAAAGGGGCCTCGATGTCGCTCTACAGGAGCTGTTGGGACGCCTATGTGGACGTCACTCTTCTGAGATCAGAAGCCACTACTTCCATTTCTTTGGGAGGCGCGACGAGGATAGAGAGCCTATTGTGTTGGACGAGGCCACTAAGGAGTCTATCAAGCCCGTGCGTCACTACCTCCAGGACTTAGAGAGCCTTATCAGACACCTTGATACTGATAGGACTAATGTGATGCTTAGTAACGATGAACTACGAGTCCAACTTAAGGAGAAGGACAAGGCCTTCCTGGAACAGGAAAATCGAATCAAGGAAATGGAGAAGAAGTTTGAAGACCAAGAGAAGAAATTCACGAGCCAAGAGAAGAGAGTTCAGGAGAAGAACAAGAAGATTAGAGACTTGGAGACCGAGTTAGAGCTTGAGGACATTGAGCTGGAAGCAGATCACGAGGTGATAGAGAGGCTACGCACACAGAAGAGAGAATTACAGACAAAGATCGATGCTTTGACTACAAGCCTAGAGGAATACAAGGCAGGATTCGCAGCAGCAGAACTTGCACTAGTGGAGGAGGAAGTTGACATGGAGGAGTAGTGATACTATTCCATCTACCTATCGTTTTATTATTATTGAGTTGCATAGGTCATACCAACTTGTGGGTGACTATGCTAGTATGTTTATTTTCGCAAACTCTGTCATTGCTGTGATGTTGAACTTGCATGCGCTTGTTTGTCTGATTGTTGTTTTTATTTGGGTTATCTATCATTACTTACCCTTATTAAACCCACAGATGCCTCCCCGACGCAATAACGAGGATAACAATGACAATGGCAATGGAATGCAGCAGATGATGGCTGCACAGACACAATTGATGCAAATGATGACTCAATTCATGGCAAACCAGAATCATAACAACAATAATAACAATAACAACAACTAGAACAATCCACCACCTCTGGATATGCTGACCAGATTTCTAAGGCTGAGACCTGCTAAGTTCTCGGGTACCACTGACCCCATGGTAGCAAATGATTGGCTACATTCTGTGAATAAGGACCTAGTCACGGTTGGATGCACGGATGCAGAAAAGGTCAAATTTGCAGCACACTTATTGGAAGGTCATGCAGCTACTTGGTGGGACAATTTCCAAGTTACTCACCCTATTGAGGAAGTGACTTGGGCAATGTCTGAAGATGGGTTTCGCACCACTCACATCTCTTCTGGAATAATGGGGTTGAAGAAAAAGGAGTTTCATAACCTCAAGCAACGCCATCGCAGTATTTCTGAATACATTGAAGAGTTCAATAATTTGTCACGTTATGCACCTGACGATGTTGACACTGATGCAAAGAGAAAGGAGAAGTTCCTAGATGGGCTGAATGATGAAATTTCTATGCAACTATTTGTTGCATATGTTCCAACTTATCAATCCTTGTGTGATAAAGCTACCATCCTGGAAAACAAGATGAAACAAGTGGAGGGTAGAAAGAGGAAGCACCATTTTGATAAGTTTGGATCAGGATCTCCTCACAAGCGCTCTCATGGTGAAGGAAGTGGGGGTTCAGGATTCCACAAGAATGGGAATCATAATAACCATCGTAACAATAACCACAACCATGATGGAAACAATCATCATGGACATAACAAAAGTGGGTTCAGGAACAACCACAATGGTCATGGCCATGGAAACCAAAATGGTCAGAATCGTCACAGTCAGCCAGGAAAGAAAGACATCAGTCAGGTGGAATGTTTCAAGTGCAAGAAGACAGGGCACTATGCTAATGAATGCCCAGAGAAGAAGACTGATGGGGCTAAGCCAAACCCATTTTAAAAGGGTCATGTGAATCACATCAATGTGGAGGAAATTCAAGAAGGATCTGATGTCGTGATCGGTAAGTTCAAGATCAGTTCCTTTCCTACACTTATCCTTTTCGATACTGGCGCATCGCATTCATTCATTTCAAGAGCATTTGTAATAAAAAACGAACTCTCCACAGAAACCATTGGATGTCCCATTAAAGTAAGCTCCCCGGGTGGAGAAATGATAGTAAATTCTAGGTGCCGACAGATAATCCTAGAAATTGGAAAGAACAAGTTTCCGGTTAGTTTAATAATCCTAAAATCCCAAGGATTAGATGTAATATTAGGGATGGACTGGTTGACCCATTATGAAGGGGTGATTGATTGTGCCAAGCGAACTGTTATGCTCACCACCCCCGAAAAGAAAAGGATCAGGTTCAAGTCTAACTTTGAACCCAAGGGGAGCAAGGTTAATTCTCTTAAGGGGGTTAGCCTAGACAGTGTGCCAATAGTGAAGGAATACCTAGATGTGTTCCCTGAAGAATTACCTGGCATGCCACCAGATAGGGATGTGGAGTTTCTGATAGACCTACTGCCAGGAACGGGGCCTATAGCAAAGAGACCTTATAAAATGTCGGTGGACGAGTTAAAAGAACTCAAGAAACAGCTGGGAGAACCGTTGAAAAAGGGATTTATCCAACCAAGTTTGTCGTCTTGGGGAGCACCAGTCTTGTTTTGAGAAGAAGGACCAAAGTCAAAGGCTATGCATAGATTATCGTTCACTTAATGAAGTGACCATAAAGAATAAATATCCCCTGCCTAAAATAAATGATCTCTTCGATCAACTAGAGGGAGCTTGTGTGTTCTCAAAAATTGATCTTCAATCAGGATACTTCCAACTAAAGATTAGAGAACATGAGATACCCAAGACTGCATTCACCACTAGATATGGGTTGTATGAATATACAGTGATGCCGTTTGGATTGACTAATGCACCAGCCTATTTCATGAACATGATGAACAAGGTATTCATGGAATTCCTTGACAATTTCGTAGTGGTATTCATCGATGATATATTGGTATATTCCAAGAGCAAAAAGAACATGAAGAACATCTACGCCTGATTCTAGAGAAACTCAGGGAAAATAAACTTTATGCCAAGTTCAGCAAATGTGAATTCTGGCTGAATGAAGTGGGTTTTCTTGGGCACCTAGTATCTAGAAAAGGTATAGATGTTGATCCAGCAAAAGTGGCAGCTGTGACAGAATGGGAACCTCCTAAATCGGTTAAAGAAATCTGTAGTTTCCTTGGCCTAGCAGGGTACTACCGGAGGTTCATTGAAAATTTCTCTAAGATAGCAAAACCCATGACTGATCTGCTAAAGAAGGAGAAGAAGTTTAATCGGACAGAAGCTTGTGAAACCAGCTTTCAGGAATTGAAAAAGAGACTAGTGTCAGCACCAGTGTTATGCCTGCCAGACCTTGAGAAAGACTTTCAAGTATATTGTGATGCATCTCACCAAGGATTAGGAGGTGTACTGATGCAGGAAGGTATAATTGTAGCTTATGCATCAAGGAAACTCAAAAATCATGAAGTCAACTATCCTACTCATGATCTAGAGTTGGCATCTGTTGTACATGCCTTAAAAACATGGAGGCATTACCTCATGGGAAAACGTTGTGAAATGTTCACTGATCACAAGAGTCTGAAATACATTTTTACACAGAAAGAACTCAACATGAGACAAATAAGATGGCTAGAACTTATCAAAGATTACAACTTAAGTTTGCAATACCACCCAGGAAAGGCAAACGTCGTAGCCGATGCATTAAGCCGCAAGGTTTATGTAAATGGCCTCTATAAAGGAGAATTGTCGGAGGAGTTGTGTGCCCAATTTAGAGAGCTGAGACTTGAGATAGTGCCTGAAGGGTACCTTGCATCCTTGGAAGTGCAACCCACACTAATGGACAGAATCCAAGAAGCCCAAAAGTTGGACAAAGAAATAGAAGAAATAAAAAGTAAGGTTAGGGATGGCAAGGCAAAATGATTTCATGTAGATGAACAAGGAATCTTATGGTACAAAAACGTATTTGTGTTCTGCAGGATCTTGAACTTAGGAAGTTGATCTTACAAGAAGCGCACAACTCGCCATATTCAATTCATCCTGGCAACACCAAGATGTATATGGATGTTAAGGAGAGGTTTTGGTGGAATAATTTAAAGAAGGACATAGCAGAGCACATTGCCCTGTGCGACGTGTGCAGTCGTGTAAAGGCAGAACATCAGAAACCGGCAGGATTATTACAACCACTGCCAATACCTGATTGGAAATGGGATAAAATTGGTATGGACTTTATTACCGGACTGCCCAGGACTAAATCTGGATACGATTCTATATGGGTTATCGTTGACCGCTTGACAAAAGTGGCCCATTTCATACCAGTAAAGACCAGTTACACAAGTGCAAATTTAGCCAAGATATACATGAATATAATTGTATGTTTGCATGGGGTACCTAAAAGTATCGTGTCTGACAGAGGGACTCAATTCACTTGGCACTTTTGGTGACAACTTCACGAGTCACTGGGAACTCGGTTAGAATCCAGCACTGCATTTCATCCGCAAACTGATGGGTAGACAGAAAGGACCAATCAAATATTCGAAGATATGCTGAGAGCATGTGCGTTAGATTATGGATCCAGTTGGGATGAAAGTCTACCATATGCAGAGTTTTCTACAATAACAGCTACCAATCAAGCATAGAAATGGCTCCGTTTGAATTTCTTTATGGAAGGAAGTGTACTACACCATTGCTGTGGAATGGAGTAGGAGAAAGAAATTTGTTCGGGCCAGACCTAATCAAGGAGGCTGAAGAGAAGGTCAAGATGGTAAGGGATAGGCTAAAGGTAGCCCAATCTCGGCAGAAGAGTTATCCTGATCCAAAACGTAGAGAGGTTACCTATGAGGTTGGTGATAGAACTTATCTCAGGGTATCACCGCTTCGTGGTGTGAAGAGATTTGGAATCAAAGGAAAATTAGCACCACGCTATGTAGGACCTTTCAAGATTTTAAGCCGCAGAGGAGAAGTGGCATATGAGATAGAACTACCAGAATCTCTGTCAGCAGTTCATAATGTATTCCATGTCAGTCAGCTGAAAAAGTGTCACCCAGAGATGGAAGAAACTTCGCTGAGAGACACTATACCATTGGAGGAAGTTCAGCTAGAGAATGATCTCACTTATGAAGAGAAACCTATTAAGATTCTGGAGACAGCAGAAAGAATTACCTGTACCAAGACAATCAAATTCTGCAAAGTGCAGTGGAACCATCACACTGAATCAGAAGCAACCCGGGAGCAAGAGGATGAACTTCGGAAAGATCACCCTCACCTATTTGCTAGCCAACCCGAATCTCAAGGGCGAGATTCATCTTAAGGGGGTTAGATTTGTAACATCCCAAATTTTTTTCTTTAAAACTCTTCATCATAGCATTCAAATCATCATGGCATGTGCTACTTTGCATTAGATTTGTCCTCCAAAAATTTGGTGAAATTTAGAGGCTTTTTGGAGCACTTTTGCTAAATTCAAACAAAACCTCGAAAAGAATTCAAAAAGAAAAAGAAAAGGAGGGAAAAGATTTTAAACAGCAGCAGCAGCTTTTGGCCTTTTTGGCCCAAACCGGCCCAGCTAGCCCACCCGGCCTCCCTCTCCCCCTCTCTGTTTTTCTGCACCCTCCCTCAGCTAACCCCCACTCACTTACCACTGGGCCCCGCTCCACGTCAACGCCACCTCAGCGTCTCCCATGCGCACGGCCGGCGCCCCCTCCACCTCCTCTGCCGTTTCCATTGCCGAGTGATTGCGAGCGTTTCCGCGAGTAATTTGCCACCGCTTCAGCCCCTTCTTAATCCCCTCCTTCTCCCCGGCTGATTCCCCTAGACACAGCCCCTGGAGAGCCCCCAGGCTCCCCAATTTCCACCTCACACCGCCGCCGACCGAAGCAACTCCGGCGAGAATTCCGGTGAGCCCAGGCCACACCGTGCCCTCCTCTCCGCTCTGTAATAATTGTTGTGACCTAGCACGTGTTTTAACCCTGGTCGCGTGCTTTCTTTTGCACCAGGTCGACGACACGGTCCAGCTCCGGCGAACTCCTCTGCCGCCGCCGTCCATTGCTTTCTCTAGTGAGGTTAAGGTTCCCGCCGCCCCCTTTTGGTCTTTGCTAGGTCGTACAGATCCTTGCGCATCCCGCTGACCCCTTTGCTGTCTGGTCCGAGCCCTAGGTCGCCGTCTCCGATACCAAGCCGCGAGCTCCGCCGTCTGCGCAACTCCGACGAGGGATCCAGCCTCTCCCCACAAGTATAGAGGGTGTATCGCAGTATTTTCGATAAGTAAGAGTGTCGAACCCAACGAGGAGAAGAAGGTGCTGGCTAGTGGTATGGATCAGGAATTCTCTGCAAATACCTAGCAAACGGATTTTTAGGGGTTTTCAATAAAGCAAGTAAACAAAGTACGAGTAAATAAAAGACAGTAAGAATGAATGCAGCAAGTGGCCCAATCCTTTATGCAGCAAAGGACAAGCCGGTTGTATTTCTATAGATGACCAAACGTTCTTGAGGACACATGGGAAGACTGTCAAGTGCTTTCGCTTCGTATAGTCGATTAATCTTCTCTAGCTTGCTAAGTGTTGTGTGGGTGAACCTGTGCTAATGTACCGTCCCATCCAAGACTTAATAGATACTTGTGATTAAACCCCTTGCAAACATCCGTAAGTACAAGAAAGTAATTAAGGTAGAAACCTAACCACAACTTTAAACTCTAAGACCCTTACGTCCCTTGTGCAATGGTTTCCTAACGGGGGTTCAGGTTTCTGTCACTCCAGCAACCCCTACGATTAGTAGCCAAATACACAATGCATTCCCCTAGGCCCATATAGGTGAAGTGTCATGTAGTCGACGTTCACATGACACCACTAGAAGAAGTACACCAGAACTTAAATAACAATCTATTGAATCTTTCTCAACACAACTCCACTACTAACAACAAGACTTCTCCCATGTCCTCAAGAACAAAACGAACTACTCACAAGACATCATATGGATCATGATCAGAGATGGAATAATGATGTATAACAATCTGAACATAAACAATAATTCAATGGTTCACTCAATAGCATCAACTACAAAGAGTAATCAACACCGGGAAAGTTTCCACTATAAACTATAGCAAGATTCAACCCAATTGTTACAGCAATATGGAGATGGTGATGAGGGTGCTGATGGTGGTGATGGTGGTGATGATGATGATGATCCCGATGAAGTCCAGCTTGATGGTGGTGTTGATGGCGACGATCTCCCCTCTCCGGGAAGGAATTCCCCCGGCAAAAATCTGTCTGCCGGAGAGATCTTTCTCTCTCGGTGTTTTCCGACCCGTAGAGGTGGCGGAATCTTTCTGTGGTCGCTCCCCGAGTCTTAGGGTTTCGGGAGGAAGATATACGCCAGAGGGGAGAGGCTGTAGTGGGCCAGGGTGGCCACACCACTCCCTGGCGCGGCCTAGGCCTGCCCGCGCCATGGGGTGGTGTGGGCCCCCTATGGCCCACCTCCACTCCATCTTCTGGCATCTTGAGTCTTCTAGAAAAATAGAATTTTCTGAATATTTTCCCGGATTTTCTGATCTTCGCGAATTTTGCCTCCAAACAGCACCTTTTCCATCAGAATCCTGACTACAGGGGTCCATGCGCCAAAAGTCATCAACCATGCAAAAACAGATGAAATAACATAAGTATCACCTCTCAATACGAAATATATCAATGAATAATAGTGAATTAAGACATAGAATAGTGATGCAAAATGGACGTATCAACTCCCCCCAAGCTTAGACTTCGCTTGTCCCCAAGCGAAACTGAGCTCAATAAACATGACCTCAAGTTTATGGAGTGAAGAGTCGATAAAAGAATACGGACAAGAAGCATCACATTCATCTAATACATAGATCATAATAGAAAGCAACTCACTATTATACAACTCAACTTGCAATGAGTAAAGGAAACACAATAAAGATACATAAAGTGAATCATAATTGGTAATGGAAAACTTAGCTCTTGGTCGAAGAATAGTTGATAATTTGCTGGAGTTCACAAATAGTTGGTTTTTCAATGAAAGCTTTCAAGGTAGTAAACATCAAGATAAGAGCAATGTGCAAAACAAGGAACATAAGAAACATGAATGCATAAATCATCGTATGAATGAATGAAACACATCAACTCAAAATACTTGTCGAGATAGAAGGGAATAGGTTTACTGACACAACTACAAAGTAAAAGAAAGGGCCCTTCGCAGAGGGAAGCAGGGAGTGCAAGTCTCATAAAGAGCTCCCAAAAATTATGATACTTACTAGCTTTCAGCTCTCATTGCCCCTATCATAGGCATCTTTAGGTGATTAAGGTTAAAGTGACACAACTAAGAGGATATGCTTGACAAGTTATAAGTTGAAATCTCAAGCCCCTTACTTATGAGTACCGATCCTCATGCTACTCAACTTCAGTCACGAGCAAGCTCTTGTCATTGTAAATACATGCGTATCATTGAGAACCGCCAACGGCGTACCCCTTGCACATGACACAGGAGCTATCCCATGATCAAAATGACAAGGCAAGCAGACAGTGAGCATCTCAGCGATCTTTTTATTTGCTATTTGCATAGGTTTTTATTGAGGATGCTTCATAGAATGCTCACTATAGTTATGCTACAAGTTTCCACCATGATTAGGCATGGCTTAGGCTAGCGGCCCAGGCGTTTCTCTAACACACATATAAACTCCATGATCTTACAAGTTTCACTTTTATTTCACACCGTCGGGATCCATAAGCAAAAGAACATGATATCAACTAGGTACAAGTACCAATGAAGTGTTGAAAGCGGTCCCCATGATACATGGTTCGGCTAACTTCAACTCATAAAGCGCAAGCATATACGCAACAAAGAAGGACCCAATGGTTCAAGTTTATTAAATGCAAGAAACTAAAGTGTGCCATCAAGTTCGTGAGAGCTTTAATCACTAAATTTCACATAACAAGTTTAACTTGGGAGGTAGATAAAACAAGAATTTACTTGGAATAGCAATAATGCTACTAGGTAGGTATGGTGGACACAAATGGCAAAGGTTTTGGTTTAAAGGAGGTGGATGCACGAGAAGAATACCCTCTCAGTACATGTTTTTGGCTAGCAAGGCTGGGTAGCAAGTATAAGAGTTGAAGGAAACAAACAAATATACAAATGGTAAAGACAAACATGCAATCTTCCTTGGAAGCACAAAAGATCTTAACTAGAGAAAACTAGACTTGTGAGCAAATCAAGAAAGAAAGATGATGAAATTATTTTCCTCTAGAGTACTTCTATCTTTTTATTTTCAACTCTCAAAAAGGTGTTGCTACTGACCGAGCCAGGTTTGCCAAAACTGACTAAATTAACTCAATGATCCCAAAGTGCTACCAATACTAACAACAAGATCAATCATATAACCACGAGTTGAAAACTAATATAAGCTAAGCAAAAGAGTGAATGATAGAACTTCTCATTAATATTCCATAACGGAAACTCACACCAAGGGATACATATCTAACGAGAGAGGGGACACTTCCATAATGCAAACCATACTACACAATAACACCTATGTTCATGATATGACTCTACTAATAAGGTAAAAAGATAGAAGGTAGTGATATGATACCGCGGCACTCCCCCAAGCTTGGAACAAACCAAGGGGATGCCAAACCTGATGACGAATTACTCCTTTGGTGGTGGTGGTATCCTCTTGATGAGCTCCTTGATCAGTTTCCCAAGGTTCTCAATCTCGAAGGTGAGAGTGCGAATCAATTCCGAGTTATGCTCAATACGGCCCATAATCATCTCAGTTTGTGGATCCCAGCTCTTGTGATTCTTCTTCCATTCTTCCCACTTGGAGTCTTCTTTTCTTGCATGGTTATGAGCAAAGGTATGGAAGGTACTCTTGGTGTTCGGAGAAGGTGTCCTTGGTGCCAAATAGTGATGAGGAGCTTTCCCCCTAGTCTGCATTCGTGCAGTCCTTCTGATCCTGGCAGGGTTCGCCACCGCTCCAATGCTTGCAATGGTAGTGCCGGTGTGTTTTACCCCTTCTTCACTTTCACTGTTGATCTCTTTCTCCTTCTCGGTGTCTTGGAGGTCTTCCTCCATAGGTTCCTTTCCTTTATCCTTGGCGGACACCATTGTGCTCCTAAACTTTCAAAGAGTATGTCCTGGCAGAAACAGATCGGAACAAAAACACGATGAAAACACAATATACAAACCTCGGGGGATCCGGGGGGTTATATATTACGAAGTTTCATATCAAAAGGAAGGTACTGGAAGAAAACGGGTCAGAGACGGAGTCCTGGGTGGCCTCACCACCTGGTGGCGCAGCTAGGGGTGGGCCTGCGCCATGGGGTGGTGTGGGCCACCCTGGCTCCGGTTCCGTCCCTTTTTCGCTTCATAGCTTTCCTTATTGACTAAAAACTGCAAAAATATAGTTGGATTGTATTTTCGCGGAACTTTTCTTACTAGAACAGTTACCTAGTTGGAAACGGACTCTGCAGGTCTCTGAATTTGGTATTGAGTGGATCCTTCCAGAGTCATCACTTGAATATCATCGATATCTTCATCTTCATATACTTATTACTCGAGTCATAAAACCTTTCTCTTCCATGTTACACCACTATCTCCACTTCCTGGAAATTTCTTTCACACAAAACTTCACACAGTTCTTATTAGCAACATTAGTATAAGTGAAGTGATAAAACCTTTTGAGTCCAACTTCGACTGAAAACCATCAAAACAAAAGTTACTGTAGCAACTCCTTTCAAAAACCCAAAAAGAATTCAAAAAGGAAATCGAATAAAGAAGCAAATGCAATATTGGCAAAATCTGTCAAAACAGACCAGCAGGTAAAGATCAATTTTTTCGAAAATCTTCTGTTGCTCAAATCAAAATGCAAAACTCACTAAAGTTAAATAACAACCTGGGGCAGAAGCACAAAAAATTACAGCTCAATCCGATATACAGAGATCTCTCACGAATTTTTACGGTGAAGCACAAAAATCTGTTTTGGGACAACAACTTCCCCAAATCTTACTTCTCTCTCATTAGAGGTTGATCTTGACACAAAAACCAAAAAAACGGATAAGGAGCGGTTATTACCGAAGTAATAACTTCTAAGACTCAAAGAAACAAAAACAAACTGAAAGCAAAAACAAATTGGGTTGTCTCCCATAAAGCTCTTTCTTTATAGCCATTAAGATGGGCATGATAATTTTGAAGAAGCTCTCATAGGGATATGATTTGAAGTGAAAGAGAGCATTAAGAAGCAAAAACACACGCACATTTAACTTCCTATGCAAGGGATTTTGTAAACAAACAAGTTATTGGAACCAAAGGCAACTTGCATAAGAAGGCAAAAGAAGTACAACATAAAAACTTTCAGCATAAAACGAGGAAACTTGATATTATTGAGATCCAGAAGAACACTTTTTCCTCTTTCATAGTAACTTTCAGTATCATGCATAAACTTGACAATATAGCTATCACAAGGACCATCATAGCAATGATCACTTATTCTAACAGAAAACACCAGAATATTAGCTCTCATAACACTACTATGTGAAGCAATATTAGAGGTATCCTTACAAAGGATAGGGTGTCCCTCTTCCTCATACTTAGTGACAAAGTCTTTCACATTTTGTATTATAGGTTCATCAACCATTTGTTTATCAGGTTCAGCAGCTTTTTTCATACTTTCATCTACCATACTAGCCATCATAGAATGTTCCTTTACCTTAACTAGAAAAGGCATTTTCTCAATATAAGGTTTAGGTAAAACATGATTAGCAATATAAACTTCAGTATTTCTTGCAGGAACACTTTTAGCAACATCTTTATAAGGTTCATGATACTTATTCCACTTCTTTTTAGGCACTTCAATGTAGGAAGCAAAAGCCTTAAAATAAGAAGCAATAGCTTGAGAGTCTAGACCATAAGCATTTTTAATATTTTGAAAGTCATCAGTTCCCATAAAAGATTCTATGCATTCATAATCATAATGTATACCTGACTTTCTACCTTTTTCATTCTCCCAAGCTTCAACATTGTCTTGAATACGGTCTAGAAGGTCCCATTTAACTTCTTCTTCCATGCGAGTGAATGATCCAGCACAAGAAGCGTCCAATAAATCTTTATCATGTAGAGGGAGCATTGCATAAAAGTTATTGATAATAATATTGTTGGGGAGCTCATGAATGGGACATTTGAGCATTAGTAACTTCAATCTCCCCCAAGCTTGAGCTGTACTCTCTCCATCAAGAGGCCAAAAGTTGTATATTTGATTCCGATCTTTATGAATCTCACTAGGAGGATAAAACTTTGAATAAAAGAGAGGCACTATTTCCTCCCATTCCAGAGCTTGACCATTCTTCAGCAGCTTATACCATTCCTCAGCTCTTCCTTTCAGTGATAATGAGAATAACTTCTTCTTAACTTGATCTGTAGTAATACCTGCACACTTGAACAACCCGCATATTTCGTGTATAAAGAGTAAATGATCACCGGGATGGACAGTTCCATCCCCAACATAGTAGTTATCCATAACACGATCAATAATTCTTGTAGGTATTTTGAAAACAACATTCTCAGCAGGTGGTGGCTTATCTACTACCTTAGCAGTGGTAGTAGCATTACCAAATAAGAAACTCAGCGAATTATCCATAACAAAAATAAAGCAACTAGCAGAAGTAAACAATACTCACAGTAGAAGTTTCCTTTACCAGTTCCACTCTCCAATAGCGCTTCACTCCCCGGCAACGGCGCCAGAAAATAGTCTTGATGACCCACAAGTATAGGGGGTGTATCGTAGTATTTTCGATAAGTAAGAGTGTCGAACCCAACGAGGAGCAGAAGGTGCTGGCTAGTGGTATGGATCAGGAATTCTCTGTAAAAACTTAGCAAACGGATTTTTAGGGGTTTTCGATAAAGCAAGTAAACAAAGTACGAGTAAATAAAAGACAGTAAGAATGAATGCAGCAAGTGGCCCAATCTTTTATGCAGCAAAGGACAAGCCGGTTGTATTTCTATAGATGACCAAACGTTCTCGAGGACACATGGGAAGACTGTCAAGTGCTTTTGCTTCGTATAGTCGATTAATCTTCTCTAGCTTGCTAAGTGTTCTGTGGGTGAACCTGTTCTAATGTACCGTCCCATCCAAGACTTAATACATACTTGTGATTAAACCCCCTTGCAAACATCCGTAAGTACAAGAAAGTAATTAAGGTAGAAACCTAACCACAACTTTAAACTCTAAGACCCTTACGTCCCTTGTGCAATGGTTTCCTAACGGGGGTTTAGGTTTCTGTCACTCCGGCAACCCCTACGATTAGTAGCCAAATACACAATGCATTCCCCTAGGCCCATATAGGTGAAGTGTCATGTAGTCGACGTTCACATGACACCACTAGAAGAAGTACACCACAACTTAAATAACAATCTATTGAATCTTTCTCAACACAACTCCACTACTAATAACAAGACTTCTCCATGTCCTCAAGAACAAAACAAAGTACTCACAAGAAATCATATGGATCATGATCAGATATGGAATAATGATGTATAACAATCTGAACATAAACAATAATTCAATGGTTCACTCAATAGCATCAACTACAAAGAGTAATCAACCCCGGGAAAGTTTCCCCTATAAACTATAGCAAGATTCAACCCAATTGTTACAGCAATATGGAGATGGTGATGAGGGTGCTGATGGTGGTGGTGATGATGATGATGATCCCCATGAAGTCCAGCTTGATGGTGGTGTTGATGGCGACAATCTCCCCTCTCCGAGAAGGAATTCCCTCGGCAGAAATCTGTCTGTCGGAGAGATCTTTCTCTCTCGGTGTTTTCCGCCCCGCAGAGGCGGCGGAATCTTTATGTGGTCGCTCCCTGAGTCTTATGGTTTCGGGAGGAAGATATACGCTAGAGGGGAGAGGCTGGAGTGGGCCAGGGTGGTCACACCACTCCCTGGCACGGCCTAGGCCTGCCCGCGCCATGGGGTGGTGTGGGCCCCCTGTGGCCCACCTCCACTCCATCTTCTCGCATCTTGAGTCTTCTAGAAAAATAGAATTTTCCGTATATTTTCCCGGATTTTCTGACCTTCGCGAATTTTTCCTCCAAACAACACCTTTTCCATCAGAATCCTGACTACAGCGGTCCATGCTCCAAAAGTCATCAACCATGCAAAAACAGATGAAATAACATAAGTATCACCTCTCAATATGAAATATATCAATGAATAATAGTGAATTAAGACATCGAATAGTGATGCAAAATGGACGTATCAGGGACCCCGGTTCCGCTTAATACTGCCTAATTGCACCGCATCTGCATCATATCATAATCATGTCGGATCTTCTGCCGTAATATTAAATATTGCATCTGGTGTTTCTTCTAGTGTTTGCTTCTTCGCGGATTAGGCCGATGAGTTGATGCGAGTATCGACAAGTTCTCCGCATATGATCCTTCGGCAGTGTTTCCCAGGCGAGCAATCTCCCTCTTTCTACCTATTTTGCATTTATAGTCTTTATTTCCTCCTGTTGATCTATTGCTATTCGTGTCGCGATGCTTTAGTTTCCGTGCACTAGTTATATCCCGTGCAGCCTCTATATTGCCATGGACACCTCCTAATACCTGTTGTTTGGTAGATTGCTGACCCTGCGAGTCGTAGTTGCTTGCTCAGGTGCGGTCTCGTGTTGTCGAGTACCACAGTTGTTGGAATGCTGGCAGATGTTTATGGTGGAGATGATCATGTCTTTAATTACAACTATTAAATTGTTGTGATAACTAATGAAAGTGGCACCGGTGGGAAATTATATGTTATTTGGTTTTTCATGCCCACTTGTGTCCCGTAGGCCCCGAGTACTTGATACTTGTTCCTTGACTATTCGCACTATCCACATCCGGGAGAGTCTATGAATCCCCCTTAGCCAGAGCTTGATTCATTTCTTATTTCTTGGGGCCACAAACTAGTTTGGGGTTTTATTACTATCCTGTACTTATGCCATGCTTTACTGCTTTATTTAAGATTGTGCGTGGAGCACAGATACATTGCAAATGTATCTATAATTTTTGATGTTCCATGCTTGGTTTTATCCACTTTCTTGTGTTCTGTTCCAACTTTGGAGTACTTTTATTATGATTTCTTGGACTAACCTATTAACAAGAGCCACAGTGCCAGCTGCCTGTTTTCTGTTGTTTTTGGTTCCAGAAAAGTCAGAAAATGAATATTCTCGGAATTGGACAGGACAAAAGCCAAAGTGCCTATTCTCGGAAAAGTCAGAAAATGAATATTCTCGGAATTCTGACAGATCAAGTGCCAGAATACGAGACGGAGAAGGGCTGGGGGCCGGCCACACCACCTGGCCGCGCGGCCAGGCCTGGCCCGCGCGGGGGGGGTGGTCTGGCCGCCCCCAGCACCCCCTCGGCCTCTCCTTCTGCCTATAAGTTTCCCTCGGGACGAAAACCCTAGGTACCTGATCAAAAATCCACGAAAGAGTATGTATCCGCCATCGTCTCTGTCCCTAGATCGGGAGGGATCTAAAGCTCTTCCTGGCACCCTGCCGGAGAGGGGAATTCACCCTGGAGGCCTTCTTCATCACCATGCAAGCCTCCGGTGTGATGCATGAGTAGTTCATCCTTGGACTACAGATCCATGTAGTAGCTAGATGGCTGGTTTCTCCTCCTTTGTGCTTTCATGTTTAGATCTTGTGAGCTCCGTTCATGATCAAGATCATCTATTTGTAATTCTTACATGTTGTGTTTGTGGGGATCCGATGGATATTGAGATGCTATTTCAGATTGATTATTGATTCTATCATGTCTTTGTTATTTGAGATCTTGCATGCTTTCCGTTGTTAGTAGCTATCTTGGCCAAGTAGATGCTAGCAACTCCAAGAGTTAGTATTTATGCTCGATAGTGGGTTCATGCCTCTCGTAATCTGGGGAAGTGACAGAAATCTCTAAGGTACTAGATGTGTTGTTGCTACTAGGGAGAAAACAACGATCCTTTGTTCAAAGAACAATTGTATTGTTTACTTTACACGCAGTTCATAAAGCAATAATCTGTTGCTTGCAACTTAATGTTGGAGGGGGCTCGGATGATAACCTGAAGGTGGATTATTAGTCATAGATGCAGCTAGATGGCATTCTATGTATTATGTTGTAATGCTCAATCAAGTCTCAAAGGAGTCAAGATGATTAGTATATGCATGTATTGCTTTCTCGGTGTTTGTCAATTGCCTCGCTGTAATTTGTTCACCCAGCATGTTATCTATCTAAGGAGAGCCACCTCTAGTAAACTATGGATCCCGGTCCTTTACTTTACATACAATCTATAAACTGTTTCTGCTTTGTGTTTACTTTCTGCAAACTTTTACTCTTTCCATTCGATACGTTTAATCCTTTGTTTTCCGCAAAACACGGTGAGATTGACAACCTCATCACAAGTTGGGGACAAAGTTATGTGGTTGTGTTGTGCAGGTCTCCACGTTGCTACTAGCACCGGTACTGCGACCTGCCAAAGCTCAGCTAGTAACACCTTTGAGGTGTTTCCTTGCTCCTACTGGTTCGATTAAACCTTGGTTTCATAACTGAAGGAAACTTGCTGCTGTGCTCATCATACCTTCCTCTTGGGGTTCCCAACGAGCTCTACATCAACACCGCCATCAAGCATTTTTTTGGGCACCGTGCATTGAGCCATCAAGTATTTTTCTGGCGCCGTTGCCGGGGAGTCAAGGACATCTTCATAAGGGGAGTCCCTCATAACCAATCTCTTTACTTTGTTGTTTTTGTTTTGCTTAGTTTCTTTTTGCTTTGTTTGCTTGTTTTGTTCTTCAAAAAAACACAAAAAAATTAGTTTTACTTGTTTTGCTTTCTTATTTGAAAACACAAAAAAATTAGTTCCTATCTTGAGTTGCCACTATGTCTAGCCTTGCTCCAATCACTATGTCACCCGAGGAAATGATTCTCACTGTTAAACAAGGAATTGAGGAAAGTTTTAAGGAAGCTTGGTCTAGAATCTCTGATCTACATGAAAAGACTGAGCCAAAAATGATTCAAGGATTGTTCCTTAGCAGTTTTTACCTTGGGATTGCTCTTTGCTATAGATATGCTTTAGATGCTATTGCGGGAGGAGATTTCCTCCAAAGTAATGAGGATGATGCCATTAATTCTATAAAGAAATTAATCCTCACTTACAACTTGCCTAGCCAAACTGATACTTCTTTCGCAAAAATATTTGCTAGGTTGGACACTCTTGAGGCTAGTACTACTAGATTAGAAGGGTGCTATAATACGCTTAGGGAGCAACATGATTATGTTCCAATAAACTCTGAACCATCAAAGTGGTTCCCTACAGTAAAGATTGAGATAAACACTGAAACTTTTCAAGCTCGCTGTGATAACATGTCTGAATTTTGTCTTATGCCCAAAGCTATTTATGAATCTCTGAATCTTTGGGGGCTCGTTGAAGGAGGAAAAGAAATATCTCTCTCCAATAATACTACCATATTACCTCTTGGAATAGCTGAAGGAGTGTTTACAAAGATCCTTGGGAAAATGATTTCTATTGATTATCTTGTTATTGAATGTGCAGGAAAAGGACAAATTACACTTGGAAGGTCCCTATTAGGACTCCTTGGAGCAATAATAGATGTGGGAAAGAGGACCATGAACCTTTCTTCTCCACCAAACAATCATTTTTCCCTAAGGTTAAGAATAAAAATAAGAGAGGCAAGGGCAAGAAAGTTGGTCTTAATGCTTCTTCATTTGAGAACACTTGATCTTTCTTTGGTTCTTATGCCTAACTTAAAGGCGTTAAAGAAAAGTACTTGTTGGGAGATAACCCAAGAGTTTTAGTTAAGTCTTGGAAGTTATTACCTCTGTAATAACCTCTCCTTATCCTTTTTATTTGCTTTTTGTGCCGAGAGTAACCTCTAATAAGAGTGAAGTAATGATTGTGAAAGTTGCTGTCCCAAAACAGATTTCTGTGCTTCACCGTAAAAATTCCTGAGAGAGCTCTGTGCGTCGGATTGAGCTGTAATTTCTTGTTCTTATGCCCCAGGTTGTTATCTAACTTTAGTTAGTTCAACACTTTTTGATTTGAGCCACACAAGGTCTTCAAAAAAATTCGTCTTTACCTGCTGGTCTGTTTTGACAGATTTCTGCCATTTTCTGCATTTGCTTCTTGTTAGTTCCTTTGGGAAATTGAGCTTTTTGAGGGAAGTGCTACAGTAGCTAGTTTTCTAATGGAAGATTATTTGGTGTTAGAACTGAACCTTGAGACTTATTTATCTAAAGTGCACTAATGTTGCTAATGAGATTGTGTGAAGTTTTGTATGAAGGAAAAATTTCACGTGTATGGAAGGAATGAGTAATGAGATGAAGGATGGACTAAAGCTCAAGCTTGGGGATGCCACGCGTGTCACCCCAAAAAATATCCAAGAAGTACAAGCGTCAAAGCTTGGGGATGCCAAGGCATCCCCTTCTTCATCAATAAAAATTCCAGGTTTCTTCCAAACGCTTCATTTTTATTGTTTCGTGCACAGTTGTGTTTCTCTTGGAGCGTCTTCTTTTTCGTTTTCGTTTTGTGTTTTTAGTTTGCTTGGTTTGCTTAGTTTTCTGAATAAGTTGGTTGGACCCCCTCTTTCACACTTTGGTTTACAAATAGTTTGGTTTGGTTTGGAAAAGAGTAGGAAAGATTATGCTTATGTGGTAAAAAGAGCTCGTTTTTTTACTATGGCCTATGCTTTGTTATGCCATGCTCGATATTGTTTTGGCTTTATGCTTAGTATTGTTTGCTGTAGCATGACTTGTTATAAATAATTGAGATTGCTTAATGTGCCTTGGATGAATCATGCGTTGTTTTAGCATATTAAAGCATAGTATAGTGGTATTCTCCTTTGATGCTTTATTTGGGTTGACTTGGCGCATGCTCACACCATGTTATGACTATCTCAAGTCACCATAGACTTTATGATCCTTTAGTTTTCAACTTGTAGTATCACTTTATGCTTTGATCAATGATGTTTTGTCGCTCTGCATGATTATGGCCATTATTGCTCTCTTAGTTTGTCGCTCTCAGTCTTTTGCTAGCCTCCACAACCAAGTATGAGTTCCACTCATGCATCCAACTCCCTAAACCAAGTTTTTCCAAAGAGTCCACCATACCTACCTACTAGCTTATGTTATTCCAAGTATATTCATGCTTTTGTTTACCTTCCACTTGTTATGAGAAAACTAGTGATTAAAGCTCTCACGAACTTGATGGCACACTTTACTTTATTGCCTCTAATAAACTTGAACCATTGGGTCCTTCTTTGTTGCGTATATGCTTGCGCTTTATAAGTTGAAATTAGCAGAACCATGTACCATGGGGAACGCTTTCAACATTGCACTTGTACTTTGTACCCCGTTGATATTATGTTCTTTTGCTTACGGATCCCGGCGGTGTGAAATAAAAGTGGAACTTGTAAGATCATGGAGTTTGTATATGTGTTAGAGAAATGCATGGGCCGCTAGCCTAAGCCATGCCTAATCATGGTGGAAACTTGCAGCATCCTCAATAAAAACCTATACAAATAGCAAATAAAAAGTTCACTGCGAGGCTCATTGTCTGCTTGCCTTGTCATTTTGATTATGGGAAAGCTCCTGTATCATGTGCAAGGGGTACCCCATTGGCGGTTCTTAATGATACACATATACTTACAATGACAAGAGCTTACTTGTGACTGAAGTTGAGTAGCATGAGGATCGTTCTTCGTAAGTAAGGGGCATGAGATTTCGGTTTATAACTTGTCAAGCATATCCTCTTAGTTGTGTCACTTTAACCTTAACCACTTCAAGATGCTTATGATAGGGGCAATGAGGGCTGAAAGCTACAAGTACCATAATTTTTGAAGCTCTTTATGAGACTTGAATCCCTACTTCCTTTTACAAAAGGCCTTTCTTCCACCATTATATTGAGTCTCCACCTTCTATCTTTATGCACTACTTTGAGAGCATAGTGGCCATTCTTAGTTCTATGTGCATTGTCCCAAGACTAGTTGATTGATGCATAACTTGTTATTGCTTATTTTAAACTATTGTATCTAGTCACTCTTATGAACTTTGAAGGTGTCCTATGCATTTATATTTGCTACTCTATTGAGGGACAAGCTGAATACTTTTATGCTATGTTTTCTTTATGTGAAACAAACAAACGTCTTGCAAAGCATTGTTATTCATGAATCTTTTGTTTGTGCCTTTTCATGTTGCATCTTAGTTTCTTTGCTTATTGGTAGAACTTTGTCTTTCATGTTATGATTGAAGTACTATGATCCCAGCTTTGAGTTTTGCAAATACTTTGATCAAGTTTTGATGGTGCATATCACCTCAAAAATTATTTCTTTTTATCACTTACCTACTCGAGGACGAGCAGGAGTTAAGCTTGGGGATGTTGATACATTGCAAATGTATCTATAATTTTTGATGTTCCATGCTTGGTTTTATCCACTTTCTTGTGTTTTGTTCCAACTTTGGAGTACTTTTATTATGATTTCTTGGACTAACCTATTAACAAGAGCCACAGTGTCAGCTGCCTGTTTTCTGTTGTTTTTGTTCCAGAAAAGTCAGAAAATGAATATTCTCGGAATTGGACGGGACAAAAGCCAAAGTGCCTATTTTTTCGAAAGGGATCAAGTGCCAGAATACGAGACGGAGAAGGGCTAGGGTCCAGCCACACCACCTGGCCGCACGGCCAGGCCTGGCCCGCGCCAGGGGGTGGTCTGGCCGCCCCCAGCACCCCCTCGGCCTCTCCTTCCGCCTATAAGTTTCCCTCGGGACGAAAATCCTAGGTACCCGATCAAAAATACACGAAAGAGTCTGTAGCCGCCGTCGTCTCTGTCCCGAGATCGGGAGGGATCGGAAGCTCTTCCCGGCACCCTGCCGAAGAGGGGAATTCACCCTGGAGGCCTTCTTCATCACCATGCAAGCCTCCGGTGTGATACGTGAGTAGTTCATCCTTGGACTACGGATCCATGTAGTAGCTAGATGGCTAGTTTCTCCTCCTTTGTGCTTTCATGTTTAGATCTTGTGAGCTCCGTTCATGATCAAGATCATCTATTTGTAATTCTTACATGTTGTGTTTGCGGGGATCCGATGGATATTGAGATGCTATTTCAGATTGATTATTGATTCTATCATGTCTTTGTTATTTGAGATCTTGCATGCTTTCCGTTGTTAGTAGCTATCTTGGCCAAGTAGATGCTAGCAACTCCAAGAGTTAGTATTTATGCACGATAGTGGGTTCATGCCTCTGGTAATCTGGGGAAGTGACATAAATCTCTAAGGTACTAAATGTGTTGTTGCTACTAGGGAGAAAACAATGATCCTTTGTTCATAGAACAATTGTATTGTTTACTTTACACGCAGTTCGTAAAGCAATAATCTGTTGCTTGCAACTTAATACTGGAGGGGTTCGGATGGTAACCTGAAGGTGGATTATTAGTGATAGATGCAGCTGGATGGCGGTCTATGTATTATGTTGTAATGCCCAGTCAAGTCTCAAAGGAGTCAAGATGATTAGTATATGCATGTATTGCTTTCTCGGTGTTTGTCAATTGCCCCGCTGTAATTTGTTCACCCAGCATGTTATCTATCTAAGGAGAGCCACCTCTAGTGAACTATGGATCCCGGTCCTTTACTTTACATACAATCTATAAACTGTTTCTGCTTTGTGTTTACTTTCTGCAAACTTTTACTTCTTTCCATTCGATACGTTTAATCCTTTGTTTTCCGCAAAACACGGTGAGATTGACAACCTCATCGCAAGTTGGGGACAAAGTTCTGTGGTTGTGTTGTGCAGGTCTCCACGTTGCTACTAGCACCGGTAGTGCGCCCTGCCAAAGCTCAGCTAGTAACACCTTTGAGGTGTTTCCTTGCTCCTACTGGTTCGATTAAACCTTGGTTTCATAACTGAGGGAAACTTGCTGTGCTCATCATACCTTCCTCTTAGGGTTCCCAACGAGCTCTACATCAACACCGCCATCAAGCATTTTTCTGGGCGCCGTGCATTGAGCCATCAAGCACCTGTACTGTTTTGGATCGCGGCATGATTTCGCGGTATCGACAAGCCCAATCACACTTTCGAGATCCCAGTCGTTTACAGCCGTTCTCGCAAACCCTGGGTTCGTTCCGGAGCCGGCCAACTTCGTTGCGGGTAGCTTAGTGGGTGGCCCCCTAAAATATTTTATGAATCATGTGATTGCTTTGTCGTGAAAGCCTCGTTGGGTTTTGATTTGGTTTTTCCGAGGTTGATCGTGTGTGTGTTACTATTTGTGCACCCTTGCAGGGTAAATCTTTCTAAAAGCCGTGTCCGCGGTTATGGACGACTTGGCGCACAGTATCTCGATCATAGACAAGCATAACTAAAGTAGTTCTATAAATTTGACTTAATATGTGACTAGTAATCAGCTTCACTACAATGGAATGGATAATAAAAGTGCCAACAACTGGTGGAACTGGGGTGTATCGTGTCATGTTATACCTGCCTAGTAAGTATCGCAACTACAATGGAATGAAATAAAAGTGCCAACAACTACTGGGTTTGGGATGTCACATGCTAATTGTATTTGACTAGTAAGTACTGCAACTACAACTGAATGGTTAACTAAAACTGCCCACTACTTATGCTATCAGGATGACTCACGCTATCTATATCTGACTAGTAAGTGCTTCAACTATAATGGAATGAATAAAACTGCCAACTGTGTGAGTTCCTCGGTTTGACTTCCTCGTTTGGTCTCGAGGGGGAATACCAGGATGGGTATGATTGGTGTTCGTATAAGGTTGGTTCCGAATAGGTCTTTCTTATCTCTCTCTCTAATAGCCGACAATTGCTCGAGTCTCTATAGGTTGTTTAGTGCATGCTGCGCTGCCGCTTCAGTCCACCATACCTATGTAGGCGAGAGCCGCCAAATTCTAGCCTCGCCGTGTACTGGCCCTAGTACTGACGCTCCTCTTTTTCCCTTCGCCCTTTGTCGGCACCCCTTTTGTTTAGCAGGTACGAGTTTGACGTCGTTAGCAGGGTTACCCTTCCGGCTTGGCCTGGGCAGGGTTATGGACGCCATTGGTTATTCTACAGGGCTCTTAGCCCCATTTGCATCTTGTCCATACTCGGACGCTGTAGCGATTTCAAGGTGATTTGGATCTTTGTACTGTATATCGGTATTCTTGACTCATGGAGTCATGTTGTATATATATATATATATATATATCTGTTCTGTGGGTCCCATCGATGACTGTTGTGTAATGGTATTACTTTGTTTTCCACCCGCACGAAAGTGCCTGGTGGGCGTCCTTGAATTGTTTCTATGCGGGTTTGGCGGAAAAGGGCTAAAACTTGCATAGGGCTGATTCGAGGGTGTTACAATTATAAAGCTCATGATCACAATATGATCATGCATAGAGAGAGAGAGATGAACACATAGCTACCGGTAGAGCCCTTAGCCTCGAGGAAGAACTACTCCCTCATCATCATGGGAATCAGCAACGGCGATGGAGATGGTGGTGGAGATCGATGGAGATGGCGGTGAAGATGGTGAAGAGGCGGCGGTGGCGCCGGCGGCGGCGTGGAGGACTCCTTCCCCGTTGCCAGTATCACATAGGAGCACCGCCCTTTAGCGCCCCTTCCTTCATGGCTTATTGGGAGCCCTCTCCCATGGAGATGGGATCTATGGAAGAGGCAAAAACGTGGCTTTGGTGGCTGCAAATTCGTGGGTGGAGGTGTCTCCCACGAATTAGGTTTCCTCCCTTTATATAGCTTTTTGGATTCCCGTCACCCCATCTTGGGCTGCAGTAAATTGGGCCTATCGGGCCGGTCCAGACTCGGAATCAGTTAAATGTTATGTCCAGAAAGTTTGTCGCAAAATTTCCAACAACTTTGTAGTTGAAGAGTTTTCCGTTTTACGCCATCTTCGATCCGAAACGTGACCATCTTCAAAAAGAGTTCTGGGACAGATTTCTGGAAAATCCCAATTTGACTCCAACAAGGTTTCCACTTGTATTCTTGGTAATTCCTACACATCAAAGTGTAAAACAAGAACATTGTGCACTTTTGCAACTATTAGTAGGTTAGTCCAAATAAATCATAAACTTTATATAAAAAGGAGTATCAAAAGCATATTATTAGCATAAAACCATCAAAAATTATAGATATGTTATGGACGTATCAGTTGCGCAAGTGTGCTAGCGGGATATAGCACGATGAGGCAAGCTCAGTGGTAGCACCACCGCCCGCTATTGGTCACTGGAGGACGACCGTCGGCGAGCTACAACAGCGATAGGCTCGGGCTCACGTGTGTGGGATGCTACAAACGACTAGAGACACATCGGAGAGGACTATCGGAAGCATAATCTCACCAGGAGCACGGGGAAGGTGATGGTGATATGAGGCGAGGTCGGACGGCTTCGCCATGGTTGATGACGAGCGGTGGGCAGCGGAGATCGTCGGCGACGATTTTGGCCGGGAGAACTCGATTCCTCTGGCCAAATGATCGAACACGACGAGCTAGAGCTCCAGGGCACCATGGCAGAGCTCGGCGAGGTCTGGAACGACGGGTTCCATGGCTCCTTTCTAGTTAGGGTTTCAACTCGAGGAGAAAAAATGGGAGAGAGCACGAGGATGAGTGAAATGGATACCGGGAGAGAGAGGAGAGTGAGGGTGTTCTTATCCCCACCTCCAGGGGCAGTGGCACGCATCGCAGTGCGATGGAGGATCGACGACAATGGCACCGTCACTCAGCTGCCTGTGTGCATGATGATGACGAAGGGGTGACCACGGCAAAGCGATACGGGCTGGCACATGCCAAACTGGGCCGAAGCAGAGTGAGCGGGACGTGGATGAGGTTGCTCGCGGGTGGCAGATAACGTTGGAGTAATTGGGCTGTGGCCTGGTTCTGCTATCTCTTTTTCTCCTTCTTCTTTTTATATTTTATGTTTTGTGTTTTCTTTTGCAATTCAAATTTCCTCAGTGATTTAAATATTCAAAATTCATTAAATCAGTCAAGGTTTCTACATGGTTTAATGTGCCAATTGGTTTGGCATTCTCTTATTAGTATTTACACTAATCATGACTATATATAGGATTATTTTGTTAGAAGTAATTGAGTTTAGGGTTTTAGGGTGTTTTGGTTTACTATATATAAACCTTATAAAATGATTTTTTTTCACCATAAAAATTGTGATCGTAAATATTTAAGATAGTTAATGTTTTCCATGAAATATATTCATACTTAGCCTCACATAAAGGAACTATGCAAATATATTACAAGGTATTAAACCCTGGGGTTTATAATATAGTGATTTAAATTCCAAGGTTCTTTAAAGTTTGGAATTTCCTTTTATTCCAATTCCATTACAATTTCTTCATAATCATTCTACTCTTTTTCAAACTAGGCATGGATCACTTCTTGAACTAGTTGTTTAGTACTTTCTTAAGTGTGATTAATGTTTTGATAGAAGTTTATTATATAATGGTGAATAACCATGGTCATTCATGTGGCACAAGTGATCTCAATGCCCAACAATATCTACTTAGGGTTTCTAATACCACACTTACTATGGACCCTAGAGGATACACTACCCTTAAGTTTATTAATGAATGCTGTTAGGGATCAAGGTTTAAGGATTGATCCAGAAGTTAAAATCCTGAATGATATCTCACTTAGAGTGAGCTATAAAGATTACCTCCTAATGTGATCTTGATAGTTCTATTCTTGTAAGTTTCTAATAGGGTTTAAGATAATGAGGTGGACAAGGATCTCATCAATAAACACTCCTCTGGTATTCTAGGAACTTTATTTGACCAAGAGATACCTTTCCATTGGCTGTCTAGAAACAGGAATGGTTCCACTATTAACTTAATTCTAGGGTTTTGGACAATGAGGTAGGCATGGGTCTATCATGGCTTGGTATACTGTTGGTTAAAGGTTTCTCAAGCACTCCTACCTTAATACCTCACTAAGGTTATCTTTAAATAAAGAATTCCTTTCCTAAATATAATCTATATCTCTCTCTTATCTTATTCACAAAGATCACATCTTCCTGAATAAGTCAATCATATGACTCCACCATATCCATCATCATATGATGACATGGTCATGCCACTTCAATAATAATCATTCCCTATTCTTACTCTACTATCTAACTTCCATTTCTTAGCTACCTTTGATGAATCCATCAATGTAGCTAGTTCTAAATCCATCCATTAAATCCTTTAAATTAACCTTGCATCTTCTCTCAAGACTACGATCCTCTCTATATCACATGTGATATCAATCCTTTGGGATGGGTATGGTACTACTCCCATAATACAAGTTTGTTCTTTTACTAGCTTGGTTAAACTACTATGCCTCCAACTACTCCATACAACTTATGTTATATACTTCATCATACTCTAGCTTGACTTCTCATGACCAAGCTAGATGATTCAGCTTATTAGGGTTTTGAATAATTTGGTATACTCTCAACCTTTCTTCAGCACCAAGTCATCTATCCTCAAGTGACTTGAGAATAATGACCACCATTCTTTGATCATTCCAAACCTAGGCTTCTATTTGTTTGATCAAGATCTATCATCAACTAAGTAGTAGACTTGTACTAGCCTCTTCATAGGGTCTATCTTGTTAAGGAAGCTTACTTTAAGTTTATCCAACTTGGCTTAACAAGATTATTATTTGATACACTAATACTACTGGGTTTCTCATGGCTTCTCATGTATCAGTTAATTCTTAGGTTTAGATACTTCTTCTAGTTAACTCATGAGTGAGTTAACTCCACCAACATCAGATGGTTTGATCACCACTAAGGATCTCATTCCATTGATGATGGCACACTCTACCATAACTAGTTCATTCTTCTTATTAATTTACTTAAAGTCTTTGGAAGGTCAACATAGTAGGTCAAAGCTAAAGGCTAATAAGTTATAGGTCAGGGATTGATCACTCACACTGATGATCACTTGACTCTAGGACTTGATTAAATAGGAATGTCATTTATTAATATGACAACAAAGATATGAGATGAATGGTCTCGGCTTGACTTCTATTTTCTCTCTATTTGTGATAAGAGTTAATGTTTAAGAACTACCATGGTGCTCATGGTAGGAACAACTATGGCAAGCAAGTTTATCAAGATTTGTTATGAGTTTCTTTACTTAAGTTATATACTTAACTTGGTATTCAGGGTTTGTGGTAGATAATACCTTGATATCATCTTTGGAATATTAAGTATTCATCCTTGAGTTGTTGTATGAAATACCATGTAATTATCTCTAGAAGATCAAGTACTCCGTATTAAGTAGTGTGTTGTGACTTAGTTTTATTACATTCGATCTACCCTCAGATCAAATTATATTACCCCAGGTAAGGTTTTAGCAAATGTCACATTGAAACTTATCGTAGTCAACTTGATGATCTACTCCAGTTCCACCAAGTTAAGAGAAGCTTCAATCACTTTGACAAGATTTATTTTAAAGCGCGAAAATTATCCAGATTTTCTATGCATGAATGCAATACACACACCTCATCTCAGCTTATTTCTAATCTCTAATGTTGGGATGTTACATAATTACCGTAAGATATTGCTTTACGCATGTCATTACAACACTGTCGTCCTCCATGGGGAACTACTAACTCCGATGGCCAACGAACGATCTAAATGTGGGAAACCACTTGATTTCGGCTATTGAGTTTTGTAAACGTCTGTAGCAGCAATGCTATGATGGGTAAATTTTTTAGTCTCCTCATGGTTTCATGTTGCAAGTGAAGTTGTAGTACTCCTCTGACCCATTATTGCTCAAAATAGTCATTGGCATGGTCACGAGTGCACAAGACAGTCCCAATTAACATGTTAAAAATAGTGGCATGATTTCTCTATGAAAGAGCTGAAGTTTTTGAAAGGAGATGGAAGGAAAAAGGTGCTTTGAGAGTCTTGAAATTTTGACATGGGAATATATGAGTTGATCTTAAATTGAATGTTTTGGTGCCAACTTGAGAACTCTTAATTGATTAAAGAAACAAGAGCAAAAAGTTTTCATCTCTCAACAAAGAGAGATACCAAAAGAATTTGTCTCACTTTCCTAGCTAAACTTTTCACACTTGGTCGGGCATATGATTTATTTGCTAGCAAGATATACGTGGTTAGGAAGTGGACTCAGTGCAATCTTGTAAATACTTGTATGATCATGTTTAAGATTGCAGGGATTGTGAAGAATTTTTTTGACACCAATCCAAGCTTGTAAGTTCTTTTATTTCGGTCTCGAATCTCCGCTATTCTTCTTTATTTCCTTGTCACTCGAGGGTGAGCAACATCTAAGCTTGGGGGAGTTGATAGCTATGAGATTCTACACATTTTTGATGGTTTTTATTGATGGATTTCTCCCGGATTTGATCGTTTTCTAGCTTTACATAACGCTAATACTTCGGTAGCGAATAAAACTTGGTTTTTAATGTGTGTTTCAAGTTCTGAACGTCAACAGAAGGTTTTAACTAGAGAAACACAATATTCAGGCGAAAACAAGCAATTCTCCATTTGGAAGCAATCGAGGGAGGCCTACAGAGGCTTTAACGAGCAACTATACGGCGGGAGCAATTTTTCCGGCCGTATAGCTCCCGTCGTATAGCTGCCACCGCCTCTGTTTTGTCAAAAGGGACAACTTCCGTGAAGGACCAAGGACGAAAACACAACACAGCAGCCGCCATCCCATCCACAAGGGAGAAAGAAGATATCCGGAGAAGAAGGGGAAGACGTTCTTTTCTCGCTCCACGATCTTCGACCTCCTAGCCAATACACCCCATAGCCATTACTTGTACTTGAGAGAGAGAGAGAGAGAGAGAGATCTTCACCTTGCAAGACTAGGGTTTGAGATTGTTTCTTCCCATCTTGAATTGTGTTGGATTACTTTTCTATTCTTATTATGGATCTCCACGGTAATACCAAGAAAAACTCCCTTTATTTAATTATATTGATGATGCTTTCTTCTCTCATGTGTGAGTAAGCTCCTTGGGCGTGGGAGATTTAAGGGATTGGTGAGATGTGATGTGCATCTATATATTTTCCGATAGTTTGTGATTGATTCTAATTACTATATTATGTGTGCTTGACTATCTGTGGGATGCCTAATGCTTGTTGTCCAATTAAGGGACCAGACAACATGATACTTTGTTCTACATGGATAGGATCTTGTTCGCTAGCAGACCGACGACCCCTGAGTGACACGAGGATATCAATGGAAAACTAGTAGACTCGCGGATAACAAGGAACCACCGTGCTTATTGCATTAGTCTGATCCTAGGAGCTTAATCGCTAAGCGACCTGAAGGGTCTTAATCATCTAGTGTTTGACCATGGTTTTGGTAACAGACTAGTAGGATTATTGAAGTTGGGATGAAATCTACCAAGAGGAGTTCTGGCTAATTATGGGTTGCTCGCTTACACATATACTTATAAGATTATAATTATTACATTTATCATTCATCCACCTGGCATAGTCACTATCACCATGAACTGAATCTCCCCAAGCCTTCTTTCGCCACCTGCAGAAAACAACAAACAACCGAATCGTTTTTTACTTCTATGCTTTTTATTTCTGAAGTTTACATTTTAGTTTCATTTAAGTACACCCAGTTTACTCAAAACTCCATTCTCATTTCAACACTTGTAGTCAATTCACTCGAAGACCTGTGACAACTTTGGTGTGACAGAGACTTCACCATAAACACTTACCTTTGGGCTCCCTGTGGGATCGATATCTATACTTCGAAACTAGCTACAAACGATCTATGCACCTGCACACATCAGCCTCCAATTGATATGTGGAGATTTCTCAAGCTTGTGGCCTGTTGTGGCATTGTTCTTGGGGATCCAATTGTTGTGGAGTTTGCTCAAGCTTGTAGCCTTTGTGGAGTTTCTTGGGAGCCCTCCAATTGAGTTGTGGAGATTGCCCCAAGCATTGTACGGGTTCGGTGACCACCCTCAAGTGTCCCATAGTAGATTGTGAGTAGGCCTTTGTGGCGAGCTCATGGGAGAATAGGGTGAGCCTTTTGTGGCGTCAGTGTGCTGCATGCCTTCGCATCTTGGGGTGAGGCCTTGTGTGGCGTTGGGTGAGCATCGAGCCACCATACCTCAAGGTGAGCCATTCGTGACGTTCGAAGTACATTGTGCCATCACACCTCTCCAATGGAGACATAAATTCTTTGGAAGTGAACTTTGGGATAAAAATCATCGTCTCCGCATCCATCGGTTATCTCTCAACCGAGCTCTTTACTTATGCAATTTACATTGTGATAGCCATCGTGCTTGAAGTATTTTATCTTGCTATCACCTTGTTGCTTGTCTTTCTTAGATAAGTTGTTGGTGCACTTAGTGAACCTAGTGGTTCTAGATTTTGTGCTTTGATAAATTAAACCTTAGTTTTATTCCGCATTTATTAGATGCTAAACTGTAATTATTTTAAAACGCCTATTTACCCCCTCTAGGCGACATCCGTTTTCCTTTCAAGATCTTTTTTGACGCATATTCATCATTGTTGCACCTACAGCCCCGACTCTGCCATGGCGACACTTGTCTGTTGCGTTGAGTGCATGTCCACCACGTGACTCCGTCGACCTCGACTACACGTCTACCATCGGCTCATCTGTCTGCGTTGACTCTACCACCCGGGGCTATGCCGACTCCATCGTGTAATCCGCTTCAGTTTTTGGCTATGGTAATCTATTGCCGCCTTTGGCTCTGGCAACCCACTACTGACTTCAACTCCGGTGACCCACTACGGTCTTGGGCTTCGGCGACTCGGGGGCTCCTTCGATAGTGGCGACCCGCTACAATCTTCGGCTATGGCAACCCACTCCTGCCATCAGTTTTGGTGACCCGCTGCCGTGTCGACTCCGGTCTGCCACATCGGCTCCCGGACGCCGCTTCGACTACACGCCCACCGCATCGACCCCGTCGACCGTGTTGACTCTACGCTCGAGGGCAGAACCGACTCCTCCACGTGACCCGCTACCGCCGTCGACTGTGGCGAGGCGCTGCAATTTTCGAATTGCAGCAACCTGTTGCCGCCATCATCTACGGTGATCCACTGCCACCATCAGCTCTAGCATCCTGCTGCCGCATTGACTTCGTCCACATAAGCTACCAATAAAGCTAAATTTTTCTCTACTTAGAGCTGATTCTATTTTATGTCACACTCGAAACATTTGGGGGTACCGCTCTTTTTGAGTAACCGAAGTGCCATCAACTTCACTCACTCGAGCACCTCATACGCGACTTCCTGAGTAGTTGACTCTGCCTGAGCATCAAATCCCTGAGCTCTGACCCAGTTCCAGCCTAACCAACAGGTCATCAACATACTGAGACTAAGGGCGTCTGGCTAACGAAAAGGTATCGCGTACAATGCAAAAGTGTCGAGTCCAATGGTACCAGAAAATATTATGACAAGCCGAAAGGCAAATATTCTTCACAAGATACAAGTACTTCACAATTATTTATGTTGTGTGCAAGGATGTTGACTACTTCGAGCTTCCTATCGGGTCCTCCAACAAAGTCAACTAATGCCAGCCGCGTCAACTTACGCCAAGATCCGAGTCGAATACCTCCTCAAATGAAGATGATCTCTGAGCCTATGCTCGGATGTTAAGGATCCGAACATAGCCTCGTGGGCAACTCCCATCAGGAGAGTTGGTCGTGCACCCGATGATATTTCTGGTCAAAGAAATGAAAGGACTGAGTTGAGTATCTCCTCAAATGATTGAATTATGAGTCTATGCTCCAGTGCAAGCACCCGAACATAGCCTCGGGGGCTACTCCCATCGGGAGGACTGGTCACGCACCCAATGAAAATATATCCTCCAACGGATTCGATGAAAACAACTTACATTGCTACAAACAAGACCCGGGTTGAGTAGCTCCTCAGATGAAGATGATTCTGAGCCTACGCTCTGATGCAAGCATTCGAACGTAGCACCTGGGGCTACTCCCATTAGGAGAACTGGCCGCGCACCCGATAGAAAAAGCAAAAATCCTCCAACAGAGTCGATAGAAGAATAAATTTGAGCCTATTCAAGCGTAGTCTCAACGGTTACTCCCATCGGGAGAGATGGTCATACACCCGATGAAAATACCAACATCACTTGAAGAACAAGGCAACTTCATCCATTGCATCAACAAACAAGACAGTTGAGAAGTTTACACATCCGAAGAAATCTTTGAGTTCACCTTTCAGGAATATTAGAACGGGCTTGGAGACTTAACCCGAGTCTGCGATTCAAGTGGAGTCTCATGGGCTACTGACATGGGCATGCCCTTCGGGTGCCCATTATTGGTATGATGCGTCCCATCGGAAAGATCACTAGAAGATATACCAAGATCCATAAAGCCCATGACGGTTTGGCTGATATGAAGCTTACAAGGACACTAACTCTAAGCATACAGGACAAAAAAAGTCCAAGACTAGACTACACACACATTATAACTTATAACCAACTCGTATTGATACTCGAGACCTAGCCTCCCCATTTATAAAGGCTAGGAGGGGCCAATGAGGAGGACACCAAATACCCCATCACATACACACGCCCCTCTCTCTCAGCGAGATCGCATCTAGTCGACAATGAGTTTGTACTCTCCCTTGATAATACAAGTAGACAAGCAAGAAGTAGGATTTTCTCTATGAGGGTATGAACCTGGGTAAATCACCTCCCTTGTTTGTCTATTAAGCCGAAGAAATCACCAACACTCTCCATAACCTAAAACCGAAATTCATGACAATGGGCATTGCTGAGGTCACCCCTCGACACCGGGTCCACTTTTATCATAATCAATCACTTTACATCACTTTTACTATCATTTATATTTTTTGTACCAATTAAATCCAAAAATACAAAAACACTAATGTTAGCAAACACAAAAAAACCCAAAAGGAACTTTATTTTATCATTTTTACTTTCCTTCCTTAGTCAAAGACTGGATACTTTTCTTTATTTATAGTTTTATTTCAGTTTTACTAATACGAAATATTGTGCCTGATAACCACACGATGGAGTTTGGAACATAAGGAAAATACTTTGTTTTATAGGTTAGTTGAAGAAGATAAGAAGAGAAGTCTTTAGCCAATTCCCTGAGAGTTCAATATAAACTCTTGAGTCACCTTGTGGGGAAAAGACGCTTCCTACAATACTCTGCACTTGGAGTCCCAACGAGTTGGTACATAGAGTTACTGCCATCTATCAGACAGAGGAACAAATCTCAATATTGATCAATGCAACCCAACAAGCACCATCGGAGATACTTGAAAGTCATATTTATAATCACCTAGATAAGAAGTGATGTTTGATATCCACAAAGTATTCCTCCGATGCCATAGAGTAACATGATCTCATGGTCTAAAAAAACTATACTTGACACATACAAAAAGCGATATCAATAAAACTAGACGGTATAATCGTAAGTTATACCTATAATTGGGTTTGTCCATCACATCATTCTCCTAAAAATGTGATCCTGTTATCAAGTGACAATCATGTCCATGGACAAGAAACCTTAACCATCTCTTTACTAACGAACTAGTAGAAGAGGCTCACTAGGGACTCTATATTGTTTATGTATCCACATATGTATAGTTTCCAATACATATAGTTATAACATGTACAATAAACATTAATCATGATCAAGGAAATATGAATAATAACGACTTTATTATTGCCTCTAGGGCATATTTCCAACACACATGCCATGTCTTGAATATTGTTCTTCCTTACCGGTGTTGGTTCTTCACGATAGGAACCGAGCTCGAGCCTGAAATCAACGCCACACAAGACCAGTACTAGTCCGCTGAAGGACAAGGCAAGCGTAGCCCCATACTGAACCTATGCTTTCAAAATATTTTTATTCTTGCTATCATGGGACATGTCCTTTGCGTTCTATGGTGAAGTCAAAGGTATAGAATGTCATGGAGGATGAGATCTGACGACTAGTAATGGTGGTTCGAGTCTTCGAGACGATGAGAAATTTACTTGGTGATTCATGACTCGTAACAACTGCATCGGTAAATCGGGGCAGAAGATCTGATGTGTGTTCTTTTGAAATGAGGCAGATGATCTGGCGTGTGTGTGTGGATTCACAGTACTGTACTACTTTATGGTAGTGATAGTGAGAGTTATTTAGCTAATAACATGCTTGTACATGTAATGCCAATTAAGAAAATTGGTGATATGGCATGGTAATTGATGAAGAAAGAGAGAGGTAGTAACTTTTTTTTTTGAAAAAGAGGGGTAGTAACTTAACTAGTTATCACCATACATATGAAGACTATACAAGCCTACAATCTAATTAATCAGGTCTTACATGATACCATACATATTTTAATGCCGACATCAACATGTCCAAGTTACTCGTCTAAATTACTTAGTGTGACCAAGCCTGAGAGGTGGAGCCTACAGCGAATCGGCGAAGTTGACAGTTTCCCGATTTTGTCCCGTTCACCGGGGCTGGGCCAACATGCACAAAATTCACCATGTTTTCGTTAACCTTGTGTGAACGTCGCAATCGCGACGACGGCAACGATTCGGCGCCGTGCCGAAGCAGCGGTCCAGAGGACCAGAGCAAACACGTTCGCCTCTGATCCCCTTCCCCCACCCGCGCGCGGTCCAATAATAACTCAGCTCTGTGGCCGCGAGCGCAGGCACACATCACAACTCACAAGCGCTCCGACGCGGCGTGGCCTGAGCTCCCAGTCCCACCCGCCGAAAGATCAATAGCTGTAGAGGCGACGCGAGAGGATCGATCGAGCGAGCGATCGCGCGCGATGGCGGAGGCGCCGCTCCTGCCGCAGAAGGATCAGGGGGATGCTGTTGCTGCCCGGGACGAGAAGGGGTACTGGAGGAGCGAGACCGGGAAGCTGGCGTATCTGGCGTTGCCTATGGTGGCGGTGAGCCTGTCGCAGTACGCGGTGCAGGTTTCCTCCAACATGATGGTCGGCCACCTCCCGGGCGTCCTCCCGCTCTCCTCCGCCGCCATCGCCACCTCCCTCGCCTCCGTCTCCGGCTTCAGCCTCCTCGTCCGTACACCGCTTATCCCTACCCCCACCGCTCTTTTTCCCCTTTGCATATTCATTTTGTTTACGGTTTCTTTTGTCCGGGGAAAAAAACGTCTCGCTTTGATTTCCCAGTGTTGCATGCCGTGCATTCCTCGGCTCTGGTCGTCGAGTTCGATTTGGCCACTATCATGCTGCGTTCTTGGCTCATCCAGATTGTTCCCAGGAAAAAATATCCTTTCCATCTTGAAATACAGACTAGATAAAACAAAAGTCTAGCTCATCACGAGTTCTTTATTCCCTTGGTTCAGTACTCTGGGGTGGTTGAGCTTAGTACTCCATCTGTGACTTGTATTTGTCTAAATCCGCATGTATCTATAGTAAAACATGGCTAGATACATGTGAATTTAAACAAATGCAAGTCACTTATTTATGGACGGAGGGATTAGTATATTGTGATAGGTTGAATACTTGGGTCGACCATGTGACCGTGTTTTTTCTAGTGGGAAATTACAAGACTACTGAGACTGACCATCAGATTTCAGATTATTGGTGTAAACTAGTATTTTTGGACGGAGGAGTAGTATATTCTGTTAAGTTGGATACTTGGTCGACCATGTGACCGTGTTTTTTCTAGTGGGAAATTACAAGACTACTGAGACTGACCATCAGATTTCAGATTATTGGTGTAAACTAGTATTTTTGGACGGAGGAGTAGTATATTCTGTTAAGTTGGATACTTGGTCGACCATGTGACCGTGTTTTTTCTAGTGGGAAATTACAAGACTACTGAGACTGACCATCAGATTTCAGATTGGTGTAAACTAGTGTTTTCTTATGCCATAGTCTGCTATCAAGGGCATGCTGACACGGTATTCAATATTTCAGGAACCATCGATAGTCTTGTAGTAGTCACATTTCAGGAACCATTCAACATATCTTTTTCTCTAAAACGGGTTTTACATACTTTTGTAACGTTTGATTTCTTCCACCGGTACTTAAACTTTGTTTTTCCTGAAAGAAAGTCTATGTTACCTACCTCCAAAGGTCATTTTCCTTGTGTGATACTGTATAATATCACGTTATTGGGGGTACGACCGGACTATGGGGGACTTGACATTTAGGCGAGTCATGAGCATAGGCGGACCCAACCGTCGCTAGCTTCCGGCTGACAAGACTAATTTGATGACAATTTGTCATTAGCTTCTTGGGTCCGCCACTGGTCATCAGTGCCACGGATTTTTTTTAGTCTGCCAATTGTCGTCTTCAAAGATGAAGAAATTGACAAACACCCCATGGATTGAGATCGATTTTTGTCACAATTATATTTGCTTTTTTGGGGAAATGGGCGACACAATTATATTTGCTGAAGGGTAGCTTTTGTTAAATCATTTTTATGAGAGCCGGTCATATTCTAAAGTCAAACTGAAATAAAACTGTGGTTTTACTCATATATGTGCTCTTGGGCTGTCAAAATATTTTCCATTTGACCTGCTATTGCCTACTGTTTGAGCTCCCGCCAAAAAAGGACTACTGTTTACCTGTAATTAACATCAAATACTGAATTAATTTGTGAAACAGATAGGCATGGCAGGTGCACTGGAGACTCTCTGCGGCCAAGCCTACGGTGCAAAGCAGTACCACACTCTCGGACTGCACACCTACAGAGCCATCGTCACCCTCCTGGTCGTGTGCATCCCTCTGTCGCTGCTATGGGTGTTCATGGGCAAGATCCTTGTCTTTATCGGTCAGGACCCCCTGATCGCGCACGGAGCTGGGAGATACATCGTCTGGCTGATCCCGGGACTGTTCGCGAATTCGCTGATCCAGCCGATCACCAAGTTCCTGCAGTCGCAGAGCCTGATCGTACCGCTGCTCCTGTCGTCCGCGGTGACGCTGGCGTTCCATGTCCCACTGTGCTGGGTGCTCGTGTTCAGGACTGGTATGGGGTACACCGGCGCCGCTCTGGCGATCAGCATATCGTACTGGCTGAATGTGGCCATGCTCGTAGCATACATCGTGATGTCGAGCTCCTGCAAGGAGACGCGAACTCCGCCGACGATCAAGGCCTTCAGGGGAGTGGGTGTGTTCCTGCGCCTAGCTCTACCCTCTGCACTGATGGTATGGTAAGAACCGGAACCTAACTGGGAACTGAATTAGCTCTGCATCTGAATTTTCAGGTACCTGTGGCTAATCATGTCATGTTTACATTTGGTTTGTTCAGTCTTGAGTGGTGGTCATTTGAGCTCCTTATTCTCATGTCGGGACTTCTACCCAACCCAGAGCTCCAGACCTCAGTTCTATCAATTTGGTAAGAAATTATCACTGTATTATGTGGCGTAAATGTGCTAACCCAACAATGTTGACCTATATTCTTTTTCTACAGCCTCACGAGTATAACATTACTCTTCACTATACCCTATGGGCTTGGAGCGGGTGGAAGGTATGAACCATGAAAGCACTTGACTACATGGAGGATGCATTTTTTTTTTTGCTCCTTGGAAATAATTTCTACTTGATTACTGATTCTGTAAATTGTACCATTTTTATTAATGATCAGCACGCGAGTAGCAAACGAATTGGGAGCTGGGAACCCTGAAGGAGCTCAGTCGGCGGTCCGTGTCGTCATGTCGATCGCAGTGACAGAGGCAGTGATCGTCAGTGTAATTCTTTTGCTGTCACGGCACCTCTTGGGCCGTGCTTACAGCAGCGAGGATCAGGTCATATCCGCCGTTGCGGCGATGGTTCCTTTGGTCTGCATCACGGTGGTTACCGACGGTCTCCAAGGAGTTCTCTCAGGTCAACCTGAGATCAAACTGTTTTTCTACACTCAGTCCTGGCATTTGCAACAAAGTGTAACACCTGTTTCTTCATCAGGTATTGCTCGAGGATGCGGATGGCAACACGTGGGCGCGTACATCAACCTTGGTTCGTTCTACTTGCTCGGGATCCCGATGGCGATGCTCCTCGGTTTTGTTCTGGACATGGGAGCGAAAGGGCTCTGGATAGGTGTTGTCTGTGGATCCATCTCGCAGACCACGCTTCTCTCCGCCGTCACGTTTTTCACCAACTGGCAAAAGATGGTTTGTTCTTCATCTCCATCTGAACCCACTTACACCCAAGACTCTTACATGAAAGCGAACAGTCCGATACATCATTGGAAGAGTTGTACATATCTCACGGTTAAATTCATTGCATCTTCGTGCAGGCTGACAAAGCTAGGGAGAGATCGCTAAGTGAGAAGGCAACGGAGTCCGAGTCGAGATATCTACTGGAATAGTAGTTATACTGCAATTTTGCAGGGGACGCATCTCATCAGACACTGTGGCTTCGCTCGGAACTCGGAAGTGATCATGTAGATTGTAAAGGAGGACTGGAGGAGGCCGTCAACCAATCTTTTACTCCATCTTTACATCTCTGAAATCCATGGTGGAATGGGCGGGATCATAATTCCTGGATCCCCTGGTTCTCATTTCCGCTTAGTTTTTGCTCGACAGAGGGTCTATGCTGGACAGCTCAAGGCATTTTTGTTTTTGTATTCGAGAGTAGTTTATGTACAAGCTCGGCCTTTCATGCGTAAAAAGAAGGCCAAGAACTCCTAAAAGAAAATACTACTCCCCCTCCCCCTCAAAGAAAATAATGGTCCATAAGATTTTCATTAATTAAGAAAACCACATATGGGGCTCCATGCACTTTCACGTATTACTCTCTGCTTGCTGGTAAGAAAATCGGTAATTGTTAACTGCTCGGTCCGTTTGGAGTAGTGACTAGACGATTAATTAATTTAATCGGTCGGCTATTAATCGGTATTTCCTCCATCCAAAAATATAAAAGTCAAATCTTATAAACTCTGAACAAATATTTAGGAAAGAACATCTACATCTTCAATATTGAATCGGACACATTAAAAAAATAAATTTTATGGTGAATCTATTGATATTGATTCAGTATTGTAAATGTCCATATTTTTGTGTATAATCTTGTTCAACTTAGAAAATGTTGACTTTTGACTAATCCTTAGACGCCTTATATTTTAGGACGGAGGGAGTACAACCTACACAAATTAGCACATAAAACACGTGTATATAAGAAAGAAATAACATATTAGGCCCCTATATGCCTGGCCCTACTTCTCTAGAGCCCAAAAGCCCATTAAAACTTGTATGCTTCTCCTCACTGACCTAATCTTCAGTGTCACAAATGATTCGAGATCCACCTGCTGGCACCATGTGCCATCTTTCGCGTATCCTCCTCTAACCTCTGAAGTTGCTCTTCTTCCACCACCTACCGTTGCTCTTCTTCCACCACCTACCCAGGGTACAACTCCTCTTGCACTCAACCGCCTACCCTATTAAAGGCAGCCTCGAGCTCCCGGACGAGCTCCTCAAAGCGCTCGAGCTCTTTTATCTGAGGTCTGGTTGGGAACTGCGAGGAACTAGTCAACAACGGCAAGGAATTGGTTGGTAACAGCGGGAATCGGGTTCCTAGAGGCGGGAATTGAGAGGGACCTTCGCAAAAGCTGCTCAATTGGGGTGGGCTAGCGACTGGATGGGCGATACACGTTGATAATTTTACAACTTTTTTTGACAAAGTGTAGTTGTTAATCTGAAACATACCTAGTAATCGGATTGTCAAAGCTATTAGTCGGGCTAAACGATTAACACAAACGATTAGTGGTAATCGGCACAGTCAGGTCCCAAGTAGCGATAAATCAGGCCATTAATCGCTGATTTGGCCGATTTTTTGAACAGTGGATATGACGCATATAAATTTTTTTTTAAGCCAAACTTCATCAACTTTGACCAAATTTATTGAAAATATACATCTAGAATATCAAATATATTACAAAAGAATATAAATCATGATGAATCTAGTGATAATGATTTGGTACTTTAGATGTTGATATTTTTTCTACAAACTTGGTCAAAATTTATATCGTTTGACTTTAAAAAAATATTCACTTTGTTCTAGTTAAAAAAGATTATTTCTGCATATCTACGTCGTCAGAAAATAAATGTGGCTCCTGCAAAAATCAACAAGCAAAGAGACTTGTGCACCCATTGTAACCGGGACCCAAAAATCGAAAACATGTTAGAAGGTGGAGTAATATTAAAAGCAAGTTGCGTAGAATGCCAACCATCCATGTCATAGAGCACTTTTTTCTTCAAAAATGGATATTTTTACTGAACTCAATTATTCAAAACAAGGCATGTTATAGAGAACTTGAGGAACAATACCAAATTGGGTTTTGCTCGCATAAAAACTATGATGCAGAACCGGATGGTTTAGACGAAGATCATATTCTAGTAGACGGTGCAAAATCACCCCACGTATCCTGCCTAGGAGACACTCGAGTGTGATCCAAGCTTGATGTCAAGTTTTGCATCCCGTTGCTTCCCATTCCCAAAAGGTTAATCCTCTGGAGAAGCGAAACTCCCTCCAAGTGTAACAAAATAGTAATCGCATCTTAAAATATCAAGAGGCAAGGTCGAGCTGAGCAACACAAACACATATTGAAAATCGCCTTGTCTTAAGTTTGTGGTGCAAGGGGTAGCTAGTGCATATATGTAGCTGGACTCTATAACTCTAGTGCGAACTTTACATTGTGACATCGACATTGTTGAAGGCTTGCATATTTATAGATGGTTTGATGTTAGCTTTAATGAAGATTTCAACCACCAATCCTAGATCCCGAGAGAGAAAGATATGCTAATAAACTATGTACCTACTCTCTGCACTCTACTTATCACACATGTAAGATCCAAGCAATGGGAATTACAAGGATCGAGGCTATCATATACGAAATATTCGATCCAGAAAGGGCAACCTTATAGAATATTATGTAGTAAAAGCATACAAGTGACATAAGCGTCAATTTTTTCCTTTTTCAATAGGATATTTTGTTTCCGTATATGATTGTTTCAAGAAACCCGTTCATTTTTGTAGACTACGTCATCATTGAATCTGGATAGTGATATCCATGCATGCTCATGTTGTGCTTCAACTTAAGACATATGCACTCAAACTTAAGGTAAAGAATCCATTTCATTCGAGTGTTTTCGTCCAAATATGCATTTCATGTTTTGACCATTCTAGTAGCTAGATAAACTAATCAAGTCCCACCAAAAAAGCTCATAATCGAAGCACAACTTGCGAGTTTCACCATTTAGTAACTAAATCCATTAGACATTGCCAAGCTAATTGGTATGCTCCATATATACCACTAAATATTTAGCACTATAGCTTAAGCGCATCTTCGATTCAAACTATTTTCATAGAAAATTTAGATGATTGGAATTGTTAGGAATATATAATGGGGTTGTTTGATTTGTAGTTTTTTCGCTATGGATTTAGTTTGTATAAAACAGATGAGCGTAATTGGCGATGTGCATAGCACCATCATCGTAATGTTGTTCCATGACTTTTGTGCTGATAGTAGCCCATTCTTCTCTAAGTTTCTCTCTATGCTCCAGATGAGTTAGAATTCATGTTGTGAGGTATGAAAGGAGATCATATAGGAAGTTACTTCTTGGTTGGTTCCTCTTTCGCATGTACATAGGGGGTTTGACGTAAATAGTTATGAATCTATTGGAGGTGCATAACTAATGTGCATGGCCAACAAAAGTGGGTCTAAGGTCTCTCAGGGCCCACACCTAGTTGTGACAAGGCCGGTTAGTTGGTGGATATAAGGATGGACAAGCTACATCTAGGATCTACCTCAACAAGATTGATATATTCCTTGTTTAGTTGGAGATCAGATTGTATTGTAGCAAAGATCACAGATTTGGAGACAAGGAGCGCCTCTATATAAAGGATCGTAGACCTCGGTCAAAGACTCAACCAATCCTTATTCCAGATCGTCATTCTCAAAACCTACTTTGTATACCTAATCTAGTTCTTTTACTCTTTGAGCCCTCACATCAATATACACTCATAGCATGACTTAGGGTTATCACCCATATAGGTCTTCAGCGAGATCCCCTCATAGTCATACCCCCCCCCCCCCGCCCACTTGTAGTATCTTCGTGATGTTCACCACTATCACAATATCAACGGTAAATTAATAGTTGACTCCACACATTTGGATTTAGCGGAAATGTCAGAAGAAATATGGAAAGCATTTTTTTAGTAAGGAAAGTGTTTTTATTTTGAGACCAAGTGCCACTATTAATTATGCTTAAAATGAGTACTTGTGATTTTTTATGGGAGTGTCTATGGCATAAGTGACCACAAATTTGCAAATCTCCATCATTTTTATTCCTTACCATTAAAGTGAATATGCATATACAAAATGTAGTTGCACAAAAAATCCAATTAGAAAAAAAGAACCAAAAACATAAGGTGAAAGTGCAATTGCAATTACACAAAAAAGGTGCTATTGCAAAAGAAAAGGGTGCATAGCAACAATTACAAACTTGAAATATAACGGAAGTAAATAACAAAAATGTGATGGCCACAACATAGAAAGCACTAAAGCTACACAACGTGATTTTTTGCGGGGAGCTATATGAAACTCTATTTAACAAAAAACCGATAGCCCGCGCGTTGCGGCGGAAATTTCCTTAGAAAAATATTTTATTAATACAATTGTATAAAACACATGAAAAAAGTTGTCTAATGGGTATAAATTTAATCAACGTGGCATGGTTGTGTATTTGACAAATTAATGTTGATGTTGCATGCAAATTAATTAAAGCAGTTGATAAGGTGAAATCAACAACCATAAAGTTTCTTGTTGTGGATAGCTTGGATGAAAAGATAAACTACAAAATTGTAGTTAGTGAGGTTTTGCTTTAGTAAGAAATATAGATCATGCTACTACGGTTTAGCACTTCTAATTTGTATTAATTGTCGTGATAACTGTGATTTTCTTGAATTTACTGAAAAGAAGTTGTGCACACTTGTGCATAAAACACTTACTCATCTGCTTAGATCAAATTAGGATCATTCGCACTACTACTGGTACTAGGTTTTTTCTGAGAGAAAAAAATCTCCTAGGTCATCCACGCGTGGGTGGCTCCGGAGGCGCCGACCCTAACCCTAAAAAAAACCTCCCTCCGGTGGTCCTCTCTGGCCGATGTCGCTAGTGGTGGCGTTCATGCATTGCCTTCAAAGGCGCGCCTGCCGCCTCCGTGCGCCTTGTAAACATCCTTCGCGCGGGGAGGTCGTGATCGGGGCGGTGCGGATGGTGGTCAGCCTACGGGGCGACAACGCTCGGTTATGCGGAGGGAGGGGGGGCTCGCTGACTCGCGGTTGGGAGGCACAGAGGAGATCGTTCCGGGCGCGGTTGTAGGATAATGGCGGCGGCGCTTTGCCCTTGGCGACGGCACTGCTTCTCTAGGTGCTGCAGACTCGTCCCGATCTGTTCGTTCCGTTCGTGGAAGCCAGCTAGCGGTGTGGGGACTGCTGGATCGGCCTGAATAATGATAGCGGTCCAAGTTTACTTCCGCACAAAGACGAAGATCTACCGGCTGCATGTCCTCAAGCGAACTCCCATGAGCACATCATGCCTGGAGTTTGCTAGACCAGAACGAATTCGGTCGTGTGCACCCATATTTTTTACCGTCCGTTTGGTTTCAGAGGAAGCATTGCGAAGCTCTGCTATCCGTTACCATCATGTGTCATGTCTTTGATGATCCATGCTGAAGTTAGATGCAGAGAATATTATGAAGGCATGGACATGAGGGCTAGCGATGGTGGTTTGGATCTTTGTGGCAATGATGACCTGCCATGGTGATCTGTGACTCACAACACCGACTGTTAGAGGGGGCGATAACACAGGAGAAATTCACAATTTTATTACCTTGCAGGATGAAAATCGAAAGTCTGGTCTTAATTGGTTGTGACAATAGCCTTGTTGAAGGCATTATTTTGTGAGTGAGGACATTTTCTAGGGTGAAAGTCTATGATCTTTGATCAGGCGACGATAACGTTTGTGCATTGTTTCTTTCTCGAAGGCATCGCTATTGAAAAGGTTGGACTTCGGATGTTGTTCTGGTGGTGTTAGTGTCGTTGTGATCACTATAGCGGGACTTTCTTTTTTTAATTTTTTTTCTAGGTTGTGTTCATCTGTAAGTCCGATTTATTGTTGCAGATGCTGGCTGTAATTGATATCTTTACGATATTAATATATACTTCTCGCAAAAAAAGGCACTGCTACGTCCACAACAGGCAAACACAACTCCCTGTTAGCTGGGGATGCAACCTACTTTTTGGAAGAAAAAACTCCATGTTATCTCTCTATTAATATTTGGAAGAATTGAGCAACTCTCTTATGATAAGTACTCCCTCCGACCCATATTAGTTGACTCGAATTTGGCTAGATTCGGATGTATGTAGACATATTTTATTACTACTCCCCCCATTCACACCATCCTAGGTTTAGTCAAAGTCAAACTTTCTAAACTTTGACAATATAGTTAGGAAAAAATATCAATATTAACAACATAAAAAATTGTATTACTATTATATGTATTGAAAATCCTCGATATTTTTCCTTATATTGTTGATCAAACTTTGAAAACTTGACTTTGATTAAATTCAGGACGCGAGGTAATTATGAACTGAGGAGTAGATACATCCGAATATAGAATATAGATCGGAGAGAGTACTTGATTTCACAAAAATCACACGGTGCTATCTTTTTGTGCGTCCTTTTCACGGTGTATGTGCTGTATCCCCTTTGCATAGTCCCTGGTGGTGTCGAGAAAGTAGAGCAAGGCGCACATGAGGATGCTGCAGGCGAGCATCGGGATGGGCCCGAACGTCCACATGAAGAGCGCGAGCGACACGTAGAACGCGCGCAGCCCCAGCGACCAGGCGTGGCTGCCGCGGTTCACCGTGCGCGCCACGTACGCCGCGAAATCCTCCGCCGCTCCTTCCTCGTCGCCTCCCGGCGGCAAGCCCAGCAGGAAGCTGGCGTGCGCGTACAGCCGGATGGCCTGCACGTTGCAGACGAAGGCGAGCATGAAGCAGAGCGAGATGGCCAGGTACTTTACCGCGAACACCTGCCCCGTCTTGCTCCCGTACACCAGCAGCGGCGTCGACGACCACGACGACGACGACGACGATGGGGAGGAAGAAGGAGATGCCGGGGAGCGGCCTGCCGTGGCGCCGATGAAGACGCTGATGACGGAGACGAGCGTGATGGCCGTCGTGGCCAGCACCGTCGACGCCATGATGTTGTTCCGCAGCGTCTGCACGGCCAGCACCCCGTTCTTCTCCGTGTTCTGCTCCATTCTCCAAGAACCGAGTTAGAATTGTTACTCAGAGTCGTCAGAGAGGTCAAGGATACATGAAGAATTTGGTTCGGTGATACCGACGGCCATGATGACGGCGACCCAGCGCTTCCGGGCGAGGGCGTTGAGGCCGACGACGGTGCGGGTCGGGTGGCGCAGGATGGCGTAGAGGAGCCACAGGTGGTAGCCGGCCACCACCGCCAGTCCCAGGGGCACAAGCACCACATCAAGATCCTCCTCCCGAACCATGGCTCTCGGCCCCTCCCGCTCGTCTCCGCACCTCTGGAATCAGAACGCAATCTCTCTGTCTCTTCTGGGTTGGGATCAAATTAAACACAAAGTTTTCGGACTGGGTAGCAAGCAAACTGCCACGGAGCAAGCAACCTCACCAGGGGTGTCGAGGGAAGCGATCCCACGGCGAATCTTGCCGGCGCACGCCTCCGGATGCCTGGATGGTTGCGCGTAGTTTGGTTGCTCTTGACTTTGATCCTTGCACACAGGTGCAAGTGCCGGATAGATCCACGTACAGCTCGTGCTAGCACAGTGCTGGTTGAACTCCAACTCTTCCCCACGCCAGCACGCACCAAGCTTTGGAATAAATTCCACATTCAAAGGCGGATATCTTACTTTACGGTAAGTAATTCATGACCATCATGTGAAAATATAAGACATTTTATTTTAGCTTTGTAAATTAAATTTATCTAAACACTTTTAGTGTATAGATTCACTTCAAACATCTACGAACCTACACACTAAAAGACGTCTAAATACATTTGATTCACAAAGCTAAACGCATTATATTTCTGAACGGAGGGAGTAGGCTAGAAAAAACCGTGCGTCGTACGGAAAGGAAAAAACTACTCTCTCCGTTTCAAAAAATATAAGATGTTTTAGCTTTGTGAAAATAGTATATCTAGATTCCTTTTAGTGTAGGTTCATTTAGGTTTAGAGTGAACTACACACTAAAAGAGACCTAGGTACACTCCTTTCACAAAACTAAAACATCTTATATTTTGAAACGGAGGGAGTACGCCACTAAACGAGCAAGTTTTCTTATCAAATACCCCCTCCGCTCTATAATATAAGATGTTTTAGCTTTAGTAAATATGTAGATTTGAAATGGAGGGAGTATGTTTTAGACTCTGAAGAATTTCACCGCTCGAAATCAGTTTTCGAGACAGAAGCAAATTTCTCATCAAAATTCACCTAACTTTTTTAAATGATCATAGAAAACCTAAGCAAAAAATAAGGTTCAGACATCTTACTTTACGGTAAGTAATCCCATGATCATCATGTGATCTCAGAAATAAGTAAGACTAGGAATGATTGGCAAAAAAAAAGGTAAGACTAGGAATGCCCCTGCGATTGCATCGGGAATAAAAAAAATACTTCACCGAAGGCCAAGTTTCCTTATTGATTTAGACTCGGGAGAATTTCCACTACTCGAAATAAATATTTTTGGATGGAGCAAATTTCTCATCTAAATTCACCAACGGAGTAGTATGTTTTAAATCAACCGGACTTCTTCTGAGGAGGTTGTGCTCGTCGAGTTCAGAAGCTGCACCAAGTCTCCTCAATATGCTTCGAGTGTACCAAACCGGTTCAAAATCAAATCCGTGCGGTGCTACAATCTTGCGCTAACTCTTCTTGTAATCGATGGGTCAAACATTATATCGATGAGTTTTTTTCACGAGGTAGTCGAATAGTAAAACAATGTTTTTTCTTGCACGATGGGATGGCAAGTTCCCCCTTTTCTAAAAAAAATCTGCCACGTGAAGTTGCAAGGCTCGACAAAATTTTCCTGGCAACTTAAGATCCAAGTCGCGCTGCCGCGCAATCACGTGACGTTCACGCGCTGAGTGGCGTCAGGTGTCTCCGAAACTTACAGCCAAACTTTGCATCCCATTGCTTCCCATTCCCAACAGGTTGATCATATGCACAATCGTATTTCCCTCTGAGGTGAACGAAACCATAATCGAAAGGTCTCCTCTTCATAAATCAAAAGGCAATGTTGACCCGAACAATGAAGCACATATCAAAATCGCCTCCTGTTTATTGTGCAAGGAGTATCTACTACCTAGTATATATGTGATGGTGTGTGTGTGTCTGTGTGTGTGTGTGTGTGAGTGAGAGAGAGAGAGAGAGAGAGAGAGAGAGAGAGAGAGAGAGAGAGAGAGCCTGCCAACAAGCAATGGTACTTTGTACTCTGCTACAACTTATCACACATGTAAGGTCTGAGACAAGTGAAATTCAATGGATAGTACATGAAAGATTCGGTTCACAAGGGGTGACCACAAACCATGTTGGGTATTACCAGCCTACAAGTACCCTTCGTGAGCACAAAACGTGAGTGTATATTTGTTTCCGTTCCAACAAAATTTGTATTTGCCAATGAACATCTTAAAATGTTATGTTTTTAGACTACATCATCACCAAATCTGGACGGTGATGCCCAGCGCATTGGTACTCGAACTTAAGACATTCTACAATAAAACTCAAACTTAAGGCAAATAATGATTTCATTTGATTTCTCTCCAAGAATTTGTTTCATGTTTGACCATTGTACTAGCTAGATAAACTAATAAAGTCCCGCGAAAGAACTCATAATCTAAGCACCACATGAAAATTTCAAACTCATAATCGAAGATCGGTTTAAAACAAAGATATCTAGTTGGATAGGCAAGATTTTATCCTACGGAGATAGACTAATCCTCATCAATTATGTGTTAACTAGTCTCCCTATGTTCATGCTTTATTTTTTCGAAATACCCAAAGGGGTTCGGAAAGACTAGACTTTTTCATATCACAATTTTTTCGCAAAGTGATAGGCACAAGAAGAAATATAGACTATCTAAATGGAATATAATATGCCGACCAAAGGACCAAGGAGGTTTAGACATTGAGGTTCTGGAGCTTAAAAATAAATGTTTATTGAGCAAGTGGCTCTTTAAAATTTTATCAGGACAAGGGGTTTGGCATGAATTAATTCACAATAAATATCTACATTCAAAGTATTTATCTCAAATTAAAACTAACCTTTTTGATTCTCCTTTTTGGAAGGAATCATGAAAGTCATAGATGAATTTTCGGAGAGGGGTATCTTTAAGATAGGGGATGGCCAAGATCCGCAATTTTGGGAGGATACATGGTTGGGTAGCGAACCTTTGTCCAAACAATACCCTTCTTTATACAACATTGTTCAATGGAAAAAATATTATGTTGGCGATGTTTTGTCACAAAACCCTTCGAATATATGTTTTAGTCGATCCCTAACAGGGAAAAATGGTCTCGATAGCTTCATTAGGTGCCATTTTATGGATATTCATCTCTCTAATGAAACTGATGTTGTCGTTTGTAAGTTAGCAACTTTAGGACTATTCACAACTAAAATTATATTAGATCTCATGAATGATCACACAAGATTCATTCACACACACACATATATATATATATATATATATATATTTGGAAAATGAAGGTTCCACTAAAAATTAAGATTTTCATGTAGTTCCTAAACCGTCGAGCACTTCTTACTAAAGAAATTTTAGTTAAAAGGAATTGGCAAGGTAGTACAAAATGATGTTTCTGTGATAAAGAAGAAACAATACACCACCTATTTATTGAATGCCCCCTTCCCAAAGTTATGTGGGTAATAGTTCATACGGCCTTTGATCTAGTACCCCCAACAAGTATATTATTCCTTTTTGGGAATTTGTTAAGGGGTGTTTGGTACAAAGATAAAGGGCAAATTAGAGTTGGAGTTTGCGCTTTACCATTGGCCATCCAGAATGTGCGTAATGATTATATATTTAACAATGCAAAATCTTATTTTTTATACAGGTTATCTCGTTGGCTACACATTATATCTGTTTTGGTCCTACCTACAACCAACAGCAAAACAAGAGGCTTTGGATATTGGGTGCAACTAGCTAGAGCCTACAGAAGGTTGCACAAGATATATACAACTAGTGCAGCAAGCATTTTGATATTGGAATATCATATATATGTAGAGTCATCATATGAGATCTCTTATTTTATTTTGGCTAATTCATGTATCAACCTCGTGCGACCCATGATATAATCTTTTGTAAGGACACACTTTGAATATAGTAAGAAAAAAGGCCGCTTGTATCAATTGATATAGTGCCCGGGGCAAGGCTCCATTTCGAAGGAAAAAAACATGAACATTTCATGTTTTTAGCAACTAAAGCTATTAGCCATTCCCGGGCTAATTGGGTATGCATCATGCAAGTCATAAGAGGCCACCACAGTGATGTCTACGCACTTCTATTCTTGTAGACAGTTATTGGGCCTCCAAGTGCAGAGGTTTGTAGAACAGCAGCAAGTTTCCCTTTATTGGATCACCCAAGGTTTATCTAACTCAAGAAGGAAGTGGTCAAATGTATCCCTCTCAAGCAACCCTGCAATCAAGATACAAGAAGTCTCTTGTGTCCCCAACACACCCAATACACTTGTCAGGTGTATAGGTGCACTACTTCGGTGAAGAGATAGTAAAATACAAGTGGTATAGATATAAGACAACGATGCCAGAAAATAGCTTAATGGCGTGGAAGAGACTAAAGGCAAACTGAAATAAAGATGGCAGCAAGCAAACATGTAACATATCTAGTTCCAAACGGTGTTTCAATGCTTATAAACAAGGCCTAGGGATCATATTTTCACTAGTGAACACTCTCATATAAATATACTCTTTATGATACTACTCTGAACTACTCTCCGGTTGGACACTCTAATCCATGGTAGGGCTATAACAACACTCCTCAAAGTTCGATTTCCCCATCTAGATAACCCCACACTGTCACCTTGAGCACTAGATGGTTCCAACAAACACCACAATTTCATAGAGACATCCAACTCCAAATATAACTCATAACAAGTATTTGTAGTCTCTAGCCTAAGTGCCACCATGGTGTGCACGCTGTCACTTTCACACACATGGGGAGAGCCAAAGATCTATTAAAGCACTTGAGTAGCAAGGTACATCTACTTGATTACAAAGCTCATGATCACAATATGATCATGCATAGAGAGGGAGAGAGATGAACACATAGCTACCGGTAGAACCCTTAGCCTCGAGGAAGAACTACTCCCTCATCATCATGGGAATTAGAAACGGCAATGGAGATGGCGGTGGAGATCGATGGACATGGCTCCGGGGGCACTTCCCCGTCCTGGCAGGGTGCCGGAACAGAGACTTTCTGTCCCCCGAATCTCCCCTTCGGTGGTGGCGGCGCTGCGGAACTTTTTGTGGATGGAGGCTTGATTCTTTAGGGTTTCTGCATCGGAGGCTTCTTATAGGCGAAAAGGCGATGTCAGAGGGTGGACCAGGGGCCCACACCACCTGGTGGCACGACCAGGGGGACCCGCACCACCACATGGTGTGGCCAGCCCCTGGACCCTCTCTGTCTCGTCTTCTGGCTCCGTGTTCCCCTCGGTGAAATATTTACTTTGGCTTTTGTCCCGTCCAATTCCGAGAATATTCATTTTCTGGCTTTCCTGGAACTAAAAACAGAAGAAAACAGGCAACTGGCACTATGGCATCTTGCTAATGGGTTAGTTCCAGAAAATGTGTAAAAATACTCCAAAGTGTGGATAAAACATAAGAAAGTAGATATAAAACAAGCATGGAACATCAAAAATTATAGATACGTTTGCAACGTATCAACATCGCCAAGCTTAACTCATGCTCGTCCTCGAGTAGGTAAGTGATAGAAAGAAAAGAATAATTTTTGAGGTGACATGCACCATCACAATCTTGATCAAAGTATTTGTGGAACATTGATAACGGGGATCATAGTACTCTAAACATGAGCATGAAAGATGAAGTTCTAACAATAAGACATAGTGACTATGCATGCAACATGAAAGGATACAAACAAAGATCATGAATAACAATGCATTGAAAGACGTTTGTTTGTTTCACATATAGAAAACATAGCATAATGGCATTCAGCTTGTCCCTCGTGGAGTAGCAAAACATAAATGCATAGGACACCTTCAAAGTTCATAAGGATGACTAGATACAAATAGTTCAACAACAAGTAATGTCAACATTATGAATCAATCAACAAGTCTTGGGACAATGCACATTAAACTAAGAATGACCACTATGCTCTCTTAATAGGTGCATAAAGATAGAAGATGGAGACCCAACATAAAAGTAAAAGAAAGGCCTTCATAGAAGGGAGTAGGGATTCAAGTCTCATAAAGAGCTTCCAAAAATTATGGTACTTATTAGCTTTCATCTCTCATTGCCCCTATCATAAGCATCTTGAAGTGATTAAGGTTAAAGTGAACAAACTATGGAGTATATGCTTGACAAAGTATAAGTTGGAAATCTCATGTCCCTTGAATACGAGGGCTGCTCCTCATGCTACTCAAGTTTAGTTACCGTTAAGTTCTTGTCATAGTAAGTACATGTGTATCATAGAGAACCGCCAACGGGGTATCCCTTGCCCGATGATACGGAAGAATCCCCATATCAAAATGACAAGGCAAGCAGACAGCGAGCATCTCGGCAATCTTCTTATTTACCACGGGAAAATGGTGCTTTTTTCTCTCTTTCCTCTTTTCTCATCTCTTTTTTTTATTTTTTCTCAATCTCTATCTCTTTTTTTATAAGAAGAATGATTCATAGATTACTCATTATGGTTACGCTACAGGTTTCCACCATGATTAGGCATGGATTAGACCAGCGGCCCATGCGTTTTTCTAACACACATACATAACTCCATGGACTTACAAGCTCCCCTTTCATTTCTCACCGACGACATCCATAGAAAAAAGAGCATGATATCAACTAGGTACAATGTACAGGTGCAATGTTGAAAGTGTTCCCCATGAAAACATGGGTCTGCTAATCCCAAACATATAAGTGCAAGCATATACAACATAGATGACACAATGGTTCAAGTTTATTAGGGGCAAGAAAAGTAAAGTGTGCCATCAAGTTCGTGAGAGCTTTAATCACTAGTTTTCTCATAACAAGTTTAATTCGGAAGGTAGATAAAAACATGAATATATTTGGAATAGCAAATGCTAATAGGTAGGTATGGTGGACTCTTTGGAATAACTTGGTTTTATTTGGAGTTGTATGGATGAGTGGAACTCACACTTGGTTATGGAGGCTAGCAAAAGACCGGGAGCGACCAACTAAGAGAGCAATAATGGCCATAATCATGGAAAGCGACAAAACATCATTGATTAAAGCATAAAGTGATATTATAAGTCGAAAACTAAAGGATCATAAAGGCTATGGTGACTTGGGATAGTCATAACATTGTGTGAGCATGCGCCAAGTCAACCCAAATAAAGCATCAAAGGAGAATACCACAATAATATGCTTTTAATATGCTAAAACAACGCATGATTCTTTCAAGGCACATTAAGAAATCTCAATTGTTTGTAACAAGTCATGCTACAGCAAAAATCACTAAGCATAAAGCCAAAACAATATCAAGCATGACATGATAAAGTCTAAGTCACAGTCAAAAACAAGCTCCTTTTATACCACTTAAGCATGAACATTCCTACTCTGTTCTAATCCAAATCAACCTATTTGAAAGAACTCACAAAGATAATAATAAATAAAGATTAGTGAGCTTGTCTCACAAATCCAAAAAGAAGAACTAAAAAGTTCTAAGCTGAAAGCACAAGAAAACTAAGGCTATACCCAGTGCTAGCAAAAGAGAACACTCACAAAACAATAAGAATGAAAACTAGAGTGTTCTAACAATGAAAGCAGAGTGTGTCTCTCTCCAAAAGAAGTGCTGGGATCCAACCAACTTATTGCAGCATACCAAGCAAAATAAAACTAAAAACAAAAACAAAGATGCTCCAAGAACAACATAACTGTGCATGAAACAATAAAAATGAAGTGTTTGGAAGAAACCTGAAATTTTTATTGATGAAGAAGGGGATGCCCAAGCTTTGACGCTTATACTTCTTGGATATTTCTTGGGGTGACACGGGGTGGCATTCCCAAGCTTGAGATTTTGTCCATTCTTCATCTCATTACATCATTCTTTCCATACACCTGCAAATTTCCTTCATACAAAACTTCACACAATCATAATTAGCAACATTAGTGTACTCAAGATAATAGGTCTTTTGGTTCAGTCTCAACACAAGTAAAACTTTCATTAAAACACAAGCTACTGTAGCACTTCCTTTAAAAAAGTTCAAATGATCAAATAGAACTCAAAGAGAAAGAGATTAAGAGACAAATGCAAATAATGGCAGAAATCTATCAAATCGGACCAGCAGGTAGAGACCGATTTTTTCGAAGACCTTCTATTACTCAAATAGAAAAGTGTTAAACTAACGAAAGTTGGATAACAACCTGGGGCAGAAGCACAAAAAATCACAGCTCAAACCGATGTACAGAGATTTTTCACGAATTTTTACAGCAAAGCACAAAAATCTGTTTCGGGACAGCAACTTTTCCAAACATTACTTCTCTCTCATTATAGGTTACTCTTGGCACAAAAACCACACAAAAATGATAAGGAGCGTTTATTACAGAGGTAATAACTTCCAAGACTCAATTAAAACTTTTGGGTTATCTCCCAATAAGAACTTTTCTTTAATGCCTTTAAGTTAGGGATGATAATTTCAATGATGCTCACATAAGAAATATGAATTTAGAGTAAAAGAGAGCATCAAGAAGAAAATATAAAACACATTTGAGTCTAACCCACTTCCTATGCATAGGAATATTGTAAAGAAATAAGTCATAAAAGCACAAAGCAACAAGCATAGGAAAGCAAAACAAGTGCAACTTCAAAATTTTCAACATAAAGAGGGGAAACTTAATATTGTTGAGATACATAAAACCATGTTTCCCTCTCTCATAATAACTTTCAGTAGCATCATGAATAAAATTAACAATATAACTATCACATAAAACATTCTTATCATGAGCCACATGCATAAAATAATTATTACTCTCCCTATAAGCATAGTCATTCTTATTAATCGTAGTAGGAGCAAATTCAACAAAATATCTATCATTATTATTCTCATCACCATAATCATCAAATATAGGAGGCATGTTATAATCATAATTAATTTTCTCCTCAATAGTAGGTGGACTGAAAATATGATATTCATTATTGTTTATCATATATTGGAGGCATAGTATCATCAAAGTAAATTTTCTCCTCCATGCTTAGGGGACTAAAAATATCATGCTCATCAAAATCAGCTTCCCCAAGCTTAGACTTTTCCATAGCACTAGCAATAATGGTGTACAAAGAATTCATACTAATAATATTGCTATTAGCACGCAAATAAAGTTCCATAGGTTTTTTAATTTTATCTTCAAACACTTCATGTCCTAACTCAAGATAAATATTAGAAAACTCTCTAATTTTTTTGTGGTTTTCCATTAAGCCTAACTAGTGAAAACAAGAAACAAAAAGACAAAATTGCAGAATCTAAAGGAAATAACTTTGAGAACTCACACACCAGCAACCATACTAGAAGATAGCTTAGTATCTAGAGGATGTGAGTACCTTTTACCTTACCTTCCCGGCAATGGTGCTAGAAAATAGCTTGATGTCTATGCACTTCTATTCTTGTAGACAGTTGTTGGGCCTCCAAGTGCAGAGGTTTGTAGAACAGCAGCAAGTTTCCCTTAAGTGGATAACCCAATGTTTATCAAACTCAGGTAGGAAGTGGTCAAAGGTATCCCTCTCAAGCAACCATGCAATCAAGATACAAAAAGTCTATTGTGTCCCCAACACACCCAATACACTTGTCAGGTGTATAGGTGCACTAGTTCGGCGAAGAGATGGTAAAATACAAGTGGTATAGATATAAGACAACGGTGCCAGAAAATAGCTTGATGGCGTGGAAGAGACTAAAGGCAAACTGAAATAAAGATGGCAGCAAGCAAACATGTAACAGATCTAGTTGCAAACGGTGTTTCAATGCTTAGAAACAAGGCCTAGGGATCATACGTTCACTAGTGAACACTCTCATATAAATACCTTCTCTTTATGATACTACTCTGAACTACTCTCTGGTTGGACACTCTAATCTATGGTAGGGTTATAACAGCGCCCCTCAAAGTTTGCTTTCCCATCTAGATAACCCCACATTGTCACCTTGAGCACTACACCACAATTTCATAGACATCCAACTCCAAATATAACTCATAACAAGTATTTGTAATCTCTAGCCTAAGTACCACCATGGTCTACACGCTATCACTTTCACACACATGGGGAGAGCCAAAGATCTATTAAAGCACTTGAGTAGCAAGGTAGATCTACTTGATTACAAAGCTCATGATCACAATATGATCATGCATAGAGAGAGAGATGAACACATAGCTACTGGTAGAACCCTTAGCCTCGAGGAAGAACTACTCTCTCATCATCATGGGAATCAGCAACGCCGATGGGGATGGCGGTGGAGATCAATGGAGATGGCTCCGAGGGCACTTCCCCATCTTGGCAGGGTGCTGGAACAGAGACTTTCTGTCCCCCGAATCTCCCCTTCGGTGACAGCGGCGCCGTGGAACTTTTCGTGGCTGGAGGCTTGATTCTTTAGGGTTTCTACATCGGAGGCTTCTTATAGGTGAAAGGGCAATGTCAGAGGGTCGACCAGGTGCCTACACCACCTGGTGGCGTGGCCAGGGGGACCCGCGCCACCACATGGTGTAGCCTGCCCCTGGCCCCTCTCCGTCTCGTCTTCTGGCTCCGTGTTCCCCTCGATGAAATATTGACTTTGGCTTTGTCCCGTCCAATTCCGAGAATATTCATTTGCTGGCTTTTCTGGAACCGAAAACAGAAGAAAACAAGCAACTGGCATTGTGACATCTTTTTAATAGGTTAATTGCAGAAAATGTGTAAAAATACTCCAAAGTGTGGACAAAACATAAGAAAGTATATATAAAATAAGCATGGAACATCAAAAATTATAGATACGTTTGCAACGTATCACATAGCTAGTCCTAGGGGAACCAGCATCATATTAAGATCCTCCTCCGAACCATGCCTCAATCCCTCGCTCCGCACCTTTGGAATCAGAACACAATCCCTCTGTTTCTTCAGAGCTTGGATCAAATTCTAAATACAAAGTTTTTTGACTAGGTAGCAAGCAAACAACCACGAAGCAAGCAAACTCACAAGGTGTAGGGAGGGCGATATTTGCGTCAAACCCCTCCGAAATCCAGAGTCTGGATGCATGTATGGTTATGAATAATTCGGTTTCTCTTGACTTTCATCCTTGCATAGGTGCAAGTGCCGAGTAGATCTACATACAACTTTTGGGAGTGCATAGCTAGTTGAACTCAAAATCTTCACCACGCCAACACACACCAAGTAGTGGTGGAAACTTTGGAATAAATTCTACATTCAAGGTTCAGAGATCTTACTTCATGACCAAGATTGTTGTAGGTACTTTCATGATCATGGTGTGATCTCAGAAATATGTAGGACATGGTCCACGCATATGAAATGATGGATCAAAGGAAATATTTCCTAGAACATCTTTTACATCGTCACATCATGCAGCACTGATGTCCACTCACCCAGTACCTCACATGATCTGATGATCATTTGCTCAAAAAGATCGATACCCCTACTTGCAAACAATCGGAGAAACCATTGTACATATGTACATCCATCAAGGTTTATACTTTTGCTAGTTCCCAAATCATTACAGGGTTCTTCTAGTGCACTAAACAGGACGGTAGTCAAGAACATAGTCCCCGCACCTTTTTTTCAAAATGGGGGTAAACCCCGACCTCTGCATCAAATAGATGCACACATTCCTTTTATTACTTAGTCTGAAGCATTTAAAAGTTTTACATCTCATGGATCATAGTCCCCGTACCTGGACAAGGAGAAACTCCACAATCGTCCAGTCTCATAGAAGTAGAAACCCTTCATAACTTGGAATTAATCTTTGGCCTAGGCTCTTTGTTCCATCCATCAGAAGATGTGGACAATATCCTAGGTAAATTTTCTCATCGCTAAGGACTAACTCAAGCATAAAAATTGGCACGCATTGTCATTTTACTATGCCTTCGCCATGTTATAATGACAAAACAGTAATTCAGGTTCATGCAATATATGATTGGCTGGTGTCCACATAATAATACTTTATTAGCTACAGTATGTTTTGATGGTGCGAGGCCTATACAAGTGAATGAAGCTAAACATGTAAGCCCCCAAATCAACCAACAAATAAATATGAGATAGAAAATTAAATTAAGAAATATTAAGAACATCAGTAAATCGTACTATGTGAAGGATACGTCCAAAATAGCACAAAAGATTGTAAAAGGAAAGAAACAAATGTTAGACCAAAATAAAAAATAGGATACATAGCCAATTATTACTTTGTCATAAAGAAACTAATCATTGTGAAAGAAATTTATAAAAGAATCTTGAAGTGATAAAATATATGATGATAACATGGTGAGTAATACTAACAGTAGGACCAAACAATTAGGGGGAAATGGTTGACCCGTGCAGTGCTGTAGCTAACGCGTTAAGTATCCCGCCTGGGGAATACGTTCGCAAGAATGAAACTCAAAGGAATTGACGGGGGCCCGCACAAGCGGTGGAGCATGTGGTTTAATTCGATGCAAAGCGAAGAACCTTACCAGGGCTTGACATGCCGCGAATCCTCTTGAAAGGGAGGGGTGCCCTTGGGAACGCGGACAAAGGTGGTGCATGGCTGTCGTCAGCTCGTGCCGTAAGGTGTTGGGTTAAGTCTCGCAACGAGCGCAACCCTCGTGTTTAGTTGCCACTATGAGTTTGAAACCCTGAACAGACCGCCGGTGTTAAGCCGGAGGAAGGAGAGGATGAGGCCAAGCGCCAGCAGTGGGCCTCATATTTAGATGGAATGACTTGGATAGAGCAATCAGTAGTTGACGTTCAAACCAATCTTCTCTCTTTTCTCAGCATGGATGCCACCCCATAAAGTTTTTGAATAAGATTTGACAGACGTCCCTAGGGCTTGTTTTCGATCCGGTTGGTGTTCCGACATCCCGAATCGAGGTGGCTCTAAACTCAGGTTTGCCTACCTCTCTAGTTACAGAGAGAGGAGAGGGGCTTCGTCTTTTTAGGTCTCTGAAAAGCCAGTTGACCCACTCCCTTTGGCAGCATCTACTAATTCGGAACTTAATTTGAAAGCCATATTTCGACCCGGACGCTTTTGGGATGCTTCTAATAACCAACGAATGGCAAGTGCTCTTCCTTGTTTAGATCCTATTTCAGTCGGAACTTTCAATCGCTCATGTTATGATCTTCTACATCCTAGGTCTCCGCGTTCCGTCATCTGGCTTAGAATTCGATTAAGAATAAGAACATAGACCGGCTTCTAGAAAAAGAGACGTGCCCTCTTCTCTATCTGTAGATTCAGGAGCAACATGCTGGTTCCTTTTGTCATAATACCTAACGGCTGTGGGCAGAATGAATGAAAAAGCAGTAATTGTGAAGCCCCAATTCTTGACTGAAAGGGACACCAAAGGCCTCTGCCCTCCCTCTCCATCTATCCAAGAGATGGAAGGGCAGAGCTTTTTTTGGATTTTTTCATCTTTTCATCAAAGAGTTGAACAATGAAGATAGATGGCAAGTGCCTGATCGATTTGATCAGGCCGTGTAGGAACAAGAGTCAAGTAATCCTACGTAGCCACTCTCATTCTAATGCTTATATCCTGAACTAGTTCACCGAACAAAGGGACAGAACTACTGACTAAACTGTAGCGAGCTAATACCTAAACTTGCACTCTGAAAAACATTCATTCCATTATTTGAAGCTAAGGTGCGGGAAAAGAATAGTTACCGGCAGTTATAATGTATGCATTGAGATGTGAATATTGCTGCACCAAAAATTGTATTGTCACAAACACCTAGATGCACCTTTCACAACTTGGTAGACCCTTATTTCTAGTTACAAGACCATGTGGGTAGAAATAAGTGTGGTCTCATAATGGTACCCCCCTCTATTTCATATTATGCCTAAAATTCAAACTTCATAACATTTGATCAAGTATATATGATAAAATATTAACATTTACAATATTAAATATAAATATAATATGATAGTATATTTCACCTTGTCTCTATTGTTATTGATTTGATATTATAATTGTTCGCATATTTATCTACATAATGGCTCAAACTTCGTGAAGTTTGACCTTGACCAAAGCTAACATGCGGAGTAATATGAAGCGGAGAAAGTAGATGAGAGGGATGGTCTATGTTCGATGACAACCAAATAAATATTAGACGATCCTTAATGATGTAGAATAAATATTCAATAAATGTACATAAATTCACATCAATGGTGTTGCATGACAGAGTCCAGACATACTAATTATGTTACTGAAGTTAAAAGATAAATACGCACCACCACAGCTCTAGCAAGCCTTACCATAAGTCCACCAGTCAATCCTTCAATTAAAAATCCGTTCCAACTATCGAAGTAGGTATGAACCCAAAATTTAGCCTTCACTAAGGGCGTGATTGTAACATCCCAAAACTTTAATCCAAGTTATCAAGATTCAAATCACCCAATTTAGGGTTAACAAAACCTTTTTCCCATTTAAAATATTTAAGCATGCATACGTGTGTTGCATTAAATAGGAATTGTTTTGAATTTCCATGATTGAGTGATCTATTGATTATAAAATGATTCTAAGGTGAATTACACATCATGTAGATCATTTCCAAGCAAATCCCAAAGAAAAATAAATAAAAAATAATAAATAAGTGAAATGGTCATTTTTGCCATTTTAATCATCTAGCCCACTTTGGGTGTTCCTAGGACTCAAATCCCAACTGAAACAATTGTGAATCTTGGCACCCCTTGTTATTACAAGTAGTGATGTACCAAGGCCCACTTTGTGTTCTGCCAAAAATATTCAAACTCTAATTTTAAATGACATTTGAAAATGGAATCTAGTCCATATGTCTAGATCACCCTATTTCAAAAACCATTCAAATGAACTCCATTTAAAAATACCAAGCAACCAGAGATGCTCAACCATGGGACAAACCACTCCACAAAATTTCATTTCAAAATTCCAAATTTGAATTCTTTCGGCCATTTGGTCGAACACCTAGCAGGCACAGAACCAACACACTAGTCACTTCACTGTTTCTACAGGGGATTGCCACCCATTTGCACCCCATTTACTCCCTCTGTCCCTCCTAGCTCTAACCAGGCTGAAATCAGCCCACCCCCTTGTCCCTAGCAGTAGTGCCACGCCGCCCCGACGCTATGCTCGCCGGCCAAACGTGCACACACCGCAGGAGACCGACAGCCCCTCTCCGTCGCTCCAGGAAGCAAGGCGTGACCTCATCACTGTCCACGGTCCACCCCACGGCCCCTGCTAGCCACTGGACCATCCTAGAGCCGCGCCGCACTATCCTCTCTGTGTCGCGCTAGAGCACGCCAGAGCGCCATCACCACCAGCACGCCACAGACCGCGCCTCGACCCCAGACCACGCGCCCCACTCCGCCTTGACCACCTCACCCTGCCATGAAAGAGATGGGTTCAATCTCATGCCATAGAATGACATCTAAAAGGATTCTAAATAGGTCAAGTTTTATACTTTTTATGCTACCTTCAAAACAAGTAAAGAACTTTGTGGAAACTAAGGGAGGTAAAACCTGTAAATAAGACTTGGGGTACTAATAGTCAAAGGGGTGTGATCAAAGCATGCTTAAGGCATTCTTGCTAAACCATCTAGTTTGATCCTAGCTTGCTAAGCACTAAACTTGCAAGTGTTAGCTTGCATTATTAATGGTGGCTTGCAAGTACAACTTGCAAGGGTTAATCTTGGATAGTGCTAGCTTGCCTTGGTTGGTGCAGTGGTTGAAGTTTTCTTCTTCTTCTTCCTCTTGGTAGAACTCCTCCTCTTCGAAAGCTTGGTCGGTACTATCGTCTATAAAGACATACGGAGTACACAATCACCAAACAATACTTAACTAGGCTAAGTAGCAGTATAACAGACACATCTGATGATCTATTATCATCACAAGCATCACAAGTTTAATTCAATAGTTTCATTGTTTTTAAATTAGAAAAGTAATTTCTACTCATTGAAAAATTAACAAAGATTTAAGATCCACCACTTAAAATATGGGATCATGTTGACACATGTCATCACCACATATTCTAACATGTGGGAATGAGATTTAAAGGTTGGATCATAATTACTTTGGTTTAAGTTCGTTATTTAATGATTTAAAGTGACTAGAAATGCCTATATAGCATTAATTTGGTACTAGTCCAAAGTCACTGCATGTAAACCTTAATATTATTACATATTTAGATAGATATGGTGAAATTTGATTTTTGAGAGTTGGAATCAACTCAAAACCTATCTTAGTTTATTTTACAAAAATGTTGCAAGTTGCAAAAGCTTCTGTTTTGTTATTTTTACTAGGAGAGATCTATAACTCTAATTGACTTAAATCCAAAGGGCTTGGATACATCATTTCAATACCTTTCAGGAAAAATTGGTTTCATCCAATTTGGATTTATAAAACTCCCAGAATTGAATTTTAAACTAGTGGACAGAAACTAGATTCAACTTAAAAGAAAAATCCATTTTTGAATGGCTGGGCTAGCGCGGGAACGAACATGGGCCAGCCCAGTGGCGCTCCGCGCCATGGGACTCAGCTGACAGGGGGGTCCCGCTTGTCAGTGGTTCTTAACACGCGAAACGGTACGCGCGCTGTGGGCCGTAGGATTAGAAGGGGGATCTACGGCTGAGGGTTATCGTCGACGACGAACAGGTCGCCGGCGAGCTCGAACCCTAGCGGCTCGGTGGGGGTCTACCGGAGACGTACCAGGGCTCCAGCGATGACGGCGAGGCGGGCAAACGAACTGGTGGTCGACGGCGAGCTCAGGGACGGTCGAGGTAGCTCCAGGGGTGGTCGCAATCAGCGGCGCCCTTCTCCTCCAAAGGCGGCGGCTCCGGCTCCAACTCCGGTGAGTTGCTGCTCCCCTTGCTCCGGCTAATGGTGTGGGACGGTCAGAGAGAGGTGGGGAGTGAGTGGGTGTGGAGAAAAGAGGCTGGGCAGGCCGGCTTATATAGGCCCGACGGTGAGACCGAGAGGGATGGGCCGACAACGGTGGCGACACGGCTACGGGCGGCTAGCGGCATGGCTGCGGGTGGCGATCGACAGGCGGTCTCCTGGTGGTGCTCTAGGAAGTGAATGCGGGCGTTGTTTTTATGATCCCTATGTAGAAAGCCTTTTTTTTAGTATTTACTAGAAAATTTGATCCTCTCTTTTTTTCTTTCTATAGTGGAGATAGTCGCACGTAATGACAGATCACGGCCATATTATTAAAAGCTTGCGGTAAGAAAGGGTTTCGTTCTAGTGGATTCGCTTGGGCAACGAAATAAAGTTCCGGTCTCCTTTTTTCTCTTATTGAATTAACTAATTCATTTCCTTTTTACTTTTGGATTTTTGGATATTTTTTTGGATTTGATTTGGCATTATTCAACAAGAAGGCGGTGGTATGCGGTCGGGGCGAGCTGGCGCTCTGAGCGGCAGAGGCGGCGGTTTCCATGGCGACCGGTGGCTGTGGGGCGTCGGGCGGCGAACGGGCATGTCTGGGGTGCTCCCTAGGTCATGGCGGAGCGGTGGGCGCGGGCTGCGGCCAAGGGGCGGTCGGTGCACGCGGGGACAGTGCGCGCTCTGCGGGCGGCGTCGGCATGGTCGACCAGCTCCGGGCGCGGCGGTTCCTGGCCGTTCCTATCTCTGGCTCTGGGCTGGGGCTGGTTGGACGGTGGAGGTGGACCACTGGCGACGTGCTGGACAAGGTGAGAGAGGCTGGCGGCTGCTGTAGCGCGATGTCGCCGGTGGGGGTGCTCCAAGTGCTCGGCCTTAATGGCCATGACCATTTGGTCGTGTACACAGGGCTTGGCCAGGCTAGCAAAGGGTAGGGTTTGCACTGGGGGAACAAGGGGACAGGGTTAGGCCCAAATGGTGACCAAGATCACTGCTCAAAATAGTGTTTTGAATTTGGCCAGATTTGTGCCCACAAGGTGTTTGATGGAATGGCCGCAAGAGAAAAACTTTTGAATTTTGGTTTCAAAATTTTTGGGTGTTCTCCACTAGTGCTAGGTAGTCTCTAGTTGGAAGGGTTTTGAAAGTGGAGCTCATTTTGATGGTTTTGCAAATAGGGGTGATCTTCCCATATGAAATAGATTCAATTTTAAACTGTAAGCAAAAGAATATTTTTAGTAGATCAAAAGGTGGGCCTTGGTACCTCATTATGTGTACTAGCAAGGGGTGCAAAGATCAAGAATTGTTTCTGTTAAGAAATGAGTGCTAGGAACACTCCAAGTAGTGTAGTGGATTAAAATGGCCAAAATGACCATTCCTCCTTTTTAATTCTTTTTGATTTGTTTTTCTTTAGTAAAAGTTTGGGAATGATGTAGATGATGTTTAAATCACCTAAGAAACATTTTACAAGCAAAGGATCACCCAATCATGGCAATTCAAAACAATTCCTATTTTAAATGCACATACACATGAATGCTTTCATTTTTAATTTGGAAAAGTTTTTATTAACCCCAACTTTGATGATTTAGATCTTGATAAGCTTGGATTGAAGTTTTGGGATGTTACAAACCTTCCCCCCTTAAACAAAATCTCGTCCCGAGATTTACAAGAAAACTAGGAGCTAAAGAGATCTGGGAACTCTGTCCTGATGTAATCTTCTCGCTCCCAAGTGGCTTCCTCCTCGGTATGGTTGCTCCACTGAATCTTGAGAAACTTGATACTCCAGGTCCTAGTGGTTCTTTAGGCTTCTTCTAAGATAAGGATGGGCACTTCCCGATAGGTCAGGTCATTGTTGATTTCTACAGCTCTGTGGTCGATGTTCTTGAAAACTTCAGTCTTCTCAGGCACTTCCAAACATTTGCGAAGTAACGAGATATGGAACACATTGTGGATGGCTGACATCTCTTCAGGTAGTTCTAGTTGATACGATACTTCTCCTCGACGGTTCAGAATCTTGAAGGGCCCGATATATCTGGGGGCTAACTTTCCTGTCAGACTAAAGCGTTGAGTTCCCTTCAATAGTGAAACCTTGAGATATACAAAATCTCTGACATTGAAAGTAGGTCTCTCCTTCTTTTGTCAGCATAACTCTTCTGTCTAGATTGGGCGGTCTTGAGGTGCTCACGGACTTTGTGAACTTTCTCTTCTGCTTCTCGGAGAATGTCGGGTCCAAAGATCTGACTCTCTCCTACTTGCGACCAATTCAAAGGGGTACGGCACTTTCTTCCATATAGGAATTCAAATGGTGCCATCTGCAAACTAGCTTGATAACTGTTGTTATATGAGAATTCTACGAAAGGCAGGCAGTCTTCCCATTTTGATCTGTATTCCAACACACAAGCTCTAAGCATATCCTCTAGGATCTGGTTGACTCTCTCAGTCTATCCATCAGTTTGCGGGTGATACGCGGGACTGAAGTTCAACTTGGTTCCTAATCCTTCTTGGACTTTCTACCAAAATCTTGAGGTAAACTGGGTTCCTCGATCTGATACTATGGTCTTGGGGGTTCCATGCAGACTAACAATTCTAGCAATGTACAGCTCTGCTAGCTTCGCACTCTGCTAAGTTGTCTTGACAGGTATAAAGTGGGCTACCTTGGACAGTCTATCCACTATGACCCAGATTGACTCATTTCCCCTACTAGAAGTAGGTAAACCGATGATAAAGTCCATTCTGACGGAATCCCATTTCCATTCCGGAATATGTAATGGTTGCAACAGTCCTGCAGGTCTCTGATGCTCTCCTTTGACTCTTTGACATATGTCACACTTGGCGATGTAGCTTCCAATCTCTCTCTTCATCTTGTGCCACCAAAATTGCTCTTTCAAATCCTGATACATCTTTGTTCCTCCGGGGTGGATAGAATAAAGAGTATCATGAGCTTCCTTCATGATAACTTCCTTCAGCTCCGAATATGCTGGCACACAGATACGTCCTTTGTACCACAGTACTCCTTCTTCGTCTTCCGTGAATCCAGGTACCTTTCCTGTACCAATACGACGTTTGATTCCGTCGATACTTTAATTCCCCTTCTGGGCTTCCTTGATTTGGCTAATCGAAGTGGGTTGAAGTTCAATGCTAGCTAAGAATCCTTTGCTAACTAATTCAGTCCTGAACTGCTCCAACTCTTCATACAAACTTGGTTGCTTCTCCTTGATCATGGTGTTAAGCCTACATGGCAATCTGCTAAGAGCATCCGCTACCACATTGGCTTTGTCGGGGTGATAGTGAATGTCAAGGTCATAATCCTTGATTAACTCTATCCATCTTCTTTGCCTCATATTCAGCTCCTTCTGAGTGAAAATATACTTCAATCTCGTATGATCTGAGTAAATCTCACAGCGATTACCCATCAAATAATGACGCCATGTTTTCAATGCTAGAACCACAACTGCTAGCTCAAGATCATGGGTCGGATAGTTCTGCTCATGCTGCTTCAGTTGTCGAGACAGATATGCGATGACCTTGCCTTCTTGCATCAATACACATCCCAGACCAATCCTGGATGCGTCATAATACACATCAAACGGCTTCTTGATGTCTAGCATGACCAAAATTGGGGCTGATATCAATCTCTTCTTTAGCTCCTGGAAACTGGCTTCACATTTGTCTGTCCATTCAAACTTCTTGTCCTTCTTCAATAATTGGGTCATTGGTCAGGCTATGCTCGAGAATCCTTCTACGAACTTGCGTAATATCCCGCTAATCTGAGAAATGCACGGACTTGGGTTTGAGTGGTTGGGGCTTCCCATTCTTTGACATCTTTGATCTTGGCGGGATCAACAGAGACTCCTCCAGCAGACACAATATGTCCTAGGAATCCTACTTCTTTCAGCCAAAACTCACACTTGCTGAACTTGGCATATAACTGATGCTCTCTCAGGGTTTCTAGGATAACTCTCAAATGTTGCTCATGCTCTTCTTCTGACTTGGAGTAGATAAGAATGTCGTTGATAAACACAACTACAAACTTATCTAGGAAATTCATAAAGATCTTATTCATGAGATTCATGAAATAAGCAGGGGAATTGGTTAACCCAAAAGACATAACCGTATACTCGTATAAACCATAGCGAGTAGTAAAGGCGGTCTTCGAAATATCCGTTGCACGAATCTTAAGTTGGTGATAACCAGTCCTAAGATCAATCTTTGAGAATACCTGAGCTCCAGTCAACTGATCAAATAGATCCACTATCTTTGGCAAGGGGTACTTGTTCTTGATGGTGACATCATTCAACTTTCTGTAATCTGTACACAGACGGTTGCCTCCATCTTTCTTGTCGACGAATAACATTGGTGACCTCCATGGCGATGCGCTTGGTTGCATCAAGCCTTTGGCTAGCATAGCATCTAACTGCTTCTTCAGTTCCACTAACTCTGAGGGGTTCATGCTATAGGGTCTCTGGGCTATAGGTCCGGTTCCAGGGATTAGTTCGATAATGAACTCAATATCCCTATTCGGGGGCATACCTGGCAATTCCTCTGGGAATACGTCGGGGTATTCACAGACTACTCTGACTTGGTCAATGGTGGGTAGGGCTACACTCTTGTTGCACTTGAATTGACGGGGTAAGGTTTCAGAGATATGCTCTACTGTGACTCCAGAACTACTGGTCATGGTGATGGCTTTCTTAGCACAGTCTATCAGTCCTTTATGCCTTGACATCCAGTCCATACCTAGTACTACTTCCAATCCTTTTGTTCCAAGTACAATTAGGTTGACATAAAAATCTATCCCATGTATTCTGATAGGCACATCTTTGCAAATTTTTCTAGCTTTGGTTGTTGAACTGGGGATTTGAACTATCATGACATGCTTCAGGTTGGTTCGACGAATCTTACTAGTGCATGCAAATTCTTTGGTGACAAATGAATGTGATGCTCTAGAATCAAACAATACTCTTGCTAAAACCGAGTTGACAGAAAACATACCCAGCACTACATCTGGCGCTTCCTGGGCTTCTTCTACGTTCATGTGGAAGAGACGGCCATTGCGGTTGTGAGGGTTCCCTGGGGAAAATCTCCTTCCTGGTTGAACACGACATTGTTGCTGAGCTAGGGCATTCACACTGGCATTGGCTGCAGTCTTCTTGGGACACTCATTGGAATAGTGACCCTTCACTCCACACTCGAAGCAAGTGATCTGGGACTTGTCTTTGATTGCGACAGGCACAGCATTGCTGCCAGTTCTGGGTGCAGTGTTGTTGTGGTTGTTGCTGTGGTTCTTGGGAGGTGCACGGTTGAAATTGTTGGCATTACCGGAGTTGTGATTGTTTCCTCTGGGCTTCACATTGCCTCCGCTACGGTTGGGGTAGCTTGGGCGAGAAGTTGGGGGTCGGTTGTTCCTTGGTGCATATCCTGGTGAAGGGTTGGGACGGTACTTCTAGTGACTATTGGATCCAGACTGCTGCATCACACGACGCTTGTGGTTGTCGTTTGCTTGGTTAATCTTCCCTTCCATTTGAATGGCAGAGTCGACTAGCTCTTCGAGATCCTAGAAACAGATGTTGACAAGGACAGTCTGCATCTCATCATGAAGTCCGTTCAAGAATCTCTCCTTCTTCTTGGCCTCCGTGTTGATTTCCTCAGGTGCATATCTGGCAAGTGACAGGAATCTGTCACGGTACTCCACCACAGTCATTCTTCCTTGCTTCAATTCACGGAACTCATCTCTCATTCTGTTGACTAGTCCCTGTGGCACGTGGGTGCGGCTGAACTTGACTTTGAATGCTTCCCATGTCATCACTTGACCATGGCTCATATTGCGGATGCTATTCCACCAAGCTCTTGCATCTCCTGCCAGATAGTGGGTGGCGAAGAGAACTTTCTCATTTTCATCAACTCTTGCAACTTCGAGGTTGTTTTCCATGGTTTGTAACCAGTCATCAGCATCTAATGGGTTTTTAGAGGTGCTAAAGATTGGGGGATTGGTATTCTGAAAGTTCTTCAGCTTGGATCCTTGATGATCCTGATTTCTATGCCCTTGGTTGTTGAGAGCCATCTGGGTGATCTGTTGAAGTGTTGCTAAGTTGGCTTGGCCTTCTGCCCTGCTTGCTTCGTGGTCTGCGATGAGATTCTGCAAGATTTGCAGCATTGGGTCTTGCGACGAGCTGCTCCCTCCTTGGTTTCCACGAGTCATCTGAAGATTGAGAAGGATATAGGGGTAAGAGGGAAATTCTAGGGTTCATGGTTTTGGGTTTTCAAATCTAAAACTTTGAGTTAGACTCAGGTTTTCAACTAACTTCATTTTCATTCATGCAAGAAAGCACACGATACAACACACACCACAACAATCAAAAGGGAAAACATATGGTTTGAAGAACCATTCTGCAAGCTAAGATACAATGAGACCGATACATCTCATGCTACGACAGTGCTCTAGTGCCTCTACTCATCGTCGATGAAGTCGGAGTCATCATCGTTAGTGTAGAAGTCCACGTCATCCTCCTCTAGAAAATCATCATCATTTCTGAGGTAAGAATCCATGTCTCCCTGGATGTCTTCACCCTCATCTTCTTCTTCCTTTGCTGCAAGCTGAGCTTCCTGCTCCTTGATGGTCTTCTCGAGGTCGGCCACCTTCTTGCGAAGACGGGCAATGGTGCTATCCTTCTTTGCACGCTGGCAGCAAAGAGACTAGCAGTCTTGGACAAGCAGTGCGAAAGTCTGGGCCTTCTAGTCGGCAATGGCACGGTTCTGGTTGGCTAACTCTCTGGCATTGTCCAGTTCCTGCTATCTGTCGTGCAGCAAGAAGTCAAGATTCTCCACTTGACACCTCAACTCTGGGTGACTTGGCATCTCCATTGGCATTCCCATGAAGTCACGTCTTGCATAGTGGGCAAAACGAGTTCCTTGGATCTTGTTGACGCTGAGGGCACATAGGCGTGCGAGAGCTTCATGCATTGCCCTGGCTAATCCATCTAGCTAGTTGTTCTCTCTCACGGAGAACTGGATTCTCCCAGAAGTGGGTGCTTTAATGCTTCCTCTAAGATCTGCGGTGACTAGCCACTATAGGTCTCCTCCTGGGGGTCCTGGAAGTTGAGCTCCAAGAAACTCCGGGTGCGGGTGTCCCAGTAACTCTGACAATGAGTCCAGATCCCTCTCGAAGATCAGCTGACCTCCCTTTCCCAACTGGTAAAACTTGCTGAACTGAGTCTCCATCTACAAGAATTAAGGATGAGGAAGTTAGTGAAGTGATCAAGTGTGTCAAATTTTAAGTAGTAATGTAAGAATTTTGAGGAACATGAATTTTTGAGAAGGAAAGCATTCCCAAGGGTAAGAGAGGAGATAGTTTTTCGTAAATACTCACTTTGGTTTTGAAACTAAGTTTTTGTTTGGACATCCATTCTAACTAGGGTCTCCTATGGTCAGGATGGCTCTGATACCAACTTGTCAACACCCAGATTTTTAATCCCAGATGCCCGTTATGCCATACCTCACAATCTCAGGAGTACCATTTTTGCGAGACATAACGGATTGGATATCTAGTACATCATCCATTACAAACCATACATAAGGTCTTACACAAATAAGGATCTCATGATCCAGTCTTAATATAACAAGCAGCGGAAATAAAAGATAAGCGTAGAGGTGGGGTCCATCTTCAGGGGCACAGGCAATGCTGACGAAGGCAGATAGTCCTAGTTATCATAGTCATCCTGTTGGCCATCATCTTGATAGTCTCCTTCATTGTCTGGCCATGATAATAGCCAGGGACAAAAGCCATGAGTACTCTTTAAGTACTCGCAAACTACCACTAGCAAGTAGTATAATTCTAAGTTAAAGTGCTAACTCTATGTTTAACTATAAAGTTAAGTTTGAAACCTAAACTGAGTTTAGAAGCAAAGAAAGATAAAGTAAAGTTCTAGAATCACTTAAGTTGGGAAGCTAATGTCATAAACACAACCCTGTTGTGGTCAAGTTAAGATTCATCATTCATTCCAAGTTATTTAGAAACATCTGACAACGAAACAGTATGGCCATACCAACTGTCCATAACCGCGGGCGCGGCTATTCGAATAGTTTGACACTCTGTAGAGGTGGTACACTTTCACCACAAGATTCGATACATCTGTCAGGGATAACCCTGAATCATCATACTTAGTATGCAGATAATCAAACATAACCTTCCCTTTACACACCCTAGTATAAGCACCTCTCCTATGAGCATGGCCTCCCAACCATGACCATCTGTCATCTTGGGCACTGCATAGGTGGACATCATGAGAGGTAGCCTCAGCTCAAACCTCTCCCGCGAGGGAACTAATACTAATGCATATAAATTTCCAGCGAAGCCTTACCCAATTCAGGTAATGTGGTTGTACGGTAAATTTGGAATGGTATCGCATCCGAATCCAACCATCAGTTTTATAAAAGGGTTAAGGCTCATGCCTCAACATTTTCATCATCATCAACCATTTGTTTTTCTCAACACATGTCAAAACATCTCAATAGAATGACTCATCATTCCAAGGTTTTCATAATTCATTTTCACCAAGTGTTCCCATCTAAAGTGACTCCAGTTTTTGTTCTACTCTAAACTACTAAGTTAAGAGTGTTCACTAAGGTGAAAGAGATGGGTTCAATCTCATGCCATAGAATGACATCTAAAAGGATTCTAAATAGGTCAAGTTTTATACTTTTTATGCTACCTTCAAAACAAGTAAAGAACTTTGTGGAAACTAAGGGAGGTAAAACCTGTAAATAAGACTTGGGGTACTAATAGTCAAAGGGGTGTGATCAAAGCATGCTTAAGGCATTCTTGCTAAACCATCTAGTTTGATCCTAGCTTGCTAAGCACTAAACTTGCAAGTGTTAGCTTGCATTATTAATGGTGGCTTACAAGTACAACTTGCAAGGGTTAATCTTGGATAGTGCTAGCTTGCCTTGGTTGGTGCAGTGGTTGAAGTTTTCTTCTTCTTCCTCTTGGTAGAACTCCTCCTCCTCGAAAGCTTGGTCGGTACTATCGTCTATAAACACATAGGGAGTACACAATCACCAAACAATACTTAACTAGCCTATGTAGCAGTATAACACACACATTTGATGATTTATTATCATCACATGCATCACAAGTTTAATTCAATAGTTTCATTGTTTTTAAATTAGAAAAGTAATTTCTACTCATTGAAAAATTAACTAAGATTTAAGATCCACCACTTAAAATATGGGATCATGTTGACACATGTCATCACCACATATTCTAACATGTGGGAATGAGATTTAAAGGCTGGATCATAATTACTTTGGTTTAAGTTCATTATTTAATGATTTAAAGTGACTAGAAATGCCTATATAGCATTAATTTGGTACTAGTCCAAAGTCACTGCATGTAAACCTTAATATTATTACATATTTAGATAGATATGGTGAAATTTTATTTTTGAGAGTTGGAATCAACTCAAAACCTATCTTAGTTGATTTTATAAAAATGTTGCAAGTTGCAAAAGCTTCTGTTTTGTTATTTTTACTAGGAGAGATCTATAACTCTAATTTAATTAAATCCAACGGTCTTGGATAGATCATTTCAATACCTTTCAGGCAAAATTGGTTTCATCCAATTTGGATTTATAAAACTCCCAGAATTGAATTTTAAACTAGTGGACAGAAACTAGATTCAACTTAAAAGAAAAATCCATTTTTGAATGGCTGGGCTAGCGCGGGAACGAACATGGGCCAGCCCAGTGGCGCTCCGCGCCATGGGACTCAGCTGACAGGGGGGTCCCGCTTGTCAGTGGTTCTTAACACGCGAAACGGTACGCGCGCTGTGGGCCGTAGGATTAGAAGGGGGATCTACGGCTGAGGGTTATCGTCGACGACGAACAGGTCGCCGGCGAGCTCGAACCCTAGCGGCTCGGTGGGGGTCTACCGGAGACGTACCAGGGCTCCAGCGATGACGGCGAGGCGGGCAAACGAACTGGTGGTCGACGGCGAGCTCAGGGACGGTCGAGGTAGCTCCAGGGGTGGTCGCAATCAGCGGCGCCCTTCTCCTCCAAAGGCGGCGGCTCCGGCTCCAATTCCGGTGAGTTGCTGCTCCCCTTGCTCCGGCTAATGGTGTGGGACGGTCAGAGAGAGGTGGGGAGTGAGTGGGTGTGGAGAAAAGAGGCTGGGCAGGCCGGCTTATATAGGCCCGACGGTGAGACCGAGAGGGATGGGCCGACAACGGTGGCGACACGGCTACGGGCGGCTAGCGGCATGGCTGCGGGTGGCGATCGACAGGCGGTCTCCTGGTGGTGCTCTAGGAAGTGAATGCGGGCGTTGTTTTTATGATCCCTATGTAGAAAGCCTTTTTTTTAGTATTTACTAGAAAATTTGATCCTCTCTTTTTTTTCTTTCTATAGTGGAGATAGTCGCACGTAATGACAGATCACGGCCATATTATTAAAAGCTTGCGGTAAGAAAGGGTTTCGTTCTAGTGGATTCGCTTGGGCAACGAAATAAAGTTCCGGTCTCCTTTTTTCTCTTATTGAATTAACTAATTCATTTCCTTTTTACTTTTGGATTTTTGGATATTTCTTTGGATTTGATTTGGCATTATTCAACAAGAAGGCGGTGGTATGCGGTCGGGGCGAGCTGGCGCTCTGAGCGGCAGAGGCGGCGGTTTCCATGGCGACCGGTGGCTGTGGGGCGTCGGGCGGCGAACGGGCATGTCTGGGGTGCTCCCTAGGTCATGGCGGAGCGGTGGGCGCGGGCTGCGGCCAAGGGGCGGTCGGTGCACGCGGGGACAGTGCGCGCTCTGCGGGCGGCGTCGGCATGGTCGACCAGCTCCGGGCGCGGCGGTTCCTGGCCGTTCCTATCTCTGGCTCTGGGCTGGGGCTGGTTGGACGGTGGAGGTGGACCACTGGCGACGTGCTGGACAAGGTGAGAGAGGCTGGCGGCTGCTGTAGCGCGATGTCGCCGGTGGGGGTGCTCCAAGTGCTCGGCCTTAATGGCCATGACCATTTGGTCGTGTACACAGGGCTTGGCCAGGCTAGCAAAGGGTAGGGTTTGCACTGGGGGAACAAGGGGACAGGGTTAGGCCCAAATGGTGACCAAGATCACTGCTCAAAATAGTGTTTTGAATTTGGCCAGATTTGTGCCCACAAGGTGTTTGATGGAATGGCCGCAAGAGAAAAACTTTTGAATTTTGGTTTCAAAATTTTTGGGTGTTCTCCACTAGTGCTAGGTAGTCTCTGGTTGGAAGGGTTTTGAAAGTGGAGCTCATTTTGATGGTTTTGCAAATAGGGGTGATCTTCCCATATGAAATAGATTCAATTTTAAACTGTAAGCAAAAGAATATTTTTAGCAGATCAAAAGGTGGGCCTTGGTACCTCATTATGTGTACTAGCAAGGGGTGCAAAGATCAAGAATTGTTTCTGTTAAGAAATGAGTGCTAGGAACACTCCAAGTAGTGTAGTGGATTAAAATGGCCAAAATGACCATTCCTCCTTTTTAATTCTTTTTGATTTGTTTTTCTTTAGTAAAAGTTTGCGAATGATGTAGATGATGCTTAAATCACCTAAGAAACATTTTACAAGCAAAGGATCACCCAATCATGGCAATTCAAAACAATTCCTATTTTAAATGCACATACACATGAATGCTTTCATTTTTAATTTGGAAAAGTTTTAGTTAACCCCAACTTTGATGATTTAGATCTTTATAAGCTTGGATTGAAGTTTTGGGAGGTTACACCACCTCTGCAGAGTGTCAAACTATTCAAATAGTCGCGTCCGCGGTTATGGACAGTTGGAGTGGCCATACTGTTCCGTTGTCAGATGTTTTCAAAATGACTTATGAAATGAATTGTGATATGACTTGACCACAACAGAGTTGTGACTATGACAACTAAGTTCCCACTTAGGTGATTTCAAACTTTATTTTATCTTTCTTTGTTTCTGAACTCAGCTTAGGTTTCAAACTTAACTTTACAAATAAGCTTAGAGTTAGCATTCCTACTAGAACTACCTTAATTGTTAGTGATAGTTTGTGAGTACTTAAAGATTACTCATGGCTTTGTCCCTAGCTATTCCTATGGCCAAACTATGAAGAGGACTACCCTGAAGGAGAACAGCAGGATGGCTATGATAACTAGGATCATCTCCCATCGCCAGCATTGCCTGTGACACTAAAGATGGACCCCACTACTACGCTTATTATTTATCTCCGTTGCTTGTTGTATTAAGACTGGATCATGAGATCCTTTATTTGTGTAAGACTTTATTATGGTTTGTAATGGATGATGTACTGTGATATCCAATCTGTTATGTCTCGCAAAAATGGTAATCCTGGGATTGCGAGGTATGGCATAACAGGCATCTATGATTAAAAATCCGGGTGTTGACAAGTTGGTATCAGAGCCATCCTGACCATAGGAGACCCTAGTTAGAATGGACGTCCGAACAAAAACTTAGTTTCAAAACCAAAGTGAGTATTTATGAAAACTATTTCCTCTCTTACCCTTGGGAATTCTTTCTCTCAAAAAAATTCATGTTCCTCCAAATTCTTACATTACTACATAAAATCTTGACACACTTGATCACTTCACTAACTTTCTCATCCTAAATTCTTATAGATGGAAGCTCAGTACACTTGATGCACTATCTGAGTACTTGGAGCATCCTCATTCGGAATTTCTTAGAGCTCAACTCCCTGGTCCCCTAGGAGGAGATTTACAATGGCTAGTAACTGCTGATCTTCGAGGCAAGATAGAGGCACCAACATCCGGGAGGATTCGGTTCTCTGTGAAAGAGAACAACTGGCTAGATGGATTAGCCAGGGCAATGCATGAAGCTCTCGCTCGTCTCTACGCACATAATGTCAACTTAATCCAAGGAACCCACTTTCCTCACTATGCAAGGCGTGATTCTATGGGAATGCCCCTAGAGATGCCAAGTCACCCAGAGTTGAAGCGTCAAGTGGAGAACCTCGACTTCCTACTGTACGACCGACAAAAGGAATTGGACAATGTTATAGAGTTCGCCAACCACAACCTCGCCATTGCCGCCTAGAAGGCCCAGACTTTCTCACTGCTAGTCAAGGATCGCCAGTCTCTTCGTCGTCAGCGCGCAAAGAAGGATCGCACCATCAATCGTCTTTGCAAGAAGGTGGCTGAACTCAAGAAGACCATCAAGGAGCAAGAAGCTCAGATTGCAGCCAAAGACGAAGAAGAGGAAGGTGAAGACATCCAAGGGGATATTGACTCCTACCTCAGCAATGATGATAACTATCTGGAAGATGATTCCATGGACTTCTACACCGACGATGATGACTCCGACTTCATCGATGATGAGTAGATGCACTAGAGCACTATCGTAGGAATGAGATGTATCGGTCCTATTGTATCGCAGCTCACAGAATGGTTCTTAAAACCATCTATTTTCCTTATGTTGTGGTGTGTGTGTTTGTATCGTGTGCTTTGCTTGAATGAAAGAAAAGAAGTAGTGGCAAAACCTGAGTCAAACTCAAAGTTTTAGCTTTAAAACCAAAACCATGAACCTTAGAACTTTCCCTCTTACCCCTTTATCTATCTCAATATTCAGATGACTCGTGGAAACCAAGGAGGGAGCAGATCATCGCAAGACCTAATGCTGTAGATTCTGCAGACTCTCATTGCAGACTGTGAAGCTAGTAGGGCAGAGCGCCAAGAAAATCTAGCAACCTTGCAGTATATCGCCTAGACGTCTCACAACAACCAGAACCATGGAAATCAGGATCATCATGGATCCAAACTCAAAAACTTCCAGAACACCAATCCCCCAATCTTTAGCCAGTCTGAAAACCCACTGGATGCCGATCATTGGTTGCAGACCATGGAGAACAACTTAGAAGTCGCAGGAGTGGATGCCAACGAGAAAGTTCTCTTTGCCACCCACTATTTGGCAGGAGATGCAAGAGCATGGTGGAACAGCACCCGCACGATGAACCATGGTCAAGTGATGACATGGGAAGCCTTCAAGATCAAGTTCAGCCGCACCCACGTGCCGCAGGGTCTAGTCACTAGAATGAGGGATGGATTCAGAGAGTTAAAGCAAGGCAGAATGACACCTAATGAGATCAATACTGAAGCCAAGAAGAAGGAGAGATTCCTGCATGGACTGCATGATGAGATGCAGACAGTTCTCGTCAACATCCGTTTCGAGGATCTCGAAGATCTAGTCGACTCTGCCATTCAGATGGAAGGGAAGATCAACCAAGCCAACGACAACTGCAAGCGTTGGATGATGAACCAAGCTGGATCCAACAGTCACCAGAAGTACCATCCCAACCCATCTGCCGGATATGCCCCGCAGAACAATCGACCCCCAATGTCTCACCCAAGCTATCCCAACCGCAGCGGAGGAAATGTGAAGTCCGGAGGAAACAACAACCACCCTGGCAACTCCAGCAATTTCAACCGTGCACCTCCCAAGAACAACAACAACACTGCACCCAGAACTGGAAGCAATGTTGTGCCCATGGCAGCAAAATACAAGTCTCGGATCACTTGTTTCGGGTGTGGAGTGAAGGGTCACTACTCCAATGAGTGTCCCAAGAAGATTGCTGCCACTTCCAATGTGAATGCCCCAGCTCAACAGCAGCGTCATTTTCAGCCCGGAAGAAGATTTGCCCCAGGAAACCCTCACAACCGCAACGGCCGTCTCTTCCACATGAACGCCGAAGAAGCCCAAGAAGCGCCAGATGTAGTGCTGGGTATGTTTTCTGTTAACTCAGTTTTAGCAAACTGTTGTTTGATTCTGGAGCATCGCACTCATTTGTCACCGAAGAATTTGCATGCACTAGTAAGATTCACCCAACCAACCTGAAGCATGTCATGATAGTTCAAATCCCTGGTTCAACAAAAAAAGTTAGAAAATTTTGCAAAGTTGTACCTATCAGAATACATGGGATAGATTTTTATGCCAATCTAATAGTACTTGGAACCAAAGGATTGGAAGTAGTACTAGGAATGGATTGGATGTCAAAGCATAAAGGATTGATAGACTGTGCCAAGAAAGCCATCACCATGACCAGTAGCTCTGGAGTATCAGTAGAGCATATATCTGAAACATTGCCCCGTCAATTCAACTGCAACAAGAGTCTAGCCCTACCACCCATAGACCAAGTCAGAGTAGTCTGTGAATACCCCGACGTATTCCCAGATGAATTGCCCCGTATGCCCCCGGATAAGGATATTAAGTTCATTATTGAACTAATCCCCGGAACCGGACCCATAGCCCAGAGACCCTATAGCAAGAACCCTTCAGAGTTAGTGGAATTGAAGAAGCAGATGGATGCTATGTTGGCAACGGGCTTGATTCAACCAAGTGCATCGCCATGGAGATCGCCAGTGCTATTGTCGACAAGAAAGATGGAGGCAACCATTTGTGCACAGATTATAGGAAGTTGAATGATGTCACAATCAAGAACAAGTACCCACTGCCCAAGATAGAGGATCTGTTTGATCAGTTGACTGGTGCCAGAGTGTTCTCTAAGATCGATCTTAGGACTGGTTATCACCAATTTAAGATTCGTGCAACGGATATTCCTAAGACCACCTTCACTACTCGTTATGGATTATACGAGTATACGGTCATGTCTTTTGGGTTAACCAATGCCCCTACTTATTTCATGAATCTCATGAACAAGATCTTTATGAATTTTCTAGATAAGTTTGTCGTGGTGTTTATCAACGATATCCTTATCTACTCCAAGTCAGAAGAAGTGCATGAGCTACATCTGAGAATCATCCTTGAAACCCTTAGAGAGCATCGGTTGTATGCCAAGTTCAGCAAATGTGAGTTGTGTCTGAAAGAAGTAGGATTCCTAGGACATATTGTGTCTGCCAGAGGAGTCGTTGTTGATCCCGCCAAGATCAAAGACGTTGAAGAATGGGAAGCCCCAACCACCCAAACCCAAGTCCGTGCATTTCTCGGATTAGCGGGATATTACTGCGAGTTCATAGAAGGATTTTCGAGCATCGCAAGACCCATGACCCAATTGTTGAAGAAGGACAAGAAGTTTGACTAGATGGACAAATGTGAAGCCAGTTTCCAAGAGCTAAAGAAGAGATTGATTTCAGCCCCAATATTGATCATGCAAGATATCAAGAAGCCGTTTGATGTGTATTGTGATGCATCCAAGATTGGTCTCAGATGTGTGTTGATGCAAGAAGGCAAAGTCATCGCGTATCTGTCTCGACAACTGAAGCAGCATGAGCAGAACTATCCTACCCACGATCTTGAGTTAGCAGCCGTAGTTTTGGCATTGAAGACATGACACATTATCTTATGGGTAATCATTGTGAGATTTACTCAGACCACAAAAGCTTGAAGTATATTTTCACTCAGAAGTAGCTGAATATGAGGCAAAGAAGATTGATAGAGTTAATCAAGGATTATGACCTTGACTTTCACTATCACCCCGGCAAAGCCAATGTGGTAGCAGATGCTCTTAGCAGATTACCGTGTAGATTAAACACCATGATCAAGGAGAAGCAACCAAGTTTGCATGAGGAGTTGGAGCAGTTTAGAACTGAGCTAGTTAGCAAAGGATTTTTAGCTAGCATTGAACTTCAACCCACTTTGATTAGCCAAATCAAGGAAGCCTAGAAGGGAAATGCCAGTATCGACAGAATCAAACGTCGTATTGGTACAGGAAAGGTACCTGGATTCACCGAAGACGAAGAAGGAGTTTTGTGGTACAAAGGACGTATCTGTGTGCCAGCAGATTCGGAGCTGAAGCAAGTTATCATGCAAGAAGCTCATGATACTCTTTATTCTATCCATCCCGGAGGAACGAAGATGTATCAAGATTTGAAGGATCAATTTTGGTGGCACAAGATGAAGAGAGAAATCGGAAGCTACATCGCCAATTGTGATATCTGTCAAAGAGTCAAAGCGGAACATCGGAGGCCCGCAGGACTGTTGCAACCATTTCCGATTTCGGAATGGAAATGGGATTCCATCGGAATGGACTTTATCACCGGTTTGCCTACTTCTAGTAGGGGAAATGACTCTATCTGGGTCATCGTTGATAGATTATCCAAGGTAGCACATTTTATACCTGTCAAGATAACCTACCAAAGTTTGAAGCTAGCAGAGTTGTACATTGCTAGAATCGTCAGTTTGCATGGAACCCCCAAGACCATAGTGTCGGATCGAGGAACCCAATTTACCTCGAGATTTTGGCAGAAAGTCCAAGAAGGATTGGGAACCAAGTTAAACTTCAGCACGGCTTATCACCCGCAAACTGATGGACATACTGAAAGAGTCAACCAAATCCTAGAGGATATGTTGAGAGTTTGTGTGTTGGAATGGATCAAAATGGGAAGACTGCCTGCCTTTCGTAGAATTCTCATATAACAACAATTATCAAGCTAGTTTGCAAATGGCCCCATTTGAATTCCTATACGGAAGAAAGTATCGTACCCCTTTGAATTGGTCGCAAGTAGGAGAGAGTCAGATCTTTGGACCCGACATCCTACGAGAAGCCGAAGAGAAGGTTCATAAAGTCCGTGTGCACCTCAAGACCGCCCAATCCAGATAGAAGAGATAAGCTGACAAGAGAAGGAGAGACTTGACTTTCAATGTCGGAGATTATGTGTATCTCAAAGTGTCGCCATTGAAGGGAACGCGACGTTTTAGTCTGAAAGGAAAGTTAGCCCCCAGATATATCGGACCCTTCAAGATTCTGAATCGCCGAGGAGAAGTATCGTATCAACTGGAACTGCCAGAAGAGATGTCAGCCATCCACAATGTGTTCCATATCTCGTTACTTCGCAAATGCCTAGAAGTACCGGAGAAGACCGAACTCTTCAAGAACATCGATCACCAAGCTGTTGATATCAACAAGGATCTGACGTATCGTGAAGTGCCCATCCGTATCTTGGAGGAAGCATACAGAACCACCAGGACCCGGAGTATCAAGTTTCTCAAGATCCAATGGAGCAACCATACCGAAGAAGAAGCCACTTGGGAGCGAGAAGATTATATTAGGACTAAGTTCCTAGATCTCTTTAGTTCCTAGTTTTCTTTCTTAAATCTCGGGACGAGATTTTGTTTAAGGGGGGAAGGTTTGTAACATCCCAAAACTTTAATCAAAGTTATCAAGATTCAAATCACCCAATTTTGGGTTAACAAAAACTTTTTCCCATTAAAAATATTTAAGCATGCATATGTGTGTTGCATTAAATAGGAATTGTTTTGAATTGCCATGATAGTATATTTCACCTTGTCTCTATTGTTATTGATTTGATATTATAATTGTTCACATATTTATCTACATAATGGCTCAAACTTTGTGAAGTTTGACCTTGACCAAAGCTAACATGCGGAGTAATATGAAGTGGAGAAAGTAGATGAGAGGGATGGTCTATGTTCGATGACAACCAAATAAATATTGGATGATCCTTAATGATGTAGAATAAATATTCAATAAATGTACATAAATTCACATCAATGGTGTTGCATGACAGAGTCCAGACATACTAATTATGTTACTGAAGTTAAAAGATAAAGACGCACCACCACAGCTCTAGCAAGCCTTACCATAAGTCCACTAGTCAATCCTTCAATTAAAAACATGTTCCAACTATCGAAGTAGGTATGAACCCAAAATTTAGCCTTCACTAAGGGCGTGATTGTAACATCCCAAAACTTTAATCCAAGTTATAAAGATTCAAATCACCCAATTTAGGGTTAACAAAAACTTTTTCCCATTTAAAATATTTAAGCATGCATATGTGAGTTGCATTAAATAGGAATTGTTTTGAATTGCCATGACTGAGTGATCTATTGGTTATAAAATGATTCTAAGGTGAATTACACATCATCTAGATCATTCCCAAGCAAATCCCAAAGAAAAACAAATCAAAAAGAATAAATAAGTGAAATGGTCACTTTTGCCATTTTAATCACCTAGCCCACTTTGGGCGTTCCTAGGACTCAAATCCCAACAGAAACAATTGTGGATCTTGGCACCCCTTGTTAGCACAAGTAGTGATGTACCAAGGCCCACTTTGTGTTCTGGCAAAAACATTCAAACTCTAATTTTAAATGACATTTGAAAATAGAATCTAGTTCATATGTCTAGATCACCCTATTTCAAAAACCATCCAAATGAACTCCATTTAAAAATCCCAAGCAACCAGAGATGCTCAAGCATGTGATAAACCACTCCACAAAATTTCATTTCAAAATTCCAAATTTGAATTCTTTCAGCCATTTGGTCGAACACCTAGCAGACACAGAACCAACACACTAGTCACTTCACTGTTTCTACAAGGGATTGCCACCCATTTGCACCCCATTTACTCCCTCTGTCCCTCCTAGCTCTAACCAGGCCAAAATCAGCCCACCCCCTTGTCCCTAGCAGTAGTGCCACGCCGCCCCGACACCATGCTCGCCGGCCAAACATGCACACGCCGCAGGAGACCGATAGCCCCTCTCCGCCGCTCCAGGAAGCAAGGCGTGACCTCATCGCCGTCCACGGTCCACCCTACGGCCCCTGCTAGCCACTGGACTACCCAAGAGCCGCGTCACACTATCCTCTCTAGACCGCGCTAGAGCACGCCAGAGCGCCATCACCGCCAACACGCCATAGACCGCGCCTCGACCCTAGACCGCGTGCGCCGCTCCGCCTTGACCACCTCACCCTGCCAGACACGGTCGTAACCCGCCGCGCGACCCACACTCGCTGGGAACCACGTCGAGCACCACCTCTGTCTCCTAGAGCACGGAACGCTCGCGACCGATAGCCACCGCCCTAGCATCGCCATAAAGCCGTCGAGGACCGCCAAGAGGCAAGCCACCATACGCCTACGCCGCCCATGCCGATAGCACCCTGTATCGTCGTCACCGACGAGCTCGCCGTCGCCCCCTCGCTCCCCTCCTCAAGCCTATATAAGGAGGCCTTCCCCAGCCTCAATCGCCACACCATTCAACTCCCCTCTCACCACCAGTCCTTCCCCACCTCTCGGCAGAGCAGCTCGATCAGCCAGCCGCTAGAATTTCACTGGAGGCAGCCGCAGTAGAGGAGAAGACGTTGCCGTCGATTTCGTCCACCCCAGCCTCTGCCGCGACTTCGCCTAAGCCCGCCGTCATCGACTCGTTCATTTTCCCACCTCGCCGTACTCGCTGGAGCCCTGGTACACCCCCACTGCACCCCCGCTGCGTAGCTAGGTTTTTGTCTCGCCGACAACGTGTTCATCGTCGACGACGATCGTGAGCCATTTATCTAGTTCTAATCCTACGGCCACCATCCACCCATACCGTTTCGGCAACCCCTGTCCCACTGACAGGTGGGGCCCTCACTTAGAACCAGCCCGGGCGCTGCGTGGAGTAAAGTGGGCCGGCCCAGTTATTTCCCGCGCTGGCCCTGTGATTTAAATTTCGATTTATCTTTTTAGACTTAAACTAGAATTTGTCCCTTAGTTTGAAAATCAATTCAGAAAGTTTTATAAATCCGAATTAGATGATTCCAATTTTGTTGGAGAGATAATGAAAATATCTATCCAAGCCCGTTAGACTTAAATTAATTAGAGTTAGAGATCGCTCCTAGTAAAAATAACAAGACAGAAGCTTTTTCACATTCAAACATTTTTCTAAAATCAACCATAATAGCTTTTGAGTTGATTCCAACTCTCAAAAATCACATTTAACCATACCTATCTGAATATGTAATAATATTAAGGTTTGCATGCAGTGACTTTGGACTAGTACCAAAATAATGCTATATAGGCATTACTAGTCACTTTAAATCATTAATTATTAATCTTAAACTTATTAAAATGTGATCCAACCTTTAAATCACATTCCCATATGTATTAGAATATGTGGTGATGACATGTGTCCACATGATCCCATATTGAAATTGGAGAATATTAAATCCTAATTATTTTCAATGAGTAGAAATTACTTTTCTCAAATAAAATAAATTAAACTAGTTCATTAAATCTTGTGATGATTGTGATAATGCTAGATCATCAAATGTGTGCCTTAGTGTGCTAAATAGACTAGTTAAGTATTGTTTGGTGATTGTATATCCCGTATGTATTTATAGACGATAGTTCCGACCAAGCTTACGAGGAGGAGGAGTTCTACTAAGAGGAGGAGGAAGAGAATTTCAACCACTACACTACCCAAGGCAAGCTAGCATTATACAAGTTAACCCTTGCAAGTTTTACTTGCAAGCTAACACTTGCAAGTATTATACTTAGCAAGCCATCATTAACAATGCAAGCCAACCCTTGCAAGCTAGAATTATACAAGATGACCTAAGCAAGATGCCTTAAGCATGCTTTGGTTATACATATTGACTTATACCTACCCCAAGTTTTACTTAAGCTTTACTTTCTTTTACTTTACCAAAGTTCTTTACTTTGTTTATAGATAGCATAAAGAGTATAAAACTTGGCCTATCTAGTTAGACATTGATGTCATTCTATGGCATGAGATTGATATTAGCACCCCACATTAGTGAACACTCTTCACTTAGAGAATAGAGCTAAACCAAAAACTTGATCACTTTAGATGGGAGTACTTGGTGAAAATGACCTATGAAAACCCCTGAATGATGAGTCATTCTATTGAGATGTTTTGACATGTGTTGAGAAACACAAATGGTTTATGATGATGAAAATGTTGAGGCATGAACCTTAGCCCTTTTATAAAAACTGATGGTTGGGTTCGGATGCGATACCATTCCAATTTTACCGTACAACCACAATACCTGAATTGTGTAAGGCTTAGCCGGAAGTTTATATGCATTAGTATGAGTTCCCTCACGGGAGAGGTCTAAGCTGAGGCTACCTCTCAATGTTGTCCACCTATGTAGTGCCTAGGATGAAAAATGGTCATGGCTGGGAGGCCATACTCATAGGAGAGGTGCTTATACTAGAGTGTGTAAAGGAAACGTTATGTTTGATTATCTGCATACTAAGTATGATGATTCAGGGTTATCCCTGATAGATGTATCGAATTTTGTGGTGAAAGTGTACCACCTCTGTAGAGTGTCAAACTATTAGAATAGCCGCGTCCGCGGTTATGGACAGTTGGAGTGGCCATACTGTTCTGTTGTCAGATGTTTTCAAAATAACTTATGAAATGAATTGTGACATGACTTCAGCACAACAGAGTTGTGACTATGACAACTAAGTTCCCACTTAGGTGATTTCAAACTTTATTTTATCTTTCTTTGTTTCTGAACTCAGCTTAGGTTTCAAACTTAACTTTACAAATAAGCTTAGAGTTAGCATTCCTACTAGAACTGCCTTACTTGTTAGTGATAGTTTGCGAGTACTTAAAGAGTACTCATGGCTTTGTCCCTGGCTATTCCTATGGTCAGACTATGAAGAGGACTACCTTGAAGGAGGACAGCAGGACGGCTATGATAACTACGATCATCTCCCATCATCAGGATTGCCTGTGACACTGAAGATGGACCCCACCGCTACGTTTATTATTTATCTCTGCTGCTTGTTGTATTAAGACTAGATCATGAGATCCTTTATCTGTGTAGGACTTTATTATGATTTGTAATGGATGATGTACTATGATATCCAATCTGTTATGTCTCGCAAAAATGGTAATCCTGAGATTGCGAGGTATGGAATAACATGCATCTGGGATTAAAAATCCGGATGTTGACAGTGATTGGTAGCCCGCGGGAACTGGAAACAGACCCGTTGGATGAAAAAACTAGACGATTAGTTGGTTGGGCTTCCTCTGCGTGTAGCGAACGCACGCGTCAAAGTACATCGTAGCCAGGCCCAGCGACAATGGATGATTCATCCGTTTTCCAAGGGGTAGGCTACTTGCGTGTTTTTCCCCACCGATGCAAGGAAGCTAGCTTGATTAGTTTTCTATCTTCTCTCTAAACGTGTTCATCCTAAGCACTTCTAATTAGCATAACTAGGTTGCGAATTAAATCAAGCTCTACATGAAAAAGATGCTCATCGACCATGGGGTTTTATTCCGACCGTCAGCACCAAGATTCATAGACTATCTTCTTAAATTCAAGGTCAAAGTTGATGTTTTTTGGGCAATTTTATTCAGATTTTTCACACACAATTGACCATTCGAAGTTTCCTTTCAGGAGTATCTTGATCTCTCCATTTCACATCAGTTTGATGTTGCAAGATTTTCGTTTTGGTGCAAGTTGAGAAATTCATGTGTAGCTCTCTCAGTATGTGAGGTTGAAGATGAACTAGTTCTCTCTCCTCTCTCAAACATACTCTTCTCTAGCATTTTGTAATCAACATCACATGCTTCATTTCACAGGAAACTCTACATGAAAAAGATGCACTTCTATTATATTCTCATTCCGTCCATCGGCATCGGGTTTCATAAACTGCATCATCTCAAAATCATGGTCAAAGTTGGAGACTTTTTGAACTACATCCAGTAACCGGAGCACAACCGTTACGCGCTAGCTGTGGTGACGTGAGATAAGTGTGTTTCTTGGGTTAGCGTGGTTGTTAACGGCCCACCAAACTAAATGTAGCCAACCAATCAATGTGGCACCTGCTTTACAAACAATACGACTGGGGTACCAAACAAAGTTCACAACATGGCTCAAGTATCGTTTCCACGTGACCACACTCCCCAGCGCCTGTCCTAGGAGCTCCAAAATCATCCTGGGCTACCAATCACACTCCAAAAGCCTGAGAGATGCCACCATCATTACAAGCAAGTAGAACACAAATCCCATCAAGCCTGTGAATCCCTAGATTCTAGCAACAACTCCACTAATGATTGACAAAAATGTACGGCTATAAGGTAGAAGAAATTCTTCGTAGTTAGGAAACATATCAGTGTACATATGTTTTGTCAAATATTTGGAAATATGGAAAATTGCAGGCGAGTTCTTCGGTGCTTTCCCAAAGTTTTCTTTTTGCGCAAAAATTAAAGCATGCAATGGCTATGATTAGATGTGCTAACACACCAGATATTTCTATTTAAACGGTATTTTCGTCGGTTCACGTCAGCTCGGCCTGCCCCTCCGTTCTTCTCCTGTTCGCCTAGCACGAGCACGAGGCCGCTCGGACTCTCCTCCAACGCCCCAGCGCTACTCCTAATCTCGAATGCCGTCGCCACCCATGCTCTTCCTCCTGCGCTCGCGGCACGACCTCCTGCGACCCTGGGGCCGGGACTTCGTCGCGCCCCAAGTGCTCATGTTTCGACGCCACGCCCGGTACCACCTCTAACGCCATCCTCCTCCAACACTGCTCTCATCTACCTCCAATGTAACCTCTTCCATGGCCTCAGAAAGGTGCATTCTTCAATTTAATCTGGATGATAACAACTCAACAAGTATTTGAAGGTAGTCCAACATCATCGGATTTAGAGAAGAGCTAAGTTACCATTTGGCTAGCTCGTTTGTCCTTCAACTTTTTCTTTTTCTTTACAAGATTGGAAATCCGATATGGTAGTGTCAAAGAAATCAATCCAATTAATGTTTTGTGCTCACTGCTCAGGGTAGATCATCCAAAATTGCCTAGTAAGCTCTTGGCACATACATAGTGGAAACTTCCCAATAAGTACTAAACGAACCATTCTAATAAAATCAATCATCAGTGAATACCATAGGCCTTAAGGATGACAAATTTGTAGGGGACATCTATTGATGTCGACATGTATTGAATGAAAATTTGACCATGATTCGGGAGCTCGCTAATAGCTTCAACATCTTCGGCTGCAAGAACTATCTTTTTGTTTCTATGGTAACAACTTTCCGTATAGGATTAAATATTGTTATCATAACTTTATTAACACTAGACGCATCTTCATGCATTTTGCTTTGAGGTAACAACATATTCCCCACTCTTCCACTTTGGATACAAGAGCATGCCACTTCTCCCATGAGCGAGGTATGTGTAAAAAAAATATGGAACTGGATTAGCATAGTCCAATGGGCTTTGGACTTTCTTTGGTTATATAATTGGACTGGACCTCATTGGATTTGGATATGAGTGGACATAAGGTTCAAAATAGACGGGTGGACATTGGACCTAAAGAGTGGATAGTCTGAAATCCACTAGACATGTGCTTTGTGCATACACACCCCATTCATCGGTCTCCGTGGCTGCTCATTTTTGCCGTCGGTGGGAGTCCGGTCTCTTCGAGCTCCAGATCTCCTACGTGTCGAGGACGACGAGGGCCACCAGACCTGCACGCCTTCCACCCCACACCCCGCTCCAGCGCAGGAAGTAGCGACCGCGCAGCCGTCCCCAAAATAGCAGGCACCCGCTGGTCATCTCTAGCAGGGAGCAAGCGGACGGAATTCCTGCGGCCACCTCTAGGTAGGGGAGTGAACGGCCGGAGTACCCGGAGACGGCGAGTGCTTCGTACTCCCATTTAGCTGCGGAGGTCGGGGACTCGAGGTCAACGTGGGCATGGGGATGGGGATGCAGCCGACCACCGGTGATATAGGAGCACGTGGATAGGGAATTAAAACCGTCGGCGATGACAGGCACCCTGCCCCTACGTGTTTGGGAGATCGCCGGGTAGGCGGGACAATGCAGCACGACGCCGGCTGGTCGCGATCGAGATTTTTGTCAGTGTGCGGATCGGGAGGGAGGTTGAAGAGAGGGAGACGTGAGTGTTAGATTGTATTTACACTAGAACTGTATTGTAATTGTACCGGCCCCTGGGCTCCTGTAAATATACATGGTACCTCACGGTTTACGTCTGTGGCTTCTCTCCAAACCTTTCTACATGGTATCAGCCTCCCCTCGATCCCTAAACCCTAGCCGCCGCCTCCTCGGCCGCCGTCGCCACTAGGTCAGGCCGCCGCCGCCACTAGCCCACCCCACCCTTCCGATGTGATGTCGTTCCCCGCCCTCACCGATGGGACCAACGACGCCCCTGCCGCCGCCGCCCTCGTCCCCGTCGGCGGCACACCTTGCCACGTCGGCCCCATCGTCCTCTCCTTCGTCACCGTTAACTACACCAAGTGGTGCATCTACATGCGCACTTCCCTCGGTCGCTCCGGCTACCTCGGCCACGTCAATGGCACCACGCCTGCTGCTCCCACCGACGACGGCTGGTGCACCGCCGACTACACTGTACTCAATCACCTCCATGCCACCATCGACGAAGACGTTGTGGACATGATCCTCGCGGTGAATCAGACCGCGCGTCAGCTATGGCTGGAGGCTCGCGATCTCTTCACCGTGAACAAGGCGAACAAAGCCATCTACCTCGACAATGACTTTCGCCAGCTTCTGCAGGGGGGCCAGATGACCCACAAGTATAGGGGGTGTATCGCATTATTTTCAAGGGAAGTGAAACCCAATTTATTGATTCGACACAAGGGGAGCCAAAGAATATTTATAAGCCTTAAAAACTGAGTTGTCAATTCAGCTGCACCTGGAAACAATCTTGCTCACAACAGTTTATCAGTAGCAACAGTTTTGTAGTAGGAATAGCAAAGTAGCAACGGTAGTAAAGTAAAGGCAGTAGTAACAACAACAGTAAATAGTGGGATTCGAGTGCGGTAGGCATAGGGATGGATGGACGGGCGTTGCATGGATAAGAAAATTCACATAGCAATCAGAACATTGGGTAATTGCAGATAAATAAGATAAAGCATCCAAGTACTAGACAATCCTAGGCATGTGTTCCATATATAGTCATATGTGCTCGCAATGAGAACTTGCACAACATCTTTTGTCCTGCCAGCCCGTTTGCAGCGGGGCCTCAAGGGAACTACTGGCAATTAAGGTGCTCCTTTTAATACAGCACCGGAGCAAAGCATTAACACTCCGTGAACACATGTGATCCTCACATCAAAGCCATTCCCTCCGGTTATCCCGATTTCTGTCACTTTAGGGCCATTGGTTCCAAACAACAACGTGTGTATACAACTTGTAGATAAGACCAAAAACAATACTATCATAATGAATCAATAACATGTTCAGATCTGAAATCATGGCACTCGGGCCCTAGTGACAAGCATTAAGCACAACAAGTCGCAACAAAGTCATAAAGCACTAATAAAAGATACTAGGCACCATGCCCTAACAATCGGATACCATTACATGAACAATCTCATCCAATCCCTACCATCCCCATAGCCTACAGCGGGGGATTACTCACTCATGGATGGGAGAAACATAGATGGTCCATGGAGAAGCGATGGTGATGATGATGGCGATGATCTCCTCCAATTCCCCGTCTCGGCAGGGTGCCAGAACGGAGTTTTTGGTGTTGTTTCGTGGAATCTGGTGGTGGCGGCGAAGCGGAACTCCTTCTGGAAAAATGTCAAATCCCCTGGAGTTTTTAGGTCAGAAGGCTCCTTATAGGCGAAGAGAGAGGCCGAGGGGGTGCCTGGGGGGCCCACACCACCCCCTGGCGCGGCCTGGCCTGGCCCGCGCCACCAGGTGGTGTGGCCACCCCCTGGCTCTTCTCCGTCTCGTATTCTGGCTCCTGGAGTCTTCGGGTGAAATAGGATTTTTGGCATATTTTCCGGGATTTTTCCTGATAGTTGATTTTCTGTACAAAAAGTAGACACCAAGGCAATTCTGCTGAAAACAGTGTCAGTCCGCGTTAGTTGTATCCAAATCACACAAGTTTAGAGGAGAAACAATAGCAAAAGTGTTCGGGAAAGTAGATACGTTTTGGACGTATCAACTCCCCCCAAGCTTAGCTTATTGCTTGTCCTCAAGCAATTCAGTTGAAAATTGAGTGCGATAAAAGAACTTTCACGAACACATTTGCTTCATATGATGTAAATATTATCAGCAATGTGATCAACTACTTAGACAATTCATAATAAAGAGTATGCAACCAAGTCTACTTAATAGTCATTGCAAGCCATGAAGAGATTCCAACTCAAAAATAATAAGTAGCACGAGGTACAAACATAAGCAACATTACAATGCTCATAAAAAGGTATGATAGAGTGGTATCTCGCTTGCCTTTGATTATGAATGTCAAGGCACCTCTAAAGTTCAAGTGCTGACTAGAAGTAAAGATATCAAGGATTCAAGCATCAAAGTCATAACACAAATAATCAAGTAATGGGACAAACACAAAGAATGACAACTATGCTCTCAAGAAAGTGCTCAAAGAATATGTGGAGACTAAACAAGTAGAAGAAAAGGTTTTGAATGAATTTGAAAGGCTTCCAAATGTTGAAAGTATGGTACTCATTATCTTTGAGCTCTCATTGCCCCTATCATAAGCATCTTTAATGTGGTTAAGGTGAAAGTGACACAACTAAGAGGATATGCTTGACAAGTTATAAATCGAAGTCTCATGCCCCTTACTTACAAAGACCGAACCTCATGCTACTCAACTTCAGTCACAAGTAAGCTCTTCTCATTGTAAGTATATACGTATCATAGAGAACCACCAACGGGGTACCCATTGCACATGACATGGGAGCTATCCCATAATCAAAATGACAAGGCAAGCAGACAATGAGCATCTCAGCGATCTTTTTATTTACTATGTGCATAGATTTTTATTGAGGATGCTTCATAGAATGCTCATTATGGTTATGCTGCAAGTTTCCACCATGATTAGGCATGGCTTAGGCTAGCGGCCCAGGCGTTTCTCTAACATACATACAAACTCCATGATCTTATAAGTTCCACTTTTATTTCACACCGCCGGGATCCATAAGCAAAAGAACATGATATCAACTAGGTACTAAGTACCAATGAAGTGTTGAAAGCGGTCCCCATGATACATGGTTCTGCTAACTTCAACTCATAAAGTGCAAGCATATACGCAACAAAGAAGGACGCAATAGTTCAGGTTTATTAAGTGCAAGAAAATAAAGTGTGCCATCAAGTTCGTGAGAGCTTTACTAACTAACTTTATCATAACAAGCAAACATTTTATCTGGAAGAAAACAAGGCATATTGAATATGCACGGAAGTAGCAAATGATGCTAATGGGTAGGTATGGTGGACACTTTGGAAATATTTGGTTTAGGGAGTTGAAAACTTGAGTAAAATACTCAGTGAAAGTGAAGGCTAGCAATAGTAAGGGAGCGACCAATGAGAGAGCAATAGCTGTCATTATTATGCTTGCAACAAAACAGGACAACTCATGGCATGAAAGTGATTCAAGATCCTCAAGACAAAATAATTCATCAAGGCTCAACTGATTATTACAGTCATGTGCATGCGTGAGCATGTGCCAAGTCAATTCAAATGAAACATTCAGAGGAGGATACCACGGTGTCATACCGATTTATGAATAGAGCAATGCAAGCAGACATTCATAAGACATGCTACAAACGATTAGCGAGCTAGAGCTAATCATAAGAAAGCAAGAACTACTAAGCATCCAAAGATAACATACACCCTACATGAATGGACTAAGCATGCCCACAGTGATGAGTATATGTACAAAAAATGAAAAAAAATAGAGTTCGTTACCAGCCTCTTACCGCGCCTCAAGTTGTCATTAATCCTTATTATTGCTCTTCACTTGTGTGGCTTGAATAATAATATGAGACCAATAATCCACTGAGGACTGCTCAACCCTGTAGCAAACTCATAAAAACCAAAGAAGAACGACAAATATTTTTGTTGTTTTTGATTTTTAAACAAGAACCAAAAGGGAAAAACAAGCAAAGCAAAATCTTTTTGGGTTTTCGAATAGTTCAAACAAAGCAAAAAGGGAAAAACAAACTAGGGCAAAAAGAAGAAGCAAACCAAAGAGAAACAACAGAAATATTTTTGGTCTTTTTGTGTTTTAGAAAGCAAAAGCAAAGAAAGAACGAAAACTAAAAAGAGAACGAAAACATAAATATACAAAGTACCGACGCAACATGATATGGAGATGAGTGCGGTGTCGGCGTACCTCCCCCCAAGCTTAGACTTTTGGCCTAAGTGGGTATCAATCCATGTACAAATAGGGGTTCCAAGCGGGCGTATCTTGGTAAGAATGGTCGTAGCTGGGCCCATGAGAAGAAGAAGAAGATCCCCAATCATAAGCGGGCTGCTGATATGAAGATTCTCCCTCATTCGAGGGTTGGACCGAATCATCCGTGACCTCCCTTCTAGTGTCCTGCTCCTATTGGGAGAGCTCTCCCAAGTACGTGTCAAGCTCCTCCTCAGTGAGGGACCATCCTTCCCTGTTATCAAGGTTAAACAAAACAGGTGCAGGCAAAATAACAACACGCTCGGACTTGCTCTTTCTCCAACCAGCTTTGAGAAAGGTTATTTCATAAGATAACTCACTCATACTAGCCCACGAGGAAACAAATTTATGCTGTATCATGGAATTAAGATCAAGCCTTTCTATGGGAAACTGTAGGTCTAGATGATGAGGCACTAAACCATGCAATGCTAGTAAACGAGAAGCAATGAGGCCTCCACAAATTCCACCTTTCTCACGGTTAGCAGCAAGACGGAAAGCTATCAAAGCACCTAAGTTGTAAGACCTATCTCGTTTAAGAGCAGCAGAGATAAATGCTAGATCAAACGAAGATAACTTATTGGCAGTTTTCCTAGCAAGAACACATTTGGCAATAAAGTAGGCAAAGTAGCGAATGGAGGGAAGATGAATGTTACGGATTTTTCCACTCTCTTTCGAGAAGCTGCTCCCTTGGCAAATTTCAGCGTATAAATCCATGAGTGGTTCAGGTCTCTCCTTGATCTTTCTACATGATCCCCATTGAGGTACCTTAATAGCTGCACAAAAATCATCAAGAGGAAGGTTGACAGCAATATTGTAAATTTTGTAATGGACCATGGGGTTAGGCAAAGAGTGACTAAATTGGAAGTCCCGCACCACAGACATGGTTAGCATCACAAATTGACAAGGTTCATCTTCCAAAAAGTGCTCTAACCCTGCATTAGAAACCAAAGTGTGGAAATCTTGTAGAATTCCTGCAGCTCTCATGAACTCAGAGCATGGATAAATGGAGGGAAAAACTTCCTCCTCCCGGTGGACCTTCATGACATCAGGCACCCAAAGCTCATGTTGGTTTAGGTGGTCGTCACTCATCTTCTATTCTGAAATTTAAACACCTATTAAACAAGTGATTGTAAAGTAAATATAATGAAGGATTCTACTCATAGGGACTTGCAAATGGCCTAAACATGCATTAAAACTATATCTCTAAGCATCAAACAAGCTTACAAGCTCTCATAACCATTCACCTACAGCAGCAAAATACTTAAGATATAATCCACTAAACACAAATCTACTTGGACAAGGGGAGGAGTCACATACCAGGGAACAAATGCTCCAAATTTCAGCAAGAAAAAAGGGTTGAGCAAGGAGATCGAAAAAATCGAGAGCAAGCACATCAAGAACGCGATTTTGAGCAATGAACTGGAACTTACTCGGGAGAGAGAAGAAAGTGGCAGGTGAGAGAGTTAGTGGGGGGCCAGGGGTGGCCCACACCAGGGCATGGCGCCACCCAGGGCTGGCCGCGCCACCATGTCGTGTGCCTGCCTGGTGGGGCCCCTTGGTACCTCCCAGGTACTCCTCTGCCCCTTTTTTCACGTAAAAATTTAATATGAATTTTCTGGAATTTTTCGAGACACTATTTTTGGGTATCTAACAGACAGATTTTTTTTTCTTTTGGAAACATGATGCAAGGACAAAAGAAGTCTAGAACTACAGAAGTTCTAAGACACTCTAACATGCAAGCAACTAACAACAAAAGGAAAACTAAACGAAAGCAAAAACTAAAAATGCAAAGGGTAGAAATAAACAGAGATAATCATAATGAAAGCATTGTTTTGTTCAATGGAATCCTTTTGTTAACAAGGTTGATCAAGTCTTGATACCAAAACAGTTGCATATGAGACAAAACTTTGTATTCCACTAATGATTATGTTACCTCAACCTTGATAGCAATGGTTCCAATCATAATAGTTTCAAATTTTTCTCTTGGTATGGGACAATATATTTCTCCAACTTGAATGCCTTCAACATGTTCAATTGAATTCAACCCATAAGTTCTTTCAATCTTCTTAGGGAAATAGACAGTATGTTCCTTGTCATTAACATTGAAGGTCACCTTTCCTTGATTACAATTGATAACAGCTCCTGCAGTATTAAGAAAAGGTCTCCTAAAAATAATAGACATATTATCATCTTTAGGCATTTCAAGCACAACAAAGTCAGTTAATATCAAGCAATTATGAGCCACTTGAACAGGTACATCCTCACATACACCCACAGGAATAGTGGTAGATTTATCAGCCATTTGCAAAGATATATTAGTTGGTATTAATTTTTCTAGTTGAAGCCTCTTATAGAGAGAGAAAAGCATAACACTAACTCCAGCTCCCAGATCACACAAAGCAGTTCTAACATAACTTTTCTTAATAGATCAAGGGATAGTTGGAATCCCTGGGTCTCCAAGTTTCTTAGGAACCTTACCATTGAAAGAATAATTAGCAAGCAAAGTAGAAATTTCTTCATTAGGGATCTTCCTTTTATTCGAGACAATATCCTTCATATACTTTGATTAAGGAGGCAATTTAATAGCATCAGTCAAAGGAATTTGCAAGAATGAAGGTTTCATCCACTCACAAAACTTATTATAGTGTTCATCTTCCTTTGACTTGTGTTTCTTATCAGGGAAAGGCATAGGTTTTTGGACCCAAGGCTCTCTTTCACTACCATGTTTCTTAGCAATAAAATCTTCTTTGGTGTATTTAGTATTCTTAGTGTGGTTTTCAAGTTCTTCTTCAACTTTTTCTTCATTAGGAACTTCATTTTCTTCATTACCACTTTCAGTTTCAACATCAGAGATAGATATACTATTAGGATCTATAGCAGGTTCAGAGGGTTCTACAACAGTTTTATGTTTCTTTTTCCTTTTCTTACGAGTAGAACCTCTATTTTCAGCTTGTTGAGAATCCTGCTCAATTCTTTTGGGATGTCCCTCAAGATATAGAGGATCCTGGATAGCAGCACCACTTCTAGTTCTAATTTCATAAGCATGTTTTTCTTTAGCAGCATTAACTAGCAAGTCGTTTTGCACTTTAACGAGTTGGTCTATTTGAGTTTGAACCATTTGAAAGTGTTTAACAATCATTTTAACATAATTAGAGGTTCTTTCCACAATATCTTTCAACTCAACAATAGCTCTAGTGTTTTCCATTAGATGATTTTGCACCCTTTTATTAAAGTTATCTTGCTTAACAATAAAGATATCGAATTCTTCTAAGCATTGATCTAGAGGTTTAGAGTAAGGGATATCACCTTCATCAAAGTGTTGGAGAGAGTGTACCTCAATAGTGGATGAGTAGTGAATAGGCTTACATAATTCTTCATAGGAGGTAAATTCTTGACATCTGCAGCTTTAATTCCCCTCTCCTTAAGACATTTCTTAGCTTCCTTCATCACTTCATCATTTAATTCAATAACTTCCCTCTTCTTTGATGTTGGAATAGGTACCGGAATAGATAGTTCAGGTACAATTACTTCAGGTATAGCTTGTTTAGGAGGAGTCCAATATTCATAGTTCTTACTTATTTTAGCCATTAATTTCTCAGCTTCCTTAGGAGTCCTATTCCTGAAAACACAATCAGCACAACTACCTAGGTATGTCCTAGATTCCTCAGTTAGTCCATTATAAAATATATCAAGAAGCTCATTCTTAGGTAATGGACTTCCAGCTTGTGCATGAATCAAAGCGCAAAACCTTGCCAAAGATTCAGGCAATACCTCTTTTTCTCCCTGTTTAAAATCGAAAAGTTTCTGCAAAATAGCATGTCTAGAACTAGGAGGAAAATATTTATGCAGGAAAGTACTAATCAAGCACTCAGGGCTATCAATAGATCCAGGAGGCAAGTTACTAAACCAAGTTTTAGCTTCTCCTTTCAATGAAAAGGGGAAGATCTTGGCAACAAAGTAAGTACGCATCTTAATATCATTAGAAAACAAGCCACTCATGGTAGAAAGTTCATTCATATGTGCTACCGCACTTTCATTCTTAGTCCCACAAAAAGGTTCTTTCTCGACAATATCTATGTGAGATAGATCGAGAGAGAAATCATAATTTTCATCCATAATGTTTATGGGAGAAGCAGCAAACATAGCAACAGGAGACAATTTGGGTCTAATAGTACGCCTCTCAAGGAGACTCTTAGCAGCGCTCCTATCATGGGTGTTCTTACATTTTTTAATAAATTCATCGGTCATCTCAACATAACCATCTTCAATATCATAACTTTCACTAGACTCAGGTGAACTAACAGGTGTGGTAGAGTCTTCATTAGGAGTTTCGGTATTTCCAGCTATAGTTCTAGCAATCGTAGCATCTAGGAAAGGACCTAATGAACCACTCTTATCAAGCACAGTAGAAGCAGCATCATAAGCATCAGAAGTTTCAGATTCAGCAGTAGTAGCAGTGTGTGTAGTATGTGTATGTGGTGGTGTAACGAGCTTACTTATAACAGACGATGAATCAAGAGCAACAGAGGTGTTTAGAACCGTACCTCTTCTTGTAGTGGATGGTAAAATAGGAACCTTTCCAACACGAGACTTACCCATGATGGATGGATAGCAGCGAACAATAGAGAATCTAAGTGAACTTGATAAACAGAGATATGCTCCCTAACAACGGCGCCAGAAAATAGTCTTGATGACCCAAAAGTATAGGGGGTGTATTGCAGTATTTTCGAGGGAAGTGAAACCCAATTTATTGATTCGACACAAGGGGAGCCAAAGAATATTTATAAGCCTTAACAACTGAGTTGTCAATTCAGCTGCACCTGAAAACAATCTTGCTCACAACAGTTTATCAGTTGTAGTAGAAATAGCAAAGTAGCAACAGTAGTAAAGTAAAGACAGTAGTAACAATAACAGTAAACAGTGGGATTCGAGTGCGGTAGGCATATGGATGGATGGACGGGCGTTGCATGGATAAGACAATTCACATAGCAATCAGAACATAGGGCAATTGCAGATAAATAAGATAAAGCATCCAAGTACTAGACAATCCTAGGCATGTGTTCCATATATAGTCATACGTGCTCGCAATGAGAAGTTGCACAACATCTTTTGTCCTGCCAGCCTGTTTGCAGCGGGGCCTCAAGGGAACTACTAGCAATTAAGGTGCTCCTTTTAATAGAGCACTAGAGCAAAGCATTAACACTCCATGAACACATGTGATCCTCACATCAAAGCCATTCCCTCCGGTTATCTCGATTTCTGTCACTTTGGGGCCATTGGTTCCAGACAACAACGTGTATATACAACTTGTAGGTAAGACCAAAACCAATACTATCATAATGAATCAATAACATGTTCAGATCTGAAATCATGGCACTCAGGCCCTAGTGACAAGCATTAAGCATAACAAGTCACAACAAAGTCATAAAGCACTAATAAAAGATAGTAGGCACAATGCCCTAACAATCGGATACCATTACATGAACAATCTCATCCAATCCCTACCATCCCCATAGCCTACAGCAGGGGATTACTCACTCATGGATGGGAGAAACATAGATGGTCGATGGAGAAGCGATGGTGATGATGATGACGATGATCTCCTCCAATTCCCTGTCCCGGCAGGGTGCCAGAACGGAGTTTCTGGTGTTGTTTCGTGGAATCTGGTGGTGGCGGCGGAGCGGAACTCCTTCTGGAAAAAGGTCGAACCCCCCGGAGTTTTTAGGTCAGAAGGCTCCTTATAGGCGAAGAGAGAGGCCGAGAGGGTGCCTGGGGGGCCCACACCACCCCCTGGCGCGGCGTGGCCTGGCCCGCGCCACCAGGTGGTGTGGCCGCCCCTGGCTCTTCTCCGTCTCGTATTCTGGCTCCTGGAGTCTTCGGGTGAAATAGGATTTTCGGTATATTTTCCGGGATTTTTCCTGATAGTTGATTTTCTGCACAAAAAGTAGACACCAAGGCAATTCTGCTGAAAATAGCGTCAGTCCGTGTTAGTTGTATCCAAATCACACAAGTTTAGAGGAGAAACAATAGCAAAACTGTTCGGGAAAGTAGATACGTTTTGGATGTATCAGGGCCTCTCCATCCACGATTACTGTCGCCGTCAGAAGCACCTCGTCGACGTGCTCTCCAACAACGACTCCTCGTGAGCGACCGCGCCCTCGTCCTCAACACCCTGTGTGGTCTCGGTACCCGCTTCGCCTCCGCCGCCACGGTCATCTCCATGACCGACCCGCTGCCCACCTTCCTCCATACTCAGGTGATGCTCCTGATGGAGGAGATGCAGCAGGCCAACACGGCGGCCAACTCCGCCTCCACCGTCCTGGTCGCTCAGGCCCGCGGCCCCGCCTCTCCATGTCTCGGCCCTGGCTGCCGTGGCAACGGCCTCACCCCTAGCACGGCTCCTGAGAAGGGCAAAGCAGCGACCAAGCCGAAGGGGTGCAACAATGGTCGCCAAGGTGGGGGCGCCACCCAGACCACCCATGCAGCCGCCCCCGCTGGCCCGTGGGTCTGCTTCTCCTCGGGGGCTGGCCAGTGGTGCGCCCCCTCCTCTGGACAGGGCATCCTTGGCCCCCGGCCTCAGGCGTACACCGCCACCGCGTCGTCGACCTCGACACCAACATGGGACAACTCGGCCCTCATTGCTGCCCTCAACAACCTCGCGCTTCAGTAAGGTGGCTGGGTCATGGACTCCGGCGCCTCCTCGCACATGACCAACGGAGATGGTAACTTGACTCATTCATCCCCTCTTCGTACTCCCCACTTCATCACCGTCGGTGACGGCACCGCCATCCCTATTTCTTCTTCTGGTTTCATCTCCTTTTGCACACCTTCCGGTCACGTCTTTAGACTCAACCATGTCCTTCTAGTACCGCACATTATTTTTAATTTGCTTTTTGTTCGCAATTTTACCCGCGATAACATACGTTCCATTGAGTTTGACACTTTGGTTTCTCTGTGAACGACCTAAAGATCCGTCGCATGATTCTTCGTTGTAATAGTGACGGAGATCTCTACACCTTTCCTGGGAGGAGCAGCTTTCGTCGTTCTTCCTCTGCCGCCTTGGCCATCACTGCCACCGCCGATTTATGGCACCAACGTCTTGGTTACCTTGGTCATGATGCCATGTCGGCTCTTCAGCGTCTAGATTTTATCAAGTGTAATAAATTTAGTCATGCTCGGGTGTGTCATGCATGTCAACTTGGCAAGCACGTTCGTTTACCGTTCAGTCATTCTACTACAGCGTCTAGTGCCATCTTCGATTTGATACATTGTGATTTGTGGACATCTCCAATTATTAGTACCTCTGGTTTTCGATATTATCTTGTTATTGTCGATGACTTCTCACACTTTTATTGGTCTTTTCTGTTGCGTCAAAAATCATGTGCTGCACGTACTCTCGAAAACTTTTTTCACTTACGTGTGCACGCAGTTTGGTGTTACTATTCGCTCTCTCCAAACAGACAACGGTACCGAGTTGCTCAACAAAATTGTTGATACTCTTCTCACCACCCACGAAACCGCATTGTGGTTGTCATGCCAATACACTTCCCATCAAAATGGCAAGGTTGAGCGTGCCATATGTACCATTAATGACACTATGTGCACCCTTATGTTTCAGGCTCACGTCCTAGCTCATCTCTAGGCTGAGGCTGTAGCTACTGCCACTTATCTCCTAAACCGCTGTCCTAGTACAGCCATAAAATCCCAAGTTCCATACACACGTCTCCATGGTCATCCTCCCTCTTACACTGATCTTCGTGTTTTCGGTTGTCTTTGTTATTCTAACATCGCGTCCACCGCTCCCCACAAGCTTAGTGCATGTTCCATGGCATGTGTCTTCCTTGGGTACCCCTCTAACCGTCGTGGTTATCGCTGCTATAATCCTGTTACCGGAAAAATTCTCGTCTCGCGCCATGTTCTCTTCGATGAGATTGTTTTTCCCTTTCAGTATGTAGCATCATCGTCCGCGCCTGAGCCACATGCGCCACCTGTGCCACGCCGCCTAGACGACCTCTTCGGAACACCGATCGTGCCCCCACCGAGTGCCCCTGCACCGACCCCGAGCACCCCTGGACCGCCCGCCTCGTCGCCGACTCGCCCTGCCGGGTCCGCTGCCACGGCAGAAAATGCGGCATTTTCTATGCCGCGGGAGGAATTCCAGTCGTTTCTCTACCACGGCAGACCTCTACCGCGCCACATGCGCGCCCTAAGCAGGCTACTGTTGTTGTTGCCTCGACGGCTTCCTCCAGTGGGGCACCCGCCCTTCCGCAGACGCGCTCCGGACGCCAAGTGCGTCCCGTGGACAGGCTGAATCTCTCAGTCGTGGACTCTGTCATGGACACCGTCCCCACTAGTTTCTGCCAGGCGATGCAGGATCCTCAGTGGCGAGCTGCCATGTCCGCTGAGTACCAGGCTCTCGTTGACTACTTGACAACAACACTTGGTCTCTCGTTCCTCGTCCTCCGCGCGCCAACGTGGTCATCGGCAAGTGGATCTATCATCAGAAGTTCCACTTTGATAGTACTCTCGCCCGCAACAAGGCGTGATGGGTCGTTTGTGGGTACTCTCAGTGCCCCGGCATCGACTACGAGGAGACTTTCAGTCCTGTTGTCAAGCCCGCTACGATCCGGCTCGTTCTTCATATTGTTGTCTCTAGCCCTTGGCCCATCCGGCAGCTTGATGTCAAGAATGCGTTTCTTCATGGCTCACTGGATGAAGTGGTCTACTGTCAGCAGCCTCCTGGCTTTGTTGACGAGTCTCGCCCGGATCATGTTTGTTGCCTCCACAAGTCCTTGTACGGCTTGAAGCAGGCTCCTCGTGCGTGGTACCACTGGTTCACCTCGTACATCGCAACTATGAGATTTGTTGCTTCAGCCACGGACACCTCCCTGTTTGTCCTCCGTTCTGGGGCCGACACGACGTACTTGCTGCTCTACGTGGATGACATCATTGTCACCGCTTTGTCGACGAGATTTCTTCAGGGGCTCCTCACGCGTTTGCACAGCGATTTTGCTATGACTGATCTCGGGGATCTCCACTACTTCCTAGGCATTGCGGTCAGCTGCTCCTCGGCTTGTTTCTATCGCAGTGACAGTATGCCTTGGATGTTCTTCAGCGTGCTGGCATGACAGACTGTCACCCCTCGCCTACACCGGTTGACACGTCCTCGAAGCTCTCCACCTCCGATGGCAAGCTCCTCTTCGATGCCACCGACTATCGGAGTCTCGCTGGTGCCCTTCAGTATCTCACACTGACGCGCCCCGACATCTTCTATGCGGTTCAACAGATCTGCCTCCACATGCATGCTCTGCGCACGTCTCACTTGGCTCTCATGAAACGTGTTCTTCGGTACATCCGTGGTACACTGGAGTTTGGTATACAGCTCCATGCATCATCGTCGACCTCCCTAGTGGCCTACTCCGACACCGACTGGGCCGACTGCCTGGACTCACGCCGCTCCACCTCCGGTTACTGCGTCTACTATGGTGATAGTCTCATCTCATGGTCCTCCAAGCGCCAGACCACCATGTCCCGTTCATCTGCAGAGGCTGAGTACCGCGCTGAGTGTTGTTGGCTCTGCCAGCTACTCCAGGAACTCCATCACCCCATGAGCTCCGCCACAGTTGTCTACTGCGACAATGTGTCCGCCATCTACATGTCCTCGAATCCGGTGCAACACAAACGTACCAAGCACATCGAGATCGACATACACTTCATCCGAGAGAAGGTGTTCTTGGGAGAGGTCTGTGTTCTACATGTTTCTTGGTCCTACCAGTTCGCGGATGTCATGACGAAGGGATTGCCGAGTCAGCTCTTCCTCGACTTTCGGTCCAGTCTCAACGTCCGAGAACCTCTCGCTGGGACTGTGGGGGGTGTTAAATTGCATATATTGTATTTATAGTAGGACTGTATTGTAATTGTACCGGCATCTAACCTCCTATAAATATACATGGAACCCCACGGTTTACGTGTGTGGCTTCCCCCAAACCCTTCTAGAGTGAGTAGGGACAGGTGCGGTTGGGAGGACACGCTTGCTAGAGGTGTATGTATATATGTATAATAATCGTGGTTAGTTAAAAGATTATTAAGGTCCAATGGACCTTGGATATCCAATAGTATAGCTGGTTGGATTTGGATGGATTTGGGATTTAGGCAATACAACGTGGACTGGAGCTGGATCACACCAGGTGAGATTGGGCGACCGATTGGACATCACGTTTTGGACCTGGACCTTGATCCAATTCTAGGTTAGTCCCATATATGACATCTCACATAGGCACACACATCTTTTCACCAAGAAGTGGTATGACATTGTATTCCAAATTTAATCACATCCAACGCAACAAACTAGAAGAGTGGGTAATAGGTTGTTACCTCAAAGAAAAAAGCATTAAGATGCATCCAGGATTAATAAAGTTTGTTATAACAACATTTGATCCCATCCGAAAAGTGTTCACCATAGGAACAGAAGAAATAACTCTTTCAAGCTATTATTGGACACTAGAAACGTGGCCAACCTTTTCATTCGGTAGATGTTGACACATCAATGGATGTCCCCTCCAAATTTGTCACCCAAGTACAAATATGAATTGGTGATGATCTAATAGCAGCCAATGAGGCTAATGGCACCGCTGATGATGATTTTATTACAAGGAACCTTTTAGTACTTCTTGGCACGACGTTAATGCCAGTTGCAACTACTATGTGCCAAGAGCTTACTATGCAATTGTCGATGATCTACTCCAAGCACAGAACATTAACTTGATTTGTCCGACGCTGCCATATCTGATCTCCAATCTAGTAAAAAAGAAAAGGTAAAGGCCAAACAAGCTAGCCAAATGTCAGCTTAGCTCTTTTCCGGTCGCTAAACTACCTCAAAATACTTGCTGAATTGTTATCACCAGATTAAAGTGAACACACTTTTTTAAGGCCAAGGAACAGGTGGTGCCTCTGAGGTCGCGTTGTGGGTATGCAGGAGGTCGTGTGGCGGAGCTCTGGAGAAGAATCTGAGCAGATGTGGTTTCATTTTCATGCAAAAAAAGAACTGTTGGAAAGCACCTAAGCAGCCTATCTAATTTGCAAATAGGACATCATGAGTTCATTCATAAATCCTAAGGGAGTTCCGGCATGTTCATGATTATTATAATTCTTTGGACCTACTAAAAGTCTAAAACAAGTGTAAACATTCAACTGGTCTTGGATTGCACTTATATACTCCCTCCGTCCAGAAATAAGTGACTTCCATTTGTCTAGATTTACATGTGTCTGGACACGTTTTAGTATATAGATACATGCGAATCTATACAAATCCAAATCATTTATTTCTGAACGGAGAGAGTAGATTTGACCCTACGGCTGCAGTACTCATTTGTTTAGTCTATTCCTCGGGTCAACCAAAATAAAGCATTTCTAGTTTCCATTACAATCCGAGTGTCAGGGTCCACTTGGCCCAGCCCAACACTCGGTCTAAATTCTAGACGTTTATATGCACACAGCCCAACTATAAGAGAGCGCCCACTCCATCCAAAAACCCGGACTGAAAGAAATAAGGAATCTCTCCTTTATAAGATGGGTGTAGCCTCCTTTCGTATGCGAGGTGGGACTAAACTTCGTGTAGCCTCACCGGTCAACAGCAGCCTAACACCGAAGAGCTCCATTTATGTTTCATCGAAGCGTTGCATGCAGGATTCATAAATCAAACACACCAATTTAACCTAGGTAAATTTTCTAGTAACATAAAGAAGGGAATGTTTCACTATGTGCGCCTTTTTTATGCCGAGGCTAGAAGTATCTCTCTCTTCCACTTGCGTTACAAAATCCTTTTTTTTTCCTCTATGAACACACAGATCTAAAATTGCGGGGTTGCAGCGAGACAAGTTTACTACTCCCTCCCTTCCAAACTAGTAATTGACTTGAGTTAATTAATTTGGAAGTAGTAGCTTTCACCCTATGCTCAACCTAGCAGGTCGCACAAATCCTGAGCAAAATTTGAAGGAATACGGACAAGCCCCTGCTGACCAACGTACAGATCGAATCCCAAATTCTGGTAGGGAGAAACGAGAGGGAGGAACCTGTAGTTAACGGATTTGACGTTGCTGGTGGGGCTCTCCACGTGAAAGATAGGCACTTCGTCGGAGATCCCGCCGCCGGCCGATGCCATGTCCCCCCTGATCTGCTCGGTTCAGAGCCGCCGGAGCATGCAAGTAAGGAGTGCGCGAGGTTGTCGCACCCTAACAGTTCAGACTACAAAATAACCTGAGTTCTTCGCATTTCCGTTTAGCTTGTACCGCATATGATTTTATTGAAGAACACGAGTTTAGTCGCTTTGGAGTAGATACCGCGTTATTGGCTATAGGATGGAAAACCTAGAATGCCTAGTTTCATTTTGTGTTTTCTGTTTTTTTTAGTAGAACATTTTGTCTTTTTTATGCTCCCTCTGTCCGGAAATAACTGATTTTTATTTGTCTAGATTTAAATGTATCTAAACGTATTTTAGTGTATAGATACATTCGAATCTAGACGAACCCAAATCGGTTACTTCTAGATGGAGGGAGTAATAATTTCGATAGTTTGGCAGGTCCAGATGACAAATTTGTGGAGCCGACCCCAGATGGAAGTGTCTCCAGTCCAGCACCAGCTCTTGAAACAGAGTCCTCTAAACTCTTTTTAGTGGCCGGAGTTAGTTCGAGACAGAGTGTCTAGTCCCTATGGATGATCCCGAGTCCAGTATCTGAACCATGCCAGATTGTGTTGACAATTTTGTTCTGAGGAACGAAATAAGAGGGCAATGAGCCCCCTTCTTAGAAAAGAAAACCCAATGACAGAACCAAATAAAGAAGCGACAAAAAATCAGAGCGGAAATTGGCCTCAGGGCAGAAAGACGAAACATCACACAACACATTTCATGATGAAACATCCAAACAAGAGGATGTCATGTTCCGGCATGCAGTCTATAAACACTTGACAACGAATTTGCCCTCTGGTGAAACAAGCACATCAGCAACACTGAAACAGTACCACGACTTCAGCAAACGCATACAAACTTCTACATGTATCTTTCACGGTCAAGCAGCTTCTGCAGTACAGCCTGAAAAGCAAGGAAATAGAAACACCATCATTTACAAAACTGTAACAACCCATCAATGTCTTCGTATTGAGAAATAAACAATGCCAGACAGAACAGACGGAATATGTTGCAGTCCAACCATGTGGACAGTGACTCACAGGGCAGGTTGTGTTTATCTTGAGGGATTCTGCGAGCTCACGAGAAGATATCAGAAGTTTGACAGGCCGATATTCAAGCGCCACATTTCTCCCTTTGGAGTCTGCAAAGGTAATCAACTCGCGGTCCAATAGATGCTCAAAAGCCTGCAGCAATAAAGCATGTGAATCTTTTGGACATTAAATACAGTAGGAAGTTTCAATAATTCTTGATAATGCTAATACTTACCCTGAAGCAAACAGTGGTTGCATACTTATCCGAAGTTTTGTAGGCATCCTGTATAGATCTGTACTCTGGCAGACAACCAGTTCATCAACCGTCAGTTTTTTTTCTAGGGCTAATTATAAAGGGAGTAGAGCAAATTATACCTTTCATTATAGAGTTGAAGTTGTACGAACTTTGCTCCTTATCTTCTAGTCTATTCATGCATACAAGTATGTACAGTTCCAAAATCGACAGATCTGCCATCAAAATGTAGTGGGATTGGCGTGATGCTATCGCAGTGTTGCAATGAAATATAATGAATACAAAATGGCAAAAATTGAGAGTGAGCTCAGAGCAACAGCAACAAATTTGTTGGTTTTCTTTTGCTGGGTAGCAAGGGGAACATGGCTTATTTGTTAATAGTTTTCTTAGCTATCTAGCTGTTTGTTTCTCTTTGGAGCCAGCTTCTTTTCTGGTTTGTTTTGTTACAGGCTATACTTGGTGTCATCTTGATGCTCTTCTTCTTGATACAAAGTGACATGCATTTAGATGTGTGTTAGAGAAAAAAATCATGCGGTTCGGAATGATACTTAGTAAAGAGCTGCCTTTGGAGTTTTATTTGTATAGTTTTCATCATTACGACTAGTGCTAGTCTAAGTGCAGGAAGTTAGGGCCAACTAAGAAAGTAGACCTTGCAAACTGTCCATCTTGGGTTGCCTCTGCATGGAGGAAAGCGCATTTGTAAAGCATTCCGTTGACAGAAGTCCAGATTCCATCTCCATATATGATACCACCCTGAAACTGAACAATTTCACATTCAGCTAATAACCCAAATCTTGTAACTGTGAAGAGGAAAAGAACCAAGGAAACTGCTGAAAAACCTACAGAAATCTCAAGATGTTGCTGGTTGTTGCATCGGCATCCGTGAGAGAGTTGAGAATTCCTGTAAACTTCCTACTGCCGAAAATGCTCTACGGCATATAGGATAACAAAAGTGTAACACAATTTGTTTTGCCATAATGGAACAATAGAAATATGCCTTAAGGCAACTTCTTGGATAATACCATTACCATATACAGTTCCGTTCAGTCTATGTAACAATTCCACAGTCCCCATCATGTCTTCTTTAGTTATTTTAGCAAGGTCATATAACAAGACCTTACCGTACAGAGAGCACCTTTTTTATTTTCTAACATGATCATGTTCTGTTACTAGTTCAGTATTAACAAGTCAGACGAGAACAAGCTTTAAAATAGTGACCAATAGGTCTTTCAAGCATATATGGTAGAAAGGATACAGTAAGCCTTGAATTGTACTCTGTAACATAGTTTGTTGGTAAGCTCGAGTCTTTGTCTAGCATTAGCAGACGTTCCATTAACCTGTCGTGCTTCGATTATTAAGAAGTCGTCTCAATAAGAAATCTAGATGAACAATGCATCTTGTCGCTGGAAGAAGAGAAAAAATTGGAAATCACAAGACAGACCTCTGTATATCATCCAATGAAGAAGGAACGAATAGAAGCTTCCTGTGAGAGAAGCGGGACCGAACTCTTTTTTCTAGCAGTTGATCTGCATCCTACAAAATAAAATGCAATTACAACGCTTGCATGCTTCATTGACTACTCTGACTAAATTTTTTCCAATATGCTGCTGGTAAAGAAAATTGGAGGTTTCCTGTGGAAGTACAGAATTCCAAGTCAAGTTATGAGCAACTTCAATCCTACTTCAATGTATCAAGCACGTCCTTATTCACTGATAGAAAAATATGAGGTACCTGAATCCAACTTCAGTGCTAGTGTCATATTGTCAAACTGCATGTGAAGTATGCTGCTGCACTACTACACTTATTCTAATAAAGTAAGAATTTGACTGTAACATTCCTATCATTGTGCATTCATTTCATAGACATAACAAGAACTTAACTTGCTAGAAATGCTTCGCCAACTTGCTTGGTGAAAATGCGACTAAAGCATGAGAAAGGCTGGTCCATACCAATCGGCAACTCATACCAATGACAACAGCTTGTGATGTAAGAGTTTGCATCGCATCAAGTAGGCTATAGAGTAACCGCTGCTTCCCCTGTAATAGGGCATCATGAACATCAGACATCTCAAATGTAAAAGAAAACTCATTAGGAATGTTTGTGTCAAAAAGTTATGCAGCTGATATCAATTATATGAGCAGGGGTTGAGAATTAAATGTGGTATAAGAACAGAAAGCATATATTCATTTCAACCTGGGCAAAGAGGTCAAACTCCTCCAGGACAAAAATTACTGTCTTGTGAGCTAGTCCACACTCCCTACAGAAGAGAAAGATACAAAATTAGACACGAACTGAAGGTCTATCACTTTGTACTGAAAAGTGTCCATCGTTTTAATGCATTACTTACCGTAACATGTCAATCATGAATTCAGTGTTGTCATCTGAAGAAGCCTAAGTAAGAAGACTGTCAGTCTATCTTTAACCCATTTGGAATGGCAGAAGGAAATAAAACTGTTGATCAAAGTTAAAAGTAGAAGAGTATGCACCATTTTGGAAAAGGACAATTGATGCTCAAGACAAAGTTGCCTAGCAATCTCCTTAAAGAACAAAATAGCAAAAATATCAGTGTGGCTCAATGGGAGCGAAGAATGCGAAGTAACACATACAGAGCTGCGCAATTCAGTAATGATCACGAGTTGAGAAGGTGTCACCCAAAATTTGGAAGAGTGTTAGGAAAAGTGGAAACGAGCTTTGGGATAGTCAGCGTAAGTGCTACCTTTGTAGCGCAGTTGTCATCACTATGCAACATCCCATTCAGCCTGATCTGAAAGAAAAGAAATCACATAATTATCCAACTCAAGTGCAAGTTTGATGGAACTAAACAAACTAGGAGACTACTGCCCTCTCGGAGAGATCACTCTTGATAAGAAGAGAAAGCAGTGGATTGGAGAAACATAGGACAGAAAAATTGAGCTGTGAGGGAATTCCGCATTCCTCTATTTAAAGTCTCTTTTAATCATTCCCTGAAGCTTCATAAGTAAAGTTCGTTTTTTCATAATCCACACAGTGTTCCACAAACTTCACCAAAGCAGGTTCACTTTTGAGAGATGCAACTAAAGTTTTGATTGGGTTTCACGTAATGATTAATCAGGCACATTTCTAGCAACACAGCGGATCGAGCCATACCACGGATATCGCATCAGGATGTTCTGTCTTCAGGTCCTCTAGAACCATGTCGAGCACCTGTAAAGAAATGAAACCTGAGTTCCCAACTGAGAACAAACAAATTCAGCACGCATTGCCAATTGCGCACATGCACATTTCATCAAACACAACCCCTGCATTTCAGCTAGTCATAGAAGGGGAGAAGCAAAAGGGAAATCTCACCGCCCCTTTTCCGCATCCACGGGGTCCAAGGAGGAGGACGGAGTTGTTGCAGGCCTCGGAGACGGAGCTGTCCACGAGGTACTTGAGCTTACTGCGCAACACAATACCAAGCGCACCAGTTACAGATGAGTCCGATGCTATTTCCTGCGAGGCGCGGTGGGGCGGATTGATTCGACTCACCTGTAGTTGGTGTCTGGCGAGGATCTGAGAGGAGAGTGGACGAAGGCCGGGTCGCAGAGACGGCTGCGGAGCACGGCTTGTGCTTGATTCGCCACGGGCGCCGCCGCCATGGGAGTTGGACTGTTGGAGACTCGGGGGAGTTGGAGAGCAGAGCGCGCGGGGGAAAACGAGTTGGCGATTCCGCTTTGGCGCCGGTTCCGCTGGGGGAAAAAAGGATTCAGCGTGTTCGATGGTAATAAAAAAAAGTACGGAAGTTTTCTCGTTCGAATTATGATCAATCAAATATAGCTAAGTCCTGGTATTTTACTACAGTTCGGAATTAGTCCAATTTTTTCGTAAGACTAGACTGCGACAAAAAAACGACTACGGCCGATCCAAACAGACAGTAATAGATTGTTTCATTCACCCATTTGGATCGGTCCGATGAAGATGCCTAAAAGAGAAAAAACATCCATTCAATTGGCTGGTACATAGCCGGGTGGATAAGCTGGAGCAGCATAAGAAAGATCATCGCGTTCGTCGAATGATTCCCTGTACAACGTGCTTTCGACTCAAATAAAAGCTAACTCAGCCTATAGGCGTTAGAATAATACAAACGTTTTATACGATAAAAACAAAAATCTCGTATAAATTTATGACCTTCTTGGCAAAAATACAATGGCGTTACACAAATATTTCTCCAAGAGAAAAGATACATAATAAAGAAAAACAGTTAGATGGCGAAGTTTATGAAAAAATCTTCGTCTGCCTCCAGGCATCTCCGGACAATCCTAATGGCAGGAACACGGGCTGCCAGCGTAGTGAGACGCCATGTTAACAAGTCCACCGCCAGGAGGGTGAGGCAGCCTCAAAGATCCAAATCTAGTGTCGGATGGTGCATGTGCACCCAAGAAAGCGCAAGTTTTGCACCCGCCACAAGTTGGAGCTTCACAAAGTGATGAATCCTTTCGCCCTGCCGAAATTTCGCCAGTAATGAGCTAAGGTTTGAGGCTGAGGATCCCGAGGAAACATGACGTTGTATACAATAGCCAAAGATCTGCGGCAACATTCGACAAACTGCTTCACCTCTAATACACGATCTCGAAGCAAAGCCACAGAATAGGCACGGCGATGATCGATCCAAAAGTCAGTCTCAGAATTTTGGGAAGCACTCACAAGAGCATCGATTTGATTGTGCAGACGTTGGGTCTCCTCCCTCTCGTACAATCGAATGCCTAAATAAAAAAAAATAAAAAATTAACCTCTACAAATAAAATAAAGCAATATGAAATAATGCAGAAACCTTACACAACATCTTCTCACTTGCCCTGAAAATTTCTTTCAAAAGATATGCTTCACGATTCAGGGCCTTGCGCGTCTTCGACTGAGAAACGTCCACTGTCGCTTGGACAACCTTAACTTTACCTTCAAGTTTCTTCACCTGCTCAATTTCTCTGCATACAGTGGCGGATCAACTGCACAAACAATAGCAGTCTCAGACGCACCCAACCCATAAGGAGATGGGTTCGTATCCAACGTCTGAATACGCGCAGATGGAGTCGCCAAATCGCACAATATCTGGTGAGGCAGACGAAAATGCAGAGCCATCAGTACACAAAGGACAATTCACACATATATACAAACAATTGTTTCTTAGCAAAAGGAGTGCTTAAACAAAATAAACCAAGTTCATTACATCACCAGAATGAAAGAAACTTATGACTACAAAACAAACTACAGTGCATTCTTCTCTACGGACAAAGTGGCGCTGGCGGATGGAGAGCTAGTCGCAGGAGTAACTAGGGCAACACTCGACAAAGGGGTACGAGCCGAAGAAGGAGTAGCTGATTTTGCCAGACCCGTGCCTATGCTCAACATCAGCCGAGAGTACTTCTTCGCCTTCTTAACAAAAGGCTTCAAATCGACTGCCTGACCATTGGAGGTGACTGGGACAGAGGAGCTAACCTTCTACCAGTCGACCTTCTCACCATGCGCCATCGCCAAGGCCATCGAAGATTTAGCGCCACTCTTTGACTGCGTCACGCTGTAGCCAACGAGCGGGCTTGGATCAGTGCCAAAGACAGCAACAAGGTCGTTCAAATCAGCTGGCACCTCCTTCGTCGGGAAAACATCGGCATGTAAGATCTTGAAAGCACGGCGTGAGCGGATAAGAAGATTGCGCTCATGAACACTGTTGGTCTATAAAGTGCCAACAACATCCGATAAAGGGTCAATCCTCTTATCTTTGTCCAACACTAAATTCTGGCTCGTCAGCTCTGCACATGCAAATAGAGTTAAGAACCAAAAGGAAGAAGCAGGAGCAAAAGAGAAATCTTTCCTTAAAAGTAGTAAACTCATAAGTCAAGGAAGCATTGAGGGTCTCCAAGTGCTTCTGAAGATTTTCATCTTAGGCAGTGATCTGTTTTGTCTTTTCTTCGGCGTCAGCGTTGGCCTTCTGGTTAGCCTCCTCCAAAGCCTTCTCGGCAACCCACAGTCTGGCCTCCAAATCATCGACACGCTTTATCGCCTCCTCCCGTATGACCCTGGACTCTTTGGTAGCGGCTGGACAATTGAAAAAGAATGCAAAAGTCAAATAAAAGAAAAAGGAGGGGATAAAAATGCCAAATTCTCAATGATGATGGGAACAAACCTTTTAGTTCTTCGGCTTCATTGTGAATCTTGATAAAGTGAGAGGCCATATCGACCATCTCATGCATCCAAGGCTGCCAAACACAAAGAACGAAACATCAGGAAAAAAGAGCAAAGGAGAAGCCACAATTACGTTAAAACAAAGAAGTACTTACATCATGCATATCCACCTCGACGGGATTCTCAGATATGACCATGTATATGTCGGCCAATCTTCTTCTTTTCTGTGGCAGTGGTTTCGACAAAGTGCCAACATCTTTCTGGATAATCTTATCCATAGGAGACGCGTGCGTTTCCTTTGGCTCCGTGGACGGCTGAGGAGATTTAACTAGAGGAGGGCAACAGATTTACCAGGAGGAGACATGGAAGGATCTTCCCCCTCATCACCACTACAAAAGCATAGAAAGAACTCTATAACTTTACCATCTGAAAGAATCAACGAAGGGATAGTTAGTACTTACGAAGAAACGTCATGCGTAAAGCAGAACAGGTTCATCTGAGCGAGAGCCGACGAAACAGGGACGGCGTGCAGAGGCTTGGAGCCAGTGGAGTCATCCCAATCTTCAATCTTCTCTGCTGCATCAGGGCGCTTCCTTTTTCGCCAGCAGGCGCCACGCAAAAATCTTTAGAGCAAGCCGAAGGAACGGACTGAGTGCTCGATGAGGATTCAGCAATAGACGCCTCCACCTCTTCATCGGCAGCAGCCCCAACCATAGGAAGATCGTCAGATAAAGAGGGGTTGGCTGGGAGCTCACCACTTTCGGGGAGAGGAGGAAGCGAAGATAGATGATCATCATCCTACATGACAGAGGAACAACAAACAAAAGGAAAGGACAATCGTAAGAAATAAAGTACATTCAGACAAAGAATATAAAAAAGAGGGGAAGCCAATGAAAACTTACTTCAGGAAGGCGTTTTTTCTTGCCAAAAGGCTCCACATGGCAGTCGGAGGGAACCGAGCTTTTCTTGGTTAGCATGGTGAAGTTGCGAACCCTTTTCTCGTAGACCTTGAGGGTAAGTCCATCTGGTGAAATCCTCGTCGGGTCCTTCTTTCCAGTATAGGCCCACATACCGGAAAGTCTCGCCTGAAGAGGCTGGACACAGATCCGAAGAAAGTATGCCAGGATTTGTAATCCCGACAATTCATTGCCAATCTCGTGACACAGCTTGTCTATGCGGGTGAGCAGGGGTTTAATCTCTGTCATTTCTTCAGGAGTTGGGCGCTTATCCCATGAATCAATATTTTGGCATGTTTTCTTGTGGTCAAAAGGTGCTAATCCGAAAGATTGACCCTCTATTTTTTGGTTCTTGATGTAAAATCATTTGGTTTTCCATCATTGGACAGAATCAGTAATCTTGAAGTCAAAATAATAGACTTCAGAGCGAACGGAGAAAATGGCGCCACCAACATCATGAACAATGGTATCGCTGGCATTCCGACAAACATAGAAGAAATACTTCCACATGCCCCAATGGGGATGGACCCCGAGGAAGCATTCGCAAAGGGTAACAAATTGAGTGACATGAAGAATAGAGTTGGGCGTGAGATGATACAGTTGCACGCCATAAACAAAGAGGAGGCCTCGAAGAAATTCATGCATAGGAAGGGAGAGGTCGTGATATAAGAAGCAGAGAAACATTATCCTCCAGCCAGATTCGGAGATAGGAGCGGCTTCATCCCCTGGAAGCTTGAAGGAACCCTCTCCAAGATGACTGGAATTCCGTGCTTCACGCAGATCTCGTGCAGTGCACTTTGACGGGGGCCATCCAATATCCCTCTTCCTTGTGGCCTTGATGGACGTAGTGGAAGTTTCCACCTTGCTCTTTCCCATGGTGATTGGGAAGCAGTGCAAGTGCGTGGAAAGAAAGGAGTAGGCGAGAGAGGCAAGCATAGGCAGGGCGTGGGCAAGAAAATGAAGCCAACAGAGTGAGGATAGTAAAAACAGTAAAACAAGTCTCCCCTTGTTTATAAGGAGATAAAATATAAAACTCAGTCGTTCGATGTAAAATCGAACAACCAAAGACACACAAGATGATGACACGTGCCAGAAGATTCACAAAAGGAAAAAATTCTAAGCAATTATTACCGCAGTAAAAACGGAGAAACCTCGCACGACGCCTCGATTTTTGCACGGAAAGGGGGACGTGCTATCAAAAAACTCCGATGAGACACCACCCACGCATCATCATTACTGCAGCATGGTCCCACAATCAAAATGTCCCATCAAGACGTGTCTCTAAGGAACCACAGTGCAATTTCGTCATCAGTGACGTCATACCACACAAGTAACAAAATACTTCGGCTTTATAAAAAGAAGAAAATACCCGAGAAAACATTTATAAAACCTGAGTCGAAGTAAATTCCTTAGTAAAAGAGACTTTGAGCCTACAATCGAATATAAATATTTGATTGTAGCCTCGGGGGCTACTCCCATCGAGAGCGCTAGTCGCGCACCCGATAAAAATCAGTGTGATCTTGTCAGAAGTAGTTAGAATATAAAGTTTTCAAGCCTATGTCCTGATGAATGCATCCGAACATAGCCTCGGGGGCTACTCCCATTAGAAGTGTTGTCGCGCACATGACGAAAAGTTCATTTTTTCCAAAACAATACCCGAAGATAAAATTATCCTCGTGTGTTAAAATCAATGAGTATTACAAACATGTATGCTCAAATGATTACTCCCATCGGGAGAGTCTACAAAGAAAAAAGACCAGTAAACTTCAGCAACTCCAACAGCCAAACAAGACAGTCAATAAAAATGCAAAAAATCTCGGATTGCGCCCGACACAACAAAACTCCGAATGTCGTGTCCACGACATGAAGGTAAGTCCTCGGGATTCGTCCTATGTGGTATGGTAAGTGTACAAGAATGCGCTCTGCCAGTAAAATACCCATATCGACGCTACGATAAAAAATCCCGATGGACGCATTGGGTACCCGATAAAATAGAACTGGAATTCAGTATTCGATAAGACCTCAACGGCTCGAACTAAGTTACGCTAGTTAAAATCCCGAGTTCAGGCCTAGGGACTTGAATTTGATGTAGGTCTACAGTGTTTTTGCCCAGGAGCAATTAACTGATTCCCGATCCGTCGGATGCATCGGGCCTATTGTACCAAATACCTATAAATTCTAGAAAAGTAAAAACATTTTGCAAAATCTCAAATCATAAAGATTGAAAAAATATTTGAGACTCAACCAGAATCTACGATTCGGGTAGAGTCTCAGGGGCTACTGACATGGGTATGATTACTCAGGTGCTTATGTTTTGCTACCCTGGCTGTATAAAGTTTCACAGCCCATGAAGGCTCAAGATAAAGGCCCAAGAAGCATCCTATGGAAGCTTTAGTTTTATTAAGGAAATAGGAACCGACGTTATGTTGGTGTTATAATCATAAATATGTAACCTATCCGTATACGACTTTGGGATCTGCCCTATTATATATAGGCTTGGATAAGCCAACGGGGAGGCACCGAAAAACTCCCAAGCAATCTATAATAGCATTGTCCATCAATAATCAAGCGACTTCGACTTCCTTGTTTGCCTGACATCTGAGAAAATCCCCAGCATTCTCTTTTCCACGAAACCCTAAGTCCATAACCATGGGTATTGCCCAGGTTACCCCTCGTCACCATGGGTCAGACCTGCTGCACACTGAGCTGGGGGATCACCGTCCCAAGTGTGGAGGGTGATCTATGAGGGCCTCATGTATTGAAGCAGGGCCTAGTACGCATAATTGGTACGGGAGAGACTACGGATCCATGCAATGATCTGTGGATACCAAGAGATGTCATGCTACTGATAACAACATGCATCGAATCCAGGCCTCCAACTTGGGCTATTGATTTCATTGATGCGACAAACGATGTGTGGAAGGACGAGAAGCTGCGGGAATTTTTTCTACCGATGGATGTTGACATCATTCTTGGCATCCCACTTAGTAGAAAGCGCCATGAGGATTTATGTGCGTGGAACTATGAACCGCTAGGATTTTTATCGGAGCGATCGGCATATCACATGCTAGTATGTACAAGGGAGCGGATAGAATCCTGGCTAGACTGCGCCGCCTTTGGCTCCAATGGCGACGTAGTGGAGAAGAAACATCACTATGGCACACCAAGGTACGATCCAAAGTTAAAGTTTTCCTCTAGAGGTTAGCGAAATAGTCTCTACCTATGAATGACGTGTGTAACCACCGGGGTATGGCAGCAGATGGTCACTGTCAGTTGTGCGTGATAGCTGATTCATGGCAACATGCACTTCTCGATTGTACCATGTCGAGGAGCATGTGGGATGGCTGGAGTAGAGGAAGAATATGCACGCAAGTGGCTGACAATGATGATTGAGACACTGCGTCATGAGGGTCAAATGACAGTTTTTGTCACACTATGGGCCATCTGGCACGCGAGGAGGAAATCACTACACGAGTAAATTTTCCAGAGCCCTCTATTTGTGCATGCTTCATGGAGAGTTTCATCGCTGACCTCAAACTTAGCTACAAGGAAAGGACAATGGTGGCGACACTTCAGTTTGACAGAGTGCCGAGATGCTTACCACTACCATGTGGTTCTGTGAAAATAAACATCGATGCGGCTATGAGCAAGAACACTGGCAAAGGTTCAACAACATCATTTGCATGCAGTGAAAGGGGCGAGTTCATGGGTGCCTCAGCAAGAAGTTTTACTGGAAAAACCGTTGCAGAGACCCTGGTCGCAATGGCATGCAGAGAATCAATGGACTTGGCATTGTATATTAGTGCACAGAGAGTCATAGTGGCATCTGATTGCCGCAATGTGACCATAAGCCTGGAGCAAGGATCCTAGGGAGTTTATGCTCATATTGTCAAGGAGATCATTCCATCCAAGACGAGGTTCGACGACCTGATTTCCGCCATGAGAATAGGGCGTCAAGTAAAGAGGCACATAGCCTAGCTAAGAGTGTAGTTCGTGATCATCAAATCCGCTGTTTGTGTCTGGTTGAGCCCCCCGAGGGCCTGTGTATTCCTCTTGTTCTCGAAGATTAATAAAAGGCATCCTGAACCCTCAAAAAAATAGTGCCACCCATTAGTGCTTTCCGAGTTCCAAATTGATGAATGAACTTGGTGTTGGGTCATAAAGATGCTCCACCATTTGGAACTATAGTTTGATTGAATGCGGGCAGATGCATCTGTCGAGTGCTAGCCTCTTGGATTCTCCTACCTACCACCGCAGGAATTTGGACCTCGTTGTAATCTCCATCATGGCTGGACGTCTCATGCTGGCGATAGCAACACTGCATGTCTCCTTTGCAGGCTCGGTCCATAGATTTTAGGGACCCTAGGGCAACCTGAAATCAAGGGCCCTTATTTAACGTGTTAGAGCTTTCCTAGGGTCAAGGGGGGGCAATGGCCCCCTACTCAAAACATATATTAGATATATATTTAATATTTATGCTAATTTTTTGAAGATTGCTCGAAGTTTACTGCGATTAGCATTCTTGGGTGTCTAAACAATGTATGTCAAGCTCCGTCACTTATTCACACAAAAAAAACTTAAAATATTAGTATTTCGTAATAAAAATCATATTATTGTAATGTAATAACAAATTAAATAATAGGTACATTCGATAGATCCATGATCTTGAAGTCTCGCTGAAGACATTCAAAACCATTCTATCGATCGAGCGAACTATATACCATAATATTTATTTTATCAATTTGTTCTTGTGTATGTATGCCTATGAAAAAATGAGTAGATGAGTGAATATGTTAGGCACTGAATTAATAAGAGGATGGAATAGTATCTAAAACATATATAATGGGGACAAGTAGAATCATTGGGAATCAGAGAAGAGTTCCTTGCAGAATGATATAGTTATATGATTGTGCTCTTAGTTTTCACTAATGAATACACATAACCTTGTAAAGGAATATGAGGATCGGTGTTATTGTGCACATTTGGAGAGGCCAACAAAATTGTGGTATTTAGAAAACATATTCGAAAATGTTGAGTATATTTTTTGAGAAATAGGAGTAAGAGCAGAGTCATGATAGGCCTAGCTTGAATCATCCGTATTTTATTTTTATACAATCATTTATATTTTCTAAAATTATATTGCACTATTATACGTCAAAAGTATTAAAAAATATGAGTACACAAGCAAGTCATGGGTCGGGGCCCCTAGACAGCGCCCCTCTGCCCTGCCCTATGGGCCGACCATGCTCCTTTGCAGCGCTAAGCAATGTTCCCGTCATCATCAATTTCTTGAGGTCTTAGGGCTCATGTCATCTAGAAAAATTAACTCACTTGTATCAAGTAATTAGTGAATTGGCCATTGATGTGGCGTATTTTTCTATCAATAGATTCACAAATAAATAAATAATCATTGTCACTGGGTGAAAATAAAGTCCTACTGATTTGCATCGCCAACATACATGTGTCACTGTGACCCTCTTTTGTGAGGGGCGCCCCTTCTCCCGAAGTTACTCATCTATTTTGCTGAGTTCGAGAACCAAACGCTAGCTTGGTGTCTTAATCTCATGGTGGTGAGCTCGCTCATCGGGATTCAAATTGCGGTATTAGCGGTTGAAATAAACGAGGTGCCATCCAAGTGAAAAAGTCTGTAGAGGTCTCATTTCTACCTAACAATGTATAGCCAAGGGAGAGATCATTTCTCTATTGGTTAAGTCGATACATTGGCATGCCCTTGCATAGGAATCCGGGAGCACACGATCATATTTCTTTGTTTAATTTAGTTAAGTTTAGTGATATGTTATTTTGAGTCTAGCCTCCATTTTTTGTTTTAGAATCGCTACTATATGTATTTAGACACGTTTTAGTGTACAAATATGTGAGAGAACACATACTTCTAGGTTTGTCCTAAGTGAAATATATTTAGATTTAACCAATTTCATTCAAAAGATAGCTGTTATAAATGTGACAAGCAAATAACAAAAAACAAAAATAAGACACATTGAGAACACAAGATTTTAACGTGAAAAACCTCCCTAAAAAGAGAGAAAAAACCACAAACGTCAGCCAACGAAACTTCACTATAATGGGGAGTGTTTACACAATGTAGAGGATTTCACAAATATAACTTATCCCATCCAGCGGCTTATAAGAGGTATATATGATAGTGAAAATCTAGGTATTCAATAATCTGTACCGTGATGGGTCTCGCTCCGCTCATCAGAAGTTAGTCTCCTTAATAAATTTGGATCATACACTTGTACAAATTCGTTACTTAGAGACTATGCCTAGATGTGGTTTACCATGAAAATGAAAAAATTCGGTTGTATTCAATCGCCTCAGATGGTCTTTATTTTTAGAATCGCCTCTAGGACACATGGATGCGGATAGAAATAACCACCATCTCTGGTACTATTTCCATCTCAACTGCTCATTAAAACAAATCGCCTCTAAAATAGTCATGAAACAAACTTAAATATTGGCCGTCTCCCGTATATTTCGAACCGAAGTTGATCATGAATAGAAACTATCTCTAGGACATATAGAGGTGGATATTATTACCAACCTACTCCATATAGATCTTACTGCAGGAAGTTTAAATTATAAACCGTCTAATTCTAGAACATATAGAGACAATTATTATTATAAACCTTCTAAGTTATTCTTGGAAGTGGATTATATATTGATCAAGTCTTTGAATGTGCTAGTGAGATGCCATGGAGATTCACTAAGTTGTCCAAGTTTGCTAGTGTAGGAGTGTTAATTTGAACGTGCGTTTTAATCTTGTCCACTTTTATTTTATACAATCTATTTTTATGCAAACAACATGTATCATGCAACCAATTCTCACATACAAATTATTAACAAACATATATCATACAATAATGCTCACCATAACAACTACTTAGCGCATTTAAAAAACTTGGACATGTCGATTATAACTGCGACTAGAATAACAATGGCACCAAAAGCATATTATAGACACCTTTTCTTCCAAAAAGCATACATTTTGATCTTATTCACCTTCGACCTAGTTGTGTGCATACTTTCTTACTTCTTGATGTTGCATGCATCGATGATATCGACCAACGCCAACTCTATTTTCCCCTTCTCTTACACAACCCTTTCGATTTTTTCATTAATGGTTTTCATTGTTTGCTCCATCTTCGGGATTGTCTCATGATCTAGCCTTAGGTTCTCTACAGTCTTTCTCGATTCTTCATCGATCTTCCTCTTCTCCTCCCTTGTAAAGTCTAATTATTTTAGGATAATAATTTTTGCTTCTAGACAACGTTGATACTGGGCACATCCATCACGAATACCGCAGTCATAGCCTGATTCCTAGCAAAAAAAATCAAAAAAATTGAATTGGGAAAAGCTCATATAAACAAGCACACCCAAAAGCTTAGAAAAAAATTGAATTGGAGAGATGAAATCTAGAAGTTTAATACCTCATCTGACGAGGAGTAGTTAAAAGTGACTTCACGATCGCTATCATCCATTGTACTAACAATGGAGACACGTACACAAGCGACGGAGCTATGAGGCGCGACGACGATTTGACATATGCGACACCTCGTGGCGGCGGTATCCACATGTTGTAGATCTCGATATAAATTGTCGTCGACGGATGCCGATGGGTGGGGGCAAGCGGCAACAGTGGTTCAAGAGTGAGAAGAGAGAGGAACAATGTAGAAATGGGGCTTCAAAAGTGCAACGAAGGGGTTGGGGTTGGGAGCGTGTGTGGATGGGGCATAAAGAGAAGAATTCAATGTCCTTAATAATGCTTTTTTGGATTAGTTAATTTTTCATCTATTTAGTTTTGGAGAAATTCTATATTAAATTCAGGATCTAGATCACTCCACTCCTCCTCGGACCTAGCTAGAGTTGGCATATCAATTTTTTGTGTCTGATTAATGCTTTGAGCATCTTCTTGTTCTATTTAAGTCTAGCATGATCCTTGTGTCGCTTCTCTTGATCTTCCATGTAGATGCAATACCACATTCTGAGCCTACGAATGATCCGCTCCTGCCTCCTCTTGCTCTCATAGCTAGATGATCCACGAATATCCTTATACTCCACATCTCTAGGGGCCTTGTCCCGAAGGGATTTCTTGGTCACACCTTTGATAGGCTTATCAATGGGGGCTTTGTGAATACCATGCTTTTTGAAGGCAGGGCTAGTGTTGTAGTATCCTTTGGTGACACACTCAATGAATCCCTGAATGTATGGAGCATACACTAGTGATCTCCTACAATCAACCATGCCCCTCCTTATCTATAACATCTCAGCATTAGAGCTTAGAAATAAGCTGAGCTCAGATGTGGGCATTGCATTCATTCATAAAAAATCTGGATAATTTTCGCGCTTTTAAATAAAACTTGTCAAAGTGATTGAAGCTTCTCTTAACTTGGTGGGACTGAAATAGATCATCAAGTTGATTGCGATAAGTTTCAATATGACCTTTGATAGAAACCTTATCTTTGGGTAATAGAATTTGATCTAAGGGTAGATCAAATGTAATAAAATTAAGTCACAACACACTACTTAATAAGGAGTACTAGATCTTCTAGAGATCATCACATGGTATTCCATACAACAACTCAAGGATGAATACTTAATATTCCAAAGATGATTCAAGGTATTATCTACCACAAATCCTAAATATCAAGTTAAGTATATAACTTAAGAAACTGCATAACTAAATCTTGATACACTTGATTGCCATAGTTATTCATACCATGGGTATTATGGTAGTTCTTAAATATGAACTCTTATCACAAATGAAGTAGAATGGAAAACCATCCAAGACCATTCATCACATACTTTTGTTGTCATATTAACATATGGCATTCCTAAATGGATAAGTCCCAGTGTCAATTGATCATCAATATTAAGTGATCAATCCTTGACCTAGTACTTAAAACCTTTAGCTTTGACCTATTATATTAACCTTCCATAGACCTTAAGTAAATTAATAATAAGAAGGAACTAGTTATCGTAGGTGATGAGTGCATATTTGCATCATGTTTTACATTATTATTTTGCATTGTAGATGTAGGATATTTGTATTTTACGGCGTTCGCATGCACATTTTATGTATGTTTTCACCAGGATCAGGACAAATGATGGATCCAATAGATACAATTCTTGGAGCAGTTGTACTGTGGAGAAAATGAGTCAAAAACAACGTAAATCGCTTATTTGGAAAATACTAATAATACCATAAGAAAACCAGAAGCGAATAAGGGAGGTAGAGAGTCCAACGACCAACTATACGGGCAGAGCAATTTTTCTGGTGTATAGCTCCGGCCGTATAGTTGGCGCCGCCTCCACCTCGTCAAATCGTTTCACCCCGTGCAATTGGTTCAGAGGGACGACATACAGAACAGCCAGAAATCGCTGAAACCTCACCTGTGGAAGGCATATGGAGGGGGAACTCATCCACAAGGGATCCATCTTCGCCCTACGCAGATCCGGGAGGCTAAGGCATCGATCTTCATCATCCACCATTGCATCACCACCATCTCTATCCATCCCATCTACATCTTTTCTATATCTTGTTATAATTCCTATACTCATTGTGGATTTATACGAGTGTTATTCATCTATGGTTGTTTCCATTACCATTGCTATGATGTTGATTGCCTCCATGTCTGAGTAGATCTCTATTTCTTAGGGAGATGGAGAAACCCTAGCATATGACTGAGATGAGATAGAGATTATTATGTTATACATTATTATGTGTACGTGTTAATTGTCTTCATCTTGATGTTGGGAGTTGTGCACCTCCTTAACATTTGCCTCTTGTGGGGACTCGATGAAGGTGATTACTTGTTGGTAGACGGAGGGATGATAACACTTACTGTGACTATAAAGTTGTTATCACTCTTTACATACTAACTTGGGGAATTAAGGAGAACTCACAAAGCCATGTTCATGCCATGGGAGAAATCCCTTAATAGCGCAGTAATTCGATTGATGTCGATTGCTGTCTGCTATGGTTATGAAGATGATGTGTGCAGCGGTTGCTGGCTTATCATCCATATTTGGAGCTCCTCCCACATACATACACATTATGAGAATATTCGTTATAATACTCTCGATTACTTAGTCTAAATTGCTAGCGGTGTATCCACTATTCCCTAAGAACGCCTTTTCCCTATTGTAGTTCCAAAGTCTATCGTCGGATTGATGACAAGTACGCCATGAGGGGGTCCTCGAGGCGTGTGGAGGAGAGGGGTGTGAGACGTACGGTATTCGGTGAGCACACAAGTTTACCCAGGTTCGAATCCTCCGGCTTTGGACGGATCCTACTCCTGCTAGCAATCAAGTAATACGGTAGAGCCGGAATATGGGTTACAGGGGTTTCGCCTGTGCGAGTTGAGATTGTAGACTATTGTAAGGGTGCCCTAAAGGCTCTCCCTAGGACGGCTTATATAGATATCCGGCCTAGGGTTTACAGGAGAGACCTATCCGGCTACGACTAAGAGTCAGTTACAGAGTACATCTTGAACTACAAGTAACATTATGGGCCTATGTCGGTAAGTCATCTGGGCCTTCTCGTAGCCGGACTGGACTCCATCTCTTCTCCCTGACTAGGCCGCCTATGAAGCAAAGCTCTAACCCGAAGTGGGCCACCCTGGTCAGTGAGGCACAATGAGGATACCCGGAAAGTATATCCCTAACAGCAGCCCCCGGAAGCCTCCATCCAAAGTCGGATTTCATTATCGTCTAACTTGATCTTCGGCTTGCAGAATCATGAAGGGTTCTTGAAACTTCAAAAGAAAAGATAGGATCTAGGTCTCAAATGAGTTAGACCTATGGATACGTTATTCGAGTTTCCAGCTCGAAATTCAAACTAAGCCGGAACTTGGTCTCTAACGTAATCTGACACTAGTCATGGTCAAGTCACGTCACTGACAGACATTCCTGTCAGCACGACCGTTGGTGGGTCCGCCTTTCGCGGAACTGAGGTGTCGTTTTAATGCATGCGCGGAGATCGAGGCAGCGTAATCATCGCGTAGGGGTTACCCAGCTCCTTCCGCGACGCGTGGCGCGTTCACTATTGCGTTTACACGTATCTTGGCATGGCTGGAGGATATAAGTGGCTTGGATTCTTTCCCCACCTTCTTCACTAGCACTTGTGCCGTTTCCTTCTCCTCAACGTTTCCCACGAACACAGAGCTCCTCTGCTTCCCAAAATCCTCCAGCGCCGCCCATCCTAGGTCACCCGCCCACAGAAAAATGGCTTCGGCATCCTCTTCCGGCACGGTGGCGATGGCGGAGAAAGAAAGCAACCACGGGGTCTGGATCCCGTGTGTCCTTGACGATGCCAAGCTTCGTGTCATGGAGAACGAGGGGCTCCTCCGCGCCGGCGCCTGGCGGAGCGGCTACGGCCAAACCGTCCCTACTCCTCGCGATGGTGAGCGGGTACACTTCGGCACCCACCTCGGCAGAGGTTTGAGCTTTCCTCCCTCAGACTTCTTCTCTGAGGTTATCGATCATTACGGAGTTCAACGCCATCATCTTCCCCCGAACTCTCTCTTAGAGATGAGCGCATATGCTTCTTTGTGTGAGGGGTATATCGGTATTAGGCCGAGTCTAGATATTTTCCGGTTTTACTTTCATGTCCACAGAAATTCCATCATTGCCGGTAATCCTTATATTACCGGTACTATTAATTTTTCTGTTAGAAGAGAGCACGTCTATCCTCGGATTAGGGCTAGTGAGTCGGTGAAACAATGGTTGTCCACTTTCTTTTATCATAAGGATATTCCCGCTCTCGGCAAAGCTACTGCTTTGTCGGCTTTTGTCGATGGTGCCGCCACGCCCCAAGAGTCCTAGGACGCAGATGCGCCAGCTCTCAGTGACGATCTGCTTCTTGCCAAGAGGTGGATCGAATATTTGATGACGCACAAGGGCCTTAAGGGGTCCGGCTTAGTTCACTGCTAGATGGCACGCCGGATCCAGCCTCTTCAGCATCATGGAGACCGGCTTATGCACTCCATCACAGCATCCAAGAAAGATTTCCTTCGAATCTGCTCCTAGCCCTATATAGAGAAAGAATACGAGTCTCAAATCAAGTGGCTGATAAGGGAGCAGATCGAAAGGAAAATCCCGTATTTGTCTTTGGACATGCATACGGCTAAAGATCCTGTTGTACTGGTAAGCTTCCAGCAGTAACTCAAATTATGTGTTCATCTTTACATTGTTTTGCAATACTGAGATTATATTTTCCTTTTCAGCTCGCTGACCTCCCCGAGTCGGAGCTTGCTCCTATTGAGGGATATACTCTTGAGATTTCTCAGGATGAAGGAGAATTGGTTTCACTGCTGGAGACCCTTACTCGGAAGCGTAAGGCTCCGATAGTCTCCATCGGCACAAAGGAGGTGCCCGTTGTGAAGAGGTAACTTTCCTCACCAATTCCGCCTTTGTACTTTATTCATAATTCTTTTCCGAGATGTAATGTTCTTTGTTCTATTAACTTCTTAGAGCTAAACATCTCACCAAGGGCAAGGGGAAGGGAGTTGCATCGAAACTCCTGCGCCAATCAAAGCTAAATTTGACTTCTCCTACCACAACTCCTCCGACTCCTGCCCCTCAACCTTCTACAGTACCGGAGATTACTCCATCTCCGACCGTTGTAGAAGATCCGGCTCAATTAGCAGAGCTAGTGGTCCTTGGGTCGCAAGCTGACGTCACCATGGGCAACTCAGGTCTTGATAAGGGTGAACCCTCTTCGAGTAATGATCCCTCGGCAGAGGTCTTTGCTGACAATCTCCTCAGCAATCCGGGACTTTCCAAACTTGGCCTTTCTCGAAAATCTGCGGAGGAGATCCAACGGCTAGCCTGGCATGCCTAGAAAGTCGGGCTATCACTGCCGAAGAAGAAGCACAAGGAGCGGAGGACATCAAGTACTCCGAACTTCTTGAACAAGTCTGTCTTCGCGACGAGAGGCTGAGAACCGGCAAGCTTCCAGCACCACCAGTGATCCCACTCACTCTCACCGAGAAGATTATCACGGAAGTGAACATGAGTTTGAGTAAACTTACTCATGAGCAACTTGTAAGTCAGAATTCCAACTCACCTTTTTACTTTACTTTATGACATATCCTCTAGCCCCCAAGCATGAAGTCGGATAGATAATCCAGATTTATGCTTTCATAGGATGCCAAAGAACAAACTAGTGTAGCCCCCAAGGCTCGTGCTGATATTTAGTAAAGATATTAGCCCGAGTCTTTAGTAGACTTCTGACTCTAGGTATTCTGACTTACAGAAAGTTAATTCATATAACCAGGAATTGTTGAAGAATATCTGTAACAAGCAGAGAGAAATCAGAGCTCTCCGACTTGAAAATGCTCAACTGAAAGTATCCAGGGATGAGGCTGAAGGTAATCATTCCAGTACTCAAACATTGCCTTTTATTTCATAGTCGAATTTTTTATTTAACTGTTGTTCCTTTGACTACAACACTGGTAAAACAATCTTGCGCTATGATTGAAGAAGCCAAGAACCTGAACCCTAGCGGTGGAGAACGCCGATTTACGTCAGGAGCTGGACAGACTGAAGTCGGATCATGAACGGAGCATTGCTTAGATTCTTGAATCCTCTTCAATGGCCACCGACGAGCATGATCGAAGGATCGCCACCTAGGATCAAAGAATCTCATATATCAATGATGCTTTATTCATAGAGAAGGATATCACTGAGGCACTCCGGGCTGAACTCTAGAGCCTTCGAGAGGAAAAGACCAAAGTCGATGATGTCTTTTTTGGTATGTTTCCCTCTTTCTAACTTTTCTGCACTTTCCGACTCTTTGGAGCTCAGATTTTTATTAACCATTTGCACTGCATGCGCATGTCTTCTGAACTTACTGGACTCAGCCTCTGTCGAGTCTCGCACTAGCTGACTTACCCAAGTCAGCGATTTGATTCATGACTACCGCCAATCCTTTGAGGAAATTAGCGAAGTTCTCAAGGTTCCAGAAATGCATAGATTTTCCGGCTTTGAAGTGCGAGACAAGGCCAAGGATATGCCCTAGCTTATCCAGGACTGGAACATGTCCTACGCGTGAAGAGCAGCGCAGAACGCTCTCACCATGGTTATGAGCCACCATGGAAGCATGGAAACCTGGCAAGTAACCAGAGGGTATTCTACTATGGATGAAGACAGACAGGAGCAGGACATCAAAGCAATCATGGACTCCTGTGCCAGATATGGGTGCCACGTGGCTGACCTCACCAGCTATGAAACTCCCTTCTTCACTCGCGTGGAGACGCCTCCTCTGCCTGCTGAAGAAACAGCTGACGCTTCCGATGACGAACAAACCTTATCGGATTTGAACGTCTCAAAAAGATACCAAGGCAAGGTTGATGTGTCCAGCGAGACGGCAGCTCCTATCTCTCCCCTGCATCGTAGAGCATCAGAACAAACAATGTGTTATTCTGAAAACAATTCGGGTTGTAAATAAGTAGTGTAATACTTTTGCTAGTGCTAAGATTTGTTATCTCTATTTAGCACTTTTGTCTTTTATTTTTATGTGCCTAAAATATTTGCAGAAACACTTATATTTTTTGTCTACACTTATTGTTTATCTGGCTTTCTGCCTCATCCCTTTCGTGAGCCGGCCAACCTTTAGCACGGAAACTTTGCCGAGAAACGGAGCTCAATTTCTAAACTAGTTCAAACTCGGAAACAAAGCCGGCTTCTAGTACCAACAATTCACTACTCGGAAAATGCTTGCATCCGGCTATCAGATAAATAACCAAAGTATATACTAGAAAATTTAGATTTATACCCGAAGGTAGAAATTTTAGAATCGGAAATCTAAACCAGAACAAACATGAGCATAAAGTACTTTCAAGTATTCTGGGATTTTCGATTGTGACATGATCATTCGGAAATAAGATGGTAAAAAACTTCTCAGATTTTTTTTCCAGGCAACCAACACTTTATTTCTCATTGAACATGTACACATATATGATTACAAAGAAAGATAAACTAAGAATAAAAGGGACGTAGCTGAGAAATATTCCATGGTCTGTCTAATTCTTCCGGGTTTGTACCTCCAACTCTCTTTCTCTTCTTAGTAGCAGGTCTTTCTTTGGCTAGTCGCATATCAGTTAGATAGTAAGAACCATTGTGCAATAATTGACTAACTCAAAAGGGCCCTTCCCATACTGAGGAAAGTTTGTGTTGTCTTTGTTGCACAAGCCGGAGAACCAAATCGCCCTTTTTGAAAGACCGGTTTCTGACTCTCTGGCTATGATACTTGCGTAACTTCTGCAGATAGGCTGTTGATCTCATCTCAGCAATGACGTGAACTTCTTCGACTAAGTCGAGATCATTTTGTCGAGAAATCTCGGCATCCTCTTCAATATATGCGGCAACTCTTGGAGAAGTGTGAATCAAATCACTAGGAAGAACTGCTTCAGCACCATAGACCAAGAAGAAAGGTGTGTATCTGGTTGACCTGTTCGGAGTTGTTCGCAAGCTCCATACTATAGAGGGTAATTCCTCTGCCCAAGCCCCCGCAGCACGTCTTAGTGGTGCTTCGAGTCTTGGTTTTAGGCCTTGTAGGATTAAACTATTTGCTCTTTCGACTTGTCCATTAGCTTGCGGATGTGCGACTAACACAATGTCGAGCCTGATATTTTGTTCGTTGCAGAATTCGACAAGTTCTCCCATAGAGAAGTTACTCCCATTATCCGTGATAATGCTATGCGGATAACCATATCGGATTATTACATCCTCGACAAATCTTCTGGCTGTTGCTCCATCACAACTAGTGACGGGTTTAGCCTCAATCCACTTTGCAAATTTATCCACCATCACTAAGAGATGAGTAAATCCACTTGGAGCCTGTTTAAACGGTCCTACCATGTCAAGCCCCCAGACCGCGAAAGGCCATGTTATAGGTATTGTTCTCAGCTGATCAGTCGGAACGTGACTTGTTTGGCGTACTTTTGGCAGCCTTTGCACGTCTTGACTAGCCGTTCGGCATCTACCTTGGTTGTAAGCCAGGAAAAACGTGTCAAAAAGCTTTTGCCACTAAAGATTTGGCTGCAGCGTGGTGACCACACTCGCCTTCATGGATCTCTCATAAGATTTCCACTCCTTCTTCCAGAGATACACAGCGCTGAAAGACCCCAGACACGCTCTGCTTATAGAGCTCACCACTAATTATAGTATAGGATTTTTCTCGTCGGACGATCTATCGGCTTAGAACTTTGTCTTCGGGTAATTTGCCATCTACCAAGTAATCAAGGTAGGGTTAAGTCCAACTAGGAATTACAACTAGAACTGCTACTAAAGGTGAGTCGGATTTGGTCGGATATTCCTCGTCTACTCCTTTTATAGAGGGAACTTTGAGTTGCTCCAAAAAAGCGCCATCCAGGACCTTTTTCCATGCAGAGCCTATTCGAGATAATGCATCTGCTTCCTCATTTATTGCTCGAGGGATGTGTTGAACCTCAAATCCCTCGAACGTTCTAGATAGTTCATCCATGACAGCTTTGTATGCTGCCATGTGTTTATTTGCATTACAGATATCCGACACTTGCTGAGCAACAAGATCTGAATCTTCGTAACACATCAAATATCGGATGCCGATATCCTTAGCAATCCGGATTCCATGCAGCAATGCTTCATACTCGGCAATGTTATTTGTCGCTATGAAGTGGATCTGCAACATATAGAAAAGTTTATCTCCTTGGGGTGATTTGAGCACCACGCTAGCCTCCTCGAGCCTTAGACCCGTCAAAATATAAGATCCAATATTCTGACTCTGGGAGGGTCATATTCTCCGCTGTCTCTGTCCAATCAGCGACAAACTCAGCAAGGATTTAGGATTTGATTGTTGTACGAGGTTTATACTCAATGTCAAAAGCTGAAAGCTCTATGCCCCATTTTGTGACGCGTCTTGTAGCATCGCTGTTGTTGATTATAATTCTCATGGGAGCTGTGCTCACCACGGTAATTGGGTGTTCCTGAAAATAGTGCCGTAACTTACGGGATGCGAAAAACAGAGCATAAGCCGGCTTTTGATAGTGCGGATACCGCTACTCTGATTCAGTTAGGACTTCGCTGAGGTAGTAAGTCGGACGCTGCACCAGGTGTTCCTGATTTTCTTCTGGTCTCTCCACTACCATGACGACACCGACAACCATGTTTGTCGTAGCGAGATAGAGCAACATCGGTTCTCTTAGTTCTGGTGCTGCAAGGATAGGAGCAGACGAGAGTACTACTTTCAGGTCTTGTAGTGCAGCTTCAGCTTCATCAGTCCAAACAATTTTTTTTGTATTTTTCAGGAGCTTGTAAAGTGGTGCGGCTCTGCTTACAAACCGACTGATTGCAGCAATGCAACCAGTTAGTCTCTGAACGTCCTTCAGGCGAGTTGACCTAGAAATATTGAGTATTGCCTTGATCTTGCCTCGGTTCACCTCTATGCCTCTTTGAGACACGATGAAACCTAACAATTTTCCAGCTGGAATTCCAAAGAAACACTTCTTCGGGTTAAGCATTATGTTGTATTTTTGTAGATTGGCGAACGTTTTCTCAAAGTCAGAAATTAATGTTTCCTTCATTTTGGACATCACTGCAATGTCGTCCACATATGCATGTACGTTGCGTATGACTTGGTCGTGGAGGCAACGCTGCATAGTGCGCTGGTACGTAGCTCCTACGTTCTTGAGCCCAAAGGGCATCGTAATGAAATAGAAGGTTCTGAAAGGGGTTATGAATGAAGTTTTGATTTTATCCGATTCCTTCATCCGGATTTGGTGATAACCAGAATATGCGTTGAGAAAATATAGGAGTTCCGAGCCTGCCGTAGAATCGATAACTTGATCAATTCTAGGCAGAGCGAACGGATCTTTGGGACAAGCCTTGTTCAAGGCAGTATAATCAATACACATCCTTAGTTCAGTGGTGTCCTTTTTAGGGACCATTACAGGGTTGGCCGACCAATCAGTATGGATGACCTCTTCTATGAATCTGGCTAACTCGAGTCAGGCTAGTTCCTTAGCTATTGCCTTACGCTTTTCGTTGCCAAAGCGTCGTAGGGATTGTTTGACGGGTTTAGCGTTCAGGTGTACATTTAGAGAGTGCTCGGCAAGTTCCCTAGGTACTCCGGTCATGTCAGATGGCTGCCATGCAAAGATATCTTGATTTGCTTGGAGGAACTTGACGAGCGCACTTTCCTATGTGCTATCTAGGCCTACGCCCATGTGGGTCACCTTGGAGGGCTCATCATCCTTCAACGACGTCTTCTTCGTCTCTTATGATGCCTTGAACTCCAGATTCGGCTTTGTCACCTCCTTCTTTGTTGCGGGCATCTCGGACGGATCGATGGTCTTCTTGATTTCCTGGTACTCCTGGGCGTGCAGCACGGCTTCAGCAAAGGCGGCATTTCCATCCTTGCACTCTCGCGCTTTCTTCGGGTCTCCCTTGATGGTGATCACGCTATTGGGACCTGGAATTTTCATCATATTGTAAATATAACACGGACAATCCATGAAAGCCCATTAAGCCAGGCGTACGAATATAGCGTGGTACGCGCTCTTGAACGAGACCACTTCGAAGGAAAGTGCTTCCGTCCGATAGTTCTTTGGAGTTCGAAAGGTAACATCCAAAGTGATTTCTCCTAGGGAATTTACTTGTCTTCCTGGGACAACTCCATGAAAGATCACAGAGTTGTATTTCAGCTGGGTCTCCAAGATTCGCATCCGATGTAGCGTTTCAACATACAAGCTATTAATGTTGCTGCCGCCATCCATGAGAGTCTTGGAGAAACCATAGCCATCAATAAGCGGATTGACGACTAAGGCGTATTTTCCTCGCCTGTGCAACTTAGACGGATGATCAACACGGTCAAAGGTGATTGCCACTTCCGACCAGTCCAGGTATTGAGGGACAGCCGGAACTATTGCGTTGAGCTCATGCAAAACTGCTTCCTTAACCTTAGTTGGTTGAGATCCGAGGAAGGTGACGTAAGTGTCTTTCTTTGTTGGGAAGTTTTTCTTCCCTTCCGGCTTGGGATTTGAAGGGTCAGCTTCCTCCATGTCGGAATCTTCCTTGGTCTCTTTATCTTTTTCGGGATTCTTCTTTCCCTTTTTCCGCTTAGCCCTGTAGCCAGCGGTATCGTCTTTCTTGATGTCGTCATTAAAACGACACTTGGCGTTTGTGTGAGACGAGCCCCCATTGGCGTCTAACTGATGCACACATGGGTTATTGACAATGTCGGCCCAGGAGTAGGTTCTGCTAGGTTGCTGGTCTCCTCTACCCTAGACCCTTGATGTCCCACGACCGCGTCCACGGCCACCGCCATGCCCTCCTCGTCCTCCAGACCCGAAAGTAGCAGTGACCACTTTTGTTTCCATGTTGGTTTTTCTTCCGAGGTGTTGTTGCGCTTCTGAGCCTGCTGCTTTGGTTGTTTTGTCAACGGTGGCACAGCTAGGGCGTTCAGTAATCCCTTTGCGTTGTCGTCAGCATCTGCATACTTGCTTGCTGTTTCTATCATTTCTCCTAGATCAGTGACCTTGTCACACTTCAAGCGATGATGTAGTAAACCAATTGGGAGTCCTGCGATGAAGGCTTCAATCGCGGTTTGGTCATTTACTCCTTCACAGGAGTTCTTGGTGTCGATCCATCGTCCGAGATAATCTCGGCAAGTTTCTCCGGCTTTCTGGGTGCAACGCTGCAGGTCTCCTACCATACAGGGACTCTGATATGTGCCTTCAAAATTCCGAAAGAACACGCTTTGCATGTCATACCAGTTGTGGATGGTGTTCTCCGGAAGTTCATTGAGCCATGATCGCGCTGTCTTCCACAACATAAGTGGGAAATATCGGGTTGCAACCAAGCTGTTTCCGCCTTTGGTGATGCAGCAAGCCTGGAAAAAATCCAGGAGCCAAGTATCTGGCCGAGGCACGCCGTCGTAGGGTTGAATGTGCCTTGAAATAGCAAATCGTTCCGAGAATACTGTTTCTCTTATGCGTTGTTCGAAGCATTTTGGACCCACATAGATTTCGTCGTTCTCGTAGCGCCGCGCCTCTATGTTGGAGTTGATCTGATGTCTCGCGTCACTTGGTGACAGAGATCGCCGTCCTAATTGACAACTATGGCTACGGTGCCTTGGAGCCTAGCCTCCTTGGAACCGTTGTGGTGGCTACTTGGTGGAGAAGGTGGATTGTTTCCGGCTGATCGCCGGTCTTTGTCCGGAGCGTCATTATTCCGGTTCCGGGGAGGATCTTCATTGCGTCGAGTCCCCTGCCGGCTTGTCTCGGCACGGTGTCCGTTGTTCCTTCGTTCGTCACTCCCACCACGATGGGGCTTAGCTGGACGGCTTGTATGTCTAGGAGGTGGCATTCTTTGACGGTCCTCCTCCCGACGTTTCTCTTTGTCTTCTTCCATGCGATCGTTCATCTCTCACCGAGGAGGATTTCTCTGATACAGTGCAGCAATTGCCTCTTGCTCGGCAGCTGGAGCGACATTGCGCGAGTCACGTGCAGTTCTGTGGTGCTGCCCTGAAGATCCAGTTCTTGAATGGTTGTCTTCCCGACGGTCAGAACAGTGATGTTGTTCCGGAACACGCTAGGGCCTTATATCATTCCAGGCTGGATCCGTGCGACATTGGTCAGATTGAGAGACCAGTTTTCCGCTTTCGAACTTCGCGACCTTCTGCTGCTCCAGACCCTTGGTGAGTAGCTTGATGCCCAATCGAACCTGTTCTGGGCCTAGATTATTTGCCAAGATATCTCGATCTACGGTAGTGTTTTGTACTGGTGTTGGGTACACTAGATCTCCATTACTGTCGAGTCGAGGCATCCTCGGATCTCCCTCAAAGAGAACCTTGTGAACTTCCAGAAATTGATTGTCACGCGTGTGCCTTTTCCGGGTCTTCTGATGTTGCCGAGAGATGTACTTCTCTGTAGTTGCTATGCGCTTCTTCTCTTCCTCGATGTTGTTGGCTTCATCCAGGAGTACTTGGCGATGCGTTTCTAAGGCCTGGGCCCTTTCCTCCAGCTCCTCGGCAGTAAGCTGTACAATTGTAGGGATAGGTGTGGTTAGTGCAGCATCGATGAGTTTACGCGCACCTGCGGTGACCATGTGTCCATCCACTGATTCTTCTTTGGGCTTGTCTAGGATAAGTGCTCCATCCGAGTCTTCCTCATATTCCTCGGCAATCACCTCCTCTGTTGGAAGATCTTTTTCCGGGTTCTTGTTCTTCTTCTTTGACTTCTTGGCTGCGCTGCTAGCAAAGATGGCTTTGGGTTCGTTTCCCTGAGTCAAGCTCTGATCGGTACTTTCGGACATTTGGACCTTGGGATTGTCTCCGAGATCCATGTCATTCTGCGTTTTAGGAGAGTTTTCTCTGGATCCTTCGTCCATGGCTTCTCCTTCTTCTGCAGCTGTGGAGTTAAACTCCTCTTTGTACTCCGTGGAGAACTTCTGGAAATCTGCCAACATCATGGAATCATCCAAAGATGCCGGTAAGTCGACGTTTGTTCCGATCACCTCCAGCACCGAGTCTTCGTTGTCTCTAGCATGGGTAGAGCCGGATCCGGATCCAACATATCCGAAAAAGTGCGATGCACGCCTCTTGAGATAGTTGCGGCTTTCTCTGTCGGTTTCCTCGAAACATCTGATGGCCTCGAGGATTTTATCCGCGCTTGCGTCTTTCATTATCATGCTCCTCAACGTATATCTCAGGAGGGGTTTATCTGTTCCGGTAGTATCAAAGCCAGAATCAGAGTTATTTTCTTGCTCCTCCTAGATTTCAACCTCCGCGGGCAGATCGATCTGGGATTCGGCCTCGCTAGGGAGATCCACTCTAGATTCAACTTGCACCGCAATATCTGCTTCAGGTTCGGCTTTCTCCACTATCTCTGCAACGGGTGCGGGTTGGGTGGGATTAGGGTTTTCTGAGATCCAGAACTCTGCCACCTCCACGGACAAAGGGTACCCAGAATTTTCCTCTGCCTCTATCATCACCGCTGGGGTGGGTGGGACAGGTTTAGCGAAACCGATGTAAACATCGATCTCCCAAAAAGACATGATGGTGTAAGCAGTCACAACCTCCCTAGACAGAATCTAGGTCTCGTCTAGAATGATGAGAGGGACGTCGCTCGCATAGAGGATGCGACCGACGGCAATGGTCTCGCCGATTCCAATTCTTGCGGATTCCGCTCGAAACACAGATCTGAAGCTCACTTGCCCCATGGTGGGTGCCAACTGTCGTCAGATTGATGACAAGTACACCATGAGGGGGTCCTCGAGGTGTGTGGAAGAGAGGGGTGTGAGACGGACGGTATTCCGGGATGGTGAGCACACAAGTTTACCCAGGTTCGAATCCTCCGGCTTTGGATGGATCCTAATCCTGCTAGCAATCCAGTAATACGGCAGTGCCGGAATATGGGTTAGAAAGGTTTCGCTTGTGCGAGTTGAGATTGTAGACTATTGTAAGGGTTCCCTAAAGGCTCTCCCTAGGATGACTTATATAAATATCTGGCCTAGGGTTTATAGGAGATACCTATCTGGCTACGACTAAGAGTCGGTTACAGAGTACATCTTGAACTACAGGTAACATTATGGGCCTATGTCGGTAAGTCATCTAGGCCTTCCCGTAGCCGGCCTGGACTCCGTCTCTTCTCCCTGACTGGGCCGCCCGTGAAGCAAAGCTCTAACCCAAAGTGGGCCACCCTGGTTAGTGAGGCACAGTGAGGATACCCGGAAAGTATATACCCAACAAAGTCCTATTACACACGTGATTCTTACTTTCTGCATTAAGTTTTGCTTTACTTTAAAACACCTTGTTCAACCAAAAATCCAAAAACAACTCTACTTTACTTGCATCTTAAAGTTATTTCTTAAGTACTTCATTCAGTTATAGTTAAAATCATTTTAGTCTTTCGCCTACTGCTCCCTATGGGATCGATATCTTTATTTTAAAACTAGCTACAAATGATTTGTGCACTTGCAGTCATCAAGCTATTTTCTGGTGCCGTTGCCGGGTAGCTTAGCGCTATAAGTCACTTTACTTTAGTTATTTACTTTCATTGTACTAATTTTTACTTGAGTTGTAGGACCACAACAATGGACAATACTCAGCATTTAAACCAGCTTGAGGCAGTAAGGAAAATGGGTTCGCCCATGGACACTTTTATAACTGTCAACAAAAGCATAAATCTGGATGGAGTCGAGATCCATCCTTTATTATTTGAATTATTACATTGTAAGAAATTTGCAGGAACCAATGAAGAAAGTCCATATGTACACTTACAATTCTTTGAAGACATACTTAGTTCCTTTATTTTTGACGACTATAATCTTGATATGGTTAAAATCTAGTTATTTAGACAAACTCTCTCTAATAATGTTTGTGACTGGTATAGATCTTTTTGTGCAGAAGCACCAAGGACTTGGGAGGAATTGACAACCAAGTTCCTATCAAAATATTATTCTGAAAGCAAAGCTCACAGGATGAGAGGTATTATTATCAGTTTCAAAAATAATCCTAGTGAGGGCTTATATGAAGGATATCTAAGGTACAAAAAGCTACCTAGATAATTGCCCCATCATCGTTTACGTGATTGGTTAATCACCCAGACCTTTTATGGAGGGCTAAATATTGAAAATAGGATGAATCTAGACACTGCTTCTAATGGCAGTTTTCTATCTTATACCTATAATGAGGCTTGGAATCTAATAATAAAAATGAGAGAAGCAACAGAAAATCTTAAAGATAAGGAAAACATTACAAATAGTTTTTATGAATATGCTTGTATTAATGATTTCCTTGCAGATGAGAGGATAAATACAATGATTAAAACCCTCGGTATTGATTCTTACTCAGTAAAGAAAATTATTGAGAATTATGCTGGGCATTTATAGGTACCTACAAAATGGGAACCCCGTAAACCTCTCGAAGAAAAGAAGCGTGCAAGAGCACGAATGGAAGAGTTCTCCTCGATACCTATATAGGGGATCTTTGAAAAAATACAAAGAGAGGAAGAACAAATAAAGAAGAGACCGAAGAAACCAGAAAGGAATTCCGAAACCACAAAATAAATAATGTTATAATAAAGGATCTTATGGAAGCACGCATAGTGGAAGATGAAGTGGTTATGTTAGACCGTGAAACCTCGGAATTCATCAAAGGTAAGGTTCGAGGTAATGAAACTTCAAAACCAATGACCCCTATATATCGTGGAGAAACTTTCTTATATGGATTTTGTGAACCAATTTCCACCATAAATATCATGCCTTCATCACTTTATGAAGAACTTTGCTACAACTTAAATAATCCACATGTTGAACCAGTAGACACTATTATTAAATTGTCTAATAGAACCAATATAAAATTGGAAGGGGTAATCAAAAATATCTATGTCTTTATTGGCTCACTCATGTACCCCCTTGATTTTCATATTGTTGATATGCCTCGAGATTCTTTTTGTCCTATTCTTTTAGGCATGCCTTTTATTTCTATCACCAAAGCTCGAGTAGATAATCAGAAGGAAACTATTTCACTGAAGTTTGGAGAAGAGGAAATGACATTCCACTTTGCCAAACTAAAGAAAAGGCCATATGAAGTGGAGGATATCAAGGAAGAAAAGACGATTGCTGAGCTAGCGGCAATTCATTTCAGTACTCCACAAGATGAATTAGAAAGGAGCTCGATTAATTGGGAAGAAGCACCAGAAGCCGAGAAGAAAGAAGACATGGATGACTACCTTGATTCAATCCTGGAAGCACAAAGTCCACATGACTACGAAGAATTCGTAAGAACAAGAGATGAAGAACCTCCACCAATAGAATTGAAAAAACTTCCAGACAATATGAGGTATGCATTTTTAGATAATGAAAATAAATGTCCTGTTATTATTAGCAAGAATCTATCGGAAAATGAAACAAATAAACTTATCTTAGTTTTGGTTAAGCATCATGAAGCCTTTTGGTATACATTGAGTGATATTAATGGAATATATCCCTATATCGTAACACATAAGATTACCATGCTTGATGATGCTAAACCTGTAGTATATACACAAAGAAGACTTAATCCTAAGATGAAGGAAGTTGTAAGAAAATAAGTTATACGCTTACTAGATGCTGGCATAATATATCCTATTTCTGACAGTAAGTGGGTTAGCCCAGCTCATTGCATACCAAGACAAGGTGGTCTTGGTGCTGCTTTGAATGAGAATGGTGAGCTAGTTCCTATAATGCCAATTGTAGGATATTGAATGTGCATTGATTTTAGGAAGCTAAACCGCGAGAACACAGAAAAATCATAAACCTATACCATTCATGGATAATTTTTTAGAAAGACTTAGTAATAATTCTTACTTTTGTTTTCTTGACGGTTATTCTGGATATTCTCGAATTGCCATACAACCGGAAGATCAAGAGAAAACAACTTTCACTTGTCCTTATGGCACATATTCTTATAGATTAATTCCATTTGGCTTATGTAATGCAACAACTTTTTAGGAATTTGTTCTAAAGTTTTTTGATGATTTTGTTGAAAAGACTATGGAAGTTCTAACAAATGATTTTGTTGTTTGTGGAACAACTTTCGATAATTGCCTCTACAATCTAACCAAAGTTTTGTAGAGATGCAGGCAATCAAACTTGGTTTTGAAATGGGAACAATGCCATTTCATGGAAAGAGAAGGTAAAGTTTTCGGGCACAAAGTTTCGGAGAAGGGAATAGAAATAGATAAAACTAATATAAATGCTATAGAAACTCTCCCAATACCTCAGGACATTAAAAACTACAAAATGTTTCTGGGACATGCAGGTTTTATAAGCGGTTTATAAAATATTTTGCTAAACTAGCTATGCCCCTCACCAATCTTCTTGATAAAGACACTCCATTCTATTCAGATCATGACTGCATTGTAGCTTTTGAGAACCTTAAGGATAAATTAGTTTCAGCACCTATCATGCAATCTCCAAAATGGGATGAACCTTTCGAAATTATGTGTGATGCTAGTGACTATGCTTTAGGGGTTATGTTGGGACAGCGAGATGTAAAGAATTTAAATGTTATTTATTACGCGAGTAGACCTCTTAATAAGATTCAAAAACATTATGCTACTATAGAAAAAGATTTTCTAGCCATAATATTTGCTTGCGACATATTTAGATCTTACATAATTAATTGTAAGGTAATAATTCATACGGATCACCAGGCTTTGCGTCACCTCCTTGTGAAAAAGGATGCTAAGCCCAGGTTGATTAGGTGGGTTTTATTACTACAAGAATATGATTTGCAGATAGTAGATAGGAGTGGTAAGGATAATCTGGTAGCAGATCATCTCTCTAGGATGGAAGGGATAATTAATGACCTCGTATCTATTAATGAATCATTTCCGGGAGAATATTTAGCAAAGGTAGAAATTGCTGATCCATGGTATGCAGATTATGCTAACTGTCTAGCAACAAAATTTATACCTCTTGGTATGTCAAGAAATCAAAGAATGAAATTCTTTAATGATCTTAAATATTACTTTTGGGATGATCCGTATCTATATCGTCATGGACTTGACAGAATGATTCGGAAGTGTGTTCCTAACGATGAAATGAATGCGATATTGAAAGCTTGTCATGATATTCCATATGAAGGGCATCATGCAGGTAAGAGAACTGCTGCAAAGGTACTTCAATCCAGATTCTATTGGCCTACCCTGCTCAAGGATGCACGTATGTGGAATACTGCGATGCTTGCCAAAGAAGAGGTAATATAGGTAGGAGACAATAAATGGCAATGAATTATAGTCTCATAATTTAACCCTTTGATGTATGGGGAATGGATTACATGGGACCATTTATAGAGTCTAATGGTTATACTCATATTCTTGTTGCTGTTGACTATGTCACTAAATGGGTTGAAGCTATCCCAACAAATCACGCAGATGCAGCTACCTCAATGAAGATGATCAAGGATATCATATTCCCTAGGTTTGGAGTTCCTAGATTTTTAATTACTGATGGTGGTTCTCATTTTATGAAAGGGACTTTCAGGAAAATCCTCAGAAAGTATGGAGTAACCCACCGCGTTGCTTCACTATATCATCCCCAAACAAGTGGTCAAGTGGAACACTCTAATAGAGAACCGAAGACCAGACTCGAGAAGACGATGGCCAAATCAAGAAAGGACTGATCATACAAATTAAATGACACTCTATGGGCGTACCGTACCGCGTTTAAAAATCTGATGGGTATGACGCCTTATAAGATGGTGTATGATAAGACATGCCATTTACATTTAGAACTGAACATAAAGCTTTGTGGGCAATCAAGAATCTAAATTATGATCTCAAGGCAGCAGGGGATAAGCGTTTATTAGATATTCATGCTTTAGATGAGTTTAGAAGTGAATCCTATGAGAATTCTAGATTGTTTAAGGAAAAAGTGAAAAGATGGCATGATAGAAAATAGAGAATAAGACTTTTAAAAGTGGGGATAAAGTGTTGCTCTATAATTCTCGTCTTAAGTTGTTTCCAGGAAAACTCAGATCAAAGTGGGAAGGTCCATATGTAGTTGAAGAGGCCTATTCATCGGGAGCAGTAAAGCTCAAAGGAAAAACACCCTCTCTTGCATGGGTGGTAAACAGACAATGCTTGAAGCGTTATCGAGTAAAAGAAGATATAAGTGCAATCACCATAGAATTGAGTACCCCTGAAGAAGTGCTAAAGCGAAGATATACAAATAATGGCAATCACAAGAAGAATGGACTCGAGACGGAATGAGCGGTACCACGGTCAAGCTATTGACCATAAAAGAGCGCTTCATGGGAGGCAACCCATGTAAAATAAAGGTTTGAGTAAGTTTTTAAATTTTCAGTTAAAATCTAGTTTGAGTATATGTTTGTAACATCCCAAAACTTCAATCCAAGCTTATCAAGATCAAATCAATCAAATTTGGGGTTAACAAAAACTTTTTCAGTTTTAAAATGAAAGCATTCATATATGTGTGCATTTAAAATAGGAGTTGTTTTGAATTGCCATGGTTGTGTGATCCAATGCTTGTAAAATGTTTCTTAGGTGATTTAAACATCATGTGCATCATTCCCAAACTTTTCCTAAAGAAAATCAAATCAAAAAGAATTAAAAAAAAGAGGAATGGTCATTTTGGAAAATTTAACTCTCATGCCTACTTTGGCTATTCCTAGTACTCAAAACATAACAGAAACAATTCTTGATCCTTGCACCCCTTGCTAGTACACATAATGAGGTACCAAGGCCCACCTTTTGATCCGCTGAAAACATTCTGTTAACTATTTTAAGTAACAGTTTAAAATTGAATCTAATGCATATGCATAGATCATCCCTATTTCAAAAACCATCTTTTGAGCTCCACTTTCAAAACCCTTGCAACCAGAGACTACCTAGCATTAGTGGAGAACACCCAAAAATTTTGAAACCAAAATTCAAAACTTTTTCTCTTGCGGCCATTTATTCAAACACATGGCAGGCAGAATCAAACACAAATAGCTAGCTCACTGTTTCTACAGGGTTTTGCCATCCAATCGACCACAAAACACTCCCTCTGTCTCCACTTGATCAAACCATGCCATTACCACCCCATCCCCTACACCCTAGTGGCAAGGCCAAGCCATGTCGAGCACCAACTCGCCGGCCAACCTTGCCCTCACCCTAGCAGACCACCTCCCCCTTCCTCTCCATGTCTAGGAGGTAGCCAACACCTCACCGCCCCTCTCTGTCCCTTGCCCGAGCCAAATGATGCAGTGGACCACCGAGGAAAAACCGCGCCCAGTTCTACCGCACCATGTCAGTGCCGCCCCAGAACGCGCCCTGTCCCTGCTCGACCAGACCACCCTTTAGCACCAGCACGCGCCTACCGCTCCGCCTCGACCTGGAGAACACCCCAGACATCCCCGTTCGCCACCCAAAGCCTCACAGCCACTCGCCGTGGCCACCACCGCTTCTGCCGCGTAGAGCACCACCTTGCCCAGACCGTGTGCCACCGTCCCTACGGCCGCATTTAAGCTCTAGAGCACCGCCAGGGAACCGCCCATCGATTGCCAGCCCTAGCCATGCCTCTACCTCGCCGTAGCCATGTCGCCCCCGTCGACCACCCATCCCGCTCGGTCTCACCGTCGAGCCTATAAAAGGAGCCCTCCCCAGCCATTCTTCTCCACACCATTCCACTCCCCTCACCTCTCTGGACCTTACCCACCTCTAGCCGGAGCAAGTGGAGCAGCAGCTCGCCGGAATTGGAGCCAGAGCAGCCGCGGTAGGAGGAGAAGGGCGTCGTTGATTTCGACCGCCCCAAGCTCCGCCGCGACCACGCCTCGCCTTGCTGTTGTCTTCCACGTCGTTTGCCCTCATCGCCGACCCCGCTGGAGCCCTGGTATGCCCCCAGCAGACCCCCACCGAGCCGCTAGGGTTCGAGCTCGCCGGCGACCTGTCCGTCGTCGACGACGACCCTCAGCCAAATTTCTGTGAGGTTCTGTCCAGTATTTCAAAAATCATTTCTGTGAGTTTTACAAATCCAAATTGCATGAAACTAATTTTGTCTGAAAGGTATTAATATGATCTATCCAAGCCCGTTGGATTTAATTCATTTAGAGTTATAGATCTCTCCTAATAAAAATAAGAAGACAGAAGCATTTGCAACTTGCAACATTTTTATAAAATCAACCAAGTTAGCTTTTCAGTTGATTCCAACTCTCAAAAATCACATTTCATCATATCTATCTAAACATGTAATAATATTAAGGTTTACATGCAGTGACTTTGGACTAGTACCCAAAATAATGCTATATAGGCATTTCTAGTCACTTTAAATCATTAAATAATAAACTTAAACCAAAGTAATGTTAATCCAACCTTTAAATCTCATTCCCACATGTTAGGATATGTGGTGAGGACATGTGTCCACATGATCCCATATTTTGGTGGTGAATATTAAATTTTAGTTAATTTTCCAATGAGTAGAAATTACTTTTCTAAAATAAAAAGAATAAAACTATTGAATTAAACTTGTGATGCTTGTGATGATAATAGATCATCAATTGTGTGTTTTAGAATGCCACTTAGCCTAGCTAAGTATTGTTTGGTGATTGTGCACTCCCTATGTATTTATAGACGATAGTACCGACCAAGCTTTCGAGGAGGAGTTCTACCAAGAAGAAGAAGAAGAAAACTTCAACCACTGCACCAACCAAGGCAAGCCACCATTAACAATGCAAGCCACCATTAACAATGCAAGCTACTATTAGCAAGCTAGCACTATTTAAGTGCAAGCCACCATTAGTAATGCAAGTTAGTACTTGCAAGTGTAGTACTTAGCAAACTAGAATCAAACTAGATGGTTTAGCAAAGATGCCTTAAGCATGCTTTTATCACACCCCTTATTAACTAATAGTACCCCAAGTCTTAGTTACAAGTTTTACCCTCTTAGGTTATACAAAGTTCTTTACTTGTTTTGAAGGTAGCATAAAAAGTATAAAACTTGACCTATTTAGAACCCTTTAGATGTCATTCTATGGCATGAGATTGAACCCATCTTTACCACCTTAGTGAACACTCTTAACTTAGTAGTTTAGAGTAGATCAAAAACTGGAGTCACTTTAGATGGGAACACTTGGTGAAAATGAATTATGAAAACCTTAGAATGATGAGTCATTCTATTGAGATGTTTTGACATGTGTTGAGAAACACAATTGGTTGATGATGGTGAAAATGTTGAGGCATGAGCCTTAACCCTTTTATAAAACTGATGGTTGGATTCGGATGCGATACCAATCCAAATTTACCGTATAACCACACTACCTGAATTGGGTAAGGCTTAGCTAGAAATTTATATGCATTAGTATTAGTTCCCTCACGGGAGAGGTTTGAGCTGAGGCTACCTCTCAATGTTGTCCACCTATGCAGTGCCCAAGATGAATGATGGTCATGGTTGAGAGGCCATGCTCATAGGAGAGGTGCTTATACTAGGGTGTGTAAAGGGAAGGTTATGTTTGATTATCTGCATACTAAGTATGATGATTCAGGGTTATCCCTGACAGATGTATCGAATCTTGTGGTGAAAGTGTACCACCTCTGCAGAGTGTCAAACTATTCGAATAACCGTCTCCGTAGTTATGGACAGTTGGAATGGCCATACTGTTTCGTTGTCAGATGTTTTCTAAAATACTTTGAAAAGAATGATGAATCTTGACTTGACCACAACAGGGTTGTGTTTATGAAAATAGTTTCCCCAACTTAAGTGATTCTAGAGTTTTATATTATCTTTCTTTGCTTCTGAACTCAGCTTAGGTTTCAAACTTAACTTTATGGTTAAGCATAGAGTTAGCACTTTAACTTAGAATTATAATACTTGTTAGTGGTAGTTTGCGAGTACTTAAAGAGTACTCATGGCTTTTGTCCCTGGCTATTATCATGGCCAGACTATGAAGGAGACTATCAAGATGATGGCTAACAAGACGGCTATGATAAGTAGGACTATCTGCCTTCGTCAGCATTGCCTGTGCCCCTGAAGATGGACCCCACCGCTACGCTATCTTTTATTTCCGCTGCTTGTTGTATTAAGACTGGATCATGAGATCCTTATTTGTGTAAGACCTTATGTATGGTTTGTAATGGATGATGTATTGTGATATCCAATCCGTTATGTCTCGGAAAAATGGTAATCTTCGGATTGCGAGGTATGGCATAACAGGCATCTGGGATTAAAAATCCGGGAGTTGACAAGTTGGTATCAGAGCCATCCTGACCATAGGAGACCCTAGTTAGAATGGACGTTAAACAAAAAAACTTAGTTTCAAAACCAAAGTGATTATTTATGAAAAACTATCTCCTCTCTTACCCTTGTGGATTCTTTCTCAAAAATTCATGTTACTCAAAATTCTTACACTACTACTTCAAATTTGACACACTGGATCACTTCACTAACTTCCTCATCCTTAATTCTTGTAGATGGAGACTCAGTTTAGCAAGTTTTACCAGTTGGGAAATGGAGGTCAGCAGATCTTCGAGAGGGATCTGGATTCACTGTCAGAGTTACTGGGATGCCCGCACCCGGAGTTTCTTGGAGCTCAACTTCCAGGACCCCCAGGAGGAGACTTACAGTGGCTAGTCACCGCGGATCTTAGAGGAAGCATTGAAGCACCAACTTCTGGGAGAATTCAGTTCTCCGTGAGAGAGAACAACTGGCTAGATGGATTAGCCAGGGCAATGGATGAAGCTCTCGCACGTCTATGTGCCCTCAGCGTCAACAAGACCCAAGGAACCCGTTTTGCCCACTATGCAAGACGTGATTTCATGGGACTACCAATGGAAATGCCGGGCCACCCCGAGTTGAGACGTCAAGTGGAGAACCTTGACTTCTTGCTGCATGACAGACAACAGGAACTGAACAATGCCAGAGAGTTAGCCAACCATAACTGTGCCATTGCCGACCAGAAGGCCCAGACTTTCGCACTGCTTGTCCAAGACCGTCAGTATCTTCGCCGCCAACGTGCCAAGAAGGATAGCACCATCGCCCATCTTTGCAAGAAGGTGGCCGACCTCAAGAAGACTGTCAAGGAGCAGGAAGCTTAGCTTGCAGCAAAGGAAGAAGAAGGTGAAGGTGAAGACATCCAGGGAAACATGGACTCTTACCTCAGTAACGATGATGATTTTCTGGCAGAGGATGCCGTGGACTTCTACACTGACGATGAGGACTCAGACTTCATCGACGATGAGTAGATGCACTAGAGCACTGTCGTAGCATGAGATGTATCGATCTCACTGTATCTTAGCTTGTAGAATGGTTCTTCAAACCATCTATTTTCCCTTTGATTGTTGTGGTGTGTGTTGTATCGTGTGCTTGCTTGCATGAATGAAAATGAAGTTAGTTGAAAAACCTGAGTCTAACTCAAAGTTTTAGCTTTGAAAACTCAAAACCCTGAACCTTAGAATTTCCCTCTTATCCCTATATCTATCTCAATCTTCAGATGACTCATGGAAACCAAGGAGGGAGCAGCTCATCGCAAGACCCAATGCTGCAGATCTTGCATAATCTCATCACAGACCGTGAAGCAAGCAGGGCGGAACGCCAAGCCAACTTAGCAACACTTCAACAGATCGCCCAAATGGCTCTCAACAACCAAGGGCATGGAAATCAGGATCACCATGGATCAAAACTCAAAAATTTTCAAAACACTAATCCCCCAATCTTCAACCAATCTGAGAACCCATTAGATGCTGATGACTGGTTACAGACCATGGAAAACAACCTCGAAGTTGCAGGAGTTGATGAAAATGAGAAAGTTCTCTTCGCCACCCACTATCTGGCAGGAGATGCAAGAGCTTGGTGGAATAGCATCCGCAATATGAACCATGGTCAAGTGATGACATGGGAAGCATTCAAAGTCAAGTTCAGCCGCACCCACATGCCGCAAGGTCTAGTCAATAGAATGAGAGATGAGTTCCGCGAATTAAAGCAAGGAAGAATGACTGTGGTGGAGTACCGTGACACATTCCTGTCACTTGCCAGATATGCACCTGATGAGATCAACACGGAGGCCAAGAAGAAGAAGAGATTCTTGAACGGACTGCATGATGAGATGTAGACTGTCCTCGTCAATATCCGTTTCCAGGATCTCAAAGAGCTAGTCGACTCTGCCATTCAGATGGAAGGGAAGATTAACCAGGCAAACGACAATCGCGAGCGTCGTATGATGCAGCAGTCTAGATCCAGCAGTCACTAGAAGTACCGTCCCAACCCTTCACCGGGATATGCACCAAGGAACAACCGACCCCCAAACTCTCGCCCAAGCTACCCCAACCGTAGCGGAGGCAATGTGAAGTCCGGAGGAAACAATCACAACTCCGGTAATGCCAACAATTTCAATCGTGCACCTCCCAAGAACCACAACAACAACAACAGCAACACTGCACCCAGAACTGGCAGCAATGCTGTGCCTGTTGCAGTCAAGGACAAGTCCCAGATCACTTGTTTCGAGTGTGGAGTGAAAGGTCACTACTCCAATGAGTGTCCCAAGAAGACTGTCGCCAATGCCAATGTGAATGCCCCAGCTCAGCAGCAGTGCCGTGTTCAGCCAGGAAGGAGATTTTCCCCAGGAAACCCTCATAACCGCAACGGCCGTCTCTTCCACATGAATGCAGAAGAAGCCCAGGAAGCGCCAGATGTAGTGCTGGGTATGTTTTCTGTCAACTCAGTTTTAGCAAGAGTATTGTTTGATTCAGGAGCATCGCATTCATTTGTCACCGAAGAATTTGCATGCACTAGTAAGATTCGTCCAACCAACCTGAAGCATGTCATGATAGTTCAAATCCCCGGTTCAACAACCAAAGCTAGAAAAATTTGCAAAGCTGTACCTATCAGAATACATGGGATAGATTTTTATGCCAACCTAATTGTACTTGGAGCCAAAGGATTGGAAGTAGTACTAGGTATGGACTGGATGTCAAGGCATAAAGGATTGATAGACTGTGCTAAGAAATCCATCACCATGACCAGTAGTTCTGGAGTAACAGTAGAGCATATTTCTGAAACCTTACCCCGTCAATTCAAGTGCAACCAGAGTGTAGCCTTTCCCACCATTGACCAAGTCAGAGTAGTCTGTGAATACCCCGATGTATTCCCAGATGAATTTCAAGGTATGCCCCCGGATAGGGATATTGAGTTCATTATCGAACTAATCCCCGGAACCGGACCAATAGCCTAGAGACCCTATAGCATGAACCCATCAGAGTTAGTGGAACTGAAGATGCAGTTGGATGCTATGCTAGCCAAAGGTTTGATTCAACCAAGTGCATCGCCATGGAGATCACCAGTGTTATTCGTCGACAAGAAAGATGGAGGCGACCGTCTGTGCACAGACTATAGAAAGTTGAATGATGTCACCATCAAGAACAAGTACCCCTTGCCAAAGATAGAGGATTTATTTGATCAGTTGACTGGAGCTCAGGTATTCTCAAAGATTGATCTTAGGACTGGTTATCACCAACCTAAGATTCGTGCAACGGATATTCCGAAGACCGCCTTTACTACTCGCTATGGTTTATACGAGTATACGGTTATGTATTTTGGATTAACCAATGCCCCTGCTTATTTCATGAATCTCATGAATAAGATCTTTATGAATTTCCTAGATAAGTTTGTGGTTGTGTTTATCGACGACATCCTTATCTACTCCAAGTCGAAAGAAGAGCATGAGCAACATCTGAGAGTTATCCTAGAAACCCTGAGAGAGCATCAGTTATATGCCAAGTTCAGCAAGTGTGAGTTTTGGCTGAAGGAAGTAGGATTCCTAGGACATATTTTGTCTGCCAGAGGAGTCTCTGTTGATCCCACAAAGATCAAAGACGTTGAAGAATGGAAAGCCCCAACCACTCAAACCCAAGTCCGTTCTTTTCTCGGATTATCGGGATATTACCGCAAGTTCGTAGAGGGATTCTCGAGCATAGCCCGACCCATGACCCAATTGTTGAAGAAGAACAAGAAGTTTGAATGGACAGACAAATGTGAAGCCAGTTTCCAGGAGCTGAAGAAGAGATTGATATCAGCCCCAATTTTGGTCATGCCAGACATCAAGAAGCCCTTTGATGTGTATTGTGACGCATCCAAGATTGGCCTAGGATGTGTATTGATGCAAGAAGGCAAAGTCATCGCGTATCTGTCTCGACAACTAAAGCAGCATGAGCAGAACTATCTGACCCATGATCTTGAGCTAGCAGTTGTAGTTCTAGCACTGAAGACATGGCGTCATTATTTGATGGGTAATCGCTGTGAGATTTACTCAGATCATAAGAGCTTGAAGTATATGTTTACTCAGAAGGAGCTAAATATGAGGCAATGGAGATGGATATAGTTAATCAAGGATTATGACCTTGACATTCACTATCACCCCGGCAAAGCCAATGTGGTAGCGGATGCTCTTAGCAGATTGCCGTGTAGGCTTAACACCATGATCAAGGAGAAGCAACCTAGTTTGTATGAAGAGTTGGAGCAGTTCAGGACTGAATTAGTTAGCAAAGGATTCCTAGCTAGCATTGAACTTCAACCCACTTTGATTAGCCAAATCAAGGAAGCCCATAAGGGAAATGAAAGTATCGACGGAATCAAACGTCGTATTGGTACAGGAAAGGTACATGGATTCACCGAAGACGAATAAGGAGTACTGTGGTACAAAGGACATATCTGTGTTCCAGCAGATTCGGAGCTGAAGGAAGTTATCATGAAGGAGGCTCATGATACTCTTTATTCTATCCAACTCGGAGGAACAAAGATGTATCAGGATTTGAAAGAGCAATTTTGGTGGCACAAGATGAAGAGAGAGATCGGAAGCTACATCGCCAATTGTGACATCTGTCAAAGAGTCAAAGCAGAACATCAGAGACCCGCAGGACTGTTGCAACCATTGCAGATTCCGGAATGGAAATGGGATTCCGTCAAAATGGACTTTATCACCGGTTTACCTACGTCTAGTATGGGAAATGACTCAATCTGGGTCATAGTTGATAGACTGTCCAAGGTAGCCCACTTTATCCCTATCAAAACAACTTACCAGAGTGACAAAGTTAGCAGAGCTATACATTGCTAGGATTGTTAGTCTGCATGGAACCCCCAAGACCATCGTATCAGATCGAGGAACCCAGTTTACCTCAAGATTTTGGAAGAAAGTTCAGGAAGGTTTAGGAACCAAGTTGAACTTCAGTACCGCATATCACCCGCAAACAGATGGACAGACTGAGAGAGTCAACCAAATCCTAGAGAATATGCTTAGAGCTTGTGTGTTAGAATATGGATCAAAATGGGAAGACTGCCTACCTTTCGCAGAATTCCATTATAACAACAGTTATCAAGCTAGTTTGCAGATGGCACCATTTGAATTCCTATACGGAAGAAAGTGTCGTACCCCTTTGAACTGGTCGCAAGTAGGAGAGAGTCAGATCTTCGGACCCGACATTCTCCGAGAAGCAGAAGAGAAAGTTCACAAGGTCCGTGAGCACCTCAAGACCGCCCAATCCAGACAAAAGAGCTATGCTGACAAAAGAAGGAGAGACCTGACTTTCAATATCGGAGACTTTGTATATCTCAAGGTTTCACCATTGAAAGGAACTCAACGCTTTAGTCTGAAGGGAAAGTTAGCCCCCAGATATATCGGACCTTTCAAGATTCTGAACCGTCGAGGAGAAGTATCGTATCAGTTGGAACTGCCTGAAGAGATGTCAGCCATCCACAATGTGTTCCATATCTCGTTACTTCGCAAATGCCGGGAAGTGCCTGAGAAGACAGAAGTTTTCAAGAACATCGATCACAGAGCTGTGGAAATCAACAATGACCTGACCTATCAAGAAGTACCTATCCGTATCTTCGGAGAAGCCTACAGAACCACCAGGACCAGGAGTATCAAGTTTCTCAAGATTCAGTGGAGCAACCATACCGAGGAGGAAGCTACTTGGGAGCGATAAGATTACATTAGGACATAGTTCCCAGATCTCTTTAGTACCTAGTTTTCTTTGTAAATCTCGGGACAAGATTTTGTTTAAGGGGGGAAGGTTTGTAACATCCCAAAACTTCAATCCAAGCTTATCAAGATCAAATCAATCAAATTTGGGGTTAACAAAAACTTTTTTAGTTTTAAAATGAAAGCATTCATATATGTGTGCATTTAAAATAGGAGTTGTTTTGAATTGCCATGGTTGTGTGATCCAATGCTTGTAAAATGTTTCTTAGGTGATTTAAACATCATCTACATCATTCCCAAATTTTTCCTAAAGAAAATCAAATAAAAAAGAATTAAAAAAAAGACGAACGGTCATTTTGGCAAATTTAACTCTCATGCCTACCTTGGCTATTCCTAGTACTCAAAACATAACAGAAACAATTCTTGATCTTTGCACCCCTTGCTAGTACACATAATGAGGTACGAAGGCCCACCTTTTGATCCACTAAAAACATTCTGTTAACTATTTTAAATAACAGTTTAAAATTGAATCCAATGCATATGCATAGATCATCCCTATTTGAAAAACCATCTTTTGAGCTCCACTTTCAAAACCCTTGCAACCAGAGACTACCTAGAATTAGTGGAGAACACCCAACAATTTTGAAACCAAAATTCAAAACTTTTTCTCTTGCGGCCATTTCATCAAACACATGGCAGGCAAAATCAAACACAAATAGCTAGCTCACTGTTTCTAGAGGGTTTTGCCACCCAATTGACCACAAAACACTCCCTCTGTCTCCACTTGATCAAACCATGCCATTACCACCCCATCCCCTACACCCTAGTGGCAAGGCCAAGCCATGTCGAGCACCAACTCGCCGGCCAACCTTGCCCTCACCCCAGCAGACCACCTCCCCCTTCCTCTCCATGTCTAGGAGGTAGCCAACACCTCACCGCCCCTCTCTGTCCCTTGCCCGAGCCAAATGCTGCAGTGGACCACCGAGGAAAAACCGTGCCCAATGCCATCGCACCATGCCGGTGCCGCCCCTAGAGCGCGCCCTGTCCCCGCTCGTCCAGACCACCCCTTGGCACCAGCCCGCGCCCACGGCTCCGCCTCGACCTAGAGAACACCCCAGACATCCCCGTTCGCCGCCCAAAGCCTCACAGCTACCGCTCGTTGTGGCCACCGCCGCTTCTGCCGCGTAGAGCGCCACCTCGCCCAAACCACGTGCAACCGTCCCTATGGCCGCATTTAAGCTCTAGAGCACCGCCAAGGAACCGCCCATCGATCGCCACCCCTAGCCATGCCTCTACCTCGCCGTAGCCGTGTCGCCCCCGTCGATCGCCCATCCCGCTCAGTCTCACCGTCGAGCCTATAAAAGGAGCCCTCCCTAGCCGTTCTTCTCCACACCATTCCACTCCCCTCACCTCTCTGGACCTTATCCACCTCTAGCCGGAGCAAGTGGAGCAGCAGCTCGCCAGAATTGGAGCCGGAGCAGCCGCGGTAGGAGGAGAAGGGCGTCGTTAATTTCGACCCCCCAAGCTCCGCCGCGACCACGCCTCGCCTCGCCGTCGTCTTCCACGTCGTTTGCCCGCCTTGCCGACCCCGCTGGAGCCCTGGTACGCCCCCAGCAGACCCCCACCGAGCCGCTAGGGTTTGAGCTCGCCGGCGACCTGTCCGTCGTCGACGACGACCCTGAGCCGTAGATCTAGCTTCTAATCGCACGACCCACAGCGTACCGTTTCGCGTTTTAAGTGCCGCTAACACGCGGGACCCCCTGTCAGCTGAGCCCCGCACCATGGAGTGCCACTGGGCTGGCCCATTCCTTTTCCCGCGCTAGCCCACCCATTCAAATCTGGATTTTTCTTTTTTAGTTAAATCTAGTTTTTGTCCAGTATTTCAAAAATCATTTCTGTGAGTTTTACAAATCCAAATTGCATGAAACTAATTTTGTCTGAAAGGTATTAAGATGATCTATCCAAGCCCGTTGGATTTAATTCATGTAGAGTTATAGATCTCTCCTAATAAAAATAAGAAGACAGAAGCATTTGCAACTTGCAACATTTTTATAAAATCAACCAAGTTAGCTTTTGAGTTGATTCCAACTCTCAAAAATCACATTTCATCATATCTATCTAACCATGTAATAATATTAAGGTTTACATGCAGTGACTTTGGACTAGTACACAAAATAATGCTATATAGGCATTTCTAGTCACTTTAAATCATTAAATAATGAACTTAAACCAAAGTAATGTTAATCCAACCTTTAAATCTCATTCCCACATGTTAGGATATGTGGTGAGGACATGTGTCCACATGATCCCATATTTTGGTGGTGAATATTAAATTTTAGTTAATTTTCCAATGAGTAGAAATTATTTTTCTAAAATAAAAAGAATAAAACTATTGAATTAAACTTGTGATGCTTGTGATGATAATAGATCATCAATTGTGTGTTTTAGAATGCCACTTAGCCTAGCTAAGTATTGTTTGGTGATTGTGCACTCCCTATGTATTTATAGACGATAGTACCGACCAAGCTTTCGAGGAGGAGTTCTACCAAGAAGAAGAAGAAGAAGAAAACTTCAACCACTGCACCAACCAAGGCAAGCCACCATTAACAATGCAAGCCACCATTAACAATGCAAGCTACTATTAGCAAGCTAGCACTATTTAAGTGCAAGCCACCATTAGTAATGCAAGTTAGTACTTGCAAGTGTAGTACTTAGCAAACTAGAATCAAACTAGATGGTTTAGCAAAGATGCCTTAAGCATGCTTTTATCACACCCCTTATTAACTAATAGTACCCCAAGTCTTAGTTACAAGTTTTACCCTCTTAGGTTATACAAAGTTCTTTACTTGTTTTGAAGGTAGCATAAAAAGTATAAAACTTGACCTATTTAGAACCCTTTAGATGTCATTCTATGGCATGAGATTGAACCCATCTTTACCACCTTAGTGAACACTCTTAACTTAGTAGTTTAGAGTAGATCAAAAACTGGAGTCACTTTAGATGGGAACACTTGGTGAAAATGAATTATGAAAACCTTAGAATGATGAGTCATTCTATTGAGATGTTTTGACATGTGTTGAGAAACACAATTGGTTGATGATGGTGAAAATGTTGAGGCATGAGCCTTAACCCTTTTATAAAACTGATGGTTGGATTCGGATGCGATACCAATCCAAATTTACCGTATAACCACACTACCTGAATTGGGTAAGGCTTAGCTAGAAATTTATATGCATTAGTATTAGTTCCCTCACGGGAGAGGTTTGAGATGAGGCTACCTCTCAATGTTGTCCACCTATGCAGTGCCCAAGATGACTGATGGTCATGGTTGAGAGGCCATGCTCATAGGAGAGGTGCTTATACTAGGGTGTGTAAAGGTAAGGTTATGTTTGATTATCTGCATACTAAGTATGATGATTCAGGGTTATCCCTGACAGATGTATCGAATCTTGTGGTGAAAGTGTACCACCTCTGCAGAGTGTCAAACTATTCGAATAGCCGCGTCCGCGGTTATGGACAGTTGGAATGGCCATATTGTTTCGTTGTCAGATGTTTTCTAAAATACTTTGAAAAGAATGATGAATCTTGACTTGACCACAACAGGGTTGTGTTTATGAAAATAGTTTCCCCAACTTAAGTGATTCTAGAGTTTTATCTTATCTTTCTTTGCTTCTGAACCCAGCTTAGGTTTCAAACTTAACTTTATGGTTAAGCATAGAGTTAGCACTTTAACTTAGAATTATAATACTTGTTAGTGGTAGTTTGCGAGTACTTAAAGAGTACTCATGGCTTTTGTCCCTGGCTATTATCATGGCCAGACTATGAAGGAGACTATCAAGATGATGGCCAACAAGACGGCTATGATAACTAGGACTATCTGCCTTCGTCAGCATTGCCTGTGCCCCTGAAGATGGACCCCACCGCTACGCTATCTTTTATTTCCGCTGCTTGTTGTATTAAGACTGGATCATGAGATCCTTATTTGTGTAAGACCTTATGTATGGTTTGTAATGGATGATGTACTGTGATATCCAATCCGTTATGTCTCGCAAAAATGATAATCCTGGGATTGCGAGGTATGGCATAACGGGCATCTGGGATTAAAAATCCGGGTGTTGACAATGTTAAAAGAGAAACAATTCATGCTCTGACAAAGAGGAAGGAAGAATTGATAATGCCAAAATTTGTCGAAAATATAAGATGACATTTCTCTGTCAAAACTCGATATTTCATTGAGTTGCAGATTAATAAATAATTCTTGGAGAAGCAAAAAAATTTGGTGGACACGGAAGGTTTAACGACCAACTATATGGCGGGAATAAAAATTATGGTTGTATAGTTCCAGCCGTATAAGTTGTTGCAACATCAATACTTCCATCCACAAAAGGTACTGAGAGTTTAAAGACCAACTATATGGCCGAAATGAAAGTTCCGCCCGTATAGTTGCGGTCGTATAGTTGTTAGCGCCTTTGACAAAATAATTTCTGGAGTACTGAGAGTTTAACGACCAACTATATGTCCGAAATTAAAAATTCCACCCATATAGTCGCGGGCGTATAGTTGTCGACCCTTCTCCAAAATTTCTTACGCGGGATACAGAGAGTTTAACGACCAACTATACGGCGGGAATTAAAAACTCCGGCCATATAGTTCTGGCCATATAGTTGAGTTCCATCGTAGATTTAATCTATAGTCGGTTCACAACTATACAGTGGGAGCTATACGGGCTGCGCCTGTATAGTTGCTCGTTACGCAAGGCGGCTAGGGTTTTTGACCCCTCTTTTTAAAGCTGATCGCATCTAATCTTTTTCATTAAGTTTTCGTAGAGCCACAACCTCCAGCCTCGAAAGATCTTCGTCATCCCTATACAAGCCCCCTTACCAACATCCGTGCAGTGAAGCCATGCAATGCTTCCACGTCAACCGGATCTAGAAGAATAAAGAAGAGAAGACCATGAAGAGGATCGAAGAAGCAGAACAAAAGGATCGTCGTCATCATCCGGCTCAGAGATCAAACCTCTCCCAAATTAGGAGGACATGTTCCCGCAAAGGATGGAGATGATGAGACAAGCTAAGCGAGGAAGGAACAAGGATGAGTATCTCCCTAACCCCTATCGTTACAACATAGGATCCTATTATAAACCTCCTCTTGGTCCATCACCTCTTAAACCTAAGAAGGTGCGGCAAGATGAGATTCATGATAAGATCCTTGAGTTGGAAAAGGCTTCCAAGGTATGTGTTGAAACAATTGGAGAAGGAATTAACTCCTATTGGATGATGAGCAAAGACCTTGAGAACAAGGTCGATGACATCGATGGTAGAGTTGGTTTCTTAATCAAAACTGTCTTTGAGTCGATAGATGAGAAGAAATTCCTCAAGAGGAAAATGTTGAATCTCCAATACGACATGGCCGAGCTTAGCATTCGCTTTGCAAGCATAGTTAAAGAGGGCAACATGAAATAAGAAGACGATGTTCTTTCTACCCAGGAGGAGGAATAGGTACCAACAAGGAGTTAATTGATCCCGCCTGGCTTGATTCTAAGCTTGGGGAGATCTTTAAAGACCTTGTAATCTTTCTTACAAGTTTTATATTATCGTTTTTGCATTAGTTCAAGCTACAAATAAAGTTTGCATCATTAGGATTCCCTTCATGAATAGTCGATCCCTTTTATGAAACTCCGAGTTTATTATTATATATGGAGCAATTTTGAGTTTGTGTTTGTTTTATTGATATATGAATGGCTTGAGTATAATTTTACTTGCACTTGATGATAGCAACAGGAGTCTTTCACATCATTAGAATTAATGGAACACCAAAAGAAAATTTGGTCAATATGTTGTAAGTCTATGGTTTGATTTACAAAGAAAAATTATCTATACAAGTTAAATTGAAAAAGAAACCTTGAACAAAGGAAACCGAAAGTGTTAACAAAATAGAGTGAGAAAAAGTGGAGGTAGAATCTTCAAGTCATAAGAATGCTTCATATACAATTGGAATTTGGTAATCGAGATCGTTAAAACTTTGAATTCCTACGTGAAGTGGAATGTATGGCTAGCTCCTTTGCACATCACTTAAACAAAAAGTGTGAGCATATATATAAAAGAAAAGAAAAGGAATAAGAAAAGAGCGAGTGTGCAAAGAGCAAGTAGGCATATACCACTGTATTGTAGTATGACAAAGGGATACTTTTGAGATTCTGAATCCCAAGTGAATACGTTGATCCTAAAACACTTGGGACTACCTCGCTAACTCATTCGGTTGAACCGCATACTTTTACATTATGTTGAGATTAATCTTTTATTAACCATTGATCACTAAGGTGTGGAAGCCTGATAATAATATTCAGATGGTTCGAGTAAGGTACTATTCATGAACTTATTCCTATGTATCATACATGATAAACACTTGCTACAATCACCTCACTTATTTTATCGACTTAGCTTCATGAATATGAGGATCACATCCATTAAGCTAAAACTTGCTCGGGACGAGCAAGAGTCTAAGCTTGGGGAATTTGATGAGTGCATGTTTGCATCATGTTTTACATTATTATTTTGCATTGTAGATGTAGGATCTTGGTATTTTACGGTGTTCGCATGCACATTTTATGTCTGTTTTCACCAGGATCAGGATAGATGATGGATCCAATGGATACAATTCTTGAAGCAGTTGTATTATGGAGAAAGGAGTCAAAAACAACGTAAATCGCTTATTTGGGAAATTCTAATAATACCAGAAGAAAACCAGAAGCGAACAAGGGAGGCAGAGAGTCCAACGACCAACTATACGAGCGGAGCAATTTTTCTGGCCGTATAGCTCCGGCCATATAGTTGGCGCTGCCTCCTCCTTGTCAAATAGTTTCACCCCGTGCAATTGGTTCGGAGGGACGACATACAGAACACCCAGAAATCGCCGAAACCTCACCTCTGGAAGGCATCTGGAGGGGGAACTCATCCACAAGGGATCCATCTTTGCCCTGCGCAGATCCGGGAGGCTAAGGCATCGATCTTCATCATCCACCGCTGCATCACCACCATCTCCATCCATCCCATCTACATCTTGTCTAGATCTTGTTGTAATTCCTATACTCGTTGTGGATTTATACAAGTGCTATTCATCTATGATTGTTTCCATTACCATTGCTATGATGTTGATTGCCTCCATGTCTGAGTAGATCTCTAGTTCTTGGGGAGATGGAGAAACCTTAGCATATGACTGAGATGAGATAGAGATTATTATGTTATACATCATTATGTGTACGTGTTAATTGTCTTCATCTTGATGTTGGGAGTTGTGCACCTCCTTAACATTTGCCTCTTGTGGGGACTCGATGAAGGTGATTACTTGTTGGTAGACGGAGGGATGATAACACTTACTGTGACTATAAAGCTGTTATCATTCTTTACGTATTAACTTGGGGAGTTAAGGAGAACTTACAAAGCCATGTCCATGCCATGGGAGAAATCCCTTAATAGCACAGTAATTCGATTGATGTCGATTACTGTCTGCTATGGTGATGAGGATGATGTGTGCCGCAGTTGTTGGGTAATCGTCCATATATGGAGCTCCTCCCACATACATACACATTATGAGAATATTCCTTAAAATACTCTCAATTACTTAGTCTAAATTGCTAGCGGTGTATGCACTATTCCCTGAGAATGCCTTTTCCCTATTGTAGTTCCTTAAAATACTCTACTTTACTTGCATCTTAAAGTTATTTCTTAAGTACTTTGTTCACTTATAGTTAAACGCATTTTAGTATTTTGCCTACTACTCCTTGTGGGATCGATATCTTTATTTCGAAACTATCTACAAACGATCTGTGCACATGCAGTCATTAGTAGGATGTGCCAGCATCAATGGAATGTGATCCTTAGTGGAGATCAAACCATTGGATGTTGGAGAAGATAACTCACTATGAGTTAACTATAAGAAGTATCTAAACTTAAGAATTAACTAATACTTGAGAAGTTATAAGAAAGCTAGTAGTGTTAGAATATCAGATAATCATCTTGTTAAGCCAAGTGGGTATAAACTTAAAGTAAGCTTCCTTAACAAGATAAGCCTATAGAGAGACTAGTACAAGTTACTACTTAGTTGACGATAGACCTAAATAGAAGCCTAAGGTTTGTATGATCAAATGAGGGTGGTCATTATTCTCAAGTTATTGGAGAATAGATGATTAGGTGTTGAAGTAGGGTTGTGAGTATACTAAGTTAGGCAAGCCCTACCAAGCTGAATCATCTAGCTTGATCATGAGTGGTCAAGGTAGGATATGATGAAGTATATGGTGTGAGTTGTATGGAGTAGCTGGAGGAATAGTAGCTTAACCAAGATACTACTAGAACAAATTTGTATTATGGGAGTAGTACCATATATGTTTTAAGAGGATGGATATCACATGTGATATAGAAAGAATTGTAGTCTTGTAAGTCTTGAAAGTAGAGGAAATGTTATTATAAAGGAGATAATGGTGGAGTAATGGTGATATGACATGACCATGTTATCATATGAGGATGGATATGATGGAGTCGGATGATTGACTTATTCAAGAAGATGTGATCTTTGTGAATAAGATAAGAGAGATGTAAATAGAGTATATTTAGGAAAGGAATTCCTTACCTAAAGATAAGATTAGTGAGATATTAAGGTAAGAGTGTTGGAGAAACCCTTAACTAATAGTATATCAAGCCATGACAAAAACCATGCCTACATCTTTGTTTAAACCCTAGAATAGGGTTGTTAAACCAATTCCTATTTTTAGGCATCCAAAGGATAGTAACTTTTAGTAAAATGAACTATCTAGGAAATAAGTAGAATACCAGTTGAGAATGTATTGATGGAAGCCTTGTCCACCTGATTGTCTTAAACCCTAAAAAACCTAGTCTCATGTACCATAAAAATCACTTTAGTAGAGCAATCTCAATAGCTCACTCTGAGTTGAGATGTCATTCAGGATTATAAATTCTGGATCAATCCTTAAAACCTTGATCCCTAGAAACATTCATTAATAAACTTGAGGGTAGTTATCCTCTAGGGTCCATGGTAAGTGTGGTATTAGAAACCCTAAATAAATGTTGCTGGGCATTGAGATCACTTGTGCCACATGAATGACAATAGTTATTCACCATTATATAATAAACTTCTATCAAAACATTAACCACACTTAAGGAAGTAATTGACAACTAGTTCAAGAATTGACCCATGCCTATTTTGAAATAAGTAGGATGGTATAGATAGAATTTTAGAGGAATTTGAATAGGATAAATCACCAAATGTGCAGAACCATAAAAATCATATGTGCTTAGAAAACCACCCTATCTTGAACCCTAAGGTTTTATTCATTATAAGGTTTATACATTAATTCTTATATGAGACTAAGTTGGAATGAAATTCTATATACATCATTAGCCATCCTAAAGTAGTACCATTACATTCATTTAGTGGAAATAAAGATGCTTTTTATAGGATCTTACTATAAAAGCTAAATCCCTAAAATCCTAATTCCTATTAATGTTTCCTAATGAAAAGGACCTCACATATAATTATGAATATTTTGTTACACAATAAGAAATGAGGAGAAGATAGTCATACTTGCTTTACACAATGACATTCATGACCTACAAGTTCTCTAGATATTTAAATCCTTGAAGAATTCATATTTGAACTTGAATTGTAAAAATAGAAAATAGAATTAAGAAAAATAAAAAGGAGGCAGCCAGGCGCAGGCCCACGGCCCATCTCTTTCTCGCCTAAGTGTCGTCCGCGTGCAGCAGCAGCAAAAACCCGCACGTTCAGCCAAAGCCCATTAACAGCAGCCCATATCACCTCTCTCTCTGACTGACAGGTGGGCCACAACCATGGACCGCGGGTTTGTTCCAAAGAAACACAGGGGGTTTTCTGCAAAACTGTCGTTGTTGTCACCCTCACGCACACAGGTAGCTGCATGTGCTCCGCCGATGTTGTCCGCCGCTGTCAGCAAATATCCGACCGCCGCGATGGATCGTTGTCGCCAGGGAGGAGGATCAGATCGCCACCGCAACGCTCATGTCCGTCCTCATCCCCATTTCCCGCTCTCTTGTTCTTATCCTCTCCACGGAGGAGATCACCGAACCCAATCTCGTTGGAGTTCCCGGTCTTCACCACCACAGACCATCTCTGAGCCAACCAAGGGCACCGCTGGGATTGCCATTATCTTCTCGTTCATCTCCAACTCGTCTCGCAAGCAGGCATGCTCCAAATCAGCTGGAATCGAGCTCTACATTTGACGCTAGCCACCATCGATTTCATTGATTCCGACCACCTCTCGCCTCGCCGTCATGTCTGACATGCTCATGGTGAGCTTGCACATATTCCCATGCCCTTCACTCTCTTCATCTTGCTCCGTATTGTCACCACATCGTGCGCCACCGAGCACCGCCGCCAGTCACCATGGTTGCCGTTGCTCCGATGATCTTTAGCAAGCCTAAACACCTTAGCTAGGTTCTCCTTGCTCTACTCGTTCGAACGAGCCCCTCCGCGTGGCTTATGGTACCATAAATCAGCGTCGCCGCCATGCTCCGGTGAGATACCGGCGTGCTGACGTCAGGTGAGGTCAGGGTTGACCCGTCCTCGCCAACGTGGCTAGTGATGTGGCCTCTAGCCCACATGTCTATGACAATGTCTAGGATTAGACTAAGTATAAAAAGTATTTCCTATTCAATAAATAGATAAAACATTATAAATTCAAATATAAATATTTTCTAGAAATTTAATAAAATGATTAAATCTTGTTAAATCAATATCTTTTATTTTATAACTCAGAAAAATGTATATAATATATCAAAATGTTCAGAAAAATAAAATCTATAATATAAACTTATTGTTATAATTTATTCTCTAGCTTAAATAAGATAATAATTATTATTAATAAATAACCTTATAGGGGTAAATCTTAAATAAATATACTCTATTATTTAAAATTCATAAAAATAATTATAATATATAAATAATCTTAGAAAAACAAAATATACAATTATAAACCTGTTTCAAACATTTTGCGTCACTTAACTAAATATTATTATTTATTAAGTCTTTCTAAAATAATAAAACTTATAAAAGTCATATCTTATTATTTAAAAATCATAAAAATACATATAATATACCAAAATGACCACAAAAATAAAATATACACCTTAAAAATGTCATCATTCATAACTAAAGTAAAATACAAGGTAAAGGTCTAATAAATCTTATTACAACCCTTTTCTTTCATTAAATTCTTTCCAGGTATATAAATTTTTCCTATTACCTTTTTCTTTATTTATTTAAAATCTAAACATGTAATAACAAGTTGAATTGTTGTTTAAGTGAAGTAATTAAAGTAAAGCATTTTCCATATTTATAAAAATATAAGCATTACTTCTAAAATAGGTAAGTGATTCTATTCACTTTTAAAATTTAAGACGACACCACTTCTATACAGGCAATAATAATTTTACTCCACCTTATTATAAAACATTAAGAAGTAAGCCACATATAATATAATACATATTCCAAACAATTAAGTATCCACTCTAATTGGAATAGCAATTCAAATATAGTAATATTTTGCTTCCTTAATATTCATAATTAATAAGGAAATCTTAAAGTGTTAGTTTTAAGTTTAACTGCTTTTACTTTGTAAAGAAATCTTTTCCTCAAAGGTTATTCCTTTAAGAAACATTAAAAGCAATCCTTAAACATTGGTATAAAGGCTCTATTTGATTAATAATATGGCTTAAGAAATCTTTTACATACCATGCCCAATTGTGTGATTTAGTATTGTATGCTACTTGTTGTATTTATATATTGTTTCACACACTCTCACAAGCCTTAATAAAAAGCACAAATGTGAAGCTGATATAAAAAAGTGAAACACGTTCTAAAGAAATCATTCCCAGTTTCCAGACACTAGATTTGATACGATTATTCCAGGAATTCGCGTTTATCAAACTACATTACATTAGTTGTGCATAATTGCATCCTGCTTCTTTAAACATTAGTCCTTACTAGACCAATGATGTTATTTAAAGAATTTGGATATTCTAGTATCTTGAAGACCGTGAATGTATACTCTTGCAATAACTTAAGGCAAGTTCACACTTGCTCATGTCCTTTTATTATTTTCTATCAAATGCTTGTAACTCAAATATTGTCATCACCTGCATTTCAAAAAGGTCAGAAAACACTATTTCCATAATAATATGATTATGGATTATTTACCCGGTGGTAATAATCTATAGATACAGTTTCAGTGGTAAAGGAACATAATATCTAGGACTTAACAACCAATATCGCTAGTGATTTTAGCACCGTATTTTACGCGTTAACCATGAGATTTGGAATGGGACGGAGAAGTCAGCTGGATCTTCTTCCTTTTTCATGGACGAATGACCTTCTCATGAGGTTGTAGCTTCCTTGCGCAGACTCAACAGATGGGTAGGACTCCTAGTTCCCCGTGATATTGGTGTCTAGACTTTTTGTGAGGTGTTGTTGGAGGTATATTAGCCTATATGGGGGTTGCCAGGGACATGATATGCTCACTGGAGTCTCCAAGGGGTTGCTAGGGTTATATCTGCCTATATGGGGGTTAACAGAGGTATATCTGCTTGGGGAGGTCGTGTATTCATGTGGGGTCGCAGAGAGGGGCAGTGATTGGCTTGGATTATCTACTGGGTCCCATATCAAGGAATTGTGGATGGGAAAGATCGCCCGGTTATACAATAAGGATTTGGTCTGTCATGGGTAAAGCAACGTACCTCTGCAGAGTGTAAGAACTGTAACTTGTTACTCCTTGTTCTAGGAAGGAGCTACGTACACGGCAGGAAAGGAACTCCATGAAAGTTCTAGTAAACCTGTGAAGGCTGACGGACATAGTTTTCATAAAAAAGCAACCTTTGAAGAAAGGTTTACGAAAACCTGCATTGCCTACGACCTTTGGTCTATGGCTGTAGAGATAGTGCATCGTACACTCCTTTTTAGTGAACTTGCTGAGTAATCTCGTACTCAACCGTACCTTCTTAACCCTTACTAGATGCTGAAGCCATTAAAGACGACATCAACACCAACTTATGCTCAAGAAACCATCATAGACATCTCAAGTTCTTTGATAAAGTCAATGAAGTCAACATGTTCATCACCCAAAATGAAGACGAAGTTATGATTAGATAGGAGTAGATACTCTAGCCATAAAACCTACTTCTGTAGAGCATTGCATTAGTAGCAATTACAAGCCAAATAGTTTAGATGTTAGTCTTTTTAGCCAGATAGCTCTGGGATATTATTTCTGGTTCTTCTTGATAGAAGTTTCTTTCTATCTCTTTGACATAGAGTGTTCTCTGGATCTTTTGTAAAGGGTCGAGTTGTAATCTATAGTCTTGTCTTGGACCTGTTGCGTTTCTGTTATACCACTCTGAGGGATGTAATACTAGTGAACGGTGTTTCATTGGTGTTAATATCAACGACTATAGTGTACTACATCATGAAGTGGTATGCTGGGTCACCGCAGCTAGTATCAGAGCATATGCTTTGACCTTAGGTTGGTAAACCTAGTAAATGGGTAGAATCTGTAGGAAGGATGTTAACAACAATAAAGAGTTCTCTAGAAATATGATGGATATTCAATTGGGAATAATCTCGTCATGTTGCTAGTGCGATGATTCTTTGTTATGATGAAATTTTAAATAAGTACCATGAGTTTTAACTCAAGATGACTGATGATAATTTCTTATCTACAGTACAAGAATGACACCTAGGTATCCACATCGGAATGTTCAAGTATTGAACAAGACCTTAGATGATTATGAAGATGACTAGACAATCACTCTAAAACAACTTCTATGGAGTCTGGATTGTGAGTCTCGACTTCTAGTCAAGGTTTACAGTTTCTATGACAGGAGGATATTAGCCAAGTACCATATCCTGATCATGTTACCCAAGAAGTTGGGAGTGCATGGAGAGATTCCATCGGGAGAAGCAAGATGTATGGCAATAGCCTATCAGATTGCAGTAGTAGAAGCCATAACTAGGATAAGGAAACATAATTCCAAGGCATTGGTAGGTACTACCTATACTGCTATACCTCATGAAACCCATAATACTTATCGAGAGTTAGATCATTCTACTCTGATAAGGACTAAACCTACTCTGGCAGTAGAGTATATGGATCGTTACAAGTATTTACTGAACACATTCCATAACACTCGTCAAGTGCTAGTTCAAGAGTTGGACACTATCATTGAGGATTTTACTGATCCTGCAAAGGCAATGGCTCGTGGAAAGAAGTTAGCTAAAGAATCAAAGCACCCTAAACCGGTCTTTTCAGGGGAGGTGTTTGAAGAAATGGAGTTTAATGACCCACACTCTGAAGTCTATGCCTATTATCCAGTTGAACCTCAGCAACCAGTAGACCCGTGGACCAAATATGAGGAGGAACAGAGAATTTGAAATGCACCCAACCCCAATAATGCCATTAGAGGTAATACCAGATGGGAAGACCAGTCTTATGATGGAATCGTGGGAAAACCTATACCCTGTGGATCTGGTAATGGAGTAGAAACCAGTTATAAACCTATAGAATCTTATGCACCAGATGGGGTAGTAACAATCCCATTAAGCTGGAAGAGTGTCATGGTAATTACTATACCAATATGTATGACTAGATAGTGGAAAAGGCAAAGAATACATCTTACTTTGAAGATGCGCTCGAAGGAAGAAAGAAGAATCCTGAAGAAGATCACGAGTATGTTAGCCATTTTTCAATGGCTAATCTCAATCTTGGTACTTCTACTCAAGATTATACACCTACTGGATGTTCTTATGCACCAGAAGGCAGCCGCTGAACTTCGCGCCATCGTCGACGAAAATCCCAGAAGCACTGAAGTGAGAGAGGAAAGTAAGAATAGAAGTGATCCACAAAGTAGAGTTCTTGAATAATGTTTATATTGGGTGTGTATTGTAGCATTTGAGAGGCTTGCGGAAATAAGTGAGAACATACTCACATGGGCAAGAGAGCTCTTGTAAGATAAGGAGCTAGTGTACAAAGGGAGTGTCTTGCCTTGGTTGGGAGTTGTAATATTTGAAGACATGAGTTTAATACATGGTATATGTTTGAGTATTATTTGGTTTTATTGGTTTTTCTTGATTGACTAGATCTGTACATGAAGTTTGACTTGGTATGCAAATGCATGTTGCATAATCAAGTTATTACTTGACGTTATAGACCTAGATAGTAAAAGGGAACTCGTGCAAGGGAGTGAGGAGTCCAAAGATCAAGATAAATACTTGCACGAAGAAGGAAGTTAAATCTAAGGAGTATCAACACTATTTTGAAGGATGGATTAATCCCAACTCACTATGAGCTCGCAAAAAGAAGGAATACTAATGTAGATAAGGTGTGGAGCAACATGAAGGAATGAATTTAAGTTCACTCAAGATAGGTGATGTTGCTCAGAAGCTAATGAAGTAGTTGTCCCAAGATCATGGAAGTATCATGAGTCAGTGCAAAGAAGAAGTCTTGGAACAAAAGTGGTATTCAAGCTTTGATAACTCAGAGAGAATGCCATTAGTAAGTACATAACCTATAGGGTAATCCATACACCTAGGAGGATCCTCAACTGGTATCCATAGTTGGTATCCTTGCAGTTTAGCTAGTTAGGTCATCATTGTATAAATTAAAGGGCATACAACTTGGCCTAACCTAAAAGAGAAAGAAAGAAGTAGAGAATTAAAGCGAACGGCTTTCGAGGCGCTTTATGAAATCGGGTTTATCAGTGTGAAATAATGTCTAAGAAGATAAAAGTAAGACAAGTAATGTTGGAAGATTCATTTTGGAGATCCACACTTTTGTGGGTGTATCGCAGATTCTTTATATAGGTAAGATATAAGTTAGATGGAGACCAATATCCTTACTATTATGTTAATGGGTATTATACATGTAGTTCAAAGACCATTAGGAAACCCCAAGGAGGAGAGTAAATAATAAACACTAAAGTGTTGTTATCTGACTTCCTGAGTAAAGGCTAGAAAAGATTTACTAAACGATAATAAGATTAAGCCTTGATCTCATAAGGTTATAAGAAGCCATCTATATAAGAGTACTCTCAATAGTATGTCCGGATGAATGATCGAAGTAGACATAACAGCTTAAACCTAGTGGACTAGTTTAAGAAGAAAACAACTCGTAAGTTATCCTTAAAAGTAAACACATAATACCAAAATAGACCGGTGTATAGTAATAGTAAAGCCTGATCGGAATGGATTAAATGTGTCCACAACCAATTCTAAATATGATTGTAAGGGCATAAACCCAAAGAGATATAGTAAAAGGAACTATATGGTAAGTTAGAAATGATAATTGATATTGTCGGAATGAAGAGGATTCAAGGAAAAAGAGTTGTGTACGGGATACCACAATTATCCCCATTGGTGATCACAATGGAGTTGAGAAATGTCATGATCAATACAAGTTAACACCTTATTCCGAAACATAAGAGAGTACGAACTTCTGGGACAAAGTTGATTTTAAGGGGGACAGTCTGTAACATCCTAGCATTAGAGCTTAGAAATAATCTAAGCTCAGGTGTGTGCATTGCATTCATGCATAGAAAATCTGGATAATTTTCGTGCTTTTAAATAAAACTTGTCAAAGTGATTGAAGCTTCTCTTAACTAGGTGGAACTGAAGTAGATCATCAAGTTGATTGCAATTAGTTTCAATATGACCTTTGCTAAAAACCTTATCTTTGGGTAATAGAATTTGATCTAAGGGTAGATAAAATGTAATGAAACTAAGTCACAACACATTACTTAATAAGGAGTACTAGATATTCTAGAGATCATCACATGATATTCCATACAATAACTCAATGATGAATACTTAATATTCTAGAGATGATTCAAGGTATTATCTACCACAAATCCTGAATATCAAGTTAAGTATATAACTTAAGAAACTCCATAACTAAATCTTGATACACTTGATTGCCATAGTTATTCATACCATGGGTATTATGATAGTTCTTAAATATGAAATCTTATCACAAATGAAGTAGAATGGAAAACCAGCCAAGACCATTCATCACATACTTTTGTTGTCATATTAACATATGGCATTCCTAAATGGATAAGTCCTAGTGTCAATTGATCATCAATATTGAGTGATCAATCCTTGACCTAGTACTTAATAACCTTTAGCTTTGACCTATTATATTAAACTTCCAAAGACCTTAAGTAAATTAATAAGAAGAAGGAACTAGTTATGGTAGGATGTGCCAGCATCAATGGAATTTGATCCTTAGTGGAGATCAAACCATTGGATGTTGGAGGAGATAACTCGCTTATGAGTTAACTAGAAGAAGTATCTAAACTTAAGAATTAACTAATACTTGAGAAGTTATAAGAAAGCTAGTAGTGTTAGAATATCAGATAATCATCTTGTTAAGCCAAGTGAGTATAAACTTAAAGTAAGCTTCCTTAACAAGATAAGCCTATAGAGAGACTAGTACAAGTTACTACTTAGTTGATGATTGACCTCGATCACACAAATAGAAGCCTAAGCTTTGTATGATCAAAGGAGGGTGGTCATTATTCTCAAGTTATTGGAGAATAGATGATTAGGTGTTGAAGTAGGGTTGTGAGTATACTAAGTTAGGCAAGCCCTAGTAAGTTGAATCATCTAGCTTGATCATGAGTGGTCAAGCTAGGGTATGATGAAGTATATGCTGTGAGTTGTATGGAGTAGTTGGAGGAATGGTAGCTTAACCAAGCTACTACTAGAACAAATTTGTATTATGGGAGTACTACCATATCTCTTTTAAGTGGATGGATATCACATGTGATATAGAAAGAATTGTAGTCTTGTAAGTCATGAAAGTAGAGGCATGGTTATTATAAAGGAGACAATGGTGGAGTAATGTTCAAGTGACATGACAATGTTATCATGTGAGGATGGATATGGTGGAGTTAGATGATTGACTTATCCAGGAAGATGTGATCTTTGTGAATAAGATAAAGAGATGTAAATAGAGTATATTTAGGAAAGGAATTCCTTACCTAAAGATAAGCTTAGTGAGATATTAAGATAAGAATGTTGGAGAAACCCTTAACCAATAGTATATCAAGCCATGACAAAAACCATGCCTACCTCTTTGTTTAAACCCTAGAATAAAGAGGGTAGTTAAAGAAATTCCTATTTTTAGGCAGCCAAAGGATAGTAACTTTTAGTCAAATGAACTGTGTAAGAAATAAGTAGAATACCAGTTGTGTATTGATGGAAGCCTTGTCCAACTGATTATCTTAAACCCTTAAAAAACCTAGTCTCATGTACCATAAAAATCACTTTAGTAAAGCAATCTCAATAGCTCACGCTGAGTTGAGATGTCATTCAGGATTATAAATTCTGGATCAATCCTTAAAACCTTCGTTAATAAACTTGAGGGTAGTGTATCCTCTAGGGTCCATAGTAAGTGTGGTATTAGAAACCCTAAATAAATGTTGCTAGGCATTGAGAGCACTTGTGCCACATGAATGACAATAGTTATTCACCATTATATAATAAACTTCTATCAAAACATTAACCACACTTAAGGAAGTAGTTAACAACTAGTTCAAGAATTGACCCATGCCTATTTTGAAATAAGTAGGATGGTTATAGATAGAATTTTAGAGGAATTTGAATAGGAGAAATCACCAAATGTGCAGAACCATAAAAATCATATGTGCTTAGAAAACCACCATATTTTGAACCCTAAGGTTTAATTCATTATAAGGTTTATACATTAATTCTTATATGAGACTAAGTTGGAATGAAATTCTATATACATCATTAGCCATCTTAAACCAGTAGCATTACATTCATTTAGTGGAAATAAAGATCCTTTTTATAGGATCTTACTATAAAAGCTAAATCCCTAAAACCCTATTTTCTATTAATGTTTCCTAATGAAAAGGACCTCTCATATAATTATGAATATTTTATTACACAATAAGAAATGAGGAGAAGATAGTCATACTTGCTTTACGCAATGACATTCATGACCTACAAGTTCTTTGGATATTTAAATCCTTGAAGAATTCATATTTGAACTTGAATTGTAAAAATAGAAAATAGAAATAGAATTTAGAAAAAGAAAAAGGAGACAGCAAGGCGTAGGCCCACTGTAACACCCCAGATATCTACCCTATCCGGCAATGCTATACTCCATGAAATACTTTCCAAGATTGGGACAAAACTATAAATTTTGGCAGAGACTCCTTTGTCTATGGGGACATCCACAACAACAAATTAATACTCATCCCATTTTATCCTTACAAAAAGCCATGCGGTTCAACAAGACCAAAATTATAACTTTATATCCACCATATCGAAAGTCAAAATACTTAACAATTTGTATGGTAAAGAATAAGTTAAGAGCAATCTTGAGTGTGTTTAAACTAATCTATCTATAAAGTATTGTGATACGTGAAAATAGTGTGTAAAATGTTGAGGTGCTACTCCCATCCCATGCATGCCGTCCTCAAATAGTACCTAAAAACATGAAAGCCACAAGGGTGAGTACAAAGTACTCAACAAGTACATAGAGAAATAATAGGCATTGCATAAAACACAACACTAACAATTATCTTGTAACACTAGTCATGTCGTGATGATGATCATTATCCCTACAAATGCTCTTTGCTTTCTCTTTTCTTTTGCGCATACCGGTATCGCTTGAGTGAATACCCGTCGGCATCCACTCACTCCAACTCATGGAGGTTGCCGACAATGTGGGACTCGTCCCAACATCGACGGTCTCAATGTGCCTACCTCAGTAGGTCACAACACTGTACTTTATCTCTAACATGCTATGCAAAAATGCAAGCGCAACTGTAAACTTGGATGTATCACTACATCTCCACACAAATAACCAATATATGGCAACTGAATAAAGAACAAGTGCTAGAAAATAAAAGTTGAGTGAGGGGATCACGCAAAGTATTATCCCATTATGAACTTGCCTTAACAATGGAGAGCGGATTGTGAATTGTAGGACTCCAAACTGTAAGTACCAACACCTGTGACCGGAGCATATATTACACTCAATACACATCATCACTTCAAAATCATATAAGAAAAATATCACATCACTCCTACGCACAACAACCTGAACCTAAACATTTATTTCTTTTTTTCTATAAAAAGGCCCATAGGTTGTGTCACCCTCTAGTTTCTTAAACAGTAGAAAATATTGCAATGCACTCAGGTGTAGAGTCTAGATGAATTAACAGACCGCAACTTACTTGCACTAGAATACGTACAGGTGACTTCATATATAAAAACTATTGCGTCTCATGCTTGGGTATAGAAGTGCAACAATAAAATTTGATCCAGCAAAGGCATATATATATGATTTACTGCGTGTCCCAGATGATCATCTAGAAAGGACTAATCTAATTTCTAATATCTCTAACTTTCCACCGTTTCCATTATGCCTTGAATGCTAGAAAAAAATACAAAAGAAACAGCTACAAGTAGCTATCGATGGGTTCAGCCAAGGGTGCCTTGGGACAGCAAACACTATTGTATTTAGTATTAGTTTCCATCTGTCTAATTGTAATTCTACAGCCATACAAGAGCAAATCCACCAGAACTTGTGAAGTTGAAAGAAAAACAGAAATACCGGGAACTGAAGACTAAATAAATTCCACTGAACCTCATGACAACACCTAGCTTTGCAGTTGTTACCAAAACCAATACAACATCTGCACCAAAAGGGACCTAGAAACAGGTACAGACCTAAATCCAAACAGCTAACGGGGATTTTTTCTTGCCTTCAGCAACGAGACAGACAACAATACGTACCATGGAAGACGGCGATGATGGAAGGGGCGACATCAAGCGCATGTTGCCGTGGAACCTAGGCGGCAGGGAATGGCTACAGAATTTGGCTTGACGGAGACTGTTGGTGCATCAACTAATAAGTAATCCCGCATCGGCACAGCAGACCTAGAAGATGCAGCGGCGGCGGCGTGGGGCTGTAGGGATATGTAATCTTTAAGGCACAAAAGCAGCTGCAACAGCCAACTCGACTCTACTATATGGGGCGTGTCCATCTCAAGTAGAAGGAGCCCATAAAAGCCCACTGCGGCCCCTTTTCTTTTCTTCACGTTGTAGGGATAAAAGAAGCCTAACTAGTTTTGTAGTACCAATCGTACGTTTCAAAAAGCATGTCACTAAGTTCAAGTACTAGTACAAACCATTTTTCTTTCTTTTGCTTTTCTCTTCTCCACCTTCCAATTTCCATTTATTTTCTATAAGATTAAATAGGCATAGATTGCTAGCATCAAAATTGGGGTATTACATTCTTACCCCCTTAAACAGAATTCGATCCCGAATTTTTTCTCACTACTTTACTGATGATAGAAAAATATAACATATATAAAACAAAATCAAGTCTCACATAAACGAAGGAAAGTTCTTCTATACTTATCACGCATGCGGGACTCAGGCTCCCAAGTCGCGTTATGCTCTCTTTGTTACGACAAAAGAACTTTAGCATACTTTAGCGTCCTATCCCTGATCCCACTCTTAGGCCTGTCAAATATTCTCATAGGACCAAACTCATGGGTTAAATCTCTCTCAATTGTACTTGGTTTTATGTAACCTATCATTTTGGATCTCGTACAGGCTTTCGCAACATAGAGATATATAAAAACTTATGCACACTATTCATTGACTTGGGCAACTCGAGAACCTAGGATAGCTTCCCAACTCGTGGCACTATCATGAAAGATCCATTATACCTTGGACTAAACTTTACTTTGATATGAAATTTTAAAACACCTTTAGTGGGTGACACCCTTAGGATTACCTGCTCACAAATCTTAAAATCCTCATTCGACTTTTTATCAGCATATTAATTTCGCCTACTTTGTGCTAATGACATATGTTGCATAATCTCAACTTCCCGTTATGTAGTTTGCTAAACCCAAACTAGTCCTAGCAAAACATTATTGTCCGTGGCATATCAACAAAGTGAAAACCCACACTTCTATACAAAGCCTCGTAAGGTGTCATCTGTATGCTAGCCTGATAGCTACTATAATCAAACTCTACCAGTGGTAAGTCATCCTACCAACTCCCTTGCCAAGACATGACATATCATCTCCACATATCTTCAAGGGTTTCAATTGTATGCTCGGACTGATCATTTGTTGAGAGATGAAATGCCATACTCAGTCTAAACTTCCTACCCAAGGCACTTTGCCAGCTCTACTAAAACTTTGTTACCAATTTAGCATCTATGCGAGATGTTATGGATTTAGTTACCCCATCCAACCTTAGTATCCCATGCACATATTATGTGCTAAGTTATTTGCAGAGTTGGATGGTGCGGATAGAAGTAAAATGACCAACTTTGGCAAGTCAATCGAAGTTATCAAAGTTTCATCCTTCCCACTGCGTGTATGAGGAAGGCCAACAACAAAATCGATCATAATGTTGCCATTATAGAACCTCCAAGGATTGCAGCCTATTATGCTTAGCCTTTACTTGCTGACATAGACAACAAGATTACACATAGTTGGCCACATCAACTTCCATTCACTCCGAGTAATAAGGTTTTTTTTCCAGGTCCTGATACATCCTAGTTTCTCTAGGGCAAACAATGTCTGGGTGCGATGTGCCTCTCTCCATCTAGAATGGATGAAGAAACGGTGAATCTATGTCTCCCCATCTGCTGCTCCGCTTGATCGAAATCAGTAACGAGACAATCTACAGAGGGAGGAACAGACTTGCGACTAAGAGTGTCTACAAAAATTTAAATTGTCTAGCATAGGGAGTTCATAGTCTTGTTATCAATTCTAACCACCAACTTTTCTCAATTTCAACTTCTGTGAGATGAGGTATTTTATGAGTGAAAATATCATAAGATTCTCCAAGATAATGCCTCCAAATTCATGAGTACAAGAACCACAAGTACATGTTCTAGGTCATCAGTAGGGTAATCCGGCTCATTTTTGTTGTTGACTAGAAGTATGAGCAATATCCTTTCTATCTTACCTGATCACGCACATGATCTATAATAGCCCCTTTCAAAAGCCAATAATCAAATTGATTTTCTTTGGAAAATTCTTTCCTTTGACAAAGTGACATAAGCCTCAAATGGCGCTTATGCACTTCTTCTAGATTCAAATATATGAGGATATCATCAGTAGGTAATATCAAAAAATTATCGAGGAAGGAGGAACATATGTACCATACTAATTATTGTCTCTAAAGGGATGGGAGGGGCATTAGTTAGTAAGTCCATACTTAGTGGAGAAGGAAATTTTCTCCAAATCTTGTTCCCGCTCATAAATCAAATTATAGGCAAGACTAGAGATCAATATAAACCACATGAGCTCCATATAGTTGATCAAGAAGTTTCTCAATGTGTGGCAAAGGTTATTTTTTATGGATGATTACCGCACTGAGAGCACAATATCTTCCACGAGCCCGTTAATACACACACTTTTGCCAACTACCATCTCTCTTGGCTGTAAACATAACTAGCACTCTACAAGGAGAGGCACTAAGTTGAATAAAACCTTTGGATAGCCTATCATCTAACTGGTTCTTCTACTCTTCATGTATTGGTAAAAAGAAACGATAATGAGACATGGAGATAGTTTGAGTTCTAGTAAAGGATCAATACGGAACACCATGTCCCACTCTCAAAGAACTTGGAAAAGAGGATGGTGCCTTGGTAATAAACAATTGTCCTTGTCTCTCGGTAGATCATGAAATCATTATGAAGAATATAGATGTTACATGACCATAGAATGCTCATCAATTTTAAACTTTGGACACGACTAGAGAACAACACATAACCCCCCATAGTGGTCCAGCTGGGGTATTTCTACCATAAAAAGAATGAAGGCTTAGCCTTATGGCATCTCCTACGCTTAGTATAGATCGCCTCTACTACGTTTGGAACAGTCTACCATTTTATGGTTTAGGCTACACAACGTTGTTTCTCAACTAATTAAAGGAAAATGCACAAAATGATTCACCACTCCAACATACAAAAGCGAATAATAAGGTTAATTGGTATGGGGGTCAATCCATCCCGCACCCAAACTATTAACTATGTAACTGAAATAGTGAATCATGCAACGCTAACACTCTTTCATCCTTACTCACGCTGCAAACATATTTCATGGACACTAACCAAATATTCAAGGTCAACTCCCACATATCATTCTTGCAAAGCCACTACAAAAATCTACCTATTGATCCTTCAAGAACACTCAGAGTTTTATGTACTAGACACACTTTTAAATCACTCATGGATTACCGACCTGATCTACAAAACTAACTAATAATTCCTCTACTAGATGAGGTCATCAAACCAAGCGAAGTGCAGGGGACGCAAAAAAATTGTGGATGAGAATAAGGAAGAGTGAACATTGTGATTTAGGAGGCATGGATCCAGGAAAAAGCTTCTCTTATTGATTTGGATCCAGATAAGTCTTCATAACATTATATTATCTACTTCACTACTCAACAACAACTAGGCTATCCAATCTAGCTTCACTCTTTTGAAAATCAATCAACTTGTCCACCGTATCTTCAAGATTAACAAAGCGTTTTCTCAAATTCCTTTAATCTTCAAATATCCTAGGAAAGCAAAACTTTAATCTTCCATGCTAACATTACATTAAAATCAAACTCTGGTGCCAAAATAAGACTCAACAACTATATATTCTCATGAGTCCAACTAGGTAACACACATATCTAAATCTACCAATCAAATACTTGCATCACGTCCTTCTCGCAACCATTGAACTAGCATAAAAGATCGAATATTTTCCTTCCAAGATTGAATTCATCAACCATGAAAAGACTCTCTCTATATCTCTCTCCCTCTCTAGTCAACTACCCAAGGGCAATGGTAACCGAAACATGGCACGTAAGCCTCTTATGGCAATGTCCAGCCGACAAACACAACAATATATATGTATAAAAGAAATCAATAGAAAAATATAACATATGCGTAAATGCAATGCATGTCCTGAAACTATCATGTTGTGTAGAAGCGTAAATGCAATGCATGACCCGAACCCATTCTATTATGCACTAGTGTGTCAAGTTTTAAGTTGTTAACATTTTAAATGAGGTTTTAAGTTGTTTAAGTTCAACATGACAATTTTTAGTTATTATAAAGGTATTGGCAAATTAACATATTAACCTACCCTAGAGACCTAAAGCCTAGGCTCTGATACCAACTGTAACACCCCAGATATCTACCCTATCTGGAAATGCTACACCTCCATGAAATACTTTCCAAGATTGGGACAAAACTATAAATTTTGGTAGAGACTCCTTTGTCTATGGGGACATCCACAACAACAAATTAATACTCATCCCATTTTATCCTTACAAAAAGCCATGCGGTTCAACAAGACCAAAGTTATAACTTTATATCCACTATATCGATAGTCAAAATACCTAACAATTCGTACGGTAAAAAATAAGTCAAGAGCAATCTTGAGTGTGTTTAAACTAATCTATCTATACAGTATTGTGATACGTGAAAAGAGTGTGTGTAAAATGTTGAGTTGCTACTCCCATCCCATGCATGCCGTCCTCAAATAGTACCTAAAAACATGAAAGCCACAAGGGTGAGTACAAAGTACTCAACAAGTACATAGAGAAATAATAGGCATTGCATAAAACACAACACTAACAATTATCTTGTAACACTAGTCATGTCGTGATGATGATCATGTATGCCTACAAATGCTCTTTGCTTTCTCTTTTCTTTTGCGCATACCGATATCGCTTGAGTGAACACCCGTCGGCATCCACTCACTCCAACTCGTGGAGGTTGCCGACAATGGGGGACTCGTTCCAACATTGACGGTCAATGTGCCTACCTCACTAGGTCACAACACTGTACTTTATCTCTAACATGCTATGCAAAAATGCAAGCGCAATTGTAAACTTTGATGTATCACTACATCTCCACACAAATAACCAATATATGGCAACTGAATAAAGAACAAGTGTTAGAAAATAAAAGTTGAGTGAGGGGATCATGCAAAGTATTATCTCATTATGAACTTGCCTTAACAATGGAGAGCGGATTGTGAATTGTAGGACTCTGAAATGTAAGTACCAACACCTATGACCGGAGCATATATTACACTCAATACACATCATCACTTCAAAATCATACAAGAAAAATATCACATCGGTCCTACGCACAACAACCTGAACCTAAACATTTATTTCTTTTTTTCTATAAAAAGGCCCATAGGTTGTGTCACCCTCTAGTTTCTTAAACAGTAGAAAATATTGCAATGCACTCAGGTGTAGAGTCTAGATGGATTAACAGACCGCAACTTACTAGCACTAGAATACGTACAGGTGACTTCATATATAAAAACTATTGCGTCTCATGCTTGGGTATAGAAGTGCAACAATAAAATTTGATCCAGCAAAGGCATATATAATTTCACTGCGTGTCCCAGATGATCATCTAGAAAGGACTAATCTAATTTCTAATATCTCTAACTTTCCACCGTTTCCATTATGCCTTGAATGCTAGAAAAAAAATACAAAAGAAACAGCTACCAAGTAGGAATTGATGGGTTCAGCCAAGGGTGCCTTGGGACAGCAAACACTATTGTATTTAGTATTAGTTTTCATCTGTCTAACTGTAATTCTACATCCATACAAGAGCAAATTAACCGGAACTTGTGAAGTTGAAAGAAAAACAGAAATACCGGAAACTGAAGACTAAATAAATTCCACTAAACCTCACGACAACACCTAGCTTTGCAGTTGTTACCAAAACCAATACAACATCTGCACCAAAAGGAACCTAGAAACAGGTACAGACCTAAATCCAAACAGCTAACGAGGATTTTTTCTTGCCTTCAGCAACGACGCAGACAGCAATACGTACCATGGAAGACGACGATGATGGAAGGGGCGGCATCAAGCGCATGTTGCCGTTGAACCTAGGCGGCGGGGAATGGCTGCAGAATTTGGCTTGCCGGAGACTGTTGGTGCATCAACTAATAAGTAGTCCCACATCGGCACAGCAGACCTAGAAGATGCAGCGGCGGCGGCGTGGGGCTGTAGGGATATGTAATCTTTAAGGCACAGAAGCAGCCGCAACAGCCAACTCGACTCTACTATATGGGGCGTGTCCATCTCAAGTAGAAGGAGCCCATAAAAGCCCAGTCCAGCCCCTTTTCTTTTCTTCACGTTGTAGGCATAAAAGAAGCCTAACGACGTTTCAAAAAGCATGTCACTAAGTTCAAGTACTAGTACAAACCATTTTTCTTTCTTTTGCTTTTCTTTTCTCTACCTTCCAACTTCCATTTATTTTCTATAATATTAAATAGCATAGATTGCTAGCATCAAAATTGGGGTATTACACCCACGACCCATCTCTTTCCCGCCTAAGTGTCACCCGCGTGCAGCAGCAGCAAAAACCCGCACGTTTAGCCAAAGCCCATTAATAGCAGCCCATATCACCTCTCTCTCTCTGACTGACAGGTGGTCCACAGCCATGGACCGCGGGTTTGTTCCAAAGAAACGCAGGGGGTTTTCTGCAAAACTGCCGTCGTCGTCACCCTCATGCACACAGGCAGCTGCGTGCGCTCCGCCGATGCCGTCTGCCGCCATCAACAAAGATCGGACCGCCATGATGGATCGTCGTCGCCAGGGAGGAGGATAAGATCGCCACTGCAATGCTCATGTCCGTCCTCATCCCCATTTCCCTCTCTCTCTCTCTCTCTCTCTCTCTCTCTCTCTCTCTCTCTCTCTCTCTCTTTCTTATCCTCTCCACAGAGGAGATCGCCAAACCCTAGCTCGCCGGAGTTCGCGGTCCTCGCCACCACAGACCATCTTTGAGCCAACCAAGGGCACCGCTGGGATCGCCATCATCTTCTCGTTCATCTCCAACTCATCTCGCAAGTAGGCGTGCTCCGAATCAGCTGGAATCGAGCTCTGCATCCGACGCCGACCACCATTGATTTCATTGATTCCGACCACCTCTCGCCTCGCCGTCACGTCTGACATGCTCACGGTGAGCTTGCGCATATTCCCGTGCCCTTCACTCTCTTCATCTCGCTCTTTATTGTCACCGCACCATGCGCCACCGAGCACCGCCGCCAGTCACCGAGGTTGCCGTTGCTCCGGTGATCTTTAGCAAGCCTAAACACCTTAGCTAGGTTCGCCTTGCTCTACTCGTTTGAATGAGACCCTCCGCATGGCCTCTGGTACCATAAATCGGCGTCGCCACCGTGCTCCGGTGAGATTTCGGCGTGCTGACGTTAGTTGAGGTCAGGGTTGACCCGTCCTCGCCAACGTGGCTAGTGACGTGGCCTCTGGCCCACATGTCCATGAAAATGTCTAGGATTAGACTGAGTATAAAAAGTATTTCCTGTTTAATAAATAGATAAAACATTATAAATTCAAATATAAATATTTTCCAGAAATTTAATAAAATATATAAATCTTGTTAAATCAATATCTTTTATTTTATAACTCAGAAATATATATATAATATATCAAAATGTTTAGAAAAATAAAATCTATAATATAAATTTATTTTTATAATTTATTCTCTAACTTAAATAAGATAATAGTTATTATTAATAAATAACCTATTAGGGGTAAATCTTAAATAAATATACTCTATTATTTAAAATTCATAAAAATAAGTATAATATATCAAAATCCTTAGAAAAACAACATATACAATTATAAACTTGTTTCAAATATTTTTATGTCACTTAACTAAATATCATTATTTATTAAGTCTTTCTAAAATAATAAAACTTATAAAAGTCATATCTTATTATTTAAAAATCACAAAAATACATATAATATACCAAAATGACCACAAAAATAAAGTCTACACCTTAAAATATGATCTTTCATAACTGAAGTAAAATACAAGGTAAAGGTCTAATAAATATTATTACAACCCCTTTTCTTTTATTAAATTATTTCAAGGTATATAAATTTTTACTATTACCTTTTGCTTTATTTATTTAAAATCTAAAAATGTAATAACAAGTTGAATTGTTGTTTAAGTGAAGTAATTAAAGTAAAGCATTTTCCATATTTATAAAAATATAAGCATTACTTCTAAAATAGGTAAGTGATTCTATTCACTTATAAAATTTAAGAAGACACCACTTCTATACAGGCAATAATACTTTTATTCCACCTTGTTATAAAACATTAAGAAGTGAGACATATATAATATAATACATATTCCAACTAATTAAGTATCCACTCTAATTGGAATAGCAATTCAAATATGGTAATTGTTTACTTCCTTAATATTCATAATTAGTAAGGAAATCTTAAAGTGTTAGTTTTAATTTTAACCGCTTTAACTTTGTAAAGAAATCTTTTCCTCAAAGGTTATTCTTTTAAGAAACATTAAAAGTAATCCTTAAACATTGGTATAAAGGCTCTATTTGATTAATAATCTGGCTTAAGAAATCTTTTACATACCATGTCCAATTGTGTGCTTTAGTATTATATGCTACTTGTTGTATTTATATATTATTTCACACACTCTCACAAGCCTTAATAAAAAGCACAAGTGTGAAGCTGATATAAAAAGTGAAACACATTCTAAAGAAATCATTCCTAGTTTCTAGACACTAGATTTAATACGATTATTCTGGGAATTCGCGTTTATCAAACTGCATTACATTAGTTGTGCATAATTGCATCCTGCTTCTTTAAACATTAGTCCTTACTGGACCAATGATGTTATTTAAAGAATTTGGATCTTCTAGTATCTTGAAGACCGTGAGTGTATACTCTTGCAATAACAAAAGGCAAGTTCACACTTGCTCATGTCCTTTTATTATTTTCTATCAAATGCTTGTAACTCAAATGTTGTCATCGCCTGCATTTCAAAAAGGTCAAAAAACACTATTTTCATAATAATATGATTATGGATTATTCACCCGATGGTAATAATATATAGATACAGTTCCAATGGTAAAGGAACATAATATCTAGGACTTAACAACCAATGTCACCAGTGATTCTAGTGTCGTATATTACGCGTTAACCATGAGATTTGGAATGGGACGGAGAAGTTAGCTGGATATTCTTCCTTTTGCATGGACGAATGACCTTATCATGAAGCTGTAGCTTCCTTGCAGGGACTCAGTATATGGGTGGGGGACTCCTAGTTCCCCACGATATTGGTTTCTACACTTTCCATGAGGGGATGTCAGAGGTATATTAGCCTATATAGGGGTTGTCAGGGACATGATCTGCTCACTAGAGGCTCCAAGGGGTTGCCAGGGTTATACCTACCTATATGGGGGTTAACGGAGGTATATCTGCTTGGGGAGGTCGTGTATTCATGTGGGGTTGTAGAGAGGGGCAGTGATTGGCCTGGATCATCTATTGGGCCCCACATCAAGGAATTGTGGATGGGAAAGATCGCCCGGTTGTGCAACAAGGATTTGATCTCTCATGGGTAAAGCAACGCACCTCTGCAGAGTGTAAGAACTATAACTTGTTACTCTCTGTTCCGGGAAGGAGCTACGAACACGGCAGGAAAGGAATTCCATGAAAGTTCTGGTAACCTGTGAAGGCTGACGGACATAGTTTTCAGAATAAAAGCAACCTTTGAAGAATTGTTTACGAAAACCTGCATTGCCTATGACCTTTGGTCTGTGGCTGTAGAGATAGTGCATCATACACTCCTTTTTAGTGAACTTGTTGAGTACGCTCATACTCAACCGTACCTTCTTAACCCTTGCTAGATGCTGAAGCCATTAAAGACGACGTCAACACCAACTGATGCTCAAGAAACCATCATCGACAACTCGAGTTCTTCGATAAAGTCAATGAAGTCAACATGTTCATCACCCAAAGTGAAGACGAAGTTATGATTAGATAGGAGTAGATAGTCTAGCCATAAAACCTACTTATGTAGAGCATTGCATTAGTAGCAATTACAAGCCAAATAGTTTAGATGTTAGTATTTTTAGCCAGATAGCTCTGGGATATTTTTTCTGGTTCTTCTTGATAGAAGTTTCTTTCTCTCTCTTTGACATAGAGTGTTCTCTGGATCTTTTGTAAAGAGTCGAGTTGTAATCTATAGTCTTGTCTTGGACCTGCCGTGTTTCTGTTGTACCACTCTGAGGGGTGTAATACTAGTGAACAGTGTTTCATTGGTGTTAATGTCAATGACTATAGTGTACTACATCATGAAGTGGTATGCTGGTTCACCACATTATCTCTCGATAGAAGAGATGCATAACATCAATCTTTCCTTTCTTCCTTTGTAGGATGAATCAGAGGAGGTTTTTTGCATATCCACGTATATTAGAGGTGTCTCCTGACTTTGGGAACAAGGTCCTACAAAAAATCTTGTGCAATGTGTTAAAGAAGGGCAAGAGGCCTCCAATATGCACATGCACAACACCCCTATATCGGGTAGATTGATGATATAATTCATTCAGTTTAGTGGGCTTCCTTGTGAAATCATCATCATGTAGATGGATGAAATTGGTATCATCCAGATCAACCATATTGATCCCAAAAGCTAAAGCAAAATCACTAAGTGGGGCACAATATTCTTTGTCCATGGTCATCCACTAAAAATGCGCAGAATCATCCTTCTCAAGAAAGAGGGTAGAATAGAATTGCATCACCATGTTTTCGTTGTAGTGATGCCTGAACTCCATGATCTGCACTAATCCTAGGCGATCACATGATTCAAATATGTTGACAAATTTGTCCTTGTTTTCCTTGATGTACCCAAAGTCGATTTCCCTTTGAGGAGAAATCTTAGTGTCAAGTAGGACGATCATTTCATAGATCTTTTGCCGAACTACTGTGCGGATTGTTAGGGACAATCATCTATCTAGGGCTCATAATGATTATTATCCCAATGAAGATCTTCATACTGACGCTTCAGAAAGTGTATCAAGCTTCTACTTTCTTTAGGAAATGCTACTTTGCAAGTTGCGATTTTGGCCTTCTTTGGGTGGGTGAGTGGATTGATGAGCTGCTTGCCATACAACTGCATCTCCCTTCACAATAATTCTTTTAGGATTTTTCCTTCTCTTCACCTGAGTCGGCACAACTACATGCATTTTCCCTTTCTTATATGCAACCTAATGCATTTTCCCTTTCTTGTTTGCAATCTCATGCTCACTCGAACCTATCATTAAAGATAAACATATGAAATACAAACTTTATTATATATACTTATTCATGTGAGTTGGATAAATATATGAATTTTGGTTCACATGCTAACTAAGTTGAATAAATACATAATCACTAGCTACTACCACCTGATTGGTTAATAATGTAAATATCTAATAAATATAAATTGATATGCTCCATAATACCTTGATTTCTCTATAATGTAAAGAGATATGAAATTTAAATTAAGATGCTACTACCACCATGTGGAGGCACCAATTAAGTTGGAGATCACAATAACTAATTATAGCTAATAGAACTAATTAAGTTGCTACAACACCACTATGTTTGAAGGGAAAGAGCCCCACAAAGATCTATAACTAATAGGGTCCTAACATTGGTGAAACCAGATCCTAAATTGCTGACTATTAAAACTGAAGATATGATAGTAATAACTAACATCAAATCATACGGAATCTACTAGCACATCGAGGGATTTCACAAAATTGTTGGGTTCACAGCATAGAAAACAAAAAAATCCTATGATATGAACAACTAAGCACCAAGATCTATCTATCTAGATACAAGCAACTGGTGGATATACATCCATAGAGATCTTACCCTTGAAGACCAAAAAGCTTCGTTAACGAAATTTGATTTCGTGGATGATGTAGTCATACACTTGCCGATCTCAAGATCGAGTTGAAGTCCAGTGCCGCAAAGTAGCAGCGCATCTGTGATTGCACACACGTCCAGCACCCCAACAACCTCTGAGTCCTTGCTCTAGCAAAGCAGCGGAAGTAGGAGATCCTTCTAGAGAAACCACCGAGAACATGTACTTTGCTAATTCGTAGGTATGGAGAATTTACTAGAGGGAGAGAGAGATCCTTCACAAGGAGATGTGAGAGGAGAGGAGGAGGATACCTCCTTTTATAGGGGAGGGGCAGCCCCCATGCCATGGCCGGCTTCCATGGTGGGTGCTCCCACCTCTCTCTCATTCATGTGAGTGGAGCTTCCACTAAGCATTCCCACGTAAATTCCATCTCCACTCGAAGTTGCACTAATTTTCCACCAAGATTAATGCATCTCTCATTTAATAAAATGATTTTATTTATTTTATTCAGAATTTTGTTAATTACTTTAAATTCACAAACATCTGCATAAAACCCCTTACAATATTTTGATATCACATCTGAAACCATTTTCATCAATTTGACCCGAAACAATTCTGGTGTCCATCAAAATAATCCTAGCGCTTTCAAATCATTTATGTGGTATTATCTGCTTCATCTTGTGTTGGTATATGATGGCTCCAAATATGCCGAGCTCATTGGGAACCCCAAGAGGAAGGTGTGATGAGCACATCAGCAAGTTTTCCCTCAGTTATGAACCCAAGGTTATCGAACCAGTAGGAGCAAGGAAACAACTCCAAGGTGTTGCTAGCAACTTGGAATACTGCACAACACAACCACAGAACTTTGCCCCAACTTACAGTGTGGTTGTCAATCTCACCGGTTTTGCTGAAAATAAAGGATTAAACGTATAGTGTGGAAGATAGTAATTGCTTGCAGAAAGTAAATAGTAAACGGTAAACAGTAGATGGTATAGCAATGGTAAAAGAATGGACCGGGGTCCATAGTTCACTAGAGGTATTTCTCCTTAAGATAGATAGCATGTTGGGTGAACAAATTACAATAGGGCAATTAACAGATTGAGAAAGCATAACGATGCATATACTAGACATCTTGACTCCTATGAGATTTGATTGAGCATTACAACATTATACATAGACCGTAATCCAACTGCATCTATGACTAATAATCCACCTTTAGGTTATGCCTCGAACCACTTCTAGTATTAAGTTGCAAGCAACAGCTAATTGCATTAAGCAAAGTGTGTAAAGTAAACAATATGATTGCCCCATGGACAAAGGATTGATGTTTTCTCCCTAGTAGAAACAACACATCTACAACCTTAGAGATTCCTATCACTTGCCCAGATTACTAGAGGCATGAACCCACTATCGAGCATAAATACTCCCTCTTGGAGTTGCTAGCATCTACTTGGCCAAGATAGCTACTAACGACAGAGAGCATGCAAGATCAAAAATAACATAGAAATGATAGAATCAATAATCAATCCGAAATAGTATCTCAATATCCATCGAATCCCCACAAACACAACATCTAAGATTAGAAATAGATGATCTTGATCACGAACGGAGCTCACAAGATCTAAACATGATAACAAAAAGGAGGAGAACCAACCATCTAGCTACTACATGGACCCATAGTCCAAGGGTGAACTACTCATGCATCACTCTGGAGGCTTGCATGGTGATGAAGAAGGCCTCCAGGGTGATCTCTCCCCTCCGGTAGGGTGCCGGGAAGAGCTTCGGATCCTCCCAATCTAGGGATGGAGATGGCGGCGGCTACAGACTCTTTCGTGGATTTATGATCGGGTACTTAGGGTTTTCGTCCCGTGAGGATTTTATAGGCGAAGGGGTAAGGTCAGTGGAGCACTAGGGGGACCACACCCCCTGGTGGCGCGCTCCCCTAGGCCACGCCGCCACCAGGTGTGGCCATCCTGGTGCGCCACTTCGTCTCCCCTTCGGTCTCTGTATTGCTTCAGGTAAAATATTGACTTTGGCTTTTGTCCCGTCCAATTCCGAGAATATTTCTTTACTAGGTTTTCTGAAATCAAAAACAGTAGAAAACATGCAAATGTCACTGTGGCATCTTGTTAATAGGTTAGTTCTAGAAAAATGTATAAAAATACCTCAAAGTGTGAACAAAACATAAGAAAGTAGATATAAAACAAGCATGGAACATCAAAAATTATAGATACATTTACGACGTATCAGCATCCCCAAGCTTAACTCCTGCTTTTCCTCAAGTAGGTAAGTGATAAAAAGAATAATTTTTGAGGTGACATGCACCATCACAATCTTGATCAAGGTATTCGTAAAGCATTGATAGCTGGGATCAAAGTACTCTAAACATAAGCATGAAAGATAGAGTTCTAACAATAAGACATAGCAACTATGTTGTAACATGAAGAGGTACAAACAAAAGATCATGAATAGCAATGTTTGTTTGTTTCACATATAGAAAACATAATAAATGTGGTATTCAGCTTGTCCCTCATGGTATAGCAAAACATAAATGCATAAGACACCTTCAAAGTTCATAAGGGTGACTAGATACAAATAATTTAAGGACAAGCAATATCAAAGTTATGAATCAATCAACAAGTTTTGGGACAATGCACATTAAACTAAGAATGACCACTATGCTCTCTCAATTGGTGCATAAAGATAGAAGATGGAGACTCAACATAAAAGTAAAAAGAAAGGCCCTTCACAAAGGGAATCAGAGATTCGAGTTTCATAAAGAGCTTCCAAAAATCATGGTACTTATTAGCTTTTAGCTATCATTGCCCCTATCATAAGCATCTTGAGGTGATTAAGGTTAAAGTGACACAAATATGAAGATATGCTTGAAAAGTTATAATTTGAAAATCCCATGCCCCGTGCTTACGAGTACCGAACCTCATGCTACTCAACTTCAGTCACAATTAAGTTCTTACCATGTGTATCATAGAGAACCGCCAATGGGGTACCCCTTGCCCCATGATACATGAGCTATCCCATATCAAAATGACAAGGCAACATACAATGAGCATCTCAACGATCTTTTTATTTGCTATTTGCATATGTTTTTATTGAGGATGCTTCATAGAATGCTCACTATGGTTATGCTCTAAGTTTCCACCATGATTAGGCATGGGTTAGGCTAGCCTCCTGATACATTGCAAATGTATGTATAATTTTTGATGTTCCATGATTGGTTTTATCTACTTTCTTGTGTTTTGTCCACACTTTGGAGTACTTTTCATATGATTTCTTGGACTAACCTATTAACAAGAGCCACAGTGCCAGCTCCCTATTTTCTGCTATTTTTGGTTCCAGGAAAGTCAGAAAATGAATATTCTTGGAATTGGGCGGGACAAAAGCCAAAGTGCCTATTTTTTCGGAAGACATCAGATGCCAGAATACGAGACGGAGAAGGGTTGGGGGCCGACCACACCACCTGGCTGTGCGGCTAGGCTTGGCCCGTGCCAGGGGGTGGTCTGGCCGACCCCAGCACCCCCTCGGCCTCTCCTTCCGCCTATATATTTCCCTCAGGACGAAAACCCTAAGTACCCGATCAAAAATCCACGAAAGAGTCTGTAGCCGTCGCTGTTTCCATCCCTAGATCAGGAGGGATCTGAAGCTCTTCCCGGCAACCTGCCGGAGAGGGGAGTTCACCCTGGAGGCCTTCTTCATCATCATGCAAGCCTCCGGTGTGATGCGTGAGTAGTTCATCTCTGGACTACGGGTCCATGTACTAGCTAGATGGCTGGTTCTCCTCCTTTGTGCTTTCATGTCTAGATCTTGTGAGCTTCGTTCCTGATCAAGATCATCTATTTGTAATTTTGTATGTTGTGTTTGCGGGGATCCAATGGATATTGAGATGTTATTTCAGATTGATTATTGGTTCTATCATGTCTTTGTTATTTGTGATCTTGCATGCTTTCCGTTGTTAGTAGCTATCTTGGCCAAGTAGATGCTAGCAACTCCAAGAGTTAGTATTTATGCTCGATAGTGGGTTCATGCCTCTGGTAATCTGGGAAAGTGACAGAAATCTCTAAGGTACTAGATGTGTTATTGCTACTAGGGAGAAAACAACAATCCTTTATTCATAGAACAATCGTATTGTTTACATTACATGCAATTCGTAAAGCAATAATCTGTTGCTTGCAACTTAATACTGGAGGGGGTTCGGATGATAACCTGAAGGTGGATTATTAGTCATAGATGCAGGTGGATGGCGGTCTATGTATAATGTTGTAATGCCCAATCAAGTTCCAAAGGAGTCAAGATGATTAGTATATGCATGTATGGCTTTCTCGGTGTTTGTCAATTGCCCCGCTGTAATTTGTTCACCCAACATGTTATCTATCTTAAGGAGAGCCACCTCTAGTGAATTATGGACCCCGGTCCTTTCTTTTACATTCAATCTATAAACTATTTACTGCTTTGTGTTTACTTTCTACAAACTATTACTTCCTTCCATTCGATACGTTTAATCCTTTGTTTTCAGCAAAACCGGTGAGATTGACAACCTCATCGCAAGTTGGGGACAAAGTTCTGTGGTTGTGTTGTGCAGGTCTCCACGTTGCTACTAGCACCGGTAGTGCGCCCTGCCAAGGCTCAGCTAGCAACACCTTTGGTGTGTTTCCTTGATCTTACTTGTTTGATTAAACCTTGGTTTCATAACTGAGGGAAACTTGTTGGTGTGCTCATCATACCTTCCTCTTGGGGTTCCCCAACAAGCTCTACATCAACACTGAGCCATCACCGCCTAGGTGTTTCTCTAACACACATATAAACTCCATGAGCTTACAAGCTCCCTTTTTATTTCACACCGCCGGGATCCATAAGCAAAAGAACATGATATCAACTGAATAATATGTGCAATGTTGAAAGCGTTCCCCATGACAACATGGTTCTACTAATTCACAACTTATAAAGTGCAAGCATATACGAAACATTGATGGACACAATGGTTCAAGTTTATTAAATGCAAGAAAGTAAAGTGTGCCATCAAGTTTGCGAGAGCTTTGATCACTAATTTTCACATAACAAGTTTAATTTGGAAGGTAGATAAAAACATGAATATACTTGGAATGGTGTAACACACCATGTATAGGAATTTATAGTGGAATAACTTGGTTTTCTTGATGGTTGGATGCATGATTGGAACTCACACTTGGTACAGGTGGAGGCTAGCAAAAGACTGGGAGCGACCAACTAAGAGAGCAATAATGGCCATAATCATGCAAAGCGACAAAACATTATCAATTAAAGCATAAAGTGATATTACAAGTCATAAACTAAATGATCATAGAGGCTAAGGTGACTGGTTCATAGTATTAACATGGTGTAAGCATGTGCCAAGTCAACCCAAATAAAGCATCAAAGGAGAATACCACAATATTATGCTTTTGTATGTTAAAACAACGCATGATTCTTTCAAGGAACATTAAGCAATCTCAATTGTTTGAAACAATTCATGCTACAACAATAATCACTAAGCATAAAGTCAAAGCAATATCAAACATGACATGATAAAGTCTAGGCCACAGTCAAAACAAGCTCCTTTTGTACCACTTATACGCATGAAACTTCCTACTCTTTTCCAATCACCAATCAACTTATTTGAAACCACATATGAATGCGGGGGTCCAACCAATTTATTTAAGCAAACCAAACAAAATAGAACTAAAAACAAAAAAAAGACGCTCCAAGAACAACACAATTGTGCATGAAACAATAAAAATGAAGTGTTTGGAAGAAAACCTGAGATTTTTATTGATGAAGAAAGGGATGCCTTGGGCATCCCCAAGCTTTGACACTTGTACTTCTTGAATATTTCTTGGGGTGACATGGGTGGCATCCCCAAGCTTGAGCTTTTGTCCATACTTCATCTCATCACATTATTCTCCCCTACACTTTAAAATTTCCTTCATACAAAACTTCACACAATCTTCATTAGCAACATTAGTGTATTCAAGATAATAAGTCTTTTGGGTTCAGTTTCAACACAAGTAAAACTTCCATTAAAACACAAGATACTTTAGCAATTCCTTCTAAAAGCTCAAGTGATCAAAGAGAACTCAAAGAGAAAGATATTAAGAGGCAAATGCAAATAATGGCAGAAATCTGTCAAAACAGACCTGCAGGTAAAAACCGATTTTTTCGAAGAGCTTCTATTGCTCAAATTTAAAAGTGATAAAGTAACGATAGTTAGATAAAAACTTGGGGCATAAGCACAAAACATTACAGCTCAATCCGACGTACATATATTTTTCATGATTTTTACAGTGAAGAACAAAAATCTGTTTCTGGACAACAACTCTCCCAAGTCTTACTTCTCTCTCATCAGAGGTTATTCTTGACACAAAAACCACACAAAAAGGATAAGGAGAGGTTATTAATGAAGCAATAACTTTCAAGACTCAACGAAAGAAAAACTTACTGAATAAAAATTTGGGTTAACTCCCAATAGTGCTTTTCTTTAATGCCTTTCAGCTAGGCATACGAGCAAGATTCAAGTATTTTCGAATGAAGAAGCATTAAGATCAATACCAAAAATATCTTCAACAAGGAAAGGTATCTCATCCAAATAAGTTCTAGAGGATCCTATCTTAATACTATTAGGTTTACTATTTTCATCAAACAGTTTTCAGGAACAATCCAATCAAAATTCTTTTCTAAGGCTTGATGCATTCCTACAAGTTTAAAAGGTATTGGTATTTTAATTTCCTCTCCAATTTTGGGTTTGGGTTTGTCCATATTTTCTAGTGTACCAATAACATCTACACATGAGCCTAGCATATTAAAACGATTGAAGACCTTTCTAGCTTCCTTAACAACATCATAGAATTCTTTAAGCAAAGTTTCTAGAATAAAATCTCTCTTTTCAGTATCCTCAATATGTTTAAGTTTAAGAAACATTACTTGCATAATGGGGTTAAGGTGAACAAACCTAGCCTCCAACATGTGAACTAAAGAAGCTACATCAATTTCATAATTTGGAGCAAGTTCTGATAAAGATCTATCCTCAATATCCTCATGCTTGCTAACATGATTAAAGAATTCTTCAATATTATCTTTCCCAATTATAGAGCCACTACCAATTGAAAGGTCTTTTAGGGTAAACTTAGGGATCAACATGGTGAGCTAAGAACGAGGTGACAACTACAGAAAGAACTAATTTCTTTTGTGTTTTTGATAAAAAGAAGCAAACCAGTACAACTATATTTTTTGTGTTTTTGATAAAAGAAACAAGCAAACAAAGCAGAAATAAACTAAGCAAAACAAAAAACAAAGTAAAGAGATTGGTTGTGATAGACTCCCCTTGTGAATTTATCCTTAACTCCCCGACAACGGCGCCATAAAAAAGGCTTCGTGGCTCATAATATGTCGAGCTCGTTGGGAACCCCAAGAGGAAGGTGTGATGAGCACATCAGCAAGTTTTCCCTCAGTTATGAAACCAAGGTTATCGAACTAGTAGGAGCAAGGAAACAACTCCAAGGTGTTGCTAGCAACTTGGAATCCTGGATAACACAACCACATAACTTTGCCCCAACTTATAGTGAGGTTGTCAATCTCACCGGTTTTGCTGAAAACAAAGGATTAAATGTAGTGTGGAAGATAGTCATTGATTGCAAAAAGTAAACAGTAAACGGTAAACAGTAGATGGTATAGCAATGGTAAAAGAATGGATCGGGGTCCATAGTTCACTAGAGGTATTTCTCCTTAAGATAGATTGCATGTTGGGTGAACAAATTATAGCAGGGCAATTGATAGATTGAGAAAGCATAGCAATGCATATACTAGACATCTTGACTCCTATGAGATTTGATTGGGCATTACAACATTATACATAGACCGTAATCCAACTACATCTATGACTAATAATCCACCTTCAGGTTATCATCTGAACCCCTTCCAGTATTAAGTTGCAAGCAACAGATAATTGCATTAAGCAAAGTGTGTAAAGTAAACAATATGATTGCCCCATGGACAAAGGATTGATGTTTTCTCCCTAGTAGCAACAACACATCTACAACCTTAGAGATTCCTGTCACTTCCCCAGATTACTAGAGGCATGAACCCACTATTGAGCATAAATATTCCCTCTTGGAGTTGCTAGCATCTACTTGGCCGAGATAGCTACTAACGACAGAGAGCATGCAAGATCAAAAATAACATAGAAATGGTAGAATCAATAATCAATCTAAAATAGTATCTCAATATCCATCGGATCCCCACAAACACAACATGTAAGATTACAAATAGATGATCTTAATCATGAACGGAGCTCACAAGATCTAAACATGATAACACAAAGGAGGAGAACCAACCATCTAACTACTACATGGACCCATAGTCCAAGGGTGAACTACTCACGCATCACTCCGGAGGCTTGCATGGTGATGAAAAAGGCCTCGAGGGTGATCTCTCCCCTCTGGTAGGGTGCCGGGAAGAGCTTCGGATCCCCCAATCTAGGGATGGAGATGGTGGCGGATACAAACTCTTCCGTGGATTTCTGATCGGGTACTTAGGGTTTTCGTCCTGGCATGCTTTTATAGGCGAAGGGGCAAGGTCGGTGGAGCACCAGGGGGCCCACACCCCCTGGTGGCACGCCCCCCAGGCTGCGCCGCCACCAGGTGTGGCCGCCCTGGTGCGTCACTTTGTCTCCCCTTGGTCTCCGTATTGCTTCGGGTAAAATATTGACTTTGGATTTTGTCCCGTACAATTCCGAGAATATTTATTTACTAGCTTTTCTAAAACCAAAAAAAGCAGAAAACAGGCAACTGGCACTGTGGCATCTTGTCAATAGGTTAGTTCCAGAAAATGTATAAAAATACCTCAAAGTGTGAACAAAATATAAGAAAGTAGATATACAATAAGCATGGAACATCAAAAATTATAGATACGTTTACGACGTATCAGTATACCTTAAGTGTGTCACCCTACGTTTCGTGAATAATGCAAACATGATCGATACACCTCTCCGATGAATAATCAGCAGTGGGACTTGGAGATCCATACTGACTCTCACATATTCAACGATGACTCTATGATCGTGAGAACCTTTGACGTTGCAAGTAAATCCCTTTGTCTCGCAATATATTACATGTCCTAGATGTGATCATCGGTATCCCCATACCTAGTTTTAGCTCGTTACCGACAAGTACTCTTTTCTTGTTCACTTAATATAACATTACTTATGATCTTATCACTTGCTTTTAAGCCGTGTCAGTGTGATATCACCAAGAGGGTCCTGAGTATATCTCTCTATCACCGTGATGGACAAATCCCACTCTTGATCCATGAGCCCTATGATGGCTCCCAAGTGAAGGAGATTAATTGTAGTACTTTTCAATAATAAAAGTTGTTGAACCCACGAGGAGCAGAAGGTATTGGTTAAGTTTGACAAGTAAAAAAATAAAAGAGTGCAGTGGTTTTGGTGTTTCGGGTTTGTACATTGTAGTAAAATGAAGTACTGAAAGTAAATAGCAACAAGTAAATGCTCTCAATGAGAGAAAGCCCAATCCTCTATGCAGTAAGAGGACAAGCTCAAGTGTGTGTGAACTTATATGTGACAAACGTTCTCGAGGGTGTCTTGGATTTACCTAGCGTTTAGATTTCTACACAACATGGTGAATATCTTGTCAAGTTTCATTCATTTAGGGAGGAGCATGAATTAAGTGCAGCCATAGATATGAGAAAATATAGCCCCTTATGATGGGTCCTAGAGCCATTTTCATGAGCAAGTATATGAACCACTAAGACATAAATGTCCCACCATAGCAGTTACACTACAAGAAATGTTTCCTTCCGCAGTGACTTGGCTTGATGGTCGTCATAGAAGGCGCGTCTTCCGCGACGAATTTCTTAGCTTGGCCGTGGCCGATGGAAAACTTTTTTTTCCGGTTTCACGGCCCTCTACTATGACGAAACCACTAAAACATGGAGGAAGCTCGGCTGGCGTGTGGCAGAAGCAAGATTTTAATTTCCTTGCGCAATGTTGACTCGCCGAAGTCTTTTGAGGCGTGTGGGTCCTAGACGTCAGTGTCTCTAGCGGACCATACTTTTTGGTTGCGCCTCCCTGGTTTGAACTTGATAATGTTGCTTGAGGTGTCTGTCGTTTAGTCAGGCTGCTAGGTGATGTCTATGCACGCTTCTATTCTTGTAGACAGTGTTGGGCCTCCAAGTGCAGAGGTTTGTAGAACAACAACAAGTTTCCCTTAAGTGGATCACCCAAGGTTTATCAAACTCAGGGAGGAAGTAGTCAAAGGTATCCCTCTCAAGCAACCTGCAATCAAGATACAAGAAGTCTCTTGTGTCCCCAACACACCCAATACACTTGTCAGGTGTATAGGTGCACTAGTTCGGCGAAGAGATAGTAAAATACAAGTAATATGGATGATTATAAGTGGTAATTGCAATCAGAAATAAGAGTGGCAGCAAGCAAACATGTAACAAGACTGATTGTAAACGGTGTTTCAATGTTTAGAAACAAGGCCTAGGGATCATACTTTCACTAGTGGACACTCTCATATAAATATCTTCTCTTCATTATTCTACCCTGAACTACTCTCTGGTTGGACGATGTAGGGCTATAACAACACACCTTAAAGTTCGCATTCCCCATCTAGATAACTCCTCACTGTCACCTTGAGCGCTAGATGGTTCCAACAAACACCGCAATCTCATAGAGACATCCAAATCAAATTATACTCATGATAAGTATTTATGTAACCTTAGCCAAAGTGCCACACGGTGTGCACACTATCAATTTCACACACATGGGGATAAGTAGAGATTAATTAAAGCACTTGAGTAGCAGAATAGATCTTATATTACAAAGCTCATGATCTCAATAAGATCACGCATAGAGAGAGATGAACACATAGCTACTTGTAGAGCCCTTAGCCTCGAGAGAGAACTACTCCCTCCTCATCATTGGAGTCAGCAACAACGATGGAGATGGTGGTGGAGTCGATGGAGATGGATCCGGGGGCATTTCCCCGTCCTGGCAGGATGCTGGAATAGAGACTTCTGTCCCCTGAATCTCCTCTTCGGTGGCGGCGGCGTTGCGGAACTTTTCGTGGAATTCCGATCTGGTCTTTAGGGTTTTTGTCATGGGGGGAATATATAGGCGAAGAGGCGATGCTAGAGGTGAGCCAGGGTGGCCACACCCCTGGTGGCGCGGCCAGGGGTGACCCGCGCCACCCTAGGGTGTTCCTGCCTCTTGGCTCCCCTCCGTCTCCCCTTTGGACTCCATGTTGTGTCGGAAAAAATAGGAACTTCATGCTTTGTTTCGTCCAATTCCGAGAATATCTCTTTACTAGATTTTCTGGAACCAAAAACAGCAGAAAACAGGCATCTGGCACTGTGGCATCTTGTTAATAGGTTAGTTCTAGAAAATGTATAAAATACCTCAAAGTGTGAACAAGACATAAGAAAGTAGATACTAAACAAGCATGGAACATCAAAAATTATAGATACGTTTACGGTGTATCACTGGGTCCCACATGTCAACCTCTCATTAGAAGAATCGTGTGTATGATGGAGTTTTTTTCCTTCGATCGTGCTACCTTTTCTCGAAGTTGATAGCGTTACTCGATGCATCTACCGTTTAATCAGGCTGCTGGGACCGACATGTCATTGATACGTCCAAAACGTATCTACTTTCCGGAACACTTTTGCTATTGTTTCTTCTCTAATTTGTGTAATTTGGATACAACTAATGCGAACTAATGCTGTTTTTAGCAGAATTGCTTTGGTGTCTCGTTTTTGTGCAGGAAATCAACTTTCAGGAAAAATCCCGAAAAATATCGCAAAACTCCTATTTTACCAGAAGACCCACGAAGCCAGAAGACGAGACGGAGTGGGGCCACGAGGGGCCCACACCACCTGGCCACGCGGTCTAGTCTAGGCCGTGCCAGAGGGTGGTGTGGTCGCCTCAGCCTCCGCCTCGACCTCTCCTTTCGCCTACATAAGCCCCTGACCTAAAAACAGCGGGGGGGGGGGTCGACGTTTTTCTAGAGAGAGTTTTACTGCGCCGCCACCACCAGAAACCGCGATTCGGAACCATAAACTCCGTGCTGGCACCCTGCCAGGACGGGGAATTAGAGGAGATCATCGCCATCATCATCACCAATGCTTCTCCATCAACCATCCATGATTCCCCCATCCATGAGTGAGTAGTCCACCGTAGTAGGCTATGGGGATGGTAGGGATTGGATGACATCGTTCATGTAATTGCATCAGATTGTTAGGGCATGGTGTCTAGTATCTATTGTTAGTGCTTTTTGACATTGTTACAACTTGTTATGCTTAATGCTTGTCACTAGGGCCCGAGTGCCATGATTTCAAATCTGAACATGTTATTGATTCATGATGATATTATTGTTTGTATACACACATTATTGTCTGGAACCCGAGGCCCCGAAGTGACAGAAATCGGGATAACTGGAAGGGATGGCTATGATGTAAGGATCACGTGTGTTCATGGAGTGTTAATGCTTTACTCCGGTGTGTTAATGGAGTGTTAATGCTTTACTCCGGTGCTCTATTAAAAGGAGCACCTTAATTTCCAGTAGATTCCCTTGAGGCCCCACTGCAACGGGCTGGCAAGACAAAAGATATTGTGCAAGTTCTCATTGCGAGCACGTATGACTATATATGGAACACATGCCTATGATTGCTTAGTACTTGGATACTTTATCTTATTTATCTACAAATGCCCTATGTCTTGATTATTATATGAATTGTCTTGTCCATGCAACGCCCATCCGTCCATACCTATGCCTACCGCGATTTAATCCTACTGTTTACTGCAATTGTTAGTAGTGTGTTTATTTTACTACTGCTATTACTTTGCTATTACTTTAGTATTGCTACTACAAAACTATTGCTACTGATAAACTACTGCGAGCAAGATTGTTTCTAGGTGCAGCTGAATTGATAACTCAGTTGGTAAGGCTTATAAATATTCTTTGGCTCCCCTTGTGTCGATATCAATAAACTGGGTTTTACTTCCCTCGAAGACTATTGCGATCCCCTATACTTGTGGGTCATCGAGACTATTTTCTAGCGTCGTTGCCGGGGAGCATAGCTCTATTTATAAAGTTCACTTGGAATCATTATTGTTTGCTGCAATCCACTCATCATGGATAAAACTCGTGATGGAAAAGTTCCTATATTACCATCCACTACAAGGAGAGGTACAGTTCTGAACACCTATGTCGCTCTTGATTCACCATCTATGATGAGTAAGCTCCTTACACCACCACCACATACACATGTTACACATACTGCTACTTCTGCTGAATCTGAAATTGCTTCTGATACTTATAATGCTACTTTTACTGTGCTTGATCAGAGTGGTTCATTAGGTCCTTTCCTAGATGGTACGATTGCTAGAACTATAGTTGGAAATACCGAAACTCCTAATGAAGATACTACTATACCTGTTAGTTCACCTGAGTCTAGAGAGAGCTATGATCTTGATGACGGTTATATTGAAATGACTGATGATTTATTTAAGAATGTCAACACACTCATGGTACAAGTGCCATTAAGAGTCTTCTTGAGAAACGTACTGTTAAACCTAAATTATCTCCAAATGCTAAGTTTGCTACATTTCCCATAAACATTAAAGATAAGGATTATGATTACTCTCTTGATTTATCCTACATAACCATTGTTGAGAAAAAACCTTTTTGTGGAACTGAAAATGAAAGTGATGTAGCACATATGACTAAGCTTTCTACCATGAGTGGCCTATTTTCTGATGATATTGAGATGCGCACATACTTTCTTGCTAAAATTTTCCGTTTTTCACTAAAAGGAGAAGTTAAAGCTTGGTTTAATAATTTACCCCTTGATCTATTGATAGCCCTGATTTCTTGATTGATACCTTATTTCAGAAATATTTTCCTCATAGTGCTCGACATGCCATTTTGTAGGAACTTTTTGATTTTAAACAGGGGGAAGAGGAGAAATTGCCTGAATCATGGGCAAGGTTTTGGGCTTTAATCCATGCACAACCTGGATGTCCAATACCTAAAACTGAGCTTCTTGATATATATTATAATGGACTAACTGATGAATCTAGGACATACCTGGATAGTTTTGCTGATTGTGTTTTCAGGAAGAGAACTCCTACAGAAGCTGAGGAATTAATGGCTAAAATAAGCAAGAATTATGATGACTGGACTTCACCTGAGTCAACTACACCTGAGCCAACTGTGCCTGAGCCAACACTATAGCACCCGGGTAAAACCACTACTAGAAAATCGGTTGGTATTTTGTTTTGCGTATCATCATGACTGCATGCTCATGTCATCATGCCACATTGCATTTGAGCATCTTCATGATTGCATGTATATTGTTTGCCTAAAACTATTTTCCAAAAGCCCTATTTTGTTTTCTACATTATCCCCCTTATTTCAAAGTATAAACCCCGGTCGTCCTGGATGTTTTGTTTGTCTAAAAATTAATTACAATAGTGTTATAATTGAATAAATAAAACTTACATTATTTTTGGGAGGCAGCCAGCTAGCCCCAAAAGCCTAGCCGGCCACCTCCAAACTAAATTCTAATCCCTATCTTACCCCAAACCCTAATCCTACCAACCATCCCCACTCTACTCCCTCCACCCCGCCGCCAGAACCCACCCCCAACACACGCCCATGCGAGCCAGCCCCCAACCCGCGCATGTCGCGGCCACTTCCGTCGCTCGCCCTGGCCCACCTCCCAGCCCCTGCAGCGATCGACGGCCACCAACCGCACCAACCTGCCCCGCCCAATCCTATCGATCCCCTCTCCTTGTCGCTCCCCTCCCGATCGAACTCCTCTCCCCTGCCGCTCCCCACCAAATCCCGTGAGGCCACGCGAGCCGCATTGAGGCCACCTACCGCGCTGCCGCCTCCACTCTGTCCGGCTGTCATTGCACGCTCTGCAACGCGCGCGAGCCTGCCACCAACCGCCTCTCTACTCATGAGCTCCGCTCCACCGGCACGTGCCCTGCAACCGCCGTCGGCCTCCCTAGCACGGCCTCGCCGCCTCAACCTATCGCCGACCCGTGCTGAGCCCGCGCATGTCCTGCCATGTGTGCCGCACCTCCTCCCTCTGGCAAGCTCGTCGGCACCACCCTGCTCCGGCTGCCCCGGACCACCGTGTCGCCGCCCAGCCCTACATCATTGGTCGCTACTCTGTGTCAGCTAGAGTTTCACCCTACGCCTCCCCGAGTTTGCCTCTGTGCACGCGTGCAAGTGGCCGTCGCGCTGTGCATGCGCCTCCCTAAGCATCGCTGGTCGCCGTCGAGACCTGTAGCGCTGCCATGTCCATCTTCCCCGTCACGGGCTCCTCCGAGTGGTGGATCGCACGCTGCCATCCGCATGTCTCCTGCTCGCTGGTATACGTATCATCCCGAGCCAGCACCTAGGGGTGTTGACCTTCCACCAGCCACAAGCACTGCCCAAGCAGCTGTACGTCACCAAGGACTCGAGCCATCTGCAGGTTCCCTGCAGTTCTGCTGTGTATTCGCATGTTGTGGGGCGATTTGCCTCTGTTGGTACACAGTGACCCGATGCAGTGCACTCTTATATCGCTACCTCGACCTACGAGAAGGGAAACCCACCGTGGATCGTGAAGATCACCGACAAACAGAAGCTAGTACTCGAGGACAACGACATGGAATAGAATGGGCCCGAAGATCGTCATAACGGAACGACAAGTACTCCATCATGGATCCGAAGCCGAGACCAAACCCCGTTAAACCCTCGGAACCCCAGGATCTTCGATTCGAGAAGTGTGACCTCTAACCAAGACCCCTATTTTTATAAATACTATCTATATAAATTGTTGCATATTAAATCGTGATGCTTGCATACATATTGTGGTTTGGGGGGCATTATGTCGATTCACCTCATAATTAAATATGGAGACCATATGCGGGCAAATATAGTCTTATATTGGCTCCATTTAAATTTGCGTAGCGAAACAATGCCATATTTTGCCTTGTTAATACAATAATTAAATTGGCGGGTATCTAAATAAGTTAAACCGTATAATTAATTGTCAGGACCTCGGTTCCTCTTAATATCGCCTAATTGCACCGCATGCATCATAAATGCATCATGCCCGATCTTCTGCTGTAGTATTAAATAGTGCATCTGGTGTTTCTTTTAGTGGTTTGCTTCTTCACGGATTAGGTAATTGAGTCGATGCGAGCATCGAAAAGTTCTTTGGCTAATATATCTTCGGCAATGTTTCCCAGGCGAGCATTCTCCCTCTTTCTACCTATTTTGCATTTATAGTCTTTATTTCCTCCTGTTGATCTATTGCTATCTGTGTTGTGATTCTTTAGTTTCCATGCACCATTTATATTTCATGTAGCTTCTATATTACCTTGGACACATCCTATTGTATGTTGTTTGATAGATAGTCGGCCTTGCGAGTCGTAGTTGCTTTCTTAGGTGCTACTTCGCGTCGTCGTTGTCGTTCCATCGTTGATGGAAGGTTGGTACATGCTTAATGGTGGAGATGCTTAATGGTGGTGATGCTTAATGGTGGAGATGATCATGACCTTAATTACAACTTGATAATTAAAATACTAGGAATGGAATGACTAATGCAGAGGCATCAGTGGGCAATAGCTAATATTTGGTTTTTAACCGCTCACTTGTGTCCCGTAGGCCCCGAGTACTTGATACCTGTTCCTTGACTATCGCACTATCCGCATGTGGGACCATGAATCCCCTTAGCCAGAGCCTGATTCATTTCTTATTTCTTGGGGCCACAAACTAGTTTGGGGCTTTATTACTATCATGTACTTGTGCCATGATTTACTGCTTTACTTACGATTGTGCGTGGGGCACCTGTACTATTTAGGATCGCGGCACGATTTCGCGGTATCGACAAGCCCAGTCACACTTTCGGGTTCCCAGTTGTTTACAGCCGTTCTTGCAAACCCTGGGTCCATCTCGAAGCCGACCAACTTCATTGCGGGTAGCTTATTGGGGTGGCCCCCTGAAATATTTTATGAATCTTGTGATTTCTTTGTCATGAAAGCCTTGTTCGGTTTTTATTTGGTTTTTGCGAGGTTGATCGTGCGTGTGTTGCTATTTGTGCACCCCTACAGGGTAAAACTTTCTGAAATCTGTGTCCGCTGTTATGGACGACTTGGAGCACGGTATCTCGATCATAGATAACTATAACTAAAGTAGTGCTATAAATTTGACTTTGACATGTCTAGTAATAAGTTTCACTACAAAGGAATGAGTAAATAAAAGTGCCAACAACTGCTGGAGTTGGGATGTCTCTGCTAATTGTATCTGACTAGTAAGTATTGCAACTACAATGGAATGGTTAACTAAAACTGCCCACTGCTTATGATATCGGGATGACTCATGCTATCTATATCTGACTAGTAAGTGTTGCAACTATAATGGAATGAATAAAACTGCCAACTGTGTGAGTTCCTCGGTTTGACTTCCTCGTTTGGTCTCGAGGGGGAATACCAGGATGGGTATGATTGGTGTTAGTATCAGGTTGGATCGAATAGGTCTTTCTTACCCCTCTCTAATAGTCAATAGTTATATAGAGTCTCTATAGGTTGTATAGTGCATGCTTCGTTGCCACTTCAGTCCACCATACCTATGTAGGCGAGAGCCGCCGAATTCTAGACTCGCCGTGTACTGGCCTCAGTACTGACCGCTACTTTTTTCCTTTGCCCTTTGTCGGCCCCCCTTTTGTTTTTACCAGGTTTGAGATCGACATCGTTAGCAGGGTTACCCTTCTGGCGGGCAGGGTTATGGACGCTATTGCTTATTCTTCAGGGCTCTTATCCCAATTTGCATATTGTCCATACTTGGATACTGTATCGTTTTCAAGATGATTTGGATCTTTGTACTGTATATCTGTATTCTTGACTCGTGGAGTCGTGGTTTTATATATATGTTTTGTGGGTTCCATCGTAGACTATTGTCTAATGATATTACTTTGTTTTCCACCCGCACGCAAGTGCCTGGTGGGCATCTTTGAATCGTTTCTATGCGGGTTTGGTGGGAATCGCTAAAACTTGCATAGGGCCGATTTGAGGTTGTTACAAAGTGGTATCAGAGCCATTCCGCCCTTCAGGGTCTCAGCCAAGATGGTCGTTGTCACTCTAGAAAATATTTTTGGTAGCTATGTATACTAGGGAAAAACTAAACGTGAGAGTAGGACTGCTTCCATTTTTCTTCTTACCCACCCACCCAGCCTTTTCTGGTAAGGAAGTGTAACGTTTGTCTATCCTCTTCTAAAAATTCAAACTAGGATTCACATGTTTGGGATTTCCGTAGTACCATAGGATGTGTGTATAATTCTTTGTCTATCTGTTGCATCGAACCTTGTTGTCGCAATCTGCCTTTGGTTATCAACTGTTGGTACATTCCATACCGACAGGCTTTGTGTAAACCAACGCAATCTATCCAATTCTTTGTAAACCGATGCGATCTATCTTACTCTTTATTACTGACGCAATCTTGTTAAGAGTGTTCTTCCTTCCTGCATGCTTTCACATAATGTGGAGTTGCTAATCTCTATCTGTTAAGTGGTTTTGCGCATCTATGCTTAGGGAGGCGCATACGCAGTGGGGCGGCCACTTGCACACGCGCACATAGGCGAACTCGGGGAGGCGCAGGGTGAAACTCTGGCCGACGCAGAGGAGCGGCCAACGATGCAGGTCTAGGCGGCGACGCGTTGGTCTGAGGTGGCCGGAGCAGGGGTGGTGCCGGCGAGCTTGCCAGAGGGAGGAGGTGCGGCGCATGCGGCAGGACATGTGCGGGCTCAGCACGGGTCGATGACAGGTTGAGGTGGCGAGGCCGCGCTGGGGAGGCCAGCGGCGGTCGTAGGGCACGTGTCGGTGGAGCGGAGCTGATGAGCAGGGAGGCGGTTGGTGGCGGGCTCGCGCGTGGAGCAGAGCGTGCAACGGCAGCCGGAGAGAGAGGTGGCGGCGACGCGGTTGGTGGCAGGCTCGCGCGCGGAGCAGAGCGTGCAACGGCAGCCAGAGAGAGAGGTGGCGACGACGCGGTAGGTGGCCTCGATGCGGCTCGCGGGGCCTTGCGGGATTTGGTGGGGAGCGGCATGAAAGAGGAGTTCGATCGGGAGGGGAGTGACGAGGAGAGGGGATCGATAGGAATGGGCGGGGCAGGTTGGTGCGGTCGGTGGTCGTCGATCACAGCAGGGGCTGGGAGGTGGGCCAAGGCGAGTGATGGAAGTGGCCACAACGCGCGCGGGTTGGGGCTGGCTCGCGCGGGTGTGTGTGTGGGGGGGGGGGGGTGGGTTCTAGCGACGGGGTGGAGGGAGTAGAGTGGGGATGGTTGGTGGGATTAGGGTTTGGGGTAAGATGGGGATTAGAATTTAGTTTGGAGGTGGCCGGCTGAGCTTTTGGGCTTGGCTGGCTGCCTCCCAAAAATAATGTAAGTTTTATTTATTCAGTTATAACACTATTGTAATTAATTTTTAGACAAACAAAACATCCAAGACGACCGGGGTTTATACTTTGAAATAAGAAGGGGGTAATGTAGAAAACAAAAAAAGGGCTTTTGGAAAATAGTTTTAGGTAAACAATATACATGCAATCATGAAGATGCTCAAATGCAATGTGGCATGATGACATGAGCATGCAGTCATCGTGATGCGCAAAACAAAATACCAACCGATTTTCTAGTATTGGTTTTACTGGGGTGGTACAAACACCCACACCAAAGAAGAGGGGAGTGATTGAACTAAATGATGAAGTGATGAAGGAAGCTAAGAAATGTCTCAAGGAGAAGGGTGTTAAATCTGAAGATGTGAAGAATCTACCTCCTATAGAAGAGTTATGTAAGCCAATCTCCCACTCATCCACTATTGAGGTACACTCTCTCCAACATTTTGATGAAGGTGATATTCCTTATTCTAAACCTCCTGATCAATGCTTAGAAGAATTTGATATCTTTGTTGTTCAGCAAGATAATTTTAATCAGAGAGTGAAGAACCATTTAATGGAAAACTCTAGAGCTATTAATGAGTTGAGAGATATTGTGGAAAGAACCTCCAATGATGTTAAAATGCTTGTTAAACATTTCCAAATGGTTCAAACTCAAATTGACCATCTTACTAAAGTACAAAAAGATTTGCTAGTTGATGCTTCTAACAAAGACATGCTTATGAAATTAAAACCAGGAGTGGTGCTACCACTCAGGATCCCTTATATCCCGAGAGACATCCTAAAAGAATTGAGCAGGATTCTCAACAAATTGAAAATAGTGGTACTTCTTCTAAGAGAAGTAAAAATAAACATAAAATAGTTGTACAATCTTCTGAACCTGCTAAAGATCCTAATAGTATATCTGTCTCTGATGCTGAAACTGAGAGTGGTAATGAGAAAAAATTATGCTCCCGATAAAGAAGAAATTGAAGAAGAACCTGAAAGGCACACTAAGAATACTAAGTACAGTAAGGAAGATTTTGTTGCTAACAAACATGGTAGTGAAAGAGAACATTGGGTTCAAAAACCAATGCCTTTTCCTGATAAGAAACACAAGTCAAAGGAAGAAGAACACTATAACAAGTTTTGTGAGTGGATGAAACCTTTATTTTTGCAAATTCCATTGACGGATGATATTAAATTGCCTCCTTATTCAAAGTATATGAAGGATATTGTCTCTAATAAAAGGAAGATTCCAAATGAGGAAATTTCTACTTTACTTGCTAATTATTCCTTTAATGGTAAGGTTCCAAAGAAACTTGGAGACCCATGGATTCCAACTATTCCGTGTTCTATTAAAAATAATTATGTTAGAACTTCTTTGTGTGATTTGGGAGCACGAGTTAGTGTTATGCCTTTTTCTCTCTAAAAGAGACTTCAATTGGAAAAATTGATACCAACTAATATATCTTTGCAAATGGCTGATAAATCTACTACTATTCCTGTTGGTATATGTAACTACCTCGGTGAATTACGCTCTTAGTTAATGCCTGGATGAACGAAAGTGGTCAAAATAGTACGGTGGGGCCCAGGGCCGCTCACGGTAGACCTTTCGGCCGTCCTAACCACTTTCAAACAACGGGACAAGAACGAGCGGCGTAATCGGCAGGCGAAGGGATCAACTACATACACAAATGAGTATGTATGCAAGCCACATACAACAGTCCTCAGAGCCATTCCATCTAAAAGAAATAGAAATATTGCAACGCCATACGACAAGATCCAAATGTCCTAGATAGATATAATAATTTAGGATAGCTCCTCATACATCACACATTTAGTATCAGGCGGAAGCGGAAAACAAGATCCGAGTACGGATAAGAAGCAAATTGGCATAAGATGCCCATAAATAAACACATCCCGCCCACAGATCACACGGATCCCCGTTCCCGGAATCTCTACACCGAATGATCGTTGCCAACATCATCTGTCTCTTCCACCCAGTATCCATCTTGCGGGTACACCTGTTCATCTGAATCAAACAATTTATCGTGTGAGACCCTAGTGGTACTCAGCAAGTCTTTATGCCACTAAAGGGGACACAACCTGGGGTGACGCAATTGCAGCAAAAGATAATACCTAACAATTCTACAGAAACTCGCTAACCTTCCGCCTAACCAATGATAGACGGAAGTCCGTGAATTAAGAACAACAGTTATAACAATATAATTAACAGATCCATCCTCCTCCTCGCTTACCAACGAGGAAGCGGACGAACAACCCCCATCATCCGTTGGCAGTTTTATTAACCATTCCATGAGTATTTCACTATTTACTAGTCAAGTACTTAGTCAAATTAAAAGGGGTACTTTAGTTATACTTGTCTATGATCGAGAAACTGTGCTCCAAGTCGTCCATAACCGCGGACACGGCTTTCAGAAAGATTTACCCTGCAGGGGTGCACGAATAGCAACACACACTCGATCAACCTCGGAAAAACCAAATCAAAACCCAACGAGGCATTCACGACAAAGAAATCACAGGATTCAGAAATATTTCAGGGGGCCACCCCATTAAGCTACCCGCAACGAAGTTGGCCGGCTCCGAGACGGACCCAAGGTTTGTGTGGACGGTGGTAAACAACTGGGAACCCGAAAATATGACTGGGCTTGTCGATACAGTGAAAACGTGTCACGATCCAAAACAGTACAGGTGCTCCTCGCACAATCTTAAATAAAGCAGTAACATGGCATAAGTACAGAATAGTAATAAAGCCCCAAACTAATTGCGGCCCCAAGAAATAAGAATGAATCAAGCTCTGGCTCAGGGGGGTCCATAAGGCCTCCCGGATGTGGATAGTGCGAATAGTCAAGGAACAGGAATCAAGTACTCGGGGTCCTACGGGACACAAGTGAGCAGAAAAAACGAAATAGCAGATATTGCTCACCGGTGCCTCTTTCATCAGTTATCCCATTACTACTCAGGTTATATTGTTTAGGTACCTCGTTATTCTTCAGACACTCACATACCCTACTCATGCTTTTCTACGACTCGCATGGCTCAAACAACTCCTGTAGTAATGGCTCATGGGACCGGAACAAGCTTGGTGTGGTTTAAAAGTAAAGGCTATGCAGTACTTGGGATTCAATTTAATGCAATCGCGACTCGATGATGCAAGAATAAGATAAAGGCAATAGGTATTGTATGTATGCAAGCATGTGGTAGTGCTTGCCTGGCAGCTCAGTTGAAGCGAGAGATGGATCTGGGTAATACTCCTGTGAATCCTGGTAATTCTCCTGCTGGGTGTCTATTCGAAGAAGAACCAAACAAACAAGGGCCAACATAAATAAAGTGCACAAGCATATGAATTAAAATGCAACAAGCAACCAAGCATGACATGATGAATGATGCACAATTACATGGCATTAAAGTAGCATGGCAAAGGTGAGGTGTGGATACAAGAAATAAAGCATTTTATTATTCATTTGACCAAGTTTTATTGTCATAAACAGTTCAGATTTTAAATGACAACAGGATGCATGCTTCAATTCAGAACAAGGACTACATAAATAGAATGGGCTCGTCGCGCTGATCGATTTAGACATATTATTTTTCAAATTTGGAGTGATAAAACAAAAGTTATTATTTAAATAAGGAAAAGGGCATTTTATTGTAATTTTAATCATCTCGAAATTTAAAGTGTTCAAAATATATTTTGGTGGGCATATTTGAATTCCTCACATTTTTCTGATTCCAAAACATATGTTACATGTATTATTTGGATTTGTATTTTAAAAATTATTTAAATCTGATTTGAATTTGAATTTAAAAACAATTTGGAAAAGATTTAATTAAAAACAGACACAGGGAAAAACTTTTGTTACTCAGGCGAAATCAACCCCAGACACTAACAGGTGGGCCTTTGTGCTGGCTGGACCATGCGCGGGGGAGACTTTTGTCACCGCGGGTCTGGCTAGCCACTGTGACTGTGGGGTGGGCCAACTGGCGCAGGCCCACATGACAGCGGCGAGGGAGACAGGGGCTGACAGGTGGGGCTGGGGTTGGAGCGCGGGTTGCGGTCGGGAAAAGCCGAGGGGTTTTCTGCAAAAGGGCTAGCGCGGCTGACAGGTGGGGTCGTTAGGAGCGCGGGTCGCAGGAATCAAAAAGGTGGGGGGCTTTTTGCAAATCGACCACAGGCCCGTACTGTTCTTCGTTTTCCTTCGTCTGGCGAGAAAATCCGGCGCGTGGCGCGAGCGGGGATCGATCCCGGGACGCGGGCGTGCGCGCGGAGGGTGCTAACCGGTGCGGCTGGCTCGGGTAGTTGACAGGGAGGTGGGCGCGGGCTAGATAAGGGGCTGTGCGGCGCGGGGAGGCTGCAGAAGACGGCGAGCTCTGGCGCGCGGCGGGTGTTCGATGAAACGATCGGTGGCGTCAGGGCGGTACCGCGAGGCGGAGGTTGTCAGGGAGAAGGAGATGCTCACCGCGGGCTCGGCGGTGGTGTTGGATCGGGCGGGGAGGCGCTGGTACGGCAAGGATGCTGGCGCTCTGGCGGCTAGGGTTTAGCGTCGGGCGACGAGGTACTGGCGGTGCTGGGGCTCTCTCCTTCGCGCTGACGGCCACGGGGCGACGCAGGAGGACGTACTCGATCTTCTCAGCCACCTCCAGGTCGAACTGCACGGCTGGGATGGCGGGGACGAGGTGGTGCTGGCGGTGACCGGCGTCGGCTGCTGGTGGTCGGAGAGGAAGAAGGGGAAGAAGGGGGCAGCTCGGCCAGATCTGGGGGAGGCCAGAGAGGCATGGGGAGGAAGGAAAAGTGGAAGAGAGAGAGGGAAGGAAGGCGGGGCACGGCAGGGATAAGGTGGCCTCGGTGCCACCTTTTCCTCCTCCTCCTTTTCGAGCACATGGCGAGCTGGCTGGGGCGCGTCCTGGGGCTGCAGGTGGACCAGGGCCAGGAGAGAGGGCAGGCAGGGAGGCTCGGCTGGAGGGGGGCCCTCGGGTCAGGAAGAGGGAAGAGAGGGAGGGGGTAGCTAGGCTAGGTTAGATGGGGCATGGCTCGGGTTAGGGTTAGCTAGGGTTAGGGAGAGGGTTAGGGTTAGCTAGGGTGTTGCTCAGCAGGTTAGAGAGAGAGGGAGGGCAAGTGAGAGAGATGGGAGAAGGTTAGGGTTAGGGTTTAGAGAATTAGGGTTAGGAAAAATTAAAAATAGAAACTAGGTGTAGGTTTGTTTAGGGTTTAGATTTTTAAGGCTTAAGCAAAAGATCACCCCCAAGTGGAACATGATGATAGCTAGGAGCCACATGAGATGATGTGGAAGAGAATAGCAAGAAAAGAAAAAGAAAGAAAATGAGGGACTAGGCCTCATATGGTGCATGCATGGAGAATTGAAAAAATAAGAGGAAAAAGAGATGGTGAGATTATGAGGATGGTGGAGTGGTAGGAGATGTTTTCCACAAAGATAGGAACCAATAAAACCAAAGAAAAACCAAAGGAAAGGAAGGTGGTGAAGAATTGTGCATGGCCCATGCGAAATAATAATGCCATGATATATTTTGTGAAAACAATATTAATATTATGGCATTACTCTATGCTTATCCAAGAAGTGGAGATTAAACCAAGCAAAGGAATTTAATGGACTAGATCCACCCTATTGCACATGAGCTAGAGAAATCCAAAATAAAGACAAACAAGCTCATGGTCTAGTAGGATGGTGGAATTATAAAGTGGTGGAAAAGAAAGGTGATGGAAATGAAATAAAAGATATGCCCCCAACTCAACTTGGGCATTTAGACAATATATCCATAGCCAAATACAATATCAAGAGGCAAATACAATTAATAATGCATGTGAGAGAAGAGCCAAAAGAAAAGGGTTTTATATGATGCTCAAATGCAAGGTGGCATGATGACATGAGCATGATATCATTATGATGCAACAATAATATATATAAAGTAGCCAATATCTTACTAGGACAAGTAGCATTACAATTGTTAGACAATTGGGGTGCTACAGTATATGTGCGGATGTTCCTATTCAAGTGGCTCATAATTTCTTGATATTAACTGACTTTGTTGTTCTCGAAATGCCTAAAGATGATAATATGTCTATTATTCTTGGAAGACCTTTCCTTAATACTGCATGAGCTGTCATTAATTGTAATCAAGGAAAGGTAACTTTTAATGTTAATGACAAGGAGCATACTGTCTATTTCCCCAAGAAGATTGATAATACTTAAGGCCTAAATTCAATTGAAAATATTGAGGGCATCCAAGTTGGAGAAATATATTGTCCCATACCTCGAGAAAACTATGAAACTATTATGATTGAGACTATTGCTATCAGGGTTAAGGTAACATAATAATTTAGTGGAATGCAAAGTTTTGTTTCTTATAAAATTGTTTTGGTAACAAGACCTGATCAACCTTGTTAACAAAGGGATTTTAATGAGCAAAACAATGTTTTCACCATGATTATCCTTTCTCACTTTTATTTTATCCATTTTAATTTTTGCTTTCACTTAGTTTACTTTTATATTGCTAGTTGTATGCATATTAGAGTGTCTTATAACTTATGAAGTTTTAGTTTTGTTTTGTTATTGCATCATTCCAAAATCATCTTTTGCCAGAAAATCACTTATCAATACCTGAAAATTGTTCAAAATAAAGTTCTTCGAAAAATTCCAGAAAATTCATATTAAATTTTTACACCGAAGGAGGGGCAGAGAGGTACCTAGAGTCACCCTGGGGGGGCCAACCAGGCAGGCACACCACCAGGTGGTGCGGCCACACCAGGGGCGCAACTGGCCATAGTGTGGGCCTCCCTAGCCCTCCACTTATTCTCCCACCTGCCACTCTCTTCTCTCTCCCGAGAAAATACCATTTCATTGCTCAAACCCGTGTTCTTGCTGTTCTTGCTCGCGATTTTTGAGCTCCTTGCTCAGCCCACCTTTGCTGCTGAGATTTGGAGCATTTGTTCTCCGGTATGTGACTCCTCCGCTTGTCGAAGTAGATTTGTGATTAATGGATTATATCTTGAGTATTTTGCTACTGTAAGTGACAAGTTATGTGAGCTTGCATGCTTGTTGTATGCTTATAGAAATTGTTTTGATGCATGTTTAGCCCTCTTACAAGTCCCTATAAGTAGTTCCTTTCATTATGTAATCACTTTGCAATCATTTTTGTGGTGGTTGTCTAAATTTTTAGAAAAGGAGATGAATGAACACCAACTCAACCAACATGAATTAAGAGTGCCCGAGGTTATGAAAGTTCACCGTGAGGAAGAAGTTTTCCCTTCTATTTATCCATGCCCTGAACTCATGAAGGCTGCAGGGATTTCCCAAGATTTCCATACTCTAATTTGTAATGCAGGATTGGAGCATTTTGTGGGAGACGAACCTTAAAAATATGTGAAACTAACTATGTCTGTGGTGTTGGATTTTCGATTTAGTTGGTCCTTGCATAACCCCATGGTTCATTAGAAAATTTACAATGTAGCTGTCGACCTTCCTTTTGACGACTTTTGTGCACCTATTAAAGTACCACAGTGGGGTTCGCGTGAAAGTATTAGGGAGTGGCCTACACCACTCGTGGACTTATATGCAGAGATTTTCCAAGGGAGCAGCTTCTCAAAGGAGAGTGGTAAAATTCGTAATATTCATCTCCCATCTATTCGATATTTTGCCTACTTTATTGCCAAGTGCGTTCTTGCTAGGAAAACTGCTAGTAAATTATCTTCATATGATCTAGCCTTTACCTCAGCCGCCTTGAAATGATATAGGACTTATAACTTGGATGCTTTGATAGCTTTCTATCTTGCTGCTAACCGCGAGAAAGGTGGAATTTGTGGAGGCATCATCGCCTCTCATTTATTAGCTTTGCATGGTGTAGCGCCTCATCATTCAGACTTACAGTTTCCCATATAGAGGCTTGATCTTAATTCCATGATACAACATAAATTTGTTTATTCTTGGGATAATTTGAGTGATTTATCTTATGAAATAACTTTTCTCAAGAATGGATGGAGAGGAGGTAAGTTCGAGCGAGTGGTTTTGTTACCTGCGCCTGTTTTGTTTAAACTTGATACCATGGTAGGATGGTCACTCACGGAGGAAGAGCTCGACACATATTTGGAGGAGCTCTCCCAGCAAGAGCAGAATGCTAAAAGGGAAGTTGAGGACGATTCGGTCCAGCCCTCCAACGAGGGGGAGTCTTCATACCACCATCCTGCCTATGATTGGGGAGTTTCTTCTTCTTCAGAAGGGCCCGACTATGATCATTCTTATGATGACCCGCCAGCTTGGAGTTCCTACCCATGTTGGGGTTGATCCCCACTTAGGCCAAAAGCCTAAGCTTGGGGGAGGTATACTGACATCACACTCATCTACATATCATGTTCTATCAGTACTTTACATATCCATGTTTCGCTTTCTTTTTAGTTTTTGTTCTCGATTTATTTATGTTTTCCAAAACACAAAAGATCAAAAATATTTTCGTTATTTCTCTTTGTTTGCTTCTTTATCTTTTAGCCTTGGTTTACTTCATCCTTTTTAGCTTTGATTTGATTACTCAAAAAACCCAAAAAGATTTTGCTTTGTTTGCTCTTTCCTTTGGTTCTTGTCTTTAAAAATCAAAAACCCAGAAATATTTGTTGTTCTTCTCTGGTTTTGTAAAGTTAGTTGCATGGTTCGGTGTCCTGAGTGACTCCTTGGAGTTTGGTTTTATCTTATTATTCAAGTCACACAAGTGAAAGGCAATGATGATTTATGACAACTCAAGGTGTGGTAAGAGGCTGGTATGAACTCTATTTGTTTCATTTTTGTACATATAATCATCATTGTGGGCATGCCTAGTCTGTTCATGTAAGGTGTATGTTATTTAATGGATGCTTAGTAATTCTTGCCTTCTTATGATCAGTTCCAATCCACTAATAGTTTGTAACATGCCATATAAATGTTTGCTGGCATTGTTCTATTCATAACTTGGTATGACATTGTGGTATCCTCCTCTGAATGTTTTATCTGAATTGACTTGGCACATGCCCACGTATGCATAAGACTAAACAAAAGGTCAGTTAAGCCTCAATGATTTATTTTGCCTTAGAGTTCTTGTCACTTTTATGCCACTATTAATTTTGTTTTGTCACAAGCATGATTATGACAATTACTGCTCTCTCGATTGTCGCTCCCTTTCTATTGCTAGCCTTCACTTGCGCTGAGTATATGCTTTACTTGTGCATCCAACTCCCCAAAACCAAAATTGTCAAAAGTGTCCACCATATCTACCTATTAGCATCATTGCTATTCCTTGCATATTTATTATGCTTTGTTTTCTTCCAAATAAAAATGTTTGCTTGTTATGTGAAAATTAGTTAGTAAAGCTCTCACGAACTTGATGGCACACTTTATTTTCTTGCACTTAATAAATCTGAACCATTGTGCCCATCTATGTTGCTTATATGCTTGCACTTTATAAGTTGTGAATTAGCAAAACCATGATGTCATGGGGAACGCTTTCAACATTGCACTTATTTTTCAGTTGATATCATGTTCTTTTGTTTATGGATCCCGATGGTGTGAAATAAAAGGGGAGCTTGTAAGCTCATGGAGTTTGTATGTGTGTTAGAGAAACGCCTGGGCGACTAGCCTAAGCCATGCCTAATCATGGTGGAAACTTGCAGCATAACCATAGTGAGCATTCTATGAAGCATCCTCAATAAAAACCTATGCAAATAGCAAATAAAAAGATCGCTGAGATGCTCATTGTCTGTTGCCTTGTCATTTTGATATGGGATAGCTCCTGTATCATGGGGAAAGGGGTACCCCGATGGCGGTTCTCTATGATACACATGTACTTACAATGACAAGAACTTACTTGTGACTAAAGTTGAGTAGCATGAGGTTCAGTACTCGTAAGTAAGGGGCATGAGATTTTCAACTTATAACTTGTCAAGCATATCCTCATATTTGAGTCACTTTAACCTTAATCACCTCAAGATTCTTATGATAGGGGAAATAAGAGCTCAAAGCTAACAAGTACCATACTTTCAACATTTGGAAGCCCTTCAAACTTTTCAAATCTTTTCTTTCACTTTTATGTTGAGTCACCATTTTTTCTCTAAGCACCTTCCCGAGAGCATAGCTGTGATTCTTAGTGTAACGTGCTTGTTCCAAAACACGGTTAGTTGTGACATAACTTTGACGCTTGTATCTTTGATATTTTTTACTTCTAGTATTCACTTAAACTTCAGAGGTGCCTTGGAAAGGCAAGCGAGATACCACTTTATCATATCTTCTTATGAGCATTACAATCCTGCGTATGCTTATGTGTCACGTTGCTTATTACTATTGGTTTGGAATCTCTTCATAGCTTGCATGACTACTGGGTAAACTTATTTGCATACTCTTTATTATCAATTGCCTAAGTATTTGATCATATGCTGAGCATATATACATCTTATGAAGCAAATATGTTCATGAAAGTTTCTTTTATCGCACTCAGTTTTCAACTGAATTTCTTGAGGACAAGCAATAAGCTAAGCTTGGGGGGAGTTGATATGTCCAAAACATATCTACTTTCTCGAACACTTTTGCTATTGTTTCTTCTCTAATTTATGTGATTTGGATACATCTAACACGGACTAACGCTATTTTCAGCTGAATTGCTTTGGTGTCTCGTTTTTGTGCAGGAAATCAACTTTCAGGAAAAATCCTGGAAAATATCGCAAAACTCCTATTTTACCAGAAGACTCACGAAGCCAGAAGACGAGACGGAGTGGGGCCGCGAGGGTCCCACACCACCTGGCCGCGCGGGCCAGTCCATGCCGCGCTAGGGGTGGTGTGGCCGCTCGGCCTCCGCCTCGACCTCTCCTTTTGCCTACATAAGCCCTCTGACCTAAAAACCGAGGGGGGTTCAACGTTTTTCCACAGAGAATTCCACTACGCCGCCACCACCAGAAACCGTGATTCGGAACTAGAAACTCCGCTCTGACACCTGCCAGGACGGGGAATTGGAGGAGATCATCGCCATCATCATCACCAATGCTTCTCCATCAACCATCCATGAATTCCCCATACATGAGTGAGTAATCCCCCGCAGTAGGCTATGAGGATGGTATGGATTGGATGAGATTGTTCATGTAATTGCATCAGATTGTTAGGACATGGTGCCTAGTATCTATTGTTAGTGCTTTTTGACATTGTTGCAATTTGTTATGCTTAATGTTTGTCACTAGTGCCTGAGTGCCATGATTTCAGATCTGAGCATGTTATTGATTCATCATGACAGTATTGTTTATGATCTTAACTGCAAGTTGTATACACACATTATTTTTCGGAACCCGAGGCCCTGAAGTGATAGAAATCGGGATAACTGGAGGGGGTGGATATGATGTGAGGATCACGTGTGTTCACGGAGTGTTGCTTTGCTCCAATGCTCTATTAAAAGGAACACCTTAATTGCCAGTAGATTCCCTTGAGGCCCAACTGCAACAGGCTGGCAGGACAAAAGGTGTTGTGCAAGTTCTCATTGCGAGCACGTATGACTATATATGGAACACATGCCTATGATTACTTAGTACTTGGATACTTTATCTTATTTATCTGCAACTGCCCTATATCTTGATTATTATATGAATTGTCTTGTCCATACAACGCCCATCCATCCATCCCTATGCCTACCGCGATTTAATCCTACTGTTTACTGCAATTGTTACTACTGTCTTTATTTTACTACTACTATTACTTTGCTATTGCTACTACAAAACTGTTGCTACTGATAAACTACAACGAGCAAGATTGTTTCCAGGTGCAGCTGAATTGACAACTCAGTTGTTAAGGCTTATAAATATTCTTTGGCCCCCCTTGTGTCGAATCAATAAATTGGGTTTTACTTCCCTCGAAGACTGTTGCGATCCCCTATACTTGTGGGTCATCAGTCATCCTCCCAATAGAAGAAACGTGTGTATGATGGAATTTTTTTCCTTCGCTCGCGTTATGTACCCTGTTCCGAACTTGATATCGTTGTTTGATGCATCTACCGTTTAATCACGCTGCTGGGCCCCACATGTCATCCTCTCATTAGAAGAAACGTGTGTATGATGGATTTTTTACCCTCTGTCGCGTCGTCATGTTCCGAAATTGATAGCATTGCTCGCTGCATTAGCCATTTATTCAGGGTGGTGGGTCCCTTATGTCAGCCTCACATTAGAAGAATCGTGGGTATAATGGATTTTTTCTTCTCTAACGCTACCATGTTCTGAACTAGATAGCGTTGCTCGATGAATCTGTCATTTGCTCATGCTGCTAGGTCTCTCATTTCAGCCTCTCATTACAAGAAACATGTGCATGCTGAACTTTTTTCTCGCTCGCGCCTCCCTGTTTCGAACTGGCAACGTTGCTCGATGCAGCATCTGTATAAGTTCGCGTTGCTGGGTCCCACATATCAACCTCTTTGTAAATGAAACGTGCGTATGATGGACTTTTTTTGGCCATGTCCGCTGTTTTGACCTTGGCAACTTGCTGGGCCCTAGATGTCAACCACCTCTGTGTAGGAAACATGTATATGCTGGGTCCTAGCTAACAGCCTCTATTTGAAAGAAATGTGTGTATGTTGGACTGTTTTTTGGGTCCTAGATGTCAGCCTCAGAGTACAAAAAATGCTCATAAAGGCCAAATTAAAAAGATTCTGGGCTAACTTGGGGTGGATGCCCTATTCATCATGGCTTATATTCCATGGGTTCACTCCTAAATTGAATGGGCTATAGTCAGTGGCCACAAGACCGTGAAAAGGCCGAATTAGAAGGTATTGGGCTATGCTTGGGGCTGATAGGCTAAATTCATGGCCTATGCTTGGGCCTGCTGGGTCTGACATGTTAGCTTCTCTGTAAGTGCAACATGTGTATGATGGACTTTTTTCAGCCGCGTCTGTTGTTTTCACTATGGAAGTTGTGTATGGTCTTACTGCTGGGGCCCTTATGTCAGCCTCTCTGGCATGTTTTGGCTTGTGGTTCCCTGATGCAGCCTTGTATGTTTTGTCTGGTGGGTCCCTGATGTGAGCCTTTCCGTGCAAGTATTTAAACATTTTTTTGAACCCACCCTCAAAAAAACTCCAGGGATGCTGCATGCTGGTGGGTCCGTGATGTCAGCCTCTCAGTAATGCGATATTGCTAGAAAAATGTGAACCCAAGATACGATTCGAACAAAAGACCTTCAAATCAAATAAACGTAAACTGAGTACGTTTCCACTACAACAAAGATATTTATAGAATAAATATCATTAAACTTTTATTAGTACTACAATTTATGTATTAGTCTTCTTAAAAATATTTTGTGTGTCTATGTTTATCTCTTTTAAAATATAAAAGGGCAGCGCTCGTGGCATCCCAATTTATAAAATGCCACATAATGGAGTATTTTCTTAAAACATGGGTAGGCAGAGGTTTTTAATTTTGAGAGGTGGGGGCAATGCCCAAAAGGCTGAATTAAAAAGAGTTTGTCTATTCTACATAGGTTGTTCTACGTGGGTTATACTCCGTAGGCTATGCTCCATGGGCTTCATTCTCAAATTTTACTAGGTTGTGCTCAACAGTCCCCCTAACCCCTAAAAGGCCGAATTAATATGTTCTCGACTATGCTCCATAGGCTCCTTTCTCAAATATCACTGGGCTATAGTCAGCAGTCCCCTAATCCCGAAAAGACCAAATAAAATTGTTCTGGCTAAAGAGGGGCCGAATGAGCTACTAGATTTCTTCTCCTGGTTAATAAAAATTGCATTGTGATGTACTCGGCTGGATTCGAAACAAAGACCTCAGAGAGGGAGGGGAAAAGCAATAATTCGTTTTGGCAGCTATTCATGTCAAAATTCAGTAGTATAGAATAAGGTAGAAATTATAGAATAACATCTGATGGGAATAAAATATAATAATAAAGTATGCATGTAATTGTTAGAGCAAGATAAATTATATGTGGGTAGTGCATCCATAATTGCTATTGCCTCCGCAACCTCTTATAGCAATAACCTACTAGTCTCATCCGTAGAAGAAAGAGAACTAATTATATGCATAGTGACGTCACCGTTAATCCCAAGTAAATCTCTCAGATACAGTCGTACTACCCCTTCTATCACTAGGGTTCCCAACCTGTAGATTAGTCATTACTCATACTCCCTATACCTGGCTCAACCCTCGGGGTCTTGGGTACCTAACAAGTCCTTAGAATGAGGCAAGATAGGATACAATAATCATCATTTCATAACTAACACATGATCCCATCTATGATAAATAACATGCACAAAAGCTACATGGCTAGACCGAAGCCCTTAGCCCAAGGAAAATTACTCACACATAGATATGAGATCAACAATCACAAACATTGTAATGGAAATCATGAGATTGATACCAAATAGTCTTACAATGTCGCTAATCAAAGATGAGGTCTACTATTACAAGTGGTGGAATATGGCTATGGTGGTGGAGAAGAGTTTGGAGATTAGATCTAAGTCTATTCTTCCGACGGCTCTTCGGTATGGTGGATGGTGATCTGGAGGCGACTGATGATCTGGGGCAGGGACTCGAGAAGCCCTTTTCTCGTCGCCTGAGGCTTCTGTATATAGGGGTCCCTTCACGAAAGTTGTTCTGTTTGACCTAGTGGTGTTGATGGTAACTATATGATCGGAACTATATGGCCGGAATTTTATTCCGGTCGTATAGTTGGTCGCTAAAGCGTCTTCCTCCGACTCACGACTCCAAGTTTCTTTTGGTTGTTGGAAATCTGATATCTTTGACTTTAATGTAGTGATTCCCATCATCAAACGTCATTATCTGTGCAGGGAAAAATGGAAAGGAAGGATTGCATACCCCTTTGATCATTAGGCATTAGTGGCAGGGTTTAGAGATATATTTCATCAAAAATATGAATAATATCTAGCTTAAATATGGACATAGATGGCTATATTTTAGAGCCATCATACATCACCGTTCGTTCTACGAAATATTGTACTAATAGTAACGACAGAGCATTTGAAAGATTCAGTAGCATTTGAAAGATCCAGCAGTATAGAATACGACCCTGAAAATATTAGACAGATTCCCGGTTGATATTTAGCAGCACTTGACAAAGTCAGCACAACATTCAAAGTGACCAGTTGGTAGTACACAGACAGTGACAGGTTCAGTAGCATTTGAAAGATTCAGTAGTACATAATACAAAAGAAAAATATCGACAGATTCCCAGTTCACATTCAGCAGCACTTGGACATATTCGGCAGCATTTCAAAGTGACAGATTCAGTTTGCCCGTTTCTCCAAACACTCGTCATTGGAAGAAAAAACTGACGATCAAGTATTCTTATGTGTGCATGCCTCCTTCTCACATCAATGCATGTGTGTGACCTCCATAGGCAACTCAAAATGGCCAAAGCCTTGTCTAGATTATGAGTTGATGACAAGGCCAAGTTACAAAAGAAAAGAAAGACCATCTACTACACTTGATCTAAACTAAGCTATCATATTACATAGTATTACAATTACTTACGGTTGTTTGGTTCCAATCGCAGGCATTGGCGAAGCTCGGGATGAACCATAATGGAGTCTCCGGAGATTTCCATGCAATGTTGGTTGAGAAACCAACAACTGCTTCTTCAGTATTTAGACTGAAGCAACATATTTCAGGAAACAGCATATATACAAGTCCTATTGCATGGTGGGAGGTGCAGACACACTTGCTTCTCATCAGATATCCTGGGGTAACATCTGCACCGCCTACCGCAATGTTAATCGGATAGTTCAATCTAAGGAAAAGAGAATATGCTCCCAGGTCAGCAATCACTATCCATGGCTTAGGTGGATACTAGTAAGCAGTGTCCTTTGAGTAAACCTTGCAGCCAAACCCAGTAGCATAGGTGCCACAAGTGCAACCGCAGCGATCAACACTATGATCAGCAACAGGATTGCCATGACCATAATAAGTACCGCCATAAAACTCCTCATTAGTAACGCCCACGGTATGGATAAGAAGAAGGCGAGTTTCATTTGCAGATATTGCTAAGAACCATAAACCATGTTCATGCTCGTCATCATTTATGGCATCAAGATTGCCCTCTTCGAGATGCGCGAAAGGTGGTGACATGAGTAGAATAGGACCTTCAAAAAGAAATGACTGCCAAATCAGCCAACACTATTTTACATCCATTAAAACTGAAGCTAGTGTTTAGAATAGGAATGTATCAAACTTACCAAAATATAGATGATTAAAGACATAAAAACTGCCACTCTCAATGGTTGCAAACACCAGACCCTTGTGGATAAGTGCATCACTGTATCTGAAATAGCACTAGAACTAGTTCTCAAGAACTATCCATGCATACTCATCGCCATCAAGGGTAGTGATACGTCCATTTTTCATCACTATTTTATATCATAATTTACTGTTATTCATTGATATATTTCATATTAACAGATGATGCTTATGTTATTTCATCTATTTTTGCACGATTGATGATTTTTGGAGGATGAACCACCGGAGTCAGGATTCTGATGGAAAAAAGCACTGTCTAGAGGCAAAATTCTCAAAGATCATAAAATCCCGGAAAATATATGGAAATTCTTATTTTTCTAGAGGACGAAGGAGGCTTGAAGGAGGAGTGGAGATGGGCCACAGGGGGCCCACACCCCTGGTGGCGCGGGCCCCTGGCCGTGCCACTAGGTGGTGTGGCCACCCTGGCCCACTTCTGGCATCGCCCTTTGGCATATATAATCCCCTCGAAACCCTAAGACTCGAGGAGCAACCATAGAAAGATTCCGCTGCCTCTGCGGGGCAGAAACTACAGAGAGAGAAAGAGCTCTCCGGCAGGCAGAAATCTGCCGGGGAAATTCCTTCCCGGAGAGGGGAGATCGTCGCCATCAACACCATCATCTCCACCACCACCATCACCATCACTCCGTCCCGCTCTAACAATTGGGTTGAATCTTGCATAGTTTTTAGGGGAAACTTTCCCGGTGTTGATTACTTGTTGTAGTTGATGCTATTGAGTGGAACCATTGAATTATTGTTCATGTTCATATTGTTACTTATCATTATTTCATCTCCGATCTTGATCCATATGATGTCTCGTGAGTAGTTCGTTTAGTTCTTGAGGACATGGGAGAAGCCATGTTGTTAGTAGTGGAATTGTGTTGAGAAAGATTCAATGGTTTGATATTTAAGTTGTGGTGTTATTCTTATAGTGGTGTCATGTGAACATCGACTACATGATACTTCACCTTTATGGGCCTAGGGGAATGCATTGTGTATTTGGATACTAATCATGGGGTTGCCGGAGTGACATAAACCTGAACCCCCGTTAGGAAACCTTTGCATAAGGGAGTGTGGGATCTCAAAGTTTAAGTCTGTGGTTAGATTTTTATCTTAATTACTTTCTTCTAGTTGCGGTTGCTTGCAAGGGGTATAATCACAAGTATGTATTAGTCCTAGGAGGTCAGTACATTAGCATAGGTTCACCCACACAATACTTATCCAACCAAAGAAGATTAATCAACTATATGAAGCGAAAGCACTTGACAATATTCCCATGTGTCCTCGAGAACGTTTGGTCATCTTAAGTAATACAACCGGCTTGTCCTTTGCTAAAGAAAGGATTGGGCCACTTGCTGCAATTATTATCATTGTCTTTTATTTACTCGCACTTTATTTATCTGCATTATCAAAAACCCCTAAAATCTGTTTGCTAAGTATTTATAGAGAATTCCTGATCCAAGCCACTTGTCAACACCTTCTACTCCTTGTTGGGTTCGACACTCTTACTTATCGAAAATACTGCGATACACCCCCTATACTTGTGGGTCATCAAGACTATTTTCTGGCGCCGTTGTCGGGGCTATCGAAGAGTAAAACTGGTAAAGGAAACTTCTACTATGAGTATTTTTTTATTTCTGTTTGGTACTTTATTCTCAATATGGATAATTCACTTAGTTTCTTATTTCAGAATGCTACTACCACTGCTAAGGTAGTAGATGAACTACCACCTGCTAAAATTGATCCTTTTAAAATACCTACAAAAATTGTTGATCGTGTTATGGATAACTACTATTTGGGAGATGGAACTGTCCATCCCGGTGATCATTTGCTTTTTATACACGAATTATGCGGGTTGTTCAAGTGTGCAGGTATTACCATAGATCAGGTTAAGAAAAATTTATTCTTTGTATCATTGAAAGGAAGAGATGAGGAATAGTATAAGCTGCTGAAGAATGGCCAATCTCTTGAATGAGAGGAAATTGTACCTCTCTTTTATTACAAATTTTATCCTCCTAGTGAGATTCATAAAGATCGGAATCAAATATACAACTATTGGCCTCGTGATGGAGAGAGTACCGCCCAAGCTTTGGGGAGATTGAAGTCACTAATGCTCAAATGTCCTATTCATGAGCTCCCTAATAATATTATTATCAATAACTTTTATGCAAGGCTTTCTATTCATGATAAGGATCTATTGCATGCTTCTTGTGTTGGATCATTTACATATATGGAAGAAGAAGCTAAATGGGATCTTCTAGACCGAACTCAAGACAATGCTAAAGCATGGGAGAATCATAAAGGAAGAAAGTCAGGTATAAATTATGATTATGAATGCATTAAATCTTTTATGGGAACTGATGACTTTCATAATATTAGTAATGCTTATGGTCTTGATTCTCAAAGTATTGCAAATTGTTTTAAGGCTTTTGCCTCTTATATTGAAATTCCTAAAAAGAAATGGAACAAGTATCATGAACCATATAAAGATATTGTTAATTGTGTTCCTGCTAGAAATACTGAAGTTTATACTATTGATCATATTTTACCTGAACCTTACATCGAGAAGATACCTTTCCCTGTTAAGGTAAAGGAGCATTTTATGATAGCTAGTATGGTTAACGAAAGTACAAAGAAAGTTGTAGAACATGATGAACAAATAGATGTTGAACTTGCAGTAGAAATTGAGAAAGACTTTGTCTCTAAAAATGTAAAATATGGCACATTATCCTTTCTAAGGATACTTCTAATATTGTTTCACATCCTAGTGGAACTAGGAAAGCTAGTGTTCCTGTGTTTTCTGCCAGAATAAGTGATCATTGTTACAATGGTTTATGTGATAGTTATATCATTAAATTTATGCATGATACTGAAAGTTATTATGAGAAAGGGGAAAACGTTTCTATGCATCTCAATAATATTAAATTTCCTCGCTTGATGCTGAAAGTCTTTATATTGCACGTGTTTTACCTTCCTATGCTACTAGCCTGTGGTTTCAATAATTTATTTTCCTACAAAATTCCCTTGCATAGGAAGTGGGTTAGACTTAAATATGTGTATATTTGCTTCTTGATGCTCTCTTTTACTTCAATTCATATTCTTATGTGAGCATCATTGAAATTTATCATGCCTATCTTAATGTCTATAAAGAAAGAGCTTTTTGGGAGACAACCCAATACACTTTTGCTTTCAGTTTATTTTTGTTCATTTGAGTCCTAGAAGTTATTGCTTCTGTAATAACCTCTCCTTATCCTTTTTGTTTGGTTTTTGTGTCAAGATCAGCCTCCAATGAGAGAAAAGTAATATTTGGGGAAGTTGATGTCCCAAAACAGATTTTTGTGCTTCACCGTAAAAAAACGTGAAAGATCCCAGAACGTCGTACTGATTTGTAACTTTTTGTGTGCATGCCCCATGTTATTATTTAACTTTCGTTAGTTTTGCACTTTTTTATTTGAACAACAGAAGATTTTCGAAAAAAAATTATATTTACCTGCTGGTCTGTTTTAACAGATTTCTTCCATTTTTGCATTTGCCTCTTAAATCGATTTCCTTTTTGAATTCTTTTTGGGATTTAGAAAGGAGTTGTTTCAGTAGCTTATGTATTGATGGATTTCAGTTGAAATTCAACCTAAAGGTTTATTATCTTGCATGCACGAATGTTGCTAATGAAGATTGTGTGAGGTTTTGTATGCAAGAAATTTTCAAGTGGTAGGAGAAAATGATGTAATGAAGAATGGTAAAAAGACTCAAGCACTATATTTCTGGAGATTCTTAGAATGAAGATATTGATGTTATTCAAGTGGTGACTCTGGAGGAATTTATTAAATACCAAATTCAGAAACCTCTAGGCTCCATTTTTGAATAGGTACTGGTAAGAAAAGGTTCGCGAAAAACCTTCCAATTTATATTTTTGCAGTTTTTATCTAACATGGAAAATAATGAGTCAAAAAAGGGACGGAAACGGAGCCCAGTGGCTCACACCGCCCCGTGGCGCGGGCCCACCTGACCGTGCCACTAGGGGTTGTGGCCACCCTGGAGCCCGTCTCCGACCCGTTTTCTCCCAATACATTCCTTTTGTTGTTAAACTTTGTAATATATAACCCCCCAGATCCCCTGAGGTCCGTATATCATGTTCTTATCTTGTTTTTGTTTCGATATGTTCTGTCCAAATGTCATTCCAGGATTCGTCTTCAGAGCACTATGAGTTGCGACGCCGGCGCGAGCTCCATCACAATCTTGAGCAGAGGACTTTCGTGGGATGGATGGAAGAAGAAAGGATCACATCTAGGCGCGAAGACCTGGATCGGAGCGTCGAGTAAGGAGTAAAGAACATTTCAGCAGGCATGAAGGGACAGGGGCTGATACCTCCAGTCCTAGACCTCAGTTCCTGTCCTGCAGCAGTGGAAGCTCTACGAGCCACTAATGAGTTTTGTGACAAGTACCAAGTCCTGAGGAGAAAGGTGGATATACTTCAAGAGGAGAATAAGAGGCTTCGCAAGGTCCTTCAAGATTTTCTCACTTTGATCACGATCACAACACCACCACCACCGAAGGAGTAATTCATCATCAGGTTTTGGCATCCCCTTTGTTTGTTCCAAGCTTGGGGGAGTGCCACGGTATCACATCATTATGTTTCATCTTTTTACCCTTTTTAGTAGAGTCATATCATGAATATAGAAGTTATCATATAGGATGGTTTGCATTGTGGAAGTATCTCCCCTCTAGTTAGTTATCTATGTATCCCTTGGTGTGAGTTGCCGTTATGGAATATTAATGAGAAGTTCTATCATTTACTTTTTGCACATCTTATTTTAGTTTGCAATTTCTGTTATATGATTGATCTTGTTGTTAGTATTGGTATCACTTTGGGATCATTAAGTAAATTTAATTGGTTTTGGCAAATTTAGCCCTGGTCAGTAGCAACATTATTTAAGGATTGAATGGAAAAGAGAAAAGTACTTTTAATATAATTTCATCATATTTCTTTCTTGTTTGGCTCATAAGCTTAGTATTCTCTAGTTAAGATCTTTTGTGTTTCCAAGGAAGATTGCATGATCATTTCTATCACTTGTATGTTTGTTTGTTTCCTTCAACTCTTATTGCTTGCTACCCAGCCTTGCTAGCCAAAAACCTATACTGAGAGGGAATGCTTCTCGTGCATCCAATCCTTGAACCAAAACCTATGCCATTTGTGTCCACCATATCTACCTTTTAGCTTTATTGCTATTTCAAGTAAATTCTCGAATTTTATCTATCTTCCAAATTAAACTTGTTATGTGAAAACGAGTGATTAAAGCTCTCACAAACTTGATGGCACACTTTATTTTTCTTGCACTTAATAAACTTGAACCATTGTGTCCATCTATGTTGCTTATATGCTTACACTTTATAAGTTGGGAGTTAGCAAAACCATGTTGTCATGGGGTCCGCTTTCGACATTGCACTTATTATTTAGTTGATATCATGTTCTTTTGGTTATGGATCCTGGCGGTGTGAAATAAAAGGGGAGCTTGTAAGCTCATGGAGTTTGTATATGTGTTAGAGAAATGCATGGGCGGCTAGCCTAAGCCATGCCTAATCATGGTGGAAACTTGCAGCATAACCATAGTGGCATTCTATGAAGCATCTTCAATAAAAACCTATGCAAATAGCAAATAAAAAGATCGTTGAGATGCTCACTATCCGTTCCCTTGTCATTTTGATATGGGATAGCTCCTATGTCATGGGACAAGGGGTACCCGGTTGGCGGTTCTCTATGATACACATACACTTACAATGACAAGAACTTACCGGAAACCAAAGTTGAGTAGCATGAGGTCTGGTACTCGTAAGCAAGGGGAATGAGATTTTAAACTTATAACTTGTCAAGCATATCCTCATATTTGTGTCACTTTAACCTTAATCACTTCAAGATGCTTATGATAGGGGCAATGAGAGCTGAATGCTAGTAAATACCATAATTTTTTGGAGGCTCTTTATGAAACTTGAAAATCCCTGCTTCCCTCTGCGAAGGGCCTATCTTTTACTTTTTACTTGAGCCGGTAAACCTATTCCTTTCTATCTCAAGCAAGAATTTGAGTTGTTGTGATTCAATCACCCATATGATGATTCATTCAATTATGTTTCTTATGTTCCTTGTTTTGCACACTGCTCTTATACTAGTAAATATTACTTTGAATGCTATCATTGAAACCCATTATGTTTGACTCCTGCAACTTGTTAACCGCTCTCTGACCAAGAACAAGGTTTGCCATTACCAATTATGATTTACTTTGTGTATCTTCCTTGTGTTTCCCTTACTCATTGCAAGTTAAGTTATATAATAGTGAGTTGTTTTGTATTATGATTTTTGTATTGATGAATGTGATGCTTCTTGTCCGTATTCTCTTTATCGACACTTCACTCCACAAACCTGTGGTCATGTTTATTGAGCTCAGTTTTCGCTTGGGGACAAGCGAGGTCTACGCTTGGGGACAAGCGGGGGAGTTGATACATCCATTATGCATCACTATTTTATACCACAATTTACTGTTATTCATTGATATATTTCATATTAAGAGATGATGCTTATGTTATTTCATCTATTTTTGCATGATTGATGATTTTTGGAGGATGAACCACCAGAGTCAGGATTCTAATGGAAAAAGTACTGTCCAGAGGCCAAATTCGCGAAGATCATAAAATCCTGGAAAATATATGGAAATTCTTATTTTTCCAGAAGACGAAGGAGGCCAAAAGGAGGAGTGGAGATGGGCCACACGGGGCCCACACCCCCTGGTGGCACGGGTCCCCTGGCCGCGCCACTAGGTGGTGTGGCCACCCTGGCCCACTTCTGGCATCGCCCTTTGGCGTATATAATCCCCTCGAAACCCTAAGACTCGAGGAGCAACCACATAAAGATTTCGCCGCCTCTATTGGGCGGTAACTACAGAGAGAGAAAGAGCTCTCCGGCAGGCAGAAATCTGTCGGGGAAATTCCTTCCTAGAGAGGGGAGATCGTCGCCATCAACACCATCATCAAGCTAGACTTCATCGGGATCATTAACATCTCCACCAACATCTCCACCAGCACCATCACCATCACTCCGTACCGCTATAAAAATTGGGTTGAATCTTGCATAGTTCTTAGGGGAAACTTTCCCGCTGTTGATTACTTGTTGTAGTTGATGCTATTGAGTGGAACCATTGAATTATTGTTCATGTTCAGATTGTTACTTATCATTATTTCATCTCTGATCTTGATCCATATGATGTCTCGTGAGTAGTTTGTTTAGTTCTTGAGGACATCGGAGAAGTCATGTTGTTAGTAGTGGAGTTGTGTTGAGAAAGATTCAATGGTTTGATATTTAAGTTGTGGTGTTATTCTTCTAGTGGTGTCATGTGAACATTGACTACATGATACTTCACCTTTATAGGCCTAGGGGAATGCATTGTGTATTTGGCTACTAATCTTGGGGTTGCCGGAGTGACAGAAACTTGAACCCCCATTAGGAAACCTTTGCATAAGGGAGTGTAGGATCTCAAAGTTTAAGGTTGTGGTTAGGTTTTTATCTTAATTACTTTGTTGTAGTTGCGTATGCTTGCAACGGGTATAATCACAAGTATGTATTAGTCCTAGGAAGGTCGGTACATTAGCACAGGTTCACCCACACAACACTTATGCAACCAAAGAAGATTAATCAACTATATGAAGCGAAAGCACTTGATAAAATTCCCATGTGTCCTCGAGAATGTTTGGTCATCTTATGTGTCCTTTGCTAAAGAAGGGATTGGGCCACTTGCTACAATTATTATCATTGTCTTTTATTTACTCGCACTTTATTTATCTGCATTATCAAAAACCCCTAAAAATCTGTTTGCTAAGTATTTACAGAGAATTCATGATCCAAGCCACTTGTCAACACCTTCTGCCCTCATTGGGTTCAACACTCTTACTTATCGAAAATATTGTGATACACCCCCTATACTTGTGGGTCATCAGGTAGCAATTGAGTAGTCAAAGATAGCGACAAGAGAGAAATCTAAATAATCCGCCGCAGCTATGGGAGCGCGGCAAATAGCAATCTTCCGGGTAGAATAGGGCGATCATTATGCATGAATGTAAACGGGTCGTTGGTGGGTACAAACTCATTGACTTTTGGGAGAGGAACACGTTGATGAGTGTACACATTGACAAGCTCCCACTTGCACTCAGGCCCAAAAGTGGCGATCCAATCTCCATTGGCACCTACCCACTGCTTACCCATACAATTCAGGAACACAACGTTGGAGGAGAACCTGACCAGCAGCGTCAGCTTGCATGTCATGCCCTTGCCCTCGAAGTACTCATTGAATTCCCATGGTTTCTTAGTCAGGTGAGAATGAAGAACATAGGGGAGGCCAAACGGCCGAGAATCATGTAAGTTGCACTATATTTTGCAGAGTCAAGAAGATGTTTGGACGAACCAACGAGGCTCGCAGCGGTGATGATATCGCATCTGGTTATGAGTTCTTCAAGCGGGCCTTCAGTAAAAACATCCTGGGACAACTCAGGATCATCACTGTCCTTGCTCGGTCCTGCCATTGCAAGGGAGCTGATGGAAGTTGGAACGGTGGCTTGATTTGGTTTTCTGGAAAAGAGGGAAGATCGATGGCGGTAGGCAGGATAGGGAGAAGAACAAACACTCTCATACTATGCGGTGAACAGGATCAGAAAGCGGCATTGTGGAGGAGAAGAATGGTGGCGCTTGGCATAGAGGTAAGGTAATCAGGAACTGGGGATAGAGCGTATAGGCGAGGTTGAATAAATGAAAACAGACGCATGTTCCTCTACTCCAGTTCCCTTCAGAATAGTACTACTCTCCTCCAGTTCCCTCCATAATAAATCTTTCTTGTAAAATGAAAACGGAGTACTACTGAGTACTCGAATGTAGGGGTAGCTGTAGGAGTAGCGATCCACCTGTAATAATAATTTCTCCCGTTCTCAAGCTCTTTTGTGGTACTAGTTTCCAACAAAAAAACTCTTGTGTACATATAGTAGGACATATTACGAAACATGGTTTTTAAAAGGCTGCCCAAAAAATTGTCATTCTTTTAAAAACAATCGAACAAAAAAAATGAGTACTAATAACAAAAGAATTCACACGATGTTCTCCTGCATGTACTACTTTCCATGAAGATAAACATGAGTTTTGACAACTGTTTAAAGATAAACGTGAGTATGAACACTCTTAGATTTCAAACCGAATGACCAAGTTCAAGGCCATATCTACATCATACTTTATGCTGATGGTCCCGTATCCAAGAATATGCATGGAGACAAATTTGGCCATATTTTGAAAGCAATCGAAGAGGAAGTAGTATGAAGAGTAGGGCCTGATCATCTACTCTCTTGAGGAGGCAAACCCCGACTGTTTTCTTTGCTAAATTTTATGGTCCTTTATGCTAAATGTATGGACCTTAGTGTAATTTTACCTTTTTAGGTCCTTGATGTAAAATGTACTCCCACCATCCGTGTAAAATTCTAACAAAAAAGTGTAAGTGGTGAAATTTGAATGAATTTAAGCTTAGTTGTCAACGAGTATGAAAGTTCTTGGATTTCAAGCCAAACGACCAAGGTCATGATCCCATATCCAAGAATTTGCATGTCGGCAAATTTTGAAAAAAATCGAAGATGAAGTAGTATGAAGAGTATGGCTCTATGAGCTACTCTCTCAAGAAGGAGCCGAACCCGACTGTTTTCCTTACTTAATTTTAGGGTCCTTTGTGCTAAATGAATGGACCTCGATGTAATTTTCCCTTTTTAGATCCTTGATGTAAAATGTACTTCCATGCCCGTGTAAAATTCTAACCTAAAAGTGTAAGTGGTCAAATTTGGACGATTTTAGCTTAACTGTCAACGAGTATGACCATTATTGGATTTCAAGCCAAACGACCAAGGTCAAGGCCATATCAACATCATACTTTATGTTGATGATCCCATATGAGAGAATTTGCATGCCGACAAATTTGGCCATATTTTGAAAACAATCAAAGTGGAAGTAGTATGTAGAGTTTAGCTCTCACATCAACTGATCTCTCGAGAAGGAGCCAAACCAAAAAAATCCTTTTAGGGAGCTTTATGATAAATGTATGGACCTCAATGTATTTTTTGCTTTTTTCAGGTCCGTGATGTAAAATGTACTCCGACCAACCATGTAAAAATCTAACCTAAAAGTAAGTGGTGAAATTTAAACGAATTTAAGCTTAGTTGTCAACGAGTATGAACCTTTCTGGGATTTCAAGATGAACGACCAAGGTCATGATCCCATATCCAAGAATTTGCATGCCGACAAATTTGGCCATATTTTGAAAACAATCGAACATGAAGTAGTATGAAGAGTATGGCTCGATCATCTACTCTCTCGAGAAGGAGCCGAACCCGAATGTTTTCCTTGCTTAATTTTAGGGTCCTTTGTGCTAAATGCATGGACCTCATTGTAATTTCCCCCTTTTGAGGTACTTGGTGTAAAATGTACTCCGACCAACCGTTTAAAATTCTAACCTAAAAGTAAGTGGTGAAATTTAAACGAATTTAAGCTTAGTTGTTAACGAGTATGAAAAATTCTTGGATATCAAGCCGAACGACCACAAGGTCAAAGCTAGATATCTACATCATACTTTATGTCGATGATCCACATATCCAAGAATTTTCATGGCAATAGATTCGCCCATATTTTGAAAACAATTGAAGAGGAAGTAGTATGAAGAGTATGGCTCGATCGGCTGCTCTCTCTAGAAGGAGCCAAATCCGACTGTTTTCTTTGTTCAATTTTAGGGTCCTTTGTGCTAAATGTATGGACCTCGATGTAATTTTCCCTTTTTTAGGTCCTTGATGTAGAATGTACTCCCATAGACCGTGTAAAATGCTAACCTAAAAGTAAGTGGTGCAATTTAAACGAATTTAAGCATAGTTGTCAACAAGTATGAAAAATTCTTGGATTTCAAGCCAAACAAGACCACAAGGTCAAGGCCATATCTCTACATCATACTTTATTCTGATGATCGAGTATCCAAGAATTTTAGGGTCCTTTGTGCTAAATGTATGGACCTCGATGTAGTTTTCCCCTTTTTCGGTCTAAAAGTGTAAGTGGTGAACTTTAGATAATTATTTTAAGATTACTTGTCAACGAGTATGAACATTCTTGGATTTCAAGCCGAACGACCAAGGTCAAGGCCATATAAACATCATATTTTATATGATGATGATCCCATGTTAGAGAATGTGCATGGAAATAGATCTGACCATGATTTGAAAACAATCGAAGAGGAAGTTGTATCAAGAGTTTGGCTCAGATCAGCTGATCTCTCGAGAAGGAGCCGAACCAGATTTTTTTGCTTTTAGGGTCCTTTATGCTAAATGTATGGACCGCGATGTAATTTTTGCTTTTTTGAGGCCCTTGATGTAAAATATAATCCGACCGAACGTGTAAAGTTCTAACCTAAAAGTAAGTGGTGAAATTTAAACAAATTTAAGCTTAGTTGTCAACGAGTAAGAACCATTCTTGTATTTCAAGATGAATGACCAAGGTCAAGGCCATATCTACATCATATTTTATGCTGATGATCCCATATTCAAGAATTTGCATACCGACAAATTTGGCCATATTTTGAAAACAATCGAAGATGAAGTAGTATGAAGAGTATGGCTCGATCAGCAACTCTCGTGAGAAGGAGCCAAACTCGGCTATTTTGCTTGCTTAATTTTAGGGTCCTTTGTGTTAAATGTATGGACCTCGATGTATTTTCCCCTTTTTAGGTCTAAAAATGTAAGTGGTTAAATTTAGACGATTATTTTAAGCTTACTTGTCAACGAGTATGAAAATTCTTGGATTTCAAGTCGATCGACCAGGGTTAAGGCCATATCAACATCATACTTTATATGATGATGATCCCATGTGAGAGAATTTGCATGGCAACAGATCTGGCCATGTTTCGAAAACAATCAAATAGGAAGTAGTATCAAGAGTTTGGCTTAGATCAGCTGATCTCTCAAGAAGGAGCTGAACCAGATTTTTTTTTCCTTTTAGGGTCCTTTATGCTAAATGTATGAACCTTGATGTTATTTTTTTCTTTTTTGAGGTCCCTGATGTAAAATGTAATCCGATCGACCGTGTAAAGTTCTAACCTAAAAGTAAGTGGTGAAATTTAAACGAATTTAACCTTAGTTGTCAACGAGTATGAACCATTCTTGTATTTCAAGACGAACGACCAAGGTCAAGGCCATATCAACTTCATACTTTATGCTGATGATCCCATATTCAAGAATTTGCATACCGACAAATTTGACCATATTTTGAAAATAATCGAAGATGAAATAGTATGAAGAGTATGGCTCGATCAGCTACTCTCGTGAGAAGGAGCCGATGATGAAGTAGTATGAAGGAAATACACATATATGGAAGGAGACCACTCATTAGGGTGAAATTCAGAGTTTCCTGGAATCCTTTCTTGTAGAAAAGTTCTCAAATATTGCCAAGAATGACCCTGAAGATGGCGTCCAATGGAAAAGGTATTAAAATAATTCACCCCAATTAGAATTTGGAAGCCCCAAATCGAGCCCAATGACTACAGAGTACAGGAGCAGTTTCGGGACTCCGAAATTTTGTGATGTGATTGACTCAAACTCCTTCAATATTTGATGATTTTTCCTAAACCACGACTTTATGGGCTCATAAAGGACAGATGGGAGTCTGATACGTCATAAACGTAGCTATAATTTTTGATGTCCCGTGCTTGTTTTATATCTAATTTCTTATGTTTTCTTCACACTTTGAGGTATTTTTATACATTTTCTGGAACTAACCTATTAATAAGATGCCACAATGTTAGTTGCCTATTTTCTGCTATTTTTGGTTTCAGAAAAGCTAGTAAAGAAATATTCTTGGAATTGTACGAGACAAAAGCCAACGTCAATATTTTACCCGAAGCAATACGGAGACCGAAGGGGCGCCAAAGTGGCGCACTAGGGCGGCCACACCTGGTGGCGGCGCGGCCTGGGGGGCGCCACTAGGGGTGTGGGGCCCCTGGTGCTCCACCGACCTTGCCCTTCGCCTATAAAAGCCTCCCGGGATGAAAACCCTAAGGACCCGATCAAAAATCCACGAAAGAGTCTGTAGCCGCCGCCATCTCCATCCCTAGATCGCGGGGGATCCGAAGCTCTTCTCGGCACCCTGCCGGAGGGGAGAGATCTGATGGGTTCGTAGCATGGAAACCAAAAAAATTCTACCGCAAGAACGAACAAAACCCAGATCTAATCTAGATAAAAGCCAAGATCTAATCTATTATACATGTGCAACGAGATAGATCTGTACTAACCCTTGTAGATTCGAAAGCCTTGTGCGAGATCGGATCTCGTGGTTGATGTAGACGATCACTTGTCGATCTCAAGCTCGAGTAGACGATCCTTCCGGCGCCGCGTTCCGGTAGCGCTTGCGCAGTGGGTCACACGTGCGGAGTCAATGCAAACCTTCCTCTCCTCGTTCTAGCGAGCAGCGGAGGTAGTAGATCTCTCCACGGAATCCCACCAGCACGACGGCGTGGTGGTGGTGGTGGAGTAGAGAATTCTGCAGGGCTTCGCCTAAGCCTGAGCAGAAGGAAGCAGGAGGAGAGAGGCGGCTAGGGCAAGAGTGGAGGGGCAAGGGGGCGGTGGCACCTCCACCCCTCTATATATAGAGGGAGGGGTGCAACCTAGGGTTCCCACCCCTAGGCCCACCTCCTAGGGCCGGCGCACAAGGGGGGCTTGGGGGGAGTTTCCTTCCCTCCCAAGTTTCCCCTTTTTCTTTCTTGGTTTTCAAGTAAACTCCATAGAAGTTTCTAGAACCTTCCGGAACATTCTGAAACCTTCTAGAACCCCATAGAAACACTCCGGGACATTTCCGAACCTAGAAAATGATCTCCATTATACGAATCTTATTCTCCAGACAATTTCGGATCTCCTCGTGATGTCTCAGATCCAATCCGAGACTCCGAACAACATTCGGTCTCCAACGCATATTCCATATCTACCTAAACAACATCGAACCTTAAGTGTGTCACCCTACGGTTCGTGAATATGCAGACATGATGGAGACACCTCTCCGATCAATAACCATCAGCGGGATCTGGAGATCCATAACGGCTCCCACACACTCAATGAACACTTCGTGATCGATAGAACCATTAACATGCGAAACCAATTCCCTTTGTCACGCGATACTCTACTTATCCGAGGTTTGATCGTCGATATCTCCATACCTAGTTCTACCCCGTTACAGACAAGTACTCTTTACTCGTTCCATGATATGTCATCCCTTGTGACCTAGTCACATGCTTGCAAGCTAACTAGATGACATTCCACCGAGAGGGCCCAGAGCATATCTATCCGTCATATGGATGGACAAATCCCAATCTTGGTCCACGCGCTTCAACACATTCTTTCAGAATACCCAATGACACCTTTATGACCACCCAGTTACGAAGCGGTGTTTGATGTCATCAAAGTACCCATCCGGTGATGGTGATTAACATAACCTCATGGTCAAAGGATTAGGTTACTATGCATTTGAAAGCTTGTAGCAATACGAACTTAATGACTCGATCTTATGCTACACTTACTACGGGTGTGTGTCCATCACATCATTCTCCTAATGATATAACATTGTTATTAATGACATCCAATGTTCATGATCAGGAAACCATGATCATCTATTAATTAACAAGCTAGTTTAACAAGAGGCTTACTAGGGACTCTTTTACGTTTACAAAACACACATGTATCAGTGTTTCCTTATAATACAATTATAGCATGGGATGTAAACATTCATCATAAACACAAAGATATAATAATAACCACTTTTATTATTGCCTCTTGGGCATATCTCCAACAGTCTCCCACTTGCACTAGAGTCAATAATCTAGATTACATGGTAATATACCTAACACCCATGGCGTTCTGATGTTGGTCATGCTTTGCCCTAGGGAGAGGTTTAGTCAACGGATTTGCCACATTCAGATCAGTGTGTACTTTGCAAATCTTTATGTCACCATCTTGGACATACTCGCGAATAGCATGGAAACGTAGCTTGATGTGCTTCAGCTTGCTATGTGACCTTGGCTCCTGTGCATTAGCTATGGCACCTGTGTTGTCACAGTAGATGGCCATCAGGTCCAACGCACTAGGAACCACGCCAAGTTCAGTAATGAACTCCTTCATCCATATGGCTTCTTGTGTAGCCTCCGAAGCAACTATGTATTCCGATTCAGTTGAAGATTTCGCCACAACGCTTTGCTTGGCACTCCTCCAGCTCACTGCAGCACCATTCAAAATAAATACGTATCCAGACTGTGACTTCGAGTCATCTGGATTGGTGTTCCAACTAGCATCAGTGTAACCGTTTACAACAAGCTGTTCATCACCTCCATAAGAAAGAACCATATCCTTAGTCCTATTCAGGTATTTTAGGATATTCTTGACCGTTGTCCAGTGCTCCATTCCAGGATCACTTTGATATCTGCTAGTCAAACTAACAGCATGTGCTATATCCGGTCTTGTACACAGCATGGCATACATGATAGAACCTATGGCCGAGGCATAGGGAATATTATTCATTTTCTCTCTATCTTCTGCCGTAGCCGGACTTTGAGTCTTACTCAAGGTCTTACCTGACAACATGGGCACGAACTCTTTCTTGCTCTCTTCCATTCTAAACTTCTTTAGAACTTTGTCCAAGTATGTACTTTGTGAAAGCGCTATTAGGTGTCTTGATCTATCTCTATAAATCTTGATGCCTAGAATATATGCCGCTTCGCCAAGATCCTTCATCGAAAAACTATTATTCAAATAGGCTTTGACACTATTAATAAGTTCTATATCATTCCCAATCAACAATATGTCATCTACATACAGTACTAGGAATGCTACAGAGCTCCCACTCACTTTCTTGTAAATACAAGCTTCTCCATAAGTTTGTATAAATCCAAAGTTTTTGATTACTTTATCAAAACGTTGATTCCAACTCCGGGATGCTTGCTTCAGTCCATAAATGGAGCGCTAAAGTTTGCATACCTTGTCAGCATCTTTAGGATCGACAAAACCCTTGGGTTGTACCATATACAACTCTTCCCCAATGTCTCCATTAAGGAACGCCGTTTTGACATCCATCTGCCAAATCTCATAATCGAAATATGCAGCAATTGCTAACAAAATCCTCACAGACTTTAGCTTTGCTACTGGTGAGAATGTCTCATCGTAGTCAACTCCTTGAATTTGTCGGAACCCTTTCGCGACAAGTCGAGCTTTATAGACGGTAACATTACCATCAGCATCTGTTTTTCTCTTGAAAATCCATTTGTTCTCGACAGCCTTACGGCCATCCGGTAAGTCCACCAAAGTCCACACTTGGTTTTCGTACATGGATCCCATTTCGGATTTCATGGCTTCTAGCCATTTGTCAGAATCTGGGCTCACCATAGCTTCTTCATACGTCGCAGGGTCATCAGTGTTGTCCACCAACATGACGTTCAAGGCAGGGTCATACCAATCAGGAGTGGTATGAACCCTCGCTGACCTGCGAGGTTCAGCAGCAACTTCGTTCAAAGTTTCATGATCACCATCATTAGCTTCCTCTCCAATTGGTGTAGGCGGCACAAAAACATCTTCCGGTGCTGCGCTACTCTCAAATCGAAGAGAAGGTTCAATAACCTCATCCAATTCTACTTTCCTTCCAGTCACTTCCTTCGAGAGAAACTCCTTCTCAAGAAAGGATCCATTCTTGGCAACGAAAACTTTGCCTTCAGATCTATGATAGAAGGTATACCCAATTGTTTCTTTAGGGTATCCTATGAAGACGCATTTCTCCGCTTTGGGTTCAAGCTTATCAGGTTGTAACTTCTTTACATATGCTTCGCAACCCCAAACTTTAAGGAACGACAACTTAGGTTTCTTACCAAACCACAATTCGTACGGTGTCGTTTCAACGGATTTAGAATGTGCCCTATTTAAAGTGAATGCGGCTGTCTCTAATGCATAGCCCCAAAACGATAGCGGTAAATCTGTAAGAGACATCATAGACCGAACCATATCTAAGAGAGTTCGATTACGATGTTCAGACACACCATTATGCTGTGGTGTTCCCGGCGGTGTCAACTGCGAAAGTATTCCACATTTCTTTAAATGCATGCCAAACTCATAACTTAGATATTCACCTCCACGGTCAGAACGCAGAAACTTAATCTTCTTGTTACGATGATTTTCCACTTCACTTTGAAATTCCTTAAACTTCTCGAAAGTTTCGGACTTATGTTTCATAAATTAGACATACCCATATCTACTTAAGTCATCCGTGAAAGTGAGAACATAACGATATCCACCACGCGATGCTACACTCATTGGACCGCACACATCGGTATGTATTATTTCCAATAAGTCTATAGCTCGCTCCATTATTCCAGAGAATGGAGTCTTAGTCATTTTTCCCATTAGACATGCTTCGCATCTTTCAAGTGATTCAAAATCAAGTGATTCAAGAAGTCCATCAGAATGGAGTTTCTTCATACGCTTTACTCCAATGTGACCAAGACGACAGTGCCACATGTATGTAGAATTATCATTTAATTTTGTTCGTTTAGCATCTATGTTGTGAACATGTGTATCACTACTATCGAGATTCAGTAAGAATAAACCATTCATCTCAGGTGCATTACCATAAAAGATATTACTCATATAAATCGAACAACCTTTATTCTCGGACTTAAAAGAGTAACCGTCTCGCAATAAACAAGTCCAGATATAATGTTCATGCTTAACACAGGCACCAAATAACAATTATTCAAATTTAAAACTAATCCTGAAGGTAGATGTAGAGGGGGCGTGCCGACGACGATCACATCAACCTTGGAGCCATTTCCAACGCGCATCGTCACCTCGTCTCTCGCCAGTCTTTGCTTATTCTGCAGCTCTTGTTTCGAGTTACAAATATGAGCAACTGAACCAGTATCAAATACCCAGGCACTACTACGATTACTAGTAAGATACACATCAATAACATGTATATCGAATATACCTTTCTTATTGATGTTGCCGTTCTTCAGATCCGCCAGGTACTTGGGGCAGTTACGCTTCCAGTGACCAGCACCCTTGCAGTAGAAGCATTCAGTTTCAGGCTTAGGACCAGCCTTGGGCTTCTTAGCAGGTGCGGCAACTTTCTTGCCGTCCTTCTTGAAGTTGCCCTTGTTCTTAGGCTTGCCTTGTTTCTTGAAATTGGTGGCCTTATTGACCATCAACACTTGGTGCTCCTTCTTGATCTCCACTTCAGCAGTTTTCAGCATGGACGATAGTTCAGGCAACGTCTTGTTCATGCAGTGCATATTGTAGTTCATCACAAAGTTCTTGTAACTTGGTGGCAGTGATTGGAGGACACAGTGAATCCCTAACTCATTAGGAATCATTATCCCCAACTTTTGGAGCTTGTTTGCGTGCCCAGACATGGTGAGCACGTGCTCGCTAACGGAGCTACCCTCTTCCATCTTACAGTTAAAGAACTTTTCAGAGGCCTCATAGCTCTCCACGGCCGCGTGAGTCTCAAAAATCAGCCTGAGCTCCTTAATGATCTCGAACGGGTCGTGGTGCTCAAAGCGCTTCTGAAGCTCCGTCTCTAAACCGTACAGGATGGCACACTGAACTGTGGAGTAGTGATTTTTTCGAGTGGCGTAAACATGCTTTACGTCATCGATGGCATCTTCTGCAGGTGGGTCACCCAGCGGTGCTTCGAGCACATAGGTCAACTGACCAGCCCTGAGGATGATCTTCAGTCCACGGAACCAGTCCGTGAAGTTGCTTCCATTGTTCTTAAGCTTTTCTTTCTCTAGGAACGCATTGAAATTGATGGAGAGGTTCGCCATAATCTACAACAAATTTGCAAGTAGTTTAGACTAAGTTTATGATGAATTGAGTTCAATCTAAATTCTTTAAATTAACTAGGTGAACTCCCACTCAAAACAACATCCCTCATGTTGTCTTAGTGATTACACGAACCAAGTCCACTACACCAAGTCCGATCTTCACGAGAGAAGATGTAGTTTCGCTGGCGAACAATCTTCATGTTCATCATATCATTTATATGACTCATGCTCTACCTTTCGGTATTCCGTGTTCCGAGACCATGTCTGTACATGCTAGGCTCGTCAAGATTAACCTTAGTTTCCGCACATGCAAATCTGGCTTGCACCCATTGTATGCACACGTAGAATCTATCACATCCGATCATCACGAGATGCTTCGAAACGACGAGTCTTAGCAACAGTGCCAACTAAGGGCGAACACTTTATTACTTGATATTTAGTGAGAGGGATCATCTTATAATGCTACCATCACGATCTAAGCAATACAAGATGCATAAAGGATTAACATCACAGGCAATTCATTATTAGTGTGATATGATATGGCCCTTTCTTCGTATGCCTTTGATCTCCATCTCCAAAGCACGGACATGATCTCCATCATCACTAGCATTGCGTCAAGGTCAGTGGCGTCGCTTCATGGTTGTCCATCATCTCCAGCAACTATTAAAACTACTTGGAATAGATCTATTACAAGATGAATAGACACGCAGGTCTTAACAGAATTAAAGACAACCATTAGGCTCCTGCCGGTTGCCATATTACAACAAGGATCATTGCATACATCAAATATAATCATAATCACATGATGGCCATATCACATCACAAAACCCCTGCAAAAACAAGTTAGACGCCTCTAATTTTCTTTGCATGTTTTACGTGGTTTGGAGCTTTCGAATAAGAACGGATCTTACCTACGAAACTGAACCACAACGTTGATACAAGTGCTATCACGTGCAAAGTGTAAATTGGATCTATACTATGGTGAGAGAGACAGACACCCGCAAAGCCACTTGTGTAAAGCAAGTTACACGTCAAGCGTGGAGCAAGTCTCATGTGCGATGACATGTAAGGTTAGCCCGAGCCGCTTCATCCCACCATACCGCAAGATGCAAAGTACACAAAGCAAAAGACGGCACGAGCACCAACGCCCAAAAAACCATTGTGTTCTACTCGTGCAACAGATCTATGCATAGACATGGCCCTGAGACCACTGATGGGTTCATAGCATGGAAAACAAAAAAATTCTACCACAAGAATGAACAAAACCCAGATCTAATCTAGATAAAAGTCAAGATCTAATCTACTAGACATGTGCAACGAGATAGATCTGTACTAACCCTTGTAGATCCGAAAGCCTTGTGCGAGATCGGATCTCGTGGTTGATGTAGACGATCACTTGCCGATCTCAAGATCGAGTAGACGATCCTTCCGACGCCGCGTTCCGGCAGCGCTTCCACAGTCGGTCACACGTGCGGAGTCGATGCAGACCTTCCTCTCCTCGTTCCAGCGAGCAGCGGAGGTAGTAGATCTCTCCACGGAATCCCAGCAGCACGACGGCGTGGTGGTGGTGGTGGAGTAGAGAGTTCTGCAGGGCTTCGCCTAAGCCTGAGCAGAAGGAAGGAGGAGGAGAGAGGCGGCTAGGGCAAGAGTGGAGGGGCAAGGGGGGTGGCGCCTCCACCCCTCTATATATAGAGGGAGGGGTGCGGCCTAGGGTTCCCACCCCTAGGCCCACCTCCTAGGGCCGGCGCACAAGGGGGGCTTGGGGGGAGTTTCCTTCCCCCCCAAGTTTCCCCTTTTCTTTCTTGGTTTTCAAGTAAACTCCATAGAAATTTCTAGAACCTTCCGGAACATTCCGAAACCTTCTAGAACCCCCATATAAACACTCCGGGACATTTCCGAACCTAGAAAATGATCTCCATGTCTCAGATCCAATCCGAGACTCCGAACAACATTCGGTCTCCAACGCATATTCCATATCTACCTAAACATCATCGAACCTTAAGTGTGTCACCCTACGGTTCGTGAATATGCAGACATGATGGAGACACCTCTTCGATCAATAACCATCAGCGGGATCTGGAGATCCATAACGGCTCCCACACACTCAACGATGACTTCATGATCGATAGAACCATTAACATGCGAAACCAATTCCCTTTGTCACACGATACTCTACTTATCTGAGGTTTGATCGTCGGTATCTCCATACCTAGTTCTACCCCGTTACAGACAAGTACTCTTTACTCGTTCCATGATATGTCATCCCTTGTGACCTAGTCACATGCTTGCAAGCTAACTAGATGACATTCCACCGAGAGGGCCCAGAGCATATCTATCCGCCATATGGATGGACAAATCCCAATCTTGGTCCACGCGCTTCAACACATACTTTCAGAATACCCAATGACACCTTTATGACCACCCAGTTACGAAGTGGTGTTTGATGTCATCAAAGTACCCATCCGGTGATGGTGATTAACATAACCTCATGGTCGAAGGATTAGGTTACTATGCATTTGAAAGCTTGTAGCAATACAAACTTATTGACTTAATCTTATGCTACACTTACTACGGGTGTGTGTCCATAACATCATTCTCCTAATGATATAACCTTGTTATTAATGACATCCAATGTCCATGATCAGGAAACCATGATCATCTATTAGTTAACAAGCTAGTTTAACAAGAGGCTTACTAGGGACTCTTTTACGTTTACAAAACACACATGTATCAGTGTTTCCTTATAATACAATTATCGTATGGGATGTAAACATTCATCATAAACACAAAGATATAATAATAACCACTTTTATTATTGCCTCTTGGGCATATCTCCAACAAGATCACCCTGGAGGCCTTTTTCATCACCATGCAAGCCTCTGGAGTGATGCGTGAGTAGTTCACCCTTGGACTACGGGTACATGTAGTAGCTAGATGGTTGGTTCTTCTCCTTTGTGTTATCATGTTTAGATCTTGTGAGCTCCATTCATGATCAAGATCATCTATTTGTAACCCTGCATGTTGTGTTTGCGGGGATCCGATGGATATTGAGATGCTATTTCAGATTGATTATTGATTCTATCATGTCTTTGTTATTTGTGATCTTGCATGCTCTCCGTTGTTAGTAGCTATCTTGGCCAAGTAGATGCTAGCAACTCCAAGAGGGAGTATTTATGCTCGATAGTGGGTTCATGCCTCTAGTAATCTGGGGAAGTGACAGGAATCTCTAAGGTTCTAGATGTGTTGTTGCTACTAGGGAGAAAACAACAATCCTTTTTCCATGGGGCAATCGTATTGTTTACTTTACACACTTCGCTTAATGCAATTATCTTTTGCTTGCAACTTAATACTGGAGGGGGTTCGGATGATAACCTGAAGGTGGATTATTAGTCATAGATGTTGTTGGATTACAGTCTATGTATAATGTTGTAATGCCCAATCAAATCTCATAGGAATCAAGATGTTTAGTATATGCATTGTTATGCTTTCTCAAATCTGTCAATTGGCCCGCCGTAATTTGTCCACCCAACATGCTATTTATCTTAAGGAGAAACACCTCTAGTGAACTATGGACGCTGGTCCATTCCTTTACCATTGATATACCATCTACTGTTTACTGTTTACTTTCTGCAAGCAATTACTATATTCCACACTATACGTTTAATCCCTTGTTTTCAGCAAAACCGGTGAGATTGACAACCTCACTGTAAGTTGGGGCAAAGTTCTGTGGTTGTGTTGTGCAGGATTCCAAGTTGCTAGCAACACCTTGGAGTTGTTTCCTTGCTCCTACTAGTTCGATAACCTTGGTTTCATAACTGAGGGAAAACTTGTTGTTGTGCTCATCATACCTTCCTCTTGGGGTTCCCAACGAGCTCGACATATTTTGAGCCATCAAGCCTTTTTTCTGGCGCTGTTGCCGGGAGTTAAGGACAACTTCACAAGGGGAGTCTCTCACAACCAATGTCTTTACTTTGTTTTTTGTTTTTCTTAGTTTATTTATGCTTTGTTTGCTTGTTTCTTTTTATCAAAAACACAAAAAAATTAGTTGTATTGGTTTGCTTCCTTTATCAAAAACACACACAAAATTAGTTCTAAAAAATAAAATAGATTTTTTACTTCAAATTGCTTTTATGTCTAGCATTGATCCAATCACTATGTCACCTAAGGAAATGATTTTTACCTTCAAACAAGGAATTGAAGAGAGATTCAAAGAAGCTTTCTCTAGAATTTCTGAGTTTCATGAATAAACAGAACCTAAAATGACTCAAGGCTTGTTTCTTAGCAGTTTCTACTTTGGTCTTGCCATTTGTTATAGATATGCTTTGGATGCTGTAGTAGGAGGATATTTCTCCAGTGCAATGAGGGTGAAGATTTTAATGCCATTAAAAACTTGGTTGCAACATATGACTTGCCTAGCAAATCTGATTCCTCCATTACAAACATTATTGCTAGATTGAACACTCTTGAGACCAACACAGCTAGTTTAAAAGAATGCTATAATATGCTTAGAGAGCATCATGAATATGTTCCAATAAATTTTGAATCTTCAAAATGGCTTCCTACAATAAAAGTTGTTATAAATAATGAAACTTTTTATGTTTGTTGTGATATCATGTCTGAATTATGTCTTATGTCTAAAGATATCTATGAATCTTTAAATCTTTGGGGACTTTCTAAACGAGGAGAAGAAATATCTATTACCAATAATACAACAATATTACCCATTGGAATAGCTGAAGGAGTGTTTACAAAGATCCTAGGGAAAGTGGTGTCTACTGATTATCTTGTTATTGAATGTGTAGGAAAAGGACAAATTACACTTGGAAGATCCCTACTGAAACTCCTTGGAGCAATAATAGATGTGCGAAAAGGCATCATGCATTGCCTCTCCACCAAACAATCATACATTCCCTAAATATAAGAATAAAGGTAAGAAATGTAGTGGCAATAAATTTGCTCTTAATGCTTCTTCATTCGAAAATACTTGAATCTTGCTCTCATGCCTAGCTGAAAGGCGTTAAAAAAGCACTATTGGGAGATAACCAAAAAAAATATTCAGTAAGTTTTTCTTTTGTTGAGTCTTGGAAGTTATTGCTTCAGTAATAACCTATCCTTATCCTTTTTGTGTGGTTTTTGTGCCAAGAATAACCTCTAATGAGAGAGAAGTAAGACTTGGGAAAGTTGCTGTCCCGAAACAGATTTTTGTGCTTCACTATAAAAAATCGTGAAAAATACTTGTATGTCGGATATTTTTGTGCTTATGACCCAGGTTATTATCTAACTTTAGTTAGTTTATCACTTTTCGATTTGAGCAACAGAAGGTCTTCGAAAAAATCGGTTTTACCTACTGGTCTGTTTTGACAGATTTGTGCGATTATTTGCATTTGCCTCTTAATCTCTTTCTCTTTGATTTCTCTTTGATCACTTGAGATTTTAGAAGGAATTGCTACAATATCTTGTGTTTTAATGGAAGTTTTAATTGTGTTGAAACTGAACCTAAAGACTTATTATCTTGAATACACTAATGTTGCTAATGAAGATTGTGTGAAGTTTTGTATGAAGAAAATTTTAAAGTGTAGGGAAGAATAATGTGATGAGATGAAGTATGGAAAAAATCTCAAGCTTGGGGATGCCACCCGTGTCACCCCAAGAAATATTCAAGAAGTACAAGCATAAAAGCTTGGGGATGCCCAAGGCATCCCCTTCTTCATCAATAAAAATCTCAGGTTTTCTTCCAAACACTTCATTTTTATTGTTTCATACATAATTGTGTTGTTCTTGGAGCGTCTTCGTTTTTATTTTTAGTTTTATTTTGTTTGGTTTTCTTAAATAAATTGGTTGGACCCCTTCATTCATATGATGGTTTCAAATAAGTTAATTGGTGATTGGAAAAGAGTAGGAAGCTTCATGCTTATCAGTGGTACAAAAGGAGCTTGTTTGACTGTGGCCTAGACTTTATCATGCCATGTTTGATATTGCTTTGACTTTATGCTTAGTGACTATTGCTATAGCATGAATTGTTCCAAACAATTGAGATTGCTTAATGTGCCTTGAAAGAATCACGCGTTGTTTTAGCATTCAAAAGCATAATATTGTGGTATTCTCCTTTGATGCTTTATTTGGGTTGACTTGGCACATGCTTATACCATGTTAAGACTATGAACCAGTCACCTTAGCCTCTATGATCATTTATTTTAAGACTTGTAATATCACTTTATGCTTTAATTAATAATGTTTTGTCGCTTTGCATGATTATGGTCATTATTGCTCTCTTAGTTGGTCGCTCCCAGTCGTTTGCTAGCATCCACATGTACCAAGTATGAGTTCCACTCATGCATCCAACCCCCAATAAAACCAAGTTATTCCAAAGAGTCCACTATAAATTCCTATACATGGTATGTTACACCATTCCAAGTATATTCATGCTTTTATCTACATTCCAAATTAAACGTGTTATGTGAAAATTACTGATTAAAGCTCTCACAAACTTCATGGCACACTTTACTTTCTTGCACTTGATAAATTTGAACCATTGTGTCCATCTATGTTGCTTATATGCTTGTGCATTATAAGTTGTAAATTAGCAGAACCATGCTATCATGGGGAATGCTTTCAACATTGCACTTATTATTCAGTTGATATCATGATCTTTTGCTTATGGATCCCGGCAGTGTGAAATAAAAGGGGAGCTTGTAAGCTCATGGAGTTTGTATGTGTGTTAGAGAAACGCATGGGTGGCTAGCCTAATCCATGCCTAATCATGGTGGAAACTTTCAGCATAACCATAGTGAGCATTCTATGAAGAATCCTCAATAAAAACCTATGCAAATAGCAAATAAAAAGATCGCTGAGATGCTCATTGTCTGTTGCCTTATCATTTTGATATGGGATAGCTCCTGTATCATGGGGAAAGGGGTACCCCGTTGGCGGTTCTCTATGATACACATGTACTTACAATGACAAGAACTTACTTGTGACTAAAGTTTAGTAGAATGAGGTTCGGTACTCGTAAGCACGGGGCACGAGAATTTCAACTTATAACTTGTCAAGCATATCTTCATATTTGTGTCAATTTAACCTTAATCACCTCAAGATGCTTATGATAGGGGCAATGAGAGCTGAAAGCTAATAAGTACCATAATTTTTGGAAGCTCTTTATGAAACTTGAATCTTTGCTTCCCTTTCTGAAGGGCCTTCTTTTTTACTTTTATGTTGAGTCTCCATCTTCTATCTTTATGCATCAATTGAGAGAGCATAATGGTCATTCTTAGTTTAATGTGCATTGTCCCAAAACTTGTTGATTGATTCATAACTTTGATATTCCTTGCTCTTAAATTATTTGTATCTAGTCACCCTTATGAACTTTGAAGGTGTCCTATGCATTTATGTTTTGCTATAACATGAGGGACAAGCTGAATACCACTTTTATTATGTTTTCTATATGTGAAACAAACAAACGTCTTTCAATGAATTGTTATTAATGATCTTTTATTTGTACATTTTCATGCTACAACATAGTTGCTATGTCTTATTGTTAGAACTCTATCTTTCATGCCTATGTTTAGAGTATTTTGATCCTAGTTATGAATGCTTTACAAATACCTTGATCAAGATTGTGATGGTGCATGTCACCTCAAAAATGATTCTTTTTATCACTTACCTACTCAAGGACGAGGAGGAGTTAAGCTTGGGGATGTTGATACGTCGTAAACATATCTATAATTTTTGATGTTCCATGCTTATTTTATATCTACTTTCTTATGTTTTGTTCACACTTTGAGGTATTTTTATACATTTTCTGGAACTAACCTATTAACAAGATGCCATAGTGCCAGTTGCCTGTTTTTTGCTGTTTTTGGTTTCAGAAAAGCTAGTAAAGAAATATTCTCGGAATTGGACGGGACAAAATCCAAAGTCAATATTTTACCCGAAGCAATACGGAGACCGAAGGGGAGACGAAGTGGCGCACTAGGGCGGCCACACCTGGTGGCGGCACGGCCTGGGGGCGCGCTACCAGGGGGTGTGGGGCCCCTGGTGCTCCACCGACCTTGCCCCTTCGCCTATAAAAGCCTCCCGGGCTGAAAACCCTAAGGACCTAATCAAAAATCCACGACAGTCTATAGCCGCCGCCATCTCCATCCCTAGATCGGGGGGGTCCAAAGCTCTTCCCATCACCCTGCCGGAGGGGAGAGATCCTTCTGGAGGCCTTCTTCATCACCATGCAAGCCTCTAGAGTGATGTGTGAGTAGTTCACCCTTGGACTACGGGTCCATGTAGTAGCTATATGGTTGGTTCTCCACCTTTGTGCTATCATGTTTAGATCTTTGAGCTCCGTTCATGATCAAGATCATCTATTTGTAATCTTACATGTTGTGTTTGCGGGGATCCGATGGATATTGAGATACTATTTCAGATTGATTATTGATTCTATCATGTCTATGTTATTTGTGATCTTGCATGCTCTCCGTTGTTAGTAGCTATCTTGGCCAAGTAGATGCTAGCAACTCCAAGAGGGAGTATTTAAGCCCGATAGTGGGTTCATGCCCCTAGTAATCTGGGGAAGTGACAGGAATCTCTAAGGTTGTAGATGTGCTGTTGCTACTAGGGAGAAAACAACAATCCTTTGTCCATGGGGCAATCGTATTGTTTACTTTACACACTTTGCTTAATGCAATTATCTATTGCTTGCAACTTAATACTGGACGGGGTTCGGATGATAACCTGAAGGTGTATTATTTCATCTCTGATCTTGATCCATATGATGTCTCGTGAGTAGTTCGTTTAGTTCTTGAGGACATGGGAGAAGTCATGTTGTTAGTAGTGGAATTGTGTTGAGAAAGATTCAATGGTTTGATATTTAAGTTGTGGTGTTATTCTTCTAGTGGTGTCATGTGAACATTGACTACATGATACTTCACCTTTATAGGCTTAGGGGAATGCATTGTGTATTTGGCTACTAATCGTGGGGTTCCGGAGTGACAGAAACCTGAACCCCCGTTAGGAAACCTTTGCATAAGGGAGTGTAGGATCTCAAAGTTTAAGGTTGTGGTTAGGTTTTTATCTTAATTACTTTGTTGTAGTTGCGTATGCTTGCAAGGGGTATAATCACAAGTATGTATTAGTCCTAGGAAGGTCGATACATGAGCACAGGTTCACCCACACAACACTTATCCAACCAAAGAAGATTAATCAACTATATGAAGCGAAAGCACTTGACAAAATTCCCATGTGTCCTCGAGAATGTTTGGTCATCTTATGTAATACAATCGACTTGTCCTTTACTAAAGAAGGGATTGGGCCACTTGCTACAATTATTATCATTGTGTTTTATTTACTCGCACTTTATTTATCTGCATTATCAAAAACTCCTAAAAATCCGTTTGCTAAGTATTTACAGAGAATTCCTGCTCCAAGCCACTCGTCAACACCTTCTGCTCCTCGTTGGGTTCGACACTCTTACTTATCGAAAATACTGCGATACACCCCCTATACTTGTGGGTCATCAAGACTATTTTCTAGCGCCGTTGCCAGGGAGTGAAGCGCTATTGGAGAGTGGAACTGGTACATGAAACTTCCACTCTGAGTATTGTGTATTTCTGTTAGTTACTTTATTTTCAATATGGATAATTCGCCGAGTTTCTTATTTCATAATGCTACTACCACTTCTAAGGTAGTAGATGAACCACCACCTAGTGAGAATGATACTTTTAAGATACCTACCAGAATTATTGATCATGTTAAGGATAAATACTATTTTGGAGATGGAACTGTCCATCTCGGTGATCATTTGCTCTTTATACACGAATTATGCGGGTTATTTGAGTGTGCAGGTATTACAACCGATCAAGTCAAGAAGAAGTTATTCTCATTATCACTGAAAGAAAGAGCTAAAGAATAGTATAAGCTGCTGAATGGTCAATCTCTTGAATGGGAGGAAATAGTGTCTCTCTTTTATTCAAAATTTTACCCTCCTAGTGAGATTCATAAAGATCGGAATCAAATGTACAACTTTTGACCTCTTGATGGAGAGAGTACAGCTCAAGCTTGGGGGAGATTGAAGTTACTAATGCTTAAATGTCCTATTCATGAGATCCCTAACAATATTATTATCAATAACTTTTATGCAAGACTTTCTCTTCATGATAAGGATCTATTGGATGCTTCTTGTGCTGGATCATTTACACGCATGAAAGAAGAAGCTAAATGGGAACTTCTAGACTGTATTCAAGACAATGCTGAAGCATGGGAGAATGATAAAGGAAGAAAGTCAGGTATAAATTATGATTATGAAAGCATTGAATCTTTTATGGGAATTGATGACTTTCAGAACATTAGAAATGCTTATGGTCTAGACTCTCAAGCTATTGCAAGTTATTTTAAAGCTTTTGCTTCTTATATTGAAATTCCTAAAAAGAAGTGGAATAAGTATCATGCACCTTATAAAGATATTGTTAATTGTGTTCATGCAAGAAATACTGAAGTTTATACTGCTAATCATGTTTTACCCGAACCTTACATTGAGGAAATGCCTTTCCCACTTAAGATAAAAAAATATTCTATGATAGCTAGTATGGTTAATAAAAGTACAAATAAAGTTGTTGAACCTGATGAACAAGTAGCTATTGAACCTATGATAGAAAATGTGAAAGACTTTGTCACTAAATATGTAGAAGATGGACACACTATCCTCTGTAAGGATACTTCTAATATTGTTTCACAAAGTAGTGTTATAAGAACTAGTGTCCCTGTGTTTTCTATTAGAATAAGTGATCATTGCTACAATGGTTCTTGTGGTAGTTATATCGTTAAAATTATGCATGATACTGAAAGTTATTATGAGAGAGGGAAAAGTGTTCTTATGCATCCCAAGAATATTAAGTTTCCTCGCTTTATGCTGAAAATCTTTATGTTACACTTTTTTGCCTTCCTATGCTCGCAGCCTTTGGTTTCAACAATTTATTTTCTTACAAAACTCCCTTGCATAGGAAGTGGGTTAGACTTAAACATGTGTATTTTTGCTTCTTGATGCTCTCTTTTACTTCAATTCTTACTCTTATGTGAGCATCATTGAAATTATCATGCCCATCTTAATGGCTATAAAGAAAGAGCTTTTTGGGAGACTGATGGCCCAAAATATATCGAGCTCGTTGGGGAACCCCAAGAGGAAGGTATGATGAGCACAACAGCAAGTTTTTCCCCAGTTATGAAACCAAGGTTATCGAACCAGTAGGAGCAAGGAAACACCTCCAAGGTGTTGTTTACAACTTAGAATCCTGCACAACACAACCACAGAACTTTGCCCCCAACTTACAGTGAGGTTGTCAATCTCACCAGTTTTGCTAAAAACAAAGGATTAAACGTATTGTGTGGAAGATAGTAGTAACTTGCAGAAAGTAAACAGAAAACAGTAAACAGTTGTAGATTGATGGTAAAAGAAAGGACCGGGGTCCATAGTTCACTAGTGGTGATTCTCCTTAAGATAGATGACATGTTGGGTGAACAAATTACAGCAGGGCAATTGACAAACATCGAGAAAGCATACATGCATATACTAATCATCTTGACTCCTTTGAGAATTGATTGGGCATTACAACATTATACATAGACCGTAATCCAACTGCATCTATGACTAATAATCCACCTTCATGTTATCATCCAAACCCCCTCCAGTATTAAGTTGCAAGCAACAGATAATTGCATTAACCATCGCGTGTAAAGTAAACAATATGATTGTTCTATGAACAAAGGATTGGTGTTTTCTCCCTAGTAGCAATAGCACATCTAGTACCTTAGAGATTTCTGTCACTTCCCCAGATTACTAGAGGCATGAACCCACTATCGAGCATAAATACTCTCTCTTGGAGTTGCTAGCATCTACTCGCCTAAGGTAGCTCCTAACAACAGAAAGCATGCAAGATCACAAATAACAAAGACATGATAGAATCAATAATCAATTTGAAATAGCATCTCAATATCCATCGGATCCCCGCAAACACAACAATGTGCAGGGTTACAAATAGATGATCTTGATCATGAACGGAGCTCACAAGATCTAAACATGATAGCACAAAGGAGAAGAACCAACCATCTAGCTAGTACATGGACCCGTAGTCTAAGGATGAATTACTCACGCATCACACCGTAGGCTTCCATGGTGATGAAGAAGGCCTCCAGGGTGAATTCTCCCCTCCAGTAGGGTGCCGGGAATAGCTTCAGATCCCTCTCGATCTAGGGATGGAGATGACGGCGGCTACAGACTCTTTCGTGGAATTTTGAGCGGGTACTTAGGGTTTCTGTATTTGAGGCAATATATAGGCGAAAGGGGAGGCCGAGGGGGTGCCCTAGGCGGCCACACCACCCCCTAGCGTGGGCCAGGCCTGGCCATGCGGCCAGGTGGTGTGGCCGGCCTCTGGCCTCTCTCTGTCTCGTCTTCTGGCTCCGTGTCCCCCTCGGTGAAATATTGACTTTGGCTTTTGTCCTGTCCAATTCCAAGAATAATCATTTTCTGACTTTCCTGGAACCAAAAACAACAGAAAATAGGTAGCTGGCACTGTGGCATCTTGTTAATAGGTTAGTCCAAGAAATGTGTATAAAAATACTCCAAAGTGCGGACAAAACATAAGAAAGTAGATATAAACCAAGCATGGAACATCAAAAATTATAAATACATTAGCAACGTATCAGAGACAACCCAATATATTTGTGCTTTCAGTTTGTTTTTGTTTATTTGAGTCTCGGAAGTTATTACTTTGGTAATAACCTCTCCTTATCCTTTTTGTTTGGTTTTTGTGTCAAGATCAACCTCTAATGAGAGAGAAGTAATATTTGGGAAAGTTGCTGTCCCGAAACAGATTTTTGTGCTTCGCTGTAATTTTTTTAAAAAAATCTCTGTACGTCGGATTGAGCTGTAATATTTTGTGCTTATTTCCTAGGTTTTTATTTAACTTTTGTTAGCTTTGCACTTTTTGATTTGAGCAACAGAAGAGTTTTGAAAAAATTGATCTTTACCTATTGGTCTGTTTTGACAGATTTTTGCTACTCTTGCATTTGCTTCTTATATTGATTTCCTTTTTGAATTCCTTTTTGGGCTTTCGAAAGGAGTTACTGCAGTAGCTTATGTTTTGATGGATTTCAGTTAAAATTGAACCTAAAAGGTTTATTACCTTGCATGCACTAATGTTGCTAATGAGAATTGTGTGAAGTTTTGTTTGAAAGAAATTTCCAAGTTGTAGGATAAAGTGGTGTAATGAGATATTGAAAGGTTAAATGACTCAAGAAATATATGTATGAAGATGAAGATATTGATGTTATTCAAGCATTGATTCCGGAAGAATTTATTAAATACCAAGTTCAGAGACCTGCATAGTCCGTTTTCGAATAGGTAATAGTTCTGGTAAGAAAAGTTCCGCGAAAAGTCGGTCAAGTTATATTTTTGCAGTTTTATCTAACAAGGAAAGGAACGAAGTGAAAGAGGGACGGAAACGGAGCTAGAGTGGCTCACACCACCCCGTGGCGCGGGCCCACCTGGTCATGCCAACAGGGGGTGTGGCCGCCCCGGAGTCCGTCTTCGACCCGTTTTTTTCAGTACCTTCCTTTTGTTGTTAAACTTCATAATATATAATTCCTTGGATCCCCTGAGGTTCGTATATCGTGTTCTTGTCATGTTTTTGTTTTGATCTATTCTGTTCAGATGTAGTTCCATGAGTTGTCTTCATCGTAATCTTGAGCAGGAGACTCTCGTGGGATGGGTGAAACAAGAAAGGATAGCAACTAGGTGCGAAGACATGGATCGGAACGTCGGGGAGGAAGTAAAGGACATGTCAGCAGGCATGAAGGGGCTAATACCTCCAACTCTAGACCTTAATCCTACCCTGTAGTAGTGGAAGCTCTACGAGTAATTGATGAGTTCTGCGACAAGTACCAAGTCCTGAGGAGGAAGGTGAATATGCTTCAAGATGAGAATAATAGGCTTCACAAAATGCTGGAAGATTTGCTCGCGCCAACCGAGAGAACACCACCACCACCGAAGGAGTAATTTGTCATCAGGTTTTGACATCCCCTTAGTCTGTTCCAAGCTTGGGGGAGTGTCGCGGTATCATATCACAATCTTCTATCTTTTTACCTTTTTAAGTAGAGTCATATCATGAATAGAGAAGTTATCATGTAGGATGGTTTGCATTATGCAAGTGTCTCTCCTCTAGTTAGATATATATGTATCCCTTGGTGTGAGTTGCCGTTATGGAATATTAATGAGAAGTTCTATCATTTATTCTTTTGCATATCTTATATTAGTTTTCATTTTCTGTTATATGATTGATCTTCTTATTGGTATTGGTACCACTTTGGGATCATGAAGTAAATTTAGTTGGTTTTGGCAAACTTGGCTCTGGTTAGTGACAACACTATTTGAGAATTGAATGGAAAAGATAAAAGTACTCTTAAGAAATATAATTTCATCATCTTTCTTTCTTGATTTGCTCATAAGCTTAGTATTCTCTAGTTAAGATCTTTTGTGCTTCCAAGGAAGATTGCTTGTTTGTTTTTATCACATGTATGTTTGTTTCCTTCAACTCTTATGCTTGCTACCCAGCCTTGCTAGCCAAAATCCTGTATTGAGAGGGAATGCTTGTCGTGCATCCAATCCTTAAACCAAAACCTATGCCATTTGTGTCCACCATACCTACCTATTAGCATTTGCTATTCCAAGTAAATTCATGTTTTTATCTACCTTCTGAATTAAACTTGTTATGTGAAAATTAGTGATTAAAGCTCTCACGAACTTGATGGCACACTTTACTTTTCTTGCCCCTAATAAACTTGAACCCTTGTGTCGTCTATGTTGTATATGCTTGCACTTATACATTGGGGATTAGCAGAACCATGTTGTCATGGAGAATGCTTTCAACATTGCACTTGTACATGGTACCCAGTTGATATCATGCTCTTTTGTTTATGGATGTCGTCGGTGTGAAATGAAAGGGGAGCTTGTAAGTCCATGGAGTTATGTATGTGTGTTAGAGAAACGCCTGGGCGGCTGGTCTAATCCATGCCTAATCATGGTGGAAACCTATAGCGTAATCATAATGAGCAATCTATGAAGCATTCTTCTTATAAAAAAGAGATAGAGATTGAGAAAAAGAAAGAAGAAAAAGATGAGAAAAGAGGAAAGAGAGAAAAAAGCACCATTTTCCCATGGTAAATAAGAAGATGTTGAGATGCTCGTTGTCTGCTTGCCTTGTCAGTTTGATAGGGGGATTCTTCCGAATCATCGGGCAAGGGGTACCCCGTTGGCGGTTCTCTATGATACACATGTACTTACTATGCCAAGAACTTACCGGTAACTAAACTTGAGTAGCATGAGGAGCGGCCCTCATATTCAAGGGACATGAGATTGCCAACTTATACTTTGTCAAGCATATACTCCATAGTTTGTTCACTTTAACCTTAATCACCTAAAGATGCTTATGATAGGGGCAATGAGAGATGAAAGCTAATAAGTACAAGAATTTTTGGAATATCTTTATGAAACTTGAAATCCCTGCTTCCCTCTGCGAAGGGCATATATTTTACTTTTTAGTTGAGTCAGTAAACATATTCCCTTCTATCTCAGCAAGTATTTTGAGTTGTTGTGTTTCATTCATTCATATGATGATTTATTCAATCATGTTTCTTATGTTCCTTTTTTGCACATTGCTCTTATCTTAAAGAGTATTACTTTGAAAGCTATCATTGAAAACCCCTTTATGTTTGAACTCTTGCAAATTGTTAGCTATTCTTTGACCAAGAGCAAAGTTTGCCATTACCAATTATGATTTACCTTGTGTATATTTATTGTGTTTCCTTTACTTATTGCAAGTTAAGTTGTATAATGGTGAGTTGTCTGCTTTTATGATTTATGTATTGATGAATGTGATGCTTCTTGTCCGTATTCTTTTATCGACCCTTCACTCCATAAACCTGAGGTCATGTTTATTGAGCTCAGTTTTCGCTTGGGGACAAGCGAAGTCTAAGCTTGGGGGGAGTTAATACGTCCATTTTGCATCACTATTCTATATCATAATTTACTATTATTCATTGATATATTTCATCTTAAGAGATCATACTTATGTTATTTCATCTGTTTTTGCATGGTTGATGACTTTTGGAGGATGGACCGCTGAAGTCGGGATTCTGATGGAAAAGGCACTATTTGGAGGCGAAATTCACGAAGATCAGAAAATTCCAGAAAATACATGGAAAATTCTATTTTTCCAAAAGACGAAGGATGCCAGAAGGGGGAGCGGAGTTGGGCCACAGGGGGCCCACACCACCCCCTGGCGCGGGCCACCCTTGCCCGCGCCACCAGGTGGTGTGGCCACCCTGGCCCAACTCTGGCTCTCCCCTTTGGTGTATATTATCCCCACGAAACCCTAAGCCTCGGGGAGGGACCACAGAAAGATTATGCTGCCTCTGCGAGGCGGAAAACTGCAGAGAGAGAAAATCTCTCTAGCAGGCAGAAATCTGCCGGGGAAATTCCTTCCCGGAGAGGGGAGATCATCGCCATCAACACCGTCATCAAGCTAGACTTCATCGAGATCATTATCATCATCATCATCTCCACCAGCACCATCATCACCAGTCCATACTGTTGTAACAATTGGGTTGAATCTTGCATAGTTCTTAGGGGAAACTTTCCCGGTGTTGATTACTTGTTGTAGTTGATGCTATTGAGTGGAACCATTGAATTATCGTTTATGTTCAGATTTTTACTTATCATTATTCCATCTCTGATCTTGATCCATATAATTTCTTGTGAGTAGTTCGTTTAGTTCTTGAGGACATGGGAGAAGTCATGTTGTTAGTAGTGGAATTGTGTTGAGAAAGATTCAATGGTTTGATACTTAAGTTGTGGTGTTATTCTTCTAGTGGTGTCATGTGAACATCGACTACATGATACTTCACCTTTATGGGCCTAGGGGAATGCATTGTGTATTTGGCTACTAATCGTAGGGGTTGCCGGAGTGACAAAAACCTGAACCCCCGTTAGGAAACCTTTGCACAAGGGATGTTAGGATCTCAGAGTTTAAAGTTGTGGTTAGGTTTCTATCTTAATTACTTCCTTGTACTTGCGGATGCTTGCAAGGGGTATAATCACAAGTATGTATTAGTCCTAGGAAGGTCGGTACATTAGCACAGGTTCACCCACACAACACTTATCAAACTAAAGAAGATTAATCAACGATATGAAGCGAAAGCACTTGATGATATTCCCGTGTGTCCTCGAGAACGTTTGGTTATCTTAAGCAATACAACCGGCTTGTCCTTTGCTGAAGAAAGGATTGGGCCACCTGCTGCATCTATTATTATTGTCTTTTATTTACTCGTACTTTATTTTTCTATATTATAAAAAAACCTAAAAATCCGTTTGCTAAGTATTTATAGAGAATTCCTGCTCCAAGCCACTCGTCAACACCTTCTGCTCCTTGTTGGATTTGACACTCTTACTTATCGAAATTACTATGATACACGCCCTATACTTGTGGGTCATCAGACCTCTATATAAAGAGGCTTCGGGCGACGAGAAACGATGCCCCCCAGAACCCCCGACACCTACATCCACAACACCGAAGAGACACCGGAGGAATAGACTTAGATCTAATATCCAAACCCTTCTCCACCACCATAACCATATTCCACCACTTGTAATAGTAGATCTCATCTTCGATTGGCGGCATTATAAGACTATTTGCTATCAATCTCATGATTTCCATTGCAATGTTTGTGATTGTTGATTTCATCTCTGTGTGTGAGTAATTCTCTTTGGGCTAAGGGCTGTGGCCTAGCCATGTAGCTTTTGTGCATGTTATTTATCATAGATGGGATCATGTATTAGTTTGTATGACATGATGATTATTGTATCCTCTCTTGCCTCAATCCAAGGACTTGTCAGGTACCCAAGACCCCGAGGATTGAGCCAGGTATAGGGAGTATGAGTAATGACTAATCTGCAGGTTGGGAACCCCAGTGACAGAAGGGGTAGTATAGCTGTATGTGAGGGATTTACTTGGGATTAATAGTGACATCACTATGCATATCATTAGTTCTCTTTCTTCAATGGATGAGACTAGTAGGTTATTGCTATAAGCGGTTGCGGAGGCAATAGCAATCATGGATGCACTGCTCACATGTAATTATCTTGCTCTAATAATTACATGCATACTTTATCATTATCTTTTATTCCCATCAGATGTTTTGCACAGCTATAGGTGAAATTGAAAGCCCTAGGCCCTCCCTCTCCTTCATCGACAACAACAAACTCTTGGTCCGGTAAAACATAAAAAGAATTCTAAAACTCCTGAAGGTCCGTTAAAGTAACTTCACTATGCTTTCTGCTTTCTAAGGATTCGATAACCTAGGTCTACTAGGGAAAAAGAGCTATACTACATCCGTAATCCGGATCGAAGGTATCAACTCTTTTTTTGGCGTCGTTGCCAGGGAAGCAATAGCTACCCTGGTGAGGTTAGTAGGAACCTTGCTATTTTTAATTCTCGTTTTTAATTTTGTTAGTTTGCTTTCAGTCTTTATTTGAAAAACCAAAAAAATAGTTAGTCTTTAAATACTTCTTTTTACTATCATAAGTCTTTATTTAAGAAAACCCAAAAACATAGGAAATATGGCTGAAAAGAAGCTTGGGGAGTTTGCAACTCCCAACAATGATTATTTGCGTACTCCTATTACCCTGTCAGCAATTACTACTGATGATTATGAAATTAAGCCCCACTATTTAAGTTTGGTTCAACATAATCAATTTGGAGGCTCTGCTATTGAGGACACAGGTATGCACTTGAACACTTTCACTAAAATATGTGATATGATGCGCATAAAAGATGTTGACCCCGATGCGGCCAAATTGCGCTTATTTCCTTTCTCTCTTAGAGGAAGAGCAAAAGAATGGTTGTTATCTTTGCCTAGAAATATTATTGCATGATGGATGGAGTGTACTTCTTTATTTATGACTAAATTTTTCCCACCTGCAAAGACTATGCAACTAAGATCTAATATTACTGGTTTTAGAGAGGAAGAGCGTGAGCCACTAGCGCTTGCATGGGAGAGGATGAAAGAATGCATGAGAAACTGTCCCAGTCATGGGATGGAAGATTGGTTAATTCTCCATTTATTTTATAATGCTCTTAACCTTGTGTCTAAGTCTATGCTTGATACTATAGCCGGAGGAACATTTATGGGCAAACATATTACCGAAGCAAAGTAGCTGCAAGACAATATGCAAGACAACCATGCCTAGTGGCATGTGGATAGATCAAACATGAAGAAGGTGAACTCCGTCTCACCACAAGAAAATAAAGAACTCAATGCTAAGCTGGATGAGCTCATATTAGCCGTAAATGGTAAGGAAAACCAGGTAAGAGCTATCCCATAATAAAATATCAAAGAAATATACTTCATAGCTCGTAATGATTATAATCCTAATTTTCAAAAACATTATTCTAGTCGTGCAGGTAACTCTAATAATAATATGGGAAAAAGTAATGGTAGTCTCCAAGAAACACTTAAGTACTTTATAGATTCACAAAATGAGCAAACAATATCCTTGTTAAAATAATTGAGAACCATGATGCCATGCTTGGTAAATTATCTAACCAAGTTGTAAGTTTGAGGAATGATTTGCAGGCCCTCCAAGAAAGAACAAGGATTGTTGAGGCACAGCTAGGTAAGATAACTAAGAGTCAAACTCTCATTCTAGCTAAATTTGTAGGTAAAGCTGAGCCCAATCCTATTGAAGACCTCAAGATGATGAGAATCCAAAGGGAGGAGCCTGAAGAACTTGATTATAGTAATGCTCCTTCACCGAATTACACCGTTGAAGATCTTGTAAAAAGGATCAATATCAAGATTCCGGTAAGTGAAGTAAATGAGGAAGCTATGTATCAACACTTCGTTAATCAGGTAGCAATAAGGTACGTGAGCTTGAGGAAGAATATAAGAAAATTGCTGAAAAATTATGTGTGAAGCTTGATGATATATTTGAGCCTACTATTAAGATTAAAATTGGGACCAATGAGATAGCTGCACTTTGTGATCTAGGTGCAAGCGTTCCAACAATTCCAAAAAGCCTTTTAATAATTTAAATCTTGGCTCCTTCAAAATCAACGAGTTAAAATTACATCTAGCATATTCTAACTACAAACAAGCAATATGGATTAAAGAAAAAGTATACATTAAAGGTTGTCCTGCTCTTATTGATTTTGTTATTGTTGACATGCCTGAAGATGCTACTGCTTCTATTATATTAGGCCGTACATTCTTAAGAACTATTAAGACTTTGATTAATCTACATGAAGGGAACGTGAAGCTTCAATTGCCTTCGTGGGATCCTTTTATTATTCATTTTCCCAGGAAGAAGAAAGCCAAGCATGATGAAAAGGAGGCCATCACTTTGAAGGCCAACTATTTTGGTGTGGGTGTTCCACTCATCTGGACAAAGTGAGAAACATTAAGGTCAAGCTATTGACCATAAAAGAGCGCTTCATGGGAGGCAACCCATGTGAAATAAAGATTTGAGTAAAGCTTTTAAGTTTTATGTTTAATAAAGAGTGCTAGAAAGCTCTAGTTAAGGAGAAGAAGTTTGGTAGTACTAAAAATCCTGCTTTATACATGCTGATGTTGGTCGACAATTTTTACTGTCATTTTTCTGTCAAAAACAAGGTGTTTTGCTAAGTTTCAGGATAAGAAAGAATTCTCGAAAAAATAGAATTTTTTGATGTCTACAGAAGGTTTAACGACCAACTATACAGCAGGAATAAAAATTCCAGCCATATAGTTTGGCCGTATAGATATCTTTGCCATCGACAGATTTTCTTTCTTAGGTACTGAAGGTTTAACGACCAACTATACAACAGGAATAAAAATTCTAGCCGTATAGTTCCGACCGTATAGTTATCATTGCCTTTGTAAAATTTCTTTTCCATGATACAGAAGGTTTGACGACCAACTATACAATGGGGATAAAAATCTCGGTTGTATAGTTCTGGCTGTATAGTTGCACCACCAGGTGAAAACCTAAATTTTGGGCATCGGACCAACTATACGGCGGGAACAAATTGTTCCGGCCCTATAGTTTGGTCGTATAGTTGCGTCCGACCAAAAAATCGCCACGGAAGATACCCCCAACACCAAAACCTCAATCCTTTTTCTCTCTTCTACCTCCAAACTTTCTCAAAACCTCAAGAGATCTTCATCTCTACTTAATTTCATTCGATTTCCTCGCACACAAGTGATCTACGGTATGTTTCTCCTCCGATACAACAATTATTTTTTGCAAATTCATTTCTGATTTGTTATCATTATCAATCTAGGGTGAGATCTACTATGAACTAATTGCCATGATTCTCTTGCCTAGATTATTATTTTGAGGGGAATCTTTAGTGTGCTAAGATGAGGAATATGGTATTCTTATTATTGTTGGATCAAAAAGTTTTATTTTTGTCTTTCCTTATAATTTTAGATGATGAACACAAGGAGCCAAACTCGTGCTCGTGCCGCCGCTAGTTCTTCCCGGGCTGCCGCTCAAGAATGCATGGGGATACGGTTCAGGGATGCGCTCCAACGTGATCGCTTCAACGGGATCAATATCCGAGAAGTAAAGACAACCAAGTGGGTTTGCCCCATTATATTGAATCAACTCGGTATTTATAATGACTTCAATTTACTTTGCAATAGAGTTGGCCTGCAAAACTTTGTATTCAATGATGTGCCTACTTATCGCCGGTTAACTCTTGAATTTCTAAGTTCTTTGCAAAGCATCGTTAAAGCATGGCATGGAGAGGACATGATTTCTTTCCGACTTATGAACAACAATTATGCTTTATCACTAGATGAATGGTGCACATGTTTTAATTTTCCAAACAATAATGCTAATGCCTTACGCGCATCCTTTACTAGCATAGACCCTTCCCCGGAACTTTATTATAATGGAATGAGTTTCACTTCTAAAGTAAGCAAGGGGAAGAATATTCAACATCCTTCAATTCGCTATTTGTTCTATGTTATTGTTAACACCTTGAAGGCACGAAATGAGTTCACGAGACTCAGTGAGGAGGACATCTTAGTCCTTGCAAAAGCTGCTTTCAACAACATCGACTTGTCACTCAACTTGGGCGCAATTCTTGTGCACTACCTGGAGTACCAATCTTCCCAAATCCAAGGACCAATCACAGGTGGAGGCGTCATCACCGTGCTTGCCATTGCCCTAGGCATCGACCTAGGTGAGTTGCAACCAGTGTTAGGTGAGCGATGTGATGGTTTCTCTACTTTAAAAGATTATGGAATGCTTACTAGGAGAGGTGGTGTTTATTACTTACATATTGTTGGAGCTGGGCGTCTCTACCCCGCTCCTTTGCCTAATGGTATTTTCTCTATCGAGGAAGGACATTTGCTATATGACTTGCAGGTTGAGAAACACCAACCCGAGGAGGAGTTCCGGATGAGGATGTGGACCAAGAAGAGGAGCAAGAAGTTACTTATCAAGAGGAGCAGCCACCAACCCGGTTCACTACATACCAAGACTTCCAAGAACTTGGAGGAACTATGGAGAGGATGCATAACCTCTCCTTGAACCTCCGAGAAATAACTAGTAATTTATCAACTCAATTTGCAAACTGGAGTTACGACTTTTTCCCACCACCACAATGATTTGAAGGGCTTGCAAAAGCCTAAGCTTGGGAAAGTTTCCTCATTATCTTTATTTGGCGTTTATTTGTTTTTTTTTATTTCGAGGTTATGTTTTTAATTTGAGTTTATAAGCACTCGTGTTGGTTTCCCCCAACACTTTATCTTAAGTTATTTCTATTTGTTTTTTAGACTTTCTAGCCTAGCTTTTCCGCCAATTTTCTATTCTTTAATTCGCTCTCTTAAAAACAACAAAAAGGTTTTTCCGTTTATCTTTATTTTCCCACTTCCTTCCTTTCTATTCTCCTTGTGGCTTTCACATATTTGCACAAGGGTGATCGACTTCGAGTTTCCAAGAAGCAAATCAAAAGGGAAGAGAGAAGTGAAACCAATCATGAGAGGTATGCCTTAAGACTCCCCACTTTTGAAGTTTGAGAAACCCATTCTAGTTAGTAGTAAATGTTAGATATTGTATTGGTGGAGTGAGTCTTTATATTGTAGTAAAATTTTGTTTGTATGGGTATTTAGTTGGGTATGTTTTGTTCTAGCTCTTGTAGTTAACCAAGTCTTGCCTAAAAATTTGCTAAACAATTGTAATAAGAAAAGTCTCACAATTGAAGGCTTGGGTGTTGTAGTGTTTAGTCTTGAAGGATTATTTCTAGAGACACTCAACACCACAGAGAATAATGATTGACTTGCTAGCTCTCTTTAAAAGGATTTGTTCAATTGAATTAATGTTTAGCGGTTTTTGTGAGAATGCCAAAGTTTGACTCATGAATCATAAGAATGACACAACTTTATGTGTGTCAAACTTCATGGGATGCCAACAACTCCGCTAGCCTACGAACGATCTTCATGGAGGAAACTCCTAGATTTCGGCTATGAGTTGATTAAAAATTTGTAGCAGCAATGCTATAATGGGTAAGATTCTTGGCATTCTCGGGCAGCTGTGTTCATGATGGAATCACTCCTCTGGCTGATATGAGTAATCATTGTGCAAAAGGAACAGAAACCTTGGTGATGCCACGAGTGTCCATCACAGCCCGATAAACTATTTTTTTGGCTTGCTCTCAATTACTTAAGAACTGAAATTCTTGAAGGACAATGAACAGAAAAGTAGTGCTTGAAAAGTCTTGATTTATTGATGTGGGAGCATCTAGATACTTTAGTGTATATATTTTCATGACAAACTCTCACACTCTCAATTTTACATGATTATACTTTACTGTTCAAAGGCAATCCTATGAGTTGATTACATGACATGGAATAAGGTTTACTCATTTGAATCATCCATGTTAACAATAATTTTGGTGTGCTATAAGGATGCATAAAAACCTGTATGATATGCTTGACATTACTCTACCTATGCTGAAGTTTTTCAGATTAATAAAGTGGAGGAAACATGAGACTACCAATCATAAGTAAGATCATCATCTCGTTACTTCAGTTTAAATGCTGAGTTCCTTTTTAATTTTGGTTTTCTTGCTTGAGGACGATCAAGTTTAACCTTGGGGAGGTTGAGGGCTGTGAAATATAGCCATTTACATCCACATTTAAACTGGATATTATTCATATTTTTGATGAAATATCTCTCTAAACCCTGCCACTAATGCCTAGTGACCAAAGGGGTATGCAATCATTTCTTTCTATTTTTCCCTACACAGATAATAACATTTGATGATGGGAATCAGAACATTAAAGTCAAAGATACGAGATTTACAACAACCCAAAGAAACCAGGGTCGTGAAGTGGAGACAGAAGCTTTAACGACCAACTATACAGCAGGAATAAAATTTCGTCCTTATAGTTCCAACCGTATAGTTGCCATCAACACCGCTAGGTAAAACAGAACAACTTTCGTGAAGGGAACTCTATATAAAGAGGCTTAGGGTGACGAGAAACAATGCCCCCTAGAACCCCAGAAACCTGCATCCACAACACCGAAGAGCCGCAGGAGGAATAGATTTAGATCTAATCTCCAACCCCCTCTCCACCACCATAGCCATATTCCACCACTTGTAATAGTAGATCTCATCTTCAATTGGTGACATTGTAAGACTATTTGCTATCAATCTCATGATTTCCATTGCAATGTTTGTGATTTTTCATTTCATCTCTATGTGTGAGTAATTCTCTTTGGGCTAAGGGCTTTGGCCTAGCCATGTAGCTTTTGTGCATGTTATTTATGATAGATGGGATCATGTATTAGTTTGTATGACATGATGATTATTGTATCCTCTCTTGCCTCAATCCAAGGACTTGTCGGGTACCCAATACCCTGAGGATTGAGCCAGGTATAGGGAGTATGAGTAATGACTAATATTTAGGTTGGGAACCCCAGTGACAGAAGGGGTAGTATGGCTGTATGCGAGGGATTTACTTGGGATTAACAGTGACATCACTATGCATATCATTAGTTCTCTTTCTTCTATGGATGCGACTAGTAGGTTATTGCTATAAGCGGTTGTGGAGGCAATAGCAATTATGGATGCACTTCTCACATATAATTATCTTGCTCTAACAATTACATGCATACTTTATTATTATATTTTATTCCCATCAGATGTTTTGCACAACTACAGGTGAAACCGAAAGCCCTAGGCCCTCTCTCTCCATCATCGACAGCAAACTCTTGGTCCGGTAAAACACAAAAAGAATTCTAAAACTCCAGAAGGTTTGTTAAAGTAACTTCACTACGCTTTATACTTCCCGAGGATTCGATAAGCTTGGTCTACTAGGGAAAAAGAGCTATACTATATCCATAATCCGGATCGAAGGTATCACCTCATGTCCTCGCTGTGGCCGCCTCTCCCCCTTGGACATGCATGTCTGCATCACCATCTATAGCAAGATCCCTCCATATACCTACTATAATCCCTTGGAAAACATGATGTATGATGCAATTCATTATTTTACCATGATCTATTGTGTCTCCATGTCTATGTTTGAGTAGTGAATTGTTTATGGCAGTTATGATATAGTTCGTTGGTGGTTGCTAATGTATATGTTGTCTTCTATGATGACCTTATGTACTAATGTATGAGTGCACACATATGTTGGGGGAATACATAAAGGTTTTCACCGTTGCATGATGATAGGATGAGAGATAGCCGGAGTTTGACAAAAACCAAATTCCAAGTCTTAGATATGCATGTTATATTAATTCATTTTTAATTAATGGGAGGTATATACTATGGAGACCTTAAATCTAAATGTGGTGGTTGGACTTTATATCTTAATAATTCCCTTGTTTGCTCTTAGTTGGCCTTGGAATCAATCACTAGGGGTGTATTTGTTCATGTATATGTCTACACCTATATATGGCTCCTCTCTATAAGAAAAAATAAAAAGACTATCCATGTGCTTCACTAATTGTGACAACCAAACGAATGAAATAGCAATTTTCTGAAACACTCCCTCGAGAAACTTGATCCTACTTAACTAGCTCCACTTTACTTGCAATAGTATACCTATAGTATTTACTTCCAAAACTTCATTGTTTTCTAGTTAGTACCAAAAACAACCACGCACACACTCTAGTTCATAACATTGCATAGAAGTCCATATAAGTGGGTTCTAAGGCTTTATATTAGAGAATAGATAGTTTACCTTTAGCTCCTCGTGGGTTTGACACTCAAATACTTATCGAATTGTACTACGGTGATCCCCTACACTTGGGGGTTATTAGTCCCTCTATTGAAGAATATATCCCAATTGACACTCACTATGTGGTGAACATTCATTAGTGGAGGAGGCTTAGGCAGATCAATCCCTATCGCTTCACTGAATGGACCTATATTGGCGTTGACCAGGAGTTCTAGACTCAAACCTAGAATTTTTTGGGATGATTTCTACACCCAAAAGGATCTCATGAAGAAAGGACTATGTCACCCCCAAGTCTCTCAATGTGGATCACTATTGGCAGCATGTCAATGTGGATTTCCTCTGTGTTGATGACGCTCTAAAGAAGATGGATCTATATGATCTTATCACCTTCAATGAGGTTCTTCAGCCTAGACTTATTCGTCAGTTTCATTGTGCGGTGTTCTTTCACTCGAACGCCGCACACACTATCACTTGGATGACAAGCACTTCACCGTTCTATCACTTTCGCTCGGTTTTGTGATGCATTTGGCTATGGGGATGGCAGGGCTGCTGGTTTGTGCCTTCACTTGGAGAAGAACATGAACTCTACTGACCTTGCTCATTATTATCCTGAGAACCCAGTCATGCATCCACCTAGTATCTCTGGCATGTACTACTATCACTTTGCTCTCGCCAAGTTCTTTCGGTACAACCTTGTAAGCAAGGCAGCTGATGTTGTGAGTGCCCGTGCTATCATCGCAACTTGTTGTACTATTGCCACCCCGATTGGCTGCACAAGATCAATGGATGTGACTTTATTTTCAAGGGATCTAGCGGTCCACAGAGAAGCACATGACCCCTAACTACAGTTAGTTCATCCAGCATGTGCTCAACACCTTCACTAACATGAGCATGACCAGAAGACAACATGTGCAGATGTCGATGTTTGCTATTCCTCTTCGTGGTTATCTTGTGGATCTTCCTCACATGCAGCCATTTGAGCATAGGACCAAGGCTGTTCATGATACTTAGCGTAGGGGTTTTGGCTCCGGTTCCTCTAGTCGTGTTTCTCCTCCTCGCAAGAAAGGTCTTTCCAGATTTTTCACTTCTCTCTTTGATGTGTGTTGTAGCTCATATGATATTCCACACAAGAGTCTTGAGATCAACCAGGAGAACCGGAGGCACCACAATGCTTTTCTAGAGGAGAGGGGTTTGCTAGTTCCTGATGATGGCACAAACTTGGTTCCGGTTCCCTATGTGAACTATGCCATGCCTCCCATCACGATGACATGTTCTAGGGGTACGACTTCTCTCAGTTTGCCGGATTTTAGCCTCGCCACACTACATCCTCCGCCCGTGCTGCCGATGTTGATGATAATGAGGATTCGTCAGTTGCACAAGCCTTGCCTTGCTACCTTATTTGGTTCTTATGGCTTGTGTGACTATTTGATATTCCCATCGAACCTTTTTATTTGTGTGCGGTGTGATGGACAAGGTTGTATCATTTAAGTACTTGGATATCCTTATGCTATCATTTTAATTTATCTCTAGATATCCATGCCTTTATCTTGTATATCCCTTGTGTGTTTCCTAAAGACATTGGGGGAGCTCTCCATATAACTATTGTTGCACTTTGCAATCCAAAAGAAACTTCAACCAAGTGCATACATTATGGGGGAGTTCCCTAACATCTTCCATGGAAACACTGTTTTTAAGCTTCTCATAATATCCTATTGTGACACTAGCTCGATTTGTCATCGTTAACCAGAAGGGGGGGGCATTGTAAGGGCATTTTACCCTTATTCATTATTTTGGTTAATGTTGAAATCGAAGCTAGAGTGTGGACTAATATTACCTACTAGTGTTTCAACAAGTTATAGTTCACAAGAGATGATGAGAGGTGGTGTGAGACCCACATTCGCTAACCATGAGATGAAGTAGCATTTTAGTTACATTTCTCTCCTTTTATCTATTGAATCATTTAGGAAACACCACACTATTAAGAGGGATGGTCTCGATGAGCTCTTTGGGGATGCAAAACATCAAATACACATCCTAATACCTAATAGCTATCACACCCACCTGATTTGAGCCAAGAGTCAAGATGGAAAAATAGCTCGAGAAGGGTTTTTGCAAAATCGGCAAGAAATCTAGCGCTGCCAGAAATTCCCGGTGCCTGTTGAATCATTATTCTGACTAGTGGTTTGGCCGGCACGGGAATTTCCCGAAGAGGTTTCTGGCACACCGGGTCTGGCACTAGAACTTTCTAGTCAGGTTTTCTGGCTCGCCTAGTCTAGCGAGGTTTCTAGCATGGAATCCGGTGACACCGAACTTATCGTCGGTTTCATCGCAGTCACCCCAAAACGGCTAGTTTTCCACCTAGACTATAAGTAAACCTACCGAGAAGTTAGGTGAACCATTCATATTCATTCTTTGAGCTCTCTCTCTCCATTTTTGAAACACCAAAACCTTGAGGATCTCCCATTCTAGCCAACCAAAGCCAAATTACTTTGGTAGAAAGAAAGAGGAGGTCCCGATCTACGTTTCCACCAAGCCAAGGTTCATTCCCCTTGATTTTATAGAGTTTGCTTGTTACTCTTGGGTTTGTGGGTAACCATAGGTGGCTAGGGTAGCTCAGAGGCATTCGGCCTGTGATTTGCCCTGTGGAAAGTATGTGGGGTTTTCGAGACTATATTAAAGTCTACCACGAGTAAGTGAGCTATTCTTTTGTGGGATAGGCTTGGAAAAGAAGGTGAGCATTTGTGGTGTTGGAGAATCCTTTATGGGACCTCACACCTCTCCAACGTGACGTAGCTCCCCAAGGGAGTGAACACATGAATACATCTTTGTCTTTGAATTCTTCAGTTATTTCTAACCGGAATCTCTTACTTGTGTTGTTTACCTTGTGATAGCCTTCTGGTTTAAAGTATCTTGTATCATCGCCTAGGTTGCCTCATCCAGCTTGAGTTTAGGCACACTTATATTCCGCAAAGGCTAAAACTTGCAAAAGATTTTTTTATAGAAACCTATTCACCCCCTCTAGGTTAACCATCTTACTCTTTAGAGTTCCACGCTACATAGATGTGAGAGCAAGTATGCCAAAAAATATATACTGGTCGATTAGTGTGTGTTCTTCAAACTGCAGTCATGGTTCTTAAAAATGTAATACTTATCATGCTTGCTAGCTATGTCAATGCTAGAAGCTTGTGGTAACTAGTGTAGTATACCTAATTTCCATGAGACACTATAGTATTTTATATTCCAGTTGCACATTTCGAATTATTCCAGACCCTCTAGAAATTATGTTCGGCTTATATATTCGTTCGTATTGCTTATTGTCTCGATAATATTTATAGTATTTTTTATTCTAGTTGCACATTCCGAATTATTCCAGACCCTCCAGAAATTATGTCTGTTGGTAATCAATAGTTGAATCCAGTCAAATACATGTATGAATCACTAGAGGCGGTCGCTTAAAAAACCGATCTCCGTGCGAAATGAACCTGGAGGCAGTCGAACAAACAAGCCGCCTCAGGGGCAGCATATTATTTGAGACAAATGTTAAACCAAACTGTCTCAGGTTCTAGAGTCGGCCGCAAACTAGCCATCTTAGGACACCAGAGTATTCGAGCCAGCCGTCAGTAAAGACCGTTTTGAGGTTCAATTTATTGGAGACGTGCCGTAATCAAAGCCGTCTCCGGTTATCAAAATATTGGAGACAACCGCTAGTGTAAGCCGTCTGAGCTGCCGATTTCTTGCAGGCGCTTGCAAATGAAAGTCGTCTCGGGGATGTTGTTTTTAGAGACGGTTAGTATTATAGACCGTCTGACATAATAGTTCTTAGAGCCAGAATGAGAAACCGACTCAGATTTGTGCTCTCTTAGAGACTATGCGCTCGAGCCGAAATGTCAAACCGGCTGAGACCTATGGCAAATAACCGTCTCTAAGTACGAGTACGGTACTAGTGATACTTTAACAATAGTAACATATATGAAATCAAATCTATTACTCCCTCCGTCCCAGTTTAAAGGACACATACTAAAAATCATGCAATGACAAAATACCCCCACCTCCCTAGCCACATAAGCATTTAATTTCAGAGGAAGAGCCAATCAAAAGGTTAGTGAGACAAATTAGCCCAATCAGAGAAGTCTAGGCTTAGAGATTTGCTATGTGTCCTTTAAACTGGGACAGAGAGAATACTAGTATGAAACTCCATTTTAAGAGTGATGTAGTAATGATACTAATTCCGTCTCATAAATGTTGTTATGCTTTTCTCATAACGTGGATCAAACTTCAAAATCATTAACTTAAGACAAAGATAGAAGTAGGGTTATTCGTAGGGATACTTATGTCACGAATTTGCTGGTACTGATAAAGAGCTATGTATGCGCGCGGTCGATCGAAGCTCAAGAATCACCGAAGTCGAGGAACCGGTCGGTGTCAATCCACTTTGTCTCCTGAACATCGTGCCCCTGCATCTGCATGTCGACGCGGTGGGCGCCGGCTCGCGGCGGCGGAGGAGGAGGAGGAGCCTGCTGCCCGTGCACGGCGATGGCTAGCTGAGCCCGTGTTCTGGCCAGCTCGCACTTGGCGGCGCATATGTCCTCCTGCAGCCTGCTGATGATCCCGGCGCATCCGTACATCGGGTCCTGCACCCGGCAGCGCGCCTCTGTCGCCATAGTTTCCGCCGCTTGGGCTCGCACCTGTACCGGCAAGCTCTGCAACGAAACACGCACGTAAAAATATGACACATACTATTTCAGTATACTCAACTGTAAATTTTCTTCCAAATTACTACGTGAGATTTAACCGACTAGCAGTAGTACCAGCATATGTACGTACATAGCAGTAGTTGATCGGCTGGTGGTTCGCATTACCTGCAGGAATCTGGTGGCGTTGCCGGCCCCGAAGATCCTGTGCACGCAGGCGTACCTGTCAGGCAGCGACGCCGGGAAGTACGGCGCGAGGACGCAGTCGTGTGCGCATCTCCGCCGTAGGTGCTTGCACGCCGCGCACCTCGTGGGATTCGCGGCAGCCCCCTCCCCGAATTCCACGCCGCTGGTGCCCGTCGACATGATCCGATCTACTAGCGGAGATTCTCTCTCGGCGAAGCTTGAGAGATTTCGTGGATCTCTGATAGATTTTGTGGCAAATCTTTCTGGCGGCCGGATTATATATCGTGCGATGAGTCCATAGTAGGCAGGACGACCGCCACGAATGGAAACTATAACGGACCGTTCGGAGGCGCAAACATGGAAACCCCAACAGCCATGGTTTCTTCCAAAAAATTCTAACGCGTCACCGGATTAACGACGTGCCCGCCGGGCGCGCGGCCCTGGAATTGTTTGGACAACCAGCGGGGCTCATTCGAACTCGCAGCATAAATCGTCTGCCTGTTTAGCTCCGGATTCGAGGCACGACTGGCAGGAAGCTTGCTAGCTGTGGCCCCTGCACGCAGTTGGCATTTTGATCAGCCGCAAAGTTTGCACCGAGGAAAGGCGACGGAGGGAGGCGAGGGGAACACATGGCGGCGTGCACGCGTGCGTACCAAAACCGGAAGGGAAAGGAAGGATGGAACGAAGGAAAAGAAAGGCCATCGTGGCTCCGCCTCCATCTCCGCGCGCGTGCGGGCTCCCTCGTGGGCGGGGCCTGGCGGCCGCACGCGCCGGTCGTGTGTCGCGGGACGGCCCGGCACCGCACCCCCGCCGTGTCGAGGAGCCATTGGGCAGGTCAAGTGCTGAGTGCCCAATGATTGACTTGTTAATTGTGTTACTAGATGTAGTAAGAACTTTGATCTTTCCGGAGTTAGGGCCAGGCATTAGTTTAGCATTTCCGTGGTGTCGCCGCTTGGCCGTACGTGCACGTTGAGCCGAACCACGTCTGCCACGTTCCGTATACTTCGCCTTGGCTCTCCTCCTGGTGTAAAAGAAAAAGTTAACCACAGAATACTTTTATTAGGGATGTACTACTCCACTTAGATCATCTCCAAACCGAACGAAGAGCAGGGGAGGAAAAATGAGAGAGCCCACACCGAACTAGTAGGAAGATGTGGTGCATCGAAGAAAAAGAAGAGGTAGCTGGACATGAAGTACGCATATACTCTGATCGACTTGTCAGTCTTGGGCTGCAAAAGCGGCTGCGTCTTTTGGACTCCTCCCGGTCGTCCTAAAGCAGCCATCATTCTGATCGACTTGTCTGTCTGTCTTGCGTCTTTTTTTTTCGCCTCGTAGTCGTACACACGCTGCGCCACCACCCTTGGCTTGGCTAGCTAGCTAGCATCGCCGCCAACTAGTGGCGGTTGCATATTGCGACTGGCGAGCGCGCGCGCGGGGGGCACCAACCGATCGACCAGCAGTGCGTCCCGTCTTCCTAAAAATGGGAGTAGTCCCGGCCCCCAGCGCGCGAGAGGGAATATGGCCGTCTTTGACCGCTAGCTGCTGAAGCTTTGTGCGCTGGTGGCTGGCCGGGGACTCGTCCTTCAATTCCCCTGCGGCTGCGCTGGTTGGTTTCACCGCGTGCTCATGCGAACAGGACGAAGGAGAGCATGGTTTCCGAGGGAGACGCAGGCAAGGGAGGGAATCCCTTGTGCTTGCATGCATGCAGCACGGCGATCGATCGGTCGACATGCACACACACACAGCAGCATCGGGTATGTGCGCATGCATGCACGGTGTTTGCATCGTTCTCTTCCCCTGATTGCCGTGAAATGACATGGCCTTGCTGACTCTCCACTACCTCGTGCCTTCGCTTTTCCCCTGCTGCATTGTCTCTCTCATCATATTCTCGTACGTCTCCTCGATCACCTCTTCATCGATCGCTTCCTTTCTTCTGATCATTATCATGTCCTACAAACATAGCTAGCTACAAACGGTCTAGTATTAAGCAACGCTGAATACACACAGTCACACACATATATAGGCGAAAACGAGGATCTCCGGGCCTTATCTGCAGCCGCATGTTTGTTTTGAGATTGTTAGGTTCCTCTACTTATTTTTAAAGTTCCTGGTTGCAGGTTCTGAAACTTACATGTCTGTTGTCTGAGTGAATATTGCCCAGAGCAGATGGTTCAGATAAGGCGTGGCCGCCCTAACGCACGGAGTAAATCCACGTTCATATATAGGGCCCTGCATTGCGTTAGATAGAAAGGGGAGGAATTGCAATGCAGTGCTCTCTTGGCCAGGCTTGTGGGCCCATGGTGAAGCCTATCTACTACGGAGCATGTAAGATTATATGGTGTTTTGGAGCGACCAGAGGAAGTTTTCTTTTTTACAGAAACACAACGCTTTATGGATTAGATCAAATCAATACAAAGAGTTCCCCGATGCAATCCGAAACAGAATAGAAAACACGACTAGAGTTTACATCACTGCATGCAAGACTTAGCTAAGATACGTGTCGCCTCGTTCAGAACACGCTTCACATGAAAAAAGGAACCGAAGTGAAGCCAAACACCAAATGTTTGATGCTAGACACCACCAAACTAACTGCTGCTCTATCCATGACTAATGTGTTAAGCCGCTGCACCAACCCGACCCGGCTGAATGTGGAATTGCTTTGGTTGGGGAGAACAAGGCATTCACATTCTCTATGTTCTAATCTTCTGTCTCCTCATTAGTTGTAGTTGGGACCGGTGAAGTGGTTCGGATGATCTCTGATGAAAACATAAAGTATGAAAGTTTGGGGGGGGGGGGGGGGGGGGGATGCCCCCCACCCCACCCTCAACAGTTGCACATATCTCCGCCTGTGTTTTTTGCTCTATGAAAAATACTTTTTCATCTTGAATACACCAAAACTACTACCAAAGTTAATCATCGACAACCTAATTATCTTAAACATCAATAGCGTAAATGTCTTAGCAAATAAGGCCTAGTAATACATGGTGAACGTATATATCTCGTTACCATATGTTTTCGGCCCACTATGAGCATAGATGAAGAAAAACTAAGCCCGAGAAGAATTTCATACAAGATTATTTTTAAAACATACCCGACCAATTAGCAGTTCTATAAGAAATAAACATAGGTAAAAGGCATGAATATCATGATAAGTACAGTCATGATTTCTATAGTTGACAAATGTGTACAAAAGTGATGTATACGAATACAGTTAAACCATGAGTATATATGTAGTATTTTCAATTCTAAACCAAGAATAATAGAATCTCAAAAACATCTAAAGAACACTCAATTCAAAACCAATAACAACTCCAAAATAGCTAAATGAGAGTAAGAATTAATAGCTATGAGTAAAAACGTCACTAAAACAAAAAAGTGAAGCTTTCAAGTTATGTCTCTCACATGGAAAAAAAGTTTGATAAGAGGTAGTGGCTTAAGATCACCCCTTTAAGATTTTTCGAATGCAAAACCATTGTGGACACTAGAAGAATAAATAGCATAAGATATTAAATTCTCTACATGGACAATTCGACTTTCTTATTCAAAGAAAAATTATACAACTACACACATTGTGTGTTTCTTAACAAATCGTATTGTGGTTGCCGTCCGATGAAAATGGACATCAACGGGAGAGTATTGTATGTTTCCAAGTCAATGAGAATTGGGCTCTTAGAGAAATGTGAAAATGCACTCTTTTTTACATGTTGGGCTTTATTTGTTCTTTATTTTTTCTAATATCCTAGATTAAATCTTACGACAAAGCTAGTGAGCTACGTACAATATACTATAAGCTCTATGGAAAAATCTAGGCCCCTGCTGACCCTAGGCCTTGGGCTTCGATGCATGCTATCTTTGCTCTCTTTTGCACGATTCAGAATTTCTGGAACCATATGTGAGAATGAATACTCCAAATGCAGAGCATGCTAGTTTTACACATGGGTTGTGTACATTCTCTTCTCCATTAATAGCATCATGATTTCAAACCACCGGCACCATCGTGTGTGTCTTGATTCTTGACTCTGGAACCATGTATGAGAAGGGATACTCCAAAATGCATGGTGTTACACATGCCATGTGTACATTCTCTACAATGATAACATCATGATTTCAAACCACCAGAAATAAACAAATCATCTGCTTGGCCTCATGTGTCATGGCGTGAATTCTATTATTCTACATGCAACAAAAAGGAGTATGCAGCTTTAGGAAAAGCAAGTAGGCAAGGTCACAATATAGTAAAGTACTCGAGAAACCGTTCCTCTGAAGCCCTGACCATGCAGAAGCAACTAACACGATCGACATATGTACATATAGAGTATTACTATTACCCTACTGATCTGCAGCGTGCAGACAGAGAGTACACAGTGAAGGAGAGAGAGAGGGTGCTAGCGAAAGTGAAGCTTCCGTCCACACTCCCCATGTGTGTGACCGAGAATGCACGCAGTTTCTGTCCCAAGCCTATACGTAATAAACAATCTAAAATACTAAAGCTGATGGCCATCCCTGCCTCAGCAGCCGTGCTTAAAACTATAAAATAATGTTAGTTGCTCTTTACATAGACCAGGCTCATGATTAATTACTTATTGTTAACTCCATCCATCTAGGCAGTTTGTTTGTCGAGACATCGGACAGCGGAGTTCGCATGCTAGTCATGGCTGAACGACCTACTAGCATAGTACTCCAATATACTGTTAGAATATTCTTATTGATCAACTGGATTTTCTATTGTCAGGAAAATATGTTGGTGACTATAAAAAATGGGTGTTTATATACTTAGGTCGACTTAAAGTTATCATATACAATAAGTCGATGGTGCCAGCAGTATGGTCTAATTTCGATTCACTCCATCTTAAGTGAATCTCAGTATGAAAACTTATGAACTAGTTGTCATGACATGTTAAATCTGACAAGAAATGAAAACATAAATTTGCAATAGATGAAGATGTGGATACCACCGAATGGAACGATGGTGTAGCTGGTGATGTCCCCCCTAGCATGAGTCCAAAGCTTGTTGTCGGGGATGATGGGGATGTTGCCGATGTAGAGGGCATGTACGATTGCGACGGTGTCACCGATGCCTGCGAAGATAGATCCCCTCTCCCCACCCCCCGGACCGTCCAGGCACCTCCAGCCCCACGCTGGGAGCCAACTGTCGTGATATTGTCGATGAGTACACCATGAGGAGGGGGTCCTCATAGAGAGTTTAGAGAGGTGTTGGTGAGAGGCGGCGAGCGTCCGAGATGGTGATGATCAAGTTACCTAGGTTCAGATCTCACGACGGTAACATATCCTACTCCTGCTATAAATCAGTATAACAACAAATAGTCAAGGTTATAAAGATAGTTGTGTGTCTTCCCTAAGGGCTCCCGTAGAACGGCTTATAAAGGCACCTGAACCTAGGGTTATAAGGTAAGTCTTAACTGGACAAGTTACAAAATCATACACTAAGACTAACTTATTATGTGTCTTGTACTTCAAGGCTCCGGCTCCCTCCAAGGTGGTACGTAGTAGCCTGCCTTCGTCCGACTAGGCTTTCTTCTCATAATCCAGCAAATGGGCCGCCCGGTAGGCCATATGCCTAACCAGCGTCTATGGGACACCGGGCTTCCCAGAATAAAGACGTGCTATGGTTGTATCCATTTAGCATATCCCCAACACTAGGAAAAATTTAATAAACCCTACAAAGAATTTCCCTATTTCGAAACACTACAAGGAAACCTATGTTTATCTTGCTTGAGAAGTTATGAGGAAATTCATGGAGCTTCTAATTTGATTTAAAAACCAAGTTGTTGAAATATATGAAGTTACACAATTCGAGTATTTGTATAAAAGAGGATATTTGTTTCTGCTCGAAACCTAAAAAATAGCAACCATGTTTGCACTTATCAAAGAGGCCCTAATTCAATAGATAAACGGTACTTCCGCACATAAATAATATGATATATAGTGCTCTGATAGCTTGAGGTTCTACCAGCACAATGTTTATAAATTTCAAACAATATCGCATAAACTTATAAATAATACTAAATAGCAAACTTGAAGTTAAGCAATATTGTAGTTAATAATAAATATCACATAAACTTGGAGTTAAGCAATACTATCACGGAAATTTATATCACATAACTCATGTTTTATTGGTCTAATTATTTTCAAACTTGAATTTTGAGATTCATGAAGGTGTTTATGTTTTCGAATACTAGATGAGGTTACACCCTTGGAATATGATAGAATGTATCGTCTCATTTAATAAATAGAATTGACATCAATTTACTGTACCATGTTTTTTTAATTTATGAATCATGTCCATACATTGTAATGTATATTTGCATGATGGAATAGCAGCTTTGCGACATCATGACATAAACATTACAACAAAAAATGATTAGAGCTTCAAAAGATAGATAATAAGTTGGATATACCCTGCTTTGTCAAATCATATCTCTAAGTATCTCAAGATTAGAAAACAAGTCGTGCATATAGATATTGGATATTACCGCCTTTAGAAAAAAGGCATATAAATTTAGTTAAAAGTCAATACTTACTAAGTTTAACCATGTATATAGCAGAAAATAACAACATCAATAAATACTGAATAAGTACACTAGGAAATTAAATTTCAATATGAATCTACATACTAACATCGATTTGGTATAGCTGATGTTTATATACTTTTTCTAATATGTCAATATTTGAAACATATGACTTTTGACTAAATGTATATGCGCCTCATTTTTGAAACTGAGGGAGTGGAAATTTACATATGTAGTTTTTATTATTAGTTATTACAATTTGAGGCTACATGTCTGAAAATGAGAAAGATACAGATGTACATTTTGTTTTAGAAAATTTAGAAGGACAAAGGTTTTGCCCAGTAGTGTGTGGGTGTAATAGTTCATAAGTTGAGAAATATGATTTTCACTCAAATTTATAACTGGGCTCATATGTACAAGATTCCATTTAGCATTTCTATAGGCATAATGGGACATTTTTGCTCGGCCCAAGGTGCACCGTAGTCCGTGTAGGTGCGGTTCTGCGTTTCCCCACGAACATGCCTCGCATCGCATCACCCTTTGTTAAATGCGAAGCCGATGAATCTGCATCTGTGCACAAACTCACAGCAACATTCCTAAAACTTAATTAGTATGTTCCATTCTGTCCCCTCGATTATCTTGACCGATATACTTGCAAAGCTCGGTAAATTTTCTCCCCCCAAACCAAATCTACGCAGCATGTAAGCATTTACTGACCCTGCATTTGCATTACTCCTATCAGTATACTCATGTGCTACTCTGGAATGACAAGAGTAGAAGGGAAGATGTCCCTGTATACTGTGACACTGTGCTAGCGTGACAATGTAGGCATGTACTGTACCATGGTAGTACTGCACTAGTGGCACAATACTACCACAATGAATTTGCAATTGCTGACAAAGGTACTCTCTCACACTCCCTCTCATGTGATCATGTGAGAGTATATATAAGCACCCCTACCCTTTTCTCTGCTGTCTTCCTCGCACCTCTCACACTACACTTGCAACCTCCTCCTCTCGAGAAAATACCCATTCTTCTTGCTCCTCTTCCTACCCCCAACAATGGAGGTCCTTGGTGCTTCTGCAGCACCAGCAGCAGCTGCTGCTACCTGGCCAGCATTCGGAGACCCGAGAGCGAAGGAGTCCAACGGAAACAAGCCTTGCAGATAGGACGAGGTCAGCGCGCGAGCTAGCGGCTCGCATTGAGCTCTCTGCTACGTCCTCCTCTGCTCTACGAGCATGCGTGAGGCGGACGGTGCGAGAGCGGGCAGTGGGGAATTGAGGCGTCATGGTCCGAGATATATGTATATCTCTCTCTAGGTAGTATCTTAATTAGTTTTTACTTCTTCCTCCTAGAAATATTCTCTGGTTCTTCTCCATCTCCTCCTTATTCTTCTTTTTGGTTTGTATCGAGAGGCTGTAAGTGACGCATTCTTGGCGTGGAGCTTGTTGTGTAGGAACCTTAACGGTCTTATTGAGTATCAGGAGTGCTTTGGGGGGAAGTATTGAGCCTGGAATGCATCGGTTACACTCTGTAATGCTTGTAATCTCTCTGTTTAAAATGTTTATATTTCAGTCCTCCACTACTCCCTGATTCTTCGGTTCAGGGTATCGTGCTGCTATCCCGCTACTTGTTGGCTGGGAATGTATAGTTTGTTTACATGTAGTATAATTTTTCCCTTTTAATCCCGTTAATAGCTAGACCATAACGACTGTGTGTCTGAAAAATGCAGTAGCCACAGTTTTGCAACGCATATCATGCAGGCAACTGAACTGTGTTCATCTTCCATCGTCTCCAAACGCCATGGCAAAAAAGTTACTCGTGGCTATACTAACATAGTACACATCAAACAAATCAAGCTTCCTCAGTAGTACTACCTGCCAAATTCTCCAATCTCCCTCCCCACAAAATATGCTCATCCTAAATCGCAGGCTCGTCAGGTGTGCGCACTGCACAGATGCGTTTAATGCCTCTGTTTGCATCTCAATCAATTAGCATTAGAGACATTCCCCTTTGCAAGCCAGCACATGCTGCAGGAAGAAGATAGAGAGTAAGTAGGATGTGGTGGTACCACCGGGGGAGGCGGGGACGGAGGAGGGCCAAACAGACAAGACGCGTGAGAGGAGGATTGCATCTATGGCATCTCTGCAAGCTGCAAAGTGGATGGACGAGACGAGGAACCCCTCCCTCTCTCTCTCTGTGTGTTCTAGACGTTCATGTGCAGGGGCCTTGAATGCATTTCTTTTTACATGTGCTACCTTCTGAATCTCCTCTCCGTCTCTCTCGACGTGCATATGCAGTGGCCGGGCGCCCGGGCCTGACCTGATTGGTCGCACTACTTGGTGCTAGCTAGGGCCTTGTGCTGCGCTGTGTCTGTGTGGTCTTCGTTACCGTGGCCAAGTTAAACAGAAGAACGGGGGTGGCCTCGCAGCACAGTGTCGATCAGACGGCCTTGTCCTCCACCACCATTCAAACTCTGTCCCGTTGTTAATGCTCGGGGGCCAGGGCAGGGGAATATTCAGCGGCTGTGCAGGGGTCTAATGCATGCAAACCACTGTGCCTCCTTTATACCCTTGCTTTTAATTGGCGTGGCAGCGATCACTGTGCTGCTGTGCTGCCCTCCTTGCTTGCTTGGGCCATGGGAACATATAGAGAGGTGCCGCATGGATGGAACATAGGCATGGCATGGCAATATATACTACGACTATCACTGGTACCATGTCTCTCTCCAGTGTCTCTCTCTGTGAAGAACATGCTTTGCCTAGCTCCTTTGGACTCTTGGCGGTGCTGCTCGTTTGAGTGCGAGAGACAATGTGGCCTTCCTTGACAACCATTGCAAAGGAAAGAAGAGGTTTTGGCATTACTACAAGGCTAAAGTACATCAGGAACAATATAGTAATTAACTCTCATGCTAGTACATCAGGAAGTACTTACTAGATTGGAGAGATTAGGAGTATAAAAGACATTCCTACCGGTTAGAGCAGTAATTAGGCATGTGGTGTAAGGATCCACGACGATTTTGTTGTTACCTAGTGCCTTGTCCATTTCCTCATCGATCAGTGAGCTGTACCTAGTAGGCTCTGCAATGCCCACACGGTCCACACCACTGCGGACTCTGCCCCTGCACACGCCGTAAATTTAGCAAGGCATGTCTCATTCGTAGCAGATGCATATGTTAATTAACTTGGTGCCCTTTTCAGCTTAATTAATTCCTACTTCTTCACCACCCTGATCGTGGTATCTTCACTCCATTACCATGCATTCCTTCTCTTGGGCCCTTGGGAGCTTTAGCATGCCTTGATATGACGGGAAAACATGCATGAGGGGCAGAAGTTACCCGGAGCGGAGATCGAAGTGTCATCACGGGATTGACATTCGGCACCACTAGCTCCACCCAAGACGTACGACGGGCAGCAACCAGCATGTGTGTATCGCGTACTTCGCGCTCTCCCGTCCAACGCTTGTCCTGCGGATCTACGCTCGCTGTACGCGCAACACGACGGCACAGCCTCATCAATGGCGATGTAATTGGGGCCATCCGCCCGCTGCGCTGCGCCCTCTCTCTCTCTCTCTCTCTCTCTCTCTCTCTCTCTCTCTCTCTCTCAGAGCATCTCCTAATCTCCAGCCGCGCATCTCATACGGCGTCCGGTAACAACGCTGAATGGAGTGCGCCGACAGGAGTGGCCGTCTATGGGTGCGATTTTCCCCGACTGCATCCTTAATAGTCTTTTCTAAAAAAGAAGAAATGAACTCGAGATCGAACGACGAACTTCCGTTTACATTCATATTTGGAAGCTCTTTTACTAATCTGAATAAAATGTATCTAAACTGAAACGTTTCGGAGAGAGAGGGACCGACCTCTTACTTCGCTTCACACACGAACTTATTAAATGCTACTACCAAGAAATAAGCCATTCTTATTTTACGTATTTTTATTTGACCAAGATTTACTCTTAATATATATAAAAAATTGGTATAAAATTAGCATCATTGGAAAACGTGTTTCGATACGAATTCAATGATACTAATTTTACATAATATAATTAAATTTTAGTTGATTTATTTATTTGGTCAAACTTTACTTTAAAACGCGCACGCGCCTTATCTATATCTTCTTATAAAGTAGACCCCTACTAACTATTCTATCTCAACATGCAAGCTATCCACATCACCTACTTTAATAGTCATTCAAAAGTCCATGTCATCCCACTAACAATCATTTATAATAGTGTATTTTACATGTAAACCAATCTACGTCATCTATTTTCTTCCATCCAACTATTCACGTCACCAATTTATGTTCGTAAAATATAAGATAATTTTACATTAATTTAATTTACGATTTCAACTAATTTGAATAAATTCAATATTTCTCTATAAATTCTTTTAGGAAACTCGTATTACACCTTTTTATTTATACAATATAGTTTTTGAAGAGATTTCCGCTGCAACGCGCGGGATATTTTTCTAGTTCCTTAAAACGGGGTAGTAATATGTGTAGCATTTATACATCTCAAAACACTGGATCACATGGAAGCATCAATACAATTTGCTATAGGAGGCGCATCCTGTTGAATGTTTGAGTACATTTTCACCTAAAGTTTTAACACAGAGCAGTAATGTTTCACTTGACAGCTTCACGCGTAGACAAGGGATCCCACGAAAAGTTGCCTGCAATTTTTCTTTTTGAAACAAGGCAAAAGGCTTGCCATTTCATTGATAGAGAGAGAAAAGGAGGTCTTAGTGCAGTACAAACCAAAACGAAAAGCCAAAGAGGTTAGGAAGCAAAACAAGCAACTACTCTCGCGGCATTACATTACTAATCGCTTTAGCTCCGGCCTTAGACCACAATGCCATCTCCTCCTTGATTCTTGAAACCACCATTTGGATAGTGGAGTAGTGATTGCGGAAGACGCGGCCGTTGCTCTCCTTCCACACCTCCCATGAGACAAGCATAGCAAGGAAGGCCATCGCCTTCCTAGCTTGGCCTCTCTTGAGAACAAATAAGATCCACCATTCTTGGACCCATGTCACACCATCCTTGGCATCACATCATGAAGGCCTAACCGCTCTTTAACATTAGCCCAAACCCGTCTCGTGAAGCGACACTTGAAAATTAGGTGGCGAGAGGTTTCTTGTACTTGATTGCGAAGCTTGCAATTGCCACAATTTTTCCATCCACGCTTTTGTAGTCGGTCCGCCCGTCCAAATTCTATTTTGCATGACAAGCTAAGCGAAAGTTTTACTTTTTGGAGTCACCCATGGTTTCCAAACTGTCTTTGGCATGCAAGAGTTGATAAGCCCCTCAAATTGCATTTTGTATGCAGATGAGGAGGAGTATTGACCATTATTGTGAAACTTCCAACAATGGAATTTGTGGTGTTATCATGAAGAGGGATGCTGGAGACACATTCCCATAAGGTGGTGAATTGCTCAATGTGCTCGATGGTAATTCCTTGTGTGTTAATTTGCGAGATTGCTTGCAAATTATAACAAGCACAGATCGGTAAACAAACAATGCGGTGCAGCAAGTTGTGGCATGATCACTACGAAGTAGTTCAAGTTCCAGGTTGTGAGCCCGTTTAGTCCCGGTCGGTCTCCCCAACCGGGACTAAAGGTCTATCTTATCTTTAGTCCCGGTGGGAGACACCAACCGAAACTAAAGTCTTTCCTATATATCATCGTCTTGTCCGAGCCATATCCATTTAAGCTTTCTCTTCTGTTTTCTCCCCAAGCTCCAGTTCATCCCCATTTTTTTCACTATTTGTCAAGATTTGGCGACACCCCATCTATCTAGGGGTTCTAAAATGTTAGCAACTTCATCATTTCATCTATCATTGCAAGTTTAGCTATTTTCATGCTCTAGAAGTAGAAGGATTTGTGTGTTTTAGTTTGGGAGTAATTATGTGGGAGTTTATTTGATTTATATGGAATCTAAGCTCAAATTAACTTCTTAGTTTGCATATGTGTAGATGTGGTTTACTTAGTAATTTTTCAAAATGGGTATGGAGTAAAAAGTTTTTAAATCAGTGCATAGTTTTTTATTTTTGCAATAATAACATTTGGTCACTACTCTATTTTGGTTTTAATGTGATGAACTTGTATTAATTTAGTCACTTATCTATTCATGATGTTGTAATGGTTTTTGATATACTTATATAATGCAGATGAGCCGGTAATGGATATACGCTGACTGACGCTCTGACGAGTTCATTAATGGCATGCATTATTTTATTAGTGTGGCTAAGGCAAATAAGCAGAATGGTTTTATGTGTTATCTATGTGGTGTCTGTAAGAATAAGTGTCGTGGAAATGGTCACGGAAGTCATTGCAGTAGGCAGCGATTGATTGAATCGAGGGCGAGAGCTAGCGGCCATCTGCGATGCGAGATGGGGGCGGATGCACATGGATTTATCCAGGTTCGCCCCCCGGAGGGTAAAGACCTACTCCTGCTAGATTGGATTAGTAGAGAGCGAGTTACAATGGCGACGAGCTTGGCGTCTAAGCAGCGAGTCGCTCGAAGGGGTGTATAATGGAACGTAAGTCCTTAGGATACCCTAGGGAGGTTTATATATGAAGCACATCGCTAGGGTTTACAATTTACAACCGAACAAGATATGGATTCGGAGGCTTTGACCTAATTCGACTGGGCTTTGAGTACGCTTCTGGGCCTCCAGTCACCAGTCGCTAGGCCTTCTCCTTAGTCGCATTCCAGTCGCCGTCCTGCAGGCCCACTCGCAAGACCTTTGGCCCAATCGGAACGTTCTGTCGGGCATACCCCATTCGGCATATCCCCATCAGTAGTCCCCGAGGCCATCGTTGGTTCAGATGCAGGTGTCTTTTTGGCAGTCGGAGTAGGCAAGTCCAATTTGGACGCCCAGTCGAATCGGCGGTGGACTCCACCGAAACCAAGGAAATTTTCCCCAGGTCCCCAGTCACTACTTCGGCAAATGCTACCGTTGTCAAGTCACTGCTTCGGCGAGTGGATAGGGGTCTGTTGCAAGCGAGTCAAATGGAGGAGTTGGACCATCAATTTGGTCAAAACTATCTGTTGGATATTCCAACGGTAACTTCGGCGTAATTACCGCAGGTAACGGCTACCCCGAGTTTGGCGGGTAGCACCTCCTTATAAGGGGAGTAACAAATCAGTTCTGTAGATCCTTTCCCGCATTATTCATTCTCTCACACCCATTTCTTCTGTCTTCCCTCAATCCAATCCCTTCATACCGAGCGACCCCACGTCCTTCCTGATGGCGCCTCCAAAAGGTTCATGGGGGAAATACAAGTGCACCACGGCTCAGCTCAAGTCCTTCGAGGATACCAGAGTGCTCCGTAAGGGGAACTGGCGGATCTCCATACCTTCCGAGATTGAGCCGAAACCGCGGGCCGACGAGTTCATTTGCTTCCCCAGTCACCTAGAGAGGGGTTTGGGGTTCCCCATTTCACTATTCTTCCGGCATTTCTGTGCGTACTACGCAATCAAGCCGTCGGATCTTGGTCCGCAGAGCATCGAGCACCTGTCGATCTTTGTCGCCTTCTGCGAATGCTACCTTGGCTGTAGGCCATACTTCCTGGTTGGAGCTTTTCCACGGCCGCATCGGGCACGAGGCGTCCAGCAGCCTGATGTTGGCGGCCGGCGGCGTCACATTCCAATTGAAGCCAAAGGCCAACTTCATCAAGCTCCTGCTGCCGAAGAAGGCCGCGAGAGAGTGGAAGAAGAGCTGGTTCTACGTGAAGGAGTCCACTCCCTCCGGTGAAGTAGCGCTTCCCGAAGACCAGAGGATGGCCGTCGCGGAGATGATGGACCAGATCCAGAGGCTGAAGGACCAGGGGCTGTCCTTGGTCAACCTCTACAACTTCTGGCTCGGGCGGCGTCTAGTCCCGCTAGCGGCTCGGCCGCATTGGATGTATGAGTACAGCGGGAAGCACGACCCCTCCCGGACCAGCAAAGAGTCGTGGGAGGCCAAAGACTACAAGGCCGCCCTGAACAAGATCACCGACGCGAAATTCACAACCACATCGGCCGGGCTCGCCCCGTACGTTCCTGTGAAGAACGAAGCCCCCACAATAAGTTTTCCTTCCTCATATTTCATTTTAGTCGCAATGTCTGCGGCGCAATTTGCAGTCGCATCGTTCGATACTTATTTGTGGTTGTTCTAAGTTTTTCCAGGTGCTGGAGGGTTGGCTCCCTCTGCTCGACGAAGAGGTCCCTCGAGAGCTCGAAGAGGCCTCCGAAGGAGATTCCTCCGAAGGCGGCGAGGAAGAGGGGGAGGTTCCTCCCCCAGCGCCAATGGCCCGCAAGACTCGCATGCAGAAGTAGTGCGAGCTCGAGGCGAGTCGTAGCCTCAAAGAACACGAAGGAGGCGACAAGATCGTGTAGGAGCACACTTCTCGGTGCACGGCCATGCCGGAAAAGCCAGCACGCAAACCGAAGTCACCAGCGAAGAAGTCGGCGTCGCTGCTCAGGTCAGCGGTGGTGTTTGAGTCAGATGATGAATCTGATGATGACGCCCCCAAAATTTCGCACGAGATCCCGGAGGGCGCGATTCCGATGATGGGGTTGGAGGCTGAGGACACCGAAGCAGCGGTAGAAGTTCCTCTGGCGGTGATTGCGCCTACAGCTTCGACGACACCAGAACAGGAGGAGGCCGAGGCCGAGGACGAGGCTTCAAATTCGCCGCAACCTTCACGAGCGACCGCGTCTTCAGAGCCGGAGAATCCAGCGACCGTGGCTTCGTCATCAAGGAAGCCCGTGGTGTCGTGAGCTTCAGATGTCTTCGAGAGAGGTCTCACGCGCAAGCTGGGGTCAGAATTAGACAAGCCCGCCCACATCAGCACCGGGTTGCGTGTTCTCCTGGTCGCCAAATAAGCTTCGAATTTTTCCTTCCAAATCGTGTTCCGTTTTTGTGTTATCTCTATGCTGACTTTGGAGGTTCGGCAGGTCTGGCGTCAAGAAGATTGGTCGCGCTTCGGTGGCGAAGATTCCGCCAGTCGCCACCACAGGAGAAGGCGATCTCCCCAAAAAGAGGAAGCCTGTTGAAGACGCCGCGCCTACGGAGGGCTCGAAGAAGAGCAGGGGCGGTGCCGATGATGCTGTGGTGATGGATAGCGCCAAGGAGAGTGATCTTGCTGCGAGCGTCGCAGAAGTGGTGGTTACCCGATCAGAGCCAGCCACGGGCACTCCGATGATGGAACCGTCGGCTCCGACGACCAGTGCCCCGGCTAGAGCGTGAGCGACGTTTCCGCACTTCAGGGCGAAGGGGTTTCTAGGCGTGGCGGACAACCAGTCTCCTCAGAGCCCAGAGATTGTTGACGAAGACGTTAGGTCTCGTCGCGGGCGTACCTCCTTCATGGTCCCTTGAACGGACGCCGGAGAACTTCACAAGATGCTTGGCGCCGCCATTCAGGTACGTCTAGTGACCGAGTGTCTAGTCGCTAAATTTCAGCGGCTAGGCACTGAATTTCTTCTAGTCTCCAGTCCCCGAGTTTCTGGTCGCTAAATTTCAGCGGCTAGGAATTGAATTTCTTCTAGTCGCCAGTCCCCGAGTTCCTGGTCGCTGAATTTCAGCGGCTAGGAACTTAATTTCTGTTTTTGTAAGTGCTAACCTTTTGTTCTTCTTACAGGGCTTGCAGAGGGAGTCGATAGATCAACAGGCCGCAAAGGAGCATCTGGAGCGGGATCTGCGCGTGGCGCAGGAGGCAAACCGGTGACTCCAGGAGACTATTGGTGAGTACTTGATACATTTTTTGGCTGCGAGCTATTGGTGTTCCGTAGTGTTGACAATCGCTTTTTTCCTGTTCAGATGGTCTTCCGGCTACGATTGCCAAGGCCCAAGAAGGATATGTCCCAATTGCCAAGCTGGACGTGGCGAATGGGTGTATCGAGTTGTTGGTCAAGGAATTGGAGGAGGCGAAGGCGACCTCGATTTCTTCTGAAGATAGGGCAAAGGCTGCGGTCGCTGTGGCTGAAGAGGAGCGGAAGGCCACGGACTCGATCATCCTGGGGCTGCAAAGCGATCACGCCGCCCTGGAGAAGCACATCACCGAGAACTATCGGAATCTCCTTGGTGAGTCGATGTTTCTTTTTTGCTTAACTTGTGCGGTGAGTCCCCGAGTGGCGGAATCCATAGTGTCACTGATGTTTGAAGTTGCAGCGATGATAGGGCAAAGCGACCCGGTGGTGCAGACCTTCAATGCCTCGCAGTGCGTGACTGCCGTGGTGAACGCGGCCACTGCCTCAGCGTTGTGCGTCCAGGCAGTTCTTCAAGGGATGTCCCCCACCGAGGTTATTCTTGGGGGACTGACTAAAGTGTGGCACTATCTGGAGGAGGTACCCATCGTCGTTGAATGGATGGCGCGCTCAGCTTTCAGGCACGGGGCCACCATGGCATTGAGTCTAGGGCTTGCTCATTTCCCCGATGACTTCGACCTCAATGACGTCACCAGCGGCTACCCTTCGGTGACTGGTAGGGTGGAGATGTCGGAGGTACTGAAGCTGACTGCCAAGGCCGCCCCCTTCGTTGATCGGGTGTTGGCGATGGGGGACCTTCTGCCGTACCAAGAGACGATGGTGGCGCCAGGCGACCCCGAGCCGAAGCATTGTGATCTGAAGTCGGAGCAGCCCTTCTGGTCGGCGTTGTCGAAGTCACTGTCGACCTACCCGACGAACCCGTGGCAGCCATTCGTTCATGTCAAGGATGGTGTGGACGCTTCATCATCGGGGCCTACGAAATAGACAGCTTTTCTGGGCGATTTGTAAGATATGCCAAGTGGCGACTGCTTGTAAAATGAACAAAATTTTGTGTGGGAGTAAGAGGAGCAATCGACTCGCAATACATGCTTGATTTTGTGGTGTGTTTAACTTTTGTGTAAGCGAGTCCCTGATACATCCATAACACGTCCATAACGTATCTATAATTTTTGATGGTTTTATGCTAATAATATACTTTTGATACTCCTTTTTATATAAAGTTTATGATTTATTTAGACTAACCTACTAATAGTTGCAAAAGTGCTTAATGTTCTTGTTTTACATTTTAATATGTTGGAATTACCAAGAATACAAGTGGAAACCTTGTTGGAGTCAAATTGGGATTTTCCAGAAATCTGTCTCAGAACTCTTTTTTAAGATGGTCACGTTTCGGGTCGAAGAAGACGTCAAACCGAAAACTCTTCAACTACAAAGTTGTTGTAAATTTTACGACAAACGTTCTAGACATAAAATGTAGCTGATTCCGAGTCCGGATAGGCCTAATAAATCCGATTTACTACAGCCCAAGATGGGGTGACGGGAATCCGAGAAGCTATATAAAGGGAGGAAACCTAATTCGTGGGAGATACCTCCACCCACAAATTTGTAGCCACCAACGCCACGTTTTTGCCTCCCCCATGGATCCCATCTCCATGGGAGAGGGCTCCCAATAAGCCATGAAGGAAGGGGCTAAGGGGCGGTGCTCCCCTGTTATACCGGCAGGGAAGGAGTCCTCCGCGCCACCGCCGGCGCCACCGCCGCCTCTTCATCATCTTCACCACCATCTCCATAACCGTGCTGACTCCCATGATGAGGATGGAGTAGTTCTCTCTCGAGGCTAAGGGCTCTACCGGTAGCTATGTGTTCATCTCTCTCTCTCTATGCATGATCTTATGAGATCATGAGCTTTGTAATCTATAGATCTATTATGCTACTCAAGTGCTTTAATGAATCTCTGCTTATCCCTACGTGTGTGAAGTTGATAGTGTGCACACCGTGTGGCACTTTGGCTAAGATTACAAATACTTGTTATACGTTATATTTGGAGTTGGATGTCTCTATGAAATTGTGGTGTTTGTTGGAACCATCTAGTGCTCAAGGTGACAGTGTGGGGTTATCTAGATGGGAAAATCGAACTTTGAGGAGTGTTGTTATAGCCCTACCATGGATTAGAGTGTCCAACCGGAGAGTAGTTCAGAGTAGTATCATAAAGAGAAGATATTTATATGAGAGTGTTCACTAGTAAAAGTATGATCCCTAGGCCTTGTTTCTAAGCATTGAAACACCGTTTGCAACTAGATTTTTTATATGTTTGCTTACTTCCATCTTTATTTCAGTTTGTCTTTAGTCTCTTCCATGCCATCAAGCTATTTTCTGGCACTGTTGTCTTATATCCATACCATTTGTATTTCACTATCTCTTCGTCGAACTAGTGCACCTATACACCTGAGAAGTGTATTGGGGACACAAGAGACTTCTTGTATCTTGATTGCAGGGTTGCTTGAGAGGGATACATTTGACCGCTTCCTCCCTGAGTTCTATAAACCTTGGGTAATCCACTTAAGGTAATCTTGCTACTATTCTACAAACCTCTGCACTTGGAGGCCCAAAAACTGTCTACAAGAATAGAAGTGCGTAGACATTAGTCCCCGAGCGCGTCTGCCCTTTAAGGGGGTATAACTCGTTTGTATACGTGTGTGTTTGCTTTGGTTTTTGTTCTTTCTCTTTTGTGTTTTCTGAAAGGGGCGAGTCCCCGAGCGCTAGTGGGATTGTTTGTAGGCGAGTCCTCGAGCGCGAGTGGGATTGTTTGTAGGCGAGTCCCCGAGCGCAGTACTTAGCCATTTTGGGCGCGTGCCTCTTGCGAGTTGCTGATGCGTTGTTCGTAACGCATCTCCTCCCCTAGTTCGGAGAACCAGTCGCTGGGCAAGTCCAAGGCAACTCTCTTACTTGGTGTGTTCCCGAGCCGCATGAGGGTTGAGTACCTGTGCGTGGTACTTAACCGTTCGAGTTGCTTTGCGCAAGGGTGGGAAGGACAGGTCGCTGTGAGAAGCGCATACCGGTCGTCTTGGCCCGGTGGGCCAATCGAGCTAGGCGACTTTGATGGTGGCTCCGGATTGGTGTGTTCGTGGACGACACAAAGCCCGAATATTTTCGGTGCCCTTGGGTCGCACTACTTAGCCGTGCCGGTCACTCGACCAAGGGTTGACTTCTGTAGGTAGCATATTGCTATTTGTACAAGTGCGAGTGGCACAAGGATATGGCGAGTAGACACAATTTGTGTGATCCGAATGAATTTCATTATATATCATCTGAGTACAAGTTTGAGTTCTATGTATAGAACTTTCTGAGGAGGTTTACATTCCACGGTCTCCCAACCTCGAGCTGGCCATCGCCTCGTATGTCGATGAGGTAGTAGGCGTCGTTGCCAAGGACTCGCCCTATGGAAAATGGCCCCTCCCGTGGGGGGGAGAGTTTGTGGATGCCCTTCTTTTCATGCACTAGTCGTAGGACCAAATCGCCCTCCTGGAAGGTGCGGATCCGGACTCGGCGGCTGTGGTAGCGGTGGAGCCCCTATTGGTAGATGGCAGTGCGGGAGCGAGCCAGGTCGCGTGCCTCGTCGATCTAGTCGATGCTGTCTTGGCGGGCGATCTTGTTTGTCGCCTCGACGTAGTTGGCGACTCGAGGTGAATCGTGCTCCGGGTCGGTTCGGATTACGGCTTCGGTGCCATACACCATGAACAATGGTGTGAACCGCGTGGAGCGGTTGATGGAGGTGTGGATCCCCCATATTACAGAGGGGAGCTCTTTGACCCAGCATCATGGGGTGCGCTCAAGGGGCACCTGGAGTCGCGGCTTGAGCCCGTGGAGGATGTTGTGGTTGGCGCGTTCTGCTTGGCCGTTCGACTCCGGGTGGGCGACTGAGGCGAGGTCGAGTCGTATGCCATGCTCTTCGCAGAATTCTGCCATGGCCCCCTTGGCGAAGTTGGTACCGTTGTCCGTTATGATGTTGTGCGGGTAGCCATACCGGTAGATGAGCTCGCGTAAGAACTTGGTGGCCGTCTTGCCGTCGCACTTTTTGATCGGCTTGGCCTCAACCCATTTGGTGAACTTGTCGACTGCGACCAGGAGGTGGGTGAAGCCGGATGGGGCCTTCTTGAACGGGCCGACCATGTCCATGCCCCATACAATGAATGGCCATGTGATGGGGATGGTCTTGAGTGCTGAACCAGGGAGGTGCATCTGGTTGGCGTACTTTTGGCATCCGACGCATCGTTGGACGATGTTGGTGGCGTCGGCATGCACTGTGAGCCAGCAGAAACCGTGCCGCATGGCCTTGGCAACCAGCGACTTGGCGCCGGCGTGATGGCCGCAGTCGCCGGCGTGAATGTCTTGGAGGATCTTGCGGCCTTCTTCTAGTTGTACGCAGTGCTGGAACACGCTAGTCACACTGCGTTTGTGGAGCTCGCCGTTAATGATGACGAAGGATTTGCAGCGGCGCACAATCATTCGTGCTTCCGTCTTGTTGCTCGGGAGGATCTTGTGCTCGAGGAAGGCGACATACGGTGCCGTCCAGTTGCTGGGCTCCACGATCATGGCGACTACGGCCAGCTCGGGTTGTAGTGGTATCCCGATGTCGATCTCCTTCGGTGGGCAGACCGAAGGTTTGTAGATGATGTCGAGGAAGACACCTGCAGGTGGCGTTTTCCGAGCCGACCCGATGCGGGAAAGGGTATCTGCCTCCTTGTTCTTTCTCCTGTCGATCCACTCGATGGAGTAGCCATTGAAGTGTCATCCTAGCTGGTCTACCGCTTGGCGGTAAGCGATCATTGTTGGAGAGACGGTGTCGCAAGTTCCGGCAACCTGGTCGGCGACTAGATCGGAGTTGCCATAGCACCGTAGGTGCTTGATGTTCATATCCTTGGCGGACCGCATGCTGTGGAGGAGGGCCTCATATTCTGCCATGTTGTTGGTGCAAGGTTTGAAGTTGAGGTGGAGCACGTAGCGGAGCTTGTCTCCTTTGGGGGAGGTCAATATGATCCCGACCCCTGCGCCGTCGGCGTTCTTGGAGCTGAGCGATCAGTAGTGGAGGTATGGTAGCTTCTCCGGCTATTGTGCTTCTTCCCAATCTGCGAGGAAATTAGCTAGGGCTTGTGACTTGATCGCTTTGAGGGGCTCTTATTTGATGTTGTGGACGCCGATTTCGACGGCTCACTTGGCGACTCGTCCAGTTGCCTCGCGATTGCGTATTATGTCCTGCAGAGGTGCGGAGGAGACCACCGTGATTGGGTGCTCCTGGAAGTAATGGGGGAGTCGCCGCTGAGCTCAGAATACCACGTACACCAGTTTTTGGTACTACGGGTAGTGCTGTCGTGAGTCCGTCAGGACTTTGCTGATGTAGTAGACGGGTCGCTGTATGGGGCGCGCCTTGCCCTCCTTTGGCCGTTCGATGACCATCACGGCGCTGACGACTCGAGCGGAGGCCGACACGTAGACGAGCATTGGCTCTTTGTCGATTGGAGCGGCAAGGAGTGGGGCCGCGAGTAGCACTTCTTTGAGCGCTTTGAGTACATCGTCCGCCTCCGCGTCCCATTGGAACGTGGGGTTCTTGCGCATCAGGCAGTAGAGGGGCATTGCCTTCTCGCCTAGTCAGGGAATGAAGCAGCTAAGAGACGCGACTCTCCCGGCCAACTTCTGGACGTCGCGTAAGCACTCGGGTTTCCCGAGTCGCGTGATGGTGTCGATCTTGGAGGGGTTGTCTTTGATGCCTCGCTTGGAGACTACGTATCGCCGGGGCTGTCCGATGGGGACGCCAAAGGTGCATTTTCCTCGGTTCAGCTTGATGTTGTACCTCCGCAAGTTGGCGAAGGTTTCGGCTAGGTCAGCGAGCAGGTCGTCCTAGCGGGTGGATTTTACCACCACGTCGTCGATGTAGACGTGAATGTTGTGGCCAATTTGGCTCGCAAGGCACTCATGCATGCACCTTTGGTATGTCGTGTCGGTGTTCTTGAGGCCGAACATCATAGCCGTGTAGCAGAAGGCGCCGAATGGCGTGATGAACACCGTCTTCTCGTCGTCCTCGATCGCCATTTTGATCTGGTTGTAACCAGAGTATGCGACGAGGAAGCACAGCGACTCCGATCCCGCGGTTGAGTTGATGATCTGGTAGATGCGCGGTAGGACGAACTCCTCCTTCGGGCATGCGTTTTTGAGGTTGGTGTAGTCGATACACATTCTCCACATGTTGTTCTTTTTCAGGACCTGGACTGGATTTGCCAGCCACTTGGAGTATTTTATTGGCCGAATGAAGCCTGCGGCTAGCAGGTGTTGTACTTCTTCGGCGATTGCTCGGTGGCGCTCTTCATTGAAGGGCCGTAGCGACTGCTTTACTGGTCGCACTTTGGGGTCGGCGTTTAGTTTGTGCTCAACGAGTTCCCTCGGGACACCTGGCATGTCAGATGGTTTCCATGCGAAGATGTCGTGGTTCTCACGGAGGAACTCAATGAGCACGCTTTCCTATGCGGGGCTCATGTGTGCCCCAATGGTGACCGTCTGGCTAGAGTCGCCCGGGACGAGCTCGACGGTGCGGGTATGTGTGGTCGCCTCGAATGTGGAGTTCACGACGGTTGGCTTCTTCAGGATGGTGGGGTCGTCCATGTTGATGTTGCCCGCGTATCTTGCGAGCTCTTCCGCGTGGTCAGTCTCCACAGCGATGACGGTGTCGGTGAGCTCGGCGCTGGAAGCTTCATCATGTTGTCCTCGCATTCCACGGCCATATCGGGTCGCCGTGGACGGTGATGATGCCGCTCGGCCCTGGAAGCTTCATCATGTTGTATGCGTAGTGGGGGGTCGCCATGAATTTGGTGAACATTTGGCGTCCCAGGACGCAGTGGTAGGGGCTGCGGAAGTTCACCAGCTCGAACACGATCCTCTCCGTGTGGTAATTTGCCGATGTGCCGAAGGTGACTGGCAGCATTACTTTTCCGATCGGATACGCCTTCCGACCGGGGACAATGTCGTGGAAGGTTGTCAGGGTTGGCTCGATTACTACTTCTAGGACCTGGAGCCTCTTGAACGTGTCTAGGTACATGATGTTAATGGAGCTCCTGCCGTCCATCAGTGTCTTGGGCAGCCAGTAGTCAGCCACCTTGGGTCTGACCACCAGAGCGACTTGCCCTGGGTATTCGATCCTGGGCGTGTGATCCTGGCGACTCTAGGTGATGCTCTATTCGGACCAGTTGAGGAAGCGAGGGATGTCAACTTGGGTCACCGCATTGACGGCGACTGCGCGGGCGAGGACCTTCTTCTCACATTTGGTGCCGAGCCCGGTGAAGGTGTGTAGTGAGCCGACGGCGTTGCCGAAGCCGCCGGCGTTTCCATTGTCCCGAGGCGGGTTGTTGTTGGGTTCCTCCCTTGCTCGCCTTGCCTTTTCGATCTCTTTGAGAGAATGGCAGTCCGCGGTGGTGTGGGTGGCGGGTTTCCCCTCCCTGCCGTGGTAGACGCAGGGCTGGTTGAGCAGGGCAGCGGGGTCGAATTTCGGCGTCGCTGCATTGTTCGCGCGGTAATTCCTACTGTCGCGGTAGTTTCCTCTGTCGTGGCGGTAGTTCTTGGAGTCGCGTTGGCCGTAGCCGGCGTTGGCGACAAAGTCGACTCGCCCATCCGTGCGGTGCTTGCCGGTGATGCGAGTGTTGCTGTAGCGCATGTCGCGATGTCGTCCACTGTCATGGCCGTTGGTGCATCGTCTTCCTCCTGACTCGTCATCGTAGTCCTGGTTGGGGTCTTCCTTCGCATAGCGCTTGGCGATCTCGAGGAGGTCGGGGATGTTGTCGAGCGTCCAGTAGACCCTCTTGATCTTAGCGACTAGGGGTTCGTACCGACATGCGTTCTTGAAGCAATGTATCGCCGTGTCTGGGTGAATACCGGAGGCGTTGATCCATAGTTCCTGCCACCTTTGGATCCAGTGGCGGGTCGACTCGCGTTGTCCCTGGATGCATCTCTCCAAGTCCTCGATGGTGGTGGCGCGGGTGTAGGAACCCTCGAAGTGCCTAACGAAGGCATCCCGCATTTCCTCCCAGGAGTCGATGCTGTCAGCGGGGAGAGTGTTGATCCATTGTCGGGTCGCACCCTCCATCATCAGGGGGAGGTAGCGAGCGGCTAGCAGGTCGGTGTGGCCGGCGATTCCCATTGCCATGAGGTATGTGTCCAGCCAGACCGCTGGATTGTACGTCGAGTCATACTTTTCAATCTCCTTGGGCGCCTTGAAGTTGGCGGGGTACTTTTACCCTCAAATCATAGGTCCGAAGCATTGGGGGCTGACTCGGCTGAGCGAGCCCCTAGGTTCGGGGTTGCCAAGGTTACTGAGGGTGTGCCTCAAGTCATTGGGCTGGCGCGCCCGCCAAGCCTGGTTGTTGTCGATGTGCGTGCGGGCGTCGATGGCTGCCCGTTGGCGGCGACCGTGTTGTTCACCGGTCGCGGCTCATTGGTGAAGAGGGAGGGGTTGGCGGCCCGTGGCTGGGTCACCAAGGGCTGTGATGGTGGGCAGGTCATGGCATTGGCGACGGTGGGGTGACCGCTTGAGGCCGCCCTACTTGCCGAGGAGCAGGAATACATCCGCCCCCGCGGGTCGACTCCCGCGGCTTGCTGCTCGACGGCCCTGGCGAGTAGGGCCTTGGCGTACTGGATCTGCAGCACGCCCTCTCCCTGGACGTTGAGGTTGGCAACTGCCGCGTCGGCCGCGACGACGTTGTCCATCGGGGTGGAGTAAAGTGGGAGTCCGTTAGCGTCGCTGGCCTGTGGGGGTGCGCGCAGATGGGTGGTGGCAGGGCCCCAGTCGCTGGTGCACCGGGTGGTGGTTGATTGCTACCGCCTGGTGGTGCGTTCTCGCAGTATTCGCACTCCGTCGCACGTGCAGGGTCGCTCTCGTCGTTGAAGTTTAGGATGTGGCCTTGGACATTGGAGTTCAGACGGGTCCTGATGGGGCGCTGGTGGTAGAGTGATAGCTCCTGCGCCGTCGCCCGCTCGAGGCGGAATTTCTCGTGCTCGGCTATCTCCTTGCGCGTCGCCTCCTCCAGTCACTGGCGGGCTTCCTCCACCTCCGTGGCTGTGGCGGTTGGCGAGATCGGTGTGGAGAATGGATCTGGTGGGGAGCCCGTGTTGCCCGTCATATAGATCGCATTGAAGCGATTGGATCTAGCGCGGAAGTCCTCGGGGGACTTCGAGCCGGAATCGGAATCGAAGATCCCGAGGATGGAGGAGTCCTCGAAGTCCTCAGGGTTGGAGACCCGCGTGATGGAGTCCTCCCGTGATGCCACGGTGATAGATCCATCGACCGAGGCAGGGGTCGCGGAGTCGGCATCGTCCTTTAGGGCCGCGTCGTCCGCAGCGGTGTTGGTCTCGGCCATGTTGCTGGCGGCCGAATCGTACTCGGTGACGAGGCTCCTGATGGAGCGAACCTACTCCTCCGAGAGAAGATCGTGGTGCGGCGGCAATCCTCCAATGATCACCATCACCGCTGGGTCGACAGCGTCGGTGAAGCCGACGAAGAGGTTGATGGAGCCGACCGGCATTATCGCATTGTGGGTGATCGGGCGCAACACCGGGATGTAGTTGCTGGGCAGGATCTGTAAGATCCCACCGATGGCGATCATGCGGGCGGTGACGATCGGCCGATCGATCAGCGAGTAAGGTCTCGCCGCAGAACTCAGGCCAGTCCGGCTGGGCCCCACGGTGGGCGCTACTTCGTGGAAATGGCCACGGTAGTCGCTGCAGTAGGCATCGATTGATTGAATTGGAGGCGAGAGCCGGCGGCCATCTGCGTTGCCATGTGGGGGCGGATGCACATGGTTTTTTTCTAGGTTCGCCCCCCCGGAGGGTAAAGACCTACTCCTGCTAGATGGGATTAGTAGAGAGCGAGTTACAATGGCGGCGAGCTCATCGTCTAAGCAGCGAGTCGCTCGAAGGGGTGTATGATGGAACGTAAGTCCTTAGGATACCCTAGGGAGGTTTATATATGAAGCACCTCGCTAGGGTTTACAATTTACAACCGAACAAGATATGGATTCGGAGGCTTTGACCTAATTCGACTGGGCTTTGAGTACGCTTCTGGGCCTCCAGTCGCCAGTCGCCAGGCCTTCTCCTTAGTTGCATTCCAGTCACCGTCCTGTAGGCCCACTCACGAGACCTTTGGCCCAATTGGAACGACCTGCCGGGCATACCCCATTCGGCATATCCCCATCAATAAGAAGGATCACTCTTCCTCAAAAATCCTTCACAGCCACCTGTTTTGGTCTGGTTTCATGTACGGTTATAATTATTGGACCAAGCATGGAAAAAGAGGGGTTATAATGGAAGACAATGAAGAAAAAGAGGACGATGACAACTTTCCTAGGTGTTGGGGGGATAACCCCGGGTAGGGTCATGCCGGGGTATAATGGCCGTGATAGCCGAGGTACGGCAAGGTCAAAGCAGGAGCTGGCCGAGTCACTGATACGTCCAAAACATATCTACTTTCCCGAACACTTTTGCTATTGTTTTTCCTCTAAACTTGTGTGATTTGGATACAATTAACACGGACTAACGCTGTTTTCAGCAGAATTACCTTGGTGTCTAGTTTTTGTGCAGAAAATCAACTATCAGGAAAAATCCCGAAAAATATGCCAAAATCCTATTTCACTAGAAGACTCACGGAGCCAGAAGACAAGATGGAGGAGGGCCACGAGGGTCCCACACCACCAGGCCGCCTCGGTCACTCCCTTGGCCTCTGATGTCTACGCACTTCTATTCTTGTAGACAATTGTTGGGCCTCCAAGTGCAGAGGTTTGTAGAACAGCAGCAAGTTTCCCTTAAGTGGATCACCCAAGGTTTATCGAACTCAGGGAGGAAGTGGTCAAAGGTATTCCCTCTCAAGCAACCCTGCAATCAAGATACAAGAAGTCCCTTGTGTCCCCAACACACCCAATACACTTGCCAGGTGTATAGGTGCACTAGTTCAGCGAAGAGATAGTGAAATACAAGTGGTATGGATAATTATAAGTGGTAACGGTGATAGAAAATAGCTTGATGGTGTGGAAAATACTAAAGGCAAACTGAAATAAAGATGGAAGCAAGCAAACATGTATCAGATCTAATTGCAAACGGTGTTTCAATGCTTAGAAACAAGGCCTAGGGATCATACTTTCACTAGTGAACACTCTCATATAAATATATTCTTCTTTATGATACTACGCTGAACTACTCTCCGGTTGGACACTCCAATCCATGGTAGGGCTATAACAGCACACCTCAAAGTAAGCCTTTCCCATCTAGATAACCCCACACTGTCACCTTGAGCACTAGATGGTTCCAACAAACACCACAATTTCATAAAGACATCCAACTCCAAATATATTTCATAACAAGTATTTGTAATCTCTAGCCTAAGTGCCACTATGGTGTGCACGCTGTCACTTTCACACACATGGGGAGAGCAGAGACCTATTAAAGCACTTGAGTAGCAAGGTAGATCTACTTGATTACAAATCTCATGATCACAATATGATCATGCATAGAGAGAGAGGTGAACACAATGCTACCGGTAGAACCCTTAGCCTCGAGAGAGAACTACTCCCTCCTCTTCATGGGAATCAACAACGGTGATGGAGATGGTGGTGGAGATCGATGGAGATGGATCCGGGGGCACTTCCCCGTCCCGGTAGGGTGCCGGAACAGAGACTTTCTGTCCTCGAATCTCCCCTTCGGTGGTGGCGGCGTTGCGGAACTTTTCGTGGCTGGAGGCTTGATGATTTAGGGTTTATGCATCGGGAGGCTCTTATAGGCGAGAGGGGAGACCGAGGGGGTGCCGGAGGGGCCCACACCACCCCTGGCACGACTTGGCCTGGCCCGCGCCACCAGGTTGTGTGGCTAGCTCCTAGCCCCTCTCCGTCTCATCTTCTGGCTCCGTGAGTCTTCCGGTAATATATCGACTTTGGCTTTTGTCCGGTCCAATTCCAATTATATTGATTTTCTGACTTTCCTGGAACCAAAAACAGCAGAAAACAGGCAACTGGCACTGTGGCATCTTGTTAATAGTTTAGTCCAAGAAAGTCTATGAAAAGTACTCCAGAGTTGGAACAAAACATAAGAAAGTAGATAAAACCAAGCATGGAACATCAAAAATTATAGATACATTTGCAATGTATCAGCCTCCCTGTTTGCCTATAAGTTGCCTCCTGGCCTAAAATCCAAGGGGGGTTCGATGTTTTTCCAGAAAGAGTTCTGCTATGCCGCCACCACCAGATTCTGCGAATCGGAACCAGAAACTCCGTTCTGGCACCCTGCCGGGACGGGGAATTGGAAGAGATCATCGCCATCATCATCACCATCGCTTCTCCATCGACCATCCATGATTCCCCCATCCATGAGTGAGTAATCCCCCGATGTAGGCTATGGGGATTGTAGGGATTGGATGATATCGTTCATGTAATGGCATCGGATTGTTAGGGCATGGTGCCTAGTATCTATTATTAGTGCTTTTTGACTTTGTTGCAACTTGTTATGCTTAACGCTTGTCACTAGGGCCCGAGTGCCATGATTTCAGATATGAACATGTTATTGATTCATTATGATAGTATTGTTTATGGTCTTACCTGCAAGTTATATAGACATATTGTTGTCCAAAACCAAAGGCCCCGAAGTGACAGCAATCGGGTCAACCGGAGGGAATGGCTTTGATCTGAGGATCACATGTGTTCACGGAGTGTTAATGCTTTGCTCCGGTGCTCTATTAAAAGGAGCACCTTAATTACCAGTAGTTCCCTTGAGGCCCCGCTGCAAACGGGCTGGTAGGACAAAAGATGTTGTGCAAGTTCTCATTGCAAGCACGTATGACTATATATGGAACACATGCCTATGATTATTTAGTACTTGGATGCTTTATCTTATTTATTTGCAAATGCCCTATGTCTTGATTGCTATATTAATTGTCTTGTACATGCAACGCCCGTCCATCCATCCCTATGCCTACCGCACTTTAATCCTACTGTTTACTACAATTGTTACTATTGTCTTTACTTTTACTAGTGCTATTACTCTACTATTGCTACTACAAAATTGTTGCTACTGATAAACTGCTGTGAGCAAGATTGTTTCTAGGTGGAGCTGAATGGACAACTCAGCTGTTAAGGCTTATAAATATTCTTTGGCTCCCCTTGTGTCGAATCAATAAATTGGGTTTGACTTCCCTCGAAAATATTGCGATACACCCCCTATACTTGTAGGTCATCAAGACTATTTTCTGGCGCCGTTGCCGGGGAGCATAGGTTTATTCATCAAGTTCACTTGGAATCACTATTTTTCACTGCCATTCATCCATCATGGGTAAGTCTCGTGATGGCAAGGTCTCTATTTTACCATCCACTACAAGGAGAGGTACGGTTCTAAACACCTATGTTGCTCTTGATTCACCATCTGTTATGAGTAAGGTCCTTACACCACCACATACACATGCTACACATACTGCTACTACTGCTGAATCTGAAACTTCTCATACTTATGATGCTGCTTCTATTATGCTTGATAAGAGTGGTTCATTAGGTCCTTTCCTAGATGCTATGATTGCTAGAACTATAGCTGGAAATACTAAAACTCCTAATGAAGACACTACTACACCTGTCAGTTCACCTAAGTCTAGAGAGAGCTATGATATTGAAGACGGATATATAGAAAAGTCTAATGAATTTATTAAAGAATATCAAAACACCCATGATAGGATTGCTATTAAGAGTGTCCTTGAGAGGCGTACTATAAAACCCAAATTGTCTCCTAATGCTAAGTTTGTTGTTTCTCCCATAAACATTAAAGATAAGGATTATGATTTCTCTCTTGATTTATCTTACATTACTATTGTTGAAAAAGAACCTTTTTGTGGGACTAAGAATGAAAGTGCGGTAGCACATATGACTAAGCTTTTTTACCATGAGTGGCTTATTTTCTGATGATATTAAGATGCGCACCTACTTTGTTGCTAAAATTTTCCCTTTTTCACTGAAAGGAGAAGCTAAAACTTGGTTCAATAATTTACCTCCTTGATCTATTGATAGCCCTAATTGCTTGATTAGTACCTTCCTTCAGAATTCCCACCTAGTGCTAGCCATGCTATTTTGCAGGAAATTTTTGATTTTAAACAGGGAGAGAAAAAGAGATATTGCCTGATTCATGGGCAAGGTTTTGTGCTTTGATTCATGCACAGGCTGGATGTCCATTACCTAAGAATGAGCTTCTTGATATATTTTATAATGGACTAACTGAAGAATCTAGGACATACCTGGATAGTTGTGTTGATTGTGTTTTCAGGAATAGGACTCCCAAGGAAGCTGAGGAATTAATGGCTAAAATAAGCAAGAATTATGAAGATTGGACTCCTCCTGAACCAACTATACCTGACACAACTACATCTGAGTTAACTATTCCTGCACCTACACCAACATCAAAGAAGAGGGGAGTTATTGAACTAAATGATGAAGTGATGAAGGAAGCCAAGAAATGTCTTAAGGAGAAGGGTATTAAAGCTGAAGATGTGAAGAATTTACCTCCTATAGAAGAATTATGTAAGCCGATCCCCCACTCATCCACTATTGAGGTACACTCTCTCCAACATTTTGATGAAGGTGATATTCCTTAATCTAAACCTCATGATCAATGCTTAGAAGAATTTAATATTTTTATTGTTAAGCAAGATAATTTTAATAAAAGGGTGCAAAATCATTTAATGGAAAACTCTAGAGATATTATTGAGTTAAAAGATATTGTGGAAAGAACCTCTAATGATGTTAAAATGCTAGTTAAACATTTCAAATGGTTCAAACTCAAATTGATCAGCTTATTAAGGTACAAAAAGACTTGCTAGTTAATGCTACTAAAGAAAAACATGCTTATGAAATTAGAACTAGAAGTGGTGCTGCTACCCAGGATCCTCTATATCCTGAGGGGCATCCTAAAAGAATTGAGCAGGATTCTCAACAAGCTGAAAATAGTGGTACTACTCCTAAGAAAAGGAAAAAAGAAACATAAAACTAGTGTAGAACCTTCTGAACCTGCTAAAGATCCAAATAGTATATATGTCTCTGATGCTAAAACTGAAAGTGGTAATGAGGAAAATGATGCTCCTGATAAAGAAAAAGTTGAAGAATAACCGGAAAGACACTCTAAGAATACTAAATACACTAAAGAAGATTTTGTTGCTAAGAAACATGGTAGTGAAAGAGAGCTTTGGGTCCAAAAACCTATACCTTTCCCAGACAAGAAACACAAGTCATAGGAAGATGAACACTATAATAAGTTTTGTGAGTTGATGAAATCTTTATTTTTTCAAATACCTTTGACTAATGCTATTAAATTGCCTCCTTATTCGAAGTATATGAAGGATATTGTCTCTAAGAAAAGGAAGATCCCTAATGAAGAAATTTCTACTTTGCTTGCTAATTATTCCTTTAATGGTAAGGTTCCAAAGAAACTTGGAGGCCCAGGGATTCCAACTATTCCTTGCTCTATTAAAAATAGTTATGTTAGAACTACTTTGTGTGATTTGAGAGCAGGAGTTAGTGTTATGCCTTTTTCTCTCTATAAGAGACTTCAACTAGAAAAACTAATACAAACTGATATATCTTTTGCTAATGGCTGATAAATCTACTACTATTCCTGTTGGTATATGTGAGGATGTACCTATTCAAGTGGCTCATAATTTCTTGATATTAACTGATTTTGTTGTGCTTGAAATGCCTGAAGATGATAATATGTCTATTATTCTTGGGAGACCTTTTCTTAATACTGCAGGAGCTGTTATTAATTGCAATCAAGGAAAGGTGACTTTTAATGTTAATGACAAGGAGCATACTGTCTATTTCCCCAAGAAGACTGATAGGACTTATGGTTTAAATTCAATTGAACATGTTGAGGGCATCCAAGTTGGAGAAATATATTGTCCCATACCACGAGAAAAATATGAAACTATTATGATTGGGACCATTGCTATCAAGGTGGAGGTAACATAATCATTAGTGGAATACAAAGTTTTGTTTCATATAAATTGTTTTGGTAACAAGACCTGATAAACCTTGTTAACAAAGGGATTTTAATGAACAAAAAAATGTTTTCACAATGATTATTTTTGCTTACTTTATTTTACCCATTTTTTGTTTTTGCTTTCGCTTAGTTTACTTTTCTGTTGCTAGTTGCTTGCATATTAGAGTGTCTTGGAACTTCTGAAGTTTTAGTTTTGTTTTGCTTTTGCATCATTCCAAAAACATCTTTCTGTCAGAAATCATTCATCTATACCTGAAAATTGCTAAAAAATAAAGTGTCTCAAAAAATTCCAGAAAATTCATATTAATTTTTTACGTGAAAAAGGGGCAGAGAAGTGCCTGGAGTGACCCAGGGGACCCACCAGGCAGGCACACCACCTGGTGGCACGGCCACCCTAGGGGCACGCCTAGCCATGGTGTGGGCCACCCTGGCCCTCCACTCACTCTCTCACTTCCCACTCCCTTCTCTCTCCTGAGAAAACACCATCTCATTGCTCGAAATCGCGTTCTTGCTATTCTTGTCCATGATTTTTCGATCTCCTTGCTCAACCCATCTTTGCTGCTGAAATTTGGAGCAATTGTTCTCCGGTATGTGACTCCTCCGCGTGTCCAAGTAGATTTGTGTTTAGTGATTTATATCTTGAGTATTTTGCTGCTGTAGATGATAGGTTATGAGAGCTTGTAAGCCTGTTCAATGATTAGAGATATGGTTTTGATGCATGTTTAGGCCTCTTATAAGTCCCTATGAGTAGTTCCCTTCATTATGTATTCACTTTACAATCACTCGTATAATGGATGTTTAAATTTCAGAATATCAAAGATGAACAACCACACCTTTGGAGAAATATTTGAGAGGGACACACCTAGGAGGGCAAGGACTTCAAGATTAGCCTCTCAGTTTAGGACATCATACAATCAAGATCTTATTGCACCACGCTTTAGCAATGAAGGAGATGAGGGAGATGCTCACTCATCTACCTTCCCTTGTTTTACCTTTTTGCAAGCAGCAAGGATCCTCAATGATTTCTTACTACTGGTTCAAAGGGTTGGCCTGACCACGTACATGGAAGATGAGAGTGAGCAATATGCCGTGCTCACCAAAACTTTCATTGAGAGTTTCGTTTTCACTAACACCCCTTATCAGTCAATTGTTTCTTTCAGAATTTATAATCAGCCCATTACCATGTCATTGGAAACATTTTGCAGCATTATAGGTATAGGCATGACTGGGACAGTGAAGAAGATCCAAGGTCGACCCGCTGATTTGTTGGAGCTCTATCGAAGTGTGACAAATGACGATGACCGCGTAGCTTAGTGCGGGAAGATAAGGAACATTCAACTCCCAGCTCTTAGATATTTTGCTTATTATCTTACCACTAGCATACTTGGTAGGGAGAACACTAGCAATATTTCTAATTATCATTTAGCCTTCCTCGCTGCTACACTTAATAATGATACCAAGTACAATCTTGGCTCTCTCATTGCTCGCCGCCTAGCTGCTAGGGGACCTATTTATGGGGGGCATTATTGCTTCACGCATGGTTGCTGCTTTAGAACTCTCTGTGGATCCTAATGACACTGTGTTGGCACCGCAAAGGCTTGATCTTGCTGCTATGAAAACGCATCACTTTGTCACTGCTGACTCTAGTACGGAGGGTTTAGTATACAGGATGTTGTTTACTGACGGGGATGAGAGGGAAATTCCTTTGCCACAATCTACTTTGTTCAGTATTTATAGGAGGCCATGGTCGCGTTCCAAGGAGGAGGTGGACGAGCAACTCCGCTTGCTTGGTTTCCACGGGCAGCACTAGGAGGATGTGCCCTCTTATGACTATTGTGCGCACCCATGTGGGGCATCCTCGAGCTCGTATCAAGACGAGGGCACCTCCTCGCCGTACTACGGAGGCGCTCCATCTTGGCCAGCGTGGGATTGATACCCACTTAGGCCAAAAGCCTAAGCTTGGGGGGAGGTACACCGACATCACACTCATCTACATTTTCGTTGTTTCTCTTTGTTTGCTTCTTTTCCTTTTTGCCTTGGTTTGCTTCTTCCTTTTTGCTTTGTCTTAATTATTCGAAAAACCCCAAAAGATTTTGTTTTGCTTGTTCTTCCTTTTGGTTCTTGCCTTTAAAAATTGAAAACCCAAAAATATTTGTTGTTCTTCTTTGGTTTTGTGAAGTTTGTTGCAGGGTTCAGTAGTCCTCAATTGAATTTGGTTTCATGTTATTATTCAATCCACACAAGTGAAGGGCAATAATGAGGATTAATGACAACTTGAGGTGTGGTAAGAGGCTAGTAACGAACTCTATTTGTTTTAATTTTTTATATATTGTAGGGGATCGGTGCAGAAAACAAAAAAATTCCTACGTTGAACCCCAGAAACTTGCCTAGGATCTATCTATGTAGTAATGCAGTAACGACCGATGCGTAGAGAATACATACCCTTGTAGACCGTACGCGGTTAACGTTCCGCAGGGAACGTGGTTGATGTAGTCGTACTCGTAGCCGACCTCCAGGTCGCGAAGCACCTTGCAGGTCACCCCTTGCTCCTTCTTGATCTTCATCATCTTCATCGTGCAACAGCTCTGGCTCACGACATTTAAGCGCCCCAAGTGTTGCACCTCGTGTCTTCGTATATATCTGGTGCACGATGAGACCTCCGGCTCCCCGATCCCGCCGGGAGTGCGGAAGTTCATATCCGGCTAGGAATCCCTGCAGCGCAACGGCGTACTGCAGGTGTGCCTTGATCACACAGCCCAGACTTGGGGCCATGGTCACAAGGTGTAGAGAGAGGGAGGGAGAAAGTTAACCAAAGGACTTCTCTAGTTGTGTATTTGGTGTGTTTAATCCCACCCATGGGCACCCCTGAAAGGATTATTTTTTTCTCCTTATGTTTTTGGTGTTGATGACAACTCCTTTTGTGGTTTAACCGTTTGTCCGAGTTTCAGGTTTTATCTTTGGACGTGTTCGTGGATGTTGTCTCCCAAGGAAGAGCTTGCAGTCGATAGCTTTTATTTTTCACTTTCTCTTGTTTACATTTTAGGCTACCGTACTATTAAGAGGGAGTCCATCTAGGAAGGTTGTGGGAAATCAATATTTCATGCACGGACCATATATGCACCTCCACAACCATCCCAGTTTTCGAGTGAGAGAGTGTTTTCTGAGCTGTTGGAGGGGTTTCTGCCCTGACCAGTAGTACCGGCCAGGCGGCGGCTGGTAGTACCGCCCAGGGGTTTTCCCAGGGCTGTTCGAGCGGTACTTCCGATCGAAGATCCGGTCCTATTTCCGATGAAGCCTATTTGGACTCTGTAAGACTTCTGTCTAACTTTTCCTATTTGTCGGAAATAGCGTCGGATCTTGGACCGGTAGTACCGGCCAGACCAGCTCATGCCCCCTTGAGCGGTAGTACCGCTCCCTCACCGGTAGTACCGGCCAGCTTCAGGGACCAGTAGTTCTGGGTCCGGTTCCGGTCATATTTCCGACGCTGGGCAGTGCGGGTCAGATAACCTTCTGCCTCGCACTGCCTATTTGGCGGAAATAAGGGCGGAATTTGGACCGGTATACTACCGGTCAGTCACCGGTAGTACCGATGGCGTTGGGCCAGGGCAAATTCTGCCCGTTTGAAGGGGTGCTATTTAAAGCCCCCTTCTTCCTCCTCCAACCTTATCTCTTTGTTCTCTCTCTCCACCATTTTCACAAGAGCTTGACTTTGCTAGATCTCTCTCCCTATCCACTGAAATCTCTTGATCTTTTGAGGATTGGGAGATGTGACCTAGATCTACACCTCCACCAAAGGACTTTTGATTTCCCCGACTCATCCTTCGTGGATTTCGTTTCTTGGGTTCTTGGAACCCTAGACGGTGTAGGGCATCCTCGAAGCTGGGGCATTTGTTGTAAAGCTCCGGGGTGTCGTTGAGGGCCTTCAATTGAGTTGTGAAGCCTCCCCTCAACCTCGTTGTAAAGGTTTTCGGTTGGCGCCTTCAAGGTCACCGGTTAGTGGATTGTGAGGCCACCTTTGTGGTGGTGCTCACCGGAGAAGAAGGTGAGGCCGTTGTGGCGCCCGGGAGACCTTGTGTGGCCCCGACACCTCTCCAACGTAGACGTAGCTTCCTTGGAAGTGAACTACAGGAATTACTTCTTCGTGTCCCCTTGCCGGTTCTTTCGCTCCGCTCCTTTACTTCTTGCATTTACTCTCTTGTCTTCGTTTGTGCTACTTGTCATTTAGGGTGTTCACGTAGTTTCATCTCTAGTGAACCTTACGTTGTGCTTAAGCCTTAAAAGTGGGATAAAAATATAAAAATTAGTAGTATCCTATTCACCCCCCCTCTAGTCGACCTAAGTTGGGCCTTTCAATTGGTATCAGAGCCTCGTCTCTTACTTCGGGCTTAACCGCCTAAGAGACTATGGCCGACAAAGAGGGAAGTGTGGGTGTAGCCCCCAAGAACTTGGCCTCCATGGATGACCTCAATCGTTTGGAGACATCCATGATGACCAAGTTTGAGGAAATGATGACTCTTTTGCAATCCCTTAAGCCTACCCCCATGCTAGAAACCCCTCATGATGCATCTCTTGAAGCCGAAGCCCCCTCCGCTCCCGTGCAAGTGGTTGCCCCCGGGGTGATTCCCGCGGCAGCCCCAAAACACTTGGGTCTAGGCTTTGTGGCTCAAACCACCAAGCTCCCAAGCGAGAGCCCCGAGGGGCTAGGTGACTCCTCCTCCAAAGTGGGAGTCAAGGATTACTCGGCGGTACCACCACAGTTCAAATATACGCCAGATCCTCCTATTCCCATGCCGCACATCATACCTCAAGGAGCACCTCCCATACTAGATACTTCTAACTTCGCCAATTGGCAATATCTAATGCAATCTCATATCTCCAGCTCCTCTATTGAATTGATGAGGATTGTGGAAGAAGGCTTCTCTCCATATGATGCTAAGAAGTTGACTCGTGCCGAGGTCGTGGACAAGCAACTCAATGCCACCTCCTTGGGTATGATTCAAAAGGCGTTGACCCCCAAGGACTTTGCTCACATTTGCCAATTCTCCACCGCCAAAGAAGCTTGGGATCATCTCACCGAGTTGTATATTGGAAATGCGAGTATTCAAAGCTCCAAGTTTGATAAAGCCAACAATGAGTCCGATGGCTTTGCAATGCAAGATGATGAGACACCCGAAGACATGTATCGTCGGCTCAAGGTTCTTTGTTGTACCTTGAGGGACCTTGGAGCTACCTATGTTGACGACAAGTTCATGAAGAGGAAGTTTGTTCAAGCTCTTCTTCCCTTCGAGGAACAAAAACTCAACTCTATCAAGGGGAGAAGCAACTACCATACCATGTCCTCTCAAGAGGTGCTGAGTGAAGTCATTGCCATGACCATTGCCAAGAAGAATGCGGAGTCAGCTCGTGCTCGTGCCTATGGGTCTCAAAAGCTGAACCTTGCCTTGAAAGCTCAAGTGGTGGAAGTTGATGAAGACGACAACTCAAGTGAGTGGTCTCAAGAGGACATCAAATATGCTTTCAATGAGCATTTGGCTCTAGCATCAAGGGCGTTTTGGAACAAACCGGGCATGAAGTCAAGGTCAAGGGACAACCCAAGATTTAACTCAACCATGAAGACTCCAAAGACTAGATCTTGTTACAATTGCAACAACAAGAGTCACTTTGTAGCTCAATGCCCCTTCGAGAATAGAGAAGACAATGGAGGTCGCCTCATTCGCAAGAACAAGCCAAGACCTCCTCGTTCTTTGAACAAGAACTTCCATAACAAGAACTCACGTAACAAGGAAAGGGCAATGGTGGTCCATGAAGAGTACTTTTCAGGCGATGATGATGATGTTGAGAATGAAGGTCAAGGTGGAGAGATCGTGGGGGTTGCCGCTATTGCTACTTCATCTACTACACGAGTGTCTCTCTTCGACTCCCCTAATGAGAACATCACCAACCGCAACCAAAAGTGTCTCATGGCTAAGGCCACCGAGGTAACTCCCACTTCCAAGTCCTCGCCAAATGAACTTCCCTTGCATGATCTAGATGATTTAGAGGTTAAGAAAGAGATGGTAAGCATGTGTGAATCCATGGAGCATCTAGATGATGATACTAGGATGTGCTTTGAAACACTTGTAAACCAACTTGACCTTGCTAGGGAAATGCTAGATGAGAAAGAGGAAGTTATTGACATGTTAGGTAAAAATGAGAGAGAGGCCGCCGATGAGATTGCCTCTCTATCCCAATCTCTCGAAGATGAACATAACATGAGAATAACTCTTGAGGAAAGTGTGGCTAAACTTGTTGATGACCATAATGCCTTTATATCACAACTTGTTAAAGAACAAGATCATGCTATTGCTTCATTGAATGTCCTTAAAAATGAAAAGGTTGAGTTTGGTGTTGGTCATGAATGCCTCAAGGATTTTGAGAAACTCAAGGAGGAACATCACGCCTTGGAGAGTAAATTCTCAAGTATCTTTGAGGCTCATAAGAAACTCCAAACGCAACTAAATATTGAACATTCAAAGTCTTCCGCTTCGCCTATTGTGCATTTGTCTTGTTCGTCTAACCCTTGTTGCAAGCATGAGGATCTTGTTAAGGAGAACAAGACATTGAAAGATCAACTTGCAAAAGGGCAAGCCACTATCAAGAGGAAGAACAAGAAAAGGAAGAAGAGCAAGAACCTTGCTCTAGTATCCTCTCATGATTCTATCTTTGTGCAAAGTGATAACTTTGCCGGGAAGAATAACCCTTCCTACATTCTTTGAAAATCTTTTGATGGTCATGTTTATGCTAAGTACATTGGAACATCTTACACTCATGATTATCATTAGAACATTTGGGTACCTAAGACCCTTGTGACTAACAAAAGGGGACCCATTGCAAAATGGGTACCTAAAACCAAAGCTTGATTTTCTTGTAGGACTTTGCTTCCGGAGGTGCAAAATGGGTCCTTGATAGTGGAGCTACAAGCCATATGACCGGAAGCAAGTCTATCATGTCGGAGATTAGGCCAAATTTTGCCAACACTTTAGTCTCCTATGGTGATAAAACAAGCTCTCAGGTATTGGGTTTTGGTAAGGTGGTAGTTGCCCCGGATGTATCCTTGGTAAATGTCATGCTTGTCAAAACCCTTGGCTACAATCTTCTTTCCGTTCGTGCTCTTGCTATCATGGGTCTTTCATATTTCTTTAGTGAGCATTTTGTGGTCCTCATGTGGAGCAATTCTCTCATGGTGGCTTTCGTTGGATACGTAGAGCATGACTTATATGTAGTGGATTTCTCCGGAAAGCCATCTAGACATGCTATATGTCTCTATGCGAAAGCCGACGTGGGCTGGTTGTGGCATCGCCGCCTAGCCCATGTTAACATGAAGGCTTTGCAAAGTCTCTACACGGGGGACCACGTCCTTGGACTAAAAGACATTTCCTTTGCCAAAGATCGTGTGTGAAGGGCATGTATAGAAGGGAAGATGCATGAGAAGCCCCACAAGATTCTCAATCAAATCACCACTGAGCGGTGCCTGGAGCTTCTTCACATGGATCTCTTTGGGCCTCCATCTCATGATAGTCTTGGTGGGAGGAAGTATTGTTTGGTGATTGTTGAAGACTTTTCACGTTACACTTGGGTCTACTTCTTCAAGTTCAAGAGTGAGACTCAACAAACCGTCATCGACTTTGCAAATCAAGTGCAACGGAAACTCAATTCCACCATCCTCACCATTAGAAGTGACAATGGCACCGAATTCAAGAACTACACTTTGGATGAGTTTCTTAGTGATGAGGGGATCAAACATCAATACTCTACCCCTATACCCCTCAACAAAATGGTGTTGCCGAAAGGAAGAACCGTACCTTGATGGATGCGGCCCGGACCATGATGGCGGAATTCAAGTCGCCATATAACTTTTGGGCCGAAGCAATTTCTACCGCTTGTCATGCAACCAATCGCCTCTATTTATGCAAGAAGAAGAACAAGACTCCATATGAGCTTTTCACTGGTCACAAGCCAAATGTCAAGTACTTCCAGGTGTTTGGTTGTAGATGCTTCCTCCTCAAGAAAGGTGTCCGCTTGTCAAAGTTTGAATCTAGGGCTCAAGAAGGGATCTTTGTTGGGTACTCAAATCAGTCCCATTCCTATCGAGTTTACAACAAAGCAACGGGAAGGGTTGAAGAATCTAGCAATGTCGAGTTTGATGAAGATCATGAGTCTCTTGTGCGGCAAGATGGTATTCGTGATCCAAGTGATGAAATTCCTCCCCAAGCCATAAGAAGAATGGCTGTGGGTTTCTTCCACCCCATTGAGGATCCCCTTGTAGCCGAAGGAGAAGGACCAAGCTCCACTCAAGCAGAGCCTTCACTCTCACAAGACCTTCTTGCACCTCAAGGTCAACTTAATGCTTCTCAAGCTTCGACAAGCTCCTCTCAAGATCTTCATGCTCATGACTCTTCAAGTCCAAGTCTACCTCAAGTTGATCAAGCTCCTCCCCTCCAAGTTGTTGAAGCTCCTCATGTCAATGACTCTCAAGGTCAAGTTGAAGATTGTCAAGTTAACAATGACCAAGGCCAAGCAAGTGTCTCTCCGCCAAATGATGATGTCTCTCCCTCGGTTGATGTTGATGAAGATAGCGATCAAGTTCATGCATATTGTCAAGGAGGGCTCTCGAATCGTGGTGATGATCAAGTGGTTTCTCAAGAATCTCATCTTGAGACCCAAGCTCGTCGTCAAGCATACCGCCTCGCCAAGCTCATCAAAGATGGACATATCCTTGATAATGTTTATGGAGACTTCAATAGGGGCTCCACTACTAGGAGACAACTAACCTCTTTTAGTTCTCATCATGCGTTTATTTCTCATGTTGAGCCCCAAAAGGTCTTCGAAGCTCTTGAAGATGATGATTGGCTCGATGCTATGAATGAAGAACTCCACAACTTCAAGAGGAACAAGGTGTGGACTCTTGTGAAAAGACCCAAAGATTGTCAAAATGTGATTGGGACCAAGTGGATCTTCAAGAACAAGAAGGATGCAAATGGTATAGTCGTCCGCAACAAAGCAAGGTTAGTTGCCCAAGGATACTCTCAAGTTGAGGGCATAGACTATGGTGAAACTTATGCTCCCGTTGCTCATCTAGAATCCATTCGCATGCTTCTTGCCTATGCTACCCATCATAATTTCAAGTTGCAACAAATGGATGTCAAGAGTGCTTTTCTTAATGGTCCTTTAAAAGAATTGGTGTATGTCAAGCAACCTCCGGGCTTTGAGGACCCCCTCTTCTCGGACCATGTCTACAAACTCGATAAGGCACTATATGGTCTCAAGCAAGCCCCTTGTGCTTGGTATGAGTGCCTTAGAGAGCTCTTGTTAGACCGTGGTTTCGAAGTAGGCCTCATTGATCCCACTCTTTTTACTAAGAAAGTTGGAGGAAACTTGTTCATTTGCCAAATCTATGTTGATGACATTATTTTTGGGTCTAATAACAAAGCTTTCAATGAGGATTTTGCTAAGCTCATGACCGACCGCTTTGAGATGTCTATGATGGGGGAGTTGGAATTCTTTCTTGGCTTTGAAGTCAAACAATTGAGGAAAGGGACTTTCATCAACCAAGCCAAATATGCCCAAGATATGCTCAAGAAGTTCAACCTTGATCAAGTAAATAGAGTCAAAACTCCCATGCCCACAAAGGTTAATCTTGATCTTGATCCCAAGGGTAAGGATGTGGATCAAAAGCTTTACCGCTCGATGATTGGTTCTCTACTCTATCTTTGTGCTTCTCGACCGGATATTATGTTCAGTGTGGGTATGTGTGCAAGATTTCAAGCCGCGCCAAAGGAAAGCCACATGGTGGCGGTCAAGAGAATCTTTCGAAATTTGGTTCATACCCCTAACTTTGGGCTGTGGTACTGTAACATCCCAAATTTTTCTTTAAACATCTTCATCATAGCATTCAAATCATCATGGCATGTACTAATTTGCATTAGATTTGTCCTCCAAAAATTTGGTGAAATTTAGAGGCTTTTTGGAGCACTTATGCTAAATTCAAAGAAAACTAGAAAATAAATTCAAAAAGAAAAAGAAAAGGAGGGAAAGGATTTTCGAACCGCAGCAGCAGTTCTAGCCTTTTTGGCCCAAACCGGCCCAGCTAGCCCACCCGGCATCCCTCTCCCCCTCTCTGTTTTTCCGCACCCCCTCAACTCACCCCCACTCACTTACCGCTGGGCCCCGCGCCACGTCAACTCCACCTCAGCGTCTTCCACGCGAACGGCCGGCGCCCCCTCCACCTCCTCTGCCGTTTCCATTGCCGAGTGATTGCGAGCATTTCCGCGAGTAATTTGCCACCGCTTCGGCCCCTTCTTAATCCCCTCCTTATCCCTGGCTGATTCCCCCAGACACAGCCCCTGGAGAGCCCCCAGGCTCCCTAATTTCCACCTCACACCGCCGCCGACCGAAGCACCTCCGGCGAGAATTCCGGTGAGCCCCGACCACGTCGTGCCCTCTTCTCTGCTCTGTAATGCTTGCGGTGACCTAGCGCACGTTTTAACCTCGGCCACGTGCCTTCTTTTGCACCAGATCGACGACGCGATTCAACTCCGGCGAACCCCTCTTCCGCCGCCATCCATTGCTTTCTCCGGTGAGGTTAAGGTTCCCGCCGCCCCCTTTTGGTCTTTGCTAGGTTGTACAGATCCTTGCCCATCTTGCTGACCCCTTTGCTGTCTGGTTCGAGCCCCAGGTCGCTGTCTCCGACACCGAGCCGCGAGCTCCGCCGTCTGCGCAACTCCGGCGAGGGATCCAGGCCAAGCCAGAGCACCCCCCGCACCACAGTGACCTCCATCGAGACTGCCACGACCTCCTCGACCTCTGGTACGTGTCCACGGTCTCCTAGCCCTTGTAGAATCGCCAGAACCTCATCGGCCGACGCTCCGCCATCGCGCGCAGCCGGTCAGTGCCGCCCATCTCCGGCCAGGTCGCTAGGGACCGTTAGATCTTGTGTCTGCGGCTAGGATTAGATCGTGGACGAACCGGTACGGGCTAATCTGATCCGTCTGTCATCATTTAAGATCCAACGGCCCACAGCGGTCGATCCGACCGAACCGGTACGGGCCAATTAGATTGCGCCACGTCGTCCAAGATTATCTGTTTAAATAGAAATTAGACAGATTTTGTATTAAACTTAGAAAATCCATAACTTTTGTTCCACAATTCAGAAAAATGCAAATTTGGTGTCTATGGATTCAGAAAAATAAGAACTTTATTATAGAAGCCTTGTTTCACACTTTTGCCTCTAAAAAAATGGAATTATAGGAAGAACCTTTTTAGGATTATTTTGCTCATAAAAATTGTTCTATAAATTGTTTTGGGGTATTTCTTATGCATTTAGATGAGGTATTTTACCCTCTGTACTATAGACTCTGTAAATTATAGAGTTGTGATCATATCATTGCATTTTGCATGCATTCATATTTTGTAATGTTTTATTGATTGAATTATTGTTGTTGTATTGAACTTGTGTAGATGGTGTGGATTGTGAAGTTTGTTGCTGTGAGGATTGTACCTATTCCCCTAGCTACCAAGGCAAGTGATATTTTATCTCATGTCCTATTATTTTCACTATTGCACTAGTGCTATTTTGGTAGATCTTAGCATGATAGGATTATTTACATGTTACTATGCTATGCTACCCTATAGACTATATCTTGGTAGTATCTCCTAGTTGAAAGACTTCGCATGCTAGAGTGCTTAGCCATGCTATTAGAATTCGTGGGTGGAATACACATATAAGATAGTATGGAAAGATATTATTTTGTTTGACTAAGAAAAACAACTAATATTAATGAAACACCTGGGTGGAATGGGACTTGCTTGGATTATGTGGAGTGGTTACTCAGGGGCCATGTCTATGGTCAGCTGGTGTATCACACTTGTGGATGGCCACCCAGGAAGAAAGAGATTGGAGACATTCTTTTCATGAAGCTTCCAGTGCAGCCACATGGCATATGGGCTATGCCTTGACCAACTAAGTTGCAAGAACTCAGCCAGACGGACAGAAGGTGGTAGATGTGGTAGGATGGAACGCGTCCGTGGTGGTCTGAGGGATTGCTTCTGAAAGGTCTTGTCTCGATGCATGTCGAGTCTTGTGGGGAAAGTGCACCACCTCTCGAGAGGGTAAAACTAAGTACTTAGCCGTGTCCCCGGTTATCGACAACTTCTGAGCCTCAAGACAGTGAAGCAGTTCAATAATCTCCTCATGGGTAGTTCAGTGATGTTATCATTGGTACCTTAGTGTTTGAATGAGAAAACTTACTCTTCAAAAACTATAAGTAAAACTAGCTTTTAGCAAAGCCAGCCATAACCCTACTTAACCATATATTCATGTAGTTGTTGGATTATACTAAGTATCTATGGTATCACTTGCCAATACAATTCCAAATGTATTGACCCTTGTGGCTGTAACTTATTATGTTGCAGGATACTCTGATGATGAGTAGGGTTGTGGGTCTACACTCGACATGCTTGCCTGTGGCACATGAAGACTAAAGACTCTATTATTATTATGTTATGTAATGTGAAATTTAAGTGTCTTAGCCTTGGGCTAAGTGAGTTGTAAGAACCATTATATTCCTGGATATGCGATGTAATAATGACCTTTGTTTCTATGTACATCATCTTAAACTGTGGGTGCTAGCATTTTCGATCCAGGGACTAGCACTGCAATCACAGGGATCTTACCTTATTATGGTGAGATCTTACAGGTACCCAAAGGGGGCCAACTTTGATCTCATTGGTTACACTGATTCGGATTGGGCAGGAGATAAAGTGGAGAGAAAGTCTACTTCCGGTGCTTGTCAATTTCTTGGGAGGTCCTTGGTGTGTTGGTCCTCGAAGAAGCAAAATTGCGTGTCTTTGTCCACTACCGAAGCTGAGTACATCTCCCCCGCGAGTTGTTGTGCTCAATTACTATGGATGAAGCAAACCTTGAAGGATCTTGGACTCTCTTTTGACAAGGTGCCACTTTTGTGTGACAATGAGAGTGCTATGTCTATTGCTCACAACCCAATTCAACACAACAAGACCAAGCACATTGAGATTCGTCATCATTTCATTCGGGATCATGTTGCTAGAGGAGACATTTCTTTGGAGTATGTTCCTACCAAGGCCAATCTTGCGGATCTTTTCACGAAGCCACTTGATGAAGCAAGGTTCTGAGAGTTGAGGCATGAACTAAATATCATTGATTCAAGCAACGTGGCTCAAGTATCTTGCGCACATACCCGGGTCTCAAAGGATATCTTGTTTGGAGGTACGCATGGTTTTAGGGGGAGTGTGGTTCCTCCAATGAACCATCACTCCTCCTATTATGCACACATTAATGTATTCATTCTCTATGGTCTCTCAAGGAGACAATTTGAGCTTAAATGATGAGTTTTGGTAATGAACCCAAGATACATCTTTGTGGTTTCAAGCCAAGTATACTCATATATGGTGGCCTAGGCCATCGACTTTCTGCTTTTTGACTCGCAGTCGTTGGTTTGAGTTTATTCTTTCGGGTGGTTCTGGTTCTTTTCAGTTTTTGCTCAAGGTCGTTTTCCTTGCCAATTATAATCTGGAGTTTGCTTTCTGGGAATCGTCGGTAGTTCTGGTCTGAACCGGTACTACCGGTCAGGGCTAAATTTTCTCTCAGAAATTCCGCCTTGATCGGTAGTATCTTCTCCCAGAACTACCAGTGTCGTCGGTAGTTCCGGCCTCTGGCCGGTACTACCAGTGAAAGGGGCCCCCTTTAAGTCACGGGCCAAGGGGGGCACGGGGTCATCTTCCCCACTTGCCTCCCCTTGACCCCATCTCAACACCCCTAGTTCTCAAGGAGCACTCCACGGTGACGCCGCCGGCCACACCGATTCCAGTCGTCCCTCATCAGATTGGCTCTGTGGGATTCTTCCCATCCTCGATTCCCCGCCATGGACCCTGGTATTTGCTCCTCTCGTGCTCCAATCATGGATATCTAGTCACTTTTGGGCTTGAGTAGGACATGCCATGTTTAGGGCCCTTCTGTGGCTAGAACTTCAATGGGGAGTCTTGGTAGGGATAGGATTCTACTTTAGATTGTTTTGCCTCAGTACATAGTCTAGATGTCATCGATTTGTGCATCGAGTTTCATCGAATCTGGGATTTGGACCCAATTTTGAACTGCCCTGTTCGTGCCCTGACCGGTACTACCGGTGTGGATTCGCCAGTACTACCGGCGTGGTCCTCTCACCGGTACTACCGGTGAGGCAGAGGTAATACCGCCCAGGGGCAGGGCATGACCGGAACTTTCGGTGCATCCCATGCGACCGGTAGTTCCGGCCGCTAGGCGGAACTTCCGATGCACCAATTTCTGATATATGTCTCTGTACCGTGTCAATTCAGTCTAGTTGCTTTCGTTTTTCTTCGACCTTGTGCACTTATTCTCTAGTTCCTCCCTTCTATTTGCTTTTCTCTCAGGGCAAGGGGGTTCCCGTGGCAGATCCAAGCGGTCTTTTTCTCCCTCTCGTGGACCATCAGAGATTGATGAGGATGATCTTGAGGTTGTGCACCCTCCTAGTCAGACTGCTCGTCAGAGGGCTGCAGCTGAGCGTCGTGCTGCTGCTGCGGAAGGCAAGAGGCCTGTTCTGGCAAGTCAAAAGAAGACCACCTCTGGACTGGATTCTAGCAAGAAGAAGATTTCCTCTTGGCCGCAGCTTGCCTATGAGGAGTTTCGCAAGATTGATCCCTATGTTGTTCCTCGTGATCGCCTAGCTCAGGATCCTTTCTTCCACACCGTGCGTCAACAGGAGATCTATTCTAAGGTTTATGCTACTAAGAAGAAGAATGTGTGTGCTCCTCAGAAGCACATCAACATTGCAAAGATGGAGAGCAACCCTGAATACTTTGGTGAAGCTCTTGATATGTGCAGGAGGTTTGGGCTCATCAAGTTGATGCAACACCGTGAGAACTTTGATGAGAGGGCCATTGCTCAGTTTTACTCCACTCTCTACTTTGATACTGACCCTGATGATCGAACCATGAAGTGGATGACCCAAAACCTCTATCTGTCTGCTAAGTGGTCTGAGTTTGCCGCCCTTCTTGGCTACCCTATTCAGGAAGGTGGCCGTCGTGCCATTGGGTGGTGGGTGCATAGGGGGAAGGTCTCCGAGCCGGAAGTTCTTGAGCCTCTTTACATTGAGGGTCACGGCGTTGCTGGAAACGTTGCCCATCTCCTTCCCACCTATGACATCATGCGCAAGGTCTATCAGAACACCATTGCTCCCAAGGCAGGTAACTTTGATCGGCTTCACGCCTTCCAGATTGATCTCATGTTTCAGACTTACCGCCACAGAAACTCTCATGAGCCTCTTGATGTTATGGATTACATATTTGAAGAAATCTGGTCCGCTATGATTGAGAAGAGGTCTTGTCCATATGCTCCTTACATCCAGACTCTTATCAATGCCAAGTGGAGGGTGGCAACTAGCTCCCACTACCCTCAGGATGTTCTCACTATTCATGAGGAGAAGACTCTCCGTGTGATGAAGCACAAGCCACCTCGCTCTCAGGCTGAAGAGGACGATGTTGCTGGTAGGACTGCTTCGGATGCTAGTGATGGGGACCGTGCTGAGGCTTCTCCTCCACCCCGACTTGTGAGGCAACCCTCTTGGGCTAAAAAGCTGCTGAAGAAGGTGAAGAAGACCTTCTGCTTCCTTCATGACCATGAGTATCAGTCCTATGTTGCTCAGAGGCATAGTGTTCGCTGGGAGAAGGCCATAATGAGGAAGCTTGATATTCCTGTGTCACCTGAGTCTAGCTCCGTCACCGCGCCCAAGGATGAGTGGATCAACACGCATTGCAAATGGACTGATAGTGATGACGAGCCAGAGATCTCCAGTCAGTTCCCGCCCGCTTGGAACAATGCCTCTTGGGACCCCGATCCGCCTCCTCCGTTCGTTGGTGGGTGGGGCGCGTAGTTTGGCTTCTTTGTCCCTTTTTGGCGTCTTGATGCCAAAGGGGGAGAAAGTGCTCCGTTAGAATCTCAGGATTGGCATGGGTTGTGTCACGAGCTCGCTTTTTCTTTGATCTTTTTATGCTCGTGCACACTTTATTCCGTTTTGTAATGGTTGTGGACCTCCGTTATTGTTTGTGGACCTCTTGTATGGTTGCTACCTTGTTGGTGAATCTATGTGGTAAGGTATCTCTGTGGTATTCTCCTAAGGTTTTGTGGTGGACTATTCTTGATTGTCAAATCTTTGTCTCACCACAATTGTGTTGGTGCAAGGTATGAGCTCCACTCTTTTCTCGGTTGGGAGAGCTCTCTCCCATGCTTCAGGGGGAGCCTCTCTCACCTCTAGTTGTATTGCCTCTTTGTGCAAATCTTGTGGGGTTGTCATCAAACACCAAAAAGGGGGAGATTGAAAGGATTATTTTTTTCTCCTTATGTTTTTTTGTGTTGATGACAACTCCTTTTGTGGTTTAACCGTTTGTTCGAGTTTCAGGTTTTATCTTCGGACGTGTTCGTGGATGTTGTCTCTCAAGGAAGAGCTTGCAGTCGATAGCTTTTATTTTTCACTTTCTCTTGTTTACATTTTAGGCTACCGTACTATTAAGAGGGAGTCCATCTAGGAAGGTTGTGGGAAATCAATATTTCATGCACAGACCATATATGCACCTCCACAGCCATCCCAGTTTTCGAACGAGAGAGTGTTTTCTGAGCTATTGGAGGGGTTTCTGCCCTGACCGGTAGTACTGGCCAGGCGGTGGTAGTACCGCCCAGGGGTTTTCCCAGGGTTGTTCGAGCGGTACTTCCGATCGAAGATCCGGTCCTATTTCCGATGAAGCCTATTTGGGTTCTGTAAGACTTCTGTCTAACTTTGCCTATTTGTCGGAAATAGCGTCGGATCTTGGACCGGTAGTACCAGCCAGACCAGCTCATGCCCCCTTGAGCGGTAGTACCGCTCCCTCACCGGTAGTACCGGCCAGCTTCGGGGACCGGTAGTTCCGGGTCCGGTTCCGGTCATATTTCCGACGCTGGGCAGTGCGGGTCAGATAACCTTTTGCCTCGCACTGCCTATTTGGCGGAAATAAGGGCGGAATTTGGACCGGTACTACCGGCCAGCCCTTTTGGGTCCACCGATAGTCGTTTGACCGTTACGTGGCCTGGGCTGGACCGGTGGTGGCTCGCTCGCCGGTACTACCGGTCAGTCACCGGTAGTACCGACGGCGTCGGGCCAGGGCAAATTCTGCCTGTTTGAAGGGGTGCTATTTAAAGCCCCCTTCTTCCTCCTCCAACCTTATCTCTTTGTTCTCTCTCTCCACCATTTTCACAAGAGCTTGACTTTGCTAGATCTCTCTCCCTACCCACTCAAATCTCTTGATCTTTTGAGGATTGGGAGAGGTGACCTAGATCTACACCTCCACCAAAGGAATTTTGATTTCCCCCACTCATCCTTCGTGGATTTCGTTTCTTGGGTTCTTGGAACCCTAGACGGTGTAGGGCATCCTCGGAGCTGGGGCATTTGTTGTAAAGCTCCGGGGTGTCGTTGAGGGCCTTCAATTGAGTTGTGAAGCCTCCCCTCAACCTCGTTGTAAAGGTTTTCGGTTGGCGCCTTCAAGGTCACAGGTTAGTGGATTATGAGGCCACCTTTGTGGTGGTGCTCACCGGAGAAGAAGGTGAGGCCTTTTTGGCGCTCGGGAGACCTTGAGTGGCCCCGACACCTCTCCAACGTAGACGTAGCTTCCTTGGAAGTGAACTACGGGAATTACTTCTTCGTGTCCCCTTGCCGGTTCTTTCGCTCCGCTCCTTTACTTCTTGCATTTACTCTCTTGTCTTCCTTTGTGCTACTTATCATTTAGGGTGTTCACGTAGTTGCATCTCTAGTGAACCTTACGTTGTGCTTAAGCCTTAAAAGTGGGATAAAAATATAAAAGTTGGTAGTTTCCTATTCACCCCCCTCTAGTCGACCTAAGTTGGGCCTTTCAACCCCTTTATATAGGCGGAGGAGGTGTGCCCTCCCCATTGGGTTAGCCATGTGGGACTAATACTAAAAGAAAAAGGCAGCAGATTTTCGAACTTCCAAATGGGATGTATCTACTCAGCCCAAATTGCAAAATAGAAAATAAACAGAAAAAGGAAAAAGGGGAGCAGCAGGGGCTGGCCGGGTGGGCCTTGGCGCGGCCCACCCCACGCCAAGCACTCCCGCCGCGGCGGCCTAGAAAGGGGGAGCCCCGGGTGGGCCGGCGCCCGCCCCCCGCGGCCCAGTTCCCCGCCCCTGGCGCCAGCTCCCCGCGCGCCCTTGTGGGCCGGGTCAAGCAGGCCCAGGCGGCTGCGGTCCGCCTCGCGCGTCGCGCTTTATCTGCCGCTCGCTGGCGAGCGTGCCCTCGCTATTTGCCGCCTAGTGCGGCGGCTATAATCCGCCGCCCACTTGGGCTGGCTGTTTTTCTTTTTCCCTTTTATTTTTTCTGCATCTTTTATTCTAGACTATTTCCCTCCGGGATTTAGCCTAATATAAAATTTGCCTTTATAAATCTTAATCTAAATATTATTTATAATATCTTAATTCACAATTAACATATAATAAATATATATATTTAAATTCCCATTTATCCAAAAACACTTTTCAGGGCTTTTCCTTTATTCTTTCTCCGAACAACTTCGGATCTCTCCGTGGAACGATTCTGGCTTTCTCTCTTTCTCTACTGTGATTCCATCTTACGAATGATCGCTCTCATCGTACCCTTAAGTGTATCCTCTCATGGCTCGGGAATGCTCTAGACATGATCTGTATCAATGATCAATAGAGGGACCAGGGATGTCCATGTGACCCCTATGCATTCCTGATGACAATGTCGTTTGAACTGTCTAAATATAGCATCCTCTTACCTTTGTTTCTCGATACAACTTGTCCGAGATCCGATCATTGGTATCTCATACCTTGTTCAATCTTGTTCACAACAAGTTCTGTTTTCTTGTTACCGTGATATTACATCCCCGTGACCTAGTCACATGTTGCAACATTTATAGATGTAATCTCACCAAGTCGGCCGTATGTATCTTTACCCGTCATGTGGGTGAACAAATCCCGGTCTTGTAGTCACATGTCATCTACTATTCCTTCAGAATACCCAACGTACACCTTTATGACCACAGTATTACCAGATGACGGTTCATGCAGTCTAAGCAGCCTAGGGAAACAGTGAGTAATATGAGCTCACGGTCTAAGGGAAGGAGTCTAGGTATAGCTGTTGCAACAATGAACTATATGACTTGATCGTGTTGCAATCCTTCGAGGAATGTCCAATCACATCATTCTCCAATGATATGATCTCGTTGTCAGTCGGCATAAATGCCCATGATCTTGAAACCCAGATCATCTTCGTGACCAACGAACTAGTATGAATAGAGGCTACTAGGGACTTGGTTGTTTCATACCACACCTGTACCAATGTTTCTACTTGGCACAATTATAGCACAATATGAAACTATTATAAACTAATTGAGATATGACAATAAAAACCTATTTATTATTTGCCTCTAGGGCATATCTCCTTCAGTCTCCCACTTGCACTAGAGTACAAATAACCTAGCTCGCATTTTACTCATATAAACCATATACCATATGCGTTTACAGATCATGCATGCTCATGGGAAACATCATGTCCATGTTCTGTTTTACCAGATCATTATGTCTTTTGCAAATCATTAATGTCTTCCTAATTTTGACATTCACACCATTATCTTATAATGGGTCGAAGTATTTGTTTGGCGACAAAGTGAGACTTTGTTTCTAGTGTTTATGATGACGGTCGTTTTCACTGTTGTCATCTAAACTTTGAAACACACTATGCTATCCTTTGTGTATATACTATAGTCATGGCAGCAGAACGAGGCCGGATTCCAGGAGCTTACAGTGACGTTAGATCAACCTCGAGGGCTTTCTCATGGGCACTGGGCCCTAGGACACATCATTCTACGTTAAAAGCAAACTAGCCCCGCCATAACATTATACATCACATCAGATGGAGCTTTTATACTTATATATCTATGTAGATCCTAGCGCATGAAATGCAACTATGCCACTTACATTGCTTCTTGTCATTTATGTTCAAACTTAATTTTGGTTAAGTGATCAACTCAGGAATCACTTAAAGACACGTTCTTACAGTTAAGACTTTGTCCGACCAACCAGAAATTCGGGCCATATTACGTCGAGTATACAACATGATTTTATGGAAGAACCTATGACTGAGGCATAGGAGATGCAATGCATCTCTTTCTTTCAACCATAGTTGCAACACTCAATGCTTCATACAGTGAGAACTTCTTTCTTACTTTGTTCCATTCTGAGCTACTTCAGAATCTTGCTTAAGACTTTCTAAACATCTTTCAGAAACAAGTCCAGGAAGCATTCAACATTCAGTGCTTATTAAATGTACTGATCTATCTCGATAGATCTTTTGTTTAATAACTTCAACTTCATCCTAACTTAAATACTATTAACACCAATCACATCATTCACATATGTCGTCCACATATCACAGAATGATTTCACGCTCCCACTCAAATATGACATTCATGTTTGAGATCTAGGGATTTCACTTAGCTCCCACTCAAAATATGTTAGCTACATATTATGAATTAGCCAAGCTAATTTGCTCCCACTCAAATCTAGGTCCTCTCGATAATCTTGGACATTCCAAAATTCTTTGATCATCATCAAATCGAGACTTCCACTAACGAGATTTCAATGACCATTCATTTCTCATACTTAGGTCCATCACGCTTCTTTGTAATTCGTAGGTATGTCTTGTTCAAAGCATGACAAGTGAATCAACTATAATTCCACAAACTTGTAGAATTTACAGTTGAATCCTACTTTCTTTAGTAAAAGTATTCACTGAAACTTTATGATCATTATCATTAGTTTCTCCTCTATTTGTAGAGTTTGGTTTCACGAAACAAATTCCACTTCGCCACTCAACAATTCGGAGGCAAGGTCAAATACCTTGTTTTGATCTTTTACTTTCTTCCACCTGTATCTTCATCAAGACACATCAACTTGGGACAACAATAGGTTTGCCCCTTATTGTGGAAGATGCATTCATATCTTCCTAAGAATGCTCTACAAAGACTTGTTTATTCGCCACGACTTTGACTTATCGAAATCTCTAGAAACTCGAACTTGCCATAATACTTATGGTGTTGTTTCCACGAATCTTTAGATGTTCCTTTGTATTTCAGGTGAGTGTTTGCTTATTTTTGATCTAACTCTAAATGACAACTATAACCCCGATAAGAGATAATATGATATCATATGTATCTAATACAAAATGTTTATGATGTTTAGATATTTCAACAAAGTTTGAATTCATCCAATTATCATAATTTGTGAAACATCTTTCACAAGTCCCTTTTATGCTAAACTTAACTTGAATACTTTAGTCTGTCAATCAAGTCGAAGAGAATTTGTATTCTTGTTAATTTCACTATCCTCCTTTAGTTATGAACTCATTTGAACAATTCAAATCATTTCAAACTTCATGTTTCATTAAGTAAATACACTTATTCACTTAAGTCCACAATTAACTAATGATTTCCACTACTTGTTGAAAATATGATACATCATTATGTATAAGATTCAACATTTCTTCGCATATCATCGTTTTACCAAAATGCGGAGTTTTAGTCATTCTGCCCAAGAGGCATGGTTTTTGCAAAGTCTCTAGATTAAGCATCTAGGACCCTGATCTTTCATAAAGAACCTGCAATAACCAAAATGACTTAAACTATGGTGTCATTTCATTATTAAACTTTGGATTTTTTTTAGCATTCCAATCCTTTATAAATGTTTAAACTATTATCATTAACATAGTGATGAGAATAACTTATTTATCATCATAATGTGACCATAAGGTATTGTTCATAAGAATAGTACAAACTGGTTTGTAACTTGTTCATATGAATAATCGTCTCGCCAAAAGCAAGACACACAAACTAGGATTACAAATCTATATTCAAGTTCACTAATCCAAATGATAAATTTTGAGGAAAGATGTGATGTCGGCCATCAACTGTTTTGCTTACCGTCATCAAGTCACATTGCCTCAAAACCAACAATTCTCAAGCAGATCATCCTGTTTTTACAAAACGAGACAAGCATCAAATACTTTGCAAACTGCAATGAGTTTTGTAAGGACCACATTTATAATTTTGTATATCTAACATATACCTCTTTCATCCATGACCTCCTTTTGCAATCAAGCCCTTCTAAGAGTTCTTAACTCTAATGCAAGATCTCTAAGTGTTTTTCCAAGCAATCCGGAGTCATCGAATCATCTCCTAATGGTTATTGTATCAAGAAGAGAAGATCACCTTTTACGAGGATAACCCTCAGGCGTGGGTATTAATCTATGAAGTTGGACCCTTTCGCTAAGTTCCAAATAAAGCAATATATTCCCATGGTCACAAAGGACCTCAATGGGATAGGCTAAGATCTACTAAGATATTTGCAAATATACATCTAGACTAAGTTTATAATTAGAGATCAATTTATAATTGGTCTCCACTAAAATTCTCATCCCCTGGACAACTTTAGTGATCGCATGATCCCTATCCTCTGCACCTCCCCCGTGTTACACATCCATCAATGCATTATCAAAGGTAGACATTCACTAATGCCAATCACATCAGCCATGTGACTCATGCTCGATCTTTCGATCTCTTGTGTTCCAAGGCCACGCTTCTGTGGCGTGCTAGGCTCGCCAAATCTAACTTGTGTGTATTCATTGTGCAACATGGCTTACACCCACTATATGCGAACGTAGATATGTCTGACACCCAGGCCTATAAACCTGGATCGCCTCATACCAAAGAACTTTCTTGGTGGTGCACACACAAGGGGAACACAGAACATTGGAATTCAATAGGGATTATCTTATTTGCTACCGTTGAGTATCTAAATACTAGCACACAATAAGATGTAAAAACTAGTATCAACATCATATGTACAATGTGATATGATATGGTCTTTCTTCTTGCGCCTTGATCTCCATCGAGCGCTCCGGCATGATCTCCATCTTGCCCTTGCTTTGACGCCAAGTCCATGACGCCTCCACCAGGTCGTTCATCGGAACGATGACTATTACTACACTACTTAGTAATAGAAAAGTAAACTACTTTACCCTCGTATCAACCAATGCCATATCATAATCACATGCCCCGTGCAAAATAAAGTTAGACGCCTCTACTTTATCTATTGCAAGTTTTACGTGGTTGTTAGGGCTTTCGCACTAGAACCGTTTCTGAACTACGAACTTTCCAACCACAACATGGATCCGGCAGTTGTCTCTATTACACCCTTTTTGGGGCCCTCCGTTGTAAATGTTATATCAACTATCGAATGAGAGACAGACACCCGCTAGCCACTTATATGGTACAAGCCGTATTTCGAGCGTGGAACCAGTCTCGCGTATGAATACACATAAGGTCGGTCCGGGCCGCTTCATCAAACAATACCGCGATATAAACAAGTACACGTTAGAGGGTAACAACTAAGGGATCAATGCCCGCACAAAACTTTGTGTGTACTGGCCGTACAGCACTCCTACGCATAGATTGGCTCTGATACCACTGTAGGGGATCGGTGCAGAAAACAAAAAAATTCCTACATTGAACCCCAGAAACTTGCCTAGGATCTATCTATGTAGTAATGCAGTAACGGCTGATGCGTAGAGAATACATACCCTTGTAGACCGTACGCGGTTAACATTCCGCGGGGAACGTGGTTGATGTAGTCGTACTCGTAGCCGACCTCAAGGTCACGAAGCTCCTCGCAGGTCACCCCTTGCTCCTTCTTGATCTTCATCATTTTCATCGTGCAACAGCTCCGGCTCATGACATTTAAGCGCCCCAAGTGTTGCGCCTCGTGTCTTCGTACACATCCGGTGCATGATGAGACCTCCGGCTCCCCGATCCCGCCGGGAGTGCGGAAGTTGATATCCGGCTAGGAATCCCTGCAGCGCAACGGCGTACTACAAGTGTGCCTCGATCGCACAGCCCAGACTTGGGGTCATGGTCACAAGGTGTAGAGAGAGGGAGGAAGAAAGTCAACCAAAGGACTTCTCTAGTTGTGTATTTGGTGTGTTTAATCCCACCCATGGGCACCCCCTTTATATAGGCGGAGGGGGTGTGCCCTTCCCATTGGGTTAGCCATGTGGGACTAATACTAAAAGAAAAAGGCAGCAGCTTTTTGGACTGCCAAATGGCCTGTATCTACTCAGCCCAAATAGCAAAATAGAAAATAAACAGAAAAAGGAAAAAGGGAAGTAGGAGGGGCTGGCCGGGTGGGCCTTGGCACGGCCCACCCCGCGCCCAGCACTCCTGCCACGGCGGCCTGGAAAGGGGGAGCCTCGGGTGGGCCGGCGCCCGCCCCCCGCGGCCCAGCTCCTCGCGCGCCCTTGTGGGCCGGGTCGAGCAGGCCCTGGCGGCTGGCGGCTGCGGCCCACCCCGCGTGGCGTGCTTTATCTGCCGCTCGCTGGTGAGCGTGCCCTGGCTATTTGCCGCCTAGTGCGGCGGCTGTTATCCGCCGCCCACTTGGGCTGGTTGTTTTTCTTTTTCCCTTTTATTTTTTCTGCTTCTTTTATTCTAGACTATTTCCCTCCGAGATTTAGCCTAATATAAAAGTTGCCTTTATAAATCTTAATCTAAATATTATTTATAATATATTAATTCACAATTAACATATAATAAATATATATATTTAAATTCCCATTTATCCGAAAACACTTTTCAGGGCTTTTCCTTTATTCTTTCTCCAAACAACTTCGGATCTCTCCATGGAACGATTCCGACTTTCTCTCTTTCTCTACTGTAATTCCATCTTACGAATGATCGCTCTCATTGTACCCTTAAGTGTATCCTCTCACGGCTTGGGAATGCTCTAGACATGATCTGTATCAATGATCAACAGAGGGACCAGGGATGTCCATGTGACCCCTATGCATTCCTGATGACAATGTCGTTTGAACCGTCTAAATGTAGCATCCTCTTCCCTTTGTTTCTCGATACAAATTGTCCGAGATCTGATCATTGGTATCCCATACCTTGTTCAATCTCGTTCACAACAAGTTCTGTTTTCTTGTTACCGTGATATTACGTCCCCGTGACCTAGTCACATGTTGCAACATTTATAGATGTAATCTCACCAAGTTGGTCGTATGTATCTTTACCCTTCATGTGGGTGAACAAATCCCGGTCTTGCGGTCACATGTCTACTGTTCCTTCGGAATACCCAACGTACACCTTTATGGCCACCGTATTACCAGATGACGGTTGATGCAGTCTAAGCAGCCTAGGGAAACGGTGAGTAATATGAGCTCACGGTCTAAGGAGAAGGAGTCTAGGTATAGCTGTTGCAACAATGAACTATATGACTTGATCGTGTTGCAATCCTTCGAGGAATGTCCAATCACATCATTCTCCAATGATATGATCTCGTTGTCAGTCGGTATAAATGCCCATGATCTTGAAACCCAGATCATCTTCGTGACCAACGAACTAGTATGAATAGAGGCTACTTGGGACTTGGTTGTTTCATACCACACCTGTACCAGTGTTTCTACTTGGCATAGTTATAGCACAATATGAAACTATTATAAACTAATTGAGATATGACAATAAAAACCTATTTATTATTTGCCTCTAGGGCATATCTCCTTCATATATACTCATCATTGTGGGCATGCTTAGTCTGTTCATGTAGGGTGTATGTTATTTATGAATGCTTAGTATTTCTTGCTTTCTTTTGATTAGCTCCAGCTTGCTAATGGTTTGTAGCATGTCATATGAATGTTTGCTTGCATTGTTCTATTCATAACTTGGTATGACACTGTGGTATCCTCCTCTGAATGTTTCACTTGAATTGACTTGGCACATGCTCACGCATGCATTTGACTGAAACAATTATCAGTTAAGCCTCGATGAATTATTTTGCCTCAGGGGTCTTGAATCACTTTCATGCCATGATTAGTCCTGTTTTGTTGCACGCATGATTATGACAGTTATTTCTCTCTCGCCTGTCGCTCCCTTACTATTGCTAGCCTTCACTTGCACTGAGTATGAGTTCTACTCGTGTTTCCAATTCCCCAAAACCAATATTTCTAAAAGTGTCCACCATACCTACCTATTAGCATCATTTGCTATTCCGTGCATATTTAATATGCCTTGTTTTCTTCCGAATAAAAGGTTTGCTTGTTATGAGAAAGTTAGTTAGTAAAGCTCTTACGAACATGATGGCACACTTTATTTCTTGCACTTAATAAACCTGAACCATTGTGACTGTCCATGAAAGTTATATGCTTGCAAATTATAGGCTGGGGATTAGCAGAACCATGCTGTCACAGGGAATGCTTTCAACACCTGTAAATATATACCCCCTTGATATCATGCTCTTTTGTTTACGGATGTCGTCGGTGTGAAATAAAAGGGGAGCTTGTAAGTCCATGGAGTTATGTATGTGTGTTAGAGAAACGCCTGGGCCGCTGGTCTAATCCATGCCTAATCATGGTGGAGACCTGCAGCGTAACCATAATGAGCAATCTATGAAGCATTCTTCTTATAAAAAGAGAGAGATAGTTATTGAGAAAAAAAATTAAAAAGATGATGAGAAAAGAGGAAAGAGAGAAAAAGCACCATTTTCCCATGGTAAATAAGAAGATTGTTGAGATGCTCGTTATCTGCTTGCCTTGTCATTTTGATATGAGGATTCTTCCGTATCATCGGGCAAGGGGTACCCTGTTGGCGGTTCTCTATGATACGCATGTATTTACTATGACAAGAACTTACTGGCAATTAAAGTTGAGTAGCATGAGGAGCGACCCTCGTACTCAGGGGACATGCGATTTCCAGTTTATGGTCTGTCAAGCATATAACTCGTATTGGACCTCACTTTCACCTTAACCATTTAAATATGCTTATAATAGGGGCAATGAGAGCTCAAATCTAATGAGTGCCATACTTTCAGCATTTGGAAGCCTTTCAAACTTTTGAAAACCTTTTTCATTTCCTTGTTGAGTCACCACCTATTCTATGAGCACTTTCTTGAGAGCATAGTTGTCATACTTAGTGTAATGTGCTTGTCTCAAAACTTGATTAATTATGTCATGACCTTGATGCTTGTATCTTTGATATCTTTACTTCTAGTCTTCACTTGAACTTCAGAGGTGCCTTGGCATTTATGTTTGCTCTACAATCAAAGGCAAGCGAGATACCACTCTATCATACCTTTTTTATGAGCAATGCAATGTTGCTTATTTTATGTTTCATGCTATTTATTATTTTTGAGTTGGAATCTCTTCATAGCTTGCAATGACTATTAAGTAAACTTAGTTGCATACTCTTTATTGTGAATTGCCTAAGTAGTTGATCATATGCTGAGAATATATACATCTTATGAAGCAAATGTGTTCGTGAAAGTTTCTTTTATCGCACTCAGTTTTCAACTAAATGCTTGAGGACAAGCAATAAGCTAAGCTTGGGGGGAGTTGATACGTCCAAAACGTCTCTACTTTCCCGAACACTTTTGCTATTGTTGTTCCTCCAAACTTGTGTGATTTGGATACAACTAACACGGACTGACACTGTTTTCAGCAGAATTACCTTGGTGTCTAGTTTTTGTGCAGAAAATCAACTATCAGGAAAAATCCCGGAAAATATGCCAAAAATCCTATTTCACCAGAAGACGAGATGGAGGAGGGCCATGAGGGGCCCATACCACCTGGCCGTGCGGGCCAGGCCAGGCCGCGCCTGGGGGTTGTGTGGCCGCCTCGGTCACCCCCTCGGCCTCCCTCTTCGCCTATAAGTTGCCTCCTGACCTGAAAACCAAGGGGGGTTCGACGTTTTTCCGGGAAGAGTTCCACTACGCTGCCACCACCAGATTCCGTGAATCGGAACCAAAAACTATGTTCTGGCACCTTGTCGGGACGGGGAATTGGAGGAGATCATCACCATCATCATCACCATCGCTTCTCCATCAACCATCCATGATTCCCCATCCATGAGTGAGTAATCCCCCGTTGTAGGCTATGGGGATGGTAGGGATTGGATGAGATCGTTCATGTAATGGCATCAGATTGTTAGGGCATGGTGCCTAGTATCTATTATTAGTGCTTTTTAACTTTGTTGCAACTTGTTATGCTTAATGCTTGTCACTAGGGCCTGAGTGCCATGATTTCAGATCTGAACATGTTATTGATTCATTATGATAGTATTGTTTATGGTCTTACCTGCAAGTTGTATACACATATTGTTGTCCGGAACCAATGGCCCCGAAGTGACAGCAGTCGGGACAACCGGAGGGAATGGCTTTGATGTGAGGATCATATGTGTTCACGGAGTGTTAATGCTTTGCTACGGTGCTCTATTAAATGGAGCACCTTAATTGCCAGTAGTTCCCTTTTGGCCCCACTGCAAACGGGTTGGCAGGACAAAAGATGTTGTGCAAGTTCTCATTGCGAGCACGTATGACTATATATGAAACACATGCCTATGATTATTTAGTACTTGGGTGCTTTATCTTATTTATCTACAAATGCCCTACGTCTTGATTTCCATATGAATTTTCTTGTCCATGCAACGCCCGTCCATCCATCCCTATGCCTACCGTGCTTTAATCCTACTGTTTACTGCAATTGTTACTATTGTCTTTACTTTTACTACTTCTATTACTTTACTATTGCTACTACAAAACTGTTGCTACTGATAAACTGTTGTGAGCAAGATTGTTTCTAGGTGCAGTTGAATTGACAACTCAGTTGTTAAGGCTTATAAATATTCTTTGGCTTCCCTTGTGTCGAATCAATAAATTGGGTTTCACTTCCCTCGAAAATACTGCGATACACCCCCTATACTTGTGGGTCATCAGTCACCTCAAGGCAAGCCGACTTACGGTATACCCGGCCCGAAGGATGTTCGTCTAACGCTACCCCGGTCAACATAAAATGTATGTCGGCTAACTCTTTATAACTTGTTTGCAGGTACCCACATGGCCGAGTTAACCAGGCTTGAGTCGGGTTACCACTTGGCTTACAAGGGAAGGAAAGAATCTTCTTGGTCAAAGGTTTTCTCTCCACACTGTAGCGTGAGCTCAGAGGACAGAGGGATGGACCAACCAGTACGGGGTGACAAAGGTGAAGTTGCCTATGTCGGGTGATGTTGGCTATGTCAGATGACACCGCGCCATAGAGGGGCTCAGAGGCTTACGCCATGAGTCCGGATCAGCCTAGATAGAGAAAAGAGGAGCACCACTTTGCTATTTTGGTAGAGGCATATTCGAAGAATATGCCTTCCACGTATTCCCTAGCTTGTAACCTAGCCCCCCTATATAAGGAGGGACAGGATATCCATAGAGAGGGTCGGCCATTTTACTAAGGGAAAACCCTAGAGGGTTGTATGGGTAGTAGAGAAGTTCATCCTCTTCCTCCCCAAGAAAAGCTCAAGGATCCCTTGTAATCCACTATTGTCAAGAGAGAATACAAAGATCTGTGTGTGGAATCACCATACTATCCCTCCCTAGATACCTCTAGTACTCATTGTCCCCATCTTTAGCCTATACATGGCATCTATCGTGCCACCACCACGACAGTTGGCACCCACAGTGGGGCTAGCGGTGCTAGCAGGAGTGAAGATCCAGACAGGAAACATCATCGCCACTAGGGAACGCATCATATCCGGGTTGGTTCGGCGCTTTGGAGCGCTGGACTGCGTCAGCGACAAAGCTGGCAGCTTCGCCAACCGACCTCCTCTGTGCAATGGTCTCTTCATTAGCCTTGGCGCACAAGGTCTACGTGGGTGTGGATGAGTCCTATGCTCACCCGCTGCACGTCGTTGAGGGAGGCGAGCCACCTCTCAGTGCAGCTCGCGGCTCGCGTATCACTCGCCCTGCTGGCTGCGTTGAGGTCATGATGACCGCACCAAATGCAGGAGCAAGCAAGGACCCGACACCAGATCTAGATGCAACCTCAAAGGCAGCTAGGTCTAGATTCCCTCCACTAGATATGCCAGAGAATGTGCTGCAGCAAGCGATAGGTAGCTTAGCTACTCCCATAGCACATGTGGTAGATCTGGCTCAGGCATAGGCCGATCTAGAGCAGACCCGGCAAAAAATGTTAGTAGGGGCAAAGAAGGTAGCTGAGTTGCTGCAGTCACTGAACATCACTTTGCGTGAGTATGCAAAAGCAAACCGTTTGGATGGAGTAAAAATTAGGGTAGAAACTTGATCACTGATGAAATGGCATGTATTCCCCCATGTGTGGTTTTGGTAAGTAATGACAATCCCTATGGACTAATTTGCAAATTGAATCTCACTTGTAGGTTTGTCCATTGGCATCGCTTGGACCATGTGTTGGTTTCAAGGATGAAAACGAAGAATCATTGTCCAAGGGCGCCATATCTAGAATTGTTGTGCAAGCTCACGGTGCGCCATATCTAGAAGATCTCATGCTTGGATCTTGCCTTCCTCGGTGTTCATGAAGTGATGAAGACAAGGTCAAAGAAGATGTTTCCCCATGGGTATGGGGAAGCCATTCGCAAGTATTCATCAAGCAAGAGCAATCAAAAAAGGTGTTCCATCTTGAAGGTGACAAGATCGTCTACATCAAGCTCAAGTGGGATTCTCAAGGCAAATGTATGATATTGATAGGGTTTCTATTTTACCGGTCACTTGTAGTGTTGGGAGACCTGGTTTAGGATAGATAGTCGTACTATCAAGAGGGGCTCTCGAGTGGGTGACTCGTTCGTATCTTTCGGAGAGAGCTCAAACCTTGGCATACATAGCATCATCTTTTGTGGTTGTTGTTTGGTTCTTGTCCATGTGAGGATCTAGAGCTTGTGGTTATCTTCATAACAAGCTCTAGTTCATCAAAAACGGATTTCCCTAATATATCTTATTGCGGTTTTCTTTCTGCGGGTTTTTGGGCTCTACACCTTGGGAGATATCTCACATATATATATTTATGGTATTTTCTCCCTTGGTGATACCCAATATTTTGTTGGATTCTACTCGTTGTTATCTTTCCAACAAAAATGGTTTCATCTCGTTTGGAGTTCGGATGCAAAAGTTGTGGCAGTTCTGGTTCTGGAGTTTTTGCCCGTCTGGTAGTTTCGGCGGGCCGCCGGTAATACCGGTGTTAATTCCGTTCCAACTTCCGGTAAACCCGATTTTGGTTCAGTACTCTCTCTGCCTGGTTTGTGCTATTGATGGTACTTCAGTCGGAATGTTGGGCGGTAGTATCGGCCCAGGCGGTAGTACCGGTCATCCTCGTTTTTGTGTTCATTCACATTGCCGTTTTTTACCGTTGGCTGAGTGCCACCGGTAGTACCGGCCACCCACCAGTACTACCGTCCGTGCGCGAATCTGCGAGTAACGGGCAGATCGGGGAGCCCTTTAAAAGGAGCTCCCCTTTCCCCTTCGGGCCACACTTGCTTTTTTTTGGTTTTGCCCTTCTCTCTCTCCTCCATTGTTGACCTTGAAGAGCTTGCCCTCTCCCCTTTCCCCTCCTATGATTCTTGCATCTTTTTGAGGGATTTGAGAGAGGAGATCTAGATCTACAAGCCCCACCAAACCAAATCCCTTCTTTGTGAAGGAATCCTTGGGATCTAGATCTTGGAGAGTTTTGTGTTCTCCTCTTGTGTTCTTCCTCCCTTATTCCCCCAATATCTTTTGTAGCTTTGGTGAAATTTGAGAGTGAAGGACTTGCCTCTTGAATTTGGTGCATAGGTTTGAGTTCTCCTCGGAGATTCAGCGAGTTCAAGCCCTTGGGCTTGTTTCTCTTTGGTTCTTGGAACCCTAGACGGTTGTGTGGTTGGATTGGTGACCTTTTGTGGCATTGTTGCCTTTTGTGGCTTTGTAGCCTTTGTGGCATTGTTGTTGGAGCCTCCAATTGAGTTATGGAGATTGCCCCAACCTTGTACGGGTTCGGTGACCGCCCTCAAGTGTACCACAGTGGAACGTGTGTAGGCCTTTGTGGCGAGCTCATGATGTCTACGCACTTCTATTCTTGTAGACAGTTGTTGGGCCTCCAAGTGCAGAGGTTTGTAGAACAGCAGCAAGTTTTCCCTTAAGTCGATCACCCAAGGTTTATCGAACTCAAGGAGGAAGTGGTCAAAGGTATCCCCTCTCAAGCAACCCTGCAATCAAGATACAAGAAGTCTCTTGTGTCCCCAACACACCCAATACACTTGTCAGGTGTATAGGTGCACTAGTTCGGCGAAGAGATAGTGAAATACAAGTGGTATGGATATAAGACAACGGTGCCAACAAATAGCTTGATGGCGTGGAAGAGACTAAAGGCAAACTGAAATAAAGATGGAAGCAAGCAAACATGTAACAGATCTAATTGCAAACGGTGTTTCAATGTTTAGAAACAAGGCCTAGGGATCATACTTTCACTAGTGAACACTCTCATATAAATATATTCTTCTTTATGATACTACTCTTAACTACTCTCCGGTTGGACACTCTAATCGATGGTAGGGCTATAACAGCACACCTCAAAGTTCATCTTTCCCATCTAGAAAACCCCACACTATCAACTTGAGTACTAGATGAGTCCAACAAACACCACAATTTCATAAAGACATCCAACTCCAAATATAACTCATAACAAGTATTTGTAATCTCTAGCCTAAGTGCCACCATGGTGAGCACGCTGTCACTTTCACACACATGGGGAGAGCAGAGATCTATTAAAGCACTTGAGTAGCAAGGTAGATCTATAGATTACAAGCTCATGATCACAATATGATCATGCATAGAGAGAGATGAACACATAGCTACCGGTAGAACCCTTAGCCTCGAGAGAGAACTACTCCCTCCTCATCATGGGAATCAGCAACGGTGATGGAGATGGTGGTGGAGATCGATGGAGATGGCTCCGGGGGCACTTCCCCGTCCTGGCAAGGTGCCAGAACAGAGACTTTCTGTCCCCCGAATCTCCCCTTCGGTGGCGGCGGCGCTGCGGAACTTTTCGTGGCTGGAGGCAGGACGATTTAGAGTTTATGCATCGGGAGGCATCTTATAGGCGAATAGGCAAGGTCGGTGGGCGGCCAAGGGACCCACACCACCTGGTGGCGCGGCCAGGGCTAGCCCACGCCACCACATGGTGTGGCCGCCCTGTGGCCCCTCTCTGTCTCGTCTTCTGGCTCCGTGAGTCTTCCGGTAAAATATCAACTTTGGCTTTTGTCCCGTCCAATTCCGAGAATATTCATTTTCTGACTTTCCTAGAAGCAAAAATAGCAGAAAATAGGCAGCTGGCACTGTGGCATCTTGTTAATAGGTTAGTCCAAGAAAGTGTATAAAAAGTACTCCGAAGTGTGGACAAAACATAAGAAAGTAGATAAAACCAAGCATGGAACATCAAAAATTATAGATACATTTGCAATGTATGAACATCCCCAAGCTTAACTCCTGCTCGTCCTCGAGTAGGTAAGTGATAAAAAAAGAATAATTTTTGAGGTGACATGCACCATCATAAACTTGATCAAAGTATTTGCAAAACATTCAAAGCTGGGATCATAGTACTTCAATCATAACATGAAAGACAAAGTTCTAACAACAAGGCATAGCAACTATGTTGCAACATGAAAAGACACAAACAAAAGATTCATGAATAACAATGCTTTGCAAGACGTTTGTTTGTTTCACATAAAGAAAACATAGCATAATAGTATTCAGCTTGTCCCTCATAGAGTAGCAAATATAAATGCATAGGACACCTTCAAAGTTTATAAGAGTAACTAGATACAAATAGTTTAGAACAAGGAATATCAAAGTTATGCATCAATCAACAAGTCTTGGGACAATGCGGATAGAAGTAAGAATGGCCACTATGCTCTCAAAGTAAGTGCATAAAGATAGAAGGTGCAGACTCAATATATATAAGTGGAAGAAATGCCTTCATAGAAGGAAGTAGGGATTCAAGTCTCATAAAGAGCTTCCAAAAATTATTGTACTTATAGCTTTCAGCTCTCATTTCCCCTATCATAAGCATCTTGAAGGTGATTAAGGTTAAAGTGACACAACTAAGAGGATATGCTTGACAAGTTATAAACCGAAATCTCATGCCCCTTACTTACGAAGACCGAACTCATGCTACTCAACTTTAGTCACAAGTAAGCTCTTGTCATTGAAAGTACATATGTATCATAAAGAACCGCCAACGGGGTACCCCTTGCACATGACACAGGAGCTATCCCATAATCAAAATGACAAGGCAAGCTGACAATGAGCATCTCATCGATCTTTTTATTTGCTATTTGCATAGGTTTTTATTGAGGATGCTTCATAGAGTGCTAATTACGGTGATGCTGCAAGTTTCCACCATGATTAGGCATGGCTTAGGCTAGCGGCACAGGCGTTTCTCTAAAACACATACAAACTCCATGATCTTACAAGTTCCACTTTTATTTCACACCGCCGGGATCCCTAAGCAAAAGAACATGATATCAACGGGGTACAACGTACAAGTGCAATGTTGAAAGCGTTCCCCATGATACATGGTTCTACTAATTTCAACTTATAAAGCGCAAGCATATATGCAACAAAGAAGGACCCAATGGTTCAAGTTTATTAAATGCAAAAAAGTAAAGTGTGTCATCAAGTTCGTGAGAGCTTTAATCACTAGTTTTCTCATAACAAGTTTAATTCGGAAGGTAGATAAAAGCATGAATATACTTGGAATAGCATAAGCTAGTAGGTAGGTATGGTGGACTCTTTGGAATAATTTGGTTTAGGGAGTTGGATGCATGAGTGTAACTCATACTTGATGGTGGAGGCTAGCAAAAGACTAGAAGTGACAAACTAAGAGAGCAATAATGGCCATAATCATGCAGAGTGATAAAACATCATTGATCAAAGCATAAAGTGATACTACACGTTGAAAACTAAAAGATCATAAAGGCTATGGTGACTTGAGATGGTCATAAAATGGTGTGAGCATGTGCCAAGTCAACCCAAATAAAGCATCAAAGGAGAATACCACTATACTATGCTTTAATATGCTAAAACAACGCATGATTCATCCAAGGCACATTACGCAATCTCAATTGTTTATAACAAGTCATGCTACATCAAAGAATACTAAGCATAAAGCCAAAACAATATCAGGCATGGCATGACAAAGCATAGGCCACAGTCAAAAACGAGCTCTTTTTACCACATAAGCATGAACTTTCCTACTATTTTCCAAACCAAACCAAACTATTTGCAAACCAATGTATGAAAGAGGGGGTCCAACCAATTTATTCAGAAAACTAAGAAAACAAAAGCAAACTAAAAACCAAAACAAAAACGAAAAAGAAGACGCTCCAAGAAAAACACAACTATGCATGAAACAATAAAAATGAAGCGTTTGGAAGAAACCTGGGATTTTTATTGATGAAGAAGATGATGCCTTGGGAATCCCCAAGCTTTGACGCTTGTACTTCTTGGATATTTCTTGGGGTGACACGCATGGCATCCCCAAGCTTGAGCTTTAGTCCATCCTTCATCTCATTACTCATTCCTTCCATACACCTGAAATTTTTTCCTTCATACAAAACTTCACACAATCTTTATTAGCAACATTAGTGCACTCAAGATAAATAAGTCATTAGGTTCAGTTCTAACACCAATAAAACTTCCATTAAAACACTAGCTACTATAGCACTTCCCTCAAAAAGCTCAGTTCCCCAAAAAAACTCAAAAAGGAACCAACAAGAAGCAAATGCAAATAGTGGCAGAAATCTGTCAAAACAGACCAGCAGGTAAAGACGAATTTTTTCGAAGACCTTATGTTGCTCAAATCAAAAAGTGTTGAACTAACGAAAGTTAGATAACAACCTGGGGCAGAAGAACAAAAATTCACGCCTCAAAAAGACGTTTAGATATTTTACACGAATTTTTACGGTGAAGCACAGAAATCTGTTTCGGGACAGCAACTTTCCCAAGCATTACTTCTCTCTCATTAGAGGTTACTCTTGACACAAAAAGCAAATAAAAAGGATAAGGATTGGTTATTACAGAAGTAATAACTTCCAAGACTCATCTAAAACTTTTGGGTTATCTCTCAATAAGTACTTTTCTTTAACGCCTTTAACTTAGGCATGATAGTTTGAGAAGATGCTCACATAAGAAATATGAATTGAAGTAGGAGAGAGCATCAAGAAGCGAATTCAAAATACATTTAAGTCTAACCCACTTCCTATGCATAGGAATATTGTAAAGAAACAAGTCATGAAAGCACAAAGCAACAAGCATAGTAAAGCAAAACAAGTGCAACTTCAAGACTTTGAACATAAAGAGGGGAAACTTAATATTGTTGAGATACATAAAACCATGTTTCCCTCTCTCATAATAACTTTCAGTAGCATCATGAATAAAATTAACAATATAACTATCACATAAAACATTCTTATCATGAGACACATGCATATAATAATTATTACTCTCCACATAAGTATAGTCATTCTTATTAATTATAGTGGGAGCAAATTCAACAAAATAGCTATCATTATTATTCTCATCACCATAATCATCAAATATAGGAGGCATATTGTAGTCATAATTAATTTTCTCCTCAATAGTAGGTGGACTGAAAATATCATATTCATCATTGTAATCATCATATATTGGAGGTTTGGTATCATCATAAGCAATAGAATAGCAATCTTCCAAAGTTGGGGAACTAAAAAGATCATTTTCATAAAAACTAGATTCCCCAAGCTTAGACTTTTCCATGGCATTAGCAATAATGGTGTCCAAAGAATTCATACTAACAACATTACTATTAGCATGCAAATAAAGTTCCATAGGTTTTTTAATTTTCTCTTCAAACACTTAATGTCCTAACTCAAGATAAATACTATAAAGCTCTCTAACTTTGTTGTTGTTTTCCATTAAGCCTAACTAGTGAAAACAAGAAACAAAAAGACAAAATTGCAGAATCTAAAGGAAATAACTTCGAGCACTCACACCGGAGGATGTGAGTACCTTTTACCTTACCTCCCCGGCAATGGCGCCAGAAAATAGCTTGATGTCTACGCACTTCTATTCTTGTAGACAGTTGTTGGGCCTCCAAGTGCAGAGGTTTGTAGAACAGCAGCAAGTTTTCCCTTAAGTGGATCACCCAAGGTTTATCGAACTCAAGGAGGAAGTGGTCAAAGGTATCCCCTCTCAAGCAACCCTGTAATCAAGATACAAGAAGTCTCTTATGTCCCCAACACACCCAATACACTTGTCAGGTGTATAGGTGCACTAGTTCGGCGAAGAGATAGTGAAATACAAGTGGTATGGATATAAGACAACGGTGCCAACAAATAGCTTGATGGCGTGGAAGAGACTAAAGGCAAACTGAAATAAAGATGGAAGCAAGCAAACATGTAACAGATCTAATTGCAAACAGTGTTTCAATGTTTAGAAACAAGGCCTAGGGATCATACTTTCACTAGTGAACACTCTCATATAAATATATTCTTCTTTATGATACTACTCTTAACTACTCTCCGGTTGGACACTCTAATCGATGGTAGGGCTATAACAGCACACCTCAAAGTTCATCTTTCCCATCTAGAAAACCCCACACTGTCACCTTGAATACTAGATGAGTCCAACAAACACCACAATTTCATAAAGACATCCAACTCCAAATATAACTCATAACAAGTATTTGTAATCTCTAGCCTAAGTGCCACCATGGTGAGCACGCTGTCACTTTCATACACATGGGGAGAGCAGAGATCTATTAAAGCACTTGAGTAGCAAGGTAGATCTATAGATTACAAGCTCATGATCACAATATGATCATGCATAGAGAGAGATGAACACATAGCTACCGGTAGAACCCTTAGCCTCGAGAGAGAACTACTCCCTTCTCATCATGGGAATCAGCAACGGTGATGGAGATGGCTCCGGGGGCACTTCCCCGTCCCGGCAATGTGCCGAAACAGGGACTTTCTGTCTCCCGAATCTCCCCTTCGGTGGCGGCGGCGCTGCGGAACTTTTCGTGGCTGGAGGCAGGACGATTTAGGGTTTATGCATCGGGAGGCATCTTATAGGCGAAGTGGCAAGGTCGGTGGGCGGCCAGGGGGCCCACACCACCTGGTGGCGCGGCCAGGGCTAGCCCGCGCCACCACATGGTGTGGCTGCCCTGTGGCCCCTCTCCGTCTCGTCTTCTGGCTCCGTGAGTCTTCCGGTAAAATATCAACTTTGGCTTTTGTCCCGTCCAATTCCGAGAATATTCATTTTCTGACTTTCCTGGAACCAAAAATAGCAGAAAACAGGCAGCTGGCACTGTGGCATCTTGTTAATAGGTTAGTCCAAGAAAGTGTATAAAAAGTACTCCGAAGTGTGGACAAAACATAAGAAAGTAGATAAAACCAAGCATGGAACATCAAAAATTATAGATACATTTGCAATATATCAGCTCACGGGATAATAGGGTGAGCCTTTTGTGGCGTCGGTAGGTTGCGTGCCTTCGCATCTTGGGGTGAGGCCTTGTGTGGCGTTGGGTGAGTATCGAGCCACCACACCTCGAGGTGAGCCACTTGTGGCGTTCGAAGTATATTGCGCCCCCGCACCTCTCCAACGGAGACGTAGCTTCTTTAGAAGCGAATTTCGGAAAACAAATCATCGTCTCCGCGTCCATCGGTTATCTCTCAACCGAGCCCTTTACTTATGTAATTTACATTATGATAGCCATCGTGCCTGAAGTATTATATCTTGATATCACCTTGTTGCTTGTTTTGCTTAGCATAGGTTGTTGGTGCACTTAGTCGAACCTAGTGGTTATAGGTTTTGGCTTGATAAATTAAACGTTAAGTTTTATTCTGCATTTATTAGAGCCTAAACCGTAATAATTTTAAAACGCCTATTCACCCCCCCCCCCCACACACACACACCTCTAGGCGACGTCCTTCCCTTTCAACTGAGATAGACAAGGAGTATGTGCCTAAGCCGGGGCAAACAAGTACCTTAGTTACAGCAGGCCTAGAGAGGCACAGTACCCCGGTGAAGAACCTTAGGGCTGTAGAGGCAACAACGTTCGAGTTAGAGGGTCTAACTGGAGAGGCCCGGGAGAGGCAGTAGGAAAGAGTAAACCACTTAGTGAGGGTAGCAAATAAGCAGAATGAGGAGATAGTATTACTTGTTAAAGGTTTAACAACCTTCTAGTGTATCTGTTGCTTGTGGATGAGCTTGTAGCTTCTCATGATCAGTTGTTGCTAGATCTTGGCCTTGTGCTTGATCTTCTCCTTGTTGATGAACTTGCTCTGCAGGCCTCCTCCTCCTAGCTCTTTATATTGGACTTGTTCTTCTCCTCCTAGCTCCTGATCCTAGCATGTGCTAGCCTTGATTCAGCCATTCAGGTGACCATGTTGGTTTGCCGATGGTTGTTTTGGTGTGGTGGTTTTTGGATGAACCAGATGAACTCGCGATGATCGACTGGATTTGTAGTGTGATGTGAATTGATGTGTTTCTAGCGGCTTAGCTACTAGAGTTGCGCTCTCCTCTTATGTAATCTCTACCACTATGTTACAACACACACACATACTGCTCACGGTGACCCGTTTAGTGGTTCAAGTCTTCATGTGGTTATTCTTTGAGTTGAGGATGAGATCAAGTAAAAATACTGGATCTTCTCTGATGTTTTAATCTTTTGTTATTATTCTTTGGTGAAACTTTTCCCTTGGCTAATGATGAACATACTGAAGTTAATCCAGAGACAGGGACTAATCTGCCCCTGATTACTTATGCTTGATGATGAGACAAAACAATGCACTTCATTAATAAGTTTGAGAACAATTCTTAACAAACTAATCCTTTTGTACTTTATTATTTGTTTGTTTTGTTTATTATAGGGATCAAGATCAAGAAGATAAAGAAAATCAAGAAAGTAGATAGGAAATAGTCTAGGTTTTTCTTTTTATCACTTTTGTAATTTCTTTTTTGTTGTTGTAAAGACAATGTAAATTGTGTTATGTAACAAAGATACTTTTTATTCTTTTATTGTCCCTTTCTTTTAATTTCTTTTGTAAAGGAAATGTAATACGGAGTATTATATAAAGAAATAAAATCAACTACTATTCTATTCTTCAATGTACACAAATTCATTTATTGTTATCACTTATCGTAATATTATATTTATATTCTTAAACAATTGAATTTACATTTTCTTTAATCAATTAGATATTCATTAATTCAATTGGTGAATTTTCTTAAGTTTATCTCAATTCAAATTTGAAATTTAAAAACAAATTTGAATTATTTATTCCCCCGAAACAATTGAAATCAACAAAGGTCAAGTCAAAATTCATAGCACTCACCTGATAAGCTAAACGTAAATCATCACACTAAGAGAAACTTTTGTCATTTTGTGTTTTAAATATTTGCGAAAAATTTACCTAGATTTTCAGATGCATGGATGCAGATACACGCGCTCACTTGTACACTTTGATTGGTCCTAAATGCTAGGGCATTATACCATGTTTCCAAAATCGTACAATCGAAAGAGGCCTCCGATTTAAACTAGATGAATAGTCTGATTTCACGTTGACTGTTTTTGATTCAATCCGGTGGAAACAGGCAGCATTAAATGGGTCAGGTAAGCGCCATGGCATCGCTTACGTACTGACAGCCAGCCGGGCAGCACAATCTGCCATGCATTCCGGCCGCGGCCGGTGACCTATAAAGCCTAAACGAAGCAGTATATATATAGGGTCTACTGTGCGGCCCGATCTCTTGTCAGGAGACAAATCGCAAACTAGCTGGCTAGGGGAGTAGCTATGTAGGTTGGGTTGAGTTCAAAGCGAGCAAGCACGAAGCTAGGAACCGAGATACCCGCAGTAGGAGTAGCGCAATAGGAGCATATCCTAGAAGAATCGTGCCTGCCTGCAAGCTGCAACTGCGTGCTGTGCATGCGACCAGGCCCTCCGAAGCAGGGGATCGACGCCATTGCACACCGTGTTTGTACCGCGGAATTTGGCCAGGAACCGGTGGATCGATCAAAGGCTGATATGCATGGTGCAGAATGCCAAGAGATGCATGTCCTGAAGCGACTCAAGAGATAGATGCATGAGTTGTTAGCTTTGCGACAAGTAAATAAAATAAAATCGCAGCAAGAGGGATACAGATTACGTGGAAAACCCTCTCCAACAAAGAAAGGCGAAAAACCACGGACGTCAGCCAGCGAAACTTCACTGTAACGGAGAGTGTTTACACAACGCCGGGGATTAACTTCTTCCAACCGGCGGCTTACAAGAACTATATATAGCGGTGGTAACCTAGGTCATCGCCGGTGCTTGGGATCTGCCTTAACTTGAGCTTCTTTGAGTCCCGCTGGCGCCGAGACCACCGCTTCAGCACCACCTTCCGGCCCCTTCTCCCCTCGCCACCACGGCCGTCCAGAGGAAGAAGAAGGAAGAGGAACATCTTGCAGTTGTTGACGCCAGAGAAGACCCATTCTGCCGATATGGAGGAAGGCAAGCCACGAGACCCCTCCTCCTCGCCGCCACGGCCGACCAGGAGGGGCTCCAGCACCTCATGCAGCTTCGCATCTCCCCCCCCCCCCTCGCCACCATGGTCGGCCAGGAGAAGCGGAGCTACACAACGCTCGCACATCACAGGAGGGAAGACGGTGTTATTTGACGATGCGGTGTTCGCCCTGGAGGTCCTCTGCTCCCATCGACCGAGCTCGAGCATCGGCCTGACGAGCCCTAAGCTCCAGATCTCGCCGCCAAGATCTGGATCTCCCCATCCGAGCAAAAAGCCCACTACAAGCACGAAGCAAACACAAAACCTACTCCTAACTACTCCGGCCCCCCCCCCCCCCCCCCCCCCCCCCCCCCCCCCCCCCCCCGCCCAACTCTGGCCTGCTAGTCCGGTGGAGAGGACCCAGGAAGGGCCCAGTCTCCGGGGAAGCGCGCTCAGTTACTGTAGACACACGCGAGAGAGAGAGGAGGGGGAAATACCATGTTCTTGTGTGATACGGAGTACTAGGCTGTCACCAACTTTGATTCCCCTCTTTGACGCGAGTGACACCGATCCATTCCACGCACGCTAGATTGGACCGGCCAGCTATCCGGCTTGACAAGTCGAGGCGCTCGCAAAAGCGCGCATCTCTCTGTACCGGTGTACACCCGCGCAGCGCAGCCCAGAGGAATAAAGAAAAAGGGCCAGCATCGCAGAGGCTATAGCCGGGGCCGTCTGCTCCGCCGCGACCTAGATTAATTAGCTGGCTCCTGGCGGCAGGTACGTACGTACCGGCTGGCCGGCAAGAATCGAGACGGACGGACGCGCGCTGCCGGCAGCGGCAGCGGCAGGACGGACAAGACAGGAGATCGCAAGATGCCGATGCGTGCGCGCGCATGAGAGGCTTTCAGGCTTTTATTTATGGCGCTCTAGGCCCACAGCCGGGCGCCAGGCCTGGCTTCCCCCAACGGCCCCGGTGCGCAAGCGCAATGGCACGGCACGCCCGGGCGCGCGTACGCGACGTACTACGTTGCTATGGATGGGTCGGCGGCACCCGCGTCTGGGAAGTTTCGACAATCGAGCCACCGAGCGTGCATGCAGCCAGCGCGTGCGGGACGTACGTACGTGCTGCCGCGCTCGCAGGCCCTCCCCGCCACGCCACGCCACGCCACGCATCTCCGGCCCGAACAGTGGCGCGCCAGCACGGCCGGCGCCGTGTACCATCGTGGTCAGCGTTGTGTTCTGGGGCTACCCACTTGCTGGCTCCCCCGTTACTGTTCCGTTTCAACGCAGCGCACAGTGGCACGGCCACACACACACACAGGTCTGAGGCACCACGTTCCGGGTGAAGTTCGCGCGCTGTGCGCGCCCTCTTTCGTTCCTTTTGTTCTTGTACGGTCCTAGCCAGCGGCTTTTCGGTCTCGGTCGCTGTGTGGGTGTTGTCACCGCGTGCCGGTGCCGTGGCGGGAGGAAGGGCAACACAGAGTCAGAGAGAGAGAGAGAGAGAGGGGGGGTAAATGCGCACGCGGCTGCCTGCGCCTTGCTGAAGCATGTTTCCTGGCGCCCTTTAGCATCGGAATAGACTTCGCGCGCGAGGCAGGCTACAGGGTATGAGCACGTAGATGCCATGGTGTTGTTCGGCTCGGTGACTGTAGGGGTATTCCTAGGTTTGATGATTTTGGGGCTAGTACAGCGGCTTGCGACAAACTTATACAGTGTACAGTTTTTGCCGCAGAATGCCAAACAGGAAGAGTTGAAGTAACACCAACAACTTGTAAGCTCCTACAGTCCTCGCACAGGAGGAAGCCAAACATGCGTTAGTCCATGAGATTCCTTATTGATACGTTGTGGCAAAGATTTTGCATCTTCACAAAAACGTTAGTCCATTCCGGCGTTGCCCTTGTTTCAAAAATATAAAATGTTAACTTTTGAGACGGTTGATAAGTACAAAATATGAATAGCAAAACTTCGTAACACGAACATCCAAGTCGTTGTAGTATAGTGGTAAGTATTCCCGCCTGTCACGCGGGTGACCCGGGTTCGATCCCCGGCAACGGCGCTTTTTAGATGAACTTTTATTTTTCTTAATTAAGATTTAAGAGTATTTTGCTTAGCTATTGCTGACCTGTTTACCAAACAAATCAAGCATGACGCTGCCAGGTACTCCTCATTCCTCAAGTATGTCGTCTTTTTAAGAACAGAAATATATCAAGCAGCGTCTATCGACGTGTACTTTTCCCCATGATGAGAGGTGACATGAAAAGAAGTCATGGACGCGACTTCCAGGTCCTTAAGTAAGATTGCGCGTAGAGAAGTAGGCTATGATACCAGATGGCAAATAAAGTCACAGCATACGGGTCTTGGTGCCAGGAGCTCAGAGGTGCCTCAGAGATGAAAGCGAAGCCACGAAAGAAGAAACTCGTTCAATGCAAGAGCACCGTACACAGCATAATGGTGCTGCAACAGGCAAATTTCAAAATTGTTAATGTAGAGCATCTTCGTCATGGCAATACATAGTACTCCCTCCGTTCAGAAATATAAGACATTTTAGCTTTGTGAAATGAATGTATCTAGACGCTTTTTAGTGTATAGGTTCACTCCGAACCTCTACGAACCTATACAATAAAAGACGTCTAGATGCATTATATTCATAAAGCTAAAACGTTTTATATTTCTGAACGGAGGGAGTAGCATTTTCTACGATACTGAGCATTTTAGAGAATTCACAACAACAATTGTGTTTCCAGTATACCAGTTGAACAATCAACAAGTACTTGCAAGTTCATGGTCTGTCTCTCGTGATAACCTACCGGCTCAGGGAACATAATCGAACAAACGTATGGCCGTAGAAACAAACATACCAGCAGTCTAAATAAAGCAAACGCCAGGAAAAACACACAAGGGTAGGCAAAATCTAGCAAGCTTTGAATGGAGGTTTTAAGCGGATCCAAACTCAGCCATCCACTTCTCATGCCGTTCGATATCAGAGGGCGAGACACTCTTCTGGACCTTGGCCAGAGCTTCTTCGAAGTCGCACATGGCCACAGGGTCCTTCGAGATATCATCCTTTGACATGTTCTTGATCTCGTCACGGGTCTTGCCTGCGATCTTCCGCCTCATGCCGTTCATCGAAGCATCACGGCAAACATTTGTAAGGTCGTCCCCACTATAGCCTTCTGTCCTTCTTGCAACTTCATCGATGTTAACATCACCAGATACCTGTTGATATAAAAGCAGTAAGCACCAGGAGATATGAAACAGTAAGTTATTGTCAAAGAAGAAGTACTGACAAGTGAACGGTACCAATGGACGAAATAACCAAAGACATCACAATGAACAGAGAACAACACAAGAAAAGATGAGCAAGAAATGCATTAGAAATGTAGTACACCATACCTCAACCGTTCTAAGATTAATGTTGATGAGTGACTTTCTGCTTTCAAAACTTGGAAGTGGAATGTAAATACGCTTTTCCAGCCTCCGCCTGAGCCAATCAAGATACACCGAGTTAAAAAGCCATATGTGCCAAAAGAGTTTAATCAAATATAGTTACAGTATAATAATTGCATGTAGCGAGCACATTGATTGACAAAGAAATAACCAGGTAAAATTAAATAACAGAAGCTGTAGTCACCACTGCAGGGGAAAAAGGTTTTCACAGATAGGTAAAGCGGCACATTAATCACGGTAGAGGCGTAAGAGCAGTCAAAAGTCAAAACACCCAGATATGACTCTAGCCCAAGAAGGTAACACTGATTTAAAATTTTAAATGTTCGTGAACGATGTAAACTGTAAAGTATAATGTCTGCATGGTGCAACTAATTTCAATATACTACTCTAGTCCTTCACCCAAAGTGTTGCTGCTTACATGCTGAATTGACTTCAAAGTTAGACCAGATATAAATTCAATTTCTTACAGGAAATTACATCTATACAAGGCATGGCCTTATGGACCTAACCAGGAACAATAAGTTACAAATGCTCAAGGCTCTGATTTTAAGCCACAAGCTGTTACATGAAAAATGAAGCATGAACTAAAAAAAGGATTCTTTGCATTTTCCTAAGGACTCAAAGTCTCCAAGGGCAGCACAACTCAAGGAATCAATCATCTTGTACAAAACCAGATATTATGCCTAAAGTTCTGATGCTAACAGTAGCACCTTTAATAAATTAATAAATGCAAATATCACTGAAAACAGTTTGCCAACCTGAGTGCTTCATCAATATCCCATGGAAAGTTGGTAGCTGCCAGAACCATAACAATTTTCGGCTGGCCATCTTCATTGGTAGAGCTATTGTTAACACCATCTATTTGCACTAGAAGTTCAGACTTTACCCTCCTCGATGATTCGTGCTCACCAGAAGCTCTGAATAAATACATAAGCTGATAAATGTAGGCATAGTATTTTCTAAATGAATATAAATAAAATAAAAGAACTAGCAGTTTCAGATTTTTCTGTCATCTGCTTGTTGAGCTAGATTAAAAAGAAAGATATAAAAGCACAAAAATGTTCTCTTCTACAAAATGTAACTTGTTTAACAAGCAAAGCAATTAAGAACGTCTTCATGTTTATGGTACAAGTTGTTCAGAAAGTTGTCATTATCTTGGCAGTCGTAACAGAAACTGAACTTGCATGGCGAACAGCAAAATGTATGTTTACATACCCACGAGATGTACATAAGGAGTCAATTTCATCAATGAAGATTGTACTTGGAGCGTAGGCCCTTGCAAGTTCAAATAAACAACGGACCATGCGCTCACTCTCCCCCCGCCATTTAGAAGCCAATGTTGCAGAAGAAACATTAAAGAATGTTGTGCCACATTCTGTAGCTACTGCCTTTGCTAAAAGGGTCTTCCCAGTACCTGGCGGGCCAAACATAAGAACCCCTTTCCAAGGTCGACGAATACCCTGATCAGAAATGGAACCCGAAGGGACATGATGAGGCTAGATGTAACTTAGACTGGATGGAAAAGGTTACAAGAGAGAATAATATATACTACTACATTGAATATCATAAATTACTAATGTTACATACTCAAATTGCGGTTACGGTGATTGGACGCACATAATTTTGAATGACAATATTCAAAACCATCCATATTTATGAACAATTACTAAGTGTGATATATACAGATTACTCACATGCTATCAAATAAAGACAGCAACATTATCCTTAGCCATGATGTTAGATAGCAACAAGAATGGATTTTTTTTTTGAGCAACCAGCAGGGGCTCTGCCTTTTCATAAAGAAATGACCAACAAGAATGGATAGAATAAACTAACATACACTTTTTTGTGGAAAAGTGTGAGGAGGTCCATACAATAGCATAGTCCAAAACTACAAATCATTACCTGAAAATATTCAGGCATCCAGATAGGAAGCACAACTGCTTCCTCAAGGAGTCTTTTGGCCTCACTAAGTCCTGCAACATCATCCCATGTCACTCCTGGGGTCGAATCTAGAACATCTCTTTCAAGCATGGCAGCTAAGTCTCCATCTGGCCCTTCATACTGTGACTTTTTGGACTTGCCTTCTTCAGCATCACTACTCTGAAAAGAAAAGATCGAAAAAAATAGAAATTTCAAGAAATTTGAATGTCATATAGAAGTACTTTGTAGTTAACTATCAAACATAAGGATCAAAACATCAACTAAAAAAGAGAGAGACAATATTTTACATAATGTATACATGAAGATTCCAGTTCCTTAATTTGAAAAATAACAATAGATGTTCTCTTGTTTCAGTATATGATTGCTTTTGAGATGCTTGGTGATTTCAACATTAATTCTTGTTGTGTGCACCATCATAATTTGCCCCTATGAAATATGAACAGCGGGGAACTACAAATAGGTGATGATGGTATTTCTCCAGTAGAGTTAAAACAACAAAAGTGTTTTCAACAAAAATAAAAAGGCATGTTTTCTCACTATGAACTAAATATTTTTTAGGGCGAAATGGAGAACCCAAGTTAGCTTTATATAAAAGAAGAGCTAAGTTGGGCTGAGTGGCATCATGTGATTGACTTTTGCAGTACCTTGCAGAAAATTGTCAGCTCTACTTTGAATACACCAAGAAGGTATGCTAGAAATAACAGATCTACACACATTTTGAAGCCATACACATACAAGAACTACCATAAAATAAGTATGTATCTTAGATTATATCGTGAAGCTTCCTTCCTTTTTGCACTATGCAGATAAGGGAAACAGTGCCAAAATAAAAAGAAGCACTATAAATCTAATATCTTAAACAAATGCAGAACATGTATATTTTCTCATTTACAGGTGCAGACAGAGGAAACGAACAGCAGAAACTAAATATATTTGTTCAAATAAATATTTTATAGTGAACAGAACATTTGCTTGACAGAGATTACCGCTGAATCACCCTTGCTCGAACTTGATTTTCCTTTCCTCCCGCCAGTGCTAGAAGCAGTTGATGATCTCACCCCAGAGCTTGATTTACTCCCATTGGGTTTTGCACCCCGGCTTGGTGTTCCAGTCTTTGATGGACCCCGTGCCCAAGCTCCATCTTGGGAGGATTTTTTTGCACTAGATTGGCCTCTTGTTGACCTTCGGGTTGGTGTATCTCTTGGAGGTGCCCACACATCAGGGTCATCAAAGGTTTGTGGCGATGATGTTGGATACTCATCCAACGGTTGGAACAGAAATGATTTATTAGAGCGAATAGGAGGCGATGAGGACCGCATCCCACTCCCAGGAGCTTCTTTAAAGGACTTCAATTGGGCATCAAGCTGCCTCACAATCTCTACCTCTTCACTGATAGCTTGCTTACATTTCATCCATTTTGTTCGAATGAAAGAGTCATCCAAATTAGTCAGATGCCTGCATGATCAAGTCTTATCTATCAGAACATGAAGACAACAAGTAAAGTGCATTTATTAAGATTTTAAGTACTAATAAAGAATAAAAGTTACAGAAGCAAGACACGGAAAATGCATTATCTAACTTTTTCATATAAAAATATTCACCACATCGATCATTCTACCTTGAAATATGTAACTAATAATCAAATGAACAAGAGCATGAGCCTATTTTTCTATGGCAAACTTGCACAATGCAACTCAAAAGTTGATCCGCAAAAAGGCTGATCTCTGGAGTGAACGCACTGTTCTAGTGAAAACAAACAACTAGTATTGTTTTTAAAGTTAAAACAATGACGTTTCTTTGGTGTAACCATGCAAAAGCTCATTGTCACTTCTACAATAACCATAGTGCCTTATCAGTTATGACTGCCAGACAGGCTTTACAAGTTTACATGCATCGCTTAATATTCTGAAGCACCCAAGTCATAAACATCAGCTGCTGCAACGCTTCCAACAATTGTAAATCTGAAAACAAACCAAGCCCAAGCCATTGAATCAAAATTCAGTTAAACTTACACGAAAACAGGATTACCTAATTACAGCCATTTGACGGCATAACAGTGAAAATAGACGATGATTTTCTCAACCCTAAAGAATAACTAGACTAACAACATAACAACAGTCAGACTTCTCACTCAGAGCATAATAACTAGAACCACTACACGGAAGCAATCAAACGGATCCTCAACAGACAAACCCGAAGATCCTCACTGGCCCGACCTTGCGAATTACACATCTAGATTGATTTCTAAAATTACGCCTAATCTGGGGATGGGGGCGGGGGTGCTCACTTGTTGATCTGCGCGAGGGCGAATTACACATCTAGATTGATTTCTAAAATTACGCCTAATCTGGGGATGGGGGCGGGGGGGTGGGCAGGGGTGCTCACTTGTTGATCTGCGCGAGGACACCGTCGAAGAAGATGATGGAGGTGTCGTAGAGCCCCTCGAGCGCGTAGTCGCGCGCGTGCTTGAGGTGGTCCTGCAGCCCGGCGAGGGGGTTCGCCATTTCCGCCGCACGGCCGCAGCCACCGAACTACGGGACTACGGATTCGCCAAGCCCCGGGCGCGGTGGGAAGAGCAGGAGATGCACACGGGCGTATGGAGAAGACCAGAGCTATCCTGTGATTCCAATTCAGAGACTGCAGCAGGTAACAGAGGACTGCGACGGCCTTGTCTGTTGGCGTCCAGGACTTGCGAAGTTGGGAAGAATGAAGGAGACTCGCGCACCGACGCTGTCGTGGCCCACTGTCAAGCGAACTCTTATTCACCAAAGTTATTTTTTTCCTTTTCTCCAATGTACTCTTGGGTTCATTGCTTTGCAATTCTAGCTTTATCTTTTTTAAGCATCTCCACTCGGGTTCCAGCACGCGGTTTTTAGGACGTTTTTTTCATCCGGACGCCGAAATTTGGTCCAGTCGTGTTTTCAGCACGACTGTTTCGTCCGGAATTGGCCCAACTTTCATTCGGAGATCCCAGGTCGTTCTCAGGGCGTCGGACACGCGCTGGGAACGCCGAACAAAGTGAATTCGGCGGGAAAAAAGATCTTGGCGCGTGGACCCGCCGTCGTCATCCTTCCGCCTCGGCTCCCGCGAAGGACCGTTGGACGGACCATCGGGTATTAACTGGTCGTCGTAATGGCGTGCCACCGCCGCCTCGGCTTCCCGCCGTTTCCCGCCGAAGCATCTACACCCCTCCCGCCTTCGCCGCCCACTTCGGCCTAAGCCGGCCACAGCACGGCTCACGACTCACACTCTCTCCAACCCCTCTCCACCTCCGGCGACCAGTAGACCTCGGCGAAACACCCATGGCGGAAAGGTACCCAGGCGACCCCGCGGCGGCCAACGGCTTCGGCCGGCGCACTCTTCAACCATGGGAGGCGCGGATGCTCTACAATGCCAGGTACATGGTGCCGCTGGATTTCCGCTGCCCTGCCGACTAGAAGCTCAGCGCCGGCGGCATACCAATACCGCTGGTGCAGGAGGGCGACGAAATGGTCGAGGCGATCCAGGAGGCCATCACGGTGATGGAGGACCCTAAGCTAGCCGAAGACCCCGGCAACTTGGTCCATTGGGAATAGTTCTTCGGCGAGCGGCGGCTTCGCGAGCTCACCGCCCATGAGGGGACGCCCGACACGCTGCCGAAGCGTAACAACTCGGCGGGGCGTCGTCGGTGGTGGAGTGCGCCGGGACGCATGCTCGCCGTCGTCCTCGAACACATCCACGCCAGCAACAACCCCCGTCTCGGCTTCCCGCGCTCTCCGGCGCCAGCACCTCGTCGCGGGAGCCGACCTCCGGCGAACTGGCTACCCAGGAGGATGGGAGGATGGGCAGCCTCACATCCTCCTCCTCCGCTGCGTCGCACTCGTCCGGGACGGCGCCTGTGCAGTCACCACCGAGCAGTGGTGAGTTCTTTAAGACTCCCAAACGCGAGGCCGACACGCCCAGGAACTCGTCGCCGAGGACACACGTGCGGGGCATCGCCATCAACGAGCCCCGCACGACGACGACACCGACAAGCCGGCTCCGCCTGCGACAGCCGAAGCCGGAGCCCACGGACTAGGGTGTGGCTGTCGATGAGGACTCATTTGCCATGAAAATGGCGATCGAACATTCTCTACACAACACCACGCCAGCGCCGCCAATCCCGGAGCCGAACATCCTCTCCTAGTCCAGGGCCGACTGGGAGCAGGAGGAGGCACGGCGCATCCAACGCCTATAAGAGGCGGCTAAGCGCCAGGGCAGAGCGCGCCGCGAGCCTGCCTACCAGGGCGCGCCTCTCGTCGTCCTCGACGATCATGACGTCGGCCCATCCTACCAGCCGTGGAGGTACGGCGATGCAGGCCAGGGCAGCTTGCGCCCCCCATAGACGCCGCGCGATGACGGCGACAACAACGATGGCAAGGCAGACCCGGACTACACCAGTTTCTACTGCAACTTCGGCATGTAGACGGCGTCCACCGGCATCGTCGGCATCGGCATCGGCCTTAGCATCGGCATAGTCATCAGCATCGTCTTTTCTAGTTCTTTTTTTAGTTTTTTTAGCCTAAGTGAAGTCAGAATTCGGGTGCCCGCCGAATTCAATGTAATATTTATGAATCGCCCATCTATCAATGAAATCCGCATATATTCGTCCAAATTTCGCCGAATTTTGTTAAAAAAATTCCAAAACTGGGAGCTCGGCCTGGGAACACGACTAGACAACCGGTCGTTCCCAGGCCGAAAACTTTCTTCATCCGGCGCTATTTAGCTCCGGATTTCGGCCTGAGAACAGCCAACGAGTGGAGGTGCTCTTAGGAAACCAGGCGCTGGCCTGGTGGCTGATACTCCGGGTGTCCAAGTCAGCTCGTCCAGGTCAACCCATCCGTGATTGAATCCCAGATATGGTAGACTTTCAAGTCACCACAGAGCCATGCTCGAATAACCCGGGTGTCTTACCTACCTAACAACGTATAACGAAGGGAGGGATCATTCCCCCGTTGGCAAAGGCCGAAAAATGACCTGCACCAGTGTCCCTCCACCCGTGTCGCGAACATGAGTGGCCCAAGAAACTGCCCCGCACTCCCGTGTCGCTCCGGCACACTGGGTAGGCAGGGGTACCAGCAACTCATGCTACGTTGATAAATTACTAAGAGCATCCCCAACGCAGCTTTGGGGTTGCGATCGGAAAACGGCCCGCACCCTCAACCCCCAATTGAGCCGGCAATGTGAGCGGCCCAAGAAACTACCCGCACTCACGTGTCGTGGGCACACATTGATGTTCAGGATGTCAATAACCTATGCCACGTTGGGTTGCCGAAAGAAAAACCGCACGCTGACTGACTTGGTGAATTCCATGTTAGCCATTGCTGGTTTATCAAAGGCATGGTAGGGGAGGATTTGCTGACTTCATGTCATGTTCTGAATAGAGTTCTTTACAAGAATAAAAAGACCCCTTACGAGAAGTGGCTGGGAGAAACCATCACTTTCGTACTTGCGCACTTGGGGGTGTTTAGCGAAGGTCAACATACCGATTTCTAAGAAACACAAACTCGGACCTAAGATAGTAGATTGTATCTTTCTAGGATAAGCTCCACAGAGTATAGGCTATATATTTCTAGTGGTGAAATCCGAGGTACCTAATATGCATGTTGATACTATAATGGAATCTCGTGATGCAATATTCTTTGATAATATGTTTCCTATGAAAGATATGCATAGCATTGGTAGAATTTCTTCTAAAATACTTCTTAAATCTAGTGCATCTATTGAGAATTTTGAACAACCACTTGAGGCAGCCCTTGAGAAGGATGACGATGAAACTCCCATGAGGAGTAAGAGATAAAGGATTGCAAAATCTTTTGGTAATGATTTCATTGTGTAACTTGTGGACGATACTCCCAGATCCATTGTTGAGGCATATGCATCTCCACATGAATATGATTGGAAAGAAGCTCTCCAAAATGAGATAGACTCGATTCATTCTAATGAAACCTGGGAATTATCAGAACGGCCCTATAGTTGTAAACCCATGGGCTATAAGTGGGTGTTCGAGAAGAAGCTAAGGCCTGATAGTACTACTGAGAAGTAAGGCACGACTTGTAGCAAAGGGCTACACACAGAAAGAAGGCGAAGATTACTTTGACCCCTATTCATTTGTCGCTACACTGACCACCATTCGAGTACTATTGTCCTTGTCTGCCTCTTATGATCTTCTCGTTCATAAAATGGATGTGAAGACAACTTTCCTTAATGGAGAGTTGGAAAAGGAGATCTATATGAATCAGTCGGATGGGTTTGTGGTAAGAGGTGAAGAGACAAAGGTGTGCAAGTTGTTAAAATCTTTATATGGCCTGAAACAAGCACTTAAACAATGGCATGAGAAGTTTGACATAACTCTAATTTCTGCTAGATTTCTCATTAATGAGGCTGATAGGTGTGTGTATTATCGCCATGGTAGGGGCGATAATGTTATACGTGGATGACATTCTGATCTTTGGTACAAAAATGAAAGTAATAAATGAAGTCAAGTCTTTTCTATCAAAGAGTTTTGACATGAAAGATCTGGGAGAGCCTGATTCTGAAAATCAAGCTTATTAAGAACGACAACGGGATTACTTTAACACAATCTCATTATGTTGAGAAGGTCTTGAGCTGGTTTAACTTTATTAATGGCAAGACTTCTCCAACACCTTATGATCCTAGTTTGACATTGCGAAAGAATGAAGGAAACAACAGATCAGTTGAAATATTCACAAATTCTTGGTTCTCTCACATACTTAGCAAGCGCTACAAGACCAGATATCTATTTTGCTGTGAGCATGTCGAGTAGGTACATGTCTAATCCGAATATAGATCATTGGCATGCACTTGAAAGGGTCATGTGTTATCTATGTGGTACAATGAGCTATGGGATTCACTATTTAGGGCACCCTGCTATGCCTGAAGGATACAGTGATTCGAACTGGATCTCTTATGTTGATGAACTCTATGCCACAAACGGGTATGTGTTTACCCTTGGAGGTGGCGCAGTGTCGTGGAGGTATCATAGACAGACCATATTGACAAGGTCAACTATGGAAGCAGAACTTACTGCTTTAGACACAACCACTGTTGAGTCAGAATGGCTACGTGAGCTCTTGATGGACTTGCCTATGGTTGAAAAACATGTACCGACAATCCTTTTGAATTGTGACAACCAAACTATTATTGTCAAAGCGAACAATTCTAAGGATAACGTGAAGTCGTGAAGACACGTAAAGAGACGTTTGGAATCTTTCAGGAAATTAAGAAACTCTGGAGTAATAACTATTACATATATTCAAACAAATAAAAACATGGCAGATCCCTTTACAAAGGGACTATCATGAAATATGATAGAAAGTGCATCGAGAGAGATGGGGTTGAGACCCATGGATATCACACCATAGTGGTAACCCATCCTATGTGATCGGATATCCCTTGAATCAGGACCTAGGAAGAACAAGCTATTGGTTTTAATGAGGAGAGTACTTTGTGACCCTCTCTATGTGAAGATGCCTAACTCTAAAATTCTATACGGTAGGTTGGCAACATGTCTTAATGTATTTTTGTTGGCTATAACTAGCAAAGATGTCGTCCTACAGGGCATTCTTTAGAGAACATACCTATATGAGCTCGATTATAAATGTCATGGTTTATAGACTTGGGTGGTCTCTAGTAAACTCATGAAGAGACCACGAACAACCCGCAGGGTATGCTACTGATAGCCAGGTACCAGTTATGATTTTGAGTGAAATCTATTGGCACCAAAATTGCAATTCAAGGTTCGTCCATTGTTCAAGCTGCTGATAGACGTGGCTCAAGATTCTTGGTGGAAGTTCAACGTAACAGTCTCTCCTGAAATACTAGTATATAAACAAGTAGCAAGGATTGGCAAATATTCAAATGAGCATTTGAGATCTGGTGGGGGATTGCTAGAAATAATGGACCAATACTTTGGGCCCATGCTAGATATCTGATTTTTTCCTAAATCTCAAAGCCCATGTGTGTGGAAGCCCACATGTGATTTGGCCCAAGTTGGTGGAACCTCACATGTGTATGTGCTCACTCATGTATTAACGAGCTCGTTGGGAGACCCCAAGAGGAAGGTATGATGGCACATCAGTAAGTTTTCCCTCAGTTATGAAACCAAGGTTATCAATCTAGTAGGAGCAAGGAAACACCCCAAAGGTGTATCTAGCTGAACGTTGGCAGGGCACACTACCGGTGCCAGCATCAACATGGAGACCTGCACAACACAACCATAGAACTCTGTCCCCAACTTGCGATGAGGTTGTCAATCTCACCGGTTTTGCTGAAAACAAAGGATTAAACGTATTGAGTGGAAGAAAGAAATAGTTTGCAGAAAGTAAACACAAAGCAGTAAATAGTTGATTATAGATTAATAGTAAAAGAAAGGACCGGGGTCCATAGTTCACTAGAGGTGTCTCTCCTTAAGATAGATAACATGTTGGGTGAACAAATTATAGCGGGGCAATTGACAAATATCGAGAAAGCATACAAGCATATACTACTCATCTTGACTCCTTTGAGATTCGATTGGGCATTACAACATTATACATAGACCGCCATCCAACTGCATCTATGACTAATAATCCACCTTCAGGTTATCATCCGAACCCCCTCCAGTATTAAGTTGCAAGCAACGGATAATTGCATTACGAATTGCGTAAAGTAAACAATACGATTGTTCTATGAACAAAGGATTGTTGTTTTCTCCCTAGTAGCAAAATCACATCTAGTACCTTAGAGATTTCTGTCACTTCCCCAGATTACCAGAGGCATGAACCCACTATCGAGCATAAATACTAACTCTTGGAGTTGCTAGCATCTACTTGGCCAAGATAGCTACTAACAACGGAAAGCATGCAAAATCACAAATAACAAAGACATGATAGAATCAATAATCATTCTGAAATAGCATCTCAATATCCATCGGATCCCCGCAAACACAACATGTAGGAATTACAAATAAATGATCTTGATCATGGACGAAGCTCACAAGATCTAAACATGATAGCACAAAGGAGGAGAACCAGCCATCTAGCTACTACATGGACCCGTAGTCTAGAGATGAACTACTCACGCATCACACCGGAGGCTTGCATGATGATGAAGAAGGCCTCCAGGGTGAATTCCCCTCTCCGGCAGGGTGCCGGGAAGAGCTTCAGATCCCTCTCGATCTAGGGATGGAGATGACGGCAGCTATAGACTCGTTCGTGGATTTTTGATGGGGTACTTAGGGTTTCCGTATCAGAGGCAATATATAGGCGGAAGGAGAGGCCGAGGGGGTGCCTGGGGCGGCCAGACCACCCCCTGGCGCGGGCTAGGACTGGCCGCGCGGCTAGGTGGTGTGGTCGGGCCCCATCCCCTCTCTGTCTTGTATTCTGGCTCTAGGTGTCCCTCGGTGAAATACAGACTTTGGCTTTTGTCCTGTCCAATTCCGAGAATATTCATTTTCTGACTTTTCTGGAACCAAAAACAACAGAAAACAGGCAGCTGGCACTGTGTCTCTTGTTAATAGGTTAGTCCAAGAAATCATATGAAAAGTACTCCAAAGTGTGGACAAAACATAAGAAAGTAGATAAAACCAAGCATGGAACATCAAAAATTATAGATACATTTGCAATGTATCAACATCTCCAAGCTTAACTCCTGCTCGTCCTCGAGTAGGTAAGTGATAAAAAGAAAGAATAATTTTTGAGGTGACATGCACCATCATAACTTGATCAAAGTATTTGTAAAACATTCAAAGCTGGGATCATAGTACTTCAATCATAACATGAAAGACAAAGTTCTAGCAATAAGACAAAGAAACTATGTTGCAACATGAAAAGGCATAAACAAAAGATTCATGAATAACAATGCTTTGCAAGACGTTTGTTTGTTTCACATAAAGAAAACATAGCATAGTGGTATTCAGCTTGTCCCTCATAGAGTAGCAAACATAAATGCATAGGACACCTTCAAAGTTCATAAGAGTGACTAGATACAAATAGTTTAAAACAAGCAATATCAAAGTATGCATCAATCAACAAGTCTTGGGACAATGCACATAGAACTAAGAATGGCCACTATGCTCTCAAAGTAGGTGCATAAAGATAGAAGGTGGAGACTTAATATAAAAGTGGAAGAAAGGCCTTCATAGAAGGAAGTAGGGATTCAAGTCTCATAAAGAGCTTCCAAAAATTATGGTACTTAATAACTTTCAGCTCTCATTGCCCCTATCATAAGCATCTTGAAGGTGATTAAGGTTAAAGTGACACAACTAAGAGGATATGCTTGACAAGTTATAAACCAAAATCTCATGCCCCTTCCTTACGAAGACCGAACCTCATGCTACTCAACTTTAGTCACAAGTAAGCTCTTGTAATTGTAAGTACATATGTATCATAAAGAACCGTCAACAGGGTACCCCTTGCACATGATACAAGAGCTATCCCATAATCAAAATGACAAGGAAAGCAGACAATGAGCATCTCAGCGATCTTTTTATTTGCTATTTGCATAGGTTTTTATTGAGGATGCTTCATAGAGTGCTCATTATGGTGATGCTACAAGTTTCCACCATGATTAGGCATGGCTTAGGCTAGCGGCCCAGGCATTTCTCTAACACACATACAAACTCCATGATCTTACAAGTTCCACTTTTATTTCACACCGCCGGGATCCATAAGCAAAAGAACATGATATCAACGGGGTACAAAGTACAAGTGCAATGTTGAAAGCGTTCCCTATGATACATGGTTCTGCTAATTACAACTTATAAAGTGCAAGCATATACGCAACAAAGAAGGACCCAATGGTTAGAGTTTATTAAATGCAAGAAAGTAAAGTGTGCCATCAAGTTCGTGAGAGCTTTAATCACTAGTTTTCTCATAACAAGTTTAATTTGGAAGGTAGACAAAAACATGAATATATTTGGAATAGCATATGCTAGTAGTTAGGTATGGTGGACTCTTTGGAATAACTTGGTTTAAGGAGTTGGATGCATGAGTGGAACTCATACTTGGTTGCGGAGGCTAGCAAAAGACTGGGAGCAACAAACTAAGAGAGCAATAATGGCCATAATCATGCAGAGCGATAAAACATCATTGATCAAAGCATAAAGTGATACTACAAGTTGAAAACTAAAGGATCATAAAGGCTATGGTGACTTTGGATAGTCATAACATGGTGTGAGCATGTGCCAAGTCAACCCAAACAAAGTATCAAAGGAGAATACCACAATACTATGCTTTAATATGCTAAAACAACGCATGATTCTTCCAAGGGACATTAAGCAATCTCAGTTGTTTATAACAAGTCATGCTACAACAAAGAATACTAAGCATAAAGCCAAAAAAATATCAAGCATGGCATGACAAAGCATAAGCCACAGTCAAAAACAAGCTCTCTTTACCACTTAAGCATGAGCTTTCCTACTCTTTTCCAATCCAAACCAAACTATTTGAAAACCAATGTATGAAAGAGGGGGTCCAAGCAATTTATTAAGCAAACTAAGAAAACAAAGCAAACTAAGAAAAGAAAGCAAACGAAAAACCAAAACAAAAACAAAAAAGAAGACGCTCCAAGAACAACACAACTGTGCATGAAACAATAAAAATGAAGTGTTTGGAAGAAACCTGGGATTTTTATTGATGAAGGGGGGATGCCTTGGGCATCCCCAAGCTTTTATGCTTGTACTTCTTGGATATTTCTTGGGGTGACACGCGTGGCATTTATGTCCCACAAGTATAGGGGGTGTATCGCAGTATTTTCGAGGGAAGTGAAACCCAATTTATTGATTCGACACAAGGGGAGCCAAAGAATATTTATATGCCTTAACAACTGAGTTGTCAATTCAGCTGCACCTGGAAACAATCTTGCTCACAGCAGTTTATCAGTAGCAACAGTTTTGTAGTAGGAATAGCAAAGTAATAGCAGTAGTAAAAGTAAAGACAGTAGTCACAATTGTAGTAGACAATAGGATTGGAGCGCGATAGGCATAGGGATGGATGGACGAGCGTTGCATGGACAAGACAATTCATATAGCAATGTGAACATAGGACAATTGCAGATAAATAAGATAAAGCATCCAAGTACTAAATAATCATAGGCTTGTGTTCCATATATAGTCATAGGTGTTCGCAATGAGAACTTGCACAACATATTTTGTCCTGCCAGCCCGTTTGCAGTGGGGCCTCAAGGGAACTACTGGCAATTAAGGTGCTCCTTTTAATAGAGCACCGGAGCAAACCATTAACACTCCGTGAACACATGTGATCCTCACATCAAAGCCATTCCCTCCGGTTATCCCTATTTCTGTCACTTCGGGGCCATTGGTTCCAGACAATAACATGTGTATACAACTTACAGGTAAGACCATAAACAATAATATCATAATGAATCAATAACATGTTCAGATCTGAAATCATGGCACTCGGGCCCTAGTGACAAGCATTAAGCATAACAAGTCGCAACAAAGTCAAAAAGCACTAATAGTAGATACTAGGCACCAAGCCCTAACAATCCGATGCCATTACATGAACGATCTCATCCAATCCCTACCATCCCCATAGCCTACAGTGGGGGATTACTCACTCATAGATGGGGGAAACATGGATGGTCGATGGAGAAGCGATGGTGATGATGATGGCGATGATCTCCTCCAATTCCCTGTCCCGGCAGGGTGCCAGAACGGAGTTTCTGGTTTCGAATCGTGGAATCTGGTGGTGGCGGCGAAGCAGAACTCTTTCTGGAAAAATGTCGACCCCCCATGAGTTTTTAGGTCAGAAGGCAACTTATAGGTGAAGAGAGAGACCGAGGGGGTGTCTGGGGCGGCCAGACCACCCCCTGGCGCGGCCAGGGCTAGCTCGCGCGGCCAGGTGGTGTGGCCTGGGCCCAGCCCACTCCGTCTCGTATTCTGGCTCCGTGAGTCTTTTGGTGAAATAGGATTTTTGGCTTATTTTCCGAGATTTTTCTTCATAGTTGATTTTCTGCACAAAAACTAGACACCAAGGCAATTCTGCTGAAAACAGCGTCAGTCCATGTTAGTTGCATCCAAATCATGCAAGTTTAGAGGAGAAACAATAGCAAAAGTCTTCGAGAAAGTAGATATGTTTTGGACGTATCAACTCCCTCCAAGCTTAGCTTATTGCTTGTCCTCAAGCAATTTAGTTGAAAACTGAGTGCGATAAAAGAAACTTTCACAAACACATTTGCTTCATATGATGTATATATTTTGAGCATGTGATCAACTACTTAGACAATTCATAATAAGGACTATGCAACTAAGTTTATTTAATATGCATTTCAAGCTATGAAGAGATTCCAACTCAAAAATAATAAGTAGCATGAAACATAAACATAAGCAACATTACAATGCTCATAACAAGGTATGATAGAGTGGTATCTCGCTTGCCTTTGATTGTAAATGCCAAGGCACCTCTGAAGTTCAGGTGAAGACTAGAAGTAAAGATATCAAAGATACAAGCATCAAAGTCATAACACAAATAATCAAGTTTTGAGACAAGCACATTACACTAAGAATGACAACTGTGCTCTCAAGAAAGGGCTCACATGATATGTGGAGACTCAACAAAGAAATGAAAATGGTTTTGAATAGTTTGAAAGGCTTCCAAATGCTGAAAGTATGGTACTCGTTAGATTTGAGCTCTCATTGCCCCTATCATAAGCATCTTTAATATGGTTAAGGTGAAAGTGAGGTCCAATCTGAGTTATATGCTTGACAGACTATAAACTAGAAATCTCATGTCCCTTGAGTACGAGGGCCGCTCCTCATGCTACTCAACTTTAGTTACCGGTAAGTTCTTGTCATCGTAAATACGTGCGTATCATAGAGAACCGCCAACGGGGTACCCCTTGCCCGATGATACGGAAGAATCCCCATACTAAAATGACAAGGCAAGCAGACAATGAGTATCTCAGCAATCTTCTTATTTACCATGGGAAAATGGTGCTTTTTTCTCTCTTTCCTATTTTCTCATATCTCTTTTTTTCGTTTTCTTTTCTCAATAGCTATCTCTCTTTTTTATAAGAAGAATGCTTCATAGATACTCATTATGGTTATGCTGCAGGTTTCCACCATGATTAGGCATGGATTAGACCGGCGACCCAGGCGTTTTTCTAACACACATACATAACTCCATGGACTTACAATCTCCCCTTTTATTTCACACCGACTGAAAGAACATTTCATGTTTTCATATGTTTTGTGTGTTAGATAACAATACTATGGAGATTATTCATGTGCGCTAAGTATGCAGGAAGCTTTGAGGGGGGCTGGATTATCCGCCCCACCAAGGACCGGATAATCCGGCCTACCTCATTGCTCAAAGGAAGCCAAGGCGCGTCGCTCGGTATCCGGTCAGATTTTCTCCTGGAAAATCCGAACTGGGGCAGTTTTTCCTCCCCAGGCCGGATAATCCGGCTGTCGCATGGGCCGGATAATCCGGCCCCCAGTTTTTGAGCAAAGGGAGCCAAGGCGCGTCGCTCGATATCCGGTCGGATTTTCTCCTGGAAAATCCGAACTTGGTTGGTTTTTCCTCCCCAGGCCGGATAATCCGGCCTTCACATAGGACCGGATATCCGGCCCCCAGAAGTTGATCAAGGGCAAGCTCGGCGCGACGCTCTGATAAGGGGCGGATTATCTGCCGGATATTCTGAGTCTAGGGCGGTGTTTTCCCCAGGCCGGATAATCCGGCCCTCACTTGGACCAGATAATCTGGCCCCCAAAGTGTCCAACGGCTGGTTTCTGCAGGGGGGTATAAATACCCCTTCTTCCCCAACGTTCAGAACTCTTGATCTCCCACTTCAACCACCCGAAGGTCTTGATCTTTGGGGGAATTGAAGGAGGAGAAGTTCATCATCATCATCACGAATCAAGCGCTTCAACTCCTCTCCATTCACTTGGAGAAATTCCTGATCTAGTATTCTTGTCAATACCTAGATCTTGATTATTGTATTTGATAACTTTGTTCTTGTGGCAGCTTGTTGTCATTTCGGGAGCCTCCAAGTTGTTGTGGGGTTGTTGCCCCGCTAGTTGTGTAAAGGCGTCGGTGCCCGCCTCGAAGGGTACCTATAGTGGAAAGGTGGATCGGGCCTTTGGTGGCGAGATCCATCGGAGAACAGGGTGAGGCCTATTGTGGCGTGGTGGTCTTAGTACCGCCCACCCCTCCAACGCAGACGTACTTCTCTTAAAAAGGAAGGAACTGCGGTCAAACAAATCCTGTGTCTCCACGTGCTTCACTTCGGTTTACCCGTTCCTCTTCCACTCGCTCTTTACTCGCTAGTAGATAGGTTTGCATATAGGGAAATTCCACCTAATAGTTTATCTAGAGAATTTACCCTTTGTGCTAAGCCTAAAATTGAAAAGGTATTAAAAATTGGTGTAGCACCTATTCACCCCTCCTCTAGGTGCCCATACGATCCATTTCAATTGGTATCACAGCCCCGGCTCTTAATTCGGGCTTAACCGCCTAAGAGTAGTATGGGTACCAAGGGTGATGGGAATGAGGCTGTGGATAAGGTCACAATGGATGATCTCAAGATGTTGGAAACAACCTTGCTGAAATCCTTTGAGGCCAAGATGGAGGAGATGAATCAAATGATTACTCGCCTCACATCATCCATAGCCCCATCTCCATCCTCCTCTGAGGCTGCCACACCATCATCTAAAGAAAAGGGTAACACCGGATCCAAGGATGATGATGTGGAAGGTGAAAAACTTAATGGTTCCACCTCCAAGAAGGGAAGTGGTAAGGAGGAATATAGTGAGGTTCACCACGTATATTCCCCCGACCCACCTATCCCTCATCCTCATATAAACAATAGGGGTGATCCACCCAAGCTCATTGCATCCTCTTTCAATCAATGGCAATTCTTAATGAAATCTCATGTTTGCAGCTCCTCTATTGAACTTTGGAGGATTATTGAAGAGGGTCTTCATATTGGAGATCAAACCAACCTAACAAGAAGAGAAGTTGTGGACAACCAGTTGAATGCCACCGCTCTCCACATGATACAGCTGGGTGTGGGTCCCAAGGACATGCCACACATTGAACATCTCAACACAGCTAAAGAAGCTTGGGATGCTCTTAAAGATATCTTTGTTGGGAATGAAAGCATGAGAAGGAACATGTATGATGCCCTTAGTAATGAAGCTGAGGGATTCTACATGTTGGATGGTGAAAACCATGAGGACATGTATAGAAGACTCAAGGGCATCGCAACAACATTTAGAAAGCATGGGGCCACTCACATTGATGATGCATGGATAAAAAGGAAATATGTGAGTGCCTTAATGCCTTTCAAGCCAACAGACTTGAAAAGCCTGCAAGGTAGACATAACTACCATCAAATGACATCCAATGAAGTCATGCAAGAAATGGCGTCATTCAAAGTGGCAGCAAAGAATGCTGAAGATGCCCGTGCTCGGGCCCTTGGAATGCAAAAGGGTGTCAATGTGGCTCTCAAAGCCAATGTTGTTGAGCAATAGGAAGATGAAAGAGCTTTTGAGGGGGCATCCATGGACTGCCCCGATGAAGTCAAATGTGCTCATGGTGAGTACATGGCGTTTTATGCAAGGAACTTTTGGAAGGACCCTGCCAAAGCCAAGTCAGAACTTGAGCGCAAGAACGGGTCAAATGGAAGAAGAGAAAGTGGCCCAAGATTGAGAACTTGGTACAACCGTGGAGATAGAATGCACTTTGTAGCCGAGTGTCCATATCAAAATAGAGAAGACAATGGTGGCAGGCTCATTCTTAAAGAGAAATCTAAAGCACCTAAGAAGAAGCCATTTATTAAGAAGAATGGCCCCTTCAAGAAACAACCCAAGATCGTCTTAGTTGCACAAGAAGAATACTCCTCTGCAAGTGAAGATGAAGAGGATGATGATAGTTCCCGCGAGGTGGCTGCTATAGCCACCACATCGACTCCTTCATCTCTCTTCAACTCGCCAAACGAGAACGTCATCAACAACAACGCCACTTGCCTAATGGTAAGAGGGTCCGAGGTATCAACTTCTAGCTCTTCATTTCCTAAGACTAACATAATTTTGGATATGGATGATCATGCCAGTCTTAAAATGAAAGAAGAAGTTATTGCTTTGGATACTTTCTTCACTAACCTGCAAGGTGAGCACAAACTCCATTTTGATGCTCTTATGAGTCAACTTGCTCAAGCCGAAGATCTTCTTGAAGAAAAGGGCAAAATTGAAAGAGAAGATGCCTTGGAGATTGCTTCTTTGAAGAATGCCTTGGAAGAGGAAGAGGAAGCTCGAGTATCTTTGGAAGAGAGACTCGAATCCATTGTGGAGTCACAGGAAGAAACTGTGGCTCAGCTCATCAAAGAACGTGACCATGCTCTTGCCAAGGTAAAGAAACTAAAGAAAGAAAAGATTGACTTTGGGGCTGTTCATGCTAGACTTTTGGAGAAGTTTGATAATCTTGAAAGTGCTCACAAGGCATTGAAGAGTGATCATTCTACTTTAAATGAGTCTCATGACCAGCTCCAAACTCAATTGAAATGGTATGATGTGCCAAGTACCTCCACTTCATCCTCTAGAAAAAGAAGACCTTGCAAGAATTTCTCAACACAAAGGTAAAGAAGTTATTGATGAGATACTGAGCAAGCAAAGGACAAACAATAGTAAAGAAGGTCTTGGTTACATCCCCAAGACAAAGAACAAGAAAAACAACAACAAGAAGAAGAGCAAGACCGCTCAACCAAAGACTAGCAACATTACCAATGACAAGACTAATTATGATGGTTTTGCAGGGGTCAACAATCCTAACTTTGAACTATATTGCGATTATTATGGTGATGTTTATGCTAGTTACGTAGGCCCTTATGATTGTTACATTCCTTGGTCTATTTGGGTTCCCAAGACCCTTGTTACTAACATGAGAGGACCCATTGAAAAATGGGTACCTAAAACCAAGAAGTAATTTTCTTGCAGGGCTATGCTTCCGGTGGTTCTAAATGGGGTACTCGATAGCGGTTACACGAGTCATATGACCGGAAGCAAGGAGATCATCACGGAGATGCGGCCAAACCTTGATCACATAACCGTCTCCTATGGTCACAAGTCAAAATCTGAGGTATTGGGTCTCGGCAAAGTTGTGGTGGCTCACGATATCTCTGTCGTGGACGTCATGCTTGTTGAGACCCTCAGTTACAACTTACTTTCAGTTCGCGCCCTTGGTAAGATGGGCTTTGCAGTTTATATTGATGCTGATTTGGTGGTACTCTTGTGGAGAAAGTCTCTAAAAGTCGCTTTCGTGGGATATGTCAAAAATGACCTGTACGTGGTGGACTTTTCGGGGAAAACCACTACAGGCCTGATGTGTATTTTCGGAAAGGTTGACGCGGGTTGGCTATGGCATCGCCGACTAGCCCACGTCAATATGAGAACTTTGCAAAGTCTCCACAAGGGTGGCCACATCCTTGGACTAAAAGAAAATGTCTCCTTTGCCAAAGATCGTGTTTGCAGGGCGTGTGTTGAAGGGAAAATGCATGACTCACCTCATCGAAGGAAAACTATTATCTCATCAAAAAGGATTTTGGAGCTCCTTCATGTGGACCTATTCGGACCTCCATCTCATGCAAGCCTCGGTGGGAAGAAGTATTGCCTAGTGATTGTTGATGATTACTCAAGATACACTTGGGTTTATTTCTTCAAGTTGAAGAGTGAAACTCAACAAACAGTCATCGACTTCTCCAACGAGGTTCAACGTCAACACAACATCCCCATTCTGGATATAAGAAGTGATAACGACTCTGAGTTCAAGAACTACACCTTAAATGAGTTCCTAAGTGAAGAGGGGATAAGACACCAATATTCCGCTGCGTACACCCCTCAACAAAATGGTGTAGCCGAGAGGGAGAATCGAACTCTAATGGATATGGCAAGATCAATGTTAGCCGAATTTAAATCTCCATATAACTTCTGGGCTAAAGCAATCTCTACTGCTTGTCATTCATCCAACCGATTATACCTCCACAATATCTTGGACAAGACTCCGTATGAAATACTTACCGGTAACAAGCCAAACATCTCATACTTTCTGGTATTCGGGTGCAAGTGTTTCTTTCTTATGAAAGGAGTTCGTTTATCTAAGTTTGAATCTAAGGCTTTAGAAGGTATTTTTGTTGGTTATGGTGCTGAATCCCACACTTATAGAGTCTACAATAAGCTCTCCGGAACTGTTGTAAAATCTTGTAGTGTCGTGTTCGAGGAAAATGACGGTTCCCGTGTGGAGCAAGTTGGTGTTTGTGATCCAGATGTTGAAATAACCCCAAGATGCCATAAGAAGATTGGGCGTGGGATTTTTCCGCCCCATTGAGGAACCCCTTGTGGCGGATCGGGAAGGACAATGCTCTTCCCATGAAGAGCCCTCATCTACACATGCCCAACAAGTTCCCACCACAGGAGCAAATTCTGCACCATCTCCATCAACTGCTGAAGGTCAAGCTATTTCAGAAAACTCCAGGCCAGATTATCCGGTGGAGACCGGATTATCCGGCCACCCCGCTCCAGCTGACAATACTGCTCCTGGTGGTGAAGATGTCAACGCAAGCTCTAGGCCGGATTTTCTGGGAAGCCCGGATTATCCGGCCCCTCGCCAGTTCAAGCAAGCCCCAGGCTTCCTGATGAAGCTGCTACAAATACTCCTAGGCCGGATTATCCGGCCCCTCCATCGGCCAGATTATCCGGCCCTGACTCTCTAGTTCAGTAGGCTCCTGTTACGGCTACTGACTCACCTCAAGGGCACGCATCACCACCACCTGCTGCTGATATTCCAGTTCCTGATCAAGGTCGAGTAAATGCTTCCAATGAAGATTCAAGTGATGAATCTATTCCCCCAAGAGACAACAAACTTATTGAACTTTATCGCAAGGCTCGAGCTGATCGAAACCTTGAGTTGAGGGGTCACACTCTCGACAAGGTTGTTGGTGATCTTCGACGAAGGGTTTCTACAAGAAGAGAATTGGCCAGTTTTGGTGAGCATCAAGCTCATATCTCTATGGTGGAACCTAAGAAGGTCTTTGAAGCTCTTGAAGATCCAGATTGGGTTGTTGCTATGCATGAGGAGTTGAATAATTTCGAGCGCAACAAAGTCTGGAAACTCGTGGAGAAACCCAAAGAGTGTCGCAATGTTATCGGCACCAAGTGGATATTTAAAAACAAGCAAGATGAGAAATGGCATTGTTGTGAGGAACAAGGCAAGACTTGTGGCATAAGGTTATTCTCAAGTTGAGGGCATTGACTTCGGCGATTCCTATGCTCTAGTGGCTCGCCTTGAGTCCATCAGTATCCTTCTTGCTTATGCTGCCCATAACAATTTTAAGTCGCAGCAAATGGACGTCAAGAGTGCCTTCCTTAATGGTCCTCTACATTAGTTGGTATATGTAAAGCAACCCCTGGGTTTTGAGGATCGTAACTTTCCGAACCATGTCTACAAACTCGATAAGGCACTCTATGGCCTTAAACAAGCCCCACGTGCATGGTATGAGCACCTTAAAGAGCTTTTGTTAGATCGTGGCTTCGAAGTTGGGAAAATCGATCCCACTCTTTTTACTAAGAAGGTTAAGGGGGAGCTCTTCATATGCCAACTATATGTATACGATATCATCTTTGGTTCTACTAATAAAGCTTTTAATGATGAATTTTCAAAGCTTATGACTAACAGGTTTGAGATGTCTATGATGGGGGAATTACAGTTCTTTCTTGGATTCGAGATCAAGCAACTTAGAGAAGGAACTTTTATTAATCAAGCAAAGTACATCCAAGACATGCTCAAGAGATTCAAGATGACGGATCTAAATGGTGTTGCCACTCCGATGCAAACAAAATGTCATCTTGAACTTAACCCACATGGTAAAGATGTGGACCAAAAGGTATACCGGTCCATGATCGGCTCTCTTCTTTACCTCTGTGCATCTAGACCCGATATAGTGTTGAGTGTGGGGGTGTGTGCAAGGTATCAAGCAGCTCCTAAAGAAAGCCACTTAGTGGCGGTTAAGAGGATCTTCCGATATTTGGTTCATTCCCCCAACTTTGGTCTCTGGTATCCCAAGGGCTCCAATTTCTCTTTATGTGGTTATACTGACTCAGATTGGGCTGGTGATAAGGATGATTGGAAATCCACTTCTGGAGCTTGTCAATTCTTGGGAAGATCTCTTGTATGTTGGTCATCTAAAAAGCATAATTGTATATCTCTCTCCACCGTTGAAGCTGAATATGTTGCTGCTGCCAGCGCTTGCACTCAACTATTGTGGATGAGGCAAACTTTAAAGGAATACGCTGTCAATTGTGACAAAGTGCCTCTTTTATGTGATAATGAAAGTGCAATCAAAATTGCGTACAATCCTGTTCAGCACACAAGGACGAAGCATATTGTGATTCAGAATCATTTTATTCGAGACCATGTTGCTCGCGGCGATATTGATCTATCCTTTGTGAGCACGAAGAACCAACTTGCGGATATCTTTACAAAGCCACTTGATGAAGCAAGATTTTGCTACTTGAGGAATGAGCTAAATATCATTGATTCCAGGAGTTTGTCTTGATTACCCATGCACTCACCCGTACATCTCAATCCTTCTTTGGTCTAGGTGTGGGCATGGATATAGGGGGAGTGTGGTCCTAACTCATTGGGCTAATCCTCCCCCATAATGCCAAAAGCAAGTTAAATCATTTCTCTTAATATCATTTTGTGATATGTGAGCTTATTGATGAGTATTGGTCGTGAACCCAAGATATATCTTCGCGGTGTCACACCATACACTCCAGAAAGGTGGCCTCGGCCACTGCCCTCTCCCCTGAGGAGAATTGGCTCTTTTTGGATGTTCTTTGCTATCTCATGTTCTTATGGGAATCACACTCAATCTTGGCTTTTATTTGATTTGGATTTTGCAATTTTGAGTGTGTAGTACCATCTCAGTTGGGCTCTCTTAATCCTAAGCCGTTCCCTACCCCTAAGCCATCTCTTCTAGCACACAAGTCCCTTGTACACCTTGTGGGGGTGTTGTTTGGGGACGCGCGGGCCTGGTTCTGTGTTCAACAGAATCCCAGATTTGAGGCCGGATAAACCGACCCAAGTGTAGGCCGGATAATCCGGCCCTGGCGGATTTCATCTTAAAGGGCAGGGATCGGGGGAAGGGCTCATAACGAGCAGCACTTCTCCCCAACCCTCTCCTCCTCCTCAGCCGCCGCCTGTCGTCCCCCGCCCTCCCCGGAGCCTCTCCGGCCACCGGATTTTCCGGGCCTCCCTGGATCTTCTTCTCTGTGCCTCCGGGTACCTTATCCTCCACGTTCTTCCTCCAATGAATGAGGGTAACTCCCTCTCTCCCCATCTTTGGCTAGATGTGTAACTTGTTGGTTGGAACATTGTCTAGAAGGATGTGTTTTCGCATAGAAATCGTAGTCTTGCAGTTTCTAGGCCCGATCTACTTTTTTGCATTCAATCTAGGTGAAATCGAAATTTTCTGCCAGGGCCGGATTATCCGCCCCTGGCCAGGGCAGATAATCCGGCTTGACGGATTCGATTCTGGTTCAGTTTCACTATGGAGTATGCATTGAGTAGTTTTGTCCTATGAACTTTTTGACTATTTTTTCCATGCTCTCTCCTGGACTTGTGTGTATGCTTATCCCCTTGCTATCGCCCTTATTCTCCTCACAGGTGGTTCCAGTGTTCCCAAGACCTACACGCGCCGCCCTCGCGCCAAATACTTTCGGGACGACGGACAGGGTAACTTAGTGGATGAAGTTGAGGAGAAGAAAGAACAAAGAGAAGCACATGGCTGAACAAGCAAAGAGGACTAGGAAGGGGGTGTCCAAGAGGAAGGGCAAGGAGCCCAAGATCAACTACAGGACTTTGGATGCGGTCTCCTATTCCGCCATCCGTCACCGTGACTTGTTTGCTGAGCTACCTCGTGATGATGAGCTGGGGGATACTCGTTTTTGGTGTGCAGAACAGAAGGGCATCTATGAAGATGTGTATGCCAGGCTGAACATTAGGCCTATGCACCCACTGGTACTTGCTGATGCTTTGGAGAAGGCTCATCTTGTGGATGCGATGTATGTGCCTGAGAGGATGGGGCTACACCATCTCATGTCTCTCCAGTGCTCCTTTGACTCTGAGGTGGTGAAGCAATTCTTCTCCACTTTGGTTATTTGTGGGGATGAGCGTCGCACTATGAAGTGGATGACTCATGACAGGCCTATGACTGCTGATTTTCACGTGTTTGCTGAGGTTCTTGGATACTCTTTCCGCAGCAGGTATAGAGCCAGTGGCCACCGCATCATCATCTAGCTGAAGCCCAACAAAGATGCAGCTCTCTCTCCTTGCACTGTGGACAATGGCATTGTGGGCACTGTGGCTGGCCTTGCTCCCATCTATGCTGCCTTAGTGGGTCTCTTCCGTGACTCCATTACTCCGAGTGGGGGCAATAATGACAGCATCCGTGGTCACCTTGTTCAGCTACTTCAATTTTCTCATGAGGTTGCCTCTTGCGAGGACGAGTTAGTGCAGTATAGGCTAGATGTCATGGATTTCATTTACCATGAGTTGTGTGATGCTATGTTCAACCGTCTGTGCATTCCCTATGCACCCTACAATATGATGCTCATCCGGCACCTGCTTCCTGTTGAGGAGTTCCACATCGACTCGGTGCACAAGGCCAAGAAGATCTACACCAAGGCTCGGAAGACCTCTCACCCCTCCTCTGCTCCCGAGGGCCTCATGAGGGATGCTCGCCGGCCCCCTGTGCCTCCCGTTGCCCGTGAGATCAAACAGCTGAACTGGTTCCAGCATAACATACTCTGCATGGGCGTGGACACGCGCAAGGGTTAGTACGAGGCATACAAGCAGCGCCATGAGTTGGCTCACTCCCAGCAGCTCATTCTCCACCATGTGTCCGGTGCTTCGGGTGATCCTCCGGCTCCTACACCTCCCACTCTGTATGCTTGATACATTGCAAATGTATCTATAATTTTGATGCTCCATGCTTGGTTTTATCCACTTTCTTGTGTTTTGTCCACACTTTGGAGTACTTTTCATATGATTTCTTGGACTAACCTATTAACAAGAGCCACAGTGCCAGCTGCCTGTTTTCTGCTATTTTTGGTTCAAAAAAAAGTCAGAAAATGAATATTCTCGGAATTGGACGGGACAAAAGCCAAAGTGCCTATTTTTCTAGAAGACTCACGGAGCCATAATACGAGACGGAGGAGGGCCAGGGGCTGGCCACACCACCCTAGGCGCGGGCTGGGCCTGGCCGTGCCAGGGCATGGTGTGGTGGCCCCAGGCACCCCCTCAGTCTCCCTCTTCGCCTATAAGAAGCCTTCTGACCTAAAAACTTTGGGGGGTTCGACGTTTTTCCACGAAAAGTTCTGCAGCGCCGCCGCCACCGAAGGGGAGATTCGGGGGACAGAAAGTCTCTGTTTCGGCACCCTGCCGGGACGGGGAAGTGCCCCTGGAGCCATCTCCATCGATCTTCACCATCATCTCCATCGACTATCCATGTTTCCCCCATCTATGATGAGTAATCCCCCGCTGTAGGCTATGGGGATGGTAGGGATTGGATGAGATCGTTCATGTAATGGCATCAGATTGTTAGGACATGGTGCCTAGTATCTTTTATTAGTGCTTTATGACTTTGTTGTGACTTGTTGTGCTTAATGCTTATCACTAGGGCCCGAGTGCCATGATTTCAGATCTGAACTTATTATTGATTCATTATGATAGTATTGTTTCTGGTCTTATCTACAAGTTGTATACACATGTTGTTGTCCGAAACCTATGGCCTCGAAGTGACAGAAATCGGGATAACCGGAAGGGAAAGACTTTGATGTGAGGATCACATGTGTTCACGGAGTGTTAATGCTTTGCTCCGGTGCTCTATTAAAAGGAGCACCTTAATTGCCAGTAGTTCCCTAGAGGCCCCGCTGCAAACGGGCTGGCAGGACAAAAGATGTTGTGCAAGTTCTCATTGCGAGCACGTATGACTATATATGGAACACATGCCTAGGATTGTCTAGTACTTGGGTGCTTTATCTTATTTATCTACAATTTCCCTATGTTCTGATTGCTATGTGAATTGTCTTGTCTATGCAATGCCCGTCCATCCATCCCTATGCCTACCGCACTCAAATCCCACTGTTTACTGCTTTTGTTACTACTATCTTTGTTTTGCTACTGCTGTTACTTTACTATTCCTACTACAAAATTGTTGCTACTGATAAACTGTTGTGAGCAAGATTGTTTCCAGGTGCAGCTAAATTGACAACTCAGTTGTTAAGGCTAATAAATATTCTTTGGCTCCCCTTGTGTCGAATCAATAAATTGGGTTTCACTTCCCTCGAAAATACTGCGATACACCCCCTATACGTGTGGGTCATCAAGACTATTTTCTGGCGCCGTTGCCGGGGAGCATAGCTTTATTTATCAAGTTCACTTGGATTCACTATTGTTCAAGCTAAGTTTATCTTACTCCTTGTTTTCTTGTTTCTTTATCAAAAATACAAAAAAAATTAGTTCCTACTCTAGTTGTTATTTTCTTGGTCTGTTATTGTCTTGCCTTATCATGCTTGTTGTCAATGGTTGGTTTCTTTGAAACTGAAGCTTATTGGCAAGGTGGGTTCACGAAAGATCAAAAATATTATTATAAGGAACACCGCTTATCACAAAAAGGGAAACACTTATGGGAACAAATTGATAGATTGTATACCATTGCTAGAAACGTGTGCTCTACTTATAATGTTACTTATTGCTGTGATGAATCTCGTTGCAGAAAGAGGTATAAACACCTCCCTTTTTAATGTGAGTATAATGATAATGATACCATATCTTCCTATGCTAAAGGAATTTATGACTTTTATGATGCGGAACAAATTGAAGAATTTATTGCTTGGAAGGGTGCTTTTGAACTTGCTAGTTTGCTTGAAAGTATAGATGATTCACCTTACAAATATGAGGTTTATGGTATACTTAAATTTTGCTTTGATAATTACAAGGATGAAAATGGCTCTATTCTTGAATATTTTAATAGATGCTCTCCACAAATGGAAGAGACTAATGCCTTGCAGGATCCTATGGAAGAAGAAATTGATGAACCTGAAATCTCATTAGATGAAAAAGAGGAGGAGAGTGATGAACAAAAGGAGGAAGAATGGATTAGCTACCATGCCTACCTTCTAATGAGAGTAACTCTTTATCCCTTAGATTATTTGATTGTCCCCCTTTCTTACTAAAGGAGAGTGAATGTTATGTTCCTGAGGTTTCTCTTGAAAATGTTTATAATAAAGCTCTAGTGCTTGTAGATCATGAAGAGCATGCTTTATGTGATAGTTATATTGTTGAGTTTCTTCATGAGGCTACTGAAAATTATTATGAGAGAGGAAAATATGGTTGTGGAAGTTTTCATGGTATTGAAACACCTCTCTATGTGCTGAAAGTTTTGAAATTACACTTGTTTTATCTTCCTATGCTTGTCACTTTGTTCTTTGTGAATTTATTTGCATACACGATTCCTATGCATAGGAAGTGGGTTAGACTTAAATGTGTTTCGAATTTTCTTATTGATGCTCTCTTTTACTTCAACTCATATTTATTATGAGAGCATCCTCTCAAATTTTTATGCCTAAAGATGATATTATGTCTATTATTCTTGGGAGACCTTTTCTTAAATACTGCAGGAGCTATTATTAATTGTAATCAAGGGAAGGTGACCTTCAATGTTAATGACAAGGAACACATTGTCTATTTCCTCAAGAAGATTGAAAGGACTTCTGGTTTTAATTCAATTGAACATGTTGAGCGCATTCAAGTTGGAGAAATATATTGTCCCATACCAAGAGAAAAATTTGAAACTATTATGATTGGGATCATTTCTATCAAGGTTGAGGTAACATAATCATTAGCGGAATACAAACTTTTGTCTCATATGAAATTGTTTTGGTAGCAATACCTGATCAACCTTGTTAACAAAAGGATTTCATTGAACAAAACAATGTTTTCACTATGATCATTTCTGTTTACTTCTATTCTATCCATTCTAGTTTTTGCTTATGCCTAACTTAAAGGCATTAAAGAAAAGTACTTATTGGGAGATAACCCAAAAGTTTTAGTTGAGTCTTGGAAGTTATTACCTCTGTAATAACCTCTCCTTATCCTTTTTATTTGCTTTTTGTGCCAAGAGTAACCTCTAATGAGAGAAGTAATGATTAGAAAGTTGCTGTCCCGAAACAGATTTCTGTGCTTCACCATAAATATTCGTGAGAGAGCTATGTACGTCTAAGTGAGCTGTAATTTTTTGTGCTTCTGTCCCAGGTTGTTATCTAAATTTCGTTAGTTCAACACGTTTTGATTTGAGCAACAGAAGGTCTTCGAAAAAATTAGTCTTTACCTGCTGGTCCGTTTTGACAGATTTCTGCCATTTTCTGCATTTGCTTCTTGTTAGTTCCTTCTTGAGTTTTTTTGGGGAATTGAGCTTTTTGAGAGAAGTGCTACAGTATCTAGTGTTCTAATGGAAGTTTATTTGGTGTTACAACTGAATCTTGAGACTTATTTATCTTAAGTGCACTAATGTTGCTAACGAGATTGTGTGAAGTTTTGTATGAAGGAAAAATTTCAGGTGTATGGAAGGAATGAGTAATGAGATGAAGGATGGACTAAAGCTCAAGCTTGGGGATGCCACGCGTGTCACCCCAAGAAATATCCAAGAAGTACAAGCGTCAAATCTTGGGGATGCCCAAGGCATCCCCTTCTTCATCAATAAAAATCCCAGGTTTCTGCCAAAACACTTCATTTTTACTGTTTCATGCACAATTGTGTTTTTCTTGGAGCGTCTTCTTTTTCGTTTTTGTTTTGGTTTTTAGTTTGCGTGGTTTTCTTAGTTTTCTGAATATATTGGTTGGACCTCCCCTTTTATACATTGGTGTTCAAACAGTTCGGTTTGGTTTAGAAAAGAGTAGGAAAGCTCATGCTTAAGTGGTAAAGAGAGCTTGTTTTTGACTGTGGCCTATGCTTTCTCATGCCATGCTTGATATTGTTTTGGCTTTATGCTTAGTATTATTTGCTGTAGCATTACTTGTTATAAACAATTTAGATTGCTTAATGTGCCTTGGATGAATTATGCGTTGTTTTAGCATATTAAAGCATAGTATAGTGGTATTCTCCTTTGATGCTTTATTTGGGTTGACTTGGCACATGCTCACACCATGTTATGACTCTCTCAAGTCACCATAGGCCTGTATGATCCTTTATTTTTCAACTTGTAGTATCACTTTATGCTTTGATCAATGATGTTTTGTCACTCTGCATGATTATGGCCATTATTGCTCTCTCGTTTGTCGCTCCCTTACTATTGCTAGCCTTAACTTCCACTGAGTGTTTTACTCAAGTTTCCAACTCCCTTGTACCAAATATTTCCAAAGTGTCCACCATACCTACCTATTAGCATCATTTTCTACTTCCGTGCATATTCAATATGCCTTGTTTTCTTCCAAATAAAATGTTTGCTTGTTATGAGAAAGTTAGTTAGTAAAGCTCTCACGAACTTGACGACGCACTTTATTTTCTTGCACTTAATAAACCTGAACCATTGCGTCCTTCTTTGTTGCGTATATGCTTGCGCTTTATAAGTTGAAGTTAGCAGAGCCATGTATCATGGGGAATGCTTTCAACATTGCACTGGTACCTTGTACCTCGTTGATATCATGTTCTTTTGCTTATGGATCCCGGCGGTGTGAAATAAAAGTGTAACTTGTAAAATCATGGAGTTTATATGTGTGTTAGAGAAACGCCTGGGCCGCTAGCCTAAGCCATGCCTAATCATGGTGGAAACTTGTAGCATAACTATAGTGAGCATTATATGAAGCATCCTCAATAAAAACCTATGCAAATAGCAAATAAAAAGATCGCTGAGATGCTCACTGTCTGCTTGCCTTGTCATTTTGATTATGGGATAACTCCTGTGTCATGTGCAAGGGGTACCCCGTTGGCGGTTCTCGATGATATGCATGTATTTACAATGACAAGAGCTTGCTCGTGACTGAAGTTGAGTAGCATGAGGATCGGTCTTCGTAAGTAAGGGGCATGAGACTTGGATTTATAACTTTTCAAGCATATCCTCTTAGTTGTGTCACTTTCACCTTAACCACATTAAAGATGCTTATGATAGGGGCAATGAGAGCTCAAAGCTAATGAGTACCATACTTTCAACATTTGGAAGCCTTTCAAATTTTTCAAAACCTTTTTCATTTCCTTATTGAGTCTCCACATATTCTATGAGCACTTTCTTGAGAGCATAGTGGCCATTCTTAGTTCTATATGCATTGTCCGAAGACTTGTTGATTGATGCATACCTTGATATTGCTTGTTTTAAACTATTTGTATCTAGTCACTCTTGTGAACTTTGAAGGTGTCCTATGCATTTATGTTCGCTACTCTTTGAGGGACAAGCTGAATGCCACTATGCTATGTTTTCTTTATGTGAAACAAACAAACGTCTTGCAAAGCATTGTTATTCATGAATCTTTTGTTTGTGCCTTTTCATGTTGCATCATAGTTTCTTTGTCTTATTGCTAGAACTTTGTCTTTCATGTTATGATTGAAGTACTATGATCCCAGCTTTGAATGTTTTATGAATACTTTGATCAAGTCTTTGATGGTGGATGTCACCTCAAAAATTATTCTTTCTTTTTATCACTTACCTACTCGAGGACGAGCAGGAGTTAAGCTTGGGGATGTTGATACATTGCAAATGTATCTATAATTTTTGATGCTCCATGCTTGGTTTTATCCACTTTCTTGTGTTTTGTCCACACTTTGGAGTACTTTTCATATGATTTGTTGGACTAACCTATTAACAAGAGCCACAGTGCCAGCTGCCTGTTTTCTGCTGTTTTTGGTTCCAGGAAAGTTAGAAAATGAATATTCTCGGAATTGGACGGGACAAAAGCCAAAGTGCCTATTTTTCCAGAAGACTCGCGGAGCCAGAATACGAGACGGAGGAGGGCCAGGGGCTGGCCACACCACCCCTAGGCGCGGGCTGGGCCTGGCCGCGCCAGGGCGTGGTGTGGTGGCCCCAGGCACCCCCTCTATCTCCCTCTTCGCCTATAAGAAGCCTTCTGACCTAAAAACTTCGGGGGGTTCGATGTTTTTCCACGAAAAGTTCCACAGCGCCGCCGCCACCGAATGGGAGATTCGGGGGACAGAAAGTCTCTGTTCCGGCACCCTGCCGGGACGGGGAAGTGCCCCCGGAGCCATCTCCATCGATCTTCACCATCATCTCCATCGACCATCCATGTTTCCCCCATCTATGAGTGAGTAATCCCCCGCTGTAGGCTATGAGGATGGTAGGGATTAGATGAGATCGTTCATGTAATGGCATCAGATTGTTAGGGCATGGGGCCTAGTATCTTTTATTAGTGCTTTATGACTTTGTTGCGACTTGTTGTGCTTAATGCTTGTCACTAGGGCCCGAGTGCCATGATTTCAGATCTGAACTTATTATTGATTCATTATGATAGTATTGTTTCTGGTCTTATCTACAAGTTGTATACACATGTTGTTGTCCGGAACCTATGGCCCCGAAGTGACAGAAATCGGGATAACCGGAAGGGAAAGGCTTTGATGTGAGGATCACGTGTGTTCACGGAGTGTTAATGCTTTGCTCCGGTGCTCTATTAAAAGGAGCACCTTAATTGCCAGTAGTTCCCTAGAGGCCCCGCTGCAAATGGGCTGGCAGGACAAAAGATGTTGTGCAAGTTCTCATTGCGAGCACGTATGACTATATATGGAACACATGCCTAGGATTGTCTAGTACTTGGGTGCTTTATCTTATTTATCTATAATTGCCCTATGTTCTGATTGCTATGTGAATTGTCTTGTCCATGCAACGCCCGTCCATCCATCCCTATGCCTACCGCACTCAAATCCCACTGTTTATTGCTTTTGTTACTACTGTCTTTGTTTTGCTACTGCTGTTACTTTACTATTCCTACTACAAAACTGTTGCTACTGATAAACTGCTGTGAGCAAGATTGTTTCCAGGTGCAGCTGAATTGACAACTTAGTTGTTAAGGCTGATAAATATTCTTTGGCTCCCCTTGTGTCGAATCAAAAAATTGGGTTTCACTTCCCTCGAAAATACTGTGGTACACCCCCTATACTTGTGGGTCATCAATGCTCGGTGGAACTCTTCCTCCGGGTTGAACTATGGTGAGCTGGAGCGTCACTTGTTCCCCTCTGCGCGTGCTGCTGATGATGAGGATGAGGAAGGTGACACTGAGGAGCTTGAAGATGAGGATGAGAATGAAGACGAAGAAGAGGACAAGGACGAGGACTACGAGTGATCCCGTGGGGCGCTAGCATCGCTCTTCTCCCTTTTTGGTGTCTCGATGCCAAAGGGGGAGAAGTAGTTCTATTGGGATGTCCGTGGATTTGCATGGGTCGGGCATAAGCACTTGCTTTTTTTCTATTCGTCATTTTCTTGCTTATGCCCATTTAGCGTTGAACTTTAAATTTGCGGTTTGTGGTTGTTTGAGACTCTATGTGGTTGTCTGGATTATTATGCCTATGGATTTCATCTCATGGATTATGCTTATGGAGCTATCTATTCATATCCTATTGCTGGAGGTTTTATCATGGAAGGCGCTTATATTGGTTATCCGGTTTCATCACGGAAGGCGCTTATATTGGTTATCCGGTAATGATTGTGGCTTATGTCAAGGATGCCTTCTCTCTACCTCGGTGGTATGTTTATGTTGCTCATATGTCTATGGAATAGATTCACCTATTTGTGTGCATTTGTATTCCAATGCAAAATTCTATTATGCACACATTGAGGGGGAGTCTCTTTCATAGTTATTTCTGTTTGTCTTGTGACTTTCTCCTGCAAATCCTGGTATTGTCATCTAACACCAAAAAGGGGGAGATTGAAAGAACATTTCATGTTTTCCTATGTTTTGCGTGTTAGATAACAATATTGTGGAGATTATTCATGTGCGCTAAGTGTGCAGGAAGCTTTGAGGGGGGCCGGATTATCCGCCCCACCAAGGACCGGATAATCTGGCCTACCTCATTGCTCAAAGGAAGCCAAGGCGCATCGCTCGGTATCTGGTCGGATTTTCTCCCGGAAAATCCGAACTGGGGCGGTTTTTCCTCCCCAAGCCGGATAATCCGGCTGTCGCATGGGCCGGATAATCCGTACCTAGTTTTTGAGCAAAGGGAGCCAAGGCGCGTCGCTCGGTATCCGGTCAGATTTTCTCCCGGAAAATCCGAACTGGGCCAGTTTTTCCTCCCCAGGTCAGATAATCCGGCCTTCACATAGGACCGGATAATCCGCCCCCAGAAGTTGATCAAGGGCAAGCTCAGCGCGACGCTCTGATAAGGGCGGATTATCTGCCGGATATTCCGAGTCTAGGGCGATGTTTTCCCCAGGCCGGATAATCCGGCCCTCACTTGGACCGGATAATCCGGCCCCAAAGTGTCCAACGGCTGGTTTCTGCAGGGGGTATAAATACCCCTTCTTCCCCAACGTTCAGAACTCTTGATTCATTCGAAATTGTCCAGATATTGTGCAAGAGCTCTCATTCTCGATCTCCCACTTCAACCACCCGAAGATCTTGATCTTTGGGGGAATTGAAGGAGGAGAAGTTCATCATCATCATCATCACGAATCAAGCGCTTCAACTCCTCTCCATGCATTTGGAGAAATTCCTGATCTAGTATTCTTGTCAATACCTAGATCTTGATTATTGTATTTGATAACTTTGTTCTTGTGGAAGCTTGTTGTCATTTCGGGAGCCTCCAAGTTGTTGTGGAGTTGTTGCCCCACTAGTTGTGTAAAGGCACCGGTGCCCGCCTCGAAGGGTACCTATAGTGGAAAGGTGGATCAGGCCTTTGGTGGCGAGATCCATCGGAGAACAGGGTGAGGCCTATTGTGGCGTGGTGGTCTTAGTACCGCCCACCCCTCCAACACAGACGTACTTCCCTTAACAAGGAAGGAACTGCGGTCAAACAAATCCTGTGTCTCCGCGTGCTTCACTTCGGTTTACCCGTTCCTCTTCCACTCGCTCTTTACTCGCTAGTAGATAGGTTTGCATATAGGGAAATTCCACCTAATAGTTTATCTAAGGAATTTACCCTTTGTGCTAAGCCTAAAATTGAAAAAGTATTAAAAATTGGTGTAGCACGTATTCACCCCCCCTCTAGGTGCCCATACGATCCATTTCACCGACGACATCCGCATACAAAAGAGCATGATATCAATTGGGTATATATTTACAGGTGTTGAAAGCGTTCCCCGTGACAGCACGGTTCTGCTAATCCCCAGCCTATAATTTGCAAGCATATTACTTTCATGGACAGTCACAATGGTTCAGGTTTATTAAGTACAAGAAATAAAGTGTGCCATCAAGTTCGTGAGAGCTTTACTAACTAACTTTCTCATAACATGCAAACATTTTATTCGGAAGAAAACAAGCATATTGAATATGCACGGAACATCAAGTGATGCTAATAGGTAGGTATGGTGGACACTTTGGGGCAATATTGGTTTTGGGGAAATGGAAACACGAGTAAAGCATACCCAGTGCAAGTGGAGGCTAGCAATAGTAAGGGAGCGACAAACGAGAGAGCAATAACTGTCATAATCATGCTTGCAACAAAACAGGACTAATCATGGCATGAAAGTGATTCAACACCCTCAAGGCAAAATAATTCATCGAGGCTTAACTGATTATCTCAGTCATATGCATGCGTGAGCATGTGCCAAGTCAATTCAAGTGAAACATTCAGAGGAGGATACCACGGTGTCATACCAAGTTATGAATAGAGTAATGCAAGCAATCATTCATATGACATGCTACAAACTATTAGCAAGCTGGAACTAATCATATGAAAGCAAGAACTACTAAGCATCCATAAATAACATACACCCTACACGAACAGGCAAAGCATGCCCACAATGACGAGTATATGTACAAAAATGAAAACAAATAGAGTTCGTTACCAGCCTCTTACCACACCTCAAGTTGTCACTAATCCTCATTATTGCCCTTCACTTGTGTGGCTTGAATAATAATATGAAACCAATTTCCACTGAGAACTGCTGAACCCTGCAACAAACTCACAAAACCAAAGAAGAACAACAAATATTTTTGGTGTTTTCAATTTTTAAAACAAGACCAAAAGGGAAAAACAAGCAAAGCAAAATCTTTTTGGATTTTTCGAATAGTTCAAACAAAGCAAAAAGGGAAAAAAGCAAACCAAGGCAACAAGAATAAGAAGCAAACAAAGGGAAACAACAGAAATATTTTTGGTCTTTTGTGTTTTAAGAAAGCAAAAACAAAGAAAGAACAAAAACTAAAAAGAGAACGAAACATGAATATACAAAGTACTGACGCAAAATGATATGGAGATGAGTGCGATATCGGTGTACCTCCCCCCAAGCTTAGGCTTTTGGCCTAAGTGGGTATCAATCCCAAGCTGGCCAGGATGGAGCGCCTCCATAGTACGGTGAGGAGGTACCTTCGTCCTGGCGCGAGCTCGAGGATGCCCCACCATAATGCGCGCAGAGTAATCGTAGGAGGGTAATCCTCCTGGTGCTACCTGTGGAAGCCCAGCAAGCGGAGCTGCTCATCCACCTCCTCCTTGGAGCGCGACCACGGCCTCCTATGAACACTGAAAAAAGTAGGCTGCGGCAAAGGAATCTCCCTTTCATCCCCGTCAGTAAACAACATCCTATATACTAAACTGTCCATATCAGAACCAGTAGTGACAAAGTGATGTGTTTTCATGGCAGCAAGGTCTAGCCTTTGTGGTGCCAATATAGTATCATTGGGATCCACCGAAAGCTCGAATGCATTGACCATACGTGAAGCGATGATGCCCGCATAAATAGGCCCCCTAGCAGCTACACGGTGAGCAATAAGAGAGCCAAGATTGTACCGAGTATCATTGTTAAGCACAACAGCAAGGAAGGCTGGATGATAATTGGAGATATTACTCGTATTCTCCCTACCAAGAATGCTAGTAGCAAGATAATAGGCAAAGTATCTAAGAGCAGGGAGTTGGATGTTTCTTATCTTTCCGCGCGGAGCTACGCGGTCGTCGTCATTGGTCACACCCCGATAGAGCTCCAGCAAATCAGCGGGTCGCCCTTGAATCTTCTTCACGGTCCCTATCATGCCCACACCTATAATATTGCGAAATGTTTCCAATGGCATCGTAAAGGGTAGATTATAAATTCTTAAAGAGACAGTTGACTGATAGGGCGTGTTAGTAAAAATGAAGCTCTCAACAAAAGTTTTGGTGAGCATAGCGTATTGCTCACTCTCATATTGCATGTATAAGGTCAAACCAACCCTCTGAATCAGTAGCAAGAAATCATCAAGAATCCCTGTAGCTTGTAAGAAAGTAAAACAAGGAAAAGTAGATGGGTGAGCATCCCCATCATCTCCTTCATTACCAATGCGAGGTGCAATGAGATCTTCGTTGTATGATGGCCTAAACTTAGAGGTTGATCTTGAGGGCCTTGACCTCCTACGTGCATCCCTCTCAAATATCTCTCCAAAGGTATGGTTGTTCATGTTTGATATTCTGAAATTTAAACATCTATTAAACAAGTGATTGCAAAGTGAATATAATGAAGGGCACTACTCATAGGGACTTGTAAGAGGCCTAAACATGCATAAAAACTATATCTCTAAGCATCAAACAAGCTTACAAGCTCTCATAACCTGTCACCTACAGCAGCAAAATACTCAAGATATAAACCACAAAACACAAATCTACTTGGACAAGCGGAGGAGTCACATACCGGAGAACAAATGCTCCAGATTTCAGCATCAAAGATGGGCTGAGCAAGGAGATCGAAAATTCGAGGGCAAGCACAACAAGAACATGATTTGCAGCAATGAACTGGTGTTTACTCGGGAGAGAGAAGAAAGTGGCAAGTGAGAGAGTGAGTGGAGGGCCAGGGGTGGCCCACACCATAAGCAGGCGCGCCCCTGGGCTGGCCGCACCACCAAGTGGTGTGCCTGCCTGGTGGGGCCCCCTGGTACCTTCCAGGCACTCCTCTGCCCCTTTTTTTCACGTAAAAATTTAATATGAATTTTTTGGAATTTTCCGAGATACTTTATTTTTGAGAAATTTTCAGGTATAGACGGATGATTTTCTAACAGAAAAAGATTTTCTAGAATGATGCAATGACAAAACAAGGCTAGAACTACTAAAGTTCTAAGACACTCTAACATGCAAATAACTAACAATAGAAAAGTAAACTAAACAAAAGAAAAAACTAAAATAGATAGAATAGAAGTAAGCGGAGATAATCATGGTGAAAACATTGTTTTGTTCAATGAAATCCTTTTGTTAACAAGGTTGATCAGGTCTTGTTACCAAAAAATTTTTATATGAAACAAAACTTTGTATTCCACTAATGATTATGTTACCTCAACCTTGATATCAATGGTCCCAATCATAATAGTTTCAAATTTTTCTCGTGGTATGGGACAATATATTTCTCCAACTTGAATGCCCTCAACATGTTCAATTGAGTTTAGACCATAAGTCTTATCAATCTTCTTGGGGAAATAGACAGTATGCTCTTTGTCAATAATATTAAAGGTCACCTTTCCTTGATTACAATTAATAACAGCTCCTACAGTATTAAGAAAAGGTCTCCCAAGAATAATAGACATATTATCATCTTCAGGCATTTCAAGCACAACAAAATCAGTTAATAACAAGCAATTATGAGCCACTTGAACATGTACATCCTCACATATACCAACATGAATAGTAGTAGATTTATCAGCCATTTGCAAAGATATATCAGTTGGTATTAATTTTTCTAGTTGAAGTCTCTTATAGAGAGAGAAAGGCATGACACTAACTCCTGCCCCCAAATCACACAAAGCAGTTCTAACATAAATATTTTTAATAGAGCAAGGAATAGTTGGAATCCCTGGGTCTCCAAGTTTCATTGGAACCTTACCATTAAAGGAATAATTAGCAAGCAAAGTAGAAATTTCTTCATTAGGGATCTTCCTTTTATTCGAGACAATATCCTTCATATACTTTGAATAAGGAGGCAATTTAATAGCATCAGTCAAAGGAATTTGCAAAATAAAGGTTTCATCCACTCACAAAACTTATTATAGTGTTCATCTTCCTTTGACTTGTGTTTCTTATCAGGGAAAGGCATAGGTTTCTGGACCCAAGGCTCTCTTTCACTACCATGTTTCTTAGCAACAAAATATTCTTTAGTGTATTTTGTATTCTTGGTGTGCTTTTCAGGTTCTTCTTCAACTTTTTATTGATTAGGAACATCATTTTCTTCATTACCACTTTCAGTTTCAGCATCAGAGATAGATATACTATTAGGATCTTTAGCAGGTTCAGAGGGTTCTACAATAGTTTTATGTTTATTTTTCCTTTTCTTACAAGTAGTACCACTATTTTCAGCTTGTTGAGAATCCTGCTCAATTCTTTTGGGATGCGCCTCAGGATATAGAGGATCCTGGGTAGCAGCACCACTTCTAGTTCTAATTTCATAAGTATGTTTTTATTTGGCAGCATTAACTAGCAAGTCTTTTTGCACTTTAATAAGTTGACCTATTTGAGTTTGAACCATTTTAAAATGTTTAACAAGCATTTTAACATCATTGGAGGTTCTTTCCACAATATCCTTCAACTCAAGAATAGCTCTAGAGTTTTTCATTAAATAATTTTGCACCCTTTTATTATAATTATCTTGCTTAACAATAAAAATATCGAATTCTTCCAAGCATTGATCAGTAGGTTTAGAGTAAGGGATATCACCTTCATCAAAATGTTGGAGAGAGTGTACCTCAATAGTGGATGAGTGAGGAATTGGCTTACATAATTCTTCTATAGGAGGTAAATTCTTGACATCTGCAGCTTTAATTCCCTTCTCCTTAAGACATTTCTTAGCTTCCTTCATCACTTCATCATTCAATGCAATAAATCCCCTATTCTTAGATGATGGAATAGGCGCCGATATAGCTGGTTCCGGTATAATTGTTTCAGGTTTTGCTGGTTCAGGAGGAGTCCAATCTTCATAGTTCTTGCTTATTTTAGCCATTAATTCCTCAGCTTCCTTGGGAGTCCTATTCCTGAAAACACAATCAACACAACTATCCAGGTATGTCCTAGATTCTTTAGTTAGTCCATTATAAAATATATCAAGAAGCTCATTCTTAGGTAATGGACATCTAGCTTGTGCATGAATCAAAGCACAAAACCTTTCCCATGATTCAGGCAATATCTCTTTTTCTCCATGTTTAAAATCAAAAAGTTCCTACAAAATAGCATGTCTAGCACTAGGAGGAAAATATTTCTGCAGGAAAGTACTAATCAAGCAATCAGGGCTATCAATAGATCCAGGAGGTAAATTATTAAACCAAGTTTTAGCTTCTCCTTTCAGTGAAAAGGGGAAAATCTTAGCAGCAAAGTAAGTACGCATCTTAATATCATCAGAAAATAAGCCACTCATGGTAGAAAGCTCAGTCATATGTGCTACCGCACTTTCATTCTTAGTCCCACAAAAAGGTTCTTTCTCAACAATAGCTATATAAGATAGATCAAGAGAGAAATCATAATCTTTATCTTTAATGTTTATGGGAGAAGCAGCAAACTCAGCATTAGGAGACAATTTGGGTCTAATAGTACGTCTCTCAAGGAAATTCTTAGCAGCACTCCTATCATGGGTGTTTTGACATTCTTTGATAAATTCATCGGTCATCCCAACATAACCGTCTTCAATATTATAACTTTCTCTAGACTCAGGTGAACTAACAGGTGTAGTAGTGTCTTCATTAGGAGTTTCAGTATTTTCAGCTATAGTTCTAGCAATCGTAGCATTTAGGAAAGGACCTAATGAACCACTCTTATCAAGCACAGTAGAAGCGGCATCATAAGTATCAGAAGTTTCAGATTCAGCAGTAGTAGCAGTGTGTGTAGCATGTGTATGTGGGGGTGTAACGAGCTTACTCATAACATATGGTGAATCAAGAGCAACAGAGGTGTTCAGAACCGTACCTCTTCTTGTAGTGGATGGTAAAATAGGAACCTTGCCATCACGAGACTTACCCATGATGGATGGATAGCAGCGAACAATAGAGAATCCAAGTGAACTTGATAAATAAAGCTATGCTCCCTGGCAACGGCGCCACAAAATAGTCTTGATGACCCACAAGTATAGGGGGTGTATCGCAGTATTTTCGAGGGAAGTGAAACCCAATTTATTGATTCGACACAAGGGGAGCCAAAGAATATTTATAAGCCTTAACAATTGAGTTGTCAATTCAGCTGCACCTGGAAACAATCTTGCTCACAGCAGTTTATCAGTAGCAACAGTTTTGTAGTAGGAATAGCAAAGTAATATCAGTAGTAAAAGTAAATACAGTAGTCACAATTGCAGTAAATAGTAGGATTGGAGCGTGGTAGGCATAGGGATGGATGGACGGGCGTTGCATAGACAAGACAATTCATATAGCAATCAGAACATAGGGCAATTGCAGATAAATAAGATAAAGCATCCAAGTACTAAATAATCATAGGCATGTGATCCATATATAGTCATACGTGCTCGCAATGAGAACTTGCACAACATCTTTTGTCCTGCCAGCCCGTTTGCAGCGGGGCCTCAAGGGAACTACTGGAAATTAAGGTGCTCCTTTTAATAGAGCACCGGGCAAAGCATTAACACTCCGTGAACACATATGATCCTCGCATCAAAGCTATTCCCTCCGGTTATCCTGATTTCTATCACTTCGGGGCCATTGGTTCCGGACAATAATATGTGTATACAACTTGCAGGTAAGACCATAAACAATACTATCATAATGAATCAATAACATGTTTAGATCTGAAATCTGGCACTCAGGCCCTAGTGACAAGCATTAAGCATAACAAGTCGCAACAAAGTCAAAAAGCACTAATAGTAGATACTAGGCACCAAGCCCTAACAATCCGATGCCATTACATGAACGATCTCATCCAATCCGTTCCATCCCCATAGCCTACAACGGAGGATTACTCACTCATAGATGGGGGAAACATGGATGGTCGATTGAGAAGCGATGGTGATGATGATGGCGATGATCTCCTCCAATTCCCCGTCCCGGCAGGGTGCCAGAACGGAGTTTCTGGTTCCGAATCGTGGAATCTGGTGGTGGCGGCGAAGTGGAACTCTTTTTGAAAAACGTCGAACCCCCTAAGTTTTTAGGTTAGAAGGCAACTTATAGGCGAAGAGGGAGACCGAGGGGGTGTCTGGGGCGGCCATACCATCCCCTAGCACGACCAGGGCTAGCTCACGTGGCCAGGCGGTGTGGCCTGGGCCCAGCCCCAGTCCGTCTCGTATTCTGGCTCCGTGAGTCTTCTGGTGAAATAGGATTTTTGGCATATTTTCCGTGATTTTTCCTGATAGTTGTTTTTCTGCACAAAAACTAGACACCAAGGCAATTCTGCTGAAAACAGCGCCAGTCCGTGTTAGTTGCATCCAAATCACACAAGTTTAGAGAAGAAACAATAGCAAAAGTGTTCGGGAAAGTAGATACATTTTGGACGCATCAGGCATCCCCAAGCTTGAGATTTAGTCCATCCTTCATCTCATTACTCATTCCTTCCATACACTTGAATTTTTTCCTTCATACAAAACTTCACACAATCTTTATTAGCAACATTAGTGCACTCAATATAATAAGTCTTTAGATTCAGTTCTAACACTAATAAAACTTCCATTAGAACATAAGCTACGGTAGCACTTCCCTCAAAAAGCTCAATTCACCAAAAGAACTAAAAAAGGAACCAACAAGAAACAAATGCAGAAAATGGCAAAAATCTATCAAAACAGACCAGTAGGCAAAGATGAATTTTTTATAAGACCTTCTATTGCTCAAATCGAAAAGTGTTGAACTAACGGAAGTTAGATAACAACCTGGGGCAGAAGCATAAATATTTACGCCTCAAAAGGATGTACAGAGATTTTACACAAATTTTTACAGTGAAGCACAGAAATCTATTTTGGGACAACAACTTTCCCAATCATTACTTCTCTCTCATTAGAGGTTACTCTTCGCACAAAAAGCAGATAAAAAGGATAAGGAGCGGTTATTACAGAGGTAATAACTTCCAAGACTCATCTAAAACTTTTGGGTTATCCCCAATAAGTACTTTTCTTTAACGCCTTTAAGTTAGGCATAAGAAGCAAGAAAAAGAATCACGTGTTCTCAAATGAAGAAGCATTAAAACCAAATTTTGTTTTCATATGAGAGGCAAAATAAATCTTCTCTCTCTTCTTAGGGAAGTGATCAATACCTTTCTTGAGTAGGAGTTGATATTTAATGGTGCCTTCCTTCATATCAATAATTGCACCAACAGTTCTAAGAAAAGGTCTTCCCAAAGTAATAGGACAAGAAGCATTGCATTCAACATCTAAAACATAGAAATAAACGGGGACATAGGCATTGTTAACTATAATAAGGACATCATTAATACTCCCCATGAGTTTCTTTTTAGCATTATCATCAAGTGGGACATTCAAATAACAATCTTCAAGTGGTGGCAAATCAAGCATATCATAAATCCTTCTAGACATAATAGAAACACTACTATCAAGATCACATAAAGCTTTGAAATCCAAATCATTCACTTTCATATTAATGATGGGTTTCCAACCATCTTCTTGTTTTATAGGAATAGAAGCTTTATGTTTCATATTTTCTTCTTTAATATTTATGAGAGCATCAGTAATGTGTTTTGTAAAGGCCATGTTCATAGCACTAGCATTAGGACTTTTAGCAAGCTTTTGTAGGAACTTAATAACTTCAGAGATATTGCAACCATCAAGATCAAAATCATAATTATCATCTAAAGTAGTAGAACAATTACTAGCCTCAACACTAGTGGTAGTGATAGTAGAAACACTAATGTTTCTAGCAATTTCATCTTCTGTTTCCCACTTAGCATGCAATTCAGCTAATAGTCTAACATTTTCATAAATCCTCACTTGAATGGCATTAGTAGATGCAAAGGGATTATCAATAGTTTCAGGTTTAACAGCCATTTTATTCAAAGAAGTTTGAGCTTCAGCCAGTGATGCTATATTTCTTTCAGCATTAGAGAGTTTCTCCTCAATAGTTTTATTGAAAGCAGTTTGTTTACTAATAAAATCTTTAAGCGTAACTTCAAGTTCAGAGGGAGCACTCCTATTGTTGTTGTAGGGATTTCCATAAGTGTTACCATTGTTGGGAGGATATGGCTTATAATTGTTGTTACCAAAATTATTCCCGTAGGCATTGTTGCTAAAATTATTATTTCTTATAAAGTTCACACCAACTTGCTCTTCTTGAGCAACCAAAGAGGCTAAGGGAACATTATTTGGATCAATATGGGCTTTCCCATTAACAAGTATAGACATAATAACATCAATCTTATCACTCAAGGAGGAGGTTTCCTCAACAGAATTTACCTTCTTACCTTGTGGAGCTCTTTCAGTATGTCATTCAGAAGAGTTAACCATCATATTATCCAGAAGCTTTGTTGCAGCATCCAAAGTAATGGTCATAAAGATACCTCCAGCAGCAGAATCCAATAGATTCCTTGAAGAATAGTTCAATCCTACATAAAAAGTTTGGATAATCATCCAAGCAGTCAGTCCATGAGTGGGACAATTCTTTACCAAAGATTTCATTCTTTCCCAAGCTTGAGCAACATGTTCATTATCAGATTGTTTAAACTTCATTATTTCACTTCTCATAGATATAATCTTAGCAGAGGGATAATATTTTCCAATAAAAGCATCTTTGCACTTAGTCCAAGAATCAATAGTATTCCTAGTTAGGGAATTCAACCATTCTTCAGCTTTTCCTCTCAAAGAGAAAGGAAACAATTTAAGCTTAATGATATCTCCATCTATATCTCTATGCTTTTGCCTCTCACAAAGTTCAACAAAGTTATTTATATGGGCAGCAACATCTTCATTACCAATACCACAAAATTGTTCTCTCATAACAAGATTGAGTAAAGCAGGTTTTATCTCAAAGAAAGTAGCTTCAGGAACAGGTGGAGCAATAGGTGTGCTCATAAAATCATTGTTGTTGGCGCTAGTGAAGTCACACAACTTAGTGTTTTCAAGAGTAGTCATTTTTTGTGTTTTTGTAAAGAAAGCAAACTTGTAAAACTATTTTTTTGTGTTTGTGATAAAGAAAGAAGCAAACAAAGCAAAACAAAAACAACAAAGAAAAGAGATTGGTTATGAGGTACTCCCCTTGTGAAGATGTCCTTGACTCCCCGGCAACAGCGCCAGAAAAAGTACTTGCTGACTCGTGTATTAACAAGCTCGTTAGGGAACCCCAAGAGGAAGGTATGATGAGCACAGCAGTAAGTTTTCCCTAAGTTATGAAACCAAGGTTATCAATCCAGTAGGAGCAAGGAAACACCGCAAAGGTGTAGCTAGCTGAGCGTTGGCAGGGCGCACTACTGGTGCCAGCAGCAACGTGGAGACCTGCACAACAAAACCACATAGCTCTGTCCCCAACTTGCGATGAGGTTGTCAATCTCACCGGTTTTGCTGAAAACAAAGGATTAAACGTATCGAGTGGAAGAAAGTAATAGTTTGCAGAAAGTAAACACAAAGCAGTAAATAGTTGATTGTAGATTAATAGTAAAAGAAAGGACCAGGGTCCATAGTTCACTAGAGGTGGCTCTCCTTAAGATAGATAACATGTTGGGTGAACAAATTACAGCGGGGCAATTGACAAATATCGAGAAAGCATACAAGCATATACTACTCATCTTGACTCCTTTGAGATTCGATTGGGCATTACAACATTATACATATACCGCCATCCAACTGCATCTATTACTAATAATCCACCTTCAGGTTATCATCCAAACCCCCTCTAGTATTAAGTTGCAAGCAACGGATAATTGCATTACGAATTATGTGTAAAGTAAACAATACGATTGTTCTATGAACAAAGGATTGTTGTTTTCTCCCTAGTAGCAACATCACATCTAGTACCTTAGATATTTCTGTCACTTCCCCAGATTACCAGAGGCATGAACCCACTATCGAGCATAAATACTAACTCTTGGAGTTGCTAGCATCTACTTGGCCAAGATAGCTACTAACAACGGAAAGCATGCAAGATCACAAATAACAAAGACATGATAGAATCAATAACCAATCTGAAATAGCATCTTAATATCCATCGGATCCCCGCAAACACAACATGTAGGAATTACAATTAGATGATCTTGATCATGAACGGAGCTCACAAGATCTAAACATGATAGCACAAAGGAGGAGAACTAGCCATCTAGCTACTACATGGACCCGTAGTCTAGAGATAAACTACTCACGCATCACATCGGAGGCTTGCATGATGATGAAGAAGGTCTCCATGGTGAATTCCCCTCTTCGGCAGGGTGCCGGGAAGAGCTTCAGATCCCTCCCGATCTAGGGATGGAGATGACGGCGGCTACAGACTCTTTCGTGGATTTTTGATCCGGTACTTAGGGTTTCCGTATCAGAGGTAATATATAGGCGGAAGGAGAGGCCGAGGGGGTGCCTGGGGCGGCCAGACCACCCCCTAGCGTGGGCCAGGCCTAGCCGCGTGGCCCGGTGGTGTGGCCAGGCCCCAACCCCTCTCTGTATCGTATTCTGGCTCCAGGTGTCCCTCGGTGAAATACTGACTTTGGGTTTTGCCTTGTCCAATTCCGAGAATATTCATTTTCTGACTTTTGTAGAATCAAAAACAGCAGAAAACAGGCAGCTGGCACTATGGCTCTTGTTAATAGGTTAGTCCAAGAAATCATATGAAAAGTACTTCAAAGTGTGGACAAAATATAAGAAAGTACATAAAACCAAGCATGGAACATAAAAAATTATAGATACATTTGCAATGTATCAGTATGTGGCAAGAGGAGTGGGAGCTAAAGTTTAGTCCCACATGGAAAGTTGAAGGAGAGTTTCACCACCTTATAAGGTAGAGTGTCTCACCACTTTGTAAGTGAGTGAGAAGAGAAGTGCTACACGTGTGCTCCTCCTCCGACGATGCTCATACGCCTGCCTGCCCTCTCGTATCATCACGACGCGTGCGCACGCCGCGGGTTGCAAGAATCTCACTGAACACAATATGGGTTTGATACACACCGTGTCTTTTGCGGGTTTTCCCAAGCCGCTCTATATAAGCGCTTGTACAACTTCCACCACGAAGGTACCTAAAACCAATTTGGGGTTTTGCCTCCTCTCTACGTGCGCTGCCACCATAGTCTACTCCATCCCGCGCACTGGCGTGCACCGGCGGACGGGAGAGCAGGTCTCTAGAACCCTCGCCTTTGCAATCCTATACGTGTGAGGGCAAATAAGGTTTTTGGGAAGCGCTCTGCACGACTTCTCAAGTTCTTCATCATGGCTCGTGTTCATGGACGATCTGCGGGACTTTGGACTCAATACGTTCGATGACATCAACACCGCCTTCGTCAACAGGTCGTCACCACCGCTTCAACAACGACGACTTCATTGGCAATCGATCGGTACATATATTGTGATCTGATCTGTTGCCATACCATAGTGGTTCTTGCGTATGCACTACTACTATTCATGTTGATTAATACATCTAGTATGTTAGAGTTTCACATAATCGTAGATGTTATCCATGATTTATATATTGGAATTAATTGAGAAAATTATGCTTAATAATCCAACAACCCAAAAACCTTATTCTAGGAAATTTTCTGAGTTAAACATGGGTGACTTGGCTGATGCGATGAAGCCGGATAAGTTTACCGGTGTTCATTTTAAGAGGTGACAGTATAAGACCAACATGTGGTTGCAAGCTCTGTATTCGAGGTTACTGAGGATTTTACCCAAAGGAACTATATCTAGCGAGGTTCAGAACAAGTTCAAGAAAACCAATCTTGCCTTTGTGGGATGCATTCCGGGTGTTCTTGATAATAAACTATTTGATGTGTACATGCACATCCAAGATGGAAAAGAGCTCTGGGAGGCACTAAATGCTAAGTTCGGTGTAGCAGATGCTGGTAATGAGATGTACATCATGGAGAACTTTCATGATTATAGGATGGTAAACAACCGTTCTATAGTCGAACAAGCTCATGAGATATAATGCTACAGCAAGGAGCTGGAACTCCTTAAGTGTGTCTTACCCGACAAGTTTGTGGCTTGGTGCATTATTGCAAAGTTGCCTTCTTCATGGAGGAGCTTCGTCACAACTCTCAAACACAATAGACAAGAGAAATCAGTTAAAAACCTGATAGCATCTCTTGATATTGAGATGAAGGCTCGGGCTAATGACATTGCTAAGAAAGGAGGTGAGGGCCAGTCTAGCGCCAATATGGTGCAGAAAAAACCTTCGGCAAGAACAAAGGGAATAACAAGCCCTCCTTCAACAAGCCTGCAAAGACTACAACTTTCAAGAAGAAGAAGAAGCCGAACAAGGCTGAGCTGGGTTGCTATACCTATGGAGAGATCAACACTTTTCCAAGGACAACCCAGAACATGCAGATCATAGAGGGCAAAACAGAAAAACTATCAACATCATGACCGCTAGCAACACTGATGGGTACGGTAATTTATTTACTGTTCTTTCAGTATTTCAATCACCCCCATGAGTTCGGAGGATTGTTCCAATTTTCACTTTCAAAGCTTTGTAATAAATCCATGAATCATATTTGTGGTGGTGTTAATGATGATACTAGTGTTTGAAATTCTCGTTTATGTCACATTAATTTTGGTTTGATGTCTCGGATGTCCAGTATGAGTTTACTTCCGAATTTTACTATTGACAAAGGTTCTAAGTGCCATAGTTGTGTGCAATCAAAGCAACTTCGAAAGCCTCACAAGGCTGCCAAGGAGAGAAACTTGGCACCTCTAGAACTCATACATTTTGATCTATGTGAGACGAATGGTGTGTTGAAAAAAGGTGGAAATAGATATTTGATGACATTGATAGATGATGCTACTAAATTCAGCTATGTTTATTTGTTGCAAACTAAATATTAGGCTTTAGACCACTTTAAAATGTATGAGGCCAAAGTTGAAAATACACTGGAGAGAAAGATCAAGCATCTTAGGTCGGATCATGGGGGTGAGTATTTTTCCAAAATCTTTGACGAATTTTGTGAGGAACATGATATTATTCATGAGATTACGCCTCCCTACTCGCCCCAATCAAACGGGGTTGTCGAGAGGAAAAACCGCACGCTGACTGACTTGGTGAATTCCATGTTAGCTACTACTGGTTTATCAAAAGGCATGGTGGGGGAGGCTTTGCTGACTTGATATCATGTCCTGGATAGAGTTCCTAACAAGGATAAAAAATACTCCTTACGAGGAGTGGGCTAGGAGAAAACCATCACTTTCGTACTTGCGCACTTGGGGATGTTTGGCGAAGGTTAACATACTGATTCCCAAGAAACGCAACCTCATACCTAATATAGTGGATTCTACCTTTCTTGGATATGCTACACTGAGTGTAGGCTATAGATTTCTAGTGGTGAAATCTGAGGTACCTAATATGCATGTTGATACTACAATGGAATCTCGTGATGCAACATTCTTTGTGAATATGTTTCCTATGAAAGATATGCATAAAATTGGTAGAATTTCTTATGAAATACTTGAATCTAGTGCATCTATTGAGAATTTTGAATAACCACACGAGGAAGTCCTTGAGAAGGGTAACAATGAACCTCCCACGAGGAGTAAGAGATAGAGGATTGCAAAATCCTTTGTTAATGATTTCATCGTGTACCTTGTGGATGATAATCCCAAATCCATTGCTGAGGCATATGCATCTCTAGATGCAGATGATTGGAAATAAGTTGTCCAAAATGAGATGGACTCGATTCTTTCTAATGGAACTTGGGAATTATCAGAATATCCCTATGGTTGTAAACCCATGGGCTATAAGTGGGTGTTCAAGAAGAAGCTAAGGCCTAATGATACTATTGAGAAGTACAAGGCACGACTTGTAGCAAAGGTCTACACACAAAAAGAAGGCGAAGATTACTTTGGCACCTATTCACATGTCGCTATACTAACCACCATTCGAGTACTACTATCCCTGGCTGCCTCTTATGGTCTTCTCATTCATCAAATGGATGTGAAGACAACTTTCCTTAATGGAGAGTTGGAAGAGGAGATCTATATAGATCAGTCGGATGGGTTTGTGGTAAGAGGTGAAGAGACAATGGTGTGAAACTTGTTAAAATATTTATAAGGCCCGAAACAAGCACCTAAGCAATGACATGTGAAGTTTGACAGAACTCTACTTTCTTCTGGATTTGTCATTAATGAGGCTGATAGGTGTGTACTATCGCTATGGTGGGGGCGATAGTATTATATTATGTTTGTACGTTGATAACATTCTGATCTTTGGTAGAAACATGAAAGTGATAAATGAAGTCAAGTCTTTCTATCAAAGAGTTTTGACATGAAAGATCTAGGAGAGGCTCATGTGATTCTGAAAATCAAGCTTATTAAGAACGAGAATAGGATTACTTTAACGCAATCTCATTATGTTGAGAAGGTTTTGAGTCGGTTTGGCTTTATTGATGGCAAGACTTCTCCAACACCTTATGATTTAAGTTTGACATTGCGAAAGAGTAAGAAGGAACCAACATATCGATTGAAATATTCACAAATTGTTGGTTCTCTATCGGACTTAATTAGCAAGCACTACAAGACCTGATATCTCTTTTGCTGTGAGCAAGTTGAGTAGGTTCATGTCTACCCCGGGTATTGGTCGTTGGCATGCACTTGAAAGGGCCATGCGCTATCTATATGGTACAATGAGCTATGGTATTCACTAATTAGGGCACCCAGCTATGCTTCAAGGATGTAGTGATTCGAACTAGATCTTTGATGTTGATGAACTCTACTCCACAAGCGCAGTGTCATGGAGGTCTCATAGACAGACCATATTGACGAGGTCAACTATGGAAGCAAAACTTACTGTTTTATACACAACCAATGTTGAGTCAGAATGGCTACGTGAGCTTTTGATGGACTTGCCTATGGTTGAAAAACCTATGACGTCAATCCTTTTGAATTTTGACAACCAAACTAATATTGTCAAAGTGAAAAATTCTAAGGATAACGTGAAGTCATCAAGACATGTAAAGAAACGTTTGAAATCTGTCAAGAAATTAAGAAATTCTGGAGTAATAACTATTACACATATTCAGATAGACAAAAATCTGTCAGATCCCTTTATAAAGGGACTATCATGAAATGTGATAGAAAGTGCATTGAGAGAGATGGGGTTGACACCCATGGATGTCACACCATAGTGGTAACCCATCCTATGTGATCGAAGATCCTGTGAATCAGGACCTAAAAAGAACAAGCTAGTTGAAAGGATCGTATGGGCACATAGGGGGTGACTAGGTGTTACTACAAATTTACTCTTTTTCAATTTAGAGTTTGACACAAAAGGTAAATTCTCTAGATATGCAACTAAGGTTGAATTTACCTATATATCACACTAGCACAATTAATTAAGGAAGAGCAAGATATAAGTAAAGTGTGGTAAAGGATAGAGGTAACCAAAATGGAGCACGCGGAGACACAGGGATGATTTCTAGCAGTTCCTTCCTTTTGAGGGGAAGTACATCTGGGTTTGATGAGAGGATGGTTTCAAACCACCAACGCCACAAAAGGCCTCCTTTATTCTCTAGTGAACGTCACCCCAAAGGGATTGATTCACTCTTCCACTATATCGGTAACTACTGACTCGTGTATTAACGAGCTCGTTGGAGAACCCCAAGAGGAAGGTATGATGAGCACAGCAGTAAGTTTTCCCTCAGTACGAAACAAAGGTTATCAATCCAGTAGGAGCAAGGAAAGACCCCAAAGGTGTAGCTAGCTGAACGTTGGGAGGGCGCACTACCGGTGCCAGCAGCAACATGGAGACCTGCACAACACAACCACATAACTCTGTCCCCAACTTGCGATGAGGTTGTCAATCTCAACGGTTTTGCTGAAAACAAAGGATTAAACGTATCGAATGGAAGGAAGTAATAGTTTGCAGAAAGTAAACACAAAGCAGTAAACAGTTTGTAGATTGTATGTAAAAGAAAGGACCGGGGTCCATAGTTCACTAGAGGTGGCTCTCCTTAAGATAGATAACATGCTGGGTGAACAAATTACAGCGGGGCAATTGACAAACATCGAGAAAGCATACAAGCATATACTACTCATCTTGACTCCTTTGAGACTTGATTGGGAATTACTACATTATACATAGACCACCATCCAACTGCATCTATGACTAATAATCCACCTTCAGGTTATCATCCGAACCCCCTCTAGTATTAAGTTGCAAGCAACAGATTATTGCTTTACGAATTGCATGTAAAGTAAACAATACGATTGTTCTATGAACAAAGGATTGGTGTTTTCTCCCTAGTAGCAACAACACATCTAGTACCTTAGAGATTTCTGTCACTTCCCTAGATTACCAGAGGCATGAACCCACTATCGAGCATAAATACTAACTCTTGGAGTTGCTAGCATCTACTTGGCCAAGATAACTACTAACAACGGAAAGCATGCAAGATCACAAATAACAAATACATGATACAATCAATAATCAATCTGAAATAGCATCTCAATTTCCATCGGATCCCCGCAAACACAACATGCAGAATTACAAATAGATGATCTTGATCATGAACGGAGCTCACAAGATCTAGACATGAAAGCACAAAGGAGGAGAACCAGCCATCTAGCTACTACATGGACCCGTAGTCCAGAGATGAACTACTCAAGAATCACACTGGAGGCTTGCATGATAATGAAGAAGGCCTCCAGGGTGAATTCCCCTCTCCGGCAGGATGCCGGGAAGAGCTTCAGATCCCTCCCGATCTAGGGATGGAGATGATGGCGTCTACAGACTCTTTCGTGGAATTTTGATCGGGTACTTAGGGTTTCCGTAACAGAGGCAATATATAGGCGGAAGGAGAGGCCGAGGGGGTGCTAGGGTCGGCCAGACCACCCCCTGGCACGGGCTAGGCCTGGCCGCGTGGCCAGGTGGTGTGCCGGGCCCCAGCCCCTCTCCGTCTCGTATTCTGGCTCCAGATGTCTTCCGGTAAAATAGTGACTTTGGCTTTTGTCCCGTCCAATTCCGAGAATATTCATTTTCTGAGTTCCTAGAACCAAAAACAGCAGAAAACAGGCAGCTAGCATTGTGGCTCTTGTTAATAGGTTAGTCCAAAAATCAGATGAAAAGTACTCCAAAGTGTGGATAAAACACAAGAAAGTAGATAAAACCAAGCATGGAACATCAAAAATTATAGATACATTTGCAATGTATCAGTAACCTTTTAGGTGGAAACCGACACCTTTACAACAAGTTCGAGGCACACATCCACAACTGAATTAGAGGCTGCCGAATGTAAGAACCAAATCAAGGCCTAAAGTTTCCAATGAAACAATAGAGCAAGGGGCCCTCAAGTGAATGAGGGGGAATAGATCTCTTTTGGTGAAGATGTAGATCAAGGACTCCTCCTTCGATTCTCCAAAGATCAAGGACTTTGGATGGTTGGAGGGGGAGCTCTTTTTGTTTTGGTGGCTCTACTTTGGGTGTTTTTCTTTTCTGATACGAGCAACTGGATGTAGGGGATGATGTCCTATTTTTATAGGCCCACTCGGCTCAGACCATTTTCTGCCTGTTGGAGACATTCCACACCGGAGACTCCGGTCTAGAGATCGTAGATTCCGGTCTATAAGCTTCGCACATCGGAGATTCCGGTCCATCTCCGGACAATCTTCGGACCCCTATACAAACTGGCACAAACTTGGTTTTGAGGATCACACCGGAGACTCGTGCCGAAACTCCGGTTGGGAACACCGGACTACCCAAACCGGAGATTCTGGTCTGAACCTTTCATGAATACTTTGTTTTGGCCAGGGATATTTCCAATTGTTGCGGACTTTTCAGTTTTTAGTAGATTAACCTGGCACCATTAGCACACGATAAAAAGTGTCCTCAAGTTGTAGCGAACACCAAAACTGAGTAGGACAATAAATGTCCTTTCAATAGTTGTTTTAATGAGGAGAATACTCTGTGATCCTCTCTATGTGAAGATGCATAACTCTCAAATTCTGTAAGGCAGGTTGGCAACATGCCTTAATGTATTTATGTTGCATATAACTAGCAAAGGTGTCGTCCTATAGGGCATTCTTGAGAGAACACACCTATATGAGCTCGACTGTAAATATCGTGGTCTATGAGACTTGGGTGGTCTCTAGTAAACTCATGAAGAGACCATGGAGTATGACGCATATGCTCCAACCCGCGGTGTAGGCTACAGGAAGCCAGCTACCGGTTCTGATTTTGAGTAAAATCTATTAGCACCAAATTTGCAATTCAAGATTCGTCCATTGTTCAAGTTGCTGATAGACGTAGCTCAATATTCTAGGCAGAAGTTCAACTTAACAGTCTCTTCTGAAACACTGGTTGGCGAGGGTTTAACTCATCAATGCCCATTGTTATGGACTTGGGTTTTGGAGAAGGAGGGAGCGCTGGAGGCATCAGTCGGCTAGCAAACAAGCACACAGGGACGCAAGGTTTACCCAAGTTCAGGCCTCGTAGAGGTCCCTACTCCTGCTTGTCTGCTCTTGGAATTAACGAAGTAATCGAAGATTACAGGGGCGCGCAGATGCAATCTAGCGAGAGTTGTGGAAACTAGGGTTGTGATTGTCCTCCTCGCCGCCCCTCCTAGCCTTTATATAGATAGGCTAGGTTTCGGGTAGCAGGTCGAGTCGGTTACAGATTGGGGTTTTCCATTTGAACTTTCTATCTTAAGCTTCTTCTTGTCTCGCAAGTAATTGAGAGTCCGTGGGCCACTCGAATTCGTCATTGGGCCCTGGCAACACCATGGGCTTCTGCTGTATCTGGACCGTGTATACCAAACTCGAGTACCTGTAGGGTATACCCATGTCAGTAGCCCCCGAGTGTCCAGTGGAATCGTAGATTCGACTGGGGACTTTATGAAGCCTTTCGAGTGCATGACTGAGCATTTTTTCGAGTGTTCTGTTTATGTCATAGGGATTTTTGATATACGTGCCTGATTTAACCGATGTATCTGTGTCAGTTAACTGCCTTAGGGAAAAACATCGCAATCTACTCAAACTCGAGTCCCTGGACTCAAATTCGGAAAAGTGTTGGCGTAATTTGACTCAGGCTGCGGAGGTCTTACAGGAGTCGAATTCCAGTGTATAAGTGTGAGCACTCGACACGTCCATGGAGGCATGTTCATCGTACCTGTAGGCACGGATATGTTTCTGGTAGTGCGCAACAGATGTGTTGCTAGGCCTTATTCAGGTCTTATCTTCACGCTGTAAGCACGGCATCCGAATTTTTTGTCATCACGGAGATGATTCGGGTGACCCAGGAGACACCGTCTCTTTGTAGGGAAAGTATGAGGCGGAGTCGCCATAGCATTTGAGTGTGGATGTTATCAACACACAGTTCGATGTACAAAAAATCATAGGGTGCGCGACCAGCGCTCCCTATGGGAGTAGCCCCCGAGTGCCTGGTTGAGTCAAAGACTCAAGCGGGGACTAAAAGCCTTTTGCGACTGCTGTCTTTTTTGTTGCTTGTTTCAATCGAATTTGCTTCCGGCGCTCCCTATGGGAGTAACGCATAATTCACAATCGAATCGTAGATTCGAGTGATTGGTTTGTCTTGAATGTTCATATACCTATAAAATATAATCGTAGGGTGCGCGACTAGCGCTCCCTATGGGAGTAGACCCAAGTGCTTGGTTGAGTCGAAGACTCGAGCAAGGACTAAAGTAGTAAAAATCTTCGGTTGCTGAAATTGATGACGTCAGTGCTGACGATGTGATGACCTCAGTTACCCGTGTGAGTGGTTTTGACGGGACGTGATGAGCGGTGGGTCCCAGATACATTGCAAATGTATCTATAATTTTTGATGTTCCATGCTTGGTTTTATCTACTTTCTTATGTTTTTTCCACACTTTGGAGTACTTTTCATATGATTTCTTGGACTAACCTATTAACAAGAGCCACAATGCTAGCTGCCTATTTTCTGCTGTTTTTGGTTCCAGGAAAGTCAGAAAATGAATATTCTCGGAATTAGACGGGACAAAAGCCAAAGTCATTATTTTACCGAGGGACACGTGGAGCCAAAATACGAGACAGAGAGGGGCTGGGGCCTGGCCACACCACCTGGCCGCGCGGCCAGGCTTGGCCCGCGCCAGGGGGTGGTCTGGCCACCCCAGGCACCCCCTCGGCCTCTCCTTCCGCCTATATATTGCCTCTGATAAGGAAAACCCTAAGTACCCGATCAAAATTCCATGAAAGAGTCTGTAGACGCCATCATCTCCATCCCTAGATCGGGAGGGATCTGAAGTTCTTCCCGGCACCCTGCCGGAGAGGGGAATTCACCCTGGAGGCCTTCTTCATCATCATGCAAGCCTCCGGCGTGATGCGTGAGTAGTTCATCTCTGGACTACAGGTCCATGTAGTACCTAGATGGCTGGTTCTCCTCCTTTGTGTTATCATGTTTAGATCTTGTGAGCTCCGTTCATGATCAAGATCATCTATTTGTAATTCTGCATGTTGTGTTTGCGGGGATCCGATGGATATTGAGATGCTATTTCAGATTGATTATTGATTATATCATGTTGTTGTTATTTGTGATCTTGCATGCTTTCCGTTGTTAGTAGCTATCTTGGCCAAGTAGATGCTAGCAACTCCAAGAGTTAGTATTTATGCTCGATAGTGGGTTCATGCCTCTGGTAATCTGGGGAAGTGATAGAAATCTCTAAGGTACTAGATTTGCTGTTTCTACTAGGGAGAAAACAACAATCCTTTGTTCATAGAACAATCGTATTGTTTACTTTACACGCAATTTGTAATGCAATTATCCGTTGCTTGCAACTTAATACTGGAGGGGGTTCGGATGATAACCTGAAGGTGGATTATTAGTCATAGATGCAGTTGGATGGCGGTCTATGTATAATGTTGTAATGCCCAATCGAATCTCAAAGGAGTCAAGATGAGTAGTATATGCTCGTATGCTTTCTCGATATTTGTCAATTGCCCCGCTGTAATTTGTTCACCCAGCATGTTATCTATCTTAAGGAGAGCCACCTCTAGTGAACTATGGACCCCGGTACTTTCTTTTACAATCAATCTACAATCAACTGTTTACTGCTTTGTGTTTACTTTCTGTAAACTATTACTTCCTTCCATTCGATACGTTTAATCCTTTGTTTTCAGCAAAATCGGTGAGATCGACAACCTCATCGCAAGTTGGGGACAGAGTTCTGTGGTTGTGTTGTGTAGGTCTCCATGTTGCTGTTGGCACTGGTAATGCGCCCTGCCAAAGTTCAGCTAGCAACACCTTTGGGGTGTTTCCTTGCTCCTACTGGTTCGATTAAACCTTGGTTTCATACTAACGGAAAACTTGCTGCTGTGCTCATCATACCTTCCTCTTGGGGTTCCCTAACGAGCTCGATATATTTTGGGCCATCAGTACCACTTTCTGACTTCGATTTGACCAGGCGTGCGTAATCTTCTATTTTAACTACATCTCCTCGATTTCCGTGCGTAATGGGAATATTGGGGGGACGGTTCGTGCTTCAGCTTCTCCATGTGTCGATGGAGATGTGGCCCACGCGTGTAGTAGGGTTTCTGCTTGTCGTTGGATGGTATCTGCGAGGCTGTTAAGTAGCAGCATAGCTGCGGTAATTTTCCCCATCTGTCTTCTTTGCTCGTGCCTCCGTCGCCATTGCTGCTGCTCTCTGCTTCCTTGCGCACTTCCTCATCACGGCACTAGACCAGCTCCATGTCTTCCCTAGTTACTTCCTCCATTCTCACCGCCATCGGAAGATGGGAAATAAGAAGGGAGGCGCTGACGCTGGATCCGCGACCACCATTGTCGCCGCTAAGAAGAAGGTTGGCACCACCACTGTGGGCACCAGCGCCGTCGGCGCTGGGAAGAAGAAGGGTGCGAGCACCCGCATCACCAATGGAGCCTGGCGGGCGTCCATCATCAAGCCTTCCGAGCTTCATCTTTATCGCCAAGATGGAGTTCTTCCTTCCGCTGAAGATGACTCGCGAGTGCCCGGTGATGAGGTAATTCCTTGTCCTCCTTCGGGTTTCTGGGTGATGTTCCTTGCATTCATCATCTGAGGTCTTTCTCTCCCTCTGCATCCTTTCTTTCGTAGCCTCTGTTGTTTCTATGGGCTCCAGCTTCACCAGATGTCCCCAAATTCCATTCTCCACATCTCCTGCTTCATTACTCTTTGCGAGTGCTGGCTCGGAGTCGAGCCGCACTTTGGCCTCTTCAAGAGGCTTTTTAAGCTAAAACGCCAGTCAGCATCCGGCTCTGTAGTCTACGACATAGGAGGCTGCAGAATCTACATCGACTCCTCTGTCACCTATTTTTCCATCAATCTCACCGAGTCCGTCCAAGGGTGGAGGGACAAGTGGTTCTACATCCGCGACCAGAAGGCCGACGGAGAGCACTACAGACTCGCACCTTTCGATCCCGTGGCGACTTGCAAGAGGAGGCGGTCCTAGAAGAATGTCATCATGCCCGGCGAGTCCGCGTAAACAGAAGTGTTGCATGAGCGTGTTTGCGACCTCGAAAACCACATGGGCAACGATGAAGGTGGCGTTGCTCTCATTCGCACCTGGTTGCGCCGTCGCATCCAGCCTTTGCAGGCCAGAGTGCAGCCTATGTACTGCTGGACCGGTGCTGATGATGTCACTCGCATGTCTGCCGAGGGCATTTCCACGGGTGAGGTGGATAAGAGGGTGCGACTGGTGACCAAATACACTGCCAAGGAGGTTCTCCCAGGTGAACCAGTCGTGCCTCCTTTCGACACCTCTAACCCTCCTCCTGAGGTAGAATTGTACCGTGAAGTAGTTTCCGTTTTCGATTGCCTTTATGATGCTTTGATATATAATGTTGTATCTTCTGAATGCATGACTGGAAGGTGTCTCCCAATTTTCCCTTGTCCTAAAGGGGTTATCCCTCGCGAAGTGGATTAAGAGGATGAGTCAGAGTCGATCGTCCCAATTGAAGAGGAGGAGGGAGCCCCCGAGTCCAACAACCAGGACACTCGTAAGCGTTCCCGCAGTGAGGACTCAGATGCCTCATCGCCGACGACGCTAGAAGGCCCTTCTATTGTTGCAGAGGAGCCAATCCCCGCCATTCCTATGCGTGCCATGGCTCCTCCTGCCCGGAAGAAGCTGCGACTGCCGAAGGAGTCGTCAGAGTCGGAGGAGCAATCCTTTCACCTTGATAAATTTAGCTGGTAAGTTCTGCATTCGCGACCTTGTTTTTGGTTTCTTTTTTGGGTTGCCTTTTCCCTGAAGTTTTGTTTCGTGTGCTTTGTAGCCAAGCGGCGTCGTTGTCCTCTGGTGACGTCCAATTTCTGAAGGAGTCCGGAGTTGCAGACTCCAAGGCCAAGGAAGTGGCCGAACGGTCTTCTTCTCCTCCATTGGCGGCTCACTCCGGGCACAATTTGTCGAGTTCCCCGCATGCTGGGCAACATCAGATGGTTGCCCGGATGAATGCAGGGCAGTCATCTTTAGAGCTCTGGAGTATCACGTAAGCGTCCTTTTGTTGTGTGGGCATTCGAATTTGTAATTGATACTCTTTGCTGATCCTTTGTTTTCTTCTGAGGCAACTCATTGTGAAGGAGGCTGCTCGTTTAGCGGAGCAAGTCCTTGTAATGGGTCGACGGCATGCGCTGCTAGACAATCGACATCGCGTTGTCGAAGGTTAGTTTTGGCTTCGCCTTTGTCCTTGTGAAGTTTATAGATTCGATTGATGATACGTCATGTGCTTTAAAGTTGAGCACAACGAACTTCTTCGTAATGCTACTTCCCTTGAAAAGACGCTCGCTGTGGCTGTGAAGAGTCACGACGAAGCAATCGCGGCTCTGGAGGAGTCGCGAAAGCGAGAGGAGGATCTCCGTGTCTCCACTGCTGAGAGGGAGAAGTTGTTCGAAGAGCAACTTTTCTCGATTGCCAAGTCTCTCTTAGGTATTCTTTCGGATGAACTTTCATTGTTTTTTTGCTTGGACATTGTGTTATTGTGCTAACACCTTTTTGTGTATGCAGATGCCAGCGGCCTGAGATTTGGCGCCCAGTCTCTGCGTCGTACTGATGCATTGGCAGGCGCCGTCGCGGCAGTCGAATACCGCAGCGCTTCCCTTCTGGGATGTTGACGAAGGCTAAGGGTGTGCTCGCTAGAGGAGCTAACTCCCAAGGCTGAGCTTATTAATAACCTAGAGGATCTGGTGGAGTCCCTCGCTGGAGGTATTCCTGCGGACTTCAGGTACTCTCAGCGGTCGGTCGGAGCCACCATGGCACTCGATATGGTGCAAGCCCATGGCGTGGTGGTGGACCCTGCCGCGATCTCCAAGGCGATGCCCGTCGGCGCAGATGGTCAACAGGTAGTGTTTGCTCCCTTTGCAACTGTCTACGGTAAGTACGGGCCGCAGCTCATCAACACAGTCGCCAAATACTCCGAGGAGCTAGAGCGAGCGAAGAAAGCGGCAAAGGCTACGGCGTCAGGGGCTGGCACCGGAAAGTCTGTGGCGTCAAAGACTGCCACAGATTCGATGAGGCCCTCGAAGTCGAAGTCCAAGTCGAAGAAGCAGACTGCTCCTTAGTAGCTAATCTGTAATAGTTGTAGTTTGAAACTATGCTTTTGTGGGAGTATCCCTGTCGAGACTTTTGATGTGCTTGAATGCATTCGTGCCTTTTATCAGTGTATTCTTGGTCCCTCATTTTCTCTTGCTTGATTTGTGATAGGGTACGTCGAGTGGTCCTTCGAGTGGTCCTCATGATCCCCCGTCCACCGATGAGACCTTGGCACAACCGCGCTCAAAAGTGGAGGAGTTGTCATTGCTTTCGCAATTGTGCGATCGCATTAAGCAGTTAGAGCGTGAGTTTCCCATCCTCCACGGTAGTGCAGATGTTTGGAAGTCGAAGGCGGAGAAGGCCACCGCCCGTGGGAAGTATCTCTTGGAGGAGGTGGCGCAGCTGAATGAGCAGTTCAAATGTTAGCTTTCTGCCCTCTCATCTTTTCTTTTAGTCAATCACGGTGATGCCTTGTCTTCACACTTTGCCATTTGTGGTTGGTGTAGTTGTCAGTGCTCATCATCCGCAGGATTAGAAGGACCGGATTGCTATTCGAATGAACCGCTTGACCCAGGAGCAACTACAGACGAGTGGGTACTTCTGGGTTGACCATGATCGTGCGGTTGCCTTGGTGACCCTGCAGGATCATGCTTCTCGAGTGGTTCAATGCTTGAAGAAGGCGCAGTCATGCCTTAGGCATATTTATCAAACAATGTTCCTGTTGGACGCCGTCCCTTCAAACCTGCTGGCCCTCTTGGCGAAGTTTCAAGATTTGAGTGCGGTTCACGAGTGTGTACGACAGCAGTTGGTAGCTAGTGCTAAAGCTGCATTGTCGCTGGTGCGACTGCATAGGCCGGACGTGGATGTTACGTCTATTGCCGCTGGGCCGCCACCTTCGCCGGAAGGAATGACTTGGAACATGGTTCTGCATTATCACGCGGTTGAACGACCAGCAAAGGACATCGTCAATTTCTTCGAGGAGCAGATGAACGTTCTTCTGTTGTAGCAGTAGCGTGGTTTGTATCCTGCACATGAATGTATAAGTGTTGTAAAGTTCATACGATTGTATTGGGTGTATTGAGCACCCGTTGGTATGTGAAGAGCTTGTTAGCTTTTTTTTGAGTGCGCTGCACTCTGCGGTTCCTTTTCGTTAGCCTGACGTGTGTTTATCTCAGCACCTTGCCAACCCGTCAGGTGCGCTGCAGCTGGGTTTGTGTTTATCAAGGGTTCGATTAGTGCGTCAGCTACTCAGGACACCGCGATTGGTTCGTAGAACGAAAGTGTAAAAGGGTGGCTCAGCCCCCGAGTGATAAAATTGCAGGAAAAAATAAGAATAACATAGAGTTTTGGGGCACTTAGCTTTATTTATTCATAGGATAGTACGAGGTACAATGTGTGGCTAAGTAGCCTGGCTGAATAGGCTTATTTGTAAATGTAAAAATGACTAAGGGTAGAAGCGACGCAGCTGTGCGATGTTCCAGGGGTTGGAGTATGCGACTCCTGTTTCGAAATCTTTAAGGCGATAGGCGCCACCTGGGATTACTTCTTTAATCACGTAAGGTCCCTCCCAAGGGGACTCGAGCTTGAGATGCCCTTGTTGCTTAAGTCACAAGACCAGGTCTCCTTCGACGAAGGATCTGGAGTGTAGCCTTCTGCTGTGGTAGTTGCAGAGATTTTGCTGGTAGATCGTTGATCTCTTCGCTACAATTTCTCGTGCCTCGTCGAGGAGGAGGACGGAGTCTTCGAGTGAGAGAGTTGACTCCTTCTCGCTGTATGCAACCACCCGTGGGGCTTTGTAGCGTACTTCTGCAGGTAGTACCGCTTCAGCATCGTGCACCATGAAGAACGGGGTGTATCCCGTGGCGCTGTTTGGAGTTGTGCGCAGGCTCCAAAGTACGGATTCCAGCTCGTCTGGCCATCATCTAGCAGCTTGTTTGAGTGGTCGGAGGAATCGTTTCTTGATTCATCCACAAACGAGGTTGTTGGCCTTTTCGACTTGACCGTTGGTCTGCGGGTGAGCCACCAAGGCGTAGCTTATGTTGATTCCTAGGTTTTTGTAGAATTCCTAGAATTCCTTATAGGTGAAGTTCGTCCCATTGTCCATGATGATGTTGTGTGACACTCTGAAGCGGTAGACAATGGACTCGAAGAACTTGACGGCGCTTGCCCCTGATTGGTTTGTCACTGGCATGGCCTCTATCCACTTGGTGAATTTGTCGACTGCGACTAAGAGGTAGACGTAGCCTCCTCGTGAGGACCTTGGGAGCTTACCGACCATGTCGAGTCCCCATTGTGTGAAGGGCCAGGCCAATGGTATTGGCCTGAGTTCCGCACCAGGTGCGTGAGGTTTGTTTGCGAATTGCTGGCAAGCATTGCAGCGCTAAACGATATCCTTGGCGTCACGCATGGCCGTGGGCCAGTAGAATCTAGCTCGCAGAGCTTTGGCGACAAGGGCGTGATGGCTCAATGCACGGCGCCCAGAAAAATGCTTGATGGCGGTGTTGATGTAGAGCTCGTTGGGAATCCCAAGAGGAAGGTATGATGTGCACAGCAGCAAGTTTCCCTCAGTTAAGAAACCAAGGTTTAATCGAACCAATAGGAGCAAGGAAACACCCCAAAGTGTTACTAGCTGAGCTTTGGCAGGGCACACTACCGGTGCTAGTAGCAACGTGGAGACCTGCACAACACAACCACAAAACTTTGTCCCCAACTTGCGATGAGGTTGTCAATCTCACCATGTTTTGCGGTAAACAAAGGATTAAACGTATCGAATGGAAAGAAGTATAAGTTTGCAGAAAGTAAACACAAAGAAGTAAACAGTTGTAGATTGTATGTAAAGAAAAGGACCAGGATCCATAGTTCACTAGATGTGGCTTTCCTTAGATAGATAACATGCTAGGTGAACAAATTACGGCGGGGCAATTGACAAACACCGAGAAAGCAATACATGCATATACTAATCATCTTGACTCCTTTGAGACTTGATTGGGCATTACAACATTATACATAGACCGCCATCCAACAGCATCTATGACTAATAATCCACCTTCAGGTTATCATCCGAACCCCCTCCAGTATTAAGTTGCAAGCAACAGATTGTTGCCGTACGAACTGCGTGTAAAGTAAACAATACGATTGTTGCATGAACAAAGGATTGTTGTTTTCTCCCTAGTAGCAATAGCACATCTAGTAGCTTAGAGATTTCTGTCACTTTCCCAGATTACCAGAGGCATGAACCCACTATCGAGCATAAATACTAACTCTTGGAGTTGCTAGCATCTACTTGGGCAAGATAGCTACTAACAATGGAAAGCATGCAAGATCACAAATAACAAAGATATGATAGAATCAATAATCAATCTGAAATAGCATCTCAATATCCATTGGATCCCCGCAAACTCAACATGCAGAATTACAAATAGATGATCTTGATCATGAACGGAGCTCACAAGATCTAAACATGAAAGCACAAAGGAGGAGAACCAGCCATCTAGCTACTACATGGATCCGTAGTCCAAGGATGAACTACTCACGCATCACACCAGAGGCTTGCATGGTGATGAAGAAGGCCTCCAGGGTGAATTCCCCTCTCCGGCAGGGTGCCGGGAAGAGCTTCAGATCCCTCCCGATCTAGGGATGGAGATGATGGCGGCTACAGACTCTTTCGTGGATTTTTTATCGGGACCTTAGGGTTTTCGTCCCGAGGGCAATATATAGGCGGAAGGAGAGGCCAAGGGGGTGCCGGGAGTGGCCACACCACCCCTTGGCGCGGGCCAGGCCTGGCCCCTCTCCGTCTCGTACTCTGGCATCTCATGACTTCCGGAAAAATAGGCACTTTGGCTTTTGTCCTGTCCAATTCCGAGAATATTCTATTTCTGACTTTCCTGGAACCAAAAACAGCAGAAAACAGGCAGCTGGCACTGTGGCTCTTGTTAATAGGTTAGTCCAAGAAATCATATGAAAAGTACTCCAAAGTTGGAACAAAACACAAGAAAGTGGATAAAACCAAGCATGGAACATCAAAAATTATAGATACATTTGCAATGTATCAACATCCCCAAGCTTAACTCCTGCTCGTCCTCGAGTAGGTAAGTGATAAAAAGAAAGAATAATTTTTGAGGTGACATGCACCATCAAAGACTTGATCAAAGTATTTGTAAAAATTCAAAGCTGGGATCATAGTACTTCAATCATAGCATGAAAGACAGAGTTCTAGCAATAATACAAAGAAAATATGATGCAACATGAAAGGCACAAACAAAAGATTCATGAATAACAATGCTTTGCAAAACGTTTGTTTGTTTCACATAAAGAAAACATAGCATAATAGTATTCAGCTTGTGCCTCAATAGAGTAGCAAATATAAATGCATAGGACACCTTCAAAGTTCATAAGAGTGACTAGATACAATAGTTTAAAACAAGCAATATCAAAGTATGCATCAATCAACTAGTCTTGGGACAATGCACATAGAACTAAGAATGGCCACTATGCGCTCAAAGTAGGTGCATAAAGATAGAAGGTGGAGACTCAATGTAATGGTGGAAGAAAAGCATTTGTAAAAGGAAGTAGGGATTCAAGTCTCATAAAGAGCTTCCAAAAATTATGGTACTTGTAGCTTTCAGCTCTCATTGCCCCTATCATAAGCATCTTGAAGTGGTTAAGGTTAAAGTGACACAACTAAGAGGATATGCTTGAAAAGTTATAAACCGAAATCTCATGCCCCTTACTTACGAAGACCGATCCTCATGCTACTCAACTTCAGTCATGAGTAAGCTCTTGTCATTGTAAGTACATGTGTATCATTAAGAACCGCCAATGGGGTACCCCTTGCACATGATACGGGAGCTTTCCCATAATCAAAATGATAAGGCAAGCAGACAATGCGCATCTCAGCGATCTTTTTATTTGCTATTTGCATAGGTTTTTATTGAGGATGCTTCATAGAGTGCTCATTATGGTGATGCTGCAAGTTTCCACCATGATTAGGCATGGCTTAGGCTAGCGGCCCAGGCGTTTCTCTAACACACATACAAACTCCATGATCTTACAAGTTCCACTTTTATTTCACACCGCCAGGATCCATAAGCAAAAGAACATGATATCAACGGGGTAAAAAGTACAAGTGCAATGTTGAAAGCGTTCCCCATGAAACATGGTTCTGCTAATTTCAACTTATAAAGCGCAAGCATATACGCAACAAAGAAGGACCCAATGGTTCAAGTTTATTAGATGCAGAAAGTAAAGTGTGCCATCAAGTTCGTGAGAGCTTTAATCGCTAGTTTTCTCATAACAAGTTTAATTTGGAAGGTAAACAAAAGCATGAATATACTTGGAATAGCATAAGCTAGTAGGTAGGTATGGTGGACTCTTTGGAATAACTTGGTTTAGGGAGTTGGATGCATGAGTGGAACTCATACTTTGTTGTGGAGGCTAGCAAAAGACTGGGAGCGACAAACTAAGAGAGCAATAATGGACATAATCATGTAGAGTGACAAAACATCATTGATCAAAGCATAAAGTGATACTACAAGTTGAAAACTAAAGGATCATGAAGGCTATGGTGACTTGAGATAGTCATAACATGGTGTGAGCATGTGCTAAGTCAACCCAAATAAAGCATCAAAGGAGAATACCACTATACTATGCTTTAATATGCTAAAACAACGCATGATTCATCCAAGGCACATTAAGCAATATCAATTGTTTATAACAAGTCATGCTACAGCAAATAATACTAAGCATAAATCCAAAACAATATCAAGCATGGCATGAAAAAGCATACGCCACAGTCAAAAACGAGCTATTTTTACCACATAAGCATGAACTTTCCTACTCTTTTTCAAACCAAACCAAACTATTTGCAAACCAATGTATGAAAGAGGGGGTCCAACCAATTTATTCAGAAAACTAAGCAAAACAAAGCAAACGAAAAACCAAAACGAAAACGAAAAAGAAGACGCTCCAAGAAAAACACAACTGTGCATGAAACAATAAAAATGAAGCGTTTGGAAGAAACTTGGGATTTTTATTGATGAAGAAGGGATGCCTTGGGCATCCCCAAGCTTTGACGCTTGTACTTCTTGGATATTTCTTGGGGTGACACGCGTGGCATCCCCAATCTTGAGCTTTAGTCCATTCTTCATCTCATTACTCATTCCTTCCATACGCCTGAAATTTTTCCTTCATATAAAACTTCACACAATCTTTATTAGCAACATTAGTGCACTTAAGATAAATAAGTATTAAGGTTCAGTTCTAACACCAAATAAACTTTCATTAGAACACTAGATACTGTAGAACTTCCCTCAAAAAGCTCAATTCCCTAAAAGAACTTAAAAAGGAACCAACAAGAAGAAAATGCAGAAAATGGCAGAAATCTGTCAAAACAGACCAGCAGGTAAAGACGAATTTTTTCGAAGACCTTCTGTTGCTCAAAACAAAATGTGTTGAACTAACGAAAGTTAGATAACGACCTGGGGAAGAGGAACACAAAAATACAGCTCAATCCAACATACAGAGCTCTCTCACGAATTTTTACGGTGAAGCACAAAAATCTGTTTCGGGACAACAACTTTCCCAATTATTACTTCTCTCTCATTAGAGGTTACTCTTGGCACAAAAAGCAAATAAAAATGATAAGGAGAGGTTATTACAGAGGTAATAACTTCCAAGACTCATCTAAAACTTTTGGGTTATCTCCTAATAAGTACTTTTCTTTAATGCCTTTAAGTTAGGCATAAGAAGCAAAGAAAAAGGATCAAGTATTCTCATATGAAGAAGCATTAAGACTAAATTTCTTGCCCTTACCTCTCTTACTTTTATTCTTAAACTTGGGGAAAATATGATTGTTTGGTGGAGAAGAAAGGTACATGGTACCTTTTCCCACATCTATTATTGCTCCAAGGAGTTCTAATAGGGACCTTCCAAGTGTAATTTGTCCTTTTCCTGCACATTCAATAACAAGATAATCAGTAGAAATCGTTTTCCGAAGGATCTTTGTAAACACTCCTTCAGCTATTCCAAGAGGTAATATGGTAGTATTATTAGCAAGAGATATTTCTTTTCCTCCTTCAGTAAGCCCCCAAGTATTCAGAGATTTATAAATATCTTTGGGCATGAGGCAGAATTCAGACATGATATCACAACGAGCTTGAAAAGATTCAGTGTTCATCTCAATCTTTACTGTAGGGAACCACTTTGATGGTTCAGAGTTTATTGGAACATAATTGTGATGCTCCCTAAGCGTATTATAGCAACTTTCTAAGCTAGTAGTGCTAGCCTCAAGAGTGTTCAACCTAGCAAATATTTTTGCGAAAGAAATATCAGTTTGGCTAGGCATGTTGTAAGTGAGGATCAATTTCTTTATAGCATTAATAGCATCATCCTCATTACATTGGAGGAAATCTCCTCCCACAACAGCATCTAAAGCATATCTATAGCAAAGAGCAATCCCAAGGTAAAACTGCTAAGGAACAAACTTTGAGTCATTTTAGGCTCAGTTTTCTCATGTAGATAAGAGATTCTAGACCAAGCTTCTTTAAAACTTTCCTAAATTCCTTGTTTAAAAGTGAAAATCATTTCCTCGGGTGACATAGTGATTGGAGCAAGGCTAGACATAGTGGCACTCAAGATAGGAACTAATTTTTGTGTGTTTTTCAAATAAGAAAGCAAACTAGTAAAACTATTTTTTTTGTGTTTTTGAATAACAAAACAAGCAAACAAAGCAAAAAAGAAAACTAAGCAAAACAAAAACAACAAAGTAAAGAGATTGGTTATGAGGGACTCCCCTTGTGAAGATGTCCTTGACTCACCAGCAACGGCGCCAGAAAAATGCTTGATGGCTCAATGCACGGCGCCCAGAAAAATTCTTGATGGCGGTGTTGATGTAGGAGCAAGGGAACCCCAAGAGGAAGGTATGATGAGCACAGCAGCAAGTTTCCCTCAGTTAAGAAACCAAGGTTTAATCGAACCAGTAGGAGCAAGGAAACACCCCAAAGGTGTTACTAGCTGAGCTTTGGCAGGGCGCACTACCGGTGCTAGTAGCAACGTGGAGACCTACACAACACAACCATAGAACTTTGTCCCCAACTTGCGATGAGGTTGTCAATCTCACTGTGTTTTGCGGTAAACAAAGGATTAAACGTATCGAATGGAAAGAAGTAATAGTTTGCAGAAAGTAAACACAAAGAGGTAAACAGTTGTAGATTGTATGTAAAGAAAAGGACCGGGATCCATAGTTCACTAGAGGTGGCTCTCCTTAGATAGATAACATGCTGGGTGAACAAATTACAGCGGGGCAATTGACAAACACCGAGAAAGCAATACATGCATATACTAATCAGCTTGACTCCTTTGAGACTTGATTGAGCATTACAACATTATACATAGACCGCCATCCAACTGCATCTATGACTAATAATCCACCTTCAGGTTATCATCCGAACCCCCTCCAGTGTTAAGTTGCAAGCAACAGATTATTGCCTTACGAACTGCGTGTAAAGTAAACAATACGATTGCTCTATGAACAAAGGATTGTTGTTTTCTCCCTAGTAGCAACAACACATCTAGTACCTTAGAGATTTCTGTCACTTCCCCAGATTACCAGAGGCATGAACCCACTATCGAGCATAAATACTAACTCTTGGAGTTGCTAGCATCTACTTGGCCAAGATAGCTACTAAGAACGGAAAGCATGCAAGATCACAAATAACAAAGAAATGATAGAATCAATAATCAATCTGAAATAGCATCTCAATATCCATCGGATCCCCGCAAACACAACATGCAGAATTACAAATAGATGATCTTGATCATGAACGAAGCTCACAAGATCTAAACATGAAAGCACAAAGGAGGAGAACCAGCCATCTAGCTACTACATGGATCCGTAGTCCAAGGATGAACTACTCACGCATCACACCGGATGCTTGCATGGTGATGAAGAAGGCCTCCAGAGTGAATTCCCCTCTCCGGCGGGGTGCCGGGAAGAGCTTCAGATCCCTCCCGATCTAGGGATGGAGATGACGGCGGCTACAGACTCTTTCGTGATTTTTGATCGGGCCCTTAGGGTTTTCGTCCCGTGGGCAATATATCGGCGGAAGGAGAGGCCGAGGGGGTGCCGGGAGCAGCCACACCACCCCCTGGCGCAGGCCAGGCCTGGCCGCGTGGCCAGGTGGTGTGGTGGCCCCCTGGCCCCTCTCCGTCTCGTACTTGGCATCTCATGACTTCCAGAAAAATAGGCACTTTGGCTTTTGTCCCATCTAATTCCGAGAATATTCATTTTCTGACTTTCCTGGAACCAAAAACAGCAGAAAACAGGCTGCTGGCATTGTGGCTCTTGTTAATAGGTTAGTCCAAGAAATCATATGAAAAGTACTCCAAAGTTGGAACAAAACACAAGAAAGTGGATAAAACTAAGCATGGAACATAAAAAATTATAGATACGTTTGCAATGTATCAGGGCGCGACTGCCAGCATGATGCCCACAAGTGCTTTCGTGTATGTCGAGGAGGACGTCCCGTCCGTCCCCATTGGAGACGCATCGTTGGAGTACTCCCATAATGCTCTGTTTGTATAGTTCGCTGTTGATAACGGTGAATGCCTTGGATCGTCACGCGATGTGTCGCGCATCAGTCGGGTCCTCTGGCAGCCGTTGCTGAGCAGGTATGTGATGTACGACTGTGTCCAAGATGGCTCAATCATCATGATGCTCATAGGTCCTTCGAGTCCTGTATCAAGCTCCAGGTCGTCGAGTGTCATTGGCTCGTTGGGTGGCGTAGCCCCCACCTTTGGCTTCATGGAGCGTTTGCAGATGCGCTCGAGAAATACCCCTAGTGGTATGGGGGCGCAGGTGGAGCCAATGTTGGTGAGTGTGTCCGCCTCTTCATTGCTTTCGCGGCCTACGTGTCGCAGCTCACAGCCATCAAAGTCTCCTTTGAGTGTGTCATAGAGGTCGCGATAGGCAATCATGTTGTTGCTCAGTGCGTCGCACTTGTGCATCGTTTGATTGACCACCAGTTTGGAGTCGCCGTAGATGATGAGTCTTTTGGCGCCACAGGCTTTTGCCATCTGCATCCCATGGATTAGTGCTTTGTACTCAGCTTCATTGTTGGAGACGGTGAATTGCATTCGCAGAATGTATTTCATCTTGTCTCCCTGGGGAGATGTCAGTATGACACCTGCACCGGCCCCGTCTTTTCGCTTGGATCCATCGAAGTGCATTGTCGAAAGATAGGACATATCTGGCTTGTCAGGGAGTTGGTTCTCCATCCAGTGCACCAGAAAGTCTGGGAGAACTTGCAATTTTATCGTGTCGTGCTTCTCGTATATGATGTCTCGTGGAGCCAATTTGATTCCCCAGAGCGTGACTCGTCTGGTGGTGTCAGGATTATTGAGTATGTGCTCGAGCGGGGCGTCGTTTACCACCATGATTGGGTGCTCTTGGAATTAGTGGCCCAGTCGTCTGGCTGTCATAAAGACACCGTAGGCCAGCTTCTGATAGTGCGGGTACCGTTGTTTTGTTGGCGTTAGCACCTCACTGAGGTAGTATACAGGGTGTTGCACCCCGTGGACTTTGTTTTCTTCGGCTCGCTCCACCACGAGCATAGTGCTGACCACCTGGTTGGTGGCGGAGATGTATAGTAGTTGTGGCTCCTTTTCGCGAGGTGTCACCAATACTGGCGAGGTGGATAGTAGGCTCTTGAGGTCTTCGAATGCTTCTTGCGCTTCGTCTGTCCACTCAAACTTATCAGCTTTGTAGAGAAGTTGGTAGAAGGGGTAGCGCCTTTTCGCCCATTCGACTGATGAATCGACTGAGCGCCGTGATTCGCCCAACTAGCTGCTAGATGCCTTTTATGTTCTCCGGCTTCTCCATGGCCAGTATGGCCTTTATTTTCTTCGGGTTTGCTTCGATCCCTCTCGCGGAGATGAGGTACCCAAGCAACTGCCCAGATGGTACACCGAAGGCCCATTTGTCCGGATTGAGCTTGATCCAGTATCGATCGAAGTTGGTGAAGGTCTTGCGGAGATCGTCGATTAACAAAGCTTCCTCTTTGGTTTTGATGATGATGTCGTTGACATAAACTTGGATGTTGCGACCAAGTTGATTCTGGAGGCAAGCCTACATGCACCATTGATAGGTAGCTCCTGCAGTTTTTAGCCCGAAGGGCATGGTGTTTTAGCAGAACACACCAAATAGTGTTGTAAACGCCGTCTTCTCTTGGTCCTCCTCCTTCATTCGAATCTGATTGTAGCCTGAGTAGGCGTCAAGGAAACAGAGGCCTGATTGTAGCATGATTTGGTCGATTCATGTCAGTGGGAAGTTATCCTTTGGTAAGTGCTTATTCAGGGAGGTGAAATGCACGCACATCCGCAGGATATCCATGTCTTTTTTGGGTACTAGCACTGTATTGGCGAGCCAAGTGCTTTCCTTGATCTCGCGTATGAAGTTTGCGTCGAGGAGTCTGTTGATCTCCATTCCGACTGCGTTTTCTCGTGGTTCAAACAGTCGCCGAATTGTCTACTTGACTGGCCTTGCGTCCGGATTCACGTTGAGTGAGTCCTTGGCGAATTCCCTAGGAACCCCTGGCATGTTGATACATTGCAAATGTATCTATAATTTTTGATGTTCCATGCTTGGTTTTTATCTACTTTCTTATGTTTTGTCCACACTTTGGAGTACTTTTCATATGATTTCTTGGACTAACCTATTAACAAGTGCCATAGTGTCAGTTCCCTGTTTTCTGCTGTTTTTGGTTCCAGGAAAGTTAGAAAATCAATATTCTCGGAATTGGACCGGACAAAAGCCAAAGTTGATATTTTCCCGGAAGACTCACGGACGGAAAAGGAGAGTCGGAGAGGGGCCACAGGGTGGCCACACCACCCCATGGCGCGGGTCCCCCAGGCCACGCCAGGGCATGGTGTGGGCCCCCTGGCAGCCCACCGACCTTGCCCTCTGGCCTATAAGAAGCCTCCTGAGGCATAAACCCTAGATAGTCAAGCCTCCAGCCACGAAAAGTTCCGCAGCGCCGCCGCCACCGAAGGGGAGATTCGGAGGACAGAAAGTCTCTGTTTTGGCACCCTCCCAGGATGGGGAAGTGCCCCCGGAGCCATCTCCATCGATCTCCACCGCCATCTCCATCACCATTGCTGATTCCCATGATGAGGAGGGAGTAGTTCTTCCTCGAGGCTAAGGGGTTCTGCCGGTAGATATGTGTTCATCTCTCTCTCTATGCGTGATCATATTGTGATCATGAGCTTTGTAATCAAGTAGATCTATCTTGCTACTCAAGTGCTTTAATAGATCTCTGCTCTCCCCATGTGTGTGAAAGTGACAGCGTGCTCACCATGGTGGCACTTAGGCTAGAGATTACAAATACTTGTTATGAGTTATATTTGGAGTTGGATGTCTTTATGAAATTGTGGTGTTTGTTGGACTCATCTAGTACTCAAGGTGACAGTGTGGGGTTATCTAGATGGGAAAGGCTTACTTTGAGGTGTGCTGTTATAGCCCTACCATCGATTAGAGTGTCCAACCAGAGAGTAGTTCAACGTAGTATCATAAAGAAGAATATATCTATATGAGAGTGTTCACTAGCGAAAGTATGATCCCTAGGCCTTGTTTCTAAGCATTGATACACCATTTGCAATTAGATCTGTTACATGTTTGCTTGCTTCCATCTTTATTTCAGTTTGCCTTTAGTCTCTTCCACGCCATCAAGCTATTTTCTAGCACCATTGTTTTATATCCATACCACTTGTATTTCACTATCTCTTCGCCGAACTAGTGCACCTATACACCTGACAAGTGTGTTGGGTGTGTTGGGGACACAAGAGACTTCTTGTATCTTGATTGCAGGGTTGCTTGAGAGGGAATACCTTTGACCACTTCCTCCCTGAGTTCGATAAACCTTGGGTGATCCACTTAAGGGAAAACTTGCTGCTGTTCTACAAACCTCTGCACTTGGAGGCCCAACAACTATCTTGAAGAATAGAATTGCGTAGACATCACATGTCCGCTGGACACCAGGCTAAGATTTCCCAGTGCTCATGGAGGAATTCGACGAGCGCAAGTTCCTATGCGGAACTCAAGTTGTTGGCGATGAGGGTCGTGTTGGCCGGGTCCGTCGGGTGGACCTGGACTTTCTTCGTGTGCACCGACGAGTCGAATGATAGATCAAGTGAGCTTGGCCTGCTTAGGGGAGGCAAACTGTTGTCTGTCGACTCCTTCAATCTTGCGAGTTCCTCCTGCATGCCGAAGGACTGGGAGATTATGTTGAATTCCCTGTCACAGCTGTCGGACCTCTCGAAGCTTCCGTTGATTGTGATGACGTTGTTTGGACCTGGCATTTTCATATGCAGGTAGGCGTAGTGCGGCACTGCCATGAACCTAGCGAACACGATGCGCCCGAGGATGCAGCGGTACTGGGAAGGCCAGTCGACAACTTTGAAGTCGCCGAAAGTTTTTCAGCGTGCTGAAGGTGATGTCGAGGTTGATTTTCCCCAGGGGATATATGCCCTTGCCTGGGACAATGCCATGGAATGTCGTGTTTGAGACCTCCAGACAGGTCAGAGGGATCCTCATTGCACGCAAGGTACTCGCCAACATGAGGTTAATGCCGCTCCTGATGGGTTCGTAGCATGGAAAACAAAAATTTCCTACCGCAAGAACGAACAAAACCTAGATCTAATCTAGATAAAAGCCAAGATCTAATCTATTAGACATGAGCAACGAGATAGATAGGAACTAACCCTCGTAGATCCGAAAGCGTTAACGAGATTAGATCTCGTGGTTGATGTAGTCGATCACTTGCCGATCTCAAGATCGTGTGGACGATCCTTCCGGCGTCGCGTTCCGGCAGCGCTTCCGCAGTCGGTCAAGTGGACGATCCTTCCGGCGCCGCATTCGGGCAGCGCTTCCGTAGTCGGTCACACGTGCGGAGTCGAAGCAGACCTTCCTCTCCTCGTTCCAGCGAGCAGCGGAGGTAGTAGATCTTCTCCACGGAATCCCAGCAGCACGACGGCGTGGTGGTGGTGGTGGAGTAGAGAATTCTGCAGGGCTTCGCCTATGCCTGTGCAGAAGAAGGGTGTAGGAGAGAGGCGGCAGAGACTGGAGTTATAGCAGGGCTTGGAGGGGGCGCCCCTGCCCTTCTATTTAAGGGGGGGAGGGCGCCTTGGGGAGGGGGAGTCCTAGTAGGACTCCCCTCCTCTATAGCCGGCGGATTGGGGAGTGGGGGGAGGAGTCCTCCTCCCCCACGACTCCTTGTCTTGACCCACCAGGACTCCTTGATCCCTATCTTGATTTTCAAGCAAACTCCAAGATATCTTCTAGAACCTTCCGGAACATTCCGAAACCTTCTAGAATCCTCATACAAACACTCCGGAACATTTCCTAACTTAGAAAATGATCCCCTATATATGAATCTTATTCTCCGGACAATTCCGGATCTCCTCGTGATGTCCCGAATCCAATCCGAGACTCCGAACAACATTCGGTCTCCAACGCACATTCCATATCTACTTAAAACAACTTCGAACCTTAAGTGTGTCACCCTACGGTTCGTGAATATGCAGACATGATAGAGACACATCTCCTATCAATAACCATCAGCGGGACCTGGAGATCCATAATGGCTCCCACATACTCAACGATGACTTCGTGATCGATTGAACCATTTACATACGAAACCAATTCCCTTTGTCATGTGATACTATACTTATCCGAGGTTTGATCGTCGGTATCTCCATACCTAGTTCTACCTCGTTACTGATAAGCACTCTTTACTCGTTCCGTGATATGTCATCCCTTGTGACCCAGTCACATGCTTGCAAGCTAACTAGATGACATTCCACCGAGAGGGCCCAAAGCATATCTATCCGTCATATGGATGGACAAATCCCAATCTTGGTCCATGCGCTTCAACACATACTTTCAGGATACCCAATGATACCTTTATGACCACCCAGTTACGAAGTGGTGTTTGATGTCATCAAAGTACCCATCCGGTGATGGTGATTGACACAACCTCATGGTCGAAGGATCAGGTTACTATGCATATAAAAGCTTACAGTAATACGAACTTAATGACTTGATCTTATGCTACGCTTACTATGGGTGTGTGTCCATCACATCATTCTCCTAATGATATAACCTTGTTATTAATCACATCCTAATGTCCATGATCAGGAAACCATGATCATCAATTAATCAACAAGCTAGTTCAACAAGAGGCTTACTAGGGACTCTCTTATGTTTACAAACACACATGTATCAGTGTTTCCTAATAATACGATTATAGCATGGGATGTAAACATTCATCATAAACACAAAGATATAATAATAATCACTTTTATTATTGCCTCTTGGGCATATCTCCAACAGTCTCCCACTTGCACTAGAGTCAATAATCCAGATTACATGGTAATATACCGAACACCCATGGCGTTCTGGTGTTGGTCATGCTTTGCCCTAGGGAGAGGTTTAGTCAACGGATCTGCCACATTCAGATCAGTGTGTAGTTTGCAAATCTTTATGTCACCATCTCGGACATACTCGCGAATAGCGTGGAAACGTAGCTTGATGTGCTTCAGCTTGCTATGTGACCTTGGCTCCTGTGCATTAGCTATGGCACCTGTGTTGTCACAGTAGATGGACATCGGGTCCAACGCACTGGGAACCACGCCAAGTTCAGTAATGAATTCCTTCATCCAAACGGCTTCTTGTGCAGCCTCCAAAGCTGCTATGTATTCCGATTCAGTTGAAGATTTCGCCACAACGCTTTGCTTCGCACTCCTCCAGCTCACTGCAGCACCATTCAAAATAAATACGTATCCCGATTGTGACTTCGAGTCATCTGGATCGGTGTTCCAACTAGCATCGGTGTAACCGTTTACAACAAGTTGTTCATCACCTCCATAAGAAAGAACCATATCCTTAGTCCTATTTAGGTACTTTAGGATATTCTTGACCGCTGTCCAGTGTTCCATTCCAGGATCACTTTGATATCTGCTAGTCAAACTAACAGCCTGTGCTATATCCGGTCTTGTACACAGCATGGCATACATGATAGAACCTATGGCCGAGGCATAGGGAATATTATTCATTTTCTCTCTATTTTCTGCAGTAGCTGGACTTTGAGTTTTACTCAAGGTCTTACCTAACAACATGGGCACGAACCCTTTCTTGCTATCTTCCATTCTAAACGTCTTTAGAACTTTGTCTAAGTATGTACTTTGTGAAAGCGCTATTAGGCGTCTTGATCTATCTCTATAAATCTTGATGCCTAGAATGTATGCCGCTTCGCCAAGATCCTTCATTGAAAAACTATTATTCAAATAGGCTTTGGCGCTATTAAGAAGTTCTATATCATTCCCAATCAACAATATGTCATCTACATACAGTACTAGGAATGCTACAGAGCTCCCACTCACTTTCTTGTAAATACAAGCTTCTCCATAAGTTTGTATAAACCCAAATTTTTTGATTACTTTATCAAAACCTTGATTCCAACTCCGGGATGCTTGCTTCAGTCCATAAATGGAGCGCTGAAGTTTGCATACCTTGTCAGCATCTTTAGGATCGACAAAACCCTTGGGTTGTACCATATACAACCATATATGAGGAGGTCCATGTGCCACAGCACCTGGGGCGGCTCCATAGCCCATGTTGACTGCATCGCGATTCATCCGGGCCAGGCCCTCATGGAGTTTGAGGAACTCGTGGTAGTCCTTGAGGAGGTGGCTGGATTTATTCTTGCTGTTGTGCTTGTCGATGTAGAAGTGCACGTTGCATGGTCCGGACAGTTTGTCTTCGATAGATGTCGCGGGTGCCTCTTCACGAGTGTGGCCCTGCCACACTTGTGTGGTTTTCCCGGAGTCGTGGTATCCGCCGCTACGATAGCCGTTGTTGCGGTTGTCATCGCGTTTGTCGGCGTAGCTGGCTGCGACCATATTGACATCGTCGCGGTCATCGTAGATGCGCATTCGACGCTTGCTTCGGCGGTCGCGTCTGCGTCCGAGGTCATCGTCATCATCAGAGTGAACGCGGTTTTTCACCGAGTCTTCTCCATCTGCCCACCGATTCACGATTTCCATCAGGTGGTCAATTGTTTTCGGCTTCGAGCGGCCCAGCTCCACGCTGAGCTCTATGCGGTGAACACCGCCGTTGAACGTGTCGATCGCGCGATCCTCCGAGATGTTTTCTGTGGAGTTCTTGATGATGGACCATCTCTGGATGTACGAGCGCAGCGACTCGCTAGATCTTTGTTGGCAACCTCTTAGTTCTTTGATTGACGCGGGCCTTTTGTAAGTGCCCTTGAAGTTGTGAACGAAGCTGTAGACCAGATCTTCCCAGCCGCGAATGGATCCGCGCGGGAGGTTGTTGAGCCATGCGCGAGCTGCGCCCTACAGCTGCAGCTGCAGGCATTGCATGGTTGTGCTTCGACTCCCGCCGTGGAGCCTGACGGAGGAGATATGATCCTCTAGCCAGATCTTGTTGGAAATATGCCCTAGAGACAAATAGTAATAAGGACTATTATCATATTTCATATTGTTTATGATTAAGTTTTATATCATGATATAACTGTATTGAGTGGAAACATCAATACAAGTGTGACATATAAACAACCAGGGGTTCCCATTTAAACTCTAGTCACTTGTTCATTGGTCAACAGATGATCATGTTTCCTGATCATGTGGCATTTATGCCAGTTGGAAATGGAGTTAACTCATTCTGAGAATGAGATGATGAACCAATACCCAACCTAAACATCATGACCCAATCATGTCACGAAGTTCAAGTTACGATGATTAGAAATGGATCCTCGTAGACTATTCCTTAGATCGTGAGGCTATATCAATCACTGTCTCCCGAGAGTGCTTAGATAGCATCAAGCGCCATATGGTAATACGGTGGTTATAAAGGTGTGTTCAGGTACTCGGAGGAAACCGTAGAGGCAATATATGTCAAGAGCAGGATTTGTCCGCCCATGTGACGGAAAGATACTCAAGGGCCCACTCGGAGAAGTTATATCCAATAGCTGCGCAGCATGTGATTTGATCACAGGGATATCACTTGTCGGAACGAGTCAAGTAGCATTGTTCGGTAACGAGATTGAACATGACATGGTGATGTCATTGATCAGATCTCGGGCAATGAAAGTATCGAGAGACAAAGGGAATAAGACACGACTGTCCCGGTTCAAACGACGAAAGATCTTCGTGGAACACATAGGGGTCACATGGCCATCCAGGTCCCTCTGCCGATCATTGGTGCGGGAGTGTCCCGACCATGTATAGAGTGTTCCCGAACCATAGGGTATCATGCTTAAGGGTTTTATGATGCTTAGAGAGTGTTTATAGGATTAGAAGAATCGCCGAAGAATAGTAGGGAGAAAATCGGAAGGGTATCGGTAAGTCCGAAGGATGTCCAGAGTGGAGGTGGAAGGTGTTCCATAGCCACGAAGGTTGAATAATATGTGAATGAATGTTAAATATTGATTGAATCATTTATTCATAATTATTTAATAAAAGAGAAAATCAATTTAAAAGGTCAAAGGCTTAATGGGCCAATTCCTAGAGGGGAGCGGGCCCATTAGGGAAAGGCAAGAGGAGAAAGGGGCCAATGGGGTGACCGGTGGCCCTATTGGGCCAGCCTCCCACGTGGGGCCCACAGGGGGTGGCCGGCGGCGCCTCCCCCACCTCCTCCTCTCCTTTAGTCCCACCTCGGGACTTTGAGGGAGGTAGTACCTCCCCTCCCCCTATATATAGTGGGGGTATTTGGCCAGATACATACACACAAATTCAATAAAGGTCTTCTCACTTTTGGGAAGACCTCCAATTGATAATTTCTCTCCTCTCTCTCTCTCTCTCTCTCTCTCTCTCTCGTGACCGTGGTCCCAAGTTCGGATTGCGCGATCAAGAGACATCTTCACCGCGGAGCACCGTCGTGTTGCAGATCTAGGAGCTCTACTTCCGCAACTACTACTGGATCGGGGAAGCGGGAGTCATCGTCAGGAACCGGACATGTGTAACTCCCCGCGAGGTGTCACACTTGAGGCACTCAAGTCGTTGGATCCACAGGAGCGCAAGGACTTCATCACGACCTTGAGGTCGGCTTCGGCTCGTCTACATCAACCACGCTCTCCTGAGCGTTGACAACGCTTTTCGATCTTCAAGGGTAAGTTCGCGAAAAGATCCTCCCGTTACTGCATTACTAATAGATAGGTCCTAGAAGCTTCAGGGGTTCAGGGGCATAGGGTAAAAATTATTGTTTTCTTACGCGGAACCACTACAGTGGTATCAGAGCCAGATCTATGCGTAGTAATGCTAGTACGGGTAGAAGACACGAGATGTAGCGTGTGGGCGTTGATCTTTTAGTTGTTACCCTCCCACGTGTACTTGTGTATACCGCAGCAATGCTTGATGAAGCGGCCCCAACCGACTTTACGCGTTCATTCGCGAGACTGGTCCACGCTTGACATACGGCTTGTACCGTATAAAGTGGCTTAGGGGGTGTCTATCTCTCTCGCATTAGTTGGTATGCCGTTTACAACAGAGGGGCCCGAAAGGGGTGTAGTAGATACAAGTACTTGATCAGCATTGTGCCGAAAGTTCGTAGGTAAGAACGGTTCTTGTGCGAAAGCCCATTTAGCCACGTAAAACATGCAAAGATAAAGTAGAGGCGTCTAACTTTGTTTTGCAGGGGGCATTGCTTTGTGATATGGTTGTGGCAAAGGTAAAGTGATTACCTTATGTTACATAGTAGTAGATAGTCACAGAAGTGACGGACTACCACGCCGGAATGACACGGGTACCCTAGTGTCTACGGTGACGGAACCCTGGCGCCGGAACCCGGTGACGACGGATGGAGATCTCGACGTGAAGGACCATATCATATCGCATTTACATTCAATGTTATTGTTTGTATATCTTATTATGTGCTAGTATTAGATACTTGACGGTAGCCTAATAAGATGATCCCTGTTAAAATTACCAACGATTGTGTTCCCCCTTAGTGTGCACCACCAAGAAAGTTCTTCGGTATGAGGCGATCCATGGTACAGGCATGGGTGTCAGACATATCTACATGCACATACAATGGGTGTAAGCCATGTTGCACATCAAATACACTAAGGTTGATTTGGCGAGCCTAGCATGTGCAGACATGGCCTCGGAATGCGGATGGTCGAAAGATCAAGCACGAGTCGCATAAATGATGTGACCGACATTTAGCGTCCACCCTTGAACCCACATTGATGGTCGTGACGATCAGGGGAGATGTGGCTGATAGGGGTCGTGTTATCACTAGGAACCCTTCTAGGGATAGGTGTTTCTGAGTGGAGTTATTATTAACTCATTTAATTATAAACTTAGTCTAAATTCCTTTTGCAATTATAAATGTAGAAAAGGTTCTCCCCGATGCCACCTTTCCTGTTGACGATTGATTGGTTAGAAGGAGAGAAGCTCAGATTAGATGGATCAAACTTCTCTATATGGGTTGCACGTCTCCACGTTCTCCTTAGCGAGAATGACGTGGTCGACTACATACTCGACGGGATGGATTTGGATCAGCCCATTGACCTAGAGACCCCAGAGCAGCGGGAAGACCGCTATCTCCATCGGTAGATGGCCTCGTTCATTTCAGTTACAATGCGTTTCGGAATGGTGGACGAGCTGTGGCCTTTCGTGGGAGATGTCAACCCTCGTACGGTAATGCTACAGCTTAGGACACATTTTGTGGAACAAGCACGCATATGGGAGCATGAGATGATGGGAGACTTCCTCTCCATTAAGATGGAGGACAACTCATCACTTGACGACCACTTGGAGCGCATGCATGATGTGTACATGAGGCCTGCATACTTCCTGGATAGCTGGATGACGGGCTCTTTTGCAAATGGCGTTGTGCTGCGGTCGCTGCCACCAAGCTACCAAGCACAAGTCAGGACTTGCATTATGAGAGGCGACGCAGAATCAATGGAATTCCACCGGTTCGTGACACATCTCAGGAATGTGTTGGTTGAACCAAATGTCGCTGAGGTCATCAATGACAAAGTTATATATTTGATATACAATTTTATAAATGTTATAATCTTGCAAACACATTTGCAGCGTTAAGTATATTTGATACTTGTTCTGTTTTGCTGAAAACAGGTCCTTCTACATGAGAGGTGCTTGCTGGAGAGGAGGTGACGTTGCGTGTTGATGGAGAGCATGATGATGATGGCTAACAACACTATCCCTCAACATTTATCATTTAGTTTATGTTTAGGATGATTATTGTAATCGATAGATAGTGAACCTCTTTAGTGTGTCTCACACTTTGTGAGACAGTTATTCATATGAGCTTGTAACAAACAGTTGTTCCACTTTTATGAATGATTTCTATTTGTGTCCATATCTTGTTTGATTACTTGTGAATTATCCTTGTTGTTTGAAACTAATTGATAATACATGAACATTTGTAAAATATTGAAATGCCTTAAAATACCCTACTTAATGATATATTCGTTTTCAATGAAACCATTGTTTAAATTCAAAGTTATATGATAATATGTGAGAGTCATTTGATTACTTGTCACATATAAATCATGCCTAAGTTCGGCAAAATAACTTGAACACCGTGTATTACTTGAATACAAAGCGTTTAATGAATTGTTAAAAGTAAATACATATTCGATGTATTGTGTTTTAACAAAAATGGCAATTATCATTATATGATTGTTTAAAACTGTAAAGAAGTTTACCAAAGGAAACATGAATATGAAACTATTTGATTTGATCAAAGTGTTTCATCAAACAAAGGGTATTAAAGATAAAAGAGAATTTAATTACTATGATTTGATCAATAGTAATGAAATTCGACTTTATAAGAATGGCATAAAAGAAATTGTGAAATGCAAAGTGTTTTGAAATGTCAAAATGCAAAGCATCACAATATGATATTTGATATCAAATGGGGAATAGATGGCACCAAATAAATCGTTGTAGCGTAGATGTAGAGACCATTAGTTAGAAATAGTTAGCACTCAATTAGAATATGTAGTGAACCATCTGGATTCGTGAAAGTTTTGGGGTTATTCGATATAACCAAAACAATAGCGAATAAGTCCTTGTAGAGTATTTGTTGGAAACTTTGAATACAAAATCCATAGCTAAAACCAAGAGAGAAGCAAAACTAGTATTTCTTGGATTTTGGTACATTTTCGAGAAAGTTTGCATTCAGCTATATTTCTCGATTATGGAGCAAATGGAATATAGTGTGAAACACGATGAGGATTCAAAACCTTGCATCAGAGTGTTGAGAAGCGCAACGGACAATGTTCCTGAACGATTCTCTTCACAAAGGAAAGAATCAATGATAATGATCATTGTGTTTTCCCCACTAGTGTTTTCACTACATGAAGTAGGATTCAAAATGCAATCCATATCTTGTATAGAGACATTTGTGAATCGGTTGTCATGATTCTTGGAATATGACATACCTACGAACTACTAAGGAAACAATGGTAAACTAGAATTATGAGAAATCCTAGAAGCGGAATTCCCTTGAGATTAGAAAGCAATTCGTTGATGAATCTCACGAGTAAAAGGGGTTACTTGGAATTTTCCCAAATGACTTCAAAGCCATAGTGGAAAATGGGGTGAATGACAAAAGCACAATTTGTCAAGTATTGGATGAATTCAAATGAATTTGATTCAAATGTGCTAAATGTCTAGTGGATTTAAAACTAGTAAAAGTACTAGTATCTCATAGTAAATATCCGAATTTGATATTTGATCAAAGGATTTTGAAATCATTCAAAAGAGTGAGTAGATATGCAATTTGCATAAAATTGAGTGGGATCTATGAAAGTCTTCCTAAAATAATATGTGAATGACATATTTTTTGAGTGGGAGCAATATAAGTCTGAAATTCAAATATGTAGGAACATAGTTTGAGTAAGACTAGTGACTCATACCCAAATATGTTAGGAACATATTTTGAGTGGGAGCTTATAGAGTGATTCTTAAGTGTGTTGAGAATAAAAGCGCAAGTGCCGATAAATAATGATTTATAAGGTGTAGAAGTTGATAATAGGTGTATTATGATATTATGTAGTATTCCTTAAGGGATTCTAAAAAGGGTTTCAGAATAGAAGTTAATTAAGGAACTGGTCCTTAATAACTCAAGTTAGGAATAGTATTAAGTTTAGCATCAATAGTTGAAAGAAAGAAATGATGATCATCATCCACTATGTTGAGACATAGGTTCTATCTTAGAAAACCAAGATGATAACTTAACATAATATATAATCCAATAAGGAACGTTTGAAAGTGATTAAGTTTAAATCACAGAACGTTGAGCTAATTTTGTCCAAAGTGTCTAATTGAGAACTGCAGACATGTTTTCCAAATCCATAAAGGATGACATATCTTAAAACATAAAGGGTTATGTTATAATGAAATATGTTGGAAACTCTTGTAATACCGATTAAAGTCAAGTAGGAAGCAAGGTGAATAAAACATCGAAAGTTGCATAGAGTGCACTGGTGTTTTGATGAATACATTTATAATAATAGATAAGGGTACCATCTAAAGTGTTGTATAATGTTATGGCGGGGCTAGTTCCCTTTTAACGTAGAATGATGTGTCCCAGGGCACAGTGCCCATGAGAAAGCCCTCGAGGTTGATCTAAAGTCACTGTAGGATCCTAGAATCAGGCCTCGTTCTGCTACCATAGATACGATGCATACACACGAGTGTTATCATGTGATGATAAAGTATTAATGTCAATCAAGGTGACATTAGTAAGTTGCAAAGGATTTGGGACTATAAAGTACAGACCCAAGACTCAACCTCTTCCATGAGCAAGCATGTTCAGGGTACCGGATATGGTGGCAATGATTAAGAACAAATGCAGCTAGTGTATTTGTACTCTAGTGCAAGTGGGAGACTATTGGAAATATGCCCTAGAGACAAATAGTAATAAGGACTATTATCATATTTCATATAGTTTATGATTAAGTTTTATATCATGCTATAACTGTATTGAGTGGAAACATCAATACACGTGTGATATATAAACAACTAGGGGTTCCCAGTGAAATTCTAGTCAATGGTTCATTGGTTAACAGATGATCATGTTTCCTGATCATGTGGCATTTATGCCAGTTGGAAATGGAGTTAACTCATTCTGAGAATGAGATGATGAACCAATACCCAACCTAAACATCATGACCCGGTCATGTCACGAAGTTCAAGTTACGATGATTAGAAATGGATCCTCGTATACTATTCCTTAGACCGTGAGGCTATATCAATCACTGTCTCCTGAGAGTGCTTAGATAGCATCAAGCACCATCTAGTAATATGGTGGTTATAAAGGTGTGTTCAGGTACTCGGAGGAAACCGTAGAGGAAATATATGTCAAGAGCGGGATTTGTCCGTCCATGTGACAGAAAGATACTCAAGGGCCCACTCGGAGAAGTTATATCCAATAGCTACGCAGCATGTGATTTGGTCACAGGGATATCACTTGTTGGAACGAGTCAAGTAGCATTGTTCGGTAACGAGATTGAACATGACTTGGTGATGTCATTGATCAGATCTCGGGCAATGCAAGTATCGAGAGACAAAGGGAATATGACACGACTGTCTCGGTTCAAACGACGAAAGATCTTCGTGGAACGCACAGGGGTCACATGGCCATCCAGGTCCCTCTGTCGATCATTGGTGCGGGAGTGTCCCGACCATGTCTGGAGTGTTCCCGAACCGTAGGTGATGAGGGTTTAACTCATCAATGCCCATTGTTATGGACTTGGGTTTTGGAGAAGGAGGGAGCGCTGGAGACAACTATCGGCTAGCAAACAAGCACACAGGGGACTCGAAGATTTACCCAGCTTAGGCCTCGTAGAGATCCCTACTCCTGCTTGTCTGCTCATGGAATTATCACAGGAATCGTGGATTACAATGGTGCGCAGATGCAATCTGGCGAGGGTTGTGGAAACTAGGGTTGCGTGTGTCCTCCTCGCCGCCCCCTCCTAGCCTTTATATAGATAGGCTAGGTCTCGGGTGACAGATCGAGTCGGTTACAGGTTAGGGTTTTCCCTTTAAACTTTCTATCTTTAGCCTCTTCTTGTTCTTCAAGCAATCAAGAGTCCGTAGGCTACTCGACTTCTCTCTTTGGGCTTTGGCAACACCGTGGGCTTCACCGTATCTGGATCGTATATGCCAAACTCGAGTACCTATAGGGTATACCCATGTCAGTAGCCCCCGAGTGTCCAGTGGAATCGCAGATTCGACTGGAGACTTTATGAAGCCTTTCGAGTGCATGAATGAGTATATTTTCGACTGCTTTGCTTGTGTCATAGGGATTGTTGATGTGCGTGCCTGATTTAACCAATGTATCGGTATCATTTAACTACCTTAGGGTAAAACAACGCAATCTACTCGAACTTGAGTCCCCGGACTCGAATCCAGAAAAGTGCTGGTGTAATTCGACTCAAGCCGCGGAGGTCTTACAGGAGTCGAATTCCAGTGTATGGGTGTGAGCACTCGACGCGTCCGTCAAGGCATGTTCATCGTGCCTGTAGGCACGGTTATATTTCTGGTAGTGCGCAGCAAATGCGTTGCCAGGCCTTATTCGGGTCTTATCTTCACGCTGTAAGCGCGACATCCGAATTTTTGTCATCGTGGAGATGATTCGGGTGACCCAGGAGACAGAGTCTCTTTGTAGGGAAAAATCATGAGGCGGTGTCGCCATAATCTTTGAGTGTGGATGTTATCAACACACAATACTTTGTACAAATAATCATAGGATGCGCGACCAGCACTCCCTATGGGAGTAGCCCCCGAGTGCCTGGTTGAGTCGAAGACTCAGGCAGGGAATAAAGAATTTTTGCGACTATTGTCATCTTTTGTTTGCTTGTTTCAGTTGAATTTGCTTCCGGCGCTCCCTATGGGAGTAACCCATGTCCATAGTCGAACCGTGTTTCGAGTGGTTGGGTTTGCTTTGATTTGTCCATGTTCCTGTAAAAAGAAGAAGAAAAAATCATAGGGTGTGCGACCAGTGCTCCCTATGGGAGTAGCCCCCGAGTGCTTGGTGGAGTCGAAGACTTGAGCAAGGACTAAAGTAGTCGAAGTCTTCTGCTGCGTAATTTTGGATGACGTCAGTGCTGACGATGTGATGACCTCAGTTGCCCGCGTGAGCAAGTTTGACGGGACGTGACGAGCGGTGGGACCCATTTTCTGACTCTGATTTGACCGGGCGAGCGTAATCTTTGTTTTAACCGTGCCTCCTCGATTTCCGCGCGTAATGGGCATAGTGGGGGACGGTTCGCGCTTCAGGTCCTCCATGTGTCGAGCATGATGAACGCCACGCGTCTGATAGGGTTTTCTGAGCCGTTGGATTGCATCTTCCAGGGGGTTAAGTAGTGATGCGGCGACGGTAAATTTCACATCTGCTACTTTTCTTCCTTTGCCACCGTCGCCATTGCCACTGCTTCTCTGCTTCTTTGCTCTCCTTTCCTTTGCGGCGCTGGACCAGCTCCACGTATCTCCCAGCTACTTCCTCTGGTCACACCGCCGCCGCGGAATGGGGAAGAAGAAGGGAGGTGATGCGGCCGATTCCGCTGTTGCCGCTGCTGCTATGAAGAAGAAGGGCGGCTCCGCCGCTACGGGCACCAGCACCGCCGCCGGCGGAAAGAAGAAGGGCACGGGCACTCGCATCACAAATGGCGCGTGGCGTGCGTCTGTGATCAAGTCCTCAAAGCTTCGTCTTCTTTGCCAAGTCGGAGTTTTGTTGTCCGCGGTTGCTGACGCGCGTGTCCTTGGCAGCGAGGTAATCCCCTCTCCTCCTGTCGGCTTTCGGGTGATGTTCCTTGCGTTCATCATCCGCGGCCTATCGTTGCCCCTACATCCTTTCTTCAGGGGACTTCTCTGTTTTTACGGGCTCCAGCTCCATCCGTTGTCCCCCAATTCCATCCTCCACATAGCTTGCTACATTACCTTTTGCGAGTGCTGGCTCGGAATCGAGCCGCATTTCAGCCTCTTCAAGCGCCTCTTCAAGCTGAAGTGCCAATTGGTGTCTGGCTCCGTAGTCTACGATGTAGGCGGCTGCGGTATCCATGTTGACTCAGCCGCCACGTACTTCGACATCAAGCTGATGATGTCCGTCCAAGGGTGGAGGGACAAGTGGTTCTACGTCCGCGACCAGAAGGCCGGCGGAGACCACTACGGACTCGCGCCCTTCGACCCCGCAACACCGTGCAAGAGGAGGTGTTCCTGGAAGAATGTGATTATGCCCGGTGAGTCCGCGCAGACAGAAGTGCTCTACGAGCGCGTCTACGACCTCGAGACTCGCATGGGCAAAGAGGAGGGAGGTTGTGCCCTCATTCGCACATGGCTGCGCCGTCGCGTCCAGCCCCTGCAGGCCAGAGTCCATCCCATGTTTCAGTGCACTAGCACGAACGATGTCACTCGCATATCTACCGATGGCATTTCCGCGAGTGAGGTAGACAAAAGAGTACGGCTGGTAACCAAGTACACCGCCAAGGATGTGCTCCCCAGTGAACCAGTCGTACCTCCATTCGATGTTGCTAACCCTCCGCCTGAGGTACAGTTGTGCTACGTAGTAGCTTTGTTTGTCGATTTCTTCTTTGATGTTTCTTGATTTTGTGCTTAAATTATTGTCTGTATGCAGGATTGGGCGGTGTCACCCTGTATGCCCCCTCTTCCTGAGGGGGTCATCCCTCGTGAAGCCTCGGAAGAGGACGAGTCAGAATCGACCATCCCATCTGATGTGGAGGAGGAAGCCCTCGAGTCGAGTGCTCTGGACACTCGCAAGCATTCACGCAGCAAGGATTCAGATGCACCGTCTTCTTCGACTCCGAAAAGTGCAGATGTAGGTGCCGAGTCGCCAATACCTACCGTCCCCGTGAGTGCCGTGGTGCCATCTTCTCGCAAAAAGATGCGGCTGCCGAAGGAGTCATCGTTAGAGTCGGGGGATCAAACCTTTGACTTTGATAAGTTTCATTGGTAAGTATTCGAGTCTTCCTTTTTGGTTCTTCTTTGCAGTTGCCTTTTCTTGACGTTGATTTTCGCTCTGCAGTCAGCCGGCGTCGCCATCTTCTGGCGATGTCAAATTTTTGAAGGAAACTGGGGTCGCGACCTGAAAGAGGTTGAGCGTGCTCCTTCCCCTCCATTGGCGGCCCACTCCGGGCACAATTCATCAAGCTCTCCACACGATGGGGAGCATCGGATGGTTTCCCAGATGACTGCACACCAATCGACTTCGGAGTCACTAGAGGATCTTGTAAGTGTAGTATCTCTTCTTCTGATGTTGCAGTCGATTTTATTTATGTTATCTGCTGATCCTTTGTTGTTTTCCTTTTACGACAGCTCCTTGTGAAGGAAGCCTCTCACTTGGCGGAGCAGGTCCTTGCGATGGGTCGCCAGCACGCGATGCTGGATACTCGCCACCGCGCAGTTGAAAGTAAGTGCCTTGCTTCTTCTTCGTCCTCCTTGTGATATATTCGACTGATAACCTATCCTTGTTTGTTTTGTAGCTGAGCATAATGCACTCCTCCGCGATGCTGCATCCCTTGAAAAGGCGCTTGCCACAGCGGTAAAGAGCCGTGATGAGGCAATCGCGGCGCATGATGAGTCGCAGAAACGCGAGGAGGATCTGCGCGCCTCCGTTGCGGCTAGAGAGAAGTTGTTTGAGGAGCAGCTTTCCTTGATTGCCAAGGCTCTCTTAGCTACCTTGCTTTGATATCATTATTGTTCTCTGTTCGAATTTGTTATTAGCATTGACTTTCGTGCCCATGTGTGGGTTCTGTACAGATGCTGGCGATTTGAGCTTCGACCCTCAGGCCCTCCGTCGTGACGATGCCTTGGCGGGTGCGCTTTCAGCAGTCGAGGACCGCAGCGCTGCCGTTCAAGAGATGCTCTCCAAGGCCAAGGGCATGCTCAGTCGCCTCCGGGAAGAGCTGGTGCCCAAGGCTGAGCTGATCGAGAACATGGATGAGCCGGTGGAGTCTCTTGTTGGGGGCGTTCCTGCGAGCTTCAAGAACTCGCTCCGTGCGACTGGGGCATCAATGTCACTCGCGATGGTGCAAACCCACGGAGTCGAAGTTGGTCCTGCAGCGGTCTCAAGGGCGATGCCCGTCAGCGCGGACGGCCAGCAGGTAGTCTTTGCTCCTTTCGCGACTGCCTGTGGCAAGTATGGGCCGCAGCTGATCAACACAGTTGCAAAGTATTCTGAGGAGCTGCAGCAAGCCAAGAAGGCGGCGAAGGCTGTGGCGTCAGGAGCCGGCGGAAAGTCAGTGGCATCTGATACCGCCACGGATTCGATGAGGCCCCCAAAGCCAAAGTCCAAGTCGAAGAAAACAATTTCTCCTCAGTAGTCTTGTAATAGTTAGATATCTTTATTTCTTCTGTCGAAAACATGCCTTTTGGCGAGTGTGTCTGCTGATACATTTGCTAATCATGAATACATTCGAATCCTTTGTTTGTGCATCGCTTGAGTCTTCTTATTTCTTCTTGCTTGGCTTGTGATAGGGCACATTGATACATTGCAAATGTATCTATAATTTTTGATGTTCCATGCTTGGTTTTATCCACTTTCTTGTGTTTTGTTCCAACTTTGGAATACTTTTCATATGATTTCTTGGACTAACCTATTAACAAGAGCCACAGTGCCAGCTGCCTCTTTTCTGCTGTTTTTGGTTCCAGGAAAGTCAGAAAATGAATATTCTCAGAATTGGACGGGACAAAAGCCAAAGTGCCTATTTTTCCGGAAGTCATCAGATGCCAGAGTACAAGAGACGGAGAGGGGCCAGGGGGCCACCACACCACCTGGCCGCGTGGCCTAGCCTGGCCCATGCCAGGGGGTGGTGTGGCCGCTCCCGGCAACCCCTCGGCCTCCCCTTCCGACTATAAGATGCCCTCGGGACGTAAACCCTAAGTACCCGATCAAAAATCCACGAAAGAGTCTGTAGCCGCCGTCATCTCCATCCCTAGATCAGGAGGGATCTGAAGCTCTTCCCGGCACCCTGCCGGAGAGGGGAATTCACCCTAGAGGCCTTCTTCATCACCATGCAAGACTCCGGTGTGATGCGTGAGTAGTTCATCCTTGGACTACTGATCCATGTAGTAGCTAGATGGCTGGTTCTCCTCCTTTGTGCTTTCATGTTTAGATCTTGTGAGCTCCGTTCATTATCGAGATCATCTATTTGTATTTATGCATGTTGTGTTTGCGGGGATCCGATGGATATTGAGATGCTATTTCAGATTGATTATTGATTCTATCATGTCTTTGTTATTTGTGATCTTGCATGCTTTCCGTTGTTAGTAGCTATCTTGGCCGAGTAGATGCTAGCAACTCCAAGAGTTAGTATTTATGCTCGATAGTGGGTTCATGCCTCTGGTAATCTGGGGAAGTGACAGAAATCTCTAAGGTACTAGATGTGTTGTTGCTACTAGGGAGAAAACAACAATCCTTTGTTCATAGAGCAATCGTATTGTTTACTTTACACGCAGTTCGTAAGGCAATAATCTGTTGCTTGCAACTTAACACTGGAGGGGGTTCGGATGATAACCTGAAGGTGGATTATTAGTCATAGATGCAGTTGGATGGCGGTCTATGTATAATGTTGTAATGCCTAATCAAGTCTCAAAGGAGTTAAGATGATTAGTATATGCATGTATTGCTTTCTCAATGTTTGTCAATTGCCACACTATAATTTGTTCACCCATCATGTTATCTATCTTAAGGAGAGCCACCTCTAGTGAACTATGGATCCCGGTCCTTTTCTTTACATACAATCTACAATTTTTTAATGTTTTGTGTTTACTTTCTGCAAACTTTTAGTTATTTCCATTCGATACGTTTAATCCTTTGTTTTCCGCAAAACATGGTGAGATTGACAACCTCATCGCAAGTTGGGGACAAAGTTCTGTGGTTGTGTTGTGCAGGTCTCCATGTTGCTACTAGCAGCGGTAATGCGCCCTGCCAAAGCTCAGCTAGTAACACCTTTGGGGTGTTTCCTTGCTCCCACTGGTTCGATTAAACCTTGGTTTCATAACTGAGGGAAACTTGCTGCTGTGCTCATCATACCTTCCTCTTGGGGTTCCCAACGAGCTCTACATCAACACCGCTCCAGCATTTTTCGGGCGCCATACACAGAGCCATCAAGCATTTTTCTGGCGCCGTTGCTGGGGAGTTAAGGACATCTTCACAAGGGGGGTCCCTCATAAATAATCTCTTTACTTTGTTGTGTTTGTTTTGCTTAGTTTCTTTTTTGCTTTGTTTGCTTGTTTTCTTTATCAAAAACACACAAAAAATTAAGTCTCCTTTAGTTGTCACCCCTTTCTTAGCTCACCATGTTGATCCCTACATTCACCCTGAAAGACCTTTCAATTGGTAGTGGTTCTATAATTGGGAAATATAATATTGAAGAATTCTTCAATCATGTTAGTAAGCATGAAGATACTGAGGATAGATCCCTTGCAGAACTTGCTCCAAACTATGAGATTGCTGCAGCTTCTTTAATTCACATGTTAGAAGCTAGGTTTGTTAACCTCAACCCCTTAATGCAAGTAATATTTCTTAAGCTTAAAGAAATTGAGGACCCTGAAAAGAGGGATTTTATTCTAGAAACTTTGCTTAAGGAGTTCTATGATGTTGCCAAGAAAGCTAGGAAAGTCTTTGAACGTTTCAATATGCTAGGCTCCTGTGTAGATGTTGTTGGTACATGAGAAATGATGAACAAAACCGAACCTAATGGGGAGGAACCTAAGATACCAATACCCTTTAAACTAGTAGCAATACATGATGCCATAGAAAAGAATCTTGATTGGATTGTTCCTGCAAACCCTTTTGATGATAATAGTGAACCTAAGAGCATGGAGAGAGGATCCTCTAGAACTAATTTGGATGATATACCTTGCCTTGTTGAAGATATTTCTGGTATTAATCTTAATGCTTCTTCATTTGAGAACACTTGATTCTTTCTTTGCTTCTTATGCCTAACTTAAAGGCGTTAAACAAAAGTACTTATTGGGAGATAACCCAAAAGTTTTAGTTGAGTCTTGGAAGTTATTACCTCTGTAATAACCTCTCCTTATCTTTTTTATTTGCTTTTTGTGCCAAGAGTAACCTCTAATGAGAGAGAAGTAATGATTGGGAAAGTTGCTGTCCCAAAACAGATTCTTGTGCTTCACCGTAAAAATTTGTGTAAAATCTCTGAACGTCTTTTTGAGGCGCGAATTTTTGTGCTTCTGCCCCAGGTTGTTATCTAACTTACGTTAGTTCAACACTTTTTTATTTGAGCAACAGAAGGTCTTCGAAAAAAATAGTCTTTACCTGCTGGTCTGTTTTGACAGATTTCTGCCATTTTCTGCATTTGCTTCTTGTTGGTTCCTTCTTGAGTTCTTTTGGGGAATTGAGGTTTTTGAGGGAAGTGCTACAGTAGCTAGTGTTCTAATGGAAGTTTATTTGGTGTTAGAACTAAATCTTAAGACTTATTTATCTTAAGTGCACTAATGTTGCTAATAAAGATTGTGTAAAGTTTTGTATGAAGGAAAAATTTCAGGTGTATGGAAGGAATGAGTAATGAGATGAAGGATGGACTAAAGCACAATCTTGGGGATGCCACGCATGTCACCCCAAAAAATATCCAAGAAGTACAAGCGTAAAATCTTTGAACGTCTTTTTGAGGCGTGAATTTTTGTGCTTCTGCCCCTGGTTGTTATCTAACTTTCGTTAGTTCACCACGTTTCAATTTGAGCAACAGAAGGTCTTTGAAAAAATTCGTCTTTACCTACTGGTCTGCTTTGACAGATTTCTGCCATTTTCTGCATTTGCTTCTTGTTGGTTCCTTTTTGAGTTCTTTTGGGGAATTGAGCTTTTTGAGGGAAGTGCTACGGTAGCTAGTGTTCTAATGGAAGTTTATTTAGTGTTAGAACTGAACCTTAAGACTTATTTATCTTGAGTGCACTAATGTTGCTAATAAAGATTGTGTGAAGTTTTGTATGAAGGAAAAAATTTCAGGTGTATCGAAGGAATGAGTAATGAGATGAAGGATGGACTAAAGCTCAAGCTTGGGTATGCCACGCATGTCACCCCAAGAAATATCCAAGAAGTACAAGCGTCAAAGCTTGGGGATGCCCAAGGCATCCCCTTCTTCATCAATAAAAATCCCAGGTTTCTTCCAAACGCTTTATTTTTATTGTTTCATGCACAATTGTGTTGTTCTTGGAGCTTCTTCTTTTTCATTTTTGTTTTGGTTTTTCCTTTGCTTGGTTTGCTAGTTTTCTGAATAAATTGGTTGGACCCCCTCTTTCTTACATTGGTTTGCAAATAGTTTGGTCTGGTTTGGAAAAGAGTAGGAAAGTTCATACTTATGTGGTAAAAAGAGCTTATTTTTGACGGTGGCCTATGCTTTGTCATGCCATGCTTGATATTGTTTTGGCTTTATGCTTAGTATTCTTTGTTGTAGCATGACTTGTTATAAACAATTGAGATTGCTTAATGTGCCTTGGATGAATCATGCGTTGTTTTAGCATATTAAAGCATAGTATAGTGGTATTCTCCTTTGATGCTTTATTTGGGTTGACTTGGCGCATGCTCACACCATGTTATTACTATCTCATGTCACCATAGCCTTTATTATCCTTTAGTTTTCAACTTGTAGTATCACTTTATGCTTTGATCAATGATGTTTTGTCGCTCTACATGATTATGGCCATTATTGCTCTCTTATTTTGTCGCTCCCAGTCTTTTGCTAGCCTCCACAACAAAGTATGACTTCCACTCATGCATCCAACTCCCTAAACCAAGTTATTACAAAGAGTCCACCATACCTACCTACTAGCTTATGCTATTCCAAGTATATTCATGCTTTTGTTTACCTTCCAAATTAAACTTGTTATGAGAAAACTAGTGATTAAAGCTCTCACAAACTTGATGGCACACTTTACTTTTCTTGCCCTTAATAAACTTGAACCATTGTGTATTCTATGTTGTATATGCTTGCACTTATTTGTTGGGAATTAGCAGAACCATGCTTTCATGGGGAACGCTTTCAACATTGCACTTGGTACTTGTGCCTAGTTGATATCATGCTCTTTTGTATATGGATGTCGTCGGTGTGAAATGAAAGGGGAGCTTGTAAGTCCATGGAGTTATGTATATGTGTTAGAGAAACGCCTGGGCCGCTAGTCTAATCCATGCTGACATGGTGGAAACCTGCAGCGTAACCATAATGAGCTGTCTATGAAGCATTCTTCTTATAAAAAAAGAGTCCTATATTGAGAACAAAGATAAAAAAAGAGATACTATGAAAAGAGTAAAGAGAGAGAAAAGCACCATATTCCCATGGTAAATAAGAAGAATGCTGAGATGCTCGTTGTCTACTTGCCTTGTCATTTTGATATGGGGATTCTTCCGTATCATCGGGCAAGGGGTACCCCGTTGGCGGTTCTCAATGATACACATATACTTACAATGACAAGAACTTAACGGTGACTAAACTTGAGTAGCATGAGGAGCGGCCCTCGTATACAAGGGACATGAGATTTCTGACTTATACTTCGTCAAGCATGTACATCATAATTTGTTCACTTTAACCTTAATCACTTCAAGATGCTTATGATAGGGGCAATGAGAGCTGAAAGCTATAAGTACCATAATTTTTGGAAGCTCTTTATGAGACTTGAATCCCTACTTCCTTTTACAAAGGCCTTTCTTCCACCATTATATTGAGTCTCCACCTTCTAACTTTATGCACCTTCTTTGAGAGCATAGTGGCCATTTTTAGTTCTATGTGCATTGTACCAAGACTAGTTGATTGATGCATAACTTGATATTGCTTGTTTTAAACTATTGTATCTAGTCACTCTTACGAACTTTGAAGGTGTCCTATGCATTTATATTTGCTACTCTATTGAGGGACAAGCTGAATACTATTATGCCATGTTTTCTTTATGTGAAACAAACAAACGTCTTGCAAAGCATTGTTATTCATGAATCTTTTGTTTGTGCCTTTTCATGTTGCATCATAGTTTCTTTGCTTATTGCTAGAACTTTGTCTTTCATGTTATGATTAAAGTACTATGATCCCAGCTTTGAATGTTTTGCAAATACTTTGATCAAGTCTTTGATGGTGCATGTCACCTCAAAAATTATTCTTTCTTTTTACCACTTACCTACTCGAGGACGAGTAGGAGTTAAGCTTGGGGATGTTGATACATTGCAAATGTATCTATAATTTTTGATGTTCCATGCTTGGTTTTATCCACTTTCTTGTGTTTTGTTCCAACTTTGGAGTACTTTTCATATGATTTCTTGGACTAACCTATTAACAAGAGCCACAGTGCCAGCTATATGTTTTCTGCTATTTTGGTTCCAAGAAAGTCAGAAAATGAATATTCTCGGAATTGGACGGTACAAAACCAAAGTACCTATTTTTCCGGAAGTCATCAGATTCCAAAGTACGAGACGGAGAGGGGCCTGGGGGCCACCACACCACCTGGCCGCGCGGCCCAGCCTGGCCCGCGCCAGGGGGTGGTGTGGCCGCTCCCGGCACCCCCTCGGCCTCCCCTTCTGACTATAAGATGCCCTCGGGACGTAACCCTAAGTACTCGATCAGAAATCCACGAAAGAGTCTATAGCCGCCGTCATCTCAATCCCTAGATCGGGAGAGATCTAGAGCTCTTCCTGGCACCCTGCCGGAGAGGGGAATTCACCCTGGAGGCCTTCTTCATCACCATGCAAGCCTCCGGTGTGATGTGTGAGTAGTTCATCCTTGGACTACGGATCCATGTAGTAGCTAGATGGCTGGTTCTCCTCCTTTGTGCTTTCATGTTTAGATCTTGTGAGCTCCGTTCATGATCAAGATCATCTATTTGTATTTCTGCATGTTGTGTTTGCGGGAATCCGATGGATATTGAGATGCTATTTCAGATTGATTATTGATTCTATCATGTCTTTGTTATTTGTGATCTTGCATGCTTTTTGTTGTTAGTAGCTATCTTGGCCGAGTAGATGCTAGCAACTCTAAGAGTTAGTATTTATGCTCGATAGTGGGTTCATGCCTCTGGTAATCTGGGGAAGTGACAGAAATCTCTAAGGTACTAGATGTGATGTTGCTACTGGGGAGAAAACAACAATCCTTTGTTCATAGAACAATCGTATTGTTTAATTTACACGCAGTTCATAAAGCAATAATTTGTTGCTTGCAACTTAATACTGGAGGGGGTTTGGATGATAACCTAAAGGTGGATTATTAGTCATAGATGCAGTTGGATGGCGGTCTATGTATAATGTTGTAATGCCCAATCAAGTCTCAAAGGAGTCAAGATGATTAGTATATGCATGTATTGCTTTCTCGATGTTTGTCAATTGCCCCGCTGTAATTTGTTCACCCAACATGTTATCTATCTTAAGGAGAGCCACCTCTAGTGAACTATGGATCTCGGTCCTTTTCTTTACATACAATCTACAATCTTTTACTGTTTTGTGTTTACTTTCTACAAACTTTTACTTCTTTCCATTCGATACGTTTAATCCTTTGTTTTCCGCAAAACACGGTGAGATTGACAACCTCATCGCAAGTTGGGGACAAACTTCTGTGGTTGTGTTGTGCAGGTCTCCACGTTGCTACTAGCCCCGGTAGTGCGCCCTGCCAAAGCTCAGCTAGTAACACCTTTGGGGTGTTTCCTTGCTCCTACTGGTTCGATTAAACCTTGGTTTCATAACTGAGGGAAACTTGCTGATGTGCTCATCATACCTTCCTCTTGGGGTTCCCAACGAGCTCTACATCAACACCGCTCTAGCATTTTTCGGGCGCCATACACAGAGCCATCACACATCAAGTGAACCGTTGAGGGAACCTCAGGATTCGCCACCCCTTGATGACACTTTGGCACCACCATGCTCAAGGGTGGATGAGCTGTCTCTGCTCTCGCGACTCCACGATCGCGTGAAGCAGTTGGAGCGTGAATTTCCCGTACTCCACGGTAATGCGGATGTATGGGAATCGAAGGCAGAGAAGGCCACCGCCTGAGAACAATATCTGTTGGGGGAGGTGACGCAGCTGGGCGACCAATTTAAATGTTAGCTTTCTTACTCTTATCTTTTCCTTGTAGTCACTCGCAATGGTTCACTGCCCTCATACTTCCGCTTTTTGCTTTGTATAATTGTTAGCGCGCGCCATCCGCAAGATGAGAAGGATCAAATTGCCATCCGCATGGATGACCTGACCCAAGAGCAGGTTCAGGCGAGTGGGTACTTCTAGGTAGATCATGATCGTGCAATCGTGTTGGCGACCCTACAGGATCGTGCGTCGCGAGTGCTTCATTTCTTGAAGAAGTCGCAGTCATGCTTGAAGAATATTTATCGGGCGATGTTCCCGTTGGATGCCGTTCCATCGAGCCTGCTGGCCCTTCTCGCTAAATTCCACAATCTGAGTGCGGTCCGCGAGTGTGTACGGCAACAGTTGGTGGCTGGTGCCAAGGCTGCTCTTTCGCTGGTGCGATTGCATAGGCCTGATGTAGACGCTGCAGCAATTGCGGCTGGGCCACCTGCGCCGCCAACGGGTTCTGCTTGGAACATGGTGCCGCACTACCAGGCAGTGGATCGCCCAGCAGAGGAGATCGTCGACTTCTACGAGGAGCAAACCAATGTTCTCTTGCTGCAATAGTACCAGTGTACATGATTGTTTAGTTTAGTTTGTATCCTACACATAATTGTACCAGTGTTGCAAAGTTCGTAGATATGCTGTGTATAATTGATTGGCTATGATGTATAAAACAGCTTGTTAGCGTGTATGTTTTGTGAGTGCGTTGCACTATGCGATTCCTTTTCGTTAGCCTGGCCATGCATTTATCTCAGTCCCTTGGCAACCTGTCAGGTGCGTTGCAACTGAGTTGATGTTTGTCAAGGGTTTCGATTGGTGTGCCAGCTACTCAGGATATCGCGTTTTAGTTCGTAGAACAGATGTGTATAGGGTGGCGCAGCCCCCGAGTGGATAATGTGCAAAAAATAGAGGAAAACACAGAGTTTTGGGGCACTTAGCTTTATTTATTCGCGGGATAGTACGAAGTACAATGTGTGGCTAAGTAGTCTTGGCTGAGTAGCCTTATTTGCAATGGAAAAGTAAAAGGCGACTAAGGGTAGAAGCATCGCAGCTGCGCGACGTTCCACGGGTTGGAGTATGCGACTCCTGTCTCTAAAACTTGAAGGCGATAGGCGCCACCTGGGGTTACTTCTGTAATCACGTATGGTCCCTCCCAGGGGGACTCGAGCTTGAGATGTCCATGCTGCTTCAGTCGTAGGACCAGGTCACCTTCGACGAAGGATCTGGGGCGTAGCCTCCTACTGTGGTAGTTGCGCAGGTTCTGCTGGTAGATCGTTGATCTTTCCGCAGCGATTTCTCTTGCTTCGTCTAGGATGTCGACGGAGTCTTCGAGTGCCAGGGTTGATTCTTGCTCGTTGTAAGCAACCACACGCGATGCTTTGTATCGTACTTCGGCGGGTAGCACCGCTTCAGCCCCATGCACCATGAAGAACGGGGTGCATCCTGTAGCACTGTTTGGAGTTGTGCGTAGGCTCTAGAGTACTGATTGTAGTTCATCTGGCCAGCAACCCGCTGCTTGTTCGAGTGGTCGGTGGAGTCGCTTCTTGATGCCGCCGCAGACGAGCCCGTTCGCTTTTTCGACCTGACCGTTGGTCCGTTGGTGTGCTACCGAGGCGTAGCTGATGTTGATTCCTACGTTCTCGCAGAATTCTTGGAACTCCTTAGATGTGAAGTTCCTCCCATTGTCGGTGATGATGTTGTGCGGCACTCCGAAGCGGTAGACGATGGACTCGAAGAACTTGACTGTGTTGTGCCCTGATTGATTGGTCACTGGCATGGCCTCTATCCACTTGGTGAATTTGTCGACTGCGACCAGGAGGTAGACGTAGCCTCCTCGTGAGGATTTGGGGAGTTTGCCGACCACGTCGAGTCCCCATTGCGCGAAGGGCCAGGCCAATGGAATTGGCCGGAGTTCTGCGCCAGGTGCGTGCGGCTTGTCCACGAATCACTGGCATGCGTTGCATTTCTAGACGATGTCCTTGGCGTCACGCATGGCCGTAGGCCAATAGAATCCAGCTCGTAGAGCTTTGTCAACGAGGGCGCAACTGTTGGCGTGGTGCCCACAGGTCCCTTCATGGATGTCGTGGAGAACAGCTCTTCCATCGGCCATGGAGACGCATCGTTGGAGTACTCCTGTGATGCTACGCTTGTATAGTTTGCCGTTGATAATAGTGAATGCCTTGGATCGCCGCGCGATGTGCCGTGCATCAGTCGGGTCGTCCGGTAGCCTCTTGCTGAGAAGGTACGTGATGTACGGTTGAGTCCAGGACTGCTCGATCATCATGACGCTCATTGGTCCTTCGAGTCCTATGTCCAGCTCCAAGTCGTCGAGTGCCCTTGGCTCATTGGTTGGCGTAGCCCCCGAGTCTGTTGCTGTGCTTGTTTTCTTCTCTGCGGCCTTTGACTTGATGGAGTGTTCGCAAATGCGCTCGAGAAATACCCCAGGTGGTATGGGGGCACAGGTAGAGCCTATGTTGGCGAGTGCGTCCACCTCTTCATTGCTTTTGCGACCTATGTGCCGCAGCTCGCAGCCATCGAAATCCCCTTCGAGTGTGTCGTAGAGGTCGCGGTAGGTGATCATGTTGTCGTTCAGTGCGTCGCACTCGTGCATTATCTGGTTGACGACTAGTTTGGAGTCGCCATATATTATGAGCCTTTTGGCGCCGCAGGCTTTTTCCATCCACATCCCGTGTAGCAGGGCCTCGTATTCAGCTTCGTTGTTGGAGGTGGTGAACTGCATTCGCAGGATATATTTCAGTTTGTCTCCCTAGGGCGATGTCAGTATGACACCTGCGCCAGCTCTGTCCTTTCGCTTGGATCCGTCGAAGTGCATTGTCCAGAGGTAGGACATGTCTGGTTTTTTGAGGAGCTGGTTCTCCATCCAGTGCACGAGGAAGTCAGGGAGAACTTGCGACTGGATTGCGTCGCATTTTTCATATGTGATGTCTCGTGGAGACAGTTCGATTCCCCAAAGTGCGACTCGGCCGATGGCATCGGGATTGTTGAGGATGTTCCCAAGTGGGGCGTCGTTGACTACCACGATTGGGTGTTCTTGGAAATAGTGGCGCAGTCGCCGGGCCGTCATGAAGACGTCGTATGCCAGTTCTGGTAGTGCGGGTACTGCTGCTTTGTTGGCGTAAGTACCTCGCTGAGGTAATAGACTAGGCGCTGTACCCCGTGGACCTTGTTTTCCTCGGCTCGTTCGACTACGAGCACCGTTTTGACCACCTGGTTGGTGGCGGAGATGCATAACAACAACGGTTCCCTTTCTTGTGGGGTCACCAGTACTGGCGAGGTGGATAATAGGCGCTTGAGGTCTTCGAATGCTTCCTGCGCCTCATTGGTCCACTCGAACTTGTCAGCTTTGCGGAGGAGTTGGTAGAAGGGCAGTGCCTTTTCACCCATCCGACTGATAAATCAACTGAGAGCCGCGATTCGCCCAGCAAGCTGCTGGACGCCCCTTATGTTTATCGGCTTCTCCATGGCTAGTATGGCTTTTATTTTCTTCGGGTTCGCCTCGATCCCTCTCGCGGAGATAAGATACCCGAGTAGTTGCCTGGATGGTACGCCGAAGGCGCACTTGTCTGGATTGAGCTTGATCCGGTAGCGATCGAGGTTGGCGAAGGTTTCGCGCAAATCGTCAATTAGTGAGGCTTCCTCTTTGGTCTTGATTACTATGTCGTCGACATAGACTTGAATGTTGCGACCGAGTTGGTTCTTGAGGCAAGCTTGCATGCACCGCTGGTAGGTGGCTCATGCGTTCTTTAGCCCGAAGGGCATTGTGTTGTAGCAGAACACACCCAAAGGCGTTGTAAACGCTGTTTTTTCTTGGTCTTCCTCCTTCATTCGAATCTGGTTATAGCCTGAGTAGGCGTCGAGGAAGAAGAGGCGCTCACATCCCGCGGTGGAGTCGATGATCTGGTCGATTCGCGATAACGGGAAGTGGTCCTTTGGGTAGTGCTTATTCAAAGAGGTGAAGTCCACACACATCCGCAGGATATCCGTGTCCTTTTTTGGTACTAGCACCGTGTTGGCGAGCCAAGTGCTTTCCTTGATCTCGCGTATGAATTTGGCATCGAGGAGTCTGTTGATCTCCATTCCGACTGCCTTTGCTCTTGGCTCAGATAATCGCCGGATTGTTTGCTTGACTAGCCTTGTGTCTGGGTTGACGTTGAGTGTGTGCTCGGCGAATTCCATGGGAACCCCTGGCATGTCCGCTGGACACCAGGCGAAGATTTCCTAGTGCTCACGGAGGAATTTGACGAGCGCGAGTTCCTATGCGGGACTCAAGTTGTTGGCGATGAGGGCCGTGTTGGCGGGATCCGATGGGTGGACCTGGACTTTCTTTGTGTGCACCGATGAGTCGAAAGATAGGTCGGGTGAACTTGGCTGGCTTAGGGGGGTAGACTGTTGTCTATCGACTCCTTTAGTCTCGCGAGTTCTTCCTGCATGCCAAAGGACTAGGAGATTCTGTTGAATTCCCTGTCACAACTGTCGGATCTCTCGAAGCTCTCGTTGACGGTGATGACACCGTTAGGGCCTGGCATCTTCATCTGCAGATAGGCGTAGTGTGGCAGTGCCATGAACCTAGCGAACGCGACACATCCGAGGATGCAGTGGTACTGCGAGGGCCAATCGACGACTTCGAAGTCGATGCGCTCTCGCCGAAAGTTTTTCGGCATGCCGAAGATGACGTCAAGGTTGATTTTACCCAGGGGATATACGCCCTTGCCTGGGACGATGTCGTGGAATGTTGTATCTGAGGCCTCTAGGCAGGTCAGAGGGATCCTCATTGCTCGCAAGGTACTCGCGAACATAAGGTTGATGCCACTTCCGCCGTCCATAAAGACGCGACTCATGTCGAAGCCTCCAATTTGTGCCTCGAGGACGAGGGGACAATGGCCTGGGCGAGGTACTTGGTGTGGATGGTCGCGCTTGTCGAAGGTGATGCAGGACTCGCTCCCACTGAGGTACTCAGTGGTAGATGGTGGCGAGTTTGTGGCCAAGTTGACTTGGCGAGTGATGGCCTTCTACACCCGATTCAAGGGGCACCCTTTTTGGATCATCATGGTACCCATGGCCCGTGGGTATGGTTCGCCTCCGTGGTGTTGGTCCGGCGCAGCTGCATTTGGGGGTGGCCTAGGCAATGGTGGCGGAGCTCCATGTGCCACAGCGCCTGGGGTGGCTCTGTAGCCCCTTTCGACTGCGTTGCGATTCATCTGAACTAGTCCCTCATGCAGCTTGAGGAACTCACGGCAATCCTTGAGGAGGTGGCTAGACTTCTTTTTTCCGTCATGTTTGTCGATGTAGAAGTGCACAGTGCATGGCCCAGACAACTTGTCCTCGATGGACGTTGCGGGTGCTTCATCGCGATTGCGGCGCTGCCATACTTGCGTGGTTTTTTCGGAGTCGCGGTATCCGCCGCTGCGGTAGCTACTGTTGCGGTTATCGTCACGTCTGTCGGCGTAGCCGGCTGCGACCATGTTGACGTCGTTGCGGTCATCGTAGATGCGCATGCGACGTTTGCTTCGGCGGTCGCGTCTTTGCTCGATTTCTGCTTCATCGTCAGAGTGAACGTGATTTTTTACCGAATCTTCTCCATCTGCCCAGCGATTCGCGATTTCCATCAGGTGGTCGATGGTTTGGGGCTTCGAGCGGCCCAGCTCCTCCCTGAGCTCTATGCGACGTGCGCCGCCGTTGAATGCATCAATCGCACGATCCTCCGAGATGTTTTCTGCGGAGTTCTTGATGATGGACCACCTCTGGATGTAAGAGTGTAGCGACTCGCCCGATCTTTGCTGACAGCATCTCAGCTCTTCGATTGATGCGGGACATTTGTATGTGCCCTTGAAGTTGTGCACAAAGCTGTATACCAGTTCTTCCCAACTGCGAATGGATCCGTGTGGGAGGTTGTTGAGCCATGCTCGGGCGGCGCCTTGCAGCTGTAGCTGCAGGCATTGCATGGCCGTGCTTCGACTCCCACCATGGAGCCTTATGGAAGAGACGTGGTCTTCCAACCAGATTTTTGGGTCATGCAGGCCATCAAACTTTGGGTTCTCCGATGGGAGCTTAAACCCCTTGGGCATTCTCTTTTTCTTGATGGCTCTGCTGAAGCACCTAGTGCCACAGAGCTCCATGTTTTTGTCTTTTGAGTCAGTCGACCGGGCACATCGCGCCCTAGATTTGTCAATCTTGCGCTGGGTGAGGTCATCACGTGCATCATAGTCGTGGTCGTGTCACCGTGAGCAGTGACGTCGAGACAAATCGTGACTGTCATCACTGGATGAGGGCGAGGAGTAGCGTTTTGCCAGAGCCTTGCTTTTCTTCGGCTCTGGTGCTGGCTCTTTATCGAGGGCGGCCTCGACTAGTCCCAAGCCTGCGATCGTAGATCGGTGCATGGCGGCCCTGGGAACGCCAGCTGGCGGCTGGTTGTTCAGGAGGTACATGGTAGCTGCCGTCACTACAGCTTGCGGCATCTTTGGGACCACGTTGCCATGTGTGTCGACTGTCATAGAGATGAATTCAAGGACTTTTGCAGCTTCTATGTGTTCTTGCTCGGTGAGATGGGCCATCCAGGATCGCCTCTTGTTTGCGATGTACTCGTTGCCCTTTGAGGAGGATCCTCTGTGGGAGGAGAGCCTAGCACGTCGAAGACTCGACTCATCTGCCGCCTTTTTGCGTGCCTCGAGTTGTGCGATTGTTTGCACTTGACGCTTGAATTCTTCCTTCAAGAGCCAATGATAGCCCATTAGCAGCTCTTGCGGGGAGCCAAAGGGTAGAGGGTTACCCCGTAGGGCCTCGCGGCAGCGAGCCCACTCGAGTTCATTGAGCCTGATCACAACGCGTTCACCAGTCTGCTCGTTTATTATGGTTGGAGGCTCGATAGCTCCTCCGTTGTTGACGGGGGCGCCGTTTGGTGACGGTCCGCCATTTGGCGGTGGTCCGCCGTTGGGTAGGCCGCCGTTTGGCGGGTCAACTCCATGGCCGTCGTTGCCCGTGTTGTCACGATTGGCGGAGCTATCGCCTGTGTTAATGACGACGCACATGAAGTGGTTGGGGAAGCTATTGTTCCCGCAACTCATAGATCCGGAGCTGTAGGCTCCATCTTCGGTTGCCAGATCGCTTAGATCGGATTCACGACTACTGTCGCTGACCGTATTCTCGACTGTTGTCGAGGCGTTGAGCTCACTGAGGGTGCCGATCAGTGGAGGGAACCACGATGGTGGAGCAATCGATGGCACCGTCGGCTGGTCAGGCATGCGAAGCGTGCCCATCTGACCAACTTGGAAGCGGAAGCTCCCGATCGCCAGGCTGATTCCGTCGTCCACGGACTCGAAAGCCAGGCGAGTGGCCGGCGTATGGATGGTGAAGTCGAATGCGCCTAAGAGCTGGCGAATCTCCGCTATTGCGGAGTTGTAGATCGCGGTTGATGGGGCTGAAGAAGCCGCAACATCAGCACTCCCAATTCCCATGGACGGCGCTAATTGACGAGGGTTTAACTCATCAATGCCCATTGTTATGGACTTGGGTTTTGGAGAAGGAGGGAGCGCTGGAGACATCTATCGGCTAGCAAACAAGCACACAGGGGACTCAAAGATTTACCCAGGTTCAGGCCTCATAGAGGTCCCTACTCCTGCTTGTCTGTTCGTCGAATTATCAGAGGAATCGAGGATTACAATGGTGCACAGATGCAATCTGGCGAGGGTTGTGGAAACTAGGGTTGCGTGTGTCCTCCTCGCCACCCCCTCCTAGCCTTTATATAGATAGGCTAGGTATCGGGTGATAGATCGAGTCGGTTACAAGTTAAGATTTTCCCTTTAAACTTTCTATCTTTAGCCTCTTCTTGTTCTTCAAGCAATCGAGAGTCCGTAGGCTACTCGAGTTCTCTCTTTGGGCTTTGGCGACACCATGGGCTTCACCATATCTGGACCGTATATGCCAAACTCGAGTACCTATAGGGTATACCCATGTCAGTAGGGTATCACGCTTAAGGGTTTGATGATGCTTAGAGAGTGTTTATAGGATCGGAAGAATCACCGAAGAATAGTAGAGAGAAAACCGGAAGGGTTTCGGTAAGTCTGGAGGATGTCTGGAGTGGAGGTGGAAGGTGTTCCATAGCCACGATGGTTGAATAATACGTGAATGAATGTTAAATATTGATTTAATCATTTATTCATAATTATTTAATAAAAGAGAAAATCAATTTAAAAGGTCAAAGGCCTAATGGGCCAATTCCCGGAGGGGAGAGGGCCCATTAGGGAAAGGCAAGAGGAGAAAGGGGCCAAGGGGGTGGCCGGCAGCCCTATTGGGCCAGCCCTCCACGTGGGGCCCATTGGGGGTGGCCGGCAGCGCCTCCCCCACCTCCTCCTCTCCTTTAGTCCCACCCTGAGACTTTGAGGGAGGTAGTACCTCCCCTCCCCATATATAGTGGGGGTATTTGTCCAGCTAAATACGCACAAATTCAATAAAGGTCTTCTCACTTTTGGGAAGACCTCCAGTTGATATTTTCTCTCTCTCTCTCTCTCTCTCTCTCTCTCTCTCTCTCTCTCTCTTGTGACCGTGGTCCCAAGTTCGGACTGCGCGATCGAGAGACATCTTCACCGTGGAGCACCGTCGCGCTGCAAGATCCGGATCTAGGAGCTCTACTTCCGCAACTGCTGCTGGATCGGGGAAGCGGGAGTCGTCGTTAGGCACCGAACGTGTGTAACTCCCCGCGAGGTGTCACACTTGAGGCACTCAAGTCATTGGAGCCACAGGAGCGCAAGGACTTCATCATGACCTTGAGGTCGGCTTCGGCTCGTCTACATCAACCACGCTCTCCTGAGCGTTGACAACACATTTCGGTCTTCACCGGTAAGTTCACAAAAATCCCCTCCCGTTGCTGCATTACTAATAGATAGGTCCTAGCAGCTTCAGGGGTTCAGGGGCGTAGGGTATAAATTATTATTTTCATACGCGGAACCCCTACAGATCTTCGGGTCCTGTAGGCCATCGAATTTTGGGTTCTCTGATGGGAGTTTAAACCCTTTAGGCATTCGCTTTTGCCTGATGCCTCTACCGAAGCATCTGGCGCCCATCTTCGTCTTCCGAGTCAGTCAAACGAGCACGTCTTGCGTGCATTTTGTCGACTTTGCGTTGTGTGATGTCATCACGCGCGTCGTAGTCACGATCGTGCCGCCGTGAGCAGCGACGCTGAGACAAGTCGTGGCTATCGTCGCTGGACGAAGGCAAGGAATAGCGGTTTGCCAGAGCTTTGCCTTTCTTTGGCTCTGGTGTTGGCTCCTTGTCAAGGGCGGCCTCGATTAGCCCCAAGCCCGCGATCGTAGATTGATGCATGGCGGCTCGTGGATCTCCAGCTGGCGGCTGGTGATACGTCCATTTTGCATCACTATTCTATGTCCTAATTCACTATTATTCATTGATATATTTCGTATTGAGAGGTGATACTTATGTTATTTCATCTATTTTTGCATGGTTGATAACTTTTGGAGCATGGACCGTTGCAGTCAGGATTCTGATGGAAAAGGTGCTGTTTGGAGGCAAAATTCGCGAAGATCAGAAAATCCGGGAAAATATATGGAAATTCTATTTTTCCAGAAGACTCAGGATGCCAGAAGATGGAATGGAGGTGGGCCATAGGGGGCCCACACCACCCCATGGCGCGGGCAGGCCTAGGCCGCGCTTGGGAGTGGTGTGGCTGCCCTGGCCCACTCCAGCCTCTCCCCTCTGGCGTATATCATCCTCCCAAAACCCTAAGACTCGGGGAGCGACCACAGAAAGATTCCGCCGCCTCTGCGGGGCGGAAAACACCGAGAGAGAAAGATCTCTCCGGCAGACAGATTTCTTCCGGGGGAATTCCTTCCCGAAAAGGGAAGATCGTCGCCATCAACACCACCATCAAGCTGGACTTCATCGGGATCATCATCACCATCATCACCACCATCATCACCATCAGCACCCTCATCACCATCTCCATATTGCTGTAACAATTGAGTTGAATCTTGCATAGTTCATAGGGGAAACTTTCCCGGTGTTGATTACTCTTTGTAGTTGATGCTATTGAGTGAACCATTGAATTATTGTTTATGTTCAGATTGTTATACATCATTATTCCATCTCTGATCATGATCCATATGATGTCTTGTGAGTAGTTTGTTTTGTTCTTGAGGACATGGGAGAAGTCTTGTTGTTAGTAGTGGAGTTGCGTTGAGAAAGATTCAATAGATTGTTATTTAAGTTGTGGTGTACTTCTTCTAGTGGTGTCATGTGAACGTCGACTACATGACACTTCACCTATATGGGCCTAGGGGAATGCATTGTGTATTTGGCTACTAATCGTAGGGGTTGCCAGAGTGACAGAAACCTGAACCCCCGTTACGAAACCATTGCACAAGGGACGTAAGGGTCTTAGAGTTTAAAGTTGTGGTTAGGTTTCTACCTTAATTACTTTCTTGTACTTGCGGATGTTTGCAAGGGGTTTAATCACAAGTATGTATTTAGTCTTGGATGGGGTGGTACATTAGCACAGGTTCACCCACACAACACTTAGAAGGCTAAAGAAGATTAATCAGCTATATGAAGCGAAAGCACTTGACAGTGTCCTCGAGAATGTTTGGTCATCTATAGAAATACAACCGGCTTGTCCTTTGCTGCATAAAGGATTGGTCCACTTGCTGCATTCATTCTTACTGTCTTTTATTTACTCGTACTTTGTTTACTTGCTTTATCGAAAACCCCTAAAAATCCGTTTGCTAAGTATTTGCAGAGAATTCCTGATCCATACCACTAGCCAGCACCTTCTGCTCCTCGTTGGGTTCAACACTCTTACTTATCGAAAATACTGCGATACACCCCCTATACTTGTGGGTCATCAAGAATATTTTATGGCGCCGTTGCCGGGGAGTGAAGCGCTATTGGAGAGTGGAACTGGTAAAGGAAACTTCTACTGTGAGTATTGTTTACTTCTACTAGTTGCTTTATTTTCGTTATGGATAATTTGCTGAGTTTCCTATTTGGTAATGCTACTACCACTGCTAAGGTAGTAGATAAGCCACCACCTGCTGAGAAAGATGTTTTCAAAATACCTACAAGAATTATTGATCGTGTTATGGATAAATACTATGTTGGGGATGTGACGAGGGTTTAACTCATCAATGCCCATTGTTATGGACTTGGGTTTTGGAGAAGGAGGGAGTGCTGGAGACATCTATCGGCTAGCAAACAAGCACACAGGGGACAAAGGATTTACCCAGGTTCAGGCCTCGTAGAGGTCCCTACTCCTGCTTGTCTGCTCGTGGAATTATCGAGGGAGTCGAAAGTTACAATGGTGCGCAGATGCAATCTGGCGAGAGTCGTGAAAACTAGGGTGGTGTCTGTCTTCCTCGCTGCCCCCTCCTAGCCTTTATATAGATAGGCTAGGTCTCAGGTAGCAGGTCGAGTCGGTTACAAGTTAGGGTTTTCCCCTTCAAACTTTCTATCTTTAGCTTCTTCTTGTCTCTCAAGCAATCGAGAGTCCATAGATCACTCGAATCCTTTCGTCTGGGCCTTGGCGACACCGTGGGCTTGTACGTATTTAGACCGTATATACCAAGCTTGAGTACCTGTAAGGTATACCCATGTCAGTAGCCCCCGAGTATCCAGTGGAATCGCAGATTCGACTGGGTACTTTTTGAAGTTTCGAGTGCCTGAATGAGTACATTTCGACTGCCTTTATTTGTGTCATAGGGATTGTTGATATACGTGCCTGATATAACCGAAGTATCGGTACCGGTTAACCACCTTAGGGTGAAACAACGCAATCTACTCGAATTTGAGTCCCCAGACTCAAATCCGGAAAAGTGCTGGCGTAATTCGACTCAAGCCGCGGAGGTCTTACAGGAGTCAAATTCCAGTTATATGAGTGTGAGCACTTGACGCGTCCGTCAAGGCATGTTCATCGTGCCTGTAGGCACGGATATGTTTCTGGTAGTGCGTAGTTAAATGTGTTGCCAGGCCTTTATTCAGGTCTTACCTTCACGCTGTAAGCGCGGCATCCGAATTTTATCATCGCGGAGATGATTCGGGCAACCCAGGAGACGTAATCTCTTTGTAGGGAAAATTATGAGGCAGTGTCGCCATCTGCAAGTGCTGATGTAATCAACGCACAACTTTCGTGCAAATAATCATAGGGTGCGCGACCAGCGCTCCCTATGGGAGTAGCCCCCGAGTGCCTGGTTGAGTCGAAGACTCGGGCAGGGACTAAAGAAATTTTGCGACTGCTGTCATTTTTGTTTGTTTGAGTCGAAAACTTGGATTGCGACTGCTGTCGTCTTTTGCTTGCTTGTTTCAGTCGAATTTGTTTCCAGCGCTCCCTATGGGAGTAACCCACGTCCATAGTCGAATCATTTTTCGAGTGGTTGGGTTTGACTATGATTGCCTGTATCCCTGCAATGAGAAAAGAAAATCATAGGGTGCGCGGCCAGCGCTTGTAGCATCTCAATTGTCTAACAATTGTAATGCTACTTGGTCTAATAAGATAATGGCTACTTCCTATATTTAATTGTTGCATCATAATTATATCATGCTCATGTCATCATGCCACCTTGCATTTGAGCATCATATAAAACTCTTTTTGTTTTGGTTCTTCTCTCACATGCATTATTAATTGTATTTGCCTCTTGATATTGTATTTGGTTATTGATATATTGTCTAAATGCCCAAGTTGAGTTGGGGGCATATCTTTTATTCACCTCCATTATCTTTTCTTTTCACCACTTTATAATTCCACCATCCTACTATTCCAAGAGTTTGTTTGTCTTTCTTTTGATTTTATCTAGCTCATGGGAAATAGGGTGGATCAATCCTTTAAATTCTTTTGCTTGGATTTTTCTCCACTTCTTGGAAATGCATGAGAATAATGCCATAATATTATTATTGTTTTCCCAAAATAAATCATGGCATTATTATTTTGCATGGGCCATGCAAACTTCTTCACCACCTTTTACTCCATTGGTTTTTCCTTTGATTTAATGAATCCTATCTTGGTGGACCACCCCATCCATTCCACCATCCCCATTTTCTCAACCATATTTATTTCTTTTCTTTATTTTCTCCATACATGAATCAAATGGGGGCTTCTTCCCATACTTCCTTTTCTTTCTCTTTCTTGGATTTTCTTTGCCACCTCATCTCATGTTAATTCAAAGCACTCATCATTTTCTCTTGGGTGATCTTTTAAACAAGTTTTCAAGGCTAAAAAGTAATCAAATCTCTAACCCTAGTTCTTCTTCCTTTCTCTCTAAACCTAGTCTAACTTAAAACCCTAACTCTAATCTCACTTCTCTCTCTCTCACCACCATGATGAACACCTGACCCCCTCTCTCTCCCTGGCCCACACCCCAGCCACCCCTCTCTCTAACCCTAAACAAAACCCTAACCCGAGGCTACCCACCTAAACCTAGCCGAGCTCATCCGAGCTACCCCTCCTCTCTCTTTTCTCTACCGCATGCTAGCCCCACCCTGCAGCCACCACGCCGTCCCTGGTCCACCTGCAGCCTCCCCCTGCCGTGCCCTACCTGCTCCCAGCTCGAGCCAACACGTAAGGAGGAAGAAAAGGTGGCACCCGAGGCCACTTTATCTACCCCCTACCACGGCTGCCCCTCCTCTCTCTCTCTCGATTTTCCTCGCCCACACGACTCTCCTGGCTCGCCCAGATCTGCCTGAGCCTGCCCTCCTCTCCTCCTTCTTCCTCTCCGCCACCAGCACCTGCCGCCGGTCGCCGCCAGCACCACATCGCCCCCGTCGTTCCAGCCGGTCAACGCGATGTGGAGGTGGCCTGGGCGATCGAGAAGACCCCACTGCATCGCCCTGCACGCGCCGATGAGGACGAGAAGCCCCCAGTACCGCCAGATCCTCGCTGCTCCCCGAAACCCTAGGTCGTCGGAGCTCCTGCCTCGCCAACAATCCGCCGCACCTCGCCCCGTTCTGACGCCAGCGACCTCCCCGCGGTAAGCCTCTCCCCCTCCTAGACAACGTTCGCGCCGCCGTACCGCCCTAGCCGCGCCAGACGTTGCGCTGAACGCCCACCGTGCGCTAGAGCTCGCCGGTGTCTGCCAGGTTCCCGCGCCGTTTAGAGCCTACCTAGGGCCCAAACCCCCTCCTATCAGCTCCCCTAGCCCGCCGCAGTGGCTTCGCCCCTTAGCGCGCTCGCCCGCGACCCGGGTTCGACTCCCCGCCCCGCGCGCGCGCTGCCGTCGTCAGTTTCGTCAGAAGAGAGGAAGAGAAACAGTGCACGCGATGACACTTTGCGCTTACCCCCCCCCCCACCTTTTGACTCCTGCAACCCGCGCTCCTAGAGGTCCCACCTGTCAGCCTCCTTCTCCTTTTTGCAAAAACGCCCCCGCATCTTTGTGCAGCTAACCCGCTCTCCAGCCCTAGCCCCCACCTGTCAGTCGCTGCAGTCCTCACCCTGGCATGTGGGCCATAGCCGCTGGGCCCGCTTGTCAACCGCGTGGGCTAGCCAGAGCCGCGGTAGAAAAAGTATTTTCTGTGCGCCTGGCCCCAGTCCGATTGGTCCCACCCGTCAGCGGCTGAGGCTAGATTTTCTTGGGTGACAAAAGTTTTCCTGGCTGTCTGTTTTTAATTAAACCTTTTTCAAATTGATTTAATTCAAATTCAAATCAGATTCAAATAATTTTTAAAATACAAATCCAAATAATACAAATAATATATGTTTTGGAATCAGGAAAATGTGAGGAATTCAAAAATGACATTCAAAATAATGTTTGAACACTTTAAATTTCGAGATGATTAAAATTACAATAAAATGCCCTTTTCCTTAATTAATTAATAACTTTAATTCTACAACTCCAAATTGGGGAAATAATATGTCTAAATCGATCTGCGCGACGAGCCCGTTCTATCTATGCAGTCCTTGTTCTGAATTGAAGCATGCATCATGTTGTTATTGAAAATCTGAACTGTTTATGACAATAAAACTTGGTTAAATAAATAATAAAATGCTTTATTTCTTGTACCCACACCTCACATTTGCCATGCTACTTTATGCCATGCAAATTGTGCATCATTCATCATGGCATGATTGTTTGCTTGTCACATTTTAATTCATATGCTTGTGCACTTTATTTATGTTGGCCCTTGTTTGTTTGGTTCTTCTTCGAATAGACGCCCAGCAGGAGAATTACCAGGAATCACAGGAGTACTACCCAGATCCATCTCTCGCTTCAACTGAGCTGCCAGGCAAGCACTACCACATGCTTGCATACATACAGTACCTATTGCCTCTATCTTATTCTTGCATCATTGAGTCGCCATTGCATTAAAGTGAATCCCAAGTACTGCATAGCCTTTATTTTTAAACCCCACCGAAGCTTGTTCCTCCATCCCATGAGCCATTACTACAGGAGTTGTTTGAGCCATGCGAGTCGTAGAAAAGCATGTGTAGGGTATGTGAGTGTCTGATGAATAACGAGGTACCTAAACAACTTAACCGGAGTAGTAATGGGATAACTAATGAAAGAGGCACCGATGAGCAATATCTGCTATTTGGTTTTTCATGCTCACTTGTGTCCCGTAGGACCCCGAGTACTTGATTCTTGTTCCTTGTTTATTCGCACTATCCACATCCGGGAGGCCTTATGAACCCCCCCCCCCCCTGAGCCAGAGCTTGATTCATTCTTATTTCTTGGGGCCACAAAGTAGTTTCGGGCTTTATTATTATCCTGTACTTATGCCATGTTACTGCTTTATTAAGATTGTGCATGGAGCACCTGTACTGTTTCGGATCGTGGAATGTTTTCGCGGTATCGACAAGCCCAGTCACACTTTCGGGTTCCCAGTCATTTACAGCCATTGACACAAACCTTGGGTCCGTCTCGGAGCCGGCCAACTTCGTCACGGGTAGCTTAATGGGGTGGCCCCCTAAAATATTTCTGAATCCTGTGATTGCTTTGTCGTGAATGCCTCGTTGGGTTTTGATTTGGGTTTTCCGAGGTTGATCGAGTGTGTGTTGCTATTCGTGCACCCCTGCAGGGTAAATATTTCTGAAAGCCGTGTCCGCGGTTATGGACGACTTGGAGCACAGTCTCTCGATCATAGACAAGTATAACTAAAGTACCGCTTTTAATTTGACTAAGTACTTGACTAGTAAATAGTGCAATACTCATGGAATGGTTAGTAAAACTGCCAACGGATGATGGGGGTTGTTCGTCCGCTTCCTCGTTGGTAAGCGAGGAGGAGGATGGATCTGTTAATTATACTGTTATAACTGTTGTTCTCAATTCACGCACATCCGTCTATCATTGGTTAGGCGGATGGTTAGCGAGTATCTGTAGAATTGTTAGGTATTATCTTTTGCTGCAATTGCGTCTCCCCAGGTTGTGTCCCCTTTAGCAGCATAAAGACTTGCTGAGTACCCCTAGGGTCTCACACGATAAATTGTTTGATTCAGATGAACAGGTGTACCCGCAAGATGGATACTTGGTGGAAGAGACAGATGATGTTGGCAACGATCGTTCGGTGTAGAGATTCCGGGAACGGGGATCTTGTTTTTTCCGCTTCCACCTGATACTCTGATGTGTGATGTATGAGGAGCTATCCTAAATTATTATATCTATCTAGGACATTTGGATCTTGCCGTATGGTGTTGCAATATTTCTATTTCTTTTAGATGGAATGGCTCTGAGGACTATTGTATGTGGCTTGCATACATACTCATTTGTTTATGTAGTTGATCCCTTCGCCTGCCGATTACGCCGCTCATTCTTGTCCCGTTGTCTGAAAGTGGTTAGGAAGGCCGAAAGGTCTACCGTGAGTGGCCCTGGGCCCCACCGTACTATTTTAACCACTTTCGTTCATCCAGGCGCGTAACTAAGAGCGTAATTCACCGAGGTAGTTACAATTGGTATCAGAGCCATCCCGCCCTTCAGGGTCTCAGCCAAATGGTCGTTGTCAGTCTAGAAAATATTTTGGTAGTTATGTATACTAGGGAAAAACAAAGCGTGAGAGTAGGACTGCTTCCATTTTTCTTCTTACCCACCCACCCACCCTTTTTCTGGTAAGGAAGTGTAACGTTTTCAATCCTCTTCTAAAATTCCTCTTCTCCACGTGTCGAGCGCGACATGTGCCACGCATCCAATAGGATTTTTGTGAGCCGTTGGATTGCATCTCTTAGGGGTTAAGTAGCGATGCTACGATGGTAAATTTCCATCTGCGCCCTTTTCTTCCTCGCTGCCATCGCCATTGCCGCTGCTCCTCTGCTTTTCTCCTGCGCTCATCTGTTCCTCAGTTCTAGACCATCTCCGCTCATTCCCAAGTTACTTTCTGCTTTCTCATCGCCGCCGCGCAATGGGAAAGAAGAAAGGAGGCGATGCCGCTGAATCCGCCGCCACCGCTCCTGCGGCGAAGAAGGGTGGCACCGCTGCTGTGGGCACCAGTGCCGCCGCCGGCGGGAAGAAGAAAGTCACGGGCACCCGCGTGACCAATGGTGCCTGGCGCCCCTCAATCATCAAGGCGTCCGATCTTCGTCTTCTTCGCCAAGACGGAGTTATTTCCGCCGCAGTCGCCGACGCGCACGTCCCTAGTGGTGAGACCATTCCTGTGCCTCTCGTTGGTTTTCGAGTGATGTTTCTTGCTTTCATCATTCGCGGCCTTTCTTTGCCTATCCACCCCTTTCTTAGGGGTCTCCTCTGTTTTTACGGGCTCCAGCTCCATCAGCTGTCCCCGAATTCGATTCTTCACATCTCTTGCTTTATCACTCCCTGCGAGTGCTGGCTCGGAATCGAGCCGCACTTTGGCCTTTTCAAGCGTTTGTTCAAGCTAAAGCGGCAGTCCGCATCTGGCTCTTTAGTTTATGACATAGGTGGTTGTGGAATCCATGTCGACCCATCCGCCACCTACTTCGACATCAAGCTCGCCAAGTCTGTCCAGGGATGGAGGGACAGATGGTTTTATGTTCGCGACCTGAAGGCCAAGGACGAGCACTTTGGACTCGCTCCTTTTGATCCCGCGACTCCCTGCAAGAAGATGCGTTCTTGGAAGAACGTGATCATGCCGTCCGAACTCGCGGAGACGGACGTGCTATTTCAACGCGTCTGCGACCTCGAGAGTCACATGGGCGCATAAGAGGGAGGCTGCGCCCTTATCAGGACTTGGCTGCGTCGTCGTGTCCAGCCTCTCCAAGCTAGAGTCCATCCCATGTTTCAATGCGGTGGTGCTGATGATGCCACTCGCGTGTCTGCCGATGGCATGTCCGCGAGTGAGGTAGATAAGAGGGTGCGACTGGTCACGAAGTACACCTTCAAGGATGTGCTTCCGAATGAGCCAGTCGTTCCTCCCTTCGATGAATCGAATCCTCCTCCCGAGGTACAGTCGTACTACGCAGTAGCTTATATTCATGATTGCTTTTCTATTGCTTACCTGCTCCTTTTTGCTTTTTGTATGCAGGATTGGGCGGTCTCGCCTTGCATGCCTCCTTTCCCTGAGGGCATTATTCCTCGCGAAGCTTTGGAAGAGGACGAGTCTGAGTCGACTGTCCCTTCTGACGTGGAAGAGGAAGCCCCCGAGTCAGAGAGCCCAGATACTCGCAAGCGTCCGCGCAGTAAGGATTCTGATGCGTCGACTCCTTCAACTCCAGAGGGCACAGTTGCTGGCGCGGAGTCACCAATTCCCGCCGTTCCTGTGAGGGCTGTAGCACCAGCTTCTCGCAAGAAGATGCGATTGCCCAAGGAGTCTTTGTCGGAGTCGGCGGAGGCCACGTTTGATCTTGACAAGTTTGGCTGGTAAGTTTATGAGTTCGTCCGTTCTTCTCTGTTTTCTTTTTGTTGGCTTTGCCCTGGAGTTTTGCCCTTTCTCAATGTGAATTTGGTCTTGCAGTCAAGAGGCATCATCATCTTCTAGCGACGTTGAATTTTTGAAGGAATCAGGAGTCGCGACCTCAAGGGCCAAGGTAGAGGTCGAGCGCGCTCCTTCTCCTCCGGCGGCGGCCCACTCCGGGCACAATTCTTCGAGTTCTCCTCATGGAGGGGAGCATCGAATAGTTGCTCGGATGACAGCTCAACAGACTTCTTCGGAGTCGCTAGAAGACCATGTGAGTATATCTTTCCTTCTTTTGTATTTTGGCAGTCCACGCCTTTTGTTGCCCTTATCTGATTCCTTGATTGGTGCAACAGCTCCTTGTAAAAGAGGTCGCGCGAGTGGCGGAGCAGGTGATGGCGATGGGTCGTCAGCATGCGATGCTGGAGACGTGTCATCGCGTGGTCGAAAGTGAGTGCTTCCACGCTTGTTTCTTTCATCTTTTTTCTGTTCTGGTGTGTTTGACTGATAGCCAATTATTTTGACTGCCATGTAGCTGAGCATAACGCCCTACTGCGCAATGTCGCATCCTTGGAGAAGACACTGGCCGCAGCTGTCAAGGGGCGCGATGAGGCAATCGCGGCTCGTGATGAAGCCCGAAAGCGAGAAGAGGATCTGTGCGCCTCTTTTGTAGCCAGGGAGAAGTTGTTCGAGGAGCAGCTATTCTCAGTCGCCAAGGCCCTCTCAGGTACCTTTACTGGTGGATTTTTGATTGATGCTTTTCTCTGCTTCTGGAATTTTGCCGTTGGCACCAGAAATCTGATCCATGTTTTTTGGTGTAGATGCTGGCGACTTGAGTTTTGACCCGCAGGCCCTCCGTCGTGATGACGCTCTGGCTGGCGCGGTATCCGCGGTCGAAGACCGAAGCGCCGTAGTCCAGAATACATTGTCCAAGGCCAAGGTCGCCCTTAGTCGCCTCCGAGAGGAGTTGATGCCAAAGGCAGAGCAGGTCGATAAAATGGACGAGCTGGTGGAGTCACTCGCCGGGGGTGTGCCTTCTACCTATAAGAACTCCCTCCGGGCGGCTGGTGCAACGATGTCACTCGCCATGGTGCAGGCCCACGGAGTCGAGATAGATCCCTCTGCGGTGTCGAAGACAATGCCTGTTGGCGCGGATGGTCAGCAGGTAGTTTTCGCCTCCTTTGCGACTGCCTGTGCCAAATACGGTCATTCTTTGATTAATACCGTTGCCAAGTATTCGGAGGAGCTCCAACGCGCTAAGAAGGCGGTGAAAGCTTCGGTTTCAGGGGCAGGTGGAAAATCAGTGGCGTTTGATACTACCACAGATTTGATGAAGCCCCCGAAGTCGTCGAAGTCGAAGAAGCCAGCTGCTCCGTAGTTAGCTTTGTGTAGTAGATAACAAATTTGTCCTTTTTCTCTAAGAACATGCCTGCTGGCGAGTGTGCTTGTGAATATTTTTTATGCTTTATCCTGAATGCATCTGCTATCCCTGCCTTTGTGTTAGTTTGGTCGCCTTATTTGCTTCTGTCTTGATCTGTGGTAGGGCACATCGAGTGGTCCTGTAGGGGGAGACCAGGATTCATCATCTCTTGATGAGACAGTGGCACCGCCGCGCTCCAGGGTAGAGGAGTTGTCTTTGCTGTCGCGACTTCGTGACCGCGTGAAGCAGCTGGAGCATGAGTTGCCCCTGATCCGCGGTAACGCAGATGTGTGGAAATCAAAGGCGGAAAAAGCCGCCGCCCGCGAGCAGTATCTGCTTGGTGAGGTGACGCAGCTGGGCGACCAGCTTAAGTGTTAGTTTGCTCGTCCTCATCTTTTCCTTTGTAGATAGTCGCAGTGGTACGTTGTACTCATGCTGTTGGTGCTGCTTTGTGTAGTTGTTAGCGCACACCGTCCGCAGGAGGAGAGGGTTAGGATTGCTATCCGCCTTCATGGTCTCACCCAGGAGCAACTCCAAGAGAGTGGATACTTCTGGGTGGATCATGATCGTGCGACTGCATTGGCGACCCTGCAGGATCGCGCTTCGCGAGTGCTGATCTTCCTGAAGAAGTCGCAGTCATGTTTGAAAAATATCTACCGGGTGATGTTCCCGTTGGATGACACGCCGTCAAGCCTGTTGGCTCTCCTGGCCAAATTTCCAGATATGTCCGCGGTTCGCGAGTGCGTGAGGCAGCAGTTGGTGGTTGGTGCCAAGGCTGCCCTCTCGATGGTGCGATTGCACAGGCCTGACGTGGATGTCACCGTCGTAGCTTCCGGTCTACCAGCGCCGCCAGCCGGATCTTCTTGAAATATGGTGTCGCACTATCAAGCGGTGGACCGCCCAGCTGAGGAGATTGTCGACTTCTTCGAGGAGCAAACCAATGTTCTTCTGTTGCAGCAATAACTGGATTTGTATCCTGCACATAAGTGTATTTGTGTTGTAAGGTTCATTTATATATTTATATGTAATTTATTGCTGAACGCGTACAAATAGCTTTTTGTAAGCGCAAGGTGCGTTGCATTATGCGAGTCCTTTTCGTTAGCCTGGTCATCCCCTTTATCAACCTGCCAGGTGCGTTGCAGCTGGGTTGAGTTTGCGTTAAGGGGTTCGATTGATGTGCCAGCTACTCAGGATGTCGTGTTTATTAGTTCGAAGAACAGATGTGTGTAGGGTGGCGCAGCCCCCGAGTACAACAGTAACAGAAGTGAAAAGAAAAACACAGAGTTTTGGGGCACTTAGCTTTTATTTATTTGGAGAACAATTCGAGGTACAGTGTGTGGCTAAGTAGCCTTGGCTGAGTAGCCTTATTTGCAATGTAAAAGTAAAAACAGCTAGGGGTAGAAGCGTCGCAGTTGTGCGACGTTCCAAGGGTTGGAGTATGCGACTCCTGTTTCTAGGTCTTGATGGCGATAGGCGCCACCTGGGATTACTTCTGTAACCAAGTATGGTCCTTCCCAGGGGGCCTCGAGCTTGAGATGCCCCTGCTGCTTCAGTCGCAGGACCAGGTCACCTTCGACGAAGGTTCTGGGGTGAAGCCTTCTACTGTGGTAGTTGCGCAGGTTCTGCTGGTAGATCGTGGATCTTTCTACGGCGATTTCTCTCGCCTCGTCTAGGAGGTCGACGGAGTCTTCGAGTGCAAGAGATGACTCTTGTTCGCTGTAAGCGACTATGCGTGGCGCCTTGTACCTTACTTCGGCGGGTAGTACCGCTTCTGCCCCGTGTACCATAAAGAATGGCGTGTAGCCTGTGGCACTGTTTGGAGTTGTACGTAGGCTCCAGAGTACGGATTGGAGCTCATCTGGCCAGCAAACCGTGGCTTGTTCGAGTGGTCGAAGTAGTCGCTTCTTGATGCCGCTGCAGACGAGCCCGTTTGCTTTTTCCACCTGACCATTGGTCTGTGGATGCGCGACTGAGGCATAACTGATGTTGATCCCCAGGTTTTCGCAGAATTCTTGGAATTCCTTGGATGTGAAGTTCGTTCCGTTGTCAGTGATGATGTTGTGCGGCACGCCGAAACGGTAGACGATGGACTCAAAGAACTTGAGCGCGCAGAGCCCTGATTGCTTGGTTACTAGCATGGCATCGATCCACTTGGTGAATTTGTCGACTGCGACCAAGAGGTAGACGTATCCTCCTTGCGAGGACCTTGGGAGTTTGCCAACCATGTCGAGACCCCACTATGTGAAGGGCCAGGCCAATGGAATAGGCCGCAATTCTGCGCCTGGTGCGTGTGGTTTGTTCGCGAATCGCTGACAAGCGTTGCACTTTTGGACTATGTCCTTGGCGTCGCGCATGGCCGTGGGCCAGTAAAATCCAGCTCGTAGAGCTTTGGCAACGAGGGCGCGACTACCGGCGTGGTGTCCGCAGGTTCCTTCATGTATGTCGAGGAGGACTGCTTTTCCATCGGCCAGAGAGACACATCGTTGTAACACGCCTGTGATACTGCGTTTATACAGTTCACCGTTGATAACGGCGAATGCCTTGGAGCGTCGTGCGATGTGCCTTGCATCTGTCGGGTCGTCCGGTAAGTGCTTGCTAAGGAGATATGTAATGTACGGCTGCGTCCAGGATTGTTCTATCATCATGACGCTCATTGGCCCTTCGAGTCCTGTGTCTAGCTCCAAGTCATCGAGTGCCATTGGCTCATTGGGTGGCGTGGCCCCCGAGTCCATTGTTGCACTTGTTTTCTTCTCTACGGCCTTTGGCTTGATGGAGCATTCGCAGATGCGCTCGAGAAATACCCCAGGTGGTATGGGGCGCAGGTAGAGCCTATGTTGGAGAGTGCGTCCGCCTCCTCGTTGCTTTCGCGACCTACATGTCGCAACTCGCAACCGTCGAAGTCTCCCTCGAGTGTATCGTAGAGGTCGCGGTATGCGATCATGTGTTCATTGAGTGCGTAGCACTCGTGCATTGTTTGGTTGACGACCAGCTTGGAGTCGCCATATATGATGAGCCTCTTTGCGCCGCAGGCTTTTGCCATCCTCATCCCGTGCAACAGGGCCTCGTATTCAGCCTCGTTGTTTGAGGCTGTGAACTGCATTTGCAGGATGTATTTCAGCTTGTCTCCTTGAGGTGACGTCAGAATGACGCCTGCTCCTGCTCCGTCTTTCTGCTTGGATCCGTCGAAGTGCATGGTCCAAAGGTAGGACATATCTGGCTTGTCCGGGAGTTGGTTTTCCATCCAATGCACGAGAAAGTCAGGGAGAACTTGCGACTTGATTGCGTCGCGTTTTTCGTATGTGATGTCTCGTGGAGACAGTTCGATTCCCCAGAGCGCGACTCGTCCCATGGCGTTGGGGTTATTGAGGATATGTCCCAATGGGGCGTCGCTGACTACCACGATTGGGTGTTCCTGGAAGTAATGGCGCAGTTGTCGGGCGGTCATGAAGACGCCATACTACGCCAGCTTCTGGTAGTGCGGGTATCGCTGTTTTGTTAGCGTGAGGACCTCGCTGAGGTAGTATACCGGGCGTTGTATGCCATGGACCTTGTTTTTCTCGGCCCGTTCGACGACGAGCACTGTACTAACTACTTGGTTAGTGGCGGAGATGTACAGTAGCAGTGGTTCCCTTTCTCGTGGAGTCACCAGTACCGGCGAGGTGGATAACAGGCGCTTGAGATATTTGAATGCTTCTTGCGCTTCCTTGGTCCACTCGAATTTGTCAGCTTTGCGGAGGAGCTGATAGAAGGGCAGGGCCTTTTTCCCCATTCGACTGATAAATCGGCTGAGGGCCGTGATTCGTCCGGCTAGTTACTGGACGCCTCTTATGTTCTTTGGCTTCTCCAAGGCCAGTATGGCCTTTATCTTTTTCGGGTTTGCCTCAATCCCTCTCGTGGATATGAGATACCCGAGCAGCTGCCCAGATGGTACGCCGAAGGCGCATTTGTCCGGATTGAGCTTAATCCGGTAACGATCGAGGTTGGCGAATGTTTCGCGCAAGTCGTTGATTAGAGAGGCTTCCTCCTTGGTTTTGATTACTATGTCGTCGACATAGACTTGGATGTTGCGACCCAATTTCTCCTTGAGGCAAGCTTGCATGCACCGCTGGTAGGTGGCTCCCGTGTTTTTTAGCCCGAAGGGCATTGTGTTGTAGTAGAACACACCGAAGGGCGTTGTAAACACGGTCTTCTCTTGGTTTTCCTCCTTCATTCGAATTTGGTTATAGCCTGAGTAGGCATCGAGAAAGCAGAGGCGCTCGCATCCAGCAGTGGAGTCGATGATTTGATCGATCCGTGGTAGCGGGAAGTGATCCTTTGGGCAGTGCTTGTTTAAAGAAGTGAAGTCCACGCACATCCGTAGGATATCCGTGTCCTTTTTTGGCACCAGCACCGTATTGGCGAGCCAAGTGCTTTCCTTGATCTCGCGTATGAATTTGGCTTCGAGGAGTCTGTTGATCTCCATGCCAACTACCTGCGCTCGTGGCTCAGATAGTCGCCTGATTGTTTGCTTGACTGGCCTTGCGTCGGGGTTGACGTTGAGTGCATGCTCGGCGAATTCCCTGGGAACTCCTGGCATGACCGCAGGACACCAGGCGAAAAGTTTCCAGTGCTCACGGAGGTATTCGACGAGCGCGAGTTCCTATGCGGGACTCAAGTTGTTGGCGATGAGGGCCGTTTTGGCGGGATCTGTCGGATGGACCTGCACCTTCTTTGTGTGCACGGATGAGTCGAAGGAGAGATCAGGTGAGCTTGGCCTGCTCAGGGGAGACATACTATTGTCTGTCGTTTCCTTCAATCGCGCGAGCTCCTCCTGCATGCCAAAGGACTGGGAGATTCTGTTGAATTCCCTGTCGCAACTGTCGGATCGCTCAAAGCTTCCGTTGATCATGATGACGCCGTTGGGACCTGGCATTTTCATCTGCAGGTAGGCGTAGTGGGGTACCGCCATGAACCTAGCAAACGCGACGCGTCCGAGGATGCAGTGGTATTGTGAGGGCCAGTCGACGACCTCAAAGTCAATGCGCTCGCGCCTAAAGTTCTTCGGCGTGCCGAATATGACGTCGAGGTTGATTTTGCCCAGGGGGTATACGCCTTTCCCTGGGACGATGCCATGGAACGTTGTGTCTGATGCCTCCAAGCAAGTTAGAGGAATCCTCATTGCTCGCAGGGTACTCGCGAATATGAGGTTGATGCCGCTTCCGCCGTCCATGAAGACGCGACTCATGTCAAAACCTCCAATTTGCGCCTTGAGTATGAGGGGGCAATGACCTGGGCGAGGTACTTGAGGCGGGTGGTCACGTTTATCGAAGGTGATGCACGACTCACTGCCACTGAGGTACTCAGTGGTGGATGGTGGTGAGTGCGTGGCCAAGTTGACTTGGCGAGTGATAGCTTTCTGCACCCTATTGGAGGGGCGCCCCTTTTGGATCATCATGGTACCCATGGCCCGTGGGTATGGTTCTCCTCCGTGGTGCTGGTCCGGTGCAGCTCCGTTCAGGGGTGGCCCTGGTGGTGGTGGCGGTGCGCCATGTGCCACGGCGCCTGGAGCGGCCCCGTAGCCTCTTTCGACTGCGTTGCGGTTCATCCGAACCAATCCCTCGTGTAGCTTGAGGAACTCGCGGCAGTCTTTGAGGAGGTGGCTAGACTTTCTCTTGTCGTCATGCTTGTCGATGTAGAAGTGTACCGTGCATGGTCCTGATAGTTTCTCCTCGATGGAGGTCGTGGTTGCCTCGTCGCGAGTGCGGCGTTGCCACACTTGCATGGTCTTCCCAGAGTCGCGGTATCCGCTGCTGCGGTATCCGCTGTTGCGGTTGTCGTCACATCTCTCGGCGTAGCCGGCTGCGACCATATTAACGTTGCACGGTCATCGTAGATGCGCATGCGGCGTTTGCCTCGGCGGTCGCGTCTGCGTTCGAGCTCTGCCTCCTCGTCAGAGTGAGCGCGGTTCTTCACTGAATCTTCTCCATCAGCCCATCGATTCGCGATCTCCATTAGGTGGTCGATAGTCTGGGGCTTTGAGCGGCCCAGCTCTTCCCTGAGCTCTAAACGGCGAACGCCACCGTTGAATGCATCAATCGCGCGGTCCTTTGAGATGTTTTCCGCGGAATTCTTGATGATGGACCACCTTCGGATGTATGAGCGCAGTGATTCGCCAGATTTTTGCTGGCAGCATCTCAGTTCTTCGATTGATGCGGGCCGTTTGTACGTGCCCTTAAAGTTGCGCATGAAGCTATAGACCAGCTCATCCCAGCTGTGAATGGATCCGCGTGGGAGGCTATTGAGCCATGCTCGGGCGGCGCCCTGCAGCTGTAGCTGCAAACATTGCATGGCAGTACTTCGACTGCCTCCGTGGAGTCTGACGGAGGAGATGTGGTCCTCTAGCCATATTTTAGGGTCTTGTAAGCCGTCGAACTTCGGGTTTTCCGACGGAAGTTTAAACCCCTTAGGCATTCGTTTCTGCCTAATGGATCTGCTGAAGCATCTGGCACCGCAGAGCTCCCCGTCTTCCTCCTCTGAGTCAGTCGACCGGGCACGTCGTGCTCTTGATTTGTCGATCTTACGTTGGGTGAGGTCGTTGCACGCGTCGTAGTCGCGATCGTGTCACTGCGAACGACGGCGTCGAGACAGGTCGTGACTGTCATCGCTAGACGAGGGCGAGGAGTAGCGTTTTGCTAGCATTTTGCCCTTTTTGGGGTCTGGTACTGGCTGCTTGTCGAGGGCGGCCTCGATTAACCCCAAACCCGCGATCGTAGATCAGTGCATGGCGGTTCGGGGATCTCCAGCCGATGGCAGGTTGTTGAGGAGGTACATGGTGGCTGCCGTGACCGCGGCCTGCGGCGTTCTGGGGACCACGTTGCCTCTCGTGTCGACTGTCATAGAGCTGAAGTCGAAGACTTTCGCGGCGTCTATGCGCTCTTGATCGGTGAGGTGAGCCATTCGCGACTGCCTCTTCTTGGCGACATATTCGTTTCCTCGTGAGGAGGATCCTCCGTAGGAGGAGAGCCCAGCACGACGAAGGCTCGATTCGTCCGCCGCCCTTTTACGCGCCTCCAACTGCGCGATTGCTTCTTTTTGGCGCTTGAATTCTTCTTTCAGGAGCCAGTGGTAGCCCATTAGTAATTCCTGTGGGGATCCAAAGGGCAGAGGTGCACCTCGTAGGGCTTCGCGGCAGCGCTCCCACTCTTGCTCGTTGAGCCTGATTACGACGCGTTCGCCGGTTTGCTCATTGATTATGCTGGGAGGTTCGACTGCTCCGCCGTTGGCGCCGTTACCGCTGTTGCCACCGTTGCCAACGTTGGGTGGATCGGTGCCGTTGCCGGTGTTGACGACGCCACGATTAGCGGAGGTGTCGCCTGCGTTGATGACGGCGCACATGAAGTGATTGGGGAAGCTGTTGCTTCCGCAACTTTCAGATTCGGAACCGCAGGTTCCATCTTCTGTGGCCAGATCGCTCAGATCGGAGTCACGACTGCTGTCGTTGATCGTGTTCCCGACTGCCGTCGGAGTATTGAGCTCGCTGAGGGTGCCGATAGATGGAGGGAACCATGATGCCGGGGCAATCGCCGGTGTTGTCGGTTGATCAGGCATGCGAAGCGTGCCCATCTGACCAACTTGGAAGCGGAAGCTCCCAATCGCCAAGCTGATTCCAACTCCCACGGACTCGAAAGCCGGGCGGGTGGCCGGTGCATGGACGGTGAAGTCGAAGGCGCCAAAGAGCTGGCGAATCTCCGCTGTTGCGGAGTTGTAGATCGCGGTTGATGGGGCCGAAGAAGCCGCAACATCAGCACTCCCACTTCCCACAGACGGCGCCAATTGACGAGGGTTTAACTCATCAATGCCCATTGTTATGGACTTGGGTTTTCGAGAAGGAGGAAGTGCTGGAGACATCTATCGGCTAGCAAACAAGCACACAGGGGACAAAGGATTTACCCAGGTTCAGGCCTCGTAGAGGTCCCTACTCCTGCTTGTCTGCTCGTGGAATTATCGAGGGAGTCGAAAGTTACAATGGTGCGCAGATGCAATCTGGCGAGAGTCGTGAAAACTAGGGTGGTGTCTGTCTTCCTCGCTGCCCCCTCCTAGCCTTTATATAGATAGGCTAGGTCTCAGGTAGCAGGTCGAGTCGGTGACAAGTTAGGGTTTTCCCCTTCAAACTTTCTATCTTTAGCTTCTTCTTGTCTCTCAACCAATCGAGAGTCCACAGATCACTCGAATCCTTTCGTCTGGGCCTTGGCGACACTGTGGGCCTGTACGTATTTAGACCATATATACCAAGCTTGAGTACCTGTAAGGTATACCCATGTCAGGATGGAACTGTCCATCCCGGTGAACATTTACTCTTTATACACGAATTATGCGGGTTGTTCAAGTGTGCAGGTATTACTATAGATCAAGTTAAGAAGAAGTTATTCTTATTATCACTGAAAGGAAGAGCTGAGGAATGGTATAAGCTGCTGAAGAATGGTCAAGCTCTGGAATGGGAAGAAATAGTACCTCTCTTTTATTCAAAGTTTTATCCTCCTAGTGAGATTCATAAAGATTGGAATCAAATATACAACTTTTGGCCACTTGATGGAGAGAGTACAACTCAAGCTTGGGGGAGATTGAAGTTACTAATGCTCAAATGTCCCATTCATGAGCTCCCCAAAAATATTATTATCAATAACTTTTATGCAAGGCTCCCTCTACATGACAAGGATTTATTGGATGCTTCTTGTGCTGGATCATTCACTCGCATGGAAGAACAAGCTAAATGGGATCTTCTAGATCGTATTCAAGACAATGCTGAAGCTTGGGAGAATGACAAAGGTAGAAAGTCAGGTATAAATTATGATTATGAATGCATTGAATCTTTTATGGGAACTGATGACTTTCAAAATATTAAAAATGCTTACGGTCTAGACTCTCAAGCTATTTCTTCTTATTTTAAGGCTTTTGCTTCCTACATTGAAGTGCCTAAAAAGAAGTGGAATAAGTATCATGAACCTTATAAAGATATTGCTAAGAGTGTTCCTGCAAGAAATACTGAAGTTTATACTGCTAATCATGTTTTACCTGAACCTTATATTGAGAAAATGCTTTTCCTAGTTAAGGTAAAAGAACATCCTATGATGGCTAGTATGGTAGATGAAAGTATGAATAAAGCTGTTGAACCTGATAAACAAAGGGTTGATGAACCTATTGTAGCAAATGTGAAAGGCTTTGTTACCAAGTATGAAAAAGAGGGACACCCTATCCTTGGTAAGGATACCTCTAATATTATTTCACATAGTAGTGTTATGAGAGCTAGTATTCCTGTGTTTTCTGTTAGAATAAGTGATCATTGCTATGATAGTCCGTGTGATAGCTATATTGTTAAGTTTATGCATGATACTGAAAGTTACTATGAGAGAGGGAAAAGTGTTCTTATGCATCTCAATAATATCAAGTTCCCTCGTTTTATGCTGAAAGTTTTTATGTTGCACTTCTTTTGCCTTCTTATGCAAGTTGCCTTTGGTTTCAATAACTTGTTTGTTTACAAAATCCCCTTGCATAGGAAGTGGATTAGACTTAAAAGAGTGTGTGTTTTTGCTTCTTAATGCTCTCTTTTACTTCAATTCATATCCCTATGAGAGCTTCTTCAAAATTATCATGCCCATCTTAATGGCTATAACGAAAGAGCTTTATGGGAGACAACCCAATTTGTTTTTGCTTTCAGTTTGTTTTTGTTTGTTTGAGTCTTGGAAGTTATTACTTCGGTAATAACCGCTCTTTATCCGTTTTGTTTGGTTTTTTTGTCAAGATCAACCTCTAATGAGAGAGAAGTAATATTTGGGGAAGTTGCTGTCCCGAAAGAGATTTTTGTGCTTCACCGTAAAAATTCGTGAGAGATTTCTGTATGTCGGATTGAGCTGTAATTTTTTGTGATTCTGCCCCAGGTTGTTATTTAACTTTCGTTAGTTTTGCACATTTTGATTTGAGCAACATAAGATTTTCGAAAAAATTGATCTTTACCTGCTGGTCTGTTTTGACAGATTTTGCCACTCTTGCATTTGCTTCTTTATTCAATTTCCTTTTTGAATTCTTTGGGTTTTCGGAAGGAGGTGCTACAGTAGCTTATGTTTTGATGGTTTTCAGTTGAAGTTGGACTCAAAAGGTTTTGTCACTTCACTTATACTAATGTTGCTAATAAGAACTGTGTGAAGTTTTGTGTGAAAGAAATTTCCAGGAAGTGGAGACAATGGTGTAATAAGGAAGAGAAGGGTTTTATGACTCAAGTAATAAGTGTATGAAGATGAAGATATTGATGCCTTTCAAGTTATAACTTCGGAAGAATCTACTAGATACCAAATTCAGAGACCTGTAGAGTCAGTTTCCAACTAGGTAACAGTTCTGGTAAGAAAAGTTCTGCGAAAATACAATCCAACTATATTTTTGCAGTTTTCAGTCAATAAGGAAAGCTACGAAGCGAAAAAGGGACGGAAATAGAGCCAGGGTGGCCCACACCACCCCATGGAGCGGGCCCTCCCCTGGTCGCGCCACCAGGTGGTGAGTCCACCCCGGACTCCGCCTCCGACTCGTTTTCTCCCAGTACCTTCCTTTTGACATGAAACTTCGTAATATATAACCCCCCGGATCCCCCGAGGTCCGTATATCGTGTTTTCGTCGTGTTTTTGTTTCGATATGTTTTTGTCAGGACATACTCTTTGAAGGTTTAGAAGCACAATGGTGTCTGTCAAGGATAAAGGAAAGGAGCCCATGGAGGAAGACCTCCAAGACCCCGGGAAGGAGAAGGAGATCAAGAGTGAAGGTGAAGAGGAGGCAAAGCACACCGGCACTACCGTTGCAAGCATTGGAGTGGTGGCGAACCCTGTCAAGATCAAAAGGATGGCACGGATGTCAACTGGAGGGAAGCTTCCGCGTCACTGTTTGGCACCAAGGACTCCTTCTCCGAACACCAAGAGTACCTTCCATACCTTTACCCATAACCATGCAGGAAAAGACGACTTCAAGGAGGAAGAGTGGGGAAAGAATAGCAAGAGCTGGAATTCTCAACACGACATGATCATGAGTCGCATTGAGCACAACTCGGAGTTGATTCGTACTCTCACCTTCGAGATTGAGGACTTGGGGAAACTTATCAGAGAGCTCACTGAGAGGATACCACCACCACCTAAGGAGTAATTCGTCATCAGGTTTGGCATCCCCTTGGTTTGTTCCAAGCTTGGGGGAGTGCCGCGGTATCATATCACTATCTTCTATCTTTTTACCTTTTAGTAGAGTCATATCATGAATAGAGGAGTTATTATGTAGTATGGTTTGCATTATGGAAGTGTCCCCTCTCTCGTTAGATATGTATCCCTTGGTGTGAGTTTCCGTTATTGAATATTAATGGGAAGTTCTATCATTCACTCTTTTGCATAGCTTATGTTAGTTTTCAATTCGTGGTTATATGATTGATCTTGTTGTTAGTATTGGTAGCACTCTGGGATCATTGAGTTAATTTAGTTGGTTTTGGCAAACCTGGCTCGGTCAGTAGCAACACCTTTTTGAGAGTTGAAAAGAAAAAGATAGAAGTACTCTAGAGGAAAATAATTTCATCATCTTTCTTTCTTGTTTTGCTCATAAGTTTAGTATTCTCTAGTTAAGATCGTTTGTGCTTCCAAGGAAGATTGCATGTTTGTCTTTATCATTTGGATTCTTGTTTGTTTCCTTCAACTCGTATACTTGCTACCCAGCCTTGCTAGCCAGAAACCTGTACTGAGAGGGAATTCTTCTCGTGCATCCACTCCTTTAAACCAAAACCCTTGCCATTTGCGTCCACCATACCTACCTAGTAGCATTATTGCTATTCCAAGTAAATTCTTGTTTTGTCTACCTCCCAAATTAAACTTGTTATGCGAAAATTAGTGATTAAAGCTCTCACGAACTTGATGGCACACTTTACTTTCTTGCATTTAATAAACTTGAACCATTGGGTCCTTCTTTGTTGCGTATATGCTTGCGCTTTATGAGTTGAAGTTAGCCGAACCATGTATCATGGGGACCGCTTTCAACACTTCATTGGTACTTGTACCTAGTTGATATCATGTTCTTTTGCTTATGGATCCCGGCGGTGTGAAATAAAAGTGGAACTTGTAAGATCATGGAGTTTATATGTGTGTTCGAGAAACGCCTGGGCCGCTAGCCTAAGCCATGCCTAATCATGGTGGAAACTTACAGTATAACTATAGTGAGCATTCTATGAAGCATCCTCAATAAAAACCTATGCAAATAGAAAATAAAAAGATCGCTGAGATGCTCACTGTCTGCTTGCCTTGTCATTTTGATTATGGGATAGCTCATGTGTCATGTGCAAGGGGTACCCCGTTGGCGGTTCTCAATGATACGCATGTATTTACAATGACAAGAGCTTGCTCGTGACTGAAGTTGAGTAGCATGAGGATCGGTACTCATAAGTAAGGGACATGATATTTCAACTTATAACTTGTCAAGCATATCCTCTTAGTTGTGTCACTTTAACCTTAATCACCAAAAGATGCCTATGATAGGGGCAATGAGAGCTGAAAGCTAGTAAGTATCATAATTTTTGGGAGCTCTTTATGAGACTTGCAATCCCTGCTTCCCTCTATGAAGGGCCTTTCTTTTGCTTTATAGTTGAGTCAGTAAACCTATTCCTTTCTATCTCAGCAAGTATTTTGAGTTGATGTGTTTCATTCATTCATATGATGATTTATTCAATCATGTCTCTTATGTTCCTTGTTTTGCACATTGCTCTTATCTTGATGTTTCTTTGAAAGCTTTCATTGAAAAACCAGCTATTTGTGAACTCTAACAAATTATCAACTATTCTTCGACCAAGAGCTAAGTTTGCCATTACCAATTATGATTCACTTTATGTATCTTTATTATGTTTCCTTTACTTATTGCAAGTTGAGTTGTATAATAGTGAGTTGTCTTCTATTATGATCTATGTATTTGATGAATGTGAATCTTCTTGTCTGTATTATTTTATCGACTCTTCACTCCATAAACCTGAGGTCATGTTTATTAAGCTCAGTTTCGCTTGGGGACAAGCGAAGTCTAAGCTTGGGGGAGTTGATACGTCCATTTTGCATCACTATTCTATGTCTTAATTCACTATTATTCATTGATATATTTCGTATTGAGAGGTGATACTTATGTTATTTCATCTGTTTTTGCATGGTTGATGAATTTTGGAGCATGGACCGCTGCAGTCAGGATTCTGATGGAAAAGGTGCTGTTTGGAGGCAAAATTTGCTAAGATCAGAAAATCCGGGAAAATATACGAAAAATTCTATTTTTCCAGAAGACTCGGGATGCCAGAAGATGGAGTGGAGGTGGGCCACAGGGGGCCCACACCACCCCATGGCGCGGGCAGGCCTAGGCCGCGCCTGGGAGTGGTGTGGCCGCCCTGGCCCACTCCAGCCTCTCCCCTCTCGCATATATCATCCTCCTGAAACCCTAAGACTCGGGGAGCGACCACAGAAAGATTCCGCCGCCTCTGCGGGGCGGAAAACACCGAGAGAGAAAGATCTCTCCGGCAGACAGATTTCTGCCAAGGGAATTCCTTCCCGGAGAGGGAAGATTGTTGCCATCAACACCACCATCAAGCTGGACTTCATCAGGATCATCATCACCATCATCACCACCATCATCACCATCAGCACCCTCATCACCATCTCCATATTGCTATAACAATTGAGTTGAATCTTGCATAGTTCATAGGGGAAACTTTCTCGGTGTTGATTACTCTTTGTAGTTGATGCTATTGAGTGAACCATTGAATTATTGTTTATGTTCAGATTGTTATACATCATTATTCCATCTTTGATCATGATCCATATGATGTCTTGTGAGTAGTTTGTTTTGTTCTTGAGGACATGGGAGAAGTCTAGTTGTTAGTAGTGGAGTTGTGTTGAGAAAGATTCAATAGATTGTTATTTAAGTTGTGGTGTACTTCTTCTAGTGGTGTCATGTGAACGTCGACTACATGACACTTCACCTATATGGGCCTAGGGGAATGCATTGTGTATTTGGCTACTAATCGTAGGGGTTGCCGGAGTGACAGAAACCTGAACCCCCGTTAGGAAACCATTGCACAAGGGACGTAAGGGTCTTAGAGTTTAAAGCTGTGGTTAGGTTTCTACCTTAATTGCTTTCTTGTACTTACGTATGTTTGCAAGGGGTTTAATCACAAGTATGTATTTAGTCTTGGATGGGGCGGTACATTAGCACAGGTTCACCCACACAATACTTAGCAAGCTAAAGAAGATTAATCAGCTATATGAAGCGAAAGCACTTGACAGTCTTCCCATGTGTCCTCGAGAATGTTTGGTCATCTATAGAAATACAACCGGCTTGTCCTTTGCTGCATAAAGGATTGGGCCACTTGCTGCATTCATTCTTACTGTCTTTTATTTACTCGTACTTTGTTTACTTGCTTTATCGAAAACCCCTAAAAAATCGTTTGCTAAGTATTTGCAGAGAATTCTTAATCCATACCACTAGCCAGCACCTTCTGCTCCTCGTTGGGTTCGACACTCTTACTTATCGAAAATACTGCGATACACCCCCTATACTTGTGGGTCATCAGCTGGTTGTTGAGGAGGTACATGGTGGCCGCCGTTACCGCAGCTTGCGGCATCTTCGGGAGCACGTTACCACGCGTATCCACTGTCATGGAGCTAAAGTCGAGGACTTTCAAGGCTTCTACCCGCTCTTGCTCGGTGAGGTGAGCCAGTCGAGATCTTCTCTTGTTGGCCACGTACTCGTTACCTTTGGAGGAGGATCCTCTGTGGGAGGAGAGCTCAGCTCACCGAAGGCTTGACTCATCTGCCGCCTTTTTATGCGCTTCGAGTTGCGTGACTGCATGTAGCTGGCGTCTGTATTCCTCCTTCAGCAGCCAATGGTAGTCCATCAACATGTCCTGTGGGGAGTCGAAGGGCAGAGATTGCCTCGTAGGGCTTCTCGACAACGGGCCCACTCGTTGTCGTTGAGCCTGATCACTACGCACTCCCCATTGTTTTCGTTCACAATGGTTGGCGGTTCTCCTCCCGCTCTATTGTTGACGGGCGCGCCGTTTCCACCTTTGGTGGGGCCGCCGTTAGGTATGCCACCATTGGGTGGACCGTCGTTGGGTATGCCACCGTTGGGTGGCCCGGTGCTAGATCCGGTGCCAGCGTTTTCACGATTGGCGGTGGTGTCACCCGCGTTGATGACGACGCACATAAAGTGGTTGGGGAAGCTGTTGCTCCCGCAACTTTTGGATCCGGAGCCGTAAGCTCCATCTTCTGTGGCTAGGTCACCCAGATCAGATCCGCGACTGCTGTCGCTATCCGTGCTCTCAGCTGTTGCCGAGGTGTTGAGCTCATTGAGGGTGCCGATTGGCGGAGGAAACCACGATGCTGGAGCAATCAATGGTGTTGTCAGCTGGTCAGGCATGCGAAGCGTGCCTAACTGGCCCACTTGGAAGCGGAAGCTCCAGATTGCCAGGCTGATCCCATCGCCCACGGACTCGAAATCCGGGCGAGTGGCCGGCGTGTGGACGGTGAAGTCGAAAGTGCTGAAGAGCTGGCGAATCTCCGCTGTTGCGGAGTTGTAGATCGCGGTTGATGGGGCCGAAGAAGCCGCAACATCGGCACTCCCAATTCCCACAGACGGCGCCAATTGACGAGGGTTTAACTCATCAATGCCCATTGTTATGGACTTGGGTTTTCGAGAAGGAGGGAGCGCTAGAGGCATCAGTCGGCTAGCAAACAAGCACACAGGGATGCAAGGTTTACCCAGGTTTAGGCCTCGTAGAGGTCCCTACTCCTGCTTGTCTACTCTTGGAATTAATGAAAGAATCGAAGATTACAGGGGCGCGTAGATGCAATCTGGCGAGAGTTGTGGAAACTAGGGTTGTGATTGTCCTCCTCGCCACCCCCTCCTAGCCTTTATATAGATAGGCTAGGTCTCGGGTAGCAGGCCGAGTCGGTTATAGATTGGGGTTTTCCCTTTGAACTTTCTATCTTAAGCTTCTTCTTGTCTCGCAAGTAATCGAGAGTCCGTGGGCCACTTGAATTCTTCATTGGGCCCTGGCAACGCCGTGGGCTTCTGCCGTATCTGGACCGTGTATACCAAACTCGAGTATCTGTAGGGTATACCCATGTCACTGGTATATAAACAAGTAGCGAGGATTGGCAAATATTCAAATGGGCATGTGAGATCTGGTGGAGGATTATTAGAAATAATGGATCAATACTTTGGGTCCATGCTATATTTCAGATTTTCTCTAAATCTCAAAGCCCATGTGGGTGGAAGCCCACATGTGATTTGACCCAAGTTGGTGGCAACTCACATGTGTGTGTGACAAGAGAAGTGGAAGCTAAAGTTTAGTCCCACATGGAAAGTCGGAGGAGAGTTTCACCACCTTATAAGGTGGAGTGTCTCACATTTGGAAGTGAGTGAGAAGAGAAGTGCTACACGCGTGCTCCTCCTCCGACGATGCTCGTCTCATCGCGACGCGTGCGCCGCCCCGCGGGTTGGGGGAATCTTGTCGAGCACAACGTGAGCTTGATCCACGCCGTGTCTTGTGCGGGTTTTTCCGATGCGCTCTATATAAGCGCTTGTGCGGCTTCCACCACGAAGATACCGAAAACCAATCTAGGGTTTTGCCTCCTCTCTGCTTGTGCCGTCAATGTAGTCTACTTCATCCCGCGCGCCGGTGTGCACTGGTGGACCCTCGCCTTTGCGATCCTATACTGGAGAGGGCGAATAAAGTTTTTGTAAAGCACTCTGCACGACTTCTCAAGCTTTTCATCACGACTCGTGTTCTTGGATGATCTACGGGACTTCGGGCTCAGTATGTTCGATGATCTCAACGCTAGGGACCGCCTTCGTCAATAGGTCATCACCACCGCTGCGACAACGGCAACTTCATCGGCAACCGATCAGTACGTATATTATTATTCGATCTGTTATCATACCATGGAGGTTCTTGCGTATGCACTACTATTGTTCATGTTAATTAATACATCTAATATGTTAGAATTTCGCATGATCGTAGCTGTTGTAGTCATGATTTATATATTAGAATTAATTATGAAAATTATGTCTAATAATCTAACATCCATGTAATCAAAGATGTGCAATTTTGTCAAATATTTATTTCCATAAAAAAATCCCCCGCATGGTAGCAAGTGGCCTAGCTACCAGCAAACTCTCTCCCGCAGCGTTTCTCTTTTTTGTTTTTTCAATGTGCTCATCGTCTATCATTATAGTTACTCTCTTCAACTGAACGTGAGCTCTCATCCGATACAATTATGTTTTGGGGTTTGATCCAGTACAACCCCTCCCCTTAAACTCGTATAAATACGTCCACATATATATCAGAATAATATCTAAATCGGATATTACCAATGTATAGAGATAGATCGGGACGTGTAGCTAAAGGACATTCTTTCCGCACGCCATTCTGCAGATGACCTTGTCCTGCCCATCATCCCGATCATCGCTGTCCCGGCTATCATGACGATCGCCGCCGCCAGACAAGACGCCGGACAACGCACCGGACACTCCGCCCTGTCGTCGGACTGTCCGGCCGGCCGCCACCAATCTCTTACGCGCCGCCTCTCCCGCCAAGCTCTCACTCTTACGATTCCGTGAGACCGTGACTGATTGGAGACAAATCTCTTGTACAGTATTAATTTCCTTGTAGTACAGTACAGACACTAACATCCCGCTTATCGTTTTCATTTATTTCGCACTACCAACTTTGACAACTCAAATTTTAATCTTTGACACACAATGTTTCATATATGTTTCCTGCAAAACAAAATCACTTATGTTGCTGAAATGATGATAAAAAACGTGTGATCCAAAATAATCTTGGAAAAACTCAAGGTACCAAAGCTCAAGGACTTGTGCTTCTGGAAGCTTTGCACCATTACTCACAGAACGAGGGATATGCATCGGATAAAGCTCACTCCTAGACGACAAGACACTAACAGCCCTACAGGCACGTGCGAAGACTCAATGAGATCGGCGGCGGAGGCTATCCGACAAGAGCTTGGCGGTTGAGACAGCACGGCTGGCCGGACAGTCCGGCCGAATGTCTGGCGACAGGCCGACTGTCCGGTGTGTAGTCCGCCGGCAGAGGTAGCTGTCACGATGGTCGGTGGATGCAGTCGTCACGGTAGCTGGGCAGCGGTAGGCAGGCTGGGGTCTGTGTGTGGACTGGTCATGGGGGACGAATATGGTATAACTATACGTCCCGATCTCTATACATGAGTAATACTCGGTTCAAATACGGGTTTAGATATGTACATAGACGTATTTGTACGAGTTTAGGGGGAAGGGGGTTGTACTGAATCAAACCCCTTATGTTTTTATGTACTGCCTATGAAATTTAGAGTCCTTAGAAAAAATCCTATATGAATGAATCCTAAAAATCAAACAACCTACATGAATAATTCATATGACTTATAATTAATCCTCCAAATTCCCTATGAAAAATGAATTGATGAGGCCACAAACTTATATAGTTCAAATATACAATAGCATCGCTTCCTAATTCTAGTTTTGGTATCTACTGCAATAGATGTTCTTTATATTATGATATTTTTTATTGACCAGAGAAAACCATATTTTTTTTAAAGAAGCATGAATGATGGGTCACTAGATATTTAGCAATAGATAGATTGATTTGGCATCATCCTAAGCACGATATTTTCAATATAAAATTTGTACAATACAATAGTACCTCTAAAATTAGGACCATATAAAGTGTCCTTAGGAATATAATTCTACCAATTTTGTGTCACATAGTCAATGCTTACTCTGCCTAACGTTACTTGTAAGAGGGTGTATTTCTTTAGGAAAAGTCTCATGTGGCAAGAAGAGCAGGAAGCGAAATAATACCACTTAGTGAATTGGTAGGAGGTCTTTCAACCAAAAGTTCAAGGGGGGCTAGGGGTTGTAAATCTAAAAGTAATAGACATTAGTAGGTGGTTACGTAAATTAGAGAATGAAAATGGGCCATGGGAGCAATTAATTAGGGCAGAGTACTTGCATACTTACTACCTTTCTCATGCTAAATTAATCTGTGTGCACTCCCAATTTTGCTATTGTTTGCTGAACATTAGAAATATATATTTTTAGTGTTTGCATAAAAAAATGGGAATGGCCTAAGAACCAAGTTTTGGGAAGATTTATGGGTGAGTGAGAAACCTTCGTGTGTTTCTTTTTCTAGGTTATACAATCGTCCTCACGGTAAAATTGTTAGTGTTCTGAATGTGTGTAGTTCATGTTACCAGATACAAAATCATTGTGTTTGACTGTCCTTGAATGATGAAGATGATAGATGCAAGTGGATGCTAAGAAATTTTGGACAATTTAGCGTTTAATGTATGTAGCTCTAAGAAGCAGGCAAGTTAGAGCACCTTATAGAAAGATTTGATTTCTGAAGACACGGCTTAAACTTTCTGGCTTGCATTCTTCGAAAAGAGGTGCTACTTCAGAGAGACTAGAGAGGCAGTGGCAAATGCATGCTTGTACTGATAGAGAAATTATTGTACAGTATCTTTTCTTTAGTGTCTAGTACCTATTTTCACTATTTAGGTATATCTGTCGGCTGGTTAATGTGCGTAGTTTGGATGAATTATCAGGTTGGGTTAGTTGTTTTCCTGCTCAAGGTAGGCTCTTGCTGTCTACACGGATTGTTGCGTTGATTTTAGGCAAATACTTACTTTAACACGGTATTTGCACAGGGCCCTACTTCTGTTAATATCAGATTTCTCACTATATCTCCTATTGGTCTGATTTGCAGAAACTACAGTGCAGAGGAACTGTTAGCCCTGGTGGCTGCTGAATGGGTTTTTTGTCTGCACTAAGAGCATCTCCACTCGGGTTCCAGCAGGCCGTTTCTAGGGTGTTTTTATCAGGACGCCGAAAATTGGCCCAGTCGCGTTTTCAGGACGCCGGTTTCATCCGGATTTGGTCCAAAATACGTCCAGAGATCTTAAGCCGTTCCCGGGGCACCGGGGACACGGTGAGAACGTCGGACGAAGCGAATTCGGCGGGAAAAAAGATCTCGGTGCGTGGACCCGCTCAGTCAGCGACCGAAGGCCGTTCGTCGTCATCCTTCCGCCTCGGCTCCCGCGAAGGGCCGCCGAACGGACCGCCGAGCAATAATGGCGCGCCTAGTCGGCCACGCGTCGCCGTAATGGCGCGACACCGCCGCCTCGGCTTCCCGCCGGTTCTCCTTTTCCTGTCCACGCGTCTACACCCCTCCCGCCTTCGCCGCCCACTTCGGCCTATAAAATCCGGCTCCGTCGGCGAGTCGCACACAATCTCTCCTCTTCCCTCCACCGTATTCTCCAACTCCGGCGAAATCCATGGCGGAGAGGTACCCTGGCGATCCTGCGGCGGCCAACGGCTTCGGCCGGCGGACGCTCCAGCCATGGGAGGCGAGGATGGTCCACGATGCCGGGTATATGGCGCCGCCGGACTTCCGCTGCCCGCCCGGCTGGAAGCTTAGTGCTGGCGGCATACCGGTGCCGGAGGACGACCAGATGGTGGAGGAGATCCAGGGCGCCATCGTGGTGATGCTGGATCCGGAGCTCGCCGAAGATCCAAGGAACCTCCTGTACTGGGAGCAGTTCTTCGCCGAGTGGAGGGCCTAGTAACTCGCCGTGCATCAAGGTCCACCCAGCGAGCCGTTGAAATGCAACAACGCGGCGAACCGCCGTCGTTGGTGGAGTGCGTCTGGGCGCACGCTCGCCTCCGTCCTCGAGCACATCCACGCCGGCAACAATCTCCGGCTCGGCTTCCCGCGATCTCCGGCGTCGGCGTCGAGGGCCAGGCGCCATCCTCCGGCGAGCTGGATGCCCAGGAGGATGGGTAGCCTCACCTCATCCACCTCCTCCGTCGCATCGCTCTCGTCCGAGACGGCGCCTGAGCAGTCGCCGCGCAGCAGCGGCGAGTTCTATCGGCCCGTCAAACGGGAGGCCAAAACGCCGGTGGCCACGCCACCGAGGACGCACTCACAGGGGCTCATCATTAACGAGCCCCGCGCGGCGACGCCGCCGACCGGCCGGTTTCGCATGTGCCAGCCGAAGCCAGAGCCCGTCGACGAGGACTCCTTCGCCATCAGAATGGCGATTGAGCGTTCTCTACGCGACACCGCGACGCCACCGCCGATGCCAGAGCCGAACATCCTCGCCTAGTCTAGGGCAGACTGGGAGCAGGAAGAGGCACGTCGCGTCCAGCGCCAGCAGGAGGAGGCCGAACGCCAGGCCAGAGCGCGCCGCGAACCCGCCTACCAGGGCGCGCCTCTCGTCGTCCTCGGCGACGACGACGCCGGGCCTTCTAGCCAGCCGTGGAGGTACGGCAATGCTGGCCAGAACAGCTCGCGCCCCCCCCCCCCCCCCCCACAAACGCCGAGCGACGACGACGACGGCAAGGCGGACCCGGACTACACCAACTTCTATCGCAACTTCGATATGTGAGACGACGTACATCGGCATCAGCATCGGCGTCGGCCTTTTTCAAGTTTTTTTAGTTTTCTTTACGCCTAAATGATGTAATATTACGAATCCGCCCGCTATTAATGAAAATCGCCTATATTTTGCCAAAATTTGCCAAGTTTGCTTGAATTTCACCAAACCCAGGAACTCGTCCTAGGAACGCGGTTGGGAAACAGGTTGTTCTCAGGCCAAAAACTCGCTTCGTCCGACGCTATTTAGCTCCGGTTCTCGGCCTGGTAACGCCAAACAAGTGGAGATGCTCTAACCCTGGTGAAGTGTGAACCAAACAGGATGTGGCCAATTCAGCACTAAATTACAAAAGGATAAATTTGTTAAGGTACCATTCTTGAGATTGGCAAACGCCACTTGTCCATCAGGGTACATCCATCATGAAGACAGTACCTGAAGCTAACATTGGGAAATCATTCGTATTGCCTAATCAACACCGTTTCACGAGCGGATGGATCAGATGATTAGCAATCTTTGTACAGGTACTAGACGGAGTTGCAGAAGTGCCTGGCCTCCAAGAACACTGTTTTCTCTAACCTTTGGAACCCATGAATTAGCACTTAGCAGAAACAAAGGTAACACGAATTGGTACTTTCCATTCATAACTTGAGAGAACATTTGATGACATCCATTACAGACACTAGAAAGATACTACAGTACTAACACCGAGAACCACAGGTAGATCACGACACCATGAGGCCTACACACATACGAAATCGAGCAGAAACGACGGGGCGCCTAGGCCCTCTCCCCGCGGATGCGGCGCGCGAGCTGGATGTCCTTGGGCATGATTGTGACGCGCTTGGCGTGGATGGCGCAGAGGTTGGTGTCCTCAAAGAGCCCGACGAGGTAGGCCTCGGCGGCCTCCTGCAGCGCGGAGACGGCGGAGCTCTGGAAGCGGAGGTCGGTCTTGAAGTCCTGCGCGATCTCCCGGACGAGGCGCTGGAAGGGGAGCTTGCGGATGAGCAGCTCCGTGCTCTTCTGGTACTTGCGGATCTCGCGGAGCGCGACGGTGCCGGGGCGGAAGCGGTGGGGCTTCTTCACGCCGCCCGTCGCCGGCGCAGACTTGCGCGCCGCCTTGGTCGCCAGCTGCTTCCGGGGGGCCTTGCCGCCGGTGGACTTGCGCGCCGTCTGCTTGGTGCGGGCCATCTGGTGGGATCTGGGCTGAGGAACGCGAGGGAACTGGTGGTGTTTCCGTGTGAGTTCGTCGGGCGGCGGTTGCTGTGTGAGGATTTGGGGAGGGGTTCGCCGTGCTTAAGTAGAGGCGCGGAATTTTGGAGGCGGGCGCGACGGCGCGGTTTCGTGCGAAAACATTGGGGATTTGGAAAACAGAACGAGCGAGGAGCGCGAGATTGGGTCAGCCGCAGGATTAGGGAGGATTGGACGGCTGGGATGCGCCAGAGGGGGTTGGCCACGGATCGGGATCCGTGGTGCAGCAGCCTCTGCTGCTGTGCTGTTATCACGGCCGTTTCCTGTCTGTGCGTTTCCGGGAACCGCTGTATCGCGTTCAGATGGAGAGATTGCTGTGGCGGTGCAGGAAAGCAGAGCGACGGTGGTGACCGGCAGTGGGAGAAAATATGGACGCAGCCACTACGTCTGCTTCTAGCAATGGACTGTCTAGTGGCAACATTCAGTAAAAAGTTCTACTATACAGATACCTGCAGCTTGTAGAGTGAAAAACAAAGGATCAGGGAGCTGAGAAAATTAAAAAGAAAAAAAATTCCGTCGCCGGGACTTGAACCCGGGTCTCTCGGGTGAGAGCCGAGTATCCTAACCACCTAGACTACGACGGAGCTTGTGTACAATGTGTATGAGATGCTATAAGGTCTACTACTATGTTCAAACACAGAATTCTCAAACAGTAACGTTTTCCTTATACTTCTTATACCATACTCACTTCATCCAGAAATAAGTGACTTGGGTTTGTCCAGATTTGCATGTATCTAGACATGTTTTAGTGTCTAAATACATTCCAATATAGACAAACTCAAATCACTTATTTATGGACAGAGGGAGGGTTGAGGTTGGAGACGGGCGTCACACTGCCTTCTGGCACTATGCGTGGCTCCCGGCGGCGCTCTCGCCAGCTCTATGCAGGCGTTGTACTCCCACACCACCGCTCCTGAGGTCTCCGTCGCCCAGGCTATCGCGGACGGTCTGGACACCATCCTGGTGCCCCGACTTACGTTCATTGGAACCTTCGAGCTCGCCTCCCTTCGCCATGCCCTGCTCTCTGTCTTGCTGACGACGAATGACGACTGTCGCACCCTTGTGCGTTGCGGGGGGCTGAAGAACTCCCTGCAGGCTGCTGCTCTCTACAGGCTCTGCAACCTGGGTGGGGTGGTCGCCCCCCTTTGCCGACTTCGTCTGGCACAGCCGTGCCCCTGCCCGCGTCAGATTTTTCTACTCGCTGACCGTCCAGTTTCAGATCCACACTCACGACCTGCTACTGCGAAAAAACATCCTGGAGCTGAGCGAAGCTGGGTGCCTCCTGTGCGACGCCGAGCTGGAGACCGCCAGCCACATGGCTCTTCACTGCCCTGCTGCTGCCTGTCTTTGGAGGCAGGTGGGCATCGTTGTCGCCCCTGAAGCCCAGGTCGACGATCTGCACCTGCTGCCCGCGCCCGAAAGCATGGCTCCTGAGACTAGGTCTGCCTTCATTCAGCTTTGCTACTGGCATATCTGGAAGCAGCGGAATGCCAAGGTGTTCGAAGGTGTGGAACCCTCTCTCCCACTGCTGCTGAAAAGGTGTTGTGATGACGCCGCTCTTTGGCGTGGTCGATTCCCTCGTGACCTGCGCGGGTCGGTAGACTCCTGGGTCAATCGCCTGCGTAGTACCCCCATGTAGTATGTATCCTGCTCCTTCCCTCTGTCTACCTCTGTTGTAAACTATCTGGGGTCTGCCCCTTCTTTTCAATATACTAGCAGAAAATCCCGTGCGCTGCACTGGGAATAAAAGAGATATGTGTCCTACTCCAACTACAACACGTGGCGCTATAACGAACCATCCTTGATGACATTTCTATTTTGTGCCATCATCCTTGACGACGCTTTTAGCCCGACCATCCGATACACTCGGACACAAGAGCTATATGTCGGCCATCTCATGTTCAAGGGTCGAAATTTGTCTTTTTTCGTATGGGGCGCAAAGATGTTATTTTATAGAAAAACTTGTTGCGAACAGAAATTGACCATATGGGAATGGGAATGTGATTTTTTTTCTAATTTGTTGACATTTTGAACGACACATAGCAGTCTTCATGTCAGGCCGTGGTCTTTCTTTTATTAAATCATGCCCACAGGAATGGTTCTAGTTTCAATTAGGCCCTTGCACAATCAAATCAGGTTCCATCACTATCATTAAGTCTCATGTTGCTCGTGTCTATAACTGCCATCCTCATAGTTTAATTATGCAGCCCACAAATCAGTTACTCCTCACACCTTTTTAATTAGGCTCTCATCAACCAAGAACATCACTGCATCCGTTTCTGTCTTACCCGCATGCATGTAAACCAGGGTCCAATATACTCGAGTATGCACAGCCCCGCAACCCCTCAACAGATATCGCTGCATCTGTTTCTATTTCATTACTTGGCGTCTTGATATGGCAGACAAACGATGGTATATAAACCGGTGAGGCAGCAACCAAGGGAGCAGGGTAGGACTAAATGAGTCGTGCCGGGTCTTCTTAGGCATGTATTCTGTGATTTATTTTACACGACGGTCAGCAGCGTATATACGATTTTGATCTGCTGGGCCAGTGAACCAGGCCACATTGTGACAGCCCGATGCGTTAAACAAATACTCCTTCTGTTCCACGTTACTTTACACGGTGCTAAGGTGCACGCAAAACGAGGTGGCCGATTTCTCTCTCATTTTTCACCTTTTTGCTCCTTGGTTTTTTGGATGTGTAGCTCCGTGTCTACTCTACCCATTCCAAAAATCATAGAATTTTTTTGATAAAAAATAAAAGAGAAATGAGCCGCTTGTTTTGCGTGATGAACAGTAACGCGCAGAGTAATATGGAACAGAGGGAGTATATAGCAAGATGATGGAGTATGTTGGTCGAGCACCGCCTCGTTCGTCCGGCCGACTTATTTTTTTACTTGCGGGTGATACTGATGGAAATACTTGGTTTAGTGGCAGGGTAAAACGGTGAGCTATATATACCTCTAGTCCCACAACTTGTATGTGATGTGCAAATTAGTCTCACATCTTGTAAAACGGGGTACTGCCGTCCCACAACTTGGCTTCCTCTGACAAAACTAGTCCAAATGACTCAGAAGCGGACACGTGGCGACGTATTTTTGCAAAAACACTCGTGAATACTCCTCTCTGGCACGTGTGGCCTAATGCTATCTAACCATGCAGGACCCACCTGTCAGTGGAGAAGCTTAAGGAAAAAATACATGTTGGATCATTCGAACCAGAGACCTTAGCATTAGCTTGAACCTGCTTTGCCGCTGCGACACAGGGATCTTGCTATTGTATTTTGGACTGTAGATTTCATATAGGTTCATAAGTGCGTTCCTCCGTCGACCCCCCGTTAAATCATTAATTAATTAAAAAATTAATTAAGCGTCCCTCGGGGTTCTCGACTCTCCATGCCCCTGTCGCTCCTCACTGAGGACCGACTGCCGCCGGAGAAAGCGTCATCGCAGCTTTGCCGATGAAGAAGAACGGTGTCCCTTTTGCCGCTCTAGCGACGCCGCTTGCAGCTCGGTCGGCCGCCATGTGTATGCACCTGCTTTGACGGAGTTGGCAGCAACAATGGAAGCAACCCTGACCTTGATAGAACAGGCGACCGGCATTAGAAGAAGTTGTAGTCGCAGCAGAGCGGTCTTTGTCGTCGGATTGAGGACAAGTACGCCATGAGGGGGTCCTCGAGGCGCGCGGAAGAGAGGGGTGTGAGACGTACGGTGTTCCGGAACAGTGAGCACACAAGTTTACCCAAATTCGAATCCGCCGGCTTTGGACGGATCCTACTCCTGCTAGCAATCCAGTAATACGGCAGAGCCGGAATATGGGTTATAATGGTATCGCATGTGCGAGTTGAGGTCTAAAGTATTGGGTGTACCCTAAAGGCTCTCCCTAGGACGACTTATATAGATATCCGGCCTAGGTTTTACAGGAGAGATCAATCCGGCTACGACTAAGAGTTGGTTACAGAGTACATCTTGAACTACAAGTAACATTATGGGCCTAAGTCGGTAAGTCTTCTAGGCCTTCCCGTAGCCGGATTGGACTCCGTTTTTCTCCCTGACTGGGCCGCCCGTAAAGCAAAGCTCTAACCCGAAGTGGGCCACCCTGGTCAGTGAGGAACTGTGAGGATACCCGAAAAGTATATCCTCAACAGCAGCCCCCGGAGGCCTCCAAGATCCAAAGTCGGATTTATCATCGTCTAGCTTGATCTTCGGCTTGCAGAATCTTGAAGGGTTCCTGAAACTTCACAACAAAAAATACAATCCGGATCTTAAAAATAAGTCGGACCTATCAACAACTTACTCGGATTTTCCAGCTTGATTTCAAACTAAGCCGGAACTTGGTTTCTAACGCCACCTGACACAAGTCATGGTCAAGTCACGTCATCTGACAGGCGTGCCGTCAGCACGGCCGTTGGTGGGTCCGCGGTTCGCGGAACCGAGGCGCCGTTTTAACGCGTGCGTGGAGATCGAGGAGATGCAATCATCGCGTGGGTCCTTCCCAGTTCCTTCCACGATGCGCGGCGGTTACACTGTAGCAGTTGCACGAATCTTGGCGCAATTAGGTGGATATAAGGGGTTTGGATTTCTCCTTCTTCTTTCCACCAGTCCTTTGTTGTTTCCTTTCCTCCCAATCCTCCTGCGCGCACAGAGCTTCCTCGTTCTCCCCCCACAGAACTCCTAGCGCCGCCCTTTTTAGGTCAATCTCTCACCGGAGAAATGGCTTCATCTTCTTCCTCCGGCCTGGTGGCAGCGACGGCAGCGGCGTCGGCTGAAGCAGTAGCGGAGAAAGAGAGCTTCCGGGGAATCTAGATCCCCTGCGCTCTCAATGAAGAGGGCCTCAAGAACGTGGAGAAGGAGGGGCTTCTCGTCGCCGGCGACTGGCGGAGCGGCTTCGAGGAAACCGTCCCCAATCCACGCGATGGCGAGCGGGTCCACTTCGGCACCCACCTCGATAGAGGTCTATCTTTTCCTCCTTCAGAGTTCTTCTCCGAGGTGATAGATCATTTCGGAGTTCAACTCCATAATCTTCCTCCCAACTCTCTCTTAGAGATGAGTGCGTATGCTTTGCTTTGTGAGGGCTTTCTCGGCATTAGGCCGAGTTTGACTCTTTTCCGGTATTATTTCCATGTCCGGAGAAATTCCATCACTGTCGGTGTTCCTTACATCACCGGCACTATCAGCTTTTCACTTAGATGCGACCGGGCTTATCCCAAAATTTCAGCTAGTGACTCGGTCAAACAATGGACAGCCACATTTTTCTATCATAGGGATATTCCAGCTCCCGGCAAAGCTATTTTGTCGACGGAGCCGCCACGGCCCAACCTTCTTGGGACGGTTGAATATTTAATCAAACACAAGGGTCTGAAGGGATACAATTTGGTTCAGTGCTAGGTCTCTCGTCGGATCCAGCCCCTTCAGTACCACGGGGATCGACTGATGCACTCCATCACATCATCCAAAAAAGACTCCCTCCGCATCAGCCCCAAAGCCTATACCCCTCAAGGCTACATAAGCCAGATCAAGTGGCTGATCAAGGAGCGGATCGAGAGGAGAATTCCAGAGATTTCTCTGGACATGCACACGGCGGAAAACCCCGTAGTGCCGGTAAGTTTCCATCAGTACACCTTTTTTATGTGTTTCAATCTTTGAGTTATATCGCAATACTGATATGTTTTCTTGTTTTCAGCTTGCCGACCTTCCCGAGTCGGAACTTGCTCCGCTCGAAGGATATCCTCCTGAGTTTTCTCAGGAGACAGAAGTGGTTCCATTGCCGGACCTTGCGCTCAAGAAGCGCAAAGGTCCAACAGTGGCTGTTGGCACAAAGGAGGTGCCCGTTGTGAAGAGGTAACTTTCAGTCACAACTTCCGCCTTTGTACTTTATTCGAATTTCTTTCCGAGATGTAATGTTTCCGACTTTACTACATTCTTAGAGCAAAGCCGCTCATCAAGGGTAAGGGGAAAGGGATTCCTTCGAAGCCCCTGCGACAGACGAAGCTCACCATAGCTTCTCCTGCCGTGGCTCCTCCGACTCCTGCCCCTCAACCTTCTGCAACTCCGGCGATCACTCCTTCTCCGGTGGTTGCAGAAGATCCGGCTCCTTCAACGGAGCCAGCGATCCTTGGGTCGCAAACTGACGTCACCATGGGTGTGTCAGATCAAGATAAAGGTGAACCCTCTTCGGGTAATGATCCCTCGGCAGAAATCTTCGCCAAAAACCTCATCAGCAATCCGGGACTTGCCAAGTTTGGCCTGTCCCGGAAATCTGCAGAAGAGATCCAGCGGCTAGCCAGGCAAGTCCTGGAGAAAAGCCATTTATCTCCCGAAGAAGAAGCGCAAGAAGCGGAGGACGTCAAGTTCTCTGACCTTCTCGCTCAAGTACGCCTTCACGACGAGAGGATTAGGACTGGAGAGCTTCCAACAGCTCGAGTGATCCCTCTTACTCTTGCCGAGAAGGTGGCCGCTGAAGTGAACGCGGGTTTGGATAAGCTCACCCGCGAATAATATGTAAGTCGGAATTCTAACTCTTGTTTTTCCATTATGTTATATCATATCCTCTAGCCCCCAAGCATGAAGTAGGATATATAATCCAGGTTTATGCTTAATTAGGATGCCAAAGAACGAACTAGTGTAACCCCCAAGGCTCGTGCTGATATTTAGCAAAAAATATTAGCCCGAGTCTTAAGTAGCTTTCTGAGTTTGGGTATTCTGACTTACAGAAAGTATGTTCCTATAACCAGGACTTACTGACCAATGTCTGCGATAAGCGGAGAGAGATCAAAGCTCTCCAGCTTAAAAATGCTGAACTTAAAGTAGCCAAGGATGAAGCCAAAGGTAAACATTCCGAGATTCAAACCTTGTCTTTTGCTTTTTCAATGTCGATTTTTTTCTAAACTGTTGTTCTTTTTTACTTACAGCGCTGGTGAAACAATCCATCGCTATGATTGAAGAGGCCGAGAACCTCAAGACCCTGGTGGTGGAGAACAAGGGACTTCGCCAAGAGCTGGATAAGCTCAAGGCGGATCATGAAAGGAGCATAGCTCAAGTCCTTGAATCCTCCTCCATGGCCACCGAAGAGCGTGATCGCAAGATCGCTGCTCAAGATAAAATAATCTCGGACCTCAAGAATGAGCTTGGCAGAGAGAAGGATATCTCCCAAGCGCTCCGGGCTAAACTCCAAAGTCTCCGGGAGGAGAAGACCAAGATTGACGACATCATTCTTGGTATGTTCCATCTGTCTGACTTATCTTTTTCTTCGACTTCTATCAATGTCGGATTTTTCTTAACTTGTTTTTTTGTATAGGTCCTCTGAACTTGACGGACTCTTCCTCCTCCGAGCCCCGCACTCACTGGCTTACCCAAGTCGGTGACCTTCTACATGACTTCCGCCAGTCCCTTGAGGACATTGGCGAAGCTCTAAAGATTCCGGACATGCCAAGCATGTCGGATTTTCAGGTGCGGGACAAGGCCAAGGAGATGCCGCAGCTTGTTCGGGACTAGAATATGTCCTACGCGTGGACTGCTGCGCAGAACGCTCTCACCATGGTCATGAGCCACCATGGAAACATGGAGATATGGCAAGTGACCAGAGGGTACTGCAAGGTAGACGAAGACGGCCAGGAGCAGGACCTTCAAGCCATCATGCACTCCTGCGCTGGATATGGGTGTCACGTGGCTGATGTGACCAGCTACGAGATCCCCTTCTTCACCCGCGTAGCTACTCCGCCTCCTCCTCCAAAAGAAACAGAAGAAGTTTCCGATGATGAACGCACCACCTCAGATGTAGACATCTCGGAACGATATCAAGGCAAAGTAACCAGCGAGCCGGCAGCTCCTTCATCTCCTCCTGCATGATAGACCAGAAACTTATGTATTATTCCGGAAAGAACATGATGCGCTTGTAAATATTAAGTACAATCTATTTTGCTAGTGCTAAGCTTGTGATCTATTCAGCACTTTTGGCTTTGACTTTTTTTTGTGTGCCTGAAATATTTTAATAAGCACTTGAATTTTTTCGTCTCTACTTACCGTTTATCTGGCTTTCCGCCTCGTCCCTTTCGTGAGCCGGCTAAACCTTCAGCCGGAAACTTTGCCGAGCAACGGAGCTCAATTGCTATACCAGTTTAAACTCAGAAACAAAGCTGGCTTCCAGTACCAATAATTCACTACTCGAAAAATGCCCACATCCAGCAATCAGACAAATAACCAAAGTAAAGACTAGAAACTTTAGAGCTATACCCGAAGGTAGCATTTTTAGAATCGGAAATCTAGACCAGAATAAACATGAGCATAAAGTACTTTCAAGCATTCTGGGATTTTCGACTATGACATGATCATTTGAAAATAAGATGGTAAAAACTTCTTAGAAAAACTTGAGGCAACCAAAACTTTTATTTCTCAAAGAACATGTATATATATGATTACAAAGAAGGATAAACTAAGAATAAAAGGGACGTAGCTGAGCAATATTCCACAGTCTGTCTAACTCATCCGGATTTGTACTGCCTCCAGCTCTCTTTCTCTTCTTAGTAGAAGGTCTTTCTTTGACTGACCTCATGTCAGTTAAGTAATACGAACCATTGTGTAATACTCGACTAACCAAAAACGACCCTTCCCATACGGGGGAAAGTTTGTGCTTTCTTTGTTGCACAAGCCGGAGAACCAAATCACCTTTATTGAAAGATCTATTTCGGACTCTCTGGCTATGATACTTGCGTAACTTCTGCTGATAGGCTGTAGATCTCATTTCAGCAATGATGCGAACTTCTTCGACTAAGTCGAGATCATTTTGTCGAGAAATCTCGGCATCCTCTTCAATATACGCGGCCACTCTAGGAGAAGTATGGATTAAATCACTAGGAAGAACTACTTCTGCACCATAGACCAAGAAGAAAGGTGTGTATCCTGTTGACATGTTCAGAGTTGTTCGTAAACTCCAAATCACAGAGTGTAATTCCTCTGCCCAAGCCCCCGCATCACGTCGTAGTGGTGCTTCGAGTCTCGGTTTTAGGCATTGTAGGATTAAACCATTTGCTCTTTCGACTTGTCCGTTAGCTTGTGGATGTGCGACTGACGCAATGTCAAGCCGGATATTTTGCTCGTTGCAGAATTCAACCAGTTTTTCCATAGAAAAGTTACTCTTGTTGTCCGTTATAATGCTATGCGGATAATCATACCGGATTATAACATCCTCGACAAATCTTTTGGCCGTTGCTCCATCACAACTAGTGACAGGTTTAGCCTCAATCCATTTGGTGAATTTATCCACCATCACTAAGAGGTGAGTAAATCCACTTGGAGCTCGTTTAAATGGTCCTACCATGTCAAGCCCCCGGACCGCAAAGGGCCATGTTATAGGTATTGTTCGCAACTCATCAGCCGAAACATGAGCTTGCTTGGCGTACTTTTGGCAGCCTTTGCACGTCTTGACTAATCGTTCGACATCTGCCTGAGCTGTAAACTAGAAAAATCCGTGTCTAAAAGCTTTTGCCACTAAAGATTTGGCTGCAGCGTGGTGACCACACTCGCCTTCGTGGATTCCCCTTAAGATTTCCACTCCTTCTTCTGGAGATACGCAGCGCTGAAAACCCCCAGAAACACTCCGTTTATGGAGCTCACCTTTAATAATAGTATAGGCTTTTGCTCGTCGGATAATCTGCCGGCTCAGCACCTCGTCTTCGGGTAATTTGCGATCTACCAAATAATCGAGGTATGGTTGAGTCCAGCTGGGAATTACAGCCAGAACTTCTATCAAAGGTGAGTCGGATTTGGTCGGATATTCCTCATCTACTCCCTTTGTTGAGGGAACTTTGAGGTGCTCTAGAAAAGCGCCACCTGGGACCTCTTTCCGCGCAGAACCTATGCGAGATAGTGCATCTGCTTCCTCATTTTCTGCTCGAGGAATGTGTTGAACTTCAAATCCTTCGAACGATTTAGATAGCTCATCCACGACAGCTTTATATGCTGCCATGTGTTTATTTGCATTGAAAATATCCGAGACTTGCTGAGCAACAAGATCCGAATCTCCGTAACACATCAAACGTCGGATGCCAATATCCTTAACAATCTGGATTCCATGCAGCAGTGCTTCATACTCGGCAATGTTGTTTGTCGCTGTGAAGTGGATCTGCAACACATATAAAAGTTTATCTCCTTGGGGTGATTTGAGCACCACGCCAGCCCCCGAGCCCCCTCGAGCCTTAGACCCATCGAAAAAGAGGGTCCAATATTCTGACTCAGGGAGGATCATGTTCTCCTTCGTCTCTGTCCAATCAGCGACAAAGTCAGCAAGGATCTGGGATTTGATTGTTGTCCGGGGTTTATACTCAATATCGAAAGTTGAAAGCTCTATGCCCCATTTGGCGACGCGTCCTGTGGCGTCACTGTTGTTGATTATATCTCCCATGGGAGCTTTGCTCACCACGGTAATTGGGTGCTCCTAAAAATAATGTCGTAGCTTATGAGATGCTAGAAAAACACCGTAAGCCAACTTTTGATAGTGCGGATACCGCGGCTTGGACTCTGTCAGGACCTCGCTGACAAAGTAAGTCGGACGCTGCACCAGGTGTTCCTGATTTTCCTCTAGTCTCTCCACCACCATGACGATACTGACGACCTTATTTCTCGCAGCAATGTAAAGTAGCATCGGCTCCTGAGGTTCCGGCGCTGCAAGGATAGGAGCAGATGAGAGTACTTTCTTCAGATCTTGTAGTACAGCTTCAGCTTCGTCAGTCCAGACAAAATCCTTGGTCTTTTTCAGGAGTTTATATAATGGTGCGGCTCTTTCACCAAGTCGGCTTACAAATCGACTGACCGCAGCAATGCAGCCAGTTAATCTTTGTACATCCTTCAGGTGAGTTGGCCTGGAAATATTGAGTATAGCCTTGATTTTGTCTCGGTTCACCTCTATACCTCTTTGAGACACGATGAAACCTAACAATTTTCCGGCTGATATTCCAAAGAAGCATTTCTTCGGGTTAAGCATGATGTTGTATTTTCGTAGATTGGCGAACGTCTCTTCCAAGTCGGAAATCAGCGTTTCCTTCTTTTTGGACATCACCGCAATATCATCCACGTATGCATGTACATTGCGTCCGAGTTCTTCATGGAGGCAACGCTGCATCGTGCGTTGGTACGTAGCTCCTGCGTTCTTCAGCCCAAAGGGCATCATAACAAAACAGAAGGTTCCGAAGGGGGTTATGAATGAAGTTTTGACTTTGTCAGATTCCTTCATCCGGATTTGGTGATAACCGGAATATGCGTCCAGAAAACAGAGGATTTCCGAGCCTGCCGTAGAATCGATGACTTGATCAATTCTAGGCAGAGCGAACGGATCTTTTAGACAAGCCTTGTTCAAGGCAGTATAATCAACACACATCCTTAAATCAGTGGTGTCCTTTTTAGGGACCATTACAGGATTGGCCGACCACTCAATGTGGATGACCTCTTCGATGAATCCGGCTAACTCAAGCCGTGCTAGTTCCTTAGCTATTGCCTTACACTTTTCATCGCCAAAACGTCGTAAGGACTGTTTGACGGGTTTAGCGTTTGGGTTTACATTTAGAGAGTGCTCGGCAAGTTCCCTAGGTACTCCGGTCATGTCAGATGGCTGCCATGCGAAGATATCTAGATTTGCTTGGAGGAACTTGACGAGCGCGCTTTCCTATGTGCTACTTAGGCCTACGCCTATCTGGGTCACCTTGGAGGGGTCATCTTCCTTCAACGACGCTTTTTTCGTCTCTTCCGATGCCTTGGACTCCGGATTTGGCTTTGTCACCTCCTTCTTTGTTGCAGGCATCTCGGACGGATCTATGCTCTTCTTGATCTCCTGGCACTCTTGGGCGTGCAACACGACTTTGGCAAAGGCGGCATTTCCATCCTCGCACTCTCGTGCTTTCTTCAGGTCTCCCCTGATGGTAATCACGCCGTTGGGACCCACAATTTTCATCATATTGTAAATGTAACACGGATGAGCCATAAAAGCCCAGTAAGCCGGACGTCCGAATATAGCGTGGTATGCGCTCTTGAACGGGACCACTTCGAAGGAAAGTGCCTCCGTCTGATAGTTCTTTGGAGTTCCAAAGGTAACATCCAAAGTGATCTCTCCCAGGGAATTAGCTTGTCTTCCTGGGACCACTCCGTGAAAAATCATAGAGCTATGGTTTAGTTGGGTTTCCGAGATCTTCATCCGGCGTAGCGTTTCGACATAGAGAATATTGATGCTTCTACCACCATCCATGAGGGTCTTGGAGAAACCATAACCGTCAATAAGTGGGTTGACGATTAAGGCGTATTTTCGCCTGTGTAGCTTAGGCAGATGATCAGCGCGGTCAAATGTGATTGCCAGTTCCGACCAATCTAGATATTGGGGGACAGCCGGAACTGTTGCATTGAGCTCGTGGAGAACTGCTTTCTTGACCTTTGCTGGTTGAGATCCGAGGAAGGTGACATAAGTGTCTTTCTTGGTGGGAAAAGTTTTCTTCCCTTCCGTCTTGGGATTTGAAGCATCGGCTTCCTCCATGTCGGAATCTTCCTTGGTCTCTTTGTCTTTTTCAGGATTCTTCTTTCCCTTCTTCCGCTTAGCTTTATAGCCCGCGGTATCATCTCTCTTGATGTCGTCGTTAAAACGACATCCAGCGTTGGTGTGGGATGAGCCCCCATTGGCGTCTAAGTGATGCACACATGGGTTATTGGCAATGTCGACCCAAGAGTAGGTTTTGTCTGGTTGTTGTTCTCCTCTACCTTGGACCCTTGAAGTCCCACGGCCACGCCTGCGGCCTCCGCCGCGTCCTCCTCGTCCTCAAGACCTGGAAACAGTAGTGACCACCGCTGTTTCCGCGTTGGGTTTTTCTTTTAAGGTATTTTTGCGCTTCTGAGCCTGTTGCTTTGTCTTTGCTGACTGAGGTACAGCCAGGACATTGAGTAATCCCTCTGCATCATCGTCAGCATCTGCATACTTGCTCGCTGTTTCTATCATCTCTCCCAAATCAGTAACCTTGTCACACTTCAAGCGGTGACGCAGTAAACCAATTGGGAGTCCTACGATGAAAGCTTCAATGGCGGTTTGATCGTTTACTCCTTCACAGGAGTTCTTGGTGTCGATCCATCGTCCGAGGTAATCCCGGCAAGTTTCTCCGGCTTTCTGGGTGCAACGCTATAGGTCTCCGACCGAACAGGGCCTCCGATATGTGCCTTTGAAATTCCGAAAGAACACACTTTGCATGTCATACCAGTTATGGATAGTGTTCTCCGGAAGTTCATTGAGCCATGATCGCGCCGTCTTCCGCAGCATAAGTGGGAGATATTGGGTTGCGACCAGGCTGTTTCCGCCTTTGGCAATGCAGCAAGCTTGGAAAAAATCCTGTAGCCAAGTCTCTGGCCGAGCAATGTCGTCGTAGGCTTGGATATGCCTTGAGATAGCAAATCCTTCCGGGAATCTTGTAGCTCTGATGCGTGGTCCAAAGCACTTTGGGCCCACGTACATGTCATCGTTTTCATAGCGTCGCGTCTCTATGTTGGAATTGATCCTGTGCCTTGCGTCGCTCGGGGATAGAGATCGTCCCGAATGTCGGCTGTGGCTGCGGTGCCTTCGAGCCAGACTTCGGCTTTTGCCGCCACGTCGTCCTCCTTGTCCCCCTTGGGAGCCGCTGTGATGGCTGCTTGGTGGAGAGGGTGGGGCAGCTGAATTGTTTCTGGCTGATCGCCGGCCTCCGTCCAGAGCGTCATTATTCCGGTTCCGGGGAGGATCTTGACTACGATGAGCCCCCTACCGGCTCGTACCAGCATGGTTTCCGTCGTTCCTTCGCCCGTCGTTCGCACCATGGTGAGGCTCAGCCGGACGGCTTGCATGTCTAGGAGGTGGCATTTTTTGGCGATCCTCCTCCCGACGTTTCTCTTTATCTTCTCCCCTTCGATCGTTATACTCTCGTCGGGGAGGGTTCCTCGGATCCAATGCAGCAACAACATCTTTCTCGGCCTCTGGAGCCACATTGGTCCAGTTACGCGCAGTTCTGTGTTGCTGTCCTGACGATCCGGTTCTTGAATAATTGTCTTCCCGTCGTTCGGGGTTATGGTACTGCGCCCGAACGTAATGGGATCTTACGTCAGCCCATGCCGGATCTGTGCGACATTGGTCAGAATCCGAGACCAGTTTTTGACTTCGGACAGGGCGACCTTTTGCTGATCCAGTCCCTTGTTGAGTAGTTTTATACCTAAACGTATCTCCTCCGGTCCTAGATTCGCCGATAGTATTTCTCGGGCTGCCACGGTATTCTGTACTAGGGTTGGGTATCTCCATTGCTATCTTTCCGCGGCTTCCCCATCTCATCTCCAAAAAGGACGGCACGGACACGTGGGAATTGGTTGTCATCTGTGTGACGCTTCCATGTCTTCTGATGCAACCGAGACATGTAGTCCTTAGTTGACATGCGTTTCTTCTCCACCTCGATGTTTTTGGCTTCATCAAGGAGTTGTTGACGACGTGCTTTTAGGGCTTGCGCCCTTTCGTCCAGCTCATCTACAGTAAGTTCTGCGGCTGTAGGGATAGGTATGGTTAATGCAGCATCGATGAGTTTACGTGCACCTTCGGTGATCACGTGTCCATCCACCGATGCTTCTTTTTTCGGCTCTTCTGGGATAAGCGCCCCATCCGAGTCTTCCTCGTATTCCTTGGCGATCACCTCCTCTATGAGAGGGTCTTTTGCCGTGGTCTTGTTCTTCTTGTTCCTCTTCTTTGCCTTCTTGGCAGTGCCGGTAGCAAAGACGGCTTTGGGTCCGTTTCCCGAAGTCAAGCTCTGATCGGTACTTTTGGACATCTGGACTTCGGGATTTCCTCCGACGTCCATGTCATCCTGCGCTTTGGGAGAGTTTTCCCCGGATCCTTCATCCATGGCTTCTCCTTCTTCTGCAGCTTTGGAGTTATACTCCTCTTCATATTCTGTGGAGAACTTTCGGAAATCCGCTGACGTCATTGATTCATCCGAGGATGCGGGTACGTCGGCGTTTGTTCCGATCGCCTCCAGCACAGAGTCGGTGTTTTCTCCAACATCGACGGAGCCGGATCCAGATCCCACGTATCCGACGAAGTGCGTTGCGTGCTTCCTGAGGTACCTGCGGCCCTCGCGATCAGCCATGTCGAAACTTTTGATGGTCTCGAGGATTGCATCCATGCTTTCGCCTTGCAGTATCATACGTCTTAGTGTGTACCTCAGAAAAGGCCTATCTGTCCCGGCATCATCAGAGCCGGAATCAGTGTCGTTGATATGCTCCTCCTGAATTTCGACTTCCACGGGTGGGTCGATCTGGGATTTGGCTTCTCTAGAGAGATCCACTCCAGATCCGACTTGGACCGCTATGTCTTCTTCAGGCTTGGATTTCTCCACTATCTCCGCAATTGGTGCGGGCTGGGTGGGATTAGGGTTTTCTGAGATCCGGATCTCTGCCGCCTCCACGGACAAAGGGGACCCAGAAAATTCTTCTGCCTCTATCATCACCGTTGGGGTGGGTTGGGCAGGTTCAGCGAAACCGATGTAGACATCGATCTCGCCAAAAGACATGATTGTGTACGCAGTCACAGCCTCCCTTGCCGGAATCCACGTATCGTCGAGAAGGATGAGAGGACGTCGCTGGCGTAGAGGATGCGACCGACGGCGATAGTCTCGCCGATGCCGATTCTTGCAGATTCCGCTCAGAACGCAGATCCGAAGCTCACTTGCCCCACGGTGGGCGCCAACTGTCGTCGGATTGAGGACAAGTACGCCATGAGGGGGTCCTCGAGGCGTGCGGAAGAGAGGGGTGTGAGACGTACGGTGTTCCGGGACGGTGAGCACACAAGTTTACCCAGGTTCGAATCCGCCGGCTTTGGACGGATCCTACTCCTGCTAGCAATCCAGTAATACGGCAGAGCCGGAATATGGGTTACAATGGTATCTCCTGTGTGAGTTGAGGTCTAAAGTATTGGGTGTACCCTAAAGGCTCTCCCTAGGACGGCTTATATAGATATCCGGCCTAGGGTTTACAGGAGAGATCAATCCGGCTATGACTAAGAGTTGGTTACAGAGTACATCTTGAACTACAAGTAACATTATGGGCCTAAGTCGGTAAGTCTTCTGGGCCTTCCCGTAGCCGGATTGGACTCCGTCTTTCTCCCTGACTGGGCCGCCTGTGAAGCAAAGCTCTAACCCGAAGTGGGCCACCCTGGTCAGTGAGGAACTGTGAGGACACCCGGAAAGTATATCCCCAACAGTCTTCCTTTGCAGCAAAGCTGCGCACGACAGCGCACCTTTGGAGCACCGAAGAGTGGCCTGGATAGCAGCTGTGGTCATCGTTGCCAGCAAGGCAGGGCAGGCCGACCTCGGTAGCAGTGGCGATCGCCGTTGGTAGCAGGGCAGGCCGACCTCCAGTGAAAACTAGAATTTTCTTTTCTATATCGGGCCATTTGAATCACATGTCTAGCATTTCTTCCGCAAACCGGGAAAGGAGTGCATATGTGCTCGCGAGCAAAAACAGCTTCCATCGACATAACATTGTTTTCAATTATTTTCTCACATGATATGGCCAAAAAGGACCATTATTATACTGTGAATATTATACTAACATGGAAAATATTTATTATTTCCCATACAAATATATTTGTGACAAGGGTGTTCATGTCAATACACGCTGAATTAAGTTGACAAGTTTCTTCTTCTTATATGCTTATATTCAAAATATTTCAAAATAAATTCCTTACCTGTGAAAATTTTCTTTATCCGATATCCATGTGTATTACTCCTTCCATTTTGAAATAGATGCAGAGATTTGTCTAAATTTATATGTATCTAAGCGTGTTTCAGTTATAGGTACATGTGAATTTAGACAAATCTCTGATATCTATTTCGAGAAAAGTATTTTTTCATATCTTATCTTATTATCACTCTTTAATCCTAATATTCTATTCTTTATTCCTAGTTAGCTATTACACTAATGATTTAGCAAGCTTTTCCTAGGAATTTTTTTTATGTTTTGCTCACTAGCTACTGCTCTCTATGGTAAACCAATTACAGACCATGTACTCTCGCCGATCTGTAGATGCGGGATGCGGCGAGATTCGTGTCCGATGGTCGGCGATCGGCGCTCTCGCGGGTGATAGTCGTGTCGACTGTCATAGGTGTGTTTGATGTCTTGCAGTTGGGCGCGTGGATGACGATGTTCCTCTTCTTCAACTGCGTTTGATGAAGTTGACGACGTCGGGATCTGGTGACCACGGGGAAGATCGCCGGTCGACGTGCCACAAAGTTTCGGTCTCGTCGCTTGTGACGGTCCGGTTCATCGGCTCGAAAAGCATCGTTGTATGCGAAGGTGCTCTTCCATATCTTGGTATGATGGATGTTCGCCTCTTTTTCCGGCGCTGCCATGGTGGCGGCGGAGGACTATAGTGGATGACGTTCAGGCGAGGCACAAGTTTCTCCGTGGGTGGACTTGTAATTTTTATACTTGCGAGATACTTTGTGCAAAGTTACGTGACACGCAAATTTTTCTCTTTTGGTGACTATATATGCAATCTTTGTAATCGGATTGTCTAATAAAATATACGGTTGCATAAAAAAACAGCGTTTGATGATGGAGAAACATGTTTATAAACCTATATGAAGCGACGGTCCACATTACAACCAAAAGTGAGGTCGTTTCCCAGTTTCCCAGTGGTAAAAATAGGCTCAAGCAAACTCTAAGATCCTTGGTTTGAATCTCACAACGTGCATTTTTTCTTAAACTTCTCCACTAACAGGTGGCTCCTGCATGGTTAGATAGCACTAGGTGAAAGGACGAGCTTCGCCTCGCCGCCTGCATTTCATTCTAGCAGGATCGGCGTGGTGAATTTGCACATATTTCTGCCATGTTTCTCTCTAATGTGAAAGCGTTTATTGTGTTCCAATATACCCGGTTGGTTGAGTTTAGAAACATAAATATACACGTCTGGTAAGCCAAATAAGAGGACCTTAAATATAAACCAGAATGATGGCAATTAAACATAGAACATAAACATAATGAAGTAGCCCAAGTGACAATGACTAAAGATGGCAGTTATAAACCAGAAGGATCATGGCTTTCGACCAACATATACAACATACTCCCTTTGTCCAAAAATAAGTGACTTGATTTTGTCTAGATTTGCATGTATCTAACTTATTTGTATAGATACATATGAATGTAGACATATGCAAGTTACTTATTTCTAAACGGAGGGAGTACATGTTTTGATGTACTCCCATCATACTAAATGATCACTTTCACGAACCAGGTCCACACGCACAGGCACACAGCTGGCAGTGTGTTCCACGGATGCTCTCATATCGCTCACATTCTCTCGCGCTTAAGACTTTAGATAATTAAGGCCATACGTACCAGGGGCGTTATTGCAAAAAATAAGTCGCCACGTGTTCGCTTCTGGGTCATTTGGACTAGTTGTGTCACATCAAGACAAGTTGTGGGACTGTGGTATCCCATTTTATAAGAAGTGGAATTTGCACATCACATGCAAGTTGTGGGACTAGAGATGTATATAGCTCTAAAACGGTCCCAAAAAGTGTTGGATCGGTATAAATAATCCGTCCTTTATTATTTTACTAGCAAAAAATCCGTGCGTTGCAACGGGACCACGAAAAGGTGGTGCAGCGAAAATTTTACTTGTTTTAAATTTTAGAGAAAAAAGTTGTACTAAATAATTGCTGTGAATATATTTGTACAATACAACTATGTTAGGTCGCATCCTCTTTTTACAGCGTTGCAATTTATTGAATATTTTTTATAACCCTAAAATTATTTTTGCAAACCATATTTTAATTTTTTCTAAATTGTTCCTTTGGTTTAATATAAATGTCTTCCATCCTTTTTTAGCATTGTTTTAAAAAGAAAATAAACAACTCTGTTTGGGTCTCCCTCTGTTTGGGTCTCCCAAACTTGTTTTAGAAGGACACTGGCCGTACACGCCAAAAAAAACTGGCCACACATGCACACTTGACAAACACGACCTCGACCCTGCGGTGTACAACACCACAACGCGCAACACGACCGCGACCCCGCACGCGTCACGCGCTGCACGCACACATGCGAGGCCCACGTAGCCGCTCTGTTGCCACCTACCCCGCACCCGTCCTCTCGACCCCGAGCGCAGCGTGTCCGTGCCCCGCTCACCTGGCCGCTTCTCTGCCGTCCTGCAGCGCCGCCAGCCTCTCTGCTCCCCCTCGCCTGCAAGCTCGCCGGGCGCTGTCGCAATCTCCTCCGGCCAACTGGCGCCGCCGCGGGTGCCCTCCTCCCCCAACCGGCAGCACAACATGCTCGCCAAGCTCCGCACACGGCCGCCTCCCGGTGCTCCCCCGAGCCCGGCGCTCTCCCGCAGCCGCCAGCGCCGCCAACCTCCCTCCCTCGCCTGCAAGCTCGTCGGGCACCGCCGCCCTCGGTCCTCTCCTCCGGCCACCCGGCGCCCTGCCCTGCCTCGTTCTTCCTTCCTGGCCGCTGGGCACCGTTGCCTTCCTCGCCTTCCCCTTTTTCATGCGTTTTCCCTTGTTCAGCCATCACACGGCACCGAGATTTAATTCTTTCAAGTTATTAGCTCACTGATACTCAAGGAGCTCACTGATATATACATTTTCTCCGAGCAAACACATATCCGTCGTCGGCCAAAGGGATCCGAAAATGTGTGGGAGACCGAGCTCGTAGTCTGCGTATCTACTTTTCACGCCGCGAACAGCCTGAAAATGTGCGTGAGAACGACCACGGCGGCTCAATTATAACAACACGCTGATGGTTGGTAAGGTTTTCTTTTGACTTAGTTCACCGAAGCAATAGTGTGATCATGGATAAATGTTTGTAAAAATTCGTGTGCTAGCTGTGACAGGCTCGATTTTGTTTCCGAGCTCGTCCCAGCTATTACTGCTTCTCGCTGCTAGCTTTGCTACAGTCTCGTTTTTTTCCTCCATGCTATTGCTGCTTGTCGCTGCTAAGCTCTGCTCTGCTAACAGCTCAGCATTGTCGTCATCGCATGACCATCGAAAGCGGGACCCGGAAGAGGCTCAGAAAAAATAACTGAACAAGCAAATTGGCTCCTCCTCAAGCTTCAACTGGAGCAGCCTCCATTGACCAGGTGAGGTCGTCGAATCGTTGAAGTTGTCGTCGGAAACCGCCACCTGCGTCCATGAAATTTCGCTGGCAGCCGCCGAGCCCAAGCTCCAGCTGCGGCAGAAAGTGTCTTGCTCGCTTCGTGACCCGGACGAACGCGTTGTGCACGTGGACACGGCCAGACCCACGATGCAGGCAGCAACAATGGATTCCAGAATTACAGTGCGGCCGGTCAGTCTACATTGAGGATGTTGACGAGGCTCATGAACTTCGATATGTCTTCCAGATCAATCTCCTTTGTGTCCTTGGCCTCCTGGCCTAGCAGAGGGGAGTACCTGGAGTCCGGCGCGGCCACATGTCGCCGGCAACCCATCCGTCAACACTATGTGGCCGTCGTCGCCAAGTGCAGGTCCCTGCATCCCATCTGGCCGCCATCCCGTCCACCGCATGTCGCCGGCAACAACACCACATCTGGCTGTCGTCCCCATATCTTGGTCCCTACATCACATCTGGCCGCCGTCCCAACGTCCTGCTCTTGCACTGCATCTGGCTGTTGTCCCGTGTCCAATTTCTACACAGCTCACAAACCGCTCCAGCCTAAACTGGCGGTGTGGCTCCTTACCCATATTGTTCCCCAAATTATTTCCCAAGAAAAATTGGAAGCCACGTTGGCCATGGCTATGGATTTGTGGCTCACCACCCCGCAATCTACACAACATCAGCTTCAACGAACGACGTTTTGCGGCTGGGCTCCCTGTCGGCTGGCGGAAAGCCCGTCGAGACTTTAGCAGGCGAAACGCCTTGGGCGCGACCAGAATTCAGGCGGAGGCAATTCCGGCGAGAGGGCGACTGGCAATTCCGGCGAGTGGGTGACTGGAGCTGCTCTAGTTGGATCTATCGATTCGAGACCAGTGTTTCCGACTGAAATCTTGAATTTGTTAAAAGAAATTGTAGGTTTTCTGCCGTAATCACGCGCGGAGGAGAGGGCGTATATATGGGTGGAAATTCGTGCGCGAGGAGGTAAGCAATTAAAAGAAACCTTTGCCGATTCGATTTGGGAGGAATCCAGTCTGGTAATTAGGCTACGGGATCGAGTCGCCTGCTCAGAAAAACAAGAAAAAAACCAAGCGAAAAAAAGAAAAAAACCGAGCGGTATATTGAATTATGAGTGGCATGGTGGGTAAATATCACTAATCGGTAAGGGTAAAAATGTCTAAAAATGTGTTGGACCGGGAGAAACAATCCGTCATTTATTATTAGGTAATAGATACACGACGGTCCGCGGTGTATATACGATTTTGGTCTGCAGGGCCAGTGAACCAGGTCACATCGTGACAACCCGATGCGTTAAACAAATATATAGCAAGATGATGGAGTATGTTGGTCGGCACCGCCTCGTTCGTCCGGCCGACTTATTTTTTTACTTGCGAGTGGTACCGATGGAAATACTTGGTTTAGTGGGAGGGCAAAACGGTCCCAAAAAGTGTTGGACCGGAGAAATAATCCGTCCTTTATTATTAGGTATAGATTCAGGTGAGGAACCTCTCCCCCCCCCCTTTCTTTTGAAAATTCGAAAAAAAAAATCGCTTGTCATCTTCCGTGTTTCTTCACATACACTTTTGTTCATTGACATTACACAAGAACTTGCTCAAAACTCTTTTAGCTAATACTACTAGCAAGCTTTACAAGACCCCAGCCATGATGCGGTAAGCTGCATAAGGAACCACTAAACGAACCATGAAACATGGTCCAAAAAGTTAATAACAGACATCACAAGAAGTCATCACAGCAATGTTCTTACTCAAACTCGGGTTTAAAAGTCTGGCAAACCTCAAATACAAAATCTCTTGCCCACACCATGGGTCCTACCAGAGTCTGGTTAGAAGACATATCATTTAACATCCATTAGCTCTGACAGGAAACGAGAGACCCCTCTCTTGGCAACAGCTTGAGATAGTCTGTTTCTAAGGGTATTCTTTCTTTAGAATCTGAAACCAAGCACTATCTTCAAAAGCCACTTATGGAAAAAGTCTTAACTACAAACAGAAAGTATGGAATTCAAACATTTGACGGCGCCCCACTCACATATAGGGTTAACTGAAAAGAGGCTGAAAACCATACATTTAAGCTGGTAGTAACTTCAGTAGAACGGATGCACTTTTACAAGAGTGGCAAAAAACAAAAATTGACGTCAATGAGCACATTGTGCAAATTTTATCAACATAATCTTGGTCCCATTTGCCAGCCAACACTCAAGGTCCAAACACTACATCACTGAGTGCATATATTATGAAATGCGCAAAAGGGGCCTCAGATGATGCACGCAGAACAGAGACAGAATTCTTTTGCAAAATGTGAATTTGAGAAGGCAAATCGGGCTGGTGCCAGGAGAAGAAAAACGGGAAGCCAATTTCTTTAAATATATAGCAAAATTTGGTATACATCGAATTTACACATTTAGGATTTATAAAAGCGATAAGAAAAAGGAGGTCGGTGGTGCTTGCTTGGCAAATGTGGTCTAAGAAAGATCAGAAATCCCAAGCTCAACCACGGAGTCAAGATATCCGTTTCAGTATGTACATTTAGGACTCAACTACCGGAGATAGGAGTCCTCTCTTCGTCTATGTCAATCACCAGCAGATGGTCTTTCTTCGAGCCATTTGGTCCCTCTTTATATAGTGTAGGCAAATAAGCATGGTATGCTGGTAGGTAGCGTGATACAAAATCCATAACCTGCAAGAATTGCCAGATTTCACCATGGTCAACAGCATTGGAAAGAACAGTCAACTTAAGGCATCTCAAGTTAATCAATGGATAAGTGAACACATGATTCAGGGATGAGCTTCAACAAATTGTGTAAATCAATCTGACTTAATACCTTATCGAAAAAATCTGATTCAATAACAGTTAACTTATTGCCCCACTATGGTGCAAAGTACGTTTTCATTTGAATCCTTGTATTATTTTGCTCAACTATCCTTTTTATTCAGAAGATGGACTTTTCAGTCCTGTTTTTTTTTTCCGGGTGACTGTCCTGATTCAGGGACGCACTTTCCAGTTTGGTCACAATTCACAGCTGAGAACTCAGAAAGAGCTGTTCCTATTTGGTGACAAGGTTTGTTAGGGCAATGTAGGATCATACAACTGAAGCACTCTGCTTTCCTTGAAAATCAGTAGGGCGCTAACAAATTAGCCAACTGGAAAGGAAGATCGCCATAATGAACCAATAAGCTATATGAGAAACACACCTCCTCGTCAGACATTCCTGCTTTACCATCAGCCCTCATAGCTACCTCTGCCTGCAGATAAATAACAGCGTCAGAAAATTCCAATTCATGGTTTCTTGTTCAAACTGTGAAGCCAGTGGTCGGATAAATCTAATAATAACCTGCAGTCTCCACTGAAATACACAGTTAGGTTCCTTAATTTTTATGACAATCCATGATTCGATGAACCTGTCCCATGCGTCATAGTATGCATCTAGGCTCTTATTAACCACCTCAAGCTGAAGAAGAAAAAAGTCCAAATCATATTAAAGTAAATAAAATCAAATAATGCAATGTAATAATCCAATAAACTCACCTGAGGATCCACTGCTGTTACAACTTCATTTGGAAGAGGCTTAAATCCAAGCATCCATCCTTCAAAGAGAACAACCTATGACAGGAAAGTAAGCATACAAAAAGTTCAGAACCATATATATCTTAACTCAAAATGTTTTTCGGCTTAACATGAGATTACCTCTATGGGACCTTCAACCTCTGGCCATGTTGAAGGATCAGCCCGGTCACCTCTTCCACCGAAAGCAGACTACATGGACATGGTGTGTCATGCAGCTACTCAAATATAAACATCAGGTACAGGAAGATACATGCAACCTCTTTACCTTGTCATACCGTGGAACCTTCATCTTCATACCTAAATGTTGCAGGACACAATTGCAATTTCAGTAACAATATATTTTCCATTGATGAATCTGTGATGTGTTTCGTCAAAAGAAAAACTAGTATGCAGCCCCCTTAATAAATATATAAAAAAAACTATGGAATGATAGACCAATGCGTAAATGACCACGGAATAGAAACACAAAGGATATGAATAAGATATAAATAGTTATTTGTGGCCGGTACCTTCCTTTGTCAGTTTGATCAGTGACTCAAGTGTTTCAACTGAGAATTGGAGATCGTGGCTTCCGGCATTTCCACGAAACTGTAAAGTTTTAGTAAGGTACTCTCAGTTCATGTTGAACAACACTTCAACTCAAAGTCCAAAACACAGTGTAATAGATTGGGCTACTAAGGTATTCTTGTACCTCTAAAAGGGAATTCCCAGGATTTGTTTCCCTCAATTTACCCTGCAAATAAAATGTATCTGTCGATCATTTCACTGAAATTCAGTAAATGAACGTTTCTCAATACATAAGTTAATTGCTCTGTATTTGAATATTCATGCCTGTTCTGCTGCAGTCAAATAGAAGTCATCTATAGACAATGTGGCAGAATTCCTGAGGCACGCAATAATTCCGTTGTCAAATTCCATTCATAAAGGAAAAGAACACAAGATAATCAACATGACGAGAAGGACTCACCTACCAGAAACTCGAAATAGATAATCAAGCGCGAAAACAAGAGTTGTCTTCCCGCTGCCTTGGGGAGCGCTGACCCCAATCTACGATACAGAAATACGATCCATTTACGCAACATGAATGAAATGAAGTACCTAAAGCTGTTCATTCTTGTAACTTGATAATATTCAGGTCTCATGTTGATAAAGTTATCTCAATTTGTGGTAATCTTGTTTTATCCACCACACACAAGACTCCTTTTTCATTGTCATGGTGGACACTGGACAGCATATGCTTTTGATGTTCTTTGTTTTGCTAAAGGTAAATGCAGAAGCACCCGGCATAATGCACGAGAATATGTGCTCCTGTCCCATCTGGACTGAACATGGCATGAGAGGTTTGGATGCTCTCGGCACTGAGGACAAAGTTATTATGAACTAATTTCACTTAGATGAAATTTAAAAGAACCAGCATTGATCAAATGCATACCACTAGTGGCGGGATCTCGTCCCCCTCGTTGCACTTGGACCTGTGCTCGGCGACCTGGTCCTCGCACCAGAGGAAGACGGGTATGTAGAAGTGGTAAATCCTCGACTTCTCGGCGTCCGATAGCCGAAGCTCGTCGAGGCGGAACAGCCGGCTCACCTGCGACCCGCACCACAGCCACCGGTCGATGGACTCGGCGATCTTCTCTCGGGTGTAGCCGATCCTGTCCACCAGCGGGCCGTTGCAGATGAACTCGTACAGGTCCTGCACGGCCGAGATGAGCGCCGGGGACGAGGCGGGGGCGGAGCGCGCCGGAGCCAGCGACCGCCCGGCGCGCGACGGCACGGCCGCCGGGCTGTGATCCGGGCATGCGAGGAAAGCTGAAGTCAAGAAAACAAGAAATTGATTGCGTCAGCGGAAATGGCAGGAGATATCTTAGTCATCGATGATAGTCCATTTGGTAGGAAATAAGCATTTGACGAGCAACCGTCTTCCGTTGTGAAGAAAGATTACCATCCATGCAGTTCCAAGAACCTGAATGATCGAGCTTGCAAATGACGAACAAAATCGATCCGTAAAAGACCAACTCTGTATTGAGCAGAGAGAGAAAAGGCACAAAATAACCGCCTCCACCGCCGTTCTTATCCTCTTCCCGGATGCTGCGCTTGCGCACGCACGGGACAAGACGGAGCAAGAAACGATAAAAAAAAAAACTGTGGGAAGTGGCAACACGGCACTAAAGAAACTAAAGCGAGCAAACAGAGACGACGGATTCCACACGACGCACTGCTGTGCAAATCGTCTCTCGTGTGAAGAAAAATAATATTTTGGGCGGGAGAGCGCCGAACCTTTTCTTGATGGAGTGCCGGCGGTCACGGTGAGTGAGCAAGATGCAGCTGCCTTGGGATGGTAAGATTTGGCGACGAGGATAGGCGGCGCAGATGTGGAGACCGCCGCCGACGCGGAGAGAGACGGCGGGGCGGCGTGGAGCGGCGTCATCTTCGCTGGTCCCGAGCAGAGGACACGAGGCTGGACTGACGTGCGGGGAGAGTGGAAGATTTTGGGGTGGAGGAGCGGAGGGGATTTTTCAGGATTGGGCGCGGAGTGCAGCCGGCCTCTCGATGCACTGCGTGCAGGGCGGCACGCGGGCGGTCGCTTTCCAAACCCAAGTGAAACCCAAAAATATTTCACACTGCTTCCGACTTCTCAAAATTCTGTAAAGAATTACGGACTCAAATTCGGTACTGTTCACGAATTATGTATAAGAAAAGGGTACTAATGAGCGTCCTCCGGAGGATTAAATCCTTCCAAATCTCCAGGTGGAGAGTACGACACGTGTCCATGGAACCGCGTGGACCCATTCTAGATTGATCGCAGCCCATTGTATGTTGCGTGGTCAAACGTGAAAACCGAAAAATAAAATCGGACGCAACCCTCAAACAACCTGAACCTACCACCCTCGTCGGTCTGTTCCACCGGTAGACCTCGCTGGATCGACACCGGTAGCACCGCTGCCGGCTGTTCCTAGCAGATTCGTCGACACTGGAAGCACCGCCTACGGCCGTAGCAGAGTCGTCAACTGCTCATAGCATCACCCCAGGCCTATGGTAGCAGATTCGTTGACTGCTCGTAGCATCACCGCCGGTCGGACGTAGCATCGTCACCGATGCCCCATGTAGCAACGACCGCCGCCGTACGTAGCAATATGGGCCGCTGCTTGTAGCAAGTGGCGACGCTTAATGTAGCAAGCGCCACCGCCGCAAGTAGCAACGACCGCCGCCGCACTTGTAGCAATATGGGTGGCCGCTTGTAGCATTCACCGACGCCGAATGTAGCAAGCGTCGTCGCCGCATGTAGCAACAATCGCCACCGCCGATAGCAATATGGGTCGCCGCCTGTAGCAATTGTCGACAACGAATGTAGCAACCGCTGACCCCGCATGTAGCAAACACGGCCACCGCATTTAGCAACGACCACCATGGCTTGTAGAAATGTGGGTACCCGCTTGTAGCCACCGCGCCGCAAGTAGCAAGCGTTGATGCCGCTCGCAGCACCGGATGTTGTTCCTCAGCTCCAGAGGGGCGCTAGTAGCATGGACACCCTGAACAGGAAGCACAACATGCCAGCATGTTGCTCCCGTCGCCTGACGGAGTGGAATAAGGCGAGGAAGTTGGCCATCGGGGGTTCGAGCTCGAGGTCTAGAAGCAGCGCCGACTCTAGCAAGTAGCATTGCCGTGGCTGGCAGCACCGCCGGCAAGTGGATGCAGCATATACTGACTCCCGGGTACCACCACCACGGCCCAGTCCTTGCAGCTTGCGGCATCATCGACCGTCGCTAGAAGCACCACCAACCACCGGTAGTAACATCCCCACCCTTCGTTCGTAGCATCTTGGCTTTGGCGGGTAGCACCACCGCCCACGTCTGGTAGCACCACCGCCCATGATTTGTAGCATTGTTGTCCACCGTCAGTAGCACCCTGGACCACCGCTTGTAGCATACCGACTCCATTAGGTTGTTTGGGTAGTTGGAGCGGGAAGCGTGTGTGGATGTGGCGACCGTCGCTTGCAGCATCTGTCGGCCTCCGATGAGCTTTTTTTGGAGGGAGAGGGGGATTGGGCATAGCGACAAAAGAGGCGAGGGAGGAGGCGGCGATGGGAGGGAGGAGGCAACAGCAGAAGGAGGTTGGGATGGTGGCCATGGATTTTATTTTCCAGCCGTATGCGCAGGTGAGAGAGAGAGAGAGAGAGAGAGAGAGAGAGAGAGAGAGAGAGAGAGAGAGAGGGAGAGGGAGAGAGAGGGAGGAGGAGGAATCAATGGAGGAGAAGGATTCGGAGGGGATAAGACTGAGGGAGGTGGGCCCTCACCCGGTGGCTTTCTCCACGCGGATGTACATGTGGCACGCGATGGAGCCGGAGGGAGCGAGCGTGTAATCCTCCGGCTGATAGGAAGCATTTTCCATAAGAAAAAACACACTCCCTCCTCACCAAGGGCGTGTTTGGATCCCGTGTGAGCATAGGTAGACCTAGCATCCTTACAGCTCGGGAAGCCGCCCAGTCTTGCCAATTGCGAAAAGCTTACAATAGTGATTTTGTCCAGAATTTGGCAACTTAAAGTCATTTTCCCAGGCTTCTAGAAGTTTCTGGGTCCGCCACTGCATGCGAGTTTTTACCACGCATGCAACTTGCACGCACGGATCAGGCTCTGCACCAAATCTCCCAGTTATTTGGTAGCCCGCATTGACACTATTAGAACTTGGGCAGAAATGAGGCCATGTCGTTTGGTGAGATGTATTAGGCCTGGGAGAAAGGATTGTGCGTGTTTGGTTTCAGCATTCTCGTGTTCTCTGGTAACCTCTTCCCTAGATGGTGAGCTTACCAGACATCACAAGTAAGGCTAAACCACAACAAGCACACACCAATATGCACAGAACGAGTAAAATATATATCATCACAACATATTTAATGACGCTGCAATATATAGCAGCGGGACATAAACATTGTAGCAAGGCAACCGCATGGCATGAAGAGAAAGTTCATAGCAAAACGAAGACCAGCAAAGTTCATAGGACATAAGCTTCTACTGGTCGATCATGGAAAGGGCTAGATCATGCTCCGGGTGTTGGGAATATGCCCTAGAGGCAATCATGGTTGATGATATTTCCCAAAGTATCCATAAAGTAAAGTTGTTCTTATATGAACATCAGATATATATCACTGAATGCGTGATTCAGTTGTGGAACTATGTATTCATGATTGTTCATATTAGATTGTCCTTGGTCGTTGAGGTTGTACTGGACACACAACTTAGACCAATGTGCAAGTCGGCTGATGACACGGTTCCACTTGTCATGGGCATGGTGATGCTATTCCGACTTACATTGATTCAGCTAAAAAGTTTAGCGAGTCGGACTGACCCACAGTTGAGATGCAACGAGTATGTTGTCATTTGCAGTCTCAAGCAATGGAATCCTTTGACCTGAGGTGATTGCATGATCCGAGTTGTGGATCGCCAACTTAGGTTCTATCAAACGCTATTCCGTAAATGGGCAGTTATAAAGGTACAGTTCGGGTTGGTCGTGAAGCAAGCTGCGTGACGTGGATTACCAAGATGGGATTTGCCCCTCCGTAATGGAGAGATATTCTCTGGGCCCTCTCATGTGATATGATTCGGAAGCATGGCCATGCGCTACTCAGTTAAGTGTTAACTGAGGAGTCGGACTAAGAGTTAGTCCAGTGAATCACATATCATGGTACGAGAAGAGAGTTAAGCTATTTAAGGGATGACAACTACTCGCCTATAGCTTAACAGATATATCATGAGGCAAAGGGACTTGGACGAAAGTCACATTGAAGGTTCGTCTTCTGACTTTATGACACTTGGGAGTTGGCACGTCTTGCTAGAGACCGCTACCATCTATCGACTTGAGACCGAGTGTTCATGGGAGTGAGTTGGACTCAAAGCCATGACGGGATACTTGGAGGAGTAGCTCATGTCGTGTCCAGGTGCACGTGAACCTACAGGGTCACACACTTAAGGGTAAGGAGCCCATGTGGATTAGATCCATATGGAGATTGGAGTACAGCCTAGATGGGCCTCAAGCGTTGAGCCCAACTAGGAGTGTATATAAGTGGAGTGACAAGGGATAGTCTCTGACCTAGCCGTCACTTTCTACACTTCCATTTCGGGCTAGACAGGATCTAGCAATCCTCTGTCCGAAGCTCCTTCCTGTATGTGTGGATACCGGTAGAGGCGTTGCACGTGCGGCGCTGGAGACAGGGAAGCTCGTGGGGATCTGGCAAAGGAGTTCATGGGATCCGGTGTAGCTGTCCGTGGGATTCGGAGGGCTGTCCGTGGGATCGTTCGGCACTGCTTCGACGTGCAACATCAACTTCTGCATCTGCGCGTCTAGCGGTAATCTCGTGGCCTATTACCTGAGCTAGATCTTGGGAATACCGCGTTAGGGAAAAAGTTTTGTTTATCTCTGCGTGGCCCAGCAGTGGTATCAGAGCGAAAGCTTCTGGTTTTAGGCTCGAGATCTGTGCGTATGTGATATGCACGAGGTGGTGGATAGGATCCACTTAGGGTTTCGGTGGTCGATCTATGAGATAGATCGGTTTTGTGCAAGATTGATTGGATCAATCGCACTCGGGGGTGCATGGAAGATCAGGTGTGGATGATCAATGAGATTGGTCAGATCTGCACAGGGATCAGATTTGGGTAAAAGTGTTTTATCCAATGAAGGAATCCATGGTTCGGAATGCAGATTAGATCTGTGATTTCAGAAAAATCATCGGGCGCTGCCCGCACCCGCGAGGGGCTCTGCCCTTTGATCCCCGCCCGCTATCCGGGTAGCGGGACCGCCGGCTTCGCCCTGTCGTAGCGCATTAGATGTCGTTGCGAGGTTCACAACACCGATAGATATCGTATCTATGCATAACTTGTTTTTGCAGGAAGTTGTGAATGGTATGGCTTATATGCATGTGATGTGTGTAATCCATACGTGATCTGTGTATCACAGGTTTGTTAGCCGGCTGGAGCCAAAGTGCTGTCACTGTTATTGTATAACGACCTGCGTGTCGGCATGAGATGCCATTGATGGCTCGGTGTTGATGTGGAGCTCGTTGGGGAACCCCAAGAGGAAGGTATGATGAGCACAACAGCAAGTTTCCCTCAGTTATGAAACTAAGGTTTAATCGAACCAGTAGGAGCAAGGAAACACCCCAAAGGTGTAGCTAGCTGAATGTTGGCAGGGCACACTATCGGTGCCAATAGCAACATGGAGACCTGCACAACACAACCACATAACTCTGTCCCCAACTTGCGATGAGGTTGTCAATCTCACCGGTTTTGCTGAAAACAAAGGATTAAACGTATCGAATGGAAGGAAGTAATAGTTTGCAGAAAGTAAACACAAAGCAGTAAACAGTTTGTAGATTGTATGTAAAAGAAAGGACCGGGATCTATAATTCACTAGAGGTGGCTCTCCTTAAGATAGATAACATGGTGGGTGAAAATTTACAGCGGGGCAATTGACAAACATCGAGAAAGCAATACATGCATATACTAATCATCTTGACTCCTTTGGAACTTGATTGGGCATTACAACATTATACATAGACCGCCATCCAACTACATCTATGACTAATAATCCACCTTCAGGTTATCATCCGAACCCCCTCCAGTATTAAGTTGCAAGCAACAAATTATTGCTTTACGAATTGCGTGTAAAGTAAACAATATGATTGTTCTATGAACAAAGGATTGTTGTTTTCTCCCTAGTAGCAACAACACATCTAGTACCTTAGAGATTTCTGTCACTTCCCCAGATTACCAGAGGCACGAACCCACTATCGAGCATAAATACTAACTCTTGGAGTTGCTAGCATCTATTTGGCCAAGATAGCTACTAACAACGGAAAGCATGCAAGATCACAAATAACAAAGAGATGATAGAAGCAATAATCAATCTGAAATAGAATCTCAATATCCATCGGATTCCCGCAAACACAACATGCAGAATTACAAATAGATGATCTTGATCATGAATGGAGCTCACAAGATCTAGACATGAAAGCACAAAGGAGGAGAACCAGCCATCTAGCTACTACATGGACCCGTAGTCCAAAGATGAACTACTCACGCATCACACCGGAGGCTTGCATGGTGATGAAGAAGGCCTCCAGGGTGAATTCCCCTCTCCGGCAGGGTGCCGGGAAGATCTTCAGATCCCTCCCGATCTTGGGATGGAGATGACGGCGGTTATAGACTCATTCATGGATTTTTGATTGGGTACTTAGGGTTTTCGTCTCGATGGCAATATATAGGAGGAAGGAGAGGCCGAGGGGGTGCTGGGGTCGGCCAGACCACCCCTAGCGCGAGCTAGGCTTGGCCGCGCGGCCAGGTGGTGTGGCCGGCCCCCAACCCTTCTCTGTCTCGTATTCTAGCATCTGATGACTTCTAGAAAAATAGGCACTTTGGCTTTTGTCCCGTCCAATTCCGAGAATATTCATTTTCTGACTTTCCTAGAACCAAAAACAGCAGAAAATAGGCAGCTGGCACTGTGGCTCTTGTTAATAGGTTAGTCCAAGAAATCATATGAAAAGTACTCCAAAGTGTGGACAAACCACAAGAAAGTGGATAAAACCAAGCATGGAACATCAAAAATTATAGATACATTTGCAATGTATCAGCCATCTTCTTGTATATTCCTTAGTGCTAGAGTAGCATGTTTGGAGGACTTGAAGGACACTGCAGCCAAAGGCATGACGAACAGGTTCATGGAGATGGAGATCACCATAAAGAGAGCCATACCATTTCACATTATAATTGGATTATTTTGTGTGATTGTCATGTCTCTAGTTTTACCTCTATGAGATAGTGGTTAAACTTTAATCCCTCAAAGAAGGTCTAGTCAGTCTCCCCGCTAGTGCTGCACCATCACAAGTCGGACATTCTTGGTAGTGGGCTCATAAAATTGAGGTGCTACCAATTCTCTTCGACTAGATGGGTTCGAGTCGGACTCTTACAGCTGAAGCACTTGGTAAGCTAGACGGGTCTATCACAACGGTTGTGGGGCTCGGGGAGAGGGCGGTCGGGAGCCGGGGCATGAGATGCCACCCGACCAACAGGAGTCGCATGAGAAGCGATTGGCAAGGAGTTGCCTACCTAGATCACTTGATAGCTAGCGGTGATGCTAAAGCTCACTAGTCGGCTTGCTTATTCGAGATCCTGAATCACTAAGTAACCATCGGAGGGATGTTGGTTCTAGTGGGAGCATAAGTATTAAAATGTTTAATACGCCTGCTCTTTTATGAATACTTGTCTTAAGTGTTTTGCATATTTCTGTTGTAGATAATGGCACCTAGTAGCAGTCTCCCTAAGTTATCCAGTTTTGCTTTGAGGACCATCCTAGAGAAAGATAAACTTAATGGGACAAACTTCACCAACTGGTATCACAATCTGAGAATTGTTCTCAAACAAGAAAAGAGGGACCATGTTCTAGAAAACCCACTTCCAGATGCGCCGGATGGGAATGCGAGTGTCGCAGCAACCAATGCCTATCGTAGAACATGTGATGAGTCTACAGAAATTAGTTGTCTTATGCTTGCTCACATGGAACCGGACTTGCAGCAGTTCAAGAATGTTGAGGCCTAGGATATGATCGAAAGCCTCAAAAGTATGTTCCAGGCTCAGGCAAAGACCGAGAGGTATCAAGTCTCTCAAGCTTTGCTGAGTTGTAAGCTTAAGGATGGTGATCCACTGAGTCTGCATGTGATCAAGATGGTTGGTTACGTACAGTCTCTGGAAAGGCTTGGCTACCCCATTATCGAAGAGTTTGCTACGGATATAATTCTAAATTCTCTTCCTAGTGTGTATGGTCAGTTCATATCGAACTACCACATGCATGGTATGGATAAGAAGCTCACTGAATTACATGGGATGCTTAAGCAGGCAGAGGTTGATCTCAAGAAAGGTACTAGCCAAGTGTTGGTGGTACAGAATAAGGCTAAGTTTAAGAAGAGTTCTTGGACTAAGAAGAAGAAGGCTAAGTCAAGGGTTAATGCTCAGGATGAGATACCAAGCATTTCCTCAGGGACTAAGTCATCTCCTTCAGCCGGATCCGCTTGCTTCTATTGCAAGGCGGATGGCCACTGGAAGAGGAATTGCAGCAAGTATTTGGCGGATAAAGCCAAGAGTGGAGGTGTGACTTCCAACTCAGGTACACTTGTTTGCAATGTTATAGACCTTTTATCGTGCTGATGCACCCGGTAGTTCTTGGGTATATGATACCGGATCAGTCATTCATATCTGCAACTCGTTGCAGGGACTGGTAAGAACTAGGGGCGTAGCAAGAGGCGAGGTTGACATTCGGGTCGGCAACAAAGCAAGAGATGCTGAGTTGGAAGTCGGCACGATGCAACTTCATTTACCTTCAGGATTCTTAATGGAACTAAATAATTGTTATTATGTTCCAGTGCTTAGTTGAAACATCATTTCTGCCTCATGTTTGATGAGACAAGGCCATGAGTCTAATATTAAGAACAATGGTTGTTCTTTATATTTGAATGATATGTTTCACGGCCTAGCACCCGTTGAGAACGGGTTATTTATTTTGAATCTTGATGGTGGGTCGGTCTATAACATAAATGTGAAAAGGTTGAAACTAAATGATCTGAATATGACTTACTTTTGGCACTGTCGACTTGGTCATATAAGTTGGAAACACATGAAGAAGCTCCATGATGATGGACTCCTAACTTCGTTCGACTTGGAGTCGTCCGATACATGTGAATCCTGCCTTCTAGGCAAGATGACCAAGACACCTTTTGCAAGGAGTTGTGAAAGGGTGTCTGACTTGTTGGGACTAGTACATAGTGATGTATGTGGTCCAATGAGCGCGACAGCCAGGGGTGGTTATGAGTACTTCATTACCTTCATTGATGATTTGAGTAGATATGGATATGTCTACTTGATGAAATATAAGTCGGAAGCCTTTGAAAAGTTCAAAGAATTCCAGAATGAAGTACAAAATCAACTCGGCAAGAAAATAAAGTTTCTTCGGTCGGATCAAGGAGGCGGGTACATGAGCCACGAGTTCGATGACCGTCTGAAGAGTTGTGGAATAGTTCCTCAGCTCACTCCACCGGGTACACCGCAGAGGAACGGTGTGTCAGAATGGCGGAATCGGACCTTGTTGGACATGGTACGATCAATGATGAGTCAGACAGATCTACCTTTATCATTTTGGGATTATTGTCTAGAAACGGCGGTGTTCACACTAAACAGAGTACCATCGAAATCGGTAGATGATAGCTCAATGCACGGCACCTAGAAAAATGCTTGATGGCGGTGTTGATGTAGAGCTCGTTGGGAACCCCAAGAGGAAGGTATGATGAGCACAGCAACAAGTTTCCCTCAGTTATGAAACCAAGGTTTAATCGAACCAGTAGGAGCAAGGAAACACCCCAAAGGTGTTACTAGCTGAGCTTTGGCAGGGCGCACTACCGGTGCTAGTAGCAACGTGGAGACTTGCACAACACAACACAACCACAGAACTTTGTCCCCAACTTGCGATGAGGTTGTCAATCTCACCGTGTTTTGTGGAAAACAAAGGATTAAACGTATCGAATGGAAAGAAGTAAAAGTTTGCAGAAAGTAAACACAAAGCAGTAAAAGATTGTAGATTGTATGTAAAGAAAAAGGACCGGGATCCATAGTTCACTAGAGGTGGCTCTCCTTAAGATAGATAACATGTTGGGTGAACAAATTACAGCGGGGCAATTGACAAACACCGAGAAAGCAATACATGCATATACTAATCATCTTTACTCCTCTGAGACTTGATTGGGCATTACAACATAATACATAGACCGCCATCCAACTGCATCTATGACTAATAATCCACCTTCAGGTTATCATCCGAACCCCCTCCAGTATAAAGTTACAAGCAACAGATTATTGCTTTACGAACTGCGTGTAAATTAAACAATATGATTGTTCTATGAACAAAGGATTGTTGTTTTCTCCCTAGTAGCAACAACACATCTAGTACCTTAGAGATTTCTGTCACTTCCCCAGATTACCAGAGGCACGAACCCACTATCGAGCATAAATACTAACTCTTGGAATTGCTAGCATCTACTTGGCCAAGATAGCTACTAACAATGGAAAGCATGCAAGATCTCAAATAACAAAGACATGATAGAATCAATAATCAATCTGAAATAGCATCTCAATATCCATCGGATCCCCGCAAACACATGTATGAATTACAAATAGATGATCTTGATCATGAACGGAGCTCACAAGATCTAAACATGAAAGCACAAAGGAGGAGAAACCAGCCATCTAGCTACTACATGGATCCGTAGTCCAAGGATGAACTACTCACGCATCACACCGGAGGCTTGCATGGTGATGAAGAAGGCCTCCAGGGTGAATTCCCCTCTCCGGCAGGGTGCCGGGAAGAGCTTCAGATCCCTCCCGATCTAGGGATGGAGATGACGGCGGCTGCAGACTCTTTCGTGGATTTTTGATTGGGTACTTAGGGTTTTCGTCCCGAGGGCAATATATAGGCGGAAGGAGAGGCCGAGGGGGTGCCGGGAGCGGCCACACCACCCCCTGGCGCGGGCCAGGCCTAGCCGCGCGGCCAGGTGGTGTGATGGCTCCCTGGCCCTTCTCCGTCTCGTATTCTAGCACTTGATCACTTCCGGAAAAATAGGCACTTTGGCTTTTGTCCCGTCCAATTCCGAGAATATTCATTTTTTGATTTTCCTGGAACCAAAAACAGCAGAAAACAGGCAGCTGGCACCGTGGCTCTTGTTAATAGGTTAGTCCAAGAAATCATATGAAAAGTACTCCAAAGTTGGAACAAAACACAAGAAAGTGGATAAAACCAAGCATGGAACATCAGAAATTATAGATACATTTGCAATGTATCAGTAGATAAGACACCACATGAGATGTGGACAGGCAAGAAGCCGAGTTTGTCTTTTCTTAAGATTTGGGGTTGTGAAGCATTTGTCAAGCGACTTCAGTCGGACAAGCTTGCAACCAAGTCGGATAAGTGCATTTTCGTTGGGTATCCAAGGGAAACCTTGGGTTACTACTTCTACAACCGAGAAGAGGGCAAAGTGTTTGTTGCTCGGAATGGTGTCTTCCTTGAGAAAGAGTTTCTCAGTCGGGAAGTCAGTGGGAGTACGGTGCGGCTCGAATAAGTTTGAGAGGAACCGGTCAGTAGCGATTTGGTGAAAGCCTTGGAGGTTGAGCTAGTCGTGGTAGCTGAGCTGACAGCTGCACCTACACTGCGAAGATCGACAAGATTGCGAAGTGTTCGTGATGTATTACTGTTGGACAGTGATGAGCCGGCAACTTATTCGGAAGCGATGATGGGTTCTGATTCTGAGTCATGGCTTGGAGCCATGAGATCCGAGTTAAAGTCCATGGATGATAATCAAGTTTTGAACTTGGTTGATCTACCAGACGGTGCAAGACCCGTCGAGTGCAAATGGGTTTTTAAAAGGAAAACTGATATGGATGGAAACGTTTCTATCTATAAAGCACGGCTTGTCGCGAAGGGGTTCCCGCAAGTTCAAGGAGTTGACTACGATGAGACTTTCTCACCCGTAGCGATGCTTAAATCAGTTCGGATCATGTTAGCTATAGCAGCCTATTTCGACTATGAGATTTGGTAGATGGATGTCAAAACAGCTTTCCTTAATGGAAAATTAACCGATGACGTGTATATGATACAACCCGAGGGTTTTGTCGATCCGGCTAATGCTGACAAGGTATGCAAACTTCAGAAATCCATTTATGGATTGAAGCAAGCATCTCGGAGTTGGAATATTCGCTTTGATGAGGTAGTCAAATCGTTTGGCTTCATCAAGAGTGATCATGATTCTTGTTTATACAAGAAGTTTAGTGGAAGCAACGTAAACTTTCTGATCTTATATGTGGATGACATATTATTGATTGGAAATGATGTCCAGATGTTGCAAGAAACCAAGAAGTCATTGGAAAGGAGTTTCTCAATGAAAGACTTGGGTGAGGCAACTTATATACTAGGAATCAGGATCTATAGAGATAGATCCAGGCGGCTCATTGGATTGAGTCAAAGTACATATTTGGACAAAGTGTTGAAGAAATTCAACATGGAATCGTCTAAGAAGGGGTTCTTACCGATGTCCCATGGCATAAAACTTAGCAAGACTCAGTGTCCTTCGCCAACTGATGAGCGAAGTAGGATGAGTGTGATTCAATATGCTTCGGCAGTTGGGTCCATCATGTATGCCATGATTTGTACTAGGCCAGATGTTTCCTATGCTCTAAGTGTTGTGAGCAGATACCAGGCTGACCCTGGAGAAATCCACTGGGCAGCAGTTAAGAACATTCTGAAGTACTTGAGAAGGACTAAGGATCTGTTCCTAGTTTATGGAGGTGAGGTTGAACTCAGTGTAAGGGGTTACACGGATGCGAGTTACCTTACTGACTCAGATGATTCTCGTTCGCAATCTAGATACGTGTTCGTTATGAATGGAGGGGCTGTGAGCTGGAAGAGTTCCAAGCAAGAGACTGTGTCTGCATCTACAACAGAAGCTGAGTATATTGCTGCCTTGGAGGCAGCAAAGGAAGCTGTTTGGATCAGGAACTTCCTGATTGATCTTGGTGTGGTTCATGGCTCGTCCAATCCGTTAGACGTGTATTGTGACAAGAATGGTGCTATTGCACAAGCCAAGGAACCTAGACAACACCAGAAGAACAAGCATATACTCATGCGATACCACCTGATTTGCCAGTTCGTGGATCATGGTGATATCAAGTTATGCAAGGTACACACGAATGCAAACGTTGCAGATCCGTTGACAAAGCCACTTCCACAGCCTAAGAATGAGGCGCACGTAATATCCATGGGCATTAGATGCCTGGACATGTGAAGTCGGGATGATTGACTCTAGTGCAAGTGGGAGACTGTTGGGAATATGCCCTAGAGGAAATCATGGTTGATGATATTTCCCAAAGTATTCATAAAGTAAAGTTTTGTCCTTATATGAACATCAGATATATATCACTGAATGCGTGATTTAGTTGTGGAACTATGTATTCATGATTGTTCATATTAGATTGTCCTTGATCGTTGAGGCTGTACTGGACACACAACTTAGACCAATGTGCAAGTCGGCTGATGACACGGTTCCACTTGTCATGGGCATGGTGATGCTATTCCGACTTACATAGATTCAGCTAAAGAGTTTAGCGAGTCGGACTGACCCACAGTTGAGATACAACGAGCATGTTGTCATTTGCAGTCTCAAGCAATGGAATCCTTTGACCCGAGGTGATTGCATGATCCGAGTTGTGGATCGCCAACTTAGGTTCTATCAAACGTTGTTCCGTAAATGGGCAGTTATAAAGGTAGAGTTCGGGTTGGTCGTGAAGCAAGCTGCGTGACATGGATTACCAAGATGGGATTTGCCCCTCCGTAATGGAGAGATATTCTCTGGGCCCTCTCGTGTGATATGATTCAGAAGCATGGCCATGCGCTACTCAGTTAAGTGTTAACTGAGGAGTCGGACTAAGAGTTAGTCCAGTGAATCACATATCATGGTACGAGAAGAGAGTTAAGCTATTTAAGGGATGGCAACTACTCGCCTATAGCTTAACAGATATATCGTGAGGCAAAGAGACTTGGACGAAAGTCACATTGAAGGTTCGTCTTCTGACTTTACGACAATTGGGAGTTGGCACGTCTTGCTAGAGACCGCTACCATCTATCGACTTGAGACCGAGTATTCATGGGAGTGAGTTGGACTCAAAGCCATGACGGGATACTTGGAGGAGTAGCTCATGTCATGTCCAGGTGCACGTGAACCTACACGGTCACACACTTAAGGGTAAGGAGCCCATGTGGATTAGATCCATATGGAGATTGGAGTACAACCTAGATGGGCCTCAAGCGTTGAGCCCAACTAGGAGTGTATATAAGTGGAGTGACAAGGGATAGTCCCTGACCTAGCCGTCACTTTCTCCACTTCCATTTCGGGCTAGACAGGATCTAGCAATCCTCTGTCCGAAGCTCCTTCCTGTATGTGTGGATACCGGTAGAGGCATTGCACATGCGGCGCTGGAGACAGGGAAGCTCGTGGGGATCTAGCGAAGGAGTTCGTGGGATGTGGTGTAGCTGTCCGTGGGATTCAGAGGGCTGTCCGTGGGATCGTTCGGCACTGCTTCTACACGCAACATCAACTTCCGCATCTGCGTGTCTAGCGGTAATCTCGTGGCCTATTACCTGAGCTGTATCTTGGGAGTACCACGTTAGGGAAAAAGTTTTGTTTATCTCTGCGTGGCCCAGCACCGGGCACTTCTTCATCACTTCAGTCATGGTGTAGTCGAAGATAGTGACCTTGAACATGCCACCCTTCAACATCTTGAAGGTCATGTACTCGATCTTGATTTGGCGGGAAATGGCGAAGCCAACCCACCCCTGGTTAAGGCAAACCCTGTTGCTAACCTCTTTGAGCTTCACCATCCAGTGTTCGTCTTCAGCACACCCGTCCTTGGGATACCGCCGAGGAACGGCCTGAAGCCATCTGGAATTGGGAGCAAGTCCAGCCCAGGTGCCAAGATGACCTTGGCAAAATGGGTTGGACCTACTTGATCATGGAAATGCCCCACCTTCACTCGCATGTCCCTCGGCCTCTTGGAGGCACTGCCCTCACCACCATCGTCCCTCGAGCATCCTCCTCCCTTGGGAAGGAGAGCACCTCCAGTCAGCATCTTGGAGCACTGCAAAATCAAGCAAGCAAAACTAATCTAGCCTCATATGTAAGGGCACACATGCTTAGATTCATCGGCCAAAGCAAGCAAGCAAAACCAATCCTGAGCTTCAGAATAACTAGCACACAAATGTAGAGCTGGTACTATGGGAACCCGTAGGAGATGCACAACCAATTTTGTATATACCATCGGGTTCCAATGCCACCAGCTCTAGGATCATAGTGTGCCTGAGATTCATCATTAGTTGGGTGGCATTTTTAATCATCGACCGAAACTAAACAACAAACACAAAATCATGCCTCATATTTTAGAGCACATATAATAGGAAGCGATGATCCTACTGAACCAAGTTCTACGATCGAGAATAGATGGAAGAACAAGGTTCGAAAGGGTCATCCCTTCCATTTTGTTGTGTTGCACATTTAATCATCGGCAGTAGCGTAGTTGTAGAACAAATATTAGTGCCTCATAGTAGGCATAGTGTGTCCAAGATTAATCATAAGAGGCATACTTTCATGCGACCCATTGGGATCTTGGACACAGAATGTGTGTAATCATCAGCCTAGAAAACAGAAGATGAACAGTGCAACATCCCTAATTTTTCCTATCGATAGAACCCTAATCAGAACATCTATCTAAATCTAGCCAGTTACAAGCATAGATAGAACGACTTATATGTAGATCTAATGCTCAGGAAGGTACCACTAGCAGTACAAGGTCATCTAAGAAAAAACCTATCTAATTAGCAGAAAGAACGAAAAATGGGAACAAATCTATCATGCATGTTGATTGTACGCTTAGATCTACAAGCTAACATTCAGATCTACGGTGCAAAAGAAAAGATAGAATCGTTTGAGGCCTTACCGCCATTGTTGAAGCTCGGGAGCACCAAATGTGCCGATGAAGAAGCTATCGTAGTCATTGCTCAGACGCAGGCAATACGACCGCAATTCTCGCCCTCGATCCGTCGCCGTCTGTTGGCCTTGCGGTGGTATTGGATTTATCGGCGGTAGAGAAACTGTTGACAATGAGAGAGAGAGAAGGAGTGATTGCTAATGGAGAGAGTGGGAGTGGTGAGAGAGAAGTGATAGGATTTATGGCGCGTGTCTTCCGCTCTTCTCCGGGCGTGCAACTACGTGCCGCCTCTTGGCTCTGCAGGGCCTATCCCCGCAAAACGCCCAATATGGCGTTCCTAGCAGGCCAAGTTTTTGGGTCCTTTAAAACCCGTGCGGTGCGAGTTCGGCCCACCGTGCGGTTCTCCAAACAGACTTATTTCTGCTGGCCAGGTGCGGGAAACGGCCATGCGGCCTATCAAACACACCCCAAACTTCCTCTTAGAATTAAGTGATGCCGATTTTTTCAAAATGGAGTGATACTTCCGACATGTGCATCAAAATTTTGCACACAATCTTCTTTATTATTATTCGATATTGTCTTACAAAGAAAATACAGAGATCAACTTGAATCGACCTCATTAATGACAATTGTCACAAAACCTATAAACTTGATGAAGAAGATGGCCATGTTGGAGCCATTGTCCTAACCTCACACATATGTCCATTATCACAAAACCGGAGGCTTCACCCAACCGTCATGCGTTGAAACCGGGAGCACAGACCAGTCGAATAGAACCTCAGTCGCGCACATGCTCCAAAAGTCGTCACGAACATCTTCCATCGACCCATATTCGAGACATGGATCAAGTCATTGACCTTGGCCTGTCGTAGATTTCTCAAAATTCTGTAAAGAATTATGGAATCAAATTCAGTACTGCTCGAGCAAGTTACATATAAGAAAAATAAGTACTCCATCCTCTCCAAAATTCCTTTTTCAAATTAATTGACGTAGATTTATCTTTTTTTAAATAGATGTGATACCCAGCTATATCAAAGCGATGTAGACAACTTCCTTTATTTATTATTCTGCACATCCTTATAAAGAAAATACAAAGATCAACTCAAATCCATCTCATCAAAGATAGTTGTCTCGAAACCTATAAACATGATGAAAGGGTGACCATGTCGGAACCATTGCTCTAACCTCACACATGCACATATCATCATAAAAACGGAGGCCTCACCTAACACCCAACGGTGAACCGGGAGCACAAACCGGTCCAGCAAAAGCTTAGCGCGCACCGGCGCACATACTCGAGAAGTCACCACCACCATCTTCCGTTGACCCATATTCGAGACCAGGATCAAGGCATTGACATTGTTAGGCCTATCGTCGATGCCACCACGATGCCGAACAACACCACTGTCTTCTGCATGTCCATCATCATGCATCCCACGTCGAGATCTCGCTTCACCATGCCGCCAAGGCTTGTGGTCGTTGATGCGAGAGATGCACGCCGCACCACCTTCAGACCGATCAGTCGAGTTAGCACCTACTCCAAAACGATGCTCCAAGCGGGTAGCACGACGCCTTATTCCATCATCATCTGATCCGGAAGACTTAGATCTAGAGTTTTCTAGGAGTAGTCTGAGCGGAGCAACGCAACCTGCTATGATGATGCCTTCGACAAGATAACAATGCCAAGAGACATCGCCATCGACCGCAACGATCAAAATTGCGGCTCGGTTTTCACCGATAATTTTATCCAGATACACATTTATCCAGACACGTTTTAGTATAAAGACAAGTAAATCTAGGCAATTCTGAGACAATTAATTTGGAATAGATGGATGGATTATACAAATATGCGATAAGTGGACAATTGGCCATGACCCAATTATGTGTATTTTGATGTTAAACTATGCACTCGAGAACCATAAACCGTCAAATGTGTTTGATTTATCCTATTTTTATTCAAAACGCTGATGTCTTTGGCTGACATGGTAATTTCCGTTTTATAGCATAATGACATAGTGTCCATGTGAGAACAATTTTAGTCAAACAAAATTGAAAATTCTAACAAAAAGAAATAAAATAGAATAGCCGATCAAAAAATATGATTAGGTGGAGAAATTGAATATATAAGGTGAAACCGTAACAAAAGTGTGAAACAATTATTCAAATTTTATTATCCAATGGTCTACCCAATCTGATCATCTGGAAAATTCTAGCCCATCACTCCAACCCAACCAAACTAGGCCCATTCAATGTTTTCGATGCTTAGTTGAAGTACATCAGGTGCTTGATTGTAGGAATTTATTTTGTTGTCGTAGTTGCTACAACTACGGACACATGGCCAGACCGTGTCTATCTAAGGCCAACAACTTTCTTGTTTATCAAAAAAATCTAAGGATGCAACAGTCTGCCTACATAGTAACGAGAAATATCCCGCCTCTTCGCCTTCATCGTCGCTACACACGACGCCTCTTGCATCCAAGAAACCCTATCGCCACCTCAACATTTCCCATCTTCTGGCTCTTCCTCCGCCCGGCTAGCCTCTCGATCGACCTTTCTCCCCATGTGTCGGCTGGCATGACTATGATCCCACCTAGCGTCCTCTGCACTCCGTGTCGCTATGTTTTCCTCGGCAACGACTCCCCCTATTTGAAGATGATTGGGCAATCACAACTCTCGAGCCAGTAATTCAAGCTAAAGGATTCCTTGCTGCAGTAGAAATCATTTGTGAGCATGTCCATGAAAGAGGTATTCAGGTTCGCATCACTTCTATGTGCCATGGGCACGACTCTTATTAGATTTGGTACAATTACGGATAGAGATGCTACAGTGGATGGTAGTCCGTACTTTATAGGAGACTCTATTCTACGCATTGTTACTAAGGATAGTGGCATCAAACGTAAATCTACAGTATTTATCCATGATATTTTGTGCATGCTCCTAAACTACCCATAATAACTTTGGGATCCAGATACTATGATGCATACTTTTGTCCCTTATGGGCATTTCTTAGTATGAAACAATGATCTGTCTAACAAAGCAAGAATTTTGGTTAAGTTTCATGCCCACAATATAGACACTATGTTGCTTAGTATTGCTGTTGGGAAAAGTATTGGTGTAGATGGTATTGGTGACACCCGGTCATGTCCTATGATTTTTCTATCACACACTATGCTTGGGGATATGGCTGATGATGAAGATCCACTCCCTCCAAATGGTGGAAATCCCCATCCCCTGCTAATTATCCATGAGGGGTTTTGGTGTGATGATCATGTTATTGTGGAACAAGATATTGCACCTACTCAGTTTAATGTTACACATGCCCCTGCTGCTGGTCCACATGGTGATGCTACACCTGCTGCAAATTTGTAGAACTTAAACCCTAGCACCCTCCCCTATAGCAAGAAATCCCTGCTCTTGTAGTAGCTGAACCCCAGATCAAGGAGTGATCAACAACTTGACTAACCTGCTCACCAATCTGATGGGAGGTGACCTTGATCTTATTCCTAAGCTCAATGGTATGAAGGTAATAGGAGCTACTTGTAAACATGTAGAAACATAAGTAAATGGTGTGGACAGAGTCAAATTATTTCTCCAAATCAACATTGTATCAGCCAATAGTAATGATGCAATGGATGAAGATAACCATGATGCACATGATGTGATCAATGAATGGTTAAATGTAGAGAATGTTCAGAATGCCAATGCAACACAGATGATCAATACTAAAGGAGCTACTGCCATTCCAATTTCCATTACTGCATCTTTTGACCTCAATCAGGAGAATCATGGAACAACTGGTGAAGGACCACAGTCTGACAGTGATTTGGTGGAAATTGTTGAGCTAGATTACTTTCCAAAATCCAAGCGCAAGAAGCTGACAACACCAAAGATAGTGAATGTGGTGAGGAGGAGCAAAAGAATTAGAGGGAAGAGTGTGGTGCACATTAATCTAGCTAATACCGAAGAACATTCCTTTGGACACTGTGTAGGCCATTCCAACAAACTACTATCAGATGCCTCCTGGTGATTTGTCTATTGAGGCCATGAACTATGATAGTTCTAATGATATTGTGTGAGAAGATGCAAGCATGGCCCAGGAATAGGGGCCCAAGTTGTTCCTTTATCCTAGGAATTTCTTTTCACAAATTCACTATGTTGCGTTTACTTCATCCCGAGTTTGTTAAGGATCCCTTTTGTTTTCTTAACTCTCTATGTAATATCAGTGGCAGACTATTTGCTCTCTATATCTTATTATGTAGTTTCCTTTCATGCTATGATCAATATGTCTTATTTATTAAATAATCCCACCATATCCAATTATTTGATCATCCATTTATCCATTTATCCTATGTGGAGATATGTTGTTGTGAATCCCTGTGTATGAGAATAATACTTGCTCTCATGTGCCATACCCATATCTACAGTTTTAATGAATAGATCCTGAGGTGTTAACTCACATGAAGATGTGATGACTTGGAAAAGAGAAAATGCAATATTATTTGTCTTGAAGAGACAAAGAGAGAAATTATTTGGGATGTAAATCAGTTTTTTGCACAGTGATCAGTCAATCATACTTCAAAATCACTATGAGAATCATATGTAACTTCACTGCTCAAACTTCATTTATTACTAATATATATGCACCTTGTTACCATGATGGAAGACATGCTTTTATTGACTGGATGTCACAATTGGACTCCTCGGATTATGAACTATGGATGATCTTGGGTGATTTTAACATGATTATATTTCCTAAAACCATGCATAATACTATGGAAGGATTGTTTCTGACCATGTTCCTATCATCATACAAATAGGAACAGACATACCCGGTCTCAAATATTCAGGTTTGAAAAATATGGGCTGGAATTTGATGGTTTCAAGGAAGTAGTGGAAAGAGAATGGATAATAAAAGTTTGTACAAAAATGAGGCTCAGGACTTACAATCAGATTCGATAAGGCCTAAAAAATGGAGCAGAAATCTATCCAAAATCTTGGTTGTTATTGATAATTGCAGCTATGTGCTTATTATGATCGATGGGCTTGAAGAACAGAAATATTTATCAATTATTGATAATAATCTAAGAAAAATTATTAAAGCTCATCAAGCAAAGCTTCTAGAGGCAAAAATGATATACTTTAGAAAAATAGCAAACATTAGATGGGCCAAGCCGGGAAATGAAAACACAAGGTTCTTTCATGCTATTGCTACCAATAAATATAGACATAATTGTATTTCCACATTGAAAAATGAAGATGGAGTGGAATTTACTGTGTTGAAAATAAAGTTGTTATTCTATGGAATGCTTTCAAAGGGAGACTTGGACAATATGATGGAACTGATCTAGCTTTTGACCTTGAGAACATGATCACACCACATGATTGTGAATATAGAAAATCCTTTCATCACTGCACTAGGACCTAATGGATTAATTGACCTCTTCATGAAAAAATATTGGTAAGTCATTAAGCACCAATTCTACAGCATGGGCGACAAATTCTTCAATGGGGATTTAGATATCAGGAGTATCAACACTGCCTTCATTGCTCTTATTCCTAAAATACCTAATCCTCAAACTCCTGCTAATTTTAGACTGTCTCCTTGGTGAGTATAGCATTGAAAATTATTACCAAGTTGATTGCAAACTAATAGAGTCCAGAATGTTATCATTCCTTTTATTAATAAAAATCAATATGGGTTTACCAAATCTAGAACCATCCAAGACTGCTTGGCATGGGCATTTGAACGAATATCTTCCATAAGTTAAAAAAGGAGATTGTGAGTTTCAACATGGACTTTGAGAAAGCATTTGATATGGTGGAATATAGTGAGATTATCACCATGCTTAAACTATTGGATTAAGTATATTCTATATAGTGCATCCACCTTATTTATTTGTAATGGTGTTCTTGGTAAAACCATTAAATGCAAAAGAGGGTTAGACAGGGTGACCCTCTCTCCCCTCTTCTTTTTGTTTGTACATCTGAATTACTTCAGATCATCATCAATTATGCTTGGAAAAATAATATTGTATCCCTACCCTTGGATGACTCATATGGGAAGAGTTATCCTATTCTACAGTATGCTGATCTTACTCTTCTAATAATGCTAGCAAATATCATCCAAATCAATAGTCTGAAAGAAATCCTTCAGGGTTTCACTAAATCCACTAGCCAGAAGAACAATTACCGTAAATCCTCTATTTTTCCCTTTAACATTTCTATTGAAAGATGTTAGGAACTAGCAGCGCAATTTGGATGCAAATGTGAGACAGTGCCATTTACTTATCTATATGTTCCAATGGGTACCACCAAACCTTTAGTTGAGGATCCGATGAGTACAAAATTGTAGCATATTTAACTTTTGTTTTGCATAAATGGAGTAGGATTAGTATTTTATCGTGCGTTCACACACCTTTTGTCCTTGTTTCAATAGGATCCCAAATCACTAAGTCTCTTATGAACATATCAATTGGAACTATCATATTATGTAGTAATATGGTATTTATAAGTGATAAAAGTCATTTAATTGATTTATTCTCGCACCTAGGAGATTGGCAAATGCGGAGGAAAGCTCTAGAGAGCTTAACGACCACTGGTACGGGCGGAGCTTGCCCGTATCGCCCGCCCCTACTGTGTGGCAGCGCGTCCTCCTCATCAAATGTTCTTGCCTCGCGAAGATGGATCAAAGATCCGACATTTAGAGAAACTTCCAGCCCCAAAATACCACACTAGAGAGGGATCCGGAGGAGGAACTTGGAGAAGGGAATCCTTGCTGCTTCACGGATCATTGGATGACATTGCATCATCCCCTTCATAATCAACCACTTCAGCTCCATCACCATTACTACTCCCATCTTCCATACATTAGGGCCAGTTGTAATTCTAGATTCAATTGTGGTTTGCACTAGATTTATTCCCGTACTTTTATCCATCCATTGATTATGATGATGTCATTGATTGCTTCCATGTGTGAGTAGTTCCCTTTGTTCTTGGGGAGATGGAGAAACCCTAGCACTATTATGAAATGAAATAAAGATGACCTATTACTTGTGTCCATGATCTATTGATTTATGATATTGTGTTTGATCTCTCTCTCTTTAGATGGTATGTGTAGTCGGCCACATATCATTTGCCTTCGGGACTAAAGAGAGGGTGAAATCCTTAGGACGTGTATGGGGGTATGTCTAGTGTTATTCGTGACTACAAGCATTGGCTTATAACCTGCACGGTCTAAGGAGGAATAAAGAGAGATTCACTAAGATAATTACAGTATCAATGGGAAAACCCTTAATTGTTGTGGTCTTTCTGAGTTGCTGCTCTGAGGAATCGCAGTGATTATTTAGAGGTGACCTCATTACCTGGCTCAAGAAAGCAGCTACCCACGAGCCTTGTAGTGAATGTCTTATTATGGAACTCTCTCCACACATGTCATGATACAAGAAATAGGTTATCCTAATTATGATTAATTACAACATGATAGTGGTGTATCCTACATCCCCGAGAATGCTTTAGCCTTATTGAGTTTAACCACCATTTCCAACGCTTTCATTTCGTACTTTCTTTTACTTGTTTTAACTATTTTCTGCATTCAACCAAAACCTTTCAATCACCCTTTATTCGAAATCAAATGTAGCTTACAAGTATCATTTGGTAGACGGTGACGAGGGCATAAAGGCCTTAACCAAATACCTCTCTATGGGTTCGATACTCTTATTTCGAAACTACCTACAGTCGAGCTATGCACTTGCAGTCATCAAGCTATTTTCTAGCAATGTTGTCGGGGAGCTAAGAGCTTTTGGTCTATGTTCTTAGTTTCTTATTCTACTGATTGTTTACTAGTTTTAGGTAAAAACCATGACTGCACTCGGACTGATGAATCAACCCGATGCAACCAAATACCTTGGGAAGTTGAATAGAGGACTTGTTAAAGAATTTCTGAGTGAGAGAAAACTAGAATACGAGGTTAACCCTCATTTTATTGCTATTATTAAGGAGAAAACTTTTGCAGGAGATGATCCAATGAGGATCCCTATAATAATTTAATGCATTTTACCGAGTTATGTTGGATGCTTAAATTGAGAGGCTATTCTGATGATGAATTGAAACTTAAATTGTTTAGCCAATCTCTAACAACACTGCTTTAGCTTGGTATAGAATATGCCCTGTAGAGAAAATTGACACTTGGGAAAAGCTCAAGGGAGAATTTATATTTCGGTTCTTTTCCAAAGTGAAGACCGTTGAAGTAAGGAGGGCGGTCACAAATTTCAAGAACCCCCCAGGTGAAGGCTTGGTAAGAGCCTTCAAAAGGTATACATCCATCCTTAATAAATGTCCCCGTCATGATTTACCTGAATGGTATGTTCTACATTTTCTATGGGGGACTTAATCAAGTAAACATGAGCTTGACACTAATTCCGGAGGTTCTTTTATGGAATTAACTATAACTAAATCTTGGGAACTCTTAGAACGAATTCATCGCAATAGAGAAACTTGGGGATTTGATTTAGGCAGCGAAGGAGGGATAGAAATTGAATATGATTGCATCAATGCTTATAAATAATCCGGTAAGGTAAATGAAACTACTAATGAACTTCAACTTGATGAAGATATTATTTTGCAAATCCTTCAGTCCTTTATAGAACATATTGAATCCCCCAAGAAAGATTGGCTTCAATACACTCCACCACCTGAGCAAGTGGAAGATGTTGAGATAGAAATTGTAGCTCATGTAGAGCCATTGAGGGAGTTGACCCCTTATGTTGAACCCCTTCCTTTCCCAAGGACGGCGAGAAAACATATGATGGCTCAACAATGTGAAGAACAACTTGAAGAAGAGAAAATGTTCCTAAAAAATTAGAAGAAGAGGCAAAAGCAAGAGAAACTAATCAAGTAAGTATGTAGGAGACAGGTGAACCAACTAAGGAAGATATATTAACCATGTTCGCACATTGCAACGTAATAGAGCTTGATAGTGAAGCTTGACAATTCATTGAAGGAAAGGTAAAACCTAAGGACGTTGGTAAACATATCTGCTCTTGTACCTTTGGTGGATCTTATTACTACGGCCTCTGATACATTGCAAATGTATCTATAATTTTTGATGTTCTGTGCTTGGTTTTATCCACTTTCTTGTGTTTTGTCCACACTTTGAAGTACTTTTCATATGATTTCTTGGACTAACCTATTAACAAGAGCCAAAATGTCAACTGCCTGTTTTCTGCTGTTTTTGGTTCCAGGAAAGTCAGAAAATGAATATTCTCGGAATTGGACGGGACAAAAGCCAAAGTACCTATTTTTCCGGAAGTCATCAGATGCCAGAATACGAGACGGAGAAGGGTTGGGGGCCGGTGACACCACCTGGCCACGCGGCCAGGCCTGGCCCGCGCCAGGGGGTGGTCTGGCCGACCCCATCACCCCCTCAGCCTCTCCTTCTGCCTATATATTGCCCTCGGGACGAAAACCCTAAGTACTCGATCAAAAATCCACGAAAGAGTCTGTAGCCGCCGTCATCTCCATCCCTAGTTCGGGAGGGATCTGAAGCTCTTCCCGACACCCTGCTAGAGAGGGGAATTCACCCTGGAGCCCTTCTTCATCATCATGCAAGCCTCCGGTGTGATGCGTGAGTAGTTCATCTCTGGACTACGGGTCCATGTAGTAGCTAGATGGATGGTTCTCCTCCTTTGTGCTTTCATGTCTAGATCTTGTGAGCTCCATTCATGATCAAGATCATCTATTTGTAATTCTGCATGTTGTGTTTGCGGGGATCCGATGGATATTGAGATTCTATTTCAGATTGATTATTGATTCTATCATGTCTTTGTTATTTGTGATCTTGCATGCTTTTAGTTGTTAGTAGCAATCTTGGCCAAGTAGATGCTAGCAACTCCAAGAGTTAGTATTTATGCTCGATAGTGGGTTCATGCCTCTGGTAATCTGGGGAAGTGACAGAAATCTCTAAGGTACTAGATGTGTTGTTGCTACTAGGGAGAAAACAACAATCCTTTGTTCATAGAACAATCGTATTGTTTACTTTACACGTAGTTCGTAAATCAATAATTTGTTGTTTGCAACTTAATACCGGAGGGGGTTCGGATGATAACCTGAAGGTGGATTATTAGTCATAGATGCAGTTGGATGGCGGTCTATGTATAATGTTGTAATGCCCAATCAAATTCCAAAGGATTCAAGATGATTAGTATATGCATGTATTGCTTTCTCGATGTTTGTCAATTGCCCCACTGTAATATGTTCACCCAGCATGTTATCTATCTTAAGGAGAGCCACCTCTAGTGAACTATGGATCCCGGTCCTTTCTTTTACATACAATCTACAAACTGTTTACTGCTTTGTGTTTACTTTCTGCAAACTTTTACTTCCTTCTATTCGATATGTTTAATCCTTTGTTTTTAGCAAAACCGGTGAGATTGACAACCTCATCGCAAGTTGGGGGCAAAGTTCTGTGGTTGTGTTGTGCAGGTCTCCACATTGCTACTACCACCGGTAGTGTGCCCTGCCAAGGCTCAGCTAGCAACACCTTTGGGGTGTTTACTTGCTCCTACTGGTTCGATTAAACCTTGGTTTCATAACTGGGGGAAACTTGCTACTGTGCTCATCATACCTTCCTCTTGGGATTCCCCAACAAGCTCTACATCAACACCGAGCCATCAAGCATTTTTTCTGGCGCCGTTGCCGGGGAGTCAAGGACATCTTCACAAGGGGAGTCCGTCATAACCAATCTCTTTACTTTGTTATTTTTGTTTTGCTTAGTTTCTTTTTTTCTTTGTTTGCTTGTTTCTTTATCAAAAACACACAAAAAATAGTTTTACAAGTTTGCTTTCTTTATCAAAAACACATAAAAATGACTACTCTTGAAAACACTAAGTTGTGTGACTTCACTAGCACCAACAACAATGATTTTATGAGCACACCTATTGCTCCACCTGTGCTTGAAGATACTTTCTTTGAGATAAAACCTGCTTTGCTCAATCTTGATATGAGAGAACAATTTTCTGGTATTGGTAATGAAGATGCTGCTGCCCATCTAAATAACTTTGTTGAACTTTGTGAGATGCAAAAGCATAGGGATGTAGATGGTGATATTATTAAGCTGAAATTGTTTCCTTTCTCTTTGAGAGAAAAAGCTAAAGAATGGTTGAATTCCTTAACTAGGAATAGTATTGATTCTTGGACTAAATGCAAAGATGCCTTTATTGGAAAATACTATCCTCCTGCTAAGATTATATCTATGAGAAGTGAAATAATGAAGTTTAAACAATCTGATAATGAGCATGTTGCTCAAGCTTGGGAAAGAATGAAATATTTGGTTAAGAATTGTCCCACTCATGGACTGACTGCTTAGTTTTCTGAATAAATTGGTTGGACCCCCTCTTTCATACATTGGTTTGCAAATAGTTTGGTTTGGTTTGGAAAATAGTAGGAAAGTTCATGCTTATGTGGTAAAAAGAGCTCGTTTTTGGCTGTGGCCTATGCTCTGTCATGCCATGCTTGATATTGTTTTGGCTTTATGCTTAGTATTCTTTGCTGTAGCATGACTTGTTATAAACAATTGAGATTGCTTAATGTGCCTTGGATGAATCATGCGTTGTTTTAGCATATTAAAGCATAGTATAGTGGTATTCTCCTTTGATGCTTTATTTGGCTTGACTTGGCGCATGCTCACACCATGTTATGACTATCTCAAGTCACCATAGCCTTTATGATCCTTTAGTTTTCAACTTGTAGTATCACTTTATGCTTTGACCAATGATGTTTTGTCGCTCTGCATGATTATGTCCATTATTGCTCTCTTAGTTTGTCGCTCCCAGTCTTTTGCTAGCCTCCACAACCAAGTATGAGTTCCACTCATGCATCCAACTCCTTAAACCAAGTTATTCCAAAGAGTCCACCATACCTACCTACTAGCTTATGCTATTCCAAGTATATTCATGCTTTTGTTTACCTTCCGAATTAAACTTGTTATGAGAAAACTAGTGATTAAAGCTCTCACGAACTTGATGGCACACTTTACTTTTCTTGCCCTTAATAAACTTGAACCATTGTGTCGTCTATGTTGTATATGCTTGTACTTATTTGTTGGGAATTAGCAGAACCATGCTGTCATGGGGAACGCTTTCAACATTGCACTTGCTACTTGTACCTAGTTGATATCATGCTCTTATGTATATGGATGTCATCGGTGTGAAATGAAAGGGGAGCTTGTAAGTCCATGGAGTTATGTATATTTGTTAGAGAAACGCCTGGGCCGCTGGTCTAATCCATGCTGACATGGTGGAAACCTGCAGCGTAACCATAATGAGCTGTCTATGAAGCATTCTTCTTATAAAAAAGAGTCCTATATTGAGAAAAAAGAGAAAAAGAGAAAAAAAAGATTATGAAAAGAGGAAAGAGAGAAAAAAGCACCATATTCCCATGGTAAATAAGAAGATTGCTGAGATGCTCGTTGTCTGCTTGCCTTGTCATTTTGATATGGGGATTCTTCTGTATCATCGGGCAAGGGGTACCCCGTTGGCGGTTCTCTATGATACACATGTACTTACGATGACAAGAACTTACCGGTGAGTAAACTTGAGTAGCATGAGGAGCGGCCCTCGTATACAAGGGACATGAGATTCCTAACTTATACTTCGTCAAGCATGTACACCATAGTTTGTTCACTTTAACCTTAATCACTTCAAGATGCTTATGATAGGGGCAATGAGAGCTGAAAGCTATAAGTACCATAATTTTTGGAATCTCTTTATGAGACTTGAATCCCTACTTCCTTTTATGAAGGCCTTTCTTCCACCATTATGTTGAGTCTCCACCTTCTACCTTTATGCACCTACTTTGAGAGCATAGTGGCCATTCTTAGTTCTATGTGCATTGTCCCAAGACTAGTTGATTGATGCATAACTTGATATTGCTTGTTTTAAACTATTTGTATCTAGTCACTCTTATGAACTTTGAAGGTGTCTTATGCATTTATATTTTCTACTCTATGAGGGACAAGCTGAATACTATTATGCTATGTTTTCTTTATGTGAAACAAACAAACGTCTTGCAAAGCATTGTTATTCATGAATCTTTTGTTTGTGCCTTTTCATGTTGCATCATAGTTTCTTTGTCTTATTGCTAGAACTTTGTCTTTCATGTTATGATTGAAGTACTATGATCCCAGCTTTGAATGTTTTACAAATACTTTGATCAAGTCTTTGATGGTGCATGTCACCTCAAAAATTATTCTTTCTTTTTATCACTTACCTACTCGAGGACGAGCAGGAGTTAAGCTTGGGGATGTTGATACATTGCAAATGTATCTAGAATTTTTGATGTTTCATGCTTGGTTTTATCCACTTTCTTGTGTTTTGTCCACAGTTTGAATACTTTTCATATGATTTCTTGGACTAACCTATTAACAAGAGCCACAGTGCCAGCTGCCTGTTTTCTGCTGTTTTTGGTTCTAGGAAAGTTAGAAAATGAATATTCTTGGAATTGGATGGGACAAAATCCAAAGTGCCTATTTTTCTGCAAGTTAGCAGATGCCAGAATACGAGACGGAGAAGGGCTGGGGGCCGGCCACACCACCTGGTCGCGCGGCCAGGCCTGGCCCGCGCCAGGGGGTGGTCTGGCCAACCCCAACACCCCCTCGGCCTCTCCTTCCGCCTATATATTGCCCTCGGGACGAAAACTCTAAGTACCCGATCAAAAATCCACGAAAGAGTCTGTAGCTGCCGTCATGTCCATCCCTAGATTGGGAGGGATCTGAAGCTCTTCCCGGCACCCTGCCGGAGAGGGGAATTCACCCTGGAGGCCTTCTTCATCACCATGCAAGCCTCCGGCGTGATGTGTGAGTAGTTCATCTTTGGACTATGGGTCCATGTAGTAGCTAGATGGCTGGTTCTCCTCCTTTGTGCTTTCATGTCTAGATCTTGTGAGCTCCGTTCATGATCAAGATCATCTATTTGTAAGTCTGCATGTTGTGTTTGCGGGGATCCGATGGATATTGAGATGCTATTTCAGATTGATTATTGATTCTATCATGTCTTTGTTAATTGTGATCTTGCATGCTTTCCGTTGTTAGTAGCTATCTTGGCCAAGTAGATGCTAGCAACTCCAAGAGTTAGTATTTATGCTCGATAGTGGGTTCATGCCTCTCGTAATCTGGGGAAGTGACAGAAATCTCTAAGGTACTAGATGTGCTATTGATACTAGGGAGAAAACAACAATCCTTTGTTCATAGAACAATCGTATTGTTTACATTACACGCAATTTGTAAAGCAATAATCTGTTGCTTGCAACTTAATACTGGAGGGGGTTCGGATGATAACATGAAGGTGGATTATTAGTCATAGATGCAGTTGGATGGCGGTCTATGTATAATGTTGTAATGCCCAATCAAGTTCCAAAGGAGTCAAGATGATTAGTATATGCATGTATTGCTTTCTCGATGTTTGTCAATTGCCCCGCTGTAATTTGTTCACCCAGCATGTTATCTATCTTAAGGAGAGCCACCTCTAGTGAACTATGGATCCCGGTCCTTTCTTTTACATACAATCTACAAACTGTTTACTGCTTTGTGTTTACTTTTTGCAAACTTTACTTCCTTCTATTCGATACGTTTAATCCTTTGTTTTCAGCAAAACCGGTGAGATTGACAACCTCATCGCAAGTTGGGGGCAAAGTTCTGTGGTTGGGTTGTGCAGGTCTCCACGTTGCTACTAGCACCGGTAGTGCGCCCTGCCAAGGCTCAGCTAGCAACACCTTTGGGGTGTTTCCTTGCTCCTACTGGTTCAATTAAACCTTGGTTTCACAACTGAGGGAAACTTGCTGTTGTGCTCATCATACCTTCCTCTTGGGGTTCCCCAACGAGCTCTACATCAACACCGAGCTATCAGCCTCTGTGATATTGGAACAACTATTAATGTAATCCCTTACAATTTTTATCTAAAAATCCAAAACAAACTCATCCTGCTGAATTAGAAGAGACTGATATGACAATAATGCCAGCAGATAAAACACTCATAGTTCCTATGGGAATAATTAGAGATGTCCTAATTTGTATTGGACCTTACAAGTACCCTATTGATTTTGTACTTGTTGATATGCCTACTGATGTTTATTGTCCAATTATTTTTGGGAGAACTTTCTTGAACACCGCAAGGGAAAACATTGATTGCAAGAAAGAATCTATATCTCTCAAGTTTGGTGAAGATAAAATGAATTTCCATTTCTCTAAATTCCATCATAAGCCGGCTTCTAAAGAGTTTGATGAATATGAGTATGGTCAAGAAGAAGAAGGTAACATTATTAATCTTGCCTCTGTATTCATCGAAACTCCTGACAATAATTTAGCAAGAAGCCTAATTATCAATAATAATATTCCCCAAGATATAGATAAAATGGAGGTTGATGATTATCTTGACTCAACTGCTGAAGTAGATCCTGAAATGAATCAAACTTATGAAGTACCTATAAGGAAAGGAGATGAGGCACTTCCACCTCCTACACTCCAAACCATTCTTAAGGAATTAAAGTATAGGTTTCTTGATGATACTAATAATTTCCCTATTATTTTAAGTTCTAATCTTGCAGAAAAGGATGAGGAAAACTTAATGATAGGATGCACCAAAAATCCCTTGGATATTCGATGAGCGACTTGAAAGGGATTAGTCCGTCGATAGCCACTCATAAAATATTTATGGAAGAAGGAGCTCAGCCGGTTGTAGATTTTCAAAGGCGACTTAAGCCTCATATGAAAGAAGAAGTAAGAAAATAGGTAATTCGTTTATTAGATGTAGGAATAATGTTCCATGTGGAGGAAAATGATTGGGTGAGTCATGTGCATTGTGTTACTAAGAAAGGTGGGTTTACTGTCGTTCCAAATAAACGTAATGATATGGTCCCAACTCGAACTGTCATTGGTCATAGGATGTGTATTGAATATATAAAACTTAATAAGAAACTAGAAAGGATCACTACCCTTTACCATTTATAGATCAAACTTTAGAGAGGCTCGCTATGCATTCTCATTTTTGCTATTTAGACGGTTAATCCAGTTTTTCTCAAATAGTTTTTCATCCTGACGACCAACTAAACACAACCTTCACTCGTCCTTTTGGCTTATATTCTTATCATTGTATGCCTTTTGGCCTTTGCAATGCTCCTGCTACCTTCCAAAGGTGCATGATTGCTATATTTGCTGATTATGTTGAAAATATTATGAAAGTTTTCATGGATGATTTCTCGGTCTACGGAACCTAATTTAATCATTGTCTTCATAATCTTCATAATGTTTTGTAGAGATGTGAAGATACTAACCTATTCTTAAATTGGGAGAAATGTCACTTCATGGTTCAAGAAGGTATAGTACTTGGTCATAAAATTTCAGGAAAATGCATAGAAGTTGATAAAGATAAAATTGAGGTAACAGAAAGGCTTACCCCTCCTCATTGTGTAAAAGGTATTAGGAGTTTCTTGGATCATGCTGGATTTTATAGAAGGTTTATGAAGAACTTCTCTAAGACTGCTAGACCACTTACTAACCTTTTACAAAAGGATGTTATGTTTAATTTTGATGAAAACTATCTCACTGCTTTCACCATATTAAAACAAGCCCTTCTTGATGCCCATGTTATCAAGCCACACAATTGGAAGAAACCTTCTGATCTATTTTGTGAGGCTAGTCATGAAGATGTGGGATCAATCCTTTGATAGTGTGATGGTGATGAACTCAATATCATTTATCATGTTAGTCGCACCTTAAATGGTGCCCAAAAGAATTACCACATGACAGAAAAAAACTTTGCACTGTTGTCTTCTCTTGTGATAAATTTAGATCTTACATAATTGATTCAAAAGTAAGAGTGCATACTGATCTTACTGGCTTGAAATAAATCCTTGAAAGGACCGATGTTAAGCCAAAGATGATCATTGGACTTTGCTTTTGCAAGAATTTGACTTGAAGATACTCCAAAGAAGGGAAGAACAGGTAGACGTACCTATGGACACTGAAGAGATCGAAACACTGAAAAATGTGTGATCCATATGTGTACCATCAGGGACTACAGTTCCCAAAAGAATTTTTTCGGTTTCTCTTTGCAATGGTTTTAGTGTCTTCCTGCGACCAACTTTGTTTAAAGGGAAGAAGAAGAAGTTAACTCAAACATTAAAGGGAGAAAAAGATACCTAAGTAAACTCCTTACCACTAATTGAATAAGGTAATCAAAATTTTGACTTACCTATGTTCTGGTTGCTATTTTGCTATTTTTCTTTGCATTTTTTAAGCCCTCATTTTCTTCTAAAGCCACTGTCAGTTTTTCGAACATGGTACGGGCGGGCGATACGGCCGCACGCACCCGTACCAGTGGTCATTAAACTTTCAGTATCTAGTTTATGTTTTCGATCGATTTTCCGATTTCGGTATGACCAGGCCGTACGGGCACATCACGACGCTCCTTCCTCTCCAACAATCCTGCTGGCATGTCTCATCCATGGAATATCGTTCAAGACAAAGAAAACCATCAAGGTTCTTTGTCAAAGGTCACGAAAGATGCCAAAGGAAGGAAGGGAAAATAATCCTGGTGTGATCAGCTAGGAGCCGAAGACGGATTCAAGCTAATGGAGATAGTGAAGGATGGACAAAAAGAATTTAGTCTCATGATAGGTCAAGATGGTGATTTTGAAAAGGTCAAACTCAATACCAAGGAAGACAGAGAATCATACCTAGAGAAACCGAAGCAACATGATGTGGCGATTCAAACCTCGCTAGATAAGCTCGATCAACGTATCAAGAAAATCGAGGTAAAATCTCCAGGATCTTCTAAGCACATTGAACTGATGTGCCATTATTTTGATCAGATGGACTTGAAGATAATGAAAGGTTTGGAAGCCAACCTAGACATCAGCCTTCGATCTATGGAAGCACAAAAGCAAACAATAGAGATGTATAAGGTAATGTTGGCTTAGTTGGAAACAATCAACGAGCAACGCAGGGTTCACATTATGATCCTCGAGGCATCAAACAAGACGTTACGCACCAGCCTATGTAATTCCAGGGCCTCTTCTCCAAATTGAAGAACACCACGGTATCGAATAATCACGAGGGATTATTTGATCCCACCGGTTTGATCCCATGCTTGGGGAGATATATAACACCATGTAATCTATCTTTTGGTTTTAGCATGCATGTTAGGTCTTTAATTCCAGAATTTGCATTAGCTGCACCATCTTTGAATTCCTTCGATTCAAGGAAAGAGTTATATCCATTGAGTTTTAAGACTTTATAATATTTTGAAGTAATTTTGTTGATCCATGATTATTATATTAGATGTATGAATTAGGTTGAGTGCTATGATAGTTGTACCACTGTTATGATTTTAGGGACTTCCACACCAACAATGTATTGATTAGTTCTAGGAAGGAAATCTTGATAACATGTTATGGTCAGAAGTTTAAATATATAAGAGCCATAAAGAGTACTAAAATTGATCAAAGGATTTGGTTCGATGAAAAAGAAAAATATTCAGCTATCAAAGAATTTTCAAGGCAAAAGAAAGTGCAATATTAAAAATAAAGAAAAAAAGAGTAACCCAAGCAATGATCATTCATTACTCGAAATAAGTGCTCAACTTCTGACTAAGTCTATAATCTGCTTACTCCATAAAAACTTCATATGATATATTGATACAAAAGGTGTGGAAGCCTCTAAATCATGTGATGTGTAAGGGTGTAATATTACTCACGATGCAATTCTATATCCGATGTTGTACTATTTGTTTCAATTTTTCCTCATTTATTGTAACAACGCATTCATCATCAACATGATGATCTTGTCCGCAAGCCACCACCTTTCTCGGCGACGAGCAAGAGTCTAGCTTGGGGAAGTTGATGAGTCCAAAATTGTAGCATATTTACCTTTTATTTTGCATAGGTAGAGTAGGATTTTTAGTATTTTACCGCGTGTTCGCGCACCTTTTGTCCTTGTTTCAACAGGATTCCGAATTACTAAGTCTATTATGAACATATCTATTGGAACTGCCATATTATGTAGTAATATGGTATTACTAAGTGATAAAGTCATTTAATTGATTTATTCTCACACCTGGGAGATTGGCAAACACGGAGGGAAGTTCTAGAGAGCTTAATGACCACTGGTACAGACGGAGCTTTCCCATACCGCCCGCCCGTACCCTGTGGCAGCGCGTCCACCTCGTCAAATACTCTTGCCTCGCAAAGACGGATTAGAGATCTGACATTCAGAGAAACTTCCAGCTCCGAAACACCACAGTAGAGAGGGATTTCGAGGAGGTACTTGGAGAAGGGAAAATCCTTGCTGCTTCACGGATCATCATAGGATATTGCATCATCCCCTTCATCATCAACCGCTGCATCTCCATCACCATTGCTACTCCCATCTTCCATACAATAGATCCTATTGTAATTCCAGATTCAATTGTGATTTTTACCAGATTTATTCTCGTACTTTTATCCATACATTTGATTATGATGATGTCATTGATTGTTTCCATGTTTGATTAGTTCCCTTTGTTCTTGGGGAGATGGAGAAACCCTAGGACAATCATGAAATAGAATAAATATGATATATTACTTGTGTTCATGATCTATTGATTTATGATATTGTCTTTGATCTCTCTCTTTAGATGGCATGTGTGTTGGCCACATATCATTTGCCTTCAGGACTAAAGAGAGGGTGAAATCCTTAGGACATGTATGGGAGTATGTCTAGTGTTATTCATGACTACATGCATTGGCTTATAACCTGCACGGTCTAAGGAGGGATAAAGAGAGATTTGCTAAGCTAATTACAATATCCATGGGGAAACCCTTAATTGTGGTGGTCTTTATGAGTTGCTGCTTTGAGGCATCGAAGTGGTTATTTAGAGGTGACCTCATTACTTGGCTCAAGAAAGCGGTTGCCCACGAGCCTTGTAGTGAATATCTTATTATGGAACTCTCTCCACACATGTCATGCCACAACAAATAGGTTATCCTAATTATGATTAATTACAACATGCTAGTGGTGTATCCTACATCCCCGAGAACTCATTAGCCTTATTGCGTTCAACCATCATTTCGCACGCTTTTGTTTTGTACTTTCTTTTACTTGTTTTAACTACTTTTCTACATTCAACAAAAAACCTTTCAAACACCCTTTATTCAAAATCAAAGGTAGTTTACAAGTATCCTTTGGTATACGGTGACAAGGGGCATAAAGGCCTTAACCAAATAGCTCTCTGTGGGTTCAATACTCTTATTTCGAAACTAGCTACAATCAATCTGTGCACTTGTAGTCATTAGGATCTCACTCCTATCATGAGCAAAATTAAAAAGAGACTGGCAGGTTTATCTCATATGTTGTGTCGTTGTTCTAGACTAGTGGTTATTAAGTCCATGATTCAAGCTATTCCTAATTCATTATGTGTGCCTTGAAAGTACATTACACACATGTGAAACATATTGAAAAAACATCTAGGATTTTTTATGGCATGGCAAACATATTGAAAGGAAGGGTAAATGTTTAGTGGACTGGGACACAATTTGTTAGAATAAATATGCAAGTGGCCTTGGGAGTACTCTATCCAAGGCAACAAAACAAGGCATTGATGTTGAAGAACCTATTCAAATTATACAATTGTCATGACCTTCCCTAGGTAGAACTCCTTTGGGAGCTAACTACCAAAATGGAAAATTCCTAGTATAGAGAGAAGCAAAGGTTCATTCTGGTGGAGAAATCATGTTCCTATCATGGATGATTTCAAAAATCTGACAACCTTCTCTCTTAGAATAGGCAACAACACCCTTATATGAAAGGATAAATGGCATGGGTATCCTCTAGTTAAAAAATTCCCGAACTTCACTCATTTTACAAGAATAAGCAAATTACTATCAGCTCCACTAAAAGCTACATAACATATTTTTTATTAAATGTTTCAGTTACCTCTTTCCATGATTGATGATAATCAACTAAGACAACTAGCATGTAGTATGAATAGTATCTTGAATAATAATTTAAAATGTACTTGGTCTTTTCCATGGGGTGGTAATACATACTGCACAAAAATGTATACCTTTCCCTAGTAAAGGAACCAGCTGCACCAGATCCTTTCAAATGGTTATGTAAATCAACTTGCTTGCCAAAACACAAATTCTTCTTCGGGTTACTATTATAGGACATGTTGAACACTAGAGATCTTCTGAAGAGGAAAAACTTTTATGTGCAGTCTTAGACTTGTGTGTTGTATGACGAGGAAACAGAGGAAAAATTGCATATCTTTTTTTTTCATGTGATTTAGTTAGAATTACTAGTGAAAGATTCGATAGGAATGGAACATGGATTGCACATTTATTGGTATGTTGCTGGAAGTTAGGAGAAGATCAATATACCTTCACTTTAAAATTTCTATGGTTGCTGGATGTTAGAAGTGATGGAATCACAGGAACAAGATTATTTTTGTTTAGGAATAGAGACATATAGACCAATGCTATTCTTTCTTCGAAGAATATGTGAATGGTATAAGGCCTAGAGTTACGACTAGCCTAAAGGAAGGCATGCAAGACTGCCTAGATTGTTTGTAATGTATTTATCCCTGTACTTTGTTCCTCTTTAAATATTTTTGCCCACTTTGGGTATTTATAAATGTAAAAATTCATAGTGGGGGCCTTTCCCACGGTATTTATGTCAAAAAGTGTGAAATAAGAAAATTTAATTTTAGAAATATGACCAAAATATTTTTTGTTTTATAAAAATGAGTAACGGTTCATTCTTATCAAGACATGTCATTTGAGATTGTGATGTGTACAAGGATACACAAAACCAATTCCATGTTATTTCAACATAATCAAAATGGTACTTTCTCAGCTTTGATGATTTAACTTTTTTTCAGATTTAGGATCAGATATAGGTGACAAATTAACCCTAGGGTTTTTGTCATCTGGAACCCTTGTCTGCTCCAACTTCCCTTGTATCTTGTATACCATTAGGGGACAGTTTGCTTCACAAAGGTCGACCTAGTTAACATCCTTGATCGTCTCTCTTGCTAGGTCATGAAAATTAAGGCTTTGAGGCGACTGTTTGCCTAGACCACAATGTCAGGTCAACGATCAATCGATAGTGGCACCATAACATCAAAGGCGTGTGGGATTGTAGGCAGTGGAGCATATGGTAAATCTACAAAATCAAGGGAGACTGGATTAATGTTTGAGATGGCTTACCTCATGGATAAAGAGTTTGATGATCCAGTTCTACCGGAAGATGACATGGAAATAGTGGTAGCCAAAGTTGTGTGCCCGAACAAATTTAGCAATTAAGCCTTTTATCGGTGGATGCACTACCCATATAACTTGACAATCTAACTCAAGATTAGGGCAATTGGATAGAATTGCTTCATCGTCTAGTGTATTTTGTCTAGGTCACCGGGAGAAGGTGTCGGAGAGGGGGGCATTTTGTTCTGGGAGTAGGAGTTGGCTTCTCGAGTCCATAAGAAATTGTGCTAATTTTTTTGACAATGTGGTTGTGGGTCCATAAGTTGCTAGATGGTTTTTTGAAAGGACACGATTGAGAAGTAACTTGTTGGTCATGTTGGGGCGAGCTAAATATTATGGAGATGGACAATGTTAGTGATCTGAGGGTGGATTATGTCCATGTGTGTGTGTTAATCATGATATTTGTCGGCCGGTTATCCTATTCATCTCTATTGTCCATGCAAGTAAGCAATACCCGTAAGTTGTAAAACATGAGAAACTTGTAATATTGTGGGTTTGATTCCCGAAAAAACATATTTATAGGTGTAAGGGCTTGTGATCACGAACCGATAAGCTAACAACATCAAGGCATGAAAGTTTGATACAAGTTAATTGTTATATGCCACATGCTTTTTTATGGGAAAACTACGTATTACAGTGTGGGATGTTCTGGTTAGCAACATGCTAGGTTGGCCGGTAACTACGATATATGATTGCTAGGGAGTCTAGCCGATTGATAGGGTGTTCCGACTAGCAACTTGCTAGGCTAAGCTAGTAACTATGGTGGATGATGTCTAGGGAGTCTAGTCGACGGATTGTGCCTCTCCCTAGTATTTGAATAACGCCTGGTAGAGTGCAACTGATTTGGTGCTCTAAGAGCCTAACTACTAAACCTATCAACTACAATAACTTTGATGAGATTTTCGCCAGAGTTCTTCTCTACGGTGGTGGATGTGGATGAATGTATGTGGAATTTCTTGGGTGTCTAATGCTTCGGATGCTTCCCTGAATGCTTGGCCCCCTCCTCTCTTCGTGAAGGGATCTTTTTTATAGCCTTGGCCATGGACACTGATGGATGGCCTTCCATGGAGTTACCACTATTATTTATGGGACTTGGCAGTGAGAAATACCTTGGCCTCCCCGCTTCCTCTTCATTCTATCCACAGATTTTCAGGAACATCCTTGCGATGATGACGTTGTAGTGGAATGACAAGCCCTAGGGTCAGTTCCGTCGGCCGGAGAACAAGGTTGTAACTATGCATAGGATGTGATCATTCATGCTACCTAGGGACCCATAGAACGGTGGGTCCTAAGGTCTTATCGCCCCGTACGTCACACTTGTGTCATATCTGTGGTCTTCTATGTCATGCGCCCGCTTTGGCCCATAGTCGGATGGCCTCTACTACCAGATATTCCAAGCAGGAGTCGGATGGTATGTTTGGCGAGTGCCAAATTCCACCTAGTCAGGAGTCAGCAGCCAAATCTTGTAGTGCTTGTTGTTCTCTTCAACACAAGCCCAAGATCATCATAATCGGAGTCGAGAGTAAAAATTTGTTGAAGTTTTCATACCATATTGTCCAAAGTTTTACAATTGGCGGTAGCATCTCCCTAGTTGTCATGGTGGTGTCATGGCATATGCCATGGGGTGGGTTATCTTGGGGCTGGATGGATGCCGGAGGATCCGAGGAGGGATAGTTTGCTAATAGTGCACATAGAACACACCACAAAGCACACACGATGTACCTAGGTTCAAGGCTCTCTGATGACCCACAAGTATAGGGGGTGTATCGCAGTATTTTCGATAAGTAAGAGTGTCGAACCCAACGAGGAGCAGAATGTGCTGGCTAGTGGTATGGATCAGGAATTCTCTGCAAATACTTAGCAAACGGATTTTTAGGGGTTTTTCATAAAGCAAGTAAACAAAATACAAGTAAATAAAAGACAGTAGGAATAAATGCAGCAAGTGGCCTAATCCTTTATGCAGCAAAGGACAAGCCGGTTGTATTTCTATAGATGACCAAACGTTCTCGAGGACACATGGGAAGACTGTTAAGTGCTTTCGCTTCACATAGTCGATTAATCTTCTTTAGCTTGCTAAGTGTTGTGTGGGTGAACCTGTGCTAATGTACCGCCCCATCCAAGACTAATACATACTTGTGATTATACCCCTTGCAATCATCCGTAAGTACAAGAAAGTAATTAAGGTAGAAACCTAACCACAGCTTTAAAATCTAAGACCCTTACGTCCCTTGTGCAATGGTTTCCTAACGGAGGTTCAGGTTTCTGTCACTCCGGCAACCCCTACGATTAGTAGCCAAATACACAATGCATTCCCCTAGGCCCTTATAGGTGAAGTGTCATGTAGTCGATGTTCACATGACACCACTAGAAGAAGTACACCACAACTTAAATAACAATCTATTGAATCTTTCTCAACGCAACTCCACTACTAACAACAAGACTTCTCCCATGTCCTCAAGAACAAAACGAACTACTCACAAGACATCATATGGATCATGATCAGAGATGAAATAATGATGTATAACAATCTGAACATAAACAATAATTCAATGGTTCACTCAATAGCATCAACTATAAATAGTAATCAACACCGGGAAAGTTTCCCCTATGAACTATAGCAAGATTCAACCAATTGTTACAGCAATATGGAGATGGTGATGAGGGTGCTGATGGTGATGATGATGATGATGATCCCGATGAAGCCAGCTTGATGGTGGTGTTGATGGCGATGATCTTCCCTCTCCGGGAAGGAATTCTCCCGGCAGAAATCTGTCTACTGAAGAGATCTTTTTCTCTCGGTGTTTTCTGCCCCGCAGAGGCGGCGGAATCTTTCTGTGGTCCCTCTCCGAGTCTTAGGGTTTCGTGGGGATGATATACGCCAGAGGAGAGAGGCTGGAGTGGGCCAGGGCGGCCACACCACTCCTAGGCGCGACCTAGGCCTGCCCGCGCCATGGGGTGGTGTGGGCCCCCTGTGGCCCACCTCCACTCCATCTTCTGGCATCCTGAGTCTTCTGGAAAAATAGAATTTTCCGTATATTTTCCTGGATTTTCTGATCTTCGCAAATTTTGCCTCCAAACAGCACCTTTTCCATCAGAATCCTGACTGCAGCGGTCCATGCTCCAAAAGTCATCAACCATGCAAAAACAGATGAAATAACATAAGTATCACCTCTCAATACGGAATATATCAATGAATTATAGTGAATTAAGACATAGAATAGTGATGCAAAATGGATGTATCAACTCCCCCAAGCTTAGACTTCGCTTGTCCCCAAGCGAAACTGAGCTCAATAAACATGACCTCAGGTTTATGGAGTGAAGAGTCGATAAAATAATACGGACAAGAAGCATCACATTCATCAAATACATAGATCATAATAGAGGACAACTCACTATTATATAACTCAACTTGCAATGAGTAAAGGAAAGACAATAAAGATACATAGAGTAAATCATAATTGGTAATGGCAAACTTAGCTCTCGGTCGAAGAATAGTTGATAATTTGCTGGAGTTCACAAATAGCTGGTTTTCAAAGAAAGCTTTCAAAGTAGTAAACTTCAAGATAAGAGCAACGTGCAAAGCAAGGTACATAAGAAACATGAATGCATAAATCATCATATGAATGAATGAAACACATCAACTCAAAATACTTGCTGAGATAGAAGGGAATAGATTTACTGACTCAACTACAAAGCAAAAGAAAGGCCCTTCGCAGAGGGAAGCAGGGATTTCAAGCCTCATAAAGAGCTCCCAAAAATTATGATACTTACTAGCTTTCAACTCTCATTGCCCCTATCATAGGCATCTTTTGGTGATTAAGGTTAAAGTGACACAACTAAGAGGATATGCTTGACAAGTTATAAGTTGAAATCTCATGCCCCTTACTTATGAGTACCGATCCTCATGCTACTCAACTTCAGTCACGAGCAAGCTCTTGTCATTGTAAATACATGCGTATCATTGAGAACCGCCAACGGGGTACCCCTTGCACATGACACAGGAGCTATCCCATAATCAAAATGACAAGGCAAGCAGACATTGAGCATCTCAGCAATCTTTTTATTTGCTATCCACATAGGTTTTTATTGAGGATGCTTCATAGAATGCTCACTATAGTTATGCTGCAAGTTTCCACCATGATTAGGCATGTCTTAGGCTAGCGGCCCAAGCGTTTCTCTAACACACATATAAACTCCATGACTTACAAGTTCCACTTTTATTTCACACCGCCGGGATCCATAAGCAAAAGAACATGATATCAACTAGGTACAAAGTGCCAAATGAAGTGTTGAAAGCGGTCCCCATGATACATGGTTCGGCTAACTTCAACTCATAAAGCGCAAGCATATACACATCAAAGAAGGACCCAATGGTTCAAGTTTATTAAATGCAAGAAAGTAAAGTGTGCCATCAAGTTCGTGAGAGCTTTAATCACTAATTTCACATAACAAGTTTAATCTAGGAGGTAGACAAAACAGGAATTTACTTGGAATAGCAATAATGCTACTAGGTAGGTATGGTGGACGCAAATGGCAAGGGTTTTGGTTTAAAGGAGTGGATGCACGAGAAGAATACCCTCTCAGTACAAGTTTTTGGCTAGCAAGGCTGGGTAGCAAGTATAAGAGTTCAAGGAAACAACCAAACATACAAATGATAAAGATAAACATGCAATCTTCCTCGGAAGCACAAAAGATCTTAACTAGAGAATACTAAACTGATGAGCAAAACAAGAAAGAAAGATGATGAAATTATTTTCCTCTAGAGTACTTCTATCTTTTTCAATCAACTCTCAAAAATAGTGTTGCTACTGACCGAGCGTCACATCCCAAAATTTTCCAAATTCTGAAATGTGAAAAAAAACTTAAATCAAGTGAAGAAACAAGTTCTTTGAAATTCAGAAGGAACAATTTTTTTTGGAACATTTAATATAATGCCTCCAAAACCCAAGCCAAATAAAATAAATTTTGTTTGTGAAGTGGTGTGCATGTTTTAAAATCTCAAATCATGAAGCATGCATGAGCATTTTGACTTGGTTGTATTTAAATAAAACTAAGAGAAGTGGAAATTGGTTTCACCCTATTTGAAAACCTGAATCAAAAGTTATAGATTTCATAAGATAAAGAAATAAGAAAAATCAAATCATATTGCATTCGTGTAATATTTTAATCCATTAAAAAATCAAGTTTAAATGGTGCCAAAAATGTTCCATTTGAATATTTATTGACCCAGATACTTTATTTAAACTTATTCTAAAAAGATTTGAAGCAAATCTAATAACTAAATCTAAAACTAGAAAATAAAACAGAGAAAAGAAAATAGAAAAAAAAGACAAAGAAAAGAAAAACAGCCAACCACCGTTGGGTGGAACTAAACGAAGTGGCCAAACCAAAATCCCAACGTGGCCTTCCTCTCCTCTCTCCTAATTTTTTTCTCTCTCTCTATTCTCTTTATTTCTTTTGAGACGAATTTCTGGCCCAGATATCAACCCAGCTAGCGAGTAAGGCCCAATCTGTCGACTTAACGACCTCGTCGTCTTCCTCCTATGGTTCAGGTTCTGAACTAAAACTATGGTTCATGTTAGAGAAACTGAAACAACACCATGGACATATCTTCTCCTTAAAATTCCCTCAATTATAGACCTCTAAATGCCTCATCTTAAACACGAAAGTTACTTCCCATTAGTCCACGGTTCCATTCAGAGGATTAAATCCCCACTCCAGTACAACTTAAATCATCTGCACATTGCAGCCGAAAGGTTTGTCGAACCTGTGTCGTTTCAGCGTCACCTTCCCGTCGGTTCGCTCCTCTCCTCTCTGTATAAGCAGCTTGCGAGACTCCCATCGATTCATTTCATCTCTCCACCAAATTCTCTCCCAATTACTGTCGCATCGCAGCTGGTTTCCCTTGTCGAAGTGCCGGCAGAGGTGGACTCGATCATCGATTCCACTCGGTACAGAAGGTCTATGGCCCCAATTATTCTTCCTTTGTTTGTATCTAGGTAGTGCACACCAATTTTACTCATTATATCATCCCATCGTGCAGCCTACGGTTCTCTGCTATGACTACAGAGGTGACCTCCACTCCGTGTATGTATTAGGCTGCCACTAGGAACACTGAGGAACCTCCGGGTAGCCCATCGTCTCTGCCACAGCGCGCTACCTGACCACTACTACTCCAGGAGTATCCCCATCGACTACTCCGTCACGATTCACACGTCGCCGTCGTCCCTGCGATACTTCTATCGGTGAGACTTTTACCTCGTTGTTGATTCTTGGCAGACAGTTTTTTTATATCTGAATCTGTGTTCAGTGTTTGATCTGAACCATGTAGACAGTCAACACTAGAACAAAGAGTTGAATCGGTACCAGACCATAGGATTCAGATCAAGCGGTCCTTGTTGAATCACTTAACTGAAAGGGTATCAGCCAATAGAATCCCGCCAATTGTCAAGTCATTGCTATTTTCGTTCATTTTGGACAGATTTACATAGAAATTTGCAAAAATCATATCTTTAGTTCTGTTTGTCCAAATTTAGCAAATAATATGTCTATGGATTTACAAAAATGAGTAGAACATAGTAGAACAATAATTAGGTATTTTTGAGTCGGTTAAAATCACATTTTATACAGAACTATTTGTAGAGTAAATTGGCTATAAAAATTGTTCTATAATTTATTTTGGGGTGAATCTTTTTGCTATGGATTGCAAATTGAACACTTTGTCCAGTAAGACAAAATTATAAATTTAGTTTAGTATAAATAATACCGTGGCAATTATTTAGTGAGAATGGCCTTTCCAAATGCTAGAAAATATTGCTAATTGTTATAATTGCACAAATGGTTGCATTTGTAATCTTGAAAATATAAAATGTTCAGAAAGCACTTAGTAATGTTCAAAACCTTGTTATAACAATTTGTACAATAAAAATTGCCATCTTGCATGCTTGCATATTTTGCATATTTTTTTTGTATTGTCATTAGTGTTGATTTTGTGCATGCTTTGTCTTGGTTGTTTTGTTTGATAGATTGTGTGGATTGTCAAGTGTGTTACTGCGAAGAGTGTACCAAAACGACCAACTACTAAGGCAAGTGACACTATCATCCATGTCCTACTATTTTCATTACACTTAGTGGAATTTTGTAGTATACATGATAGAACTACTATGATACTATACTATTCTATGTCCTATTAGGATATTCTTTATATATTCCTTAGTGGAAATACCGTAGTTGTAGTATGCTTAGACGTGCTATAGTTTTAGGGTGGATATCATGTTATGATTATATGAAGTGTTGGAAAAATATATGTTTTATATAATAAAACAAGTACTCAATGAATCATCTAGATGGAATGTGGATACTCAGTTGTGAATAAGGTGGCAACGAAGGGAACCATATCTATGGCTATCTCTTTCGTGTGTGCACTAGAAGAATACCACCCAGGAACTTAGAGATTGAACATATTTCTCGTACAGTGGCTTTCGTGTGCAGCCACATGCCAAATGGGCTCTGGCCTAGTCAATTACATAGTGGGAGACCCATGCATTGGTACCTCTTCAGGTTAACTAGAATTATGTATTGGAAGTATATCCTTGCATTGGTGCCTGGTAGACGTGCTAGCATTATGTATTGGGAGGACTTCTATGGAAAGACTTTGTCACATTCTCGATCTGCCGGTACTCCATCTTGGTGAGTACTAATCCAGCGGCCACTGGTGGCGTCAAGACGAGATTGTGTCTTGTGGGTAATGTGTACAACTTCTGCAGAAGATTAAATTCTAAGTACTTAGCCGTGTCCCCGGTTATGGACAACTCTGAGCAACTAAGGCCCGAAGCTATGGAAGATCTCGACATTCCAATTTCTCAAAGTAAAACTTGATGATGTCAACAAGGGATTAGAAGAACTTGGAGTTTGCCAAGGAGTTCAGAAAGATGTTGAAAGATCAAAACTATTTTTCAAAGATAGGAGAAAACCATGTTGCTTTCTGCAAATAAGCCTAAGCTCTACTTAGCCAAATATGCATATAGTGATAGTCCAACTTATATTCACCAACTTGTGACATTTTCCAATACATTCAAAGTATTGACCCTTTGTGGCTGCAACCTATCATGTTGCAGGTATATTCTATTGATGAGTGAGGAACGATGATAGTGGTTATGAGTCTACACCCAACATGTTTACCTGTGGCACATGAAGATGAAGGACTCCATGCTTTATAGTTATATCTGCTGCTTTGTAATAAGATAGTCATATGAGCTATGTAAGTTGTAATGAACTATTTTTATTCCTGGATATGCGATGTAATATGACCTTTGTTTCTTGATATTACATCTTAAACTGTGGGTGCTAGCTATTCGATCCAGGGACTAGCACTGTAATCACATGGATTTGAACCAAGCCAGGTTCGGGTCTTTACACCGAGCCAGGTTTGCCAAAACCAACTAAATTAACTCAATGATCCCAGAGTGCTACCAATACTAACAACAAGATCAATCATATAACCACGAATTGAGAACTAATATAAGCGATGCAAACGAGTGAATGATAGAACTTCTCATTAATATTCCATAATGGAAACTCACACCAAGGGATACATATCTAACGAGAGAGGGGACACTTCCATAATGCAAACCATACTACAAAATAACTCCTCTATTCATGACATGACTCTACTAATAAGGTAAAAAGATAGAAGATAGTGATATGAAACCGCGACACTCCCCCAAGCTTGGAACAAACCAAGGGGATGCCAAACCTGATGACGAATTACTCCTTCGGTGGTGGTGGTAATATTTTCTTGGTTGACGTGAGGAAATCTTCCAGCATCTTGCGAAGCCTATAATTCTCCCATTGAAGCATGTCCACCTTCCTCTGCAAGTCTCGGTACTTATTGCAGAACTCCTTAGTGACTCGTAGAGCTTCCGTTGATGCATGGCAAGAGACTAAAGGTACCAGCCCTTGCTCGGGGTCTTGGAGGTCTTCCTCCATAGGCTTCTTCCCTTTATCCTTGGCAGACACCATTGTGCTTCTAGACCTTCAAAGAGTATGTCCTGGCAGAAACAGATCGAAACAAAAACACGACGAAAACACGATATACGAACCTTGGAGGATCCGGGGGGGGGGGGGGTTATATATTACGAAGTTTCATATCAAAAGGAAGGTATTGGGAGAAAATGAGTCGGAGGCGGAGTCTTGGGTGGCCTCACCACCTGGTGGCGCAGCCAGGGGAGGGCCCGCGCCATGGGGTGGTGTGGGCCACCCCGGCTCTGGTTCCGTCCCTTTTTCGCTTCGAAACTTTCCTTATCGACTGAAAACTGCAGGTCTCTGAATTTGGTATTTAGTGGATTCTTCCGGAGTCACCACTTGAATCATCAATATCTTCATCTTCATACACTTATTACTTGAGTCATAAAACCCTTCTCTTCCTTATTACACCATTGTCTCCACTTCCTGGAAATTTCTTTCACACAAAACTTCACACAGTTCTCATTAGCAACATTAGTATAAGTGAAGTGATAGAACCTTTTGAGTCCAACTTCAACTGAAAACCATCAAAATATAAGCTACTGAAGCAACTCCTTCCGAAAACCCAAAAATAATTCAAAAAGGAAATCGAATGAAGAGGCAAATGCAAGAGTGGCAAAATCTGTCAAAACAGACCAGCAGGTAAAGATCAAAATTTTAGAATATCTTCTGTTGCTCAAATCAAAAAGTTCAAAACTAACGAAAGTTAAATAACAACCTGGGGCAGAAGCACAAAAAATTATAGCTCAATACGACATACAGAGATCTCTCACGAATTTTTACGGTGAAGCACAAAAATCTGTTTCGGGACAGCAACTTCCCCAAATATTACTTCTCTCTCATTAGAGGTTGATCTTGACACAAAACCAAATAAAATGGATAAGGAGCGGTTATTAACGAAGTAATAACTTCCAAGACTCAAAAAAACAAAAACAAACTAAAAGCAAAAACAAATTGGGTTGTCTCCCATAAAGCTCTTTCTTTATAGCCATTAAGATGGGAATGATTAATTTGAAGAACCTCTCATAGGGATATGAATTGAAGTGAAAGAGAGCATTAAGAAGCAAAAACACACACACATTTAAGTCTAACCCACTTCCTATGCAAGGGGATTTTGTAAACAAACAAGTTATTGAAACCAAAGGCAACTTGCATAAGAAGGCAAAAGAAGTGCAACATAAAGACTTTCAGCATAAAACGGGGAAACTTGATATTATTGAGATGCATACGAACACTTTTTCCTCGCTCATAATAACTATCAGTATCATGTATAAACTTAACAATATAGCTATCACAAGGACCATCATAACAATGATCACTTATTCTAACAAAAAACACAGGAATACTAGCTCTCATAGCACTACTATGTGAAACAATTTTAGAGGTATCCTTACAAAGGATAGTGTGTCCCTCTTCCTCATACTTAATGACAAAGTCTTTCACATTTTCTACTATAGGTTCATCAATCATTTGTTTATCAGGTTCAACAGCTTTATTCATACTTTCATCTACCATACTAGCCATCATAGAATGTTCCTTTACCTTAACTGGAAAAGGCATTTTCTCAATATAAGGTTCAGGTAAAACATGATTAGCAGTATAAACTTCAGTATTTCTTGCAGGAACACTCTTAGTAATATCTTTATAAGGTTCATGATACTTATTCCACTTCTTTTTTGGCACTTCAATGTAGGAAGCAAAAGCCTTAAAATAAGAAGCAATAGCTTGAGAGTCTAGACCATAAGCATTTTTAATATTTTGAAAGTCATCAGTTCCCATAAAAGATTCAATGCATTCCTAATCATAATTTATACCTGAATTTCTACCTTTGTCATTCTCCCAAGCTTCAGCATTATCTTGAATACGATCTATAAGGTCCCATTACTTCTTCTTCCATACGAGTGAATGATCCAGCACAAGAGGCATCCAATAAATATTTGTCATGTAGAGGGAGCCTTGCATAAAAGTTGTTGATAATTATATTGTTGGGGAGCTCATGAATGGGACATTTGAGCATTAGTAACTTCAATCTCCCCCAAGCTTGAGCTGTACTCTCTCCATCAAGAGGTCAAAAGTTGTGTATTTGATTCCGATCTTTATGAATCTCACTAGGAGGATAAAACTTTGAATAAATGAGAGGCACTATTTCCTCCCATTCTAGAGCTTGACCGTTCTTCAGCAGCTTATACCATTCTTCAGCTCTTCCTTTTAGTGATAATGAGAATAACTTATTCTTAACTTGATCTGTAGTAATACCTGCACACTTGAACAACCCGCATAATTCGTGTATAAAGAGTAAATGATCACCGGGATGGACAGTTCCATCCCCAACATAGTAGTTATCCATAACACGATCAATAATTCTTGTAGGTATTTTGAAAATATCTCTCTCAGTAGGTGGTGGCTTATCTACTACCTTAGCAGTGGTAGTAGCATTACCAAATAAGAAACTCAGCAAATTATCCATAACGAAAATAAAGCAACTAGCAGAAGTAAACAATACTCACAGTAGAAGTTTCCTTTACCAGTTCCACTCTCTAATAGCGCTTCACTCCCCGGCAATGGCGCCAGAAAATAGTCTTGATGACCCACAAGTATAGGGGGTGTATCGCAATATTTTTGATAAGTAAGAGTGTCAAACCCAACGAGGAGCAGAATGTGCTGGCTAGTGGTATGGATCAGGAATTCTCTGCAAATACTTAGCAAACGGATTTTTAGGGGTTTTCAATAAAACAAGTAAACAAAATACGAGTAAATAAAAGACAGTAGGAATAAATGCAGCAAGTGGCCCAATCCTTTATGCAGCAAAGGACAAGCCGGTTGTATTTCTATAGATGACCAAACGTTCTCGAGGACACATGGGAAGACTGTCAAGTGCTTTCGCTTCACATAGTCGATTAATCTTCTTTAGCTTGCTAAGTGTTGTGTGGGTGAACCTGTGCTAATGTACAGCCCCATCCAAGACTAATACATACTTGTGATTGTACCCCTTGCAAACATCCGTAAGTACAAGAAAGTAATTAAGGTAGAAACCTAACCATAGCTTTAAACTCTAAGACCCTTACGTCCCTTGTGCAATGGTTTCCTAACGGAGGTTCATGTTTCTGTCACTCCGGCAACCCCTATGATTAGTAGCCAAATACACAATGCATTCCCCTAGGCCCTTATAGGTGAAGTGTCATGTAGTCGACGTTCACATGACACCACTAGAAGAAGTACACCACAACTTAAATAACAATCTATTGAATCTTTCTCAACGCAACTCCACTACTAACAACAAGACTTCTCCCATGTCCTCAAGAACAAAACGAACTACTCACAAGACATCATATGGATCATGATCAGAGATGAAATAATGATGTATAACAATCTGAACATAAACAATAATTCAATGGTTCACTCAATAGCATCAACTATAAATAGTAATCAACACCGGGAAAGTTTCCCCTATGAACTATAGCAAGATTCAACCAATTGTTACAGCAATATGGAGATGGTGATGAGGGTGCTGATGGTGATGATGATGATCCCGATGAAGCCAGCTTGATGGTGGTGTTGATGGCGACGATCTCCCCTCTCCGGGAAGGAATTCCCCCGGCAGAAATCTGTCTGCTGGAGAGATCTTTCTCTCTTGGTGTTTTCCGCCCCGCAAAGGCGGCGGAATCTTTCTGTGGTCCCTCCCCGAGTCTTAGGGTTTCGTGGGGATGATATACGCCAGAAGAGAGAGGCTGGAGTGGGCCAGGGCAGCCACACCACTCCTAGGCGCGGCCTAGGCCTGCCCGCGCCATGGGGTGGTGTGGGCCCCCTATGGCCAACCTCCACTCCATCTTCTGGCATCCCGAGTCTTCTGGAAAAATAGAATTTTCCGTATATTTTCCCGAATTTTCTGATCTTCGCGAATTTTGCCTCCAAACAACACCTTTTCCATCAGAATCCTGACTGTAGCGGTCCATGCTCCAAAAGTCATCAACCATGCAAAAACAGATGAAATAACATAAGTATCACCTCTCAATACGAAATATATCAATAAATAATAGTGAATTAAGACATAGAATAGTGATGCAAAATGGACGTATCACTCTCCTATTGAGATAAAACCCTACTCCTGCATCTAGCTGATATATCTCTCAATGTTACCATAGCTACAATGGATCCTTGAGCTTTATGCGAGAGGAGGAAGAACAAGCTCTCTGCTCTCGCTTTTTCCTCAACACTAAAAGGGGGAAAATGGGGAAACAAGGGGTCGACCCTCTTCTAGGAGGTCCTATGGCACCTTATAAAGGGGTGCCCAGGTTACAAGTTAGGGCATAGGTGGCACCGGATATGCTCTATAGATGATGCACAAAGTCGTTTCCCTGGCCTAGATGCTTCTCCTGTCATGGGGTCGCTCCTGGATACCCTCGATGGGACTTGACGTGCCCGTCCCTTCTAACAGTTTCCATGCTGACAACCGTCTCGTACGGAATATCCTCGATGGGACTACTCTCCTTAATCCACGAGCACGCCTACAGAGGAACGTTTATCCTCTCAAGATGTCATCGGAGAGATAGATGCATTGACTTAGAGGCCGGCATACGACCTCTAGCCGTATGCCAATCTCATATGTCGACCTCAGCCAAGATAACTCGGCCACACTAATCCTTCAAGGAATTGACAACTCGATTATGCCGACATATCTTCTATATGTTGGCTTGGGTATGTCGTCTTATGTCGGCCTCCCTATGTCAGTCAACCTTAGTCATGGTCAATCTTACTTTATACCATAGCTTGACCCTACTAGGGGTCATCCCCCGACACTAGTTCCGACCTACTACCATCGAAGGCATGCCATCTTGCATTATACTTTAGTTTTCATCATTAGTACTGCCAAATGACATGGTAGTACCACCAAGGCGCGAATCTAACCCAAACTGGCAGGTTTATCTTGCCCTATTTAAGGGGGCTTCTTCCCTAATATTTCCACATCTTTTGAGCATGTTTTTACCCACCACTGTTGACCTCTTTGAGCATTCTTATTCCCTCTCCCCCCAAGATTTTGGCATATTTTGGGTTAAAAGAGAGAGGAGATCTAGATCTATTACTCCACCAATCAATCTCTCCTCTCAGTGAGGGAATGCATTGGATCCAGATCTTGGAGAAATTTGGTGTTGTTCTCCATTGTTCTTCCTCTCTTATTACCCCATAGATTTTGTAGCTTTGATGTAATTTGGGAGCGAAGTACTTGAAATTGCATTAGGTATATCGTTTTGAGTTCTCTATGGAGAACTGGTTGGTGAAATCAAGAAACTTGCTACCCTTGGGTTCTTGGAAACCTAGACGGCATTGTGGCCTCGGTGGTATTTATTGGGCGCCTACAATTGAGTTCTAGAGATTGCCTCAAGCTTGTATGGGTTTGGTGACCACCCTCAAGTGTCCCATAGTGTATCATGTTCCCTCCTTGGTGGTGCGCAAACAGGAGAATAAGGTGAGCCTTTGTGGCATCGGTGAGTGGTGTGCCTCCTCATATTGGAGTGAGGCCTTGTGTGGCATTTGGTGTGCATAGAGTGATGACCCACAAGTATAGGGGGTGTATCGCAGTATTTTCGAGGGAAGTAAAACCCAATTTATTGATTCGACACAAGGGGAGCCAAAGAATATTTATAAGCCTTAACAACTGAGTTGTCAATTCAGCTGCACCTGGAAACACTCTTGCTCACAGCAGTTTATCAGTAGCAACAGTTTTGTAGTAGGAATAGTAAAGTAGCAGTAGTAGTAAGGTAAAGACAGTAGTAACAATAGCAGTAAACAGTAGGATTAGAGCACGGTAGGCATAGGGATGGATGGAAGGGTGTTGCATGGACAAGATAATTCACATGGCAATCAGAACATAGGGCAATTGCAGATAAATAAGATAAATCATCCAAGTACTAGATAATCCTAGGCATGTGTTCCATATATAGTCATACGTGCTCGCAATGAGAACTTGCACAACATCTTTTGTCCTGCCAGTCCGTTTGCAGCGGGGCCTCAAGGGAACTACTGGCAATTAAGGTGCTCCTTTTAATAGAGCACCGGAGCAAAGCATTAACACTCCGTGAACACATGTGATCCTCACATCAAAGCCATTCCCTCCGGTTATCCCGATTTCTGTCAGTTCGGGGCCATTGGTTCCGGTCAACAATGTGTGTATACAACTTGCAGGTAAGATAAACAATACTATCATAATGAATCAATAACATGTTCAGATCTGAAATCATGGCACTCGGGCCCTAGTGACAAGCATTAAGCATAACAAGTCGCAACAAAGTCAAAAAGCACTAATAGTAGATACTAGGCACCATGCCCTAACAATCCGATGCCAATACATGAACGTTCTCATCCAATCCCTACCATCCCCATAGCCTACAGCGGGGGATTACTCACTCATAGATGGGGGAAACATGGATGGTCGATGGAGAAGCGATGGTGATGATGATGGCGATGATCTCCTCCAATTCCCCATCCTGGCAGGGTGCCAGAACGGAGTTTCTGGTTCAGAATCGTGGAATCTGGTGGTGGCGGCAGAGCGGAACTCTTTCTGGAAATACGTCGAACCCCCCCTGAGTTTTTAGGTCAGAAGGCATCTTATAGGCGAAGAGGGAGACCGAGGGGGTGTCTGGGGCGGCCAGACCACCCCCTGGCGCGGCCAGGCCCAGCCTGCGCAGCTAGGTGGTGTGGCTGGGCCCCAGCCCCTCTCCGTCTCGTATTCTGGCTCCAGGTGTCCCTCGGTAAAATAATGACTTTGGCTTTTGTCCCGTCCAATTTCGAGAATATTCATTTTTTGACTTTCCTGGAACCAAAAACAGCAGAAAACAGGCAGCTGGCACTGTGGTTCTTGTTAATAGGTTAGTCCAAGAAATCATATGAAAAGTACTCCAAAGTGTGGACAAAACATAAGAAAGTAGATAAAACCAAGCATGCAATATCAAAAATTATGGATACGTTTGCAACGTATCATAGAGCCACGACACCTCAAGGTGAGCCTCTTGTGGTGTTCATAGAGCATTACGTTTGCACTTGTCTAATAGAGATTAGCTTCCTTTGAAGTGAACTTCGAGAAAAAATCTTCATCTCCATGTGTCTCAGCTATTTCTATACCCGAGCTCTTTACATATGCACTTTACATTGTGATAGCCTTCCAGATTGAAGCAGTATATCTTGCTATAACCTTGTTGCTCGTATTTCTTAGCATAATCTATTGGAAAACTTAGTTGAACCTAGCATATTTAGGTTTTGTCGTGGTGGTGGCACGACAGATGCCATGTATAGGCTAAAGATGGGGCCAGTGAGCACTAGAGGAATCCAGGGAGGGATAACGTGGTGATTCCACACACAAGTGTTTGTATTTCTATTTTGTAGATGATGGATTACAGAGGCTCTTCGAGATGTTCGTGGAAAGGAGACTATCTCTCTTACTGCCCACAACTAATCTCTAAAGCTCTCCCTTAGTAAAAATGGCCGACCCTATCTACGGAGCTCCTGCCCCTCCTTATATAGGGGGGGGGCTAGGTTACAATCTAGGGCATACGTGGAGGTATATTCCCAGAATATGCTCCCCGATTAAAGCAAGATGCCTCTTTTACACGTTAACTGGCTCGTCCAGACTCAGGGTGTAAGCCTCCCTGATCCCCCTGCAGCGCAATGTCATCTGACATTGGTGGCGTCAGCCGACATTGGCTACGTTACCCTTGTCGACCACGTCCTGCTGGTCCTCTTCCCTGTCTGCTTCGCTCACGCTACAGTGGATAGAGACCACCTTTTGACCAGCAAGATTCCTTCCTTCTCTTGTAAGCCAAGTGATAACCTGGCTAGCGCCTGGCTAACTCGGCCACTTGGGCACCTACAAACAATATAGATTGGACATAGCCGACATAAGTTTTATGCTGGCCTGAGAACTCCTCCAATTCCAATACCACTCGCATCACACTATCTAAAAAGTTTTTGTGAAATGTAGTAAAGAAAGGATAGGTGCTTCGGTGACCCTCTTTTGTAGCTCACCAAATGCCTTTTGTTATGCTTTTCCCCCAAACAAAGGTGACATTCTTTTTGGTTAATTCGTTGATAGAATAAGCAATAGTAGAGAAATCTTTCACAAATCGACTATAGAAACAGGCTAACCCATGAAAACATCGAAGTTCACTCACATTTGTGGGTATAGGACAATCTCGTATGTCTTTGACCTTGGAAATATTGACTTCAATACCATTTGAAGACACAAAAAAACCAAGAAAATCAACTTGTCTTTAGCAAAAGTGAACTTGGGAAGATTAGCATATAGCTTTTCATTTTGAAGTATTCTTAAAACCTCCTTAACATGTATAACATTCTCTTCAAGCGATTTGTTATAGATAGTAATATTGTCAAAGTAACTACTACACTTTTGCAATTGAGAGATCTCAAAATATGATTCATAAGGCACATGAAGGTGGATGGGGCATTAGAGAGGCCAAAGGGCATTACCAACCATTCATAGAGACCAAGTTTGGTCTTGAATCGGTTTTCCACTCATCACCTTCTGCCATGTGTATTTGATGGTAACCACTACAAAGATCAATTTTTGAGAAAATAGTGGCTCCACTCAACTCTTCAAGCATATCATCAAGACGTGGTATTGGATTTCGATAACACATGGTGATAGCATTGATTGGACGGCAGTCCATTCACAACCACAACGTATCATCCGTTTTCATGACTAGAATCACGGGTACCATGCTTAGGCTTAAGCTTTCTTGGATCAAACCTTTGGAGATGAGATGGTGAATTTGGCATTTGATGTCCTTCATCTCCTATGGGTTCATGCGGTAGGCAGCATGGTTTGGTAGTGGTGCATCAGGAATAAGGTTAATGTGATGCTCAATTCTGTGAAGAGGAGGTCGTCCATGAGGTAGTTCTTCGGGAAACACATCCTTCAATTCCTGCAAAATAGCCATCAAAGAGGGAGGAACATTTGTTAAGTCGTTACTTCCTTGTGCCAAGCCCTTGCAAATGAGGACATAGTGCAAGATAGATGGGTTATTCCTCACTTCTCTCATCGCACTTTTGGTGGCAAGAAGAACACTCTTAGTTTTTGCGCTCATGTTTAGCTTTTTTACCTCACTCACTATATGGTGGTTCTCTCGCTCACCACTCATCTCAGAAGATGTTTTTGTGGCTTGCACCCTTGCTGAAGCCTTTGCATTATCCACAATTATTTGGTTAGTAGTCATTGGTTGCAAAACACATGTCTTGTCAAGCCACTTGAAGGTATACACGTTTGTGCATACACCATGTAGAGTACCCTTGTCATATTGCCACGGCCTACCAAGCAACATATGACACACTATCATGGGAACCACATCACACTCCATCGTGTCTTTGTATGGTCCAATCAAGAACTTCACTAAGACGGTGTGCTTGATCTTCACGGACCCATGGTTACTTAGCCATTGTACGTGGTAGGGGTGCTTGTGTCGATGGAGGGTGAGGTTGATATTTTCACATAGCTTGGTGCTTGCTAGATTATGGCAGCTACCTCCATCGATGATGACTTTGATGGATTTCCCATTGATGCCGACATGTGTTTGGAAGGTGCTGGATCTTTGATCTTCATGCTCTTGGGCTTGAGTAGTTAAAACTCTTGTGACGACAAGTCAAGGACTTGCGTCATGCTCACACATGAGAATATCTTGATCATATTCAATATGTTGTCTTGTGAGTGCTTCCTTGACTCTTGCATCTGTCCTTCTTCACTCGAGTATTCCTCTTCACATTTTCATGGATGAACAACACCTTGGTATTTCCACAACGGGACGACTAATGTTCTTTTCCACCACACTTGTAGCATTGTCCTTCAAATGGTGTAGATTCATCTAATGGTTTCTTTCCACTTCTGGGCGGTTTGCCTTGAGGAGTTGTTTACTTGAAAGGCGGCTTTGGAGTACATGAGGAGCTTCCTTTGATGTTTGTTGGTGTTGTTATTGGATCTTTCTTGTAGGTGAAGTACATTTTCGTATTGTTGTACTTGAGGTCCTCTTGTACTTGGCATTCGGCCTTTGTTGCATTATGCACAAGCTCCACCATTTTTTTGTACTTTTGGAACTCGATGATTCTCTTGATGGGATGGTTCAAGCCAATGAGGAAGCGTGTCATGGTTTGATCCTCGTGCTCCTTAGTGTTGGCATGGATCATGTTGACCTCCATTTTCATGAAGTACTCTTCCACGGTTTTTGTCCCTTGGTTAAGCATTTGAATCTTGTTGAAGAGGTCGCAAGTGTAGTGCGATGGGAGAAAACGGGAATACATGCAAGCCTTAATATCTTTCCAAGTGTTGATTGGAGGCTCTGTTCTTGCTTCTCGAGTAACTTGGACTTGTGCCCACCAAAGGTTGGCATAGTCATAAAACTCAAGAGAATCCATGGCTACCATCTTCTCATTGCTATAATTGTGCATGTGAAAGATTTTTCAACTTTGAGTGCCCATGAGAAATATTCTTTGGGATCATTGGAGCTGGTGAACTTGGGCATGGTGAACTTGAGATTGCCAAATTTTTCTTCCTCGTCGTGGTCATGGTATTGGCAGTTGCCATGATGTTGATTTTTTTCATCCAAGCAATCATTTCGACGTACTTGGTAATGAAGTTGTTGTTGCTCTTGTGGTGGTTGTGCCGCATTTGGAGGTGGTGAAACTTAGTCCTCGCAACATTGTTGATGTCCTTGGGCCTCTTGGCGCGGTTGAGGTGGTGGAGGAGGCTCATGTTGCAGTTGTGGACGAGGTTGATGCACTTGAGCCTCATTACGCTGATGAAGTCCTTAAGCCTCTTGGAACGGTTGATGCGGTTGAGGAGGCTCATGACATGGTTGTGGACGAGGTTGAGGATCTTGGTCCTCATGAGGATTGTGATAGTCTTGAGCCTCTTGACGTGGTTGGCGTCGCTCGACATTTACAATTTGATGATCCATGTGTTGTTGTGGTTGATGCTCCACATTGTGCCCATTATGTCGGTGTTGACATTCATGGCGGTGGTGATGGCGAGGAGGGTCTTTGAGAGCTTCATGTTGGAGACGAGCTTGTTCTTCCAAATTGGAGTCATCACTTGTTGTTGAGTGAAGGTCTTGCGGTTGTTGACGATACACTTAAGGTTCCACTCGAGGTTATTCATGTGGTTGTTTATCTAGAATCACTAGTGCTCTTGCATGATGATGATGTTCTTCTCGTCTTGCTTGTGGCCTTGATGAGAAGTCTCCATAGTAGCTTGATGTTGTGGCGTACCGTGGAGAAGGTACAAATTGTAGCGAACCCCCATGTTCAACAACGGGGTCTTCATTGCGTCTTGGAGCACCTCCATTAGGATCTTCTCGATGCGGAGAATGATGTCGTGATGAGCTTGAAGCACGATAGTGGTGCCGTGAAGAGCTTGATGCGTGAGAACGTGGCCTTGTGTTGCTTGTAACTCCATCGATGAAGTGTTGAAGTATGTCGTTTTTCGCGGTGACAACATGTTGGAGAGCTTCATTTGATACTCGAAGTTGTGGTGCATGGCCTTCATTTGCCTCTTGAGGCTTTGTCAATTCTCTTGAAATTTGCTTGAGTCTATCTGAAAGGCTCGTCTTGGAGTCTCCCAAGGGCATTGCAACATCCATGAAATTCTTCTCGAATGATGAAGTGGCTTGCTCGCGACATGTACGGTCCTTCTTCTTCTTGGGGAGTTGGTTGGCTCGTCTCACCATGCCTATCCATGATGCAACACAAACAAGGATTGTATATGGAAAGGTAATATGTGGTGGGGTTATTCTTTCACATCACCTTAAGGATTGTATCGAACTAGTAGCCACACTTGAGAACTATAAACTTGCAAAGTGAAATCACAAATAAAGCTCACACTAAAGAAAAACTAAGACTCTCAAAAGCTTATGGTGGAAGCTTAGGATGGTGGATTGCCAAAGAAACAACCAAACAAAAAGAATAGTCAAAAGTGGAGAAAATCCAACAAAACTCAAGTCAAAGGAAAAGGTCAACACAAAAGGTGACGGGAACCTACGACTATACACACACGTGGAGATAATTGGGATTAACACGACTATGAAAAGGAGCAACAAAAATGTCATAATGAAGACTACGCTCGGTTGTTTTGCCAATACAAGGAGAGACGATGGCTCATTTGCAAAGAGAAAATGAGCAACATATTTGTGCACTAGCCTTGGGCACTCTTATCTCTCTTGCTTACAAGCTTGAGACTCTCTTATGCTATGGGAGACTACGTATCTTTTTCGTTGTATCTTTTCTTTTTCTCTCTTTCTCTTTTTTGATTTTTGCTCTCCCTTTAATGCTAGCTAGCCACTCTTGATTTTTCTATCACACTCTCACTATCCAAAGACAAGTGCACAATGCTCAAGCAAACACAATATGAGCCACTCCGGTGGGGTAGGCACACACAAAGGAACATATGGGGTTAACAAGGTGATGCAATTTATACTTTTGGGTATGTTGATGATGTAATTGGCATCAATGGTGAAGTTGATGTTCAAGTCCTACAGTGTCGAGGAGCGTTGTTGGATTTGATGATTTAGAAGCCTTGAGTTGGTACTTGGACACGCTCACGAAACAAGAACAAACAAAGGAAATTAGCCAAAATGGAAAAGAGGAAAAACTGTCAAAATCAGGCATTAGGCCGGAGTCTCCGGAGTTCAGGTCCGGATACTCCGATGTCGAGGACTGTTGATGGGGTTTGTTGCACAGAAAATAAAAAATTCCTACAGTTTGCAACTGCCAAGATCGAATCTAGGCGATACTTTGTAACGGTTATAGATGGAATCACCCTCATAGACCGTAAGCGGGATAACATTCCCGCAAACAAACGTGATTATGTAGATGGTACACGACCGTCTTCAAGGATGTGCAGACATCCTCCTTAATCGGTCACACGTTCGATGTGCCGATGACTCCTGATCCTTGCTCTAGCCGGGCATCGGAAGTAGCGGATTCCTGGGAAATCCAATAGCGCCACGCCATGGTAGTGGTGGTGGAGGGGAAGGTTTAGAGCAGGGCTTTGCCGAACACCTTTTCTAGTGGCAATGGACAAGGCAAGCAAGGGGAGAAGATGCCAACCTTGGGGCATATGAGTGAGCTTGTGAGAGAGTGTGCGGAGAGGAGGATGAGGCCACCTCCTTTTATAGGCGCCATGGGGTTGCCCCCTTCCCTCCTCTCATTCAATCTCCATTAAAGCACTTTAATTCCCTTAAAGGTATATCCATTAAAGCACTTTAATTCCCTTAAAGGTATATCCATTAAAGCACTTTAATTCCCTTAAAGGTCTTTCCATTAAAGCACTTTAATTCCCTTAAAGTTCTTTCCATTAAAGCAGTTTAATTCCATTTTAATGCAACTCAATTTAATGAACACTTCATTTAATGAGTACTTCATTTAATGAACACATTAACATTTTGATCACTTGCTTTGTTTCAATACTCCGAAGCTATTTCGGCAGATTCGGCAGAACAATTTTCTGTGATGTCCATTGACTTCCCTTATGTTCCCTATACTCTCAAACACATCGGTTAACCTTAAGTGTTTCTCCCTACAGGTTCGAGAACTATCTAGACACGATCGAGACTTTCTCCGATCAATAATCATTAGCGGGACCTGGAGATCCATAACAACTCCCACTAGTTCCACGAAAATCAGATGATTGTCTGAACCTCTTTCGTTGCAATCAAATTCCTTTTGTCTCGCAATATATTACTTGTCTGAGATTCGATCACTCAGTATTATATATACCTTGTTTAATCTCGTTCCCAACAAGTACTTTTTTTCGCGTTCTTGTGATATGACATTCTAGTGGCTAAATCACTTGCTTGCAAGGTTATGTCAATGTGATACCACGAAGAGGGCCTTAAGTATATCTCTCCGTCATCTGGATGGACAAATCCCAATCTTGATCCACGAGCCTCAACTAACACTTTCCAAATACCGGACGACACCTTTATAATCACCATGTTATAGTGTGACATTTCATGTAATCAAAGTACTCTTTCGATGAAAGTGATTGATGTGATCTCATGGTCTAAGGACATTGAGTTACTACGAATGTGATAGCAATTTAAACTTGATGACGTGATCGTATTTCTACATCTACTACGGGTGACTGTTCATCATATCATTCTCTAATGATATGACCCTGTTATTAACAACATTCAATGTTCATGATCAGGCAACCTTTGATCATCTGTTAATCAACAGGTTTGTATAAAGAGAGGCTTTACTAGGAATCTTATCTGTTTATAATTCACACATGTATTAATGTTTCCTTATTAATACAATTCTAGCATGAAAAATAAACATGTGTTATAAACCTGGAATAGCATAATAACCACTTTATTATTGCCTATCGGGCATATTCCTTTCAACTGCTGCACGAACTTGCGAGTTCTTGAGCGGAAATCCACACGTTTGGGCCTCAAATCCACAAAAAAGCTAAAACTGGGAAAGGATAGATGGGCATAAGCTGGACCAACACCTTAGACAAGATTTGGTCGGATCAAAACCACAAGTAACACTCCACAATGAGAGATCAATCCAAAGGCAAGTTTGGGGTATCTTTTTTGGGGGATATTAGATTTTTTTTGGAGAAATTCATGATGAACTTGACTATTGATACCAATATGGTGGCGATGCCCCTTAGGGTTGCCCGATGTTTCACAAATCTTTGGGAACCAAGGTGGAATCGTGTGGGGGAGAGAGGGAAGATGAAATCCAAACGAACACACACACGAAGAACACGATGAGCGCACACACGCAATACACAATACAAACCTATAGCTCAAGTTAGCAGCTACCAGTCTGACACCATCCCTAGGATTGGTTGCTGGCAAGGATTCTCTCTCTAACCGACACGATGAGACATGAAGCTTGGTGAGATCTTGACAACTTGGAGAAGGAACATCGACTCCAAGGTCTTGTACAACTTGAACGCACTAAGGCAAAATCCAAGAGGTGTTTGATAATAGGTGCTCCTTGTCAAGGAGCATGAGACTTAAACAAGAGATCCACAAGGGTTTCTTCTAGTTCTATTATCCAAGTCTAGGGTTAAAATAAGGAGGAGGTGGTCTATGTATAAGCCAACAAGTAAGCATGGGTACTTTAGGCATTAAACAAGAAGTTTGGGACGAAATATGGGATTACATGGGCCAGGCCCAAAAGGCCTTAACATGCCTGTCGACACTTAGGCCGGATACTCCGAGGAGTGAGGACCAAAGACTCCGGTGTGGTCTCTAGGGCACTCGTTGTAGCTTCTGGTACTTGGACCGGAGTCCTCGATGAAGACCTTGGGCAGAGACTCCGGGGTTTGCATGCGAGAGACTCCGGTGTAGGTCTGGTGTGCTCACTATAGCTCCTGGTATTTTGGCCAGAGTCTAGGCTGGAGTCCTTGGGCAGAGTCTCCAAGGTTCGCACAACGGATACTCTAGGGTTAGTAGGCCAGAGACTCCGATCTCCTTCTGCTACTTCTTCCTTCGTAGCTTAGCGACGATTTGAAGGGAATATGCCCGAGAGGCAATAATAAAATCGTATTATGTTATTCCAAGTTTATGATAAATGTTTATTTCTCATGCTAGAATTGTATTAATAGGAAACCTTAATACATGTGTTTTTATTAAACCACCCAAAGTTCCTAGTAATGCCTCTCATTATACTAGCTCATTGATTAACATATGATCAAGGTTTCCCGATCATGAACATTAGATGTTGTTAATAACGAGATCATACCATTACAAGAATGATATGATGAACATACACCCAAAGTATATTTAGCAATACGATCTAGTCATTAAGTTTACATTGCTAAATCAAATACATACGAAGTATTCCTAGTGCTTATACCATGAGATCATGTCAATCACTAACACCAAAAGAGTGCCTTAATAACATCAAACGTCACAACGTAATAGGGTGACTATAAAGGTGGGTTTAGGTATTCCGAAATTGTTATATTGAGGCTCATGAATCAAGAGTGGTATTTGTCCATCCTAATGATGGAGAGATATACTCTAGGCCCTCTCGGTGATGTTGTATCACAGAACGAGTAAAGTGTACTTGTTGGGAATGATATCTAACTAGGGTATGGTTGATACATGTGATCGGATCTTGGACAAGTAAATTATCGCGAGACAAAAGGATTTAGTTACGAAGTTAATGGTTCACACAATCACTAGAGTCATCGTTGAATATGTGGGAGTTAGAATGGATCTCTAGGTCCCGCTTCTGATTATTTATAAGAGACGTGTCTCTATCTTGGCTACATCGTTCGTGAACCGTAGGGTGACACACTTAAGGTACTCCGACACTACATGGTAGATCAAACATATCCGAGAATAATTTTGTTAGAGCTGAAATTGTTTTGATGATCACCGAGAGTGTTCCGGGTCAAATTGCTAAAAATGGTTTCAGATGTGACATCGAAACAATTCAAGGGTTTTATGTGAATGTTTGTTAATTAAACTAATTAACAAAATTCTGAACAAAATAAATAAAAGTGTTTTATTTAAAAATAAAAATGCATTTAAATTAGTGGGTAATTAATGCATGTGAGTGGAAGAGTGTTTTATGTGAGTGGAGAGTCCACCCACATGAATGAGGGAAGAGGTGGGGGTACCTCCATTCCCGGCGGCCATGCCCCTTGGGGATGCCCTATCCCCTATAAAAGGAGGCCTCCTCCTACTTTTCATTTGCACCACCTCCTCGTGAAGGTTCTCTTCCCCCTCTAGAATTTCCCCCATGGTCTCAGATTAGCGAGGTACATGTTCTATTGGATTCTTGGAGTAAGATTTATCTACTCCTTCCATTGCTCTGCTGGAGTAGAGGCGTGGAGGTTGTCAGGAGCCGGCCGTGTGCCCGAGCATGGATGCGCTGCTGGTTTACGCCGCTCTTGAACTCGACCTTGAGATCGACAAGTGATCGACTACAACAATAATGAAATTAGTTTTCATAAAAGGCTTTTGGTCTACGAGGGTAAGTTATTCTGGTTACCCTCTTACTTGTTACTAGCATCTACTAGATTAGATCTTGGCGCAATTGGCATTCTCATCGTAGGTTTTTTTGTTTTCTGTGCTGTGAACCCTTCATGATCATGGGTTTCGTACCTAAGGATACACATTTTAGAGGAATTAAGTAGCAAGACATTCGAGGGTATATCGTAGTCGCATGAGGAGAGGAGCGACTTAACCTTATCTTGTAGGAATTTAGCTCAGGCATGAGTCTTTGGTCCACTTGGGGGACTTGGTGGTGAGGATGTAGGGACGTCCGTAGGACAGGCTACATCATAATCGTGGGGTAATAGACTTAAGCATCGTACTATGTTCTTAGATCATTATGGAATCATTGGGATCATCTTTGGAAAGAAGAGAGAAAACCATAAGTGTTTCGGGTGAAGTCCGAAGTCATATATTTTTTGAAACTTAAGTCTGAAGTCATTCGGAGTGATCAAAAATGAGTTTTTGATCATAAGGAAATGTTAAATATGTTTTAAATATTAATTACTAGAATTAATAAAAATAAGATTTATAATTAATTTTAGTGGGCAACTTCTACTAATGGGACAGATCCCAAAAGGGAAAAGGCCCAAGAGGGGAGCCACCCATGGGGCAGCCGCCGCCTAGGGCCACCTCCGGCCATCTTGGGCCGCCACACGGTGTTGGCGGGCAGGGCGGGTGGGTCCCACCTATCCTTACCCTCCCTCCCTTGGTGCACGCCGCCCACCTCCTCCTATATATAGATGGGAATAGGAGAGGAAAAACAACAACAAATAATTGGGAACTTGCTAAGGCATTTTCCCTAGGGGATTTCCCGTCTCTCTCTTTGTTGAATCTCGTGAGTGCGGTTCCATGAAGAACTGTGCATGTGGGAGACGACACCTCCCCGGCACACCGTCGTGCTACCGGATCCAAGTTCTAGATGGTCTACTTCCGCATCACGGCTAGATCAGGGAGAATGAGAGTCATTGTCGGATACCGTACGTGTGTGAAACCATGGAGGTGCTACCACTTGTGGCGTCGGAGCTGTCATGCAAGGACTAGGAGGTGACATGTAAGGAGCTACACTACCTCGAGGTTTGCTATGAGTATGACTACATGACCAACATTCCCACAAACGTAAGGCTTTTGGTCCACAAGGGTATGTAACTGAAACTCCATCCCTGCTACTTCATTAACTCATAGATAGATCCTGACAAAGTATCATAATCCTTAGACCTTGAGATCTTTTTTAATCACAGTCACCCGCGGCTTCTTTGACTATATCAACTGTCACACCATAGCAGGGTGACCATAAAAGTGTACGTTGGGTATTCCAAAGGGGCACGTTGAGGCGCATGTATCAAGATCGGAATTTTTCTCCCGAGTGACGGGAAGATACACTGGACCCTCTCGGTGAGATTATATCCATAAGTTGTGCAGTGTGTGACTAGGTCATAGGGATGGAATACCACGAGAACAAGTAAATAAACACTTATTTGTGACGAGATTAAACAAGGTATCATGATACTGATGATCAAGTCTCGGACAAGTAAGGTATCGAAGTAACAAAGAGACTTGGACTCGATGTTTGTGGTTCAAACAATGTTTAAATCGTGGAATGCATAGGGGTCATTATGGGCATCCCGGTCCCTCTACTGATCATTCATCCGAAAGTAATCTCGATCATGTCAATGATATTCTCGAAACGCAGGGTAGCACACTTAAGGGCTTTACAATGCCTAGAGATCATTATGAAATTTATGGAATCACTAGAAGAAAGTGAAAGGGACACCTGAAGTGTTTTGTGAGAGAACCAGAAACATTCCGGGGAATTCCAAAGGAGAATGAAACGAATCGGGAGGTTTTTCAGATCAAAAGGGTTTAATAGAATATGTATTTTATGTTAGTTATTGTAATTAATAATATAATAATATTTAAATAAAATAAAATGGGAAAACTTCCCCATTGGGTCAAGTTCCTGGAGGGAACAAGGCCCAAGAGGGAAGGCCGCATAGGGCAACCGTCACCGCGAGAATATCATTTTGCGGCCCGAAAGTTGGGTCGCCCAGGCAACGGGGTACCCAAGTTGATTTTTATCATCGCGATTCGAAAAGTTGGGGCGCCAATTGCTGAGAGGGGTCTTTCAAGTGAATGATGGCCAAACCCAATATTTTCAAATCGCGCCCGTCAAGTCAGGATATTCCGTTACACTAGTTCCTGCTGTTCCCCTCCTTCGCCGGTCACTCTTCTTAGCCACCCTGCACGTGTCATAGGGGCAAATCCATTACTCTACTTTCCTAACTCTCGACACTGAATCTTGCTGCTGCGGTGGCGGCGGTCCATTTTCTTACCTTCCCTGACCCTAGATCTGCCGGCGGCGGAGGACCTTTTTTCTCCCTCCCCCAACACTGAATCCGATGGCAGCGGCCCAGCATTTCTTGCAAGGCAAAGGTTGTAGCTATGTCGCTGACTGATTCGGGTCTGTTGGAACCCAGCTCTAGGGCTCAACGCGTAGCAGCGGCGAGGTCTTCAGCCCTGGTTAGCGAGGAGGCTAGCAAAGATTCTGCTCCCAAGGTACCTACGAGCAGCAGGTTGAAGAGAAAAGCAAGGTCGGCGGCGGATTGTTCGGCTCCGGTGGGCGGATGCAGCACCTAGATCTCGAAGAAAAAAACCCGAGAGAAGAGCTAGAGGTGAATTTTTCTTATCTGTGGCTTATCTTGCAAGTAGATTAGTTAGGGCATAATAGAATCGAATGAACTGAAACCCCTTTTTAATCATATTAGGCACAACTTTGATACAAGGGACCTATATGAGTTCACAGTTTATGTTCGGCAGTACACTGCAAAACTTGATTTTGGTTGCGAGAGGGTTGTGTTCGGGCAAGATGTGCATCTGCTTGTGAATTGCAAAGAGGTTGTGTCTGTTTCGCAGATGGTAGATATGCTTGCCGCTAGAATTCCCTGGGGTTCTAGACAGAGGACAAAATTGGTGTGGCGCAACATGAATGATACCTATCAGCAAATTGAGCACTCCCATGAGCTTCAGATGGTTTGGGAGTGTTCTGTAGCTGATCGTAAGGTGAAAGTTTAAGCGATGATTGATGATATGTATGCAGATGCTGGAGATCTTGCTGCCAGAGCTTCTGCTCCTAGAGAATACAGACCAATAGATGCTGATCTAGATAAGTTCAGTATACGCATAGAGGTGGATTCATACATGGCAAAACTTGATGAGGGAGTTAATAAGCCAGTTTCGTCATGTACTATGGAGATCACTGTCGATTCCAAAAACATAACTCTTGATGAAATGAGAGAGATGATCGGTAAGGAAATCAATATTGGCCCTAAGCAGATGGCAAAAATCCGGTGGTGGCATCATAAGAAGAAGCAATTCATAGATGTTTTGGATACTAAAGATCTTATGCAGATTATGCAACGAAAGAAGCGAACGGGGAAGGTGTTCTTCCTTGGTACCATTTCTGATGTTGTTGAACAGGTTATAGTGGATGTAGATGCCCATGTAGTGGCTAAACAGAATGAGGTGGTCGACGTTGATGAGATCTGATGAGAGCTGCTACCCTGGGCTTGTCATATGGACCGCGGGGTTCCCCTGCCTGTATTTGTAATATTGACTGCGTTTGCATTTAGAGCGTGTTTTTGTGATTATGTTTGTTGAGAGATTGCGATATAGTGCTATGCGAGCTGTTGAGATTTTCGGACATGTCACTCACTGAAACCATCGTTGTTGTAATAAGACATAAGTACATTGTATTTGACATGATTATGTTTCTTAAGATGACGTACCATACTTGTTTATGTTATTATGTTTGTTGGGACATTGTAATGTAATGTTTTGTGAAAGTGGACTAGTGATGCATAAATACATTGTAGTTGGCATGATTATGTTTCTTGAGATGATGTACTGTACTTGTTTCTATTATTTTGTTTGTTGAGAGACTGTAATGTAATGTTTTGCGAAACCATGACAGGACAAGTGATGTGTAAGTACCTTGTAGTCGACATGATTTTGTTTCTTGAGTTGATGTAATATACTTGTTTCTGTGATTATGTTTGTTGAGAGATTGTAATGTGATGTTTTGTGAAACCTTGTTGTGATTATGTTTGTTGAGAGATTGTAATGTAATGTTTTGTGAAACCATGACTAAAGAAGTGATGCATAAGTACCTTGTAGTTGACATGATTTTGTTTCTTTAGATGATGTAATATACTGGTATGTTTTTGTTAGGCAATGAAATTGGGATGGAGGGAGTGCAGGTTTAATATTTGAAATGAGAATGTGTGAAGAGAATCCATATCAGGCAGGAGACAGTAATCCAGGGAAAGGGCATGGTATCCATTAAACTATTGTAACATGCCAATTTAGTCATTGTTGCAGCAGTAGAAGGGTTTCTCTCTCTCTCTCTCTCTCTCTCTCTCTCTCTCTCTCTCTCCGACACCGACGCCGACATCGTCTCCTGCGACGACGCATTCGCCATGCTGTCCTTGAATGGCGAGGACGACCAGTTGAGCAGCGATAGACTTCTCTCCGACATCGAGTATTCCTTCCACGATGTGAGTTCCTCTGTTTTCTCGGGCTAGGGTTAGGCAATGGTAAATCTCTCGATCTGAGCTCCATATGTGCATGCAATCGTGTTCGATTTCAGCTTTGTGTTTACCTATAGGTACCAGGGACGATCTACGACTCCGAATAGGAGGGCCTAGATCTCGATGGAGAAGTGCCATGTGACCATGGGCTAAAACTGAGGAGATATGTTGCATTTGAAGGCAGTAACACTAGGAGAAGGTTTTTGGGCTGTACAAATCAGGTTTGTTTACATTATGTGCAACTATGACATGAAGTAAAATGTATCGTGCATGTTCATAACACTATAGTGTGTGTGTTTTTAGGTTGCCCGGTGTGTAAAGCAGTAGAGTGGGTGGATCTTGAGTGGCCAGATGCACTTAAGAAATGTTTGGCACAGTTATGGGAGATGTATGAGTTGGAAAGGTCGGGGAGATTTACTGATGCAGCTGAAAAAATTACAAGCCGTCGGTACAAAATAAGGAGCTTGAACAAGAAATCGAGAATTTGCAGTCAGAGGTAACTGACGGAATCGATGGGAGTTTGGTTGTTGGAACTGCAAAGAAGCTTCAGGATAGTCACAAGTTGCTGATTCATAATGCAGAAAAGGAGAGGGATCAGCTCATGGAAGACAAGAAGAAGCTAGAGTACTGCATTGCGGATCTGTTGAAGGAACTGAAGAAGGCGCGTGAGGGTGAACAAGGACAGACTATAGAGGATAAAGGAAATTCGAGATGAATAATTTATGTTGTGCCAATGCCTGAAACTAGTTAATTGTAAGACTTGCAGTTGCGCTTTCCAAACTAAGCCAAACTCAATCCTCGAGCAAACTAATTTAAGACGAACACACATATCATGCATAGAGTTAAGTCCACGCTTACAAAATCACCACTTCAGAGGATAAACCAGGCAGTTCAGTACTAAATAGACATATGTTGTGTTCAAGCGAGCCTGGCCCGGAGCTGCCTGTTTTCCTTCCTAAGATTGGCCAGCTCCTTCAGTACTATGTCGTGCTTCAGCTGTAGGTTCTAACGCTCCGTCACGGATTGGAGAATTTTGTCTGTAGCCATACGATTTTCCTTCAAGATCCCTTTCATGATCTCTGTCTGCTTCCTAGCCGAGGCGCGACCTTCACTGTGTAGCTTCGCCCAGCCGGCGTTTAACTCCTTCAGTTTCTGGCACTTGTCAGAAAGGACCGCGAGTTCAGCGTGCAGTTGGTCAAAGGCCAGTTTTTGGGAATTCTGCTTCCCCCTTTGGATTGTTATCTTGTCATTTAGCCAGGTCGCCAGGTCCTGGTCGATCTTTCGCCTCTTTCCGTGCAACAAAAATACATAGTATGGTTTGTTCTGTTTACCAGGACAAGCTAGTTAGTTTCCATAATTAACTGAATCGACTAGTGGCACTGTCATAATTTCAAGGAAGAAGCAATCTAGGACTAATCAACATTTTATGAATCGACTAGTGGCACTGTCATAATTTCAATTTCAAAGACAAATTAGATTTATCTGCAGTTTAGTGTGCTGTGGGTTTTTCCCAATATCACCAAATAGTAGTGGGAGAGTGGCAAACTCATAATGCAGAAACCCATGTCAAGATACATAATGGAAAGAGAACATGGTGTCCATTCATGAACATGAACACCAACACACGTCCAAATAGATAAGGAGTTGCCCTAGGATTCTTATTGCACCCTATAATGGGAAGCAGACATGGGCATTGCTCCTTGAACCATAAACATTACAAAAGGAGTGGAGGATGAACTGATATTCGTGTCCCCGCTCATGGGAATCAGACTTGGGCATTGCTCCGATACGCCTCCAGACATGCCCTTAGCTCCTCGTTCTCTTTTCGAACACCCTCGAGTATGGTGATCCCTCTGCTCATGTCCACCTTCATCTCCTTGACTGCATCCAGGCAACAGTTCCTATCATGGTAGGCTCGGATGGTAGCCTTGGTGTCCTCGACGTGTCCTCTAAGTGCCTCGCTGACTTCGTCCTGTAGGAGAATGCACCTTTCGACGAGATTCTTCTTCTCCTCCGTGAGCTCGTTGATTATCTTGATGGCCTGTTCTTGCCTGTTCAAGTTATGGTCGAGAACTTTCTGCAGCCTAATGACGTCGCGTGCAAAATAGCGAGATCTCCTTCTGCATAGATAATTGCTTGTGTAGGCTCGCATTAGCTTGGGTGAGGGAGCATGCAAGCTCATGTTGGTTGGGAATCTTGGAACTGATCGCGGCCACCTTGTCACGGTACTCGACCTTCGATCACTACATCGTTCATGTTAATTGAAATAGGAATTCTGCAATTACACTCCAGGTCCCAGGTGAATACTAATAAAGATCAAAAAAAATCCCCGTTGAATCTATTGGCCACAGTGTTAAAAAATGGACCTAGAGATCTATTCATGACCATGATAAACTAATCCTAATCACAAAAAATCCATAGTGAATCTATGAACAACGGTATTAAGGAAAGACCAAGAGATCCAGTCATATTCATGAAAACTAATACAACTTGCAAAAGAAGAAGAGAAAGCAATGCAGGGCAGACATGATCTAAGAAATCCACATCACAACTCAGAGAAATAACAGCGTGGAGATTTGCTACCTCGCTGAGACATGGAATGGGGCCGAACGGGTCCTGCAATGCCTCCGTCGTGGTGGATTCGGGCTCCACGGCTATCCTGTAATACGTAGAAGAGGAAGTGCCATAAGAAGAAGAAAAACAAGAAGAAGTTGATTAAGATCATGATGGAGAGGGAGATGGAGAAGAAGTAGAACAAGAAGACCGTACTGGGAGGAGCCCTTGCCTGCTAGAACATTCGGCGCCATTGTCGAGGGAGATTGGGCCTCGATGAGAGGGTGGGCTTGAGCGGCTGGTAGAGCAAGAAATGCCTCACGGCGATTTCTCTCCCTTTTCTCCGCGAGGATCGTTGACTGGCCTCTCCCTCTCCTCAGTGGAGCCATGGCTTGCAGGGTGAGTGTGGCGGCGGCAGGAGGAAGGAGATAGTGATTAGTGTGGGAGAAGAGTCAAAGAGTATAGGCCATGGTCCAGTAGTACTAGTACTATTATACAAGACCACCGTGTACGGCCTACCTTCTCAAAGAAGCCAGGGAGGTAGGGGTAGGGAATCGATGGGACTTATCTTTATTGCGATGGACACTTCAATGGTCTTCGACACCGGCAAAAATCCAGTATATAATAAGGGGAGTGCGAGTCGGGTGGTCATCACAGGAATTGGCGCGCACATCCTGCGTGCGTGTGTCACGTGTTGATGGGGCAATGACACGCGCAACTGCTGCACGATCACGTCGGCACGTCGAACTCCGTCGAACTCCACGTGACAGGCACGCATGGGATATTTATGAGTCTAGAATACGTTATGCCACTTTTGTTGTGATCAAATTATGTTCAGTACGCGAGATATTACTTCTTTCTTCTTCTTTTTTGATAATCGACAAATGCATGCGTGGACACGACGCACAAAACCGCTGCTCGTCCTTGATCAGATCGGCACCCCACTCTGTGTACCCGCCATCGACCATTCGGAGCAACTACCTCGAGCACGATGCCCCCTCGCCGTGGCAATGGCAGGTCCAAGCCGTCCACTGACCTTCCTGCGTCCCCGGCTCTTCGCTGCATCGTTCGCGCTCGCGAGTCGTCTGCTGAGGCAGCACGTCGTGTCCGACCGCGCCAGGATCCATCGACATCGGCACTCGAGGACACCGCGACGTCGAAGCTTGTATCGGCCGCGCAGGAGGAGCATGGGGTACCTCCAGCGTCGGACGAGCGCAAAGCAGCAGCCAGGACGGGGGCGCGTGTTGCACCGGTGAGTACGGACAAGAAGAGGAACAAGAAGAAGACCAGGAAGAAGAGAGGATATAGCTATTTGGACGAGTCCGACTCGGCCAACGAGGAGGCGTTCATCGATCAGTTGGAGGCAGAAGCGGAGGAGAGTGACGTGGACCCGTGGGACTACGAAGAGGAGGAGGAGGAGTCCAACGAGGAGATAGCACGCTTATTCGAGGAAGGGCGGTGTCGAGTCGTTAGAGGAGGACACCGACGGCGGCGATGGCAGGGACCATGGCATTGACAAAGACAAGGATGAACCAGGAGACAAAGACGATGGCTTCTTCAAAATATGATCATTTATTTTAGTTAGATAGATGGATTTTCACTTGTTTATGGAGGCAAAGTATCGGTGGCACGGATAGAGAGGTGGCACGGATTGACCATGCATAAAAAAAGTGGAGAAGGGAGGGGTTATCCTGCCTGTTGGATCACATAGGATCAACGGTTGGTGGAGACGATCCGCGTGACATCTGTGTCAGCCAATCAGGGCATAGCACCCAGAGTGAGCACATGTTTGGGATCTCCACACGTTTGGGATTTTGTGAGATTTGCGACCGCGAGAGAGGGAAAATCTCTTTTCACAATCCGCCTATGGTTCCACCAGTGTCATTGAAATGTGTGTTCTCTTCAAAGACCACACATGGATCCACCAGTGTCATTGCATGTGTGTTATTTTTACTACAACAACTGGATTCATTGCATGTGTGGTCTTTTCACATACCACATATGGATCCACCAGTGCCATTGCATGTGTGCTCTTTTCACAATCCACCTATGGATCCACCAGTGTCATTGCATCTGTGTTCTTTTTACTAACAACAACTAGAGTCATTGCATGTGTGTTCTTTTCACATACCACATATGGATCCACCAGTGGCATTGCATGTGTGCTCTTTTCACAATCCACCTATGGATCCACCAGTGTCATTTCATGTGTGATCTTTTCACATACCACATATGGATCCACCAGTGTCATTGAAATATGTGTTCTCTTCAGAGACCACACATGGATCCACTAGTGTCATTGCATGTGCATTATTTTTAGTAACAACAACCAGAGTCATTGCATTGTGTTCTTTTCACATACCACATATGGATATCCACCAGTGTAATTGCATGTGTGTTCTTTTCACAATCCACGTATGGATCCACCAGTGTCATTGCATGTGTTTTTTACTAACAACAACCAAAGGCATTGCATGTGTGCACTTTTCACAATCCACATATGGATCCACCAGTGTCATTGCATGTGTGTTCTTTTCACAATCCACCTATGGATCCACCAGTGTCACTCAATGTGTGCTCTTTTCACTAACAACAACCAGAGTCATTGCATGTGTGTTCTCTTCAGAGACCACACATGAATCCACCAGTGTCATTGCATGTGTGTTCTTTTTACTAACAACAACCAGAGTCATTGAAATGTGTGTTCTCTTCAGAGACGACACATGGATCCACTAGTGTAATTGCATGTGTGTTCTTTTTACTAACCACAACCAGAGTCATTGCATGTGTGCTCTTTTCACAATCCACATATGGATCCACCAGTGTCATTGCATTGTGTTGTTTTCACAATCCACCTATGGATCCACCAGTGTCATTCCATGTGTGCTCTTTTCACTAACAACAACCAGAGTCATTGCATGTGTGTTCTCTTTAGAGACCACACATGGATCCACCAGTGTCATTGCATGTGTGTTCTTTTTACTAACAATGACCATAGTCATTTAAATGTGTGTTCTTTTCACATACCACATATGGATCCACCAGTGTCATTGCATGTCTGTTCTTTTCACAATCCACCTATGGATCCACCAGTGTCATTGCATGTGTGCTCTTTTCACTAACGACAACCATAGTCATTGCATGTGTGTTCTCTTTAGAGGCCACACATGGATCCACCAGTGTCATTGCATGTGTGTTCTTTTACTAACAACAACCAGAGTCATTGAAATGTGTGTTCTCTTCAGAGACCACACTTGGATCCACCAGTGTCATTGCATGTGTCTTGTTTTTACTAACAACAACCAGAGTAATTGCATGTGTGTTATTTTCACATACCACATATGGATCCACCAGTGTCATTGAATCCACCAGTTTCATTGCATGTGTGATCACTTCACAATCCACCTATGGATCCACCGGTGTCATTGCATGTGTGTTCTTTTTACTAACAACAACCATAGTCATTTCATGTGTGTTCTTTTCACATACCACATATGGATCCACCAGTGTCATTGCATGCGTGTTCTTTTCACAATCCACCTATGGATCCACTAGTGTCATTGCATGTGTGTTCTTTTTACTAACAAAAATCAGAGTCATTGCATGTGTGTTCTTTTAACATACCACATATGGATCCACTAGTGTCATTGCATGTGCGTTCTTTTCACAATCCACCTATGGATCCACCAGTGTCATTGCATGTGTGTTCTTTTTACTAAGAAAAACCAGAGTCATTGCATGTGTGTTCCTTTAACATACCACATATGGATCCACTATTGTCATTGCATGTGTGTTCTTTTCACAATCCACCTTTGGATCCACCAGTGTCATTGCATGGGTGCTTTTTTACTAACAACAACCAGAGTCATTGCATGTGTGCGCTTTTCACAATCCACATATGGATCCACCAGTGTCATTGCATGTGTGTTCTTTTCACAATCCACCTATGGATCCACCAGTGTCATTGCATGTGTGTTCTTTTTACTAACAACAACCAGAGTCATTGCATGTCTGTTCTTTTCACATACCACACATGGATCCACTAGTGTCATTGCGTGTGTGTTCATTTTACTAACAACAACCAGAGTCATTGAAACATGTTTTCTTTTCACATACCACATATGGATCCACCAGTGTCATTGCATGTGTGTTCTTTTCACAATCCACCTATGGATCCACTAGTGTCATTGCATGTGTGCTCTTTTCACGAACAACAACCAGAGTCATTGCATGTGTGTTCTCTTAAGAGACCACACATGGATCCACTAGTGTCATTGCATGTGTGTTCTTTTTACTAACAACAACCAGAGTCATTGAAATGTGTGTTCTTTTCACATACCACATATGGATCCACCAGTGTCATTGCATGTGTGTTATTTTCACAATCCACCTATGGATCCACCAGTGTCATTACATGTGTGCTCTTTTCACGAACAATAACCAGAGTCATTGCATGTGTGTTCTCTTGAGAGACCAGACATGGATCCACCAGTGTCATTGCATGTGTATTCTTTTTACTAACAACAACCAGAGTCATTGCATGTGTGTATTTTTCACATACCACATATGCATCCACCAGTGTCATTGCATGTGTGTTCTTTTCACAATCCACCTATGGACCCACCAGTGTCATTACATGTGTGGTCTTTTCACTAATAACAACCAGAGTCATTGCATGTGTGTTCTCTCCAGAGACCACACATGGATCCACTAGTGTCATTGCATGTGTGTTCTCTTCATAGACCACGCATGGATCCACAGACCACGCATGGATCCACCAGTGTCATTGCATGTGTGTTATTTTTACTAACAACAACAAGAGTCATTGCATGTGTGTTCTTTTCACATACCACATATGGATCCACCAGTGTCGTTGCATGTGTGTTCTTTTCACAATCGACCTATGGATCCACCAGTGTCATTGCACATGTGCTCTTTTCACTAACAACAACCAGAGTCATTGGATGTGTGTTCTCTTTAGAAACCACACATGGATCCACCAGTGTCATTGCATGTGTGTTCTTTTTACCAACAACAACCAGAGTCATTGCATGTGTTTTTCCACATACCACATATGGATCCACCAGTGTCATTTCATGTGTGTTCTTTTCACAATCCACCTATGGATCCACCAGTGTCATTGCATGTGTGCTCTTTTCACTAACAACAACCAGATTCATTGCATGTGTGTTCTCTTTAGAGACCACACATGGATCCACCAGTGTCATTCCATGTGTTCTTTACTAGCAACAACAAGAGTCATTGAAATGTGTGTTCTCTTCAGAGACCACACATGGATCCACCAGTGTCATTGCATGTGTGTTCTTTTTACTAACAACAACCAGAGATATTGCATGTGTGTTATTTTCACATACCACATATGGATCCACCAGTGTCGTTGAATCCACCAGTGTCATTGCATGTGTGCTCTCTTCACCATCCACCTATGGATCCACTAGTGTCATTGCATATGTGTTCTTTTTACTAACAACAACCAGAGTCATTTCATGTGTGTTCTCTTCGGAGACCACATATGGATCCACCAGTGTCATTGCATGTGTGTTCTTTTCACAATCCACCTATGGATCCACCAGTGTCATTGCACGTGTGCTCTTTTCACTAACAACAACCTAAGTCATTGCATGTGTGTTCTGTTCAGAGACCACACATGGATCCACCGGTGTCATTGCATATGTGTTCTTTTTACTAACAACAACCAGAGTCATTAAAATGTGTGTTCTCTTCAGAGACCACACATGGATCCGCCAGTGTCATGGCATGTGTGTTCTTTTTACTAACAACAACCAAAGTCATTGCATGTGTGTTATTTTCACATACCACATATGGATCCACCAGTGTCATTGAATCCACCAGTGTCATTGCATGTGTGCTCTCTTCACAATCCACCTATGGATCCACCAGGGTCATTGCATGTGTGCTCTTTTCACTAACAACAACTAGGGTCATTGCATGTGTGTTCTCTTTAGAGACCACACATGGATCCACCAGTGTCATTGCATGTGTGCTCTCTTCACAATCCACCTATGGTTCCACCAGTGTCATTGCATGTGTGCTCTTTTCACTAACAAAAACCAGAGTCATTACATGTGTGTTCTTTTCACATACCACATATGGATCCACCAGTGTCATTGCATGTGTGTTCTTTTCACAATCCACCTATGGATCCACTAGCGTCATTGCATGTGTGCTTTTTTACTAAGAACAACCAGAGTCATTGAAACATGTTTTCTTTTCACATACCACATATGGATCCACCAGTGTCATTGCATGTGTGTTCTTTTCACAATCACCTATGGATCCACCAGTGTCATTGCATGTGTGCTCTTTTCACTAACAACATCCAGAGTCATTGCATGTGTGTTCTCTTCAGATACCACACATGGATCCACCAGTGTCATTGCATGTGTGTTCTTTTTACTAACAACAACAAGAGTCATTGAAATGTGTGTTCTCTTCAGAGACCACACATGGATCCACCAGTGTCATTGCATGTGTGTTCTTTTTACTAACAACAACCAGAGTCATTGCATGTGTGTTATTTTCACATACCACATATGGATCCACCAGTGTCATTGAATCCACCAGTGTCATTGCATGTGTGCTCTCTTCACAATCCACCTATGGATCCACCAGTGTCATTGCATGTGTGCTCTTTTCACTAACAACAACCAGAGTCATTGCATGTGTGTTCTCTTCAGAGACCACACATGGATCCACCAGTGTCATTGCATGTGTGCTCTCTTCACAATCCACCTATGGATCCACCAGTGTCATTGCATGTGTGTTCTTCTTACTAACAACAACCAGAGTCATTGCATGTGTGTTCTTCTTACTAACAACAACCAGAGTCATTGCATGTGTGTTCTTTTCACATACTCTCGGGACGCAAAGCTAACCAGCAACCGCTCTAGGCTTCTAGAAGACCCGATCCCCGATTGTTAGGCGTCGTTGGATTGGGGTGCATGGACGATAGTGACGTCCTTCGCGAGGGCGATCCGCGAGAAGTCTGTTCCGCGAACTGATTGGCAGTGGCAACGACACTGGGCCTACGTCCTTGCCCTTATCCCCTTAAACCCGGGGCCGAAGATCAGATCGTGTTCCTTCATCGCCATGGAAAGGGAGAGGCCCAAACTCAGCTTGCACGAGGCTCAGATGTTCACCCACTACGACATACTCGCGTTGCCATTCGCGAGGCTTTCGGCCGGCTTCAAGCTCAGCTACGCCTGGGTTACTATCGTGCCGCGCTTGCACGACAACACGTTGGTGAGGCAGATCGAGGAGTACCGCCGCCAGCTGTCAGAGCGGAAGAGGGCAATGGCGTGGTACTCGCGCACGAGCGCGTACTGGCGAAAGCTGTTCAAGAAGGAGCGGGCTGCGTTGATTAGGGTGTGCGGAACGCACCGGCGGGAGATCCACCCGGATCTGCGCAACCTCGAAGGGAGGCAGCGCTTCTGGGCAGTGCCTGGGCATATGACCTCCACCGTTATTGATGCAGCACGCCGTGAAGAATCCATGAGGAGGAGGAACACTGCCGGGAACGTCGGCATCGATTCTGACGCAGAGGAGGCTGGCAGCGACACGGACAACGTCGTCAATGATGGAGACTACGGGAGCGTCATAGTCGATTAGGGCCACTTAAGCATAAATTAAATCTATGTATGGTATCTTAATGCGCTCTTTGGATCTGGGTCACTTGAGTCATGGTCGATTATCGTCATAATCTATATATGTTGGCCATGTTTTAGTTGTCTTTGTCTTTGAAACTAGTCGATCGAAACTCGTCCGATCCTAAAAAATAAAGTTCACGTGTTCCTGGCATATCTGATGGGACAATACGCTGACTCTGCTCCCAGCACTTGATGGCACAACCATAATTTGGAGTGCGCCAGAGGAGATGGGATCGAGCGTGTTGTAACAGTGTACTACTCCTGTCCAGATATAACTGACTTAGTTTTTTTTAGATATTTAATAAATGTGCCTATACCCAAAACATGTCTAGATACATGTTTTAGGTTTCTCTGTCTTTCAAACTAATCAAAAGTCATCAAATTATGAACACACAAAGTCAATGCTTTCACACCTGATGGGACAATACACTGACTCTGCTACTTGATGGCACAACCATAATTCTGGAGTGCACCGGAGGAGGTGGGTATGCAAGGGAGATGGGAACTAGTAGCCGCGTCCAAACGCAGGTAAAAAATTAATGTAATAATATTTAAAAAAATTGTAATCTGGTCCACATGACCCCATCACAGACACGTTGCACGCGCCAAATATAAATAAAGACGACACGGCTAGTTTAGTTTCAATGATATAATTCAACATACGACGTTACTGTGCCCGCATCTTTCTACTCCTCTTATTAGTCTGCTAGCCCACGCTGCAGTAAGCATCATTTGATGAGGATAAAAAAATGATAAAATGGCAAATATAACAATTTTTAAGCTTACCTTTCATCCAGAGAATCGTACAAAGATGAAATTGGCAGGGATTTATTATTTCTCCTGTAGTTAGCCGAAAGATCCTGAAGAACATCCTCAATCACCCCTGCAACTTCTTCATATTATAATACACCTCCATTATTTGCCCTTTCCTCCCCGTTCCGCTTACCCTTTTGTTTCTTTTCACACCCTTTTCTCGCCGGCACCTCCACTTCTTCATAAATTGGCTGCTTACATATGTTTTCCTCCGAGTGCTCATCACCGTCTTCGCGCTGCTCTTCCGCCAGTTCTGGCTGAGAAGCCTCATTTTCTGCCACTAGGGTGTGAACAGGGACAATATCATGTGTAACTGGGTTTTTGCACAACCCCTTGATATGTCTGAATCCGCCACAACGTTTGCATTTCCTTTTCCTAGCTCCCAGCCTTGAACCTTTATCGGTGGAGGCTTCGATCCTTAGCTTTCTAGGCCTCCTAGGTGGCCTCCTAAGAACCGGTGGTTGAAGTTTGAACCCTGGATCGACAATCTCCCAATCATTTTCATCGGCCATAGGTGGTACATTTTCTGCATAAGTTGTAGCAAACTTGTCCATGGAGAAATAGTTGTCGACATAGTTATCTATTTCAGCTCCGTTACCTCTAAGCTTTAAGATGAAGTAAATTGCCTGGTGACATGGCATACCAGTAATCTGCCACTGCCTGCATGAATAAGTCTTGTTTCCAATGTCTAAAGTGTACCTCCATTCACTTCCACGCTTGTATTCTGCATAAACCTAAGCCAATGTTCTGGAACTTCTGACCATCCTCATCTTTATCGTTCTCATTGCCCTGGTTCTTGCATTCAGTAACATAACCACCTTTGGAACTATTTTATGGCCTAAAAAATTTCTTGCACAAATTCTTTGCCTTAAATCTATCTTCACCATTATGCACTGTCTTATTGCATCAAACAAAATAATAATTCCAAGTGTCTTCATGCCTGAAATCTTATCAGTGAAACTCTCTGCCAAATTATTGCAAACAAAATCCACCTTGCTTAACTCACCAAACTTTCTTTTGTCCCATAGCTTGGTGTGATGTTCTTCAAGGTATTTTTTCACCTTTGGCACTACATACATGTTCTGCAAGTAAGTAGCATGCGTGCTTGGGGTGTATGTGTATGCTGATCGCCACAAGTCCTCTTCAAAGATCTTTCCTTTGAACTTCGTCGTGAAGTTAGTAGGAAGGTGTAGCATGCATTCCCTATGCTCAACCCCAGGAAACACATCATCAACAGCATTCTCAAGACCCTCGCATGCACCGGTGTGTATCACCAAGCCTTCAGGGTGACTAATTACTTCCCGTAGTCTCTGCGTGAACCATGTCCAGCTTTCATTTGATTCACCCTCAAGAACAACATAAGCTATGGGTAGAAGGCAATTATGCGCGTCCAAAGCACAAGCAGAAGCAACATGTCCCCTGAACTTCCCTATTAAAGAAGTTGCGCCTCTTGCCAAGTATGGCCCGCAGCCGTCTAGGAACCCCTTCCAGCATGCCTTCAGGTAGACAAAACATCTCCTGAAGCATATGTTATCTGCTTGCTTATACCTGGCCCCCTCGAGACCTTTTCTCTCCCTTTCACAACCTCGTAATCGATGTCAACAACACTACTAGGTGATGTTTTCTCTACCTGAGCTTTGAAACTATACAACATATGAAAACTGTCATTCCACTTGCCTTGAATGAAGTCTAGAGCCATCTCCGTCCCATCAAAGACTCTGTGGTAAGGAATCAGAACGTTAAACTTTTTGCTAATCTTTGCTCTGAGTTCAGCAGGTCCAATGTTATGATCCTGCCTCACCCAGTCAAGTACAGTAGCAGCAATCCACTTGGTAGTCGCCGGTCTAATTTTACCACTAAAAGAAGTATTAGGGCAGTTTTGTTTCTTCATGTTTACTTTGATATGCATTCGATAAGAATCCAAATAATTCAGAGCTAGTTATCAGCAGAATAAATATGAGAAAGACTAAAACTAAATGTAGCTATTGCAACCTGAAATGGGTGTCCACCCTGCATTGGAGATGCATGTAATCTCCATTTACACACATTACTTTCCCTACAGTGCACTCTAAATCTCTTTTGGTCGCTCTTTTCAATGATAAATTCGAACCCAACTCTGATTGCATAGGTTGCAACTGCATATCTACAGTCCTCCACATTATCAAAGACAGTCCCCTCATCAATTGTAGGATTGTCCCTGTCAATGTGTATCACTGGCCTGTCCACGTCTTCGTCGTCATATCTACATCCCATTTCCACATCTTCACATTCCTCTTCCTCATCAGTCCCATAATCAGGCTCAAAGTTCGAATCAACCAAATATTCCCTACTCTCCATCCTATCAGGGTCAGCAGCCACGTCTGGATATGCTTTCTCATCATCATCCGCACTGCCACACATTTCAGTGCCTTCATGCTCGCTTGACAAAGCAACATGCTCAAGGACAAGCTATACAGACGTCATGCGGTTACCAACACATATCCTTGCCATCACCATGGGACTAAAACGCTAATTGGGGTATGTAGAAAAGGAATCACAGTTCTTACCCTTCAATGTGGATGCACGGCACCTTCTACGGGCTCCATACCTCCAAAGCTCTGCACCCCGCTTCCTCTCCCCTGTTTCGTTGTCCTCTGTGCTGTCCAGGCTTGAAGGAGATTCCGTGCTCTCTAGCCACGCAGGACCCATATCCGTTCTCTCAAGCGTCACAGGGTCCATCTCCGAGCGGGATCCAGATCACCAGCGTTGTTGGGCCCCTAACCCAACGGCCGACTCTTGGTTTTCATTTCTAGACGCGCCTGGGGGGTGGCAAGGAGACAGGGCAGGGAGGGGAGGGGAGGGGACGTGAGGGGATGACAGGGATGGGAGGGCGGGAGGACGACAGCCCAAGGGGACGATGAGAGCGGTGCACGACTGAGCGGAGTGGCGCCGGCAGGAGCAGAGGAGCGGAGCGGAGCGGAGATGGTTGCAACAAAGCATGGAAAATTGCACAATAATGTGTTGGTGGGGGCACCATCCCTCAAACCTAGGACGTGCGCCGTCGAAGGTGGAGGAGGCGGGCCCACCAACAAAAAACATGCCACTTGTCAGCGCACTATGCACGGGGAGCACTTCACGGAATTTTTTAGCAGGTCCCACATGTCAGTATGTTTGATCAAAACTTGCATGCAGTGCATGGCTGGTTCACTTGCTAGTTCCAAAAAAAGCCTGTTGATCCAAACTTGAATTGGTAGTTCTGCTTCTTCTCCCCGTATCCTCGTCTCCTCGCAATGGCAGTTCCGCTTCGTATCCCTCGTTTGTTATCATCTTCTTCTTCTCCTCATAGTGGTAGTTCTTCTTTCTTCCTCGATCAAAACATTCCCGCACGTAAGCCATGGCCAGTAGCCGGATGAAGAGGAACTGGTCCGATCTCTCGGCCGACCCACTTCGCAAGATCACCAACTACTTGCTGGAGAAACAGGAGTACATCGACACCTATGCTTCTTGTCGGGAAGTCTGCACTGATTGGCGTCACACTTTAAAGGTGCCTGAATTCCATCTCAACAACTAGATCATGATAGATCACACACTTCCAGACGTTGGCGACTTCACCTTCCTCAACCTCGCCACTGGTCGTTGCTTCAGGACAAATCTAATGGACGTCCATCGCAGGTTCACATTCACATCCGATATTTATTGGTATTTTCCATTGTAAACATCTTAGTGCTAACTGATGCCCTCTTCTTCCAAAAGATTCTACTTCGTCGGTGTTTCTCGTGGCGTCATCATGCTTGCTCAGAGGGTGGAGCCGTACGAGATTCGGCTTCTGAACCCAATCACTCATAAGTCTAACACTGAGTTTCAAGCACACATACCATCTGATCTTCTGTAATCTGTCATCGTGACAAAGTCCCGGACGATGGTGTTCGTTTGCACTGATTATCTAGATCATATTGCATGGGCTGATGAGAGCACCCCAACGGGGCAAATCAATGGATCATTTGGAGAAGGATTGTATTCGCCACCTCCTGATGTGCTTCTGGTCTGCATGACAGCATTCCGAGGGGAAGTATATGCATTACTTGAGAATGGAAACATCTTGTCGACCAACATCCAGTTAGAGCAGCGCGCGAGCACTGTCACGATGGCCAAAATAATATCGGCCCAGTCTTTGAATAGGTACGCGGAACCTACAAATTTTACCTTGTGGAGTCAGATGGTGATTTTCTTCTTGTGTTGAACGGGGATTTCGCCAAAGGGGAACTGGTGTTGTACCAGGTGGACACGGAGAACCGCTCTCTCGAGGCCGTCAGTGACATTGGAAGTTGTGCCCTCTTCATTGGTTACAATCGGTCTATCTCCATTAACACTAGGTTACGCCCCACAGTCAAACCCGGTTGCATATACTATAGGAATTTTATCAGACTGTACGGTCATGAGGTTCAAGCCTAGGAAGAGGAACCAACAATGGTAATGTATGGCTTAAGTCTGGAACATACACCGAGGCCTTACCCTCTGAACGAGATACTGGCAGCACACAGACGGAGAGAGTTCTCTGAACATGTGTTGCAGCTCGCGGGAGCCGCCGCCGATGAAATATATAGGGGAGAATGAATCCTATATTCATCCTAGGTTATTTGCTAGCATTTTCAGGTCTATTTTTCAAAGTACTCCCTCCGTTTTAAAATATAAGATGTTTTAGCTTTGTGAATGAAGTGTATCTAGACCTCTTTTAATGTTTAGGTTCATCGAGGTTTAGAGTGAATCTAGACACTAAAAGGGGTCTAGATACACTCCTTTCACAAAGCTAAAACATCTTATATTTTGAAACGGAGGGAGTAGAAATTTGTACTGTATTTATATTATTTCGATGAGCAGTATGCGTATTACCTTTCAGACAAAATAGTGATGTATTTAAATTTAGTACTTTCAGAATTCAAAGTATTTATTTTTAGTAGCTTCTTTCAGAATTCTCTGTGTTCGACATGGGCACCATCTCAGCGCCGGAATTCAGATTCCACATGGAAAATTGCACAATAATGTGTTGGTGGGCGGCACCACCCCTCGAACCTAGGATGCGCACCATCAAAGGTGGAGGGGGTGGGTCCGCCAGTCAGAAAACATGCCACGTCGGCATCCCCTGTTTCTGATGCCCTTTAAAAAAGGAAAACACGCCACATCGTTATCCCCTGTTTCTGATGGTGTTGCTACACTCGACGGTACATGGTTGCATATAAATAATATCATATAAACATAAGGGCACAGTCGTCAACATTTCTAAAATGAAAACCGGTCCCGTCTCCTACCTGTCCTGGTACATTGCTCGATGAGGTGGATAGCCACGACCTATCTTTTTAATACATTCGCACTCTTGTGCGGAGAAGGGAAATAAAGATTGATCTATTAATGCAACGAGTGTCGAATTATTACCCTCTAAGGAAATGAAAAATGGTTATTTTCACGCATGCCCGTAGTCCAAACCTATTGTCAGTCTTTCACTCCCCTTCTCCGACTAACCACAGTTCACCTTGCGCAGCTCCTCCACGCCGCACCAACTAGGGTAACATGGCCCCACCTAAGCAGCCGCCGCCGCCACTGCGATAACCGCCGAAACTGGGATATTTAGCCCCTCTAAGGCAGGCCATGAAGCTCTACTTCAAGGCCGGTCTCCCATTGTCCTGCCAGGCAGATGATTTCCCCGAATGTGCCGAATCGGCCACGACGGCGACTGCGGCGTCGTCGGTGCCAGATGCGGCAAGCAGGGCCAAGAGAGCGATGTGGAGAAATCGCGCGGCGGCATTACGTCATGCTCTAGGCAGTGGGAACAAGGTACGTATCAAATCGTTCACGAGGGCATGCCGCTGCCGAGGGTACACACCCTCGAACAGGACAGCGCCAAGGTCTAGGAACTCTCGCGTCCACGCTTCGGTGCGGACTACCTTACCTCAGTGGGGAAGGCTGGGAGCACGCCGTCTGTGGCAAAGACGCTCCATCCTACGCATCGTCAGAGGCCATACCGTGGCGGCAACCAAGCGTCTACACTCAGCATGCTAGATTGTTCGACAGCCGGAGCCGGCGGCAGTCATCAGCTCAGCCCCGGAATTCAAGTTCGAGTTCACACGGACCTACGATCCCGAGAAGGAGATGCCGAATTTCAGTTTTAAAGAAATCATTGCGGCGGTGTGGATGGTCCAACTGAACCGGGACTGGCGCACGCAAATCGCTCGTGCATGAACGATGTAGATTTCTTGTAGTTTGGCGGGAAGGCAATTGATTAGTTTGGGTTAAATGATCAAAGAACTTATGTCCTCTCAAGGCAATTGGCCAGCCAACTTTTCTGGTGGAGATCTGTAGTTTCTTCAGTGTAGAATAGTTAAGTTCAGACTGAAGAATGGCTTTTGTAGATGAAATGCTGACGAATTGTTCTATAAACTAGTAGGAAGTTTAGCCCACTTTTGTGCAGGTATAAGACCCTTTTGTATGGAAGTATTACTGTTGTAAGAAAATACTATCAAGTATCTATTTCCTTCAATTACTAGTCATGGTTCAATCCAGTTAACTGGCATCTTTTTATCCCAGACTACAGATTTTGTGTCTACTATCTGTGCTGTAAACCATTTTTCCTTTGTCTTGTGTTGCCTGCAAAATGGTCCTGCAGTTCAACGTGTTAATTCCTACTCGCTCTCCATACTACAAATTCATTAGCCACACATACCATGGAAATTCACAAGAGCTCTGTCTTCACTCGTGGGAAATCAGAACCACTAGCTCGTCCAAGCCCGGTTCCCCAACCGAAACTGTGTGCACCGTCACGAAACGGTGGTGGTCCTGTGCCATCGATCTTTCTAGGCCAACACTGCAGGCAACGAGGACGCTTTTTGGCAGCCTCTTCGGGGCCCTGACTGCCATGTACCGATTCCAGAACCTCCTCCAGGTGGATGATGACCGGGTGCTTCCAGCAAAGCTATCGCCCTGCCCTTCTTGGAATCTGCACCTCGTACATCTTAGGAACAACGTCAGGATCTTTCAGCCACACCTTTACCTCGATGACCCATCCGTCGCCCGGTGGCACGATTTCCACCAGCTCGCCGCCAAGGCTGCTGATGACCTGCCTGAGGGCCTCCGGCTCCCAAGCATCCAATGGGAGGCCGTCAAAGCCGAGTCTAGAGAATAAACGAAGCTGCCCCAAGCGATCGTCCCACCCATAGGCGCGATGCCAACACATGAAGCTCATTTTCTCCCCGCAGCACTCGAAAGAACGGGAAGAATGCAGAACGCGCTCGGTGTCTGAGCTGTGCTCGAACCGGACGAAAAAATCAAATGGCAGTGCGCATACCTCAATGTTGACCTCATTTCGTCTGATCCCAAAATGAGACCTGAAAGCCGACAGCAACGCTGCCGGCGACACGGTTGGATGGATGCCCAGCATGGTGGCCATGAGAGCGTGGTCATCGAACTGCTGTGCCAGAGCTACCATGCCTGGGGTGCGCGGCAACACGCAACTTCTCGAGGCCGGTCGCCGTCCTGGATCGCTCGACAGGACGTGCTCCGCCGTGCGAGAAGGACTAGCCAGAGGCGAGATATTAGTCCGGGGACGCGAAGCTCCGATACGGCGGACGATGCAATAGCAACGGCTGCGAGCTTTGATTAGAGGCATGGGAGGTTGACCGGACATGGCGGGGACGCAAATTAGAGCAAGTGCGAGCTCTGATCTAAGACGAGCAGCCGGAGCTGAGCAAATGTAGTCCTTGAGATCAGACGAGTACGACTACATCATCCATGCTCCACATGTGCGTAAAGCTCTTTTAGTCTACCAAGGGTATGTTACCAAAGCCTCTCTCCATTACTACATTACTCATAGATAGATCTTGCAGCTTGGTGTTTCGCTAGTTAGGATTTTTGTTTTCTGCTACGAACCCCTTGAATGGTAGTAGAGCCAATATATATGTAGTACTGCATGTACGGTTAGAACACATGCATCATGTGGGCATGATCCTCTACTTGTTACCCTACCACGTGTACTTGTGATGGTCTTGAGCCTCTTGACGTGGTTGGTGTCAGTCGACATGTACAATTTGATGCTCCATGTGTTGTTGTTGAGGTTGATGCTCTGCATTATTCCCATTATGTTGGCGTTTAAATTCATGATAGCGGTGATGGAGAGGAGGGTCTTCGAGAGCTTCACATTGGCGACAAGCTTGTTCTTCCAAATTGGAGTCATCACTTGTTATTGAGTGAAGTTCTTGCAGTTGTTGATGATACACTTGAGGTTCCACTCGAGGTACTTCATGTGGTTGTTCATCTTGGATCACTAGTGCTCTTGCGTGATGATGATGTCCTTCTCGTCTTGCTTGTGGCCTTGATGATAAACCGCCATCATAGCTTGACGTTGCAGAGTGCCATGGAGAAGGTACATACTATGACAAACTCTCATGCTCAACAACGAGGTCTTCATTGCATCTTGGAGTACTTCCATTAGGATCTTGTCGATGCGGAGCATAATGTCGTGATGAGCTTGAAGCACGAGAGTGGTGCCACAAAGAGCTTGATGCGCGAGAACATGGCCTTCTATTGCTTGTAAATCCATCGATGAAGCATTTAAGTGTGTCGTTTGTTGCGGTGATGGCACGTTGGAGAGCTTCATTTTGATACTCGAAGTTGTGGTCCATGGCCTTCACTTGCCTCTCGAGGCCATCGAAGCGGTTGTCGATGCTCTTAAACTCGGCTTGAGTCTCTCCAAATTTCTCGTCTTGGGGCGTCTCAAGGGCTGTAACACCCCTAAAATATTAATCAAGATTATCAAGTTCTAATCACCCAAGTTTAGGGTTAACAAAAACTTTTATTATTAAATTGAATATGAGTGTATGTGTGGTTTGCATTAGTGTATGAATGAGTGCAATTGCCATGTTTGTTTGCTACAAATGATAAACAATGGTTTAAAGATGAATACTACATCATCTAGGCCAATTACAAACAAAATCAAAAGAAAATTAAATAAGGATCATATGATCAAATGGTCATTTTGACCAAAATTAACCACTAGACCACTTTGAGTGTTCCTAGTAAAAGATTTCTAATAGAAACTCTCCCATTTATTTTCACCCCTTGCTAGACCAAGTGAAAGTGAATCCAAGCCCATTTTACAAACTCACAGAAACTATGTTCAAATATATTTAAAGGACAATTCAAAATTGAACCAAGTGTATGTACTAAGATCACCATTTTGCAAAAACCACTCAAATCAATTCACCTTGGAAAATCCAAGCAACCAGAGACTACCAAGCATAAGATTAGATCACTCACCAAAATTTATTCAAAAATTTCAAATTTGAATTCATGCGGCCATTTGGTCGAGCACCTGGCAGACACAGACTAAACCTTGCCTAACTTCTACTGTTGTGAGCAGTAATTGATCAACCCTTTGTCCCCATTTCACTCCCCTTGTCTCCCCCAGTGTCTAGCAATGCAGTGGATAGCTCCCCCTTTGACGTTGCGCCAGTACAGCGCCGCCCGAAGCTCGCCACGTCGACCGACCATGGGCAACTCACCACAACGAACGATGTCCTCTCCCACGATGCCCAGGGGATAGGCGACCATCCACCGCCACCCTCTGTCCAACCCTCGACCACAAGCAAGCCGTGGACCACCCGAGAACGCCGCGCCCATTTCTCTGCCCGCCATGCCAAGAGCGCGCCAGAGCGCCGCAGCCGACCAGCGCACACACGCCGCGCCTCGCCGTCACCACGCATGTACACACTCGCCATGACCCTAGCTACCTCCTAGACATGCCCGTTGGCCGCTGCGACACGTAGCCATTGTGTGCCGTCTCAAACGCCGCCGCTCGCGCAGAGCACCGCTCGTTCTTGACCAATCTCGACCGCCCCGTGTCACGCCATTAAGCGTGTGATGACCACCAGGAAGCACCGCGTCGCCCCTACCCTCAGCCATGCCGCTAGCCCCTTGTATCGCCGTCACTGATGAGCCCGAGCCATCCCGCTCTGTCCCTCTCGCCGGTGTATAAATAGAGGCCACCTCCGCCTCAATTCACCACACCATCTCACTCCCCGCTCCTCACAGAACCTCCCACACCGCTCCCTAGAGCAAGGCGAGCACCACATCACCGGAATTTAGCCGGAGCCCGCCGGTGCATTGAAAGAAGGGTGCCGTCGATTGGAGCCACCCCAGGAGCCGCCGAGACCACCGTTCCAACCGCCGTCGTCTACAACATCGTTTGCCCCCATCGTCGACCCTAGCTAGAGCCCTCACGTACCCCCACCATCGCCGTTAGGGTTTAGTCTCACCGGAGCTGTTCGTTGTAGACGATGCATGTCAGCTGTTAGATCCTAGTCTAATTGCACGGTCTAGATTGAAACATACTATTTCGGGTGACTTTTTCTATTTTAATTAAAACTAGATTCTGTCAGTAGATTCAAAAATCAATTCAAAGACATTCACTGAACCAAATTTCATGATTCCAATTTTGTTAGAAAGATATTCAAAATATCTATCCAAGCCCGTTGGATTCAAACTATTTGAAATTATAGATCACCAATAGTAAAAATAACAAGACAGAGACTTTTCCAACTTCAAACATTTTTCAAAAATCAACCATAAATGCTTTTCAGTTGTTTCCAACTCTCAAAAATCTCATTTAACAAGATCTATCTGGATATGTAAAAATATTTAGGTTTATGTGTAGTGATCTTGGACTAGTACTAAAAGAATGATATATAGGCATTTCTAGTCACTTTAATAGTATTAAATAATAATCTTAAACTTTATAAAATATGACCAACACTTTAAATCACATTCCCTAGTATTAGAATATGTGGTGATGATATTTTTCAACGTGATCCCATATTTTAATTGGAGAATATTAAATCTTAAGTAGTTTTCAATGAGTAGAAATTACTTTTCTAAAATAAGATAAATAAGACTAGGTCTTTATTTCATGTGATGATTGTGATGATGCTAGATCATCAAGTGTGAACCTTAGGGTGCTAAATATAAGTAGTTAAGTATTGTTTGGTGATTGTGTACCTCGTGTTCATTTATAGACGATAGTATCGACCCAGGATACGAGGAGGAGGAGTACTACCAAGAAGAAGAAGAAGAAAACTTCAACCACTCCACTACTCAAGGCAAGCTAACACTTGCAAGTTAGAATTGTGCAAGATAACCTATGCAAGATGCATTATGCATGCTTTGGTTATGCAACCTTGATTATACCAATCCCAAGTTTTACTTACAAGATTTATTTTCTTTACTTTTACCAAAGTTCTTTACCTCTAGTTAATGTTTTGTGAGTATTGGACAAATAGGATAGATACCATAAATAGTATAAAACTAGGCCTAAGTAGTTATACTTAGATGTCATCGAAAGGCATACAACCATAGATGGATAGTTACACTTTATTAGCACCCCTCATTAGTGAATACCCTCAAATTTAGTGGCTAGTGGTAAGCATAAAGGTTGATCACTTTAGATGGGAATACTTGGTGAAAATGATTATAAAAACCTTGGAATGATGGTTCATTCTATTGAAATGTTTTGACATGTGTTATGAACACAAAAGGATTTGATGATGAAAATGTTGAGGCATGAGCCTTGGCGCTTTTATAAAAACTGATGGTTGGGTTCGGATGCGATACAATTCCAATTTTACCGTACAACCACAATACCTAAATTGGGGAGGGCTTACCTAGAAGTTTATATGCTTTAGTATGGGTTCCCTTGCGGAAGAGGTTGAGATGAGGCTACCTCGTGATGAATGTCCACCTATGCAGTGCTTAGGACGGCAGATGGCCATGGCTAGGAGGCCAAGCTCATAGGGGAGGTGCCTGTACTAGTGTGTGTAATTGAAAGGTTATGATTTATTATCCGCATACTAAGTCTAATTGATTCAGGGTTATCCCTGACGGATGTATTCGAATTTTGTGGTGAAAGTGTACCACCTCTGTAGAGTGTCAAACTATTCGAATATCCGCGTCCGCGGTCATGGACAGTTGGAGTGGCCATACTGTTCTGTTGTCAGATGTTTTCAAAAAATGACTTGTGAATTGAACTATGACTTTGACTTGACCACAACATGATTGTGGATATGAAAACTAGGTTCCCACTTAAGTGATGTAGAACATTAAATTAGTTTTCTTTACTTCTAAACTCAGTATGAGATAAACCTGGCTTTTTTGCAAATAAACCTAGAGCTTAAGGTTCCTACTAGAACTACCTTACTTGTTAGTGATAGTTTGCGAGTACTTAAAGAGTACTCATGGCTTTGTCCCTGGCTATTCCCGTGGCCAGACTATGAGGAGGACTACCAGGAAGATGGAAAACAGGAGGTCTATGACAACTAGGATCATCTCCCATCATCAGCATTGCCTGTGACCCTGAAGATGGAGCCCCTGCTATGTTTACTTTCCGCTGCTTTGATTGTATTAAGACTGGATCATGAGATCCTTTATTTGTAAGACCTATATTATGGTTTGGAATGGATGATGTACTATGGTACCAATTCTGTTATGTCTCGCAAAAATGGTAATCCTGGGATTGCGAGGTATGGCATAACAGGCATCTGGGATTAAAAATCTGGGTGTTGACAAGTTGGTATCAGAGCCATCCTGACCATAGGAGACCCTAGTTAGAATGGACGTCCGAACAAAAACTTAGTTTCAAAACAAAATAAGTGAGTACTTATGAAAACCTATTCCCACTCTTATCCTTGAGATTCTTTCAAAAAATCCACGTTACTAAAAAATTCTTGCAAATTCTACATAAAATTTGACACACTTGATCACCTCACTAACTTGCTCACCCTTAATTCTTATAGATGGAGGTCTAGTATTGCAAGTTCTACCAGCTGGGCAATGGAGGTCACCTGATCTTTGAGAGGGATCTAGATGCACTGTCAGAGTATCTGGAGCACCCACACCCGGAGTTCTTTAGGGCCCAACTCAACGATCATGTAGGAGGAGATCTACAATGGCTGTTAGTTGCAGATCTCAGAGGCAAGATGGAAGCACCCACTTCAGAGAAGATCCAATTCACCTTGCGGGAGAACAACTGGCTAGATGGATCAGCCAGGGCTATGCATGAAGCTCTTGCCCGTCTTTGTGGACAAAAGATCAACCAGATCCAGGGAACTCGCTTTGCTCACTACACAAGGCGTGATTCTATGGGAGTGCCCTTGGAGATGCCAGGACACCCGGAGCTGAAGCACCAGGTGGATAATCTTGACTTCATGTTGTATAATAGACAGAAGGAGTTGGACAACGCCCGTGCCTATGCCAACCACAACCATGCCATTGCAGTCAAGAAGGACCAGACCCTCACCATCCTCGCTAAGGAGCGCCAATAACTTCATCGTCAGCGTGACAAGAAGGATAGCACCATCGATCGTCTTCACAAGAAGGTGGCCACTCTCGAGAAGACCATCCGTGAACAAGAGATCCAGCTTGAAGCGAAGGAGGAGGAAGGTGAAGATATCCAGGGAGATCTCTACTCTTACCTCAGTGATGATAACGACTACCTGGAGGATGATTCCATGGAGTTCCACACTGATGATGATGATTCCGCCTTCATTGATGATGATTAGATGCACTTGAGCACTGCCGTAGGAATGAGTTGTATCGATCCCACTGTATCATAGTTTCACAGAATGGTTCTTAAAAACATCTATTTTCTAATTGTGTTGTTGTGTGTGTTTGTATTGTGTGCTTGAATGAATGAATGAATGAATGAATGAATGAGAGAAAGTGGTTAGTTTGTGATGTCTACGCACTTCTATTCTTGTAGACAGTTGTTGGGCCTCCAAGTGCAGAGGTTTGTAGAACAACAACAAGTTCTCCCTTAAGCGGATTACCCAAGGTTTATCGAACTCAGGGAGGAAGTGGTCAAAGGTATCCCCTCTCAAGCAACCCTGCAATCAAGATACACGAAGTCTCTTGTGTCCCCAACACACCCAATACACTTGTCAGGTGTATAGGTGCACTAGTTCGGCGAAGAGATAGTGAAATACAAGTGGTATGGATAATTATAAGTGGTAACGGTGATAGAAGATAGCTTGATGGCGTGGAAAATACTAAAGCAAAACTGAAATAAAGATAGAAGAAAGCAAACATGTAACAAATCTAGTAGCAAACGGTGTTTCAGTGCTTAGAAACAAGGCCTAGGGATCATACTTTCACTAGTGAACACTCTCATATAAATATATTCTTCTTTATGATACTACTCTTAACTACTCTCCGGTTGGACACTCTAATCGATGGTAGGGCTATAACAGCACACCTCAAAGTAAGCCTTTCCCATCTAGATAACCCCACACTATCACCTTGAGTACTAGATGAGTCCAACAAAAACCACAATTTCATAGAAACATCCAACTCCAAATATAACTCATAACAAGTATTTGTAATCTATAGCCTAAGTGCCACCATGGTGAACACACTGTGACTTTCACACACATGGGGAGAGCAGAGATTCATTAAAGCACTTGAGTAGCAGAATAGATCTATAGATTACAAGCTCATGATCTCAATAAGATCACACATACAGAGATAGATGAACACATAGCTACCGGTAGAAACCTTAGCCTCGAGAGAGAACTACTCCCTCCTCATCATGGGAATCAGCAATGGTGAGGAGATGGTGGTGGAGATCGATGGAGATAGCTTCGGGGGCACTTCCCCGTCATGGCAGGGTGCCGGAACACAGACTTTCTGTCTGCCGAATCTCCCCTTCGGTGGTGGCGGCGCTGCAGAACTTTTCGTGGCTGGAGGCTTGACTATCTAGGGTTTATGCCTCGGGAGGCTTCTTATAGGCCAGAGGGCAAGGTCGGTGGGCGGCCAGGGGGCCCACACCATGCCTTGGCGCGACCTAGGTGGACCCGCGCCTAGGGGTGGTGTGGCCACCCTGTGGCCCCTTTTCGACTCTCCTTCTGGCTCCGTGAGTCTTCCGAGAAAATAATAACTTTGGCCTTTGTCCCGTCCAATTCCGATAATATTCATTTTCTGACTTCCTGGAACCAAAAACAGCAGAAAACAGGCAACTGGCACTGTGGCATCTTATTAATAGGTTAGTCCAAGAAATCATATGAAAAGTACTCCAAAGTGTGGACAAAACACAAGAAAGTAGATAAAACCAAGCATGGAACATCAAAAATTATAGATACATTTGCAATGTATCAACATCCCCAAGGTTAAATCCTGCTCGTCCTCGAGTAGGTAAGTGATAAAAAGAAAGAATAATTTTTGAGGTGACATGCACCATCAAAGACTTGATCAAAGTATTTGTAAAACATGGATAGCTGGGATCATAGTACTTCAATCATAACATGAAAGACAAAGTACTATGTTGCAACATGAAAAAGCACAAACAAAAGATTCATGAATAACAATGATTTGCAAGACGTTTGTTTGTTTCACATAAAGAAAACATAGCATAGTGGTATTCAGCTTGTCCCTCATAGAGTAGCAAATATAAATGCATAGGACACCTTCAAAGTTCATAAGAGTGACTAGATACAAATAGTTTAAAACAAGCAATATCAAAGCTATGCATCAATCAACAAGTCTTGGGACAATGCACATAGAAATAAGAATGGCCACTATGCTCTCAAAGTAGGTGCATAAAGGTAGAAGGTGGAGACTCAATATAATGGTGGGAGAAAGGCCTTCATAGAAGGAAGTAGGGATTCAAGTCTCATAAAGAGCTTCCAAAAATTATGGTACTTACTAGCTTTCAGCTCTCATTGCCCCTATCATAAGCATCTTTAAGGTGATTAAGGTTAAACTGACACAACTAAGAGGATATGCTTGACAAGTTATAAACTGAAATCTCATGCCCCTTACTTACGAAGACCGAACCTCATGCTACTCAACTTTAGTCACAAGTAAGCTCTTGTCATTGTAAGTACATATGTATCATAAAGAACCGCCAATGGGGTACCCCTTGCACATGATACAGGAGCTATCCCATAATCAAAATGACAAGGCAAGCAGACAATGAGCATCTCAGCGATCTTTTTATTTACTATTTGCATAGGTTTTTATTGAGGATGCTTCATAGAGTGCTCATTATGGAGATGCTGCAAGTTTCCACCATTATTAGGCATGGCTTAGGCTAGCGGCCCAGGCGTTTCTCTAACACACATACAAACTCCATGATCTTACAAGTTCCACTTTTATTTCACACCGCCGGGATCCGTAAGCAAAAGAACATGATATCAACGGGGTACAAAGTACAAGTGCAATGTTGAAAGCGTTCCCCATGAAACATGGTTCTGCTGATTTCAACTTATAAAGCGCAAGCATATACGCAACAAAGAAGGACCCAATGGTTCAAGTTTATTAGATGCAAAAAGTAAAGTGTGCCATCAAGTTCGTGAGAGCTTTAATCACTAGTTTTCTCATAACAAGTTTAATTTGGAAGGTAAAAAAAAGCATGAATATACTTGGAATATCATAAGCTAGTAGGTAGGTATGGTGGAATCTTTGGAATAACTTGGTTTAGGGAGTTGGATGCATGAGCGGAACTCATACTTGGTTGTGGAGGCTAGCAAAAGGCTGGGAGCGACAAACTATGAGAGCAATAATGGCCATAATCATGCAGAGCGATAAAACATCATTGATCAAAGCATAAAGTGATACTACAAGTTGAAAACTAAAGGATCAGAAAGGCTATGGTGACTTGAGATAGTCATAACATGGTGTGAGCATGTGCCAAGTCAACCCAAATAAAGCATCATAGGAGAATACCACTATACTATGCTTTAATATGCTAAAACAACACATGATTCATCCAAGGCACGTTAAGAAATCTCAATTGTTTATAACAAGTCATGCTACAGCAAATAATACTAAGCATAAAGCCAAAACAATATCAAGCATGGCATGACAAAGCATAGGCCACATTCAAAAACAAGCTCTCTTTACCACTTAAGCATGAACTTTCCTACTCTTTTCCAAACCAAACCAAACTATTTGAAAACCAATGTATGAAAGAGGGGGTCCAACCAATTTATTTAGAAAACTAAGCAAACCAAAGCAAACGAAAAACGAAAACGAAAACGAAAAAGAAGACGCTCCAAGAACAACACAACTGTGCATGAAACAATAAAAATGAAGTGTTTGGAAGAAACCTGGGATATTTATTGATGAAGAAGGGGATGCCTTGGGCATCCCCAAGCTTTGACGCTTGTACTTCTTGGATATTTCTTAGGGTGACATGCGTGGCATACCCAAGCTTGAGCTTTAGTCCATCCTTCATCTCATTACTCATTCCTTCGATACACCTAAATTTTTTCCTTCATACAAAACTTCACACAACCTTTATTAGCAACATTAGTGCACTCAAGATAAATAAGTCTTAAGGTTCAGTTCTAACACCAAATAAACTTCCATTAGAACACTAGATACTGTAGCACTTCCCTCAAAAAGATCAATTCCCCAAAAGAACTCAAAAAGGAACCAACAAGAAGCAAATGCAGAAAATGGCAGAAATCTGTCAAAACAGACCAGCAGGTAAAGACGAATTTTTTCGAAGACCTTCTGTTGCTCAAATCGAAACGTGGTGAACTAATGAAAGTTAGATAACAACCTGGGGCAGAAGCCCAAAAATTCACGCCTCAAAAGGACGTACAGAGATTTTACACGAATTTGTACGGGGAAGCACATAAATCTGTTTCGGGACAGCAACTTTCCCAATCATTACTTCTCTCTCATTAGAGGTTACTCTTGGCACAAGAAGCAAATAAAAAGGATAAGGAGAGGTTATTACAGAGGTAATAACTTCCAAGACTCATCTAAAACTTTTGGGTTATCTCCCAATAAGTACTTTTCTTTAACGCCTTTAAGTTAGGCATGATAGTTTGAGAAGATGCTCACATTAGAAATATGAATTGCAGTAAAAGAGAACATCAAGAAGCAAATTCAAAGCACATTTAAGTCTAACCCACTTCCTATGCATAGGAATCTTGTAAATAAACAAGTCATGAAAGCACAAAAAAACAAGCATAGTAAAGCAAAACAAGTGCAACTTCAAGACTTTCAACATAAAGAGGGGAAACTTAATATTATTGAGATGCATAAAACAATGTTTTCCTCTCTCATAATAACTTTCAGTAGCATCATGAATAAAATTAACAATATAACTATCACATAAAACATTCTTTTCATGAGCCACATGCATATAATCATTATTACTCTCCACATAAGCATAGTTATTCTTATTAATTGTAGTGGGAGAAAATTCAACAAAATAGCTATCATTATTATTTTCATCACCATAATCATCAAATATAGGAGGCATATTGTAATCATAATTAATTTCCTCCTCAATAGTAGGTGACTGAAAATATCATAATCATCATTGTAATCATCATATATTGGAGGTTTGGTATCATCAAAGTAAATTTTCTCCTCCATGCTCGGGGGACTAAAAAGATCATCTTCATAAAAACAAGCTTCCCCAATCTTAGAATTTTCCATAGCATTGGGAATAATGGTATCCAAAGAGTTCATACTAACAACATTTCTATTAGCATGCAAATAAAGTTCCATAGGTTTTTTAATTTTCTCTTCAAACACTTCATGTCCTAACTCAAGATAAATACTATAAAGGTCTCTAATTTTGTTGTTGTTTTCCGTTAAGCCTAACTAGTGAAAACAAGAAACAAAAAGAAAAAATTGCAGAATCTAAAGGAAATAACTTTGAGCACTCACACCGGAGGATTAAAGAAGAAGAACCTCCCCGGCAACGGGGCCAGAAAATAGCTTGATGTCTACACACTTCTATTCTTGTAGACAGTTGTTGGGCCTCCAAGTGTAGAGGTTTGTAGAACAACAGCAAATTTTCCCTTAAGTGGATTACCCAAGGTTATCGAACTCAGGGAGGAAGTGGTCAAAGGTATCCCCTCTCAAGCAACCCTGCAATCAAGATACAAGAAGTCTCTTGTGTCCCCAACACACCCAATACACTTGTCAGGTGTATAGGTGCACTAGTTCAGCGAAGAGATAGTGAAATACAAGTGGTATGGATAATTATAAGTGGTAACGGTGATAGAAGATAGCTTGATTGCGTGGAAAATACTAAAGCAAAACTGAAATAAAGATAGAAGAAAGCAAACATGTAACAAATCTAGTAGCAAACGGAGTTTCAGTGCTTAGAAACAAGGCCTAGTGATCATACTTTCACTAGTGAACACTCTCATATAAATATATTCTTCTTTATGATGCTAACCTTAACTACTCTCTGGTTGGACACTCTAATTGATGGTAGGGCTATAACAGCACACCTCAAAGTAAGCCTTTCCCATCTAGATAACCCCACACTGTCACCTTGAGTACTAGATGAGTCCAACAAAAACCACAATTTCATAGAAACATCCAACTCCAAATATAACTCATAACAAGTATTTGTAATCTATAGCCTAAGTGCCACCATGGTGGACACACTGTGACTTTCACACACATGGGGAGAGCAGAGATTCATTAAAGCACTTGAGTAGCAGAATAGATCTATAGATTACAAGCTCATGATCTCAATAAGATCACACATACAGAGATAGATGAACACATAGCTACCGGTAGAAACCTTAGCCTCGAGAGAGAACTACTCCCTCCTCATCATGGGAATCAGCAATGGTGAGGAGATGGTGGTGGAGATCGATGGAGATAGCTTCGGGGGCACTTCCCTGTCATGGCAGGGTGCCGGAACACAGACTTTCTGTCCGCCGAATCTCCCCTTCGGTGGTGGCGGCGCTGCGGAACTTTTCGTGGCTAGAGGCTTGACTATCTAGGGTTTATGCCTCGGGAGGCTTCTTATAGGCCAGAGGGCAAGGTCGGTGGGCGGCCAGGGGGCCCACACCATGCCTTGGCGTGACCTAGGTGGACCCGCGCCTAGGGGTGGTGTGGCCACCCTGTGGCCCCTTTCCGACTCTCCTTCTGGCTCCGTGAGTCTTCCGAGAAAATAATAACTTTGGCCTTTGTCCCGTCCAATTCCGAGAATATTCATTTTCTGACTTCCTGGAACCAAAAACAGCAGAAAACAGGCAACTGGCACTGTGGCATCTTATTAATAGGTTAGTCCAAGAAATCATATGAAAAGTACTCCAAAGTGTGGACAAAACACAAGAAAGTAGATAAAACCAAGCATGGAAACATCAAAAATTATAGATACATTTGCAATGTATCAGTTTGCAAAACCTGAGTTAAACTCTAAGTTTAAAACTTTTGAAACAAAACCATGAACCCTAGAAACTTCCCCCTTGTCTCATTATCTATCTCAATCTTCAGATGACTCGCGGAAACCCTGGAGGAAGCAATTTATCTCAGGACCCAATGCTGTAGATTCTGCAAATGTTAGTTTCTGACCGTGAAGCTAGTAGAGCTAAACGCCAAGCCAACCTAGCCACTCTTCAATAGATAGCTCAGATCACCCACAATAATCAAGGTCACGAAAACTAGGATAACCATGGATCCAAGCTTAAGAACTTCCAGAATACCAACCTGCCCGCCTATATTTAGTAAGTCCAAGGATCCCTTAGATGTTGATGACTGGCTGTAAACCATGGAGAACAATCTAGAGGTCGCAGGAGTTGAAGCCAATGAAAAGGTACTGTTTGCCACCCATTATCTGGCAGGAGATGCAAGAGCCTGGTGGAATAGTACTCGTACCATGAACGAAGGTCAGATGATGACTTGGGAAGCATTCAAGATCAAGTTCAGCCGGACCCATGTGCCCCAAGGTTTGGTCACCAGGATGAGGGATGAGTTCAGGGAATTGAAGCAAGGAAGGATGATGGTAGTAGGGTACCGTGACAAATTTCTATCCCAATCTAGATATGCCCCTGATGAGATTAACACCGAAGCAAAGAAGAAGGAAAGGTTCCTGAATGGATTACATGATGAGATATAGACTACGTTAGTCAACATCCATTTTGCAGATCTAGAAGAACTAGTGGACTCTGCTATCGAGATGGAAGGGAAGATAAACCAATCCAATGACAACCGTAAGCGTCACATGATGCACCAGCCTAGATCCCACCATACACCAAAGTATCGCCCCAACCCGTCTGCAGGATATGCCCCAAGAAACAACAGACCCCCTATGTTTCGTCCAAACTATCCCAATCTTGGTGGAGGAAACTTGAAGTCTGGAGGAAAGCACAACAACAACCCCGGCAACTCCAATAACTTCAACCATGCAGCACCCAAGTCCGCGCATTTCTCGGATTAGCGGGATATTACCGCAAGTTTGTTGAAGGATTTTCGAGCATCGCAAGACCAATGACCGAGTTGTTGAAGAAAGATAAGAAGTTTGAATGGACGGACAAATGTGAAACGAGTTTTCAAGAGCTCAAGAAGAGATTGATTTTAGCCCCAATTCTAATTATGTCAGATATCAAGAAGCCTATTGATGTGTATTGTGATGCATCCAAGATTGGTCTCGGATGTGTGTTGATGCAAGCAGGCAAACTCATAGCATATCTTTCTAGACAACTGAAGCAATATGAACAAAACTACCCTACCCATGACCTTGAACTAGCAGCCATAGTATTAGCCTTGAAGACCTGGCGTCATTACCTTATGGGTAACCGCTGTGAGATTTATTCGGATCACAAGAGTCTGAAGTATATTTTCACTCAGAAGGAGCTGAATATGAGGCAAAGGAGATGGATAGAGTTAATCAAGGATTATGACCTTGACATTCACTATCACCCCGGCAAAGCCAATGTGGTAGCGGATGCTCTTAGTAGACTGCCATGTAGATTAAACACCATGATCAAAGAAGCCCAGCCAAGTTTGCATGAAGAATTGGAGCAGTTTAGAACCGAGCTAGTTAGCAAAGGATTTTTAGCTAGCATAGAACTTCAACCCACTTTGATCAGTCAGATCAAGGAGGCGCAGAAAGGAAATGCAAGTATCGACGAAATCAAGCGTCGTATCGATACAGGGAAGGTACCTGGATTCACCGAAGATGAAGAAGGAGTTTTGTGGTACAAAGGACGTATCTGTGTGCCAGCAGATTTCGAGCTGAAGCAAGTCATAATGCAGGAAGCTCATGATACTCTTTATTCTATCCATCCCGGAGGACAAAAGATGTATCAGGATTTGAAGGAGCAATTTTGGTGGCACAAGATGACGAGAGAAATCGGAAGCTACATCGCCAAGTGTCATATCTGTCAGAGAGTCAAAGCAGAACATCAGCAACCCGCATGACTTTTGCAACCATTGCATATTCCGAAATGGAAATGGGATTCTGTCAGAATGGATTTCATCACCGGTTTGCCTACATCTAATAGGGGAAATGACTCTATTTGGGTCATAGTTGATAGACTATCCAAGGTAGCCCATTTTATACCTGTCAAGACCACCTACCAGAGGTCGAAGCTAGCAGAGCTGTACATTGCTAGAATCGTCAGTTTGCATGGAACCCCTAAGACCATATTATCGGATCGAGGAACCCAATTTACCTCAAGATTTTGGCAGAAAGTCCAAGAAGGATTAGGAACCAAGCTGAACTTCAGCACAAATTATCACCCGCAACCGATGGAAAAACTGAAAGAGTCAACCAAATCTTATAAGATATGTTGAGAGCTTGTGTTCTAGAGTATGGATCAAAATGGGAAGATTGTCTGCCTTTCGCAGAATTCTCATACAACAATAGTTATCAAGCCAGTTTGCAAATGGCCCCCTTTGAATTTCTGTATGGAAGGAAGTGCCGTACCCCTTTGAATTTGTCGCAAGTAGGAGAAAGTCAGATCTCCGGACCCGACATCCTACGTGAAGCTGAAGAGAAAGTTCAAAAAGTCCGTGAGCACCTCAAGACCGCCCAATCCACACAGAAGAGTTATGCTGACAAGAGACGTTGAGACCTGACCTTCAATGTCGGAGATTTTGTATATCTCAAAGTATCAGCCTTGAAAGGAATGCACCATTTTCAACTTAAAGGGAAGTTAGTCCCCAGATATATTGGACCCTTCAAGGTTTTGAATTGCCGAGGAGAAGTAACATATCAACTGGTACTGCTGGAGGAGATGTCAGCCATACATAATGTGTTCCATATCTCTTTAGTTCGCAAATGCCTAGAAGTTCCAGAGAAGACTGAAGTGCTCAAGAACATCGATCGCCGAGCTATAGAGATCAACAAGGATCTAACCTATCGTGAAGTACCCATTCGTATTTTGGAAAAAGCCTTCAGAACCACCAGGACCAGGAGTATCAAGTTTCTCAAGATCCAGTGGAGCAACCATACTGAAGAAGAAGCTCCTTGGGAGCGAGAAGATTATATTAGGACTGAGTTTCCAAATCTCTTTAGTTCCTAGTTTTTCTTAAATCTCGGGATGAGATTTTTTTTAAGAAGGGAAGGCTTCTAACACCCCAAAAATATTAATCAAGATTATCAAGTTCTAATCACCCAAGTTTAGGGTTAACAAAAACTTTTATTATTAAATTGAATATGAGTGTATGTGTGGTTTGCATTAGTGTATGAATGAGTGTAATTAGTGTATGTGTGGTTTGCTACAAATGATAAAGAATGGTTTAAAGATGAATACTACATCATCTAGGCCAATTACAAACAAAATCAAAAGAGAAGAAAATCAAATAAGGATCATATGATCAAATGGTCATTTTGACCAAAATTAACCACGAGACCACTTTGAGTGTTCCTAGTAAAATATTTCTAATAGAAACTCTCCCATTTCTTTTCACCCCTTGCTAGACCAAGTAAAAGTAAATCCAAGCCCATTTTACAAACTCACAGAAACTATGTTCAAATATATTTAAAGGACAATTCAAAATTGAATCAAGTGTATGTACTAAGATCACCATTTGCAAAAACCACTCAAATCAATTCACCTTGGAAAATCCAAGCAACCAGAGACTACCAAGCATAATATTAGATCACTCACCAAAATTTATTCAAAAATTTCAAATGTGAATTCATGCGGCCATTTGGTCGAGCACCTGGCATACACAGACTAAACCTTGCCTAACTTCTACTGTTGTGAGCAGTAATTGATCAACCCTTTGTCCCCATTTCACTCCCCTTGTCTCCCCTAGTGTCTAGCAATGCAATGGACAGCTCCTCTCCTTTGTCGTTGTGCCAATATAGCGCTGCCCGAAGCTCGTCGCGCCGACCGGCCACGGATAACTCACCACAACAAACGCCACCCTCTCCCACGATGCCCAGGGGATAGGCAACCGCCCACCGCCACCCTCTATCCAACCCTCGACCGCAGGCAAGCCGTGGACCACCTGAGAACGCCGCGCCCATTTCTCTGCCCGCCATGCTGAGAGCGCGCCAGAGCACCGCAGCCGACTAGCGCACACACACCATGCCTCTCCCTCACCGCATGTGTACACACTCACCATGACCCTAGCTACCTCCCAGACATGCTCGTTCACCGCCGCACGACCCTTAGCCACTGTGCGCCGTCTCGAACGCCGCTGCTCCCGTGTAGAGCCCCGCTCGTTCCCGACCAATATCGACCGCCCCGTGCTGCGCCATTAGGCGTGTGATGACCGCCAGGAAGCACCGCGTTGCCCCTACCCTCAGCCATGCCGCTAGCCTCCTGTATCACCATCACCGATGAGCCCGAGCCATCCCGCTATGTCCCTCTCGCCGGTGTATAACTTGAGGCCACCTCCGCCTAAATTCACCACACCATCTCACTCCCCACTCCTCAAAGAACCTCCCACACCTCTCCCCGGAGCAAGGCGAGCACCACATCGCCATAATTTAGTCGGAGGCTGACGCTACAGTGAAAGAAAGGCGCCGTTGATTTGATCCGCCCCAGGAGCCGCTGCGACCACCGTTCGAACCACCGTCGTCTACAACGTCGTTCGCCCCCATCGCCAACCCTAGCTGGAGCCCCCACGTACCCCCAGTGTCGCCGTTAGGGTTCAGTCTCGTCGGAGCTGTTCGTCGTAGACGACGCATGTCAGTCGTTAGATCCTAGTCTAATCGCACAGTCTAGATTGAAACGTATCGTTTCGGGTTAGATGAGCCACTGACTAGTGGGACCCTCCTGTTAGCAGCCCGCTGCGCCAGCGCAGTGCAGTTGGGCTGGCCCGTTTACTTTCCCATGCAAGCTTGTCAATTCAAATTGACTTTTTCTATTTTAATTCAAACTAGATTGTGCCAGTAGATTCAAAAATCAATTCAAAGAGATTCACTGAACCAAATTGCATGATTCCAATTTTGTTACAAAGATATTCAAAATATCTATTCAAACCATTTGAAATATTAGATCACCAATAGTAAAAATAACAAGACAGAGACTTTTCCAACTTCAAACATTTTTCAAAAATCAACCATAAATGCTTTTGAGTTGTTTCCAACTCTCAAAAATCACATTTAACAAGATCTATCTAAATATGTAAAAATATTTAGGTTTATGTGTAGTGATCTTTGACTAGTACTAAAAGAATGTTATATAGGCATTTCTAGTCACTTTAATGGTATTAAATAATAATCTTAAACTTTATAAAATATGACCAACACTTTAAATCACATTCCAAAGTATTAGAATATGTGATGATGACATGTTTCAACATGATCCCATATTTTAATTGGAGAATATTAAATCTTAAGTAGATTTCAATGAGTAGAAATTACTTTTCTAAAATAAGATAAATAAGACTAGGTCTTTATTTCATGTGGTGATTGTGATGATGCTAGATCATCAAGTGTGAACCTTAGGGTGCTAAACAGAAATAGTTAAGTATTGTTTGGTGATTGTGTACCTCATGTTCATTTATAGACGATAGTACCGACCCGGGATACGAGGAGGAGTACTACTAAGAAGAAGAAGAAGAAAACTTCAACCACTGCACTACTCAAGGCAAGCTAACACTTGCAAGTTAGAATTCTGCAATATAACCTATGCAAGATGCATTACGCATGCTTTGGTTATGCAACCTTGATTATACCAATCCCAAGTTTTACTTACAAGCTTTACTTTCTTTACTTTTACCAAAGTTCTTTACCTCTAGTTAATGTTTTGTGAGTATTGGAAAAATAGGATATATACCATAAAGAGTATAAAACTAGGCCTACGTAGTTATACTTAGATGTCATCGAAAGGCATAAAACTAGATATGGATAGTTACACTTTATTAGCACCCCTCATTAGTGAATACCCTCAACTTTAGTGGCTAGTGCTAAGCATACGAGTTGATCACTTTAGATGGGGATACTTGGTGAAAATGATTATGAAAACCTTGGAATGATGGTTCATTCTATTGAAATGTTTTGGCATGTGTTATGAACACAAAAGGATTTGATGATGAAAATGTTGAGGCATGAGAGTTGGACCTTTTATAAAAACTGATGGTTGGGTTCATATGCGATACCATTCCAATTCAACCACAATACCTGAATTTGGTAGGGCTTAACTGGAAGTTTATATGCTTTAGTATGGGTTCCCTTGCGGAAGATGTTGAGCTGAGGCTACCTCGTGATGAATGTCCACCTATGCAGTGCCTAGGATGGCAGATGTCCATGGCTGGGAGGCCAAGCTCATGGGGGAGGTGCCTATACTAGGGTGTGTAATTGAAAGGTTATGTGTCAACACCCGGATTTTTAATCCCAGATGCATGTTATGTCATACATCGCAATCCCAGGATTACCATTTTTGCGAGACATAACAGATTGGATATCACAGTACATCATCCATTATAAACCATAAATAAGGTCTTACATAAATAAGGATCTCATGATCCAGACTTAATACAACAAGCAGCGGAATAAGTAATAAGCATAGCGGTGGGGTTCATCTTCAGGGGCACAGGCAATGCTGACGGAGGCAGATAGTCCTAGTTATCATAGCCGTCCTGCTGACCGTCATCTTGGTAGTCTCCTTCATAGTCTGGCCATAGTAATAGCCAGGGACAAAATCCATGAGTACTCTTTAAGTACTCGCAAACTACCACTAACAAGTAAGATAGTGCTACGGGGAAATGCTAACTCTATGTTTATTTGTAAAGTTAAGTTTGAAACCTAAGCTGAGTTCAGAAACAAAGAAAGATAAAATAAAGATCTAGAATCACTTAAGTTGGGAAGCCAGTGTCATAGTCACAACCCTGTTGTGGTCAAGTCAAGATTCATCATTCCTTTCATAAGTCATTTTGAAAACATCTGACAATGAAACAGTATGGCCACTCCAACTGCCCATACCCGTGGGCGCGGCTATTCGAATAGTTTGACACTCTACAGAGGTGGTACACTTTCACCATAAGATTTGATACATCTGTCAGAGATAACCCTGAATCATCATACTTAGTATGCTGATAATCAAACATAACCTTTCCTTTACACACCCTAGCATAAGCACCTCTCCTATGAGCATGGCCTCCCAACCATGACCATCTGTCATCTTGGGCACTGCATAGGTGGACAACATTGAGAGGTAGCCTCAGCTCAAACCTCTCCCACGAGGGAACTAATACTAATGCATATAAATTTCTGGCTAAGCCTTACCCAATTCAGGTATTGTGGTTGTACGGTAAAATTGGAATGGTATCGCATCCGAATCCAACCATCAGTTTTTGTAAAAGGATTAAGGCTCATGCCTCAACATTTTCATCATCATAAACCATTTGTGTTTCTCAACACATGTCAAAACATCTCAATGGAATAACTCATCATTCCAAGGTTTTCACAATTCATTTTCACCAAGTATTCCCATCTAAAGTGACTCAAGTTTTGATCTAGCTCTAAGATACAAAGTTAAGAGTGTTCACTAAGGGGGGATGCTAAGATCAATCTCATGCCATAGAATTACATCTAAGGTTATCTAGATAGGCCAAGTTTTATACTTTTTATGCTACCTTCAACAAGTAAGGAACTTTGGTAAAGTAAGGGAAGTAAAAGCTTGAAAGTAAAACTTGGAGTAGGTACTAGTAAACTTGGTATAACCAAAGCATGCCTAATGCATCTTGCTTAGGTTATCTAGCTTAATTCTATCTTGCTAACAATAGCTTGCATTGCTAACTGATGGCTTGCTAGTATAATACTTGCAAGGGTTAGCTTGCCTTGGTTGGTGCAGTGGTTGAAGTTTTCTTCCTCCTCTTGATAGCACTCCTCCTCCTCGAAAGCTTGGTCGGTACTATCATCGATAAATACATACGGAGTACACAATCACCAAACAATACTTAACTAGTCTACTTAGCACTCTAAGGCACACATTTGATGATTTATTATTATCACAAGCATCACAAGGTTTTATTAACTAGCTTCATTCTTTTTATTTGAGAAAATTAATTTCTACTCATTGAAAAATAACTAAGATTTAATATTCACCAATTAAAATATGGGATCATATGGACACATGTCATCACCACATATTCTAACATATGGGAATGTGATTTAAAGGTTGGGTCACATTTTAATTAAGCTTAAGTTTATTATTTAATGATTTAAAGTGACTAGAAATGCCTATATAGCATTATTTTGGTACTAGTCCAAGTCACTGCATGCAAACCTCAATATTATTACATATTTAGATAGGTATGGTTAAATGTTATTTTTGAGAGTTGGAATCAACTCAAGAGCTATTATGGTTGATTTTATAAAAATGTTTGAATGTGCAAATGCGTTTGTCTTGTTATTTTTACTAGGAGAGATTTCTAACTCTAAATGAATTAAATCCAACGGGCTTGGATATATCTTTTCAGTAGCTTTCTAACAAAATTTGGATCACTCAGTTTGGTTCAGTAGATCTTCTGGAAATGATTTTTAAACTAAGGTATAGAAGTGAATTCAAACTAAAATAGAAAAACCTAAATTTGAATTCACGGGCTAGCGCAGGAAAGGAAATGGGCCGGCCCAGTGGCGCTCAGCGGCCTAGAGGGCGGCTGACAGGTTGGTCCCGCTTGTCAGCGAGACTTAAAACCCGAAACGGTATCCATCAATCTGGGCCACACGATTAGAACAAAGATAGACGGCTCACAGTCATCGTCGACGATGGACTCGTCGCCGGCGAGACCGAACCCTAAACAGCCAGCAGGGGTCTACCGGGGACGTACCAGGGCTCCAGCTACTGCAGCGAGGCGGGCAAACGAACTGGTGGACGACGGCAAGCTCAGGCGAGGTCGCGGCAGGGGCTGCGGTGGACGGAATCAACGACAACTTCTCTTCCTCTGCAGTGAGCTCCTCCGGTGCAATTCCAGCGAACTATGGATCGAGCGGCTCTGGCGAGAGGTAGGGAAGGATCAGTGATGAGAGGGGAGTGAAATGGTGTGAGGAGTTTGTGCTGGGGAGGGCTCCTTATATAGGTTCGATGAGCGGACCGAACGGGATGGGCTGGCGACTCCGGCGAGGGCTGTACAGCGGGCTAGCATCGTGGCTGGAGGTAGGGGACGGTGGCCTGCCTCCTGGCGGTCATCTACGGCTTAAATGCGTGGCTAGGGGTGGTGACGTTTGGTCGGGCGAGGCTGGCGCTCTACGCGACAGAGGCGGTGCTCGACGTGGCGCACAGCGACTGTGGGTCGCGCGGCGGCGCACGACCGTGTTTGGCGGGGTGCTGGGGTCGATGCGGAGCGGCGTGCACGGTATTGGGTCGAGGGGCGGTCTGTGGCGTGCTCTGGCGAGCTCGCAGAGAGAATGGGCGGCGGTGCTGGGGTGTGGTCCAAGGCCTGGCTGGGCTTGGGGAAGGGGCAGGGAGGTGCGGTAGGGTTAGGCAGAGCTAGTGGTGGTGCTGGAACGGCGCGGCGTTGTTTGTGGCACTTTGCCCACGTTTGGCCAGCGGTGACCAAAATGTGGCGGCGCTCCACTACTGTTGTGGCTAAGGGGTAGGCCGGTGAGGACTTGGTTGGACTCAGGGGGAACATGGGAACCAAATGTGGGCTAAAAACTCGACAATGCATTGATCTATAAACAAGTTAAGTTAGGCAGAGAAATCTTGCCTGCCACATGTTCGACACAATGGCTGCATGAAAGTTTTATTTGAATTTTGGGCTGATTTTTGGTGGAGTTGTTTGTCACATGCTTAAGCATCTGTGGTTGCTCGGGATTTGAAAATGGAGCTCATTTGAGTGGTTTTTGAAATAGTGTGATCTTGATACCTACACTAGATTGAATTTTCAAATGCAATTTAAATTTAGTGTTTGAAAGTTTTTGGCAGATCACAAAGTAGGCCTTGGTACATCACTACTTGTACTAGTTAGGGGTGCAAATATCCTTATTTTTTTCTGTTAGGTATGTTGATTAAAATGGCACAAATGACCATTTGCTTCTTTTAATCATTTTGATTTGTTTTTCTTTGGGATTTGTTTGGGAATGATCTAGGTGATGTTTAATTCACCTAAGAATCAGTTTACAATCAATGGATCACTTAATCATGGCAATTCAAAACAACTCCTATTTAAATGCACACACATATGAATTCTTAATTAATTTTAATTGGAAAAGTTTTTGTTGACTCTAATTTTGATGATTTGGATCTTGATCACTTGGATTAGAGTTTTGGGATGTTACATTATGATTGATTATCCGCATACTAAGTATGATTGATTCAGGGTTATCCCTGACGGATGTATCAAATTTTGTGGTGAAAGTGTACCACCTTTGTAGAGTGTCAAACTATTCGAATAGCTGTGTCCGCGGTCATGGACAGTTGGAGTGGCCATACTGTTCTGTTGTGAGATGTTTTCAAAAAATGACTTGTGAATTGAACTATGACTTTGACTTGACCACAACAGGATTGTGGATACGAAAACTAGGTTCCCACTTAAGTGATGTAGAACATTAAATTAGTTTTCTTTACTTCTAAACTCAGTATGAGATAAACCTGGCCTTTTGCAAATAAACCTAGAGCTTAAGATTCCTACTAGAACTACCTTACTTGTTAGCGATAGTTTGCGAGTACTTAAAGTGTACTCATGGCTTTGTCCCTGGCTATTCCCGTGGCCAGACTATGAGGAGGACTACCAGGAAGATGGACAACAGGAGGTCTATGACAACTAGGATCATCTCCCATCGTCAACATTGCCTGTGATCCTGAAGATGGAGCCCCTACTACGTTTACTTTCCGCTGCTTTGATTATATTAAGACGGGATCATCAGATCCTTTATTTGTAAGACCTGTATTATGGTTTGTAATGGATGATGTATCGTGGTACCAATTCTGTTATGTCTCCCAAAAATGGTAATCCTGGGATTGCGAGGTATGGCATAACAGGCATCTTGGATTAAAAATCCGGATGTTGACAAGGGCGTTGCAATGTCCACGAAATTCTTCTCGAATGATGAAGTGGCTTGCTCGTGACATGTACTGTCCTTCTTCTTGGGGAGTTGGTTGACTTGTCTCACCGTGCCTATCCATGATGCAACATAAAGAATCATTATATATGGAAAGGTAATATGTGGTGAGGTTAGCCTTCCACCTCACCTTAAGGATTGTATCGAACTAGTAGCCACAGTTGAGAACTATAAACTTGCAAAGTGAAATCACAAAGAAAGCTCACACTAAAGAACAACTAAGACTCTCAAATGCTTATGGTGGAAGGTTGGGATGGTGGATTGCCAAATAAACAACCAAACGAAAAGGATAGTCAAACTGGAGAAAATCAAAAAAATCAAGTCAAAGGAAAAGTTCAACTCAAAAGATGACGGTAACCTACGACTATACACACATGTGGAGATTATTGGGATTAGCACGACTATGTAAATGAGCAACCAAAATGTCCTATCAAATACTACACTCGGTTGTCATGCCAATGCAAGGAGAGATGGTGGCTCGCTTGCAAAGAGAAAATGAGCAACAGATTTGTGCACTTGCCTTGGGCGCTCTTATCTATCTTGCTTACAAGCTTGAGACTCTCTTATGCTATGGAAGACTGTGTATCTTTTTCTTTGTATCTTTTCTTTTTCTTTTTTTTTGAGTTTTGCTCTCCCTTTGATGCTACCAAGCCACTCTTGATTTTGCTATCACACTCTCACTATCCAAAGATAAGTGCACAATGCTTAAGCAAACACAATATGAGCCACTCTCAGTGGGATAGGTACACACAAAGGACAATATGCGGTTAAAAAGGTGAAGCAAGTTATACCTTTGGGTATGTTGATGATGTACTTGGCATCGCTGGTGAGTATGATGTTCAAGTCTTGTGGTGTCGAGGAGAATTGTTGGATTTGATGATTTCCGCAAGCCTTGAGTTGGTACTTGGACACGTGCATAAAACAGGAACAAACAAAGGAAATTAGCCAAAATGGAAAAGAGGCAAAACCGTCAAAACCAGGTGTCAGGCCGGAGACTCTAAGGTTCGGTGCTGGAGATTCCGGAGTTCGGGTTTGGAGACTCTGGTGTCAGGGTTTGCTGCATGAACTTGCGTGTTCTTGAGCAGAAATCCACGACTTTGGGCCTCAAATCCGTAGAAAAAGGCTAAAATTGGGCAAGGAAACACGAGCAAAAGCTGGACCAACACCTTAGACAAGATTTGGTCGGATCAAAACCGCAAATAAGACTCCAAAACAAGATATCAATGCAAAGGCAAGTTTGGTGCTCTTGTTTGGGGATTTTCAAATTTATGGTGGATAGCAGATTTTTTTTGGAGAAATTTGTGATGAACTCGGCTCTTGATACCAATATGTTGGGGGTGACCCCTTAGGTTTACCTGATCTTTCACGAATATTCGGGAATCAGGGGGAATCATGTGGTGGATAGAGGGAGGATGACATCCAAACGAACACACACACACACAAAGAACATAATGAATGCACGCATATGCGATACACAAGATAAACCTATAGCTCACGTCGGCGGTTACCAGTCTGACATAGTCCCTAGATCGGTGGAGGGCAAGGATTCTCTCTCTAACCAACACGGAGAGATAGGAAGCTTGGTGATATCTTGACAACTTAGAGAAGGAACACGACTCCAAGGCCATGTACAAATTGAACGCACTAAGGAAAAATCCACGAGGTGTTTGATAATAGGTGCTCCTTGTCAAGGAGCATGAGAATTAAACTAGAGATCCATAGGGGTTTTCTTCTTGTTCTATTATCCAATTCTAGGGTTACAATAAGGAGGAGGTGGTCTATATATAGGCCACAACTAAGAAGGGGTACTTTAGGCATTTAACATGAAATTTGGGATTAAATAGGGGATCGCATGGTCTAGGCCCAAAAGTCCTTAACATGCATGTCGACACTTAGGCCGGAGACTTCGGGGAGAGAGGACAAGAGACTCTAGTGTGGTCTCTAGGGTGGATTCCAGGGCGGTCGATGTATCTTCTAGTACTTGGACCAGAGTCCTGGCTGGAGACCTTGGGCAAAGAGTCTAGGGTTTGCATGCCGACGACTCTGGTATAGTCTCTGATGTAGGCTCCGGTGTGCTCGTTGTAGCTCCTGGTATTTTGGCCAGAGTCCAAGCCGGAGGCCTTGGGTAGAGTCTCCGGGGTTTGCACACCGGAGACTCCGGGGTTCGTAGGCCGGAGACTCCAGTCTCCTTCTACTACTTCTTACTTCGTATCTTGGCAATGATCATGGGTTTTGTACCTAAGGATGCACAACGTAGAGGCATGAAGTAGCAAGCCATTCAAGGGTATCGAAGTCACACGAGGAGAGGATCGAGTTAACCTTATCTTGTAGAAGTTTGGCTCGGGCACGAGTCATTGGTTCACTTGGGGGACTTGGTGGTGAGGATGTAGGGACGTCCATAGGACGGTCTGCATCAGAACCGTAGGGTAATGATACCTTCAATCCGGATTTATGAATGCAATATAGTAGCCTTTTCCCTAGTAGACCTAGGTTTAATCAAACCTTAGGAAACAATGCTAAATGGAAAATAAATGAGGCACGTCTACAAGAATTGTTTACTTGTTTTACCTTATGTTTATTGGACCTCTCTAGTTTACTTTGAATCGTTGGTTGTTTCAATGGATGGAAATAGACCAGGGTTGATTCACCTACAGCTGCACATCATATGGGATAGAGATAATAATATGCACATTCATGTGAAATGATTTAACAAAGATAAGGTTGTGGGAAGCACGTCCAAATATACTAAAGCCCATGCGATCCACATGCATAACAATAGTCTTTTGATTCAACCGTTATACCACAAAGCGTTGGTCTATAACAATTATTCACTAAAATACAGATCAAAGCCTTAAGAAGTGATGTTTCTATTACTCCCAAGTGGGTCCTAAACAAAGACCGTCCTCCCCATGTTGTCACTGGGTTTCGCATGAAGTCGCCTTTCACCACTCATCTCACCTCGAGTCATTACCAATCCTTGTGATTTTGGGTACCTACAAGTCCATGGACCGAGACAAGAGACAAAGATACAAATCTATATTCAATCACCACACAATATTCCCATGTATTAGATGCACATAATCACTGCGAGGTTTCACCCCAACCCACAGCCCGTGAGGACTACTCACTCATAACAATAAGACCAAGGATAGGAAACATTGTGCAAAATACTTAGATTGAAATCAAATATCCTTACATTGGTCGCCAATTCACAAGGAGATCTCAAGTACAAGATGATGTCTATGGCTATGGAGTGGATGGAGGGTAGAGATGCTGAACTATGTTGGTCAATCTCCTTCGCTGGTGTTGTGATGCAATATGAGAATGGTGTCTCTCTATGCGGTGCCTGGAGGCTCGAAATATATAGGCACCTTCATGAAAATTGTAGCGTTTGACCTAATAGAGCCGCTGCCACACGGTACGATCTGACGATACGGGCGAGCCTCTCCCATACTGGAGGTCGTTAAGCTTGCAAGACGCTTATTTTTGACCCCATTTAGCTTGGCTGAGTAGTAAATGTCATAATCTTCAAAAAATGCTCCTGACTTCGCCTTAAAACTGTGATCTCCTGCACAACACAATTCAAAACAAAGGATTGCACATCTTTGCAATAATTAGTCATTAGTAGCAAGGCTAGAGAGATTCTTGGTCAATTGTTTGAATTAAAATGCAATTTAGACACGGGGAAAGATGGCTATTTTCAAAGCCATCAGTGTGACACCCCCGACATGAGGGTTAAACAAATCTCAAACCTTAGCCTGACATAAGATTAACCTAGAGCTCGAGGATATTCGGTGAGAAATCGATTACACAACAGTAACCCTGCGACATAAACATTACTACAGCAAGCTCATAACTGAGCAAAGAACCAAAATATTACAAGAAAAAGTCACTGACCACAAACATCAAACAATGGAAGGAAAATTATGCTATTAAGTATAGCAAACTTAAGAAATGGCCTAAGAGGCCTGAAGCATAACGATGTCGTCCCAGCCCATAGATTCTAGGCTGCCGGCCAGGAACCCCAAGCTACTTGTCGGTGTCGATGTCGTATAGAACTCGTCTTCCGGGGAACACTTACTCTGCTACAAAAGTATCAACAAAGCAAGGATGAGTACAAGGTGTACTCCACAAGACTTATGGCTGGTGTGGTTATTGAAAGGATATTATTTTATCCTTATGTTTTTGGTGCTGATGACAACTCCTATTGTGGTTTAACTATCTGTCCAAGTTGCAGGGCTTATCTATGGATGTGCTTGTGGGTGGAATTTTCTCTAGGAAGAGCTTGAAGACGGTGGCACTTATTTACACTTTCTCTTACTTTATGTTTTAGGCTACCATACTATCAAGGGGGGTCCACCCTGGAAGGTTGTGGGAAATCACCATTTTATGCATAGACCCTATATGCACTTCCACAGCCATCCCAGTTTTCATGTGAGGGAGTGTTTCCTGTTGTCGTGGTGGGCTTTTCTGTCCTGACCGGTAGTACTGGCCAGACGGCGGTAGTACCGCCCAAGGGGTTTCTCGGGCCTATTCGAGTGGAACTTTCGGCTGAAGTTCCGGTCCTAATTCCGGCGAGCCAATTTTTGTTTTAGTAAGACTTTTGTCTAGTCTCGCATATTTGTCAGAATTAGTGTCGGAATCTGGCTCGGTTGTACCGGCCTGACCAGCGCCTGGCTCCCTGAGCGGTAGTACCGCAGCCTGACCGGTAGTACCGGCCACCTTTCTGCACCGGTAGTTCTGTTCCCGTTTCTGGACCTAGTTCTGGTGCCAGGATGTGCGGGTCAGATAACCTTCTGCCTCGCACTGCCTATTTGCTGGTAGTAGGACCAGAATTAGGACCGGTAGTACCGGCCAGCTCTTTGATCCTGTTGACTGGTCAATTTGACCGTGTGTGGTCTCTGCTAGGTAGTGGGTGGCTCGCTCAGCGGTACTACCGGTCCGCCACCGGTAGTACCGACTGTGTCGGGTGTGGACAGAATCTGCCCGTTTGGAGGGGGCCTATTTAAAGCCCCTTCTTCCTCCTCTCTTTAGTTCTTCAGTTTTTCTCTCTCCTCCATTAATACAAGAGCTTGACTTGCCTAGATCTCTCTCCCTACCCACTCAAATCTCTTGATCTTTTGAGGATTGGGAGATGTGACCTAGATCTACACTTCCACCAAAGGAATCATGATTTCCCCCACTCATCCTTCGTGGATCTTGTTACTCTTGGGTTCTTGGAACCCTAGACGGTGTAGGGCATCCTCGGAGCTGGGGCATTTGTTGTGAAGCTTCGTGGTGTCATTGAGGGTCTCCAATTGATTTGTGGAGTCTCCCCTCAACCTTGTTGTAAAGGTTTCGGTTGGCGCCTTCAAGGTCACCGGTTAGTGTATTGTGAGGCCACCTTTGTGGTGGTGCTCACTGGAGAAGAAGGTGAGGCCTTTGTGGCGCTCGGGTGACCTTGTGTGTCCCCGACACCTCTCCAACATAGACGTAGCTTCCTTGAAAGTGAACTACGGGAATTACATCTCTGTGTCCCCTCGCCGATTCTTTCGTTCCACTCCTTTACTTCTTGCAATTACCGTCTTGTTTACTTGTTGTGTTGCTTGTCATATAGGATATTCATCTAGTTGCATCTCTAGTGAATCTTACTTTGTGCTTAGCCGTAAAATTGCAAGAAAAAAATAAAAATTGGTAGTCTCCTATTCACCCCCCTCTAGTCGACCTAAGTTGGGCCTTTCAATTGGTATCAGAGCCTCGGCTCTTACTTCGGGCTTAACCGCCTAAGAGACAATGGCCGATGAAGAAGAGAGTGTGGGTGCAACCACCAAGAACTTGGCCTCCATGGATGACCTCAATCAATTGGAGACATCCATGTTGACCTAGTTTGAGGAAATGATGACCCTCTTGCAATCCCTTAAGCCTACCTCCATGCTAAAAACCCCTCATGATGCATCTCTTACCGCCGAAGCCCCTTCCGCTCCCGAGCAAGTGGTCGCCTTCGGGGTGAATCCCGCGGCTGCCCCAAAGCACTTGGGATTAGGCTTTGTGGCTCAAACCACTAAGACCCCAAGCGAGAGCACCGATGGGCTAGGTGACTCCTCCTCCAAAGAGGGAGATGGGGGAAAGGACTACTCGGTGGTACCACCACCATTCAAGTACACTCCAGACCCACCTATTCCCATGCCGCATATCATACCTCAAGGAGAACCTTCCATGCTAGATACTTCTAACTTCGCCAATTGGCAATATCTAATGCAATCTCACATTTCCAGCTCTTCTATTGAATTCATGAGAATTGTGGAGGAAGGTTTCTCTCCATATGATGCTAAGAAGTTGACTCGGGCCGAGGTCGTGGACAAGCAACTCAATGCCACCGCTTTGGGCATGATCCAAAAGGCTTTGACCCCCAAGGACTTTGCTCACATTTGCCAATTCTCCACCGCCAAAGAAGCTTGGGATCACCTCAGCGAGTTGTATATTGGGAATGCAAGCATACAAAGCTCCAAGTTTGATGAAGTCAACAATGAGTGTGATGGCTTTGCAATGCAAGATGATGAGTCACCCGAAGACATGTATCACCGTCTCAAGGTTCTTTGTTGTACCATGAGAGACCTTGGAGCTACCTATGTTGATGACAAGTTCATGAAGAGGAAGTTTGTTCAAGCTCTTCTTCCCTTTGAGGAGCAAAAACTCAATTCTATCAAGGGGAGAAGTAACTACCACAACATGTCCTCTGAAGATGTGTTGAGTGAAGTCATTTCCATGACCATTGCTAAGAAGAATGCGGAGTCAGCTCGTGCTCGTGCTTATGGGTCTCAAAAGTTGAACCTTGCCTTGAAAGCTCAAGCGGTGGAAGTTGATGAAGATGATACCTCAAATGAATGGTCTCAAGAGGACATCAAATATGCTTTCAATGAGAACTTGGCTCTAGCATCAAGGGTGTTTTGGAACAAACCGGGCATGAAGTCAAGGTCAAGAGACAACCCAAGATTCAACTCAACCATGAAGGCCCCAAAGGCAAGATCTTGCTACAATTGCAATGACAAGAGTCACTTTGTAGCTCAATGCCCCTTCGAGAATCGAGAAGACAATGGAGGCCGCCTCATTTGCAAGAAAAAGCCAAGACCTCCTCACCCCTTGAACAAGAACTTCCACAACAAGAATCTTCCTAACAAGGAAAGGGCGATGGTGGTCCATGAAGAGTACTTCTCGGGCGCGGATGATGGTGATGAAAGTGAAGGACAATGTGGAGAGACCGTGGGAGTTGCCGCTATTGCTACCTCATCTACCCCACGAGTGTCTCTCTTCGAATCTCCTAATGAGAACATCACCAACCGCAACCAAAAGTGTCTCATGGCTAAGGCCACCGAGGTAACTCCCTCTTCTAAGTCTCCCGCAAATGAACTTCCCTTGCATGATCTAGAAGGTCTAGAAGTTAAGAAAGAGATGGTGAGCATGTGTGAATCCATGAAGCATCTAGATGATGATACTAGAATGTGCTTTGAAACACTTGTAAACCAACTTGACCATGCTAGGGAAATGCTAGATGAGAAAGAAGAAGTTATTGACATGCTAGGTAAAAATGAGAGGGAGGCCGCCGATGAGATTGCCTCTCTATCTCAATCCCCTGAAGATGAACATAACATGAGAATAACTCTTGAGGAAAGTGTGGCTAAACTTGTTGATGACCATAATGCCTTCATATCGCAACTTGTTAAACAACGAGATCATGTTATTGCTTCATTGAATGTCCTTAAAAATGAAAAGGTTGAGTTTGGTGTTGGTCATGAATGCCCTAAGGATTTTGAGAAACTCAAGGAGGAACATCATGCAATGGAGAGTAAATTCTCAAGTCTCTTTGAGGCTCATGAGCGACTTCAAACTCAATTGAATAATGAACATTCAAAGTCTTCTGCTACGCCTATTGTGCATTTGTCTTGTTATTCTAACCCTCGTTGCAAGCATGAGAATCTTGTTGAGGAGAACAAGACATTGAAAGATCAACTTGCAAAAGGGAAAGCTGCCATCAAAAGGAAGAACAAGAGAAAGAACAAGAAAAAGAAGAAGAGCAAGAGAAAGAGCCTTGCTCTAGTATCCTCTCGTGATTCTACCGTTGTGCAAAGTGATAACTTTGCCGGGAAGAACAATCCTTCCTACATTCTTTGCAAATCTTTTGATGGTCATGTTTATGCTAAGTACATTTGCACATCTTACACTCATGATTATCATTGGAACATTTGGGTACCTAAGACTATTGTGACTAATAAAAGGGGACCCATTGCAAAATGGGTACCTAAAACCAAAGCTTGACTTTCATGTAGGACTTTGCTTCCGGAGGTGCAAAATGGGTGCTTGATAGTGGAGCTACAAGCCATATGACCGGAACCAAGTCTATCATGTCGGAGATTAGGCCAAATTTTGCTAGTACTATGGTCTCCTATGGTGATAAAACAAGTTCTCAAGTATTGGGGTTTGGTAAGGTGGTAGTAACCCCGGATGTATCCTTGGTTAATGTCATGCTTGTCAAAACCCTTGGTTACAATCTCCTTTCCGTTCATGCTCTTGCTATCATGGGTCTTTCATCGTTCTTTAATGAGCATTCCGTGGTCCTCATGTGGAGCAAGTCTCTCATGGTGGCTTTCGTTGGATACATAGAGCATGACTTATATGTAGTGGATTTCTCCGGAAAGCCACCTACCCATGCTATATGTCTCTATGCGAAAGACGATGTGGGCTGGTTGTGGCATCTCCGCCTAGCCCATGTAAACATGAAGGTTTTGCAAAGTCTCTACACGGGGGGCCACATCCTTGGAATAAAATACATTTCCTTTGCCAAAGATCGTGTTTCCAGGGCTTGTATTGAAGGGAAGATGCCTGAGAAGCCTCATAAGATTCTTACTCAAATCACCACCGAACGGTGCTTGGAGCTTCTCCACATGGATCTTTTTGGGCCTCCCTCTCATGATAGCCTTGGTGGGAAGAAGTATTGTTTGGTTATTGTTGACGACTTCTCAAGATACACTTGGGTCTACTTCTTCAAGTTCAAGAGCGAGACTCAACAAACCGTCATCGACTTTGCCAATCAAGTGCAACGGAAACACAATGCTACCATCCTCACCATTAGAAGTGACAATGGCACCGAATTCAAGAACTACACTTTGGATGAGTTTCTTAGTGATGAGGGGATCAAACATCAATATTCAACTCCTTACACCCCTCAACAAAATGGTGTTGCCGAAAGGAAGAACCGTACTTTGATGGATACCGCCCGAACCATGTTGGCGGAGTTCAAGTCACCATATAACTTTTGGGACGAAGCTATCTAAACCGCTTGCCATGCAAACAATTGCCTCTACCTACGCAAGAAGAAGAACATGACTCCATATGAACTCCTCACCGGTCGCAAGCCAAATGTCAAGTACTTCCGAGTGTTTGCTTGTAGATGCTTCCTCCTCAAGAATGGTGTCCGCTTGTCAAAGTTAGAGTCTCGGGATCAAGAAGGGATCTTTGTTGGGTACTCAAATCAATCCCATGCCTATAGACTCTTCAACAAAACATTGAGAAGGGTTGAAGAATCTAGCAATGTCGAGTTTGACGAAGATCATGAGTCCTTTGTGAGGCAAGACGGTGTTCATGATCCTAGTGATGAAATTCCTCCCCAAGCCATAAGAAGAATGGGTGTGGGTTTCTTCCACCCCATTGAGGATCCCCTTATGGCCGAAGGAGAAGGACCAAGCTCCACTCAAGCGGAGCCTTCACTCTCACAAGACCATCTTGCCCCCCAAGGGCAACTTTTTGCTTCTCAAGGTTCTCCATGCTCTACCCAAGGTCTTCATGTCCATGACTCTCCAAGATCAAGTCTACCTCATGCCGATCAAGCTCCACCTCATCAAGATAGTGAAGCATATCATGCCATCAATGATCAAGGTCAAGATGAAGAAGGCCAAGCTAACAATGAACAATGCCGAGCTAATGTCTCTCCAACAAATGATGATGTCTCTCATTCGATTGATGTTGATGAAGATAGTGATCAAGTTCGTTCATATAGTCAAGGTGGGGACTCGAACCATGGTGATGACCAAGTGGTTTCTCAAGAATCTCGTCTTGAGGCCCAAGCTCGCCGTCAAGCATACCGCCTCGCCAAGCTCATCAAAGATGGCCATATCCTTGAAAATGTTTATGGCGATCTCAATAGGGGCTCCACTACTAGGAGACAACTAACCTCCTTTAGTTTTCATCATGCTTTTATTTCTCATGTTGAGCCCCAAAAGGTCTTTGAAGCTCTTGAAGATGATGATTGGCTTGATTCTATGAATGAAGAACTTCACAACTTCAAAAGAAACAAAGTGTGGTCACCTGTGAAGAAACCCAAAGATTGCCAAAATGTGATTGGGACCAAGTGGATCTTCAAGAACAAGCGGGATGCAAATGGTATAGTCGTCCGCAACAAAGCAAGGTTAGTTGCCCAAGGATACTCTCAAGTTGAGGGCATAGACTATGGTGAAACTTATGCTCCCTTTGTGCATCTTTAATCCATTCGCATGCTCCTTGCTTATGCTACCCATCATAACTTTAAATTGCAACAAATGGATCTTAAGAGTGCTTTTCTCAATGGTCCCTTGAAAGAATTGGTGTATGTCAAGCAACCTCTGGGCTTTGAGGACCCTCTCTTCCCGAACCATGTCTACAAACTCGATAAGGCACTATAGGGTCTCAAACAAGCCCCACGTGCGTGGTATGAGTGCCTTAGAGAGCTCTTGGTAGACCGTGGTTTCGAAGTAGGCCTCATTAATCCCACTCTTTTTACCAAGAAAGTTGGAGGAAACTTGTTCATTTGCCAAATCTATGTTGATGATATTATCTTTGGGTCTACTAACAAAGCTTTTAATGAGGATTTTTCTAAGCTCGTGACCGACCGCTTTGAGATGTCTATGATGGGGGAGTTGGAATTCTTTCTTGGCTTCGAAGTCAAGCAATTGAGGAAAGGGACTTTCATCAACCAAGATAAATATGTCCAAGCTATGCTCAAGAAGTTCAACCTTGATCAAGTAAATGGAGTCAAAACTCCCATGCCCACAAAGGTTAATCTTGATCTCGATCCCAAGGGTAAGGATGTGGATCAAAAGCTTTATCGCTCGATGATTTGTTCTTTGCTCTATCTTTGCACATCTTGGCCAGATATTATGTTGAGTGTGGGTATGTGTGCAACATTCCAAGCTGCACCAAAGGAAAGCCACATGGTGGCGGTCAAGAGAATCTTTCGATATTTGGTTCATACCCCTAACTTTGGGCTGTGGTATCCCAAGGGAGCCAGCTTTGACCTCATTGGATACACGGACTCGGATTGGGCAGGAGACAAAGTGGAAAGGAAGTCAACCTCCGGTGCTTGTCAATTTCTTGGAAGATCTTTGGTGTGTTGGTCCTCGAAGAAGCAAAACTGCGTGTCTATGTCCACCGCCGAAGCTGAGTACATCTCCGCCGCAAGTTGTTGTGCTCAATTGCTATGGATGAAGCAAACCTTGAAGGATCTTGGACTCTCTTTCAACAAGGTGCCACTTCTTTGTGACAATGAAAGTGCCATTGCTATTGCTCACAACCCGGCTCAACACAACAAGACCAAGCACATTGAGATTCGTCATCATTTCATTCGGGATCATGTTGCAAGAGGAGACATTTCTTTGGAGTATGTTCCTACCAAGGCCAATCTTGCGAATATTTTCACGAAGCCACTTGATGAAGCAAGGTCCCGAGAGTTGAGGCATGAACTAAATATCATTGATTCAAGGAACGTGGCTTGAGTATCTTGCACACCTACCCAGGTCTCAAAGAATATCTTGTTTGGATGTACACATGGTTTTAGGGGGAGTGTGGTTCCTCATATGAACCAACACTCCTCCTATTATGCACAAATTAATGTACTCATTCTCTATGGTCTCTCAAGGAGACAAAATGAGCTTAAATGATGAGTTTTGGTAATGAACCCAAGATACATCTTCGCGGTTTCAAGCGAAATATACTCATATATGGTGGCCTTGGCCACCGACATTCTTTTTTGAGTATTGTTTTTCTTTGTTGGATCTTTTTCTGTCGTTTCTTCATAGTTTGTGCCTCCTATCCCAAGCCTTTTCTCTTTCCCTAGACCCTCTTTTCCCTACACAAGGTCTTTTTCTCTTGCCATTCAAAATCTGGAGCGCGTTTCCTGGGAATCATCGGTAGTTCTGGCCGGAGTCGGTACTACCGGTCAGGGCCAAATCTCTTAGAAATTTCGCTCTGATCGGAAGTGCCGCTCCTTCCTGAAATTCCGACATTGTCAGTAGTTCTGGCCCCTGGCCGGTACTACCGGTCGAGCGAGGCCCCTTTAAGTGACGGGCCAGGGGGCACAGGGTCTTCTTCCCCATTTGCCCCTTGACCCCATCTTAACAACTCTCTTCCCCAAGAAGCGCTCCATGGTGTCGCTGCCGGCCACACCGATTCCGGCCATCCCTCCTCAGATCGGCTCCGTGGGATTCTTCCCTACCTCGATCTCCCGCCATGGACCCTGGTACTTGCTCCTCTCATACTCCATTCATGGAGATTTGGACACTTCTTGTGCTTGAGTAGGACATGCCATGTCTAGGGCCCTTCTTTGGCTAGAACTGCTCTGGGAGATCTTGGTAGGGCTAGGATTCGTCTTTAGACCAGTTTGCCTCGGTACATTGTCTAGATTTTCATCGATTGGTGCATCAAGTTTCGTAGATCTGTGATTTCCAGTCAAACTTCCCTGCTCGTGCCCTGACCGGTACTACCAGTGCGGCTCGGTCGGTACTACCGGGGGGGGTATCTCACCGGTACTACCGCTGAGGGCACGACCGGTACTTCCGGTGAGCCCCATGCCACCGGTAGTTCTGGCCGCCAGGCGGAACTTCCGATGCCCATTTTGTATGATGTCTGCCTGTGTATTGTGTCAATCCAGTCTAGTTGTTTTCTCTTTTCTTTCGACCTTGTGCACTTATCCTCCGTTCCCTCCCTTCTATTTGCTTTCTTCTCAGGGCAAGGTGGTTCCCGTGGCAGATCCAAGCGGTCTCGTGCTCCCTCTCATGGACCGTCTGAGATTGATGAGGATGATCTAGCGTGCGCCCTCCCAGTCAGACTGCTCGTCAGAAGGCTGCAGCTGAGTGTCGTGTTGCTGCTCCTGAAGGTAAAAGACCTGTTCTGGCCAGTCAGAAGAAGACCACCTCTGGACCTAATTTGAGCAAGAAGAAGATCTCCTCCTGGCCTCAGCTTGCATAAGAGGAGTTTCGCAAGATTGATCCCTACATTGTTCCTCGTGACCGCCTAGCTCAGGATCCCTTCTTTCACACCATGCGTCAAGCAGATATCTATTCTGAGGTTTATCCTACCAAGAAGAAGAATGTTGTTGCCCCTCAGAAGCACATCAACATTGCAAATATGGAGAGCAACCCTGAGTACTTTGGTGAAGCTCTTGATATGTGCATGCGGTTTGGGCTCATCAAGCTTATGCAACACCGTGAGAACTTTGATGAGAGGTCCATTGCTTAGTTCTACTCCACCCTCTACTTTGATACTGACCCTGTTGATCAAACCATGAAATTGATGACTCATAACAGGTACTTGTCTGCTAAATGGTCTGAGTTTGCTACCCTTCTTGGCTACCCTATTCAGGAAGGCCGTCGTGCCAATGGGTGGTGGGTGCATAGGGGGAAGGCCTCCGAGCCAGAAGTTCTTGAGCCTTTATACATTGAGGGCTGGGGCGTAAATGGAAATGTTGCCCATCTCCTTCCCACCTATGACATCATGCGCAAGGTCTATCAGAACACTATTGCTCCCAAGGCAAGTAACTTCGATCAGCTTCATGCATTCCAGATTGATCTCATGTATCAGACTTACCGCCACAGAAACTCTCATGAGCCCCTTGATGTTATGGATTATATGCTTGAAGAAATCTGGTCCGCAATGATTGAGAAGAGGTCTTGTCCATATGCTCCATACATCCAGACTCTCATCAATGCCAAATGTATTGAGGCGACATGTTCTATCTACCCTCGGGATGCTCTCACTATCCAAGAGGAAAAGACTCTCCGTGTGATGAAGCACAAGACACCTCGCTCTCAGGCTGAAAAGGAAGCTGCTGCTGCAAGGGCTGCTACGGATGCTAGTGATGGGGACCGTGCTGAGGCTTCTTCTCCACCCCAACTTGTGAGACAACCCTCTTGGGCCAAGAAGCTGCTGAAGAAGGTTACAAAGACTTTCTGCTTCATTTAGGACCGCGAGTATCAGTCCTATGTTGCTCAGAGGCATAGTGTTCGTAGGGAGAAGGCCATCATGAGGAAGCTTGACATTGAAGTGTCTCCTGAGTCTAGCTCCGTCACCGCGCCCAAGGATCAGTGGGTCAACACGCATTGTAGGTGGACTGATAGTGATGACGAGCCCGAGATCTCCAGTCAGTTTCTGCCTGCTTCGAACAATGCCTCTTGGGACCCCGAGCCTCCTCCTCCGTTTGTTGGTGGGTGGGGCGCGTAGATTGTCTACTTTGTCCCTTTGGCGTCTTGATGCCAAAGGGGGAGAAAGTGTTCCGTTAGGACCACGGGATTTGCATGGGTTGTGCCACGAGCTTGCTCTTTCTTTGTTTTTATGCTCGTGCACACTTCATTCCTTTATGTATGTTTGTGGACCTCCGTTATTGTCTATGGACCTCATGTATGGTTGCTACTTTGTTGGTGAGACTATGTGTTAAGGTATCTTTGTGGTATTCGTTTGAGGTTTTTTGGTGGACGATTCTCTTTTATCCAATCTTTGTCTCACCACAATAATATTGGTGTAAGGTATGAGTTCCCCTCTATTCTCATTTACTTCCATGCACCCTTGTTGGTCTATCTGGTCAGGGGGAGCTCTCTCCCATGTCTCCAGGGGGAGCCTCTCTCCTCTCTCACTCCTTTCAGTCACTACTGCTTGTTATCCTCTGTGCAAATCTTGTGGGGTTGTCATCAAGCACCAAAAAGGGGATATTGAAAGGATATTATTTCCTCCTTATGTTTTTGGTGCTGATGACAACTCCTATTGTGGTTTAACTATCTATCCAAGTTGCAGGGCTTATCTACGGACGTGCTTGTGGGTGGACTTTTCTCTAGGAAGAGCTTGAAGACGGTGGAACTTATTTACACTTTCTCTTACTTTATGTTTTAGGCTACCGTACTATCAAGAGGGGGTCCACCCTGGAAGGTTGTGGGAAATCACCATTTTATGCACATACCCTATATGCACTTCCACAGCCATCCCAGTTTTCATGTCAGAGAGTGTTTCCTGTTGCCGTGGTGGGTTTTTCTGTCCTGACCGGTAGTATCGGCCAGACGGCGGTAGTACTGCCCAAGGGGTTTCTCAGGCCTGTTCGAGCAGAAGATCCGGCTGAAGTTCTGGTCCTAATTCCGGCAAGCCAATTTTTGGTTCAATAAGACTTCTATCTAGTCTCGCATATTTGTCAGAATTAGTGTCGGAATCTGGCTCGGTTGTACCGGCCTTATTAGCGCCTGGCTCCCTGAGCGGTAGTACCGCAGCCTGACCGATAGTACCGGCCACCTTTCTGCACCAGTAGTTCCGTTCATGTTTCCGGACCTAGTTCCGGTGCCAGGCTGTGCGGGTCAGATAACCTTCTGCCTCGCACTGCCTATTTGCCGGTAGTAGGACCAGAATTAGGACTGGTAGTAACGGCCAGCTCTTTGAGCCAGTTGACTGGTCAATTTGACTGTTGCGTGGTCTCTGCTGGGTAGTGGGTGGCTCACTCAACGGTACTACCAGTCCGCCACCGGTAGTACCGACTGTGTCGGGTCTGGATAGAATCTGCCCGTTTGGAGGGGGCCTATTTAAAGCCCCTTCTTCCTCCTCTCTTTAGTTCTTCAGTTTTTCTCTCTCCTCCATTAATACAAGAGCTTGACTTGCCTAGATCTCTCTCCCTACACACTCAAATCTCTTGATCTTTTGAGGATTGGAGAGGTGACCTAGATCTACACTTCCACCAAAGGAATCATGATTTCCCCCACTCATCCTTCGTGGATCTTATTACTCTTGGGTTCTTGGAACCCTAGACTGTGTAGGGCATCCTCGGAGCTGGGGCATTTGTTGTGAAGCTTCATGGTGTCGTTGAGGTTCTCCAATTGAGTTGTGGAGTCTCCCCTCAACCTTGTTGTAAAGGTTTCGGTTGGCGCCTTCAAGGTCATTGGTTAGTGGATTATGAGGCCACCTTTGTGGTGGTGCTCACTGGAGAAGAAGGTGAGGCCTTTGTGGCGCTCGGGTGACCTTGTGTGTCCCCGACACCTCTCCAACATAGACGTATCTTCCTTGGAAGTGAACTACGGGAATTACATCTCCGTGTCCCCTCGCCGGTTCTTTCGTTCCACTCCTTTACTTCTTGTAATTACCGTCTTGTTTACTTGTTCTGTTGCTTGTCATATAGGATATTCATCTAGTTGCATCTCTAGTGAATCTTACTTTGTGCTTAGCCGTAAAATTGCAAGAAAAGAATAAAAATTGGTAGTCTCCTATTCACCCCCCCTCTAGTTAACCTAAGTTGGGCCTTTCATTTTGCATAAAGCCATATTTGTTTATAAACCAAGAGAGAGAAGAAGCTCGTCTAATTAGAATATTTTAAAAGGGGATAAGAGAGCAATATCTCCAAAGAATTGATCGCCATATTTTGATATCCATCAAAGTAATTCTCATCTCACAACTAGGATCACCCCCTCGTACCCATGAGGAAGCATCCTTAAGCACACGTTGAACCCTCCAAGTTCTACGATTAGGTTAATGTTCTCTATGATCTTAGAATTCGGTCACCAAGCGTTCATAACCGTGAACACGGCTTTTCGAAAAGATTTAACCCTGCAGGGGTGCACAACTTTACTCACACGTACCAACCGACTCTTAATGCCAACAGTTTAGCCCTCTTCCTTGGAAGGCCGACAGAGGGGGGTTGGCCACAACCTTTACCTTGATTTCGCCGAGACCATGAGTCACGCCCTAAGGAGGGTTCCACCGTAACGGGCCAAATCTCGAAGTCGGTCCCTAGAGATGTGGGCGAGGTTGGTTTACCAGGGGATCCATCCACCCCAAGCAACCCCGACCACACTTACCTACCTATTATGATGCACCTTTACCCGCCAAATCTTTCAAAAAAAATTATATGCATATGTCGAATGGAACGCCCGACCTATGTGACTCATGGTGACATGGGTATACCCTACAGGTACTCGAGTTTGGTATACATGGTCTAGATACGACAGAAGCCCACGGTGTTGCCAGGGCCCAATGAAGAATTCGATTGGCCCACGGACTCTCGATTACTTGTGAGACAAGAAGAAGCTTAAGATAGAAAGTTCAAAGGGAAAACCCCAATCTGTAACCGACTAGACCTGCTACCCGAGACCTAGCCGATCTATATAAAGGCTAGGAGGGGGCGGTGAGGAGGACAATCACAACCCTAGTTTCCACAACTCTCGCCAGATTGCATCTGCACACCCCTGTTATCTTCAATTACTTCATTAATTCGAAGAGCAGACAAGTAGGAGTAGGGACCTCTACGAGGCCTGAACCAGGGTGAACCTTGCGTCCCTGTGTGCTTGTTTGCTAGCCGACTGATGCCTCCAACGCTCCCTCCTTCTGCAAAACCCAAGTCCATAACAATGGGCATTAATGAGTTAAACCCTCGTCAATTGGCGCCGTCCGTGGGGATTGGGAGTGCTGATGTTGCGGCTTCTTCGGCCCCATCAACCACGATCTACAGCTCCGCAATAGCAGAGATTCGCCAGCTCTTTGGCGCTTTCGACTTCACCATCCACACGCCGGCCACTCGCCCGTATTTCGAGTCTGTGGGCGACGGGATCAGCCTGGCAATTGGGAGCTTTCGCTTCCAAGTGGGCAAGTTAGGCACGCTTCGCATGCCTGACCAGCCCACAACACCATCGATTTCTCCAGCATCATGGTTCCCTCCGCCAATCGTCACCCTCAGCAAGCTGAATGCCTCGGCAACAGCTGGGAGCATGGATAGCGACAGTAGTCGCAGATCTGATCTTAGTGACCTAGCCACAGAAGATGGAGCTTACGGCTTCGGATCTGAAAGTTGTGGGAGCAATAGCTTCCCCAACCACTTCATGTGCACCGTCATCAATGCAGGCGACACCACCGCCAATCGCGATAACACTGGCACTGGATCTGGCACCAGGCCACCAAACGGTGGCATACCCAATGGCGGTCCACCCAATGGCAGCCCCACCAATGGTGGGAACGGCGCGCCTGTAAACAATGGAGCGGTAGGAGAACCGCCAACCATTGTGAACTAAAACACTAGAGAGCGTGTAGTGATCAGGCTCAACGACAACGAGTGGGCCCGTTGTCAAGAATCCCTACGAGGCAATCCTCTGCCCTTCAACTCCCCACAGGACATGTTGATGAGCTACCATTGGCTGCTGAAGGAGGAATACAGACGCCAGCTACATGCAGTTGCGCAACTTGAAGCGTGTAAAAAGGCGGCAAATGAGTCGAGCCTTCGGCGAGCTAGGCTCTCCTCCCACGGAGGATCCTCCTCCAAAGGTAACGAGTACATGGCCAACAAGAGAAGATCTCGACTGGCTCACCTCACCGAGCAAGAGTGTGTAGAAGCCGCGAAAGTCCTCAACTTTAGCTCCATGATAGTGGATACGCGAGGTAACGTGCTCCCGAAGATGCCACAAGCTGCGATAACGGCGGCCACCATGTACCTCCTCAACAACCAGCCGCCAGCTGGAGATCCACAAGCCACCATGCACCGATCTATGATCACGGGCTTGGGCTAATCGAGGCCGCCCTTGACAAGGAGCCAACACTAGAACCAAAGAAAGGAAAAACTCTAGCAAAACGCCATTCCTCGCCCTCGTCCAGTGATGATAGCCACGATCTGTCTCGGCGTCGCCACTCACGGCGGCACGATCATGACTACAACACGCGTGATGACATCACACAGCGCAAAGCCGACAAGATGCACGCAAGATGTGCTTGTTCGACTGACTTGAAAGACGAAGACGTAGAGCTCTATGGCGCCAGATGCTTCAGCAGAGCCATCAGGCAAAAGTGAATGCCCTAAGGGTTTAAAATCCCATTAGAGAACCCAAAATTCGACGTCCTGTAGGAGCCGAAGATCTGGCTAGAGGATCATATCTCTCCCGTCAGGCTCCACGGCAGGAGTCGAAGCACGGCCATGCAATGCCTGCAGCTGTAGCTGCAAGGCGCAGCTCGCGCATGGCTCAACAACCTCCCGCGCAAATCCATTCGCAGCTGGGAAGAGCTGGTCTACAACTTCGTTTGCAACTTCAAGGGCACTTACAAAAGGCCCGCATCAATCGAAGAACTAAGAGGTTGCCAACAAAGATCTGGCGATTCGCTGCGCTCATACATCCAAAGATGGTCCATCATCAAGAACTCCGCAGAAAACATCTCGGAGGATCGCACGATCGACGCGTTCAACCGTGGTGTTCCTGTATAGAGCTCAGGGAGGAGTTGGGCCGCTCGAAGCCCAAAACAATTGACCACCTGATGGAAATCGCAAATCGGTGGGTGGATGGAACAGACTCGGTGAAAAACCGCGTTCACTCCAACAACAACGATGACCTCGGACGCAGACCATGACAACGTCAATATGGTCGCAACCGGCTACACCGACAAACGCGACGACAAACGCAACATTGGATATCGTAGCGGCAGATACCGCGACTCCAGGAAAACCACACAAGTGTGGCAGCACCACACTCGCGAAGAGGCACCCGCAACATCTATCGAGGACAAACTGTCCGGACCATGCAATGTGCACTTCTACATCGACAAGCACGACGGCAAGAAGAAATCCAGCCACCTTCTCAAGGACTGTCGCGAGTTCCTCGAACTCCATGAGGGCCTGGCCCGGATGAATCGCGATGCAGTCAACAAGGGCTATGGAGCCACCGCAGGCGCTATGGCACATGGAGCTCCTCCACCACCGCCCGGACCACCACCACCCGCGGAAGCACCAGTCCAACACCATGGAGGCGAGCCATACCCACGGGCTGTAGGCAACATGATGATCCAAAAAGGGTGCCCCTCAAATCGAGTGCAGAAGGCCATCACTCGCCAAGTCAACTTGTCGACAAATTCACCGCCCTCCACCACTGAGTACCTCAGTGGAAGCGAATCCTGCATCACCTTCGACAAGCGCGACCATCCGCGCCAAGTCCCTCATCCAGGCCACTGTCCCTCGTACTTGAGGCACAAATCGGAGGCTTTGACACGAGTCGCGTCTTCATGGATGGTGGGAGTAGCATTAACCTCATGTTCGCGAGTACCTTGCGTGTAATGAGGATCCCTCTGACATGTCTGGTGGTCTCAGACACGACGTTCCATGGCATCATCCTAGGCAAGGGCATATATCCCCTGGGGAAAATCAACCTCGACGTCATCTTTGGCACGCCAAAAAAATTTCGGCGAGAACGCATCGACTTCGAAGTCATCGACTGGCCTTCGCAGTACCACTGCCTCCTCGGGCACGTCGCGTTCGCTAGGTTCATGGAAGTGTCGCACTACGCCTACCTGCAAATGAAAATGCAGGTCCAAACAGCGTCATCACAATCAACGGAAGCTTCGAGAGGTCCGACAACTGCGACAGGGAATTCAACAAAATCTCCCAGTCCTTCGGCATGCAGGAGGAACTCGCAAGATTGAAGGAGACAACAGACAACAGTCCGCCTCCCCTAAGCAGGCCAAGCTCCCCCGACCTGTCATTTGACTCATCGGTACACATGAAGAAAGTGCAGGTCCACCCAACGGACCCGGCCAAGGCGGCCCTCATCGCCAACAACTTGAGTTCTGCATAGGAACTCACGCTTGTCGAATTCCTCCGTGAGCACTAGGAGATCTTCGCCTGGTGTCCAACGGACATGCCAGGGGTTCCCAGGGAATTCGCCGAGCACTCACTCAACGTGAATCCAGACGCAAGGCCAGTCAAGCAGACAATTCGACGACTGTCTGAACCACGAGCAAAAGCAGTCGGAATGGAGATCAACAGACTCCTCAACGCAAATTTCATATGCGAGATCAAGGAAAGCACTTGGCTTGCTAATACAGTGCTGGTGCCCCAAAAAGACACGGATATCCTGCGGATGTGTGTGGACTTCACCTCCCTGAATAAGCACTGCCCAAAGGATCACTTCCCGCTGCCACGAATCGACCAAATCATTGACTCTACCGCGGGATGTGAACGCCTCTGCTTCCTCGACGCCTAGTCAGGCTACAATTAGATTTGAATGAAGGAGGAGGACCAAGAGAAGATGGTGTTTACGATGCCATTTTGTGTGTTCTGCTACAACACCATGCCCTTCGGGCTAAAAACGCAGGAGCCACCTATCAGTGGTGCATGCAGGCTTGCCTCAAGAATCAACTTGGCTGCAACATCCAAGTTTATGTCAACGACATCGTCATCAAAACCAAAGAGGAAGATTCGTTAATCGACGATCTCTGTGAGACCTTTGCTAACCTCGACCACTACCGGATCAAGCTCAGTCCGGACAAATGGGCCTTCGTCGTGCCATCCGGGAAGCTACTCGGGTACCTCATCTCGACGAGAGGGATCGAAGCAAACCCGAAGAAAATAAAGGCCATACTGGCCATGGAGAAGCTGAAGAACGTAAAAGGCGTCCAGCAGCTGGCTGGACGAATCGCGGTGCTCAGTCGATTCATCAGTCGAATGGGCGAAAAGGCGCTACCCTTCTATCAACTTCTCCGCAAAGCTGACAAGTTCAAGTGGACAGACGAAGCGCAATAGGCATTCGAAGACCTCAAGTGCCTACTATCCACCTCGCTAGTTCTGGTGACACCTTGCGTAAAGGAGCCACTACTGCTCTACATCTCTGCCACCAACCAGGTGGTCAGTACTGTGCTCGTGGTGGAGCGAGCCGAAGAAAACAAAGTCCACAGGGTGCAACGCCCCGTATACTACCTCAGCGAGGTGCTCACACCAACAAAGCAACGGTACCCGCACTACTAGAAGCTGGCATATGGCGTCTTCATGACAGCCAGGCGACTACGCCACTACTTCCAAGAGCACCCAATCGTGGTGGTAAACGACGCCCCGCTCGGGCACATACTCAATAATCCTGACGCCACCAGATGGGTCGCGCTCTGGGGAATCGAATTGTCTCCACGAGACATCACATACAAGAAGCGCGACGCGATAAAGTCGCAAGTTCTCCTACATTTTCTTGTGCATCGGATGGAGAACCAACTCCCTGACAAGACAGATATGTCCTATCTTTGGACAATGCACTTCGATAGGTCCAAGAGAAAAGACGGGGCGGGCGCATGTGTCATACTAACATCGCCCCAGGGAGACAAGATGAAATACATTCTGCGAATGCAATTCACCGCCTCCAACAATGAAGCTGAGTACGAAGCGCTGATCCATGGGATGCGGATGGCAAAAGCCTGTGGCGCCAAAAGGTTCATCATCTACGGCGACTCTAAAGTGGTGGTTAATCAAACGATGCACGAGTGCAACGCACCGAGCGACAACATGCTCGCCTATCACGACCTCTACGACACACTCGAAGGAGACTTTGATGGTTGTGAGCTACGACACGTAGGCCGTCAAAGCAATGAAGAGGCGGACACACTCGCCAACATCGGCTCCACCTGCACCCCCATACCACCTGGGGTATTTCTCGAGTGCATCTGCGAACGCTCCATCAGGACAAAGGCTCAAGAGAAGAAAGCAAGCATGCCAACAGACTCGGGGGCTACGCCACCCAATGAGCCAATGACACTCGACGACCTGGAGCTTGATACAGGACTCGAAGGACCAATGAGTGTCATGATGATCGAGCCATCTTGGACACAGCCGTACATCACATACCTGCTCAACAAAAGGCTGCCAGAGGACCCGACTGACGCACGATACATCGCATGACGATCCAAGGCATCGCCGTTATCAACGGTGAACTATACAAATGCAACATTACAGGAGTACTCCAACGATGCGTCTCCAATGGGGACGGAAGGGTCGTCCTCCTCGACATACACAAAGGCACCTGCGGACGTCATGTCGGCATTCGTGTCCTCGTCGCCAAAGCTCTGCGAGCTGGATTCTACTGGCCCACGGCCATGCACGACACCAAGGATATCATCCAGCGCTGCAATGCTTGCCAGCGATTCGCGGAAAAACCTCACGCACCTGGCGCGGAACTCAGGCCAATACCATTGGCCTGGCCCTTCGCACAATGGGGACTCGACATGGTCGGCAAGCTCCCAAGGTCCTCACGAGGAGGTTACGTCTACCTCTTAGTCGTAGTCGACAAATTCACCAAGTGGATAGAGGCCATGCCGGTGAAAAATAAATCAGGGGCCAGTGCCGTCAAGTTCTTTGAGTCCATTGTCTACCGCTTCGGAGTGCCACACAACATCATCACGGACAATGGGACGAACTTCACCTCTAAGGAATTCCAGGAATTCTGCGAAAACCTGGGAATCAACATAAGCTACGCCTCGGTGGCTCACCCGCAGACCAACGTTGAAGTCGAAAAGGCAACGGCCTCGTTTGCGGTGGAATCAAGAAACGACTCCTCCGACCACTCGAACAAGCTGCTGGATGCTAGCCAGATGAGTCACAATCCGTACTTTGGAGCCTGTGCACAACTCCAAACTGTGCCACGGGATACACTCCGTTCTTCATGGTGCACGGTGCTGAAGCGGTGCTACCCACATAAGTGCGCTTCAAAGCCCTGCGGGTGGTCGCATACAGCAAGAAGGAATCTACTCTCGCACTTGAAGACTCAGTCGACCTCCTCGACGAGGCACGAGAAATCGCAGCGGAGAGATCAATGATCTACTAGCAAAATCCTCGCAACTACCACAGCAGAAGGCTACGCCCCAGATCCTTCTTCGAAGGAGACCTGGTCCTACGATTAAAGCAAAAAGGGCATCTCAATCTTGAGTCCCCTTGGTAGGGACCTTACGTGATTATAGAAGTAATCCAGGTGGCGCCTATTGCCTTCAAGATTTTGAAACAGGAGTCACATACTCCAACCCTGGAACGTCGCGCAGCTGCGTCGCTTCTACCCTTAGTCGTTTTTACATTTACAAATAAGGCTATTCAGCCAGGCTACTTAGCTACACCTTGTACCTCGTACTATTTTGCGAATAAATAAAGCTAAGTGCCCCGAAACTCTGTGTATTTTTCTAACCTTCCTGCAATTTCATCACTCGGGGGCTGCGCCACCCTATACACTCCTGTTCTACGAACTAATCGCGATATCCTGAGTAGCTGACACACTAATCAAACCCTTGATAAACGCCAACCTAGTTGCAGTGCACCTGACAGGTTGGCAAGGTGCTGAGGTAAACACACGTCAGGCTAACGAAAAGGAATCGCAGAGTGCAACACACTCAAAAAAAATATAAGCTAACAAGCTCTTCACATAGCAACAGATGCTCAATACACCCAATATAATCGTATGAACTTTACAACACTTATGAAATTATGTGTAGGATACAAAACATGCTACTGCTGCAAAAGAAGAATGTTCGTTTCCTCCTCGAAGAAGTCGACAATTTCTTCTGCTGGGCGATCAACCGCTTGGTAGTGCGGAACCATGTCCCATGTCATACCTTCTGGCGGAGGCGGCGGCCCAGCGGCAACAGCTGCAACATCTACAACCGGCCTATGCAGTCGCACCAGCGACAACACAACCTTAACACCAGCTACTAACTGTTGTCGCATGCACTCGCGAACCGCACTCAAATCTTGGAACTTTGCCAGAAGAGCCAACATGCTTGATGGGACGGCGTCCAACAGGAACATTGTTTGATAAATATGCCTAAGGCATGACTACGCCTTCTTCAAGCATTGGAGCACTCGAGAAGAACGATCCTGCAGGGTCGCCAAGGCAACCGCATGATCATGGTCAACCCAAAATTACCCACTCGCATGTAGTTGCTCCTGGGTCAAGCCATTCATTCGAATAGCAATCCGGTCCTTCTCATCCCGCGGATGACGAGCACTGACAACTACACCAACCACAAATGGCAAAGTGTGAAGACAAGGCATCGTTGCGATTGACTAAAAGAAAAGATGAGAGGGCAGAAAGCTAACATTTGAACTGCTCATTCAGCTGCGCCACCTCCTCCAAGAGATACTTCTTACGGGCGGTGGCCTTCTCCACCTTCGACTTCCAAACATATGCACTACCGCGGAGGATGGGCAACTCACGCTCCAACTGCTTAATGCGATCGCGCAATCACGAAAGCAATGACAACTCCTCCACTTTTGAGCGCGGCTGTGCCAAGGTCTCATCGGTGGACGGAGGATCACGAGGACCACTCGAAGGACCACTCGACGTACCCTATCACAAATCAAGCAAGAGAAAATGAGGGACCAAGAATACATTGATAAAAGGCATGAATGCATTCAAGCACAGCGAAAGTCTCGACAGGGATACTCCCACAAAAGCATAGTTTCAAACTACAACTATTACAGATTAGCTACTAAGGAGCAGTCTGCTTCTTCGACGTGGACTTCGACTTCGGGGGCCTCATCGAATCCGTGGGAGTCTCTGACGCCACAGACTTTCCGGTGCTAGCCCCTGACACTGCAGCCTTCGCCGCCTTCTTCGCTCGCTGCAACTCCTCGGACTATTTTGCGACTGTGTTGATGAGCTGAGGCCCGTACTTACCGTAGACAATTGCGAAGGGAGCAAACACTACTAGTTGACCATCTGCGCCGATGGGCATCGCCTTGGAGATCGCGGCAGGGTCCACCTCCATGCCATGGGCTTGCACCATCGCGAGTGCCATGGTGGCACCGACAGACCGCTAAGAGTTCCTGAAGTCCGTGGGAATACCTCCAGCGAGGGATTACACCAGATCCTCAAGGTTATCAATAAGCTCAGCCTTGGGAGTCAGATCCTCACGGATGCGGCTGAGCACACTCTTGGCCTTCGTCAATGTCCCCTGAAGGGAAGCGCAAAGCTGAGGCTGCTAGCGGAGATTGGCTCCTCTGCAGAAGGAGCCATGGCGCACATAGGAACGGCGGGGATTGGCTCCTCTGTAATAATAGAAGGGCCTTCTGGCATCGTCGGCGATGAGGCATCCGAGTCCTCGCTGCGGGAACACTTGCGAGTGTCCTAGTTGCTGGACTCGGGGGCTCCCTCCTCTTCAATTGGGACGGTCGACTCCGACTCGTCCTCTTCATCCACTTTGCGAGGGATAACCCCTTCAGGACAAGGGGGAAAATTGGGAGACACCTTCTAGTCCTGCATACAGAAGATACAACATTATACATCAAAGCATCATAAAGGCAATCGAAAACGGAAACTACTTCACGGTACAATTCTAACTCAGGAGGAGGGTTAGAGGTGTCGAAAGGAGGCACGAGTGGTTCGCCTGGGAGAACCTCCTTGGTGGTGTATTTGGTCACCAGTTGCACCCTCTTATCCACCTCACCTGTGGAAATGCCCTCGACAGACACACGAGTGACATCATCAGTGCCGGTCCAGCAGTACATAGGGTGCACTCTGGCCTGCAGAGGTTGGACGCAACGAGGTGCGAATGAGAGCGGCACCACCTTCATCCTTGCCCATGCGGTTTTCGAGGTCACAGACACGCTCATACAACACTTCTGTTTCCGTGGACTCGTCGGGCATGATGACATTCTTCCAGGACCGCCTCCTCTTGCAAGTCGCCGCGGGATCAAAAGGTGTGAGTCCGTAGTGCTCTCTGTCGGCCTTCTGGTCGCAGATGTAGAACCACTTGTCCCTCCACCCTTGGACAGACGCGGTGAGATTGATGGCAAAATAGGTGACAGAGGAGTCGACGTGGATTCCGCAGCCTCCTACGTCGTAGACTACAGAGCCGAATGCTGACTAGCGTTTCAGCAAAAGCCTCATGAAGAGGCCAAAGTGCGGCTCGACTCCGAGCCAGCACTCGCAAAGAGTAATGAAGCAAGAGATGTGGAGAATGGAATTTGGGGACAGCTGGTGAAGTTGCAGCCCATAGAAACAAAGGAGGCCACGAAAGAAAGGATGCAGAGGGAGAGAAAGACCCCGGATGATGAACGCAAGGAACATAACCCGGAAACCCAGAGGAGGACAAGGAATTACCTCATCACCGGGCACTCGCGAGTCGTCTTCAGTGGAAGGAAGAACTCCATCTTGGCGATAAAGATGAAGCTCGGAAGGCTTGATGATGGACGCCCGCCGGGCGCCATTGGTGACGCGGGTGCTCGCGCCCTTCTTCTTCCCAGCGCCGGCGGCTGCGGATCCAGCGGAGGCGCCTCCCTTATTCTTGCCCATCTTTCGATGGCGGTGAGAACGGAGGAAGTAACTGGGGAAGACACGGAGCTGGTCCAGCGCCGCAAAGAGAAAGTGTGCAAGGAAGCATGGAGCAGCAGCAATGGCGACGGAGGTATGAGCAAAGAAGACAGATGGGGAAAATTACCACAGCTGCGCTGCTACTTAACCTCCTCGCAGATACCATCCAACGGCCAGCAGAAACCCTACTACACGCATGGCGCACATTGCCGTCGCCACGTGGCGAAGATGAAGCACGAATCGTCCCCCACTATTCCCGTTACGCGCGGAAATCAAGGAGACGCAGTTAAAACAGAAAATTACGCATGCCCGGTCAAATCGAAGTCAGAAAGTGGGACCCACTGGTCGTCACGTCGCATCAAAGCCGCGCACGCGGGCAACTGAGGTCATCGCATCATCAGCACTGACGTCATCAATATCAGCAACCGAAGATTTTGACTACTTTAGTCCTTCCTTGAGTCTTCGACTCAACCAAGCACTCGGGGGCTACTCCCATAGGGAGCGTTGGTCGCGCACCCTACGATTATCTTTATGCATGTATATGAACATTCAAGAAAAACCAATCACTTGAATCTACGATTCGATTATGAATTATGGGTTACTCCCATAGGGAGCACCGGAAGCAAATTCGACTAGCAAACAAGCAACAAAAGACGACAACAGTCGCAAAAGGTTTTTTAGTCCCCGCTTGAGTCTTCGACTCAACCAGGCACTCGGGGACTACTCCCATAGGGAGCGCTGGTCGTGCACCCTATGATTATTTGTGCATCGTAGTGTGTGTTGATAACATCCACACTCGAATGCTATGGAGACTCCGCCTCATACTTTACCTACAAAGAGACTGCGTCTCTTGGGCCACCCGAATCATCTCCAGATGACAAAAAAATCGGATGTCGCGCTTATAGCGTGAAGATAAGACCTGAATAATGCCTGTCAACGCATCGGCTGCGCACTACCAGAAACATATCCGTCCCTACAGGTACGATGAACATGCCTCGATAGACGCGTTGAGTTCTCACACTTATACACTGGAATTCGACTCCTGTAAGACCTCCGCGGCCAGAGTCGAATTACGCCAACACTTTTCCGAATTCAAGTCGAGGGACTTGAGTTTGAGTAGATTGCGTTGTTTTGCCGTAAGGCAGTTAACTGACACCGATACATCAGTTAAATCAGGCACGTATATTAACAATCCCTACGACACAAACAGAACACTCGAAAAAATGCTCAGTCATGCACTCGAAAGGCTTCATAAAGTCCCCAGTCGAATCTACGATTCCACTGGACACTCGGGGGCTACTGACATGGGTATACCCTACAGGTACTCGAGTTTGGTACACATGGTCCGGATACGGTAGAAGCCCGTGGCGTTGTCAGGGCCCAATGAAGAATTCAAATGGCCCACGGACTCTCGATTACTTGCGAGACAAGAAGAAGCTTAAGATAGAAAGTTCAAAGGGAAAACCCCAATCTGTAACCGACTCGACCTACTACCTAAGACCTAGCCTATCTATATAAAGGCTAGGAGGGGGCGGCGAGGAGGACAATCACGACCCTAGTTTCCACGACTCTCGCCAGATTGCATCTGCGCGCGCCTGTAATCTTCGATTCTTTGTTAATTCCAAGAGCAGACAAGCAGGAGTAGGGACCTCTATGAGGCCTGAACCTGGGTAAACCTTGCGTCCCTGTGTGCTTGTTTGCTAGCTGGCTGATGCCTCCAGTGCTCCCTCCTTCTCCAAAACCCAATTCCGTAACAATGGGCATTGATGAGTTAAACCCTCGTCACAGGGAATCTACTAGGCAAGTTAATCAGCGGAGGGATTCCCAAGCCCCGTGTGGCTATACACTCGTCTTGGTCCAAAGGCAAGAACTCAGTTACTAGTGGTGGTGATCATGTGACTACAAAAACCACATCCCACCATGGCCTTCCATACAAGCCTTAACATGTTTACCTTTACCACTAATCTTACCTCATCAGTACACCTCGTTCTTCTATCATAGATATTCTGCATCTGATACATCATCTGGATGAACCAGCACTAACAACTAAGCATGGCTAAGCAAGACATAGATATAAGCTCTAGCGATGAACACAAGCCAAACCTAGTTATGCTAGGAACAGTGGATCGGGTAGTATAAGCTCAAGGGAGTAATGCAACAGATAGGATACTCTATCTATCAAAGACAATAGTAGAATCATATGCATCATGGAAAGAATTGAAGTGCTTTTGAAACCATAGGATTGTATAATGGTGGGGCTATGATTGCCTTTGCCTGTTGATACCCAGATATAGCTCTTCAGAAGTCTTGTACTTGACTTGATTAGAGTTGGTCAAGTATTGTTCGCCGATATTTGATGGTGTTGATCTCAGTCTTTGATCTCGGAGTCGGTATCGTATTCTACCGGAAAGAACCAAACACCGGAAAGAAAGGGGAAACAACAATCCACACATGGCATCGATGGAATTCTCAAGAAAGGATGATGATATGACAAGTTAATTAGCACTAAAATTAAACCGTAAATCAAACTTGCAATTTAAAGGGGATCCAAAGGGTCCAAACCCTAATATAGGAGAGACCCCGAAATCACCTACGGGGGTTCATTTGTTCTTCTAATTAAACCTGTGATGAAAGTTGTTGAACAATCCATGATTTTGATGCTAAAGTGTAGATCTCATTTTTTGAACATTTTGATATATTGTACACATTTTTCTGACTTATAAATAATTACTTATTGAATTTCTAGTGTTTATTCAATTCCTGCAATTTTGGAAAAAGATTAAAGGGTTTATTGCGCTAGCATGACATCAGCGTAAGGCTTTAAAACGTTTTACACAGAGGCTGGACCTAGCCACTATGGCTGACGGCTGGGCCCTAGGCCACATCAGCTGCCACCGTGGTGGTCAGCGGTCAACGTGGGACCTGGAGCCACATCAGCGCCATGCGAGCATGAAGTCACACGACGGCCACCATCAGGTGGTCACCGGTGTTGGGTTCGCAGCATAGAAAACAAAAAATTTCCTACGATGTGAACTATACGCCAAGATCTATCTACTAGGTACAAGCAACGGGTGGATATACATCCATAGAGAACTTACCCTCGAAGACAACAAAGCTTTGTTAATGAGATGGAACTCGTGGATGATGTAGTCGTACACTTGCCGATCTCAAGATCGTGATGAAGTCCATCAGGTTCGGCTCCAGCACGTCCTTCAGATCCAGCTCCAGCAAGTCCAGCACCACCAAGTCCAGCACCGCAAAGCAGCGGTGCATCCGTGATCGCACACACGTCCGGTACCCCGACAACCTCCGTCCCTCGCTCCAGCAAAGCAGCAGAAGCAACAACTCCTTTCCAGATAAAGCCACCGGGAACATGTATCTCGCTAATCCGAGACCATGGGGAATAATACTAGAGGGGGAGAGAGATCCTTCACAAGGAGGTGTGAGTGTGAAGGTGTGAGAGGGGGCCTTTTATAGGAGGAGGGGAGGGTACCCCTCCCCATGGCCGGCGCCCCAAGGGGTGACCCCTCACCTCCTCATTCATCTAGTGGTAACTCCCTCCAGATAAATTTGCCCCTTCACATTCTCTTTTAAAGTCTCCACTTTAAATGCATTAAATTTCTCTAAATTTAATGCTCTCTCATTTAATAAAACTCTTTTATTATTTTTATTCAGAATTTTGTTAATTACTTTAATTAACAAACATTCACATAAACCCCCCTGCAACATTTCAATATTACATGTAGAACCAATTTTAGCAATTTCACCCGAAACAATTTTGGTGTCTATTGAAATAATTCTAGCAATTTCTTAAATCTTTATCTGAAACATATTTGCTCCAAATGGTGTCGGTATCCCTTAAGTGTGTCACCCTACGGTTCATGAATAATGCAGACATGATCGAGACCCCTCTCCGATCAATAATCAGCAGCGGGACCTGGAGATCTGTACTGACTCCCACATATTCAACGATAACTCTTGTGATCGTGTGAACCTTTAACATTATAACTCAATCCCTTTGTCTCGTGATATATTACATGTCCGAGATTCGATCATCGGTATCCAAATACCTAGTTTGGTCTCGTTACCGACATGCACTCTTTTCTCGTTCCCCTGATATAACATTCTAGTGATCACATCACTTGCTTGCAAGCTATTTCAATGTAATATCACCGAGAGGGCCCATAGTATATCTATCCGTCATCGGGATGGATAAATACCACTCTTGATCTATGAGCCTCAACATAACACCTTCGTAGCACTGAACCCACCTTTATAGTCACCCTGTTACGGTGTGACGTTTGATGTTATCAAGATACTCTTCCGGTGTTAGTAATTAACATGATCACATGGTCTAAGGACTAAGATTACTTCGTATGATGTTATAGCAATATAAACATAATGACTTTTATTGTAATGCTATACTTTGGATGAATGTCCATCACATCATTCCACCAATGTTGTTACCTCGTTATTAACAACATCCAATGTCCATGATCAGGAAACCTTGATCATCTTGTTAATCAACAAGCTAGTTTATATGAGAGGCAGTACTAGGAACTTTGTATTTTGTTTATTAAACACACATGTATTAATGTTTCCAATTAATATAATTATAGCATCCAAAATAAACATTTATCACAAACATGGAATACGATAATAAGCACTTTATTATTGCCTCTCGGGCATATTCCCTGCAGTCTCCCACTTGCACTAGAGTCAACAATCTAGTTTGTAAACTTGTATATACAATACCTAGGTGTTGAATATACACGTTTGCTAGTGGTTAACATAATCTCCGGATCTGGCACTTTCAGGTCCGTGTGTATTTGCATGTCTTTGCGTCTCTACGCATCACTCATTCTAAAATGAGATGGCATTGTATAAATTTGGTCCTTTGGTGAGACCTTTAGTTCGTTCGGGTTAAAATATGTTGATATTATTGTCATACAATATATCTTCAAATTATTAGCCCACTTTGAACCACACCTAGTTTGATAGCAAACTTCTTAACACAAATGCCCTCCTTTGCTGCTACTATAGCAGTCATATACCTAGCCTTTTGTTGTAGTACCCGTCACAATGTTTCAACTTTGGAACTTATTCAAATCCATCATGGAACATACTTTCCATTACATTGTGCCACCCATAGTCTAAATTGGGATAAATTTAATTTGTATCTTGTGACAAAACAGTATCAATGTAACACTTTACAATGAACTACCTTTAACTATTTGTCACTTATACATGATATATTCTTAGTTCTTCCAAAGCTCACAAGAATATCTTTACTATTGTCCAATGATCATCTTATGAATCATTCTGGTATGTGCTCATAACATTTAGAGCATGGGACATACTGGATATATATACATATCATGGTATAATAGATCAAAATCTTCATGTGATTTTACTCACCAAGTGTTGAAACACTTGAATCTTGATAAAATCATTTCCATGCAGCAAGAACCTTTCTTGTTGTTTTCATATTGAACCCTTTCAATATCTCATATATGTATGTCTGGCACAACCATATTAGCGCCTCAATCTATCCATATAGATATTGATGCCAAATATTCTGGTTTTGCCCAAGTCTTTCATCAAAATCTTATTTTAATGAAATTCTTAACTTGTGTCAATACAAGATACATCATTTCCAATCAACAATATGTCCTCTACATAATGTATTAGAAATATGTCTCAGCTCTCCCACTTAATTTCTTGCAAATGCAAGCATCTTCATCATCTCCGATGAATTTAAACTCTTTTAATAGTTTCATCATGGTGAAGATTCCAACTCCGCTATGCTTACTTCAACAATTGAAGTTTGCATGCCCTTTTAGCACCCTTTGAATTAACAAAACCCTTCGGACCGTGTCTTGTACACGCCCTAGGTAACCATTCTATTAGAAGAACATTGTTTTGTTTGTTCAACTACCATACATCAAATTATATGTAGTGGTTGCTACATTAACCCGTCAAGACTAAATATCGCTATGAAAGATCAAATCTTGTCATAGTCAACTCCTTGAACATAGTCGTAAACTTCTTTCCGACATGTCGACTATTTCATAGATGTTAAGCATCCATGTCTATTTCTTTATAGATCCAAACACGACTGATAGGCTTCACGCCTTTTCGGAGGGTCTTCCAAGTTCAGAAACTTGATTTCTCATGTATGGATACTATCACGGATTCTATGACTTCTAGTCATTTTATGGAGTCAGGGCCCATCATCGCTTCTTTGCATGTAGTCGGTTCATCATTGTCAAAACAATAACGACTTGCTTATCAAATCACACTATTTGATTCTTACCGACCCACATGGTTCAATAGGAACTCTAATCTCTGAGATCACAACCTTTGTAATCATGGGAGCCATGAGCATTTTAGCCGCCTCCGGGACACTTTCCGGTGCTGCGCTACTTAGCACATATATCCAAGGTTCAACAACCTTATCAAAGTTCTATTGTCCTCCCACTTAACTTTTCATGAAAATTCCTTCTCAAGAAACTTGACGTTCCAAGTAACAAACTCTTTTGTCCTCGGTGTTATGGAGAAATTCCCAACAAATTCTTTGGGATAACCTACAAAGACGTGCTTATCCGACTTTGGTTGTAAACATTTTACTTATGCATAGCATACCAAAATTTAAGAAAAGACAATTCGGGTTTTATCCCAAACCATAACTTATATGTTGTCATTTCAACGGATCACGATGGTGCTCTTTTAAGTGTAAAAGCGGTAGTCTCTAAAGCTTCAATCCTTAAAACATAATGGCAGTTTTATAAATGGCACCTTTGATCTTACCATGTCAAACATGGTTTGATTTCATCTCTCGAATATGCCATACTCCTATGGTTTATCGAGAAACATAAATCATGGAACAATTTCTCAAATCTTAGGTGTTTTGCTAAACATGTAACTCAAATATCTTCCTTTATGATTGAATCATAAACTCTTTATGTTCTTGTTACAATAATTTTCCACTTCATCTTGAAAGTTTTTGAACAATTTTCAAAAGTTTCATACTTCTTCCTTATTAAGTAAATATATAGATATATTCACTCAAATTTCTGGAGAAAGCATATGAAGCAAAAAGATCCATCGCATAGGGCTACATATAATGGACTATATACATCAATATGTATAATATCCAGTAAGTTAGTCATCCGTTCCTCTTTGGCCTATGGACGGAGTTTCAATTATCTCGAAGAAAGTTTCACAAGCGTCAATTGATCAAAATCAAAGACTCCAAAAATCCATCGACATGGAGTTTCTTCATGTTTTCTTTCCAATATAATTTAAACAACGATGTCACTTCATAAGTGATCTTTCAATCATTTGTCTTGCGACATTTTAGCAATAGTGTTTATGGATGTGATTTCTCCCACTAGACTTGTAAAAGTTCATCCATCCTTTATGGAATACGGTAATTATTTGAACAAGCATTGTTCTCATAATACCGGAACAAAATAATAATTATTAACACAAATCTTGAAGGCTAGGTTTAACGACAACGAAAAACACAATAACACTTTATTTGTTTTCGATGAACATCATCACTTATTCTCTTGCCAGTTACTTAGGTTGTTGCAGTTCATGAATTGTGTTGTTCTATATGATACTTCACACCAACCAATTCGGTATCCAATACCGGTATCCAATACCTAAGAACCACATTGTTTAACAAGCAAGGAATACATCCATAACATGTATATCTTCTATATACCTAAGTTGGACATCTCCAACCTTTTATTTTCTGCCAAATATTTTATAGATTCTCTTTCAGCAATTCCTTTTCTTTTAAAAGAATCTATCAACATCAATAGTGGTGTCATTCACATGAAACATGGTAGAAAGCTTGTATATAGTCAAATACTAATACCTTTGGACTTGCACTTTGAAGTGGATCACCATCATCTAATGTTTGGCATTCTTTCAAAAATCCATTCTTTAGTAATCTTTTAGTGTAGTAAACATTTTACTTACATCTTCTATTCATCCTTATCATGACAACTTTCATGATCAAGATACTATAGCCTATAAGGAAGAATGACGAGTATAATTTTAGTTCCCAAAACCTTTTGGGAGATTCGGATGCCTAGCATCTCCATCCTTCACAAATTCTCATACAATATGAGAACACGTATTTTGCTAAATTATACTCTATCATAATGCAACCAAAAACATTGTTTCAGATATCACAATATCTTCCACATATGATGGTTTCTAAAACAAATTTTCAGCTCCTAGATAATCTTGATATTAAAACAACTTTTGAATATCAATAATCATGGAGGCAAACATGATACTTTAGATACTAACATTGGAATTCTTACTCTTGATTTAATACTACTTATTAAACTTCATGGAGTAAATGGAGTTTCCTGAAAGTTTGCAACATGACTTTTAAACTTTAAATTGACATTCAAAACAATACGATACCAGTTCGTAAAGTAAATATCCAGAATTATATAGTTCTATTATCTCAATTAAAACTAAGCGTAAGGTAGTAAACATATGCCAATGACTACAACAAATTATGCAAATTCACTTCGATTTAGTTTATGACAAATTGAGTTCGACTAATCCAAATTAGAAATGAACTCCCACTCAAAAACGACATCCCTCTTGCCTTTTTGGTGATTACATGAACCAAATCCACTACACCAAGTCCGATCATCACGTGAGTCAGTGTAGCTTCAAAGGCGAGCATCAATATGGGCATCATATCAACTATATGACTCATGCTTAACCTTTCGGTCCGTGTTCCGAGGCCATGTCTATACATGCTAGGCTCGCCAAGTAATAACCTTAGTACTCGCGTGTGTAAAACTGTCTTACACCCGTTTGTATGAAAGCGTAGAGTCGAGTACACCCGATCATCACGCAATGTCTCGAAACACGATCCATAAAACGGTGCATACTTAAGGAAGAACATATTTTATCTTGATATTTAAAGAGGGATCATCTTATAATGCTACTAAAACTCCAAACAAGCAATGTAAGATGCAAACATCTAATGTGTAAAGTGGGATGATATGGTCCATGCATTTGATCTCTATCATATGCATCGTGGTATGATCTCTATCATTTGTTTGTGTGTAAGGCCAAGGTCTATGGAACTTACACGTTAGGTGTGTTGTAAGAGTATCTACCGTACATCTACTTACAACATTACCATATCATGACACTAGCCCAGCAATGATCTAAACTAGACGCCTCTAATTTATCAATTGCAAGTTTTACGTGGCTTAGGGCTTTTGAAGATAGAACCGTTCTTACCTACGAACATGGAACCACAACGATGATAACCAAATTATTAGCAACTCGTTGTAAATCAGATATTGACTATAGTAGGAGAGACAGACACCCGCCAGCCACTTATGCAAAACTAGTTGCATGTCAGTCATGGAACCAGGCTCATGTACGATGACATGTAAGGTTAGTCCGGGCTGCTTCATCCCACTATGCCACCAATATCCAAAATACATAGAAGATGCAATAACATGATCATCATCACCCACATATAAACATATGTGTACTACCCGTGATAAGAACCTACGCATAGATCAGGCTCTGATACCACTGTTGGGTTCATAGCATAGAAAACAAAAAAATTCCTACGATGTGAACTATACGCCAAGATCTATCTACTAGATACAAGCAACGGGTGGATATACATCCACAGAGGACTTACCCTCAAAGACAACAAAGCTTTGTTAATGAGATGGAACTCATGGATGATGTAGTCGTACACTTGCCGATCTCAAGATCATGATGAAGTCCAACAGGTCCGGCTCCAGCACGTCCTTCAGATCCAGCTCCAGCAAGTCCAGCACCACCAAGTCTAGCACCACAAAGCATTGGTGCATCCGTGACCGCACACACTTCTGGTACCCCGACAACCTCCGTCCCTCGCTCCAGCAAAGTAGCGGAAGCAACAACTCCTTTCTAGATAAATCCACCGGGAACATGTATCTCGCTAATCCGAGACCATGGGGAATAATACTAGAGGGGGAGAGAGATCCTTCACGAGGAGGTGTGAGTGTGAAGGTGTGAGAGGGGGACCTTTTATAGGAGTAGGGGAGGGTACCCCTCCCCATGGACGGCGCCCCAAGGGGTGACCCCTCACCTCCTCATTCATGTGGTGGTAACTCCCTCCACATAAATTTGCCCCTTCACATTCTCTTTTAAAGTCTCCACTTTAAATGCATTAAATTTCTCTAAATTTAATGCTCTCTCATTTAATAAAACTCTTTTATTATTTTTATTCAGAATTTTGTTAATTACTTTAATTAACAAACATTCACATAAAACACCATGCAACATTTCAATATTACATGCAGAACCAATTTCAGCAATTTCACCCGAAACAGTTTTGGTGTCTATTGAAATAATTCCAGCGCTTTCTTAAATCTTTATCTAAAACATATTTGCTCCAAATGGTGTCGGTATCCCTTAAGTGTGTCACCCTACGATTTGTGAATAATGCAGACATGATCGAGACCCCTCTCAGATCAATAATCAGCAGCGAGACCTGGAGATCCGTACTGACTCCCACATATTCAACGATGACTCTTGTGATCGTGTGAACCTTTAACATCATAACTAAATCCCTTTGTCTCGTGATATATTACATGTTCGAGATTCTATCATCGGTATCCAAATACCTAGTTTGATCTCGTTACCGACATGCACTCTTTTCTCGTTCCCGTGATATAACATTCTAGTGATCACATCACTTGCTTGCAAGCTATTTCAATGTGATATCACCGAGAGGGCCCAGAGTATATCTATCCGTTATCGGGATGGACAAATCCCACTCTTGATCCATGAGCCTCAACATAACACCTTCATAGCACTGAACCCACCTTTATAATCACCCTGTTACTGTGTGACGTTTGATGTTATCAAGATACTCTTCGTATGATGTTATAGCAATATAAACATAATGACTTTGATCGTAATGCTATACTTTGGATGAATGTTCATCACATCATTCCACCAATGTTGTGACCTCGTTATTAACAACATCCAATGTCCATGATCAGGAAACCTTGATCATCTTATTAATCAACAAGCTAGTTTATATGAGAGGCAGTACTAGGAACTTTGCATTTTGTTTATTAAACACACATGCATTAATGTTTCCAATTAATACAATTATAGCATGCAAAATAAACATTTATCATAAACATGGAATAAGATAATGACCACTTTATTATTGCCTCTCGGGCATATTCCCTTCAACCGGCGATGGTGCTATGAGGAGAGCGGGGCGGTGGAACTAGGCGTGTTCGAACCGAGGCTTCACGGTGGACTAACTAGTGGCGGCGGCGCCCGATTTGGGTCACCGGAAACACGGCTACACTGAGGTTTCGCGGCGGCACACAACGATGCTCGGTTACAGGATGAAACAGAGCGCGCGCTAGAGAGAAAGGAGAGGTCCTGGGGAACCACGAGCTCACCATGAAGACGTTGGAGGGGTCGGCGAGGCCGGAGGAGGGCGGGAGGTGCCGGAATCAACGATGAAGGCAGCGACCGGAGTTGGGGATGTCGAGGATGTGGAGCTCGATATGGGGGCGTGCGCGGATGATTCCTTTGGCGAGGATGGTCAGGGCGACAAGGTGGAGCGCGTGGCGTCATCAGCAGGGCTCGGGGCATCCTACAACGTTGGCACTGACGGCGGTAGAAGCGGCTAGGGTTCGGGCTCTGGTGGGGAACAGGAGAAGCACGCGCGAGAGGGAGAGAGAGGCACAGGGGAAGATGGGCACGGCTCAAGGAGGGCATTATCTTCTCCTCATGGTGGCAGCATTGATCATGGCACGGATGCGGCATCGAGTGGTGGTGAGCATGCCAGCAAGCTGCTCGCCGTCGTTTGCGAAGACGACGAGCAAGACGCATCGAAGCGGTATGCGGGCCGCGGCTGGGCTAGCTTGGGCCGAGTTTGGGCCATGGAGAAGCTTGTGCGTCTGCTGCTACTGGACGCACGATGCGGCAGATAGGAGAGGAAGGGTCTAGGCCGGCCTGGTTAGGGTTTAGGCTTTTTTTAATGCAAAACCTTTTTACTTTTTCTGTTTTCATTTACTGTTTGTATTTCCAAATTCAAAACTATTTTGAGATGTTTGAAAATACCAGAGGATTTGTAAAACATGTGAAATAGTTGGGGGCCCTTTAGTCCATTTGGGCTCCACAAGTTTTTGAGTTTTCAAAAATATTCAAAACCTTTTGAATTCATTTTAGAGAGGGGGATATAAATAGCTAGGGTTAGGGTTTTGCATTAATTCTTTCATGCAAGCAATGCACATAAACCCTAATTAGACATTAGCTAAAACTGGGGTGTTACAGATCTAGCCCCCTTACGAGAATCTCGACCCGAGATTCCGCATGTAGGAAGAAGGAAGAGAAACAAGGTCACTTCTAAAGATTAGAGGGAAATACACTAACAACACACAGAGTATCTCATGGTCAACTCGTGAAGGAGTGTTCATAACCACTCTGAGATGACGACATGAAACACAACAATGTAACAGAGGAAACAAAAGGAGATATGTTTCAAGTTGTTAGATAGCTGGTCTTCATAAGGCTTGAGGCCATGGAGCTTCAGAAGAGCTTAAGCTTCTGAAAGGGAAAGATTCCAATAGAGAGAACATGACCAAAGACTTAGAGAAATGAAACTCTACTAGACGACTTAAGTAGAGCTTATAGGGATAGAGAGATATGGATAACAAAGCTATTGAATTACTTTTGATACAGAAGGGTCAAGACAGAAAGGTGTTTTGTGGAGAGGACTCGTAAGAGTCACAAGGTGTTGGGTCCGCAGCATAGAAAACAAAAAATTCCTACGATGAGAACTATACGCCAAGATCTATCTACTAGATACAGAGAAATGGGTGGACATACATCCATCGAGAACTTACCCCTGAAGACAACAAGTTTTGTTAACGAGTAGGAACTCGTGGTTGATGTAGTCGTACACTTGCTGATCTCAAGATCGTGTGGAAGTCCGAGCGCCGCAAATCAGCAGTGCATCCGTCCTCGCACACACGCTCAAGCCACCGGACAACCTCCACCTCCTCGCTCCAGCGATGCAGCGGAAGCAGCAACTCCTTCCAGACAAAATGCCACCGGGAACATGTATCTCGCTAATCAGAGACCATGGGGGAATAATTCTAGAGGGGGGGAGAGATCCTTCACGAGGAGGTGTGAGGAAGAATGAGGAAGAAGGGGGCCTTTTATAGGAGGAGGGGTACCCCCTCCATGGCTGGCGCCTCATGGAGGTGACCCCTCACCTCCTCCATTCATGTGGTGGTAACTCCCTCCACATTAAAATGCCTCTTCACATTCTCTTTTAAAGTCTCCACTTTAAATGCATTAAAATTCTCTAAGTTTAATGCTCTCTCATCTAATAAAACTCTTTTATTAAATTTATTCAGAATTTTGTTAATTACTTTAATTAACAAACATTCACATAAAACCCCTTGCAACATTTCAATATCACATGCAGAACCACTTTCTGCAATTTCACCCGAAACAATTCCGGTTTCTATCGAAACAATTCCTGCGCTTTGCAATTCTTTCGTCTGAAACATATGTGCTCCAAAATGGTGTCCGGTAACCCTTAATGCAGACATGATTGAGACTCCTCTAAGATTAATAATCAGAAACGGGACCTAGAGATCCATACTGACTCCTGCATATTCAACGATGACTTTTGTGATCGTGAGAACCTTTAACGCTAGTAACTTAATCCCTTTGTCTCATGATATAATAGATGTCCGAGATTCGATCATCGGTATCCAAATACCTAGTTTGATATCGTTACCGACATGCACTCTTTTCTCGTTCCCGTGATATAACATTCTAGTGATCACATCACTTGCTTGCAAGCTATCTTAATGTGATACCACCAAAAGGGCCCAGAGTATATCTATCCGTCATCGGGATTGACAAATTCCACTCTTGATCCATGAGCCTCAACATAACACCTTCATAACACTGAACCCATCTTTATAGTCACCATGTTATGGTGTGACGTTTGATGTTATCAAGATACTCTTCAGGTGTTAGCAATTAACATGATCTCATGGTCTAAGGATAAAGATTACTTCATATGATGTTATAGAAATATAAACATAATGACTTGATCGTAATGCCATACATCGGATGAATGTTCATCACATCATTTCACAAATGTTGTGACCTTGTTATTAACAACATCCAATGTCCATGATTAGGAAACCTTGATCATCTTGTTAATCAACAAGCTAGTCTATAAGAGAGGCATAACTAGGAACCCTTTTTGTTTATTAAACACACATGTATTGACGTTTCTAATCAATACAATTATAGCATGCGAAATAAACATCTATCATATACAAGGAATGCATAATAACAACTTTATTATTGCCTCTCAAGGCATATTTCCTTCAATCTCCCACTTGCACTAGAGACAATAATCTAGTTCACATAGTGATAAATCTAACACCCATGGAGTTCTGGTGTTGATCATGTTTTGGCCTAGGGAGAACTTTAGTCAACGGATCTGCTACATTTAGGTCCGTGTGTACTTTACAAATCTTTATATCTCTAGCCTTGACATGCTCGCGGATGGAGTGAAACCGGCACTTAATATGCTTGGAATTCTTGTGAGACCTCGGTTCCTTGGCGTTGGATATGGCTCCATTGTTGTCACAATAGATCACCATTGGGTCCAATGCACTAGGAACCACACCTAATTCTGTTATGAACTCTTTCATCCAAACCGCTTCCTGCGCCGCTTCTGAAGCAGCAACATATTCCGCCTCTGTCGTTGATCCAGCCACCACAGGTTGTTTAGAACTCCTCCAACTAAATGATGCTCCGTTCAAGAGAAATACGTATCCGGATTGAGACTTAGAGTCATCCGGATCGGTGTCAAAGCTAGCATCGACATAACACTTAGCGACTAGCTCTTCTTCACCTCCGTATATAAGAAACATATCCCTAGTTCTTCTCAAATGCTATCAACACCCGGATTTTTAATCCTAGATGCCTGTTATGTCATTCATCGCAATCCCAGGATTACCATTTTTGCGAGACATAACATATTGGATATCACAGTACATCATCCATTACAAACCATACATAAGGTCTTACACAAATAAGGATCTCATGATCCAGTCTTAATACAACAAGCAGCAGAAATAACAGATAAGCGTAGCGGTGGGGTCCATCTTCAGGGGCACATGCAATGCTGATGAAGGTAGATAGTCCTAGTTATCATAGCCGTCCTGCTGGCCATCATCTTGGTAGGCTCATTCATAGTCTGGCCATGGGAATAGCTAGGGAAAAAAGCCATGAGTACTCTTTAAGTACTTGCAAACTACCACTAACAAGCAGTATAGTTCTAAAGTAAAGTCCTAACTCTAAGTTTAACTGTAAAGTTAAGTTTGAAACCTAAGCTGAGTTCAGAAGCAAAGAAAGGTAAAATAAAGTTCTAGAATCACTTAAGTTGGGAAGCTACTGTCATAAACACAACCCTATTGTGGTCAAGTCAAGATTCATCATTCCTTTCATAAGTTATTTTGAAAACATCTGACAACGAAACAGTATGGCCATTCCAATTGTCCATAACCGCGGACGCGGCTATTCGAATAGTTTGACACTCTGCAGAGGTGGTACACTTTCACCACAAGATTCGATACATATGTCAGGGATAACCCTGAATCATCATACTTAGTATGCAGATAATCAATCATAACCTTTCCTTTACACACCCTAGTATAAGCACCTCTCCTATGAGCATGGCCTCCCAACCATGACCATCTGTCATCTTGGGCACTACATAGGTGGACAACATTGAGAGGTAGCCTCAGTTCAAACCTCTCCCGCGAGGGAACTAATACTAATGCATATAAACTTCCAGCTAAGCCTTACCCAATTCAGGTATTGTGGTTGTATGGTAAATTTGTAATGGTATCGCATCCGAATCCAACTATCAGTTTTGTAAAAAGGGTTAAGACTCATGCCTTCACATTTTCACCATCATAAACCATTTGTGTTTCTCAACACATGTCAAAACATCTCAATAGAATGACTCATCATTCCAAGGTTTTCATAATTCATTTTCACCAAGTGTTCCCATCTAAAGTGACTCAAGTTTTTATCTACTCTAAACTGCTAAGTTAAGAGTGTTCACTAAGGTGGAAACATGGGGGTCAATCTTATGCCATAAAATGACATCTAAAGTTTTATCAACATAGGTCAAGTTTTATACTCTTTATGCTACCTTCAAAACAAGTAAAGTACTTTGGGTAAAGTAAAGGAAGTAAAGCTTGAAAATAATACTTGGGGTAAATAATAGTCAAAGTGGTATAACCAAAGCATGCCTAAAGCATCTTTGCTCAATCATCTAACTTAACTCTAGCTTGCCAAGCATTATACTTGCAAGTGTTAGCTTGCATTGTTAATGCTGGCTTGCCTTGTGCAGTGCAGTGGTTGAAGTTTTCTTCCTCCTCTTGATAGAACTCCTCCTCCTCGAAAGCTTGGTCGGTACTATCGTCTATAAATACATACGGAGTACACAATCACCAAACAATACTTAACTAGTCTAATTATCACTCTAAGGCACACATTTGATGATCTATTATCATCATAAGCATCACAAGTTTTATTAACTAGTTTCATTCTTTTTATTTAAGTAAAGTAATTTCTACTCATTGAAAAATAACTAATATTTAATATTCACCACTTAAAATATGGGATCATGTGGACACATGTCATCACCACATATTCTAACATGTGGGAATGTGATTTAAAGGTTGGATCACAATTACTTTGGTTTAAGTTCATTATTTAATGATTTAAAGTGACTAGAAATGCATATATAGCATTATTTTGGTACTAGTCCAAAGTCACTACATGTAGACCCTAATATTATTACGTATTCAGATAGGTATGGTGAAATGTGATTTTTGAGAGTTGGAATCAACTCAAAAGCTATCATGGTTGATTTTATAAAAATGTTTGAATGTGCAAAAGCTTTTGTCTTGTTATTTTTACTAGGAGAGATCTCTAACTCTAATTGAATTAAATCCAATGGGCTTGGATAGATCTTTTCAATATATTTCTAAAACAATTGGAATCACTCCATTTGGATTTGTAAATCTCCTTGAATTGATTTTTAAACTAGGGGACATAACTAAGTTCAAACCTAAATAGAAAAATCTAGATTAGAATTCAATGGGTCGCGCGGGAAAGCTAACGGGCCGGCCCAGTGACACTCCACGGCGTGGGGCACAGCTGACAGGGGGTCCACCGGTCAGCGGCTCTTAACGGTGGCGATGGTTGTGGCGGTCTTCACGGCATGCGGTGGTTGCGGGTCAAACGGTGGCGAACGGGCATGTCTGGGTGGTTCCCTGGGTGGTGGCGATGCGGTGAGCGCGGGTTGTGGTCGAGGCGCGGCGTGTGCACGCTTGTCGGGCGCGGCGCTCTGGCGCGTCCTCGACATGGTGTAGACGCTTTGGGCGTGGCGCGCTGCGGGTGATCCACGGCTCGGTTCTGCTCAGGGAGGGGACAGAGGGTGGCGGTGTGGTCTGGTCTAGCTCCTAGACATGGCAAGAGAGAGAGGGGCGGTCTGCTGCGGTGTTGGCAAGTTAGGCCGGCGAGCATTCCCTCAGGTGGCATGGCACTGCTGCTAGGGGATAGGGGATGGGGTGTTTATTGCTTGGTTATCTCAAGTGGAGACAGAGGGAGTGATTTGAGGTCAATTGGGTGGCAAAAACCTATACAAAACAGTGAGCTAATACTAGGTGTAATCTCTGCCTGCCAAGTGTTTGTGAAAATGGCCACAAGAAATTTAGTTTTGAATTTTGAAAAGATTTTTGGTGGGTGTGTTAGGCATAAGTTTTAGACTCTGTGGTTGCTTGGGTTTTGAAAATGGAGCTCATTTGAGTGGTTTTTGAAATAGGGTGATCTTGATACCTACACTAGATTCAATTTTCAAATGCCATTTAAAATTAGTGTTTGAAAGTTTTTGGCAGATCACAAAGTGGGCCTTGGTACATCATTATATGTACTAGCAAGGGGTGCAAAGATACACAATTGTTTCTGTTAGGTTTTGATTTCTAGGAATAGCCAAAGTAGGCATGTTGATTAAAATGGCACAAATGACCATTCTCTTCTTTTATTCATTTTGATTTGTTTTTTCTTTGGGATTTGTTTGGGAATGATATAGATGATGTTTATTTCACCTAGGAATCATTTTACAAGCAATGGATCACTTAATCATGGCAATTCAAAACAACTCCTATTTAAATGCACACACATATGAATGCTTTAATAATTTTAATGGGAAAAGTTTTTGTTAACCCTAATTTTGATGATTTGGATCTTAATAACCTTGGATTGAAGTTTTGGGATGTTACAAACCTTCCCGTATTAAACAAAATCTCGTCCTGAGATTTACAAAGAAAACTAGGAACTAAAGAGATCTGGGAACTCTATCCTAATGTAATCTTCTCGCTCCCAAGTGGCTTCGTCTTCGGTATGGTTGCTCCATTGAATCTTGAGAAACTTGATACTCCTGGTTCTGGTGGTTCTGTAAGATTCTTCTAGGATACGGATGGGCACTTCACGATATGTCAAGTCATTGTTGATCTCAACAGCTCGGTGATCGATGTTCTTAAAAACTTCAGTCTTCTCTGGCACTTCTAGGCATTTGCGAAGTAACGAGATATGGAACACATTGTGGATGGCTGACATCTCTTCAGGTAATTCCAATTGATATGATACTTCTCCTCGATGGTTCAAAATCTTGAAGGGCCCGATATATCTGGGGGCTAAGTTTCCTTTTATACTAAAGCGTTGGGTTCCCTTCAATGGTGAAACCTTGAGATATACAAAATCTCCAACATGGAAAGTCAGGTCTCTCCTTCTTTTGTCAGCATAACTCTTCTATCTGGATTGGGCGGTCTTGAGGTGCTCACGGACTTTGTGAACCTTCTCTTCGGCTTCTCGGAGAATGTCGGGTCCAAAGATCTGACTCTCTCCTACTTGCGACCAATTCAAAGGGGTGCGACACTTTCTTCCGTATAGGAATTGAAATGGTGCCATTTGCAAACTAGCTTGATAACTGTTATTATATGAGAATTCTGCGAAAGGCAGGCAGTCTTCCCATTTTGATCCGTACTGTAACACACAAGCTCTTAACATATCCTCTAGGATCTGGTTGACTCTCTCAGTCTGTCCATCAGTTTGCGGGTGATAAGCTGTGCTGAAGTTCAATTCGGTTCCCAATCCTTCCTGAACTTTCTGCCAAAATCTCGAGGTAATATGGGTTCCTCGATCTGATACTATGGTCTTGGGGGTTCCATGCAGACTAACAATCCTAGCAATATACAGTTCTGCTAGCTTCAAACTCTGGTAGGTAGTCTTGACCGGGATAAAGTGAGTTACCTTGGACAAGAGAATATCATTTTGCGGCCTGAAAGTTGGGGTGTCCAGGCAACGCGGTACCCGAGTTCCCTGATATCATCCGCGATGACGATAGTTGGCGTGCCAAATACTCAGAGGGTCTTTTTCGGCACGAATTCAAATTTATGTTTCAATACAAAAAATCAGGCTAACGGCCGTCAAGTTGGGCCCCCCCGTCAGTTCTTGCCGTTATGTTGCTCCTATCGCTCCCGTCGCTTAGGTGTCAATTAAGCTTGCAGCGTTGGCGCCTGCATCCATTACGCGCCTTCTTCTTCCCCGGAGCGGAAATCTGTGGGGCGTCATAGCCATGGCATGGAGCTGGGACGTGGATGAACCTGCTCGGCCCAGCTCTCCTCCCTGTAGGCTTGCAGGGTTGACGCCTCCATTACTCGTCTTCTTCCCCGGAGCGGCAATCTGTGGTCGCGGCCATGTCGCAGAGCTAGGAAGTGACGAAGCTGCTCGGCCCCGCTCTCCTCCCCATCCCGAGTCGGAGCTCGCCCTCACCGTGGATGCACCCATGGCACGGTCGGGGACGAGAATTAGTTCCCGGTGAGATCTATCACCTTGTCGACCATGCTCGGTTCTGTTTTCTTCCTCTAGAATCCGAGCTTGCCGTCACCGTGGTTGCACCCGCACCAATTCTGCCACCTCTGCCGAGGTCTCTGTGGTAGCTCAAGTTCTAGGGCTCTCCAAGTTCTGCCATGTTGGGCATGTACGTGTTGTTGTATGTTAAACTAGCAAATCTCGTTTGTCCAAATCTCTTGGGATGTGCCAACTTCATTGTGTTTAATTATGAAAGACAAAATATAAATGACTTCTCTCAATTTCTCGCATATAAAAATGCACAGCTAATTTCATTTTCTCGCAGGAACTGGCCCCACTTGTTGAACCGGCGACACTGCCACGATCTCCACATAACCACGGTGTGTTCTCGAACCGAAAGTTGCAGTTACCACGTTTCTTCTGCAGTCATTCCTCTTCCTCAGTCATTCCTGTGCAGTTTTTCCTGGGCGCTTCTTCTTCCTCTGTTCTGGAACCATCGGTTCATCTTCTTCTTCCTCTCGAAGGCAGTTCCTTGCAGGCAGTTCCTTTCACCCATTTCCTTGCAGGCATGGACGATGGGAAACGCACAACAGAGACCCACTTGGTCCCTGCCCATGGCACCACGACTTTGATAGTGGTGTACACAAATGATGAAGCGACTGTGGAGACAACTCTCGCTAGGTTGGAGTAATTGCTTGAGAAAGAGAAGCACAAGTTTGTGGGGCTAGACTTGGAGTACACCCGTGCAAATAAGCGAAAAAACCCTCCACAAGAGATCACTGTCGTGCAAATTGCCATACATGAGGAGGTCCTCGTTTACCACTTCTGCAGGTATGTGAAATTTAAATTTGAGATCACCCCTTCTGCATCCCTTGTTCCCTTACATCCCTAGAACCATCTAAGTGCAGGAGTAAACCAACTGATATGCGTTGTCCGGCTCTGGTCGAGTTCTTGTGTAGGAAAGGGATAACTTTCACTAGCATGGATATCACAAATGACACAATTATCCTTTCTCGTGCGTTGATAAAAATCCTGGAGGGGCACCACATCGACATCCAAAATCTGTACAAGATCAAATCATACCCAGCGAAGGATGGCATGGGTGATCTGGCAGCGGAAATCATCGATAAATCCTATGAAAAACTGAAGAAATTTAAGCGACTCGATCACGACTACTGGGAGTGGAAGTCGATGAGCCAGGCGCGCCTCGAGTATGCAGCCAGAGACGCCTACATGGCGTACGAGTTGTATAGTAAGCTCATTACCATGAAAGATAGGATGGTTAAGGCGGGGTTTTTCACGAGAGAGCTATGTCCTGGTTGCAAGCTAGCCCAGGAGAAGAAGCGCGAGGAGGACATAAAGCGGTTTCAGCACGAGTAGGGATCTTGGGACGGTGGCGACATCAAGCGGCTGAAGGGGAAGCAAGTCAAGGACGACAACAAGTGGTGGTGATACATTATGTGTTTGATCTAGATTTTAGTTTCTAGTTTATTATGTGTGTGATACATTTAGTTACTTCAATACAAAATTTGAACCAATTTATCTTGTTGATGTATTTCTTGACAATTATAATATAATCGAGCACTAGAAATATTTTGTAGTGTGCATGAGCATGATCAGTAAATATAATTTAACACTAGAAACTTTAAGGCACTCCATATAAAGGAGTAGATTAATATATAAGATTCACCAGAGACACCACGGATATATTGTCTTACATGCCACACACAGGTAATAATTAACTAGAACAAAATAAAAGCAGGGGCTACAGCAGGAGGCCGGGACATGGAGACGCCTAGTAGGGCAGGGGTTTATCAGCAGGAGGCAGCGACAGCCTAGTCGATGGGATATAGGCCAGTCCTGACATACTCCCGGAGGAATTTGATGTAGGCTGCGTGCCGCGCCAAGGTAATCGGCCTATGGCTTCTGCCTCCGCCTCTGCCAACGTCCTCCGTGTGCTGGATCATGCTGTTGAGGTCCACGTTGATTGCTCTACCACAGAATGGGCAAAACAGTCTCCCCCTACGGTGGAAACGGATTAGCCCACACCGTAACCGCCTCAGCATGTAGCGGCTCTTGTTGTCCCTAGATTCCTTGCTATCGTCCACTTCATCATCATCCTCCTGTTGATTTTTAAGAACATAACTTAGAACTCGTACATATGATTGAATTGTATTACAACTCAAGAATTGACAACGTGTATATGTAAGACAATATATCCGTGGATATCAAAGATAAAGCATCTCAGCAATAGTTTGATCGGTTCATATATCATTTCATTGCAACACAATGACAAATAATTGCATCAGATTGTGGCCTCATAAGTTTATTCAGGGACGGCGTGAGTGAACCAAGTAACAATTGCACAGCCTGTATTGTTGTTGTACATCGCCCCAGGTTCACTTACTCGTCCCTAAAAAATATGACACCAATGTGTCTGCCTCTCTTTTAGGACAAATTTGAATCATTGGCCACAATAAATTGAAATGTAATCGTACAAAACATTATTCAGGGATATACATAGTCAGGTACAAAAACAAGCCTAAATACTGTAATTATAAATAAAAAACCAAACAATTAATCCTCAGGTGCATGTTAAAAATACTTATGATCAAAACCATTCATATACATATGCATCATACCAATCATTAAAAGATCAGAAACAATTCAAGGATCATATATGTAGTTCCACATGAGAATAAATCTAGGGCCTCATAATTTGTTTTAGAGATGGAGTAGGCGAACCAAAGTACCAACAGCACAACCTATATTGTTTGTGTGCATTGCTGCCTCAGGTTCACCAACCCATCCCTAAAACACGACACCATCATACGTGTCTCCCCTTGAACTCTTTTGGGGCAAATTTCAATCATCGGCCTCGGTGACAAACTAAAATGTAATTCTTATACACTATGAATGCATGGAATAGATAATTTGAATATCATAGTTCTATGAATGTAGAATAAAGATTGCGCCCTCATAAGTTTATTCAGGGACAGCGTGAGTGAACCAAGTAACAATTGCACAGCCTGTATTGTTGTTGTACATCGCCCCAGGTTCACTAACTCGTCCCTGAAAAAATCTGACACCAATGTGTCTGCCTCTCTTTTGGGACAAATTTGAATCATTGGCCATAATAAGAAATTGAAATGTAATCGTACAAAACATTATTCAGGGATATACATAGTCAGGTACAAAAACAAGCCTAAATATTGTAATTATAAATAAAAAACCAAACAATTAATCCTCAGGTGCAAGTTAAAAATACTTATGATCAAAACCATTCATATACATATGCATCATACCAATCATTAAAAGATCAGAAACAATTCAAGGATCATATATGTAGTTCCACATGAGAATAAATCTAGGGCCTCATAATTTGTTTTAGAGATGGAGTAGGCGAACCAATGTACCAACAGCACAACCTATATTGTTTGTGTGCATTGCTGCCTCAGGTTCACCAACCCATCCCTAAAACATGACACCATCATACGTGTCTCCCGTTGAACTCTTTGGGGCAAATTTCAATCATCGGCCGCGGTGACAAACTAAAATGTAATTCTTATACAATGAATTCATGGAATAGATAATTTGAATATCATAGTTCTATGAATGTAGAATAAAGATTGCAGCCTCATAAGTTTATTCAGGGACGGCGTGAGTGAACCAAGTAACAATTACACAGCCTATATTGTTGTTGTACATTGCCCCAGGTTCACTAACTCGTCCCTGAAAAAATCTAACACCAATGTGTCTGCCTCTCTTTTGGGGAAAATTTGAATCATTGTCCACAATAAGAAATTGAAATGTAATCGTACAAAACATTATTCAGGGATATACATAGTCAGGTACAAAAACAAGCCTAAATATTTTAATTATAAATAAAAAACCAAACAATTAATCTTCAGGTGCATGTTAAAAATACTTATGATCAAAACCATTCATATACATATGCATCATACCAATCATTAAAAGATCAGAAACAATTCAAGGATCATATATGTAGTTTCATATGAGAATAAATCTAGGGCCTCAAAATTTGTTTCACAGATGGAGTTGGGGAACCAAAGTATGAACATCACAACCTATATTGTTTGTGTGCATTGCTGCCTCAGGTTCACCAACCCATCCCTAAAACACGACACCATCATACGTGTCTCCACTTGAACTCTTTTGGGGCAAATTTCAATCATCGGCCTCGGTGACAAACTAAAATGTAATTCTTATACACTATGAATGCATGGAATAGATAATTCAAATATCATAGTTCTATGAATGTAGAATAAAGATTGCAGCCTCATAAGTTTCTATAGAGATGGCGTAAGCGAACCAAGTAACAATTACACATCTTATATTGATCTTGTACATGGCCCCAGGTTCGCTCACTCATCCCTGTAAAAATTTGACACCAATGTGTCTGCCTCTCTTTGGGGCAAATTTGAATCATTGGCCACAATAAGAAATTGAAATGTAATCGTACCAAACAATATTCAGGGATATACAAATGCATCATACAACACATTCATAGATCAGAAACAATACAAATATTATATATTTAGGTTCCATATGAGAGAAAAAATTAGGGCCTCATTTTTTCAGCGATGGTGTCGGAGAACCAAAATACAGCACAACCTATATTGTTTATGTGCATTGCTGCCTCAGGGCCACTAACCATCCCTAAGAAAACGAGACCATCAGATGCCCTTGCACTATTTTGGGGCAAAATTGAATCATTGGGCTCAGTAAGGAATAGAAATGTAATGTTATAGGCCTACTGTGTATCGAAATCTACACTCAACTAGCAAACTCAACTAGATGGCTGATGAGCAGATTGGGGTTTTGTGACTAGAAGGATTGGGGTTTTGTGACTAGATGGCAGATGCATCAATCAACTGATCGAATCATATATATACTACCCTAGTTCAAGAGCAAAAGAATCTGTACACGGTTGAGCAAATCCTATGTATGAACAGTGAAAAATGCGGCTGCGACTAGAGAAGCTAGCAATGTAGTACCTCGGACTCCTCATCAGGGACCTCCTCCTCGAACTCATCATTCTCCGTGATTGCGTCGAAGATTTCTTGAACGGCGATGGGGTCGTCGATGTAGATCACCGGATTTCCTCCGCCTTCCACCTACCCCCATCCAGATTTGCCGCTGGCACCACGACGTTGTCGACCACCTGCTGCTCGGCAGCGACGGCTACTACCGGCTGCTCAGCGGCGATGGCTACCACCTGCTGCTCGGCGGCGATGGCTACCAACTACTGCTCGGCGACGACGGCTACCACCTGCTGCTCGATGACGATGGCTACTGGCTGGACGGGTGAGTTCGCACCCTCGACGGCGCGGTGACGAGCGGCGTTCGTGCCCGGAGAAGACGCCTCCATCTGCTTGGTGACGACCGAGCCATCTGCTGCTTCGCCTTCAACTGGCTTCACCTCCGGATCTTCTCCACGCGTACGCTTCATGGCGCACCAAGGGAAGGAGGTAGTGCAAACGAGGGAGATTCTGCGCACGTGGCAGGTGTAGATTGGGGTCTTGGGACTAGACAGACTGGGGGGAAATGACACGAGCTCATGGAAGAAGAAGGTCGAGGGGGCGTTATAAACACCGGACCATTCGTAGTCCAAGAGTGGACACGTGTGGTGGGCGGGCGGGTGGGGGGTGGGGGGCTACCACGACCTCCACCCTTTTTTTCGGTTCCCTTTTTTTTTGAAACAGCCACGATCTCGGAAGAAAATCCTATGAGACCCGGTCTATATTCCTCAAGAATAGACCCATCTCTATACATAGTGGCTAGAAAAAAGACTAATTAACAGACGAAAAAAATACTAGAAAATTAAAAAGACGAACACGTGTCAGGTGTAAGACATGGTCTATAAATAGACCAGGTCTCATAGGATTTATTTCCCACGATCTCCACTTTAGAGCTGCATTGAAAACACGCTCATGGCAGACCTTGATTCCACTGCATGCAAGTGGCGCGGAATTAATTTCTAGCAACGTTAGATCTACTCGAGGGGGGCCCTTGACTCATGGAATTTACTAGCGGTAGGGCCCAGTTGGAAGTGAGATTGAGAGCGCTGCGTATAAATGGGATATGTCTGATTAAAATCAAGTGGCAATAAATTGCAGCGTCCCGTCAAACACCGTGCACTCGATGACCCTGTTGCCCTGTGCATGAGTTGTAGTAGCAGTAGTAGGCTTTTCAGACTTGATTAAACTTGACATGACCGCTCGACGACTTTTTCGATGGAAGGCATCATGTTCCTTCCTGTAGAAGTCTCGCGGAGGGAGACGTCCGTGCTGTCTCACGCTGTACTGTGAAGGGCACGAGGTGTGCAACAATCATCATTGGATCACACAGAATCAACGGTTGGTGCGCACGATCCGCGTGACAATTGTGACAACCAATCAGGGAGTAGCAGACAAGGTGAGCACAGTTTTGGGCTTCTACGAAAGATAGAGAGGGGGGTGGGCAAAACTAAGTAGTACCACATAAAACCAAGGGGAAAACTGAGTAGTATAAAAATGGAAAGTGTCTTGTACAATGAAATACATCGTGGAATACATCAAATTTAACCAAGATAGATCCACTAGAGTTCATTGGATGTGTGTTCTTCTCATAAACCACACCCAGCGTCATTGCATGTGTGTTCTTCTAAACAAACCACATAAGGATCCACTAGTGTCATTGCGTGTGTGTTCTTCTCATGAACCACATAAGGATGGTCCCACCAGTGTCATTGCATGTCTGTTCTTTTCATGAACCACACCCAGTGTCATTGCATGTCTGTTCTATTCATGAACCACACCCAGTTTCACTGCATGTCTGTTCTTTTCATGAACCACATAAGGATCTACCAGTGTCATTGCATGTCTTTTACTTCCATAAACCACATGTGGATCCACCGGTGTCATTGCATGTGTGTTCCTCTAAACAAACCACATAAGGATCCACTAGTGTCATTGCATGTCTGTTCTTCTCATGAACCACACCCAGTGCCATTGCATGTGTGTTCTTCTAAACAAACCACATAAGGATCCACTAGTGTCATTGCTTGTCTGTTCTTTTCATGAACCACATAAGGATCCACCAGTGTCATTGCATGTCTATTCTTTTCATGAATCACAGCCAGTGTCATTGCATGTCTTACTTCCATAAACCACATATGGATCCACCTAGTGTGATTGCATGTTTGTTCCTCTAAACAAACCACATAAGGATCCACCAGTGTCATTGCGTGTCTGTTCTTTTCATGAACCACACCCAGTGTCATTGCCTGCGTGTTCTTCTAAACAAACCACATATAGATCCACCGGTGTCATTGCCTATATGTTCTTTTCATGAACCACACCCAGTGTCATTGCATGTGTGTTATTCTAAACAAACCACATAAGTCATTGCATGTCTGTTCTTTTCATGAACCACACCGGTGTCATTGCATGTCTGTTCTTTTCATGAACCACGGCTAGAGTCATTGCATGTCTATTCCTCTAAATAAACCACATAAGGATCCACCAGTGCCATTGCATGTCTGTTCTTTTCATGAACCACATCAGGATCTACCAGTGTCATTGCATGTCTGTTCTTTTCATGAACCACATAAGGATCTTCCAGTGTCATTGCATGTCTTTTACTTCCATAAACCACATGTGGATCCACCGGTGTCATGCATGTCTGTTCCTCGAAACAAACCACATAAGGATCCACCAGTGTCACTGCATGTCTGTTCTTTTCATGAACCACATAAGGATGGGCCCACCAGTGTCATTGCATGTCTGTTCTTTTCATGAACCACACCCAGTGTCAGTGCATGTCTATTCTATTCATGAACCACACCAAGTTTCACTGCATGTCTATTCTTTTCATGAACCACAGAAGGATCTACCAGTGTCATTGCATGTCTTTTACTTCCATAAACCACATGTGGATCCACCGGTGTCATTGCATGTCTGTTCCTCTAAACAAACCACATAAGGATCCACCAGTGTCATTGCGTGTGTGTTCTTATCATGAACCACATAAGGATCTACCAGTGTCATTGCATGTCTGTTCTTTTCATGAACCACACCCAGTGTCATTGCACGTGTGTTACTTCCATAAACCACATATGGATCCACTGGTGTGATTGCATGTCTGTTCCTTCCATAAACCACATAAGGATCCACCAGTGTCATTGCATGTCTGTTCTTTTCATGAACCACGGCTAGAGTCATTGCATGTCTGTTCTTTTCATGAACCACGGTTAGAGTCATTGCATGTATGTTCCTCTTAACAAACCACATAAGGATCCACCAGTGTCATTGCATGTCTGTTCTTTTCATGAACCACATAAGGATTAACAGTGTCATTGCATGTCTGTTCTTTTCATGAACCACACCTAGTGTCATTGCATGTGTGTTACTTCCATAAACGCATGTGGGTCCACCGATGTCATTGCATGTCTGTTCCTCTAAACAAACCACATAAGGATCCACCAGTGTCATTGCATGTCTGTTCTTCTCATGAACCACATAAGGATGGGCACACCAGTGTCATTGCGTGTCTGTTCTTTTCATGAACCACACCTAGTGTCAGTGCATGTCTGATCTATTCATGAACAACATAAGGATCTCTCAGTGTCATTGCATGTCTTTTACTTCCATAAACCACATGTGGATCCACCGGTGTCATTGCATGTCTGTTACTCTAAGCAAACCACATAAGGATCCACCAGTGTCATTGCGTGTGTGTTCTTTTCATGAACCACACCCAGTGTCATTGCATGTGTGTTCTTTTAAACAAACCACACAAGGATCCACTAGTGTCATTGCGTGTGTGTTCTTCTCATGAACCACATAAGGATGGGCCCACCAGTGTCATTGCATGTCTGTTCTTTTCATGAACCATACCCAGTGTCATTGCATGTCTGTTCAATTCATGAACCACACCTAGTTTCACTGCATGTCTATTCTTTTCATGAACCACATAAGGATCTACCAGTGTCATTGTATGTCTTTTACTTCCATAAACCACATGTGGATCCACCTGTGTCATTGCATGTGTGTTCTTCTAAACAAACCACATAAGGATCCACCAGTGTCATTGCATGTCTGTTCTTTTAATGAACCACATAAGGATGGGCCCACTAGTGTCATTGCATGTCGGTTCTTTTCATGAACCACACCCAGTGTCAGTGCATCTGTTCTATTCATGAACCACACCCAGTTTCACTGCATGTTTGTTCTTTTCATGAACCACATAAGGATCTACTAGTGTCATTGCATGTCTTTTACTTCCATAAACCACATGTGGATCCACCAGTTTCATTGCATGTGTGTTCTTCTAAACAAACCACATAAGGATCCACCAGTGTTATTGCATGTCTGTTCTTTTCATGAACCACATAAGGATGGACCCACCAGTGTCATTGCATGTCTGTTCTTTTCATGAACCACACCTAGTGTCAGTGCATGTCTGTTCTATTCATGAACCACACCTAGTTTCACTGCATGTCTGTTATTTTCATGAACCACATGAGGATCTACCAGTGTCATTGCATGTCTTTTACTTCCATAATCCACATGTGGATCCACTGGTGTCATTGCATGTGTGTTCCTCTAAACAAACCACATAAGGATCCACCAGTGTCATTGCGTGTGTGTTCTTCTCATGAACCACATAAGGATGGGCCCACCAGTGTCATTGCATGTCTGTTCTTTTCATGAACCATACCCAGTGTCATTGCATGTCTGTTCAATTCATGAACCACACCTAGTTTCACTGCATGTCTATTCTTTTCATGAACCACATAAGGATCTACCAGTGTCATTGTATGTCTTTTACTTCCATAATCCACATGTGGATCCACCGGTGTCATTGCAGGTATGTTCCTCTAAACAAACCACATAAGGATCGACCAGTGTCATTGTGTGTCTGTTCTTCTCATGAACCACACCTAGTGTCATTGCATGTGTGTTCTTCTAAACAAACCACATAAGGATCCACCAGTGTCATTGCCTACTATTCTTTTCATGAACCACATAAGGATCCACCAGTGTCATTGCATGTCTGTTCTTTTCATAAATCACAGCCAGTGTCATTGCATGTCTTTTACTTCCATAAACCACATATGGATCCACCTAGTGTGATTGCATGTCTATTCCTCTAAACAAACCACATAAGGATCCACCAGTGTCATTGCGTGTCTGTTCTTTTCATGAACCACACCCAGTGTCATTGCATGTGTGTTCTTCTAAAGAAACCACATAAGGATCCACCAGTGCCATTGCCTATATGTTCTTTTCATGAACCACACCTAGTGTCATTGCATGTGTGTTATTCTAAACAAACCACATAAGTCATTGCATGTCTGTTCTTTTCATGAACCACACCCAGTGTCATTGCATGTCTGTTCTTTTCATGAACCACGGCTAGAGTCATTGCATGTATGTTCCTCTAAACAAACCACATAAGGATCCACGAGTGTCATTTCATGTTTGTTCTTTTCATGAACCACATAAGGATCTACCTGTGTCATTGCATGTCTGTTCTTTTCATGAACCACACCCAGTGTCATTGCATGTGTGTTACTTCCATAAACCACATGTGGATCCACCAGTGTCATTGCATGTATGTTCCTCTAAACAAACCACATAAGGATCCACCAGTGTCACTGCATGTCTGTTCTTTTTATGAACCACATAAGGATGGGCCCACCAGTGTCATTGCATGTCTGTTCTTTTCATGAACCACACCCAGTGTCAGTGCATGTTTGTTCTTCTAAACAAACCACATAAGGATCCACCAGTGTCATTGCATGTCTGTTCTATTAATGAACCACATAAGGATGGGCCCACTAGTGTCATTGCATGTCGGTTCTTTTCATGAACCACACCCAGTGTCAGTGCATCTGTTCTATTCATGAACCACACCCAGTTTCACTGCATGTTTGTTCTTTTCATGAACCACATAAGGATCTACCAGTGTCATTGCATGTCTTTTACTTCCATAAACCACATGTGGATCCACCAGTTTCATTGCATGTGTGTTCTTCTAAACAAACCACATAAGGATCCACCAGTGTTATTGCATGTCTGTTCTTTTCATGAACCACATAAGGATGGACCCACCAGTGTCATTGCATGTCTGTTCTTTTCATGAACCACACCTAGTGTCAGTGCATGTCTGTTCTATTCATGAACCACACCTAGTTTCACTGCATGTCTGTTATTTTCATGAACCACATGAGGATCTACCAGTGTCATTGCATGTCTTTTACTTCCATAAGCCACATGTGGATCCACTGGTGTCATTGCATGTGTGTTCCTCTAAACAAACCACATAAGGATCCACCAGTGTCATTGCGTGTGTGTTCTTCTCATGAACCACATAAGGATGGGCCCACCAGTGTCATTGCATGTCTGTTCTTTTAATGAACCATACCCAGTGTCATTGCATGTCTGTTCAATTCATGAACCACACCTAGTTTCACTGCATGTCTATTCTTTTCATGAACCACATAAGGATCTACCAGTGTCATTGTATGTCTTTTACTTCCATAATCCACATGTGGATCCACCGGTGTCATTGCAGGTATGTTCCTCTAAACAAACCACATAAGGATCGACCAGTGTCATTGTGTGTCTGTTCTTCTCATGAACCACACCTAGTGTCATTGCATGTGTGTTCTTCTAAACAAACCACATAAGGATCCACCAGTGTCATTGCCTACTATTCTTTTCATGAACCACATAAGGATCCACCAGTGTCATTGCATGTCTGTTCTTTTCATAAATCACAGCCAGTGTCATTGCATGTCTTTTACTTCCATAAACCACATATGGATCCACCTAGTGTGATTGCATGTCTATTCCTCTAAACAAACCACATAAGGATCCACCAGTGTCATTGTGTGTCTGTTCTTTTCATGAACCACACCCAGTGTCATTGCATGTGTGTTCTTCTAAAGAAACCACATAAGGATCCACCAGTGCCATTGCCTATATGTTCTTTTCATGAACCACACCTAGTGTCATTGCATGTGTGTTATTCTAAACAAACCACATAAGTCATTGCATGTCTGTTCTTTTCATGAACCACACCCAGTGTCATTGCATGTCTGTTCTTTTCATGAACCACGGCTAGAGTCATTGCATGTATGTTCCTCTAAACAAACCACATAAGGATCCACGAGTGTCATTTCATGTTTGTTCTTTTCATGAACCACATAAGGATCTACCTGTGTCATTGCATGTCTGTTCTTTTCATGAACCACACCCAGTGTCATTGCATGTGTGTTACTTCCATAAACCACATGTGGATCCACCGGTGTCATTGCATGTATGTTCCTCTAAACAAACCACATAAGGATCCACCAGTGTCACTGCATGTCTGTTCTTTTTATGAACCACATAAGGATGGGCCCACCAGTGTCATTGCATGTCTGTTCTTTTCATGAACCACACCCAGTGTCAGTGCATGTTTGTTCTATTCATGAACCACACCCAGTTTCACTGCATGTCTGTTCTTTTCATGAACCACAGAAGGATCTACCAGTGTCATTGCATGTCTTTTACTTCCATAAACCACATGTGGATCCACCGGTGTCATTGCATGTCTGTTACTCTAAGCAAACCACATAAGGATCCACTAGTGTCATTGCGTGTGTGTTCGTCTCATGAACCACATAAGGATCTACAAGTGTCATTGCGTGTCTGTTCTTTTCATGAACCACACCCAGTGTCATTGCACATGTGTTACTTCCATAAACCACATATGGATCCACCGGTGTGATTGCATGTCTGTTCCTTCCATAAACCACATAAGGATCCACCAGTGTCGTTGCATGTCTGTTCTTTTCATGAACCACAGCTAGAGTCATCGCATGTCTTTTCTTTTCATGAACCACGGCTAGAGTCATTGCATGTCTGTTCCTCTAAACAAACCACATAAGGATCCACTAGTGTCATTGCATGTCTGTTCTTTTCATGAACCACATAAGGATCTACCAGTGTCATTGCATGTCTGTTATTTTCATGAACCACACCCGGTGTCATTGCATGTGTGTTACTTCCATAAACCACATGTGGATCCACCGGTGCCATTGCATGTCTGTTCCTCTAAACAAACCACATAAGGATCCACCAGTGTCATTGCGTGTTTGTTCTTTTCATGAACCACATAAGGATGGGCCCACCAGTGTCATTGCGTGTCTCTTCTTTTCCTGAACCACACCCAGTGTCGGTGCATGTCTGTTCTATTCATGAACCACATAAGGATCTACCAGTGTCATTGCATGTCTTTTACTTCCATAAACCACATGTGGATCCACCGGTGTCATTGCATGTCTATTCCTCTAAACAAACCACATAAGATCCACCAGTGTCATTGCGTGTGTGTTCTTCTCATGAACCACATAAAGATCTACCAGTGTCATTGCATGTCTGTTCTTTTCATGAACCACACCCAGTGTCATTGCATGTCTGTTACTTCCATAAACCACATGTGGATCCACCGGTGTGATTGCATGTCTGTTCCTTCCATAAACCACATAAGGATCCACCAGTGTCATTGCATGTATGTTCTTTTCATGAACCACTCCTAGTGTTAGTGCATGTCTATTCTTTTTGTGAACCACACCTAGTGTCACTGCTTGTCAGTTCTTTTCATGAACCACATAAGGTTCTACCAGAGTCATTGGATGTGTGTTCTTCTCATGAACCACACGTGGATCCACCGGTATCATTGCATGTTTGTTCCTCTAAACAAACCACATAAGGATCCAAGAGTGTCATTGCGTGTGTGTTCTTTTCATGAACCACACCCAGTGTCATTGCATGTGTGTTCTCCTAAACAAACCACATAAGGATCCACCAGTGTCATTGCATGTCTGTTTTTTTCATGAACCACATAAGGATGGGCCCACCAGTGTCATTGCATGTCTGTTCTTTTCATGAACCACACCCAGTGTCAGTGCATGTATGTTCTATTCATGAACCACACCCAGTTTCACTGCATGTATGTTCTTTTCATGAACCACATACAGATCTACTAGTGTCATTGCATGTCTTTTACTTCCATAAACCACATGTGGATCCACCTGTGTCATTGCATGTGTGTTCTTCTAAACAAACCACATAAGGATCCACCAGTGTCATTGCATGTCTGTTCTTTTCTTGAACCACATAAGGATGGGCCCACCAGTGTCATTGCATGTATGTTCTTTTCATGAACCACACCTAGTGTCAGTGCATGTCTGTTCTATTCATGAACCACACCCAGTTTTACTGCATGTCTGTTCTTTTCATGAACCACATAAGGATCTTCCAGTGTCATTGCATGTCTTTTACTTCCATAAACCACATGTGGATCCACCAGTGTCATTGCATGTGTGTTCTTCTAAACAAACCACATAAGGATCCACCAGTGTCATTGTCTATCTGTTCTTCTCATGAACCGCATAAGGATGGGACCACCAGTGTCATTGCATGTCTGTTCTTTTCATTAACCACACCTAGTGTAAGTGCATGTCTGTTCTATTCACGAACCACACCCAGTTTCACTGCATGTCTGTTCTTTTTATGAACCACATAAGGATCTACCAGTGTCATTGCATGTCTTTTACTTGCATAAACCACATGTGGATCCACCGGTGTCATTGCATGTCTGTTCCTCTAAACAAACCACATAAGGATCCACCAGTGTCATTGCGTGTGTGTTCTTCTCATGAACCACACCCAGTGTCATTGCATGTGTGTTCTTCTAAACAAACCACATAAGGATCCACCAGTGTCATTGCCTGTCTGTTCTTTTCATGAACCACATAAGGATCCACCAGTGTCATTGCATGTTTGTTCTTTTCATGAATCACAGCCACTGTCATTGCATGTATGTTCTTTTAATGAACCACACCCAGTGTCATTGCATGGGTAGCCGTTAGACCGAGTCTTCTAGAAGGCACGCCCTAACACAGTTGTTCTGCTTGACGATTCTTCCATACCGTTCGATTGGGGCGCTTGGACGATTGGGATGTTCTTCGTGAGAGCGATCCGCGAGTAGGCTGTTCTGCGGCATGATTGGCCACGCTTGCTTTGGACAAACTAGCAACACCGGGCGCTCCCCTGTTTCGAGTGTCACATCTCACGAGTTCAGTGGGCCACATCCCAGTGTCATGTCCCCATTACTTCTCTTCCTCCCCGTACTTCTCTTCCTTACCCTCGAAGCCACTTTCCCCACTTCACTCCCATCCTGCCGTAGCCGCTAGCCGACGGCGCCTCCATCCCAATCCCCTCTCCGGCAGCCACCCCCCACCCCTCTCGCCATGGGTTCAAGGGGAGACAGTGAGGAAATGCGTCGTGACGATAGGGACGGTGATTTTGATGTGAGTCGTCTCATCTCTATTTCTATCATTTGTGGCCAGTTATCTATTTTTTAGCTAGATCTAATATGTTTACTCATGCGCGTATGATGTGTTAGGCCAACCAGACGATGTATGACTCCGACTATCACGGTTTAGAGGATTAAGACAGTCCTCTGGTATGTAAATATGGATATGTGCCCGCTAAATTTGTAGCCTTCGAAGGACGAAACACAGGCATGAGGTTTCTATGGTGTCAAGGACATTGTGCAATGATGCAAGGCGGAAGTTGCGGTGTTGTCAAATGGGTAGATCCAGAGTGGCCCAAATCGATGCATAAAATGCTGGACAAACTATGGGAAATGACTGTCGAGTTGAAAGAATTTGTATTCAGCTCACTTCTTGACAATGTTGAGATGAATCTATGGGAACCAGTTGACACGACCAAGCATAAGCAAGATCTCAGGTGGGTGCAAGACAAGGTTATCAAAGTCGAGAAGGAGAGGGACGCGACGTTGGCCCTGAAGGCTAAAGCAGAGCAAGAACTGACTCAAGCAAGGAACGATCTCCACCAGGCCAAAGTACTGCAGTACACAACTACGAGTATTGACAAGTGCATGAGGAAAAATGCAGAGAAACAATTGAAGTCGTGCAAGGAAGATGCTAAAAGGAAGGAGCAGACAATTCGATCCTTGCTCTCGCAGGAAGATGCACATCGGGCCAAGATTAGGAAGATCAAGGAGATGTGTGATAACTAGTTCTATTTAGCTTAAGCTCCATGCCTTTTTAAGTTGTAATATTTGTACTTGTTGACCTAGCGGTCTGAACTATTGGTCCCGGATTCTAGGGAGGAAGAAATTGCTCTGACCCTGCATTAATTTGTGGAAGAATTTGTGATTTAGATCAATTTCTGCCTCGATTTAGATCTCTGTCCCGGACTGGGAACGTAACCGTGGACCAAAGACACCTTTTCTACTAGTGTAATCTGACACTGGTGGTTTGTTTAAATGTAATCTATGTGGATTATGCCGCATGCAAATGGCACAAGCACAATTTATAAAGTGGAAGCACGTACACCTGGTTACTGGAGATCCGGGAGCTTCGCCAGATGTAGGGGATGCAGGAGCAGAGAGGCAGTGAGATAGACGGGCTCAAGATTAGGCCAGAAAGTGGTACCCATTTCCTCCTCATCTAGGCATTATCGGTGAGAACATTGTTGTTTATGTTGCCACATCATTGTGCAGCATCTGAAATAAGTTGTTGCTTCGTGGAGTGTGGTAGCTTAAATAATTTATTTATGTGCCACTTACATTCCGTCGTATTTGGAGACCTCCTGCCCCTTAGCAATCATGGAACCGGTGGATCATTGTTTTCAGATAGTAGTGGCACAATCACAATTTTGGATTCAACTACCGACTCGGGCATTTCCAAACCCTAAGTTGCGGTACATTTTACTCAGAGAACGTGGGTAGATTGTTTCGCCCAGCAACGTGCCACACATAGAGGGATCAGAATTTAAAAAATTACATATTTAGGTTCAAGTTCAACACATTACTATGCATCTTCATTGCCAATAGCCTTCTTCCGCAGCAATGTCAAGCCTTCACGTCCACTGGATTCTTCATTTCCTGCCTTCTTCCTCTTCCTCGGTGCCAATTTTCTTAGCTTCACGTACTCTGCATCGCTGGGACAATGGGCACCAGAATCGTGTCCAGCATCATCTTTCCACTCGTTTTTAATTTCTTCGGGCAGCAAAATGACTGACCCGGCAGTCATGTTTCTAACCTTGCGGCGCTTCCTGTCAAAGAAACAAGACTGTTGCATAACTACCCAATATCTACATAGTAAATAAAACAAAAATTACAATTCAGCACAAACATGCGAACTCCAAGCGACCTTTGCTTACCAGGAGCTAATTGCGTTCGAGCGACCACCCTGTCCAAGAATAGAAGGGCGACTCCCAGTTGCAGCAGCTTCCACATCCAGTACATGACATTCAGGTCAAACATGCAATCCGAAGCATACCTTTTCATCAACTCAATTAGCTGACTGTCACACGATATAGGAACATGGATGCCACGTTCATCCATGAAGTTGAACTTTGCAGTCTGCTTCGGCCATACTTCAACATGATTACGCAGAGCAGCAACCATACCAGATATAGTGCAGATCTGCGCAGGCGCTTCTTCCATCGTGAAACAATGGCTTCCATACCACTTGCCCTTGGAGTCGTACCTGTAGAGGACTACCGTAACCAAGTAAGGGGGTCCGCGCAGATTCCACTTGACAGAAAACTGTGGACAAAATATGTTTGTCAGCGTTGGGCTAACGAACAATTTGAGGTTTAGTAGCCAGCTAGCAGTTGTAATTAGTGCGAATAGCAAAGAGAAGGGTAGCTCACCCGCTTGTAGGCAGAACTTCTTCTTCCGTGATAGTAGGATCTGCCATCCTCTGAACTGCTCGGCTCGTCGGCGGCGGAGGCGGGCTAGAGCCTCGCAACGGCGGCTACAGCATGCGCTATTGGAGCTCGGTATTAGCGACTAGGCGCAGCAACTTGGCCCCGGAAGTCAAATGTCCGAAGGGATCGTCCTGCCTGGAGGCTCGATTCTGACGCCGTCGGTGCTAGGGGAAAGCTAGGAATGGATTTGTGAAATTGGTCAACGCATCCAATCCACTTAGCTGCTCGATTTGCCTAAGAGGTTGCCGCATTGGCGCCCGCGTCATGGACAGATAACCGACATGTGGGTCCCGACCATCTACTTCACGGGGCGGTTTAACGGAATGTTTGTATTTGGCAGGGGTGAGATGAGTTTGCCTCGAAATGGCCCCTCTCAGTAGTTGGTGGCCCAACTTTTCGAAACGCAGTAATTTTAGGCAACTTAGGTACCGCCATGCGCTGGCCTGGCAACTTTGGTACCGCAGACGAACAAGCCCCTTGGACAGTCTATCAACTATGACCCAGATTGAGTCATTTCCCTACTGCAAGTAGGCAAACCGGTGATAAAGTCCATTCCGACGGAATCCCATTTCCATTCCGGAATCTGCAATGGTTGCAATAGTCCTGCGGGTCTCTGATGCTCTACTTTGACTCTTTGACAGATGTCACACTTGGCGATGTAGCTCCCGATTTCTCTCTTCATCTTGTGCCACCAAAATTGCTCTTTCAAATCTTGATACATCTTTGTTCCTCTGGGATGGATAGAATAAAGAGTATCATGAGCTTCTTGCATCATAACCTACTTCAGTTCCGAATCTACTGGCACACAGATACGTCCTTTGTACCACAGAACTCCTTCTTCGTCTTCAGTGAATCCAGGTACCTTTCCTATACCAATACGATGTTTGATTCCATTGATACTTTCATTTCCTTTCTGGGCTTCCTTGATTTGGCTGATTAATGTGGGTTGAATTTCAATCCTAGCTAAGAATCCTTTGCTAACAAGCTCAGTCCTAAACTGCTCCAACTCCTCATACAAACTTGGTTGCTTATCCTTGATCATGGTGTTTAGCCTGCAAGGCAATCTGCTAAGAGCATCCGCTACCACATTGGCTTTGTCGAGGTGATAGTGAATGTCAAGGTCATAATCCTTGATTAACTCTATCCATCTCCTTTGCCTCATATTCAGCTCCTTCTGAGTGAAAATATACTTTAAGCTCTTGTGATCTGAGTAAATCTCACAGCGATTACCCATCAGATAATGACGCCATGTCTTCAATGCCAAAACTACGGCTGCTAGCTCAAGATCATGGGTCGGATAGTTCTGCTCGTGCTGCTTCAGTTGCCGAGACAGATAAGCGATGAATTTGCCTTCTTGCATCAATACACATCCGAGACCAATCTTGGATGCATCACAATACACATCAAATGGCTTCTTGATGTCTGGCATGATCAATATTGGGGTTGATATCAATCTCTTCTTCATCTCCTAGAAACTGGTTTCGCATTTGTCGGTCCATTCAAACTTCTTGTCCTTCTTGAACAATTGGGTCATGGGTCCGGCGATGCTCGAGAATCCTTCTACGAACTTGCGGTAGTATCCCGCTAATCCGAGAAATGCACGAACTTGGGTTTGAGTGGTTGGGGCTTCCCATTCTTCGACATCTTTGATCTTGGCGGGATCAATAGAGACTCCTCTAGCAGACACAATATGTCCTAGGAATCCTACTTCTTTCAGCCAAAACTCACACTTGCTGAACTTGGCATACAACCGATGCTTTCTTAGGGTTTCTAGGATAATTCTCAGATGTTGCTCATGCTCTTCTTCTGACTTGGAGTAGATAAGGATATCGTCGATAAACACAACTACAAACTTATCTAGGAAATTCATAAAGATCTTATTCATGAGATTCATGAAATAAGCAAGGGCATTGGTTAATCCAAAAGACATAACTGTATACTCGTATAAACCATAGCGAGTAGTAAAGGCAGTCTTTGGGATATCCGTTGCACGAATCTTAAGTTGGTGATAACCAGTCCTAAGATCAATCTTTGAGAATATCTGGGCTCCTGTCAGCTGATCAAATAGATCCTCTATCTTTGGCAAGGGGTACTTGTTCTTGATGGTGACGTCATTCAACTTTCTGTAATCTGTGCACAAACGGTTGCCTCTATCTTTCTTGTCGACGAATAACACTGGTGATCTCCATGGTGATGCACTTGGTTGAATCAAGCATGTTGCTAACATCGCATCCAACTGCTTCTTCGGTTCCACTAACTCTGAGGGGTTCATGCTATAGGGCCTCTGGGCTATGGGTCCGGTTCCGGGGATTAGTTCGATAATGAACTCAATATCCCTATCCGGGGGCATACCTGGCAATTCATCTGGGAATACGTCGGGGTACTCACAGACTACTCTGACTTGGTCTATGGTGGGTAGGGCTAGACTCTTGTTGCACTTGAATTGACGGGGTAAGGTTTTAGAGATATGCTCTATTGTTACTCCAGAGCTACTGGTCATGGTGATGGCTTTCTTAGCACAGTCTATCATTCCTTTATGCCTTGACATCCAGTCCATACCTAGTACTACTTCTAATCCTTTGGTTCCAAGTACAATTAGGTTGGCATAAAAATCTATCCCATGTATTCTGATAGGCACAGCTTTGCAAATTTTTCTAGCTTTGGTTGTTGAACCGGGGATTTGAACTATCATGACATGCTTCAAGTTGGTTGGGTGAATCTTACTAGTGCATGCAAATTCTTCGGTGACAAATGAATGCGATGCTCCTGAATCAAACAATACCCTTGCTAAAACTGAGTTGACAGAAAACATACCCAGCACTACATCTGGCGCTTCTTGGGTTTCTTCGGCATTCATGTGGAAAAGACGGTCGTTGCGGTTGTGAGGGTTCCCTAGGGCAAATCTTCTCCCTGGTTGAACACGACGCTGTTGTTGAGCTGGGGCATTCACATTGGCATTGGCTGTAGTCTTCTTGGGGCACTCATTGGAATAGTGGCCCTTCACTCCACACTCGAAACAAGTGATCTGGGACTTGTCCTTTGTTGCGACAGGCACAACATTGCTGCCAGTTCTGGGTGCAGTGTTGTTGTTGTTGTTGTTGCTCTTGGGAGGTGCACGGTTGAAATTGTTCGCATTGCCGGAGTTGTTGTTGTTTCCTCCGGACTTCACATTGCCTCCGCTACGGTTGGGGTAGCTTGGGAGAGACATTGGGGGTCGATTGTTCCTTGGTGCATATCCTGGTGAGGGGTTGGGACTATACTTCTGGTGACTGCTGGATCCATATTGCTGCATCATACGACGTTTGTGGTTATCGTTTGCCTGGTTAATCTTCCCTTCATCTGAATGGCAGATTTGACTAGTTCTTCGAGATCCTGGAAACAGATGTTGACGAGGACAATCTGCATCTCATCATGCAGTCCGTTCAAGAATCTCTCCTTCTTCTTGACCTCTGTGTTGATCTCATCAGGTGCGTACCTTGCAAGTGACGGGAATCTATCACGGTACTCTACCACAGTCATTCTGCCTTGTTTCAAGTCGTGGAACTCATCCCTCATTCTGGTGACTAGACCTTGTGGCATGTGGGTGCGGCTGAACTTGATTTTGAAGGCTTCCCATGTCATCACTTGACCATGGTTCATGTTACGGATACTAGTCCACCAAGCTCTTGCATCTCCTGCCAGGTAGTGGGTGGCAAAGAGAACTTTCTCGTTTTCATCAACTCCTGCAACTTCTAAGTTGTTTTCCATTGTCTATACCAGTCATCAGCATCTAGTGGGTTTTCAGCTTGGTTAAAGATTGGGGGATTGGTATTCTGAAAGTTTTTGAGTTTGGATCCATGGTGATCCTGATTTCCCATGCCCTTGGTTGTTTTGGACCATCTGAGCTATCTGATGCAATGTTGGTAAGTTGGCTTGGCGCTCTGCCATGCTTGCTTCACGGTCTGCAACTAACATCTGCATAATCTGCAGCATTGGGTCTTGCGAGCTGCTCCCTCCTTGGTTTCCACGAGTCATCTGAAGATTGAGGTAGATAAAGGGATAAGAGGCAAAGTTCTAAGGTTCATGGTTTTGGTTTCAAAGCTAAAACTGTGAGTTTGACTAAGGTTTTGCAACTAACTTCATTTCATTCACTCAAACAAGCACACGATACAAACACACACCACAACAATAAAGGAAAACAGATGGTTTTAAGAACCATTCTGCAAGCTACGATACAGTGGGACCGATACATCTCATGCTACGACAGTGCTCTAGTGCATCTACTCATCGTCGATGAAGTCGGAGTCCTCATTGTCAGTGTAGAAGTCCATAGCATCCTCCTCTAGAAAGTCATGATCATTGCTGAGGTAAGAATCCATGTCTCCTTGGATGTCTTCACCCTCCTCTTCTTCCTCCTTTGCTACAAGCTGAGCTTCCTGCTCCTTGATGGTCTTCTCGAGGTCGGCCACCTTCTTGCGAAGACGGGCGATGGTGCGATCCTTCTTCTCGTGCTGGAGGCGAAGAGACTGACGGTCCTTGACTAGCAGTGAGAAAGTCTGGGCCTTCTGGGAGGCAATGGCACGGTTCTGGTTGGCAAACTCTGTAGCATTGTCCAACTCCTTCTGGCGATCGTATAGCAGGAAATCAAGGTTCTCCACTTGACGCTTCAGCTCCGGGTGACTTGGCATCTCCATTGGCATCCCCATGAAGTCACTTCTTGCATAGTGAGCAAAACGGGTTCCTTGGATTTGGTTGACGCTAAGGGCACATAGATGTGCGAGAGCTTCATGCATTGCCCTGGCTAATCCATCTAGCCAGTTGTTCTCTCTCATGGAGAACTGGATTCTCCCGGACGTTGGTGCTTCTATGCTTCCTCTAAGATCAGCGGTGACTAGCCACTGTAAATCTCCTCCTGGGGGTCCTGGAAGTTGAGCTCCAAGAAACTCTGGATGTGGGCATCCCAGTAACTCTGACGGTGAATCTAGGTCCCTCTCGAAGATCAACTGGCCTCCATTTCCCAACTGGTAGAACTTGCTGAACTGAGTCTCCATCTACAAGAATTAAGGATGAGGAAATTAGTGAAGTGATCAAGTGTGTCAAATTTTAAGTAGTAATGTAAGAATTTGGAGGAACATGAATTTTTGAGAAAGAATGAATTCCCAAGGATAATATAGGAAATAGTTTTTCATAAATACTCACTTTGGTTTTGAAACTAAGTTTTTGTTCGGACGTCCATTCTAACTCGGATCTCCTATGGTCAGGATGGCTCTGATACCAACTTGTCAACACCCAGATTTTAATCCCAGATGCATGTTATGTCATTCATCGCAATCCCAGGATTACCATTTTTGCGAGACATAATAGATTGGATATCACAGTACATCATCCATTACAAACCATACATACGGTCTTACACAAATAAGGCACGTGATCGGCATGGTGCAGACGCTCTGGGTGCGGCACGGTGCGGGTGGTCCACGGCTCGTTCTGCTCGGGGAGGGGACAGATGTTGGCGGTGTGGTCTGGTCTAGCTCCTAGACATGGCGAGAGAGAGGGGCGGTCTGCTGCGGCGTTGGCAAGTTAGGCCGGCGAGCATGCCCTCGGGGTGGCATGGCACTGCTGCTAGGGGATAGGGGATGGGGTGTTTATTGCTTCGTTAGCTCAAGTGGAGACAGAGGGAGTGATCTGAGGTCAATTGGGTGGCAAAACCCTGTAGAAAACAGTGAGCTAATACTAGGTGTAATCTCTGCCTGCCAAGTGTTTGTGAAAATGGCCGCAAGAAATTTAGTTTTGAATTTTGAAAAGAGTTTTGATGGGTGTGTTAGGCATAAGCTTGAGACTCTGTGGTTGCTTGGGTTTTCAAAATGGAGCTCATTTGAGTGGTTTTTGAAATAGGGTGATCTTGATACCTACACTAGATTCAATTTTCAAATGCCATTTAAAATTAGTGTTTGAAAGTTTTTGGCAGATCACAAAGTGGGCCTTGGTACATCATTATATGTACTAGCAAGGGGTGCAAAGATCCACAATTGTTTCTGTTAGGTTTTGAGTTCTAGGAATAGCCAAAGTAGGCATGTTGATTAAAATGGCACAAATGACCATTCTCTTCTTTTATTTATTTTGATTTGTTTTTTCTTTGGGATTTGTTTGGGAATGATCTAGATGATGTTTATTTCACCTAGGAATCATTTTACAAGCAATGGATCACATAATCATGGCAATTTAAAACAACTCCTATTTAAATGCACACACATATGAATGCTTTAATAATTTTAATGGGAAAAGTTTTGTTAACCCTAATTTTGATGATTTGGATCTTAATAACCTTGGATTGAAGTTTTGGGATGTTACAAATACTTAAGGATATTCTTGACCGCTCTCTAGTGTTCCGAACCTGGATCAGATTGGTACCTACTAGTCAAACTAATAGCATGTACCACATCCGGTCTTGTACATAGCATGGCATACATTATAGAGCCTATGGTCGAAGCATAGGGGATCTTATCCATTATCTCTCTTTCTTACGCCGTAGCCGGACTTTGAGTCTTACTCAATGTCTTGTCTTCCAACATAGGTAAGAACCCCTTCTTACATCCGTCCATATTAAACTTCTTTAATATCTTATCAAGGTATGTACTCTACGATAGCCCAATTAGGCACCTTGATCTATCTCTATAGATTTTAATGCCTAATATATATGACGCTTCACCAAGGTATTTCATCGAAAATTTGTTGTTTAGATAAATTTTAACATTGTTTAAAAGATCTATATCATTTCCAATCAATAATATGTCATCCACATATAATATCAGAAATGCCACATTGCTTCCACTCACTTTCTTGTAAATACAAGCCTCTCCATAAGTTTGGACAAATCCAAACTCTTTGATCACCTCATCAAAGCGGAGATTCCAACTCCGGGATGCTTGCTTCAGTCCATAGATGGATCGCTGAAGTTTGCATACCTTATCAGCATCCTTAGGATTGACAAAACCCTTAGGTTGTATCATATACAACTCTTCTTCAATATTACCATTGAGGAAAGCGGTTTTGCCATCCATCTACCATATTTCATAATCGAAATATGCAGCAATTGCTAACATAATCCTAACCGACTTAAGCATCACTACGGGAGAGAATGTCTCATCGTAGTCAACTCCTTGAATTTGTCGAAACCCCTTTGCGACAAGTCGAGCCTTATAGATGGTCACATTACCATCAGCATCAGTTTTTATTTTGAAAATCCATTTATTCTCAACGGCCTTTCGATCGTGAGGTAAGTCCATCAAGGTCCAAACCTGGTTTTCGTACATGGATTCCATCTTGGATTTCATGGCTTCTAGCCATTTGTTGGAATCCGGGCTCATCATTGCTTCTTCATACGTCGCAGGCTCATCCATTTCATCAACCATGAAATTCACAACAGGATTGCCGTATAGTTCAGGAGCTGCACGTGTCCTACTTGACCTACGAGGTTCGGTAGTGTCCTCTTTCGGAGTTTCATGATCAATATCATTAGCTCTCTCTTCATTAGGTGAAGTCAACTCCGAAACAATTTCCGGTGCTGCGCTACTCGCCATTTCATGAAGAGAAGGTTCAATAACCTCTTCGAGTTCTACCTTCCGACTACTCACACCTTTTGCGAGAAACTCCTTCTCAAGAAAGGATCCATTCTTGGCAACAAAAACCTTGCCCTCAGATCTATGATAGAAGGTATACCCAATCGTTTCCTTAGGGTATCCTATGAAGACGCATTTTTCCGCTTTGGGTTCGAGTTTATCCGGCTGAAGTTTCTTCACATAAACATTGCATCCCCAAACTTTAAGAAATGACAACTTAGGTTTGTTTCCAAACCATAATTCATACGGTGTCGTTTCAACGGATTTAGATGGTGCCCGATTTAAAGTGAATGCAGCGGTTTCCAGTGCATAACCCCAATATGACAGTGGCAAGTCAGTCAAAGACATCATAGATCAAACCATATCCAATGAAGTACGATTACAACATTCCAACACACCATTATGTTGTGGTGTTTGGCAGGCATGAGTTGTGAAACTATTCCACACTCTTTCATGTGTGTGCTAAACTCGTAACTTAGATACTCACCTCCACGGTCGGACCGCGGAAATTTGATCTTTCTGTTACGATGATTTTCCACTTTATTCTGAAATTCTTTGAACTTTTCAAAGGTTTCAGACTTGTGTTTCATCAAATAGATATACCCGTATCTACTCAAATCATCCGTGAAAGTAACAAAATAACGATATCCACCTCACGCCGACACACTCATTGGTCCACACACATCAGTATGTATGATTTCCAATAAATCTGTCGCCCGTTCCATTGAACCGAAAAACGGCGTTCTAGTCATCTTGCCCATAAGGCATGGGCTCACATGTATCAAATGATTCAAAATCAAGTGATTCCAAAAGTCCATCAGAATGGAGTTTCGTCATGCGTTTAACGCCAATATGACCTAGACGACAGTGCCACATATATGCAGATATATCATTATCAAGATTAATCAACATTATGAATATGCGTAATACTACTATCGTGATCCAATAGAAATAAAACAGTCAACACAGGTGCATGACCATAAAAGATATCATCCTTATAAATCGAACAACCATTGTTTTCAGATTTAAAGGAATAACCACTTTGCATCAAACACGATCCGGATACAATGTTCATGCTCAGTGCAGGCACTAAATAACAATTATTCAGATTTATAACTAATCCCGATGGCATATGGAGAGGTAGTGTCCCGATGGTGATCACATCAACTCTTGATCCATTGCCGACCCGCATCATGACCTCATCCCTTGCTAGTTGTCGCTTGTTTCGCAGCCCCTGAACCGAGTTACATATATTAGCAACCGATCCCGTATCAAATACCCAGGTGCTACTGCGAGTACTAGTCAAGTACACATCAATAACATGTATATCACATATACCTTTGTTTGACTTGCCGGCCTTCTTGTCCGCCAAATACTTGGGGAAATTGCGCTTCCAATGGCCAGTCCCCTTGCAATAGTAACACTCGGTGTCAGACTTAGGGCCATCTCGAGGTTTCTTTTTAGGTGCGGCAACAGATTTGCCACCCTTCTTTCCCTTGTGCTTTCCTTTCTTGTCCTTCTTGAAACCAATGGTCTTATTGATCATCAACACTTGATGTTCTTTCCTAATCTCCACTTCTACTGTCTTAAGCATTGACAGAAGCTCGGGAAGAGACTTCTTCATACCCTGCATATTATAATTCATCACAAAGCTCTTGTAGCTAGGTGGCAGAGATTGGAGAACACGATGTATGCCTAAGTCAATTGGAATCGTTATTCCCAAGGACACAAGCTTATCGGCGTACCCAGACATTTTGAGTACGTGTTCACTAACGGAGCTGCTCTCCTCCACCATGCAGCTAAAGAACTTTTCAGAAGCATTATAACTCTCTACGGAAGCATGGGTATCGAAAATCATTTTCAATTCTCCCATGGTATCAAAGGCATTGCCATTTTTAAAATGCTTTCGAAGTTCTGACTCTAACCCATACAGTATGCCACAATGAACTAAGTTGTGGTCCTCCTGATGAGTTATATAGACATTATTTTCCTCGTCAGGGGCATCAGGAGCTGGTGGGTGGCCTAGCGGCGCCTCTAGCACATATTGCTTTTGTGCAGCAGTGAGGAGAATCCTCAAATTCATAGCCCAGTTGGTGAGTTGCTACCATTCGCAGCAAGTTTCTCTTTCTCCATGAACACATTGAAATTAAAAGCAGGTGGTACCATCTACAACAGAATTTCTAAAGTTTATTTAGACTAAGTTTATGATAGAGTGAGTTCAACTAATCCAAATTACTAATGAACTCCCACTCAAAAACGGCATCCCTCGTGTCTTTTTGGTGATTACATGAACCAAATCCACTACACCAAGTCCGAGCATCATGTGAGTCGATGTAGCTTCAAAGGCGAGCATCTATATGGGTATCATATCAACTATATGACTCATGCTTAACCTTTTGGTCCGTGTTCCGAGGCCATGTTTGTACATGCTAGGCTCGCCAAGTAAGAACCTTAGGATTCGCGTGTGTAAAACTGTCTTACACCCGTTTATATGAAAGCGTAGAGTCGAGTACACCCGATCATCACGTGATGTCTCGAAACACGATCCACATAACGGTGCATACTTAAGGAAGAACACATTTTTTTCTTGATATCTAAATGAGGGATCATATTACAATGCTACAAAAAGCGCCAAACTAGCAGTATAAGATGCTAACACCTAACGTGTAAAGTGAGATGATATGGTCCATGCATTTGATCTCTATCATTTGCATTGTGGTATGATCTCTATCATTCCTTTGTGTGTGAGGCCAAGGTCTATGGAACTTACACGTTGAATGTGTTGTAAGAGTATCTATCATACATCTACTTACAACAATACCATATCAAGACACTAGCCCAACAATGATCTAAACTAGACGCCTCTAATTTATCAATCGCAAGTTTTACGTGGCCGAGGACTTTCGGAGATAGAACCGGTCTAACCTACAAATATGAACCACAATGAGGATAACCAAGTTATTAGCAACTCGTGTAAATCAGATATTGACTATAGTAGGAGAGACAGACACCCGCCAGCCACTTATGCAAAACAAGTTGCATGTCGATCGTGGAACCGGTCTCATGTACGATGACATGTAAGGTTGGTCCGGGCCGCTTCATCCCACTATGCCACCAATATCCAAAATACATGAAAGATGCAATAACATGATCATCATCGCCCACATATAAACATATGTTTACTACCCGTGCTAAGCACCTACGCATAGATCAGGCTCTGATACCACTGTTGGGTCTGCAGCATAGAAAACAAAAAATTTCCTACGATGAGAACTATACGCCAAGATCTATCTACTAGATACAGAGAAACGGGTGGACATACATCCATCGAGAACTTACCCTCGAAGACAATGAGTTTTGTTAACGAGTAGGAACTCGTGGTAGATGTAGTCGTACACTTGCCGATCTCAGGATCGTGTGGAAGTCCGAGCGCCGCAAATCAGCAGCGCATCCGTCCTCGCACAAACGTTCAAGCCACCGGACAACCTCCACCTCCTCGCTCCAGTGATGCAGCGGAAGAAGCAACTCCTTCCAGACAAAATGCCACCAGGAACATGTATCTCGCTAATCCAAGACCATGGGGGAATAATTCTAGAGGGGGAGAGAGATCCTTCACGAGAAGGTGTGAGGAAGAAGGAGGAAGAGGGGGGCCTTTTATAGGAGGAGGGGGTACCCCCTCCATGGCCAGCACCTCATGGAGGTGACCCCTCACCTCCTCCATTCATGTGGTGGTAACTCCCTCCACATTAAAATACCTCTTCACATTCCCTTTTAAAGTCTCCACTTTAAATGCATTGAAATTCTCTAAGTTTAATGCTCTCTCGTTTAATAAAACTCTTTTATTAAATTTATTCAGAATTTTGTTAATTACTTTAATTAACAAACATTCACATAAAACCCCTTGCAACATTTCAATATCACATGCAGAACCACTTTCTGCAATTTCACCCGAAACAATTCTGGTTTCTATCGAAACAATTCCTGCGCTTTGCAATTCTTTCATCTGAAACATATGTGCTCCAAAATGGTGTCCGGTAACCCTTAAGTGTGTCACCCTATGGTTCGCGAATAATGCAGACATGATTGAGACTCCTCTCAGATCAATAATCAGAAGCGGGACCTGGAGATCCATACTGACTCCTACATATTCAACGATGACTTCTGTGATCGTGAGAACCTTTAACGCTAGTAACTTAGTCCCTTTGTCGCATGATATAATACATGTCCGAGAATCGATCATCGGTATCCAGATACCTAGTTTGATCTCGTTACCGACATGCACTATTTTCTCGTTCCCGTGATATAACATTCCAGTGACCACATCACTTGCTTGCAAGCTATCTTAATGTGATATCACCGAGAGGGCCCAGAGTATATCTATTCGTCATCGGGATTGAAAAATTCCACTCTTGATCCATGAGCCTCAACATAACACCTTCATAGCACTGAACCCATCTTTATAGTCACCTTGTTACGGTGTGACGTTTGATGTTATCAAGATACTCTTCAGGTGTTAGCAATTAACATGATCTCATGGTCTAAGGATAAAGATTACTTCGTATGATGTTATAGCAATATAAACATAATGACTTGATCGTAAAGCTATACTCGGATGAATGTTCATCACATCATTTCACAAATGATGTGACCTTGTTATTAACAACATCCAATGTCCATGATCAGGAAACCTTGATCATCTTGTTAATCAACAAGCTAGTCTATAAGAGAAGCATAACTAGGAACCCTTTTTGTTTATTAAACACACATGTATTGACGTTTCCAATCAATACAATTATAGCATGCAAAATAAGAACCTATCATATACAAGGAATACATATGAACAACTTTATTATTGCCTCTCAGGGCATATTTCCTTCACAAGGAACATGTAACAAGAGAAACTGTTGATTACCAAAGTCATAGTCGCTCTTCAAACATGGTCAAGAAACAAAAGAAACTCTTTATTCATCCAGGGTTATCAAAATCTTTGCCAAAGATCATGATATCACTTTACACCACCAAGATGAATAAGTAAGAAGATTCCTGATGACACGAGGAAAAAGAAACTTCATTCTCTGACTTCAATTACTTGGCCAAACAAGAAGCTTGCCAATATAAAAGAGTCTGGAGGGTCGATCGACATACATTTAACAACTCTACTTTAAATGTTCTCCTTGATGTTCGAGAAAGTAGACATCAAGTAGAGGTCAGACTTCAGTTACAAAGGAAGCCATAAGCGCAACTCCTATAATAAATCATAGAAGAAACCTCATGTAGAGTGGTTGTTATGGCTGATTCAAGAGAATATGGCAATAGGTCTTCCGACTAGTTGTGTCAACCATTACATCAATCTTGCCGGATTTACAAGGAGACCTATGCCAAAATCTTGAGGAACACCAACCATCATATCTGCTTGAGATTTAGATTTGGTTAGGTGAGATGATACTTCAGATTCGGCGTGTCCGAATAGAAAACTAGCAACATTTATCGTAAAGATAAAGTCACTAGATTCTCAAGACATGGACTTTAGTGTTAAGCTCCACTAGACTGAGCTATTGCTAGACCCAGACATTAGAAACTTGTCGAAGGACAACTTCTCTTACATGAATCACTTGCAACGAAATACACATATGTCCTTATGGAAACAAAGATAACCTACTCGAATCCACGGCGACATTTTTCGGCAATTGCACGTGAATTGGAGAAGGTTACTTCTAACTTCCAAAACACATACTTCGAGATATCATGAAGAAGGTTCTTAAAAAGATTCCAACATTAATGCCAAAGGTTCCATATGAATCCAGTCTAGGTTGGAGAAGATAAGGATGTTATTGATGAGCTCAACAATAAACTTACCGAGATACTCCAAGAAGATGGACTCATATGTTGTATGGACGAGGCGAAGTATTGGTTAGACCAGAGGACATGAGGATGTACTCAAGTGAAACATCACGAGTAGCAACATCATCAAGATAGTCCTTGGAACTGAGTTTGATTTGACGATAACCCAAATTAAATCAAAGGCGAGGGAGGATAACATATCCACGAAGGAAATACTATCTTTCTTCAGCATGAATGAAACTAGACACCATTTGCGATGAACTAGGTCAGATAGAACTTTTGTCTTACAACTCTCCAAATTGTTGTTTAAGCTCAACCAACTAGTTTAGGGGTATCCAGTATGGATCCTTGGAGAAAGGAGAAGTTCAGAGAACTTGCTTGCTCAAGAACTTGATAAACATGGTCATGTGGTAACACGGCGATACTTCTAGAGAGACGTCCAGAATATCACGAACCACTATTATGTCACTTAGCTCGAGAGGTAACTTGCTTGGTAAGGCAAGAAGACATAGTCTTAGAGCTTCGGCACAAGCCTAACTCTTTGACCGAGGAGAGTGCACTAGAATAGCGTACTTGGTAGCACAATCATCCTTTGCTTAGTGATAGGGTTACCCATCACACTAAGAATGACAAAAATGTCCTTGGAGTTCAAAGCAATAAGAATTGCTAAGAATCTCAGATCGCCACATTATTACGCACACGCATCATTCACGAGCGTGAAAGCTCAGGGGAAGGGTGGGTAAAAATGTGTAGAAGTATCACTTCATTAAGAGGGTCATGAAACTCAATACAACCTCTTAGTATATAAGGGTGTGATACGCTAAGGTAGAATAGATAGAAGATAATCATGCCTCTTAATCTGCGGATTACAACACTTTGACCTGGTCTTAGATATGACAAGGTACCAGAGTTTGTTTCTCCTGACATCCCAAAATGGTTTGTCTTGATAGACCACAAGAGTATCTGGCATCGAAGGACACCAATGCGCATTACTACTTGGCTACCAACTGATATACAAAGGTCAGAAACAACAAGGGGAAAAGAACATGCTCAGGATAGAATCCCAAGATGTGGATGCATAAGTCAACAATCTTCCAAAGACCAATTCATAGAAGGGAAGGTGTGGCAAGTCACGAGTATAGATGCAAAACTCACGAGGAGCACTATTGTCGTGATCTATTTGGTTCCATTAAAGAACACCTGCCATAGCTAGTGGTACACTACAAGAAAAGTTGGCTTTTACAACGGACGATTTTCGTGGTTGAAGGCCTGTTTTTCATGGCCAAAGAGTTTTCCGTGACGGATGTCCTTCGTGGTAAAAGCCCCGTCACAAATGAATTAACCACGGTTTTTTTCAAACGTGCAGATCGCACCCTTCAGCCACGAAAACTTGTTCCGTCGTAGATCTGTTCGCCAGCCGCGCTGACTACTGACGTCATGCGAACTGCCAGGTGGCAGCCGCCGATAGCGGTCGATTACCGCTGTTAACGGCCATAGAAACTGTGGCAGAAGCCATTCCTAGCAAAGGCCTACTAAATACTAACTGGGCCAGCCCATAATGGGAGCCCAATAAGAAGATGTCCCGTTACTGTTTTGTCCTGCACTGTTTGAAATGGGCCCAAAAATGCAGCTAGTAGCGGCCCACGAACTTTCAGGCCTGATTCTGTTTCGGCCTACAAAAGGCCCATGTTAGTCCAACACTGTGCGGCTCATTAGCGGCCTACGCCAAGTCGCTTCTGTAACATAAGGCTTGCGGTCAGCCCATCATCGACCGCCTAATGATGGCCCTTCTCTGAGAGGGTCCATTACTGTTCAGGCATGTTACTGTTCTTGCCTTTTACTGTTCTGGTCTTTAGCTATTCAGGCGCACAAAGGCCCTTTACTATTCTAGCCTGGTAAATTTGTCGTCCTGTTACTAACCTTGTCCGGGAATTTCTCGGCCCGTACTATTCAGGCTTGTCACTGTTCTGGCCTTTTACTATTGTCGCCCGCTACTATTTTGGCCCGCTACTGTTTTGTCCTGTTACTTCTTTGCGATTTGTGCAGTTTCTTGCTTGTTACTGTAATGGGTTGTTTCTGTTCTGGCCTGCTACTGTTACGGCATGTTACTGTTACGGCCTGCTTCAGCTATGGCATGTTTCTGTTATGGCCCGTTAGGCCTGTTATATTTACGGCCTGTTACCACATGCGCATTGGCCCGTTACGTTTATGGCCTTTTACAGTTTTGTCAATTCTGAAGTCCATGCTAGTATCATAAAACGTGTATAATAATCCAGCATTTGTTTACTGTTCGTCGTCGGCCGAATACAGCATGGTACTGTTCCCTAATCGACCTGCCTAGCGTAGTTACCGTAACGACTACCGCAATGTGTGGACGACGTCAACTAAATGCATACATGGCCTACGCGAGTTATCTAGATATTACATCAGCAACAAACTTCTTAAAATTATTACATATTATTAACTCAGGGGAAAGAAAATTCGGCATTTCAGTTGACAATCAAGTTGATAGCAGAGTCCTCAATTTGCTTTCTCAATCGATCACCTCCATCTTCCATTGAGTGTGACAGCTACATTGGAGGAGACATGATCTTGCAGCCTCCTTTTTGGTGGGACTAGCAATAACTGCAGTCTGAAACTAAGTAATAACAAGTTAATACATCAAACAAGATAAACTACTCATTTGACTAATATGACAGGAGCTATGAACTAGAGTTTACAACTGGTCAATGGTTCAATTATTGACCAACACGTCAAACAAACATGACAAGCAAGCACGCATTAAACAAGTGTGACTACCGTGAAACAAGCAATCAAAAAAGTGTGTGTGTGGCTTAGAATTTTAGCAGATATAAACTAGAGAGGTCATTTTGAACAAATATATATGGAAGCAGTTCTATACCCTAAAATGCAAGAGACATTGGGTTACTCGGAATTTGCGCTAAGCCACAAAATGGCATGCAGTTACTGTCATAGCAAAGAATGAACCAGATAGAAATTATAACCGCATCATACGAGAACTTGTAGAGCAGGAATGCAAACCACGAATGAACTTTATATTGTAGAGGATAGTTATGTGGTGACTTATGACAAACCAGACCCAGAACCAGATGCGAGATATAATGGCGTCGCTCGTGAACCCGTAGAATAGGACAAACAAGCATTAGACAAGTGTGCCTAGAATGAAATGAGCAATCAAACAAAGTGTTTCTTAGAATTTCAGCAAATATATATGGAAGCAGTGGCATCTCCTGGAATGCATAGAGTCGTTGGGTGACTCAGAATTTGCGATGAACTACACAATGGCAAGTAGTTACTGTCATAGATAAAAATCAACCAGATAGAAATTATAATGGCATCATAAGAGAAATTCTAGAGCAGGAATGCAAACCACGAGTGAACTACATAGTAGAGGACAATTATGCCATTGCTCAGGACGAACCAGCACCAGATAAGGAAGTAATGGCATCCCTTGTGAACCTGTAGAATAGGCTATGCAAACCAACATGATCATTGTTCCATTTTGAGCTCTATGCAAGAAAAAGGAAATAGTTAGTGATGCAGCTTTTGAAGAACCAGATGGCATTATGGCAATAACAAAATTATAATCGAATTAGTCAGAAGAGTTTAAACAACTACTACAGGATAGCAGAACGATGCCAAGGAGGAAATAATAGCAGGAACTGATCTCAGGACGAACCAGATAGATTCAACAACTGTAGAGCAGGGAATCCACACTAATATTTTCCACTAACTATAGATTTTTCAAGAATTACAAGGTAGTAGGCAATTACTGTTGTATGGAGTAGCTAAGAACATGTGCATGACAAAATAACGTACATGTGCATGACTTGAAATTTGTAGAGCAGCGAATGCAAACCAACATGTCTAATGACCTTGCATGTACTAGCACGAAGAGCAGGCATGCCCAGTGACTTGTATGTACTAGCACGATTACAAACATGCAGTTCACTACGACATGCTTGACCTGCTATACTGCTGACAAAACAAAACGGGTTGGAGATTAGGTTAACCTTGGTCGGAGATGCATCTAAGCATCATCGGTACCATGCGAGTGACGTCCAAGTCACCAAGGGTGCTGCGGTTCCGATGGCTGTTGGCGTCGGAGAAGCAGATCTTGGGTGGTCGATGCCAGCTTGAATGCGGTGGATGAGAGCGTCGCTGAGGCAGATCCGATGTAGTGAACAGCGATGGTCATGCAGTTGGTCTAGAGCGGTGGACATGGAACTCCTTGAACTAGATCATGTCCGGTGGACACCGGTGAAGCGGATCCGGTACGGTTGGGTAGCTTTCGGTGGCGAGGAAGCAGAGCTTGGGTGGTCAATGACGCCATCGGTGTGGTGAACGACACCGCAACTCCGGTGCAGTGGTAGAGAGACCCGGTGAACTAGATCCGGTGGGTGAGCGTCGGTGAAGCGGCTCCGCGGCTGCGCACGAGACCAGAGATCAAGCCGGTGCGCGCGGTGGCCGTGGAGGCAACATAGGAGCTTGGGATTTTTGGGAGGGCCAGCGGGAAAAACTATGCGAATCAGGACCATATTATAGGTGAATAGCAATATTACTATGATCGTGCCCCTGAGGTACTGACTTTAGCATGCCCATCTATCGTCTGAACAATGGGTAGAATAGGAAATTTTAAGACAAAAGATTTTGAAACACAGGGGCGCGAAATGCTTCAAGGTCGATGTGTGGTATTGTCACTCGATTGAGACTTGAATTTGGTCCACGTCCAGCTAATAATAATAGAAAAATGGTACTATCTGGTGGGAGATTTTGTCTCAAAGGTTTTGAATCGGTCGGGCAGGAAATGCTTCAAGGTCGGTGGGTGATTTAACTGCTCGATTCAGATTTTGAATTTGGCTAGCGTCCATCTAGTAATAGAAAAAGGTAGTATACCGTAACCTATCTATCTACGAATTCAAGGCCGAGAGTCACACCAACTAATCATCCATATCCATACTAGTAAAAGGCACGTGACACAATTTCCATACCACTATATAGTGCTTGACACTTCTTTTCAAAAAAAAAAACGACTATGTTGCTTCACAATTTCCATACCACTATATAGTATACGAATAACTTGGAACATCGGCAGTTGGATATAGATTGGCAAAACCCGACATTGTTGACCATTGGATCTCTTTTAGTAAATTTGATTATGTCATGTCTAGCATATAGAAGATCCCATTATTGTTGGCCTCTAGCACCATGAATATACTATGCACAGAAAGTAAAGAGAACATGGTTTTGAATGCCATAAGCCAAGTTTGCAGATATAGTGGACAATGTTTTATGTATAATTCCCAAGTTTTATGAGTTTTCAAAGCTTCTGAGCTAACTTGGACCACTCAAATGAATTTATGTCTCTATTAACAAAATCATGTCATATTTGAACTAGAAGCTCTATAAAGTAGTAGATTTCTATCGAAGTTCTACAAAAAGCTTTTGGTGGTACGCATCAGGTAGTTAATATATCGAAAACAATCGAGAGTTTTGACAAATTCAACTTCCTGCTAAGAATTTGTATCTTGACAATTTTGAACCTGTTTTGAAACAATCACATGTAATAAAGAAAAACAGAAAAACAAATATTTACGCATGGCATCCTATCACGTCACGTGTATAACCTGCAAGGAAACTACTAACCATGGGATTTGACAACTTCTAGAAACTAGCCACGCCATATTTTCCCACCATGTATGAATATTATCAGGTTTCAACCCTGATGACCAAAAAAGGTCATGGCCATATGGACATCATAGTTAATGAACTATTCCCACATTAATTTGGTATATGGGTGCATCTTGGCGTAGTAGGAAATTTGCTAGTGTGAGTCTCAACATTGGGCCTGTTTTTTTTGAACGGGCAAGGGATGAGTTTGCCCTTTTTCTCCGACCACACTCCATCATTGGAGCAAGCAAGACTGACGATTAAGTCTGTATTTGTGTGCATACCTCATTCTTACATCAATGCATGTGTGACTAAGATATATGCAACCCAAGAAGCCCAGGCCTCATCTAGATTGAGAAGGCCAAGTTTCCAAAGAAAAGCAAAACAATCTACTGCCATTGATCAAAACAAGTACTAGTACAAGAGTATTAGTTCTATACAATACTTTAATAATAGCAACATCGGCACATTTGAGAGATTCGGTAGCTTTCGAAAGATTCAGTAGTACATGCCATATTCTACACTCGATCTGAACAATTCCTAGTACATAGGAATTACTACAAAATATATTAGCAGTTGCAGAACTCCATACAAAATACTCGGTAGAAGTATAAAACTACTCTTAGTAGAACCTTAATATAGCTAGGAACGATTACATGTCCCATCATATACTCCAAACATGCATGAGAGAAAGAGAGAGGTCAGAATCACCACAAGATCTGTATGCCAACGATTCAGTGTGTCCAGGTCGTGGCCGGGTAACGCTTGTTTTCCTGCCTGGCACGCTTCTCTCGTTTTACCATCGTCTATGGATCCTCGTAATAGGCTTTCACCTGTTCACCCTTAGCAAGATAGATGTAAAATTCATGGATCTTTCCAGCCATTTCCACTACTCCGATTGCGAAAGGAATCTGCCACTAAAATAAATAAAGTAATTAATATTAGAACAGAGGGACTAGAAAATTACATATACATTCATATCAGGAGAATATTAAGATGTGATATCTCACAATGGGTTGATGTCATCGTTGATCCAACAGTGGAACTCCACGAGGAACTCTGACCAACAATTGAGGAGCTTGACAATAAGTCCCCGCTACCGACAGGTAATGGTTGAGCGCAGCCAGCGCGACTTCAGCCAGCGGCTCCACAATCTTTGGCTCAGAATAAAACTCGAGCTAATAGAACCCATGAAAATCGACCAATGATGATATCCTCACCTCGTACTCCTCCAATTCCCATTCTGTGGACCTTACGCGGCTAATGGACAGGACAATCTCCGTGTTGTGCCCGTTAATCTGGCCAATGAACAGCATGCTCATCTTCCCGATGTCGATGACATTTGTTCTCCGTGAGCACCCTGTAGGCACTGGCTTGGATAGGTACCATTGTTTGACGTTGTAGAGGATTATGGGCACCTCGATTGAGTGGGTGGATTTGAGGTGCAGATACAACGTTAATTTGTTGCCGACCCAGTTGCATCCTGTTTCCGTGCAGATAAACGGGGTGTGGATGTAGGAGATCATGTGGGCATAGAGTTCATTGAAGGAGACCACTTCCGGGCAGTTGTAGTTCGGGCAGCTGTAACCTTCTCCGCGACAACTTGGCGGTGTAGCTCCTTGGAGCATGCGGCTAGTCGCACAACGCTTTTAGCATCGAGACACTCTACGATTTGATTGACAACGTCGTCGCCGACCTTGTTAAAGTTGTTGCACCCCGGACTCTCCCTCGAACCTCTCCAAATTTTGTACAGACGATCTGCCATCGCATCGAGGAGGATTGGGGGCGAGGGCGGATCTATATAGAACTGTTTGGGTTTATTTGGAGGAGAGAGGTTGTGGTCTGGAAGGAGAGATGCACCGGGTGAGATGGAGAGGAAAATGTCTGATCGGCACGGTGGAGAGGATCCCAAATGCGGCTAGGCGGTGTCGGTGAGTGTGTATAAACTAAACGGAGATGGGGAAGATGCGATGGATCTTTGAAAGAGGTTTTTTCTTTTCTTGTAATAAATTAACCATGTCACCTCCTGCCGCAGTATAGTCTCATCACGTTGGTTTGACTAGACACATTATTTATTTACAGATCCTACTATAGTACTGTTTGCATAAGTAGGAGTAGTAGGTAGGAGTATTACTCTACCTTCATCCTGAGGAATAATAAGGCGTCCTCGTTTTGGGTGTTTTTTCTTTGACCAAGATTTACTCTAAATATATAGTATAAAGAATGTTGGTAGAAAATTAACATTATTGGAAAGTTTAACTCTACCTCCAACAGTACAAGTACTAATTTTACACAAATTAATCAAGTGTATTAGTTACTCTATTTATTCGGTCAAATTTTATACAATGTAATCAAGTATGTATCTTCTCGGCACCCCCGTGCACACCTGCTAGTTGATCTCTCCCTCGTCCGGAGTGTGGTGCTCAGCACATGTGCCATGGTTAGGGTTGCAAGCGAGATCCTGCTAAAGTCTCGCCTCTAGTTCATTTTGAAGTTTCTATAGGAGTACTTCAAAATGAACTAGAAGCAGAACTTCTGCAGGATGCCACTTTCAACTCTAACATTGGTACGACGACGTAGTGTCTGTCTATCGTGTATTCATCCGCTATGTTGTGTTGGTGTGCATATGAAGGAACCACTTTTGGCGTTGGGTTGGGGCGGCGGCAAAAAAGTAGTCGCGGATCAAACTTTTCAGGTTTCGATTTTTTCACTTGCTTCGTCCCAAACATCGCATGGAAGGATATTACAAGGATCAACACTCACAACACTAGAGAAGGGATAGTGTACTTGGTATGTATATATAAATATATACACGTCCCATCGCATTTGATGCACTTCATTAGCAAGATCTGGCAAAAGTGAGCACCGCGCTGATTTCCTTTTGGTTAAGCAAGTTGTTGTTGTTCTAGTACAGACGGTATGGCTCAGCTAGTGGGTGGAGAAAGAGAGCCAGTCTTGACTGATTTTGCATGCTTATTTTCAGGCCCATTTGTACTAAAACAAGGTTTAGGTGCAATTTTATCTTTTTGAGGTCCTTGATGTAACATGTACACTTCCACTAACCATGTTAAGTTGCTAACCGAAGCATCTCGCTCCTTCTAGGCCAAACCTAGTTGAAAAAAGGTGCCACCGCACCACATTTCACACAAAGTGGACCATGCTTTCTTATAACTTCCTTATTTTAGAATTGTTGAATCTTCCTAGCTAGGTAACTTCCCCCACTTAGAGGACTTTATGCCGATTTAACGAAATTATGTCAGATATGAACTACTCCCTTCGGTCGATATTACTTGTTGCAGAAATGGATGTATCTAAACATGTTTTAGTGTAGACACATCCAATCTAGGGACAACTAATATGAATCGGAGGGAGTACAAGTATGCATGATAGGTTGCTCTTGAATTTTACAAATGTCGTTTGTTGGTACCAATGTCGTCAATATATCGAGAACCATCACGAGATTTTAAAAATGCAACTAACTTCGTGCTAAGAATATGCATGCCTTCAAATTTGATAATGTTTTGAAGAAACTGAAATAAAACAAATAATAAACCAAATACTTTCATGTGAGGTCCTCTTATGTGTATTGCTCGCCATAAAAATCAGGAATTTGTGCTTGACACTTCTTTTCAAATCAAAAAACGACTATGTTGCTTCACAATTTCCATACCACTATATAGTGTACTAATAACTTTGAACATCGGCAGTTGGATATAGATTGGAAAACCCAACATTGTTGACCATTGGATCTCTTTCAGTATATTTGATTATGTCATGTCTAGCATATAGAAGATCCCATTATTGTTGGCCTCTAGCACCATGAATATACTATGCACAGAAAGTACAGAGAACATGGTTTTGAGTGCCACAAGCCAAGTTTCCAGATATAGTGGACAATGTTTTATGTATGATTCCCAAGTTTTATGAGTTTTCAAAGCTTCCGAGCTAACTCAGACCACTCAAATGACTTTATGTCTCTATTAACAAAATCATATCATATTTGAACTAGAAGCTCTAGAAAGTGGTAGATTTCTATCGAAGTTCTACAAAAGCTTTTGGTGGTACGCATCAGGTAGTTAATATATCGAAAACAATCGAGAGTTTTGACAAATTCAACTTCCTGCTAAGAATTTATATCTTGACAATTTTGAACCCGTTTTGAAACAATCACATGTAATAAATAAAAATAGAAAAACAAATATTTACGCATGGCATCCTATCACGTCACGTGTACAACCTGCAAGGAAACTACTAACCATGGGATTTGACAACTTCTAGAAACTAGCCACGCCATATTTTCCCACCATGTATGAATATTATCAGGTTTCAACCCTGATGACCAAAAAAGGTCATGGCCATATGGACATCATAGTTAATGAATTGTTCCCACATTAATTTGGTATATGGGTGCATCTTGGCGTAGTAGGAAATGTTGCTCGTGGGAGTCTCAACATTGGGCCTGTTTGATTCGTGGGATAGGAAAAACAAAGGAATAGGCAAAACATAGTATTATTAGAATATCATGTCCAGTTGAATCCTACAAGATTTGGAGCTTACAGGAATTTTTCTTAAAGAAGTGTTAGATTTACAGGAAAGTAAAGGAATTGTAATATGAGGCTGAGGTAGATTGTTCTTAAAATTTTACAGAAGACATGTGGATGGCGTCCTTTTGAAAGTATCACATGCCATGCAAAATGATAAACTTGTGTTTTGACAACTTTTCAAAAACCTGCTTCACTAAATTGTCCGCAATGCGTATGAATAGATTTTGAGTTGGACGACCAAGGTCAATGCCATATCCTGTGATCCACATCATAGTTTATGGTAATTTCCCCATATTATGTAGATTGGTGCATCTTGGCATTATTGTAAACAATATTTTGCCAAGGGGAGTTTCCAAGAAGTATTATGAAAAGAGATGATGTCAAATTTCCATGTGACATGATTTTTGTGCAAAAACTGGAACATTGTTTTCCGCAAAGCAAATAGTAGTACTAGGGAAAATAAGGATCAAAATGGAGGGGGGAACGAAGAGCTACTGCAGAAGAGATTATGGGGTTAGAGAAGGCAGCCCAAGAGGGCTGCAGCGAAGAGGTGTTGAACGCGGTTCGATGTTAGAGCAAAGTTATGAATAAAAGAGATAGAAACAGAGTGCCGTAGTACCATGGCACACGTGTGCAGCGCCACACTGTGGACGAGGGAGATATCGGCTAGAGGATGGGTGTGATGTAGCAAAGGAGAGAGTAGTATACAATTTATTTTCCTTGCATAGAGGAGGAGTGACACACTGTAAGGCTGCAGGAGTGAGCACCACGCTGATTTTCCTTGTTAAGCAAGTATAGGTGGACCTCATAAAAAATGAAAATTGCATCCAAGTCCATTTATTTAGCACAAGGACCCTGAAACTGAGCAATAAAGTGTGTGTTTTGAGGTTTGCACATACTAGCGTTCATCATGCTAAAGACTTTCAGTAGAATCTTTCTAGATGTTAAGAATGGAAAATAAGATCCAATGGTTGTTAGCAATGTTTGGATTTGCCAGTCTTGATCAAACGGTCAATAGTTTGTACACTCTATAGTGATGGTATGATATTGTAAGACATAAGAGAAGATGAAGATAAGATAAGAAGTTTTACGAATAGCCGATCTAATGGTAGGTCTCATAGGAGCGAGGTGCTTGAGAGTTAACACGGTCGGTGGAAGTACAAGTTACATCAAGGACCTAATGAAATGATAATTATTGCATCCAAGTCCATGCATTTATTAGCACAAAGACCCTGAAACCGAGAGCAATGAAGTGTGTGTTTTGAGGTTTGCGCATATACTAGCGTTCATCGTGCTAAAAACTATCAGTAGAATCTTTCTAGATGCTAAGAATGGAAAAAAAGATCCAGCAGATGGCAATGTTTGTATTTGCTACTCTTGATCCAATGATCAATGTTCAAAGTTAATTCGAACACTATGTAGTGGTTTATTGTATTGTAAGAGATAAGACACGATAAAGAGAAGATAAGAAGTAATGGGAATGGCCTATCAAATGGTAGGTCTCGTAGGAGAGAGGTGCTTGAGAGTTAACACGGTCGGTGGAAGTACAAGTTACATTTAGGACCTCATAAAAATGAAAATTGTGTCCAAGTCCATGCATATATTGGAACAAGGACCCAGAAAACTCAGCAATGGAGTTTGTATTTTGAGGTTTGCGCATACTAGCATTCATCCTGCTAAAGTAGGCCCTCCGACCCAAATTATTTGACTTAGTTTTATCTAGATTCGGATGTATCTAACACTAAAACAAGTCTAGATACATTCGAATCTAGACAAATCTAAGTGACCTAATTTGCGGAGGGAGTAGAATCTTTCTAGATGCTAAGAATGGAAAAGAAGATCTAGCGTTTGGCAATGTTTGGATTTTCTAGACTTGATACAACGGTCAATGTTCAAAGTCAATACATACACTATGCAATGATTTATTGTATTGTAAGAGATAAGCCATGATAAAGAGAAGATAAGAAGTACTGCGAATGGCCTACCAAATGGTAGGTCTCGTAGGAGATAGGTGCTTGAGAGTTAACACAGTCAGTGGAAGTACAATTTACATCAAGGACCTTATAAAAATGAAAATTGCATCCAAGTCCAAGCATTTATTAGCACAAGGACCCTGAAAACTGAGCAATGGAGTTTGTGTTTTTAGGTTTACGCATACTATCGTTCATCGTGCTAAAGTAGAATCTTTCTATATGCTAAGAATAGAAAAGAAGATCAAGAGGTTGGCAATGTTTGGATTTGCTAGTCTTGATCCAACGGTCAATGTTCAAAGTTAATCTGTACACTATGTAGTGGTTTATTGTATTGTAAGAGATAAGACACGATAAAGAGAAGATAAGAAGTACTGCGAATGGGTATCAAATGGTAGGTCTCGTAGGAGAGAGGTGCTTGAGAGTTAACATGGTCGGTGGAAGTACAAGTTACATCAAGGATCTCATAAAAATGAAAATTGCACCCAAGTCCATGAATTTATTAGCACAGGGACCCTAAAAACTAAGCAATGGAGTTTGTGTTTTTCGGTTTGCGCATAGTAGCATTCATCTTGCTAAAGTAGAATCTTTCTAGATGCTAAGAATGGAAAAGAAGATCAAGAGGTTGGCAATGTTTTGATTTGCTAGTCTTGATCCAACGATCAATGTTCAAAGTTAATTTGTACACTATGTAGTGGTTTATTGTATTGTAAGAGATAAGACACGATAAAGAGAAGATAAGAAGTACTACAAATTGCCTATCAAATGGTAGGTCTCGTATGAGAGAGGTGCTTGAGAGTTAACACGGTCGGTGGAAGTACAAGTTACATCAAGGACCTCATAAAAATGAAAATTACATCCAAGTCCATGCATTTATTAGCATAGGGACCCTAAAAACTGAGGAATGGAGTTTGTGTTTTTAGGTTTGTGCATACTAGCGTTCATCGTGCTAAATTAGAATCTTTCTAGATGCTAAGAATGGAAAAGAAGATCAAGAGGTTGGCAATGTTTTGATTTGCTAGTCTTGATCCAATGGTCAATGTTCAAATTTAATATGTACACTATGCAGTGGTTTATTGTATTGTAAGAGATAAGTCATGATAAAGAGAAGATAAGAAGTACTACGAATGTCCTATCAAATGGTACGTCTCGTAGGAGAGAGGTGCTTGAGAGTTAACTCGGTCGGTGGAAGTACAAGTTACATCAAGGACCTCATAAAAATGAAAATTGCATCCAAGTCCATGCATTTATTAGCATAGGGACCCTGCAAACTGAGCAACGGAGTTTGTGTTTTTAGGATTGCGCATACTAGCGTTCATCATGCTAAAGTAGAATCTTTCTAGATGCTAAAAATGGAAGATAAGATGAAGAGGTTGGCAATGTTTGGATTTGCTAGTCTTGATCCAACGGTCAATGTTCAAAGTTAATCCGTACACTATGTAGTGGTTTATTGTATTGTATTGTATTGTTTTGCAAGAGATAAGACACGATAAAGAGAAGATAAGAAGTACAGTACTGCGAATGGCCGATCTTTTGAATAACCTTCCCTCCTGATGTTTGGGAAGCAAGTGAAAATTTGAAAAACAGGAAAACTTTGAATTTTTGTGTCGCTAAGGACCAAAGTGGTTTCCTTCCTATGTACTCCTCGTCCCTAATCCACAACAATGCGCGCCTGCCGAACACACTAGAGACATAGAGCCGCCGTACCAAGGCACACGTGCGCAGCGCCACGCTGTGGATGTGGGGAGAGAGATCAGCCGGACCGGTGCGCGAGGAGAAAGGGGAGGAGAGATGGAGCATAGGGAAGGAGAGAGAAAACACACAATTTGTTTTGCTTGCATAGGTCCTGAAATTTACTACTAGTAGAGTGGCCGCAGTAGTACCTAGTGTCAGAAACCCATCATAACTTTGCTCTGACATTGAACCGCCTTCAACTTCTCTTCGTTGTTGCCCTCTTCCCCTGTCAATGTTTTATTCTCTCAGCATGTACAGCGCATGTATAGAGGTGACCATATGTCTAAGCAAAGAAATATACTACTCCCGCATTGTGTAAAAAAGCACACCTTAATAAGGCCTACTATGTGGCATCCGCTAAGGTTCACCTTATACATAGTGGAAAAAATAAAGTTATCTTTACGCCTAAGGTGCACCTCAAGCTTGTGGGTTGCCCATAGAGAATATAAATATCATTTCTCCTCTCTCCCTATTTCATGTGATCGTTTTCAAAAGGGGTTCAAAATTTTCAAGATGCAAAATCTTTTTTTATTTGAGGAAGATGCAAAATCTTAGCTAGAGGCCGAACCAGTCATCATCAATTGAGATGTTCTTTCCTGGAAGTTGGACACTCACACCGACAACACTGCTTTTACAAGAAGAGATGCACCCATATACCTTCGAAAATACAATTAATTTAAGAGCAATCTATCACGCTTACTTGTAGCTCAAGTTTGACCTAATTTTGATAAACTGTCAAGATGCAAAATCTTAGCAAGAAGTTGAACATGTTGTGGACAAGGAAGAGACAAGCCGGACTATGCACCCACGGCTGCAGAGAAGAAATCAATGGAGGATGGATGGTGAGAGCCAGCGAAGGAGAGAGAAAACACAACTTGTTTTGCGTGCATATACGCCTACTAGTAGTAGGTCCATACATTTACTACTATTGGAGTGTACCCTGTACCTCGTGTCAGCAGGCCATCATAGCTTTGCTCTGACATCGCACAGCCTTCAAATCCTCTTCTGTGCTGATCTTGCGCTGCTTTTTTTTAAAGTCTCGCGCTGCCTCCCTCCTGTTCTCTACTTGTGTAGCTAGGTTGACCAAATTTCGTTAAATTTTCAAGATGCAAAATCTTGCTCCCTCTGATCCAAATTGATTGACATGGATGTATCTAGACATATTTTAGTAGTAGATACATCCGAATCTAGAAAAGCTTGAGTCAATTAATTTGGATTGTGTGGAGGATCAAAAAGTTAAACCTGTTGTCCAAACTCTCGGTGGTTTGAGGTTTGCACATACTAGCGTTCATCGCGCTAAAGTAGAATCTTTCTAGATGCTAAGAATGGAAAAGAAGATCCAGCGGTTGGCAATGTTTGGAATTGCTAGTCTTGATCCCACGGTCAATGTTCAAAGTTAATCCGTACCTTATGTAGTGGTTTATTGTATTGTAAGAGATAAGACACGATAAACAGAAGATAAGAAGTACTGCGAATGGCCTATCAAATGGTAGGTCTCGTAGGAGAGAGGTGCTTGAGAGTTAACATATTGGGTGGAAGAACAAGTTACATCAAGGACTTCATAAAAATGAAAATTGTGTCCAAGTCCACACATTTATTATAATAAGGACCCTGAAAACTTAGCAATGGAGTTTGTGTTTTGAGGTTTGCGCATACTAGCGTTCATCGTGCTAAAGTAGAATCTTTCTAGATGCTAAGAATTGAAAAGAAGATCCACCGGTTGGCAATGTTTGGAATTGCTAGTCTTGATCCAACGGTTAATGTTCAAAGTTAATCCGTACACTATGCAGTGGTTTATTGTATTGAAGAGATCAGACACAATAAAGAGAAGATAAGAAGTACTATGAATGGCCTACCATGGATTAGAGTGTCTAGATGGGGAAATCAAACTTTGAGGAGTGTTGTTATAGCCCTACCATGGATTAGAGTGTCCAACTGGAGAGTAGTTCAGAGTAGTATAACAAAGAGAAGATATTTATACGAGAGTGTTCACTAGTGAAAGTATGATCCCTAGGCCTTGTTTCTAAGCAATGAAACGCCGTTTACAACTAGATTTGTTCCATGTTTGCTTGCTTCCATCTTTATTTCAGATTGCCTTTAGTCTCTTCCTATCCGTCAAGCTCTTTTTTGGCACCGTTACCACTTATAATTATCCATACCACTTGTATTTCACTATCTCTTCGCTGAACTAGTGCACCTATACACCTGACAAGTGTACTGGGTGTGTTGGGGACACAAGATACTTCTTGTATCATGATTGTAGGGTTGCTTGAGAGGAATATCTTTGACCACTTCCTCCCTAAGTTCGATAAACCTTGGGTAATCCACTTAAGAGAAACTTGCTGCTGTTCTACAAACCTCTGCACTTGGAGGCCCAACAACTGTCTACAAGAATAGAAGTGCATAAACATCATGCATACTAGGGCTTCATCGTGCTAGTAGAATTTTTCTAGATCATAAGAATGGAAAAAAAAGATCCAGCGGTTGGCAATGTTTGGATTTGCTAGTCTTGATCCAATGATCAATGTTCAAAGTTAATCCGTACACTATGTAGTGGTTTATTTTATTGTAAGAGATAAGACACGATAAAGAGAAGATAAGAAGTACTGTGAATGGCTTATCAAATGGTAGGTATCGTAGGAGAGAGGTGCTTGAGAGTTAACACGGTTGATGGAAGAACAAGTTACATCAAGGACTTCATAAAAATGAAAATTGCGTCCAAGTCCACGCATTTATTGTAACAAGGACCCTAAAAACTGATCAATGGAGTCTGTGTTTTGAGGTTTGCGCATACTAGAATTCATCATGCTAAAGTAGAATCATTCTATATGCTAAGAATGGAAAAGAAGATCCATCGGTTGGTAATGTTTGGAATTGCTAGTCTTGATCCAACGGTTAATGTTCAAAGTTAATTCGTACACTATGTAGTGGTTTATTGTATTGTAAGAGATAAGACACGATAAAGAGAAGATAAGAAGTACTCGAATGTCCTACCAAATGGTAGGTCTCGTAGGAGAGAGGTGCTTGAGATGAGTTAGCATGGTCGATGGAAGAACAAGTTACATCAAGGACTTCATAAAAATGAAAATTGCGTCGAAGTCCACACATTTATTATAACAAGGACCTTGAAACCTAAGCAATGGAGTTTGTGTTTTGAGGTTTGCGCATAATAACATTCATCGTGCTAAAGTAGAATATTTCTAGATGCTAAGAATGGAAAAGAAGATCCAACGGTTGGCAATGTTTGGATTTGCTAGTCTTGATCCAACGGTCAATGTTCAATGTTAATCCGTACACTAGGAAGTGGTTTATTGTAATGTAAGAGATAAGACACAATAAAGAGAAGATAAGAAGTACTGCGAATGGCCTACCAAATGGTAGGTCTCGTAGGAGAGAGGTGCTTGAGATGAGTTAACACGGTCGATGGAAGTACAAGTTACATCATGGACCTCATAAAAATGAAAATTACATCCAAGTCCATGCATTTATTAGCACAAGGACCCTGAAAACTGAGCAATGGAGTTTGTGTTTTTAGGTTTACGCATAGTAGCATTCATCGTGCCAAAGTAGAATCTTTCTAGATGCTAAGAATGGAAAATAATATCAAGAGGTTGGCTATGTTTGGATTTGATAGTCTTGATCCATCGGTCAATATTCAAAGTTAATCCGTACACTAGGAAGTGGTTTATTGTATTGTAAGAGATAAGACACGATAAAGAGAAGATAAGAAGTATTATGAATGGCCTATCAAATGGTAGGTCTCGTAGGAGAGAGGTGCTTGAGATGAGTTAACATGGTCGGTGGAAGAACAAGTTACATCAAGGACTTCATAAAAATGAAAATTACGTCCAAGTCCACACATTTATTATAACAAGGACCTTGAAAACTAAGCAATGGAGTTTGTATTTTGAGGTTTGCACATAATAGCTTTCACTGTGCTAAAGTAGAATCTTTCTAGATGCTAAGAATGGAAAAGACGATCCAGCGGTTGGCAATATTTGGATTTGCTGGTCTTGATCCAATGGTCAATGTTCAAAGTTAATCCGTACACTATGTAGTGGTTTATTGTATTGTAAGAGATAAGACACGATAAAGAGAAGATATGAAGTACTGCGATTGGCCTATCAAATGTTAGGTCTCATAGGAGAGAGGTGCTTGAGAGTTAACACGGTCGGTGGAAGTACAAGTTACATTAAGGACCTCATAAAAATGAAAATTGCATCAAAGTCCACACATTTATTGGAACAAGGGCCCTGAAAACTGAGCAATGGAGTTTGTCTTTTGAGGTTTGCGCATACTAGCGTTCATCGTGCTAAAGTACTCCCTCCAACCCAAATTAGTTGACTTAGTTTTATCAAGATTCGGACGTATCTAACACTAAAAAAAGTCTAGATACATTCGAATCTAGACAAATCTAAGTCAACTAATTTGGGTCGGAGGGAGTATGATATTTCTAGATGCAAATAATGGAAAAGAAGATCTAGCGTTTGGCAATGTTTGGATTTGCTAGACTTGATCCAACGGTCAATGTTCAAAGTTAATCCATACACTATGAAGTGATTTATTGTACTGTAAGGATAAGACACGATAAAGAGAAAATAAGAAGTATTGCGAATGGCTATCAAATGGTAGGTCTCGTTGGAGAGAGGTGCTTGAGAGTTAACACGGTCGGTGGAAGTACCAGTTACATCAAGGACCTCATACAAATGAAAATTGCACCCAAGTCCATGCATTTATTAGCATAGGGACCCTGAAAACTGAGCAATGGAGTTTGTGTTTTTAGGTTTATGCATAGTAGCGTTCATCATGCTAAAGTAGAATCTTTCTAGATGCTAAGAATGAAAAAGAAGATCAAGAGGTTGGCAATGTTTGGATTTGCTAGTCTTGATCCAACGGTCAATGTTCAAAGTTAATACGTACACTATGAAGTGGTTTATTGTATTGTAAGAGATCAGACACGATAAAGAGTAGATAAGAAGTACTGCGAATGGCTATCAAATGGTAGGTCTCGTTGGAGAGAGGTGCTTGAGAGTTAACACGGTCGGTGGAAGTACCAGTTACATCAAGGACCTCATACAAATGAAAATTGCACCCAAGTCCATGCATTTATTAGCATAGGGACCCTGAAAACTGAGCAATGGAGTTTGTGTTTTTAGGTTTGCACATACTAGCATTCATCGTGCTAAAGTAGAATCTTTCAAGATGCTAATAATGGAAAAGAAGATCAAGAGGTTGGCAATGTTTTGATTCGCTAGTCTTGATCCAGCGGTCAATGTTCAAAGTTAATTCATACACTATGCAGTGGTTTATTGTATTGTAAGAGATAAGACACGGTAAATAGAAGATAAGAAGTAATGTGAATGGTATATCAAATGGTAGGTATCGTAGGAGAGACGTGCTTGAGAGTTAACACGGTCGGTGGATGTACAAGTTACATCAAGGACCTCATAAAAATGAAAATTGAATCCAAGTCCATGCATTTATTAGCATAGGGACCCTGAAAACTGAGTAATGGAGTTTGTGTTTTTAGGTTTGTGCATACTAGCGTTCATTGTGCTAAAGTAGAATCTTTCTAGATGCTAAGAATGGAAGAGAAGATCAAGAGGTTGGCAATGTTTGGATTTGCTAGTCTTGATCCAACGGTCAATGTTCAAAGTTAATCCATACACTATGCAGTGGTTTATTGTATTGTATTGTATTGCAAGAGATAAGACACGATAAAGAGAAGACAAGAAGTACAGTACTACAAATGGCCGATCTTTTGAATAGCCTTTCCTCCTGATGTTTGGGAAGCAAGTGAAAATTTCGAAAACCGAAAACCTTTGAATTTTTGTGCCGCCAAGGACCAAAGTGGTTTCCTTCCTATGTACTCCTCATCCCTACTCCACACCAATGCGTGGCTTCTGAACACGCCAGAGACACAAAGTTGTCGTACCAAGGCACACTGATACATTGCTAACGTATCCATAATTTTTGATGTTCCATGCTTGGTTTTATCTACTTTCTTATGTTTTGTTCCAACTTATGAGTACTTTTCATGCACTTTCTTGGACTAACCTATTAACAAAGAGCCAAAGTGTCAGCTGCCTGTTTTTCTGCTGTTTTTGGTTCTAGGAAGTCGGAAAATGAATATTCTCAGAATTGGACGGGACAAAAGCCAAAGTCAGTTTTTCACCGAGGGACACACGGAGCCAGAATACGAGACGGAGAGGGGCCAGAGGGCGGCCACACCACCTGGCCGCATGGCCAGGCCTGGCCCGTGCCAGGGGGTGGTGTGGTCAGCCTAGGCACCCCCTCGGCCTTCCCTTTCGACTATAAGATGCCTTCCATATAGAAACCCTAAGTACCCGATCAAAATTCAATGAAAGAGTCTATAGCCGCCGTCATCTCCATCCCTAGATCGGGATGGATTTGAAGATCTTCCCGGCGCCCTGCCGGAGAGGGGAATTCACCCTGGAGGCCTTCTTCATCACCATGCAAGCCTCCGGTGTGATGCGTGAGTAGTTCATCTCTAGACTACGGGTCCATGTAGTAGCTAGATGGTTGTTTCTTCTCCTTTGTGCTTTCATGTTTTGATCTAGTGAGCTCCGTTCATAATCAACATCATCTATTTGTAATCCTACATGTTGTGTTTGCGGGGATCCGATGGATATTGAGATGCTATTTCAGATTGATTATTGATTCTATCATGTCTTCGTTATTGGTGATCTTGCATGCTTTCCATTGTTAGTAGCTATCTTGGCCAAGTAGATTCTAGCAACTCTAAGAGTTAGTATTTATGCTCGATAGTGGGTTCATGCCTCTAGTAATCTGGGGAAGTGACAGAAATCTCTAAGGTACTAGATGTGTTGTTGCTACTGGGGAGAAAACAACAATCCTTTCTTCATAAAACAATCGTATTATTTACTTTACACGCAATGTGTAATGCAATTATCTGTTTGAGTGGGAGTTGAGTGATATCCTAGTCTATCATATATGAGTTTCATATTTGAGTGGGATCATGACGACATTCTTATACATGTAATGACATATTATGAATGATGTGATGGGTATTAGAAATTATTAAATCATTCGATGGATGGAGTTAGCAATATGTTGAACATATAGGATCTATGAAAATATATCAATATGTTTGACAAACATTTAGGTCGAAATGTTTCAAGTACTCTAGAAGAAGTTCAGGAAATCCTAAATTAAGATTCTGAAGAAGTTCATAATAGAACAAGCGAAGAAAAGATTCTTACTTGAGAAATTAGGAGCAAAATTTCGATATATCTCAGTATAAAAAATAATGGTTATAGGGAAGAATCGAAATGATATATGTCTCATATGCTCGGATCATAGATTCTATCATATTAATCATATTATATATATACTCGATGCGATGTTAACTCGATACTGGTTAGAAGAACAAGTTCTTAATCATAAGAACATGTTTTAAGGTGATTTATGGATTAATTCACTAAACCAGAGCTAAGTTTAAACTAAAAGGAAGCATGGTTAGGTATCGAAATTGTAAGTAGTGCACTATCGATCAAATCTACATCGATATAGAAGTATTAAAATGCTCTGAACTAGTAAGTATAACATTTGGATTAGAAAGTTCGACTTTCGAATGAGTGTGTTTCTAAAAGTTTACATGACAACATTGAAAGTTCAGTTGACTAATCCACCATCATTGTAAACACTAGGAAACAAAAGTCTCACTCTATCACCAAATGGATATTTTGACACATTAGACGATAATGATGTAAGTATCAAAATAAGAAACATTGACAATTTGCAAAGACATATACATCTGGTAACACAGATCAAGCACAGAAATATTTCCATGAGCAAGCATAATCAATAAACACATATATTATATGGTTTATGATTAAAATGCTACTAGATTATTTGTACTCTAGTGCAAGTGGGAGACTGAAGGAGATATGCCCTAGAGGCAAATAATAAAAGGGTTTTATTATCATATCTCATTAGTTCCTAATAGTTTTATGTCATGCTATAACCGTATCAATCAGAAACATTGATATAGGTGTGGTAGATAAACAACCAGATTGTCCCAAGTAGCCTCTATACAACTAGTTTATCGGGAAACCGATGATCAACGTTTCTTGATCATGGAGCATTTATGCTAGTTGACGATGAAGTCATATCATTAGTAATATGGTATGATGGACATTTCCCAGATAAGTATCGCAACATGATCAAGTCACAAAGTTCATTATTGCAATAGTTAGAAACAGAGTATCCTAATCATTAGACTGTGAAATCTTGTTTAATCATTATCACCCGCGGATGCTTTGACTACATCAACCATCACACCATAGCAGGGTGATCATGAAGGTGTATGTTGGGTATTCAAGAGGGGCATGTTGAGGCGCATGTATCAATATCGGGATTTTTTCTCCCGAGTGACGAGAAGATACACTGGGTTGTCTCGGTGAGATTACATCCATAAGTTGTGCAACATGTGACAAGGTCACGGGGATGGAATATCACGGGAATGAGTAAAACAACACTTGTAGGTAACAATATTGAAAAAGGTATCATGATACTAATGATCAAGTCTCGGACAAGTCATGTATCAAAGTAACAAAGGTAATTATACTCGACGTTTGTGGTTCAAATGACGTTGAAATTGTGGAATGCACTTGGGTCATTATGGACATCTAGGTCCCGCTATTGATCATTGATCTAAGCATAATATTGATCTTGTCTATGATATTCCCGAAATGCAGGGTAACACATTTAAGGTCTTTACGAAGCCTAGAGATCATTATGAAATTAATGGAATCACTAGAAGTAGAAAGGAACACCGGAAGTGTTCGTAAGAGAACCGGAATTGTTCCGAGGAATTCCAGAGGAGAATGAAATGAACTAGAAGGTGTTTTGGATCAAAAGGGTTTAGTAGGTGTATTTTATATTAATTATTGTAATCAATAATAAAATAATATTTAAATAAAATAAAATGGGAAAATGTCCCTATAGGGCCAAGTTCCCGGAGGGAACAAGACCCAAGAGGGAAGACCACCTAGGGAAACCTCCGTTGTCTTGGAGGCCAAGAGGGTGGGGCCCACCCTAGCCGCCGGCTCCCTCCTTGGGTCATGCAGATGTGGGGCCCACCCCAGCCGACCGGCCCCTGCACTGGCGTGCCTCCCCACCTCCTCCTCTCTTTAGTCCCACCCTGGGACTTTAGTAGTTGGGGGTGCCCACTTCTCCCCTATATAGAGAGGTATATATGGGAGGAAAAAGTACACCAATATTTTCTAAGGAAACTTCCTTGAGAATATTCTCTCTCTATCTTTTTTTGCAACTATGGCCCTGAAGTAAGGGCTACATGAGCGAGATACTGCATCGTTGTAGCACTCTATTGCGCTGCGGTGATTCTGGCTAGAAGACCTACTTCCGCAATCCCGGCTAGATCAAGGAGAGCGGGGGTCGTCATCAAGCACCGGACGTGTTCAATACCTCGGGGGTGCTGCCATTAGTGGCACCAGGATCATCATGCAAGGACCAGGGGTGACTTGTGAGGAGCTTCGCGACCTTGAGGTCGGACTAGTACGACTACATCATCCACGCCCCACATGTGCGTAAAGTGCTTTCGGTCTAGAAGGGTATGTTACCAAAGCCTCTCTCCATTACTACATTACTCATAGATAGATCTTGGGTAGTTTGGTGTTTTGCTAGTCAAAAATTCTTTTGTTTTCTACTACGAACCCCTTAACTTTATATTTATTATATATATTATATCTATACCTCTATACCTAATAATAAAGTATGAAGTGTTTCCTACTGATTTCGCTTTTTTGGATGGTTTTGTCCTCCCACCATAACACCCTCAAATTGTCTCTATGTAGATTTTAGCGATTCCCACCAAATCCGCAAAGAAACGACTCAGTGATGCCCACCAAGTACTTGCGTGTGGGTGAAAAATGAAGTAATATCATTATACAATAGTTCATGATGGAACCCATAAGAACAAATATATACGACGACGACTCTTCGAGTCAAGAATACAAATATACGTTACAAAGATCCAAATCACATTAAAACGATACAACATCTGAGTACATATAAGATGCAAAATTGACTAAGAGTCTTGAATAATAACCAATGGCGTCCATAACCCTGTCTAGGACAAGCTGAAAGGGTAACCTTGATAACATCGTCAAACTCATACCTATCGAAGCAAAGGGGTGCCAACAAAGGTTAAAAGAAAAAGGGAGCAGTCAGTACTAAGGCCATCACACGACGAGTCTTAGAATTCGGCATCTCTGCTTACATACGTATGGTGGGCTTAGCGGTAGCAGCGCATGAACTAAAACTTTCTATAGAGATGCGATACAACTTTCTATAGAGAGACTTATTCCCAATCTGATACTAACACCAAACATAACCCATCCTAGAATTTCCCCCGAGACCAAACAAGTAAGTCCTTCTGAGGAACTCACACAGTTGTTAGTTTTATTAATTATTTCATTGAAGTTGCAATACTTACTAGTCAGATATAGATAATATAAGACATCCCAATTTCTCCAGCTGTTGGCAATTTTATTAATCATTCGAGGAGTATTGCACTATTTTCTAGTCATGTTTAGTCAAATTAAACATGGTACTTTAGTTTGAGTTTTCTATGGTCGAGAAACTGTGCTCCAAGTAGTCCATAACTGCGGACATGGCTTTTCGAAAATATTTACCCTGCAGGAGGTGCACAAATAGCAACAAACACACGATCAATCTCGGGAAAAAACTAAATGAAAGCAAAGAGGCATCACGGCAAAGCATTCTCAAGATTGAAAAATGATTTTAGGGGGCCACCCCACTAAGCTACTCGCAGCAAAGTCAACCAAGCTTCGAAATGGACCTAGGGTTATGGTGACGACTGAAGAAGACTGGAAACCCGAAAGTGTGACTAGTCTTGTCCAGACAGCGTAAACGTGGCGCAATTCCTAAACAGTACGGTAGTAAACCGCTCCTCGAGCAACAATAGTAAATAAAGTAGTAAAGCATGGCATAAGTACTTGATAGTAGTAAATCCCAAAACTAGTTTGTGGCCCCCTAAGATGTGAATCAAGATCATACCGAGGGGGATCCTAGAAAGCCTCATGCATGTGGATAATGCAATAGTCAAGGAACATACATCAAGTACGCGGGTCCTAGGTGGACACAAGTAGGCAGGATAAAAGTCAAATCTCAACTATTGCCATTGATGCCTCTTTATTAGTTATATCTATTCCCAACATTTTAATTATCAAGTTGTAAGTAAAACCATGATTATCTCCACCATGAAGCATTTGCCAACCTCCCAACGACTATGGAACTCAACAACTCAAACCGACACCTAAGCAAGCAACTATGACTCGCAAGTCCAATTATCTACCAAAACAATGGGAAATAGTAAGTGACCCAAAAATATAGGTTGCAAGGAGCAAATGGTACAAAAACTAAAGAATCTCAACACAAATAGCAATAGAGAGAAGTAAATCCATAAAGCAAAAATAGGTAGTGGGATGAGAATGCTCACCTGGGAAACATTGCTAAAGATATATCCGATGAACTTGTTGAAGCTCAAAACATCTAATCGTCCTATTCGACAAGAAGCAAAACACTAAAAAGAAACAAGTGATGCAACAATTACAACTAATGCGGAAGAAACGACATGATCATCATATGATACATGACATGGAAAGTTAAATGATTCAAACCATGTTGCAAAGATGTTATTTGCATAGAACATTGATGATACAACATTAGTGAGGACTTATTAACAAGAAATCATGTTTTCCTTGCATAAACAATTTTGGTTTTATAAGTTCTCCATGATGCATAATGCACTCCAAGTATGGAATTCATGGTTGGAAAGGGCTCGTCGCTGATCAATTTAGACATATTATTTATTGAATTGCGATTTATGGAATTAAAGTTATAAATTTATTAAGAAAAAGGCATTTTAATAGCATTACAACAATTTCGAAATTTTAATTGTCCAAAAAATATTTTGGATGCCATATTATTAATCCTTGCATTTTTTCTGATCAGAAAACATATATTATTTGTAAATTTAAAAATATAGATTAAAATTTAATTAATAATTGAAGTTTAAATAGAAAAGGGCAAAAAAATGTTATTAGTTATAATAGTTAGTGAAAGGGCATGTATGCCCCCATGTGTGGTTTTGGTAATTAATGATAATCCCTATGGACTAATGTGTAAATTTAGTTTTACTTTTAGGTTTGTCCATTGGCATCACTTGGACCATGTGTTGGTTTCAAGGTTGGAAAAGAAGAAGCAATATCCAAGGGCTTTGTGCCTATTGGAATCAAGTAGAAGAAGAATATGGATTTCCTCATGGTTATCTTGAATACATCATCAAGAAATGAAGTGCAAGAGCAAGATGCACAATCTCTAGAAGATATCATGCTTGGATCTTTCCATCCTCGGCGATCATGGTGTGATGAAGACAAGTTCAAAAAGGAGGTTTCCCCATGGATTATGGGGGAGCACTTCTCAAGTCTTCATCGAGCAAGAGCAATCAAGAAAGGTGATCCATCTTGAGAAGGACAAGATGGTCTACATCAAGCTCAAGTGGATTGCTCAAGGCAAAGGTATGATCTTGATAGGTTTTCTATTTTACCGGTCTCTTGTAGTGTTGGGAGACCGGGTTTAGAATAGATAGACGTACTATCAAGAGGGGCTCTCGAGTGGGTGACTCATTCATATCTTTCGGAGAGAGCTCAAACCTTTGCATACATACCACCATATTTCTTGGTTGTTGTTTGTTTCTTGTCCATGTGAGTAACTAGAGCTTGTGGTTATTTTCATAACAAGCTCTAGTTCATCAAAAACAGATTGTCCTTGCATATCCTTTTGCGTTTTTGATCTTGCGGGTTTTCTGGCTCCACACCTTGAGAGATATCTCACATATATATTCATGATATTTTCTCTCTAGTGATACCCAATATTTCACCTTTTGTTGGATTCTACTCTTTATTATCTTTCCAACAAAATTGGTTCCATCCCAATTGGAGTTTCTAAGCTCAACTTCTTGCGTTTTGGTTTTTGAAGGTTTTACCGGTTCGTCGCTTCTGAGAGGTCATACCTTTCTCCATTTTATTTTTATCCTACCTCTTTGGACTACTCAAGTGCTTTAATGAATCTCTGCTCTCCCCATGTGTGTGAAAGTGATAGTGTGCTCACCATGGTGGCACTTAGGCTAGAGATTACAAATACTTGTTATGAGTTATATTTGGAGTTGGATGTCTTTATGAAATTGTGGTGTTTGTTGGACTCGTCTAGTGCTCAAGGTGACAGTGTGGGGTTTTCTAGATGGGAAAGGCTTACTTTGAGGTGTGTTGTTATAGCCCTACCATGGATTAGAGTGTCCAACCGGAGAGTAGTTCAGCGTAGTATCATGAAGATAATATATTTATATGAGAGTGTTCACTAGTGAAAGTATGATCCCTAGGCCTTGTTTCTAAGCATTGATACACCATTTGCTATTTGATCTTTTACATGTTTGCTTGCTTCCATCTTTATTTCAGTTTGCCTTTAGTCTCTTCCACGCCATCATGTTATTTGCTGGCACTGTTGTCTTATATCCATACCACTTGTATTTCACTATCTCTTCACCGAACTAGTGCACCTATACACCTGACAAGTGTATAGGGTGTGTTGGGGACACAAGAGACTTCTTGTATCTTGATTGCAGGGTTGCTTGAGAGGGGATACCTTTGACCACTTCCTCCCTGAGTTCGATAAACCTTGGGTGATCCACTTAAGAGAAAACTTGCTTCTGTTCTACAAACCTCTGCACTTGGAGGCCCAACAACTATCTACAAGAATAGAAGTGCGTAGACATCATGCTATTTTCTGGCGCCGTTGCCGGCGAGGTAAGGTAAAAGGTATTCACACTGGAGGATTAAAGAAGAAGAACCTCCCACGGTAAACGCCTATTTTCTGGTGTGAGTACTCGAAGTTATTTCCTTTAGATTCTGCAATTTTGTCTTTTTGTTTCTTGTTTTCACTAGTTAGGCTTAATGGAAAACAACAACAAAATTAGAGAGCTTTATATTATTTATCTTGAGTTAGGACATGAAGTGTTTGAAGAGAAAATTAAAAAACCTATGGAACTTTATGTGCATGCTAATAGCAATGTTGTTAGTATGAATTCTTTGGACACCATTATTTCTAATGTTATGGAAAAGTCTAAGCTTAGGGAAGCTAGTTTTTATGAAAATGATCTTTTTAGTTCCCCATCTTTGGAAGATAGCTATTCTATTGCTTATGATAACAAACCTCCAATATATGATGATTACAATGATGAATATGATATTTTCAGTCCACCTACTATTGAGGAGAAAATTAATTATGATTACAATATGCCTCCTATATTTGATGATTATGGTGATGAAAATCATAATGATAGCTATTTTGTTGAATTTGCTCCCACTACAATCAATAAGAATGACTATGCTTATATGGGGAGTATTAATTCTTTTATGCATGTGGCTCATGATAAGAATGTTTTATGTGATAGTTATATTGTTAATTTTATTCATTATGCTACTGAAAGTTATTATGAGAGAGGTAAACATGGTCTTATGTATCTCAATAATATTAAGTTTCCCCTCTTTATGTTGAAAGTCTTGAAGTTGCACTTGTTTTGCTTTACTATGCTTGTTGCTTTGTGCTTTCATGACTTGTTTTTTTACAAGATTCCTATGCATAGGAAGTGGGTTATACTTAAATGTGTTTTGAATTTGCTTCTTGATGCTCTCTTTTACTTCAATTCATATTTCCTATGTGAGCATCATCGAAATTCTTATGCCTAACTTAAAGGCGTTAAAGAAAAGTACTTATTGGAAGATAACCCAAAAGTTTTAGATGAGTCTTGGAAGTTATTACCTCTATAATAACCGCTCCTTATCCTTTTTATTTGCTTTTGGTGCCAAGATTAACCTCTAATGAGAGAGAAGTAATGATTGAGAAAGTTGCTGTCCCGAAACAGATTTCTGTGCTTCACCGTAAAAATACATGTAAAATCTCTGAACGTGTTTTTGAGGCGTGCATTTTTGTGCTTCTGCCCCAGTTTGTTATCTAACTTTCGTTAGTTCAACACTTTTTGATATGAGCAACATAAGGTCTTCGAAAAAATTTGTCTTTATCTGCTGGTCTGTTTTGACAAATTTCTGCCATTTTCTGCATTTGCTTCTTGTTGGTTCCTTTTGGAGTTCTTTTGGGGAATTGAGCTTTTTTAGGGAAGTGATACAGTAGCTAGTATTCTAATGGAAGTTTATTTAGTGTTGAAACTGAACCTTAAGACCTATTATCTTGAGTGCACTAATGTTGCTAATAAAGATTGTGTGAAGTTTTGTATGAAGGAAATTTTTTAGGTGTATGGAAGGAATGAGTAATGAGATGAAGGATGGATTAAAGCTCAAACTTGGGGATGCCACCCGTGTCACCTCAAGAAATATTCAAGAGGTACAAGCATCAAAGCTTGGGGATGCCCAAGGCATCCCGTTCTTCATCAATAAAAATCCCAGGTTCTTCCAAACGCTTCATTTTTATTGTTTCATGCACAGTTGTGTTTTTCTTGGAGTGTCTTCTTTTTCGTTTTCGTTTTGGTTTTTAGTTTGCTTGGTTTTCTTAGTTTTATGAATAAATAGGTTGGACCCCCTATTTCATACATTGGTTTGCAAATAGTTTGGTTTGGTTTGGAAAAGAGTAGGAAAGTTCATGCTTATGTGGTAAAAAGAGCTCGTTTTTTACTGTGGCCTATGCTTTGTCATGCCATGCTTGATATTGTTTTGGCTTTATGCTTAGTATTCTTTGCTGTAGAATGACTTGTTATAAACAATTGAGATTGCTTAATGTGCCTTGGATGAATCATGCGTTGTTTTAGCATATTACAGCATAGTATAGTGGTATTCTCCTTTGATGCTTTATTTGGGTTGACTTGGCACATGCTCACACCATGTTATGACTATCTCAAGTCACCATAGCCTTTATGATCCTTTAGTTTTTAACTTGTACTATCACTTTGTGCTTTGATCAATGATGTTTTGTCGCTCTGCATGATTATGGCCATTATTGCTCTCTTAGTTTGTCGCTCCCAGTCTTTTGCTAGCCTCCACAACCAAGTATGAGTTCCACTCATGCATCCAACTCCCTAAACCAAGTTATTCCAAAGAGTCCACCATACCTATCTACTAGCTTATGCTATTCCAAGTATATTCATGCTTTTGTTTACCTTTCAAATTAAACTTGTTATGAGAAAACTAGTGATTAAAGCTCTCACGAACTTGATGGCACACTTTAATTTTTTATATCTAATAAACTTGAACCACTGGGTCCTTCTTTGTTGCGTATATGCTTGTGCTTTATAAGTTGAAATTAGCAGAACCATGTACCATGGGGAACGCTTTCAACATTGCATTTGTACTTTGTACCCCGTTGATACCATGTTCTTTTGCTTATGGATCCCGGCGGTGTGAAATAAAAGTGGAACTTGTAAGATCATGGAGTTTGTATGTGTGTTAGAGAAACGCCTGGGCTGCTAGCCTAAGCCATGCCTAATCATGGTGGAAACTTGAAGCATCACCATAATGAGCACTCTATGAAGCATCCTCAATAAAAACCTATGCAAATAGCAAATAAAAAGATCGCTGAGATGCTCATTGTCTGCTTGCCTTGTCATTTTGATTATGGGAAAGCTCCCGTATCATGTGCAAGGGGTACCCCGTTGGTGGTTCTTAATGATACACATGTACTTAGAATGACAAGAGCTTACTCGTGACTGAAGTTGAGTAGCATGAGGATCGGTCTTCGTAAGTAAGGGGCATGAGATTTCGGTTTATAACTTGTCAAGCATATCCTCGTAGTTGTGTCACTTTAACCTTAACCACTTCAAGATGCTTATGATAGGGGCAATGAGAGCTGAAAGCTATAAGTACCATAATTTTTGGAAGCTCTTTATGAGACTTGAATCCCTACTTCCTTTTACAAAGGACTTTCTTCCACCATTATATTGAGTCTCCACCTTCTACCTTTATGCACCTACTTTGAGAGCATAGTCGCCATTCTTAGTTCTATGTGCATTGTCCCAAGACTTGTTGATTGATGCATAGCTTTGATATTGCTTATTTTAAACTATCTGTATCTAGTCACTCTTATGAACTTTGAAGGTGTCCTATGCATTTATGTTTGCTATTCTATGAGGGACAAGCTGAATACTATTATGCTATGTTTTCTTTATGTGAAACAAACAAACGTGTTGCAAAGCATTGTTATTCATGAATCTTTTGTTTGTGCATTTTCATGTTGCAACATAGTTTCTTTGTCTTATTGTTAGAACTTTGTATTTCATGATTATGATTGAAGCACTATGATCCCAGCTATGAATATTTTACAAATACTTTGATCAAGTTTATGATGGTGCATGTCACCTCAAAAATTATTCTTTCTTTCTATCACTAACCTAGTCGAGGACGAGCAGTAGTTAAGCTTGGGGATGTTGATACACTGCAAATATATCTATAATTTTTGATGTTCCATGCTTGGTTTTATCTACTTTCTTGTGTTTTGTTCCAACTTTGGAGTACTTTTCATATGATTTCTTGGACTAACCTATTAACAAGAGCCACAGTGCCAGTTGCCTGTTTTCTGCTGTTTTTGGTTATAGGAAAGTTAGAAAATCAATATTCTCGGAATTGGACGGGACAAAAGCCAAAGTTCCTATTTTACCGGAAGCAGAGACGGAGGAGGGCCAGGGCCTAGCCACACCATATGGTGGCGCGGGCTAGTCCTGGCCGCACCACCAGGTGGTGTGGGCCCCCTAGCACTCCACCGACCTTGCCTCCTTCGCCTATAAGAGCCTCCCGATACCAAAACCCTAAGTCGTCAATCCTCCAGCCACGAAAAGTTCCGCAGCGCCGCCACCACCGAAGGGGAGATTCGGGGGACAGAAAGTCTCTGTTCCGACGGGGAAGTGCCCCCGGAGCCATCTCCATCGATCTCCACCGCCATCTCCATCACCGTTGCTGATTCCCATGATGAGGAGGGAGTAGTTCTCTCTAGAGGCTAAGGGTTCTACCGGTAGCTATGTGTTCATCTCTCTCTCTCTATGCATGATCTTATTGAGATCATGAGCTTGTAATCTATAGATCTATTCTGCTACTCAAGTGCTTTAATGAATCTCTGCTCTCCCCATGTGTGTGAAAGTGACAGCGTGCTCACCATGGTGGCACTTAGGCTAGATATTACAAATACTTGTTATGAGTTATATTTGGAGTTGGATGTCTTTACGAAATTGTGGTGTTTGTTGGACTCATCTAGTGCTCAAGGTGACAGTGTGGGGTTTTCTAGATGGGAAAGGCTTACTTTGAGGTGTGTTGTTATAGCCCTACCATGGATTAGAGTGTCCAACCGGAGAGTAGTTCAACGTAGTATCATGAAGATAATATATTTATATGAGAGTGTTCACTAGTGAAAGTATGATCCCTAGGCCTTGTTTCTAAGCATTGATACACCATTTGCTATTAGATCTGTTACATGTTTGCTTGCTTCCATCTTTATTTCAGTTTACCTTTAGTCTCTTCCACGCCATCAAGCTATTTGTTGGCACCGTTGTCTTATATCCATACCACTTGTATTTCACTATCTCTTCGCCGAACTAGTGCACCTATACACCTGACAAGTGTATTGGGTGTGTTGGGGACACAAGAGACTTCTTGTATCTTGATTGCAGGGTTGCTTGAGAGGGGATACCTTTGACCACTTCCTCCGTGAGTTCGATAAACCTTGGGTGATCCACTTAAGGGAAAACTTGTTGTCGTTCTACAAACCTCTGCACTTGGAGGCCCAACAACTGTCTAGAAGAATATAAGTGCGTAGACATCACTTAGCATAGGTTGTTGGTGCACATAGTGAACCTAGTGAATATAGGTTTTGGCTTGATAAATTAAACGTTAAGTTTTATTCCGCATTTATTAGAGCCTAAGCCATAATAATTTTAAAATGCCTATTCACCCCCCTCTAGGCGACGTCCATTTCCCTTTCAATTAGTATCAGAGCGAGGTCTCTCGCTTCTTAGGCTTCACTGCCTCGAGAGTAAGGATGTCTCCTAGGGGTTTAGTGCACTCTCATACATTTTCTTTTGATGGCACAAATTATGATGTTTGGCGTATTTGCATGCTTAGTCATTTCCGGGTCATTGACCCAAATATTGAGTGAATTCTAGATATGGGCTTGTCTCCTCCTAAGGATCCCCAAAATATATCTTTGGAGGAGGAGACAAACTCTTCTCTCGAAGCTCAAGCATCTAATGTCCTTGTTAATGTTGTGAGCTTTGTATTTCTTTCCTCAATCATGCCATTTCGCAATGCTCATGATATTTGGACCAAGCTTCAAGCAAAATATGATGTGTCCAAGCTTAATGAGGATGATTGTGTTCCCTCCACCTTCGGTTGTGATGAGTTCTCATCTCCCTCCACTTCACCTACATGTGATTTCTCACAAGGTAATGATATGGTGAGTGGTGATAGAACTTGCAATGTGGATAGTGAGCTTGCCATTCATGATCCTCTATATCTATCTCATTGCAATGTTGTATCTTTGGGCATGAACACTTGTAGGACTATTTGTGATCTACATCCTAGTGTTGATTGCCCTTGCATATCATGTAGAAATGCCTTGAATATATCTCATGATGACATGCATGCGTTGCCTTGTTGCCATGATAAATGTGCTTCTATTTCCTCTAGTACTTGTGTTGCTAACCATGTAGAGGAAATCAAAGAATGTGTGGCCCAAGGCAAGGTTGATATTGGAGCTTCATGTGTTCCCTCATCATCACCTTCTCCCAACATTCACTTATGCCTCATGGCTAAGGAATCAAAGGTAACTTCTCCTTTGGACCCCAATGCATCTCATGATGATGTGAATGTTGACTTAGATGAAGTAGATGATGATGTTGCTTCTTTAAAAGATAAGGGGGAGCTAATCTTTCATGCTCTACACAAAAATGAAAATGCTTGTTCTACTTTCATTGAAATCTTGAACTTTGCCATTGAAAGTAAGCAACTAATTTGTGAGCATGAGGACACAATTGACCAAATGAGTAGTATTGAGCGTGAGTATGCTAATGAAATTGCAAACCTAAATGAAGCTCTTGAAGAGGAACAAACCACCAAGGAATCTCTTGAGGAGACCTTTGCTCTAGAGCTATCTAGAGTGAAGAAATCTCATGATAGAGAATTTCAGGTGGGAAGTGCCCTCCAAATTAAAAATGATGAGCTTGAAGTTGCTTATGCTAAACTCCTTGAGGATTTTGAGCACCTCAACAATGGCTCTAGGGTCATCAAGGGGGAGCTCATCAAACTCACAGAGTCACGTAAGCAACTTAAAGCTTCATACTCTATAGAGCTTTTGAAGTTGCCCTCACCTCTTACTACTATTGATGATTGATACGTTGCAAACGTATCCATAATTGTTGATGTTCCATGCTTGGTTTTATCTACTTTCTTATGTTTTGTCCACACTTTGGAGTACTTTTCATATGATTTCTTAGACTAACCTATTAATAAGAGCCACAGTGCCAGTTGCCTGTTTTCTGCTGTTTTTGGTTCCATGAAAGTCAGAAAATGAATATTCTCGGAATTAGATGGGACAAAAGCCAAAGTCAGTTTTTCACCGAGGGACACAAGGAGACAGAATACGAGACGGAGAGGGGTTGGGGCCTGGCCACACCACCTGGTCACGCGGCTAGGCTTGACCCGCGCCAGGGAGTGGTCTGGCCGCCCCAGGCACCCCCTCGGTCTCTCCTTCCGCCTATATATTGCCTCTGATACAGAAACCCTAAGTACCCGATCCAAATTCCACGAAAGAGTCTGTAGCCACCATCATCTCCATCCCTAGATCGGGAGGGATCTGAAGCTCTTCACGGTACCCTGCCGGAGAGGGGAATTCACCCTGGAGGCCTTCTTCATCATTATGCAAGCCTCCGGTGTGATGTGTCAGTAGTTCATCTCTGGACTACGGGTCCATGTAGTAGCTAGATGGCTGGTTCTCCTCCTTTGTGCTATCATGTTTAGATCTTGTGAGCTCTGTTCATGTTCAAGATCATCTATTTGTAATTCTGCATGTTGTGTTTGCGGGGATCCCATGGATATTGAGATGCTATTTCAGATTGATTATTGATTCTATCATGTCTTTGTTATTTGTGATCTTGCATGCTTTCCGTTGTTAGTAGCTATCTTGGCCAAGTAGATGCTAGCAACTCCAAGACTTAGTATTTATGCTTGATGGTGGGTTCATGCCTCTTGTAATCTGGGGAAGTGACAGAAATCTCTAAGGTACTAGATGCGTTGTTGCTACTAGGGAGAAAACAACAATCCTTTGTTCATAGAACAATCGTATTGTTTACTTTACACGCAATTCGTAATGCAATTATCCGTTGCTTGCAACTTAATACTTGAGGGGGTTCAGATGATAACGTGAAGGTGGATTATTAGTCATAGATGCAGTTGGATGGCTGTCTATGTATAATGTTGTAATGCCCAATCGAATCTCAAAGGAGTCAAGATGAGTAGTATATGCTTGTATGCTTTCTCGATGTTTGTCAATTGCCCCGTTGTAATTTGTTCACCCAGCATGTTATCTATCTTAAGGAGAGCCAACACTAGTGAACTATGGACCCCGGTCCTTTCTTTTACCATCAATCTACAATCAATTGTTTACTACTTTGTGTTTACTTTCTGCAAACTATTACTTTCTTCCACTCGATATGTTTAATCATTTGTTTTCAGCAAAACCGGTGAGATTGAAAACATCATCGCAAGTTGGGGGCAAAGTTCTGTGGTTGTGTTGTGCAGGTCTCCACGTTGCTACTAGCACCGGTAGTGCGCCTTGCCAAGGCTCAGCTAGAAACACCTTTGGGGTGTTTCCTTGCTCCTACTGGTTCGATTAAACCTTGGTTTCATACTGAGGGAAAACTTTTTGTTGTGCTCATCATACCTTCCTCTTGGGGTTCCCCGACGAGCTCGATATATTTTGGGCCATCAAGCTATTTTTCTGGCGCCGTTGTCGGGGAGTCAAGGACATCTTCACAAGGGGAGTCCCTCATAACCAATCTCTTTACTTTGTTATTTTTGTTTTGCTTAGTTTACTTTTGCTTTGTTTGCTTGTTTCTTTATCAAAAACACACAAAAATAGTTTTACAAGTTTGCTTTCTTTATTCAATAACACAAAAAATTAGTTCATATCTTAAGTTACCATTATGTCTAGCATTGCTCCAGCAACTATGACACCTGAGGAAATGATTTTCACTTTTAAACAAGGAATTGAAGAGGGTTTCAAAGAAGCTTGGTCTAGAATCTCTGATCTACATGAAAAAACTGAACCTAAAATGACCAAAAGCTTGTTCCTTAGCAGTTTTAACCTTGGAATTGCTCTTTGCTATAGATATGCTTTGGATGTTGTTTTGGGAGGAGATTTCCTCCAATGTAATGAGGATGATGCTGTTAATGCCATAAAGAAGTTAATCTTTACTTACAACTTCCCTAGCAAATCTGATTCTTCCTTTATGAACATATTTGCTAGATTAAACACTCTTGAGACCCGCACTACTAGTTTAAAGGATTGCTATAACACGCTTAGGGAGCATCATAATTATGTTCCAATAAATTCTGAACCATCAAAATGGCTTCCCACAGTAAAAATTTATATAAATAATGAAACTTTTCAAGCTTGCTGTGATATCATGACTGAATTTTTGTCTTGTGCCCAAAGATGTCTATGAATCTTTGAATCTTTGGGGGATTTCTGAAGGAGGAAAAGAAATAATTCTTGCTAATAATGCCACAATATTACCCATTGGAATAGCTGAAGGAGTGTTTACAAAGATCCTAGGGAAAATGGTTTCTACTGATTATCTTGTCATTAAATGTGCAGGAAAAGGACAAATTACAATTGGAAGATCCCTATTGAAGCTCCTTGGAGCAATAATAGATGTGGGAATGGGGACCATGCATTTTGCTTCTCCACCAAACAATCACATGTTCCCCAATGTTAAGAACAAAAGTAAGAGAGGTAAGGGCAAGATATTTGGTTTTAATGCTCCTTCATTGGAGAACACTTGATTCTTTTTCTTGCTTCTTATGCCTAACTTAAAGGTGTTAAAGAAAAAGTACTTATTGGGAGATAACCCAAAATTTTATATGAGTCTTGGAAGTTATTACCTCTGAAGTTATTACCTCTGTAATAACCGCTCCTTATCCTTTTTATTTGATTTTTGTGCCAAGAGTAACCTCTAATGAGAGAGAAGTAATGATTGGGAAAGTTGTTGTCCCGAAACAGATTTATGTGCTTCACCGTAAAAATTCGAGTAAAATCTCTTTACGTCCTTTTGAGGCGTGAATTTTTGTGCTTCTGCCCCAGGTTGTTATCTAAATTTCATTAGTTCAACCCTTTTTCATTTGAGAAACATAAGGTTTTCGAAAAAAAATTGTCTTTACCTGCTGGTCTGTTTTGACAGATTTTTGCCATTTTCTGCATTTGCTTCTTGTTGGTTCCTTTCTGAGTTCTTTTGGCGAATTGAGCTTTTAGAGGGAAGTGCTATAGTACCTTGTGTTTTAATGGAAGTTTTATTGATGTTGGAAATCAACCCAAAGAATTATTATCTTGAGTGCACTAATGTTGCAAATAAAGATTGTGTGAAGCTTCGTATGAAGGAAAAATTTCACGTGTATGGAAGGAATGAGTAATGAGATGAAGGATGGACTAAATCTCAAGCTTGGGGATGCCACGCGTGTCACCCCAAGAAATATCCAAGAAGTACAAGCGTCAAAGCTTGGGGATGCCCAAGGCATCCCCCTCTTCATCAATAAAAATCCCAGATTTCTTCCAAACGCTTCATTTTTATTGTTTCATGCACAGTTGTGTTGTTCTTGGAGCGTCTTCTTTTTCATTTTCGTTATGGTTTTTCGTTTGCTTGGTTTGCTTAGTTTTCTGAATAAATTGGTTGGACCTCCTCTTTCATGCATTGGTTTTTAAATAGTTTGGTTTGGATTGGGAAAAAGTAGGAAAGTTCATGCTTAAATGGTAAAGAGAGCTTGTTTTTGGCTGTGGCCTATGCTTTGTCATGCCATGCTTGATATTGTTTTGGCTTTATGCTTAGTATTATTTGTTGTAGCATGACTTGTTATAAACAATTGAGATTGCTTAATGTGCCATGGAAGGATTATGCGTTGTTTTAGCATATTAAAGCATAGTATTGTGGTATTCTCCTTTGATGCTTTATTTGGGTTGACTTGGCACATGCTCACACCATGTTATGAATATCCCAAGTCACCATAAGCCTTTATGATCCTTTAGTTTTGAACTTGTAGTATCACTTTATGCTTTGATCAATGGTGTTTTGTCGCTCTGCATGATTATGGCCATTATTGCTATCTTAGTTTGTCACTCCCAGTATTTTGCTAGCCTCCGCAACCAAGTATGAGTTCCACTCATGCATCCAACTCCTTAAACCAAGTTATTCCAAAGAGTCCACCATACCTACCTACTAGCATATGCTATTCCAAGTATATTCATGTTTTTATCTACCTTCCGAATTAAACTTGTTGTGAGAAAACTAGTGATTAAAGCTCTCACGAACTTGATGGCACACTTTAATTTTCTTGCATTTAATAAACTTCAACCATTGGGTCCTTCTTTGTTGCGTATATTCTTGCGCTTTATAAGTTGAAATTAGCAGAACCATGTATCATGGGGAACGCTTTCAACATTGCACTTGTACTTTGTACCCCGTTGATATCATGTTCTTTTGCTTATGGATCCCGGCGGTGTGAAATAAAAGTGGAACTTGTAAGATCATGGATTTTGTATGTGTTAGAGAAACGCCTAGGCCGCTAGCCTAAGCCATGCCTAATCATGGTGGAAACTTGCAGCATCACCATAATGAGCACTCTATGAAGCATCCTCAATAAAAACCTATGCAAATAGCAAATAAAAAGATCGTTGAGATGCTCATTGTCTGCTTGCCTTGTCATTTTGATTATGGGATAGCTCCTGTATCATGTGCAAGGGGTACCCCGTTGGCGGTTCTTTATGATACATATGTACTTACAATGACAAGAGCTTACTCGTGACTAAAGTTGAGTAGCATGAGGTTAGGTCTTCGTAAGTAAGGGGCATGAGATGTCGGTTTATAACTTGTCAAGCATATCCTCTTAGTTGTGTCACTTCAACCTTAATCACCTTCAAGATGCTTATGATAGGGGCAATGAGAGTTGAAAGCTATTAAGTACCATAATTTTTGGAAGCTCAATATGAAACTTGAATCCCTACTTCCTTCTATGAAGGCCTTTCGTTTACTTTTATGTTGAGTCTCCACCTTCTATCTTTATGCACCTACTTTTAGAGCATAGTGGCCATTCTTAGTTCTATGTGCATTGTCCCAAGACTTATTGATTGATGCATACTTTGATATTGCTTGTTTTAAACTATTTGTATCTAGTCACTCTTATGAAATTTGAAGGTTTCCTATGCATTTATGTTTGCTACTCTATGAGCGACAAGCTGAATGCCACTATGCTATGTTTTCTTTATGTGAAACTAACAAACGTCTTGCAAAGCATTGTTAATCATGAATCTTTTGTTTGTGCCTTTTCATGTTGCAACATAGTTTCTTTGTCTTATTTCTAGAACTTTGTCTTTCATGTTATGATTGAAGTACTATGATTCTAGCTATGAATGTTTTATAAATACTTTGATCAAGTTTATGATGGTGCATGTCACCTCAAAAATTATTCTTTCTTTTTATCACTTACATACTCGAGGACGAGCAAGAGTTAAGCTTGGGGATGTTGATACGTTGCAAACGTATCCATAATTTTTGATGTTCCATGCTTGGTTTTATCTACTTTCTTATGTTTTGTCCACTTTGGAGTACTTTTCATATGATTTCTTGGACTAACCTATTAACAACAGCCACAGTGCCAGCTGCCTGTTTTCTGTTGTTTTTGGTTCCAGAAAAGTCAGAAAATGAATATTCTCAGAATTGGAAAGGACAAAAGCCAAAGTTAGTTTTTCAACAAGGGACACAAGGAGCCAGAATACGAGACTGGGAGGGGCTAGGGCCCGGCCACACCACCTGGCCGCGTGACTAGGCCTGGCCCGCGCCAGGGGGTGGTCTGTCCGCCCCAGGCACCCCCTCGGCCTCTCCTTCCGCATGTATATTGCCTCTGATACGGATACCCTAAGTACCCGGTCAAAATTCCACGAAAGAGTCTGTAGCCGCCATCATCTCCATACCTAGATCGGGAGGGATCTGAAGCTCTTCTCGGCACCCTGCCGGAGAGGGGAATTCACCCTGGAGGCCTTCTTCATCATCATGCAAGCCTCTGGTGTGATGCGTGAGTAGTTCATCTCTAGACTACGGGTCCATGTAGTATCTAGATGGTTGGTTCTCCTCCTTTGTGCTATCATGTTTAGATCTTGTGAGCTCCGTTCGTGATCAAGATCATCTATTTGTAATTCTGCATGTTCTGTTTGCGAGGATCCGATGGATATTGAGATGCTATTTCAGATTGATTATTGTTTCTATCATGTCTTTGTTATTTGTGATCTTGCATGCTTTCCGTTGTTAGTAGCTATCTTGGCCAAGTAGATGCTAGCAACTCCAAGAGTTAGTATTTATGCTCGATAGTGGGTTCATGCCTCTTGTAATCTGGGGAAGTGACAGAAATCTCTAAGGTACTAGATGTGTTGTTGCTACTAGGGAGAAAACAACAATCCTTTGTTCATAGAACAATCATATTGTTTACTTTACACGCAATTCATAATGCAATTATCCATTGCTTGCAACTTAATACTTGAGGGGGTTCAGATGATAACCTGAAGGTGGATTATTAGTAATAGATGCAGTTGGATGGCTGTCTATGTATAATGTTGTAATGCCCAATCGAATCTCAAAGGAGTCAAGATGAGTAGTATATGCGTGTATGCTTTCTCGATGTTTGTCAATTGCCCCGCTATAATCTGTTCACCCATCATGTTATCTATCTTAAGGAGAGCCATCACTAGTGAACTATGGACCCCGGTGCTTTCTTTTACCATAAATCTACAATCAACTGTTTACTGCTTTGTGTTTACTTTCTGCAAACTATTACTTTCTTCCACTCGATACGTTTAATCCTTTGTTTTCAGCAAAACCGGTGAGATTGACAACCTCATCGCAAGTTCGGGGCAAAGTTCTGTGGTTGTGTTGTGCAGGTCTCCATGTTTTTACTATCACAGGTAGTGCGCCCTGCCAAGGCTCAACTAGCAACACCTTTGGGGTGTTTCCTTGCTCCTACTGGTTCGATTAAACCTTGGTTTCATACTGAGGGAGAACTTGTTGCTGTGCTCATCATACCTTCCTCTTGGGGTTCCCCAACGAGCTTGATATATTTTGGGCCATCAATGATGCATGTGCTACTAACTCTATATCTTGTGAAGCATCTATTGTGAAGGAGAATGTTGAGCTACATGCTCAACTTGCTTTGCTAACTAGCAACTATGGGAAATTGGAAGAGATTTATGCTAAGCTCTCAAGCTCGCATGAGGATCTTCTAGTTTCGCATGGTAGGCTAAAGTTGGCTCATGAGGACATTGTGTCAAAGGTAACATCTAGTGTGCCTCATGTGGACATTAGCACTACATCCCCTCCTAGTGTCATATTGACATGTGCTAGTCCTTATAATTCATCATCTCATAACCATGTTATATCTTGTGATGAATTGCATCATTTGCCTTGTTGCTCTAACAACGTGGCATCTACTTTTGCTAGTATTGTTGTTGATACTAACCATGTAGAGGAAAACAAGAAGCTCAAGGCTCAAGTCACTTCTTTGAAGAATGACTTGAAGAAGTGTCATGAAGGGAAGACCACTCTCAAGAACATTTTGGGTGTGCGAAGATCCCCAAATGACAAGTGTGGGCTTGGATTCAACTCCAACATCAAGAACAAGCCCACCAACATGTTGAAGCACAAGGGCAATAAGAAGAATGGCCAAGGTCAAGTGAAGAATCCGGCCAACATTGTGTGCTTCAAGTGCAAGGAGGAAGGACATCATGTGAGATGTTGCCCATTGAAGAAGAAGCAACAAGGGAAGCAGCCTCAAGCTCCATCTCAAGCTCCACCTCAAGCTAGAAGCGGGCCTCTTCCCAAGACTCAAGCTCTTCCTCAAGGGGTGGCATCTTCCAAGAAGAAATATACCAAGAGAAGAACTTGCTACATATGTCGCGAGAAGGGGCACCTTTCTTCCTCATGTACGATGGGTAACTCCTCATCCCATCCTATCTTGATTGATAATGTATATTCTCTTTGTAAGGATGAGATGGGAAATGTGTGTGCCAAATATGTTGGTGCCCAACGTAGTGTCAAGAAAATAACCATTTGGGTGTCCAAGCCTATTGTGACTAACTTCTTAGGACCCAACTTGGTTGGGGACCAACAAGCTAAAACTTGATCAATAGGTGTTGTTGGAGGGCATTGGAGGCTTGGCTACATTATGAAAAATTGAGGGATCTTCATCATTTATTTTTGTCAAGTCAAGCCAATTGGATTATCTTGACTCTATCTCATATCCAATGTTCCTCCTTGCGGTAACATGTGCTTAACCCACTTCCATTGAAAGTTACTTGCTCCCTTGTGCACGTGTGGTTTTGTACCTTGCATGTGTTTGTATGTGTTGTGCTTCCCTCGTACTTATATTTGAGTTATCAAGTATATTTGTGTATGTTGGTTGGCACATCATGTATTTGTGTTCTTGGTTTGGATCCTTTGTTGAATTCATTTGGTATCTCATTTGGCTCTTGGGAGAGATTAATGGACTATCCCATTTTGGGGGAGTGTTATGCTTGGGCATTCCACAATCCTAAATGTGTGTACATGAGGAATACCACTTAGTGTTGACATTGCATGTTTATCTTGTCTCTATGTGGTATGTCATTGTCATGAAGAATTAGAATTCCATAATGTCCATTAATCATCTCCATCTTTATCTTTTTGCCTCTTGTCGAGATTTCTTGGTTTATCACATTATGGGGAGTCATGTACTTGGTGCATATTACAAACCTAGAAAATGTGGACATTTGAGGTAGCGGCGCTTCGAATTGATATTGAGAATTATCTAGCTCCTATGTGGCACATTTAGCTCTAATAACTTCTAATTTTCTTTGTTTCTTTTATTTCTCATCTTGTGGATCTTGTTTGTGAGAGCTTTTCTTGATATCTGTTTCCTCATATTTGGACCTCCATATCCTCCATGGAAACCATTTTCTTCAAGTTACTTTAATCTTTAATGATTGTGTGACTATTTGGTGCTATCAAGAATCTCTCTCGAATCATGAAGCACATTTTTTATATATTGTTACATTCTTCTTTGTGTGAATATGATCATGATTTCCTTGCAAACTACCTCAGGAATTTTTCCCCATAATTCTTGTCCTTGGACAAGTGGTACTCCATATATGGTAGGATTTATTGATCATGTTCACTTTGGCCTTTGCTTTTCTTTGTCCCATCTTTGGCCAAGAGATTGTTTCCTTTTTCTCCCATGTCTTCCTTGCCTCTTGTGGATCTTTTAGTTTATTGGTATTCTCTTGTGTTTTATTTAATGGGGGTAGTAGTGATGATCTCATTTGTGTGCATTTTGCATTCAAAAGAAAAATTATATATAATGCACCATTCATGGGGGAGATCTCCTATATTATCTAGAACACTCCTTTTATGCTTGTTAATTTGATCCATATAGTGTTTCTTGTGCTTGGAAGCTTGATCTTTTATCTTGGTACTTTGTGCCATCATGAAAAGTGTAGAGAGCTTGGTTTGTGTGTTGGAACCTTGCTCTATTTGGGAGTTGGCTTTGTCTCATTCGTTGTTTCTTGATTTGATCTTTTAGAATGAAATAAATCCTTGAGCATTGTGTGTTTTGTGCATCTTTTTCTTTTTGGCTTTTGCCTTGTTCATTTGTTGAATTTGTGTCCTTTCATGTGTTTATTTGGCTCTTTGATACAATTTGGACACCTTTTTGTCGTGTCACACTCGTGTGTGCTACTTCTTGGTTTACTTGGTGTTTTAGTTCAAATTGTATCTCCTTTTTGGTTCTTGAAAGTCTAGTGCATGCATATTTACTTCTTGTATATATTATGGCATGCTTTCTTTCTTTGATCCAATATATAGGGGATTCTCTACTAAATCTTATTGGCTAAGTTGTGCATGAAATTCAATTTCATATCAACATGCACACATTTATGTGGAGTGTCTCCTATGTATTGTAGTTGCACTAACTACTTTGGACCCAATTTGTTTGGGACTATAGTGTACTTAATTGTGTTTTAGGTACATTATAGGTATATTTGGGTGCCTGTATCTTGAACAAGGAAGAAGTGGTGTCTACATGTCAATTGTATGCAATCTAGGATGATCAACTAATTCATATCCTCTACATCCTACCAACTATATCTCGGTAACAAGTATATATATCATGCATACTTATGTTGTTTCCAACCTTTTGTAGGTTGCTTGTTGGCATGAATTTGTGTTTGTACAAACTTTGTGGTTCTTATTTTGATTTTTGCAAGTTCTCCTCTATTGCAAATGTGAGTATGGTGAGATGAGTGTATATAACTGGGCTATACAAAATCATGATGATGATTCACCAATCCCAAATATGTCAATCTAGCAATTTTATTGCATATCTTTTCCTCATTCACTCATGTGCAATAGTGAGTATTTTGCATAGTCGATTTCTATTTGTGATACTTGTTGCCCTTCTCCATATATTCCAACTATTCCCTTTTTCTGTTGGTAATAGTTGTAATGTATGTAGTGTGTTGGTGTTTGAAGCTCACTGATGTACAATAAGATATATTTGAGCATTTGGCCATGCTTCCAAGCAAAAATCTTATTGGTATATTCTATGGACTCTTTTTGTTTTTCATGTGCTTTCTTGTGTATCTATTTTGTGTGTGTATGTTTCTTTGTGGGCATATGTCTTTGTGATATTTTCCACCAAGAAAATTATACACACAAGGGAATATAAATCTTTGGTTGTTTTTGTTTTCCTTGGAGACCACTCTTTATTTATTTTTGACTCTTCGGTGGCTTCCAAATTTATTTTCCTATGAGTGCTTGTCCGATTTATTAGCATCTCCGGGCAATCATAATTTGATCTCTCTTGTCGTTTATTGTTAAAAGAGTTTGTAGGAGTGAGGATTCCATGATTGTGCACTTTGTTTCCAAATAGAATTATTATAATTGGTGCATAATCCTTGGGGAGCTTCTCTAAGTCATTTAAGAATGCTTATTTGCCTTCTTTCTTTTTGTTTGAGTTTTTAAATGTCTATGGGGAGTGAGGATTCCATATTTGTGCATGATGCATTCAAATGATGATCCTATATTATGCACAAATATTGGGAGCTTCCCAATTTCATCTAAACACTCATTTGCTCATATCATAATATCTTGTTATTTTCTTTTGGTATCAATTGTTGTTGTTAATTGATTTTTTGGTTCTTTTTGGTTGCTCGCTTCATTTGTTGAAGCTTCTTTCTTTTTCTTTTCTTTTTGCAATCTTTGGGTCCTCTATATATTTTTACTTCCTCCCTAGGATTCATCATTGGATATGTGCATATGCACACCTTTGGAGGGAGTCTCACTATATTAGCCATCTAGAACTTTTCACCCATTTTGGCAATCGATGCCAATGGGGGAGAAGTTTTAGAGGGTTTAAGGGAAGTTGGTTTATGCTTTGAGTTGGTTCTTAAGCATTATCCTTGCATGCTCTTGCATCTTTGTTGTTGCTTGGCATGTTTAATATATAGAGAAAACTCTTCCAACGATAATGGTTGGCAATATATGCAATGAAATTCAAGTTCATCACACATGAATAGATTGTGGGGGAGTTTGCTCTATATATTGTGCTTGTACCAACATCACATACTTGTGTAGTATTTGATGTTGGGGTAACCATTTTGTTCGTTAAATTCCATATTTAAACTCTCTCTAGGGGATTTTCATCAATTACCAAGATGGGGGAGATTGAAAGGGCATGCATGCCCCATGTGTGGTTTTGGTAATTAATGACAATCCATATGGACTAGTGTGTAAATTTAGTTTCACTTGCAGGTTTGTCCATTGGCATCACTTGGACCATGTGTTGGTTTCAAGGTTGGAAAAGAAGAAGCAATATCCAAGGGCTTTGTGCCTATTGGAATCAAGTAGAAGAAGAAGAATATGGATTTCCTCATGGCTATCTTCAAGACATCATCAAGAAATGAAGTGCAAGCTCAAGATTCACCATATCTAGAAGATATCATGCTTGGAGCTTGCCATCCTCAGCGATCATGGTGTGATGAAGACAAGTTCAAAAAGGAGGTTTCCCCATGGATTATGGGGGGAGCACTTCTCAAGTCTTCATCGAGCAAGAGCGAGCAAGAGCAATCAAGAAAGGTGATCCATCTTGAGAAGGACAAGATGGTCTACATCAAGCTCAAGTGGATTTCTCAAGACAAAGGTATGATCTTGATAGGTTTTCTATTTTACCGGTCTCTTGTAGTGTTGGGAGACCGGGTTTAGAATAGATAGCCATACTATCAAGAGGGGCTCTCGAGTGGGTGACTCATTCATATCTTTCAGAGAGAGCTCAAACCTGTGCATACATAGCATCATATTGCTTGGTTGTTGTTTGTTTCTTGTCCATGTGAGTTTCTAGAGCTTGTGGTTATTTTCATAACAAGCTCTAGTTCATCAAAAACAGATTGCCCTTGCATATCCTATTGCGTTTTTGATCTTGCAGGTTTTCTGGCTCCACACCTTGAGAGATATCTCACATATATATTCATGATATTTTCTCTCTTGGTGATACCCAATATTTCACCTTTTGTTAGATTCTACTCTTTATTATCTTTCCAACAAAATTGGTTCCATCTCAATTGGAGTTTTCAAGCTCACCTTCTTGCGTTTTGGGTTTTGGAGGTTTTACCGGTTCGTCGCTTCTGAGAGGTCATAACTTTCTCCATTTTACTTTTATCCTCCCTTGTTGTACTATGATGTTTCTTTGCATAATCTTGTAGAGCTTTTTTTCTCTTCAAAACGAGCCCAAGATCATCAAAATCGGAGTCCGGAGTCAAAAGTTATTGAAGTTTTCGTGCAATGTTGTCCAACGTTTTTGCTTGAGCGGTAGTACCGGCCCAAGTTTTGCCCGAAGTTTCGGTAAATCTCATTTTTGTTCAGTAACTTGTGTTTCTATTTACCGGTAGTTTCGATGAGGCACCGGTAGTTCCAGTGGGGTGCGAATCTAGCCTAAACGGGCAGATTTCTCTTGCCCTATTTAAGGCCCCCTCTTCACCAAAGTTTTCCCAACTTTGGAGGTCATTTTTGCTAGCTCTTCCACTCTCTCTCCTCCATTGTTGACCTTCAAAAGCTTTCCCTCTTCCCTTCTCCCTCCTATGATTCTTGCATATTTTTGAGGGATTTGAAAGAGGAGATCTAGATCTACAACCCTACCAAACCAAATCCCGTCTTTATGAAGGAATCCTCGTGATCTAGATCTTGGAGAGTTTTGTGTTCTCCTCTTTTGTTATTATCCCTTATTCCCCAAATAGCTTTTGTAGCTTTGTTGGCATTTGGTAGTGAAGGACTTACCTGAAGGGAATATGCCCGAGAGGCAATGATAAAGTGGTTATTATCTTATTCCATGTTTATGATAAATGTTTATTTTGCATGCTATAATTGTATTGATCGGAAACGTCAATACATGTGTGTTTAATAAACAAATAAAAGGTTCCTAGTTATGCCTCTCTTATAGACTAGCTCGTTGATTAACAAGATGATCAAGGTTTCCTGATCATGGACATTGGATGTTGTTAATAACGAGGTCACAACATTGGTGGAATGATGTGATGAACATTCATCCGAAGTATAGCATTACGATCAAAGTCATTATGTTTATATTTCTATAACATCATACGAAGTAATCTTTATCATTAGACCATGAGATCATGTTAATTGCTAACACTGGAAGAGTATCTTGATAACATCAAACGTCACACCGTAACAGGGTGACTATAAAGATGGGTTCAGTGCTACGAAGGTGTTATGTTGAGGCTCATGGATCAAGAGTGGAATGTGTCAATCCCGATGACGGATAGATATACTCTGGGCCCTCTCGGTGATATCACATTAAGATAGCTTGCAAGCAAGTGATGTGATCACTAGAATGTTATATCACGAGAACGAGAAAAGAGTGCATGTCGGAAACGAGATCAAACTAGGTATGGAGATACCGATGATCGAATCTTGGACATGTAATATATCGCGAGACAAAGGGATTTAGTTACTAGCGTTAAAGGTTCTCACGATCACAGAAGTCATCGTTGAATGTGTAGGAGTCAGTATGGATCTCCAGGTCCCGCTGCTGATTATTGATCGGAGAGGGGTCTCGATCATGTCTGCATTATTCGCGAACCGTAGGGTGACACACTTAAGAGTTACCAGACACCATTTTGGAGCACATATGTTTCAGACGAAAGAATTGCAAAGCGCAGGAATTGTTTCGATAGAAACCGGAAATTGTTTCGGGTGAAATTGCAGAAAGTGGTTCTGCATGTGATATTGAAATATTGCAGGGGGTTTTATGTGAATGTTTGTTAATTAAAGTAATTAACAAAATTCTGAATAAAATTAATAAAAGAGTTTTATTAAATGAGAGAGCATTAAATTTTGAGAAATTTAATGCATTTAAAGTGGAGACTTTAAAAGGGAATGTGAAGAGGCATTTTAATGTGGAGGGGTTAGCACCACATGAATGGAGGAGGTGAAGAGACACCTCCTCCATGCGCCGGCCATGAAGGAGGGGCACCCCCCCTCCTCCTATAAAAGGTCACCCTCTCCTCACTTCTCAAACACACCTCCTTGTGAAGGATCTCTCTGCCCCTCTAGAATTATTCCCCCATGGTCTCGAATTAGTGAGATACATGTTCCCGGTGGCATTTCGTCTGGAAGGAGTTGCTGCTTCCGCTGGATCGCTGGCGCGAGGAGGTGGAGGTTGTCCGGTGGCTTGAACGTGTGTGCGAGTATGGATGCGCTACTGAGTTGCGGCGCTCGGACTTCCTCACGATCTTGAGATCGGCAAGTGTACGACTACATCAACCACGAGTTCCTACTCGTTAACAAAACTCGTTGTCTTCGAGGGTAAGTTCTCGTTGGATGTATGTCCACCCGTTGCTTTGTACCTAGTAGATAGATCTTGGCGTGCAGTTCTCATCGTAGGAATTTTTTTGTTTTCTATGCTGCGGACCCAACAGTGGTACCAGAGCCTGATCTATGCGTAGGTGCTTTGCACGGGTAGTACACATATGTTTATATGTGGGCGATGATGATCATGTTATTGCATCTTCCATGTATTTTGGATATTGGTGGCATAGTGGGATGAAGCGGCCTGGACCAACCTTACATGTCATCGTACATGAGACCGGTTCCACGACTGACATGCAACTTGTTTTGCATAAGTGGCTGGCGGGTGTCTGTCTCTCCTACTATAGTCAATATCTGATTTACAACGAGTTGCTAATAACTTGGTTATCCTCGTTGTGATTCATGTTCGTAGGTGAGAACGGTTCTATCTCCAAAAGCCCTAAGCCACGTAAAACTTGTAATTGATAAATTAGAGGCGTCTAGTTTAGATCGTTGCTGGGCTAGTGTATTCATATGGTATTGTTGTAAGTAGATGTATGATAGATACTCTTACAACACACTTAACGTGTAAGTTCCATAGACCTTGGCCTTACACACAAAGGAATGATAGAGATCATACCACGATGCAAGTGATAGAGATCAAATGCATGGACCATATCATCTCACTTTACACATTAGATGTTAGCATCTTATACTGCTAGTTTGGCGCTTTCTGTAGCATTGTAAGATGATCCCTCATTTAGATATCAAGATAAAATGTGTTCTTCCTTAAGTATGCACCGTTTTATGGATCGTGTTTCGAGACATCACGTGATGATCGGGTGTACTCGACTCTACGCTTTCATACAAACGGGTGTAAGACAGTTTTACATATGCGAGTACTAAGGTTCTTACTTGGCGAGCCTAGCATGTACAGACATGGCCTCGGAACACAGACCGAAAGGTTAAGCATGAGTCATATAGTTGATATGATGCCCATATAGATGCTCGCCTTTGAAGCTACATCAACTCACGTGATGATTGGACTCGGTGTAGTGGATTTGGTTCATGTAATCACCAAAAAGACACGAGGGATGTCGTTTTTGAGTGGGAGTTCATTAGTAATTTGGATTAGTCAAACTCAATTTGTCATAAATTAAATCAAAGTGAATTTGCATAGTTTGTTGTAGTCATTGGCATTCGTTTTCTACCTTAGGCTTAGTTTTTATTTGAGATAATAGAACTATAGAATTCTGGATATTTACTTTACGAACTGGTATCGTATTGTTTTGAATGTCAATTTAAAGTTTATAAGTCCTATTGCAAACTTTCAGCAAACTCTATTTACTCCATGAAGTTTAATAAGTAGTATTAAATCAAGAGTAAGAATTCCAATGTTAGTATCTAAAGTATCATGTTTGCCTCCATGATTATTGATATTCAAAAAGTTGTTTTAATATCAAGATTATATTGGAGCTGAAAATTGTTTCAAAAACCATCATGTGTGAAAGATATTGTGATATCTGAAACAATGTTTTTGGTTGCATTATGATAGAGTATAATTTAGCAAAATACAAGTTCTCATATTGTATGAGAATTTGTGAAGGATGGAGATGCTAGGCATCCGAATCTACCAAAAAGGTTTGGGGAACTGATATTATACTTGTGATTCTTCCTTATAAGCTATAGTAGCTTGATCATGAAAGTTGTCATGATAAGCATGAATAGAAGATGTAAGTAAAATGTTTACTACACTAATAGATTACTAAATAATGGATTTTTGAAAGAATGCCAAACATTTGATGATGGTGATCCACTTCAAAGTGCAAGTCCAAAGGTATTAGTATTTGACTATATACAAGCTTTGTACCATGTGTCATGTTGATGACACCACTATTGATGTTGATAGATTCTTTTAAAAGAAAAGGAATTGCTGAAAGAGAATCTATAAAATATTTGGCAGAAAATAAAAGGTTGGAGATGTCCAACTTGGGTATATAGAAGAAATACATGTTATGGTTGTATTCCTTGCTTATTAAACAATGTGGTTCTTAGGTATTGGATACCGAATTGGTTGGTATGAAGTGTCATACAGGACAACGCAATTCATGAACTGCAACAACCTAAGTAACTAGCAAGAGAATAAGTGATGATGATCATCGAAAACAAATAAAGTGTTATTGTGCTTTTCGTTGTCGTCAAACCTAGCCTTCAAGATTTGTTTTAATAATTGTTATTTTGTTCCGGTATTCCGAGAACAATGGTTGTTCAAATAATTACCGTATTCCATAAAGGATGGATGAACTTTTACAAGTCTAGTGGGAGAAATCACATCCATAAACACTATTGCTAAAATGTCGCAAGACAAATGATTGAAAGATCACTTATGAAGTGACATCGCTGTTTAAATTATATTGGAAAGAAAACATGAAGAAACTCCATGTTGATGGATTTTTGGAGTCTTTGATTTTGATCAATTGACGCATGTGAGACTTTCCTCGAGATAATTGAAACTCCGTCCATAGGCCAGAGAGGAACGGATGACTAGCTTATTGGAAATTGTGCATGCTGATGTGCATAGTCCATTATGTGTAGCCATATGCGATGGATCTTTTTGCTTCATATGCTTTCTTCGAAAATTCGAGTGAATATATCTGTATATTTACTTAATAAGGAAGAAGTATGAAACATTTGAAAGTTGTTCAAAGACTTTCAAGATGAAGTGGAAAATCATTGTAACAAGAAAATAAAGAGTTTATGATCCGATCATAAAGGAAGATATTTGAGTTACATGTTTAGCAAAACACCTAAGATTTGAGGAATTGTTCCATGAATTTGGATTTCCCGATAAACCACAGGAGTATGGTATGTTCGAGAGATGAAATCAAACCATGTTTGACATGGTAAGATCAAAGGTGTCATTTATAAAACTGCCATTATGTTTCAAGGATTGAAGCTTTAGAGACTACCGCTTTTACACTGAAAAGAGCACCATCGTGATCCATTCAAATGACACCATATGAGTTATGGTTTGAGATAAAACCCGAATTGTCTTTTCTTAAATTTTGGTATACTATGCATAAGTAAAATGTTTACAACCAAAGTCGGATAAACACGTCTTTGTAGGTTATCCCAAAGAATTTTTTGGGAATTTCTCCATAACACCGAGGACAAAAGAGTTTGTTACTTGGAACGTCAAGTTTCTTGAGAAGGAATTTTTCGTGAAAAGTTAAGTGGGAGAACAATAGAACTTTGATAAGGTTGTTGAACCTTAGCTATATGTGCTAAGTAGCGCAGCGCCGGAAAGTGTCCCGGTGGCGGCCACAATGCTCATGGCTCTCGCGATTACAAAAGGTGTGATCTCGGAGATTAGAGTTCCTATAGAACCGTGTGGGTCGGTAAGAATCAAATAGTAAGATTTGATAAGCAAGTCATTATTGTTTTGACAATGATGAACCGACTACATGCAAAGAAGCGATGATGGGCCCTGACTCCATAAAATGACTAGAAGTCATAGAATCCGTGATAGTATCTATACACGAGAAATCAAGTTTCTGAACTTGGAAGACCCTCCGGAAAGGCGTGAAGTCTATCGGTCGTGTTTGGGTCTATAAATAAATAAGCCATGGATGTTTAACATCTATAAAATAGTCGACATGTCGGAAAGAAGTTTACGACAATGTTCAAGGAGTTGACTATGACAAGATTTGATCTTTCATAACGATATTTAGTCTTGACGGATTAATGTAGCAACCACTACATATAATTTGGTATATGGTAATTGAATAAACAAAACAATGTTCTTCTAATAGAACGGTTACCTAGGACGTGTACATGACACTGTCCAAAGGGTTTTGTTAATTCAAATGGTGCTAAAAGGGCATGCAAACTTCAATAGTTGAAGTAAGCATAGCGGAGTTGGAATATTCACCATGATGAAACTGTTAAAAGAGTTTAAATTCATCAGAGATGATGAAGATGCTTGCATTTGCAAGAAATTAAGTGGGAGCGCTGAGACATATTTCTAATACATTATGTATCTTGTATTGACACAAGTTAAGAATTTCATTAAAATAAGATTTCGATGAAAGACTTGGGCAAAACCGGAATATTAGGCATCAATATCTATATGGATAGATTAAGGCGCTAATATGGTTGTGCCAGACATACATATGTGAGATATTGAAAGGGCTCAATATGGAAACAACAAGAAAGGTTCATGCTGCATGGAAAGTATTGTATCAAAATTCAAGTGTTTCAACACTTGCTGAGTAAAATGACATGAAGATTTTGATCGATTATACCATGATATGTATATATCCAGAATGTCCTATGCTCTAAATGTTATGAGCACATACCAGAATGATTCATGAGATGATCATTGGACGATAGTAAAGATATTCTTATGAGCTTTGGAAGAACTAAGAATATATAATGTATAAGTGACAAATAGTTAAAGGTAGCTCATTGTAAAGTGTTACATTGATACTAGTTTTGTCACAAGCTACAAATTAAATTTATCTCAATTTAGACTATGGGTGGCACAATGTAATGGAAAGGATGTTCCATGATGGATTTGGATGAGTTCCAAAGTTGAGACATTGTGACGGATACTACAACAAAAGGCTAAGTATATGACTGCTATAGTAGCAGCATAGGAGGGCATTTGTGTTAAGTAGTTTGTTATCAAACTAGGTGTGGTTCAAAGTGGGCTAATACTATGAAGATATATTGTGTGACAATCATATCAACATATTTTAACCGGAACGAACTAAAGGTCTCACCAAAGGACCAAATTTATACAATGCCATCTCATTTGAGAATGAGTGATGCGTAGAGACGCAAAGACATGCAAATACACACGGACCTAAAACTGAAAGATCCGAAGATTATGTTAACCACTAGCAATAGCGTATATGCAACACCAGAAAGCCATAGGTGTTCAATACGCAAAGTTTTTCAAACTAGATTATTGACTCTAGTGAAAGTGGGAGACTGAAGGGAATATGCCCGAGAGGCAATAATAAAGTGGTTATTATCTTATTCCATGTTTATGATAAATGTTTATTTTGCATGCTATAATTGTATTGATCGGAAACATCAATACATGTGTGTTTAATAAACAAATAAAAGGTTCCTAGTTATGCCTCTCTTATAGACTAGCTCATTGATTAACAAGATGATCAAGGTTTCCTGATCATGGACATTGGATGTTGTTAATAACGAGGTTACGACATTGGTAGAATGATGTGATGAACATTCATCCGAAGTATAGCATTACGATCAAAGTAATTATGTTTATATTGCTATAACATCGTACGAAGTAATCTTTATCCTTAGACCATGAGATCATATTAATTGCTAACACCGGAAGAGTATCTTGATAACATCAAACATCACACCGTAACAGGGTGACTATAAAGATGGGTTCAGTGCTACGAAGGTGTTATGTTGAGGCTCATGGATCAAGAGTGGAATTTGTCAATCCCGATGACGGATAGATATACTCTAGGCCCTCTCGGTGATATCACATTAAGATAGCTGGCAAGCAAGTGATGTGATCACTAGAATGTTATATCACGGGAACGAGAAAAGAGTGCATGTCGGAAACGAGATCAAACTAGGTATGGAGATACCGATGATCGAATCTTGGACATGTAATATATCGCGAGACAAAGGGATTTAGTTACTAGTGTTAGAGGTTCCCACGATCACAGAAGTCATCGTTGAATGTGTAGGAGTCAATATGGATCTCCAGGTCCCGCTGCTAATTATTGATCGGAGAGGGGTCTTGATCATGTCTGCATTATTCGCGAACCGTAGGGTGACACACTTAAGGGATACCGACACCATTTGTAGCAAATATGTTTCAGATAAAGATTTAAGAAAGCACTAGAATTATTTCAATAGACACCGAAACTGTTTCGGGTGAAACTGCTGAAATTGGTTCTGCATGTAATATTGAAATGTTGTAGGGGGTTTTATGTGAATGTTTGTTAATTAAAGTAATTAACAAAATTCTGAATAAAAATAATAAAAGAGTTTTATTTAATGAGAGAGCATTAAATTTGGAGAAATTTAATGCATTTAAAGTGGAGACTTTAAAAGGGAATGTGAAGAGGCATTTTAATGTGGAGGGGTTACCACCACATGAATGGAGGAGGTGAAGAGACACCTCCTCCATGCGTCGGCCATGAAGGAGGGGCACCCCCCTCCTCCTATAAAAGGCCACCCTCTCCTCACTTCTCAAACACACCTCCTTGTGAAGGATCTCTCTCCCCCTCTAGAATTATTCCCACATGGTCTCGGATTAGCGAGATACATGTTCCCGGTGGCATTTCGTCTGGAAGGAGTTGCTGCTTCCGCTAGATCGCTGGAGCAAGGAGGTGGAGGTTGTCCGGTGGCTTGAACGTGTGTGCGAGTACGGATGCGCTGCTGAGTTGCGGCGCTCGGACTTCCTCACGATCTTGAGATCGGCAAGTGTACGACTACACCAACCACGAGTTCCTACTCGTTAACAAAACTCGTTGTCTTCGAGGGTAAGTTCTCGTTGGATGTATGTCCACCCGTTGCTTTGTACCTAGTAGATAGATCTTGGCGTGCAGTTCTCATCGTAGGAATTTTTTTGTTTTCTGTGCTGCGGACCCAACATTGCCCTTGTATTTGTTGCATAGGTTTGAGTTCTCCTTGGAGATTTGGTGAGTACGAGCTTGTGGGCTTGTTACTCTTGGGTTCTTGGAACTCTAGACGGTTGGGTGGTTAGATTGTTGACCTTTTGTGGTGTTGTAGCTTTTTGTGGCCTTGTTGCCTTTTGTGGCTTTGTAGCCTTTGTGACATTATTGTTGGGACCTCCAATTGAGTTGTGGAGATTGTCCCAACCTTGTATGGGTTCGGTGACCACCCTCAAGTGTCCCATAGTGGATCGTGAGTAGGCCTTTGTGGCGAGATCACGGGAGAACAGGGTGAGCCTTTTGTGGCGTCGATAGGTTGCGTGCCTTCGCATCTTGGGGTGAGGCCTTGTGTGGCCTTGGGTGAGCATCTAGCCACCACACCTTGAGGTGAGCCACTTGTGGCATTCGAAGTACATTGCGCCCCCACACCTCTCCAATGGAGACGTAGCTTGTTTGAAAGTATACTTCGGAAAATAAATCATCGTCTCCGCGTCCATCGGTTATCTCTAAACCGAGCCCTTTACTTATGCAATTTACATTGTGATAGCCTTCATGCTTGAAGTATATTATCTTGCTATCACCTTATTGCTTGTCTTGCTTAGCATAGGTTGTTGGTTCACATAGTGAACCTAGTGAATATAGGTTTTAGCTTGATAAATTAAACGTTATGTTTTATTTTGCATTTATTAGAGCCTAAGCAATAATAATTTTAAAACGCCTATTCACCCCCCCCTCTAGACGACATCCATTTCTCTTCAAGTTAGGATTATTATTTTTGATTTCCAAAAATGGTTTTGAATTCATCTTTGAAAATTAAAAACTTTTCATTTTGGATTTTTTTGCAGATTCAAAATATGTTGAAAGATATGAATCAATCAGAGTGAAGTTTGTTTGATTTGAATTAGTTCGAAGGTTCCAAGGGGTTCTGTATAAAATTACGACGTGCACAGGGTCGATTATGGAATTGACAGAGTAAACAAAGGGGATTTGGTGCAAAAGTTATAGAACTCGATCTAGAGACTTTTTACACCAAGGTAGACCTAGCTCTAGTTGCTAACGAGTGGGGCATGCAGCTGAGGTGGCAAACATGCAGCAATGACATGGTGGCCACGGTGGACAACGTTGATGCACTGGATTTCGCGTTGACTGCGGCGATGCGCGACATTGAGCGTCGGAGGAGTGTGCATGCAGCCAGAAGAGGCAGAAGACTCATCGTGTTACACTGGTTCTAGTAGTGGTGGCTCCGCCTCATCTTGGTCATCATAGACTCGCTGGAGAAAATGACCTGCGATGGCGTTCGGGTCAGAGGCGAGTTGGCAACACATAGGGGAAGGAAGACCGAGGAAAAGTGCGACAAAAGAGAAAGATCACCTGGAAACCATAGAGGTTGACAACGAGGATGGGGGATGATGGTGGCGGACGGAATAGTCGCCGGAGAGGATTCGACTGCGAGAAAGAAACTCGACTGTGTCGTCGACTGGAGGCACGCGAGGAGCTGGGGATGCAGGGAGATTCAGGAGGTCGATGAGCATCTATCAGTGCCTTTGTCCTGTCCAGGGGCGACGTGGACCAACGGTGCCATGCAGCTACTGTGGCGGCGCTCGGGTGCGAGGTGGAGAAAATAGAGGGGGAACGAGATGAGGGACAAGGGTTTCTATAGGGAGCTGCAGCTCGGTAGATAAGGAGGTGGGCACTCACGCGCATGGCGTGAAAATGTGGTGACGTGGATGACGGAACAGACGGGCACCTACCCGCTTTGTCATGTCGCAGAGAGGGAAGGCTGACAGTGGGAGATGAATCGTAGCGGTGTCTTCTTCTCTTGTTGTGAAGGGATATTGGGCCAGGGAGCGATGGAGAAGTGGAGCTAGGCCGAGGTTTGTTGGCGTCTGATCTACGGTGCTAGAGTTGGATCCCGGGTGAGCCTAATCCGTAGATGGGTCAAATGGTTGCGCTAGGGTCTAGTAGCTCTCTCCCCTCTTCTTTTCTATTTTTTCTTTTTCCTGTTTTGGTTTTTATTATTGTTTGTTTTGATTTGTTTCAATTTTAAATATCCTGATTAAACCAAACATTTTGAATTCTTTTTAGGGGATTTAAATAGGGGATTTAGGCACCAAGGATAGAGATGAGGGGGGACTATAAATAGAGGAAGAGGAATGCCCACATACATAATATGTGTATGTGTCAATTTGGGCATTTTACTAGATTAGTGGATTTAGAGTTTTAGAAACAGAATAAAAGCATTTGATAGAAGATGGAACCCTAGCAATGTGTTCCCACACTGTAGAAAACAAAAATAGAGATATCAAAGAGGGATAGTTATTGGTGACAGGAACAACACAAGCAAGACAAAAAAATGCAAGATTTAATATGATGCTCAAATACAATATGGTATGATGACATGGGCATGATATTATGATGATGCAAAAAAGTAAAAGAACAAGCAAATTATAATTGGGGAATTCCCGAGGTACTACAATTCGACACCACTAACAAGAGAACTCGTCCCGAGATCCACTCCATGGTATGGGGAAGAAGGGTGATGATTGAATTCTTCTTGCTCCATGTGGATCCTCGCGACACCCTAACAAGGCTTATTGATCTATCTTGAAATTGTCGACACCACTAACAAAAGGTCGTTGCTCACGTTCGCCAAGAGAACACTCTAGAGAAACAAAAAGTGAAGGTAGAGGACTCGATAGACAAGGCTACTTCTAACTTCCAAAGAAGGAGTAAAAATTGATTGATCCACCAATTCAATGTACAAGAGCAAATGATAAGAGTAGTCGAATGGGGATCAGTTCATCTCGCACCCAAAGCATTACTCTGCACATGAATAGGAGATTTGTGCAACCTAACTCTCAGAATTCAGACTAAAGATCTCGACAAATGATGTTCGGAAAGCTTCGAAAACCAAAGGAGTGATGTAGGATCTTTATCGGATCTGACGGAGATGATGTCATCATGTTGGAAACCATCGGAAGGTATAAAGAATTTTTTAGTGCATTTTGGGTCAAATGAAAGATACAACATATAAAATATTCCTTAGATAGCATGAAGACCGGTTATAGAACACTGTTGTAAGAGGAAGTAATCGTATTCCTAAAGGTACGACGAAAACCCAACCACAAGAAATCCTAGACTTGAAGCAAGGTAAGAGAGCAGATTCAAAACACACAAAGGCAAAAGGATAATAGCATAGATGTAAGGAATACAAGTAAAACTACTCAGATATATTCGACAAATTTTGCAAGTTTTGTCTGGACACTCTACATCGGCCGTTAGCTAGGTTACATACAGACTAGACTACTATGGTATCAAAAACTAAGGCTCTGATACCACTTGTAATGCCCTCGAATCTGCCCTGTGCAGATTTTAGCGATTCCCGCCAAACCTGCATAGAAACCATTCGGTGATGCTCACCAAGCACTTGTGTGTAGGTGGAAAATAAAGTAATATCAATACACAATAGTTCACGATGGAACCCACAAGAATATATTTATACAACAATGACTCCTCGAGTCAAGAATACAAATATACATTACAAAGATCCAAGTCACATTGAAAACGATACAACATCCAAGTACGGATAAGATACAAATTTGCCTAAGAGTCCTAAATAATAACCAATGGTATCCATAATACTACCTAGATCAAGTTGGAAGGGTAACCTTGATAACGTTGTTGAACTCATGCTTATCAAAGCAAATGGGTGCCGATAAAGGGCAAAAGAAAAAGGAAGCGGTCGGTACTGAGGCTGGTACACGGCGAGTCTTAGAACTTGATGGCTCTCGCCTACATAGGTATGGTGGGCTTAGCGGTAGCGAAGCATGCACTAAAACAACATATAGAGATGTGATACAACTATCGGCTATCAAAGAGGGATAAGAGAGACCTATTCAGAACTAACCTGATAATAACACCAAACATAACCCATCCTAAAATTTCCCTCGCGAGAATAAACGAGAAAATTCTTTCGAGAAACTTACACGGTTGGTAGTTTTATTAATCATTGCATTGAAGTTGTAGTACTTATTATTTAGATATAAATAGCATAAGCCATCCAATTTCTCTAGTTGTTGGCAATTTTATTAATTATTATAGGAGTGTTATACTATTTACTAGTCGTGTTTAGTTAAAATAAATATGATACTTTACTTTGAGTTGTCTATGATCGAGAATAAGTATAGTGGGATTTAAGAATGTGGCGAGGACGTATATCCGTGGATGCCACACGAGCATGCAGTAACTGGGCGGATTTTTTGGTAACGGTGACATTGTCCTTTCCCTTTAATGATGGGGGCTTAATTAATTTCTTAACCGAGAATCTGCGACATGTGTAGCTATGGCAACGAGAACTTATTTTTTGTGACATGGATTTTTATTTCATGTTAACGGATATGTTTCCTATTATTTATATAAAGAAAGAAGGCTAAAGTTTTTCTTTATGAGAAGCCCAAATTGTTTTTAAGGACATACTCCTCCCATTCTATTTTAATTCAAATTTAAGTCAATTAATTTAGATCAGAGGGAATATCTAAAAACACAGACAAATGATTGCATTTATTAATACCGTACTACTTAATACTACCTCCGTCTCAAAGCTTAAGAGCATTTAAAAAAAATCAAGCTACAACAAGTAAGTTTGACCAAATTTTAGAAAAACTATCAATATCTATGTATTATATAGATACCACGTGAAAATATGTTTCATGATGTATCAGAGGGGGCATGAATTTCATATTGTAAATATTAATATTCTTTTAAAAAATTGGTTAGTTTGATTTAAAAAAAAATCTTTGAGACGGAGGTAGTAGTATATGAACAACCAATTTGAGCTACGATGAAAATAATGACGTCTAATAAAGAGTAGGAATGTCTCGTTTTTCTATATTCTTGTTGCCTAAAACTCTAGATGAAGATTTAATATGGAAATTTTTTGGTCTGGAATGTGGACTAAAAAAGAACTGAGAGAGCACGACACAAGATGTTTAGAGCATCTTTATTCGCAACCCCCAATTTAACCCCGGCGTAAGACCATATGGGGGACGCCGGCGCAAGAACCGGCTATAGGAGGAGCCAGTCGCCAGCCGTAACCCCCAAATCGACCCCCAAATTAGAAATTCGAACAAGAAAAAATATGGCAGGTAGAATGGCCAATCACCGATCGCATAGCCGAACATAAATAGTCGGCGCGTTTAACGGTTACAAAACAAAGTCTCGGCGATCCCATCGTCGCAAATCGCTGCAAATCATCATAGTCTAGCGATCAAAAGAAGCCATGCCGGCATCACAAAGCGTAGCAGCACATCAGACGGTGGCATCGACATCGACGACCGGCGAGGGAGTGCCTGTCGCCGGTGCGCTCGTAGGTTCTAGGGTAGTGGATGCCGCCGCAGGTGCTGGGGTAGTGGATGCCGCAGGTGCTGGTGAAGTGGATGCCGGTGAACCTCGGACCTCGTACAGGATCGCGGTGCATTGGGCCTCCCACCATGCCCACATGTCGGCGTCCATGTCCCTGGTGTCAACCATGAGGATCGACAGGTCCTCCCTCCTCTTCTTCGCGGCCACATTGGCCCTGATCAGCTCGAGCTTCGCGGCCTGCCTCTCGATGACCGACGCCCACCTCACCGTGGAAACCTGCTCCATCTTGGCGGCCTGCTCCGCCCTCTCGGCAGCGTGCGAGGCAGCATCCGCCATGCAGGCCATGATCGAGCTGTGCCGTTTCTCGATGGCCGACGCGGCATCCCTCGCTGCCTTGGCCTTCTTCTGCCCGATCTGTCGACCTCCCGAGGAGAGAGCTGGCGGCGCGTCAGGGTCGTACTTGCCCTTGGCGAGCGTCGTGCGCGTCTCGGTCCACTTGTCGCACATCTCGATCCTGGCAAACACAGATGAACTTGAACTCGATTTCGTTGTTGTCCTCGCGGTAGGCGGTGATCATGGCGCGCATCTACGAAAGCAATGCAATGCAGCGAACAAATGGCCGTGACCAATGGCCGACGACCCAACACTAGGCTACGATGGACAGTGGACACAGTGAGTTCACTTACTTGGTCCTCGAAGTTGGTGCCACTGACATGGACACGGCGCACCTCCTCCACGACGCCATGCTACTTGTTGCAAGCATGCTGGATCATGTGCCAGTGGTGCGACATACCGGAGTCGTTGCGGTCGTGGTACAAGTCCTTGAAGTAGGGGTCCAAGAGACGGCGCTCGTCGTACGCTGCCTTGACGCCCAACCAGTAGGACTCGGAGCTATGGTTTGCGCCGGTGAAGGGGTCGATGCTGACCGACTTCCAAGTCTCGGCGAGGCACTCGTCCTCCCGTGAGCTCCACTTCGGGCCGCGACCGCCGTTCTTCTTCTTCTTGACCACGGGCACCTCCTCGGGCACCGGCGCGGGCACCTGCACCTCCTTCTCTTCGTCCTTGGCGAACGCGTATGCCTCGTTCTCCTAAGGTTCTTGGTTGTCGTCGCAGACGTCGTAGGCCTCCGCCTCCTCCTGCGTGTAGAACAGCGGCAGCCCCCCACCGTTGATCATGTCGGTCATGATGGCATCGGTGCCCAGCGTCGTTCCGTCGAGCACCCCATGGCTGCTGCCGGCGCTAACATCGGTGGTGGGCATACCGCCGTGGAAGAGGGGGCGGCGGAGAGCGGGAGAGGCGTTGAGGTCGACAACGCTGAAGACATTGGGGTTGGAGCTGGTGTTGAGGTCGACGGCGCTGAAGGCATTAGGGTTGAAGCTGCCACCCGCGTCGAGTGGCCCGCACGGTGAGAAGCGAGATAGCTTGGGTGTATTTTGGCTATCCTGGAACATCGGCCTAGCCTAGGTTGTTGCCGAAGACGGCGGCGATGACGAGACGCTCCCTTGGCTTCCCCACGCATGCGGGGGGAAGCTCGGCATGCCCGCCATGTGGGCGGCTCTCTGCGCCATGATTGCCTCCGCGGCCAAAGCCTCCGAGGCCTGCTTCTTCCTCGCCCCGAGCTCTCTCTGCCGGCGGCTGTTCTCGACCTGCCGGCGCTGCAGGTCGAACGCCCACTCCGCGTTCGTCATCTCCTCCGACCGCTCCTTCTCCGGCTTGCCCCTCTTCTTCGCCGACGGCGCTGGTGTCGTCGCGCGGGGAGCGGCGTACTTCTTCGGCGGCATGGTGGCGCGGTCTGGTCTTTGCTGGGAAATGGCGGGAGTAGGAGACGACGCGGGAGGGAATGGGGGAGATATGGGCTAATTTTGGAGGGAACCGGCGCTAATTTTGTTAGGAAAAAGGAAATAAGTTCAGCTAGGTCGCCGATAAGGCTGGCCCACCAAACTTTTTCCCGGCCTCCGGCGCCCCCGCTAGCTTTTCTTGGAATTAGGTTTCGATCGGGCGCGCCGGGTAAATCGAGCACGCGCGCCGAAGGCAAAACCAAATTGGGGGACGCGGTTGGGGCCGAAAATTAGCGTCGACGGCCCTCAAAGGCCTTTGAGCCACGAGTGGAGATGCTCTTCTGAACACGTTAGAAAAATAAACTGGTTTTTGACTAAACATCGATGCTTATTTATGCAGGACTGATGACTAACTAGGTGAAGCATTAGTAGTGTTTAAAAAATCTTGGTTTATTTTTATACAAGCGCCTCGCTAAGCGTGGGCCGTTGCATTAATCCAACAGGGTGGGCTCAAAGCCAACCCCACCCCGCGATCTCCTTCCCCACTGAGACGTACTCGCCGCCGTCGCCCCCTTCCGAGCAGCCGCGTGTGCCCGCTCGTAGCTCGGCCTGGCCTCCGCCCGAGCTCTGCCTCCGTCTAGCGCGCGCGCGCGCGACCGCTAACCTTGCCGTCTAGCTCCTCTCACCAGGAGCTGCTTCGCTTATCCGCCACTCGCCGCGCGGCGGCCGGCGCTACCACTCACCACCCGATCCCCATCTCTCCTCTTCCAAGACAAAACCAAGCACGCCAGCCTGTCAGTTGATGGGAGATCCTATCCCGCGCTGCGAGATTAGATAAGGATCTCCACGTCCTCGGGAAGACCTAGACTAGATTCCAGCCATGGAGTTGTCAGCTAAGGAAGATACGCAGCGGAAGCCGCGCCTCATCGTCCGTCTTGGGAGATTCCTCGCTTCTCACCACATCCTCTTCAGGTTCGCTCCCATTTCCCTCTTTAGCCCCAAGCTTAATCCGTCCTTTTCTTGTTCCCTGACACATTATTCGCCATTTTGGGGCCAGTGCGTTGTGCTGTTCCGCGGGCATTATTGCACTCCTTTTCCTCCCCGCACTTGCAAAGAACACATACCTCTCAGAGAATGCTCTTATACCAGGTACGCCACCATCTTTTTTGTTATACTGCGCTGCTTTGGATCTCTGTAAATTTGCAGTAGAGCGATCAATACCTTAGCCAGTTAGAGAGTTGAGTATGATATACCGTTGTGGCTTGGGATGGTTATGATTCAATAGTGAAGGCAAACTTTTCATATCCACTACGGTTGTAAGAATGCCAGTAGTTCATCTTATTGTGCTAGTGGCAATTTATCAGTTCATGTATGCAATCAGAGTGTGACCATTCAAAGATGAAGCATAATTTTAATTTGGAACTTTGTGTTTAGGCTCTGCAAATCCATTATTCTCAACCGAAGATGTTGCGGAAGCTAACAAATTTATCAAAGGAATTGAAGCTGCCGTGGGGGAATCAAAAGGTGGAATGTAAGTTATTCTATATAAATTCCTTGTTTTATGTGCATCTTCCTCTGCTGACAGTGGACTTTATAGTAGTTTGCATCCGTTCTTTTACACATATTCTTATTGATGTGCAATATATTTTGAACCTGCTGTTAAAGTGCTTCCGTGATGAAATCTGTAATGCTCACTCCAACACTTATAGTAGCAATTCTAGTAATAGGCATATCGGTAGATATCCATGCAACTCTGAATTTTGAAGTTCATTTTTAAAGAGTAATGCTTGTAAACAGACACATAGAACCAGTTTTGCCATATGTTAGTTAAACTGAAGTTAAGGACGTGCCATTTTCTGATGGTGATAATGTGCACATGGAATAAATGTCGACAAATGATAATTGATAAGTGAAGGAACAGTACTTTAATGTTGGAATGTCCAAGAGTAAATATTATTTTTATCTGTGTCTAATATTGCAATTTCACAGGGGAATGCCAAAATTCATAGTGCAACAAATGAAAGAGCTGGGTGCAGAAGTGTGTTACCATGAATTCCTCCCTCATAGCAAGCATTTTCATCCTCTGAAGTTCTTCACTTCCATGACAAACGATTTAACAATGCATCCTAATGGCACCTACATGAACTCTGGAACAAATACAGTTGGCATTATACGGGCTCCTAGGGGTGATGGAAAAGAAGCAATAGTGTTGGTTACTCCTTATAATTCTCAGAGAGTTCAGGCAAATGAAGTATTATCTCTTGCACTTGGTTTCTCTGTCTTCTCCCTCTTAAGTCAAGCTGCGTGGCTGTCAAAGGATATTGTGTGGTTATCTGCAGACTCACAATTTGGAGAATACACTGCAGTCTCTGCATGGTTAAACCAATACCATAATCCCACATTTGTGGCCGGTGTTACACATGGACATGATGGTATTGAAGAGAAGGCCAAAATTACAGATTTCAAACGTGCTGGAACGATGGCCGCTGCTCTCATATTTAAAGTTGGGGAAAGCAGGAGCTATGGTGATAGAGACGGTGTAACAATGTACGCAGAGGCATCTAATGGCCAAATGCCAAACTTGGACCTCCTGAATGTGGTGCACTATTTAGCTGTTCATAGACAAGGTTTTCGTGTGAACATCGAGAGGATTAGCTCTTTATTGACTTCTGCATGGCTTAGGGTTATTGCTGAAGTAATTCAAACAATTGGAAGTTTGTTGAGAAAAATAAACCCGGACTGGAAGCTTGATATTGCCGCCTCTGATTATGTGGAGGGCACTGCAAACCTTGCTAGCTCTATTTATAACCAGGTAACTGAATGGTGTACCTTCAATTTTATCTTGAATGCCACTAGCTTTCCAACTGTACTAATCACTTTGTGTTGCCATTTTGGTAAAGTAGGCTCTTGGAGTGCCCACTGGATCTCATGGCGCGTTCCGTGACTACCAAGTTGATGCAGTTTCTTTAGAATTTTCACCAACATTTTATCTCAGAAATGAGAATGCTAAATCTTCGTTTCTTGTAAGGGGTGGAAGGTCAGTTCTTATTGGGTTATTTCCATGCTGTAGTTATTGACACTGAAAATTTTAGTTAGAGGAAACGTTTGAGGTCAATGTTCTTGGTTATCAGAGACAAAATAACTTGCCCCTGGTCGTTGTTCATAACAATTCGCTATGGATGTTAAGACTAGTCTTGCTGAGAAATTTATGTTGTTAGTAGGCTTATTGTGTTGAAAAGCTTCACTTCCATTTTTCAGCAAAAGATGCCTTCCCTACTCTTTATAAAGCACATGCTTAAAACATAGTTTCTGCTGATTTCATCTGAGCTATTTTACATGCTGCTTTTCGTTCAGGTTAATTGAAGGGGTGGTCCGATCTGTGAATAACCTGCTCGAGAAGTTCCACCAATCATTTTTCCTGTATTTCCTTACTGCTCCAAGCAAGTTCATTTCAGTTGGTGTGTATATGATTCCTTTTGCACTGCTCCTGGTACCCCTCCCAATAGTTGCTGCTGCTCTTGCTGATGGAGCGAAAACTGAGGGAAAATCAACAAATGACCGTAATATGAAGGGTAGTGCTGATATTCTGCAAACTGAGGGTGGATCATGGAAATGGCTTCAAGCTGCAAGAGTATTGCTTGTTATCCAAATTTGGGCAGTGATTGTTTCACTACTACCGTACTACATTAGTCAAATTGCCTATGGTACACCGATGCAAAGTGCAGTGATTTGGGTGGTGCTCTCCATTATTTTGTTGATCGCCCTGTACGCCATGTTTGGTTCACCATACTCTGCTGGTGTTGAATGGAAACTTCTAAAGGCCACAATGATCACTTCCATCTCAATAGGGCTGGGGCTGATGTCAATAATAAATTTTGCTACTGCTCAGCTTGGTTCCCTGATTGTGATCCCAATGTGTCTGTTTTGTCGACCGCTGAAAGCACAGCTTGGTATGAATTTCCTCCCACGGACAGTCTTGTTGGGTTCAAATATATTTCTTGCCATCTTTGGTTTCCCTCCAGCCACATTGTTGATTATGAAAGGGCTTTCCAAGGAGGCCTGGACAGCAGACATTGGAGATTTCTGGGTGTCCATGGAGTTCTTGTGGGAATGGAGTAGCGCCACATATCTTTACATATTTCTTGTCCATCTTCCCTGCTGGCTTTTATGCATACACGTGTTGGTGCATCCTTGTCGCCAGGTGGCATCAAAGGTTAAGCGGGAGTAGATTGTTTGATCTCATGTATTGTTTGTAGCCACATATCTTTACATATTTCTTGTCCATCTTCCCTGCTGGCTTTTATGCATACACGTGTTGGTGCATCCTTGTCGCCAGGTGGCATCAAAGGTTAAGCGGGAGTAGATTGTTTGATCTCATGTATTGTTTGTAGGTTTAAACTCTAGATAGATACTCCCTCCGTTCAGAAATATAATGTATCTAGACCCGTTTTAGTGTATAGGTTCACTCCGAACCTCTATGAACCTATACACTAGAAGACGTCTAGATACATTCGATTCACAAAGCTAAAATGTCTTATATTTCTGAACGGAGGGAGTAACAGTGTAACAGATATCTCAATTTCTTCCTTTTGCTCTTTGAAAGAGTTGTTGTTTTCTGAGATCGAGAGGACCTACAGCAAGTGGGAAAAAAAAATTGCTCGTCTTACTTTGTCTCCTTTGTAAAAGCAGTGTGAGAAACTGACTACTGTATGAAGGCTGCTGTATTGTTGTGCACAAGTAGGCAGTCCAGTGATATGTTGAAAAATACAAAGGCCCCAGTGGCCCCTTCTCTACGGGGAATTTACGCCCCAAAACGTGTATATTTGTGTGTTGCATAAAATAAACTCTAACGATGTTAGTTGGTCCGATTTGAACTCTAAACTCCTTTTTCCTGGAGAACATTTGACAATTTAACATAAACCCTGTTTTGGAATTTACACTCCAAAACGTGTATATTTGTGTGTTGCATAAAATAAACTCTAACTAAAAAGAGAGATAAAGCGATGGATAGGCTAAGATGGAGTCTTGGATTTAAACATGGCGTCGCGGTAAATTGCCAGGGACGCAGTGGGGGTTTAGCCCTGTGGTGGAAGGAGGGCTTGGATGTTTCAGTTCGACCGTGGAGCCAATACCATATTGACGTGGCCATTACTCGTGAGGGACGAACCTGGAGGCTCACTGGAGTCTACGGGGAACCACGGACTGAACTGCGTGGAAAAACGTGGGATATCTTGCGATATTTGCGAGCACAAGATAACCTACCATGGTTATGTTTCGGTGATTTTAATGAGATAACCCGTCAAGAGGAACAACTGGGTAGAAATGACCGATCCGAGACACAGATGATGGCGTTTCGGGAGCGCTTACAGGACTGCCAACTTGGGGACCTCGGTTTTTTAGGTTACCCGTTCACGTGGGACAATAGAAGAGAAGGAGCAGATAATGTGCAAGTTCGCTTGGATCGAGCGACTGCTTCGGATTCTTTCTTGAGTATGTTCCCGGCTACCTCTGTCCAACATATCGTCATGGAAGAATCAGACCATATGGCGCTGCTAGTAAGAGTACAGGAGGAGGAGAGTGTGAGAAGGAGGCACGGCCCGAGGACCTTCAGATTTGAGGAAATGTGGACTAAGCATGAAGAGTATGATGCTATGGTACAAGCCACATGGCACATGCATGACTATGAGTCAAATGACATATCTGGTCTGTGGAACCGGCTGCACCATGTGTCAAGAGATATTTCAAGATGGAGCACGGACGTTTTTGGCTCAGTGCACAAAGAGATTAAACATCTGAAAAACAGTCTGGATGAAGCGAAAACGACTGCGCTCTCTGCAGGTCCAGAACCTGATATCAAAGGAATTGAACAGAGGCTGCACGAGCTATATGATAGGGAGGAGGTGATGAACCGACAACGTTCGCGTGTGGAATGGCTTAAGGCGGGCGACCGCAATTCCCGCTATTTCCAGAATAGAGCGTCCCATCGGAGGCGAAAAAACACGGTCCGAGCGTTGAGGGATGGAAATGGTGGCTAGTGTAAAACCGATGACGGTATGCGGCAATTAGCGCTGGCTTTTTACCGTACCCTGTACTCGTCAGAGGGATCCGATGATGCGACTTCAAACCTCGTCCTAGACAAGATCCCTGTTTCGGTTACGACACAGAAGAACGAGAAGCTGACTGCGTTTTTCTCTGATAAAGAAATTGAAGCGGCTCTATTTCAGATGGGCCCAACCAAGGCGCCGGGGCCTGATGGGCTGCCAGCTTTTTTTTTCCAGAGACATTGGTCTCTTCTTAAGGCACACTTTTGCTTCGCTGTCCGGGATTTTTTGGTTGGAGGTGTGTTTCCACCTGATTTTAATGACACTATTCTCGTGTTGATCCCAAAAGTGAACTCTCCAGAAACTCTAGCCCAATTTCGCCCGATCAGCTTATATAATGTTCTATACAAGATTGCATCAAAAGTCCTTACTAACAGGTTGAAGAGGATCCTTCCCATCCTGATTTCCGAGGAGCAAAGCGCGTTTGTCCTGGGACGCTTGATTTTGGATAATGTGTTGACTGCGTACGAGTGCATTCACACTATACGTACCCGGAAACGCAAAACGCCTCTGTGTGTGGTCAAGTTGAATATGATGAAAGCCTATGACAGGGTGGAATGGATTTTCCTTGAGAAAATGATGGGGAAGATGGGCTTTGTGGATGGATAGATCCAAATCATTATGAGATGCGTTAGATCGGTCAGATTTTCGGTTAAGCTAAATGGTGGCGTGTCAGATTCCTTCAGACCAACGAGAGGTTTGCGACAGGGCGATCCTCTCTCCCCTTACTTATTCTTATTCTGTGTTGAGGGGTTCTCATACCTTCTCAGGCAAGCTCAGGTTGAAAACCAGACCCGTGGGGTAAGGTTTAGAGCTGATGGGCCACATGTGTCTCATCTCTTATTTGCCGATGATAGCATTGTTTTTTTGGAAGCCTCCCCTACAAGTCTGGCAGCCCTCAAGAGTGTCTTGCAGCAATATGAAACGAGTTCGGGACAGAAGGTGAACCTCCAAAAGTCTTCTATCTACTTTGGTCATGGTTGCCAAGAAGAGCGCAAGGCGGAGCTGAAACACGTGATTGGTATTGACCAGGAAGCTCTGTCTGAGCGATATCTCGGACTCCCAATGGTCGTGGGCAGGTCGAAGGATGGCTGTTTTCAGCACCTTCGGGAGCGCTCGTGGGGAAAAGTTGGAGGCTGGAAGGGTCAGGGGCTTTCGAAGGCGGCACGCGAGATACTTATTAAATCTGTTCTACAGGCAGTATCAACGCACTCGATGTCTTGTTTTCAGCTAACAAAGAAAATGTGTGGACAACTGAGTGCCATCGCGCCGCGCTTCTGGTGGGCAGAAGATAAAGGAAAGAGCAAGGTTCATTGGATCGGTTGGGAGAAAATGTGTGTGAACAAATGAGACGGTGGCATGGGTTTCGAGATTATGAAATATTCAATCAAGCTCTTCTAGCCAAACAGGGTTGGCAACTACTCACAAACCCAAGTTCTTTATGTGCCCGCGTCCTGAAGGCCAGGTACTTCAAGGACGGCGATTTCACCCACCTCATGTCCTGGGAGGGCGTCGGCTACATGGCGGGCTATTATGCATGGCAGAGAACTTCTGAAAGAGGGGCTGATTTGGAGGATTGGGGATGGAAAGAAGATTTCAGTCATGAAGGATAAATGGATTCCACGGTCGGGTTCCCAACATCCTTTGGGGCAGAAACTTGAGGGCAAGGCCGTGGCTGCAGCTGATCTCATTAGTAATAATGGAAAGGATTGGAATGATGATCTTCTTTGGAAAAATTTCTATGATGGTGATGTTGTTGACATAAAGCAGGTACCCTTGGGCGGAGCCGGAACAGAGGACTATCTAGCTTGGAATTACACCAAAAAGGGACTTCTTACTGTTAAGTCAGCCTACCATCTGAAGGTTAATCTGAAGAAGATTTCTGCTGGTCGAGCAGAAACTTCGTGCTCATGTGCCTCTCACAAGGCATGGCTGGACATATGGGATACTGACGTTCTAAACAAGGTGAAGATCCACTTTTGGAGACTCGCCAAAAATGGCCTCGCTGTTGGTGATGAATTGTAACGGAGAAATATTAAACCGGGAGTGGTGTGTACTGTATGTGGGAGAAATGAGACACTGGTTCACCGCTTTTGGAATTGCCCCCACTCAGCATTTGCCTAGGAGAAGACCTCACAATTGATTGGAGCGATTTTTCCAACACCACCTACTCAGTTTATCAACCATAATGTTACGACAAAGCTAAGCGTAGAAGAGAGGGACTTCTCGGTGCTAGGACCGATTGTCGAAGAAGTGAAGAATATGCTTCAAGACTTTCAGGTCTGCGAGGTGAAATATGTGCGTCGCACAGGGAATTCAGTAGCTCATAAGCTAGCTAGGGAAGGCTGTAGACATAAAGTGTGTAAGACTTGGTTTACTGTAGCACCAGGCTGCATTAGATCAGCGTTGTCTGCTGATGTTTCGAGTTAAATAAAATTCAGCCACTTCCCCTCAAAAAAAAAAGATGTTACTTGTTCCGATTTGAACTCTAAACTCCTTTTTCCTAGAGAACATTTGACAATTTAACATAAACCCTGTTTTGGAATTTACACTCCAAAACGTGTATATTTGTGTGTTGCATAAAATAAACTCTAACGATGTTGCTTGGTCCGATTTGAACTCTAAACTCCTTTTTTCCTGGAGAACATTTGACAATTTAACATAAACCCTGTTTTTTTAGTAGAGATTGCAGTTCAGGATATGCATAAAATTTATGAGAAAATATCAGAGAATTGTGAACCCTATGAGGTCATGGCTTGCAAACAAAATATTGCTGTGTTCTGTGCAAAAAATGCTTATTGTTACAAAATTTTAACTTATATTGCAAATTGCTTCATATACTTTGGGAACATGGGAAGACAGAAACTTTGGCCCGGTTCTTCATTGTGATTTTGCACCTTGAAATTAGGGAATATTACAAACATGCTGATATATTACAAGTATGTTAGAAACTTTATTTGGAGTTCACAGGTTCTCAAAGACAATGATCGTTTTTTCAATTTTTTGAAGATGCACAAAATGCTATCATTACTAAAATTACCTTCCTCTGTTTTCAGAGTTTGCAGATTCTCGCTGCATCCAAAAGCAATCATCTTAAAAAATGTTAGCATTAGAAAGTGCGGCAAGTGTCACTCCGAGTACAAAAAGAGTAATCCGTCATGCAGAGAGTCTCTGTTCTCCCGCTTGATCCTAACGCACAAAAGAGAACTTGCCCAAATAAAACACAGAACAAGCTAAGCAAAAAAGACAGCTGAAGAAAACAGTGATCTCCGGAGTACCATCGCTACAAATGTATGTATGTCAATACAAGGTTACGACGAGCAGGAAAGTCAACAGATCTGCATAGAACAGTATACCAAGCATTTCAGCACGCCACAACAGTGCACTAGGATCACATCTACAATTCTATATCAGGCCTTGGCGCTGCAGGTCGGTGTAAGTCTTTCTGTTGTAGATGTTGCCATCCGTATCCTCGTACTCTTCTTCCAAGTCTGGCCGCCACTTGTTCAGCCCTTGCTTTGATTGTATTCTCTCCCAGAGTGCCTTCGCCTCCTGCCAAACATGAATCAGGCATGTCAAAGGACTTCGCGGCAAAACAAATGACCAAGCAGAAATGAATTTATGGAGGGCATTAATTTAAATATATAGAACTCAACAAGCTAATATACCAACTATGGTGGTATACCTCGATGGATGTGATTTCATTGAAGTTCTTAGTATTAGGAATACCAAGGCATCGCATCCCATGCTGGTGGCGCCACTCCTTGAAATGGCGCTCATAAGCCCTTCTCCCCCAGTAACTGTGGTTGCCACATATCTCACACTTGAATTCCTGATGACAAATTTTTGCAGTTAAAACATGAGTGCTCTAGTATCAAACATGCTCATAATATCTGGGCACATAATAGTGACGGTGCCATTGATGTTCAAATTCAGTCTAAAAGTCAACACATGCAAAATGTGGTACCAGGCATTAAAATTAAACATTTATTTTGGTAGCAGAACATTAAGTAGCTCTAAATACTGTAATGAAAGAAGGATAAAAGATAATTAACTGAGTTAGCGAAAAGACTGGCTAGTGGTTACCTGGCCAAGACCATGAAGCTTATAGAGCCAATAGGGGATAGGTTTTCCGTCCCAACCCATTGGTAACTTGAGAGGGTTGTATATTTGTTGGTCTTCGTCATCACTTTCACTATCAGCTTGTACTTCTTCCTATAAAAAATACAGAAGACATTCAGATTATTTTACTAGAAAACAGAACAAAAAGATTAGTCGCTAATCATGGGAAGCTAAGTACCTCTTCTCGTTCTGCTTCCATTTCTTCATAAGTCAAAGTCAGCTTCTTCTCCGCATTTTCCTTTGTTCTTACAATGACCTGCACGGAAGATAAACATATATGAGCCCCAAGTTCACAAAGTTATAAGAACATTCGTTGAATGCTGATTAGAAGTCCTAGCAACAACGGGGAACCTTTGTAAACCTCAAGAAAAGTAATAAACTAAATCCCATACACATTGGAATACTGGCTCCGAATGTAGATGTAGTTTAGTCCTTGTGCAGATGGAGCTTTAGGTAAGGAACATATTGAAAAGGTGTATAGCATGGCATTGGTGACAGCAACACCTGGTTAACAACTTCTGCTACTCATGATAGGTATTGATGTATCTCATTTTGCTCACTTGCTGACATTTTTCCCAAATCATACTGAGGGCCTCTTTTAGATACATTGTAAATAGTTGAGCTTCTCAGATAAGTAAGAGTGTTACAACACCCATTTGGGTTACACGAGTTTAGGTCTGTATTTATAGTGCTAAGGCTTTGGACGATTTGCCCCGAAGTTGGTATGACTTTGATCGTTTGCCCACATTGATCTGACTGCGTTTAAAATGCACCAAATTTGAGCTGCTTTAATGATTTGCCAACGGGGATTTTATTCAGAGGTCTTTCTGAAGGATGGCTTAAATTGCGAGTTCATATGTGCAAAACCCCTCCTAGGGAAATCATCAGATGTCAGCTCAATTTTTGGGGCATTTGAAACCGTCAAACTAACTTGGGCAAATGATCAAAGGCAGACAACTTCGCAACAAATCATAAAAATCTAAAGAAATCTGTCCTGGGACAGGGCCAATCCTCACTAAACAGGCATGATCATGTCTAACTTAAAAATGCTGAATGGGTTAAGAAAATTTGACTGCACGTGTTACTTCACGCAAATAAGAAAGAACAGCTGACCTCATCGAGAATCTCACACAGGCGCCTCATCTTTAATTCGATCAAAGCAATTTCCTTCTTCAGATCATCCTTGGAATTGTTGCCATTAGAAGGCACATTTGAGACAGAACTACGTGAACCTTTTGCAAAATGCTTGCGGTCCAATTGTTCCAATGGTGTATGCTGCAAAATATGATCATTGACAGCAAATTCAGAACTGATAAATAGCCATAAGAAAGGACAGCAAGGATACAATAGCGTTTAATAGTCACCTTCAGCAAGAAAAGTCGTTCTGCACGCTGTTGAACAGTGCCACCAGCTTTCAGTCCACGAGCAGCTAGAGCCTGATAAAAGTGTAATTAGATAAATAGGAAGGCCAAGTGAAAGATGAAACTAAATAGAATGTTAGCTAATAATACTTTGTTACAAGATCGAACCTCTTTCAACTTTTCTGGACCAAGCTCTACAAGTTCTTCAACAGAATTATAGAAATCAAGGTCTACTTCAGACTCTTGCACCACAGATTCTTTTTCTGTGCCCTTATTCTCCCAGCCAGGTACTTCGCCATTGGCCCACTGTTCTTCAAACTCACTTTCCAACTGCACAGGTATACAGTTTGCATGTTAGTTGTTAACCTATATGAGGATGTGGTAGTTCTATGTCAAACATTTATGCTACCCCACCACAAGCAACTCCAAAAGTAGACATAACAGTGAGACCTCCTAATAAGAGCCGCTAGCATGCGGATGGTTGGTCTTCCTTAACTCTTTGAACTGGAGCTTTCCCTATTTGGAGTATCTTACATTCTCTCTTCACCAGACAGATAGACAAATATGCAATCTGATAGAAAGATTATGGCTTCCTTACTATCAGCAAAGCTTCCACATGCGATGAACTGCTTCTGACTTCTTCATTTGGTTTGTAGCCATACCGTACAGAGTGCAAAAAGGCTATTTTTGAAGTGGCTAGATTCAAACAAGCACCCTAGCAAAACAATCTTTTGACAATGGGCTCTGCCTAACACTGGGACTGACTGACTTCATAAAAAGATAGAGAAGGCAGCAATCCAAGCTCTTTTTTAATCGGATATTGAATAGGCTAAGCTAGATGTAGCCCGGTTTCTCTACGGTTTTGCAAATAGATAACATGGTCTTAAGTGACCATGTCATCACATAAGCAGGTGGGAGCAAAGAAGGAAGACAAGATACTACAATGGACTAGAAGACCGACCTTTGTAAAAATCTTCTGAAGATCTTGCAATGGCTCTGTGCGACGCAGAAAATATGTCAGATATTCCAAAATATGCTCCAAATATTCTTTGTATTGCCTGTCCAAGAAAACAAACTGGAAGATAAATAATCTTTACAGAAATGTATGATATTAATAAAAAAATATACAAGAGATCAAATAAATGCTGGATATGTTAAAAATGATTAAATTTTGTTTAATCATGTGTAGTTGATACATCTTACAAGAAGCCCACCATTCTACTAATTTCCTGTTAAATTTCCTCTCACTTCCAACAAAGGTGTCCATTCGGATTGATAGGTAAATATGGTATTGTTAGTCTAGTCAATAGGAAATAGAAAAAATACAGTTCGGTATAAGTAACAAACTGTTCTTCGGTATGGCAATTTAATGAAGGTCATGTGAATTCTGGGTGAAAAATTTCATCTTTATAACTCTAAAGAAAATGAGACTAAGCAATGAAAACTCATACAGGTAATACAACATAATCCACAACCACTGCTCCTGCCATGTGTACAAAACAGGACATAAACTGACACTGTTTGGATATCAGCAGGCCATTAGATTACGCCAAACCAAAAAGTGTGAATGCAACATATAGTTCCACTGTACACGGTCTTGTGTGCACACAGGAAGACCACGATCCTGTCCCCCTCACCATCCATTAGATTACGTCAAACCAAGAAGTGTGAATGCAACATATAGTTCCACTGTACACGGTCTTGTGTGCACACAGGAAGACCACGATCCTGTCCCCCTCACCATCCCATCCACCGCCTCATTCCAAACCAAATTGTGACTTGTGTCCATGGTGTTTACCACAATGGCCAGGGTGACCCTTGTTGAGGCTCCAGTCCGGCCTATTACATCGTGTCATTTCTTCATACAAATGTGATGTGGGAATGCCTTATAGCACGCACGCGACCCAGCCAATAGCTCTGGAGTGTATTCTTGGATGATTTGCTTTTCTTTCCTCTTGCACTTTGCAAATACTACTTTGTTCCGTTATCGGTTGACAGTGGAACCCAGAGTTTCTACTCTGTATGGAAAAAAAAACTCTGCAGTGTATCAGTAGTTGGAACCAGAACAGGAGAGAGGCCGATCGTCTAAAGTTGTATAAATCGAGTCTAGACTGATACCAGATAGATAGGTTCGTATCAGGTTACAATTAGAGTCGTGTTAGGATTTTGCTTTCCACTTGCATGAAATTGGAATAAGTAAGGAGCTACATGCTGTACGTGGATCTCAAGTTGTCTAAGTGAACTGTCGTATTTCTTGCTGGTCCACTCATCTCTGCATTTATCAACTACAGTTCATATTTAGATTTGGGAGTTGCCCCAGGGAGGGGACTCAAGTCCGCATCGCAAGGACCAATGAACAAGCAAACAATTATCAAGGCTAGGGTTACTGTGTCTTCACATTTTCATTGCTGCCGCTGGTTTTCAACAGGGTCATTAGAGAGAGATTTTATGGAATTCCGATGTCCCTATTTACACTCACTTTTACCAAAATAACACAACATCTACATATTAGTGTTTCTTTCCCACCATACTGAATACTGATCAAACCGGGTTGACCGATTCGTTTGTTCAAGGACTATTACAGCCCGTAGTCCTAACCACCACCAATAGAAAACAAAAATATATATATCTAAGATGCATGTGACATTATATATCTAAGATGCATGTGACATTTTAAGAGAAGCTCGTGCCAAGGGACAGGTCCTTGGTCTCAGAGAAAATGCAAATAGCATACCTGGTAGCTTTTAGACTATGTGTGATCTTCTCTGTCTGAGAAAAAAAAGTGCCAACATATGCCGAGTATTCCATGAGCGATCCAAACTTGGAATTTATGAACTCGTTGTAGAGCTCATGCAAATCCAGGTACCGACCAAATGCTTCCTATCAAAATACAGAAAAAGGTAATTAGCACACTTAAAAGTAACCGCGATAAGACCGCATATAAAATATCAACAACACCAATGGGGTGAACATGCAATGTGACTATGGCAGATTAGAACTACACGATAATGCAAATCATAACAATACTAGTACAGAAAATGATTCTCAAATTGTCATGCTCCATTCCAGTATCTTGTCATTAACCTAAAAATCTTACCACGCATAGCACCGTGATCCTACAAGAGGAATCAAATAACCCTGCAGAAATTAAAGTACACGTATCACAATGGAGATACCCTCGAGTTCAAGACTACTGTAGTAAGAAGAAAAACAAGGGCACTAGTGGACTCTGCAGAGTTCTTAGCACACAGACTTCAGTGATGATATAACTAACTTGGACACTTTTGAAGCACAAAGCAGGGCTAGATAATTTTAGATGAAGACAAAAAGATAAGGTTTCCATGCATTAACTTCTCAATAAGGGAATGTATGAACATAGGCACATATACCACAGGAAATTTGCATATGTACATTGAGATAGTGAACATAACTGTATGCAAGTAACAAGAATCAGATTACGACAGATGACTTAGGATAAAACAGTGCACACATATCATCTAAGGCAGGATTACAAGGTGAAAATGTACTTAGAGAGTACCTCGCCAGAGAATTCAACAGCCGGTTCCTCCTTTAGTAGCTCTTCATGATCGTCAGTTTCGCTGACAAAACGAGCGGAGTGATTTCGCCTATGGGATTCACGGATCTGCAAGCATGCACCAAAGTTTAAGTAAAAGAAAAGAATCAGCACAAATGAAGAAAGAGTAGAAGGTTGACTAGAGGGTCATGGTTGGGATGAATTGCAGCATCAACATTGTGTAAAGTAACTGGAAGACTCACCACTAGTACGTAGTTTAATTTCCAAGGATCACTAAAAAACTTGCCCTGCTCATAATTATTTTGCTTTTTTAGGCTAAACATGTATGTGTAAGAAAATGTAGTTCGTTACCAAATAATTTGGTACCCTATTATCCAAACTTGGCCATGCAAGTCGAGAGGTCAAATTCAGTAATAAGCATTCTGACACTAAAGTAAAATAGCATGGAATGTTTTTGTCAGTAGATAGATGGACAGCAGCGTCTAGTGCTTGGCTACCGTTTCATCATTTACAGCTGTTCTGATTCAGTGATATGTCTAAGATACACCATGCATGCATTATCAGAAGTCATGCAAGCTACGGTTGATTACTTACATCTTTGAGCCTATCAAAGAACTTGTGGAAGATGTCATCTTGCACCGGAGCAGTCAAATGGTTGGAGATCTCTTCTTTCCTAGCACCGTCCTTGTCTTCATAGATTTCCACCTAGATAATAGTCAAAGTACCAAAATCACCTTAGAACAAAGAAAAATAGTGGGATTCCCAAAATGCATTTCACTCACAACTGAAAGGGGGGAAATAGCAGCGCGAGAGTACAATATGTAAAACAACAAAATATTTTATGTACCCCCAGGCTTATTTTAGTAACAAAATAAATTAGCAAAAACAACTGCCAAGCTCGCATTTGGATTTCCACAGAATTACCATGAGTCAGCCAACGATTAACCGTAACAAGTGGATCTCCGAGTCCAGAGCTATTGCAGGCCATCCTAAGGCACTGAATTAACCAGTCACCGGATATCTCAAGTATTGAGCAAAAACCTGACTATTTCCTAGAGAAAAGTGACGACATGGTTGTCTATCGCCGGGGTAGAGCCGCAGTCAATGGGGGTGGTCAAGATGCAAGGATCATGGCAAACGATTTGAACAGAAGAGGCAAAAACAGACGTGTCCATCCCAGAAGGTGGGCCTGCGTGGAAGGTTAGCAACGCCTCTCCGTGTCTGAAGCACGAAGGATCGACAGCAGGAACTAACCAGAACCGAATCAAAGCAAAGGTCGAGCTAGGCAATTGATAAGAGGGCTTACCAGCCTGTCGGAAGTGGTGACGACGAGGTCGATGATGTTGCGGACGCGGTGAGACTGGAACATGCGGTCGCGCGCGTTGGCGGGGTCGCGCTGCAGCTCGCGCACCGCCAGGCGCTCTAGCCGCTCCAGGTCCTCGTGCGCCGCCCGCGTGGCCTCCAGCACCGACGACGCCATCGCCGCCGCTTCAGCTAGGGCACCCCCGGTCTAGGGTTTAGGGACTCCGCGGTCGGGATTGGGGACTGGGGACTCGGGAGGACGAGCGGAACGGCTGGGCTGGTTTCCGGAGGTCGCGCAAGTCTTTCCCGATGCGAGAACAAGGATGTATCTAATATGGGCCGGCGAAAGAAAGGCTCGTCGGCTCTGGAGAAACATGGCGGTTACTAACCCAGCCCAGGGCCTGAAGTTACTAGCCAGGCCTCACCGAGGCCAAGTACGAATCTAAACCTCTCAATTCTCCAGCCCAATGCTAAATTGGTGTGCATGACAACACCAGAACAACTCTCTCTCTCTTTTTTTTCCCTTGAAAACACGACGACATTGCAAAATGTGAACTTAACAAAGAAGTTACTTCCTCAAAATTATTCTACTCACTCCGTCCTAAAATAGTTGTCTTAGATTTGTTAAAATTTGAATATATCTATGTACTAAAATATGTCAAGATTCATTTAAATTAAGACAAAATTGCATCGTCCTTTTTAAGGACAAAGAGAGGAGGACTCTCTCCGATCCATATTAGTTGACTTAGATTTATCTAGATTCAGATGTATCTAGTACTAAAAAATGTCTAGATACATCCGCATTTAGACAAATTCGAGTCAACTAATATGGGTTAGGGAGTACATGATGTCGTACGAGAGAATGTCGATAACCTGAGCGCATGCTGGTTTGCTATGTGTTAGAGCATCTCCACTAGCATTCCTAAAAGGGCGATCCCAGGCCTATTTTTTCTTCCGGACAGCCAAAATTTTCCTAGCCGCGTTTTTAGGTGCCCACTTTTTGTCGGATTTAGCCCAGTTTATATACGGGTTTCCCAGACCGAACTCGGGACGCTAGAAACCGCTCGGGAACGCCAGACGAAGCGAATTCCACGGAAAAAAAACCGCGTTGGTGGCCCTGCCCTGTCAGCGTGTGAAACTGAGTCATCATCATCCTATAGCCTCGGCTCCCGCGACGGACCGCCGGGCAGCGACCGCATGTCTCTTCGGCAAACGCGTCGCTGTAATATCGCGTCACTGCCGGCCCGTCTTCCCGCCGTTTCCACTTTTCCCGCCCACGCCGCTACACCCTTCCTGCCTTCGTGTCCTTTCTTCTTTCAGCTATAAATGTTGGCGTTAGTCGACGCCCATAACACACAGCCATTCCCCGCCCAGAGCACTCTCCATTTTCCCGACGAGCAAATTCCCTCCGGCGATCAGAGCGAGTTCCCTCCGTCAACGATGGCCGAGCGCTACCCCGGCGACCCTGCGGAGGCGAACGGCTTCGGTCTCCGTTCTCTACAGTCGTGGGAGGCACGGCTGCTCCACGATGCCGGCTGCCAGGCTCCACCAGACTTTTGGTGCCCGCCGACCTGTAAGCTCACCTCGGTCGGTGTGCCCGTGCCGTCGGTGTCGGCCTCCGACGAGATCATCAAGGAGGTCGAGGCGATCATCATCGGAATGGAGGATCCAAAGCTCGCCGAAGACCCTGGTAACCTCGTGTAGTGGGAGAACTACTTCATCAAGCGCCGGAACCAAGAGCTGGGCGCCCATGACGGAGGAGGCCTGCCACTGAAGCGGCACAACGTCCCAGGACGGCGCCGATGGTGGAGCACGCCAGGCCACACACTGGCGGTCGTCCTCAAGCACATCATTGTCGGGGATCGCCCTAAACTGGGTTATCCTCCATGGTCAGCCGCCGGGCGTCGGGTGGCCACATGGATGTCGAGGAGGATGGGTGGCCTCTCGTTGTCGTCCTCGGCATTGCGCTCATCCGGCTCGGCGTCGGCCTAATCGTCGCGTCCCACGACGCTCCGTCCGGTGAAGCGGGAGACAGAGTCACCTGCTTGCTTGTCGCCGCAGACGAGGTCACACGGCATCGTCATCAACGAGCCGCACGTGCCGTCGCCGCTAGTCGGCCACCTTCGGCTCTCGAGGCCGAGACAGCGCACGCAGAAGACGGAGTTGGCGGACTGGGCCGTCCCCGTCGATGAGGACGAGTTCGTCCTCAAAATGGCGATGGAGCGTTCGCTGAGCGACTTGCCGCCGATGCCGGCCTCCGACGTCTATGCCTGGTCCAGGGCGGACTAGGAGCAGGAGGAGGCCGAGTGCATCTAGCGTCTGCACAAGCAGGCCGAGCGTCGCGCTCGCTGGTAGCGCGCCTACCAGGACGCGCCACTCATCGTCCTCGACGACGACGACGAAGACGAGGCCGGGCCGCATCGCAGTCGTGGCGCCGCGGCAATGCCGGCCAGGGTAGCTCAGGACGCCCAGCGCCGATGACGATGGCGACGGGGCGCACAGGACGCTGACTACACGTCGTTCTACCGCCACTTCGGCATGTGAATGGCACGCCCAGCGGCATCGACATCGCGCAGTAGTTAATTATATGTTTTTAAAAGTTTTTTAGCTTACTGCAGTCAAAATTCAGGTATATGTTTAAATTTGACATAATATGTATGAACTTGGCTATATTTTAAATCGCCTATATTTATTTAAATTTTGTCGTGTTTGTTTAAATTTTATCCAAAACGGCAAGAACTCGACCTAGAAACGCGAGTGGGAAACTGGTTTATATCTGTCCGGCGCTAAACCTCTCGCGTCTCGTGGCAGCCGTCCAGGCTTGCTGCTAGCTTCTGCTGTTACCGTGCTACGCCATTGTGTTTACAGTAAGCAGTGTGTTTTCTAATGTGGCGCGACGGCGGAGTGGGTAGGGAAGAAACAAGAGCAGCGCATCCGACGAGGGGACGCGAAAAATCGCCAGTGCCCGGCACAGCCCAGCAGCGTCCTTTGGCACTGGAATGGGTCGCCTAGCCCTCCAGCTGCCGCAGCGGCCGTGTTCCCTTGCATTCCGTTCGTCTGCTTGGCACGCGCACGTAGGCGAACGTAAAATATGCATGGTTCCGTCACTCTCCTCCCCGATCTGCTTACTCTGATGCGGAAAAGGGGGTCATGGTGCAAAAGCAAGAAACGGCCGGTGATGTTTGCGAGGAGGGAGATCATGGGGTAAAGAGATGCATTTTTTGGTTCTCGCGGGCGGCTGCGCTCCTGGGCATTGTAGACTTGTAGTAGTAGTACTCCACAAGAGGCACTTTAGGAAAAGCATTGGCGCATTGCCAAGGAAAGTCGCGGCATCCATCCATCGATCCCGAGTAAATTTTCTTAAGGACCTTTCACACTAGGTGTTTCTTAGCATTGTATTCTAGGCAATTTGCTTACGTGGCACTATAGTTAGACCTATCACAATTGGTGTTTCTTAGCGCGGTATCCTAAGTGCTTTGTCTATGTGGCATGTCATTTAATGAAGAAAAAGAGTGTTGTTGTATCTTAGCTAAGCTACACCACTTGCACGGTATCATAGGCAAAAAACTTGGCTAGACCAATCACACACATGCATGAGACTAGAATCATTAAATGCAACACTTTTAAGAAACATCAACTAAGAAACACTCAATTGTCATAGTTGTTTCTTAAGTTTTAAGTGCTCCTATGAAAACGTGCTAAGAGACCCTCCATTGTGAAAGGCCTTAAAGAGGAAAGAGATTGAGGTTGTATCTTAGCTAAGAAACACCTTTTGCACGTAACCATAGGCAAAAGACATTGCTAGTCCAATCACATGCATACATGTTTTCTAATATAGAGACACCACTAAGAAACAATGCATTGGAGAGGTTGTATCTTAACCATTTATTTCTCCTATGATAACGTGCTAAGATACACCCCATTGTGAAAGACCTTTCCATGCTAAGATACACCCCATTGTGTCACAATGGGGTGTATCTTAGCACGTTATCCTAGGAGTTATAAATACCTAACAGACAACATCTCCAATGCATTGTATCTTAGAGGTTGTATCTTAATTTAAGGCAGATTTTATAGTACCTTTTACTACTACTGGTGGAAGGACTAGTATAAATTGATCGGACGGTTAGGCATTTCATAATGGGGTGTATCTTAGCACTTTTTCATAAGAGCAATTAAAACTTAAGAAACAACTATGACAATGGAGTGTTTCTTAGTTGGTGTTTCTTAGGAGAGTTGCATTTAATGATTTTATTTTTATGCATGAGTATGATTGGATTAGCCATTCTTTTTTCCTATAATAGCGTGTAAGGGCTGTATCTTAGCTAAGATACAACAACCCTCTTTTTTTTCAATAAATGACATGCTACACCAGCAAATTACCTAGGATATCACGCCAAGAGACACCCGTTGTGAAAGGCCTTAATAGGCGGGGGTAATTTAGACAACGGGGAAGTTTTCTCTCGACCTGATGATAGAGATTAGGCCCAGGTGCCGTCCAGCCCATACCGAACATCATCATCGATCCGAAAATAATGGCAGTCTCCAAGCTCCTTCGCTCGACCTTGACTGTCGTCGCTCGCGCCGCCGGCTCTCCACCTCGGCATCTCTCCCACATGACTGCCCCAGACTCTGCATAATGCATGCACTCTCCGAGTCGCCGGCGGTTCCTACTCTGCCGTGCTACTCCAACGCCGCCTCCGCCTCCGCCCTGCCGCTTCTGAGTGCTCCTCCAACTCTCATCTGAGTGCTCCCCCAAATCATACACGCCGACGTCTCCTCCTCCCGTCCGCTTCTATCAGCGAATGTAGGAATCGTCTAAAATGTCTTTGCCTATATATGAACTTGCGCTTCTCAGGTGACAATGCCAAGTTAAAGATAACTGAAGCATTCCGTGTAAAATCGACAGTAGTACTGAATCACCTCATTTTCGAAACCAAGAATCAAGTCAATCATCGGTATAACAAATACAACAAGCTATGCTATAAAAAAAATCAAGTCATTGTTCTAAACCTACAAACTAATCACAGTGTGCAACAATAGTTCATTTCATCACAACTGGAATTGATTCATCGTGTCCGCCGCCGCGGATCGACGCATGCCTGCTGCCCTGGTCCTTCAACGTTTGCACTGTCCTCCTCGTACAACGCAACCATGGAAATATCATCGTCGTTCTGGGTAGACGTGGTTGTTCTCCTCCGATGTGGCCGCCGCTCTGCTCCTCCAACACTATGTCATGTTCCTCGTACGCCTTGGCGCCACCCTCACTAGTGACGCAACCGACCACCTGGAAGCACGGAGGCAGCGAGCTGGTCTTCATCAGGAGGACGCGAAGCAACAGCTCATTGAGAAGCTGTGGGTCGTGGTGGCGGCGGGGGAGAGCACAGGCGACCAAGCCACACCAACAGTTACGATTAGAATATTTTTTCCCCACTAACTATTCATTGCGTGAGATCTGTTGGACCGCTTTTTTTCTCGCATCAGTGGTCTACCGAATTTGCCCTCAATTGTAGTAGTATAACCGTGCTACCCACGTTTTTACCACTAGTATAAATTGATATAGGCCTTTAGATCTATAAAAATAGATGGCTATTATCCATTTGAGGGTACCATAACTAATTTAATGTTTCGCTCTCATGCATTTGATTGGACATTGATTGGACAATCAACTGTTTCTTGCCTATGATTAGGCCTTTGACAATGGGTGGTTCTTAGCGGTGCATTTGCCTATGTGGTACTATAGTTAATGAGGAAAGAGATTGATATTGTATCTTAGCTAAGATACACTTTTTACACGTAGCCATAGGCAAAAATAAGTAGTAGACCAATCACATGCATGCATGGGGCTAAAATCAATAAATTAAGATACTACCTTAAAAAACAATGAATTGTAGAGGTGTTTTTTAGCCATTTTTTTTCCTATGGCAACGTGCTAAGAAGCACTCCATTGTGAAAGGCCTTACATGCAAGGGATATATCTTAGCTAACATACAACAACACCCTCTCTCCTCCTTAAGACATGCCATATACGCATTTTGTCTAGGATGCCATGCTAAGATACTCCTATTGGCAAAGGCCTTATATGTTTTCAATAATGCTACACCTACGTAAAATCTTACGGGACAAACTCTACGGGATGACGTGGCCACGATTTTCGTTCGCATGAGATCAGAACCGATCTACCCGACTGCCCAGGGAAAAAAGGAAGTGGCCCATTGATTTACGGAAGAAAAAACATAAACTTGCGGCGCTCTCTGCTTGGTATTGTTCTGCTGCTCTGCTTCCTCCTCTGTTCTAGATCGATTGAGGAGGACTGACGAAAGACGTTCCCCGGCGCCGCCGATCTATACGATCGTGAGATTTCTGTTCTTATCCGTATACTTTATGAACCGTCGTTGGAAACGACAATTTGATCTGAATTAGCAGGTAAAGCAGTAGCTTCATTCTTGTAATCATCTACTCGTGTTGCATTGCCCATAAGTCCATGTAATAATCATGGTAGATGTTGCGAACTTAGGAATTCTGGTCATCGCATCGCCTATCCATTGTGGTTCTGATTGCATATAACATCTCGGTTATAAGTTTCAAGTTTATTTTAGCTAGTACTTCCTCCGTCTTAAAATAGATGTCACGAACTTTTTATAATTTGGACGTATCTATACTATTTAGTCTAGATACATCTAAATTTTGACAAATTTTTGACATTTATTATGAGACGAAGAAAGTACATGGTTCACTAGAATAAATGCAAAAACTGAGATGATTTTTGAAAACGTATGATTGTACTAATATCTACATTCGCCAATAATGTCTAACTAGATCATGGATGGCACGCGTTGCCGCGCCCGTCTATTTTTTCATGAGAGGGTTAGTTTTAGTTTTGAAAAAAAAATATACGATGTCAATTTATATGAAGTTTTGGATTGGGTTGAGATTTCCAACGAAACTAAGCACCGCTGGAAACAGTAAGCTTGATCTCAAATTAATGTAGAATTGATCAATTGTACAAATTTATTCTGGCAAAATACTGTAGTAGACAAGTATATGGTTAACGGCAAATCCGGAAAGAAAAAGTATCTAGATATATAAATACCAGAATTTGAAGAGAAATCTTTCTGCACATTATGAATGAGTATATTTTAACAGAAACTACATACTGCAAATAGGTCAGGATCATATCATTCCTAGAGGTTGAATACAAATAGAAAAAGTCTCCAGCAAGCTCCGTACCTCCGTTTGAATGACACCTCTTTTTTTGACATGCAACATACATCGAAGTTGGGGCTCTAGACAACATCATGCTTTTCTCAGCCGCAATTTACACCATATGTACATTTTGCAAATTGAATTGCGTTAGTAACCGTAAGAATCCAATACCAAACTGAACTATATTCGGTTGTGATGAGATTTTGACCTGCAAACCCCAATATCACTGTAACAAACAATTATGCACCAGATGAACTTTATGTGATGCAACCTCAGGCAAACGTGGATGTCTTAAGTAACTTGGATAGGCTCTCCAACAGTGTGGCGCACCACACTAAAATGGTAATTTTCTCTAGTAGGAGTTGTGCAATCCTGCAAAGTTATGCTCGTATCTATATCTGAATCACCACGATTCATTAATCCAGAGCTCTCAAATCACAAAGCTAACCGATACCATACCAATTTTTCCGCAGATGGACTCCAAGAAATAAATAATCACCCAATTCACAATTTAATAGATGTTTCATTTTCTTAAACCATGGAGTTGAGTATCCGATGGAGATAAGCATGATCATGAACTTGACCAATTCACATGCACTGATCGAGCGGACTATCCGCCTGGTCCGCTGGACCATCCGCCTACATCCATAGTTTTACCCGTAGAATTTTAAGGAAAATTGAAAAGAATGTAGGCTTGCAAAAGTATTCATCTCAACGAAATTAGAAAATCGATTGTACTCCAGTATATAGGTCAGAGGGAGAACAAATGGGATTGGGGTGTAGAACATGTATTCGTGTACCTATCTCGATAGTTGCTTTTCCACTACGGTCCATGAAATCCATGACCGAGTCTCTTACTCTTCTAACTGAAGACCTCACCACCGTAGCATTTTTATGGCGACAATGCAAACTAAATTCCTGAAAGGAATGCTTACTTATTTGTCAGCCCTTACCCGTGTACTGAAAATACATCAAATTGTAAGTACGGAAACAGATTCATTAAAGAAATACTCATCAGACTTACTTTTGTCCATGAAACTCACAACATGTTATTTATAAAAAGGGGACAAAATCCATTACTGAGGAAAAGGACGATGTGACGATTGAGAGGGAAAATCACAAGACATGATAACTAAATAGAGAGAGGGACGAAGGGGAGGGGCAGCAGATGTCATGAAAACCTAGCTCCTGCTAGGGCTCTGATCACCTGAGTCGAGGGTTAGAGATGACACGGATGGAGCCTCTCACTGGGTAATGTCGCCTCGACGACGAAACTATGGTTTGCCCAGAGATAGGCGGTAGCAAGGGCAACAGCGGCAAGGGGAGAAGGAGCTCTGGCAGGCGCCACCACTCGAGTTCGCGTTCAGCGACCGGTAGGATCTCCCTTCTGCATCTCTCTCACTCTCGGGTGGCTATGGCGGCAGCAGCGGCGTCACACCAAGATATTTTCAGAGAACAGTTATGGGAGGTAGCCATGACCCAGCGTCGGCACCAAAGTTGTTGACACACACACGGCCAAATCACGCCTGTAGGTTTGGGATCAAACGGGAAGCTGGCGATTTGTTTTGCAGAGTAGCGGGTGCTAGGGATATCCGGCCCAGTAGCGGCCCACATGGGGCAACTGTGCATCGGACGGCCAGGAAGCAACTGGATGCATGATCCGATGGCAAAAAATGAAGATGTCGTGAGAGAACTCCTCCTTGACTCAGTTTTAATATCCCTAATGTTTGTAGAAATGGACGATCAAACTATTTCAAGAAACGAGGATGGCTTTGAGCAAGAGAAGGAAGATAACGCGGAACCTGAACAAAATTGTGATGACACACAACCAGAAGCCTTACTATAGGATCCTGAGTTGGGCATGCCCTTTGATGGTGTGGATGATGCGCGAGAATACTACAATAAATATGCTAAATCTAAAGGATTTGGTGTCACGAGAAGAAGCTCACATACTGATGATGATGGAGAACTAAAGTACCTTACTCTATGTTGTTCTCGCTATGGTAAGACTCAGTCAAACTCAAAAAAAATGTTGAAGCCAAATCCATCAGCTGGGTTAGGATGTAAAGCTAAGATCAATTTTACCCGCCGTCCTAGTGGAAAGTTTAAAGTTTCTAAGGTCATTTTGGATCACAATCATATATTAAGTCCACTAAAATCTCGGTTATTTAGATGCAACAAAAAGATGGACTTTCATGTTAAGCGGAGGCTTTTATTGAATGACCGGGCCGGAATACGAGTAAACAAGAATTTCAATTCTTTTGTTGTCGGAGCGGATGGTCATGATAACCTAACTTTTGGTGAGAAAGATTGTCGCAATTTTTTAGAGAAAGAGAGAAGGATGAAACTTGGAAAGGGTGATGTTGAAGCTATTCGTGACTATTTTGTGAAAATGCAATCCGAGAATCCAATTTTTTTTAGTGTTATGGATGTTGATGATGAATCTCGACTAATGAATGTTTTTTGGGCTGATGCAAGAAGTAGGGCAGTCTATGACTCTTTTAATGATGTTATTACTTTTGACACAACATATTTGACAAATAAATATGATATGCCTTTTGCTTTATTCGTTGGAGTCAATCATCATGGCCAGTCAGTGTTGTTAGGATGTGCTCTATTATCGAATGAAGATACTCCAACATTTGTTTGGTTATTTCAAGCCTGGCTTAAATGTATGTCAAACCGTCAACCTAAAGCTATTATAACTGATCAGGCAAAAGCAATTCAGAATGATGTGGATCATGTTTTTTCAGACTCACGATATAGATGGTGCTTGTGGCATATAATGAAAAAGATACCCGAAAAGCTAGGTGGATATGAGGAATATGATTACATAGGGGTTGCTATTGGCAATGCAGTTTATGATTCATTAACAGTTACAGATTTTGAAGTTTCTTGGATGCGTATGATCAAGAGATATAATCTTGGTGGTAATGAATGGCTTAAAGGGCTTTATGACCATCATCACCATTGGGTTCCAGCATTTGTGAAAGACGCCTTTTGGGCAGGTATGTCTACTACACAACGCAACGAGAGTATGAATGCCTTCTTTGATGGTTATGTTAATGCAAAAACAACATTGAAGCATTTTGTTGGCCAATGTGAGAATGCTCTTCGTGACAAGGTTGAGAAGGAGAAATTGCTGATTTTAATTCTTTCAATTCAACCATACCTTGTGTCACACACTTTGACATCGAGAAGCAATTTCAGTCAGTCTATACAAACTCAAAGTTCAAAGAGTTTCAAGAAGAGCTAACTCATAAGTTGTATTGTGATCAAAAGTTCATACAGAAAGAAGGGGCAATAGAAACATATGAAATAACTAAGGATGTCTTGATTAATGCAGAAACTGGATGGAGAAAATATATTGTTTATCATATATATTTTAATGATGAAGAGTTTGAAGTTAAATGTTCATGTCGCCGCTTTGAGTTCAGAGGTATTCTCTGTAGGCATGTGTTAAGTGTGCTCACTCACAAGAAAATAAAAGAGGTTCCTTCACAATACATCCTCGATAGGTGAAGAAAAAATCTGAAAAGAAAACATAACTTTATTAGGTGTACATATGCCGGTATGGAAGATACTCCCGTTGCAAAGCGGTTTGATATGTTGTGCAATGACTTCTACCCTGTTGCAGAAATATGTGCCATGTCAGATGATTCATGCAGTGCTTTGATTGAAGAGCTTCGTACTCTGAAAAATAAGTTTTCTAGTAACTTAAGTTCTGATAATAATGAGGAACAACTTGGTACAGAGGAAGGTGCACTTTCCAATGAGAAGACAACATGTAAAACTATATTGAGCCAAATAGCTGTTAGATGTGCTGGACGTCCTCCTTCATTGAGAAAAGAATCAAAGGTTGATAAACTAATTCGTGAAGCGAAAGAAAAGAAAAAGAAACTAGAACTAAAAGAGAAGAAGAAAGCTGTACAAGAGGAGAAGATGAAAGCTGCACAAGAGGAGAAGAAAGATTCCCAAAAGTTTTTTCTATCTATACTACATCATGTTCAAAAGCACTAATTTCAGCATAATTAATTGTTGTCTTTTAGGTTCGCTCCACAAATTCGAGAAAAAAAGGGCCCAATACAAAAAGGAAATCACTAGAGGATGACACTCCACAAGAAGATAATGTGAGCTAAATTTGTTCCTCAGATTTTGAACAATGTGGTACCTTTTTATGTTTCTTAGTTAACAGTTATTATGCATTCTGAAATAGATTCAGCATGTTTCTCATTTGGATCAGCAAACATGTAGTAGCACAATCTAGGTATATTTGTTTTCCATCTTTTTAGTTCTAATAATTATTTGAACACCCATGTCATTCCATGCCTTCACGTGGAGCAGGAATCGTTTGACTTCGGCATTGGTACTAGCAACATAAATCCAACAATAACAGCTACACTACCGTATGGACTGATGCAGGTATCATGTTTGTCATTGTTTATTTATTTTCAATATAGGTACTTCAACTTTCAAGTCATTCCATGGTTTTGTTTCGAGCAGGAACCGTTTGACTATGGAATTAGCAGTGGCAACATAATTCCAACAATCACAGCTCCAGTACCATCTCAAGTACCCCCGGCAAGTTCTTCGACAATGTTAATGCCACCAATTCTAGGAAAATACACAAGCTTGTTGTTTGAAGTTCAACAAAGCACTACTACAGTGTCAGGTTCTCCAGAGATGCAATATGATGAAGCTGAAGTGTTGAATAATAGGATGGATCATAGTTAGCTGATGCATCTTCTTTTTGCACCTACAATTTTTTGTGTAACAAGTGGTACTGTAGTAGGCACTAGAGCACTTGATCAAGTTAAATTCATTCCTCACTTGTTGCAACACGTCAATTATGCAACTCTTGTCCAAATGTTTCTTGTGCAACTGGAATGGTAGTATGCCTTTGAGTACACTCTAGATTTATTATTCATGATGAGAACAAAGCATAAGAAAATCTTTATATAATTGAAGGGTTGCTACATAATTGAACCCAGCACACTCTTTGTATGAAGATCAGATGCCGATCTTTATTAATATGACAAGATTACAACAAAGCTTCAAGCAGCTCCGAGGTGGAGCAACAAGATTATATAAGTCGTCCCAGACAGGCCTGAGACAACCAAATCTAGTATTTCTCTAAGGCCAGCATATGTGTTGGGGATACCCCCGGGTAGGGTCACACCGGGATATAAAGGCCGAGTTAGCCGAGGTACGACAAGGTCAAAGCAAGTGTTGGCCGAGTCACCTCAAGGCAGGCCGAATCACGGAGTAACCCGGACCAGGGGATGTCCACCTAACTGAGTCCCAGCCGACTTATATCATATGTCGGCAGGATATATCTAACTTGTATGCAGGTACAGGTAAGGCCGGGTTAACTAGGCATGATCCGGGTTATATCAGGCTTGCAAGAGAAGGAAGGTATCTCGCTGGTCAAAAGGAGGTCACTATACGCAGAGCGTGAGCGAAGCGGACAGAGGCTAGGACCACTGAGGCGTGGCCGACACGGGTGACGTTGCCTGTGTCGGATGACGCTGGCCCCCTAGAGGCTCACGTAGCCTCTGCATGGCTTACGACAGGGAATAGAGACCCGGTCGGTTTACTATTTTGGGAAAAGACATATTCCTTGGAATATGCCGCCATGTATGCCCTAGTTGGAGACCTAGTCACCCCTATATAAGGAGGGCTAGGGCCTCTGTAGAAGGGGTTGATCTCAAGTGGGTTGGTCTTGACTGGTTGAGTACTAGTTTTCCAGAGAGCTAGCTAGTGGTGAGAGTAAGAGAGTTCCCTCTTCCTCCTCTCTCCAAGACAGCTCAAGGAGCACTTGTAATCTTGGAACCTCATTGAATACAAAGCTATTGTGTGTGGAATCACCACACTATCCCTCCCTGGATACCTCTAGTGCATTTAGTCCCCACCTTTAGCCTATCCATGACATCTGTCGTGACACCACCACGACAGTTGGCGCCCACCGTGGGGCTAGCAGCGCTAGCAGGGGTGAAGATCCGGACGGGAAACCTCATCGGCACCGGCGAACGCATCGTCTCCGGGATCGTTCAGCGCTTTGGAGCGTTGGATTTCGTCAGCGACAACGCTGGCTGCTTCGGCAAGCGACCTCTCCCGCGCAACAACCTCTTCGTCAAGCTTGGCGCGCACAAGATCTATGTTGCTATCGATGTGTCGTGCGTTCATCCGCGGCATGTCATCGAAGGAGGTGAGCCACCCCTTAGTGCGGCTCGCGGGGCGCGTATCACTCGCTCCCCGGACCACGCTGAGGTGATGATGACCGCGCCTGGCGCAAGCAAGCAAGGACCCGGCACCAGATCCGGAGGTAACACCTAAGGCACCAAGGAAAAGAAGAAGTCCTCCGCTAGAGAGGCCAGAGAATGTGCTGCAGCAGGCGATAGATAGCTTGGAAAGCCCAGTAGCAGTAGTGGTAGATCCGGCTGAGGCACAGGCCGAGTTAAAGGAAACTAGGCAGAAAATCCTAGAGGGTGCAAAAAAGATAGTTGCGGCTCAGTAGTCGTTAAACATGACGCTGCGTGAGTATGCAAAGGCAAATAAGGTAGATGCTGTAAAAGTGAAGGGGAGAAACCTCATGAGTGAAATGAACAAAGAGGGTGATAGTAGAATTGAGGAATCAGAGAACTGTTTGTCCGTGGGGCTACCGAAGTACAGTACCCCGGCAAAGAACCTCAGGGCAGCAGATGCAGCTGCATCCGAGTTAGAGGGTTTGACGGGTGAAGCCCGGAAGAGACAGCAGGAAAGGGTCAATGAGTTAGTTCGGATCGCAAACAGACAGAATGAGGAATTGCTCAGGGCAAACCCGGATAGATCTGGGGCCTCCAAGATCGTTTATTCGGCCGTGGGTAACCCAGAGAAATCCGCTAGAGCTGCATCATCTCCTCATGGTGGTCCTAGGAGAGAAGAGGTAGTAACCTCAGCTAGGAGAAACAAGCAGATAGTCCCATATGACCCGGCAAGGGCAGGGAAAGGAAAAGCAGTGCAAGGAAATGAGGATCGACGAAGTATGAGCCGAGGTGAAGCTGGCCGAGGAAACCGTGACCAAGGCAATGCCGGTCAGAGGAACGCTGTGAACGGCAATGCCAGACAGTGTAACCCGGCGGATGCAGGACAACCGCAGCAGCGGAATATACCACGACAAGAGCGCAGTGCCGGCCAAGGTATGCAATAGAGAGCAGCTCCGCAGGAGCAAGATAGATATAATGATGGTGATTCGGAGATGGTGAACGCCGGGTATCCCAGGCCAGACTATCACGTGATAGGGTCAAGATTGGGAAGCAGGAACTTGATGCCTGACGATGCCAGGCTAAAACTGGATCGGCTATATAGGTCGGAGCAGATTGAGTGTCAAGGTCCTCCGGGTCCAGCATGTTTTGGGCCCCGGATCATGAAGGGGCCTCCAGTACCTAACTTCCAGTTACCTAGAGGCACTAAGACATATGACGGTAGCACAAAGCCAGGGGATTGGTTGATTAACTATGCAACCGTGGTGAAAATCGCTACAGGCAACTTGAGATGGGCTGTGATATATGTACCTCAGATGTTGGAGGCGCTAGCAAGGGTATGGCTAAACAATTTGCCACCCGGAAGTATTAACTATTGGATCAATTTTGAGGAAATGTTTGTTAGCAATTTCTCAAGCACATATCAGAGGTCCAACAGACCGCAGACCCTAGCAATGTGCAAGCAGAGACCAAATGTGACAGACCAGGAATTCTTGACCCACTGGTGCACAGTGCGAAATTCATGTGAGGGCGTAATCGAGTCACAGGCCATAGCTTGGTTTGCGCAAGGATGCAGATATGCAAGCATGCTATGGCAAAGGTTGCAAAGAGATATGCCAACTACATTGGCAGAAACAATCCGGATTGCTGATTCATACGCGTTGGGTGATCCAACTCAGCCTAGGCTCATGTCAAATGAGTCAAGCGAGGAGTACTATCAGGGAGATGGGGCTGGATCATCCCGGAGAAATGATTACCGGGGTAAAAGAATAGATGATGGACCGGATTACCGGTACAGTTCGCAACAAGTTGCGGCTGTGAATCAAGATTAGCCCAGAGCAGGAGGCAACCAACGTCAGAAAACTGGAGGGCAGCAATGGACTCCAAGGAATGATGGCAAGAAAACTTGGACGCCAGAGCAGAAGAAACAGTGGCAGGGAAAGAAGGACCGTCCGAGTATACTTATGAGGCAATGCTGGATCAGCCGTGTAAATTTCACACGCCAAATCCGAGTAACCCAGCGGGTCACACAACCAGGCAGTGTGAGTGGATGCGAAAGATAGAACAAAGTGGTACGGGGAATGCTCGGGCACCTCGGAATGATCAACCTCGGCAGGAGTTACCCCGGCATCAATTTCTCTCCGGAGCGAACACGCAACAGTTAATGTTGCCTCTCCCTCCGCCGAGGTATGACAACCATGAGAGAAGGGATACATTGCATCAAGTGGAAGACCTGCATCAACTAGATCAAAGGTACCCTAGAAATGAGGGGAGAAATGAGTACAAAGAGCATCATCAGAGTTACTGTGTGTTCACCACAGAGAAGACAGACAGGAAGAGCTTGCAGCGCCGACATATGGAAGTTAATGCAGTAATGCCAGCGGTGACAAGGTATATGCCTTGGTCAGATCAGGAGATCACCTGGAGCATCAAAGATCATTTGAAGCTTATGCCAAGTCCTGGTTCATATGCGCTGGTGTTGGATCCAACATTTATTGGGCCAAACATCAATGTGAGGTTCTCAAAGGTGCTAATTGACAATGGCAGGAGCATCAACATCATGTATGTGGACATGATGCGCAAGTTGGGTATCTCGAAGAACATGCTCCAAGCTACAAGGACAACATTCCATGGCATTGTGCCAGACATTTCTTGTGAACCCATTGGCAAGGTCCGGGTTGACGTGTTGTTCGGCACGAGAGATAACTGCCAGACTGAGAATTTGGAATTCGAGGTTGTCAATTTGGAGAGCGCATATCACGCGTTGCTCGGCAGGCCAGCCCTGAACAAGTTCATGGCGAGTTGCCACATCAGCTACCTAAAGATGAAGCTGCCCGGGCCAAATGGAGTGATTACCATAACTGGTGATTTCCGACGTTCCATTGAGTGCGCATCGGCCGGGTCTAACCTGGCCGAGTCACTCGTGATCGCGCAAGAGAAGAGAAAAATCCAGGAGGTGGCAGCATTGGCTCAGTCCACGCAGCAGTATATGCCGGTGCTGAGTAACCCGCATGGTAGCATCTCATTTCAAGCGACAAAGGATACCAAGAAAGTACCCGTTGACGATATCTTCCCAGAGCGCACCGTAACAATTGGTGCCGGGTTAAATGACAAATAGGAAAGCGAGCTCGTCAACTTCCTCCGTGAGAATCGGGATATCTTTGCTTGGTCCACACAGGACTTGCAAGGTGTTCCAAGGGAGTTGGCCGAGCACTCTTTGAATGTGAGACCCGGAGCAAAGCCAGTGAAGCAACCTCTCCGCCGCTTCGCCGAAGACAGGAGAAAGGTCATAGGAGATGAGATAGCTCGGTTGTTGGCTGCTGGATTTATCATGGAAGGGCTTTACCCTGATTGGCTGTCTAATCCGGTGCTGGTAGAGAAGAAGAAGGACGATCCGAACATGGCAGCGGTTTGGCGTATGTGTATCGATTACACGAACCTGAATAAGGCGTGTCCAAAAGATCCATTCCCACTGCCAAGGATATACCAAGTCATAGATTCTACTGCTAGGTGTGAGTTGTTGTCGTTCATTGATGCATATTCTGGTTTCCACCAGATACCCCTGAACCCAAGTGATCAAATAAAGACTGCGTTTATCACCCCGTATGGGGCTTATTGCTATCGCACCATGCCCTTTGGTTTACGTAATGCAGGGGCAACGTACCAAAGATGTATGCAGAAATGTTTACACGACCAAATTGGTCAAAATGTGCAGGTATATGTGGATGATGTTGTTATCAAGATCAAGGAAAGCAAAACGCTCCTTGACAATATCAGGCAGACATTCGCGAACCTAAGGAGGTTCCAAATGAAGCTTAATCCGGAGAAATGTACCTTCGGTGTCCCGGCTGGAAAATTACTCGAATTTCTTGTCTCCAGCCGAGGTATCGAAGTTAATCCAACTAAAATCCGGGCCATAGAGCGAATGGAACTGCCAAAGTGCCTTAACGATGTCCAGAAGTTCACTGGCTGCCTGGCATCCTTAAGTCGGTTTGTATGTCAGTTGGGAGAAAAGGCACTGCCTCTCTATCAACTCATGAAAAAGTCGGACAAGTTCATTTGGACGCCGCAGGTCAATGAAGCCTTTATCCAATTAAAGAAAATGTTAGCCACTACACCAGTGTTAGCTTCTCCACTATCAAAAGAGCCAATCTTGCTCTATATAGCCGCAACCAACCAAGTTGTAAGTGCAGTAATTGTGGTAGAGCGTGATGAAGAGGGTAAGTTAGTGCAAAGGCCTGTATACTATTTGAGCGAGGTACTATCAGCCTCGAAACAAAACTATCCCCATTATCAGAATATGGCATATGGTGTGTATATGGCGGCTAAGAAACTGAAGCACTATTTTGAAGAGCGCCCCATCAAAGTAATATGTGAAGCCCCTATATCCGAGATAATGAGCAACAACGATGCAAGTGGCAGGATTGCAAAATGGGCAATTGCGCTAGCCCGTTATGCGCCACAATATGACAGAAGAGAAGCAATCAAGTCTCAGGCTGTGGCTGACTTTTTTATGGATTGGGCCGAGGTGCAATATGAACCACCATTGCCAGATCCGAACTACTGGAGAATGCACTTTGACGGGTCAAAAACAAAAACCGGGTTAGGCACCGGAGTTGTGCTTACCTCGCCCAAGAAGGACCAGCTGAAATACGTGCTGCAGATCCACTTCACATCATCAAATAATGTTGCAGAATATGAGGCGCTTGTGCATGGGCTCAAAGTGGCAAAAGAAATTGGGATACGTCGGATCCAATGCTTCGGTGACTCAGATCTTGTAGTCCAGCAAGTCTCCGGACAATGGGATGCTTTGGATGCAAATATGGCACTGTACAGATTTCATGTACAGAAGATATCAGGGTACTTTGAGGGATGCGAGTTTCATCATATACCTCGGGTGGAAAATGAAGCTGCCGACGTATTGTCGAAGCTCGGGTCAACCTGGCAAGCAATCCCGCCAGGTGTAGCACTAGAGCACCTCAGAAAACCCTCTATCAGGCCATCCCCAGAGTCCGAGTCAATTTATATCCCGGCAAATCCGGAATCGGAGGCTGTGCCCATGGACATTGATGAGGGGAGTGGTTCGCGAAACTCGGGGACTGCCTTGGCAAATCCCGGGACTGCTTCGCAAGACCCGGGGACTGCGCAGGGTGATCTGGTTGAAGTTATGCCGGTGGATCAGATGGAAATTGATGAGGACGTGTTCCCTGTACGAGCTATACCAGCTTGGGCATTGCCCATATTTCAATTCCTGAAAGATGGAACTTTGCCAAGTGAGGAGGTGCTTTCTAGGCAAACTCAGAGGAGGGCAAAAGCCTACACGATCATTAATTCCGAGCTATACAAGAGAAGTGTGACAAAGGTCCTCCAGCGATGTGTTAACCCGGAAGAAGGGCTTGACATCCTCCGGGATATACATCAGGGGGAATGTGGGCATCATGCCTCGTCTAGAGCCTTGGTAGCAAAAGCTTTCCGTCATGGGTTTTACTGGCCAAGTGCCTTGGAACAAGCGGAGGATCTGGTAAGGAAATGCAATGGCTGTCAAAGATATGCTACAAAGACACATACGCCAATGTCGGAGCTCAAGACCATACCAATTACATGGCCATTTGCCGTATGGTGTTTGGATATGGTTGGCCCCTTCAAACCAGCAAGAGGGAACATGCCACACATCTTGGTCATGGTTGACAAGTTTACAAAATGGATTGAAGTAAAGCCAATAAGGAAATGTGATGGAGCTACCGCCGTGACATTCCTCAAAGATATCATCTTGAGATACGGTTATCCTCACAGTATCATAACAGATAATGGCACAAATTTTGCTGAAGGAGCATTTGTGCGATTCTGCCGAGATAAGAAGATCCGGCTGGACGTAGCCTCGGTAGCTCACCCCGCATCGAACGGACAAGTGGAAAGATCCAACGGATTGGTATTATCCGGGATAAAACCCCGGCTCATTGAGCCGCTACAAAGATCAGCGGGGTGCTGGATAGAAGAACTACTAGCGGTACTATGGAGTTTAAGAACAACTCCGAATCAATCAACAGGCTATACGCCATTCTTTCTGGTATATGGGGAAGAAGCTGTATTACTAGCCGACATAGAGCATGATTCGCCTAGAGTCACCCAATACACAGAAGCCAAAGTGCAAGAAGCTCGACAAAATGATGTTGATCTGCTGGAAGAAGCGAGAGAATTGGCATTGTCCAGATCCGCCATATATCAGCAAAATCTCCGACGCTATCATAGCCAGAAAGTAACCCCCCGAATTTTCCGGGAAGGTGATCTGGTACTCCGGTTGGTACAACGTACTGCTGGCATGCACAAGTTACCCCCCCCATGGGAAGGACCATTCATTGTGAGCAAAGCATTGCACAATGACTCTTATTATCTTATCGATGCAAAGCCACAGGAGAAGAACAAGGCGGACAGGTCCGACGAGGAATCTAAGTGTCCATGGAATGTAGCTCTACTTTGTTCTTTCTACACTTAACAGAGAAGTGTATGTATCCGAGTCTCTCATATGTCGGTATAGATGCCGGTAATGAGCTTACCAATGAAATAGTGGCACCTCGAGCAGTAACTCGGGGACTGCCTTAATAATATTTGTTATCTTCTGTACTTGTTATAATTTTTATGTCGGTTGGTTTAAGTCGCTTCTGCCTCAGCCGGATTAGTAGTGTGTGAGCACCAAAAACTAACTCTCCGACTTGCTGCTGTCCAACAAGATTTGGCTTCATGGCAAGCAAGAGAACAAGTTTGGAATTGCGTAGTGCATGAAAAACGACTAAGGAGAAGGACGTAATCGAGCCGACATTTGTTATTTGGACTAGCTTTGTGTTTACCTAGTTTTTGCTATGTTGAATTATTTTGAGCTAGTCTTAAAGTTTCTAAGTATTGTTAAATCAATTTTTGAAACTCGGACTCGTAAGTCATAAAACCGAACCAAGGTAGACACGAGCCGAGCCAAGAAGTTGGAGGAACAAGAAAATGAAACTCGGGGACTACGCCCAAGTTAATCCGGCACCAACAACTTAGTAGCAAAATATGATCATTGTGCTTAATACATTTGCACCCGGCATACCGGGGATCTGATAAACTGCAAAGTGTTTTTAATCAAGGAGCAGCAGGGGGAGGTAACTCGGCGCCAGCAGGTGGAACTCTAGCCTCGGCTTCAGTGTTATCTTCGTCCTCTTCGGCGTCCGAGGCTTCGCTCTCATCTTCTTCGCCCGAACCATCTTCGACGTATTCGTCGTCAACGGCATCGAGAAAGCTTGGTCCCTCGTTCCATTGATGGATGGGGGCATACTGAATGAGGTTATGGGCACAAGCCTTGCACCGAGCTATCCAATCTGGATCATTGGACCACCTTGATCCGGTGCGCATCCGCTCAAGAAGATCGAGACTAATTTTCTCGTACCATGTAAGCACGTAATGGAGAACGGTTTCAGCTCCGGCACGTCCAGCGGATTCCCTCCAGAGGTCAAGCTGAGTCTCGCACTCCATTAATTTGCTGATTAGAGGAGCGGAACCCTCCGGAGTATCTTCACCAGGCCAAAGGGCATTGAAGACCCGGATTGCTGCGCTTAGAATATCCTTGCCATGGTTGTTCATGATTTCAACGCGAGAAGACAAGCTGACCAGCAGGTCCTCTAGATCAAGAGGAATGGTGCCAGGACCAGATGGAGTACTCCTCTGCTGGCGAAACTTGGTAACAGCGTTGGATGCAATGACATCGCCCTCCAGAAATTTGTCTGGAAAAACAAAATAAGTGAAATAAGGTCGGAGGTTGACCCGGAGAGATTTATGCCGGCTAAAGAAAAAGAACTTACGAGAGATATGGCTGTGGATCCGGGTCATCTCCGTGGTGCAGTTGTCACGCCTCTTCCGAAGTTGCACAAGTTCAGTATTTTCCGACTCAAGCTTAATGTCGGCCTCCTTAAGCAATTCTTGGTCCTTGGCAATTTGGAAGTTGAGGCGTTCTCGCTCTTCAGTGAAATCTTGGCTAGCTTTGTCCATTTCAGATTTGTGGAGCGCCTTGAGCTTCTTCATCTCTGCCTTGAGCTTGGCAACTTCATCATCCTTGGTCCAGAGGAGGGCAATCTCATCATCTTTCTTTTTGAGTTCGGCCTGATGCTGTCCTGCTTGTTCGAGAAAATACAGCATCATATCAAGCACGAGCACACTATCTTCAAAAGATGCTGAAATAGTTTGTTGACCCGGCAAAGCCGAGGTATGAATATTTGCCGAGCCAAGGAGAAAAGGAGATAGAGCGCGGAGGAAGATTAAGCAAAAATGACTTACCCTTTATCTGCTCCAAGTTGTTCCTCATAATGATGTTCTTGGCCTCCACTTCAGCTGCGGAATCCGAATGATGGATTAGTTCGGCGAAAAAAGACGAAGAGAAATGGAAAAATGCCAAGGAGAAAACTTACCCCTTTTCTCGTATTCGGCGAGAAGTGTAGTATGTTTTGGGCGCAGCATCTTGTGAGTATCCAAGAGACGCTGAAACTCAGCGCTCCGACGATTGGTGGTCACCTGAAAAAAGTACAAAAAGATAGCTTAGTCATGTGCATATTCAAAGTGTACAATATCCGGGCCAAGTGGAACTTAACCCGGCTCTAGGTGTGTGCATATTCGCAGTGTACAAAATCCGGGCCAAGTGGAACTTAACCCGGCTCTAGGTGTGTGCATATTCGAAGTGTACGAAATCCGGGCCAAATGGAACTTAACCCGGCTCTAGGTGTGTGCATATTCGAAGTGTACAAAAGCCGGGTCAAGTGGAACTTAACCTGGCTCTAGGTGTGTGCATATTCGAAGTGTACAAAATCCGGGCCAAGTGGAACTTAACCCGGCTCTAGGTGTGTGCATATTCGAAGTGTACAAAATCCGAGCCAAATGGAACCTAACCCGGCTCTAGGTGTGTGCATATTCGAAGTGTAAAAAATCCGGGCCAAGAGGAACTTAACCCGGCTCTAGGTATGTGCATATTCGAAGTTACTAAGGAGCTACATGATACATTGCAAATGTATCTATAATTTTTGATGTTCCATGCTTAGTTTTATCCACTTTCTTATGTTTTGTTCCAACTTTGGAGTACTTTTCATATGATTTCTTGGACTAACCTATTAACAAGAGCCACAGTGCCAGCTGCCTGTTTTCTGCTGTTTTTGGTTCCAGGAAAGTCGGAAAATGAATATTATCGGAATTGGACGGGACAAAAGCTAAAGTGCCTATTTTTCCGGATGTCATCAAGTGCCAAAATACGAGACGGAGAGGGGCCAGGGGCCACCACACCACCTGGTCGCGCGGCCAGGCCTGGCCCGCGCCAGGGGGTGGTGTGGCCGCTCCCCGCACCCCCTCGACCTCCCCTTCCGACTATAAGATGCCCTCGTGACGTAAACCCTAAGTACCCGATCAAAAATCCACGAAAGAGTCTGTAGCCGCCGTCATCTCCATCCCTAGATCAGGAGGGATCTGGAGCTCTTCCCGGCACCCTGCCGGAGAGGGGAATTCACCCTGGAGGCTTTCTTCATCACCATGTAAGCCTCCAGTGTGATGCGTGAGTAGTTCATCCTTGGACTACGGATCCATGTAGTAGCTAGATGGCTGGTTCTCCTCCTTTGTGCTTTCATGTTTAGATCTTGTGAGCTCCGTTCATGATCAAGATCATCTATTTGTAATTCTGCATGTGAAATGGATCGTATGGGCATCTAGAGGGGGAGGGGTGAATAGGTGCTACACAAATTTTTAATTCTTTTTCAATTTTAGGCTTAGCACAAAGGGTAAATTCTCTAGATAAACTATTGGGTGGAATTTCCCTATATGCAAACCTATCTACTAGCGAGTAAAGAGTGAGTGGAAGAGGAACGAGTAAACCGAAGTGAAGCACGCGGAGACACAGGATTTGTTTGACCACAGTTCCTTCCTTGTTAAGGGAAGTACGTCTGCGTTGGAGGGGTGGGCGGTACTAAGACCACCACGCCACAAAAGGCCTCACCCTGTTCTCCGATGGATCTCGCCACAACAGGCCTGATCCACCTTCCACTATAGGTACCCTTTGAGGCAGGCACCGACACCTTTACACAACTAGCGGGGCAACAACTCCACAACAACTTGGAGGCTCCCGAAATGACAATAAGCTGCCACAAGAACAAACTTATCAAATACAATAAACAAGATCTAGGTATTGACAAGAATACTAGATCAGGGATTTCTGCAAGTGAATGGAGAGGAGTTGAAGCGCTTGATTCTTGATGATGATGACGGGAGGCACAGGGGGCCTGCGAGCATCCCTCATGAGGCCCTCAGGAGCAGAGGAGGGGTAAGAGGTCTTCCGAACCTTGTTGTATATCTTCTTGGCCTTGTGCATCGAGTCAATGTGGAATTCCTCAGCAAGAAGCAGGTGACGGATGAGCATCATAATGTAGGGCGCATAGGGAATGGACAGACGGTTGAACATAGCATCACACAGCTCATGGTAGATGAAGTCCATGACGTCCAGCCTGTACTGCACTGAGTTTTCCTTGCAGGAGGCAACCTCATGAGAAAATTGAAGTAGCTGAACAAGGTGACCACGGATGCTGTCATTGTTGCCCCCACTCGGTGTAATAGAGTCACGGAAGAGACCCACTAATGCAGCATAGATGGGAGCAAGACCAACCACAGTACCGATAATGCCATTGTCCACAGTGCAAGGAGAGAGAGCGGCATCCTTGTTGGGCTTCAGCTGAGTGATGATGCGGTGGCCACTGGCTCTATCCCTGCTGTGGAAGGAGTACCCCAGAACCTCAGCAAACACGTGAAAATCAGCAGTCATTGGCCTGTCATGAGTCATCCACTTCATAGTGCGACGCTCATCCCCACAAATCACCAAAGTGGAGAAGAATTGCTTCACCACCTCAGAGTCAAAAGAGCACTAGAGAGACATGAGATGGTGCAGCCCCATCCTCTCAGCCACATACATCGCATCCACAAGATGCGCCTTTTCCAAAGCATCAGCAAGAACCAGTGGGTGCATAGGCCTAATGTTCAGCCTGGCATAGATGTCTTCATAAATCCCCTTCTGTTCTGCACACCAAAAACGGGTATCCCCCAGCTCATCATCACGAGGCAGCTCAGCAAACAAGTCACGGTGACGAATGGCGGAAAACGAGACCGCATCCAAAGTCATGTAGTTGATCTTGGGCTCTTTGCCCTTCCTCTTGGACACCCCCTTTCTAGTCCTCTTGGATTGTTCAGCCATGCGCCTCTCTTCGTTCTTCCTTCTCCTCAACTCAACTTTGTCCACTAAGTTACCCTGTCCGTCATCCCGAAAGTATTTGGTGTGAGGATAGCGCTTGTAGGTCTTGGAAACACCGGAACCACCTGTGAGGAGAATAAGGGCGATAGCAAGGGGATAAGCATACAAACAAGTCCAGGAGAGAGCATGGAAAAAGTAGTCAAAAAGTTCATAGGACAAAACTACTCAATGCATACTCCATAGTGAAACTGAAGCAGAATCGAATCTGTCAGGCCGGATTATCCGGCATGGCCAGGGGCGGATAATCCGGCCCTGGCAGAAATTTTCGATTTCACCTAGATTGCATGCAAAAAAGTAGATCGGGCCTAGAAACTGCAAGACTACGATTTCTATGCGAAAACACATCCTTCTAGACAACGTTCCACCCAACAAGATACACATCTAGCCAAAGATGGGGAGAGAGGGAGTTACCCACACTCATTGGAGGAAGAACGCGGAGGAGAAGGTACCCGTAGGCGCAGAGAAGAAGATCCGGGGAGGCCTAGAAAATCTGGTGGCCGAAGAGGCTCCGGGGAGGGTGAGGGGCGGCAGGCGGCGGCTGTGGAGGAGGAGAGGGCTGGGGGAGAAGTGCTGCTCGTTATGAGCCCTTCCCCCGAGCCCTACCCTTTAAGATGAAATCTGCCAGGGCCGGATTATCCGGCCAACACTTGGGCCAGATTATCTGGCCTCAAATCTGGGATTCTATTACACACAGAACCAGGCCCGCGCGTCCCCAATCAACACCCCCACAAGGTGTACAAGGGACTTGTGTGCAAGAATAGATGGCTTAGGGGTAGGGAAGGCTTGGGATTAGGAGAGCCAAACTGAGATGGTACTAGACACTCAAACTTGCAAAATCCAAATCAAATAAAAGCCAAGAGTGAGTCTGATTCCCATAAGAACATGAGAGAGCAAATAACATCCAAAAAGATCCAATTCTCCTCAAGGGAGAGGGTGGTGGCCGAAGCCACCTTGTTGGAGTGTATGGTGTGACACCGCGAAGATATATCTTGGGTTCACAACCAATACTCATCAATAAGCTCACATATCACAAAATGATATTAAGAGAAATGATTTATCTTGCTTTTGGCATTATGGGTGGAGGGTTAGCCCAATGAGTTAGAACCACACCCCCCTATATCCATGCCCACACCTAGGCCAAACAAGGATTGCGATGGACGAGTGAGTGCATGGGTAATCAAGACAAGCTCCCGAAATCAATGATATTTAGCTCATTCCTCAAATAGCAGAATCTTGCTTCATCAAGTGGCTTTATAAAAATATCCGCCAGTTGGTTCTTCGTGCTCACAAAGGATAGATCAATATCAACGCGAACAACATGGTCTCAAATAAAATGATTCCGAATCTCAATATGCTTCGTCCTTGTGTGCTGAACGGGATTGTACGCAATTTTGATTGCACTTTTATTATCACATAAAAGAGGCACTTTGTCACAATTGACATCGTATTCCTTTAAAGTTTGCCTCATCCACAATAATTGAGTACAAGCGCTGGCAGCAGCAACATATCCAGCTTCGGCGGTGGAGATAGATATACAATTCTGCTTTTTGGAGGACCAACATACAAGAGATCTTCCCAAGAATTGACAAGCTCCAGAAGTGGATTTCTGATCATCCATATCACCGGCCCAATCTGATTCAGTATAACCACATAAAGAGAAATTGGATCCCTTGGGATACAAGAGACCAAAGTTGGGGGATGAACCAAATATCGAAAGATCCTCTTAACCGCCACTAAGTGGCTTTCTTTAGGAGCTGCTTGATACCTTGCACACACTCCCACACTCAACACAATATCGGGTCTAGATGCGCAGAGGTAAAGAAGAGAGCCGATCATGGACCGGTATACCTTTTGGTCCACATCTTTACCATGAGGGTTAAGTTCAAGATGACACTTTGTTTGCATCGGAGTGGCAACACCATTTAGATCCGTCATCTTGAATCTCTTGAGCATGTCTTGGATGTACTTTGCTTGATTAATAAAGGTTCCTTCTCTAAGTTGTTTGATCTCGAATCCAAGAAAGAACCGTAATTCCCCCATCATAGACATCTCAAACCTGTCAGTCATAAGCTTTGAAAATTCATCGTTAAAAGCTTTGTTAGTAGAACCAAAGATGATATCGTCTACATATAGTTGGCATACGAAGGGCTCCCCCTTAACCTTCTTAGTAAAAAGAGTGGGGTCGATTTGCCCAACTTCGAAGCCACGATCTAACAAAAGCTCTTTAAGGTGCTCATACCACGCACATGGGGCTTGTTTAAGGCCATAGAGTGCCTTATCGAGTTTGTAGACATGGTTCGGGAAGTTAGGATCCTCAAACCCTGAGGGTTGCTTTACGTATACCAACTCATGTAGAGGACCGTTAAGGAAGGCACTCTTGACGTCCATTTGTTGCAACTTAAAATTGTTATGAGCAGCATAAGCAAGTAGGATACAGATGGACTCAAGGCGAGGCACTGGAGCATATGTCTCGCCGAAGTCGATGCCCTCAACTTGGGAGTAACCTTGTGCCACAAGTCTTGCCTTGTTCCTCACAACAATACCATTCTCATCTTGCTTGTTCTTGAAAATCCACTTGGTGCCGATAACATTGCGGCACTCTTTGGGTTTCTCCACGAGTTTCCAGACTTTGTTGCGCTCGAAATTATTCAATTCTTCATGCATAGCAATAACCCAGTGTGGGTCTTCAAGAGCTTCAAAGACCTTCTTAGGTTCCACCATGGAGATATGAGCTTGATGTTCACCAAAACTGGCCAATTCTCTTCTTGTAGAAACCCTTCATCGAAGATCACCAACAACCTTGTCGAGCGTGTGACCCCTCAACTCAAGGTTACGATCAGTCCGAGCCTTGCGAAGAAGTTCAATAAGTTTGTTGTCTCTTGGAGGAGGAGATTCATCACTTGAGTCTTCATTGGAAGCAGTTTCTCCGCCTTGATCAGTAACTAGAACATCAGTAGCAAGTGGTGGAGATGCATGCCCTTGAGGTGAATCCGTAGCCGTAACAGGAGGCTGCAGAACTGGAGAGTCATGGCCGGATAATCCGGCCGATGGAGAGGCCAGATAATCCGGCCTGGGAGTACTTGCCGCGGCTTCTTCAGGAGGCCTGGGACTTGCTTGAACCGGTGAGGGGCCGGATAATCTGGGGCTTGCCGGAAAATCCGGCCTGGAGCTTGCGTTGAAATCTTCACCAGCAGGAGCAACATGGTCAGCTGTAGCGGGGTGGCCGGATTATCCGGTGTCAACCGCAAAATCCGGCCTAGAGCTTTCTGGAACATCTTGACCTTTAGCATTTGATGGAGATGGTTAGAAGTTGCCCTCGTGGTTGGAGCATGTTGAGTATGTGTAGATGAGGGCTCTATATGAGTAGAGCATTGTCCTTCCCAGTCCGCCACAAGGGGTTCCTCAATGGGGCGGAAGAATCCCACGCCCATTCTTCTTATGGCATCTTGGGGTATTTCAACATCTGCATCACAAACACCAACTTGCTCCGCACGGGAACCGTCATTTTCCTCGAACACCACACTACAAGATTCTACAACAGTTCCGGAGAGCTTATTGTAGACTCTATAAGTGTGGGATTCAGCACCATAACCAACAAAAATACCTTCTAACGCCTTAGATTCAAACTTAGATAAATGAACTCCTTTAATAAGAAAGAAACACTTACACCCGAATACCCGAAAGTATGAGATGTTTGGCTTGTTACCGGTAAGTATTTCATACGGAGTCTTGTCCAAGATCTTGCGGAGGTATAAACGGTTGGATGAATGACAAGCAGTAGAGATTGCTTCAGCCTAGAAGTTATATGGAGATTTAAATTCGGCTAACATTGATCTTGCCATGTCCATTAGAGTTCGATTCTTCCTCTCGGCTACACCACTTTGTTGAGGGGTGTACGCAGCGGAATATTGACGTCTTATCCCCTCTTCACTTAGGAACTCATTTAAGGTGTAGTTCTTTAACTCCGAGCCGTTATCACTCCTTATAGCCAGAATGGGGACGTTGTGTTGACGTTGAACCTCGTTGGCAAAGTCGATGACAGTTTGTTGAGTTTCACTCTTCAACTTGAAGAAATAAACCCAAGTGTATCTTGAGTAATCATCAACAATCACTAGACAATACTTCTTCCCACCGAGGCTTGCATGAGATGGAGGTCCGAAGAGGTCCACATGAAGGAGCTCCAAAATCCTTTTTGAAGAGATAATGATTTTCCTTCGATGAGGTGAATCATGCATTTTCCCTTCAACACACGCCCTGCAAACATGATCTTTGGCAAAAGAGACATTTTCTTTTAGTCCAAGAATGTGGCCACCCTTGTGGAGACTTTGCAAAGTTCTCATATTGACATGGGCTAGTCGGCGATGCCATAGCCAACCCGCGTCAGCCTTTTCGAAAAGACACATCGAGCCTGTAGTGGTTTTCCGCAAAAAGTCCACCACGTACAGGTCGTTTTCGACATATCCCACAAAAGCGACTTTTAGAGACTTGCTCCACAAGAGTACCACTAAATCAGCATCAATGTAAACTGCAAAGCCCATCTTACCAAGGGCACGAACTGAAAGTAAGTTATACTCGAGGGTCTCAACAAGCATGACGTCCACGAGAGAGATATCGTGAGCCACCACAACTTTGCCGAGACCCAATACCTCAGATTTTGACTTGTCACCATAGGAGATGGTAATGTGATCAAGGTTTGGCTGCATCTCCGTGATGATCTCCTTGCTTCCGGTCATATGACTCGTGCAACCTCTATCGAGTACCCATTTAGAACCACCGGAAGCATAGCCCTATAAGAAAATTACTTCTTGGTTTTAGGTACCCATTTTTCAGTGGGTCCTCTCATGTTAGTAACAAGGGTCTTGGGAACCCAAATAGACCAAGGACTGTAACAATCATAAGGCCCTACATAGCTAGCATAAACATCACCATAACAATCACAATATAGTTTAAAGTTAGGATTGTTGATCCCTGCAAAACCATCATGATTAGTCTTGTCATTGGTAATGTTGCTAGTCTTCGATTGAGTAGTCTTGTTCTTGTTCTTCTTCTTCTTGTTTTTCTTGCTCTTTATCTTGGGTATGTCACCAAGAACTTCTTTACTATTGTTTGTCCTTTGCCTACTCAGTATCTCATCAATAACCCCTTTTTCTTTGTGCTGAGAACTTCTTGCAATATCTTCTTTTCCAAAGGATGAAGTGGAGGTACTTGGCACATCATACCGTTTCAATTGAGTTTGGAGCTGGTCATGAGACTCATTTAGAGTAGAATGATCACTCTTCAATGCCTTGTGAGCACTTTCAAGATTATCAAACTTCTCCAAAAGTCTAGCATGAACAGCCCCAAAGTTAATCTTTTCTTTCTTTAGTTTCTTTACCTTGGCAAGAGCATGGTCACGTTCTTTAATGAGCTGAGCTACAGCTTCTTCTTGTGACCCCTCAAGGGATTCGAGTCTTTCTTTCAAAGAAACTCGAGCTTCCTCTTCCTCTTCCAAGGCATTCTTCAAAGAAGCTATCTCCAAGGCATCTTCTCTTTCAATTCTGCCCTTTTCTTCAAGGAGATCTTCGGCTTGAGCAAGTTGACTCATAAGAGCATCAAAATGGAGTTTGTGCTCACCTTGTAGGTTAGTGAAAAAAGTATCCAAGGCAATAACTTCTTCTTTCATTTCAAGACTGTCATGATCATCCATATCCAAAATTATGTTAGTCTTAGGAAATGAAGAGCTAGAAGTTGATACCTCGGATCCTCTTGCCATTAGGCAAGTGGCGTTGTTGTTGATGGCGTTCTCATTCGGCGAGTCGAAGAGAGAGGAGGGAGTCGATGTGGTGGCTATAGCAGCCACTTCGCAGGAACTATCATCATCCTCTTCATCTTCACTTGCGGAGGAGTATTCCTCTTGAGCTACAAGGACAATCTTGGGTTGCTTCTTGAAAGGGCCATTTTTCTTAATAAACGGCTTCTTCTTAGGAGCTTTAGATTTCTCTTTAAGAATGAGCCTGCCACCATTGTCTTCTCTATTTTGATAAGGACACTTGGCTACAAAGTGCATTCTATCTCCACAGTTGAAGCAAGTTCTCAATCTTGGTCCACTTTCTCTTCTTCCATTTGACCCGTTCTTGCGCTCAAGGTTAGACTTGGCTTTGGCAGGGTCCTTCCAAAAGTTCCTTGCATAGAATGCCATGTACTCACCATGAGCACGTTTGACCTCATCGGGGCAGTCCATGGATACCCCCTCAAAAGCTCCTTCATCCTCCTCTTGCTCAACAACATTGGCTTTGAGAGCCACATTGACACCCTTTTGCATTCCAATGGCCCGAGCACGGGCATCTTCAGCATTCTTTGCTGCCACTTTGAATGACGCCATTTCTTGCATGACTTCATTGGATGTCATTTGATGATACTTGTGTCTACCTTGCAGGCTCTTCAAATCCGTTGGCTCGAAAGGCATTAAGGCACTCACATACTTTCTTTTTATCCATGCATCATCAATGTGAGTGGCCCCATGCTTCCGAAATGTTGTTGCGATGCCCTTGAGTCTTCTATACATGTCCTCATGGTTTTCACCATCCAACATGTAGAATCCCTCAGCTTCATTACTAAGGGCATCATACTTGTTTCTTCTCATGCTTTCATTTCCAACGAAAAGGTCCATAAGAGCATCCCACGCCTCTTTAGCTGTGTTGAGATGTTCAATGTGTGGCATGTCCTTGGGACCCACACCTAGCTGTATCATGTGGAGAGCGGTGGCATTCAACTGGCTATCCACAACTTCCCTTCTCGTTAGATTGGTTTGATCTCCAATATGAAGACCTTCTTCAATAATCCTCCACAATTCAATAGAGGAGCTGCACACATGAGATTTCATTAGGAATTGCCATTGATTAAAAGAGGATGCAGTGAGCTTGGATGGATCACCCCTATTGTTTATATTAGGATGAGGGATAGGTGGGTCGGGGGAATATACGTGGCGAACCTCATTATATTCCTCCTTACCACTTCCCTTTTTGGAGGTGGAGCCATTTAGTTTTTCACCTTCCACATCATCATCCTTGGATCCGGTGTTACCCTTTTCCTTAGATGATGGTGTGGGAGCCTCAGAGGAGGATGGAGATGGGGCTATGGATGATGTAATGCGAGCAATCATTTGATTCATCTCCTCCATCTTGGCCACAAAGGATTTCAACAAGGTTGTTTCCAACGACTTGAGATCATCCATTGTGACCTTATCCACAGCCTCATTTCCATCATCCTTGGTACCCATACTACTCTTAGGCGGTTAAGCCCGAATTAAGAGCCGGGGCTCTGATACCAATTGAAATGGATCGTATGGGCACCTAGAGGGGGGTGAATAGGTGCTACACAAATTTTTAATTCTTTTTCAATTTTAGGCTTAGCACAAAGGGTAAATTCTCTAGATAAACTATTGGGTGGAATTTCCCTATATGCAAACCTATCTACTAGCGAGTAAAGAGTGAGTGGAAGAGGAACGAGTAAACCGAAGTGAAGCACGCAGAGACACATGATTTGTTTGACCACAGTTCCTTCCTTGTTAAGGGAAGTACGTCTGCGTTGGAGGGGTGGGCGGTACTAAGACCACCAGGCCACAAAAGGCCTCACCCTGTTCTCCGATGGATCTCGCCACAACAGGCCTGATCCACCTTCCACTATAGATACCCTTCGAGGCAGGCACCGACACCTTTACACAACTAGCAGGGCAACAACTCCACAACAACTTGGAGGCTCCCGAAATGACAACAAGCTGCCACAAGAACAAACTTATCAAATACTATAAACAAGATCTAGGTATTGACAAGAATACTAGATCAGGGATTTCTCCAAGTGAATGGAGAGGAGTTGAAGCGCTTGATTCTTGATGACGATGATGAACTTCTCCTCCTTCAATTCCACCAAAGCTCAAGACCTTCGGGTGGTTGAAGTGGGAGATCGAGAATGAGAGCTCTTGTACAATGTCTGGTCAATTTCGAATGAATCAAGAGTTCTGAACATTGGGGAAGAAGGGGTATTTATACCCCCTTCAGAAACCAGCCGTTGCAACCTTTGGGGGCCGGATTATCTGGCCCAAGTGAGGGCCGGATTATCCGGTCTAGGGAAACACCGCCCCAGACTCGGAATATCCGGCAGATAATCCGCCTCCCCCTCAGAGCGTCGTGCCGAGCTTGCGCTTGATCAACTTCTGGGGGCTGGATTATCTGGCCCTATGCGAAGGCCGGATTATCCGGCCTAGGGAAGAAAAACCACCCCAGTTCGGATTTTTCGGGAGAAAATCCGACCGGATACTGAGCGACGCGCCTTGGCTCCTTTTGCTCGAAAACTGGGGGCCAGATTATCCGGCCCATGCGACACCCGGATTATCTGACCCGGGGAGGAAAAACCGCCCCAGTTCGGATTTTCCGGGAGAAAATCCGACCGGGTACCGAGCGACGCGCCTTGGCTACCTTTGTGCGATGAGGTAGGCCGGATTATCCGGCCCTTGGTGGGGCGGATTATCCGGCCCCCCTCAAAACTCCTTGCACACTTAGCACACATGAAAAGTCTCCATAGTATTGTTATCTAACACGCAAAACATAGGAAAACATGAAATGTTCTTTCAGCATGTTGTGTTTGCGGGGATCCGATGGATATTGAGATGCTATTTCAAATTGATTATTGATTCTATCATGTCTTTGTTATTTGTGATCTTGCATGCTTTCCGTTGTTAGTAGCTATCTTGTCCAAGTAGATGCTAGCAACTCCAAGAGTTAGTATTTATGCTCGATAGTGGGTTCATGCCTCTGGTAATCTGGGGAAGTGACAGAAATCTCTAAGGTACTAGATGTGCTATTGATACTAGGGAGAAAACAACAATCCTTTGTTCATAGAACAATCGTATTGTTTACTTTACACGCAGTTCGTAAAGCAATAATCTGTTGCTTGCAACTTAATACTGGAGGGGGTTCGGATGATAACCTGAAGGTGGATTATTAGTCATAGATGTAGTTGGATGGCGGTCTATGTATAATGTTGTAATGCCCAATAAATTCTCAAAGGAGTTAAGATGATTAGTATATGCATGTATTGCTTTCTCGGTGTTTGTCAATTGCCCCGCTGTAATTTGTTCACCCAACATGTTATCTATCTTAAGGAGAGCCACCTCTAGTGAACTATGGATCGTGGTCCTTTTTCTTTACATACAATCTACAACTGTTTACTTCTTTGTGTTTACTTTCTGCAAACTTTTATTTCTTTTCATTCGTACGTTTAATCCTTTGTTTTCCGCAAAACACGATGAGATTGACAACCTCATCGCAAGTTGGGGACAAAGTTCTGTGGTCGTGTTGTGCAGGTCTCCATGTTGCTACTAGCACCGGTAGTGCGCCCTGCCAAAGCTCAGCTAGTAACACCTTTGAGGTGTTTCCTTGCTCCTACTAGTTCGATTAAACCTTGGTTTCATAACTGAGAGAAACTTGCTGTGTGCTCATCATACCTTCCTCTTGGGGTTCCCAACGAGCTCTACATCAACACCGCCATCAAGCAATTTTCTGGGCGCCGTGCATTGAGCCATCAAGCGATTTTCTGGCGCCGTTGCCGGGGAGTCAAGGACATCTTCACAAGGGGAGTCCCTCATAACCAATCTCTTTACTTTGTTGTTTTTGTTTTTCTTAGTTTTATTTTTGCTTTGTTTGCTTGTTTTGTTCTTCAAAAACACAAAAAAATTAGTTTTACTTGTTTGCTTTCTTATTCAAAAACACAAAAAAATTATGTCTCCTTTAGTTGTCACATCTTCCTTAGCTCACCATGTTGATCCCTACATTCAACCTGAAAGACCTTCCAATTGGTAGTAGTTCTATAATTGGGAAAGATAACATTGAAGAATTCTTTAATCATGTTAGTAAGCATGAAGATACTGAGGATAGATCCCTTGTAGAACTTGCTCCAAACTATGAGATTGCTGCAGCTTCTTTAATTCACATGTTAGAAGTTAGGTTTGTTAACCTCAACCCCTTAATGCAAGTAATGTTTCTTAAGCTTAAAGAAATTGAGGATCCTGAAAAGAGGGATTTCATTTTAGAAACTTTGTTTAAATAGTTCTATGATGTTGCCAAGGAAGCTAGGAAAGTCTTTGAACGTTTTAATATGCTAGGCTCATGTGTAGATGTTGTTGGTACACGAGAAAAGATGAACAAAACCGAACCTAATGGGGAGGAAGCTAAGATACCAATACCCTTTAAACTAGTAGCAATACATGATGCCATAGAAAAGAATCTTGATTGGATTGTTCCTGCAAACCCTTTTGATGAGAATAGTGAACCTAAGAGCATTGAGAGAGGATCATCTAGAACTTATTTGGATGATATACCTTGCCTTGTTGAAAATATTTCTGGTATTGATCTTAATGCTTCTTCATATGAGAATACTTGATTCTTTCTTTGCTTCTTATGCCTAACTTAAAGGCGTTAAAGAAAAGTACTTATTGGGAGATAACCCAAACGCTTTATTTTATTGTTTCATGCATAGTTGTGTTTTTCTTGGAGCGTCTTATTTTTAGTTTTCGTTTTGGTTTTTAGATTGCTTGGTTTGCTGAGTTTTCTGAATAAATTGGTTGGACCCCCTCTTTTCATACATTGGTTTGCAAATAGTTTGGTTTGGTTTGGAAAGGATTAGGAAAGTTCATGCTTGTGTGGTAAAAAGAGCTCATTTTTGACTGTGGCCTATGCTTTGTCATGCCATGCTTGATATTGTTTTGGCTTTATGCTTAGTATTCTTTGTTGTAGAATGACTTGTTATAAACAATTGAGATTGATTAATGTGCCTTGGATGAATCATGCGTTGTTTTAGCATATTAAAGCATATTATAGTGGTATTCTCCTTTGATGCTTCATTTGGGTTGACTTGGCACATGCTCACACCATGTTATGACTATCTCAAGTCACCGTAGCCTTTATGATCCTTTAGTTTTCAACTTGTAGTATCACTTTATGCTTTGATCAATGATGTTTTGTCGCTCTGCATGATTATGGCCATTATTGCTCTCTTAGTTTGTCGCTCCCAGTCTTTTGCTAGCCTCCACAACCAAGTATGAGTTCCACTCATGCATCCAACTCCCTAAGCCAAGTTTTCCAAAGAGTCCACCATACCTACCTACTAGCTTATGCTATTCCAAGTATATTCATGCTTTTGTTTACCTTCCAAATTAAACTTGATATGAGAAAACTAGTTTGTTAAAGCTCTTACAAACTTGATGGCACACTTTACTTTACTTGCCTCTAATAAACTTGATACATTGGGTCCTTCTTTGTTGCGTATATGCTTGCGCTTTATAAGCTGAAATTAGCATAACCATGTACCATGGGGAACGCTTTCAACATTGCACGTGTACTTTGTACCCCGTTGATATCATGTTCTTTTGCTTACGGATCCCGGCGGTGTGAAATAAAAGTGGAACTTGTAAGATCATGGAGTTTGTATGTGTGTTAGAGAAACGCCTGGGCCGCTAGCCTAAGCCATGCCTAATCATGGTGGAAACTTACAGCATCACCATAATGAGCACTCTATGAAGCATCCTCAATAAAACCCTATGCAAATAGCAAATAAAAAGATCGCTGAGATGCTCATTGTCTGCTTGCCTTGTCATTTTGATTATGGGAAAGCTCCCGTATCATGTGCAAGGGGTACCCCGTTGCCGGTTCTTAATGATACACATGTACTTACAATGACAAGAGCTTACTCGTGACTAAAGTTGAGTAGCATGAGGATCGGTCTTCGTAAGTAAGGGGCATGAGATTTTGGTTTATAACTTGTCAAGCATATCCTCTTAGTTGTGTCACTTTAACCGTAATCACCTTAAAGATGCTTATGATAGGGGCAATGAGAGCTGAAAGCTATAAGTACCATAATTTTTGGAAGCTCTTTATGAGACTTGAATCCCTACTTCCTTTTATAAAGGCCTTTCTTCCACCATTACATTGAGTCTCCACCTTCTATCTTTATGCACCTACTTTGAGAGCATAGTGGCCATTCTTAGTTCTATGTGCATTGTCCCAAGACTAGTTGATTGATGCATAACTTGATATTGCTTGTTTTAAACTATTGTATCTAGTCACTCTTATGAACTTTGAAGGTGTCCTATGCATTTATATTTGCTACTCTATTGAGGGACAAGCTGAATACTATTATGTTATGTTTTCTTTATGTGAAACAAACAAACATCTTGTAAAGCATTGTTATTCATGAATCTTTTGTTTGTGCCTTTTCCTGTTGCATAATAGTTTCTTTGCTTATTGCTAGAACTTTGTCTTTCATGCTATGATTGAAGTATTATGATACCATCTTTGAATTTTTTGTAAATACTTTGATCAAGTCTTTGATGGTGCATGTCACCTCAAAAATTATTCTTTCTTTTTATCACTTACCTACTCGAGGACGAGCATGAGTTAAGCTTGGGGATGTTGATACATTGCAAATGTATCTATAATTTTTGATGTTCCATGCTTAGTTTTATCCACTTTCTTATGTTTTGTTCCAACTTTGGAGTACTTTTCATATGATTTCTTGGACTAACCTATTAACAAGAGCCACAGTGCTAGCTGCCTATTTTCTGCTGTTTTTGGTTCCAGGAAAGTCAGAAAATGAATATTCTCGGAATTGGACGGGACAAAAGCCAAAGTGCCTATTTTTCCGGATGTCATCAAGTGCCAGAATACGAGACGGAGAGGGGCCAGGGCCACCACACCACCTGGCCGCGCGGCTAGGCCTGGCCGGCGCCAGGGGGTGGTGTGGCCGCTCCCGGCACCCCTCGGCCTCCCCTTCCGACTATAAGATGCCCTCGGGACGTAAACCCTAAGTACCTGATCAAAAATCCACGAAAGAGTCTGTAGCCGCCGTCACCTCCATCCCTAGATCGGGAGGGATTTGAAGCTCTTCCCGGCACCCTGCCGGAGAGGGGAATTCACCCTAGAGGCCTTCTTCATCACCATGCAAGCCTCCGGTGTGATGCGTGAGTAGTTAATCCTTGGACTACGGATCCATGTAGTAGCTAGATGGCTGGTTCTCCTCCTTTGTGCTTTCATGTTTAGATCTTGTGAGCTCCGTTCATGATCAAGATCATCTATTTGTAATTCTGCATGTTGTGTTTGCGTGGATCCGATGGATATTGAGATGCTATTTCAGATTGATTATTGATTCTATCATGTCTTTGTTATTTGTGATCTTGCATGCTTTTCATTGTTAGTAGCTATCTTGGCCAAGTAGATGCTAGCAACTCCAAGAGTTAGTATTTATGCTCGATAGTGGGTTCATGCCTCTGGTAATCTGGGGAAGTGACAGAAATCTCTAAGGTACTAGATGTGTTGTTGCTACTAGGGAGAAAACAACAATCCGTTGTTCATAGAACAATCGTATTGTTTACTTTACACGCAGTTCATAAAACAATAATCTGTTGCTTGCAACTTAATACTGGAGGGGGTTTGGATGATAACCTGAAGGTGGATTATTAGTCATAGATGCAGTTGGATGGCGGTCTATGTATAATGCTGTAATGCCCAATCAAGTCTCAAAGGAGTCAAGATGATTAGTATATGCATGTATTGCTTTCTCGGTGTTTGTCAATTGCCCCGCTATAATTTGTTCACCCAGCATGTTATCTATCTTAAGGAGAGCCACCTCTAGTGAACTATGGATCCCAGTCCTTTTTCTTTACATACATTCTACAACTATTTACTTCTTTGTGTTTACTTTCTGCAAAATTTTACTTCTTTCCATTCGATACGTTTAATCCTTTGTTTTCCGCAAAACACGGTGAGATTGACAACCTCATCGCAAGTTGGGGACAAAGTTCTGTGGTTGTGTTGTGCAGGTCTTCACGTTGCTACTAGCACCGGCAGTGCGCCATGCCAAAGCTCAGCTAGTAACACCTTTGAGGTGTTTCCTTGCTCCTACTGGTTCGATTAAACCTTGGTTTCATAACTGAGGGAAACTTGCTGTTGTGCTCATCATACCTTCCTCTTGGGGTTCCCAACGAGCTCTACATCAACACCGCCATCAAGCATTTTTCTGGGCGTCGTGCATTGAGCCATCACTACATTAATTCTCTAGTGAGCATCCGGCCGAGTAACAAGTTACTCCCCCGGAGGCTCGGGGACTAATGGTTATATGGCTAGGTATCTAGTACATGCTAAGGAAAAGGCGAAGTAACGTACCTCCATCATCCGACCTGCAAGGTTGATTGCCTTAGTAGCGGTGTTCATTTGTGCAGCAAATTCGGCAGGACCGAACTTCTCCGGGAGATCGTCATTGTGGACGAAGTCCGCCTTGTTCCAGTTGTTAACAAACTCGGTCAAGGTCGGAGGATATCGTTCGCCGCTAAGCATGTGGGGCGCCACCAGACCCTTAGCATGGGCTTCCCTCCTTTCAACCTGGGCAACAACAGGGCTGGTGTGCAAAACGAGTTGCGCATCAGCTGACCCGGCAGAGGTGTCCGTTGTCGGCGGGGTCTTCTTCGAAAGCATGGACGCAAGTGTACGCTGTCCAGCCTCGATAGACGTTGCCTTGGCAGTGTCAGGAGCCTTTTTGCCCTTGGGCTGCTGCTGAGAGGTTGAAGTTGTTGCGGGGGATTTTCCCTTGGGAGCTGCCTTAGTGCTAGCTTTGGTGCTGCTGGTGCCTTCTCGCCGAGGCTTGGAAGACTCGGACGAGGCGGAGGGGCTTGGTGCTGCTGCTGGTACTTGTGTTGTTGCTGCTGGCGCTGGAGCCGATGTTGATGCTGGTTTTGGTTTTGGCGGAGGCGCGGTAGACACCTCGGCGGTGGCTGGAGCAACCGCTGCCTCGGCAGAGCTGCTTCCCCCTGTTCCGAGGTTACCCTCCTCTTGGCGAGGTGGGCTAGAACCCGGAGCAGCCGCTGAGCCCTCCTGAATGGGGCTCAACAGGCGTGAATCGTCGCCACGAGGGGGAGAAGGGCTATGGCGGAGCGGTGAGGCAATGCAGGATCCACTCTAAGGAACCTCCACCGCGGCCTGCCGAATCAGATCATGAATGATAAGAAACTATAACAAAGGAAGAACAAATGAATAACAAAGGGAGAAGTGGCTTACTCATCCGAGGTCAAAGGCTCCTTGGGCTTCCGAGCCCTCTGGGTTATGGCCTTGGTTGTAGGCTTGGTGGCAGCTTTGTCCGCGGACTTCTTTCGCCTCTTGGCTGGCTTAGAAGGTCCAGAGGAAGAAGCGACTGCGGCTCCCCTTTTCTTTGGTGCGATCGGGACTGGCTCACCCATGGCAATGGGAGGATCTTCATGGATCTGCCCATTGGGGTTAGCTGATGCCGGAAAAGCGTAATAAAGGGGGACAACATCAAATGCCTCCATCACCTCAACATCGGAATCATCTTCATCGTCAGGACAATCTCTAATGGAAGAGAGTTTACCGGTGTGCAGCTTGGTCACATCAGGGAACGACAGGAACATCTCCTGATCTGGTTCCTCCTCGTCCGGGGTATCTCGATCAGGCACCCACTTAAGAGAAGGCTCAGTGCCATCCTCAAGAGTTTGCTGAAGAAACATCTAAGAAAGAGAAAGTGCAAAGGAATCAAGCATACAACAAAATCCGACGTATGATCTAACTCGGAAAAGAATTGGGGCATGAAAGTTACCGCGGGAGGAAGCCTATCTCGGCAGAAGTGCTCAATCCCCCACTCCCAACCAGCGGAGAAGTTCTTGTTGGTGGTAAAGAGGGCCTTGACCCGGCAGTAAATCTCTGTGTTGCTCAACTCGAATGAGGTGGTCCGGTTGGGGTCAAGGCGCCAGCTCATGTGGCAAAGTTTATGCGTGCGTTTTTGGAGGGGGAGATCCGGTTGCGAACGAGGGTGATCATTGTGTCTTTGTTGCGCAGTCCCTGATCCTTCAACTCCTAGAACTGTTTGTTGACTTGGTTCGCCAGGACTGTGGGTTTCTTCGGGATCTGATCCCACAGATCCGGATTAGGAGGACCCAGAGCGTAGGGGTGCAGCCGAATCAGATCTTCATCCGTGCCATTTCTGACATAGAAGAAGGTTCGGGCCTAGCCCTTGCAGGATTCAAGCCCCGTGACTCGGGGAAAGATGGATAGCTTCCAAGGAGAGATTGAAGCAGTGCCGAACTGCGTAAGTTGCTTGTCCTCCGGGTCAAGCTCTCTGTTCGGAATTACATTCCGGCGGAGACCAAAGAACCGGATCCAGAGCTCCTTGGTGGGCCACAATCGGACGTAACCCTCGATGGTGGAAGCAAAGGCGGAGAGGGAAGTAATGGCGTTAGCCGGAAGATGATGCGGCTGAAGCTCGTAGGTGTTGAGCCAGTCGTGGAAAAAGTCGCTGACAGGGAGACCGGACCCACGTTGGAAGTGGGAGAGGAATACTATAAACTCACCCGGATTGGGTGAGGGAGCAAGTTCCTTGGCAGCGAGGCGGGCGATGACGCCCTCCGGGATACGCTGGGTGCGGTACAACCAATCGAGGTCGTCCTGGCACACCTAGGACCCAACACAAGCGCCGCGGTCGGCGTTCCTCGCTTCCTCCTCCATTTCCTGCTCCGCGACGGCAAGTTCCTCCTCTGTCATCTCTAAATCGATGTCCTCACTGGCCCTAACGGCGGTGGGGGCAGTGGCCTAGACTGACGCGGACCCGTGGCGGAGGAGATGCGCGGGAGGGGCGGCGACGCTGGCGCACGAGGGATGGTGCAGCAGCGGCACGGCTAAGCAAGTGCTGCGGCGGCGGTGGCGCTGTCGCTGAAGAGGAAGAGGAAGAAGAAGAGGCAGAGGGGCGCTAAGGTGGGGAAAGACCCAAGGGGTGCGCCCCTCCCCTATTTAACCACGCCCCAGAGGGGTAGTGAGATCGCGCTGTGCAGACGGGCCACACGGTGTGGCCGTGTATGACCCGGATCAACCAATCAGAAACAAGCCACAGGAAGGGCCACAGGGCGCAGGAGATCCCATGACGTGACATGGTGATACAGTTAACGAGGAGACAGACACGATGTGACGTGCGCAACAGTAATTTCTGACAATAACTGCGGCGGTTACTGGCGCAGGCCCTTAAAATGAGGCAAAGTAATGATTACCCTCCACGTGGGGAAGCGTACGAGAGAAGGAAGAATAACTCGGATGAGTATGAGGTAACCCGGCCAGCGAGTAAAAACTCAGAATGTGACAAGGGAAAAGAAAGTAAAAGAAATCCGAGATAAGAGGTAACTCGGAAAAGGGGCAAGAGGCTCGGTAAAATTGAACCTGCTGTGGCCTTAGCGGCTAAGGCAGCTAAGACCGCACCAGCTTCGGGGACTAATATTGGGGGGATACCCTCGGGTAGGGTTACGCCGGGGTATAAAGGCCGAGTTAGCCGAGGTACGGCAAGGTCAAAGCAAGTGCTGGCCGAGTCACCTCAAGGCAGGCCGAATCACGGAGTAACCCGGACCAGGGGATGTCCACCTAACTGAGTCCCAGCCGACTTATATTATATGTCGGCAGGATATATCTAACTTGTATGCAGGTACAGGTGAGGCCGGGTTAACCAGGCATGATCCGGGTTATATCAGGCTTGCAAAAGAAGGAAGGTATCTCGCTGGTCAAAAGGAGGTCACTATACGCAGAGCGTGAGCGAAGCGGACAGAGGCTAGGACCACCGAGGCGTGGCCGACAAGGGTGACGTTGCCTGTGTCGGATGACGCTGACGCCACAGAGGCTCACGTAGCCTCTGCATGGCTTACGACAGGGAAAAGAGACCCGATCGGTTTACTATTTTGGGAAAAGACATATTCCTTGGAATATGCCGCCACGTATGCCCTAGTTGGAGACCTAGTCACCCCTATATAAAGAGGGCTAGGGTCTCTGTAGAAGGGGTTGATCTCAATTGGGTTGGTCTTGACTGGTTGAGTACTAGTTTTCCAGAGAACTAGCTAGTGGTGAGAGTAAGAGAGTTCCTTCTTCCTCCTCTCCCCAAGACAGCTCAAGGAGCACTTGTAATCTTGGAACCTCATTGAATACAAAGCTATTGTTTGTGGAATCACCACACTATCCCTCCCTGGATACCTCTAGTGTATTTAGTGCTCACCTTTAGTCTATTCATGGCATCTGCCGTGACACCACCACGACAATATGTTCTGCAACTGAAGGAACAAAGGTTACATTAGTCCCAGACAGGCCCGGGACAACCAAATCCAGTATCAGCTGCAAAGAAAAGCTATAGCGAGACAACTACTTGGTAAACTGCTCTAAGGCCAGCATATGTGCTACAATTGAAGGCAAAAAGGTTACATTACACAGCTATATCACTCGGTCTGCAGTTCGGCACACTGATTTCTTCAAAAACTGACACAGATTTTCCAAAATCATGGAGTTCCTCTCCTTCCAACCAAGATCACCACCTTATCAAAATCGTGGAGATGCTGAAAATCCCAGATGAACTCATTCACAATTTTGGTGCAGCTCTGGTTGTCACACCTAACTCCAGGTACTTTGCATCCTTGGAGATCACATAGGGCACCATGAGAGCCGTCGTCGCCTAGGAGGCTTCTGACCCAGGCGAGTCCACGGTGATGCTGGCTGTGCCGTCGCCCGAGAGCTCACCTCGCCCCCTCGAATGAGCCCGCCGCCCGCCCCAGAACATTGAAGCTCATGGGGTAGCGGACGACATTGCCGCTCGCGGGGATCCTGGCCACTCGCGCCACGCCGGAGGATATCGCCGCTCGCGGAGCACCTGAGCAGGCTACCGGCCACTTGCGCCGCGCCGGAGGACATTGCCGCTCGCCAGACCGATCTGCACGTCGCCGCCGTCGGCCGGTACATAGCAGAGAAGTGATGGGATTGGGGATTTTTTCTTGCGGGGGAGACGGACATCGCTGGGCAGTTTCCTTTTTTTCCCTTGCCACTTCGTTCTAGTCTCATCTTGCCACTTTTTTTCCCTTGCACAGGTTCAACACCACGTCATCCCGTAGAGTTTCTCCCGTAAACTTTTACGTAGGTGTAGCATTGTTTGACCTGGGGAACACACCAAGCAGCAAAAATCGCGGGAAACCCCACTAGTTTGTCGAGCTTAAGCTAAAGCAAAGTGGTGTTCTTGGATCACACCGGAGCAGCAGCAGCAGTGTCAAGTTGGTGTATCCAATAGCTTATTACCTCATGCTGTCTGCATTTTTGGCTTTTCCAACGTGACCAACCTTCGGCCAACTGTCTCAGCCAGCCTCGGCGCCGAGTCACTTTCCCTTGACGCCTGGCAGCGTACATGGTGGATCAACTGTCAAGTCCCCGTGCACAATGTATACACACATACGTCGACTTGATGGCACGTCGGAATCAGACCACCGCTCAGGAATGGCACCTTTTTAAAGTTGATCTGGGAAATGATGTGGAGGTAGGTAAAATAGATGCTTGATTTGTTTCTGGTTGGTACCGTACCATGTGAGTGATGTGAGGCTTCTCCCACACGACGATCCTCCCTACATGCAGGTATATATGCTGGTGACACGTCGCTCTTTCTTTTCTTCCAGGAAGGACAGACGAGGAGGGAAACTCGGTGGGGAGTACCGTATCCGTTCGTTGATGTCGAAATCCAAGTCCATCAGCCCAAGTCAAGATTTTCGGTTCCCTTTGGCGGCAAAGCGTCCCTGCTCAACATTCCTGTCCTAGCACGCGCGTGCCCCGCGTGTACGTGCTGACGCGCCCAGCTCCGTTGCCTCCTCTCTCAGCTTTCAGCTAGCACACCGTATTGCCTGCTGCAGCACACGGCCAGGAACATTCCCGTGTGCTGCTCTTGGGTCAGGATTCCCTGAACCCACGACGACACGAATAGCACGGAAGGCAGCGGAAGCCATGATTACTTCTCGCTCCCATAAGATAATCCGAGACGACTTCCTGGAAAACTTTTTGTACCGTGGCGTGACGGGACATTAACGACGCCGCGCGCATCAGCCGATGCGACGAGACGAGGCAAGCCGACGACGTGGACGCGGCGGAACGACAAAGGAGAAAAAGGCCGGCGCCTCCTCGATCGTGCATGCGCATGTAGTCCAGTCTTGGCTCTTGACCAGTAAAAAAATGGCAAGGCAACACCAAGTTTGCTTTCCCAATTCCCATGTCACGCATGTGACGTGTGACGTGAGGCGCTCTCTCTGTTTTGAGTGTATTAGTAGTATTTCTGCAAGCAAAGTGAGCTAAACATGTGGGTTCAGCCAGCTAGCTCGAAACCCAGCTGCAAGATCCGTTGTATGATTGGCGGTTTTCGGTTAGTTAGCTAGTTAGTTGGTTCATCATCGGCTCTTCTAGAGTTCTAGACGGGTTGCGAGTCCGAACCAACAAAGGAATAATGAAAGCAGAGCACCACGAGAATGTGGACTTTGTTGTTTGTGTTATATATTGATCCAAATTCTACAAAGTAAAGACAACACTGTAACCATTTGTTGCTCTATCTACAACCGAAGCAGAATATATGGATGTTGCTAAAGCTTGTAAAAGGTCTGTTTGGTTGAAAGGTTGTATGCTGAGCTTTGTCAGGATGATTCTTGCATTAACCTGTTATGTGACAGTCAAAGTGTTATTTACCTTACTAAGGATCAGATGTTCCATGAGAGAACAAAACACATTGATATCAAGTACCATTATGTTCGTGATGTTGTTGCACAATGTACACTGAAGGTATGCAAGATAAGCACTTATGATAATCCTGCTGATATGATGACAAAGCATGTTCATGTTGCTAAGATTAAGCTATGCTCAAGCTTAGTTGGTATAACTGCTTAGTCCAAGTGGCTATTCGCCAAAAGTGTTTTCTTTGTTTGTTCAGAGAGATGACTACTGTTGATGCTATAAGAAAGAATTTGTCTCAAGGTGGAGTTTGTTATATGTTGATCCAAATTCTACAAAGTAAAGGCCAACTTCTGACGGAGCGGAGCGAGGCCCGTCGCCGGAGGCTTGGGCCGATGCGGAGCGAATCGTTGATGACCTAGGTTACCACCACTATATATACTTATTGTAAGCCGTCGGTTGGGATAAGTTGCATTTGTGAAATCCCCGGCGTTGTGTAAACACTCCCCATTATAGTGAAGTTTCGCTGGCTGGCGCCCGTGGTTTTTCCCTCTCTTTGTTGGAGAGGGTTTTCCACGTTAAATATGTGTCCCCTTACTGGGATTTTATTTTCATTCTTCTTTATTTACTTGTCGCAAAGCTAACAAGTGGTATCAAAGCCCCAGGTTCTAATCTAGGGTTTTGCGACATGTCGTCATTGAAGTTCGATCTACCGCAGCTGGACTACTCCACAAGATTCTGCTTGCGGCAGGTGAAGATGCGGGCGATTCTCGCCCAAACTTCAGATATGGATGATGCGCTGGATGGATTCGGGGAAAAGGATGCTAAGAGCTGGTCTGACAAAGAGAAGCGGAAGGACCGTAAGGCTTTGTCCATGATTCAACTTCATCTATCCAATAATATTTTGCAGGAAGTCTTGATAGAGAAATCTGCTGCTGCCCTTTGGGGGAAACTGAAATCGATCTGCATGTCAAAGGATCTAACCGGTAAGATGCATGTGAAAATGAAGTTGTTTTCGCATAGATTGCAGGAAGGTGGATCGGTAATGAATCACTTATCTCTTTTCAGAGAGATTATTTCTGACTTGCAATCTATGGAAGTAAAATATGATGATGAGGATCTAGCTCTATTACTCTTATGCTCGATGCCTAGTTCTTATACTCACTTTCGTGATACAATGTTATTGAGCCGTGATAAGATAACCCTTGATGAAGTGCAAGATGCCCTCAAACAGAGGGAAATGGTGCAGGCAGATGGGACGTCTTCCAAGGCTGAAGCTCTGCAGGTTCGTGGCAGGACCGAGCAGAGATTTAACAACCATGGCAACCGAGATAAGAGCAAAGACGGCAGAAGTCGTTCGAAGTCCAAGGGAAAGGACAAGTTCTGCATGTATTGTAAGAAATCTAATCATGTTATTGATGATTGTTGGAAGCTGCAGAATAAGGAGAAAAGGAACAGAACTTACCAACCGAAAGATAAGGATCAAGGTAATGGTAAGGCTGCTGTTGTTTCTGGTGATAGTTCTGAGGGTGAATGTTTAACCATTTTTGCTGCTTGTGCTTCTCGTGATGATGAATGGATACTTGATACTGCATGTTCGTTTCATATTTGCTGTAACAAAGATTGGTTCAGTTCATATGAGTCTGTGCAGACTGGAGATTTTGTACGTGTGGGGAATGATAACCCGTGCCATATTGTTGGAGTTGGATCTGTTAAGATCAGGACACATGATGGCGTGACACGTACGTTGACTGAGGTGAAGCACATACCAAGCATGGCCAGAAATCTGATCTCCCTGAGTACCATGGACGTTGATGGATACAAGTACGCCGGTGGGCGTAGATTGTTAAAGGTATCAAAAGGTTCTCTTATTCACATGATAGGTGATATGAATTCTGCTAAGTTATATGTTCTTAGAGATAGCACTTTGCCTGGTATTGCTGCTGATGTTACTTCTAATGATTCTGATGATTGTGGTAAAACAAATTTGTGGCATATGCGTCTTGGGCATATGAGCGAACATGGCATGGCAGAGTTGGTTAAGAGAGAGCTGATTGATGGTTGCAACTTGGGTAAGTTTGAGTTCTGTGAGCACTGCGTTTTTGGTAAGCATAAAAGAGTTAAATTCAATGCTTCCGTTCATACCACCAAAGGCATTTCAGATTATGTGCATGCTGATATATGGGGGCCTTCCCGTAAGACATCTATTGGTGGTGCTAATTACATGCTTACTATTATTGATGACTACTCAAGAAAGGTGTGGCCATATTTTCTGAAACATAAATCGGATGTTTTTGATGTTTTTAAGAAGTGGAAAGTTATGATAGAAAAGCAAACTGAAAAGAAGGTAAAGGTACTACGTACTGACAATGGTATGGAATTCTGTTCTAATGAGTTTGAGGAGTTTTGCAGTAATGATGGTATGATCAGGCACCACATCATCCCTTACACTCCTCAGCAGAATGGCGTGGTTGAGCGCATGAACATAACCATCATCTCAAGGGCTCGCTGTATGTTGTCCAATGCAGGTATGCATAGACATTTCTGGGCTGAAGCAGCCAACACAGCGTGCTACCTCATCAACATGTCACCTTCTATTCCACTTGAGAAGAAAACTTCTATTGAGGTATGGTCAGGTTTGCCTGCTGATTATTCACAGTTGAGAGCTTTTGGTTGCACTGCTTATGCTCATGTTGATAATGGAAAGTTAGAGCCTATAGCTGTCAAGTGCATATTCCTTGGTTATGGTTCATGAGTTAAGGCATATAAACTATGGAATCCTAAAACTAAAAAGATTTTGTTGAGTAGGAATGTTGTTTTCAATGAATCCGTTATGTATCATGACAGCTTGCCATCAGATCCCTCTCCCGTTGCCCTTGGAGAGGAGGGAGTTCGTGTGCAGGTGGAGCACCTACAGAAAACTGTTGATAATAATGTTGTCGTTGATGATACCCATGAGGAAAATATTGATGATGATGTTGTTCAGCACTCACCTACTGTTTTGCAACAGCCACATGAATCTATTGTTGCTGATAGACCGAGGTGTAGCATAGTTCCACCTCGTCGTTTAATTGAAGAGTGTAATCTTGCTCATTATGCTTTGAGTTGTGCTGAACAGGTGGAGCATGATACTGAACCTGCTACATACAATGAGGTTGTTGCATCCGTTGACCGCGAGAAGTGGGTTTCTGCTATGCAAGAAGAGATGCAATCGCTTGATAAGAATGGCACATGGGAAGTTGTGCGCTTGCCTAAACAGAAGAAGGCCGTCCGCTGTAAGTGGACATATAAGAGAAAGGAACGTTTGTCTCCTAATGAGCCTCCAAGGTTTAAGGCAAGGTTAGTAGCAAAAGGTTTTAGTTAGATTCCAAGTATTGAATATAATGATGTTTTCTCTCCGGTTGTGAAGCATAGATCTATTCGTACTTTCTTTGGTATTGTTGCTATGCATGATCTTGAGCTTGAGCAGCTAGATGTAAAGACTGCTTTTCTGCATGGTGAACTGGAGGAGGAGATTTACATGGACCAATCTGAAGGGTTCATAGTTCCTGGAAAAGAGGATTTTGTGTGCAAATTGAAGAGGTCGCTTTATGGTTTGAAGCAATCTCTAAGATAGTGGTACAAAAGGTTTGATTCATTTATGATCTCACAAGGTTTTAAGAGTTCTCAGTTTGATAGCTGTGTTTATATTAAGTTTGTTGATGGATCACCTATTTACTTGCTGTTATATGTGATATGTTAATTGCTGCCAAGGGCATGAAAGAAATCACTACTTTGAAGGCACACCTAAGTAGTGAATTTGAGATGAAAGATCTTGGTGCTGCTAAGAAAATCCTAGGTATGGAAATTAAACGGGACAGAAAATCTAGGTTGTTGTGTCTTAGTCAGCAAAGTTACGTTGAGAAAGTTCTTCAACGTTTTAATATGCATGATGCAAAGTCAGTTAGTACTCCTGTTGCTCCTCACTTTAAATTGTCAGCATTGCAATGTCCTAGTTCTGATGAAGATATTGAGTACATGTCTCGAGTTCCTTATTCTAGTGCTGTTGATTCCTTGATGTATGCCATGGTTTTCTCTCGCCCTGATTTATCATATGCTATGAGTTTGGTGAGTCGTTACATGGCTAATCCTGGTAAAGAACATTGGAAAGTTGTTCAGTGGATTTTCAGGTACCTCCGTCGCACATCGAATGCTTGCTTGAAGTTTGGCAAGACTGGTGAGGGACTCGCAGGCTATGTGGATTCAGATTTTGCTGCCGACTTGGATAAGAGGAGGCCCCTCACAGGTTATGTGTTCACGGTAGGTGGATGTGCCGTGAGTTGGAAGGCAACGCTGCAACCAGTTGTTGCTCTATCTACAACCGAAGCAGAATATATGGCTGTTGCTGAAGCTTGCAAAGAGTCTATTTGGTTGAAAGGTTTGTATGCTGAGCTTTGTTAGTGTGATGGGGTAACCCCGTGGGTGGCGCGATCTTCACGGATCTCGTGGTCAAATCGATGGGAAAGCGAGGGGAAAGGGAGAAGGTAGCGGAAGCGGACGCACACCTCGCGAAGAACATGATGAACACACGCAAACACACACGATACAAGGCTGATTGCTCTCACCGGTGGCCACCGGTCCGATGGAATCCTCGCAAGGAAAGATCGGTCAACGTGCTCCCTCGATCCCACGCGGAGAGGGAAGAACACCTTGGAGAGGGTCTTAACGTCTTGGCAAACGGACACTGATGCCAAGGCCTTGTACAACGAGGGAGGCGCGATGCAAACTCCAACGAGTTGGTGACGATAGTCGATCCCCTTTGGTAGAAGGGGATGAGGCAAAACTAGAGATTCCACAAAGGGGTTTTTCTTTAGTCTATCATCTATGCCTAGGGTTACATGAGGGGGTGGGGGCACTATATATAGGCCAGCCACTAGTTCAAGGGTACTTTAAGAATAAAAGGGAAAGTCTGGGCGGACTAAGGGGTACATGGGCCGAAGGCCCAGCTGGCGGCGCGCAGGCCCATACACTCAGGCCGAAGACTCCGGTCTGTCTCCGGTGTCGTCTCCGGAGTGGCAGACAGACTGTCCTCGAGCTCGATCTGGGGGTCGGTCCGGAGACTCCGGGGTACGCAGGCCGGAGACTCCGGTGTCTTCAGGCCAGAGACTCCGGTGTGCACAGGCCGGAGACTCTAGTGCTCCAGCTGCTGCTTCTTCCGTCTTCTCTTCCAGGCCTCCGTCTTGTCAGGCTTGGTGCTCCAAGCTTCCTCCCATGCCTCCATACTTGTTGGTGTGAACCTATCATGGATATGGGATGGAGTATGAAGTAGTATACCATTCAAGAGGGTAGGAAGTGGGCTCGCATAGAGGAACAGATTCACCTTTGGAGTCCATGACGACTTGGCATAAGTTGGGGACCATGATGTGGTAATGACCGAAGGTCAGGATACATCATCTCCCCTCCCTTCAAAAAGAGTCGTCCTCGACTCTAAACGCTCATCACAAAGTAGAAGATGTTGAGAGACCTTCTTGATCCCGGGGTTCACCATATAGTCATCCTCAGAATGATTGAATTGACAACACCTCAATGTTCCTTCACCTTCAATGAAGCCTACAAAGCTCACCACAAAAGCAAAGCAACACTCAAAGCATAGCCAATTCATGAAGATTATAGTATGAGTCCTCAAGTAGAGTAAAGTCACCTTATGATGTAGAGATAGCTCATTGAGGAGAAGCCATAGGTAACTCTCTATGGTTCGTCTTGTCAACTCTTTGTCCATAGAGGTTGACGCGGAAGCAATTGTACCTTCACACAACAAAGACCAAGCAAAATATGTTCGTGTGTGATATAGGAGCATGTCATTTGTGGCATGTCCATTCTTGTTCACAACACTATTAGCACAACTCAAGTATCGCAAACGAAATGCGTATGCAAGGTCAAAGTGCATGGGAATTGTTTGAACATCATCCAAGTGTGGGAACTCAAAAACTCCATAAAACATCTTAATGTGGCACTCAAAGCAATGGACAATATTGGTCAACATCTTTGATGCAAGGATAGGAGAATTCGGCAAAAAACACATGTGGAAAGATATCCAAAACAACATCATTATGTGTGCAAACCTGGTCAACATCTTTGATGCAAGGATAGGAGAATTCGGCAAAAACTCATGAGGAAAGATATCCAAAACAACATCATTATGTGTGCAAACCAACCATTGGAAAGAACAATTGGTCAACATGTTGGATGCCACACACAAATCATCAAAATAAAATATCATTGGGATATGAGTATCACGAGCGAAAGCAAAAGCAATGTGTTTGCAAACAAACCATATGAAAGAGCAAGTGGTCCTTATGTTTGTTGCAACAACAATATGAGAGACTTGGAAGCTCTCATGACAATACATGCTCAAAATGGCATTATGGTTGCACACAAAACATTGGAAAGAGAAATTGTTCAACATTTTTGTGGCAACACACAAAGCATAAATATCCAAAAGCAACGAGACATGATTGTCACAAGGTGAAAGAATACCATCAACATGCTTGCAATCAAACCATAGGAAAGAGCAATTTGTCAACATGAAAGATGCAAAGCATGCAAAAGGTATCAGAGCTGGGTTCAATCTTAAACTCACTTGGGGGATGCTCTCTAGAGCTCTTTTTGTCAACTCGTGCTCAACTGAGGTTGACATGATCATGCGGGTACCTACACACATCAAACAGAAAAGGAAGAACATGTGTGCATGGTAGATAAATACATCATCCATCATGGCATATCTCTTCTTGTGCACATCACCATTAGTGTCAATCAAGTGTAACATAGGTGCATGGTGAGTATGCAAGTGGGGAACATGCTTATCATGGCATTTACCAAAATCTCCAAAATTTGAGAAAACTATGGGGGCCATATCAATAGAATACATATGAGAATTATTGTTGCAAGAAAAACAAGTGAAAGAGCAATTATTCAACTTATTGAAGCAACGGGAGAAATAGTAAAACATCCATGACAAAGCATTGTCCGAGGGTTATCATTGGTAACATCATTGCAAGCAAAACATTGGAAAGAGCAATTGTTCAACAAAGTGAAAGCAATGATATCATCAACATAACGTTTAGAGCATGGCATGTCTATGGCAACATCATCACAATCAAATAATTTCACATGCTCAACATTATGCAAAGGCAAAGTATCACATGGAAATACCAATGAGTCATATGTGATGGGGTAACCCCGTGGGTGGCCCGATCTTCACGGGTCTCGTGGTCACATCGATGGGAAAGCGAGGGGAAAGGGAGAAGGTAGCGGAAGCGGACGCACACCTCGCGAAGAACACGATGAACACACACAAACACACACGATACAAGGCCGATTGCTCTCACCGGTGGCCACCGGTCCGATAGAATCCTCGCAAGGAAAGATCGGTCAACGTGCTCCCTCGATCCCACACGGAGAGGGAAGAACACCTTGGAGAGGGTCTTGACGTCTTGGCAAAGGGACACCAATGCCAAGGCCTTGTACAACGAGGGAGGCGCGATGCAAACTCCAACGAGGTGGTGACGATAGTCGATCCCCTTTGGTAGAAGGGGATGAGGCAAAACTAGAGATTCCACAAAGGGGGTTTTCTTTAGTCTATCATCTATGCCTAGGGCTACATGAGGGGGTGGGGGCACTATATATAGGTCAGCCACTAGTTCAAGGGTACTTTAGGAATAAAAGGGGAAAGTCTGGGCGTACTAAGGGGTACATGGGCCGAAGGTCCAGCTGGCGGCGCGCAGGCCCATACACTCAGGCCGGAGACTTCGGTGTGGGGTCCGGAGACTCCGGTGTGGGCCGAAGACTCCGGTCTGTCTCCGGTGTCGTCTCCGGAGTGGCAGAAAGACTGTCCTCGAGCTCGATCTGGGGGTCGGTCCGGAGACTCCGGTGTCTTCAGGCCGGAGACTCCGGTGTGGCCGGAGACTCCGGTGTGCACAGGCCGGAAACTCCGGTGCTCCAGCTGCTGCTTCTTCCGTCTTCTCTTCCAAGCCTCCGTCTTGTCAGGCTTAGTGCTCCAGGCTTCCTCCCATGTCTCCGTACTTGTTGGTGTGAACCTATCATGGATATGGGACGGAGTATGAAGTAGTATACTATTCAAGAGGGTAGGAAGTGGGCTCGCATAGAGGAACGGATTCACCTTTGGAGTCCATGACGACTTGGCATAAGTTGGGGACCATGATGTGGTAACGACCGAAGGTCAGGCTACATCAGTCAGGATGATTCTTGCATTAACCTATTCTTTGACAGTCAAAATGCTATTTACCTTAATAAGGATCAGATGTTCCATGAGAGAACAAAGAACATTGATATCAAGTACCATTATGTTTATGATGTTGTTGCACAAGGTACACTGAAGGTATGCAAGATAAGCACTCATGATAATCCTGCTGATATGATGACAAAGCATGTTCCTGTTGCTAAGTTTGAGCTATTCTAAAGCTTAGTTGGTATAACTGCTTAGTCCAAGTGGCTATTGGCGTCGAAAGTATTTTCTTTGTTTGTTCAGGGAGATGACTGTTGTTGATGCTACAAGAAGGAATTTGTCTCAAGGTGGAGTTTGTTATATGTTGATCCAAATTTTACAAAGTAAAGGCCAACTTCTGATGGAGCGGAGCGATGCCCATTGCCAGAGGCTTGGGCCGATCCGGAGCGGATCGTTGATGACCTAGGTTACCACCGCTATATATTTTTTTGTAAGGCGCCGGTTGGGATAAGTTGCATCTGTGAAATCCCCGGCGTTGTGTAAACCCTCCCCGTTATAGTGAAGTTTCGCTGGCTGGCGCCCGTGGTTTTTCCCTCTCTTTGTTGGAGAGGGTTTTCCACGTTAAATCTGTGTCCCTTGCTGCGATTTTATTTTCGTTCTTCGTTATTTACTTGTCGCAAAGCTAACAGTTTGCACATTAGTAGAAGAGAGAGACTGAGATAGTAGTGGACTACATTTGCACTGCAATTGCATGATAAGTCTGACTTGTCTTTCGTTATTATTGTAATGGATATCGACCGACATGCATGGGGTGGTCGTGAGCTCATGGGCTGTCTTTTTTTTTGGCTTTCGGTGTTTTTTTTTTTCTGTTTTCAAGGCAAGTCAATGTTCTGGCCTTCTGGATGCTATCTGCTATGATATCGATGTCATGAGATCTGATGGTCGAGCTTTGTTAATTTGGATCTGGAAGTATCTTGCAACTATATACGCTTGCATTGCTGCCAGTTGGACCTTGGCTGCCTCCAAAGGATGAAGAGGGCGTCCGAGCTATAAACAAAAGCGCGAGAGAATCTCGTCTCTTTACTTGCTCATCTAGGGTAGAATCTCCTAGTAGAAAATAAAGAGTGGTGTAGTGTATAGTTTTGTTGACAAAGCAAAGCAAAACAAGATGAGTAAAGACTCCTCCACAGTTTTGAGAACGCTAGACAACGCTAGTAATAAGGTTTAAATTCTGTTTTGCATTGGCTGGTTCGTGCGCAAGTCCGGATTTACGAGATGCCCTCCTTCTTAGGTCATCCCTAACCTAGAAATAGTCTTTCGTCCCGCTATATATTAATATAAGAAACCACACCGATACAAGAGTTTGAACAAAGAAAAAGCCAGGGCAACAACACAAACATGCCCAAGGGGGAAAAATGAACACAATAGCGAAACAATAGCAGATGATGACTCGCAACCGCTGCGTCCTCCAACTTATGCCCACCACGCTCCCAAGCACCCCGTAACGCCGAGTATCAAGCAACACCTTCAAGAAGGGGGCACCATCGACACGGAGCTGTTGCCCGGACTAGCTGGTCCTAGGGTTTCCCCGACACTCAGAGTAAAGTGGACGGAGGCTTCCCATGACGCCCTCCAGGAAGGAATGGTCCCCACGCGTAGGTGGCACCGCACCAGGGTCGGATGACCCGACAGGGATTTATCCCCCTGTCCACAAAAAACCCTGGCACAATGGAGCACCACCACGATCTGGATGTCACCACCATCGTCGCTTCGTGAACGCTGGCGCGCGACATGTAGGATGGAGGTACACAACATCGCCGGACTGAGAGACAGCAGCCTTGCAGCCACGCGGGAGGAGCCCACCTCCACCGTCGAGAGGCAATCGTCGTCCGGGCAGGGCAGCGGGGGCACACAAAGCCTTGGTCGGGCCCGGCTAGGCCCATGTGGGCTTGTAAAGCCCCGGCCGTCCTACAACAACATGAGGGCCAAAATGCCTTGGTCCCCAGTCTAGCACTGTCACTGCCTCCACCTCTAGCGAGCACAACCGCCCCCGTGCCTAGCCCGCCCGCACACATCGGGGGCCTGAGGTGGCCAGATCTGGGCTGGGACAGCCGCCAGTGGAGCTCCATAGCCATGGCGCCCCGCCACACCGACATCGCCACCAACAGTCACCCTGCCACGCCGGACCATCACCTCTCGAGAAGCACCGCCGCCAAGGGAGGTAAAACTTAAAGAATATATTTACTCCACTAATGAAAAACAATTCCTAACCGACCCCCAATACTTTAGAGGAGTAAAAACTCGATCACACCAAAATTCACTCAAATTTGACCAAATAGACACGATTTCAACATAATTTGAGAGATACTAGTTCATTTCACTAAATATATACTCCCTCTGTTCGATGTTTACCTTTTGTGAATCCAATGTATATAAAAATCATTTAGTGTGTAGGTTCAGAGTGAATTTACACACTAAAAGTTGTCTAGATACATAAAGCTAAAACATCTTATATTATGGAATAGAGGGAGTACAAAGTAAAACCAAAAGTCGGTCAAATTTCACTAAATTTGACCAGATGTCACTAAACCTAACAAATCCTCCTTCTAGTAAAAGGAGGTGGAGGAGTCGATGTCGAGGTCGATGACCATCGGTGTTGTCGATGGTCCCGGATTATCGTCGATAACCTCCTTCATCCTCGTCGGCACCGACGTTGTCGCTGACCCTGCATCACCGGTGACGAGGGTTTAACTCATCAATGCCCATTGTTATGGACTTGGGTTTTGGAGAAAGAGGGAGCGCTAGAGACATCTATCGGCTAGCAAACAAGCACACAGGGGACTCGAAGATTTACCCAGGTTCAGGCCTCGTAGAGGTCCCTACTCCTGCTTGTCTGCTCGTGGAATTATCAAAGGAATCGAAGATTACAATGGTGCGCAGATGCAATCTGGCGAGGGTTGTGGAAACTAGGGTTGCGTGTGTCCTCCTCGCCACCCCTCCTAGCCTTTATATAGATAGGCTAGGTCTCAGGTAGCAGGTCGAGTCGGTTACATGTTAGGGTTTTCCCCTTTTAACTTTCTATCTTTAGTGTCTTCTTGTTCTTCAAGCAATCGAGAGTCCGTAGGTAACTCGAGTCCTTTGTTTGGGTCCTGGCGACACCGTGGGCCTCTACGTATGCAGGCCGTATATACCAAGCTCGAGTACCTGTAGGGTATACCCATGTTAGTAGCCCCCGAGTGTCCAGTGGAATCGCATATTCGACTGGAGACTTTATGAAGCCTATCGAGTGCATGACTGAGTATGTTTTTGACTGCTCTGATTATGTCATAGGGATCGTTGATGTGCGTGCCTGATTTAACCGAGGTACCGGTATCAGTTAACTACCTTAGGGTAAAACAACGCCATCTACTCAAATTTGAGTCCCCGGACTCGAATCCGGAAAAGTTCTGGTATAATTCGACTCAAGCCATAGAGGTCTTACAGGAGTCAAATTCGAGTTATATGGGTGTGAGCACTCGACGCGTCCGTCAAGGCATGTTCATCGTACCTGTAGGCATGGATATATTTCTGGTAGTGCGCAGCAGATGCGTTGCCAGGCCTTATTCAGGTCTTATCTTCACGTTGTAAGCGCGGCATCCGAATTTTATCACCGCGGAGGCAATTCGGGTGACCCAGGAGACGCAGTCTCTTTGTAGGGAAAAATTATGAGGCGGTGTCGCCATAAACTTCGAGTGTGGATGTTATCAACACATAGTACTTTGCATAAATAATCATAGGGTGCGCGACCAGCGCTCCCTATGGGAGTAGCCCCTGAGTGCCTGGTTGAGTCGAAGACTCAGACGGGGACTAAAGAACTTTCGCGACTGTTGTCGTCTTTTGTTTGCTTGTTTGAGTCGGATTTGTTTCCGACGCTCCCTATGGGAGTAACCCATGTTTATAGTCGAACCGTGTTTCGAGTGGTTGGGTTTGCCTTAATTGTCCATGTTCCTGCAAAAGAAGAAACAATCGTAGGGTGCGCGACCAGCGCTCCCTATGGGAGTAGCCCCCTAGTGCTTGGTGGAGTCGAAGACTCGAGCAAGGACTAAAGTAGTCGAAGTCTTCTGCTGCATAGTTTTGATGACGTCAGTGCTGACAATTTCATGACCTCAGTTGCCCGCGTGAGCGAGTTTGACCGGACGTGACGAGCGGTGGGTCCCACTCCCTGACTTTGATTTGACCGGGCGTGCGTAATCTTATTTTAACTGCGCCTCCTCGATTTCTGCGCGTAATGGGAGTAGTGGGGGGGGGGGGGACGGTTCGTGTTTCCACTCCTCCACGTGTCTAGCACGATGATCGCCACGCGTCCAGTAGGGTTTTTCTGAGCCGTTGGATTGCATCTTCCAGGGGTTAAGTAGTGACGCTGCGACAGTCAAATTCACATCTGCTTTCGTTCATCCTTTGCCCTCATCGCCATTGCCGCTGCTCCTCTACTTTCTCTGCGCTCTTGTTCTCCGCGGCGCTGGACCAGCTCCGCACATTTCCTAGCTACTTCTCCATTCGCATCGCCGCCGCGCAATGGGGAAGAAGAAAGGAGGTGCTGCAATTGATACCGCGGCTGCCACTGTTGCGATGAAGAAGAAAGGCGGCTCCGCCGCTGCGGGCACCAGCACCGCCGCCGGCGGGAAGAAGAAAGGAACGGGCACCCGCGTCACGAATGGCGTGTGGCGTCCATCCGTCATCAAGTCTTGTGATCTTCGTCTTATTCGTCAAGACGGAGTGTTGTATGCCGCAGTCGCCGATGCGCGCGTCCCCGACAGCGAGGTAATCCCCTCTCCTCCTGTCGGTTTTCAGTGATGTTCCTAGCGTTCATCATTCGCGGCCTCTCGTTCCCCCTACATCCTTTCTTCAGGGGCCTTCTTTGTTTCTACGGGCTCCAGCTCCATTAGCTGCCCCCCAACTCAATCCTCCACGTAGCTTGCTACATCACTCTCTGCGAGTGTTGGCTCGGTATCGAGCCGCATTTGGGTCTCTTTAAGCACCTCTTTAAATTGAAGCGTCAATCGGCGTCTGGCTCCGTAGTCTATGATGTAGGCGGCTGCGGAATCCACGTCGATCCATCCGCCACCTATTTCGACATCAAGCTGGCGATGTCCGTCCAGGGGTGGAGGGACAAGTGGTTCTACGTCCACGATGAGAAGGCTGACGGAGAACACTTCGGGCTCGCACCCTTCGACCCCACGACTCCGTGCCAGAGGAGGCGCTCCTGGAAGAATGTGATCATGCCTGGTGAGTCCACGGAGATAGATGTGCTGTATGAGCGCGTCTGCGACCTCGAGAGTCGCATAGGCAAAGAGTAGGGAGGCTGCGCCCTCATTCGCACGTGGTTGCGTCGTCGCGTCCAGCCCCTGCAAGCCAGAGTCCATCCCATGTTTCAGTGGGCTAGTGCTGATGATGTCACTCGCGTGTCTGCCGATGGCATGTCCGCGAGTGAGGTAGATAAAAGGGTTCGACTGGTCACCAAGTACACCGTCAAGGACGTGCTCCCTAGTGAACCAGTTGTTCCTCCGTTCGATGCTGCTAACCCTCCTCCTGAGGTATAGTTGTGCTACGTAGTAGCTTAGTTTGTTAATTGCTTCTTTGTTGTTTCTTATCTTTGTGCTAAATTGTTATCTGTATGCAGGATTGGGCGGTATCACCCTGTATGCCCCCTCTTCCTGAGGGGGTTATTCCTCGCGAAGCCTTGGAAGAGGACGAGTCGGAGTCGACCGTCCCATCTAATGCAGAGGAGGAAGCCCCCCGAGTCCGGTAGTCCGGATACTCGCAAGCATTCGCACAGCAAGGATTCCGATGCGTCGTCTCCTTCAACTCCGGAAGGTGCATGCGTTGGTGCGGAGTCGCCGATCCCTATGATGCGCTCGACTTTCGACGTAGATCTTGTTGGGAACCCCAAGAGGAAGGTACGGTGAATCAACAACAAGTCTTCCCTCAGTTAGGAAACCAAGGTTTAATCGAACCAGTAGGAGCAAGGAAACACCCCAAAGGTGTTACTAGCTGAGCTTTGGCAGGGCGCACTACCGGTGCTAGTAGCAACGTGGAGACCTGCACAACACAACCACATAACTTTGTCCCCAACTTGCGATGAGGTTGTCAATCTCACCGTGTTTTACAGAAAACAAAGGATTATACATATCGAATGGAAAGAAGTAAAAGTTTGCAGAAAGTAAACACAAAGCAGAAACAATTTATAGATTGTATGTAAAGAAAAAGGACCGGGATCCATAGTTCACTAGAGGTGGCTGTCCTTAGATAGATAACATGATGGGTGAACAAATTACAACGGGGCAATTGACAAACACCGAGAAAGCAATACATGCATATACTAATCATCTTGACTCCTCTGAGACTTGATTAGGCATTACAACATAATACATAGACCGCCATCCAACTGCATCTATGACTAATAATCCACCTTCAGGTTATCATCCGAACCCCCTCCAGTATTAAGTTGCAAGCAACAGATTATTGCTTTACGAACTGCGTGTAAAGTAAACAATACAATTGTTCTATGAACAAAGGATTGTTGTTTTCTCCCTAGTAGCAACAACACATCTAGTACCTTAGAGATTTCTGTCACTTCCCTAGATTACCAGAGGCATGAACCCACTATCGAGCATAAATACTAACTCTTGGAGTTGCTAGCATCTACTTGGTCAAGATAGCTACTAACAATGGAAAGCATGCAAGATCTCAAATAACAAAGACATGATAGAATCAATAATCAATCAGAAATAGCATCTCAATATCCATCGGATCCCCGCAAACATAAGATGTATGAATTACAAATAGATGATCTTGATCATGAACGGAGCTCGCAAGATCTAAACATGAAAGCACAAAGGAGGAGAAACCAACCATCTAGCTACTACATGGATCCGTAGTCCAAGGATGAACTACTCACACATCACACCGGAGGCTTGCATGGTCATGAAGAAGGCCTCCAGGATGAATTCCCCTCTCCGGCAGGGTGCCGGGAAGAGCTTCAGATCCCCCCGATCTAGGGACAGAGATGATGGCGGCTACAGACTCTTTCGTGGATTTTTGATCGGGTACTTAGGGTTTTCGTCCCGAGGGCAACTTATAGGCGGAAGGAGAGGCCGAGGGGGTGTTGGGGTCGGCTAGACCACCCCCTGGCGCGAGCCAGGCCTGGCCGCAGCCAGGTGGTGTGGCTGGCCCCTAGCCCTTCTCCATCTCGTATTCTGGCACTTGATCCCTTCCGGAAAAATAGGCACTTTGGCTTTTGTCCCGTCCAATTCTGAGAATATTCATTTTCTGACTTTCCTGGAACCAAAAATAGCAGAAAATAGGGAGGTGGCACTGTGGCTCTTGTTAATAGGTTAGTCCAAGAAATCATAATAAAAGTACTCCAAAGTTGTAACAAAACACAAGAAAGTGGATAAAACCAAGCATGGAACATCAAAAGTTATAGATACATTTGCAATGTATCAACATCCCCAAGCTTAACTCCTGCTCGTCCTCGAGTAGGTAAGTGATAAAAAGAAAGAATAATTTTTGAGGTGACATGCACCATCAAAGACTTGATCAAAGTATTTGCAAAACATTCAAAGCTGGGATCATAGTACTTCAATCATAACATGAAAGACAAAGTTCTAGCAATAAGCAAAGAAACTATGATGCAACATGAAAAGGCACAAACAAAAGATTCATGAATAACAATGCTTTGCAAGACGTTTGTTTGTTTCACATAAAGAAAACATAGCATAATAGTATTCAGCTTGTCCCTCAATAGAGTAGCAAATATAAATGCATAGGACACCTTCAAAGTTCATAAGAGTGACTAGATACAATAGTTTCAAACAAGCAATAACAAGTTATGCATCAATCAACTAGTCTTGGGACAATGGACATAGAACTAAGAATGGCCACTATGCTCTCAAAGTAGGTGCATAAAGATAGAAGGTGGAGACTCAATATAATGGTGGAAGAAAGACCCTTGTAAAAGGAAGTAGGGATTCAAGTCTCATAAAGAGCTTCCAAGAATTATGATACTTAAAGCTTTCAGCTCTCATTGCCCCTATCATAAGCATCTTGAAGTGATTAAGGTTAAAGTGAACAAACTATGGTGTACATGCTTGACGAAGTATAAGTCAGAAATCTCATGTCCCTTGTATACGAGTGCCGCTCCTCATGCTACTCAAGTTTAGTCACCGGTAAGTTCTTGTCATCATAAGTACATGTGTATCATTGAGAACCGCCAACGGGGTACCCCTTGCCCGATGATACAGAAGAATCCCCATATCAAAATGACAAGGCAAGCAGACAACGAGCATCTCAGCATTCTTCTTATTTACCATGGGAATATGGTGCTTTTTTGTCTCTTTCCTCTTTTCATAGTATCTCTTTTTTCTCTTTTTCTCTTTTTTTCTCAGTATAGGACTCTTTTTTTATAAGAAGAATGCTTCATAGACAGCTCATTATGGTTACGCTGCAGGTTTCCACCATGTCAGCATGGATTAGACCAGCGGTCCAGGCGTTTCTCTAACACATATACATAACTCCATGGACTTACAAGCTCCCCTTTCATTTCACACCGACGACATGCATATACAAAAGAGCATGATATCAACTAGGTACAACTACCAAGTGCAATGTTGAAAGCGTTCCCCATAAAAGCATGGTTCTGCTAATTCCCGACAAATAAGTGCAAGCATATACAACATAGAAGACACAATGATTCAAGTTTATTAAGGGCAAGTAAAGTAAAATGTGCCATCAAGTTCGTGAGAGCTTTAATCACTAGTTTTCTCATAACAAGTGGAAGGTAAACAAAAGCATGAATATACTTGGAATAGCATAAGCTAGTAGGTAGATATGGTGGACTCTTTGGAATAACTTGGTTTAGGGAGTTGGATGCATGAGTGGAACTCATACTTTGTTGTGGAGGCTAGCAGAAGACTGGGAGCGACAAACTAAGAGAGCAATAATGGCCATAATCATGCAGAGCGACAAAACATCATTGATAAAAGCATAAAGTGATACTACAAGTTGAAAACTAAAGGATCATAAAGGCTATGGTGACTTTTGATAGTCATAACATGGTGTGAGCATGCGCCAAGTCAACCCAAATAAAGCATCAAAGGAGAATACCACTATACTATGCTTTAATATGCTAAAACAACGCATGATTCATCCAAGGCACATTAAGCAATCTCAATTGTTTATAACAAGTCATGCTACAGAAATAATACTAAGCATAAAGACAAAACAATATCAAGCATGGCATGACAAAGCATAAGCCACAGTAAAAAACGAGCTCTTTTTACCACAAAAGCATGAACTTTCCTACTCTTTTCCAAACCAAACCAAACTATTTGCAAACCAAAGTATGAAAGAGGGGGTCCAACCAATTTATTCAGAACACTAAGAAAACCAGGCAAAACTAAAAACCAAAACGAAAAAGAAGACGCTCCAAGAGAAACACAACTGTGCATGAAACAATAAAAATGAAGCGTTTGGAAGAAACCTGGAATTTTTATTGATGAAGAAGGGGATGCCTTGGGCATCCCCAAGCTTTGACGCTTGTACTTCTTGGATATTTCTTGGGGTTACACGCGTGGCATCCCCAAGCTTGAGCTTTAGTCCAGCCTTCATCTCGTTACTCATTCCTTCCATACAACTGAAAATTTTCCTTCATACAAAACTTCACACAATCTTATTAGCAACATTAGTGCACTTAAGATAAATAAGTCTCAAGGTTCAATTCTAACACCAAATAAACTTCCGTTTGAACACTAGATACTGTAGCACTTCCCTCAAAAAGCTCAATTCCCCAAAGGAACTCAAGAAGGAACTAACAAGAAGCAAATGCAGAAAATGGCAGAAAACTGTCAAAATAGATCAGCAGGTAAAGACGAATTTTGTCTAAGACCTTCTGTTGCTCCAATCAAAAAGTGTTGAACTAACTAAAGTTAGATAACAACCTGGGGCAGAAGCACAAAAAACTACAGCTCACTCCGACTTACAGAACTCTCTCCGGAATTTTTACGGTGAAGCACAGAAATCTGTTTCGGGACAACAACTTTCCCAATCATTACTTCACTCTCAATAGAGGTTACTCTTGGCACAAAAAGCAAATAAAAGGATAAGGAGAGGTTATTAAAGAGATAATAACTTCCAAGACTCAACTAAAACTCTTGGGTTATGTCCCAACATGTACTTTTCTTTAACGCCTTTAAGTTAGGCATAAGAAGCAAAGAAAGAATCAAATGTTCTCAAATGAAGAAGCATTAAGATCAATACCAGAAATATTTTCAACAAGGCAAGGTATATCATCCAAATAAGTTCTAGAGGATCCTCTCTCAATGCTCTTAGGTTCACTATTCTCATCAAAAGGGTTTGCAGGAACAATCCAATCAAGATTCTTTTCTATGGCATCATGTATTGCTACTAGTTTAAAGGGTATTGGTATCTTAGGTTCGTCCCCATTAGGTTCGGTTTTGTTCATATTTTCTTGCGTACCAACAACATCTACACATGAGCCTAGCATATTGAAACGTTCAAAAACTTTTCTAGCAACATCATAGAACTCCTTAAACAAAGTTTCTAAAATAAAATCCCTCTTTTCAGGATCCTCAATTTCTTTAAGCTTAAGAAACATTACTTGCATTAAGGGGTTGAGGTTAACAAACCTAGCTTCTAACATGTGAATTAAAAAAGCTGCAGCAATCTCATAGTTTGGAGCAAGTTCTACAAGGGATCTATCCTCAGTATCTTCATGTTTGCTAACATGATTAAAGAATTCTTCAATATTATCTTTCCCAATTATAGAACCACTACCAATTGGAAGGTCTTTCAGGGTGAACTTGGGGATCAACATGGTGAGCTAAGGAAGAGGTGACAACTAAAGGAGACTTAATTTTTTTGGTTTTCAAATAAGAAAGCAAACAAGTAAAACTATTTTTTTTGGATTTTTGAAGAACAAAACAAGCAAACAAAGCAAAAAGAAAACTAAGCAAAACAAAAATAACAAAGTAAAGAGATTGGTTGTGAGGGACTCCCCTTGTGAAGATGTCCTTGACTCCCCGGCAACGGCGCCAAAAAAAACCTTGATGCGATCGACTTTCGACGTAGAGCTTGTTGGGAACCCCAAGAGAAAGGTACGATAAATACATTAGCAAGTCTTCCCTCAGTTATGAAACCAAGGTTTAATCGAACCAGTAGGAGCAAGGAAACACCCCAAAGGTGTTACTAGCTGAGCTTTGGCAGGGCGCACTACCGGTGCTAGTAGCAACGTCAAGACCTGGACAACACAACCACAGAACTTTGTCCCCAACTTGCGATGAGGTTGTCAATCTCACCATGTTTTGCGGAAAACAAAGGATTAAACCTATTGAATGGAAAGAAGTAAAAGTTTACAGAAAGTAAACACAAAGCAGAAACAGTTTATAAATTGTATGTAAAGACAAAGGACTGGGATCCATAGTTCACTAGAGGTGGCTGTCCTTAGATAGATAACATGTTGGGTGAAGAAATTAAAGTGGGGCAATTGACAAACACCGAGAAAGCAATACATGCATATACTAATCATCTTGACTCCTCTAAGACTTGATTGGGCATTACAACATAATACATAGACCGCCATCCAACTGCATATATGACTAATAATCCACCTTCAGGTTATCATCCGAACCCCCTCCAGTATTAAGTTGCAAGCAACAGATTATTGCTTTACGAACTGCGTGTAAAGTAAACAATACAATTGTTCTATGAACAAAGGATCGTTGTTTTCTCCCTAGTAGCAACAACACATCTAGTACCTTAGAGATTTCCGTCACTTCCCTAGATTACGAGAGGCATGAACCCACTATCGAGCATAAATACTAACTCTTGGAGTTGCTAGCATCTACTTGGCCAAGATAGCTACTAACAACGGAAAGCATGCAAGATCTCAAATAACAAAGACATGATAGAATCAATAATCAATTCGAAATAGCATCTCAATATCCATCGGATCCCCGCAAACACAACATGTATGAATTACAAATAGATGATCTTGATCATGAACGGAGCTCACAAGATCTAAACATGAAAGCACAAAGGAGGAGAAACCAGCCATCTAGCTACTACATGGATCCGTAGTCCAAGGATGAACTACTCACGCATCGCACCGGAGGCTTGCATGGTGATGAAGAAGGCCTCCAGGGTGAATTCCTCTCTTCTGCAGGGTGCCGGGAAGAGCTTCAGATCCCCCCGATCTAGGGACAGATATGACGGTGGCTACAAACTCTTTCGTGGATTTTTGATCGGGTACTTAGGATTTTCGTCCCGAGGGCAACTTATAGGTGGAAGGAGAGGCCGAGGGGGTGCTGGGGTCGGCCAGACCACCCCCTGGTGCAGGTTAGGCCTGGCCGCGCGGCCAGGTGGTGTGGCCGGCCCCCAGCCCTTCCCCGTCTCGTATTCTGGCACTCGATCCCTTCCGGAAAATAGGCACTTTGACTTTTGTCTCGTCCAATTCCGAGAATATTCATTTTATGACTTTCCTGGAACCAAAAACAGCAGAAAACAGGCAGCTGGCACTGTGGCTCTTGTTAATAGGTTAGTACAAGAAATCATAATAAAAGTACTCCAAAGTTGGAACAAAACACAAGAAAGTGGATAAAACCAAGCATGGAACATCAAAAATTATTGATACATTTGCAATGTATCACCCTGCCATTCCTGTTAGTGCCGTGGCGCCCTCGTCTCGCAAGAAGATGCGACTGCCAAAAGAGTCCTCGCTAGAGTCGGGGGAGCCAACCTTTGACTTTGATAACTTTCATTGGTAAGTATTCGAATCCTCCTTTTTTGGTTCTTCTTTGCAGTTGCCTTTTCTTGATGTTGATTTGATCTTGCAGTCAGCCGACGTTGTCGTCTTCTGGCGACGTCCAATTTTTGAAAGAATCTGGAGTCGCGACCTCCAGATCCAAAAAAGAGGTTGAGCGTGCTCCTTCTCCTCCATTGGCGGGCCACTCCTGGCACAATTCATCAAGCTCTCCACACGATGGGGAGCATCGGATGTTTTGCCCGAATGACTGCACACCAGTCGACTTCGGAGTCACTGGAGGATCATGTGAGTGTAGCCTCTCTTCTTCTCGTGCTGTAGTCGATGCTGCTTATGGCATCTGCTAACTTTGTTGTTTTTGTTTGTTGCGATAGCTCCTTATGAAGGAAGCTGCTCATCTGGCGGACCAAGTGCTTGCGATGGGTCGCCAGCATGCAATGCTGGATATGCGATATCGCGTGGTGGAAAGTAAGTACCTTTTCTTCTCATTCTTCTACACCGCTGTCCTGTAGTCGACTGATAGTCAATCCCTTTTGTGTTGTCTTGCAGCTGAACATAATGCTCTTCTTCGCGACGTCGCCGCCATGGAAAAGACGCTCGTCGCGGCTGTGAAGAGCCACGATGAGGCAGTCACGGCGCGTGATGAGGCGCAAAAGCGCGAAGAGGGCCTGCGTGCCTCCATTGCAGCTAGGGAGAAGTTGTTCGAAGAACAACTTTTCTCGATTGCCAAGGCCCTCTCAGGTACCTTGCTTGGATATCATTGTCGTTCTTTTGTTCGATTTTTATCGCTAGTGGTGACTTTCGTGCCCATGCGTGCATTTATGTACAGATGCTGGCGATTTGAGCTTCGATCCTCAGACCCTCCGCCGTGACGATGCCTTGGCGGGTGCACTTTCAGCAGTCGAGGACCACAGCGTAGCCGTTCAAGATAAGCTCTCCAAGGCCAAGGGTGTGCTCAGTCACCTCCGGGAAGAGCTGATGCCCAAGGCTGAGCTGATCGAGAACATGGATGAGCTGGTGGAGTCTCTCTCCGGGGGTGTCCCTGCAAGCTTCAAGAATTCGATTCGTGTGGCTGGCGCGTCAATGTCACTTGCAATGGTGCAGGCCCACGGAGTTGAAGTTGATCCTGTGGCGGTCTTGAGGGCGATGCCCGTTAGCGCGGACGGCCAGCAGGTAGTCTTTGCTCCCTTCGCGACTGCCTGTAGCAAGTGGCCGCAGCTGATTAACACAGTTGCAAAGTACTCTGAGGAGCTGCAACGAGCGAAGAAGGCAGCAAAGGCTGCGGCATCAGGGGACGGCGGAAAGTTAGTGGCGTCTAATACCGCCATGGACTCGATGAGGCCCCCGGAGCCGTCCAAGTCAAAGAAGCCAGTTGCTCCTCAGTAGCTTTGTAATAGTTAATTAGTTTATGTCCTTTGTCAAGAACATGCCTGTTGGCGAGTGTATCTGCTGATACTTTTGCTAATCTTAAATGCACTCGAATCTTTTGTCTGTGCATCGCTTTGGTCTTCTTATTTTGCTTCTTGCTTGGCTTGTGATAGGGTACGTCGAGTGAACCATTGAGGGAACCTCAGCATTCGCCGCCCCTTGATGATGTTTTGGCACTGCCGTGCTCGAAGGTGGATGAGCTGTCTCTGCTCTCGCGACTGCGCGATCGCGTGAAGCAGTTGGAGCATGAGTTGCCCGTGCTCCGCGGTAACGCGGATGTATGGAAGTCAAAGGCAGAGAAAGCCACCGCCCGAGAACAGTATCTGCTGGGGGAGATGACGCAGCTGGGTGACCAATTTAAGTGTTAGTTTGCTTGCTCTTATCTTTTCCTTGTAGTTGCTTGCAATGGTGTGCTGTCCTTATGCTTCCGTCATTGCTTTGTACAGGTGTCAGCGCGCGCCAACCGTAGGATGAAAAAGATAGGATTGCCATTCGTATGCATGACCTGACCCAAGAGCAACTTCAGGAGAGTGGATACTTCTGGGTGGATCATGATCGTGCGATTGCGCTGGCGACCCTGTAGGATCGTGCGTCGTGAGTGCTGCACTTTCTTAAGAAGTCGCAGTCATGCTTGAAGAACATTTATAGGACGATATTTCCGCTAGATGTTGCTCCATCAAGCCTGCTAGCCCTTCTTGCCAAGTTCCAAGACCTGGCTGCGGTTCACGAGTGTGGAAGGCAACAGTTGGTGGCTGGTGCCAAGGCCGCTTTGTCGCTGGTGCGACTGCATAGGCCTGACGTAGACGTTGTGGCAATTGTGGCTGGGCCACCTGCGCCACCAGCAGGTTCTGTTTGGAATATGGTGCCACACTATCAGGCAGTGGACCGCCCAGCAGAGGAGATCGTTGATTTCTTCGAGGAGCAGACAAACATTTTTTTGTTGCAGTAGTAGCTTAATTTGTATCCTGCACATAAGTGTACCAATGTTGTAAAGTTTGTATATATGGTGTATAACTGACTATCGATTATCTATAAAGAGCTTGTTAGCGTGTGAGTGTGTTGCACTATGCGATTCCTTTTCGTTAGCCTGGCCATTATCTATAAAGAGCTTGTTAGCGTGTGAGTGTGTTGCACTATGCGATTCCTTTTCGTTAGCCTGGCCATGTGCTTTATCTCAGTCCCTTGTCAACCTGTCAGATGCGTTGCAACTGGGTTGATGTTGCGTCAAGGGTTTTGATTGATGTGCCAGCTACTCAGGATATCGCATTTTAGTTCGTAGAACAGATGTGTATAGGGTGGCGTAGCCCCCGAGTAGATAAATTGTGGAAAATAAAGGAGAACACAGAGTTTTGGGGCACTTAGCTTTATTTATTCGAGGGACAGTACAAAGTACAATGTGTGGCTAAGTAGCCTTGGCTGAGTGCCTTATTTGTAATGTAAAAGAAAAATGACTAAGGGTAGAAGCGTCGCAGTTGTGCGACGTTCCAGGGGTTGGAGTATGCGACTCCTGTCTCTAAATCTTGAAGGCGATAGGCGCAACCTGGGATTACTTCTGTAATCACGTATGGTCCTTCCCAGGGGGACTCGAGCTTGAGATGTCCCTGCTGCTTCAGTCGCAGGACCAGGTCGCCTTCGACGAAGGATCTGGGGCGTAGCCTCCTACTGTGGTAGTTGTGTAGGTTCTGCTGGTAGATCGTTGATCTTTCCGCGGCGATTTCCCTTGCCTCGTCAAGGAGGTCGACGGAGTCTTCGAGTGCGAGGGATGACTCTTGCTCGCTGTAAGCGACCACGCGCGGCGCCTTGTACCGTACCTCGGCGGGTAGCACTGCTTCTGCCCCGTGCACCATAAAGAACGGGGTGTAGCCCGTAGCACTGTTTGGAGTTGTGCGTAGGCTCCAGAGTACTGATTGCAGTTCGTCTGGCCAGCAATCCGCGGCTTGTTCGAGTGGCCGGAGGAGTCGCTTCTTGATGCCGCCGCAGACGAGCCCGTTTGGCTTTTCCACCTGACCGTTGGTCTGTGGATGCGCTACCGAGGCGTAGCTGATGTTGATCCCCAGATTCTCGCAGAATTCTTGGAACTCCTTAGATGTGACGTTCGTCCCATTGTCGGTGATGATGATGTGCGGTACTCCGAAGCGGTAAACGATGGACTCGAAGAACTTGACTGCGCTGTCCCCTGATTGGTTGGTCACTGGCATGGCCTCAATCCACTTGGTTGAATTTGTCGACTGCGACCAAGAGGTAGACATAGCCTCCTCGTGAGGACCTTGGGAGTTTTCCAACCATGTCGAGTCACCATTGCGCGAAGGGCCAGGCCAATGGAATTGGTCGTAGCTCTGCGCCAGGTGCGTGCGGCTTGTCCGTGAATCGCTAGCAAGCGTTGCATTTTTGGACGATGTCCTTGGCATCGCGCATGGCCGTAGGCCAGTAGAATCCAGCTCGTAGAGCTTTGGCAACGAGGGCGCGACTGCGGGCGTGGTGCCCGCAGGTCCCCTCATGGATGTCGAGGAGAACAACTCTTCCATCGGCCGTGGAGACGCATCGTTGGAGTACTCCTATGATGCTGCGTTTATACAGTTCGCTGTTGATAACAGCGAATGCCTTGGATCACCACGCGATGTGCCGTGCATCAGTCGGATCATCCGGTAGCCTCTTGCTGAGGAGGTACGTGATGTACGGTTGCGTCTAGGATTGCTCAATCATCATGACGCTCATTGGTCCCTCGAGTCCTGTGTCTAGCTCCAAGTCATCGAGTGCCATTGGCTCATTGGGCGACGTAGCCCCCGAGTCCGTTGCTGCGCTTGTTTTCTTCTCTGCGGCCTTTGGCTTGATGGAGCGTTCGCATATGCGCTCGAGAAATACCCCAGGTGGTATGGGGGCGCATGTAGAGCCTATGTTGGTGAGTGCGTCCGCCTCTTCATTGCTTTCGCGACCTACGTGTCGCAGTTCGTAGCCGTCGAAGTCCCCTTCGAGTGTGTCGTAGAGGTCGCAGTACGTGATCATATTGTCGTTCAGTGCGTCGCACTCATGCATTGTTTGGTTGACGACCGACTTGGAGTCGTTGTATATAATGAGCCTCTTGGCGCCGCAGGCTTTTGCCATCCTCATCCCATGTAGCAGGGCCTCATATTTAGCTTCATTGTTGGAGTCGGTGAACTGCATTCGCAGGATATATTTCAGCTTTTCACCTTGAGGTGATGTCAGTATGACACATGCACCTGATCCGTCCTTCCACTTGGATCCATCGAAGTGCATTGTCCAGAGGTACGACATATTTGGTTTGTCAGGGAGCTGGTTCTCCATCCAGTGCACGAGGAAGTCAGGAAGAACTTGCGACTTGATTGCGTTACACTTTTCGTATGTAATGTCCCATGGAGACAATTCTATTCCCCAGAGCGTGACTCGTCCCGTGTCGTCGGGGTTATTGAGGATATGCCCCAACGGGGCGTCATTGACCACCACGATTGGGTGTTCCTGGAAGTAATGACGCAGTCGCCGGGCGGTCATGAAGACGCCGTACGCCAGCTTCTGGTAGTGCGGGTACCGCTGTTTTGTTGGCGTGAGGACCTCACTGAGGTAGTATACTAGGCGCTATACCCTGTGGACCTTGTTTTCCTTGGCTCGTTCGACCACAAGTACTGTGCTGACCACTTGGTTGGTGGCGAAGATATACAGCAACAACGGTTCCCTTTCTCGTGGAGTCACCAGTACTGGTGTAGTGGATAGCAGGCGCTTGAGGTCTTCGAATGCTTCTTGCGCTTCATTGGTCCACTCGAACTTTTCAACTTTGCGGAGGAGTTGGTAGAAGGGCAATGCCTTTTCTCCCATCCGACTGATGAATCGACTGAGGGCCGCGATTCGTCCAGCCAGCTGCTGGACGCCCCTTATGTTTTTCGGCTTCTCCATGGCCAGTATGGCTTTTATTTTCTTCGGGTTTGCCTCGATTCCTCTCGCGGAGATGAGATACCCGAGTAGTTGCCCAGATGGTACGCCAAAGGCGCATTTGTCCGGATTGAGCTTGATCCGGTAGCGGTCGAGGTTGGCAAAGGTTTCGTGCAAATTGTCGATTAGGGAGGCTTCCTTCTTGGTCTTGATTACTATGTCGTCGACATACACTTGAATGTTGCGACCAAGTTGCTCTTTGAGGCAAGCCTGCATGCACCGCTGGAAGGTGGCTCCGGCGTTTTTTAGCCCGAAAGGCATTGTGTTGTAGCAGAACACACTAAAGGGCATTGTAAACGCTGTTTTTTCTTGATCCTCCTCCTTCATTCAAATTTGATTATAGCCTGAGTAGGCGTCGAGGAAGCAGAGGCGCTGATACATTGCAAATGTATCTATAATTTTTGATGTTCCATGCTTGGTTTTATCCACTTTCTTGTGTTTTGTTCCAACTTTGGAGTACTTTTCATATGATTTCTTGGACTAACCTATTAACAAAAGCCACAGTGCCAGCTGCCTGTTTTCTGCTGCTTTTGGTTCCAGGAAAGTCAGAAAATGAATATTCTCGGAATTGGACGGGACAAAAGCCAAAGTGCCTATTTTTCCGGAAGTGATCAAGTGCCAGAATACAAGACGGAGAAGGGCCAGGGGCCAGCCACACCACCTGGCCGTGCGGCCAGGCCTGGCCTACGCCAGGGGGTGGTGTGGTGGATCTCGGCACCCCCTCGGCCTCTCCTTCCGTCTATAAGTTGCCCTCGGGACGAAAACCCTAAGTACCCGATCAAAAATCCACAAAAGAGTCTGTAGCTGCCGTCATCTCCATCCCTAGATCGGGAAGGATCTGAAGCTCTTCTCGGCACCCTGCCGAAGAGAAGAATTCACCCTGGAGGCCTTCTTCATCACCATGCAAGCCTCCGGCGTGATGCGTGAGTAGTTCATCCTTGGACTACGGATCCATGTAGTAGCTAGATGGCTGGTTTCTCCTCCTTTGTGATTTCATGTTTAGATCTTGTGAGCTCCGTTCATGATCAAGATCATCTATTTGTAATTCATACATGTTGTGTTTGTGGGGATCCGATGGATATTGAGATGCTATTTCGGATTGATTATTGATTCTATCATGTCTTTGTTATTTGATATCTTGCATGCTTTCCGTTGTTAGTAGCTATCTTGGCCAAGTAGATGCTAGCAACTCCAAGAGTTAGTATTTATGCTCGATAGTGGGTTCATGCCTCTGGTAATCTGGGGAAGTGACAGAAATCTCTAAGGTACTAGATGTGCTGTTGCTACTAGGGAGAAAACAACAATTCTTTGTTCATAGAAAATCATATTGTTTACTTTACACGCAGTTCATAAAGCAATAATCTGTTGCTTGCAACTTAATACTGGAGGGGGTTCGGATGATAACCTAAAGGTGGATTATTAGTCATAGATGCAGTTGGATGGCGGTCTATGTATTATGTTGTAATGCCCAATCAAGTCTCAGAGGAGTCAAGATGATTAGTATATGCATGTATTTCTTTCTCGGTGTTTGTCAATTGCCCCACTTTAATTTCTTCACCCAACATGTTATCTATCTAAGGACAGCCACCTCTAGTGAACTATGGATCCCAGTCCTTTGTCTTTACATACAATTTATAAACTGTTTCTGCTTTGTGTTTACTTTCTGTAAACTTTTACTTCTTTCCATTCAATAGGTTTAATCCTTTGTTTTCCGCAAAACATGGTGAGATTGACAACCTCATCGCAAGTTGGGGACAAAGTTCTGTGGTTGTGTTGTCCAGGTCTTGACGTTGCTACTAGCACCGGTAGTGCGCCCTGCCAAAGCTCAGCTAGTAACACCTTTGGGGTGTTTCCTTGCTCCTACTGGTTCGATTAAACCTTGGTTTCATAACTGAGGGAAGACTTGCTGCTGTGCTCATCGTACCTTCCTCTTGGGGTTCCCAATGAGCTCTACATCGAAAGTCGAGCGCATCAAGATTTTCTGGCGCCGTTGCCGGGGAGTCAAGGACATCTTCACAAGGGGAGTCCCTCATAACCAATCTCTTTACTTTGTTGTTTTTGTTTTGCTTAGTTTTCTTTTTGCTTTGTTTGCTTGTTTTGTTCTTAAAAAAACACAAAAAAATTAGTTTTGCTTTCTTATTTGAAAAACACACAAAAATTAGTTCCTATCCTAAGTTGTCACTATGTCACCCGAGGATATGATTTTCACTTTTAAACAAGGAATTGGGGAAAGTTTTAAGGAAGCTTGGTCTAGAATCTCCGATCTACATGAGAAAATTGAGCCTAAAATGACTCAAAGCTTGTTCCTTAGTAGTTTTTACCTTGGAATTGCTCTTTTCTATTGCTTTGGATGCTTTTGTGGGAGGAGATTTCCTCCATTGTAATGAGGATGATGCTATTAATGCTATAAAGAAATTGATCCTCACTTACAACTTGCCTAGCCAAACTGATACTTTTTCGCAAAAATATTTGCTAGGATGGACACTCTTGAGGCTAGCATTACTAGATTAGAGAGTTATTATAATACGCTTAGGGAGAATCATGATTATGTTCCAAAAAACTCTGAACCATTAAAGTGGTTCCCTACAGTAAAGATTGAGATGAACAATGAAACTTTTCAAGCTCGCTGTGATATCATGTCTGAATTCTGCCTTATGCCCAAAGATATTTATAAATCTCTAAATACTTGGGGGCTCATTGAAGGAGGAAAAGAAATATCTCTTACTAATAATACTACCATATTACCTCTTGGAATAGATGAAGGAGTGTTTACAAAGATCCTTGGGAAAACGATTTATATTGATTATCTTGTTATTGAATGTGCAGGAAAAGGACAAATTACACTTGGAAGGTCCCTATTAGAACTCCTTGAGCAATAATAGATGTGGGAAAGAGGACCATGCACCTTTCTTCTCCACCAAACAATCGTATTTTCCCCAAGGTTAAGAACAAAAGTAAGAGAGGTAAGGGCAAGAAAGTTGGTTTTAATGCTTCTTCATTTGAGAACACTTGATTCTTTCTTTGCTTCTTATGCCTAACTTAAAGTCGTTAAAGAAAAATACTTGTTGGGATATAACCCAAGATGAGTCTTGGAAGTTATTACCTCTGTAATAACCTCTCCTTATCCTTTTTATTTGCTTTTTTGCGCCAATAGTAACCTCTAATGAGAGAGAAGTAATGGTTAGGAAAGTTGCTGTCCCGAAACAGATTTCTGTGCTTCACCGTAAAAATTCGTGAGAGAGCTCTGTATCTCGGATAGAGCTGTAATTTTTTCTGCTTCTGTCCCAGGTTGTTATATAACTTTAGTTAGTTCAACACTTTTTTATTTGAGCAACAGAAGGTCTTCGCAAAAATTCGTCTTTACCTGCTGGTCTGTTTTGACACATTTCTGCCATTTTCTGCATTTGCTTCTTGTTGGTCCCTTCTAGTTCTTTTGGGGAATTGAGCTTTTTGAGGGAAGTGCTACAGTAGCTAGTGTTCTAATGGAAGTTTATTTGGTGTTAAAACTGAACCTTGAGACTTATTTATCTTAAGTGCACTAATGTTGCTAATGAGATTGTGTGAAGTTTTGTATGAATGAAAAATTTCAGGTGTATGGAAGGAATGAGTAATGAGATGAAGGATGGACTAAAGCTCAAGCTTGGGGATTCCACGCGTGTCACCCCAAGAAATATCCAAGAAGTACAAGCGTCAAAGCTTGGGGATGCCCAAGGCATCCCCTTCTTCATCAATAAAAATTCCAGGTTTCTTCCAAACGCTTCATTTTTATTGTTTCATGCACAGTTGTGTTTTTCTTGAAGCGTCTTATTTTACGTTTTTGTTTTGGTTTTTAGTTTGCTTGGTTTGCTTAGTGTTCTGAATAAGTTGGTTGGACCCCCTCTTTCATACATTGGTTTGCAAATAGTTTGGTTTGGTTTGGAAAAGAGTAGGGAAGTTCATACTTATGTGGTAAAAAGAGCTCGTTTTTGACGGTGGCCTATGTTTTGTCATGCCATTCTTGATATTGTTTTGGCTTTATGCTTAGTATTCTTTGCTGTAGAATGACCTGTTATAAACAATTGAGATTGCTTAATGTGCCTTGGATGAATCATGCGTTGTTTTAGCATATTAAAGCATAGTATAGTGGTATTCTCCTTTGATGCTTTATTTGGGTTGACTTGGCACATGCTCACACCATGTTATGACTATCCAAAGTCACCATAGCCTTTATGATCGTTTAGTTTTCAACTTGTAGTATCAATTTATGCTTTGATCAATGATGTTTTGTCGCTCTGCATGATTATGGCCATTATTGCTCTCTTAGTTTGTCGCTCCCAGTCTTTTGCTAGCCTCCACAACAAAGTATGAGTTCCACTCATGCATCCAACTCCCTAAACCAAGTTATTCCAAAGAGTCCACCATACCTACCTACTAGCTTATGCTATTCCAAGTACATTCATGCTTTTGTTTACCTTCCACTTGTTATGAGAAAACTAGTGATAAAGCTTTCACTAACTTGATGGCACACTTACTTTACTTGCCCTTAATAAACTTGAACCATTGTGTCTTCTATTTTTTATATGCTTGCACTTATTTGTCAGGAATTAGCAGAACCATGCTTTCATGGGGAACACTTTCTACATTGCACTTGGTACTTGTACCTAGTTGATATCATGCTCTTTTGTATATGGATGTCGTCGGTGTGAAATGAAAGGGGAGCTTGTAAGTCCATGGAGTTATGTATATGTGTTAGAGAAACGCCTGGACCGCTGGTCTAATCCATGCTGACATGGTGGAAACCTGCAGCGTAACCATAATGAGCTGTCTATGAAGCATTCTTCTTATAAAAAGGGTCCTATATTGAGAAAAAAATAGAAAAAAAGAGATACTATGAAAAGAGGAAAGAGAGAAAAAAGCACCATATTCCCATGGTAAATAAGTAGAATGCTGAGATGCTCGTTGTCTGCTTGCCTTGTCATTTTGATATGGGGATTCTTCCGTATCATCGGGCAAGGGGTACCCCGTTGGCGGTTCTCAATGATACACATGTACTTATGATGACAAGAACTTACCGGTGACTAAACTTGAGTAGCATGAGGAGCGGCACTCGTATTCAAGGGACATGAGATTTCTGACTTATACTTCGTCAAGCATGTACACCATAGTTTGTTCACTTTAACCTTAATCACTTCAAGATGCTTATGATAGGGGCAATGAGAGCTGAAAGCTATGAGTACCATAATTTTTGGAAGCTCTTTATGAGACTTGAATCCCTACGTCCTTTTACAAAAGGCCTTTCTTCCAACATTATATTGAGTCTCCACCTTCTAACTTTATGCACCTACTTTGAGAGCATAGTGGCCATTCTTAGTTCTATGTGCATTGTCCCAAGACTAGTTGATTGATGCATAACTTGTTATTGCTTGTTTGCAACTATTGTATCTAGTCACTCTTATGAACTTTGAAGGTGTCCTATGCATTTATATTTGCTACTCTATTGAGGGACAAGATGAATACTTTTATGCTATGTTTTCTTTATGTGAAACAAACAAACGTCTTGCAAAGCATTGTTATTCATGAATTTTTTGTTTGTGCCTTTTCATGTTGCATCATAGTTTCTTTGCTTATTGCTAGAACTTTGTCTTTCATGTTATGATTGAAGTACTATGATCCCAGCTTTGAATGTTTTGCAAATACTTTGATCAAGTCTTTGATGGTGCATGTCACCTCAAAAATTATTCTTTCTTTTTATCACTTACCTACTCGAGGACGAGCAGGAGTTAAGCTTGGGGATGTTGATACATTGCAAATGTATCTATAACTTTTGATGTTCCATGCTTGGTTTTATCCACTTTCTTGTGTTTTGTTCCAACTTTAGAGTACTTTCTTGGACTAACCTATTAACAAAAGCCACAGTGCCAACTGCCTGTTTTCTGCTGTTTTTGGTTCTAGGAAAGTCAGAAAATGAATATTCTCGGAATTGGACGGGACAAAAGCCAAAGTGCCTATTTTTCCGGAAGTGATCAAGTGCCAGAATACGAGCCGGAGAAGGGCCAGGGGCCGGCCACACCATCTGGCCGCGCGGCCAGGCCTGGCCCGTGCCAGGGGGTGGTGTGGTGGCTCCCGGAACCCCCTCGGCCTCTCCTTCCGCCTATAAGTTGCCCTCGGGACGAAAACCCTAAGTACCCGATCAAAAATCCACGAAAGAGTCTATAGCCGCTGTCATCTCCATCCCTAGATCGGGAGGGATCTAAAGCTCTTCCCGGCACCCTGCCGGAGAGAGGAATTCACCCTGGAGGCCTTCTTCATCACCATGCAAGACTCCGGTGTGATGCGTGAGTAGTTCATCCTTGGACTACGGATCCATGTAGTAGCTAGATGGCTGGTTTCTCCTCCTTTGTGCTTTCATGTTTAGATCTTGTGAGCTCCGTTCATGATTAAGATCATCTATTTGTAATTCATACATGTTGTGTTTGCGGGGATCCGATGGATATTGAGATGCTATTTCAGATTGATTATTGATTCTATCATGTCTTTGTTATTTGAGATCTTGCATGATTACCGTTGTTAGTAGCTATCTTGGCCAAGTAGATTCTAGCAACTCCAAGAGTTAGTATTTATGCTCGATAGTGGGTTCATGCCTCTGGTAATCTAGGGAAGTGACAGAAAACTTTAAGGTACTAGATGTGTTGTTGCTACTAGGGAGAAAACAACAATCCTTTGTTCATAGAACAATCGTATTGTTTACTTTACACACAGTTCGTAAAGCAATAATCTGTTGCTTGCAACTTAATACTGGAGGGGTTCGGATGATGACCTGAAGGTGGATTATTAGTCATAGATGCAGTTGGATGGCGGTCTATGTATTATGTTGTAATGCCCAATCAAGTCTCAGAGGAGTCAAGATGATTAGTATATGCATGTATTGCTTTCTCGGTATTTGTCAATTGCCCCGCTGTAATTTATTCACCCAACATGTTATCTATCTTAAGGAGAGCCATCAATCGCGTGGAGGGGCCATAGTAGCTTCGCCAATTGTCCAGAAGGGCCAAATGGGGCTGAATACAAATCTAACGGCCAAACGGTCATTTGAACCAGACGAAAAACGGTTGAACTCAAATACCACCGTTAGGTCAACTCTTCTTGGCCCGCCATGTCAGTATTCCCCGTTATCTTTTGCGGTCGTGGACTAGCTTACCCCTGCGTGGACCAGATCCCTGAGCGGACGAGATCTATTTCTTTGCTCTGCTCTGGTCTTCTCCCCTGCTCCTCTCCCCATAACATTTGCTCAGCTCCTGCTGCTCATCTCAGATCGTAGGTCACACTTGCTCTAATTTGCGTCTCCGCCATGTCCGATCAACCTCCCACGCCTCTAATCGAAGCTCGCTGCCGTCGCTGTTGCATCGTCCGCCGTATCGAAGCTTCGTGTCCCCGGACTAATATCTCACCTCTGGCTAGTCCTTCTCGCACGGCGGAGCGCGTCCCGTCAGGCGATCCAGGCCGGCGACCGACCTCGGGAAGTTGCGTGATGTCGCGCACCGCAGGCATGGTAGTCTTGGCACAGCAGTTCGACGACCATGCTCTCATGGCCACCGTGCTGGGCGTCCGTCCCGCCGTGTCACCGGCAGAGTTGCTGTCGGCTTTCAGGTCTCGTTTTGGGATCAGACGAAATGAGGTCACCATTGAGGTATGCGCGCCGCCATTCGATTTTTCATCCGGTTCGAGCACAGCTCAGACACCGAGCGTGTTCTGCATTCTTCCCGTTCTTTCAAGTGCTGCGGGGAGAAAATGAGCTTCATGCATTGGCATCACGCCTGTGGGTGGGACGATCGCTTGGGGCAGCTTCGTTTCTTCTCCAAACTCGGCTTTGACGGTCTCCCACTGGATGCTTGGGAGCCAGAGGCCCTCAAGCAGGTCGTCAGTAGCCTTGGCAGCGAGCTGGTGGAAATCGTGCCACCGAGCGACAGATGGGTCACCGAGGTAAAGGCGTGGCTAAAAGATCCTGACGCCGTTCCTAAGATGTACGAGGTGCAGATTCCAAGCAGGGCAGGGTGACAACTTAGCTGGAAGCACCCGGTCGTCATCCACCTGGAGGAGGTTCTGGACTCGGTACATGGCATTTAGGGCCCCGAAGAGGCTGCCAGAAAGCGCCCTCATCGCCTGCAGTGTTGGCCTGGAAGGATCGATGGCACAAGACCGCCACCGTTTCGCGATGGAGCACACAGTTTTGGTGGGGGGACCAGGCTTGGACGAGCTGGTGGTTCCGAATTCCCTCGAGTGAAGATAGAGCTCTAGTGAATTGATGTGGTATGTGTGGCTAATGAATTTGTAGTATGGAGAGCATAGTAGGAAGTTAGCATCGACCAAAAATGTGTAATAGTTTGAATCGATGTAGTATGTGTGTGTAATAGTTTGAAGTAGTATGTGTGTGTAATAGTTTGAATCGATGTAGTATGTGTGGGCAATGAATTTGATGTAGTTTGTGTGCGTGTAATAGTTTGAATCGATGTAGTTGAACACCGTGGTTTATAATTTCTGTGAATAACCAAGGACAACCTCATGAAAAGAGGGTGGTCTGGCAATGAGCAATGTCAATTCTGTGGATGCCAGGAAAATGTAGTCCATCTCCTCTTCAAGTACTCCCTCTGTTTCAAAATATAAGATGTTTTAGCTTTGTGAATGAAGCGTATCTAGACATCTTTTAGTGATGGTGCTTTCTAAACCTAGATGAACACCATCACTAAAAGATGTCTAGATACGCTCCATTCACAAAGCTAAAACATCTTATATTTTGAAACGGAGGGAGTACAAGGTAGCTACATTTGTAACACGTTGAACTGCAGGACCATTTTGCAGGCAACACAAGACAACGGAAAAAATGGTTTACAGCACAGACAGCAGACGCAAAATCTGTAGTCCGAGATAAAAAGATGTCAGTTAACTGGATTGAACCACGACTAGTAATTGAAGGAAATAGGTACTTGATAGTATTTGCTTACAATAGTAGTACTTCCATACAAAAGGGTCTTATACCTGCACAAAAGTGGGCTAAACTTCCTACTAGTTTATAGAACAATTCATCAGCATTTCATCTACAAAAGCCATTCTTCAGTCTGAACTTAACTATTCTACACTGAAGAAACTACAGATCTCCACCAGAAAAGTTGGCTAGCCAATTGCCTTGAGAGGACATAAGTTCTTTGATCATTTAACCCAAACTGATCTATTGCCTTCCCGCCAAACTACAAGAAATCTGCATCGTTCATGCACGAGCGATTTGCGTGTGCCAGTCCCGGTTCAGTTGGACCATCCGGGCCGCTACAACGATTTCTTCAAAACTAAAATTCAACATCTCCTTCTTGGGATCGTAGGTCCGTGTGAACTGGAACCTGAATTCCGGGGCTGAGTTGATGCCCGCCGCCGGCTCCGGCTTGTCGAACAATCCAGCATGCTGAGTGTAGACGCTTGGTCGCCGCCACGATACGGCCTTCGACGGTGCATAGGATGGAGCATCTCTGCCGCAGACAGCGTGCTCCCAGCCTACCCCACTAAGGTTTAGTCCGCGCCGAAGCATGGACGTGAGAGTTCCTAGACCTTGGTGCTGCCCTGTTCGAGGGTGTGTACCCTCGGCGGCCGCATGCTCTGATGAACGAGTTGATACGTACCTTGTTCCCATTGCCTAGAGCATGCCGTAATGCCGCCGCGCGATTTCTCCACATCGCTCTCCTGGCCCTACTTGCCGCATCTGGCGCCGACAACGGCGCAGTCGCCGCCGTGGCCGATTCGGCACATTCGGAGAAATCATCCGCCTGGCAGTGCAATGGGAGACCGGCCTTGAAGTAGAGCTTCATGGCCTGCCTTAGAGGGGCTAAATACCCCAGTTTCGGCGGCTGTCGCGGCGGTGGCGGCGACTTAGGCGGGGCCATGTTACCCTAGTTGGTGCAGCGCGGAGGAGCTGCGCAAGGTGAACTGTGGTTAGTCGGAGAAGGGGAGTGAAAGACTGACAGTAGGTGTGGACTACGGGCACGCGTGAAAATAACCATTTCCCATTTCCTTAGAGGGTAATAATTCGACACTCGTTGCATTAACAGCTCAATCTTTATTTCCCTTCTCAGCATAAGAGTGCGAACGTATTAAAAAGATCGGTCGTGGCTATCCACCTCATCGGGCAATGTACCAGGACAGGTAGGAGACGGGACCTGGTTTCATTTTAGAAATGTTGATGACTGTGCCCTTATGTTTATACGATATTATTTATATGCCACCATGTACCGTCGAGTGTAGCAACACCATCAGAAACAGGGGATAACGACGTGGCGTGTTTTATTTTTTAAAGGGCATCAGAAACAGGGGATGCCGACGTGGCATGTTTTCTGACTGGCGGGCCCGCCCCCTCCACCTTCGACGGCGTGCATCCCAGGTTCGAGGGGTGGTGCCGCCCACCAACACATTATTGTGCAATTTTCCATGTGGGACCTGAGTTCCGGCGCTGAGCTGATGCCCGTGTCGAACATAGAGAATTCTGAAAGAACTACTAAAAATAAATACTTTGAATTCTATAAGTACTAAATTTAAATACATTACAATTTTATCTGAAAGGTAATACGCATTCTGATCATCAAAATAATATAAATACAGTACAAATTTCTACTTCAAAAAATAGACTTGAAAATGCTAACAAATAACCTAGGATGATTCATTCTCCCCTATATATTTCGTCGTCGTTGGCTCCCGCGTGCTGCAACACATGTTCAGAGAACTCTCTCCGTCTGAAGTGTGCTGTCAGTATCTCGTACAGAGGGTAAGGCCTCGGTGTATGTTCCAGACTTAAGCCATACATTACCATTGTTGGTTCCTCTTCCCAGGCTTGAACCTCATGATTGTACAGTCTGATGAAATTCATGTAGTATATGCAACCGGGTTTGACTGTGGGGTGTAACCTGGTGTCAATGGAGATAGACCGATTGCAACCAACAAAGAGGGCATGACTTCCAATGTCGCCGACGGCCTCGAGAGAGCGGTTCTCCGTGTCCACCCGATACAACACCGGTTGACCTTTGGCGAAATCCCCGTTCAACACAAGAAGCAGATCACCATCTGACTCCACAAGGTAAAATTTGTAGGTTCCGCGTACCTGTTCAAAGACTGGGGCCGAAATTATTTTTGCCATCGTGACAGTGCTCGCGCGCTGCTCTAACTAGATGTTGGTCGACAAGATGTCTCCATTCTCAAGTAATGCATATACTTCCCCTCGGAATGCCGTCATGCAGACCAAAAGCGTATCAAGAGGTGGCGAATATAATCCTTCTCCAAATGATCCATTGATTTGCCCCGTTGGGTTGCTCTCATCGGCCCATGCAATATGATCTGGATAATTAGTGCAAACGAACACCATCGTCGGGGACTTCGTCACGACGACAGATTGCAGAAGATCAGATGGTATGTGTGCTTGAAACTCAGTGTTAGACTTGTGAGTGATTGGGTTTAGAAGCCGAATCTGGTATGGCTCCACCCTTTGAGCAAGCAGATGACGCCACGAGAAACACCGATGAAGTAGAATCTTTTGGAAGAAGAGGGCATCAGTTAGCACTAAGATGTTTACAATGGAAAATACCAATAAATATCGGATGTGAATGTGAACCTGCGATGGACGTCCATTAGATTTGTCCTGAAGCAACGACCAGTGGCGAGGTTGAGAAAGGTGAAGTCGCCAACGTCTGGAAGTGTGTTATCTATCATGATCCAGTTATTGAGATGGAATTCAGGCACCTTTAAAGTGCGGCGCCAATTGGTGCAGACTTCCCGACAAGCAGCATAGGTGTCGACGTACTCCTCTTTCTCCAGGAAATAGTTGGCGATCTTGCGAAGTGGGTCGGCCGAGAGATCGGCCTAGTTCCTCTTCATCCGGCTACTAGCCATGGCTTACGTGCGGAAATGTTTTGATCGAGCAAGAAAGAAGAACTACCACTGCAAGGAGAAGAAGAAGAGGATAACAGACGAGGGAGACGAAGCGGAACTGCCACTGCAAGGAGACGATGAGATGGGGGAGAAGAAGCGGAACTGCCAATTCAAGTTTGGATCAATGGGCTTTTTTCCGGAACTAGCGTGTGGACCAGCCATGCACTGCATGCAAGTTTCGATCAAACAGACTGACATGTGGGACCTGCTAAAAATTCCGTGAAGCGCTCCCCGTGCATAGTGTGCTGACAGGTGGCATGTTTTCTGACAGGCGGGCCCGCCTCCTCCACCCACGATGGCGCGCGTCCCAGGTTCGAGGGCGGGTGCCGCCCACCAACACATTATTGTGCAATTTTCCATGCTTTGTCGCAACCAGCTCCACTCTGCTCCTCTCCTCTGCTCCTGCCGCCACCACTCTGCTCAGTCGTGCACCGCTCTCGTCATCCCCTTGGGCTGTCGTCCTCCCGCCCTCCCCTCCCTGCCATCCCCTCACGTCCCCTCCCCTCCCCTCCCTGCCCTGTCTCCTTGCCGCCGCCCACCGCCCAGGCACGTCTGGAAACAAAAACCAAGAGTCGGCCGTTAGGTTAGGGGCCCAACAACACTGGTGATCCGGATCCCGCTCGGAGATTGATTCTGCGAGGCTTGAGAGCACGGATATTGGTCCTACACGGCTGGAGAGCACGGAATCTCCTTCAAGTCTGGAGAGCATAGAGGACAACGAAACGGGGGGAGAGGTAGCGGGGTGCAGAGGTTTGGAGGTATGGAGCCCGGAGAAGGTGCCGTGTGTCCACATTGAAAGGTAAGAACAGTGATTCCTTATCTGCATACCCCAATTAGCGTTTATAGTACCGTGGTGATGCCAAGGATATGGGTTGGTAACCGTAGGATGCCTGTTCAGCTTGTCCTTGAGCATAATGCTTTGTCAAGCGAGCATGAAGGCACTGAAACATGTGGCGGTGCGGATGATGATGAGAAAGCATATCCAGACGTGGCTACTGACCCTGATAGGATGGAGAGTAGGGAATATTTGGTTGATTCAAACTTTGAGCCTGACTATGTGAATGATGAGGAAGAGGAATGTGAAGATGTGGAAATGGGATGTAGATACGACGACGAAGACATGGACATGCCAGTGATACACTTTGACAGGTACAATCCTACAATTGAAGAGGGGTCTGTCTTTGATAATGTGGAGGACTGCAGATATGCAGTTGCAACCTATGCAATCAGAGTTGGGTTCGAATTTATCATTGAAAAGAGCGACCAAAAGAGATTTAGGGTGCACTATAGGGAAAGTAATGTGTGTAAATACAGATTACATGCATCTCCAATGCGGGGTGGACACCCATTTTAGGTTGCAATAGCTACATTTAGTTTCAGTCTTTCTCATATTTATTCTGCTAATAACTAGCTCTAAATTATTTGGATTCTTATCGAATGCAGATCAAAGTAAACACGAAGGAACACAACTGCCCTAATACTTCTTTAAGTGGTAAAATTAGACCGGCGACTACCAAGTGGATTGCTGCTACTGTACTTGACTGGGTGAGGCAGGATCATAACATTGGACCAGATGAACTCAGAGCAAAGATTAGCAAAAAGTTTAACGTTCTGATTCCTTATCATAGAGTCTTTGATGGGAAGGAGATGGCTCTAGACTTCATTCAAGGCAAGTGGAATGACAGTTTTTATATGTTGTATAGTTTCAAAGCTCAGGTAGAGAAAACATCACCTGATAGTGTTGTTGACATCGATTACGAGGTTGTGAAAGGGAGAGAGAAGGTCTCGAGGGGGGTCAGGTATAAGCAGGCAGATAAGATATGCTTCAGGAGATGTTTTGTCTGCCTGAAGGCATGCTGGAAGGGGTTCCTAGACGGCTGCAGGCCATACTTGGCAATAGGCGCAACTTCTTTAACAGGGAAGTTCAGGGGACATGTTGCTTCTGCTTGTGCTTTGGACGCGCATAATTGATTTCTACCCGTAGCTTATGCTGTTCTTGAGGGTGAATCAAATGAAAGCTGGACATGGTTCATGCAGAGACTACGGGAAGTAATTGGTCACCCTGAAGGCTTGGTGATACACACCGGTGCATCTGAGGGTCTTGAGAATGCTGTTGATGTTGTGTTTCCTGGGGTTGAGCATAGGGAATGCATGCGTCACCTCGCTACTAACTTCACGAAGAAGTTCGAAGGAAAGATCTTTGAAGAGGACTTGTGGCGATCAGCATACACATACATCCCAAGCATGCATGCTACTTACTTGTAGAACATGTATGTAGTTCCAAAGGTGAAAAAATACCTTGAGGAATATCACACCAAGCTATGGGCCAGAAGCAAGTTTGGTGAGTTAAGCAAGGTGGATTTTGTATGCAATAATTTGGCAGAGAGTTTCAATGATAAGATTTCGGGCATGAAGACACTTGGAATTGTTATTTTGTTGGATGCAATAAGATAGTGACACTTGGTGAAGATAGATTTAAGGCAAAGAATTTGTGCAAGAAATTTTTTAGGCCATAAAATAGTTCCAAAGGTGGTTATGTTACTGAATGTAAGAACCAGGGCAATGAGAACGATAAATATGAGGGTGGTCAGAAGTTCCAGAACATTGGCTGAGGTTTATGCAGAATACAAGCGTGGAAGTGAACGGAGGTACACTGTAGACATTGGAAACAAGACTTGTTCATGCAGGCAGTGGCAGATTACTGGTTTGCCATGTCACCATGCAATTTACTTCAGCTTAAAGCTTAGAGGTAACGAAGCTGAAATAGAGAACTATGTCGACAACTATTTCTCCATGGACAAGTTTGCTGCAACTTATGCAGAAAACGTACCACCTATGGCCGATGAAAATGATTGGGAGACTGTCGATCCAGGGTTCAAACTTCAACCACCAGTTCTTAGGAGGCCACCTGGGAGGCCTAGAAAGCTAAGGATCATAGCCTCCACCGATAAAGGTCCAAGGCTTGGTGCTAGGAAAAGGAAATGCGGACATTGTGGCGAATTCGGCCATATCAAGAGGTTGTGCAAAAACCTAGTTACACATGCTATTGTCCCTGTTCACACCCCGGTGGCAGAAAATGAGGCTTCTCAGCCAGAACTGGCGGAAGAGCAGCGCGAAGACGGTGATGAACACTCGGAGGAAAACGTACGTAAGCAGCCAATTTATGAAGAAGTGGAGGTGCCGGCGAGAAAAGGGTGTGAAAAGAAACAAAAGGGTAAACGGAACGGGTAGGAAAGGGCAAATAATGGAGGTGTATTAGAATATGAAGAAGTTGCAGGGGTGATTGAGGATGTTCTTGAGGATCTTTCGGCTAACTGCAGGAGAAATAATAAATCCCTGCCAATTTCATCTTTATACGATTCTCCGGATGAAAGGTAAGCTTAAAAATTATTTTATTTGCCATTTTATCATTTTTTATCCTCATCAACTGATGCTTAATGCAGCGTGGGCTAGCAGACTAATAAGAGGAGCAGAAAGATGCGGGCATAGTAACGTCTTATGTTGAATTGTATCATTGAAACTAAACTAGCCGTGTCGTCTTTATTTATATTTGGCGCGTGTAACGTGTCTGTGATGGGGTCATGTGGACTAGATTACATTTTTAAAAATATTATTACATTAATTTTTTACCTGCGTTTGGACGCGGATACTAGTTCCCATCTCCCTTGCATTCCCATATCCTCTGACGCACTCCAGAATTATGGTTGTGCCATCAAGTAGCAGAGTCAGCGTATTGTCCCATCAGGTATGAACGCAATGACTTTGTTTGTTCAGAATTTGACGACTTTTGATTAGTTTGAAAGATAGAGAAACATAAAACATGTATCTAGACATCTTTTGGGTATAGACACATTTATTAAATATCTATAAAAAACTAAGTCAGTTATATCTGGACAGGAGTAGTACACTATTACAACATGCTCGATCCCTTCTCCTGAGGCGCACTCCAAATTATGGTTGTGCCATCAAGTGCTGGGAGCAGAGTCAGCGTATTGTCCCATCAGATATGCCAGGGAACGCGCGAACTTTATTTTCAGGATCGGATGAGTTTCGATCGACTAGTTTCAAAGACAAAGACAACTAAAACATGGCCAACATATATAGATTATGACGATAATCGACCATGACTCAGGTGACCCAGATCCAAAGAGCGCATTAAGATACCGTACATAGATTTAATTTATGCTTAAGTGGCCCTAATCGACTATGACGCTCCTGCAGTCTCCGTCATTGACGACGTTGTCCGCGTCGCCGCCAGCCTCCTCCGCGTCGGAATCGATGCCGACGTTCCCGGCAGCGTTCCTCCTCCTCATGGATTCTTCGCGGCGTGCTGCATCGATAATGGTGGAGGTCATACGCCTAGGCACTGCCCAGAAGCGCTGCCTCCCTTCGGGGTTGCGCAGATCTGGGTGGATCTCCCGCTGGTGGGTTCCGCACAGCTCAATCAACGCAGCCCGCTCCTTCTTGAACAGCTTTCGCCAGTACGCGCTCGTACGCGAGTACCGCGCCATTGCCCTCTTCCGCTCTGACAGCTGGCGGCATCGCTCCTCGATCTGCCTCGCCAACGCGTTGTCACGCAAGAGCGGCGCGACAGGAACCCCGGCGTAGCTAACCTCGAAGCCGGCCAGAAGCCTTGCTAATGGCGGCGCGAGTATGCCATAGTGGGCGAACATCTGAGCCTCGTGCAAGCTGAGTTTGGGCCTCTCCCTCTCCATGGCGATGAAGGAACACGATCTGATTTTCGGCCCCGAGGTTAAGGGGATAAAGGCAAGGACGTAGGCCCAGCGTAGTTGCCACGACCAATCAGTTCGCAGAACAGACTTCTCGCGGATCGCCCTCGCGAAGGACATAACTATCGTCCACGCACCCCGATCCAACGACGCCTAACAATCGGGGATCGGGTCTTCTAGAAGCCCAGAGCGGTTGCTGGTTAGTTCTGCGTCCCGATTTTTTGTGGCCAACGACGGTAGTTGAAAATAATACACATTCCAATGACACTAGTGGATCCATAGGTGGTATGTGAAAAGAACACACATGCAAAATGACTCTGGTTGTTGTTACTAAAAAGAACACACATGCAATGACACTGGTGGATCCATGGGTGGATTGTGAAAAGAGCACACATGCAATGACACTGGTGGATCCATATGTGGTCTCTGTAGAGAACACGCATTTCAATGACACTGGTGGATCCATAGGTGGATTGTGAAGAGAACACACATGCAATGACACTAGTTGTTGTTAGTGAAAAGAACACACATGCAATGACACTGGTGGATCCATAGGTGGTATGTGAGAAGAACACACATGCAAAATGACTCTGGTTGTTGTTACTAAAAAGAACACACATGCAATGACACTGGTGGATCCATGAGTGGTAGTTGAAAATAATACACATTTCAATGAGACTGGTGGATCCATAGGTGGTATGTGAAAAGAAAACACATGCAAAATGACTCTAGTTGTTGTTACTAAAAAGAACACACATGCAATGACACTGGTGGATCCATGGGTGGATTGTGAAAAGAACACACATGCAATGACACTGGTGGATCCATATGTGGTATGTGAAAAGAACACACATGCAATGACTCTGGTTGTTGTTAGTGAAAAGAACACACATGCAATGACACTAGTGGATCCATGTGTGGCTCTGAAGAGAGCACACATTTCAATGACTCTTGTTGTTGTTAGTAAAAAGAACACACATGCAATGACACTAGTTTTCTCCCAGTACCTTCCTTTTGATATAAAACTTCGTAATATATAACCCCCGATCCCCGAGGTCCGTATATCGTGTTTTTGTCGTGTTTTTGTTTCGATCTGTTTCTGCCAGGACATACTCTTTGAAAGTTTAGAAGCACAATGGTGTCCGCCAAGGATAAATGGAAGGAGCCTATGGAGGAGGATCTTCAAGACGTCAAGCAGGGGTTGGTACCTTCAGTCTCTTGCCCTGCATCAGCGGAAGCCCTAGGAGTCACTAAGGAGTTCTGCGATAAGTATCGAGACCTGCAGAGGAAGGTGGACATGCTTCAATGGGAGAATAATAGGCTTCGCAAGATACTGGAAGATTTCCTCACGTCAACTAAGAAAATATTACCACCACCACCTATGGAGTAATTCGTCATCAGGTTTGGCATCCCCTTGGTTTGTTCCAAGCTTGGGGGAGTGCCGCGGTATCATATCACTATCTTCTATCTTTTTACCTTATTAGTAGAGTCATATCATGAATAGAGGAGTTATTATGTAGTATGGTTTGCATTATGGAAGTGTCCCCTCTCTCGTCAGATATGTATCCCTTGGTGTGAGTTTCCGTTATGGAATATTAATGAGAAGTTCTATCATTCACTCTTTTGCATAGCTTATATTAGTTTTCAATTTGTGGTTATATGATTGATCTTGTTGTTAGTATTGGTATCACTTTGGGATCATTGAGTTAATTTAGTTGGTTTTGGCAAACCTGGCTCGGTCAGTAGCAACACCTTTTTGAGAGTTGAAAAGAAAAAGATAGAAGTACTCTAGAGAAAAAATAATTTCATCATCTTGCTTTCTTGATTTGCTCATAAGTCTAATATTCTCTAGTTAAGATCTTTTGTGCTTCCAAGGAAGATTGCATGTTTGTCTTTATCACTTGTATGTTTGTTTGTTTCCTTCAACTCTTATACTTGCTACCCAGCCTTGCTAGCCAAAAACCTGTACTGAGAGGGTATTCTTCTCTTGCATCCACTCCTTTAAACCAAAACCTTTGCCATTTAAGTCCACCATACCTACCTAGTCGCATTATTGCTATTCCAAGTAAATTCTTGTTTTATCTACCTCCCAATTAAACTTGTTATGTGAAAATTAGCGATTAAAGCTCTCACGGACTTGATGGCACACTTTACTTTCTTGCATTTAATAAACTTGAACCATTGGGTCCTTCTTTGTTGCGTATATGCTTGCGCTTTATGAGTTGAAGTTAGCCGAACCATGTATCATGGGGACCGCTTTCAACACTTCATTGGTACTTGTACCTAGTTGATATCATGTTCTTTTGCTTATGGATCCCGATGGTGTGAAATAAAAGTGGAACTTGTAATATCATGGAGTTTTTATGTGTGTTAGAGAAACGCCTGGGCCGCTAGCCTAAGCCATGCCTAATCATGGTGGAAACTTGCATCATAACTATAGTGAGCATTCTATGAAGCATCCTCAATAAAAACCTATGCAAATAGCAAATAAAAAGATCGCTGAGATGCTCACTGTCTGCTTGCCTTGTCATTTTGATTATGGGATAGCTCCTGTGTCATGTGCAAGGGGTACCCCGTTGGCGGTTCTCAATGATACGCATGTATTTACAATGACAAGAGCTTGCTCGTGACTGAAGTTGAGTAGCACGAGGATCGGTACTCATAAGTAAGGGGCATGGGACTCCAATTTATAACTTGTCAAGCATATCCTCTTAGTTGTGTCACTTTAACCTTAATCACCAAAAGATGCCTATGATAGGGGCAATGAGAGCTGAAAGCTAGTAAGTATCATAGTTTTTGGGAGCTCTTTATGAGACTTGCAATCCCTGCTTCCCTCTGTGAAGGGCCTTTCTTTTACTTTGTAGTTGAGTCAGTAAACCCATTCCCTTCTATCTCAGCAAGTATTTTGATTTGATGTGTTTCATTCATTCATATGATGATTTATTCAATCATGTCTCTTATGTTCCTTGTTTTGCACTTTGCTCTTATCTTGATGTTTACTACTTTGAAAGCTTTCATTGAAAAACCAGCTATTTGTGAACTCCAGCAAATTATCAACTATTCTTCGACCAAGAGCTAAGTTTGCCATTACCAATTATGATTCACTTTATGCATCTTTATTGTGTTTCCTTTACTCATTACAAGTTGATTTATATAATAGTGACTTGTCTTCTATTATGATCTATGTATTTGATGAATGTGATGCTTCTTGTCTGTATTCTTTTATCGACTCTTCACTCCATAAACCTGAGGTCATGTTTATTTATCTCAGTTTCGCTTGGGGACAAGCGAAGTCTAAGCTTGGGGGGAGTTGATACGTCCACTTTGCATCACTATTCTATGTCTTAATTCACTATTATTCATTGATATATTTCGTATTGAGAGGTGCTGTTTGGAGGCAAAATTCGCGAAGATCAGAAAATCCGGGAAAATATATGGAAAATCCTATTTTTCCAGAAGACTAAGGATGCTAGAAGATGGAGTGGAGGTGGGCCACAGGGGGCCCACACCACCCCATGGCGCGGGCAGGCCTAGGCCGCGCCTGGAGGTGGTGTGGCCGCCCTGTCCCACTACATCATCTCCCCTCTGGCGTATATCATCCCCACGAAACCCTAAGACTCGGGGAGCGACCACAGAAAGATTCCGCCGCCTCTACGGGGCGGAAAACACCGAGAGAGAAAGATCTCTCCGGCAGACAGATTTCTGCCGGGGGAATTCCTTCCCGGAGAGGGGAGATCGTCACCATCAACACCACCATCAAGCTGGACTTCATCGGGATCATCATCATCATCACCACCATCATCACCATCAGCACCCTCATCACCATCTCCATATTGCTGTAACAATTGAGTTGAATCTTGCATAGTTCATAGGGGAAACTTTCCCGGTGTTGATTACTCCTTGTAGTTGATGCTATTGAGTGAACCATTGAATTATTGTTTATGTTCAGATTGTTATACATCATTATTCCATCTCTGATCATGATCCATATGATGGCTTATGCGTAGTTCATTTTGTTCTTGAGGACATGGGAGAAGTCTTGTTGTTAGTAGTGAAGTTGCGTTGAGAAAGATTCAATAGATTGTTATTTAAGTTGTGGTGTACTTCTTCTAGTGGTGTCATGTGAACGTCGACTACATGACACTTCACCTATAAGGGCCTAGGGGAATGCATTGTGTATTTGGCTACTAATCGTAGGGGTTGCAGGAGTGACAGAAACCTGAACCCCCGTTAGGAAACCATTGCACAAGGGACGTAAGGGTCTTAGAGTTTAAAGTTGTGGTTAGGTTTCTACCTTAATTACTTTCTTGTACTTACGGATGTTTGCAAGGGGTATAATCACAAGTATGTATTAGTCTTGGATGGGGCGGTACATTAGCACAGGTTCACCCACACAACACTTAACAAGCTAGAGAAGATTAATCGACTATATGAGGCGAAATGACTTGACAGTCTTCCCATGTGTCCTCGAGAACGTTTGGTCATCTTAAGAAATACAACCGGCTTGTCCTTTGCTACATAAAGGATTGGGCCACTTGCTACATTTATTCCTACTGTCTTTTATTTACTCGTACTTTGTTTACTTGCTTTATCGAAAACCCCTAAAAATCCGTTTGCTAAGTATTTGCAGAGAATTCCTGATCCATACCACTAGCCAGCACCTTCTGCTCCTCGTTGGGTTCGACACTCTTACTTATCGAAAATACTGTGATACACCCCCTATACTTGTGGGTCATCAAGACTATTTTCTGGCGCCGTTGCCGGGGACTGAAGCGCTATTGGAGAGTGGAACCGGTGAGTATTGTTTACTTCTGCTAGTTGCTTTATTTTCGTTATGGATAATTCGCTGAGTTTCTTATTTGGTAATGTGAAGGGTAACGGGTAGGCTACACTAGCGTAAAATCAAAAAAATTCTACCGCGTCAACCAGGAATACTATTGTCATAGATCACGGGATTATCGCTAGATGCGCAGGTGCGGAACTCGATGAAGCATGTTGTGGCAGTGTAGATGTTCTACGTCTCCTCCTCGTCCTCGTCCCACGAGCAGCTCCCCTTTGCGCGGCTCGTCCAAGTGCTACAGATGCAACACCTCCGAGGTATCCACACTTCCGGAGTGGAAGCCGTCACACGCTAGACTGCTAGGTCTGCGCGTGCAACACAGGCGAAAGAGGAGTGGCGGCTGGGTGGAATGCTCTCTCCTTTTCAGCTCGCCTCACTCTCTCTTATATAGGCATCCCTGGTGGGCTTCTACATTAGCAGCCCACTAGCAGCCTAAGCCTGGTCTAATTCGGATCCAATCCTCATTAGGCTTTCAGCCCCTAAAGTGTGTGACCCTATAGGTTCATACACGTATAGACATGACGCGAGTACACTTACTCCGTCAATAGTTGGTAGCGGCCTCTAGCAAGACGTGCCAACTCCTAAATGCATATAAAGATCATTCGGACGAACCATCACAAGGTTGAGTACATGTCTTTCCCTTTGCCTCACGATATTTGGTCTAGCTCTAAGCTGACCTCTCTTTCTCGATACTGTGATTCAGAATCCCTTTACTAGGTTAACTCTTAACCATATGTAGCACGGCCATGCATTTCTGGATCCGATCACTCGAGGGGCCCAGAGATATCTCTCTCAAGTAGAGAGGGGCAAATCCCATCTTGATTGACCGATGCCTTGCAGCATGTATCAGGACAAACCCGAAAGCTACCTTTATAACTACCCAGTTACGGAGTAGTGTTTGATAGCCCCAAAGTAGGTCGATCCACATCTCAAGTACATGCGACAATCTCAGGTCTAAGGACAAAACGTACATGATGTGTAGAGAGAGCTGCAAGTATTATTGCTAGTCTCATGTTGGGTTAGTCCAACCCCATGTTCATAACATGTGTCCACATCATTGGTTTGACACCTCCATGTCAATGACTTGCGAAACATAGTCATTAACCAATCGATGTGCTAGTCTAATATTCACGTGTGTCCTCGCATGAACTCCGACTAGGGACAATTATTAGATAACCATACAAGTAAAGAGTTTCACAAACAATTCACATAATTGCCAATCAATACAAGTTGCCTGGTATATGGATATTCAAGGAACATTATAATAACTCATGGATAGACATGAAATACAATCATCTCTATGATTGCCTCTAGGGCATATTTCCTTCATAATGCTACTACCACTGCTAAGGTTGTAGATAAGCCACCACCTGCTGAGAAAGATGTTTTCAAAATACCTACAAGAATTATTGATCGTGTTATTGAAGGAAATATGCCCTGAGAGGCAATAATAAAGTTGTTATTATATATTCCTTATATATATATGATAGATGTTTATTTTGCATGCTATAATTGTATTGATAGGAAACATCAATACATGTGTATTTAATAAACAAAAAGGGTTCCTAGTTATGCCTCTCTTATAAACTAGCTTGTTGATTAACAAGATTATCAAGGTTTCCTGATCATGACATTGGATGTTGTTAATAACAAGGTCACAGCATTTGTGAAATGATGTGATGAACATTCATCCGAAGTATAGCATTACGATCAAGTCATTATGTTTATATTGCTATAACATCATACGAAGTAATCTTTATCCTTAGACCATGAGATCATGTTAATTGCTAACACTAGAACAGTATCTTGATAACATCAAACGTCACACTGTAACAGGGTGACTATAAAGATGGGTTCAGTACTACGAAGGTGTTATGTTGAGGCTCATGGATCAAGAGTGGAATTTGTCAATCCAGATGACGGATAGATATACTCTGGGCCCTCTCGGTGATATCACATTAGGATAGCTTGCAAGGAAGTGATGTGATCACTAGAATGTTATATCACGAGAACGAGAAAAGAGTGCATGTCGGTAACGAGATCAAACTAGGTATAGAGATACCGATGATCGAATCTCGGACATGTAATATATCGAGACACAAAGGGATTTAGTTACAAGCGTTAAAGGTTCTCACGATCACAGAAGTCATCGTTGAATGTGTAGGAGTCAGTACGGATCTCTAGGTCCCGCTGCTGATTATTGATCGGAGAAGGGTCTCGATCATGTCTGCATTATTCGCGAACCGTAGGGTGGCACACTTAAGAGTTATCGGACACCATTTTGGAGCACATATGTTTCAGACGAAAGAATTGCAAAGCGCAGGAATTGTTTCAATAGAAACCGAAAATTGTTTCGGGTGAAATTGCAGAAGGTGGTTCTGCATGTGATATTGAAATATTGCAAGGGGCTATATGTGAATGTTTGTTAATTAAAGTAATTAACAAAATTCTGAATAAATTTAATAAAAAGAGTTTTATTAAATGAGAGAGCATTAAATTTGGAGAAATTTAATGCATTTAAAGTGGAGACTTTAAAAGGGAATGTGAAGAGGCATTTTAATGTGGAGGGGTTACCACCACATGAATGGGGGAGGTGAGGGGTCACTCCCCCATGCGCCGGCCATGGAGAGAGGGGGCACCCCCCTCCTCCTATAAAAGGCCACCCATTCCCTCCTTCATCCTCACACCTCCTCGTGAAGGATCTCTCTCCCCCTCTAGATATTCCCCCATGGTCTCGGATTAGCGAGATACATGTTCCCGGTGGCCTTGCGTCTGGAAGGAGTTGTTGCTTCTGCTGATTCGCTGGAGCGAGGAGGTGGAGGTTGTCCGGTGGCTTGAACGTGTGTGCGAGGACGGATGCGCTGCTGATTTGCGGCGCTCGGACTTCCACACGATCTTGAGATCGGCAAGCGTACGACTACATCAACCACGAGTTCCTACTCGTTAACAAAACTCGTTGTCTTCGAGGGTAAGTTCTCTATGGATGTATGTCCACCCGTTGCTCTGTATCTAGTAGATAGATCTTGGCGTATAGTTCTCATCGTAGGAATTTTTTTGTTTTCTATGCTGCGGACCCAACAGTTATGGATAACTACTATGTTGGGGATGGAACTGTCCATCCCGGTGATCATTTACTCTTTATACACGAATTATGCGGGTTGTTGAAGTGTGCAGGTATTACTACAGATCAAGTTAAGAAGAAGTTATTCTCATTATCACTGAAAGGAAGAGCTGAGGAATGGTATAAGCTGCTGAAGAATGGTCAAGCTCTGGAATGGGAGGAAATAGTGCCTCTCTTTTATTCAAAGTTTTATCCTTCTAGTGAGATTCATAAAGATCAGAATCAAATATACAACTTTTGGCCTCTTGATGGAGAGAGTACAGCTCAAGCTTGGGGGAGATTGAAGTTACTAATGCTCAAATGTCCCATTCATGAGCTCCCCAACAATATTATTATCAACAACTTTTATGCAAGGCTCCCTCTACATGATAAAGATTTATTGGATGCTTCTTGTGCTGGATCATTCACTCATATGGAAGAAGAAGATAAATGGGACCTTGTAGATTGTATTCAAGACAATGCTAAAGCTTGGGAGAATGACAAAGGTATAAAGTCAGGTATAAATTATGATTATGAATGCGTTGAATCTTTTATGGGAACTGATGACTTTCAGAATATTAAAAATGCTTATGGTCTAGACTCTCAAGCTATTGCTTCTTATTTTAAGGCTTTTGCTTCCTACATTGAAGTGCCTAAAAAGAAGTGGAATAAGTATCACGAACCTTATAAAGATATTTCTAAGAGTGTTCCTGCAAGAAATACTGAAGTATATACTGCTAATCATGTTTTACCTAAACCATATATTGAGAAAATGCCTTTTCCAGTTAAGGTAAAGGAACATTCTATGGTGGCTAGTATGGTAGATGAAAGTATGAATAAAGCTGTTGAACCTGATAAACAAATGTTTGATGATCCTATTGTAGCAAATGTGAAAGACTTTGTTGCTAAATATGAAAAAGTGGGACACACTATCCTTTGTAAGGATACCTCTAATATTGTTTCACATAGTAGTGTTATGAGAGCTAGTATTCCTGTGTTTTCTGTTAGAATAAGTGATCAGTGCTATGATGGTTCTTGTGATAGCTATATTGTTAAGGTTATGCATGATACTGAAAGTTATTATGAGAGAGGGAAAAGTATTCTTATGCATCTCATTAATATCAAGTTTCCTCGTTTTATGCTGAAAGTTTTTATGTCGCACTTCTTTTGCCTTCTTATGCAAGTTGCCTTTGGTTTCAACAACTTGTTTGATTACAAGATTCCCTTGCATAGGAAGTGGGTTAGACTTAAATGAGTGTGTGTTTTTTCTTCTTAATGCTCTCTTTCACTTCAAATCATATCCCTATGAGAGCTTCTTCAAAATTATCATGCCCATCTTAATGGCTATAAAGAAAGAGCTTTATGGGAGACAACCCAATTCGTTTTTGCTTTTAGTTTGTTTTTGTTTCTTTGAGTCTTGGAAGTTATTACTTCAGTAATAACCGCTTCTTATCCGTTTTGTTTGGTTTTTGTGTCAAGATCAACCTCTAATGAGAGAGAAGTAAGATTTGGGGAAGTTGCTGTCCCGAAACAGATTTTTGTGCTTTACCGTAAACATTCGTGAGAGATCTCTGTATGTCGAATTGATCTGTAATTTTTTGTGCTTCTTCCCCAGGTTGTTATTTAACTTTCGTTAGTTTTGCACTTTTTGATTTGAGAAATAGAAGATTTTCGAAAAAATTGATATTTACCTGCTGGTCTGTTTTGACAGATTTTGCCACTCTTCCATTTGCTTCTTTATTCGATTTCCTTTTTGAATTATTTTTGGGTCTTCGGAAGGAGTTGCTACAGTAGCTTATGTTTTGATGGTTTTTAGTTGAAGTTGGACTCAAAGGGTTTTATCACTTCACTTATACTAATGTTGCTAATGAGAACTATGTGAAGTTTTGTGTGAAAGAAATTTCCAGGAAGTGGAGATAGTGGTGTAATGAGGAAGAGAAAGGTTTTATGACTCCAATAATAAGTGTATGAAGATGAAGATATTGATGATTCAAGTGGTGACTCCAGAAGAATCCACTAATTACCAAATTCAGAGACCTGCAAAGTCCCTGTTCAAATAGGTAATGTTTCTGGTAAGAAAAGTTCCTCGAAAATACTATCCAACTATATTTTTGCAGTTTTTAGTCAATAAGGGAAACGGATGCAGGGTAGCTCACACCACCCTGTGGCGCGGGCCCTCCCCTGGCCTTGCCACCAGGTGGTGAGTCCACCCAGGACTCCGCCTTCGACTCGTTTTCTCCTAGTACCTTCCTTTCGATATGAAACCTCGTAATATATAACCCCTCGGATTCCCCGGGGTTCGTATATCGTGTTTTTGTTTCGATCTGTTTCTGCCAGGACATACTCTTTGAAATTTTAGAAGCACAATGGTGTCCGTCAAGGATAAAGGGAAGGAGCCTATGGAGGAGGATCTTCAAGACGTCAAGCAGGGGTTGGTACCTTCAGTCTCTTGCCCTGCATCAGCGGAAGCCCTAGGAGTCACTAAGGAGTTCTGCGATAAGTATCGAGACCTGCAGAGGAAGGTGGACATGCTTCAATGGGAGAATAATAGGCTTCGCAAGATGCTGGAAGATTTCCTCACGTCAACTAAGAAAATATTACCACCACCACCTATGGAGTAATTCGTCATCAGGTTTGGCATCCCCTTGGTTTATTCCAAGCTTGGGGGAGTGCCGCGGTATCATATCACTATCTTCTATCTTTTTACTTTATTAGTAGAGTCATATCATGAATAGAGGAGTTACTATGTAGTATGGTTTGCATTATGGAAGTGTCCCCTCTCTCGTTAGATATGTATCCCTTGGTGTGAGTTTCTGTTATGGAATATTAATGAGAAGTTCTATCATTCACTCTTTTGCATAGCTCATATTAGTTTTCAATTTGTGGTTATATGGTTGATCTTCTTGTTAGTATTGGTATCACTTTGGGATCATTGAGTTAATTTAGTTGGTTTTGGCAAACCTGGCTCGGTCAGTAGCAACACCTTTTTGAGAGTTGAAAAGAAAAAGATAGAAGTACTCTAGAGAAAAAATAATTTCATCATCTTTCTTTCTTGATTTGCTCATAAGTCTAGTATTCTCTAGTTAAGATCTTTTGTGCTTCCAAGGAAGATTGCATGTTTGTCTCTATGACTTGTATGTTTGTTTGTTTCCTTCAACTCTTAAACTTGCTACCCAGCCTTGCTAGCCAAAAACCTGTACTGAGAGGGTATTCTTCTTGTGCATCCACTCCTTTAAACCAAAACCTTTGCCATTTGAGTCCACCATACCTACCTAGTAGCAGTATTGCTATTCCAAGTAAATTCTTGTTTTATCTACCTCCCAAATTAAACTTGTTATCTGAAAATTAGCGATTAAAGCTCTCACGGACTTGATGGCACACTTTACTTTCTTGCATTTAATAAACTTGAACCATTGGGTCCTTCTTTGTTGCGTATATGCTTGCGCTTTATGAGTTGAAGTTAGCCGAACCATGTATCATGGGGACCACTTTCAACACTTCATTGGTACTTGTACCTAGTTGATATCATGTTCTTTTGCTTATGGATCCCGACGGTGTGAAATAAAAGTGGAACTTGTAATATCATGGAGTTTTTATGTGTGTTAGAGAAACGCCTGGGCCGCTAGCCTAAGCCATGCCTAATAATGGTGGAAACTTGCATCATAACTATAGTGAGCATTCTATGAAGCATCCTCAATAAAAACCTATGCAAATAGCAAATAAAAAGATCGCTGAGATGCTCACTGTCTGCTTGCCTTTTCATTTTGATTACGGGATAGCTCCTATGTCATGTGCAAGGGGTACCCCGTTGGCGGTTCTCAATGATACACATGTATTTACAATGACAAGAGCTTGCTCGTGACTGAAGTTGAGTAGCATGAGGATCGGTACTCATAAGTAAGGGGCATGGGACTCCAATTTATAACTTGTCAAGCATATCCTCTTAGTTGTGTCACTTTAACCTTAATCACCAAAAGATGCCTATGATAGGGGCAATGAGAGCTGAAAGCTAGTAAGTATCATAATTTTTGGAGCTCTTTATGAGACTTGCAATCCCTGCTTCCCTCTGTGAAGGGCCTTTCTTTTACTTTGTAGTTGAGTCAGTAAACCCATTCCCTTCTATCTCAACAAGTATTTTGAGTTGATGTGTTTCATTCATTCATATGATGATTTATTCAATCATGTCTCTTATGTTCCTTGTTTTTCACTTTGCTCTAATCTTGATGTTTACTACTTTAAAAGCTTTCATTGAAAAACCAGCTATTTGTGAACTCCAACAAATTATCAACTATTCTTCGACCAAGAGCTAAGTTTGCCATTACCAATTATGATTCACTTTATGTATCTTTATTGTGTTTCCTTTACTCATTACAAGTTGAGTTACATAATAGTGAGTTGTCTTCTATTATGATCTATGTATTTGATGAATGTGATGCTTCTTGTCCGTATGCTTTTATCGACTCTTCACTCCATAAACCTGAGGTCATGTTTATTGAGCTCAATTTCGCTTGGGGACAAGCGAAGTCTAAGCTTGGGGGGAGTTGATACGTCCATTTTGCATCACTATTCTATGTATTAATTCACTATTATTCATTGATATATTTCGTATTGAGAGGTGCTGTTTGGAGGCAAAATTCGCGAAGATCAGAAAATCCGGGAAAATATACGGAAAATCCTATTTTTCCAGAAGACTAAGGATGCCAGAAGATGGAGTGGAGGTGGGCCACAGGGGGCCCACACCACCCCATGGCGCGGGCAGGCCTAGGCCGCGCCTGGAGGTGGTGTGGCCGCCCTGTCCCACTACAGCGTCTCCCCTCTGGCGTATATCATCCCCACGAAACCCTAAGACTCGGGGAGCGACCACAGAAAGATTCCGGCAGACAGATTTCTGCCGGGGGAATTCCTTCCCGGAGAGGGGAGATCGTCGCCATCAACACCACCATCAAGCTGGACTTCATCGGGATCATCATCATCATCATCACCACCATCATCACCATCAGCACCCTCATCACCATCTCCATATTGCTGTAACAATTGAGTTGAATCTTGCATAGTTTATAGGGGAAACTTTCCCGATGTTGATTACTCCTTGTAGTTGATGCTATTGAGTGAACCATTGAATTATTGTTTATGTTCATATTGTTATACATCATTATTCCATCTCTGATCATGATCCATATGATGTCTTTTGAGTAGTTCGTTTTGTTCTTGAGGACATGGGAGAAGTCTTGTTGTTAGTAGTGGAGTTGCGTTGAGAAAGATTCAATAGATTGTTATTTAAGTTGTGGTGTACTTCTTTAGTGGTGTCATGTGAACGTCGACTACATGACACTTCACCTATAAGGGCCTAGGGGAATGCATTGTGTATTTGGCTACTAATCGTAGGGGTTGCCGGAGTGACAGAAACCTGAACCCCCGTTAGGAAACCATTGCACAAGGGACGTAAGGGTCTTAGAGTTTAAAGTTGTGGTTAGGTTTCTACCTTAATTACTTTCTTGTACTTACGGATGTTTGCAAGGGGTATAATCACAAGTATGTATTAGTCTTGGATGGGGCGGTACGTTAGCACAGGTTCACCCACACAACACTTAGCAAGCTAGAGAAGATTAATCGACTATATGAAGCGAAAGCACTTGACAGTCTTCCCATGTGTCCTCGAGAACGTTTGGTCATCTTAAGAAATACAACCGGCTTGTCCTTTGCTGCATAAAGGATTGGGCCACTTGCCGCATTTATTCCTACTTTCTTTTATTTACTCGTACTTTGTTTACTTGCTTTATCGAAAATTTGCAGAGAATTCCTGATCCATACCACTAGCCAGCACCTTCTGCTCCTCGTTGGGTTCGACATTCTTACTTATCAAAAATAATGCGATACACCCCCTATACTTGTGGGTCATCAGGATGCAGTGGTATGGTGAGGGCCAGTCGACGACCTCGAAGTCGATGCGCTCGCGCCGGAAGTTCTTTGGCGTGCCGAAGATGACGTCGAGGTTGATTTTGCCCAGGGGATATACACCTTTTCCCTGGACGATGCCGTGGAATGTTGTGTCCGAGGCCTCTAGGCAAGTTAGGGGGATCCTCATTGCTCGCAAGGTACTCACGAATATAAGGTTGACGCCGCTTCCGCCATCCATGAAGATGCGGCTCATGTCGAAGCCTCCGATTTGCGCCTCGAGTACGAGGGGGCAATGGCCTGGACATGGTACTTGAGGCGGATGGTCGCGTTTGCCGAAGGTGATGCAGGACTCGCTTCCGCTGAGGTACTCAGTAGTAGATGGTGGCGAGTGTGTGGCCAGGTTGACTTGGCGAGTGATGGCCTTCTGCACCCGATTCGAGGGGCGTCCCTTTTGGATCATCATGGTGCCCATGGCCCGTGGGTACGGTTCACCTCCGTGGTGCTGGTCCGGCGCAATTGCATTCGGGGGTGGCCCAGGTGGTGGTGGCGGAGCGCCATGTGCCACGGCGCCTAGAGCGGCTCCGTAGCCTCTTTCGACTGTGTTGCGGTTCATCCGAACCAATTCCTCGTGTAGCTTGAGGAACTCACGGCAGTCCTTGAGGAGGTGGCTGGACTTCTTCTTTCCATCATGCTTGTCGATGTAGAAGTGCACTGCGCATGGCCCGGACAGTTTGTCTTCAATGGATGTCGCGGGTGCCTCGTCACGATTGCGGTGTTGCCACACTTGCGTGGTTTTTCCAGAGTCACGGTATCCGCCGCTATGATATCCGTTGTTGCAATTATCGTCGTGTCTGTCAGCGTAGCCGGCTGCGACCATGTTGACGTCGTCACGATCATCGTGGATGCGCACGCGGCGTTTGCCTCGGCGATCGCGTCTTCGCTCGAGTTCTGCCTCCTCGTCGGAGTGAACGCGATTCTTCACCGAATCTTCTCCATCGGCCCACCGATTCGCGATTTCCATCAGGTGGCCGATGGTCTTGGGCTTTGAGCGGCCCAGCTCCTCCCTAAGCTCTAGGCGGCGGACGCCGCCGTTGAACGCGTCAATCGCGTGATCCTCCGAGATGTTCTCTGCGGAGTTCTTGATGATGGACCACCTTTGGATGTAGGAGCGTAGCAATTCGCCCGATCTTTGCTGGCAGCATCTCAGCTCTTCGATTGATGCAGGACGCTTGTATGTGCCCTTGAATTTGCACACGAAGCTGTAAACCAGCTCATCCCAACTGCGAATGGATCCACGTGGGACGTTGTTGAGCCATGCTCGAGCGGCGCCTTGGAGCTGTAGCTGTAGACATTGCATGACTATGCTTCGACTGCCGCCGTGTAGCCTGACGGAGGAGATGTGGTCCTCCAGCCAGATCTTCGGGTCCTGTAGGCCGTCAAACTTCGGGTTCTCCGACGGGAGTTTGAACCCCTTGGGCATTCGCTTTTGTCTGATGGATCTGCTGAAGCATCTGGCGCCGTAGAGCTCCACATCTTCCTCTTCCAAATCAGTCGACCGGGCGCGTCGCGCCCTTGATTTGTCGATCTTGCGCTGCGTGAGGTCATTGTGCGCATCGTAGTCATGGTCATGTCGCCTTGAGCGGCGACATCGAGATAGGTCGTGACTGTCGTCGCTGGATGAGGGTGAGGAGTAGCGCTTTTCCCTTTTTCGGCTCAGGTGTTGGCTCTTTTTCGAGAGCATCCTCGATTAGTCCCAAGCCCGCGACCGTAGATCGGTGCATGGCGGCTCGGGGATCTCCAGCTGGTGGCTGGTTGTTGAGGAGGTACATGGTGGCTGTTGTCACTGCGGCTTGTGGCGTCTTGGGGACCATGTTGCCACGTGTGTCAACTATCATAGAGCTAAAGTCGAGGACCTTTGCAGCTCCTATGCGTTCTTGCTCGGTGAGATGGGCCATCTAAGACCGCCTCTTGTTCGCGATATACTCGTTGCCCTTTGAGGAGGATCCTCCGTGAGAGGAGAGCCTAGCACGTCGAAGGCTCGACTCGTCCGCCGCCTTTTTACGCGCTTCGAGCTGCGCGATTGTTTGTGCTTGGTGCTTAAATTCCTCCTTCAGGAGCCAATGGTAGCCCATCAGAAGTTCTTGCGAGGATCTAGGAGGTAAAGGGTTCCCCCGTAGGGCCTCGCGGCAACGAGCCCATTCAACCTCATTGAGCCTGACCACGACGCGTTCGCCAGTTTGCTCGTTGGTTATGGTTGGAGGTTCGGTTGCCCCTCCGTTGTTGACGGGAGTGCGATTGCCACCATTGCCACCGTTGTCGCTGTTGCCACCGTTCGGCGGGTCGGTTTCGTTGCTGCGGTTGCCCGTGTTGTCGCGATTAGCGGAGGTGTCGCCTGCGTTGATGATGGCGCACATGAAGTGATTGGGAAAGCTGTTGCTCCCGCAACTCTCAGATCCGGAGCCATAGGCTTCATCTTCGGTTGCCAGATCGCTCAGATCGGACTCGCGACTGCTGTCGCTGACCGTGTTCTCGACTGTTGTCGGGGTGTTGAGTTCACTAAGGGTGCCGATCGATTGAGGGAACCATGATGCTGGGGAAATCGCCGGCACTGTCGGCTGGTCAGGCATGCGAAACGTGCCCATCTGACCAACTTGGAAGTGGAAGCTCCCGATCGCCAGGCTGATTCCATTGCCCACGGACTCGAAGGCCAGGCGAGTGGCCGGCGTGTGGATGGTGAAGTTGAAAGCGCCGAAGAGCTGGTGAATCTCCGCTGTTGCGGAGTTGTAGATTGCGGTTGATGGGGCCGAAGAAGCCGCAACATCAGCACTCCCAATTCCCACAGACGGCGCCAATTGACGAGGGTTTAACTCATCAATGCCCATTGTTATGGACTTGGGTTTTGGAGAAGGAGGGAGCATTGGAGACATCTATAGGCTAGCAAACAAGCACACAGGGGACTCGAAGATTTACCCAGGTTCAGGCGTCGTAGAGGTCCCTACTCCTGCTTGTCTGCTCGTGGAATTATCAAAGGAATCAAAGATTACAATGGTACGCAGATGCAATCTGGCGAGGGTTGTGGAAACTAGGGTTGCGTGTGTCCTCCTCGCCGCCCCCTCCTAGCCTTTATATAGATAGGCTAGGTCTCGGGTAGCAGGTCGAGTCGGTTACATGTTAGGGTTTTCCCCTTTTAACTTTCTATCTTTAGCTTCTTCTTGTTCTTCAACCAATCGAGAGTCCGTAGGTAACTCGAGTCCTTTGTTTGGGTCCTGGCGACACCGTGGGCCTCTACGTATGCAAGCCGTATATACCAAGCTCGAGTACCTGTAGGGTATACCCATGTCAACCGGCATCTACCATCCTCTTCGCCACGGAGTATTCCTCAAGCCGGCGCCGCTCCTCCTCGACGAGCTGTAGGTTGGCCTATGCGATTCGCTCAACCATCTTCGCGTCATGGTGCTCCGCCTCGAGACGCTCGCGGGCCTCCCAGTCCTTCTGCCGCTCGCGGTTAAAGACCAAGCACCGACTGACATGATCTAGGTCTGGCCCTGGGCCGCACCCTAGCAGGAGTTTGGCTCGCCGCAGTGCGAGCCATGGAGGTGGAGGTTCTCCATGTCGTATGCCAACGCCACCTGCTCCTCTGATTGGAAGCTTACAATGCACACCTTATGTCGAGTGTTGTGGTCGGTGATTTCCGTGACCCACGAGCCCCACAACCTCTGCCGCACGCCGCGGTTGATCGGCGCTAGTGGCACGGGAAGATCAAGGAGGTTGTGGGAGCGGCGGGGCTGCCGATGGCGTTTAGGTGGCACCATTCATCAAGGAAAATGACGGCATGAAGCGGAAGCGACAGGGGGAGCCAGCGAAGGGTTGCGGTGGCGTCGAGTGCTAGGAACAAGCGACGGGGATGACCAACGAGAAGATCCGATCATCGCGGGGCCATGGTGGTGGCTAGGGTGGCGGCAGGGGGCGCTGACGGGCGTCAGGAGTGGAGGTGAGGCCGAGGTGGAGGAAAACATGGTTCATCGCTCGGAGTAGTAAAAATAAGAGTCAGCAAGACCAACTCCTAATTTTATAGTCCTCTAAAGGTTTTTGACTTTCGGTTAGGTTTTCTAAACCTGACTGGGTTTTTACTTTGGTTAGAGACGCCCTTAGCTAACCAGATTGTTTTTGCCAACAAAATACTGTGATGAAACCGATATCTTTTTCAGCAATCTAGTGATTGCAGCCAATTGGTACGACTTCGCTGCCTGCATTTTCTGATGCTAGCTAGCTTCACCTGGTCGAATAGGCAACTCAACCCGGTCAGCTGCGTTTTGGACAGGGTTTTCATTTCTTCGGAGTTCGAGTCCGTCTTCCCCTTATCCTCCCTTTCAGCTGAAACCAGTCTCAGCTCGGATCATACCCCTCTGATTTTTGACTCTGGGGAGGACACCAGGGTTAAGTTGGACCGCTTCTTCTTTAAGACAGGGTGGTTCGAAGTCCAAGTTTTTGAGGAGCTGGTGTTGGCGAAGTGGGCTTCGTTTGGGGGATCTGACAGGCACCGTGACATTCTGGACAGGTGGCATGCCTTCTCCTCGAGCCTACGGCAATTTCTCTGAGGGTGGAGTAGAAATCAGGAGAAACTGCTCAACGCAGCAAGGGTGTGTTGCTGAGCCAGATCACCCAGTTAGACATGCAGGCGGATTTGTCGGGGCTCGACAAGGACGGTTGGGCACAGCGGTATCACCTGGAAGAACAACTGCTCATCCTCTATCGACAAGAAGAGGAGTATTGGCGCCAGTGTGGTCGGTTTTGCTGGGCGCTTCAGGGGAACGCCAACACTGGGTATTTTCACGTCGTCGCCAATGGGAGGCGTCGAAAATGCCACATTGCTTCCCTGGTGGCTGATGAGTGTGTCATCACGGAAATGGGGGCCATCCAAGCTCACATTTAGAGTTTCTATCGCAATCTGCTTGGCTCCTCCTCCAGTTTCTGTGGACTGTCCCCTACCATGTGGGGCGCTAGCGGGCAGGTCTCAGACGCGGAAACCTATCCCTGACTATCACTTTCACCACACAGAAGCTCGACTTGTTTATCTAGGATATGAAATCTGATACGGCCCCGGGCCTAGATGGTTTCCCGGTCCCCTTTTTCAAGTTGTTTTGGCCGAGGCTTAGACAAGGGGTCTTGTGCATCTTAAATGAGTTTGCTCTCGGCCAGATTGACATTTCCCCTCTTAACTTTGGTATCCTTTCGCTCATCCCTAAGGTTTAGGGGGCTGAAGCGATCTCTCAGTATCGTCCCATCGCACTAATCAACATAATCTTCAAAATCATATCAAAAGTGTATGCCTTGCGTCTTGATCCGGTGGCCAACAAAATTATTAGTCCAAATCGGACCGCTTTCATCAAAGGAAGGTTCATCCTTGATGGATCGCTTGCTCTAATGGAAATCATACATGATCTCAGGAAGAAGAAACTGGGTTGGGTGTTGCTGAAATTAGACTTCGAAAAGGCCTATGACAGGGTTAATTGGAACTTCCTCTTTGAAGTCCTGCGGCTCAAGGGTTTTGATGCCAGTTATATCCATAGGATCTCTCAACTCATCTCCGGGGGACAAACGGCTATCTCCATCAATGGGGAGGTGGGACCATACTTCTGTAACAAGCGAGGGGTGCGTCAAGGGGACCCCCTCTCACCGTTGTTGTTTAACTTCATTGGGGAGGCTCTTTCGGCCATTTTATCCACAACTTGTAGGGCAGGCCACATCTGCGGAGTGGTCCCCGCACCTGATTCCAAGGGAATCACGCGCCTGCAACACGCGGACGACACGCTCATCATGATCCAGCAGGAGGATAAGTAAATCGCCAACCTTAAGTTTCTCCTTATGTGCTTCGTGGACATGTCAGGCCTCAAAATTAATTATCACAAGAGTGAGGTTCTGGTTATGGGTCAACCTCTCGACGAGCAACATCGCATTGCCAACATGCTCAACTGCAAGCTAGGGATTTCCCATTCACTTACCTTGGCCTACCTATCTCTGATCGCAAGCTGAGTGTGGAACAATGGATGTTCCTGGTTCAGAAGCTGGGGGCCAAAATCGAACCTTGGCTCAGCCACTTCCTCCCCTCTGGAGGGAGACTCATCCTAACCAATTCGTACCTGGATAGCCTCCCCTTGTTTGCTATGGGGTTGTTCCTCCTGCAAGATGGCATCCACGAGAAATTCGACTCGGTCAGATCTAAGTTCTTTTGGGAGGGGACGGTCACTTGGTGAACTGTCCGGCAGTGTGTCGACCCAAGGAACAAGGTGGACTGAGTCTAATCAACACCAAGAGAATGAATATGGCGCTACTTTTGAAAAGGATCTAGAAGCTGTATCAAGGGGATGATTCAATATGGGCAACCACTATTCGCGCCAAGTACGGTGATGCCTGTGACATCTTTGCGGGTTCCGGGCAGGGAGGGTCGCAGTTTTGGAAAAGCCCTCACAAGGTCAAACACCACTTCAAGGCAGGGGCCAAACACCAGGTGGTTGACAGGGCTCGCACGTTGTTCTGGCTCGATTGGTGGGTCGGTGGGAGGCCCATTAGTGAGCGTTACCCTGGGTTGTTTTCCATCTGCGACAACCCCTCGGTTTCGGTGGTGGAATTTTGCCTTCCCATTTTTATCAACTTGCGCTTTCGTCGGGCCCTAGACCAAGGGGGTGTAGTGGCCTGGCTTGCGCTGGTGGAGGAGCTCGAGGTAGTTACCCTCTACCCCGGACCGGACATGATATGCTGGCACTCCGAACCGTCCGGGGTTTACTCGGTGAAATCCATGTATAACCTACTGACCCAGGGGGTGTCTGTAGCTCACTTCAGGGACATCTGGGCAGCTAAAATACCTCTTAAAATCAAGATTTTCTCGTGGCAGCTCGCCCTTGATTTCCTACCCTCGAACCAGCTGATCGCCTCGAGACATGGACCTTCTAACGGCGCTTGCGTACTATGTGGGTCCGGGGAAGATTCCTCCCACATCTTCTTCACTTGCTCACTGGCGAAATTTGCCTGAAGAGCTCTCTGCCAGATCCTTGGGTGCAATTAGCGCCCCACTAGCTTTGCCCATATTTTCGCTATTCTCTCGGGTTTTTCTGGGCAGCCGTGTCACCTTTTTTGGATTTTCTTTATGGCTCAAGCTTGGATGCTTTGGCTTACGCGCAACAAACTGGCGATTGAATCAAAGGTGCCTCGTCACCTAGCGGACTTACTCTACAAAATGGTGATTTTCTTGTGACTGTGGAAGCTCAACACCAAGGCGAAGAACAAGGACGGCCTAACATGGATGGCAAACGAGCTAAGGCTCCTATACCTCAAGATGGCGTCGGGAAGCACTGAAGGCTCGCCCACGCCAGGAAGTAGTGCAGTCTAGTCTTGGTGTCTCGCTCTTCTTCGGTGTGTGTTTGGGAGGCCGACCCCACTCGGTCCAGACTCAGTTCGTTTGGCAAGTTGTAGGCCTCAGCAAGTTTGTAGCTCGGTGACGTTTGTGACTATGCTGCCTTTATTAATATTAAAGCTGGGCAATGTTTGCCTATTATAAAAAAAATTAAAAAATAAACGCAAAACAAAAGGGGGGCACGGGCGAGACAATCGTCGAGAATAAGTATTACTCCCTCTGTTTTAAAATATAAGATGCTTTAGGTTTGTGAAAGAAGTGTATGTAGACCCCTTTTAACGTGTAGATTTATGTAGATTTGGTGCGAACCTACATATTAATAATGGTCTAGATACACTTCGTTTACAAAGCTAAAACATCTTATATTTTGAAACGGAGGAAGTACTTTGCATTGTAAATGCAATCATTTTAATCAAGGCATGGTGGTAGTAGGAAAATACGGAGAGCTGGGCAGGAAACCGAAGAAACAAAGCAATAGAGTACTTGTGGGACAAGCAAAGTCCAGCTCTTCTTTTCTTGTCCAATCTTTGTGTGGATCGATGCCCCCAGATTGTCCACCAAGTTAGGTCGTTGCCCCCTCCGCGATCCGTTTGCATCTGTAAAATGTAGTAACCGAAAGCCGCCGCCGCCGCTGATCTCAACTCGAGGATTCTGCCTCTCTAAGCTACCGTACCTTGCTGCTAATTAATGGCTGACGCTCGCTCGCGTATATCATGACACTGTCTAGTTGCGGTGCCTGAAACTGAAAGGCGTCCATAACCAGTACTGGTACAGTACGATTGGAAGGTTCTGTTGGGTGGCTGTTTCACGCCAAGGAAATGATACGGCAACCGGTGATGTTCCCTTATCACTTATCACATATGGTACCTACTGTAGACTGTAGCGGGGTCGTCTTATCTCTATCTCTACTACTAATAAAAGAGTAAACTAGAATTCTCCTAAAGCCACACCACCAGTTGTACACGGAAGAACCAGGATCCTCCGATCTAATCAGCTAAAGCACATCCAAGAGTCCACGTTACATCAATAGTCTGCCAACCAGATCGACAGTTCCGATAGAATGTTCAGCCGACGGACTGCCTGCTCCGCCCCGACTTTCCAGCGCTCTGCGTTCCCCCGACGAGCACATGTGCCGCTAATTCGTCTCCTTCTTCCTGGATTTATCGATCTCACTCAAGCCACAAAGAGAACCACAACTGCCGATAGCAAGAAGAGAACGGTTCCTCTCCATCTCTCCGGAAACGGGAGGCATCCAGCAAATCCTCGCCCAAATCGGTGCCTCCACCCAAAACTTGCGCCGTCGCCACCACGGTAATCTTCGGCGTTGTTCAGAGATTTCCATCTTCCTCCCTTATAACTTGCCTTCGCCCTCTCTTCGCTTCCAAGAATATCTGGATTTTTTTAGATCCAGTGGTGGCGGGGACCTTCCTACTTTCTTCGCTAACCAAGAAAAAACATTTCCGATCACTGTCTTTTCATCGAGATCCGGCAGGAAATCGTGCCTGTTGAATCATCCTCCAATGGATCCATGTTAGACAATGGGTGTCGGGTAGGAGAAGCTTCCTCTTCCTCTCGTTTGTCCCCTCGCGTGTCACCGACTCACGGTGTGTTCTGTTTTTTTCTAGAAAATGGCAGATTGAAAGGAGAAGCTTCCTCTTCCTCTCGTTTGTCCCCTCGCGTGTCACCGACTCACGGTGTGTTCTGTTTTTTTCTAGAAAATGGCAGATTGAAACGCACGCATGTAGGCCAGTGATTGATAAAATTCATCGGTTGCGTCCACCTGGTTTATGGAATTGGACAACGAGTTACACTGCAGACCCTCAGCCATGAACTGTCACCGATTGATCTTTTTTTGCACCGCTACAACTTTTGGTTGAGGTAAAGCAAAATACATTGCCTTTGCATACAGTGTTTTGATGTTCGTATAGTTTTATCTATCCAGCCAGGCGTATATGCCAAGGTCTTCAAGGTGTGTCGTCAAATCAGCATGCTGCATGTTAATGCGTATCTTAGCCTAATCCCTCACGCACTAATAATTGATATATGTTATTATTTTTTTAGACAGAAGGCTCGAAATGCCCGGCTTTGAATTAACAAAGCCAACAACTGCCTAGGAGTTACAACACACCCGCGCCCAAGGCGCCCAGCACAAAAACACAACACAAGAAAACACATGAAACGCCAAGATGAGGGAGCCTTGTCTTCTGTTGCACCGGGGTGATCGTGACCAAATCCACACCAACAAACCTCCACCGCGCCAAGAAGGTGAATGGCGCAAGAACGCGTCATCGTAGTCGGCAGGAGCCGAGGTCCTGCAAAGTTTTCACCCAGACCCAGACCCTCCACCCCCGGAGCTCGGGCGAGGCACAAACACAGACATAGCATCTTCCCCTGGCATTGGGAAAAGCCCACCGATAACGACTACGACCAGACGCCCCCTAGCAGAGCTGTTGGAGATATGCCCAAGAGGCAATAATAAAGTGGTTATTATTCTTTATGTTTATGATAAATGTTTACATCCCATGCTATAATTGTATTAACCGGAAACATTAATACTTGTGTGTTTTGTAAACATAAAAGAGTCCCTAGTAAGCCTCTTGTTAAACTAGCTTGTTGATTAATGGATGATCATGGTTTCCTGATCATGGACATTGGATGTCGTTAATAACAAGATCATATCATTAGGAGCATGATGTGATGGACACACACCCGTAGTAAGCATAGCATAAGATCAAGTCATTAAGTTCGTTTGCTATAAGCTTTAAAATACATAGTAACCTAATCCTTCGACCATGAGGTTATGTTAATCACCATCACCGGATGGGTACTTTGATGACATAAAACACCGCTTCGTAACTGGGTGGTCATAAAGGTGTCATTGGGTATTCTGAAAGTATGTGTTGAAGCGCATGGACCAAGATTGGGATTTGTCCATCCATATGATGGATAGATATGCTCTGGGCCCTCTCTGTGGAATGTCATCTAATTAGCTTGCAAGCATGTGACTGGGTCACATGGGATGACATAACATGGAACGAGTAAAGAGTACTTATCAGTAACGAGGTAGAACTAGGTATGGAGATACCAATGATCAAACCTCGGATAAGTAGAGTATCGCGTGACAAAGGGAATTGGTTTCGTATGTTAATGGTTCTATCGATCATGAAGTCATCGTTGAGTATGTGGGAGCCATTATGGATCTCCAGGTCCTGCTGATGGTTATTGATAGGAGATGTGTCTCTGTCATGTCTGCATATTCACGAACCGTAGGGTGACACACTTAAGGTTCGAAGTTGTTTTAAGTAGATATGGAATGTGCTTTGGAGACCGAATGTTGTTTGGAGTCTCGGATTGGATCTGAGACATCACGAGGAGATCCGGAATTGTCCGGAGAATAAGATTCATATATTGGGGATCATTTTCTAAGTTAGGAAATGTTCCGGAGTATTTGTATGAGGATTCTAGAAGGTTTCGGAATGTTCCGGAAGGTTCTGGAAGATTTCTTGGAGTTTGCTTGAAAACCAAGAAAGGATCAAGGAGACCTTGTGGGGCAAGATAAGGAGTCGTGGGGGAGGAGGACTCCTCCCCCCTTCCCAATCCGCCGGCCAAGGGAGAGGGGAGTCCTACAAGGACTCCACCTCCCCATGGTGCCTCCCCCTTAAAATAGAGGGGTGGGGGCGCCACCCCTGGCTCTCCTACACAACTCTAATCCTAGCCGCCTCTCTCCTCCTCCTTTCTTCTGCTCAGGCTTAGGCGAAGCCCTGCAGAATTCTCTACTCCACCACCACCACCACGCCGTCGTGCTGCTGGGATTCCGTGGAGAAGATCTACTACCTCCGCTGCTCGCTGGAACGAGGAGAGGAAGGTCTGCTTCGACTCCGCACATGTGACCGACTGCGGAAGCGCTGCCAGAACGCGGCGCCGGAAGGATCGTCCACTCGATCTTGAGATCGGCAAGTGATCGACTACATCAACCACGAGATCCAATCTCGTAACGCTTTCGGGTCTACAAGGGTTAGTACCGATCTATCTCGTTGATCATGTCTAATAGATTAGATCTTGGCTTTTATCTAGATTAGATCTGGGTTTTGTTCGTTCTTGCGGTAGAATTTTTTTGTTTTCCATGCTACGAACCCATCAGTGGTATCAGAGCCGTATCTATGCGTAGATCTGTTGCACGAGTAGAACACAATGTTTTTGTGGGCGTTGATGCTTTTGTTGTTGGTGTCTTAGCGTGTACTTTGCATCTTGCGGCATGATGGGATGAAGGGGCTCGGGCTAACATTACATGTCATCGTACATGAGACTTGCTCCACGCTTGACGTGCAACTTGCTTTGCACAAGTGGCTTTGCGGGTGTCTGTCTCGCCCACCATAGTTAAGATTCAATTTACAATGAGCATCTGACAACACTTGTATCAACGTTATGGTTCTTGTTCGTAGGTAAGATCGGTCTTATGCGAAAGCCCCAAACCACGTAAAACATGCAAAGAATATTAGAGGCGTCTAACTCGTTTTTGCAGGGGTTTTGTGATGTGATATGGCCATTATGTGATTGTGATTATATTTGATGTATGTAATGATCCTTATTGTAATATGGCAACCGGCAGGAGCCTAATGGTTGTCTTCAATTCTGTTAAGACTTGCGTGTCTATTCATCTTGTAATAGATTTGTTCCAAGTAGTTGTAATAGTTGCTACCGATGATGGACAACCATGAAGCGGCGCCACTGACCTTGACGCCATGCTGGTGATGATGGAGATCATGTTCGTGCTTTGGAGATGGAAATCAAATGCGCAAGAAGAAAGGGCCATATCATATCACACTAATTATGAATTGCCTGTGATGTTAATCCTTTATGCATCTTGTATTGCTTAGATCGCGACGGTAGCATTATAAGATGATCCCTCTCACTAAATATCAAGTAATAAAGTGTTCGTCCTTAGTTGGCACTGTTGCTAAGACTCGTCGTTTCGAAGCATCTCGTGATGATCGGGTGTGATAGACTCTACGTGCGCATACAACGGGTGCAAGCCAGATTTGCACATGCGGAAACTAAGGTTAACCTTGACGAGCCTAGCATGTACAGACATGGTCTCGGAACACAGAATACCGAAAGGTAAAGCATGAGTCATATGGATGATATGATGAACATGTTGATTGTTCGCCTTTAAAGCTACATCATCTCACATGATGATCGGACTTGGTGTAGTGGATTTGGTTCGTGTAATCACTAAAACAACTCGAGGGATGTTGTTTTGAGTGGGAGTTCATTTGTAATTTGGATTAGTCGAACTCAATTTATCATAAACACAATCAAAGTGAATTTGCGTAGTTTGTTGTAGTCACTGGCATCCGTTCACCACCTTACGCTTAGTTATAGTTGAGATAGTGGAACTATAGAAATTCTGGGTATTTACTTTACAAACTAGTATCGTATTGTTTTGAATGTCAATTTAAAGTTTATAAGTCCTATTGCAAACTTTCAGCAAACTCTATTTGCTCCATGAAGTTTAATAAGTAGTATTAAATCAAGAGTAACACTTCCGGTGTTAGTATCTAATGTATCATGTTTGCCTCCATGACTCTTGATACTCAAAAGATTGTTTTTAATATCAAGTTTATCTAAGAGCTGAAAGCAATGTTTCAGAAACCATCATATGTGAAAGGTATTGCGATATCTAAAACAATGTGTTGGTTACAACATGATAGAGTATACGTCCTCATATTTGATGAGAATTTGTGAAGGTTGGAGACGCTAGTCGTCCTAATCCTCCAAAGGTTTTGAAAAAGAAACATTATACTCGCAATTCACCTTTATAAGCTATAGCAGCTTGATCATGAAAGTTTTCATGATAAGGATGAATAGAAGATGTAAGTAAAATGTTTACTACACTAAAAGATTACTAAAGAATGGATTTTTGAAAGAACACCAAACATTTGATGATGGTGATCCACCTCAAAGTGCAAGTCCAAAGGTATTAGTAGTTGACTATATACGCTTTGTACCATGTGTCATGTTGATGACACCACTATTGATGTTGATAGATTCTTTTAAAAGAAAAGGAATTGCTGAAAGAGAATCTATAAAATATTTGGCAGAAAATAAAAGGTTGGAGATGTCCAACTTAGGCATATAGAAGATATACATGTTATGGTTGTATTCCTTGCTTGTTAAACAATGTGGTTCTCCGGTATTGGATACCGAATTGGTTGGTATGAAGTGTCATAGAGGATAACACAATTCATGAACTGCAATGGCCTAAGTAACTAGCAAGAGAAAATGTGATGATGTTCATCGAAAACAAACAAAGGGTTGTTGTGTTGCTCGTTAACATCAAAGCTTGCCTTCAAGATTTGTTTCAATAATTGTTATTTTGATCATGTATTATGACGACAAAATTTTGTTCAAATAATTACCGTATTCCATAATAGATGGATAATATACAAGTCTGGTAGGAGAAATAACGACCATAAAACTAATGCTAAAATGTCGCAAGACAAATGATTAAAAGATCACTTGTGAAGTGACATCGCCATTTAAATTATATTGAAAGGGATACATGAAGAAACTCCATGTTGATGGATTTTTAGAGTCTTTGATTTGGATCAAATGACGCTTGTGATACTTTCCTGGAGATAATTAAAACTCCGTTCGTAGGCCAAAAGAGGAACGGACGACTAACTGATTGGAATTTGTACATATTGATGTATATAGTCCATTATGTGTAGTCGTGGGCGATGGATTTCAACTCCATATGCTTTCTCCGAAGATTTGAGTGAGTATATGTATATACTTACTCAATAAGGAAGAAGTATGAAACATTTGAAAAATGTTCAAAGACTTTCAAGATGAAGTGGAAAATCATTGTAACAAGAAAATAAAAGAGTTTATGATTGGATCATAAAGAAAGATGTTTAAGTTACAAGTTTAGCAAAACACCTAAGATTTGAGGAATCGTTCCATGGATTTGCATTTCCCAAAACACCATAGGAGTATGGAGTGTTCGAGATATGTAATGAAACCTTGTTTTGCATGGTAAGATCAAAGGTGTCATTTATAAAACTGCCATTATATTTTAAAGATTAAAGGTTTAGTGACTACCGCTTTTACACTGAAAAGAGCTCCATCGTGATCCGTTGAAATGACACCATATGAGTTATGGTTTGGGATAGAACCCGAATTGCCTTTTCTTAAATTTTGGTATGCTATGCATGAGTAAAATGTTTACAACCAAAGACGGATAAGCACGTCTTTGTAGGTTATTCCAAAGAATTTGTTGGGAATTTCTCCATAACGCCGAGGACAAAAGAGTTTGTCGCTTGGAACGTCAAGTTTCTTGAGAAGGAATTTTTCGTGAAAAGTTAAGTGGGAGGATAATAGAACTTTGATAAGGTTGTTGAACCTTAGCTATATGTGCTAAGTAGCACAGTGCCGGAAAGTTTCCCGGTGGCGGCCACAATGCTCATGGCTCTCGTGATTACAAAAGGTGTGATCTCGGAGATTAGAGTTCCTATAGAACCGTGTGGGTCGGTAATAATCAAATAGTAAGATTTGATAAGCAAGTCGTTATTGTTTTGACAATGATGAACCGACTACATGCAAAGAAGCGATGATGGGCCCTGACTCCATAAAATGACTAGAAGTCATGGAATCCGTGATAGTATCCATACACGAGAAATCAAGTTTCTGAACTTAGAAGACCCTCCGGAAAGGCGTGAAGCCTATCGGTCGTGTTTGGATCTATAAAAGAAATAGACATGGATGTTTCAAATCTATGAAATAGTCGACATGTCAGAAAGAGTTTAAGACAATGTTCAAGGAATTGACTATGATAAGATTTGATCTTTCATAGCGATATTTAGTCTGGACGGATTAATGTAGCAACCACTACATATATTTTGGTATATGGTAGTTGAACAAACAAAACAAGTTCTTCTAATAGAATGGTTACCTAGGACGTGTACATGACATGATCCAAAGGGTTTTGTTAATTCAAAGGATGCTAAAAGAGTATGCAAAACTTCAATGGTTGAAGTGAGCATCGCGGAGTTGGAATCTTCACCGTGATGAAACCGTTAAAAGGTTTAATTTCATCAGAGACGATGAAGATGTTTGCATTTTGCAAGAAATTAAGTGGGAGCGCTAAGACATATTTCTAATACATTATGTGAAAGACATATTTTTGATTAGAAATAATGTATCTTTTATTAACACAGGTTAAGAATTTCATTTCGATGAAAGACTTAGGCTAACTCGAGAATTAGGCATCAATGTCTATATGGATATATTGAGGCGCTAAGATGGTTTTGCCAAATGTACATAGATAAGATGTTGAATGAGTTCAATATGGAAACAACAAGAAAGGTTCTTGACGCACGGAAAGGACTGAATCAAGATTCAAGTGTGTTGACACGAGATTCAAGTGTTTTGACACTTGGTGAAATCACAAGAATATTTTGATCAATCATTCTTTGAGATGTACACATCCAGATATGTCCTATGCTCTAAATGTTATGAGCATATACCAGAATGATTCATAAGATGATCACTGGACAATAGTAAAGATATTCTTATGAGCTTTGGAAGAACTAAGAATATATCATGTATAAGTGACAAATAGTTAAAGGTAGTTCATTGTAAAGTATTACATTGATACTAGTTTTGTCACAAGATACAAATTAAATTTATCTCAATTTAGACTATGGGTGGCACAATATAATGGAAAGGATGTTCCATGATGGATTTGGATAAGTTCCAAAGTTGAGATATTGTGACGGATACTACAACAAAAGGCTAAGTATATAACTGCTATAGTAGCAGCAAAGGAGGGCATTTGTGTTAAGTAGTTTGTTATCAAACTAGGTGTGGTTCATAGCAGGATAATACTATGAAGATACATTGTATGACAATTGTATCAACATAATTTAATCCCAAGGAACTAAAGGTCTCACCAAAGGACAAAATTTATACAATGCCATCTCATTGGAGAATGAGTAATGAGTAGAGACGCAAGGACATGCAAATACACATGGACCTAGAAGTGTCAGATCCGAAGATTATGTTTACCACTAGCAATAGTGTCTATACAACACCAGAAAGCCATAGGTGTTGAATGCACAAGTTTTTTAACTAGATTATTGACTCTAGTGCAAGTGGGAGACTGTTGGAGATATGCCCAAGAGGCAATAATAAAGTGGTTATTATTATATCTTTATGTTTATGATAAATGTTTACATCCCATGCTATAATTGTATTAACCGGAAACATTAATACTTGTGTGTTTTGTAAACATAAAAGAGTCCCTAGTAAGCCTCTTGTTAAACTAGCTTGTTGATTAATGGATGATCATGGTTTCCTGATCATGGACATTGGATGTCGTTAATAACAAGATCATATCATTAGGAGAATGATGTGATGGACACACACCCGTAGTAAGCATAGCATAAGATCAAGTCATTAAGTTCGTTTGCTATAAGCTTTAAAATACATAGTAACCTAATCCTTCGACCATGAGGTTATGTTAATCACCATCACCGGATGGGTACTTTGATGACATAAAACACCGCTTCGTAACTGGGTGGTCATAAAGGTGTCATTGGGTATTCTGAAAGTATGTGTTGAAGCGCATGGACCAAGATTGGGATTTGTCCATCCATATGACGGATAGATATGCTCTGGGCCCTCTCGGTGGAATGTCATCTAATTAGCTTGCAAGCATGTGACTAGGTCACAAGGGATGACATAACATGGAACGAGTAAAGAGTACTTATCAGTAACGAGGTAGAACTAGGTATGGAGATACCAACGATCAAACCTCGGATAAGTAGAGTATCGCGTGACAAAGGGAATTGGTTTCATATGTTAATGGTTCTATCGATCACGAAGTCATCATTGAGTATGTGGGAGCCATTATGGATCTCCAGGTCCCGCTGATGGTTATTGATAGGAGATGTGTCTCTGTCATGTCTGCATATTCACGAACCGTAGGGTGACACACTTAAGGTTCGAAGTTGTTTTAAGTAGATATGGAATGTGCGTTGGAGACCGAATGTTGTTTGGAGTCTCGGATTGGATCCGAGACATCACGAGGAGATCCGGAATTGTCCGGAGAATAAGATTCATATATTGGGGATCATTTTCTGAGTTAGGAAATGTTCCGGAGTATTTGTATGAGGATTCTAGAAGGTTTCGGAATGTTCCGGAAGGTTCTGGAAGATTTCTTGGAGTTTGCTTGAAAACCAAGAAAGGATCAAGGAGTCCTTTTGGGGCAAGACAAGGAGTCGTGGGGGAGGAGGACTCCTCCCCCCTTCCCAATCCGCCGGCCAAGGGAGAGGGGAGTCCTACAAGGACTCCACCTCCCCATGGTGCCTCCCCCTTTAAATAGAGGGGTGGGGGCGCCACCCCTGGCTCTCCTACACAACTCTAATCCTAGCCGCCTCTCTCCTCCTCCTTTCTTCTGCTCAGGCTTAGGCGAAGCCCTGCAGAATTCTCTACTCCACCACCACCACCACGCCGTCGTGCTGCTGGGATTCCGTGGAGAAGATCTACTACCTCCGCTGCTCGCTGGAACGAGGAGAGGAAGGTCTGCTTCGACTCCGCACGTGTGACCGACTACGGAAGCGCTGCCGGAACGCGGCGCCGGAAGGATCGTCCACTCGATCTTGAGATCGGCAAGTGATCGACTACATCAACCACGAGATCCAATCTCGTAACGCTTTCGGGTCTACAAGGGTTAGTACCGATCTATCTCGTTGCTCATGTCTAATAGATTAGATCTTGGCTTTTATCTAGATTAGATCTGGGTTTTGTTCGTTCTTGCGGTAGAAATTTTTTGTTTTCCATGCTACGAACCCATCAAGAGCCCCCCAAGGCGCTAGAGGGGACATCAGCTACTGCAGCCATACCGTGTAAATGTAGCCAGGCCGACGGGATGTGCGGACTGCGACACTCGCGAGAGGTCATAGGGTGCTCCACAGGACACTACTAGAGAGACTAGCCCAAAGCGAGACGACCTAGGGAACAGCTTGGGACGGAGGGACGGAACCCATCAAGCTGGCACAGGGGATCAACATCGGGACGCCTTCAACAAGGGTACGACACCCAGAGGTGACGCCGTCACCGGCCTTAGTCAAAGCCAAATGCAGCTTTCGCCGAGATCCCACTAAAACTGACATCCGGACGTCGACATGAGGACGCAGCGCGGACCTGGCCAAAATCACCACCGCACCACCGACCGACCCGAGGATCGGGGGAAGACATGCTACCTACCCCGCAAGCATGCATCGACGCCGGGAACCCCGCCCAGCAAACCGGCAAAGACGCCACCCGGCAGCTGTCGGACAACGGCCCAACCCAGATCTACCGGGTGTCGAGAACAGGGTAGGGACACAGGGACGGCAACCCGGACCCGACCTAGGCCCACAAGCCCAGGCCAGGCTACCTCTGGTGCCCAACCGGACTCAAACCTAGGCCGACGGGCCCAGATCTAGCCGCCGCCGCCGATCCCCAACCCTGTAGGGCGGCGCGACGGGAGCAACCCGATGACCTCCGTGAGGCCACCTGGTGTCGCCGCCGCCACCCCATGGCCTTGCGAACCCGTCCCGAAATAGCTCAAGGCCGGAGACCCCGGTACCGCCGCACCACACGAGGGCCGTATGTTGGAAATATGCCCTAGAGACAAATAGTAGTAAAGACTATTACCATATTTCATATAGTTTATGATTAAGTTTTATATCATGCTATAACTGTATTGAGTGGAAACATCAATACACGTGTGATATACAAACAACCAGGGGTTCCTAGTGAAACTCTTGTCACTGGTTCATTGGTCAGCAGATGATCATGTTTCCTGATCATGTGGCATTTATGCCAGTTGGAAATGGAGTCATCTCATTCTGTGAATGAGATGATGAACCAATACCCAATCTAAACATCGTGACCCGATCATGTCACGAAGTTCAAGTTACGATGATTAGAAAAGGATCCTTGTAGACTATTCCTTAGACCGTGAGGCTATATCAATCACTGTTTCCCAAGAGTACTTAGATAGCATCAAACGCCATCTGGTAAAACGGTGGTTATAAATGTGTGTTCAGGTATTCGGAGGAAACCGTAGAGGCAATATATATCAAGAGCGGGATTTGTCCGTCCAGGTGACGGGAAGATACTCAAGGGCCCACTCGGAGAAGTTATATCCAATAGCTGCGCAGCATGTGATTTGATCACGGGGATATCACTTGTCGGAACGAGTCAAATAGCATTGTTCAGTAACGAGATTGAACACGACATAGTGATGTCATTGATCAGATCTCAGGCAATGCAAGTATCGAGAGGCAAAGGGAATAAGACATGATTGTCCTGGTTCAAACGACGAAAGATCTTCATGGAACGCACAGGGGTCACATGGCCATCTAGGTCCCTCTGTCGATCATTGGTGCGGGAGTGTCCCGACCATGTCTGGAGTGTTCCCGAACTGTGGGGTATCACGCTTAAGGGCTTGATGATGCTTAGAGAGTGTTTATAGGATCGGTAGAATCACCGAAGAAAAGAAGGGAGAAAACCGGAAGGGTTTCGGTAAGTCCAGAGGATGTTCGGAGTGGAGGTGGAAGGTGTTCCATGGCCACGGAGGTTGAATAATATGTGAATGAATGTTAAATATTGATTTAATCATTTATTCATAATTATTTAATAAAGAGAAAATCAATTAAAGGTCAAAAAGGCTTAATGGGCCAATTCCTGGAGGGAGAGGGCCCATTAGGGAAAGGAGAGAGGGAGAGGGGCCAAGGGGGCTGGCCGGCTGGGCCTAGCCCCCCGCGCGGGGCCCACTAGGTGGTCGGCGACCACCTCCTCCCTCCTCCTCTCCTTTAGTCCCATCCCGGCACTTTGAGGGAGGTAGTACCTCCCCCCCTATATATAGTGGGGTATTTGGCCAAGATAGATACACCAATAATCAATAAAGGTCTCCCCACTTTTGGGAGGAACTCTAATTGATATTTTCTCTCTCCCCTCTCTCTCGTGACCGTGGTCCCAAGTATGGACTGCGCGAGCGAGAGACATCTTCACCGCGGAGCGCCGTCGCGCTGCGGGATTCGGATCCGGGAGCTCTACTTCCGCAACTGCTGCTAGATCGGGGAAGCGGGAGTCATCGTCAGGCACCGGACGTGTGTAACTTCCCGTGAGGTGTCACACTTGAGGCACTCAAGTCGTTGGAGCCAAGGAGCGCAAGGACTTCATCACGACCTTGAGGTCGGCTTCGGCTCGTCTACATCAACCACGCTCTCCTGAGCATTGACAACGCTATTCGGTCTTCAAGGGTAAGTTCGCGAAAAGCCCCTCCCGTTACTGTCTTACTAATAGATAGGTCCTGGCAGCTTCAGGGGTTTAGGGGCGTAGGGTAAAATTTATTGTTTTCATAAGCGGAACCCCTTACAGTGGTATCAGAGCTAGATCTATGCGTAGTAATGCTAGTATGGATAGAACACACGATATGTAGCGTGTGGGCGTTGATCTTTTAGTTGTTACCCTCCCACGTGTACTTATGTACACCACAGTAATGCCTGATGAAGCGGCCCCCAACCGACTTTACGCGTTCATTCGCGAGACTGGTCCACGCTTGACATACGGCTTGTACCGTATAAAGTGGCTTAGGGGGTGTATGTCTCTCTCACATTAGTTGGTATACCATTTGCAACGGAGGGCCCCGAAAGGGGTGTAGTAGAGACAACTACTTGATCAGCGTTGTGCTGAAAGTTCATAGGTAAGAACGGTTCTTGTGCGAAAGCCCATTCAGCCACGTAAAACTTGCAAAGATAAAGTAGAGGCGTCTAACTTTGTTTTGCAGGGGGGCGTTGCTTTGTGATATGGTTGTGGGAAAGGTAAAGTAATTACCCTTTGTTGCGTAGTAGTAGATAGTCACGGAGGTGACGAACTACCACACCGGAATGACACCGGTACCCTGGTGTCTATGGCGCCGGAACCCGGTGACACCAGATGGAGATCACGACGTGAAGGACCATATCACATAGCATTTACATTCAATGTTATTGTTTGTATGTCTTATTGTGTGCTTGTATTAGATACTCGACGGTAGCCGAATAAGATGATCCCTGTTAAAATTACAAACGATTGTGTTCCCCCTTAGTTTGCACCACTAAGAAAGCTATTCGGTATGAGGCGATCTAGGGTTACAGGCCTGGGTGTCAGACATATCTACGTTCGCATACAGTGGGTGTAAGCCATGTTGCACAACGAATACACTAAGGTTGAGTTGGCGAGCCTAACACACTAGAGAAGCATGGCCTCGGAACACGGATGGTCAAAAGATCGAGCACGAGTCGCATGAATGATGTGACCGACGTTTAGCGTCCACCGTTGAACCCACATTGATGGTCGTGACGATCGGGGGAGATGTGGCTGATAGGGGTCGTGTTATCACTAGGAACCCTTTTGGGGATATGTGTTTCTGAGTGGAGTTATTATTAACTCATTTAATTATAAACTTAGTTTAAATTCCTTTTGCAATTATAAATGTAGATGGGACCTTTCGTGTTGACAATTGAATGGTTAGAAGGAGAGAAGCTCAGATTAGATGGATCGAACTTCTCCATTTGGGTTGCCAGTCTCCATGTTCTCCTTAGCGAGAACGATGTGGTCGACTACATACTCGACGGGATGGATTTGGATCATCCCATGGACCTTGAGACCCCAGAGGAGCGGAAAGACCGCTATCTCCAGAGATGGCCTCCTATATTTCAGTTGTGATGCGTTTTGGAATGGTGGACGAGCTGTGGCCTTTCGTGGGTGATGTCAACCCTCGTTCAGTAATGCTACTGCTTAGGACACATTTCGTGGAGCAGACACACATTTGGGAGCATGAGCTGATGGGAGACTTCCTCTCCATTAAGATGGAGGAGAACTCATCACTGGAGGACCACTTGGAGCACATGCATGATGTGTACATGAGGCCTGCATACTTACTGGACGTCTGGATTACGGGCTCTCTTGCAAATGCCGGTGTGCTGCGGTCGCTGCCACCAAGCTACGAAGCACAAGTCGGGACTTGCGTAATGAGGGGCGACACGGAAACAATGGAGTTCCACCGGTTCATGACACATCTCAGGAATGTGTTGGTTGAACTAGATGTCGCTCAGGTCGTCAACGACAAAGGTATATATTTGATATACAGTTTTATAAATGTTATAATCTTTCAAACACATTGCAGTGTTAAGTATATCTGATACTTGTTCTGTTTTACTAAAAACAGGTCCTTCTGCATGAGAGGTGCTTGCTGGAGAGGAGGTGATGTTGCGTGTTGATGGCAAGCATGATGATGATGGCCGACGACACTCTCCCTCGACATTTATCATTTAGTTTGTGTTTTAGGATGATTAATATAATCAAGATATTGTGAACTTCTTTAGTGTGTCTCACACTTCGTGAGACGGTTATTCATATGAGTTTGTAACAAACGGTTGTTCCACTTTTATGAATGATTTTTATTCGTGTTCATATCTTGTTTGATTATGTGTGAATTATCCTTATTGTTTGAAACTAATTGATAATGCATGAACATTTGTAAAACATTAAAGTGCCTTGTTTAAAATACCCAACTTAATGATATTTCATTAAATGAATAAAACCATTGTTTGAATTCAAAGTTATAATGATAATATGTGAAAGTCATTCGATTTCTTATCACATATAAATCATGGCTAAGTTCGGCAAAATAACTTGAACACCGTGTATTACTTGAATACAAAGTGTTTAATGAATTGTTAAAAGTAAATACATATTCAATGTATTGGGTTTTAACGAAAATGGTAATTATCATTAAATGATTGTTTAAATGTGTAAATAAGTTTACCAAAGGAAACATGAATATAAAACTATTTGATTTGATCAAAGTGTTTCATCAACAAAGGGTATAAATATAAAAGAGAATCAAATTGCTATGATTTGATCAATAGCAATGAAATTCGAATTTATAAGAATGGAATAAAAATTAATTGTTAAATGCAAAGCGTTCTGAAACTTCAAAATGCAGAGCATCACAATGTGATATTAGATATCAAAGGGGTTGAATAGAAGGCACCAAATAAATCGTTGTAGTATAGATGTAGAGACCATTAGTTAGAAATAGTTAGCACTCAATTAGAATGTAGTGAGCCATTTGAATTCGTGAAAGTTTTGGGGTTATTCGATATAACCAAAACAATAGCGAATAAGTCCTTGTAGTGTATTCATTGGAAACGTTGAATACGAAACCCATAGCTGAAACCAAAAGGAAAGCAAAACTTGTATTGCTTGGATTTTGGTACATTCTTGAGAAAGCTCACTTCTAGTGATATTTCTCAATTATGGAGCAAATGGAAGATAGTGAAAAACATGATGAGGATTCAAAACCTTGCGTCAGAGTGTTGAGAAGCGCAACGGACAACGTTCCTGAACGATTCTCTTCACAAAAGGAAAGAATCAATGATTTCAATCATTGTGTTTTCCCCACTAGTGTTTTCACTACATGAAGTAGGATTCAAAATGTGATCCATATCTTGTATGGAGACATTTGTGAATCATTTATCATGATTATTGGAATATGACATACCTACGAATTACTAAGGAAATAATGGTAAACTAGAACTATGAGAAATCCTAAAAGAAAAAATTCACTTGAGATTAGAAAGCAATTCGTTGCTAAATCTCACAAGTAAAAGGAGTTACTTGGAATTTTCCCAAATGGCTACAAAGCCATAGTGGAAAAGGGGGTGAATGACAAAAGCACAATTTGCCAAGTATTGAACAAATTCAAATGAATTTGATTCATATGTGCTAAATGTCTAGTGGATTTAAAACTAGTAAGGTACTGGTATCTCATAGTAAATCTCCAAGTTTGATATTTGATCAAAGATTTTTTGAAGTTATTCAAAATAGTGAGTGAATATGAAATTTGCATAAATTGAGTGGGAGCTATGAAAGTCTTCCTAAAACAATATGTGATTGACATATTTTTGAGTGGGAGCTTATAGGAGTAATTCTTAAGTATGTTTAGAATGAAAGCACAGATACTTATAAATAATGATTTATAAGATGTAGAAGTTGATAATAGGTGTATTATGATATTATGTAGTATTCCTTAAGGGATTCTGAAAGGGGTTTCGGAATAGAAGTTAATTAAGGAACCAGTCCTTAATAACTCGAATTAGGAATAGCATTAAGTTTTACATCAATGATTGAAAGAAAGAAAGGATGATCATCATCCACTATGTTGAGACATAGGTTCTATCTTAGAAAACCATGATGATAACTTAACATAATATGTGATCCAATAAGGAACGTTTAAAAGTGATTAAGTTTGAATCACAGAACGTTGAGCTAAGTTTGTCCACAGTGTCTGATAGAGAACTGTAGACATGTTTTCCAAATCCATAAAAGGATGACATATCTTAAAGCATAAAGGGTTATGTTACAAGGGAATGTATTGGAAACTCCTGTAGATACCAATCAAAGTCAAGTAGGAAGCGAGGTGAACAAAACATCGAAAGTTGCACAGAGTGCACTAGTGTTTCGATGAATACATTTATAATAATAGCTAAGGGTATCATCTAAAGTGTTGTATAATGTTATGGCGGGGCTAGTTCGCTTTTAACGTAGAATGATGTGTCCCAGGGCACAGTGCCCATGAGAAAGCCCTTGAGGTTGATCTAACGTCACTGTAGGCTCCTGGAATTAGGCCTCGTTCTGCTGCCATAACAACGATGCATTCACACAGATGTTATCATGTGATGATAAAGTATTAATGTCAATCCAGGTGACATTAGTAAGTTGCAAAGGATTTGGGACTATAAAGTACATACCCAAGACTCAACCTCTTCCATGAGCAAGCATGTTCAGGGTACCGGATATATGGTGCCAAAGATTGAGAACAAATGCAGCTAGTGTATTTGTACTCTAGTGCAAGTGGGAAACTGTTGGAAATATGCCCTAGAGACAAATAGTAGTTAGGACTATTATCATATTTCATATAGTTTATGATCAATTTTTATATCATGCTATAACTGTATTGAGTGGAAACATCAATACATGTCTGATATACAAACAACCAGGGGTTCCCAGTGAAACTCTAGTCACTGGTTCATTGGTCAACAGATGATCATGTTTCCTGATCATGTGGCATTTATGCCAGTTGGAAATGGAGTCATCTCATTCTGTGAATGAGATGATGAACCAATACCCAATCTAAACATCGTGACCCGATCATGCCACGAAGTTCAAGTTACGATGATTAGAAAAGGATCCTTGTAGACTATTCCTTAGACTGTGAGGCTATATCAATCACTGTCTCCCGAGAGTACTTAGATAGCATCAAATGCCATCTGGTAAAATGGTGGTTATAAAGGTGTGTTCAGGTATTCGGAGGAAACCGTAGAGGAAACATATGTCAAGAGAGGGATTTGTCCGTCCAGGTGACGGGAAGATACTCAAGGGCCCACTCGGAGAAGTTATATCCAATAGTTGCGCAGCGTGTGATTTGATCACGGGGATATCACTTGTCGGAACGAGTCAAATAGCATTGTTCAGTAACAAGATTGAACACCACATAGTGATGTCATTGATCAGATCTCGGGCAATGCAAGTATCGAGAGACAAAGAGAATAAGACATGACTGTCCCGGTTCAAACGACGAAAGATCTTCGTGGAACGCATAGGGGTCACATGGCCATCCAGGTCCCTCTGTCGATCATTGGTGCGGGAGTGTCTCGACCATGTCTGGAGTGTTCCCGAACCGTGGGGTATCATGCTTAAGGGCTTGATAATGCTTAGAGAGTGTTTATAGGATCGGTAGAATCACCAAAGAAAAGAAGGGAGAAAATCAGAAGGGTTTCGGTAAGTCCGGAGGATGTCCGGAGTGGAGGTGGAAGGTGTTCCATGGCCACGGATGTTGAATAATATGTGAATGAATGTTAAATATTGCTTTAATCATTTATTCATAATTATTTAATAAAGAGAAAATCAATTAAAGGTCAAAAAGGCTTAATGGGCCAATTTGCGGAGGGAGAGGGCCTATTAGGGAAAGGAGAGAGGGAGAGGGGCCAAGGGGGCTGGCCGACTGGGCCTAGCCCCCCGCGTGGGGCCCACTAGGTGGCCGACGGCCACCTCCTCGCCCTCCTCTCCTTTAGTCCCACCCCGGGACTTTGAGGGAGGTAGTACCTCCCCTCCCCCTATATATAGTGGGGTATTTGGCCAAGATAGAAACACCAATAATCAATAAAGATCTCTCCACTTTGGGGAGGACCTCTAATTGATATTTTCTCTCTCCCCCTCTCTCTCTCGTGACTGTGGTCCCAAGTCTGGACTGCGCGAGCGATAGACATCTTCACCGCGGAGCGCCGTCGCGCTGCGGGATTCGGATCCGGGAGCTCTACTTCCGCAACTACTGCTGGATCGGGGAAGCGAGAGTCATCGTCAGGCACCGGACGTGTGTAACTTCCCGCAAGGTGTCGCACTTGAGGCACTCAATTCGTTGGAGCCAAGGAGCGCAAGGACTTCATCACGACCTTGAGGTCGGCTTCGGCTAGTCTACATCAACCACACTCTCCTGAGCGTTGACAACGCTTTTCGGTCTTCAAGGGTAAGTTTGCGAAAAGCCCCTCCCATTACTGTATTACTAATAGATAGGTCTTGGCAGCTTCAAGGGTTCAGGGGCGTAGGGTAAAATTTATTGTTTTCATTTGCGGAACCCCTTCACCGTAGGTTCAAGACGCGACCATGGCCACCAGATCTGTCGGAGCCAAGGCGAGCCGCCCGCGGCGCGCGAGGCCAAGCCGGCCAGCCGTGGCCCTGCCCCCGATGCAGTCACGCCGACCGCCGCGAAGCACCGTCAAGGCCGAGAAGTCGGCGAGCCTTCCGCCGCCAGGATGGGCTTCACCCCGTCGAGCCCACCAGGCACGGGGAAGGGGGAACCGCCGCCGCCAGCGCCGCCCGGGCTTTGCCCGGCAGCTCCCGCCGGCGGCGGCGGAGGGGGAGGGGGCGAGAGGGAGGGGCCTTAGGCGGGGGAGGTGGGGGCGCCTCGGCCACCCGCGGGGAGGCGGCGGGGGCGAGAGGTGTTCCCTTCGAGGATGGTGTTATCAAGCAATTTCCTAAGGCACATGGTTAGAGTATATGTGATTATTGTTCGAGGAAAAAACATATTGTGGCACCTGTCTCGCTTTGTTCTCTCCGTGAACCTGAATTCATGATAAATTGGCAATTTCCATGCAATGGAATATCTTATTATTTTTAAAAATTACTATTATTTACCATGAACTTCATTTTCTGTATGTGGTTAGTGTTCTTTGGTGGTCGTCATTGCTGCAGTATTTCTCACGCACACTAGGAATGCCCATGAAGAATTGCTAGAGAGTCACCATCGTTGGAGAAGAAGCGATACACATAGATGCTTCAAAGCAACCATTAAGTTTTATTTTCTGCGTAAGATGGGACAGTTATTTGATCTACTGCGAATTATAGTTCTTTTGGATTAATATTTGTAGGTAGCTTTGAAGTGACATATAGTTTTGGATCCAGGTAATACAATATCTTTCTCGTGGTGTTTACAAATATGTGTCCAGTCAAGAAGGTTTTGACTTGTACACAATGTATGTGTCTTGCATAAAAATTATGACCGTTACTGAATTCATGTTAGGTTTATGACCTTTTGATTAAGTACCAAAATTGTGCACTTAGATGTCCGTGTTTTCGTGTTTTCTTGCTTGCATATTCTGATTTCATGAATACCTCAGATTAGTTCTCAGATACTTTTCACATGCAAATATTCACAGGCTACAGGTAGAATCAGAGAACCAGACGAATTGTTCTCATTGACGCTGTTAGCAACCAAGTAAGAACCAAACGAAAAGTATCATGGGTCTAAGCTACTCCAATATGCTAAGAGCAAATGGAAGCACATTAAAAAGTTGTTGATTATTGACATTACAATCTTTGAGCGAAGATACAGCCTAGGTGAAATTTATAATGCTGATATTGATGTGATATTTCCTAATGCTGCTATGGTATGTAAAAAACTAATTCTCTTTTTATAATTTAAATTTACTTCTTATTTCACATTTACTTAGCAAGATTATTATTGAGAACATAACCTTGTAAAGCATGTAGCTATTCTCATTGTTTCATCGATGGCTCTTAGATATTGCTACTTCTATACAAGGTGTCCGGATTTTCTTATGGGACAGCTATGCTTAAAGGTTCTATACAGTCAGTCAAGAATGCAATTTTCTTGATATATCTTGTGGGTTTGATCACTTGTTTGACTGAGACTAATTACGATTCTATTTATTTTTTTGTAGGTTGGTCGAATGAGTGAATCAACATATAGGCACAAGAAGGGGTACAGTACAGGTAGTACTAGACCAAGGTTAATGTTGTAATTCTGGTGTTCATAGAAATGGCTAGATCTGCATAATATCTTCGCCAACAAGCTGATCTGATGCTTTAGTATGGTTGGTTCTGAGTTTAATTGACACCTGATTATGATTTGGTGGGTCAATTATTAAATTCTAAATTTTAGTTCTGTTGTTCACTACATTTTGTTCTTGAAATTTAGCTTACAAATTATTCACTGCAGCGAAAAATCAAATATACTAGGCACATTAATTAAAAGGTATGGGAAGATCCATCCGTATCAAACTAAATTCTAAATGGGACTACAATAGGGTAATGTTCTACTATTGCACTGTTCAACATTAAGGTTTGGCCGTGTGAACCTGAGGCCATGTTCATGGAGAAAGACTGATGACTGGTGTCAATGACTATTGTCACATCTTAGGACTTGGAAGTATGGGATGTTCAACAGGATGACTTTAGGGCAGTGCCATATGATTACTTGCCCCTTAGAATAATAATTGGTTGTTTTATAAAACCAAATGTTGGTGTACGTTATGTTATTTTGTTCGGGAACTGTTATAAATTGCATATTCTCTTGTATCCATCTTTTAAGTTTGCATATTGGATACGTGTTGATATGGTTACAGTCTTCCGGTTCATTTCCACATGTTATCATAAGATTACTGCTCCTATCTATATGTTGCCATGAGTGCACTTAAAAGATATCGAGATCAAAGAAGAAGCACTCTTGATGTCCCTTCTGAAATGCAGGCTAGGCAAGTTAGTTTTAGGTATAAATAGGGGGTTTAATTCGTTGGCTATACTGTCTAGGATGTTTTGAGGATATATTTTTAAATTAAATCTAAGGAGTTCAAGTAATATGAGTAAAGTATACAGTATTTTAAATTTTATTTAAATTGTAATCACTATTGCATATAAAAAATTACATGAATGCAGTTATATCAATCGTGCGCGTTGCACGTGCCCACTTTCTAGTCAACAAACAGCTGACTGAGCTGAGGTGCACGTCTTAACAGCTGATAAATCCATCTTACCAAACTCAACATAGTAGCAAAAAAAAGCTCCGTACATGTGTTACAGTAAGTCTCACTTTAGGTGTCCACATAAAATCTTACTATTCGAGCAGAACAATTCGAAAATTATAAGTAACAATTGCTTATACTCCCTTCGGTTTATATTAATATTCTCAACTTTATCTAGATACAAATATATCTAGTCTAAATTTTTAATTAGATACACCTGAATCTAGATAAAGTTGAGAACAATAATATGGATCGGAGAGAGTAAGTTGTTCGGCCTGATATGAAATGTTCGTCACACCAACCTGTGGGGTCAGTCGAAACGGAGCCCCTCAGTTTCTTACTAGTGCATTCCGGAATCATGACTCGAAGAGGGCAGGATGCCAGGGTGCATTTTCAAGTGCCAAGTGGGGGATCGTATATATAGCAATCAACATCGATTCAGAGCATCAACGAGTTAACAGAAACGAGCATCAACGAGTAGACAGACACCAGACAGGTGTATAGCCTGAAGCATCCCTTGGACAAGATCCAGACTTGCAAGTCAAGGACCGAATAAAGCCATACAACGAGAAAACGGTCTCTAACTTCAGTTGGCCATCCAAAAAAAAAAATCTTCATTTTTGTCAAAGTGCCACCTCCCTTTTATTCCTAGGGGGCACCGCTTCTCTTTGTCTGATGGTGCCGGTGTCTGAAATAACTCGGATTATGTGATCAATGGCAGCAGTACAACAAGGACTACTACCGACCTCCCTACCAACCGAACATGTACATAGCCGCCGCCACGGAGAGGAGCTAGGCTAAAACTCATCTAGGGTTACGTCCCCCTCAGCAGTGATATCTCCGGTCCGCTCCGTCTCCGGCGGCCCTAGGGCCTTGGAGGTATAGTAGACCACGGCCTCTCGCCGACGGAAGGTTTTCCGATCTTTGTTTAGCCTAGTTTTAGTGTCTTTTTCGGGATGTTAAGGCGATGGCTGCTTCCTGAAGGAAGAATAAGGTCCTCCCCACTCTATCCTCGCTCTGGTGGTGCCTCTAGCACCGGCGGAGGGCACGTGAAGTCGTTTGTCCGGCGGATCTTCTAGGATCAGGTCCGTTTTCATGTTCATTTGTGTGATTTCAGGTCAGTCTCTTCCGATCTACGGTTGTTATTATTGGCGATAGTTGCTGATCTGTTGTGCTGGTCCATTGTGATCTTAACATAATGACTTTCTGTATGTCTAGTACAACAAGATCTACTACGACAAGCTTTGCCCAGCTCCGGTGATGGAGGGCTGAGGATGGCGGCGCGCCTTCGACTCGTGCTACTGTTTCTAGTCGTCGCTAGGTGGTCCAATGACCTTTATTACTTTTAGGTCTCTTTGTACTATTGTTGATGATTTTAAATAGATTCGGTGAAATTTCGAAAAAAAGGGGCTACTACCTAGCAGATGGTATCTATCCAAGATGGTCAACATTTGTGAAGACTCTCTCAAGCCCTCTGATCGGCAAGCAAGCCAACTTTACCAAGGAACAAGAAGCTTTTAGGAAGGATGTCAAGTGGGCATTTGGTGTGCTCCAAACTCGATTTGCAGTTGTCTGGTTCCCCGCTCTGATCTGGTCACAAGAGAAAATGTAGGAGGTGATGAATGTCCGTGTGATCTTGTAGAACATGATCGCTGAGAACGAGAGGGAGGAGCTAGTACTTGATGATGATCCGACAGAACCATATTTTAGACAGGGTCCTCCTGCAGAGCCTGGTCACCAGGTGCCAGCATCGTGGGCTGACTTTGTTGCTGTGCGCCAGGAGACCCGAGACCCGCATGTGCATCAACAATTGCAGGATGATCTAGTGGAGCACATGTGGATGCTCAAAGACAATGCCTAGTTTGAGGTGTTCTTGTGTTTGAAAACTTGTTTAAATTATTTGGTACACACTACTTGTTTTGTGCGCCGAACTATGTGACCAAAATTTGACTGAACCGTGTGTGCAAACTTGGTCGAACTGTGCCTTGCATGAAAACTGTGTTAATTTGTGTCGAATTTGGTCGAAATTGCCGAAATCGCCGTTCCCGGGGGTGTCCAGCCGGGGTTGCGGCTGGGCCTCGGTGCACCCCCAGACCCAAAGCTTCATCCACCATAGTATCCGCATTTTCGTCTGGCAACCGCTTCGCGATCGCTTATCCTCAGGGGTGGAGATGGAGAAGCGTAATGGACCAGGCAATGGTTTGTGCCCCCTATGTGGGACTCCGGAGACATGCACCCACATTATGTTCTTGTGCATGGCAGCGCAGTTTCTTTGGAGATTTTTCCGGGAAGCGCTGAGCCTATTTGGAAGGCCCGGGATCTTGGAGAGTTCCTGCAAATGGAGGCGAACCATGCCAGAAGGAGGCACCGCCTCTTCTGGCTAGTGTTCGCGGCTCTCGCTTGGACCCTTTGGAATGTGAGGAACAATATGGTGATTGAGCGGATCTACCCTACCCGTGTTTCTGACTCCATTTTCTCTTTTCTCACCTTCTTGCAGCAATGGTCCCCGTTGGTGAGGCAGCGTGATCAAGAGGTTCTCGACGGCACAATCCTGGCCTTGAGGACGATAGCGCTCCCCTTCTCGGCCCCGGACCGCACGTGATTCCCTTGCGTCCGGTCGCTTGATGTCATTGTCCTAGCTTTTCTTTTTATTTTGGCTTTGATGTGTTGTGACTCCAGCGGACGTTATCGTTCCTTTTCTTATATGTTTGGCTTCGTCGTCACCCCAATGGGGGCATCATCTTTGGAGACATTCAGCGGCTGGACGGGCATGTGGGTGGCTGGGCATCGGTCTCCGCGTGTTTCTTACGTGGGGACCAAGTGGAGCGGCTTTGTCTTGCATAGAGCTTTGATGGCGCAGTCAAGTCATGCCTGATCGACAGGTGCTACGCTGAGTCATGCCGGCAGGTGCTAAGCACGACAGATCCGCCGGAGACTTCAAGCTATGTTGGCTGGTGGTACTTGGTGGCATGGTGATGTCAGGTATCGGTGGCGACCGCGATGTGATTTGGATATAGTGCATAGGGAGGTGGTGCTACTTGGCACCGCAGAGATGTCAGTGGCTAGTGTGGCAAGAGTCAGCGCATCGATCTACATGATGAAGATGATTTTGCGGAAGATAGTGGAGGCAGCGAGATCCGGAGCGAGTGCGTGGGCGTCGTTTCGTGGATAAGTTGGATGGATCTAGGCTCCTGGCTTGCATGAGGCAGTTGGGTGTTTGCTAGATCTCGTCGGAAGCTAGCGATATGGTTATCGCTATGCTCGGTGGTTTTATTTTGGCGGTCTTTATTGTATGATTTTTATAATGGCTTTTGCCAGACTTTTATTGTTCGAATAATGAATAAAGGTTGTGTGTATCGCTTGATGCAGATGCTAAGATTTCGTTCCCCATTTCAAAAAAGAAAAAAAAATGTTTAGCTTCGGCGCTTTATTTACAAAACGGAGCGTATGCTGTTTCGAAGAAAAGAACCGCCGGATTTGTAACGAGTGGAGATGCTTTTAACACGCGCGTGCCCCGTGTGTACGTGCTGACGCGCACAGCTCTTTCGGTTTCAGCTGGCAGCCTCGCTAGCACACCGTATCGCCTGCTGGAGGCTGCAGCACACGGCCGGGAACATTCCTATGTGCTGCTCTTGGGTCAGGATTTCCGGAACCCGCGACACGAAGAGCACGGAAGGCAGCGGAGCCATGATTTCTTCTCGTTCTCTTAATAAGATAAATAATCACAGACGACTTCCTGGAGAACTTTTTGTACCGTGGCGTGACACGACATAAACGACGCCGCGTTTCATGCGACGAGGCAAGCCGACGACGTGGACGCAGAGGAACGACGAAGGAAAAACGGTTTTGCTAAACATCAGTCGACTGAGATTATCGTAAGTCTCAGTAGACTGGTTAGCTATACGATAAACGGCGACTGATGTTTGGCTCCTCCTCCAGCCTGACGTGTTCGTGTCTTTCTTGATGGATAGTACTCTCTCTGTTTCATATTACTCTGCGCGTTACTGTTCATAACGTAAAACAAGGTGGCCTATTTGTCTCTCATTTTTTATCAAAAAAATTCTATGATTTTAGAATAGATAGAGTAAACACGGAGCTACCGCGGGCGCTAGCGCTATCTTGTTCGCTTTTGTCAACTGAAGTCGCGCGCTAGCGCCAACTAACTGATAGCTGATAGAGTGCGGAGCCCCGAGTCTAAGCGAGCAGGGCCATTTCTTTCTACTGTCTGCGCCTGAGCCTGAGAAATGAGATGGTTCTGTCCCGCCACATAACTAGAATGGGATAGTATTCTATAGAAAGGGTAGGAGGCAAATACAAATATGGCTTCATAATAGCGGTACTTTAACTGTTCATAAAATTATTGATTATTGATTGCATTGGAAGGAAATTCTGGTTGAAAAAACACAAAGCAAGCACCAATACACATAAGACTTTTTTCTCAGGAAATTCCCAATGATGAATTTGGGATGTCATGCCCCACAAGTTAGTTGCCCAAGCGCTCCCTAGGAGGGCAGTCTACCACAAGATAGAACAATGCAAGCAAAAGTTCCTAGATTCATGGAGATATAGAACAACATATAAGTTGCCTGGGATTGTTTAAGCAATTCCCTTAATCGTCGACCCCTTGCCAATTGATTCTGACTTGTTTTATCGAGCCGAAAGATGGATGCATATGTTGTGTTTCATTTTGCTAAATGATATCAATTAAATGGTGTATCAATTCCATAAATTGGATATAGCAATAAAAAAACCAGAAAAATTCTTTCTAATATTTTAGATAGAAGAAATGTTTCCTCTATCTAAAATATTAGAAAGAATGTACTCTTCTATCCAAATCCAATTTGCATTGATAAAATCAATCTAAATTCCAGTAGTAGATGAATAATTGACAAGCAACTTCTTTGCCGAAACTACTACTTCAAAGAACTCCCTTTTCTTGCAATCCCCCTTCTCTCGAGCTTCAGCTTGACCAGAAAGAACTCCTATTTGGCCTATCGAGTTCCGCTAAGACCTCTTTGACTTATTACGCCTTAACCTACCTGGTACTAGGAGTCATTGTGGAAATCCCATAGGCCTATCCTCCCTGGGCTTCTCAATGCTCTAACGCCCACATCGGATATGGACCGAACTGTCTCACGACGTTCTGAACCTAGCTCACGTACCGCATTAATGGGCGAACAGCCCAACCCTTGGACCCAGTGGCACTAATTTTACCGGGGAGAGGTGGAATACTATAACATAGGAAGACCCTTTATCCATACTAAGACACTAAGACCAAAATGGTTTTTTTGATTGGATTAGGAATTCCCTCTTTTCTTTTTTTAATCCTTTTCTCCTTTTTCTTTTCTATACCTATAACCCATGATCCTTCTTAATCTTATCCAATTTCCCTTCCTTTTTATTATAGTTATAAATACAATTATACACATCCCAAAAAACCGAGGAGCAAAAAAGTGAAAAATAAGAGAGAAATTGGCCACCTCGTTTTCCGTGCACTGTTCATCCACGCAAACTAAATTGGAACAGAGGGAGTAGCGGATAGTAGCTGACGATTGTGGGCTTTTACGTGTCTTGGGCCTTCTCAGTCTGACTTCTCTCAGTCTGACTTCTATGGGGTTTCCGTGTAAAATCTGAGCTTTATTATTTTGCACTTCTACACTAAATTTACATACACTTGTTTTTTTCCGAATGAATTTTTATTGTATGGTCACATTTTTTGTTTGGTGAATAGTAAATATTTGTCTGATAAGCACAACTAAAATTTGGAAATATGCAACCATTTCGTCGAAAGAAGCAGACGGTGTGCAGTGTGCTCTAGATGTTTTCTCTAATTTTTTTATCTCGTTATTTTCCGATTTGCACTTTTCTCAAGGGACGTGCAACTAGTAACCTAGTTATTTTCATATGAGTTACAATTTCTCAAGAAATATGCTACTAGCAACCTTTAATTATACACACTTTTTATTTAAAATTTGCAACTAGCAACCGACATACAAATGAGTTGCACTTATTTGAAACGAAACTGCTTCGTGGATGACACCCTCTGTCCTACTCGTGCACAAGTCGTCCGTGAAGCATCGTGTGTATACCATCGCTCTTTCTCAAAAAATGTGCAGCTCTAACCGGTTTTCTATATCAGTTGCACTTTTCTTCGGAAACATGCAATTGGCAAGTATTTTTTAAATGCACTTTTCATAAGAAACATGTAATTTCGATGGGTTTTAAATACAAGTTGCACTTTTCTCAAGAAACGTGTAAGTAGTAGCCGAATTTCAATATGGGTAACAATTTTCTCAAGAAAATGTGCAAATGTAGATTCTCCCCAAATCGTGTAAGTAGTAACCAGATTTCTCCACGGGTTGCACTTTTTTCGAGAAAATGCGCAACTCTTGACCCATTTTCAATAGTAGTTGCACTTTTCTCGAGAAAACGTGTAAGTAGTACCCGGATTTTAGTACGGGTAGCAATTTTCTTAAGAAAATGTGCAAATGTTGATTCCCCCAAATCGTGTAAGTGGTAACCAGATTTCTCCACGGTTGAAAATGTGCAACTCTTAACCCATTTTTCAATAGGAGTTGCACTTTTCTCCAGAAAATGTGCAACTCCGACCTAATTTCAATTTTGAATTGCACTTTTCTAGAGAAACATGCAATTAGCAAGCTGTTTTTTAAATAAGTTGCACTTGTCTCAAAGAAAGTGCAACCAGCAAACATATTTCAATGAGTTACACTTTTTCTAAAAGAAACATGCAAATATTAACTGGGTTCCGAAATGAGTTACATATTATCAAGAAATATGTGCCAAATACCAACAGATATTTCTATACAGTTAGGTGGATATCATCCAAAGCCCATGTAAAAAAAAGCGACAACCAGAAATTATCAAAGGCCCATACAAGAACGTGTGCTACAATGACATAAAACTCAATTAATAATAGCCGAAAGTGGGTGATGGAGGGGATTAGTACGTACTAGTACCATATATCCTATGCTGAATTTGGTCGATTAAGACTTAAGTATTTCTCAGTCGACTGAGACATAGACGGATCCAAGGAAAAAAGAGCCCGGCCGGCGCCGGCTGGATTGGATTAGAGGGATCGTGCATGCGCATGTAGTCCATCCAGTCTTTGGCTCTTGACCAGTAGAAAAATGGCAAGGCAACACCAAGTTTGCTTTCCCATTTCCTACTATGTCACCCATGTGACGTGTGACTTGAGGCTCTCGATCTCTGCTTTGGGTGTCCGTAGTATTTGTACGAGCAAAGGAAACTGAACATGTGGGGTCCAGCCAGCGACCTCGAAACCCAGCTGCAAGATCCGTTGTATGATTGGCGGTTTTCGGTTAGTTAGTTGGTCGATCATCGGCTCTTCTAGTTCTACACGAACAAGGAATAATGAAAGCAGGGCACCAGGAGAACGTGGACTTGTTTGCACGTTAGGAAAAGAGAGACACCGACATAGTAGTGGACTACATTTGCACTCCATTGCATATTTGCATGATAAGTCTGACTTGTCTTACCGACATGCATGCGGTGGCCGTGAGCTCATGGGCTGTCCTTTCTCTTTCGGTGTTTTTTTTTCTCTTTTCAAGGCAAGTCAATGTTTCTGGCCTTCTGGGTGCTATCAAATCGATGTCATGAGATCTGATCTGATGGTTGTGTTTTGTTAATTTGGAAGTATCTTGCAAATATTTACGCTTGCATTGCTGCCAGTTGGACCTTGGCTGCCTCCAAAGGATGAAGAGGGCGCCCGAGCTATAAACAAAAGCGCGATAGAATCTTGTCTCTTTACTTCATCTAGGATAGAATCTCTGGCACAACGGAGCACCACCACCAAACTTCGTTGTCTACCAACATGCGCCACCACGATCTGAAAGTCATCATCATCGTCGCTTCGTGAACGACGGCGCACGACCTGTAGGACGGAGGCACACGACATCGCCAGACCGAGAGGCAGTAGCCTCACAGCCGCCGGGAGGAGGCCACCTCCACCGCCGAGAAGCGATCGTCGACCGGGCAGAGCAACGGGGGCACACCGAGTGGCGGCAAGGGGCGCTGACGGGCGTTGGGAGTGGAGGAGAGGCTAAGGTGGAGGGAAAAATGAAGGGGAATATTTTACTCCTTCATAGCTCGGAGTACCTAAATCTTTTAGTCCTCTAAAGATTTTTGACTTTCGGTTAGGTCCACGTTTTACACCTCTAACCGGGTTTGTACTTTGGTTAGAGATGCCCTTAGCTAACCAGATTGCTTTTGCCAGCAAAAACACTATGATGAAACCGTTATCTTTTTCAGCAATCTAGTGATTGCGGCCAATCGGCACGACTTCTCTGCCTGCATTTTCTGCCGCTAACTAGCTTGAACAGAAAGAAACAAGAGACAATCGTCGAGAATACTATTCCCCCACTCTTAAAATAGATGCCAGGAATTTATCAAAATCTAGATGTATTATATACTATTCTCTCCGACCCATATTAGTTGACTCGAATTTGTCTAGATTCGAATGTATCTAGATATTGTTTAGTATTAGATTAGATATGTTTTAGTATTAGATGCATCCGAATCTAAATAAATCCAAGTCAACTAATATGGGTCGGAGGGAGTATTAAATAGTGTCTAGATACATCTAAATTTAACAAAGTTTGTGACATCTATTTTAAGACGGAGGGAGCACTAAACAATGTCTAGATACCTCCAAATTTAGAAAAGTTTGTGACATCTATTTTAAGACGGGTGTGGTACTAAATAGTGTCTATATTCATCCATATTTTTAGCAAATATGTGCTGAGGGAGTACTTTGCATTGTAAATGCAATCATTTTAACAAAGGGATGGTGGTAGTAGGAAAATACGGAGAGCTGGGCAGGAAACCGAAGAAAGAAAGCAATAGAGTACATGTGGGACAAGCAAATCCAGCTCTACTTTTCTTGTCCAATCTTTGTGTGGATCGATGCCCCCAGATTGTCCACCAAGTTAGGTCGTTTGCCCCCTCCGATCCGTCTGCATCTGTACTGTAACCGAAAGCCGTCGCCGCCGCTGATCTCAACTCGAGCATTCTGCCTCTCTAAGGCTCTAAGCTACACTGTTGCTAATTAATGGCTGACGCGCGCATCTACAGTATCATGACTGAAACTACGATCCGAAGGTTCGGTGGTGTTGCTGTTTCACACCAAGGGCAAATGATACGGCAAGCAGTGCAGCTCCCTTATCACTTATCACATCTGGTAGGTACTGTAGACTGTAGCGGGGCCGACTTATCAACAAACAGCTGACTGAGCTGAGGTGCACGTCTTAACAGCTGATAAATCCATCTTACCACTCCAATTTGACCAATCAACATAGTATAGCAAAAAAGGCGACGTACTACATGTGTTACAGTAAGTCTCACTTTAGGTGTCCACATAAAATCTTACTATTCCAGCAGAACAATTCGAAAATTATAAGTAACAATTGCTTATAAGTTATTCGGTCTAGGGACTTAAAATGTTCTTCACACCAACCCGTGGGGTCACTCGAAACCGAGCCCCCTAATTTCTTACTAGTGCATTCCAGAATCATGACTTGAAGAGGGCAGGATGCCAGGGCGCATTTTCAAGTGCCAAGTGGGAGATCATATATAGCAATCAACATCGATTTAGAGCATCAACGAGTTAACAGAAACCAGACAGGTGTATAGCCTAAACCATCCCCTGGACAAGATCTAGACTTGCAAGTCAAGGACCGAATAAAGCCATACAACGAGAAAACACTTCAGTTGGCCATCCAAGTTTTTCATTTTTGTCAAAGTGCCACCTCCCTTTTATTCCTAGGGGGGTCACCGCTTCTCTTTGCGTGATTGTGCCGGTGTCGGGAATAAGTCAGGTTCTGTGGCTGAAACACGAGGCGACTAAACGAATCACCCATTCGTAGATGGATTCGAAACAATGAAGTGCTCAAGTGCGCATCTCTTTTGGTTATATGGGGCAGGGGAGGCATTTTTCTTGGGGTGTTGCTTTCCTCCACCTACTAGCTAGCACCTTCGAAAGCTCACCGTCTTTTCGCTAAACGAACAATGGAACATGGCATGGACCACGTTTAGTGTGAAGTTTAGATTACTTTTTAGTTTCGTTTTTTAACTCATGTGAGAACAATCCATGTACAGTATTTGACATGTTTCCACCCAAAGGCTATGGTGTAAATGTAGGTGAATATGAATGAGGTGGAAAGTTGTAGTTAACCCCTTTTACCATGTGGTTAACGAGCCAATCTCAGATTTGGCCTCCCGGTCGAGACCATGTGACAACGTTTATCCCATTAGATTTTGTGTGTGGGTATGGACCCCCATGCCCCCCGTGCCGCCTCCCCACGCGAGACGATCGGCGGCGGCCCTTCTCCCCTGCCCTCACCATAGCCCCTCCCCTCAGTCTGTTCCCCTCCGCCTCTGCCAGCTGGCACCGCCAGGTGTTGTCCGTACGGTGCCGTTGAGGGCCGGTGGTGGCGGTCCTCTCCTCTCCCCGACGCGGATAGCCCGGCTTGGGCGAGTTCCTCTGACTGGGGGTGTACTTTCGCAGGTGGCGCTCCGGCGGTAGACTGGATGGCGGCGAGGCGAGGGAGCTTCTGATTGGCGGCGGTGGTGGCAGAGCCGGGCTTAGCCGGCGGCCCTAGACCCTAGATCTGGCCCTTTGAGCCTGATCTGGGTTAGGGCGGGCTTGCTTGTGCTCAGGGCACCGCCATGGTTGGTCTGGGGGAACTCCTCGAGACAGGGGAGCAACGACGTCGCTGCGTCTGTTGCAGCGTGGCAGTGGGAGCTTCATGGGCCCGCTCCGGGCCCGTCCGGGCCTGGTTTGTCTAGTATGCTCCTGCGGCTGCGTCCGGTCTGCTACTGCAATGGTGGTGGAGGTTGGTCCCTACCACGTGGCAGCGACGTTGTTGTCCCATGTCTTCGACGGGTTCTTCTCGGTCCGGCAAACCTCGCAGTGTTTGCCATGGTGAGACTCCGGTGATGACTGTAAGACCGTTTGGCGTATGTTGGCGGGTGGCAAGTTTAGTGGAGTGCAAGGATTGGATGGGTTTGTGTTTCTTTGTGGGTCGGGAAAATCCTTGCCGGCTAGGCCGGCTCGACGCAGTGACATCTGCGGGTGCCACCATCCTTCTTGAAGGGTGTCGTATGTACCCTCTCCCTACTCCCCTACGTGTACCGGGATAAATCCTAGGAGAAGTTCGGACATCAACATCGTCATCGTCGCACTCCTTCTTGAAGGTGTTGCTTGGTACATGGCAATTCAGAGGCATATGACCGTGGTGGACTTCTTCGGAGGGCGCAACGGTTGTGAGTCATCATCGTTTGTCGATCCAGTGCTGATGTGCATTAGTTTCTCTTTCATTCTTTTGTATTTTTTTGAGCTTCTTTTGTGTTGTCGGCCCCAACAATGATCTCAACAGTTGTACCATGTGGTTGCTATATTAAATAGCGGGGTGAAATGCTGATTCGAAGAAGAAGATTTTGTGTGTGTGTATATTTTATCCTTTAGATGACTTTCTCATGATTTTTACGATATTTTACTATTTTCCACAAAATAGCATGGCATGATCATATGCTGAGATGGCGCGGCGGATAACTAGATGAACAACTCATACCCCGTATTTGCTACTACCGCTTTAAAATATAAAGTGTTTTGGCTTTTGTAAAGCGAATGTATCTAGACGTCTTTTGGTGTATAGGTTTGGAATGAATCTACATATAAAAACATCTAGATACATTTGTTTCACAAAAGCTAAAACGACTTATATTTTTAAATAAAGAGAGTACTTGTGTGATGAGACGACGGAGCAACATGTTGCAACTAACAGGGACACATCCGAGTTGCGACAGTTAATCTTACCACATAGCGGTAACACTTGTTAAGATGACATGGCAGGTAACTGAAGATACTAGATGGTCTAATGAGCAGTGATTGGACCGAAGATTCCATCTAATTTAATGATGAACTGATGATGATGATATGGTATCTTGGCTGACTACAGATACCCCACGCACCAAAAATTGTAGTACGTGCTTGATTGGTGACATGTGGCATTAGTTTAGCCAAACCACGAACATAGCTGTATGTTAAAAGTACCAAATATCAACCAACCGTGATCTGACATTGTAGTTGGTGCGCACATTCATGCACAGGGTTACTAACCAAATTACTTGTGATAAGCAAAAACAATACTACTAAATGTATATATAACCTCCAATAATTCTGCAAAACCCACGTTATGTTTGCATGCTCAGTCCATATAATTTTGCTCGAGCTAGTGGACAAATATTTAAATTGACCACGATTAACTTTTAGTCTTACATCTTTTGACGATGAAATTACTTTTTTGCAGGGCCCATAAATAATAGTACTCTCTCTGTTCGAAAAATATAACATGTTTGTAAACCAAATTGACTTGCTTAAACTTCGTATGATGCGCCCACGACATTAATTTAAGTGACATAGAAGAAAATATTGTGCCAATGGAGTGAGATTGCTCTGGCATAGCTTGTTGTTGTGGCGCCTTTACGCGGTTGGTGAGATACCTTGCAGTTGCTCCAGCCCCTCCTGGCTCCACTGGACTGAATTTCAAAGTTTTGTCAAATAACCAATGAGGATTGAGAAATATGGCTTGTGAGCTGCAAAGTACCTAACACATGATTAAGAGGCGGCTAGGTAGCAACTACTCCCAGGTTGTTGCAAATGAAGAAACCAATCCCAGTTGTTTTATGGAACCATATGTAGTCTAATATGGTGGTACACGCATTAAGTAACATGAGTAATCAGTGAACAGTAACGAGTAGGACAAGCTTTCCCGGTGATATACATGAGTTTGCTAGATGTGAACACGGTATCTGAAAGATTTCGTAGGAAAGAAGCTAGGTAGGAGAGCAGAGTAGCTTGTGTACTTTAATTAGTTTACTCTACACGTGGACACGTGTAAATATTGAAAGAAAAAAAATCTTGAATATATATTGTTGTATGTGCATCATGGTGTGAAATGTGAAAGGCAAAAAAAGGTGTCTACATCTGTGCTGCTGGAGAAACAAGAGAAGTTGGCCTAATTTGTCACTATTTAATTAGAATGATTCAAAAAGGACAAAAGGAGCCTTAAAAGGACAAAAGGAGAATAAAAAAGATCGGAATGCCATGCTTCTCTTGTAAACTTTCTTGAAGCATCTAAAATTTATAAAGGAAGGATCTTGTACCATATGTGCATAGGGATATAAGTTTTTACTCCTAGGCCCGTGTAAACTTTCTTGAAGCATCTAAAATTTATTCTTTAGGAGAAAACTTAGACGATTTTTTTCTATCACCAGCAACGTTCCCATGCATTACTTACTGGAAGCTATCATGAAGACTAGTCCCACAAGACTTTGCGGTGCTCTGTAGGCCTGGCAACGAAACACATGATCGACCAATATAATGTTATAAGAAAATACATACAATTAACACAAGTTGTAACTGTCGTATCAAAAGTTGTAGACAAAATTTGGTTTGAACTGCAAAAACTCGTTTCAAAAACCAAATTTGGCTATTAGATAAAAATAAATTTTTTATTATGGATTAGCATGCACATAAAGAGAAATAGTGAAGTTCTATTAACTAGAAAAAATATGCCCCTCATAGTATGTTTTCTGCTTTGAACTTTTTTTTGTAGTGCGCTAGTTTTTTTTATAGCGTGTCTACACAAGAAGGTATATAATTCCTTTTGTAACTTCTTGATAGTGCAAGCTTCCTTAGTGACGTGGGATAATCACGTCAATGCCCATGGTTTATGGACTTGGGTTTTCAGGAAGAAGTATGCGTTAGAGACTTCGTTGGCTAACAGACAAACAAGGGGATACGAGGTTTACCCAGGTCCAGGCTCCCAGAGGGAAAACTCTATGTATGCTTGTCTGTTAGCCGACGAAGTCTCCATGGGCAGTAACTCTAAAGGTTTCCTATCTAGTCGTGTCTTGTTCGTCAAGGAGTCAATGCCTTTATGGGCTTGGCTTCACCCGAATCATCATAGGCTTCAGGGATCTCAGCATATCGTCACTTGGGCTTCAGTTGAGCCGGATCGGATAGGCCAAGGGTAAACGCCCATTGGGCATACCTATGTCAATAGCCCCCGACTGTTTAGTCGAATCATAGATTCAGGTGGAGACTTAGAAGTCGCCGACTTTATAAGATTGAATGGTACTAATCCGAGAGTTCTTTGGGTCAGAGGGTTGTGTGTCTTTTAGCAATTCATAGGGATGTTGGTAAGCGTGCCCGGTGCGCTCGACGGATCGGGACCAGTTAATTGCTCTTGGGCAAAAACACTGTTTCCTACACAAACTCGAGTCTCCGGACTCGAATCTAGTATAAGTTGGTGTAATTCGACTCATGCTGCGGAGGTCTTAATGAGTCGAATTCTAATCAACAAGTATGTTCCCAACACGTCTGTCGAGATTTTCATCACACCATAGGCATGGTATTTATCTGGTAGAGCGCAGCGGGTGCGGTTGTCAGGTCATCAGATAGGATCTGTAGGACTTATCTTTGTGTCGTAGACACAACATCCGAGTATTTATCATAGCGGATGCGATTTGGGTGGTCAAGGAGATATTATATCTAAACTCGACATTGGCATAAGGTTCATAGTGGGCGAAGTAGCCTGGTTTTTGACCATTTTGTAAGAGAAAAGTCGACATCGTGGACCTTGTCAACACAATGTACGGATATTGCAATTTTTGTTTCTTTAGTAGGGTGCGAAACTAGCGGTCCCTATGGGAGCAGCCCCTGAGTGTCTGTTCGAGCCATAGACTCGAGCGGAGACTTATAGTCATAGGTTGCACAATCATCAGTCGACACAGTGGACCTCATAGGTTTAGTCAACATTGTCAGTGCACAATTTTCTCCAATAGTGATCTGGAAGTTCTTCGGACGGATCCACGGATGCAATCAATGCAGGTGCTTCTGTTTTTTAGGATATGCGATCAGCGCTCCCTATGGGAGTAGCCCCCAAGACTTTAGTCGAATCGTAGATTTGGGTAAAGACTTGAAGCATTTAATCCCTCATCCGAAGATTATCTCTTGTTGGAATGAACCCAAAAGTACATCGGGTGCGCATCTAGCACTCCACATTGGAGTAGTCCCCGAGTATCTAAAAGAGTCGTAGACTCGGGAAGAGAATCAAGTCTTATACTGTGCAATCTTAGTCAACAATTTCATAGGCATACACTATGGACCGGAAGTTCATCGAGTGCGTGACCAACACTTTGATAGGAGTAGCCCCCGAGTGTTTGTCCAAGTCATATACTCGGTCAAAGACTCAGATATCGGGACTTACTGAAATCTTATCTCTTTGTCGCATCCGAGGAGAAACTCGACTTGTATGGCTTACTTGTGGATTCAGTCGAATGCTTCATCGGGTCCTTCTAAAGGAAGTGATGGATTTTGAATGGTCGATGATGTTAGGGATGACACCCGGTGAACTCAATCGTCAGCCTGAGCAGCTGATGGAACGCAATAGTGCAGGCCCCGGTATTAAAGCTGATCGGACTTGACCACATGTTGTGAGAAAAATGGCATTATAATAGCGGTCCTCAATTTGTGTGTGTAGTGGAGTTACGGCGATGACGGTTTGTGTCTCTTCCCTCCACGTGTCCTCCTAGATGTTCTCCATGTGTCTTTGATTGGTATCCATTGGTAAGGATTGGTTGTGCTGACAATATAAGAAAAGGGGAGGCACAATAAACATTTCTCATTCTTTCCTTGCCATATTCTTCTCCCTCTTGCGCTCGGACATAGCCGTTCTCCTCCCTGCACTGGACTTACTAAGAGTGTTTCACAATGCCTTCCTCTATGCCACGAATAAGAAGGGTGTCACCACGATGGGAAAGTCGAAGAAGATTGGGGGCATCGGTTCCAGCACCACCGCTGCCGCGAAGAAGGAGGGCACCGCCTTGATGAGGACCACCAATGGAGATTGGCGGCGGTCTACATGCAAGGCCAGCAAATTGTGCCAGTTGCGGCAGGCTAGGCAACTGCCCCCGAGAAGGATTGCATCCTCCCTAGACCTGAGGTAATCCCTAATCCCCTCTTGGGTTTAGGGTCATGTTTCTTGCCTTTGTCGTCCGGTGCTTTTCTCTTCCAGCCCACGAATTCTTCATGTGTTGCTCTTTCTCTATGGCATTCAGCTCCATCAGCTGACGCCAAATTCTATCTTGCACATTGTGTGCTTCATTACCCTCTGTGAGTGATGGATGGGTATTCCACCACACTTTGGGCTCTGCAAGAAGCTCTATTCCTTGAAGAGGCATTCAGGTTCTGATGAGTCCATTTTTGAAACATATTTATCTCATGTTTTTGCATATGTAGAGTTAGGATTTTTGTATTTGACGGTGTTCACGCACACCTATTGTACTTTTTTCAACAGGACCCCGAATTATCAAGTCTTCTGTAAATATATCAATTAGGACGGTCATGTTATGCAATAATATGATATTTCTAAGTGATAAACATTATTTAAATGATTTTCCATGCACCTGGGAGAAGAGAGGATGTGAGGAGAGGTTTAAGAAGGTTTAACGACATACGGTATGGGCGGAGCTTGCCCATACCATCTTCCCATACAACATGTTAGGGCATCCGCCTCGTTAAATACTCTCACCACGTGAAGATAGACCTAAGGTCTGACATTCACAGAAACCTCTGTTCTCGAAATACCACACTAGAAAGGATCTGAAGGAGTAACTTGAAGAAGGGAAATCCTTGCTGCTTCACGGATCATGGGAGGACATTGTTGTTGGGGGATGACCATAGGTAGGGTCAAGCCGGGGTATCAAGGAAATATTAGCCGAGGTACGCCTAGGTCAAAGCAAGTGCTGGTCGAGTTACCTAAATGCCAACCGAGTTACGGTGGACTCAGCCGAGATTGTCTTCTCCCAACGTTACCTCGGCCGACATAAAGTGTATGTCGGCACCACCAAGTTACGTGTTTGCAGGTACCCTTAGGGTTGAGATAACCAGGCAATAGCTGGGTTACTGCTTGGCTTATAGGAGAAGGCAGGTATCTTCCATGGTCAACACTTTTCTCTCTCCACTGTAGAGAGAGCGCAGAAGATAGAGAGAAGGACCAGCAGCACTGGCCGACAAAGGTGACGTCAAGTCTGGTCGGGTGACACGGCACCGCAGAGGCTTACGCCAGGGGCTCAAAGAGGCTTACGCCATAGGCTCTAGGCATCTTACGAAGGGAAAAAGGAGAGCACCGCTTTGCTATTTCACGAGGAGCGTATTCCTAGAATATGCCCTCCACATATTCCCTAAGTGTAACCTGGCCACCCTTTCATAAGGTGCGCCAGGACCTCCTAGAGGGGGGGGTCGATCATATTTACTAAGGGAAGAACCCTAGAGAGAGGTGTGGGTAGTAGATAAGTTCATCTTCCTCCTCCCCACGAATAGCTCAAGGAGCATATGTAAACACCATAGACCTTGAGAATACAAAACATCTGTGTGTGGAATCACCACACTGTCCCTCCCAAGATACCTCTAGCACACTTTGGACCCATATTTAGCCTATCCATGGCATCTGCCGAGACACCACCACGACAGTTGGAGGCCACCGTGGGGCCAGTAGCGGTGCTAGCCAGAGTCAAGATCCGGATAGGAAGCTTCATCGTCACCGGTGAATGTATTGCCTCCGGGCTTGTTCAACACTTTGGAGCACTAGACTACGTTAGTGACAACACGCGCAGCTTCGACAATCTCCCTCCTCCATGCAACGGCCTCTTCATCAGCCTTGGTGCCCACAAGATCTACATAAGCATGGACGAGTCCTGCGTTCACCCGCTGCACGTCATCGAGGGAGGAGAACCACCTCTCAGTGCGGCTCGCAGCCCGCGTATCACTCGCCCCGCTAGCTGCGCTGAGGTAATGATGACTGTGCTTGATGCAGGATCAAGTAAAGACCCGGCGGAAGACCCGGAGGCAACACCGAAGGTACCTAGGAAGAGAGGTCCTCCACTAGAGAGGCTGGATAATGTATTGCAGCAGGCAATAGAGAGTTTAGCTACTCACATAACACTTATAGCAGATCCGGCTCAAGCACAGGCCGAGCTAGAGGAAACCCGACAGAAAATGTTTGCAGGGGCTAAGAAAGTAGCAGCGCTTCAGTAGTCATTGAACATCACACTGCATGAATATGCAAAAGCAAATAGGATTAGCCCTACATGGAAGAACGGAGTGAAAATTAGGGCTAGAAACCTTAGTAGCGAGATAGACAAGGAATATGTACCTAGGCCGGGGTATTCAGTGATACATTGCAAATGTATCTATAATTTTTGATGTTCCATGCTTGGTTTTATCCACTTTCTTGTGTTTTGTTCCAACTTTGGAGTAATTTTCGTATGATTTCTTGGACTAACCTATTAACAAGAGCCACAGTGCTAGCTGCCTGTTTTCTGCTGTTTTTGGTTCCAGGAAAGTTAGAAAATGAATATTCTCGGAATTGGATGGGACAAAAGCCAAAGTGCCTATTTTTCCGGAAGTCATCAAGTGCCAGAATACGAGACGGAGAAGGGCCAGGGGGCCACCACACCACCTGGTCGCGTGGCCAGGCCTGGCCCGCGCCAGGGGGTGGTGTGGCCGCTCCCGGCACCCCCTTGGCCTCTCCTTCCGCCTATATATTGCCCTCGGGACGAAAACCCTAAGTACCCGATCAAAAATCCACGAAAGAGTCTATAGCCACCGGCATCTCCATCCCTAGATCGGGAGGGATCTGAAGCTCTTCCTGGCACCCTGCCGGAGAGGGGAGTTCACCCTGGAGGCCTTCTTCATCACCATGCAAGCCTCCGGTGTGATGCGTGAGTAGTTCATCCTTGGACTACGGATCCATGTAGTAGCTAGATGGCTGGTTCTCCTCCTTTGTGCTTTCATGTTTAGATCTTGTGAGCTCCGTTCATGATCAAGATCATCTATTTGTAATTCTGCATGTTGTGTTTGCGGGGATCCGATGGATATTGAGATACTATTTCAGATTGATTATTGATTCTATCATGTCTTTGTTATTTGAGATCTTGCATGCTTTCCGTTGTTAGTAGCTATCTTGGCCAAGTAGATGCTAGCAACTCCAAGAGTTAGTATTTATGCTCGATAGTGGGTTCATGCCTCTGGTAATCTGGGGAAGTGATAGAAATCTCTAAGGTAGTAGATGTGCTATTGCTACTAGGGAGAAAACAACAATCCTTTGTTCATAGAACAATCGTATTGTTTACTTTACACGCAGTTTGTAAAGCAATAATCTGTTGCTTGCAACTTAATACTAGAGAGGGTTCGGATGATAACCTGAAGGTGGATTATTAGACATAGATGCAGTTGGATGGCGGTCTATGTATAATGTTGTAATGCCCAATCAAGTCTCAAAGGAGTCAAGATGATTAGTATATGCATGTATTGCTTTCTCGGTGTTTGTCAATTGTCCCGCTGTAATTTGTTCACCCAGCATGTTATCTATCTTAAGGAGAGCCACCTCTAGTGAACTATGGATCCCGGTCCTTTTCTTTTACATACAATCTACAAATTGTTTACTTCTTTCCATTCGATATGTTTAATCCTTTGTTTTCCGCAAAACAAGGTGAGATTGACAACCTCATCACAAGTTAGGGACAAAGTTTTGTGGTTGTGTTGTGCAGGTCTTGACGTTGCTACTAGCACCGGTAGTGCGCCCTGCCAAAGCTCAGCTAGTAACACCTTTGAGGTGTTTCCTTGCTCCTACTGGTTCGATTAAAACTTGGTTTCATAACTAGGGGAAACTTGCTGCTGTGCTCATCATACTTCCTCTTGGGGTTCCCAACGAGCTCTACATCAACACCGCCATCAAGCAATTTTCTGGGCGCCGTGCATTGAGCCATCAAGCGATTTTCTGGCACCGTTGCCGGGGAGTCAAGGACATCTTCACAAGGGGAGTCCCTCATAACCAATCTCTTTACTTTGTTGTTTTTGTTTTGCTTAGTTTCTTTTTGCTTTGTTTGCTTTGTTTTCTTTCTTCAAAAACACAAAAAAACAGTTTTACAAGTTTGCTTTCTTATTTGAAAAACACAAAAAAATTAGTTCCTATCCTAAGTTGTCACTATGTCTAGCCTTGCTCCAATCACTATGTCACCCGAGGAAATGATTTTCACTTTTAAACAAGGAATTGAGGAAAGTTTTAAGGAAGCTTGGTCTAGAATCTCTGATCTACATGAAAAAACTGAGCCTAAAATGACTCAAAGCTTGTTCCTTAGCAGTTTTTACCTTGGGATTGCTCTTTGCTATAGATATGCCTTAGATGCTATTGTGGGAGGAGATTTCCTCCAATGTAATGAGGATGATGCTATTAATGCTATAAAGAAATTGATCCTCACTTACAACATGCCTAGCCAAACTGATATTTCTTTCGCAAAAATATTTGCTAGGTTGGACACTCTTGAGGCTAGCATTCCTAGATTAGAAAGTTGCTATAATACGCTTAGGGAGCATCACGATTATGTTCCAATAAACTCTAAACCATCAAAGTGGTTCCCTATAGTAAATATTGAGATGAACACTGAAACTTTTCAAGCTCGTTGTGATATCATGTCTGAATTTTGCCTTATGCCCAAAGATATTTATAAATCTCTGAATACTTGGGGGCTCACTGAGGGAGGAAAAGAAATATCTCTTGATAATAATACTACCATTTTAACTCTTGGAATAGCTGAAAGAGTGTTTACAAAGATCCTTGAGAAAACGATTTCTATTGATTATCTTGTTATTGAATGTGCAGGAAAAGGACAAATTACACTTGGAAGGTCCCTATTAGAACTCCTTGGAGCAATAATAGATGTGGGAAAGGGGACCATGCACCTTTCTTCTCCACCAAACAATCATATTTTCCCCAAGGTTAAGAATAAAAATAAGAGAGGTAAGGGTAAGAAAGTTGGTTTAAATGCTTCTTCATTTGAGAATACTTGATCCTTTTTCTTGCTTCTTATGTCTAACTTAAAGGCGTTAAATAAAAGTACTTATTGGGAGATAACCCAAAAGTTTTAGATGAGTCTTGGAAGTTATTACCTCTGTAATAACCTCTCATTATATTTTTTATTTGCTTTTTGTGCCAAGAGTAACCTCTAATGAGAGAGAAGTAATGATTGGGAAAGTTGCTATCCCGAAACAGATTTCTGTGCTTCACCGTAAAAATTCGTGAGAGAGCTCTGTATGTCGGATTGAGCTGTATGTTTTTGTGCTTCTGCCCCAGATTGTTATCTAACTTTCGTTAGTTCAACACGTTTCTATTTGAGCAAGAGAAGATCTTTGAAAAAATTCGTCTTTACCTGCTGGTCTGTTTTGACAGATTTCTGCCATTTTCTGCATTTGCTTCTTGTTGGTTCCTTCTTGAGTTCTTTTGGGGAATTGAGCTTTTTGAGGGAAGTGCTACAGTAGCTAGTGTTCTAATGGAAGTTTATTTGGTGTTAGAACTGAACCTTAAGACCTTTTATCTTGAATGCACTAATGTTGCTAATAAAGATTATGTGAAGTTTTGTATGAAGGAAAAATTTCAGGTGTATGGAGGGAATGAGTAATGAGATGAAGGATGGACTAAAGCTCAAGCTTGGGGATGCCACGCGTGTCACACCAAGAAATATACAAGAAGTACAAGCGTCAAAGCTTGGGGATGCCCAAGGCATCCCCTTCTTCATCAATAAAAATCTCAGGTTTCTTCCAAACGCTTCATTTTTATTGTTTCATGCACAGTTGTGTTTTTCTTGGAGCGTCTTCTTTTTCGTTTTTGTTTTGGTTTTTGTTTGCTTTTGTTTGCTTAGTTTTCTGAATAAATTGGTTAGACCCCCTCTTTCATACATTGGTTTGCAAATAGTTTGGTTTGGTTTGGAAAAGAGTAGGAAAGTTCATGCTTATGTGGTAAAAAGAGCTTGTTTTTGACTGTGGCCTATGCTTTGTCATGCCATGCTTGATATTGTTTTGGCTTTATTCTTAGTATTGTTTGCTGTAGCATGACTTGTTATAAACAATTGAGATTGCTTAATGTGCCTTGGATGAATGATGCATTGTTTTAGCATATTAAAGCATAGTATAGTGGTATTCTCCTTTGATGCTTTATTTGGGTTGACTTGGCACATGCTCACACCATGTTATGACTATCTCAAGTCACCATAGCCTTTATGATCCTTTAGTTTTCAACTTGTAGTATCACTTTATGCTTTGATCAATGATGTTTTGTCGCTCTGCATGATTATGGCCATTATTGCTCTCTTAGTTTGTCGCTCCCAGTCTTTTGCTAGTCTCCACAACAAAGTATGAGTTCTACTCATGCATCCACCTCCCTAAACCAAGTTATTCCAAAGAGTCCACCATACCTACCTACTAGCTTATGCTATTCCAAGTATATTCATGCTTTTGTTTACCTTCCAAATTAAACTTGTTATGAGAAAACTAGTGATTAAAGCTCTCACGAACTTGATGGCACACCTTACTTTTTGCATCTAATAAACTTGAACCATTGGGTCCTTCTTTGTTGCGTATATGCTTGTGCTTTATAAGTTGAAATTAGCAGAACCATGTTTCATGGGGAACGCTTTCAACATTGCACTTGTACTTTGTACCCCGTTGATATCATGTTCTTTTGCTTACGGATCCCGGCGGTGTGAAATAAAAGTGGAACTTGTAAGATCATGGAGTTTGTATGTGTGTTAGAGAAACGCCTGGGCCGCTAGCCTAAGCCATGCCTAATCATGGTGGAAACTTGCAGCATCACCATAATGAGCACTCTATGAAGCATCCTCAATAAAAACCTATGACAATAGCAAATAAAAAGATCGCTGAGATGCTCATTGTCTGCTTGCCTTGTCATTTTGATTATGGGAAAGCTCCCGTATCATGTGCAAGGGGTACCCCGTTGGTGGTTCTTAATGATACACACCTACTTAAAATGACAAGAGCTTACTCGTGACTGAAGTTGAGTAGCATGAGGATCGGTCTTCGTAAGTAAGGGGCATGAGATTTCGGTTTATAACTTATCAAGCATATCCTCTTAGTTGTGTCACTTTAACCTTAATCACCTTAAAGATGCTTATGATAGGGGCAATGTGAGCTGAAAGCTACAAGTACCATAATTTTTGGAAGCTCTTTATGAGACTTGAATCCCTACTTCCTTTTATAAAGGCCTTTCTTCCACCATTACATTGAGTCTCCACCTTCTATCTTTATGCACCTAGTTTGAGAGCATAGTGGCCATTCATAGTTCTATGTGCATTGTCCCAAGACTAGTTGATTGATGCATACTTTGATATTGCTTGTTTTAAACTATTGTATCTAGTCACTCTTATGAACTTTGAAGGTGTCCTATGCATTTATATTTGCTACTCTATTGAGGGACAAGCTGAATACTATTATGCTATGTTTTCTTATGTGAAACAAACAAACATCTTGCAAAGCATTGTTATTCATGAATCTTTTGTTTGTGCCTTTTCATGTTGCATCATAGTTTCTTTGCTTATTTTTAGAACTTTGTCTGTCATGTTATGATTGAAGTACTATGATCCCAGCTTTGAATGTTTTACAAATACTTTGATCAAGTCTTTGATGGTGCATGTCACCTCAAAAATTATTCTTTCTTTTTATCACTTACCTACTCGAGGACGAGCAAGAGTTAAGCTTGGGGATGTTGATACATTGCAAATGTATCTATAATTTTTGATGTTCCATGCTTAGTTTTATCCACTTTCTTGTGTTTTGTTCCAACTTTGGAGTACTTTTCATATGATTTCTTGGACTAACCTATTAACAAGAGCCACAGTGCCAGCTGCCTGTTTTCTGCTGTGTTTGGTTCCAGGAAAGTCAGAAAATGAATATTCTCGGAATTGGACGGGACAAAAGCCAAAGTGCCTATTTTTCCGGAAGTCATTATGTGCCAGAATACGAGACGGAGAAGGGCCAGGGGGCCACCACACCAGCTGGGTGCGCGACCAGGCCTAGCCCGCGCCAAGGGGTGGTGTGGCCGCTCCCGGCACCCCCTCGGCCTCTCCTTCCGCCTATATATTGCGCTCGGGACGAAAACCCTAAGTACCCGATCAAAAATCCACGAAAGAGTCTGTAGCCGCCGTCATCTCCATCCCTAGATCGGGAGGGATCTGAAGCTCTTCCCGGCACCCTGTCGGAGAGGGGAATTCACCTTGGAGGCCTCCTTCATCACCATGCAAGCCTCCGGTGTGATGCGTGAGTAGTTCATCCTTGGACTACGGATCCATGTAGTAGCTAGATGGCTGGTTCTCCTCCTTTGTGCTTTCATGTTTAGATCTTGTGAGCTCTGTTCATGATCAAGATCATCTATTTGTAATTCTGCATGTTGTGTTTGCGGGGATCCGATGGATATTGAGATACTATTTCAGATTGATTATTGATTCTATCATGTCTTTGTTATTTGAGATCTTGCATGCTTTCCGTTGTTAGTAGCTATCTTGGCCAAGTAGATGCTAGCAACTCCAAGAGTTTGTATTTATGCTCGATAGTGGGTTCATGCCTTTGGTAATCTGGGGAAGTGACAGAAATCTCTAAGGTACTAGATGTGTTCTTGCTACTAGGGAGAAAATAGCAATCCTTTGTTCATAGAACAATCGTATTGTTTACTTTACACGTAGTTCGTAAAGGAATAATCTGTTGCTTGCAACTTAATACTGTAGGGGGTTCGGATGATAACCTGAAGGTAGATTATTAGTCATAGATGCAGTTGGATGGCAGTCTATGTATACTGTTGTAATGCCCAATCAAGTCTAAAAGGAGTCAAGATGATTAGTATATGCATGTATTGCTTTCTCGGTGTTTGTCAATTGCTCCGTTGTAATTTGTTCACCCAGCATGTTATCTATCTTAAGGAGAGCCACCACTAGTGAACTATGGATCCCGGTCCTTTTCTTTTACATACAATCTACAAACTGTTTACTGTTTTGTGTTTACTTTCTACAAACTTTTACTTCTTTCCATTCGATACGTTTAATCCTTTGTTTTCTGCAAAACACGGTGAGATTGACAACCTCATCACAAGTTGGGGACAAAGTTCTATGGTTGTGTTGTGCAGGTCTCCATGTTGCTACTAGCACTGGTAGTGCGCCCTGCCAAAGCTCAGCTAGTAACACCTTTGGGGTTTTTCCTTGCTCCTACTGGTTCGATTAAACCTTGGTTTCATAACTGAGGGAAACTTGCTGCTGTGCTCATCATACCTTCCTCTTGGGGTTCCCAACGAGCTCTACATCAACACCGCCATCAAGCAATTTTCTGGGCGCCGTGCATTGAGCCATCATTCAGCTACCCTTGTAACATCAGGGATGCCGAGGTATAGCACCCCCGACTAAGAATCTCAGAGTTGCGGATGTAGTAGCGCCCGAGTTAGAGGGTCTGACCGGTGAAGCCCGCGAGAGGCAAGAGGAAAGAGTTAATTACCTGGTAAAGGTGGCTAATAAGAAGAATGAGGAATTTCTCAAGGCAAACCCAACGGGAGAAGGAGGATCCGGTGTCTTTCATTCGGCAGGGGTGCTCCGGCAAAATCTGCTGGGCGACATCATCCCCTCCACGGGCCCAAGAAGGGAAGAGGTAGTGACCTCAGCGAGAAAGAATAAGCAGATAGTCCCGTATGACCCGGCAAGGGCAGGAAAAGGAAAAGCAGTGCAAGGTGATGAGGATCATCACAGTGCTAGCCAAGGTGAAGGCGGATGAGGTAACCACGGCCAAGGCCATGCAGGGCAAGAAAACGCTGGGCACGGCAATGCCAGATAGCGTAACTCAGCAGGAGCTGGGAAAAACTCACCTCGGCAACAGCAGGAACAGTACATACCTCGGCAAGACAAAAGTGCCGGCCTAGATATGCAACAACAATATGTTTGTCCGGGTCAAGATATGTACAATGATGGTTATTCGGCAATGGACGATGCGGGGTTTCCCAAGCCAGATCACCATGTCATAGGGTCGAGGCTGGGAAACAGGATCCTGCAGCCAAATGATGCAAGGTTGAAGCTGGACCAAATTTATAGGTCAGAAATGATAGAGGGACAAGGTCCTCCGGGTCCAGCATGCTTTGGACCTCGAATTATGAGAGAACATCCTGTGCCAAACTTTCAGTTGGCCAGAGGGACAAAAACATATGACGACAGCACCAAGCCGGAGGATTGGTTAATTGACTATGCAACAGCTGTGAATATTGCCACAGGCAACTTGAGATGGGCTGTGAGATATGTACCTCACATGCTGGAAGGGACAACAAGGGTCTGGCTAAACAACTTGCCACCAGGAAGTATCAACTGCTGGATAGATTTTGAGAAGTTGTTTATCAGTAACTTCACAAGCACGTATAAGAGGCCGAATAGGCCACAGACTCTGGAAATGTGCAAGCAAAGGCCAAATGAGACAGACCGGGAGTTCTTAACTCGCTAGTGCAACATGCACAATTCATGCGAGGGGGTGACTGAATTATAGGCCATTGCTTGGTTTTCACAAGGATGCAGGTATGCAAGTATGCTGTGGCAAAGGCTGTAAAGGGATATGCCAACTACGTTGGCTGAAACTATCAGAATTGCCAACTCATATGCGTTGGGTGATCCAACTCAACCTTGGTTTGTGTCAAACGAGTCAAATGAAGAATATTATCCCCGAGATGGAGCCGGGTCAGGCCAGCGAAATGATTTCCAAGGAAAGAGGAGCGATGAGCGGCCGGATTATAGATACGGTTCACAACAAGTTGCGGCGATGGATCAAGATCAACCCGGAGCTGGGAATAGCCAGCGCCAAAAGAGTGGAGGATAGAAGTGGACACCAAGAAATGATGGCAAGAAAACTTGGATGCTAGAACAGAAGAAGAAGTGGCGAGAAAGGAAAGCAGGCCAAGGTATACGTATAAGGCTATGCTGGATCAACCATGCAAGTTTCACACGCCTAATCCAAGTAACCCGGCAAACCACATGACTCGGCAGTGTGAGTGGATGAGGGAAATAGAGAAAAATAACTCGGGGAATGTGCAAGCACCTCGGCACGATGCACCTCAGCAATAACAGCTCACTAGGGAAAATGGGCAACAGTTGATGTTAGCACCACCCCCGCCGAGGTATGAAAATCATGACAGAAGAGATGCAGTGCATCGGGTGGAGAACTAGAACCAACCGAACCAAAGATACCCCAGCAATGATAGGAGAAATGAGTCTAGGGAGCATTACCAAGCTTACTGTGTGTTCACCACAGAAGAAACAGATAGGCAGAGCATAATACGCTGACATATGGAGGTCAATGCAGTTATGCCGGCTGTGTCGAGGTATATGCCTTGGTCTAATCAGGAAATCACGTGGTGTATGAAGGATCACCCTAGGCTCATGTCGAGTCCTGGATCATATCCTTTGGTGCTTGACCCAACTTTCATAGGGCCAAACATCAATGTAAAACTCTCCAAAGTGTTGATTGACAATGGAAGTAGCATTAATATCTTGTATAAGGACACGAGGCACAAGCTGGGAGTCTCAGAGAATATGCTACAGGAAACCAAGACCACTTTCCATGGCATTGTGCCGGGTTTATCCTGCGAGCCTATTGGCAAGGTCCGAATTGATGTGTTATTCGGCACAAGGGACAACTGCAGAACTAAGAACTTAGAATTTGAGGTTGTGGATTTGGATAGCGCTTATCATGCATTACTCGACAGGCTAGCTCTTTCGAAGTATATGGCAAGCGACACATCAGTTACTTCAAGATGAAGGTGCCAGGGCCAAATGGAGTAATCACCATAACATGTGACTTCAGGCGCTTTATGGAGTGTGCCTCAGCCGGATCAAGCTTGGCCGAGTCACTCGTGATAGCACAGGAGAGAAAAGGATCCATGAGGTTGCGGCATTATCTTATTAGTCCGCGCAGCTGAATATGCTGGCCCTAAGTAACCCGCATGGAAGTGTCTCGTTTCAGCCAACAAAAGATACCAAGAAAGTGCCCATTCATGATCAGTTCCCATAGCGCACCATGACAATTGGTGCCGGGCTTGATGACAAATAAGAAAGCGAGCTCATCAGCTTCCTCCGTGAGAATCGGGATATCTTTGCTTGGTCTACACAAGATCTGCAAGGTGTGCCGAGGAAGTTGGTCGAGCACTCTTTACACGTAAGACCCAGAGCAAAGCAAGTGAAGCAACCTCTCTGCCGCTTTGCTGAAGATAGGAGAAATGTCACTGGTGATGAGATAGCTCAGCTCCTTCCAGCCGGGTTTATCATGGAAGTACTCTACCTGGATTGGCTATCTAATCCGTTTCTTGTGGAAAAGAAGAAAGATGATCTGAATGTAGCAGTGGTGTGACGTATGTGTATTGATTACACGAACCTGAACAAGGCGTGTCCAAAAGATCCATTCCCACTGCCGAGGATAGATCAGGTCATTGACTCGACCGCTGGGTGTGAGCTATTGTCATTTGTAGATGCGTACTCTAGTTTCCACCAGATACCCCTTAACCCGGATGATCAAATAAAGACTACTTTCATTACCCCGTATGGGGCTTATTGCTATCGCACCATGCCATGGCTTATGTAATGCAGGAGTAACGTATCAGAGGTATATGCAAAAAATGTTTACATGATCAAATTGGCAGAAATGTCCAAGTATATGTCGACGATGTGATGATAAAAACTAAGGAAAGTATAACACTCCTAGATGATATCGGACAGACATTCGCGAACTTGAGAAGGTTCTGAATGAAGCTTAACCCGGAAAAATGCACCTTTGGTGTCCCGACTGGAAGCTTCTTCGTGTCTAGCCAAGGTATCAAAGCGAACCGAACTAAAATCCGGGCTATAGAGCGAATGGAGCTGCCAAAGTGCCTTAATGATGTTCAGAAGTTCACTGGTTGTTTGGCATCATTAAGAGGCCAGTATATTACCTGAGCAAGGTATTGTCCACTTCAAAGAAAAACTATCCTCATTATCGAAAGATGGCGTATGGCGTATATATGGCGGCCAAGAAGCTTAAGCACTTCTTCAAAGAACATCTAGTGAAAATGATATGTGAAGCGCCCATATCCGAGATAATGAGTAATAAGGATGCAAGTGGCCGGATAGACAAATGGGCAATTGAGCTAGCCCCTTATGCTCCACAATATGATAGAAGGGACATGATCATGTCTTAGGCTATGGTTGACTCTTTCGTGGATTGGGCAGAAATGCAATGCAAACCACCCTTGCCAGACTCAAACTACTAGAGGATGCATTTTGATGGATCAAAGCTGAAGGAAGGATTAGGGGCCGGGGTAGTACTTACCTCGCCCAAGAAAGATCAGTTGCAATATGTGCTTCAAATCCACTTTCGAGCATCAAACAATATGGCCGAGTATGAAGCACTCGTGCATGGACTAAAAGTGGCAAAAGAGATTGGGATATGTCGGATACAGTGCTTCGGTGATTTGGATCTAGTGGTGCAGCAAGTGTCTAGTCACTGGGATTCCTTAGATGCACCCTTTATAGATTTCACATCCAAAAGATATGTGGGTACTTTGAGGGATGTGAGTTCCATCATGTACCCCGGCTTGAAAATGATGCAACCAATGTGTTGTCTAAACTAGGCTCATCTCGGCAAGCTATCCCACAATGAGTTTCTTTGGAGCATCTAAGAGAACCAACTATTACCCCTTCACAAGAATCCGAATCAATTTATATCCCGGCAAACCCCAGATCAGAAGCTACCCCTATGGAAATTGAATGGGGGAATACCTCGGCAAACCCAGGGACTACCTTGGCAAACCCGGGGACTACCTCGGCAAACCCGGGGACTGTTCAGCTTGATCCGGCAGAGGTTATGTCGGCAGATCCAATCGAAATTTACGAAGTACTTATCCTAGCTCGTATTGTACCAACATGGGCGCAACCAATATTTGAGTTCTTGAAAGATGGAACTTTGCCAAGTGATGAGATACTCTCGAGGCAAGTGCGGAGGAGAGCAAATGCATACACTATAATCAATGTTGAGCTATACAAGAGAAGTGTCACAAGTGTCTTACAGAGATGTGTTGACTCGGAAGAAGGGCTGTACATCCTCCGAGATATCCATCTGGGGGAGTGTGGGCATCACGCCTCGTCCAGAGCCTTAGTGGCAAAAGCTTTTCAGCATGGGTTTTATTGGCCAAGTGCCTTGCAGCAAGCTGAGGAACTTGTCAGGAAATGTAATGGCTATCAGAGATATGCTAGCAAGACACATCTGCCATTGTCCAAACATAAAACTATACCAATCAGTTGGCCATTTGTAGTGTGGTGTTTGGATATGGTTGGACCATTCAAGACGACCAAGGGAAATATGACCCATATCTTAGTCATGGTGGACAAGTTTACAAAGTGGATTGAAGTAAGGCCAATAAGAAAATGTGATGGAGCTACTGCCGTGACATTCCTCAAAGATATAATCCTGAGATATGGCTATCCACACAATATCATAACAGATAATGGCACAAACTTCGCCGAAGGAGCATTTTCCCGGTTCTACCTAGATAAGAAGATCCGGCTAGATGTCGCATCAGTAGCCCACCCCGCATCGAATGGGCAAGTGTAAAGATCCAATGGACTAGTACTGTTCGGGATAAAACCCCGGCTCATTGAGCCACTATAAAGATCAGCGGGGTGCTAGATTGAGGAACTACCAGCAGTGTTATGGAGATTAAGAACAACTCTGAATCGATCATCAAGCTATACGCCATTCTTTCTGGTATATGGGGCAGAAGTTGTACTACCAGCCAACATAGAGCATGACTCGCCTAGGGTCACCCAATACACAGAAGCCGAAGTGCAAGATGCCCAGCAAAATGATGTTGATCTACTAGAAGAAGAGAAAGAATTGGCACTGTCTAGATCCGCCATATATCAGCAAAATCTCCGACGCTATCATAGCCGGAAAGTGAACCCCCGAGTCTTTCGAGGAGGAGATCTGGTACTTCGGCTGGTGCAACACAGTGTCGGCATGCATAAACTAGCCCCCATGGGAGGGCCATTCATTGTAAGCAAGGCACTGCACAATGATGCATATTACCTCATTGATGCTCAACCACAGGAGGAGAACAAGGCGAACATGTTTGGCGAGGAATCAAAGTGACCATGGAATATAGCTCTACTTCGTCCGTTTTACACTTAGCAAAAGTGTATGTATCTCAAACTCTCATATGTCGGCCTGTATGTCAGCAATGAGCTTATCAATGAAATCTCGGCACCTCGAGCAAAAACTCGGGGACTGCCTTAATAATAATTGTCATTTTTTGTATTTATTTTATACGTCGGCTGGCTTAAATTGCTTACGGCTTAGCCGAGTTAGTAGTGTGTCGGCACCAAAAGCTAAATAATTGACTTGCTATTGTCCAACAAGAATTGGCTTCATGGAAAGTGATACATTGCAAATGTATCTATAATTTTTGATGCTCCATGCTTGGTTTTATCCACTTTGTTGTGTTTTGCCCACACTCTGGAGTACTTTTCATATGATTTCTTGGACTAACCTATTAACAAGAGCCATAGTGCCAGCTGCCTGTTTTCTGCTGTTTTTGGTTCCAGGAAAGTCAGAAAATGAATATTCTCGGAATTGGACGGGACAAAAGCCAAAGTGCCTATTTTTCCAGAAGACGCCAGGAGCCAGAATACGAGACGGAGGAGGGCCAGGGGCTGGCCACACCACCCCCAGGCGCGGGCTAGGCTTGGCCGCGCCAGGGCCTGGTGTGGTGGCCCCAGACACCCCCTCGACCTCTCTCTTCGCCTATAAGAAGCATTCTGACCTAAAAACTTCGGGGGGTTCGATGTTTTCCACGAAAAGTTCCGCTGTGCCGCCGCCACCGAAGGGGAGATTCGGGGGACAGAAAGTCTCTTTTCCGGCACCCTTCCGGGACGGGGAAGTGCCCCCGGAGCCATCTCCATCGATCCCCACCATCATCTTCATCGACCATCCATGTTTCTTCCATCTATGAGTGAGTAATCCCCCGCTGTAGGCTATGGGGATGGTAGGGATTGGATGAGATCATTCATGTAATGGCATCAGATTGTTAGGGCATAGTGCCTAGTATCTCTATTAGTGCTTTATGACTTTGTTGCAACTTTGTTGTGCTTAATGCTTGTCACTAGGGCCCGAGTGCCATGATTTCAGATCTGAACTTATTATTGATTCATCATGATAGTATTGTTTCTGGTCTTATCTACAAGTTGTATACACACGTCGTTGTCTGGAACCTATGGTCCCGAAGTGACAGAAATCAGGGTAGCCGTAAGGGAAAGGCTTTGATGTGAGGATCACATGTGTTCACGGAGTGTTAATGCTTTGCTCCGGTGCTCTATTAAAAGGAGCACCTTAATTGCCAGTAGTTCCCTAGAGACCCCGCTGCAAACGGGCTGGCAGGACAAAAGATGTTGTGCAAGTTCTCATTGCGAGCACGTATGACTATATATGGAACACATGCCTAGGATTGTCTAGTACTTGGGTGCTTTATCTTATTTATCTGCAATTGCCCTATGTTCTGATTGCTATGTGAATTGTCTTGTCCATGCAACGCCCGTCCATCCATTCCTATGCCTACCGCACTCGAATCCCACTGTTTACTGCTTTTGTTACTACTGTCTTTGCTTTGCTACTACTGTTACTTTACTATTCCTACTACAAAACTGTTGCTACTGATAAACTGCTGTGAGCAAGATTGTTTCCAGGTGCAGCTGAATTGACAACTCAGTTGTTAAGGCTGATAAGTATTCTTTGGCTCCCCTTGTGTCGAATCAATAAATTGGGTTTCACTTCCCTCGAAAATATTGTGATACACCCCCTATACTTGTGGGTCATCAAGACTATTTTCTGGCGCCGTTGCCGGGGAGCATAGCTTTATTTATCAAGTTCACTTGGATTCACTATTGTTCAAGCTAAGTTTATTTCTGCCTTGTTTGCTTCTTCCTTTATTGAAAATACAAAAAAAATTAGTTCCTACTCTAGTTGTTATTTTCGTTGGTCTGTTATTGTCTTGATTTATCATGCTTGATGTCAATGGTTGGTTTCTTTGAAACTGAATCTTATTGGCAAGGTGGGTTCACGGAAGATCAAAAAGATTATTATAAGGAACACCGCTTGTCACAAAAAGGGAAACACTTATGGGAACAAATTGATAGATTGTATACCATTGCTAGGAACGTGTGCTCTACTTATAATGTTACTTATTGCTGTGATGAGTCTTGTTGCAGAAAGAGGTATAAACACCTCCCTTTTCAATGTGAGTATAGTGATAATGATACCATATCTTCCTATGCTAAAGGAATTTATGACTTTTATGATGCGGAACAAATTGAAGAATTTATTGCTTGGAAGGGTGCTTTTGAACTTGCTAGTTTGATTCACCTTACAAATATGAGGTGTATGGTATGCTTAAATTTTGCTTTGATAATTACAAGGATTAAAATGACTATATTCTTGAATATTTTAATAGATTCTTTCCACAAATGGAAGAGACTAATGCCTTGCAGGATCCCATGGAAGAAGAAATTGATGAACCTGAAATCTCATTAGATGAAAAAGAGGAGGAGAGTGATGAACAAAACAAGGAAGAATGGATTAGCTACCCATGCCTACCTTCTAATGAGCGTAACTCTTTATCCCTTACATTATTTGATTGTACCCCTTGCTTACTAAAGGAGAATGAATGTTATGTTCCTGAGGTTTCTCTTGATAGTGTTTATAATAAAGCTCTAGTGCTTGTAGATCATGAAGAGCATGCTTTATGTGATAGTTATATTGTTGAGTTTATTCATGAGGCTACTGAAAATTATTATGAGAGAGGAAAATATGGTTGTAGAAGTTTTCATGGTATAGAAACACCTCTCTATGTGCTGAAAGTTTTGAAGTCACTCTTGTTTTATCTTCCTATGCCTGTCACTTTGGTCTTTGCGAATTTATTTGCATACATTATTCCTATGCATAGGAAGTGGGTTTGACTTAAATGTGTTTTGAATGCTTCTTGATGCTCTCTTTTACTTCAACTCATATTTCTTATGAGATCATCCTCTCAAACTTTTATGCCTGAAGATGATAATATGTCAATTATTCTTGGGAGACTTTTTCTTAAATACTGCAGGAGCTGTTATTAATTGTAATCAAGGAAAGGTGACCTTCAATGAACACATTGTCTATTTCCTCAAAAAATTGAAAGGACTTATGGATTGAATTCAATTGAACATGTTGGGGGCATTCAAGTTGGAGAAATATATTGTCCCATACGAAGAGAAAAATGTGAAACTATTATGATTGGGACCATTGCTATCAAAGTTGAGGTAACATAATCATTAGTGGGATACAAAGTTTTGTCTCATATGGAATTTTTTTGGTAACAAGACCTGATCAACCTTGTTAACAAAAGGATTTCATTGAACAAAACAATATTTTCACCATGATTATCTCCGCTTACTTCTATGCTATCTATTTTAGTTTTTGCTTCTTATGCCTAACTTAAAGGCGTTAAAGAAAAGTACTTGTTGGGAGATAACCCAAGAGTTTTATATGATTCTTGGAAGTTATTACCTCTGTAATAACCGCTCCTTATCCTTTTTATTTGTTTTTGTGCAAAGAGTAACCTCTAATGAGAGAGAAGTAATGATTGGGAAAGTTGCTGTCCTGAAACAGATTTTTGTGCTTCACCGTAAAACATCCTGAGAGAGCTCTGTACGTCAGATTGAGTTGTAAGTTTTTGTGCTCCTGACCCAGGTTGTTATCTAACTTTCGTTAGTTCAACACTTGTTGATCTGAGCAACAGAAGGTCTTCGAAAAAATTCGTCTTTACCTGCTGGTCTGTTTTGACAGATTTCTGTCATTTTCTGCATTTGCTTCTTGTTGGTTCCTTCTTGAGTTCTTTTGGGGAATTGAGCTTTTTGAGGGAAGTGCTACAGTATCTAGTGTTCTAATGGAAGTTTATTTGGTGTTAGAACTGAACCTTAAGACCTTTTATCTTGAATGCACTAATGTTGCTAATAAAGATTGTGTGAAGTTTTGTATGAAGGAAAATTTTCAGGTGTATGGAAGGAATGAGTAATGAGATGAAGGATGGACTAAAGCTCAAGCTTGGGGATGCCACGCGTGTCACGCCAAGAAATATCCAAGAAGTACACGCGTCAAAGCTTGGGGATGCCCAAGGCATCCCCTTCTTCATCAATAAAAATCTCAGGTTTCTTCCAAACACTTCATTTTTATTGTTTCATGCACAGTTGTGTTGTTCTTGGAGCGTCTTCTTTTTCATTTTCGTTTTTGTTTTTTGTTTGCGTGGTTTGCTTAGTTTGCTGAATAAATTGGTTGGACCCCCTCATTCATACATTGGTGTTCAAATAGTCTGGTTTGGATTGGAGAAGAGTAGGAAAGCTCATGCTTAAGTGGTAAAGAGAGCTTGTTTTTGACTGTGGCCTATGCTTTTTCATGCCATGCTTGATATTGTTTTGGCTTTATGCTTAGTATTCTTTGCTGTAGCATGACTTGTTATAAACAATTGAGATCGCTTAATGTGCCTTGGATGAATCATGCGTTGTTTTAGCATATTAAAGCATAGTATAGTGGTATTCTCCTTTGATGTTTTATTTGGGTTGACTTGGCACATGCTCACAACATGATATGACTATCTCAAGTCACCATAAGCCTTTATGATCCTTTAGTTTTCAACTTGTAGTATCACTTTATGCTTTGATCAATGATGTTTTGTCGCTCTGCATGATTATGGCCATTATTTCTCTCTTAGTTTATCGCTCCCAGTCTTTTGCTAGCCTCCACAACAAAGTATGAGTTCCACTCATGCATCCAACTCCCTAAACCAAGTTTTTCCAAAGAGTCCACCATACCTACCTACTAGCTTATGCTATTCCAAGTATATTCATGCTTTTTTTACCTTCCACTTGTTATGTGAAAACTAGCGATTAAAGCTCTCACGAACTTGATGGCACACTTTACTTTTTGCCCCTAATAAACTTGAACCATTGGGTCCTTCTTTGTTGCGTATATGCTTGCGCTTTATAAGTTGAAATTAGCAGAATCATGTTTCATGGGGAACGCTTTCAACATTGCACTTGTACTCTGTACCCTGTTGATATCATGTTCTTTTGCTTACAGATCCCGGCGGTGTGAAATAAAAGTGGAACTTGTAAGATCATGGAGTTTGTATGTGTGTTAGAGAAACGCCTGGGCCGCTAGCCTAAGCCATGCCTAATCATGGTGGAAACTTGCAGCATCACCATAATGAGCACTCTATGAAGCATCCTCAATAAAAACCTATGCAAATAGCAAATAAAAAGATCGCTGAGATGCTCATTATCTGCTTGCCTTGTCATTTTGATTATGGGAAAGATCCCGTATCATGTGCAAGGGGTACCCCGTTGGCGGTTCTTAATGATACACATATACTTACAATGACAAGAGCTTACTCGTGACTGAAGTTGAGTAGCATGAGGATCGGTCTTCGTAAGTAAGGGGTATGAGATTTCGGTTTATAACTTGTCAAGCATATCCTCTTAGTTGTGTCACTTTAACCTTAATCACCTTCAAGATGCTTATGATAGGGGCAATGAGAGCTGAAAGCTATAAGTACCATAATTTTTGGAAGCTCTTTATGAGACTTGAATCCCTACTTCCTTTTACAAAGGCTTTTCTTCCACCATTACATTGAGTCTCCACCTTCTATCTTTATGCACTACTTTGAGAGCATAGTGGCCATTCTTAGTTCTATGTGCATTGTCCCAAGACTAGTTGATTGATGCATAACTTGTTATTGCTTGTTTGAAACTTTTGTATCTAGTCACTCTAATGAACTTTGAAGGTGTCCTATGCATTTACATTTGCTACTCTATTGAGGGACAAGCTGAATACTTTTATGCTATGTTTTCTTTATGTGAAACAAACAAACGTCTTGCAAAGCATTGTTATTCATGAATCTTTTGTTTGTGCCTTTTCATGTTGCATCATAGTCTCTTTATTTATTGCTAGAACTTTGTCTTTCATGTTATGATTGAAGTACTTTGATTCCAGATTTGAATGTTTTACAAATATTTTGATCAAGTCTTTGATGGTGCATGTCACCACAAAAATTATTCTTTATTTTTATCACTTACCTACTCGAGGACGAGCAGGAGTTAAGCTTGGGGATGTTGATACATTGCAAATGTATCTATAATTTTTGATGCTCCATGCTTGGTTTTATCCACTTTCTTGTGTTTTGTCCACACTTTGGAGTACTTTTCATATGATTTCTTGGACTAACCTATTAACAAGAGCCACGGTGCCAGCTGCCTGTTTTCTGCTGTTTTTGGTTCCAGGAAAGTCAGAAAATGAATATTCTCGGAATTGGACGGGACAAAAGCCAAAGTGCCTATTTTTCCAGAAGACTCCAGGAGCCAGAATACGAGACGGAGGAGGGCCAGGGGCTGGCCACACCACCCCCAGGCGCGGGCTAGGCCTGTCGCGCCAGGGCCTGGTGTGGTGGCCCCAGGCACCCCCTCGACCTCTCTCTTTGCCTATAAGAAGCATTCTGACCTAAAAACTTCGTGGGGTTCGACGTTTTTCACGAAAAGTTCTGTTGCGCTGCCGCCACCGAAGGGGAGATTCGGGGGGACAGAAAGTCTCTGTTCCGGCACCCTGCCGGGACGGGGAAGTGCCCCCGGAACCATCTCCATCGATCCCCACCATCATCTTCATCGATCATCCATGTTTCTTCCATCTATGAGTGAGCAATCCCCCGCTGTAGGCTATGGGGATGGTAGGGATTGGATGAGATCGTTCATGTAATGGCATCAGATTGTTAGGGCATAGTGCCTAGTATCTCTATTAGTGCTTTATGACTTTGTTGCAACTTTCTTGTGCTTAATGCTTGTCACTAGGGCCCGAGTGCCATGATTTTAGATCTGAACTTATTATTGATTCATCATGATAGTTTTGTTTTTGGTCTTATCTACAAGTTGTATACAAACAACGTTGTCCAGAACCTATGGTACCGAAGTGACAGAAATCGGGGTAGCCGAAAGGGAAAGGCTTTGGTGTGAGGATCACATGTGTTCACGGAGTGTTAATGCTTTACTCTGGTGCTCTATTAAAAGGAGCACCTTAATTGCCAGTAGTTCCCTAGAGGCCCCGCTGCAAACGGGCTGGCAGGACAAAAAATGTTGTGCAAGTTCTCATTGCGAGCACGTATGAGTATATATGGAACACATGCCTAGGATTGTCTAGTACTTGGGTGCTTTATCTTATTTATCTGCAATTGCCCTATGTTCTGATTGCTATGTGAATTGTCTTGTCCATGCAACGCCCGTCCATCCATCCCTATGCCTACCGCACTCGAATCCCACTGTTTACTGCTTTTGTTACTACTGTCTTTGCTTTGCTACTACTGTTACTTTACTATTCCTACTACAAAACTGTTGCTACTGATAAACTTCTATGAGCAAGATTGTTTCCAGGTGCAGCTGAATTGACAACTCAGTTGTTAAGGCTGATAAATATTCTTTGGCTCCCCTTGTGTCGAATCAATAAATTGGGTTTCACTTCCCTCGAAAATACCGCGATACACCCCCTATACTTGTGGGTCATCAGCAAGCAAGAGAACAAGTTTGGAATTGCAAGGCACATGAAAAACGACTAAGGAAAGGAATTTAATCGAGCCGACATTTGTTTTTTGGACTAACCCTCGTATTTACTTTATTTTTGTTACGTTGAGTTATATTGAGCTAATCCTAAAAGTTTCAAGTATTGTTAGATCAATTTTTTGAACCTTGGACTCGTAAGTCATACGCCGAATAAAGGTAGATGCGAGCTGAATCACTGAATTGAGAGAACAAGAAAATGAAACTCGGGGACTTCGCCCAAGTTAATCTAGCATAAAAACATAAGCTGTAGCAAGATAACACATTGTTCATTACATCTATGCTCGCCATACCGTGGATTTAACGAATTTAAAAGTTTTTGTTACTTAAGGAGCCACAATGGCCAAACCATCCGCGGCAGGAGGAGGCAAGGTGTCCTCGACATCGGAAGGATCGGCTTTACCTTCATCATCAGGGTTAGCCTCGACATCCTCGGCGTAATCCAAACCTTCCTGTTCATCATCCACGTCTCCTTCAACATCCTCATCGTCAATGGCCTTGAGGAAACTTGGCCCCTCGTTCCATTCATGATAATGGGCATATTGGATAAGCTCATAAGCTCGAGCTTGATGCTGGACGATGCTGGCCGGATCATTGGTCCACCTAGATACAGTGTGCAGGCGACCAAGTACATTCAGATGGACGCCTTCATACCAATACAACACGAAGGATAGGCCCGTATCAGCTCCAGCATGGGCAGCAGACTCTCGCCACGAACTAAGTGGCGTATTGGTATCCTAGAGTTTCTCGATTAACGCGGGAACTCCTTCCGGATCAATTTCACCTAGCCACGAAATATGAAAATCATGGATGGAAGCGCCAAGGAGGCCCACCCCAAATACCGTCATGGGCCCGAGGCAGCCACAAGACCGGCCAAGGACTTGTCAATGGTAGTTTCCTCTAATATAGGGCTAGCTTCAGACTTTTTCTCCTGAAACTTGCGGATGGCAACGTCAGAGTGAGCCTTGGACTGGGGGAAATCCTCTGAAAGTACAAACAAAAAACAACTCAGAAAATGCAAAGAGAAGAGTAACGCAGCAATACGAAGTAAACTCGAAACAAGAAACTTACGAGCGATAAGGCCATGGATCTGGGTTAGATAAGCCAGCCAATCTCTCTGATTCTTCCGGAATTCCTCAAGGGCAGTATTCAACGACTCAATTTTGACTTCGGCTTCTTGGAGAAGTCCTTTGCTCTTATCAAGCTGGCCCGTGAGCTGAACCTTGGCGTCGGAGAACTCCTGGTCTAATTTCTCAAGCTCAATATTATGGAGTTGTTGGAGCTTCTCATTCTCGGCACGAAGCCGGAGGATCTCATCATCCTTCTCCTTCAGCTGGGCCTGATGTTGTCCTGCTTGTTCGAGAAAATAGAGCATCATGTCAGGCAGGGGCATGCTATCTTGAAGAGACACTGCAATAATTTTTTGAACCGGCAGAGCCGAGCTATAATTACCTGTCGAGTCAAAATGAAAAAGGACAAAGGATAAGAAGCAAAAGAAAACTACCTTTTAGCTCTACCAACTTCTTCTTCAGTGTCTTGTTCTCAGCTTCCACATCGGCTGTGAAGTCTGATTCACAAGTTAATTTGGCAAGCCAAGATAAAAGGCAGTAAAATTGAAAACATCCAAGATTTTTTTACCTTTCTTCTTCATCTCGGGCATCAAGGCCTTATGCTTTGAGGAAAGCTCCTTATGTGTTTCTAGAAGCCGGTGATGAAACTCGCGGTGCGACGGTTGGTGGTGATATGAAAAGGAAAATGTTAGTCCATGAATAATAAGGAATATTTGAAGCTGCTCAAGACCCGGGCCAAGTGGAACTTAACCCGGCTCTAGGTGAGTGGATATTTGAAGCTACTCAGATCTGGGCAAAGTGGAACTTAACCCAGCTCTAGATGAGTGAATATTTGAAGTTACTCAAGACCCAGGCCAAGTGGAACTTAATCTAGCTCTAGGTGAGTGGATATTTGAATTTACTCAAGACCCGGGCCAAGTGGAACTTAATTCAGCTCTAGGTGAGTGAATATTTGAAGTTACTCAAGACCCGAGCCAAGTGGAACTTAACCGACTCTAGGTGAGTGAATATTCAAAGTTACTCAAGACCCGGGCCGGCTCTAGGTGAGTGAATATTTGAAGTTACTCAAGACCCGGGGCAAGTGGAACTTAACCCGACTCTAGGTGAGTGAATATTTGAAGTTAGTCAAGACCCGGGCCAAGTGGAATTTAACCTAGCTCTAGGTGAGTGAATATTTAAAGTTAAAATACCTAGGATTTGGGAACAAGTTATAGGAAAATTGCACAAGTTTATTAAGAGCATCCGGCGGAGTAACGTGTTACTCCCCCGGAGGCTCGGGGACTGGAGGATATATCTACAAGTACTTGTGCATATGTAAAGAGATAGCTGAAGGCTTACCTCCATCATCTTACTAACATAACCAATGGCTTTGGCAGCTGTATTCATCTGCACTCCAATCTCCACCGGACCAAACTTTGCTGAGTTACTAGAGCTCACATCAACATATTCCGCATTGTTCCAGTTTTCGGCGAACTCAACGAGTAAGCCGAGGCTCCCACCACTGAGAGTCCGAGCCAGGACCAATCCCTTCTCATGTGCGGCTTGGTGTGCGAGCTTAGCACCAGCCGGACTGGTATGCAACGTAAGATGTTTGTCCTGAGTGGAGCCCGAGGTTGTGCTTCCTTGCTGCATCATTGAGGCAATTGTGTGTTGCCCGGATCCAGCGGTTGATCCCTTAGACGCTGCCTTGGTTGCATCAGCAGCGGGCTTGACCTTGGTAACGTCGGCAGGTCTCTTGACCTTGGTGATTGGCTTGGCCTGCTGTTGTGGAGCTGAAGGTTGCGCTCCAACCGAAGAAGCTGTCACAGAAGACTTGGTCCGAGGTTTCGGCTGGGTTTGGTCTTCTCGCCGAGTCAGGGTTGGCTCAGACAAGGCAGGAGGTGCTTGTTGTGAAGAACAAGAAACTGGAGCTGGTTGAGGTTGAACTTGGGTCGGTGCCGGAGTCACAGGCACCTTGGTAGAAACTTTCTCGATGCCGATGTTGCTGGCACCATCATCTGGTTGCTACTAAGCAGAGGAAGTGCTTGGCTGATCCGTCATAGCCACGTCATCGGGGGCACCTCCTCCCTCCGTGTCGATGTTGCCCTCCTCCTGCTGAGGTGGATTGAAGTTCGGTGCAATGGTAGAGCTATCTCGGACGGGGCTCAGAACGGGAGCATCGTCATGGCACGAAGAAGGTGGAGCCTGGAAGAATAGAGGCTATGCTGGGGCCGCTCTAGGAAATGTCCTTGGAGGCCCTGCCAAGTCAAACACACACCAATATCAAGTTAGGACAGAAAGAGAGAAACAATAAATACATGCAAAAATAAATACGCTACTCAAAGAACAATAAAGGAAAGAGGAAGTTACTCGGATGCAGTAGGTGGTTCCTTGGGCTTTGGAGCTCTCCGAACAATAGTCTTGACAGGGGGTTTGGTGCCGACCTTGTTGGCGAACTTCTTGTATATTTTGCTGGTCATAGGTGGTTCAGAAGAAGAAACCGAGGTTACAGGTCGCTTCTTAGCTGGGCCCAGAGGAATCTGATATCCCACTGCCACCGGAGTTACTTCGTGCACCTGACCAGCCGGGTTAGCTATAGAGGGATCATGATCATCTTAATATCTCCAAGATCCGGGTGAGCCGGGCAAATGATCTAATACCTCGAAGATCTCAATATCATCATCATCTTCATCATCATCCGGCCAATCCCTTAAGAAAGAAGTCTTACCGGAGGGTCGGCTAGAGCCAGCGTCTGGAATAGGCATGAACTCCTCGGAGTCCGGCTCCTCCGGATCTGAGGTATCCTGATCCTTGCCCCACTTGAGGGTTGGGGTTGTGGTGTCCTCTATGGTTTGCTGAAGGAATTTCTGAAAAGAATAAGGCAAAAGGGTCAAATCAGATGATACTGGCCGACTTAAAGTATAACTCAGAAAAATCATCACTTGGGGGACATACCGCGGGAACTAGCCTATCTGTAATGCTCTAACCCCCACTCCCACTCCTCGGTCAGGGTCGTCTTGAAGATATACTTAACCCGGCAGAAGATCTGGGAGTCGGAGAGCTCGAAGGATGAAACCCAGTTGGGGTCGAGGTGAGCGCTCATGTGGCAAAGTTTGTGGGTGCGTTTCTGCAGCAGGCAGATTCGGCTCCGGATGAAAGTGCGCATTAGATCCTCGCCGGAAATTCCCTCTATTTTCAAATCAATGATGCGCTTCTCTATCAGATCTATTAAGGTGCTGAACTTCTTGGGGATCCGGTCCCATCGAGTCTTATCAGGGACACCGAGAAAAAAAGTAGGCAGACAAATCTTGTCCTTCGAGGTAGTGTTCTTCAAATAGAAGAACGTCTTGGCCCACCCTTTGCAGGACTCCAAGCCGGCAACTTGGGGAAACACGGAGTCTCGCCAAGGTGAAATGGAGGCCTCCCCACATTGGGTTAGTAATTTGTCGGCCGGGGGAACATCCTTATTCGGAATGACGTTTGCTTGAAAGCCAAAGAACTTAAACCAAATTTGGATTGAGGGCCACAAGACGAGGTAGCCCTCGACTCCGGAAACAAAGGCGGAGAGAGAAGTGATGGCATTCACAGGAAGATGGTGGGGTTGAAGAATGAAGGTCGTAACGAAATCATGGAAGAAATCGCTAATAGGAAGGCCGAAGCCACGCTATAAGTGGGAAAGTAAAACCACAAACTCACCGGGCTTGGGAACAGGGAGAAGTTCTTTGCTGGGGAGGCGGCAGCTAACTCCGGCGGGAACGCGCCAGGTCTGGACGAGCCAATCGAGGTCATCTTGGCATACCCAAGACCGGCCCAAGCGCCGCGCTCATGGGCGGCGCCACCCTCCTCGTGCTCCTCAACAACGGCGATATCCTGCGGCATCTCCAGTTCTTCCTCCTCATAGACGTAATCAGAAGTGGGGGATAAAGGCCTAAACTGATGAGGCCCCGTGGCTACAGCGAACGGTGGCACTAGGGTGGAGCGAGTGAGAATAGAGCATGTTAGCAGTGGCGCTATCGCTAAGCGGAAGCGGCGGTGGTGGCGGTGCTGCGAGGAAGAAGAAGAGGCATAGGCAAGCGGGGGAAAGTGCTAAGGGAGACCCCCAATCCCCTATTTAACCATGCCCCTAGCGGCGGTAGTGGGATCGCATGGTGTGGCGGGCACACGATGTGGCCATGTATTAGCCAAAGGAGCCAATCAGGAGCATGCCACATAGGAGGTTGCATAGCGCAGGGGATCATGCGACGTGACATGGTGTTATAGTTATCAAAGAGGCACCCACGGCGTGATGTGCGTGTAGTAACTCCTGACAGCATGCGCAATAACTGACTCGCAGGCCCATAGAATGAGGCAAAGGTAATGATTACCTGCCACATAGGACGCAAGGAAGTGTACATGGGAAGGAAATCATCTAAGTGGGATAACCCAGATGCGAGAGTATAACCCGACCAACGAGGAATAACTCAGAGAGAGCCAAGGGAGGTCAAAGTAAATATCAAGTCCACAAGGTAAATAACCGAGTTAAGTTCGGAACATGTCGACATAGAAATACCTCTGCAAGAAGAATTAAGAATCTGGTGGGTTGAACCTGCTATGGCCTTATCAACTGAAGTTGCTAAGACCACACCAGCTTTAGGGACTAATGTTAGGGGATGACCATAGGTAGGGTCAAGCCGGGGTATAAAGGCAATATTAGCTGAGGTACGATGAGGTCAAAGCAAGTGCTGGCCGAGTTACCTAAAGGCCAACCGAGTTACGATGCACTCAGCCAAGGTTGCCTTCACCCAACGTTACCTCGTCCGACCTAAAGTGTATGTCGGCACCACCAAGTTACGTGTTTGCAGGTACCCTCAGGGCCGAGTTAACCAGGCAGCAGCCGGGTTATTACTTGGCTTACAGGAGAAGGAACGTATCTTCCATGGTTAGCGCTTTTCTGTCTCCATTGTAGAGAGAGCGAAGAACACAGAGAGAAGTATCAGTGACACGGGCCGACAAAGGTGACATCATAGCTAGTCGGGTGACACGGTGCCGCAAAGGCTTACGCCAGGGGCTTAGAGAGGCTTACGCCATAGGCCCTAGGAAGCTTACAAAGGGAAAGAGGAGATCACCGCTTTGCTATTTCAGGTGGAGCATATTCCTAGAATATGCCCTCCACGTATGCCCTAAGTGTAACCTGGCCACCCCTTTATAAGGTGCGCCAGGACCTCCTAGAGGGGGGTTAATCATTTTACTAAGGGAAGAACCCTAGAGAGAGGCGTGGGTAGTAGAGAAGTTCATCTTCCTCCTCCCCACGAACAACTCAAGGAGCATCTGTAAACACCATAGATCTCGAGAATACAAAACATCTCTGTGTGGAATCACCACACTATCCCTCCCTGGATACCTCTAGCACACTTTGGCCCCATTTTTTAGCCTATCCATGACATCTGCCTTGACACCACCATGATAATCGCATCATCCCCTTCATCATCAAACACTACATCTCCACCAACACCATTTTCACCAACTCTCGTTCATAAGATCTTGTTGTAATTCCAATACAATTGTGCTTTGCACTTGATTTACCTTTGAACTTTCAATCCATCCATATGAATATGATGATGTTGTTGATTGTTATCATGTGTGAGTAGTTTCCCTTGTTCTTGGGGAGATGGAGAAACCCAAGTATTATTATGAGACTTCTGTGGCGCATATCCCAGTCGGCACTATTACCTCGCCACTGATAAATGCTTCCTGTGGCGCATATAGATATGCGCCACAGAAGTCTCAGACTTCTGTGGCGCATTTCTACCTATGCGCCACAGGAGCAAGTTCAGTGGCGCATTCATTAATATGCACCACAGAAATCATATGCGCCACTGAGTATAATTATATATGCGCCACTGACTATATAACACATATTCAAAGTAAAATACGTTCCTGGTGTATAATCAGGTATTTATACATGATTTATATAATATTTATCCAGATGAGTATAAACAGTACATTGCACAAGTATTAGATGCATGAGAACCGACATATATATAGTACAAACACTTAGAGCCCGATCGAGATACATATATAGTGTCAAGTGCTGAATTTTTACACAAGTGCCGAATACAAAGTTCATTCATCTCACGTTACAAATGTGAAGTGGTCACCGCCGCCTACACTAGGATCAAATAGAATACAACTATGATGATGGTAGTGAGCAAGAGCATGAGCCCGACCAATATCTTCATCCGGTTCTTCTTCCACAGGTGGTTCCTCCACTTGGCTACCGCCTCCTCTCTAGTAGCGTATCCTTTGTAGATGTTGCCGCTGAACTTGTTCACTTGTTTGTGACAATCCTCCCACTCCTCGTAGACTCCTGGAACCCTACCCATGTACACCACATACCACCTCGTCGCCATCTCTATAGACGACAAGGCATATTAGTAAAAATTCAATGAAAAGAATTAATAAAGGGTTCACATCCATATATATACATATGTTCACAGAATATAAAACAAAGGATCCATAAACCTAAAAGATAGATCATCATAGAAGCAATAAGTTCAACGACAACACGACCACAAGGTAGTTTAAGTCTAACAACAATGACCATTTCGACCACAAGATAGTAAAGTTTATGACACACACTAATACAGCAGGCGTCCATCAAGAATATACACACACTGGATCATGCTAGAGGCACATATTGATCATGAAGACTTCTTCTTCTCGCTCGGCTTCGGAAACGGTAGATAGCTCTCTTTTGTCATCCACGTCCTTGTGTCACCTTGCGTACGGAGGCGTTCTTAGATCTCCCTCTTACTCAACCCTATGACTTGTTGTAGCCCCCCTTGTGTTGACATCTTCAATGATGATTTTTGACAACCTCATCTGAATGCGATGGAAGTCTTCTCTAAGATCATCATCGTCGATTCGCACCAAAGTTTTGGCCCATCCTCGGAGACTAGATGGCAGCGTTAGGTTCTGGCAATCCTGAACATAGCCTTTAAGGTGATGGAGGACGTAGAAGGCCTCCTTGGCACCAGTAGTTGACTGCTTGACACAGGGGAACTCGAGCATGTGCTTGAACACGTGTTTGCCATCCTTGATACATTCCCCCTTATCTACGAAGGTGCATCCCTTCTTGGCGTAGCCCTCGAGAGCCTCATTGAGAACACCCCTTATTCTGGTGTAGTCTTTCTTCTTCATCAAACTCCCCGAGTCGAAATACGTGGCTAGCGAATACCTCGGGGCAAGGACGATGAGTGTGCAGTATTTGTCTCCGCGCAACAAAATTGGAACAAAATGTTCGAAAAAGAGCAAAGGAAGAAATCTATAAGAAATGCATAAGTTACGACGGTGATGAGCGAGTGTGTGTACTTACTCGGGAAAGAAAGGCAAAAGAAGTGTGTCCTTCCTCTTGTTGTCCACCATGAACTTCTCAAGGTACGCCGTCGCCTTGGTCCATGTCTGTGATCCGTTGACCAACTAGCTGTCCTGCATGAAGTAGGGATCCACTATCGCGATTTCCGGGGTACTCTCTCTCTTGATCTTGATCACCAGATTGAGCGTGTATAGGTGGACCAAGTTATAGTCCAGCCGTTTCGTGAGAAACAACTTGAATATGTCCTCGTACGCTATGAAGAATATATCCGCGGGGGGTTCATCGACCAATCCCATGTCCAATGGCACCTTGGCCATGAAAACTGGGTAATTTGAATCTTCGTTTTTAAGAAGGATGCCCTCTAGTGTCTTGACACCCTCGTGCAAAGTTAACATGGCTCCAACCACGATGTGGAGCATATCCGGAGTCAATATCGGATCACCAGCTACATGCACTCAGGGCAAGCCATATTGTGTGGATGGTACGACGACGGCGTCCTGAGCCCAGATCCTCTTCGAAAGAGGCTGGCTCGCACCCTTCTTATTATTATTATTACCTCTCTTCTTGTAGTGCTTCTTCTTCACAACAGTGTCAGCCACTACCATCTGCTCATCAGCCGCCTTTCAGAGTGTGTTGGGGATGAAAACCAATCCTGGTTTCTCTTGTGGTGGATCGGCGGCCGGAGGCGTCTCTTGATAAAGACCATGGAAGACCAGGCGCTGCATGGATGTATTGGGCCGACCAGCTTGATGGTCGTGAGCTGTGAAGGGTTCTTCATCCACAGAAGGCATATACAATCCTTTGTCGGCGCCGGTGTTGATGAAGTCGTCAACGGTGACCAATTCATCATCATCTTCATGGGTGCCATCATGTGGTGGTGGTAGCAGGGGCGACGACGGTTGTAGCACAACGTCTTTGCCATGTGGCGGTACACACGCTGCCAAGAGTTGCTGGTGATGACTGGTGGTGGCGACGACGGTGGCTGATGGCTTCTGAGGTGGTGGCCAGGCGATCGATCGAGAGGTGGCACCGGTGCTCCCCCCGCAAGGCAAATATGGGTCTTCGGCCATGTCAAGGGCCAGTTGTAGCATTCTCCAAGGGTCTTGTGTTTGTCGGCTCCCTGAGGTTGAAAGGGGGGGTCCATGTCGTCGCACCCTGGCAACACCCGAGCCAACCTGACCCTCATCACCTCATCATCCATTGGATTGTTGTCCATCGTGCGGCTCTCCGGTTGTATGAGAGTGCCCTTAGCAACATCCTTCAACTCACCGCCGACATCTTTAAGCAGGAGTACGCAAGAAGTGTCCTGAGGCAAAACATGTTGTTGGGCGTCATGAGATGGCAGCAGCCATGCATCAAAGGCATAAAGGAGATGACATGCACTAACTAATTAGTCACCTTGGTGATGTCGTGGAGCTCAGCTAATGTAGAGACACGGCCGATGCCAGCGGCCGGCCTATCATCATCTGCAATCTCCCGCTCGGGTTCCTCACGAAGCACCACCGCCATCGGCTGTGCCTTATTGGTATCTTTGGTGAGAGGGGGCATCGATGTGACCAAAACAAGCGGCTGCGTCCCGACATTGACGGCCGGTGGGGTCACCAAGTCCGGCGACACGGTAACATTGATGCCCGAGTTGTTGCCGCTTAAGCTGGGCAGATATATCGGCCCCTGTCAACCTCCTGCATTCCAAGCAGTAAGCCCCTCGAAAAAATCAGGGGGGATCATCGAGCGGAGCTTCTCTTCCACTAACTTGTCCACCATTTTCTCATCCACCGCCTTCTCCTCCAGTGTCTGCACTTTCATCTTCAGCTCTTCAACAATGGCTTTATCCTTAGCCACCAACTGGTTCTTCCTCTCCCTTCTTTTCTTGGCGTCCTCTTTGTAGTAATCCTTGAACTTCTTGTTCGTACGGAAGCCGGACAAACGGCTAGCTGAGGATGGTGGCAACCCCTTGTCCCTCTTCTTGTAAGCATTGGTCGCCCTGTTGAAAACCGTGTCCCACGGCTCCGTCAAACCCGGGACGACTCTGTGGCAGGAGCGTTCAGTTCATCCTCCTGCAGAGACAAGGAAAGGTGAACCCATTTAGATTCTTGGTTTCATTATTTTAATTAGAACGCAATAGACTTGAGATTAGTGATAAATTCCTTACCAGCTTCTTCTCGAATTCCTTAACCTCCGTATCGTTGGTGATGAACTCCCCTATTTCCTTGTCCAGGTAGTAGCGGACCCGGACAAATTGCCTAAGCTACAAGTCCGTGATTTTAAGCCAAGTGTTGTCTTTACCAAGGCGTTCAAGCTCGGCGTCCTCCTTGTCCCAAATGGCCTGTTTCCCCTATAGCCGCCGCTTCCAAGGCGGTGGTTACCTATGTTCTGTTCCCGCATAGTCTTGCCCTAGTTAGTACAATGTATAGCGTCAGCGGTAGCTATATCCGCCTTGGATATCTTAAACTCCTCTTTGTCGAGCATCGGATTTTTCTTACTAATAACCTCCCAGCTTTCACCTTTGTCAATGCTATTCTTCACCCGGGTTTTCCAGCTGCTCAAGGCGTTGCTCATCTTCGTGAGGGCTAGTTTGTTCACCGGGTTCTTTCTCTTGAGGTTTCTAAACTGCTCTGGGAATCTGTATCACTTGTGAAACTTCTTAAGGAGGTTATCAACCAAAGCTGCGTTGTCAGCATGTCTGATGTACTTCGTGTTGATCGACATGCTTTCTCGGATGATGCACCTGAGTTGCAGGCCGTACCCTTTAGCAATCGCCTCTGGCGCAATGGGTTGGCCACTTTCTGTGACCTTAGTGAACTCATCGCAGACGGTGGCGAGAACTGGCACCTTCCACTCCTTCTTTTCCTTCTTCTTCTTCTTCTTCTTCTTCTTCTTCTTCTTCTTCTTCTTCTTCTGAGAAGCGGCCGGGTTGCTGCTATCGCCATCCGTGCGCTCGCCGCCATCGGTGCGGCACCGCCATCCGTGGTGTCATCCTCTTCACCGCCGCCTTCACTAGTTCCATCATAGTCCTCTTCGTCCCCCTCGTAATCAGGATCTCCTCCCTCATTGGCCCCAGCAGCTCTAGCGACGGTCGCCTCCTCCTCTGGTGGTGGTGTCATCCTCATCGCCTCCTCCTCCTCCTCCTGTTTGGATCCCCGCCAGAATGACTCGTTGGCCTGTCTAGCTTTCTCTTCGATGCTGATCATGTGCTTAGAAGGGCCGGCCTCGTTGTTGCCCGACATGTTTGCACTACTCTATTAAAAATAGGCAAAAAGTTAGCACAAATCTCGGCCAAAAAATTTGGCATGACCTTTGCTAATTTTTTGACCTAGGAGTGCCCATTTCTCAACTAAAACGGAAGTGAATCGACCCTTCGGGAGAAATGGGTAACTCAGTTGAAGAAATATATCCCTGCAAGACAAAAGACCCCATCCCCATATTGACAGCCTCATGCATTGACCCCAGTATCCATCATCCATAGTACATTTCAATAGCAGGTACCATCATCCCCATACATGTATAACATATATATATAACGAGCTCTAATTCTGGCATAATAGATATACTCCCTCCATCCCAAGGCTTAAGGTATATAATTTTTTTGAAAAGTCAAGCAATGTAAAGTTTGACCAAACTTTTAGAAAAAACTATCAAGAACTATTATATTATATAGATACCATGTGAAAATATGTTTCATGATGTATGAAAAGGTATGGATTACATAGTGTAAATATTTTTATTTTTCTCTAAAAACTTGGTCAAACTTTAGTTGGTTTGACTTTTGAAAAAAATTATATGCCTTAAGCCTTGGGACGGAGGGAGTATATAACAGATATGTATAACATATATATAACAAATATGTATAACAGATATGTATAACAGATATATATGACAGATATGTATAACAGATATATATATATAACATATATGTATAACATATATATATAATGAGCTACATGTATAACAGATACATGTATAACAGATACATGTTCCTCTAATTGTAAAGCTTCAATACCACATCATTAGCCAAGAGGGCAAGTTTCACTTGAGACAGTAAAAGTGAGGTGGACTCAGACAACTATAGTAAAATCCAGTTCAGTGCACTGTGAAGATAAGAGAGTCAGGATGGTGCTGGGTGAAACTAATGAAACATTGGAATCTCCAAGCAGCAATTTTTTACTAAGTAGAGTATTCTTAATGTCTATAAATGATAAGAAACCAGAAAGACACAATGCGGAGAGATCTTGGAGGTGGAATGAGGGGTCATAGCCTCTGAGAAGTGCATAAGTACACATTACAGACAAACAAAACTGTTGGCTTTGGATGGACTACTACTATATTCCCACAGCTCCACGGACTGTGGTTGACTAATTATCTATAGTGTTTAAGTAGTAGGGAAAAATTACAAGGGAAAGCCGAAATCTCAGATGACGATAATGGGCAATAATAACACTCTCTTGGTAAACTATCCAAAAGGAAAAAGGAGACACTGGCAGCATAAAACTAGCTTCAGTTCTCCAACCCAATGATAAATTACTCTTGCTAACCTGGGAGTGGAACTACGAAAGGGAATGAAAGAGCAAAGAATTTTGTGCATAAAAAATGAAATTGGACATACCACAGGCACACCAGTGCTCACTGCATCTTGGTTGTTAACCAACATATGGAAGAAATGGTGATACTTGGACCCCAACTAGAAATACAACACTTGCGGGGGAAGGAAATTCTCACTCTGAACCTTCCAGAAGCAGCTGAACTGAAACCTGAGAAATAAAAATCATAAACTCGAAACTAGAAACATGGGAGTGTAAGAGGGGGGAAACCAAACCATATTTGGGTCAAAAAAGAAAGAAAGACAAAGAACAGTACAATAGTTGCAGTAAAAAAAGCAGAACATCACAAGTGTCGCAACAATGTCTTAGAAGTGTCAGAAATCAGGTTGCTCTAAATCCCTAAGCTGCAACGTGCTCCTGCTGCTCCAATGGAACATGTAGGTGCAACAGAACTCCGAAAATTCAGAGAATGGCATTATAATTTAGAATTCTAGGAAACCCTAAGCTGCACATCATTCTCCAGTGTCATTGACCACTGGAGTAAAACACAGAGGAATGTATCTAGAAGAGAACAAAGCACAATGATAAATCTAGGGCCCATACACTCCTATGCATCCTATAGTGCTCCATCTCAGTGGTCTAACATAGATAAGCTACAACAATGGCAATTGGTCTAACAGTGATATCAAATACCAAATCTCAGTGGTGCAAGATCAAGTACATATGACTTGTCTCGAGAAAGAATATCTGCCAGGGCATGCCAGGGTTCTTCACTGAACATAGAGCCAGGACATGCTAGGGTTCTTCACTGAACAGAGAGCCAAGGGAAGGCTGCATCCATGGGAATCGACGATTACCTAGGGACGGTGGATGGCGGATGGCGAGGTGGATGCTAGGGATGGTGGATGGTGGACGGCGAGGTGGCTGCTCCTCCTGCACGCTGCAGACGGCTAGGCTCCTCCTACGCGATGCGGACATGATCCTCCTCCCGCATGCTGCGGACGTGCTCCTCCTCCACAGCCTCCGGCGATGGGGGCGGCTCTCCTCCACGGGCTTCGGCGGCAGGGGCTGCTCTCCTCCACGGGCTCCGGCGGTAGGGGCGGTGAGGGTAGCTAGGGTTGCGCGCGGCGGTGGGGGCGGCTGGCGAGTGAAGAACCGATCGAATGGATTAGCAGGGAATGAAAGGCCTAACCATTTATTTGGCTAAGTCCACAGGCTCGGTGGCGCATTTCGGCAATATGCGCCACAGAAGTTGGAACATATGTGACGCATATTTCCAAAATGCGCCACAAAACCTGTGGACTTAGTACAAAACGCGGCGCGCGTGGTAGTATGACAAGATAACGCACTTGCCTTAGTGGTCTCTGCTTGCTTGTGCCATTCTAAACATGGGGCAGCCAAGTTCGAATCCTGGCCGTCTCACACTTTTTTCTTTTTAAAAACATATTTTTAATTATAGATCTATTTAAAATTAAGCAAGAACATATACAAACATTCATATTTATTCAAAACACTCTCTCCCTGAATATATACAGTCATGTGATGTGTTTTTAATTATATATATGTTTAAAATGAAGCAAGAACATATACAAGCATTCATATTTATTCAAAAAACTCTCTCTCCGAACATATACAATCATGTGATGTGTCGAGCTAGTGTCTCTTCACAATCTTCTTGCACTTTTTGGTCACGGTTGAATACTTTAGCCCGTGCACTTTGAGATTTCTGCTTGTGAATGGACAACCTTTAGTAGGTAGTGTGGTCTTCCTTCTTATTTTAGTAGCAGTAAGTGATGACCCACAAGTATAGGGGGTGTATCGCAGTATTTTCGAGGGAAGTGAAACCCAATTTATTGATTCGACACAAGGGGAGCCAAAGAATATCTATAAGCCTTAACAACTGAGTTGTCAATTCAGCTGCACCTAGAAACAATCTTGCTCACAGCAGTTTATCAGTAGCAACAATTTTATAGTAGGAATAGCAAAGTAGCAGCAGTAGTAAAGTAAAGACAGTAGTAACAATAGCAGTAAACAATAGGATTCGAGTGCGGTAGGCATAGGGATGGATGGACGGGCGTTGCATGGACAAAACAATTCACATAGCAATCAGAACATAGGGCAATTGCAGATAAATAAGATAAAACATCCAAGTACTAGATAATCCCAGGCATGTGTTCCATATATAGTCATACGTGTTCGCAATGAGAACTTGCACAACATCTTTTGTCCTACCAGCCTGTTTGCAGCGGGGCCTCAAGGGAACTACTGGCAATTAAGGTGCTCCTTTTAATAGAGCACCGAAGCAAAGCATTAACACTCCGTGAACACATGTGATCCTCACATCAAAGCCATTCCCTCTGGTTATCCCGATTTCTGTCACTTCAGGGCCATTGGTTCCGGACAACAATGTGTGTATACAACTTGCAGATAAGACCATAAACAATACATCATAATGAATCAATAACATGTTCAGATCTGAAATCATGGCACTCGGGCCCTAGTGACAAGCATTAAGCATAACAAGTCGCAGCAAAGTCATAAAGCACTAATAAAAGATACTAGGCACCATGCCCTAACAATCCGATACCATTACATGAACGATCTCATCCAATCCCTACCATCCCCATAGCCTACAGCGGGGGATTACTCACTCATAGATGGGGGAAACATGGATGGTCGATGGAGAAGCGATGGTGATGATGATGGCGATGATCTCCTCCAATTCCCCATCACGGCAGGGTGCTAGAACGGAGTTTCTGGTGCCGTTTCATGAAATCTGGTGGTGGCGGCGGAGCGGAACTCCTTCTGGAAAAACGTCGAACCCCGTGAAGTTTTTAGGTCAGAAGGCTTCTTATAGGCGAAGAGGGAGACCGAGAGGGTTCCTAGGGGGGGGCACACCACCCCCTGGCGCGGCCTGGCCTGGCCCGCACCACCAGGTGGTGTGGCCACCCCTACCTCTTCTCCGTCTCGTATTCTGGCTCCTGGAGTCTTCGGGTGAAATAGGATTTTTGGCATATTTTCCGGGATTTTTCCTGATAGTTGATTTTCTGCACAAAAATTAGACAAAAAGGGAATTCTGCTGAAAATAGCGTCAGTCCGTTTTAGTTGCATCCAAATCACACAAGTTTAGAGGAGAAACAATAGCAAAAGTGTTCGGGAAAGTAGATACGTTTTGGATGTATCAACTCCCCCAAGCTGAGCTTATTTATTTTCCTCAAGCAATTCAGTTGAAAACTGAGTGCGATAAAAGAACTTTCACGAGCACATTTGCTTCATATGATGTAAATACTCTCAGCAAGTGACCAACTACTTAGGCAATTCATAATAAAGAGTATGCTACTGAGTCTACTTAATAGTCAAACCAAGCTATGAATAGATTCCAACTCAAAAATAATAAGTAGCACGAAGCATAAACATAAGCAACATTACAATGCTCATAAAAAGGTATGATAGAGTGGTATCTCACTTGCCTTTGATTGTGAATGTCAAGGCACCTCTGAAGTTCAAGTGATGACTAGAAGTAAAGATATCAAAGATACAAGCATCAAAGTCATAACACGAATAATCAAGTTTTGAGACAAGTACAAAGAATGACAACTATGCTCCCAATGAGGTGCTCATAGAATATGTGGAGACTCAACAAAGAAAACAAAAAGGTTTTGAAAAGTTTAAAAGGCTTCCAAATGCTGAAAGTATGGTACTCGTTAGCTTTGAGCTCTCATTGCCGCTATCATAAGCATCTTTAAATGGTTAAGGTTAAAGTGACACAACTAAGAGGATATGCTTGACAAGTTATAAATCGAAGTCTCATGCCCCTTACTTACGAAGACCGATCCTCATGCTATTCAACTTCAGTCACAAGTAAGCTCTTGTCATTGTAAGTATATATGTATCATAGAGAACCTCCAACGGGGTACCTCTTGCACATGATACAAGAGCTATCCCATAATCAAAATGACAAGGCAAGCAGACAATGAGCATCTCAGCGATCTTTTTATTTACTATGTGCATAGATTTTTATTGAGGATGCTTCATAGAATGCTCATTATGGTTATGCTGCAAGTTTCCACCATGATTAGGCATTGCTTAGGCTAGTGGCCCAGGCGTTTCTCTAACATACATACAAACTCCATGATCTTACAAGTTCCACTTTTATTTCACACCGCCGATGTTGGGGGGATACCCCCAGGTAGGGTCACACCAGGGTATAAAGGCCGAGTTAGCCGAGGTTCGGCAAGGTTATAGCGGATGCTGGCCGGGCCACCTCAAGGCAGGTCGAATCACGGAGTAACCCGGACCAGGGGGCGTCTAGCTAACTAGGTCTCAACCGACTTAAGCCGTAAGTCGGAACGATGTGTCTAACTTTCATGCAGGAACGGGTGTAGCCAGATCAACTACGATCCGGGTCATGTCAGGCTTCTAGGAGAAGGAAGGAATCTCGCTGGTCAAAAGTAGCCCCGGTACGCACGACATGAGCGAAGCGGACAGAGGGAGGACCAGCGAGGCGTGGCCGACAAAGGTGACGAAGCCAATGTTGGGTGACGCAGGCGCCGTAGAGGCCCACGTAGCTTCTGCATGGATGACGCGGGGGAAAAGTAACCCGGTCGGTTTACTATCTTGGGAGGAGGCATATTCCCTGGAATATGCATCCACGTATGCCCTAAATGGAGACCTAGCCACCCCTATATAAGGAGGGCTAGGGCCTCTGTAGAGGGGTTAGGTTCTACGGGTTGGTCTTGTACGGGTTAGCTAGTGGCGAGAGTAAGAGAGTCCCTTCTTCCTCCTCTCCCCAAGACAGCTCTAGGAGCACTTGTAAACCTTGGAAGTGAATCAAATATAACTTTTGTGTGAGGAATCACCTCACTATCCCTCCCTGGACTCCCCTAGTGCATATTAGTCCCCACTATTAGCCTATCCATGGCATCTATTGTGACACCACCACGATAGTTGGCGCCCACCGTGGGGCTAGCGGCGCTAGCAGGGGTCAAGATCCGGACGGGAAACCTCATCGGCACCGGCGAACGCATCGTCTCCGGGCTCGGTTAGTGCTTTGGAGCGGTAATGGAGGTGAATGCGGTAATGCCAGCACTGACGAGGTATATGCCTTGGTCGGACCAGGAAATCACCTAGAGCATTAAAGATCATCCCAGGCTTATGCCAAGTCCTGGTCCATATGCGTTAGTGCTGGATCCGACATTCATTGGGCCTAACATCAATGTAAGGTTCTCCAAGGTACTGATTGACAATGGCAGTAGCATTAACATCATGTATGCGGATACAATGCGCAAGTTGGGTATCTCAGAGAACATGCTCCAGGCTACAAGGATAACTTTCCATGGTATTGTGCCCGACATTTCTTGTGAGCCCATAGGCAAGGTTCGGGTTGACGTATTGTTCGGCACAAGAAATAACTGCCGAACTGAGAATTTGGAGTTTGAAGTGGTGAACTTGGAAAGTGCGTATCACGCGTTACTCGGAAGACCAGCACTGAACAAGTTCATGGCAAGTTGTCACATCAGTTACTTAAAGATGAAGTTGGCCGTGCCAATTGGAGTGATTACTATTGCTGGAGATTTCCGACGTTCCATTGAGTAACCCGCATGGGAGTGTCTCATTCCAAGCCACGAAAGATACCAAGAAGGTGCCTGTTGATGATATGTTCCCAGAGCGCACCGTAACAATTGGTGCCAGGTTAAATGACAAATAGGAAAGCGAGCTCGTCAACTTCCTCTGTGAGAATCGGGACATTTTTGCTTGGTCCACACAGGACTTGCAAGGTGTTCCGAGGGAGTTGGCCGAGCACTCTTTGAATGTGAGACCCGGAGCAAAGCCGGTGAAGCAACCTCTTCGCCACTTCGCCGAAGATAGGAGGAAAGTCATCGGAGATAAGATAGCTCGATTGTTGGCTGCAGGATTTATCATGGAAGTTCTTTATCCGGGTCGGTTATCTAATCTGGTGCTGGTGGAGAAGAAGAAGGATGATCCGAATGTGGCAGTGGTTTGGCGTATGTGTATCGATTACACGAACCTGAACAAGGCGTGTCCAAAAGATCCATTTCCACTGCCAAGGATAGATCAGGTCATAGACTCAACTGCTGGATGTGAACTGTTGTCATTCATTGATGCATATTCTGGTTTCCACTAGATACCTCTGAATCCGGATGATCAAATAAAGACTGCGTTTATCACCCCGTATGGGGCTTATTGCTATCGCACCATGCCGTTTAGTTTACGTAATGCAGGAGCAACATACCAAAGATGTATGCAGAAATGTTTGCACGACCAAATAGGTCAAAATGTACAAGTGTATGTGGATGATGTGGTTATCAAGACCAAGGAAAGCAAAACGCTCCTTGACGATATCAGGCAGACGTTCGCGAACTTAAGAAGGTTCTGGATGAAGCTTAACCCGGAAAAATGTACCTTCGGTGTCCCGGCTGGAAAATTACTCGGATTTCTTGTTTCCAGCCGAGGTATCGAAGTTAATCCAACTAAAATCCATGCCATTGAGCGAATGGAGCTGCCGAAGTGTCTTAACGATGTCTAGAAGTTCACTGGTTGCCTGGCATCGTTAAGTCGGTTTGTATGTCGGTTGGGAGAAAAGGCATTGCCTCTCTATCAACTCATGAAAATGTCGGATAAGTTCGTTTGGACGCCGCAGGCCAATGAAGCCTTTGCTCACTTAAAGAAGATGTTAGCCACTGCACCGGTGTTAGCCTCTCCACTATCAAAGGAGCCAATGTTGCTCTATATAGCCGCAACCAACCGAGTTGTAAGTGCAGTAATTGTGGTAGAGCGCGACGAAGAGGGTAAGTCAGTGCAAAGGCCAGTATATTATCTGAGCGAGGTGTTGTCTGCCTCAAAGAAGAACTACCCACACTATTAGAAAGTAGCATCTGGTGTGTATATGGCAGCTAAGAAGTTGAAGCATTACTTTGAGGAGCATCCCATCAAGGTAATATGCGAGGCTCCCATATCCGAGATAATGAGTAACAAGGATGCAAGTGGTAGAATTGGAAAATGGGCAATTGAACTAGCTCCCTATGCACCACAATATGACAAAAGAGAAGCAATCAAGTCTTAGGCTGTGGCCGACTTTTTTGTGGACTGGGTCGAGGTACAATACGAACCACCGCTACTAGATCTGAATTACTGGAGGATGCACTTTGACGGGTCTAAAACAAAAACCGGGCTAGGCGCCGGAATCGTACTTACCTCGCCAAAGAAGGACCAGCTGAAATATGTGCTGCAGATCCATTTCACGGCATCAAACAATGTCGCTGAGTATGAAGCACTTGTGCATGGGCTCAAAGTGGCAAAAGAAATTGGGATACGTCGCATCCTATGCTTTGGCGACTCAGATTTGGTAATACAGCAAGTGTCGGGACTGTGGGACGCCCGTGATCCAAACATGGCGCTGTACAGATTTCATGTGCAGAAGATATCTGGTTACTTTGAGGGATGTGAATTTCACCATGTGCCCCGGGTGGAAAATGAAGCTGCCGACGTATTGTCGAAGCTCGGATCAACCCGACAAGCAATTCCACCGGGGGTAGCATTGGAACACCTCAGAAAACCATCTATCAGGCCATCCCCAGAAACCGACTCAATTTACGTCCTGGAGGATGCAGAATCGGAGCCGTGCCCATGGACATTGACACATGAGCTAGTTCGCGAGACCCGAGGACTGCTTCGTGAGACCCGAGGACTGCTCAGCGAGATCCGTTTGAAGTTATGCCGGTGGATCAGATGGAAATTGATGAGGACGTGTTCCCTGTGCGAGCCATACCAGCTTGGGCACTACCTATATTTCAATTCCTGAAAGACGGAACATTACCCACTGAGGAAGTGCTATCCAGGCAAACTCAGAGGAGAGCAAAGGCATACACAATCATCAATTCCGAGCTATACAGAAGGAGTGTAACCAACGTCCTCCAGCGATGCATTGACCCAGAAGAAGGGCTTGACATCCTTCGAGATATACATCATGGGGAGTGCGGGCATCATGCCTCGTCCCGAGCCTTGGTGGCAAAAGCTTTCCGGCATGGATTCTACTGGCCAAGTGCCTTAGAACAAGCAGAAGATCTGGTGAGAAAGTGCAATGGTTTTCAGAGGTATGCTACCAAGACACATATGCCAATGTCGGAACTCAAGACCATACCAATCACCTGGCCATTTGCCGTGTGGTGTTTGGACATGGTGGGCCCGTTTAAACCAGCAAGGGGAAATATGACTCACATTTTGGTCATGGTAGACAAATTTACAAAGTGGATCAAGGTGAAGCCAATAAGAAAATGTGATGGAGCTACGGCCGTGACGTTTCTCAAAGACATCATCTTGAGATACGGTTATCCTCACAGTATCATAACTGATAATGGCACAAACTTTGCGGAAGGAGCATTTGCGTGTTTCTGCTGGGATAAGAAGATCCGGTTGGATGTTGCCTCGGTAGCCCACCCCGCTTCGAACTGACAAGTGGAAAGATCCAACAGATTGGTATTATCTGGGATAAAACCCCGGCTCATTGAGCCGCTGCAAATATTAGCGGGGTGCTGGATAGAAGAACTACCAGCGGTACTGTGGAGTTTAAGAACAACTCTGAATCGATCAACAGGGTATACGCCATTCTTTCTGGTATATGGGGCAGAAGCTGTATTACCAGCCGACATAGAGCATGATTTGCCTAGAGTCACCCAATACATAGAAGCCGAAGTGCAGGAAGGCCGGCAAAATGACGTTGATCTGCTGGAAGAAGCGAGAGAATTGGCATTGTCCAGATCCGCCATATATCAGCAAAATCTCCGACGCTATCATAGCCGGAAAGTAAGCCCCTGAGTTTCTCGGGAAGGCGATCTGGTGCTCCGTTTGGTACAACGTACTGCTGGCATGCATAAATTATCTCCTCCATGGGAAAGGCCATTCATTGTGAGCAAAGCATTGCACAATGATTCTTATTATCTTATAGATGCAAAGCCACAGGAAAAGAATAAGGCAGACATGTCCGGCGAGGAATCTAAGCGTCTGTGGAATGTAGCTCTGCTCCGTCCTTTCTACACTTAGCAGAGAAGTGTATGTATCCGAGTCTTCTCATATGTCGGTATGTATGCCGGCAATGAGCTTATCAATGAGATGTTGGCACCTCGAGCAGTAACTCGAGGACTGCCTTAATAATATTTGTTGTCTTTTGTTGTTTGTACGTCAGCTGGAGTAAGTTGTTCTACTTAACTCGGATTAGTAGTGTGTGAGCACCAAAAACCCAACTCTTCGACTTGCTGATGTCCAACAAGAATTGGCTTCATGGCAAGCAAGAGAACAAGTTTGAAATTGCGTAGCACATGTATGTTTTTTGAACTAAGGAAAAGAACCTATTCGAGCCGACGTTTGTTTTTCGAACTAACCTTGTATATTTTTAGTTTATTATGCTGAATTATTTTGAGCTAAGCCTAAAAGTTTCCTAGTATTGTTAAGCCAATCTTAGATGCTCGGATTTGTAAGTTGTAAAACCGAATCAAGGTAGACACGAGCCGAGCCAAAAGATTGGACGAACAATAAAAGGAAACTCGGGGACTACGCCCAAGTTAATCCGGCATCAAAACTTAGTAGCAAAATATCACATGTGTACTGGATACAATTCCACCCGGCATACCGGGGATCTGATAAACTTTAAAGTTTTTTTCACTTAAGGAGCAGCAGGAGGAGGAAGTTCGGCGTCATCTTCGCTGTCTTCAATGTCTGAGGCATCGCCCTCTTCGTCCTCATCTGACCCATCATCAACGTTCTCAGTGTTTTCGTCAACGGCGGCTTCCAGGAAGCTCGGTCCCTCAGTCCATTCGTGAATGGGAGCATATTCGATGAGGCTGTGGGCACAAGCCTTGCGTCGAGCTACCCACTCCGGGTCACTGGTCCATTTAGATCCGGTGCGCATGTGTGTTACGAGGTTGAGGTCGATCTTCTCGTACCACGTGAGTACGTAGTGGAGAACGGTCTCAGCTGCGGCACGTCCAGCGGATTCCCTCCAAAGGTCGAGCTGGGTCTCGCACTCCATCAATTTTTCAACAAGAAGTGCGGTTCCCTCCGGAGTGTCTTCTACAGGCCAAAACGTGTTGAAGACTCGGACTGCAATGTCAAGGATATCCTTGCCATAGTTCTTGATGATTTCCACGCGAGATGACAGGCTGACCAGCAGGTCCTCCATGTCATAGGGAATCTCTTCAGCGTCAGGCCCAACAGGAGTACCCCTCTCCCGGCAGAAATCAACAACAACAGCGCTCGCGATGGCAGTGCCCTCTAGGAATTTGCCTGAAAATGAGATAAGAGAAACAGATAAAGAAAAGACATGTGAAGTAACCCAGAGAAATATGCCAGATAAGGGAAAGGAACTCACGTGAAATATTGTTGAGGACCCGAGTCAACTCCCTGGTACAGTCATCACGTCTTTTGCGAAGCTGCACAAGTTCAGCGTTCGCCGACTCAAGCTTGACATCGGACTCCTGGAGAAGTTCTCGATCCTTGGCAATTTGGAGGTTGAGGCGTTCACGCTCTTCAGTATAGTCTTGGCCGGCCTTTTGGAGCTCGGATTGATGTTGTGCCTTCAATTTCTTCATCTCAGCCTTAAGCTTGGCGATCTCATCATCCTTGGTCCTAAGGAGGGCAAGCTCATCGTATTTCTTCTTGAGCTCGGCCTGATGCTGCCCTGCTTGTTTGAGAAATGCAGCATCATATCAGGCACGGGCACACTATCTTCCAGTGATACTGAAACAGTTTGTCAACCGGCAACGCTGAGATATGAATGTTTGCCGAGCCAAGGAGGAAATAAGATGAAAAGCATAAGCAAGGTTGAGTAGATATAACTTACCCTTGATCTGATCCAAATTCTTCCTCATAAGCTTGTTCTCAGCCTCCACCCTAGCTGCGAAAACCGAATGAGGGATTAGTTCCGCAGAAGAAGATGAAGGAAAATGGAGAAGTGTCAAGGAAGAAACCTACCCCGTTTCTCGTGTTCAGTGAGGAGTGCGTTATGTTTGGCGCGCAGCATCTTATGAGTGTCCAGGAAACGCTGAACCTCAGCGCTCCGGCAGTTGGTGGTCACCTGGAAAGAATACAAAAATACAACTTAGCTTCGTGCATATTCGAAGTGTACAAAATCCGGGCCAAGTGGGACTTAACCTGGCTCTAGGTGTGTGCATATTCGAAGTGTACAAAATCCGGGCCAAGTGGGACTTAACCCGGCTCTAGGTGTGTGCATATTCGAAGTTATCAAAATCCGGGCCAAGTGGAACTTAACCCGGCTCTAGGTGTGTGCATATTCGAAGTGTACAAAATCCAGGTCAAGTGGGACTTAACCCGGCTCTAGGTGTGTGCATATTCGAAGTTATCAAAATCCGGGCCAAGTGGAACTTAACCCGACTCTAGGTGTGTGCATATTCGAAGTTATCACGGAGCTACGTTAGTTTTCTAAGGAGCATCCGGCCGAGTAACAAGTTACTCCCCGGAGGCTCGGGGACTAATGGTTATGTCATCAATATCTACAACATTCTAAGGAAGTAACGTACCTCCATCATCCGACCCGCGAGGTTGATTGCCTTAGCGGTTGTGTTCATTTGAGCAGAAAATTCAGCAGGGCCGAACTTCTCCGGAAGATCGTTGTTTCGACGAACTCCGCCTTGTTCCAATTCATGACGAATTTGATCAGGCTCGGAGGTATCGCTCGTCGGTGGGCATATGGGGCACCACCAAGCCCTTCGCATGCACCTCCCTCCTCTCAACCAGGGAAAGGGCCGGGCTAGTGTGCAAAGCCATCTGTTGCACATCAGCTGGCTCGGCAGGGGCGTCCTTCGGTGCTGGAGGCTTCTTGGGAAGCATGGATGCGAGAGTGCGTTGTCTAGCCTTGACGAACGCGGTCCTGGTGGCGTCAGGGGCCTTTTTGCCCTTGGGCAGCTAGGAGGAGGAACTAGTTGGAGCAGATTTTCCCTTGGGAGATGTTTGGGTACTTTCTCGTCGAGACTGAGAAGTCTCAGACGAGGCGGAGGAGCTTGGCGCTGGTGCTCTTGCTGCTGGGCTTGGTGGTGCTGCTGGCGCTCTTGCTGCCGGAGTTGGTGCTGGTGCTGGTGCTGGTGCTGAGGTAGTCTCGGTGGTAGCTGGTTGCGGCGGAGCCGAAGTTGTGGATGCCGCTGCCTCGGCTGGGCCAGTCTCCCCCGCTTCAAGGTTGCCCCCCTCTTGACGAGGTGGAGCAGAACCCGGAGCAGCCGCAGAACCCTCTGGAATAGGGATCAGCGGGCGTGGCTCATCGCCACGAGGGGGGAGAAGGGCTAGGTCGGAGCGGCAAAGCAATGCCCGACCAACTCTGGGGGACCTCCACCGCGGCCTGCCGAATCAAACAATGTCGGATGAGAAACTAAGACAGTACAAGAACAAGTAAGGGGCTAAGGGAAAAGAGGCTTACACATCCGAGGTCAGGGGATCCTTAGGCTTCCGAGCCCTTCGTGCTGGGGCCTTGGTTGCAGGCTTGGAGGCAGTTTTCTCCCCGGACTTCTTTCGCCTTTTGGTAGGCTGAGAAGGTCCGGAGGAAGAAGTTGATGCAGCTCCCCGCTTCTTCTTCGGTGCAACCGGAACATGGTCACCCACGGCAAGGGGAGGGTCCTCATGAATCTGCCCACCGGGGTTAGCTGATGCCGGAAAAGCATAAGAAAGGGGGACAGCGTCAAGAGCTTCCATCACCTTGACATCCGAGTCATCTTCATCATCGGGCCAATCTCTAATGGAAGAGGGTTTACCGGTGGGTCGCTTCGTAGCGTCGGTCATTGGAAGGAACATCTCCTGATCCGGCTCTTCCTCGTCCGAGGTCTCCCGGTCAGGCACCCACTTAAGGGTGGGGTCGGTGCCATCTTCGAGGGTTTGCTGAAGGAATAGCTAAGGAAAAGAACAGACAACAGAGTTAAAAATACAACAACAACCGACGTAAGGTTTAATTCGGAGAAATTTTGCGGCACAAAACTTACCACGGGAGGAAGCCTATCACGGCAAAAGTGGTCAATTCCCCACATCCACTCATAGGATAAGTCCTTGTGGGTGGTGAAGAGAGCCTTAACCCGGTGATAGATCTCCGTGTTGCTCAACTCGAAGGACGAGGTCCGGTTGGGGTCGCGGCCCCAGCTCATGTGACACACTTTGTGAGTGCGCTTCTGGAGGGGGAGATCCGGTTGCGGACGAACGTGATCATGGCGTCCTCGTTGCGCAACCCAAGCTTCTTCAGTTCCGCGAACCTTTTATTGACCTGGTTGGCCAAGGCCGTGGGCTTCTTGGGGACAACGTCCCACAACTCCGGGTTAGGAAGACCCGGAGCATAGGGGAGCAGCCGGATCAAGTCTTCGGTGCCGGCGTTCCGGACGTAAAAGAAAGTCCGGGCCCATCCCTTGCAGGACTCCAGCCCGGTGACTCGGGGGAAGACGGATAGCCTCCAGGGAGAGATGGACGCAGCCCCGAACTGCGTAAGCTGCTTGTCCTCTGGGTCAAGCTGAATGTTCGGAATGACGTTGCGACGGAGGCCAAAGAACCGGATCCATAGCTCCTTCGTGGGCCATAATCCGGCATAGCCTTCGATCGTGGAGGCGAAAGCAGAGAGAGAGGTGATTGCGTTGGCAGGAAGGTGGTGCAGCTGGAGTTCGTAGGTGCTCAACCAGTCGTGGAAAAAATCGCTGACCGGCAAACCGAAACCCCGCTGGAAATGTGACAAGAACACCACATACTCACCCGAATTGGGTGAGGGGGCCAGTTCGGCAGAGGCGAGGCACGCGGTGACTCCGGCGGGGATGCGCCTGGTGCGGTAGAGCCAGTCCAGGTCATCCTGGCAGACCCAGGATCTGGCCCACGCACCACGGTCTGCCGTGGCGGCGTCTTCCTCCATCTCTTGCTCGGCGACGGCGAGCTCCTCCTCTGTCATCTCGAGTTTGCTGCCCTCGCTGGCGCTAGCGGCGGTGGGGGGCAGCGGCCTAGACTGACAGCGACCCGTGGCGGAGGAGGTGCGCAGCGGCGGCGGCGACGCAGAGACGCGTGGAAGCAGTGTGGTGGCGGCGTTGCTACTTAGAAGAGGTGGCGGCGGCGCTGTCGCGGGAGAAGACGAAGAAGAAGAACTGGAAGCAGAGGGGCGCGGAAGGAGGAAAAGACCTAAGGGGCGCGCCCCTCCCTATTTAACCACTCCCTCGTGGGGGAAGTGGGATCGTGTTTTGTGGTTACGCCACACGGTGTGGCCGTGTACACACCGGATTGGCCAATCATAGTCAGGCCACACGGAAGATCACAGGGCGTAGCAGATCCCATGACGCGACGCATTGATGCGGTTAACAAGGAGGCAGGCGTGACGTGACACGCGCACAGTAACTCCTGACAATCAGTGCGGCGGTTACTGTGGCTGGCCCTTAAAATGAGGCGATGTGATGATTAGCCTCCACGTGGGGAAGCGTACGAGAGAAGGAAGAACAACCTGGATGAAAATGTGGTAACCCGGCCAGCAAGTGAAAACTTGGAATGTGCCAAGGGAAAGTAAATCCATAGAATCCGAGATAAGGTGGTAACCCGACCAGCAAGGGAAAATTTGGAATGTGCCAAGGGAAAGTAAATCCATAGAATCCGAGGTAAGGAGGTAACTCGGAAATAAGATCCTAAGCTCAGTGAAATAGAACCTGATGTGGCCTTAGCGGCCAAGGCAGCTAAGACCGCACCAGTTTCGGGGACTAATGTTGGGGGGATACCCCCGGGTAGGGTCACGCCGGGGTATAAAGGCCGAGTTAGCCGAGGTTCGGCAAGGTCAAAGCGGATGCTAGCCGGGCCACCTCAAGGCAGGCCGAATCACGGAGTAACCCGGACCAGGGGGCGTCCACCTAACTAGGTCTCAACCGACTTAAGCCGTAAGTCGGAACGATGTGTCTAACTTTCATGCAGGAACGGGTGTGGCCGGATCAACTATGATCCGGGTCATGTCAGGCTTCTAGGAGAAGGAAGGAATGTCGCTGGTCAAAAGTAGCCCCGGTACGCACGGCATGAGTGAAGCGGACAGAGGGAGGACCAGCGAGGCGTGGCCGACAAAGGTGACGAAGCCAATGTCGGGTGACGCAGGTGCCGCAGAGGCTCACGTAGCCTCTACATGGATGACGCGGGGGAACAGTAACCCGGTCGGTTTACTATCTTGGGAGGAGGCATATTCCCTGGAATATGCCTCCACGTATGCCCTAAGTGGAGACCTAGCCACCCCTATATAAGGAGGGCTAGGGCCTCTATAGAGGGGTTAGGTTCTACGGGTTGGTCTTGTACGGGTTAGCTAGTGGCGAGAGTAAGAGAGTCCCTTCTTCCTCCTCTCCCCAAGACAGCTCTAGGAGCACTTGTAAACCTTGGAAGTGAATCAAATATAACTTCTGTGTGAGGAATCACCTCACTATCCCTCCTTGGATTCCCCTAGTGCATATTAGTCCCCACTATTAGCCTATCCATGGCATCTGCCATGACACCACCACGACAGCCGGGATCCATAAGCAAAAGAACATGATATCAACTAGGTAAAAGTACCAATGAAGTGTTGAAAGCGGTCCCCATGATACATGGTTCTGCTAACTTCAACTCATAAAGCGCAAGCATATACGCAACAAAGAAGGACGCAATGGTTCAGGTTTATTAAGTGCAAGAAAATAAAGTGTGCCATCAAGTTCCTGAGAGCTTTACTAACTAACTTTCTCATAACAAGCAAACATTTTATTCGGAAGGAAACAAGGCATAATGAACATGCACGGAAGTAGCAAATAATTCTAATGGGTAGATATGGTGTACACTTTGGAAATATTTGTTTTAGTGAGTTGGAGACTTGAGTAAAACATACTCAGTGTGAGTGAAGGCTAGCAATAGTAAGGGAGCGACCAACGAGAGAGCAATAGTTGTCATAATCATGCTTGCAACAAAACAGGACTAATCATGGCATGAAAGTGATTCAAGATCCTCAAGGCAAAATAATTCATCAAGGCTTAACTGATTATTACAGTCATGTGCATGCGTGAGCATGTGCCAAGTCAATTCAAATGAGACATTCAGAGGAGGATACCACGGTGTCATACCAAGTTATGAATAGAATAATGCAAGCAAACATTCATAAAACATGCTACAAACTATCCGCGAGTTGGGGCTAATCATAAGAAAGCAAGAACTACTAAGCATCCAAAGATAACATACACCCTACACGAACGGGCTAAGCAAGCCCACAATGATGAGTATATGTACAAAAATGAAAAAAAATAGAGTTCGTTACCAGCCTCTTACCACGCCTCAAGTTGTCATTAATCCTCATTATTGCTCTTCACTTGTGTGGCTTGAATAATAATATGAAACCAAATCCCACTGAGGACCGCTGAACCCTGCAACGAACTCACAAAACCAAAGAAGAACGACAATTTTTTTTGTTGTTTTCCATTTTTTAAAACAAGAACCAAAGGGGAAAAACAAGCAAAGCAAAATCTTTTTGGGTTTTTCGAATAGTTCAAATAAAGCAAAGGGGAAAAAACAGACCAAGGAAAAAAGAAGAAGAAGCAAACCAAAGAGAAACAACAGAAATATTTTTGGTCTTTTTTGTGTGTTTTAGAAAGCAAAAGCAAAGAAAGAACGAAAACTAAAAAGAGAGCGAAACATGAATATACAAAGTACCGACGCAACATGATATGGAGATGAGTGCGGTGTCGGCGTACCTCCCCCCAAGCTTAGGCTTTTGGCCTAAGTGGGTATCAATCCATGTATGAATAAGGGTTCCAAGCAGGAAGATCATGATAAGAATGGTTGTAGCTAGGCCCATGGGAAGAAGAAGAAGCTCCCCAATCATAAGCAGGCTGCTAATATGAAGACTCTCCCTCATTCGAGGGCTGGACCGAATCATCCGTGACCTCCCTTCTAGTGTCCTGCTCCTGTTGGGAGAGCTCTCCCAAGTATGTGTCAAGCTCCTCCTCAGTGAGGGACCATCCTTCCATGTTATCAAGGTTAAACAAAACAGGTGCAGGCAAAAGAACAACACGCTCGGACTTGCTCTTTCTCCAACCAGCTTTGAGAAAGGTTATTTCATAAGATAACTCACTCATACTAGCCCACAAGGAAACAAATTTATGCTGTATCATGGAATCAAGATCAAGACTTTCTATGGGAAACTGTAGGTCTAGATGATGAGGCACTAAACCATGCAATGCTAGTAAACGAGAAGCAATGAGGCCTCCACAAATTCCACCTTTCTCACGGTTAGCAGTAAGACGGAAAGCTATCAAAGCACCTAAGTTGTAAGACCTATCTCGTTTAAGAGCAGCAGAGATAAATGCTAGATCATATGAAGATAACTTATTGGCAATTTTCCTAGCAAGAACACACTTGGCAATAAAGTAGGCAAAGTAGCGAATGGAGGGAAGATGAATGTTACGGATTTTTCCACTCTCCTTTGAGAAGCTGCTCCCTTGGCAAATTTCTGTGTATAAATCCATGAGTGGTTCATGTCTCTCCTTAATCTTTCTACATGATCCCCATTGAGGTACCCTAATATCTACACAAAAATAATCAAGAGAAAGGTCGATAGCAATATTGTAAATTTTGTAATGGACCATGGGGTTAGGCAAATAGTGACTAAATTGGAAGTCCTGCACCGCAGACATGGTTAGCTTCACAAATTGACAAGGTTCATCTTCCAAAAAGTGCTCTAACCCTGCATTAGAAACCAAAGTGTGGAAATCTTGGAGAATTCCTACAACTCTCATGAACTCAGAGCATGGCTAAATGGAGGGGAAAACTTCCTCCTCCCGGTGGACCTTCATGACATCAGGCACCCAAAGTTCATGTTGGTTTAGTTGATGCTCATCCATCTTCTATTCTGAAATTTTAAACACCTATTAAACAAGAGATTGCAAAGTGAATATAATGAAGGATTCTACTCATATGGACTTGTAAGAGGCCTAAGCATGCATTAAAACTATATCTATAAGCATCAAACAAGCTTACAAGATCTCATAACCAGTCACCTATAGCAGCAAAATACTCAATAAATGATCCACTAAACACAAATCTACTTGGAAAAGGGGAGGACTCACATACCAGGGAACAAATGCTCCAAATTTCAGCAAGAAAGATGGGCTAAGAAAGGAGATCGAAAAAATCGAGAGCAAGTACACCAAGAACGCGATTTTGAGCAATGAACTGGAGCTTACTTGGGAGAGAGAAGAAAGTGGCAGGTGAGAGAGTTAGTGGGGGGCCAGGGGTGGCCCACACCATGGCATGGCGCCACCCAGGGCAGGCCGCGCCACCAGGTGGTGAGCCTGCCTGGTGGGTCCCCCTGGTACCTCCCAGGTACTCCTCTGCCCCTTTTTCACGCAAAAATTTAATATGAATTTTCTGGAATTTTTCGAGACACTTTATTTTTGGGCATTTTTCAGGAATAGAAGAATGATTTTCTGACAGACATATTTTTTTGAAAATGATGCAATGAAAAAACAAGGCTAGAATTACAGGAGTTCTAAGACACTCTAACATGCAAGCAACTAACAACAAAGAAGAAAACTAAATGAAAGCAAAAACTAAAATGGATAGAATAAAAGTAAACGAAGATAATCATAGTGAAAACATTGTTTTGTTCAGTGAAATCCTTTTGTTAACAAGGTTGATCAAGTCTTGCTACCAAAACAATTCCATATGAGACAAAACTTTGTATTCCACTAATGATTATATTACCTCCACCTTGATAGCAATGTTCCCAATCATAATAGTTTCAAATTTTTCTCTTGGTGTGGGAAAATATATTTCTCCAACTTGAATGCCCTCAACATGTTCAATTGAATTCAAACCATAAGTCCTTTCAAAATTCTTGGGGAAATAGACAGTATGTTCCTTTTCATTAACATTAAAGGTCACCTTTCCTTGATTACAATTAATAACAGCTCCTGCAGTATTAAGAAAAGGTCTCCTAAGAATAATAGACATATTATCATCTTCAGGCATTTCAAGCACAACAAAATCAGTTAATATCAAGCAATTATTAGCCACTTGTACAGGTACATCCTCACATATACCCACAGGAATAGTGGTAGATTTATCAGCCATTTGCAAAGATATATAAGTTGGTATTAACTTTTCTAGTTGAAGTCTCTTATAGAGAGAGAAAGGCATAACACTAACTCCAGCTCCCAAATCACACAAAGTAGTTCTAACATAACTATTCTTAATAGAGCAAGGGATAGTTGGAATCCCTGGGTCTCCAAGTTTCTTAGGAACCTTACCATTGAAAGAATAATTAGCAAGCAAAGTAGAAATTTCTTCATTAGGGATCTTCCTTTTATTCGAGACAATATCCTTCATATACTTTGAGTAAGGAGGCAATTTAATAGCATCAGTCAAAGGAATTTGTAGGAATAGAGGTTTCATCCACTCACAAAACTTATTATAGTGTTCATCTTCCTTTGACTTGTGTTTCTTATCAGGGAAAGGCATAGGTTTTTGGACCCAAGGTTCTCTTTCACTACCATGTTTCTTAGCAATAAAATCTTCTTTAGTGTATTTAGTATTCTTAGTGTGGTTTTCAGGTTCTTCTTCAACTTTTTCTTCATTAGGAACTTTGTTTTCTTCATTACCACTTTCAGTTTCAGCATCAGAGATAGATATACTATTATGATCTATAGCAGGTTCAGAGGGTTCTACAACAGTTTTATGTTTCTTTTTTCCTTTTCTTACGAGTAGAACCACTATTTTCAGCTTGTTGATAATCCTGCTCAATTCTTTTGGGATGCCCCTCAGGATATAGAGGATCCTGGGTAGCAGCTCCACTTCTAGTTCTAATTTCATAAGCATGTTTTTCTTTAGCATCATTAACCAACAAGTCGTTTTGCACTTTAACGAGTTGATCTATTTGAGTTTGAACCATTTGAAAGTGTTTAACAATCATTTTAACATTATTAGAGGTTCTTTCCACAATATCTTTCAACTCAACAATAGCTCTAGTGTTTTCCATTAGATGATTTTGCACCCTTTTATTAAAATTATCTTGCTTAACAATAAAAATATCAAATTATTCTAAGCATTGATCAGGAGTTTTAGAGTAAGGGATATCACCTTCATCAAACAGTTGGAGAGAGTGTACCTCAATAGTGGGTGAGTAGGGAATAGGCTTACATAATTCTTCAATAGGGGGTAAATTCTTGACATCTGTAGCTTTAATTCCCTTCTCCTTAAGACATTTCTTAGCTTCCTTCATCACTTCATCATTCAATTCAATAACTCCCCTCTTCTTTGTTGTTGGAATAGGCACCGGAATAGTAGGTTCAGGTACAATTACTTCAGGTATAGCTTGTTTACGAGGAGTCCAATCTTCATAATTCTTACTTATTTTAGCCATTAACTTCTCAGCTTCCTTAGGAGTCCTATTCCTGAAAACACAATCAGCACAACTATCTAGGTATGTCCTAGATTCCTCGGTTAGTCCATTATAAAATATATCAAGAAGCTCATTCTTAGGTAATGGACTTCCAGCTTGTGCATGAATCAAAGCACAAAACCTTGCCGAAGATTCGGGAAATACCTCTTTTTCTCCCTGTTTAAAATCAAAAAGTTCCTGCAAAATAGCATGTCTAGCACTAGGAGGAAAATATTTATGCAGGAAAGTACTAATCAAGCACTCAAGGCTATCAATAGATCCAAGAGGTAAATTACTAAACCAAGTTTTAGCTTCTCCTTTCAGTGAAAAGGGGAAAATCTTAGCAACAAAGTAAGTACGCATCTTAATATCATCAGAAAACAAGCCACTCATGGTAGAAAGCTCATTCATATGTGCTACCGCACTTTCATTCTTAGTCCCACAAAAAGGTTCTTTCTCGACAATAGCTATGTAAGATAGATCGAGAGAGAAATCTTAATCTTCATCTATAATGTTTATGGGAGAAGCAGCAAACTTAGCAATAGGAGACAATTTGGGTCTAATAGTACGCCTCTCAAGGAGACTCTTAGCAGCGCTCCTATCATGGGTGTTTTTACATTCTTTAATAAATTCATCGGTCATCTCAACATAACCATCTTCAATATCATAACTTTCACTAGACTCAGGTGAACTAACAAGTGTGGTAGTGTATTCATTAGGAGTTTTAGTATTTCCAGCTATAGTTCTAGCAATCGTAGCATCTAGGAAAGGACCTAATGAACCACTCTTATCAAGCACAGTAGAAGCAGCATCATAAGCATCAAAAGTTTCAGATTCAGCAGTAGTAGCAGTGTGTGTACCATGTATATGTGCTGGTGTAAGGAACTTACTCAAAACAGATGGTGAATCAAGAGAAACAGAGGTGTTCAGAACCGTACCTCTTCTTGTAGTGGATGGTAAAATAGGAACCTTGCCATCACGAGACTTACCCATGATGGATGGATAGCAGTGAACAATAGAGAATCCAAGTGAGCTTGATAAATAAAGCTATGCTCCCCGGCAATGGCGCCACAAAATAGTCTTGATGACCCACAAGTATCGGGGGTGTATCACAGTATTTTCGAGGGAAGTGAAACCCAATTTATTGATTCGACACAAGGGGAGCCAAAGAATATTTATCAGCCTTAACAACTGAGTTGTCAATTCAGCTGCACCTGGAAATAATCTTGCTCACAGCAGTTTATCAGTAGCAACAGTTTTGTAGTAGGAATAGTAAAGTAACAGCAGTAGTAAAGCAAAGACAGTAGTAACAAAAGCAGTAATAGTGGGATTCGAGTGCGGTAGGCATAGGGATGGATGGACGGGCGTTGCATGGACAAGACAATTCACATAGCAATCAGAACATAGGGCAATTATAGATAAATAAGATAAAGCATCCAAGTACTAGACAATCCTAGGCATCTGTTCCATATATAGTCATACGTGCTCGCAATGAGAACTTGCACAACATCTTTTGTCTTGCCAGCCCGTTTGCAGTGGGGCCTCTAGGGAACTACTGGCAATTAAGGTGCTCCTTTTAATAGAGCACCGAAGCAAAGCATTAACACTCCGTGAACACATGTGATCCTCACATCAAAGCCATTCCCTTTCGGTTATCCCGATTTCTGTCACTTTGGGGCCATAGGTTCCGGACAACAATGTGTGTATACAACTTGTAGATAAGACCAGAAACAATACTATCATAATGAATCAATAACATGTTCAGATCTGAAATCATGGCACTCGGGCCCTAGTGACAAGCATTAAGCACAACAAGTCGCAGCAAAGTCATAAAGCACTAATAAAAGATACTAGGCACCATGCCCTAACAATCCGATACCATTACATGAACGATCTCATCCAATCCCTACCATCCCATAGCCTACAGCGGGGGATTACTCACTCATAGATGGGGGAAACATGGATGGTCGATGGAGAAGCGATGGTGATGATGATGGCGATGATCTCCTCCAATCCCCCATCATGGCAGGGTGCCAGAACGGAGTTTCTGGTGCCGTTTCGTGAAATCTGGTGGTGCCGGCGGAGCGGAACTCCTTCTGGAAAAACGTCGAACCCCGTGAAGTTTTTAGGTCATAAGGCTTCTTATAGGCGAAGAGGGAGACCGAGGGGGTGCCTGGGGGCCCACACCACCCCCTGGCGCGGCTTGGCCTGGCCCGCGCCACCAGGTGGTGTGGCCACCCCTGCCTCTTCTCCGTCTCGTATTCTGGCTCCTGGAGTCTTCGGGTGAAATAGGATTTTTGGCATATTTTCCGGGTTTTTTCCTGATAGTTGATTTTCTGCACAAAAAGTAGACACCAAGGCAATTCTGCTGAGAACAACGTCAGTCCGTGTTAGTTGCATCCAAATCACACAAGTTTAGAGGAGAAACAATAGCAAAAGTGTTCAGGAAAGTAGATACGTTTTGGATGAATCAGTAGGCATGTCGAAGTACTTGTCGAATTCCTCTTTGATCTTCGGGTCACCATTTTTGTCGAAGTTTTGCTCGGTGGCGGCTCCTTCCATTCCGATGATGCTCCTCTTGCCCCTCCTAACTACAACACGGTTGGGCTTTGACGGGTCGGTAATAAAAACGCATTGATCAACTTGGCTAGCGAGTACCCAAGGCTCATTTTTTTGCGGAGGCATTCTTCGTTGATTTGGCATCTGGTATAACCATTGTGGTGAAATACCGACCTTCTTTTTCCATGTTCTTGGCCCATCTAACATGGAACATTCGTACGATCCCTCCACAGTAGTCGAGCTCCCATATCTCCTCGATCCTTCTGTAGAATCTTTAAATGACAATAGTCTCGTCAGCAGCAAAGGATAACATAGTTACTCCTGAGTTTTGATATTCGCTATTCCTGTCCTTTTCCTCTGTGTAGAATCTATAACCGTTTATGTCGTATGAATGATAGGTCCTTAGGTTGTGCCATGGGCCCTGCGACAAGGAGAATATGAGTTTTTGATCTTCCGTAGAAGGTGTCTATGGGGGATTGTCCAGTTGCCTTTTCTTGAACCAACCCGTGAAGCTGGAGTTGTGCTCTCTGGTTACGTCTCCCTTCTTCCTCGGCCGGCCCTGGTCGACGTACTCCTGCTCGATTAAGCTTTTGTGCTCTTCGACCTAAGGGCCGACCACTTAAATATGTTGTAGCACGACTCGGTGTGCCCTGTCAAAATCGGTGCGTCGACCATCAATGCCGACATGCAGTGAGCGGCAACCCTCGCGGTGACCATATCCACCGAGCCTGCCGAGGTGCTTCTTTGTGGGTATTCCAACATACTCGTTCTCAGTGGTTAGATAATTCTGGCAGAAGGAGATGCACTCGTAGATCAGAAAGCCCTTGGCTATGCTTCCATCTGGACAGGACCTATTGCGAATGAATCCTTTGATGACACCGTTTAGCCTTTCAAACGGCATCATGTTGTGCAGGAATGTCGGCCCGAGCTGGATGATGTCGTCCATGCCATGTACAAGCAGATGCACCATGGTGTCGAAGAATGCGGGCGGGAAGTAAATCTCAAGCTCGCATAGTATCATCACAATCTCTTCCTGTAGCCTATCGAGCGGCTTCACACCGATTGACTTCCTAGATATGACGTCAAAAAAGTTATAGAGGCCAAACAAAGTCTGACGGACATGCTCGTCCATTATGCCACGGATCGCAACGGGGAGTATCTGCGTCATCAGCACGTGACAGTCATGCGACTTCATACCTCTGAACCTCTTCTTCGCCACGTCCAGATATCTGAAGGAGATATGCTCTAGAGGCAAATAATAAATAGGTTTTTATTGTCATATCTCAATTAGTTTATAATAGTTTCATATTGTGCTATAATTGTGCCAAGTAGAAACATTGGTACAGGTGTGGTATGAAACAACCAAGTCCCTAGTAGCCTCTATTCATACTAGTTCGTTGGTCATGAAGATGATCTGGGTTTCAAGATCATGGGAATTTATGCCGACTGACAACGAGATCATATCATTGGAGAATGATGTGGTTGGACATTCCTCGAAGGATTGCAACACGATCAAGTCATATAGTTCATTGTTGCAATAGCTATACCTAGACTCCTTCTCCTTAGACCGTGAGCTCATATTACTCACTGTTTCCCTAGGCTGCTTAGACTGCATCAAACGTCATCTGGTAATGCGGTGGCCATAAAGGTGTACGTTGGGTATTCTGAAGGAACAGTAGATGACATGTGACTACAAGACTGGGATTTGTTCACCCACATGATGGGTAAAGATAAATACGACCGACTTGGTGAGATTACATCTATAAATGTTGCAACATGTGACTAGGTCACGGGGATGTAATATCACGGTAAAAAGCAAACATAACTTGTTGTGAACGAGATTGAACAAGGTATGGGATATCAATGATCACATCTCGGACAAGATGTATCGAGAAACAAAAGGAAGAGGATGCTACATTTAGACGGTTCAAACGACATTGTCATTTGGAATGCATAGGGGTCACATGGATATCCCTGGTCCCTTTGTTGATCATTGATACAGATCATGTCTAGAGCATTCCTGAGCCGTGAGAGGATACACTTAAGGGTACGATGAGAGCGATCATTCGTAAGATGGAATCATAGTAGAGAAAGAGAGAAAGCCGGAATCGTTCCGTAGAGAGATCCGAAGTTGTTCGGAGAAAGAATAAAGGAAAAGCCCCGAAAAGTGTTTTTGGATAAATGGGAATTTAAATATATATTTATTATATGTTAATTATGAATTAATATATTCTAAATAATATTTAGATTAAGATTTATAAAGGCAACTTTTATATTAGGCCAAATCCGATAGGGAAAAGATCTAGAATAAAAGCTGCAGAAAAATAAAAGGAAAAGAAAAAGCAGCAGCCCACGTGGGCGGCATATAACTGCCACCACACAGGGCGGTGTACAACTGGGCGGCGCCAGGCCGCTGGCGAGTGGGTAGGCCAGGTCGCCGCGGGCCGCCGCTGGCCGCCAGCCCACCCGGGCAAGGCAGGTTGGGCCGCCGGGCGCTGCAGGCCGGCCCACCCGCCTCTCCGCTCATGGGCCGCCAAGCCGGGTCGGCCCACCCGGACTGTTCGCCGTAGGCCGCTGTCGCGGGAGCAGACTAGGCCGCCGCGAGCCAGCTGGGCTGCGCGCAGCGCCAGGGCCCACCCGGGCTGAGCTGCTGCTTGGGCCGCTGTGTTGGGCCCTTGTGGCCTAGCCGGCTGGGTGCCTTCTTTTTCCCTTTTTCCTTTAGTAATTAGTCCCACATGGGGCACCTAGGGGAGAGGACACGCCCCCTCCGCCTATATAAAGGGGTGCCCATGGGTGGGATGAGAACACACCAATATTTGGAGAAGTCCTTTGGTTGACTTTCCCCTCCTCCCTCTCTCTATACCTTGTGACCATGGCCCCAAGTCTGGGCTGTGCGATCGAGGCACACCTGCAGTACGCCGTTGCGCTGCAGGGATTCCTAGCCGGATATCAACTTCCGCACTCCCGGCGGGATCGGAGAGCCGGAGGTCTCATCATGCACCGGATGTGTACGAAGACACGAGGCGCAACACTTGGGGCGCTAGAATGTCGTGAGCCGGAGCTATTGCACGATGAAGATGATGAAGATCAAGAAGGAGCAAGGGGTGACCTACGAGGAGCTTCGCGACCTTGAGGTCGTCTTCTAGTACGACTACATCAACCACGTTCCCCGCGGAACGTTAACCGCGTATAGACTACATGGGTATGTATTGTATACGCATCGGCCGTTACCGCATTACTACATAGATAGATCCTAGGCTAAGTTTCTGGGGTTCTGTCGTAGGGAAATTTTTGTTTTCTGTGCCGATCCCCAAAAATATCTGCTTATCTTCCCCGAGTAACCGTGAGGAACTTTCACTCCTAGGAGGCACCTGCAAAGCTACTCGAGCTCCTCCAGACTCAGAGTGAAGCAGGCAGCGCGAAGCACCACCTCATTCTTCTTAACTCTTTTGCAGCGACCTTGAGTCCCTTCCGTCTGATCATCATCATCATCATCACTATTAGGGTACTGAAGATCTTTCTTGATGCCAAGCAATTTAAGGTCCTTTCTTGCTTTCGGCCCATCCTTGGTCCTCTCCGGCATATTTAGTAGAGTGCCAAGCAGACTCTCGGTAATGTTCTTCGTGATGTGCATTACATCGAGGCTATGGGGAGTGTGAAGGACCTTCCAATACGGCAGGTCCCAGAAAAAGACCTTACTTTCCATACACCCAACAACGACTTTGTCCTTGGTCGTTCTTTTCCAAGCGTAGGGCAATCTACCCAATTATTCAAAAGCTCCTCGATTTCATCGCTGCTCCTCGGACGTGGGGCTCTTTCGAGCTCGTCCTTACCATTGAATAGGTCACCTCGTTTTTCCTCAGGTGATCCATGCAGAGCCACTTTTGAGTACCTTGGAACATGGTTTTCGAAGACCCGGGATCCCTTGGTAGCTGGAGATGCGGTGTCTCATCCATGCACTTGACGCATGCATTGTGTCTGTGGTTCACCTAGGCCGATACATATGCGTAACCATGATAGTCCTGCACGGTCGTGAGCAACGCGACTCTCAGATGGAAATATTCTTTAGTGTAGGCATCCCACGTACGGGTCGGCGTCTCCCACAAGCTGGCTAACTCCTCTCTCAATAGCCCGAGATACAGATGCATATCGATACCTGGTTGTTTAGGCCCCTGAATAAGAATGCTCATGTGTACATACATTTGCTTCATGCATAGCCACGGGGGGAGGTTGTACGGCCATACAAACACGGGCCAGGTGCTATGCATGCTACTCTAGTTTCCAAAAGGATTGAGTCCATCGGTGCTCATACCCAGCCTGACGTTCCTTGCATCGCCCCTGAACTCTTCAAACTTGATGTCTAATGCATTCCACTGGCTAGCGTCTGAAGGGTGTGTCAGGATCTTTCCCTTCTCTGGATCATCTTCGGGTTTCTCTCTTTCCGTGTGCCATTGCATAAGCTTTGCTTCCTTAGGATCTACGAAATATCGCTGCAGACGGGGGGTGATAGGAAAGTACCATACCACTTTTCGAGGAACTTTCTTGTTCCCTCTCTTTTACCGTCCTTGGCCGCACACCGGACATGTGGTTCTATCCGCGTACTCATTCCGATAAAGTGCGCAATCATTGATGCATGCGTGGTATTTAATGTGTGGTAGGTCGAGAGGGCACACAATTTTCTTGGCCTCCTCGATACTTGTTGGCAATGTGTTCCCCTTAGGAAGTCGGTCGAGCCAGTATTCCATGTTCGTGTTGAAGCTCACATCGGTCCATTTGTGTTCAGCCTTCATCTCCAGAGCCTTGAGCGTTACACTCAAACGTGTATCCTCGGGGCGACACCTAGGATACAATGGAGTCATCCCGTCTACCGCCATTTGGGCTAGCTTGGCTTTCTCTCTGGCTGCAGCTTTGTCGTTGCTCGTCTCCTTGAGGAGCAGTTCTTGAACATGAGGGTCCTGCAAGACCAAAGTTAGCCGCGTCTGTGTGTTCGCGTCTTCTCCTTCTTGATGATGATCATGCCCGTCACCATCTCCTTCTCCATGCTGATCATACCCGCCGGCATCTCCTTTGTCATGATGATCATGCCCACCGTCATCTCCTTCGTCATGATGATCATGCCCTGTAGACTCTTCGTCTTCTTGCCCGCCCACGTCTTCGTGACCACCATGTCCCGCCGGCGCCTCACTGAGGTCGCGCATGAAACTGCGCCTGAGCAGGTGACCCTCCAATTGTCATAATCAGGGTCGATCCAGCGCTGTAGTTTGCATGTTCGACATGGACATCTTATCATGGTCTTGTTGTTTAGAATCATGTCCTCCTTCACGTCTTTCTTGTACCTAGCAATTCGACCTTCGCTCATCGTGAGGACCATTGTTGTCTGAGCGGTTAAAACAGAGAGTATATGTGAGAACCACACCATATGAACACACACATGCATGAATGCTAGCCGGAAAAATCCGGCATGACCTTTCCTAAAATTAGGACATATGGTTAGTGCAAAAATTTGCCGAAATGGAAATGAATCAACATTTCGGCAAACATCCATGCACCACACCGGCAACAAGCAAGCAACAAAAAACTTCCTCCCAATGCAAACATTCATGCACCACACAAGCATCGTCTCGCCATGGATCGCGCACACACACCGCCCACGCGACAAGCTTCACCTACATGTTCATGGCCAAGTACTCACCTAGTAGACACAATAATAGCGAGATGAGAGAGTGTGGACAAATAGATCTACAAGTTGGTGGAGAGGAAATTAGTAAACAAAAAGAGATGTGAGAGAGAACAGTAAGGAAATTTTAGATCTACAAGTTGGAGGGAAGCTTCCACTTACCAATCTATGGACTAAAGTAGGTTTAGTTACAAGAAAATGGAGAAACTATGGGCCAAATGGGGTGTGAGGGAGGAGGAAGACGAGTTGGGAGGAGGTAGAAAGGAAGAGATGTGGAATGGGTGGTGGTGGATAGATAAGGTGGGAGCTTGTCACCTTTTTAACATGGATCTAGACACCCTCATCTGTGGCGCATATGGAAGAAATGCGCCACAGATGCTCAAACTTCTGTGGCGCATAAGTCCGTACGCGCCACATAACTTATGGTACAGGTAAAGTGGTGGGACCTAGAGTTAGGTTTCTATGGCGCATGTGTGCATATGCACCACAGAAGTGAAACATATCTGTGGCGCATATCCACACATGCGCCATAGATCGTGGGTGAAAAAGTATCTGTGGTGGGGCCCGCCTCCAAATTCTATGGCGCATAGTGGAATATGCGCCACAGAAGAGGCAACTTCTGTGGCGCATATCTCATTATGCGCCACAGAACTTGGATCGCCCCAACCCGGGTGGCGGGTCCCACCAATCATCTGTGGCGCATATTGTACGTAATGCGCACATAACTTCTATGTTTTGGTGGCGCATATTTCCTAGTGCGCCACTGACAAGTCTCTGTGGCGCATGGATTTACATATGTGCCACTGAGTAACCTGTCTACATATAAGCTGTTTCCTAGTGCTGGCATTGGCTTATAACCTACACAGTTAAAGGGGGAATTAAGGGAGATTCACTAAGCTCACACAATATCCATGGGAAAACACTTAATCGTGGTGGTCTATAGAAGTGATTTGCTCGTAGGCATCGAAGTGGTTATTTAGAGATGACCCCAAAACTTGACTCGTAGAAGCAGCCACTCATGAGACTTGTAGTGAAGATATTATTATGGAGGTCTCTCCATACATATCATGACGAAAGACATAGATTATCCTAATCATAAATAATTCTCATATGCTAGTGGTGTATCCTACATCCCCAAGAACAATTTAGCCTTATTGAGTTTCAACACCATTTCCAACACTTTTTTACTTGTTTACTTTACTTGCTTTTGTTAATTTCTTGCATACAAACACAAAAACCTTTCAAGCACCCTTCACTTGAGATCAAAGGCAGCTTAAAAGTATCCTTTGGTAGATAGTGATGAGGGGCATAAAGACCTTAACTAAATAGCTCTCTCTAGGTTCAATACTCTTATTTTGAAAGTAGCTACAATCGATCAGTGCACTTGCAATCATCAATCTATTTTCTAGCGATGTTGCCCGAGAGCTTAGCACTTTTGGTATTTGTTCTTAGTTGTTAATTCTATTAATTGTTTTACTATAGTTGTTTACTAGTTTTAGGTAAACACCATGGGCGAGTACCGACAAATTATTCAGCTTGAAGCTATAAAGCATTCTAGTCCACCCATGGACGCTTATTTAAAATCCAAAACCCTGATGGCCATGACATTAACCCCATGCTGCTGGATCTTTTGCATGCTAAAACATTAGCAGGGGACGGTACGAAGGATCTCTATGAGCATGTGGGGTTCTTTAAAGAAAATTCTGGGATTTTAGCCTTAATATATTTATTGAGGATGAGGTTAAATCAACTCTTTTTTGTCAAACTCTTATTCATGAAGCCTGATCTTGGTACATTGAATGTCCTACGAAGATTACTAACTCCTGGGAGAGGCTATCCTCTTCATTGTAAATTGATTTCTTTCCTAGGACGAAAAACCCTGGAGCTAGACGTATGATCACAAATTTCAAAGGCGTCCCCGAGGAAAGCCTTTATGAAGGGTACTCAAAGTTTAGGGAACAACTTGGTCGTTGCCCTCACCATGTTTTTGGTTGGTAGTACACACGTTTTATGTAGGGCTAAGCACAAATAATATAAATGCATTAGATTCTCTTTCTAATGGATCATTTACTAAATTTAGTGTTGAAAGAGCCTACAATTTGCTAGATACAGTTCGTAAGATTTAAGAAGCCCATCGTGGAATTGAACTTAATGAAGAAGAAAATCCTATAGAATATGATTGTTTAAGAAAATTTCTAGCATCCGGTAAATGAGAGAAACTACTTGGAAACTTTAACCTTGACCTTCGTATGATTGTTCAAATTGTTCAAACCTATGCTGAGCATTTGTAGATTCCGAGGGAGTGGGAACGCTACAAGCAACCTTGTGACGAAAAGATCCTGAAGACTATCCCAAAGAACAAGTTTACATGAGTAGAGAAGAGGCTACTGGCTGAAGATGAAACTATCTTAACAAAAGGGAAAATAATGAAAATGAAGGTAATCCCAACGGTAAGTAGAAAGATAAACAGAAAATCACTTTTCGTTTAGGTGAATCTACTTATGTAGGACTGTGTGATTTAAGTTCTTTCGTAAACATTATGCCCTACTCTATCTATGAGGGATTGTGATTTTATCTTGATGAACCAGAACTTGAACCTACTGATGTAACCATAATGCTCTCATATAGAACCTTGCAGGAATCTCATGGAATTCTTCGCAATTCTTGGATCTATGTAGGAACTTTTGTCTACCCCATTGATTTTCATAGACTTCTTTTGTCCTGTTATTTGGGGAGGGGCATTTTACAATTCTACAAACATTGATATTAATGGCAAAAAGAGATTATGTCCTTACAGTTTGGAGAACAAGACCTAAAGGTTAATTGCAATCAATTCAAGAAGTTACTATATGAAAATAAAACTGATATAAAGGAATAAAATACTATTGAAGAATTGGCAGCAATTTACTTTGGTACCCCGCAAACTGAACTAGAAAGAAGCCTAACCAATAATGACTCAATCCCAAATGATTTAGGAAAAGAAGATCTTGATAATATACTTGATACCACACTCGAAGTAGAGAATCTTTTTAAAGATAAATTTGAAGAACTGGAAAGGAAGGGAAATGAGGATCCACCTCCATTGCTATTAAAACCCCTTCCATTGGGGCTCAGGTATGAATTTATAGACAAGGAAGGTAAGTTCCCTCTAACCATTAATGATCAACTTTCCTGTGAGGAAAATAGGAAATTATTAGAGGTACTCGTTGAGCAATGTGAAGCTCTTGGATATACTCTTAGTGATATAAAAGGGTTATATCCTTCCATATTTACTCATAAAATACCTATGGTTGCTGATGCCAAACCTTTTGTTGACACTCAAAAGAGACTAAATCCTAGAATGAAGGAAGTAGTGAGAAAATAAGTTATACACATGCTAGACACTAGTATTATCTACCCAATTTCTGATAGTAAATGGTTTAGTCCAACTCATTACATACCTAGAGAATGATGTATAACCATAATTAATAATAATGAGGATGAGCTAATTCCTATAAGAACAATAGCAGGGTATAAGATGTGTATAGACTTTAGGAAGTTAAACAGGGAGATGGTGAAAAATCATAAACCTATAGCTTTCATGGAGCGTATATTAGAAAGAATAACTAGTAACTCTTATTTTTGTTTTCTAGTTGGTTATTCGGGGTATTCCCAAATTGCTATTCAACCTGAAGATCAAGAAACGACTACATTTACTTGCCCGTATGGGACTTTTTCTTATAGATTGATCCCATTTGGTTTGTGTAATGCAGCTGTAATTTTCCAAGAATGTGTCTTAAAAATATTTGAAAATTTCGTTAAAAATTCTATGGAGGTTCTTATGGACGACTTTGTTGCTTACGGAACTACTTTCGAACAATGTCTCTATAACCTTAATAGAGTATTGCAACGTTGCAAGCAAGCCAAATAGGTTCTCAGTTGGGAGCGCTATCGGTTCATGTAAGAGAAGGTATAGTTTTTGGACACAAAGTTTCTGAAAAAGGTATTGAGGTTGATGATTCTAGCATTCTTGCCTTAGAAAGATCACTGATACCACAAAACATAAAATGAGTAAGGAATTTTCTTGGGCACGCAGGGTTCTATCGACGATTTATTAAAGATTTTGCTAAACTAGCTGAACTTTTGACTTACTAAATGAAGATATTCCTTTTGTTTTTTATAGAAGTTGTATCACTTCTTTTGAACAACTAAAAAAGGCTCTAGTCTCTGCACCTATTATTCAACCACCAAAATGGGATGAACCATTTGAAATTATGTGCGATGCTAGTGGCTATGTGATTGTGGATGCTCTTGGGCAAAGAGAAGGGCTACACTTAAATGTTATTCAATATGCTAGTTGTGTTTTTAATGAGGATCAAAAGAATTATGCAACAACTAAGAAGGAATTTCTAGTTGTTGTTTTTGCTTGTGATAAATTTATGCATTATATTATAAACTCCAAAGTAATAGTGCATACCGATCACCAGGCTTTAAGACATCTCTTAGCAAAGAAAGATGTGAAGCCTCGTTTGATTAAGTGGTTTCTATTATTACAAGAGTACGATTTACAAATAGTTGATAGAAGAGGTAAAGATAATCCTTTCTCTAATCATTTATCATGTATGGAAGGAATAATTGAAGATCCCATCCCTATTAATGAATCTATTCCTGGGGAATACCTTGCCACCGTAGAATCGCATGACCCTTGGTTTGCAGATTATGTTAATTTTTTGGTGGGTAAGTTTCTATCAAAGGGAATGAATTATAATCATAGGAAGAAATTCTTTAATGATTTGAAATATTACTTTTGGGATGATCCTTATTTATATAGGCGTAGACTTGACGGGATGATTAGGAAGTGTGTACCCGATCACGAGATGAATGCTACTTAAAAACCTGCCATGATAGTCCTTATGGAGGGCATCATGCTGGCGACCGTATGGCTGCTAAAGTGTTGACATATAGATTCTATTGGCCTAACTTATTTAAAGATGCTCATAATTATGTTAAGAATTGCGATTCCTGTCAATGTATGAGTAACATAGGGAAAATACAAGAAATGCCCATGAATTATAACCTTATAATAGAACCATTTGACATTTGGGGAATGGATTTCATGGGGAAATTTCCTTCATCTAATGTTTACACTCATATTCTTGTTGTTGTTGGTTATGTTACTAAATGGGTTGAAGCTATACCCACTTCTCATGCAGATGCAGCCAGTTCCACCAAGATGATTAAGGCCATTATTTTTCCTAGGTTTGGAGTTCCTCGGTTTGTAATTACTGATGGTGGAACTCATTTTAAGGTACTTTCAGGAAAATTCTTACCACCCACATAGCTTCACCTACCACCCACAAACTAGTGGGCAAGTTGAGATTTCGAACCAGTAGATTAAAGTCATACTTCAAACGACAGTGCGAAAGTCAAGAAAGGATTGGGCTATAAAGTTAAATGATACTTTATGGGCATATCGCATGCATTCAAAAATACTATGGGGATGACGCCATCTAATATGGTCTACGGTAAAGCTTGCCATCTTCCTTTAGAATTAGAACATAAGGCCCACTAGTCTGTTAAAACTCTAAACTATGATTTTAAGACTGCAGGAGATAAACGCCTCTTAGACATTCATGCCTTAGATGAACTTAGAAATGAGGACTATGAAAATGCTGAAATATTCAAAGATAAAGTCCAAAAATGGCATGATAGAAATATAGAGAATAAGGAATTTAAATCTGGAGATAGAGTTTTGCTCTAGAATTCTCCGCTAAAGATCTTTGCAGGAAAGTTGAGATCCAAGTGGGAAGGTCCATATGAAGTGGACAAAGCATATCCCTCGGGAGCGGTGAAATGAAAAGGCAATACCCCTTCTTTGTCTTGGATTGTTAATGGGCAGCGCCTGAAGCACTACAAAATTGGAGAGGTAAACACGATGGAAATAACCTATGTAATAACATATGAGGAGCTCGTCAGGCAAAAGTATGGTGAATCAGACATATGCCAATCCTTTTTTAGTCTCTTTCTGTCTTGGTGGATATTTTCTACATTTCCCTCTCATTTTACTGATCAAACTAGGCTATTTTTCGACTCGGTACATGTAGACTATACGGTTGGACGTGCCTGTACAGTAGGTCATTAAATGCCCAGTACCTTGCGTCGGATTTTTGCTCGATTTCTTGCAGAACGGTACAACCTGATTGTATGGTCGGCTTCCCCCATACGGTAGAGCTATGCAGCCTTGTCATATCAAGCAGATCTAGACGAGGAAGGAAGAGGCGTGATACATTACAAATGTATCTATAATTTTTAACGTTCCATGCTTGGTTTTATCCACTTTCTTATGTTTTGTTCCAACTTTGGAGTACTTTTCCTATGATTTCTTGGACTAACCTATTAACAAGAGCCACAGTGCCAGCTGCCTGTTTTCTGCTGTTTTTGGTTCCAGGAAAGTCAGAAAATGAATATTCTTGGAATTGGACGGGACAAAAGCCAAAGTGCCTATTTTTCCGGAAGTGATCAAGTGCCAGAATACGAGACGGAGAAGGGCCAGGGAGCCACCACACCACCTGGCCGTGCAGCAAGGCCTGGCCCGCGCCAAGGGGTGGTGTGGCCGCTCCCGGCACCCCCTCAGCCTCTCCTTTCGCCTATATATTGCCCTCGAGACGAAAACCCTAAGTACCCGATCAAAAATCCACGAAAGAGTCTGTAGCCGCCGTCATCTCCATCCCTAGATTGGGAGGGATCTGAAGCTCTTCCCGGCACCCTGCCGGAGAGGGGAATTCACCCTGGAGGACTTCTTCATCACCATGCAAGCCTCCGGTGTGATGCGTGAGTAGTTCATCCTTGGACTACGGATCCATGTAGTAGCTAGATGGCTGGTTCTCCTCCTTTGTGCTTTCATGTTTAGATCTTGTGAGCTCCATTCATGATCAAGATCATATATTTGTAATTCATACATGTTGTGTTTGCGGGGATCCGATGGATATTGAGATGCTATTTCAGATTGATTATTGATTATATCATGTCTTTGTTATTTGTGATCTTGCATGCTTTCTGTTGTTAGTAGCTATCTTGGCCAAGTAGATGCTAGCAACTCCAAGAGTTAGTATTTATGCTCGATAGTGGGTTTATGCCTCTGGTAATCTGAGGAAGTGACATAAATCTCTAAGGTACTAGATGTGTTGTTGCTACTAGGGAGAAAACAACAATCCTTTGTTCATAGAATAATCGTATTGTTTACTTTACACGCAGTTCGTAAAGCAATAATCTATTGCTTGCAACTTAATACTGGAGGGGGTTCAGATGATAACCTGAAGGTGGATTATTAGTCATAGATGCAGTTGGATGGCGGTCTATGTATAATGTTGTAATGCCCAATCGAATCTCAAAGGAGTCAAGATGATTAGTATATGCATGTATTGCTTTCTCGATGTTTGTCAATTGCCCCGCTGTAATTTGTTCACCCAGCATGTTATCTATCTAAGGAGATCCACCTCTAGTGAACTATGGATCCCGGTCCTTTTTCTATACATTTAATCTACAATATTTTACTATTTTGTGTTTACTTTCTACAAACTTTTACTTCTTTCCATTCGATACGTTTAATCCTTTCTTTTCTACAAAACACGGTGAGATTGACAACCTCATCACAAGTTGGGGACAAAGTTCTGTGGTTGTGTTGTGCAGGTCTCCACCTTGCTACTAGCACCGGTAGTGCGCCCTACCAAAGCTCAGCTAGTAACACCTTTGGGGTATTTCCTTGCTCCTACTGGTTCGATTAAACCTTGGTTTCATAACTGAGCGAAACTTGCTGCTGTGCTCATCATACCTTCCTCTTGGGGTTCCCAACGAGCTCTACATCAACACCGCCATCAAGCATTTTTCTGGGCGCCGTGCATTGAACCATCAAGCATTTTTCTGGCGCCATTGCCGGGGAGTCAAGGACATCTTCACAAGGGGAGTCCCTCATAACCAATCTCTTTACTTTGTTATTTTTGTTTTGCTTAGTTTCTTTTTTCTTAGTTTGCTTGTTTTGTTATTCAAAAACACACAAAAAAATAGTTTTACTAGTTTGCTTTATTTTCAAAAACACAAAAAAATTAGTCCCTATCCTAAGTTGCCATTATGTCTAGCCTTGCTCCAGTCGCTATGTCACCTGAGAAAATGATTTTCACTTTTAAACAAGGAATTGAGGAAAGTTTTAAGGAAGCTTGGTCTAGAATCTCCGATCTACATGAAAAAACTGAGCCTAATATGACTCAAAGCTTGTTCCTTAGCAGTTTTTACCTTGGGATTGCTCTTTGCTATAGATATGCTTTAGATGCTGTTGTGGGAGGAGATTTACTCCAATGTAATGAGGATGATGCTATTAATTCTATAAAGAAATTGATCCTCACTTACAATGTGCCTAGCCAAACTGATATTTCTTTCGCAAAAATATTTTCTAGGTTGAACACTCTTGAGACTAGCAATACTAGCTTAGAAAATTGCTATAATACGCTTTGGGAGCATCACAATTATGTTCCAATAAATTCTGAACCATCAAAGTGGCTCCCTACAGTAAAGATTGAGATGAACACTGAAACTTTTCAAGCTCGCTGTGATATCATGTCTGAATTTTGTCTTATGCCCAAAGATATTTATAAATCTCTGAATACTTGGGGCTCACTGAAGGAGGAAAATAAATATCTCTTGCTAATAATACTACCATATTACCTCTTGGAATATCTAAAGGATTGTTTACAAAGATCCTTGGGAAAATGATTTCTATTGATTATCTTGTTATTAAATGTGCAGGAAAAGGACAAATTACACTTGGAAGGTCCCTATTAGAACTCCTTGGAGCAATAATATATGTGGGAAAAGGGACCATGCACCTTTCTTCTCCACCAAACAATCATATTTTCCCCAAGGTTAAGAATAAAAGTAAGAGAGGTAAGAGCAAAAAATTTGGTTTTAATGCTTCTTCGAACACTTGATCATTTGTCTTGCTTCTTATGCCTAACTTAAAGGCGTTAAAGAAAAGTACTTATTGGGAGATAACCCAAAAGTTTTAGATGAGTCTTGGAAGTTATTACCTCTGTAATAATCTCTCCTTATCCTTTTTATTTTCTTTTTGTGCCAAGAGTAACCTCTAATGAGAGAGAAGTAATGATTGGGAACGTTCCTGTCCCGAAACAGATTTTTGTGCTTCACCATAAAAATTCGTGTAAAATCTCTGAACATCTTTTTGAGGCGTTAATTTTTGTGCTTCTACCCCAGGTTTTTATCTAAGTTTCGTTAGTTCAAAACTTTTTGATTTGGGAAACAGAAGGTCTTCGAAAAAATTCGTATTTACCCGCTGGTCTGTTTTGACAGATTTCTGCCATTTTCTGCATTTGCTTCTTGTTGGTTCCTTCTTGAGTTCTTTTCAGGAATTGAGCTTTTTTAGGAAAGTACTACAGTAGCTAGTGTTCTAATGGAAGTTTATTTTGTGTTATAACTGAACCTTAAGACTTATTTTTCTTGAGTGCACTAATGTTGCTAATAAAGATTGTGTGAAGTTTTGTATGAAGGAAAAATTTCTAGTGCATGGAAGAAATGAGTAATGAGATGAAGGATGGACTAAAGCTCAAGCTTGGGGATGACACACGTTTCACCCCAAGAAATATCCAAGAAGTACAAGCGTCAAAGCTTGGGATGCCCAAGGCATCCCCTTCTTCATCAATAAAAATCCCAGGTTTCTTCTAAACGCTTCATTTTTATTGTTTCATGCACAGTTGTGTTGTTCTTGGAGCGTCTTCTTTTTCGTTTTCGTTTTGGTTTTTAGTTTGCTTGGTTTGCTTAGTTTTCTGAATAAATTGGTTGGACCCCCTCTTTCATACATTGGTTTGCAAATAGTTTGGTTTGGTTTGGTAAAGAGTAGGAAAGTTCATGCTTATGTGGTAAAAGAGCTTGTTTTTGACTGTGGCCTATGCTTTGTCATGCCATGCTTGATATTGTTTTGACTTTATGCTTAGTATTCTTTGCTGTAGCATGACTTGTTATAAACAATTGAGATTGCTTAATGTGCCTTGGATGAATCATGCGTTGTTTTAGCATATTAAAGCATAGTATTCTCCTTTGATGCTTTATTTGGGTTGACTTGGCGCATGCTCACACCATGTTATGACTATATCAAGTCACCATAGCCTTTATGATCCTTTAGTTTTCAACTTGTAGTATCACTTTATGCTTTGATCAATGATGTTTTGTCGCTCTGCATGATTATGGCCATTATTGCTCTCTTAGTTTGTCGCTCCTAGTCTTTTGCTAGCCTCCACCACCAAGTATGAGTTCCACTCATGCATCCAAATCCCTAAACCAAGTTATTCCAAAGAGTCCACCATACCTACCTACTAACTTATGCTATTCCAAGTATATTCATGCTTTTGTTTACCTTCCAAATTAAACTTGTTATGAGAAAACTAGTGATTAAAGCTCTCACGAACTTGATGGCACACTTTACTTTATTGCCTCTAATAAACTTGAACCATTGGGTCCTTCTTTGTTGCATATATGCTTGCGCTTTATAAGTTGAAATTAGCAGAACCATGTTACATGGGGAACGCTTTCAACATTGCACTTGTACTTTGTACCCCGTTGATATCATGTTCTTTTACTTACGGATCCCGGCAGTGTGAAATAAAAGTGGAACTTGTAAGAACATGGAGTTTGTATGTGTGTTAGAGAAACGCCTGGGCCGCTAGCCTAAGCCATGCCTAATCATGGTAGAAACTTGCAGCATCACCATAATGAGCACTCTATGAAGGATCCTCAATAAAAACCTATGCAAATAGCAAATAAAAAGATCGCCGAGATGCTCATTGTCTGCTTGCCTTGTCATTTTGATTATGGGAAAGCTACCATATCATGTGCAAGGGGTACCCCGTTGGCGGTTCTTAATGATACACATATACTTACAATGACAAGAGCTTACTCGTGACTGAAGGTGAGTAGCATGAGGATCGTTCTTCGTAAGTAAGGGGCATGAGATTTCGGTTTATAACTTGTCAAGCATATCCTCTTAGTTGTGTCACTTTAACCTTAATCACCTTAAAGATGCTTATGATAGGGGCAATGAGAGCTGAAAGCTATAAGTACCATAATTTTTGGAAGCTCTTTATGAGACTTGAATCCCTACTTCCTTTTATAAAGGCCTTTCTTCCACCATTATATTGAGTCTCCACCTTCTATCTTTATGCACCTACTTTGAGAGCATAGTGGCCATTCTTAGTTCTATGTGCATTGTACCAAAACTAGTTGATTGATGCATACTTTGATATTGCTTATTTTAAACTATTGTATCTAGTCACTCTTATGAACTTTGAAGGTGTCCTAAGCATTTATATTTGCTACTCTATTGAGGGACAAGCTGAATACTAGTATGCTATGTTTTCTTTATGTGAAACAAACAAACGTCTTGCAAAGCATTGTTATTCATGAATCTTTTGTTTGTGCCTTTTCATGTTGCAACATAGTTTCTTTGCTTATTGATAGAACTTTGTCTTTCATGTTATGATTGAAGTACTATGATCCCAGCTTTGAATGTTTTACAAATACTTTGATCAAGTCTTTGATGGTGCATGTCACCTCAAAAATTATTCTTTCTTTTTATCACTTACCTACTCCAGGACGAGCAAGAGTTAAGATTGGGGATGTTGATATATTGTAAATGTATCTATAATTTTTGATGTTCCATGCTTAGTTTTATCCACTTTCTTGTGTTTTGTTCCAACTTTGGAGTACTTTTCTTATGATTTCTTGGACTAACCTATTAACAAGAGCCAAAGTGCCAGCTGCCTGTTTTCTGCTGTTTTTGGTTCTCGGAAAGTCAGAAAATGAATATTCTCGGAATTGGACGGGACAAAAAAGCCAAAGTGCCTATTTTTCCGGAAGTCATCAAGTGCCAGAATACGAGACGGAGAAGGGCCAGAGGCCAGCCACACCACCTGGCCACGTGGCCAGGCTGGGCCCGCACCAGGGGGTGGTGTGGGGGCCCCTGGCACCCCCTCGGCCTCCCCTTCCGACTATAAGATGCCCTCGGGATATAAACCCTAAGTACCCGATCAAAAATCCACGAAAGAGTCTGTAGCCGCCGTCATCTCCATCCCTAGATCGGGAGGGATCTGAAGCTCTTCCCGGCACCCTGCCGGAGAGGGGAATTCACCCTAGAGGCCTTCTTCATCACCATGCAAGCCTCCGGTGTGATGCGTGAGTAGTTCATCCTTGGACTACTGATCCATGTAGTAGCTAGATGGCTGGTTCTCCTCCTTTGTGCTTTCATGTCTAGATCTTGTGAGCTTCGTTCATGATCAAGATCATCTATTTGTAATTTTGCATGTTGTGTTTGCGGGGATCCGATGGATATTGAGATGCTATTTCAGATTAATTATTGATTCTATCATGTCTTTGTTATTTGTTATCTTGCATGCTTGCCGTTGTTAGTAGCTATCTTGGCCAAGTAGATTCTAGCAACTCCAAGAGTTAGTATTTATGATCGATAGTGGGTTCATGCCTCTGGTAATCTGGGGAAGTGACAGAAATCTCTAAGGTACTAGATGTGTTGTTGCTACTAGGGAGAAAACAACAATCCTTTGTTCATAGAACAATTGTACTATTTACTTTACACGCAGTTCGTAAAGCAATAATCTGTTTCTTGCAACTTAATACTGGAGAGGGTTCGGATGATAACCTGAAGGTGGATTATTAGTCATAGATGCAGTTGGATGGCGGTCTATGTATAATGTTGTAATGCACAATCGAATCTCAAAGGAGTCAAGATGATTAGTATATGCATGTATTGCTTTCTCGATGTTTGTCAATTGCCCTGCTGTAATTTGTTCACCCAACATGTTATCTATCTAAGGAGAGCTACCTCTAGTGAACTATGGATCCCGGTCCTTTTTCTTTACATTCAATCTACAATCTTTTACTGTTTTGTGTTTACTTTCTGCAAACTTTTACTTCTTTCCATTTGATACGCTTAATCCTTTGTTTTCCGCAAAACACGGTGAGATTGACAACCTCATCGCAAGTTGGGGACAAAGTTCTATGGTTGTGTTGTGCAGGTCTCCATGTTGCTACTAGCACTGGTAGTGCGCCCTGCCAAAGCTCAGCTAGTAACACCTTTGGGGTTTTTCCTTGCTCCTACTGGTTCGATTAAACCTTGGTTTCATAACTGAGGGAAACTTGCTGCTGTGCTCATCATACCTTCCTCTTGGGTTTCCAAACAAGCTCTACATCAACACCACCATCAAGCATTTTTCTGGGCACCGTGCATTGAGCCATCACCTACCGATGCCACCTGCGCCGCCACTTAAGCTAGCCACCCTGATAACCCGCGTTCAGATAGAGTTTGATATGCCACGTCTGCGTTCGGCGGGCCCCACCTCCCGATTGGTGCGGAGGCATGTTGCATCGGGAACGAAACTCATGCAACACGATACAACCAATGGACACAGACGGCAGGCCCACGACGCGCATGGGCCACCTTCCGGCGACACGGTGTATGATGGTGCGTCCATCTGTGGTATGTTATCGTTCGCCCTGGCCCGCAATGGGACCTGCTTCACGGGATAGCAGGGCTCCATTGCGACATAGCCACATGTCCTCGACGTCCATCCCATGGTCAAAAAGAATTGGGGTGACGTGGATAGCAGTTTGAGTCGAAACAATCTAGCACTATTATTTACTCCTTGTTATTGATACAAAAGGTGTGGAAGCCTCTAAGTCATGTGATGTGTCAGAGTGTGATATAAGTCACGATACGGTTCTATATCTGATATTGTAATGATGCTTCAATTTCCCCATTTATTGTAACAACTTGTGCCTCATGAACATGATGACCTTGTCCATAAGCCACCATCTTGCTTGGGGACGAGCAAGAGTCTATCTTGGGGAAGTTGATGATTCCATTTTTAAGCATATTTATCTCGTGTTTTTGCATAAGTAGAGTTAGGATTTTTGTATTTTACGGTGTTCGCGTGCACCTTTTGTACTTGTTTCAATAGGATCCTGAATTATCAAGTCTTTTGTTAATATATCAGTTGGGACTATCATGTTATGCAATAATATGATATTTCTAACTGATAAACATTATTTATTGATTTTCCACGCACCAGGGAGAAGAGAGGATGTGAGGAGAGGTTCAAGAAGGTTTAACGACATGCAGTACGGGTGGATCTTGCCTGTACTGTCTGCCCATATGACATGTCAGGGCATCCGCCTCGTCAAATACTCTCACCACGCGAAGACAGAACTGAGATCCAACATTCACAGAAACCTCTATCCTCGAAATACCACACCAGAAAGGATCTGAAGGAGGAACTTGGAGAAGGGAAAATCCTTGCTACTTCATGGATCATTGAGGACATCGCATCATCCCCTTCATTATCAATTGTTGCATCTCTATCATAACAATTTCCCCAACTCCCGTTCATTAGATCTTGTTGTAATTCCAATACAATTGTGGTTTGCACTTGATTTACCTTTGCACTTTCAATCCATCCATATGAATATGATGATGTTGTTGATTGCTTCCATGTGTGAGTAGTTTCCCTTGTTCTTAGGGAGATGGAGAAACCCTAGCATTATTATGAATTGAAATAAAGATGATTTATAACTTTGGTCCTTAATCACTAATTTATAATATTGTGTTAGATCTCTCTTTCTTTAGATGGTATGTGATGTCGACCATATAGCATTTTCCTTCGGGACTAAAGAGAGGGATCTATCCTTGGGACGTGTATGGGTGTATGTGCTATCTTGTGACTGTAAGAATTGTCTTATAACCTACACGGTCAAAGGGGGAACTAAGGGAGATTCACTAAGCTCATATGATATTCATGGGGAAAACTTTCATTATGGTGGTCTATAGAAGTGATTTGCTCGTAGGCATCGCAATGGTTATTTAGATATGACCTCAAACCTTGACTCGTAGAAGCGACTACTCACGAGACTTTTAGTGAACATATTATTATGGAGCTCTCTACACACATATCATGACGAAAGACATAGATTATCCTAATCATGAATAATTCCCATATGCTAGTGGTGTATCCAACATCCCGAGGAACATTTTAGCCTTATTGAGTTCCAAGACCATTTTGAACGCTTTTGTTACTTGTTACTTTACTTGCTTTTATTACTTTCTTGCATACAGACACAAAAACCTTTCAAACACCCTTTACTTGAGATCAACGACAGTTTACAAGTATCCTTTGGTAGATAGTGACGAGGGGCATAAAGACCTTAACCAAAAAGCTCTATGTGGGTTCAATACTCTTATTTCCAAACTAGCTACAATCGATATGTGCCCTTGCAGTCATTAGGTTCCTAGGGCCCCTATGCTGTTGGCATGTGTGACATATCCATCTAGGTGAATACGTAGTATTTTTCTTTAAAAATTGTTGAGTGTGCCCAAGGATTGAGGTACATGTGGTTTTACGTCCGGGACCAGAAGGTGGGCATCCAAAATTTTGGATTGGCCCCATTTGATCCGAGCACCAAGGTAGAGAAGAATCATTCTTGGATGAACATGGTGCCACTAGGTGAAGAGATATATGTTGAAGCTTTGTATACTCGAGTGAAGGCCCTTCAGCTCATTCCCGAACAAGAAGTGGATGGGATTGATATCATCCACACCTTCCTCCAACGTTTTATCTAGCCGCTCCAAACTAGGGTCCACCCCATGTGGCTATGTATTGGTCATTCAGACCAAACATGGACCCAAGCAGAGAAATTATCGTCTGCTGGACTCAAGAAGAAGGTGAAGACTCTCACTAGCCTTACTACCGACGAGGATCTCCCGAAGGACTCACTGATGATGGGCCCGTATGATGCGAGCAAGAAGTTGCCCAAGGTAAGGAGTCTGCATGTTTGCTTGTATCTACTACTCCTTTGTTATAGTATTCTGATGTGTTGTTTTTTACTTTGTCCTTGGTTGCAGAATCATAAGGTCGATGCTTCTCTTATGCCCTTCCTGAGGAGTTTGAAGTACCGGAAGGAGCTGAACCGGACGTTAGACTCTACCGTTCCAAATGCGCACTATGGCGATGACGTTAGCAACGAGGGCACCAATAAGAGGGACTAGAGCGATACTTCAGACACATCAACACCCTCAGATACTAAGGAACCTGAGACAACCCCGGGTTCCTCAAAGCCGATCACAGCAGTGCCAATTCAGGTTGCATGTCCAACTCCTACATTGAACAAGCCCAAGGTCGATCTGTTTGACCTTGGTGCTCTTAGCTCGTAAGTATTTCCTGTTATTTCTTTGTTGATGAGTTTATTAGCCTGATGGCTTGTAGTGATTGCATGCTTTTGTTAGCACGGAGTCGACCTTTGGAGGTGTTTCCATGGGGAAAATGAACGAGAGAGTCGTGGACTCAAAGGCTATGGATTTTGACGCTGTTGTAGAGATCACCAAGCCAGCTAGTCATCACCATGGTGACAACTCCTCTAGCTTCTCTGGCTTTGGAAACACAAGAGGGTCATCACTGAATGTGCGCCCTAGGGCCCGACGACATCTGCTGATGACCACGTAAGTAGTTCTGAAATTTGTCTCTTCTATTTGCTGCTCCACATCATTCGAAGAGCCCCCGAGTCCATGTTATTAACTTGAGTACTCCACAGCCATTCCTGCACTCCATGGTGGAGATAGGCCATCAATATGTGCAGGTGGAGGCGGAACACGACCAACTGCATCATAAGATTCATTTGCATTACTTCCAAGTGTAGAAACATGAATGTCATTCTAATGTTGTTGTATTGATGCAGTCGAGAAGAATAAGGCCTTGTGCCGAATTTAAGAGCCTGAGAAGAGACTTGGCGTTACCGAGAATACCGCCAAGAATGCTAAGGACACACTCTACCAAGCTAAGTTGGAGGCGAATCAACATGAAGAGGCACTCTTAGCGGATGCCACCAAGCGCGAACAGACACTTAGTGCTCAGCTGCTAGCGTTGGCCCAAGCTTTGTCAGGTGAGTATATGCTGGCGAGTCCCTATTTATGGGTCCTAGAGTGTTCATTGTTGAGACTTCGGTTGCTTGTTTTTGTAGATGTTGCTGGAGTTCCCCTGGACCATGATGCCCGTGTGCGCATCGATCCCTTCACTGATGTTGTTGCAGCAGTCGAGGATTGTAACACATATTTGAAGGACTTGTTGGTGAAGGCCAAGGGGGTGCTGGGACGCTTCCACAAGGAAATCTTCCTGAAGGCTACTGCCATCAAGGATATTGGTGGACTTGTGGATGCCTTCTACACAATCAAGGATCCGGCGAAGCCCTACAAGCAGGCCGAAAAGGCGGTTGGAGCCTCCCTAGCCTTCACGGTGGCCACATCGCATGGCATGAAGCTCAATCTCGACAAGTCTATAACCTCCATGCCATCAATAGTCGACGATCAAGAGATTGAACTTTGCACCTTTGCCAAGAAAGAAAATAAGTATGGTCCATCACTAGTGTCTCTTGTCAAGAAGTATATGGAAGGGCATCACCTAGCCACGACTGATGTGCCAACTGAATCCACCAAGCTTTCTGACATTGTGTCGTAGGATAGATTTAGTAGCGTAGTTACTTGATTTCGTCCTTTATCCTATGATGAACCTTTGACAGTTTGTTGTTGCTTTAAGAACCATGATTTAGTCTAAATGTTAAGGTATGTTATATGTTTTTTCTTCTTCTACTCACTTCTTTAGCCCCCAAGCGTATGACTCGAATATGGTATCATCTTCTTGTGTGCTCTGCTAGGTACTTAAGTGGTATCTTCCTTTGTTTGTGAAGGGTGCGCTCGGTGGATCACCAAGTGCATCAGTTCTTGAAGCTTCTCCAACTTAGGTGCAATCGTCTGACAAAGTTGCCGAGCTAACGATGTTATTGTGAATGCATGATCAAATAAAGGAATTGGAGAAGAAGTATCTATCCATCAAGGGCTTTGCGGATGTCTAGAAGTCAAAGGCTGAAAAATCCGCTTTGCACGAAGGGTATCTTCTTGATGAGCTGAATAAAATCAATGAGAAGTTGCTGATGGCAGCAACGCCATGTGTACCAACTCATTGGGACTCCAAGTGCAGAATGTTGTAGCAAGTGTATTTTCCCCACAAGGGTGACTTGAGGGTTTATATCAAACTCTCGGGGAATTGGAACAACGGTATGTTTCAGTTCTCCTCTTCTAGCAACCTACAAAGCGAAGTACTTTTCTTGTGTCTTCAACTCCACCATGTGGTTGTCAAGCACAAGGTTCCGTATTAGTAATATGAAAGAAAATGTAAACAAGATAAAGTAAAACAATCTAGTACTAGGCAAGCGAAGAAATAACAATACTATAAAGGTGTTTTCGAGTTTTAATTTGTGCTTGCTAATAGAGAAAGCATTTTTGTATTGTCAAAATATTTAATTACAGAAGCATAGCAATAGTGTTGTAAAATTGTTTCTTATGATTTAAAATGGACCGGGGTTCATGGGTTCACTTGTCTATTCTCTTTTGATTGTAGTGGACATCCAAGCAATATAATATTGATGAAACTTCATTATGTGTTTGATAAGAATTCATATGGGCATGACGTCCTATCATAGAGATGATGCAACACATCTCTCTTATGCTCCTCAAGAAAGGAAAAACTCCAAGCAACCTTGAATTAAGATTTAACAGACCATAGCCTTAGGTATTTTGACATGATGTTTGAATAACAAATATGCACCTTGACCAAACAAGATTATCAAGCTGTCACAAGATAATTATAGCACATGAAATCATTTTATCCCTAGTGAGGTAACAAAACATAGGTAAAAACTGTAGTAGATCTTGAATTTGTTGTCACTATTCAATCACTACCACCATGTTACTCCAACTAATACACACGTTCCCCCACATATGTTCTTGCATACAAGTTGTATCAAAACAAGTACTTAAGAACGGGGTACATGCATGATATGCATCTATCAATACATATTGGGTTCCAATCTCATATAAAAATTCATAGAATAAAGATCCACCACATAGGAATTACAAATATGGCCATAATCATGTTGGGCAGCTCATATGGTACTAGATCTATGATAGAACAAGAGAGAAATAGATCAAGCTATTGCCACAAACCCATAGTACGGAGGTGGATTACTCCGTATTCATCATGGTGATGATGGTGGAGATGTTAGAGAAGGAAGAGATCCCTCCAGCGGCCGCTCCACCGGAGTTTCCCCCTCCAATCTTTCGTAGTTCTACCTCTATATTGGTGTTTTGGTGTTTTTTTCGCGCTCTCCTCTAGAGATGCATAATGGGACCTTTATATAGTCATTTTTAGGTCAAGATGAGTCCGTGTGTGAAAGATTGAGGCGAGTCGGACGACCGAGGGTCAAAAGAGGTAGGGTGGTGTGTGCACCCTAGTAGGCCACGCCACCTACCCTCTTTTGGGATTCTTGGCCCCTCTGGTGAGGTTCAAGTGCTCCAGGCACTTCCTCTTTGCGAAATATTGACTTCCCCTAGAATCCTAGCTCTGTTTGACCTCGTTTAGGTCCTGGAAAGATAAAAATACACAAACATGGTTTTCCTGTCCTGTAGAGTTATAACCAAGATAAAGGGGATCATTTTTCAATCTCTAGAAATCAATAGAAAACATGTATATAACATTATATAAGTTGCAAATATGTGGGAATATGTATCAATAAACTACAAAGTTCATATATGCATTTTACATGCATCAGTTGTAGTGCAAGCACTCATTGGAGCCTTCGAGTCCGGAGGTTATAACTTTGTGGTTTGCTTGATCCTTTTATTTTGCTATTGTAGTTGTCAACTAAGGTCCTGAGGAGGAAGAGATTTGTGTGAAGCTTCGACTAAACTGCTTGAGTGAGGCTGATCTCGAAGTTGGCGGGTTCTTCTAGACAGACGGGGACCAAGGCTATGTACTGGCTAATCTTCACGAGCAGATCCAGCAGGTCCTTAAGCATACGATGGATGCTCGTTTGACTCTAGCCATGGTATAAGATGTGATGTTTCCATTGGATCCTACCCCCTTGGGCTTCTTGGGTTTGATGCATAAGTTCCGCAACCACGACCAGGTTGTAGCATTTGTCCGTGCCTAGCTTGTTACCGGAGAGCAGAGTCGTTGACGTTTGTTCGACTTCATCATCTGCACCTGAAGTTGGGTGACATTGTGAGGGACCTTCCTCCCATGTAGGATGGTTCAGAGAGGCAGCTATCATCGCACACTGAGAATGTCGGTGTCCCAACTATTAGTATAATCCTTCACTTGTTGGAGATATGCCCAAGAGGCAATAATAAAAGTGATTATTATTATATCTTTGTGTTTATGATAAATGTTTACATCCCATGCCATAATTGTATTATTAGGAAACACTAATACATGTGTGTTTTGTAAACATAAGAGAGTCCCTAGTAAGCCTCTTGTTAAACTAGCTTGTTGATTAATTGATGATCATGGTTTCCTGATCATGGACATTAGGATGTGATTAATAACAATGTTATATCATTAGGAGAATGATGTGATGGACACACACCCATAGTAAGCGTAGCATAAGATCAAGTCATTAAGTTCGTATTGCTGTAAACTTTCAAATTCATAGTAACCTATTCCTTCGACCATGAGGTTATGTTAATCACCATCACCGGATGGATACTTTGATGACATCAAACGCCGCTTCGTAACTGGGTGGTTATAAAAGTGTCATTGGGTATTCTGAAAGTATGTGTTGAAGCGCATGAACCAAGATTGGGATTTGTCCATCCATATGACGGATAGATATGCTCTGGGCCCTCTCGGTGGAATGTCATCTAGTTAGCTTGCAAGCATGTGACTGGGTCACAAGGGATGACATATCACGGAACGAGTAAAGAGTACTTATCATTAACAAGGTAGAACTAGGTATGGAGATACCGACGATCAAACCTCGGATAAGTATAGTATCGCGAGACAAAGGGAATTAGTTTCGTATGTAAATGGTTCAATCGATCACGAAGTCATCGTTGAGTATGTGGGAGCCATTATGGATCTCCAGATCCCGCTGATGGTTATTGATAGGAGATGTGTCTCTATCATGTCTGCATATTCACAAACCGTAGGGTGACACACTTAAGGTTCGAAGTTGTTTTAAGTAGATATGGAATGTGTGTTGGAGACCGAATGTTGTTCGGAGTCTCGGATTGGATTCGGGACATCACAAGGAGATCCGGAATGGTCCGGAGAATAAGATTCATATATAGGGGATCATTTTCTAAGTTAGGAAATGTTCCAGAGTGTTTGTATGAGGATTCTAGAAGGTTTCGGAATGTTCCGGAATGTTCTAGAAGATATCTTGGAGTTTGCTTGAAAATCAAGATAGGGATCAAGGAGTCCTGGTGGGTCAAGACTAGGAGTCGTGGGGGAGGAGGACTCCTCCCCCCACCTCCCAATCCGCCGGCCTAGAGAGGGAGGGGAGTCCTACAAGGACTCCCCCTCCCTAGGCGCCTCCCTTCTTTAAATAGAGGGGCAGGGGCGCCCCCTCCTCCCCTGCTCTCATAACACCCAATCTCTGCTGCCTCTCTCCTCCACCTCCTTCTGCACAGGCATAGGCGAAGCCCTGCAGAATTCTCTACTCCACCACCACCACCACGCCGTCGTGCTGCTGGGATTCCGTGGAGAAGATCTACTACCTCCGCTGCTCGCTGGAACGGGGAGAGGAAGGTCTGCTTCGACTCCGCACGTGTGACCGACTGCGGAAGTGCTGCCGAAACGCGGCGCCGAAAGGATCGTCCACTTGACCGACTGCGGAAGCGCTGCTGGAACGCGACGCCGGAAGGATCGTCCACACGATCTTGAGATCGGCAAGTGATCGACTACATCAACCACGAGATCTAATCTCGTTAACGCTTTCGGATCTATGAGGGTTAGTTCCTATCTATCTCGTTGCTCATGTCTAATAGATTAGATCTTGGCTTTTATCTAGATTAGATCTAGGTTTTGTTCGTTCTTGCGGTAGAAATTTTTTGTTTTCCATGCTACGAACCCATCAGTGGTATCAGAGCCGTATCTATGCGTAGATCTGTTGCACGAGTAGAACACAATGTTTTTGTGGGCGTTGATGCTTTTGTTGTCGGTGTCTTAGCGTGTACTTTGCATCTTGCGGCATGGTGGGATGAAGCGGCTCGGGCTAACATTACATGTCATCGCACATGAGACTTGCTCCATGCTTGACGTGCAACTTGCTTTGCACAAGTGGCTTTGCGGGTGTCTGTCTCTCCCACCATAGTTAATATTCAATTTACAATGAGCATCTTGACAACACTTGTATCAACGTTGTGGTTTTTGTTCGTAGGTAAGATCGGTCTTATGCGAAAGCCCCAAACCACGTAAAACATGCAAAGAAAATTAGAGGCGTCTAACTTGTTTTTGCATGGGTTTTGTGATGTGATATGGCCATCATGTGATTGTGATTGTATTTGATGTATGCAATGATCCTTGTTGTAATATGGAAACCGGCAGGAGCCTAATGGTTGTCTTTAATTCTGTTAAGACTTGCGTGTCTATTCATCTTGTAATAGCTTTATTCCAAGTAGTTGTAATAGTTGCTGGTGATGATGGACAACCATGAAGCGGCGCCACTGACCTTGTCGCAATGCTGGTGATGATGGAGATCATGTTCGTGCTTTGGAGATGGAGATCAAAGGCGCAAGAAGAAAGTGCCATATCATATCACACTAATTATGAATTGCCTGTGATGTTAATCCTTTATGCATCTTGTATTGCTTAGATCGTGACGGTAGCATTATAAGATGATCCCTCTCACTAAATATCAAGTAATAAAGTGTTCACCCTTAGTTGGCACCGTTGCTAAGACTCGTCGTTTCGAAGCATCTCGTGATGATCGGATGTGATAGATTCTACGTGTGCATACAACGGGTGCAAGCCAGATTTGCACATGCGGAAACTAAGGTTGTCTTGACGAGCCTAGCATGTACAGACATGATCTCGGAACACGGAATACCGAAAGGTAGAGCATGAATCATATAATTGATATGATGAACATGAAGATTGTTCGCCAATGAAACTACATCTTCTCTCGTGAAGATCGGACTTGGTGTAGTGGACTTGGTTCGTGTAATCACTAAGACAATGTGAGGGATATTGTTTTGAGTGGGAGTTCACCTAGTTAGTTTAAGAATTAAAATTGAACTCAATTTTTCATAAATTTAGTCTAAACTACTTGCAAATTGTTGTAGATTATGGCGACCCCCTCCATCAATTTCAATGCGTTCCTAGAGAAAGAAAAGCTTAAAAACAATGGAAGCAATTTCACGGACTGGTTCCGTGGACTGAAGATCGTCCTCAGGGCTGGTCACTTGACCTATGTGCTCGATGCACCGCTAGGTGACCCACCTGCAGATAATGCCACCGATGACGAAAAGAATGTTTTCGCCACTCGGAAGAATCATTACTCCACAGTTCAGTGTGCCATCCTGTACGGTTTAGAAGCGGAGCTCCAACAGCGTTTTGAGCACCACGACCCGTTCGAGATCATTAAGGAGCTCAGGCTAATTTTTGAGACTCGCGTGGCCATGGAGAGCTATGAGGCCTCCGAAAAGTTCTTTAACTGTAAGATGGAAGAAGGAAGCTCCGTTAGCGAGCACGTGCTCACCATGTCTGGGTACGCAAAGAAGCTCCAAGAGTTGGGAATATCGATTCCTAATGAATTGGGGATTCACCGTCTCCTTCAATCACTGCCACCAAGTTACAAGAACTTTGTGATGAACTACAACATGCACTGCATGAACAAGACGTTGCATGAACTGTCGTCCATGCTGAAAACTGCTGAAGTGGAGATCAAGAAGGAGCAACAAGTGTTGATGGTCAATAAGACCACCAATTTCAAGAAACGGGGCAAGCCTAAGAACAAGGGCAACTTCAAGAAGGACGGCAAGAAAGCTGCCGCACCTGCTAAGAAGCCCAAGGCTGGTCCTAATCCTGAAACTGAGTGCTTCTACTGCAAGGGTGCTGGTCACTAGAAGCGTAACTACCCCAAGTACCTGGCGGATTTGAAGAACGGCAACATCAAGAAGAAAGGTATATTTGATATATGTGTTATAGATGTGTATCTTACTAGTAATCTAGTAGTGCCTGGGTATTTGATACTGGTTCGGTTGCTCATATTTGTAACTCGAAACAGGAGCTGCGGAATAAACGAAGACTGGCAAGAGACGAGGTGACGATGCGCGTTGGAAATGGCTCCAAGGTTGATGTGATCGCCGTCGGCACGCTCCCTCTACATCTACCTTCGGGATTAGTTTTAAATTTAAATAATTGTTATTTGGTGCCTGCGTTAAGCATGAACATTATATCTGGATCCTATTTATTGCGAGACGGTTACTCTTTTAAGTCCGAGAATAAAGGTTGTTCGATTTATATGAGTAATATCTTTTATGGTAATGCACCTGAGATGAATGGTTTATTCTTACTGAATCTCGATAGTAGTGATACACATGTTCACAACATAGATGCTAAACGAATTAAATTGAATGATAATTCTACATACATGTGGCACTGTCGTCTTGGTCACATTGGAGTGAAGCGTATGAAGAAACTCCATTCAGATGGACTTCTTGAATCACTTGATTTTGAATCACTTGAAACATGCGAAGCATGTCTAATGGGAAAAATAACTAAGACTCCATTATCTGGTACAATGGAGCGAGCTACAGACTTATTGGAAATAATACATACCGATGTGTGCGGTCCAATGAGTGTAGCATCGCGTGGTGGATATCGTTGTGTTCTCACTTTCACGGATGACTTGAGTAGATATGGGTATGTCTACTTTATGAAACATAAGTTCGAAACTTTCGAGAAGTTTAAGGAATTTCAAAGTGAAGTGGAAAATCATCGTAACAAGAAGATTAAGTTTCTGCGTTCTGGTCGCGGGGGTGAATATCTGAGTTATGAGTTTGGCATACATTTAAAGAAATGTGAAATACTTTCACAGTTGACACCGCCGGGAACACCACAGCGTAACGGTGTGTCCGAACGTCGTAATCGAACTCTCTTAGATATGGTTCGGTCTATGATGTCTCTTACAGATTTACCGTTATCATTTTGGGGCTATGCATTAGAGACAGCCGCATTCACTTTAAATAGGGCACCATCTAAATCTGTTGAAACGACACCATACGAATTGTGGTTTGGTAAGAAACCTAAGTTGTCGTTCCTTAAATTTTGGGGTTGCGAGGCATATGTAAAGAAGTTACAACCTGATAAGCTAGAACCCAAAGCGGAGAAATGCGTCTTCATAGGATACCCTAAAGAAACAATTGGGTATACCTTCTATCATAGATCCGAAGGCAAAGTTTTCTTTGCAAAGAATGGATCCTTTCTTGAGAAGGAGTTTCTCTCGAAAGAGGTGACTGGAAGGAAAGTAGAACTCGATGAGGTTATTGAACCTTCTCTCGGATTTGAGAGTAGCGCAGCACCGGAAGATGTTTTGGTGCCGCCTGCACCAATTGGAGAGGAAGCTAATGATAATGATCATGAAACTTCAAATGAAGTTACTACTGAACCTCGCAGGTCAACGAGGGTTCGTACCACTCCTGATTGGTATGACTCTGCCTTGAACGTCATGTTGGTGGACAACGCTGATGACCCTGCGACGTATGAAGAAGCTATGGTGAGCCCAGATTCCGATAAATGGCTAGAAGCCATGAAATCCGAAATGGGATCCATGTACGAAAACCAAGTGTGGACTTTGGTGGACTTACCGGATGGCCATAAGGCTGTCGAGAACAAATGGATTTTCAAGAGAAAAACAGATGCTGATGGTAATGTTACCGTCTATAAAGCTCGACTTGTCGCGAAAGGGTTCCGACAAATTCAAGGAGTTGACTATGATGAGACTTTCTCACCAGTAGCGAAACTAAAGTCTGTGAGGATTTTGTTAGCAATTGCTGCATATTTCGATTATGAGATTTGGTAGATGGATGTCAAAACGGCCTTCCTTAATGGTGACATTGAGGAAGAGTTGTATATGGTACAACCCAAGGGTTTTGTCGATCCTAAAGATGCTGACAAGGTATGCAAACTTCAGCGCTCCATTTATGGACTGAAGGAAGCATCCCGGAGTTGGAATCAACGTTTTGATAAAGTAATCAAAAACTTTGGATTTATACAAACTTATGGAGAAGCTTGTATTTACAAGAAAGTGAGTGGGAGCTCTTTAGCATTCCTAGTACTATATGTAGATGACATATTGTTGATTGGGAATGATATAGAACTTCTTAATAGCGTCAAAACCTATTTGAATAATAGTTTTTCAATGAAGGATCTTGGCGAAGCGGCATACATTGTAGGCATCAAGATTTATAGAGATAGATCAAGACGCCTAATAGTGCTTTCACAAAGTACATACTTAGACAAAGTTCTAAAGAAGTTTAGAATGGAAGATAACAAGAAAGGGTTCGTGCCCATGTTGTTAGGTAAGACCTTGAGTAAAACTCAAAGTCCAGCTACGGCAGAAGATAGAGAGAAAATGAATAATATTCCCTATGCCTCGGCCATAGGTTCTATCATGTATGCCATGTTGTGTACAAGGCTGGATATAGCACATGCTGTTAGTTTGACTAGCAGATATCAAAGTGATCCTGGAGTGGAACACTGGACAGCGGTCAAGAATATCCTAAAGTACCTAAATAGGACTAAGGATATGGTTCTTTCTTATGGAGGTGATGAACAGCTTGTTGTAAACGGTTACACCGATGCTAGTTGGAACACCGATCCGGATGACTCAAAGTCACAGTCGGGATACGTATTTATTTTGAATGGTGCTGCAGTGAGCTGGAGGAGTACGAAGCAAAGCGTTGTGGCGAAATCTTCAACTGAATCGGAATACATAGCTGCTTCGGAGGCTGCACAACAAGCCGTTTGGATGAAGGAATTCATTACTGAACTCGGCGTGGTTCCCAGTGCGTTGGACCCGATGGCCATCTACTGTGACAACACAGGTGCCATAGCTAATGCGCAGGAGCCAAGGTCACATAGCAAGCTGAAGCACATCAAGCTACGTTTCCATGCTATTCGCGAGTATGTCCGAGATGGTGACATAAAGATTTGCAAAGTACACACTGATCTGAATGTGGCAGATCCGTTGACTAAACCTCTCCCTAGGGCAAAGCATGACCAACACCAAAACGCCATGGGTGTTCGGTATATTACCATGTAATCTGGATTATTGACTCTAGTGCAAGTGGGAGACTATTGGAGATATGCCCAAGAGGCAATAATAAAAGTGATTAATATTATATCTTTGTGTTTATGATAAATGTTTACATCCCATGCTATAATTGTATTATTAGGAAACACTAATACATGTGTGTTTTGTAAACATAAGAGAGTCCCTAGTAAGCCTCTTGTTAAACTAGCTTGTTGATTAATTGATGATCATGGTTTCCTGATCATGGACATTAGGATGTGATTAATAACAAGGTTATATCATTAGGAGAATGATGTGATGGACACACACCCATAGTAAGCGTAGCATAAGATCAAGTCATTAAGTTCGTATTGCTGTAAACTTTCAAATTCATATTAACCTATTCCTTCGACCATGAGGTTATGTTAATCACCATCACCGGATGGATACTTTGATGACATCAAACGCCGCTTCGTAACTGGGTGGTTATAAAAGTGTCATTGGGTATTCTGAAAGTATGTGTTGAAGCGCATGAACCAAGATTGGGATTTGTCCATCCATATGACGGATAGATATGCTCTGGGCCCTCTCGGTGGAATGTCATCTAGTTAGCTTGCAAGCATGTGACTGGGTCACAAGGGATGACATATCACGAAACGAGTAAAGAGTACTTATCAGTAACAGGGCAGAACTAGGTATGGAGATACCGACGATCAAACCTCGGATAAGTATAGTATCGCGAGACAAAGGGAATTAGTTTCGTATGTAAATGGTTCAATCGATCACGAAGTCATCGTTGAGTATGTGGGAGCCATTATGGATCTCCAGATCCCGCTGATGGTTATTGATAGGAGATGTGTCTCTGTCATGTCTGCATATTCACGAACCGTAGGGTGACACACTTAAGGTTCGAAGTTGTTTTAAGTAGATATGGAATGTGTGTTGGAGACCGAATGTTGTTCGGAGTCTCGGATTGGATTCGGAACATCACGAGGAGATCCGGAATGGTCCGGAGAATAAGATTCATATATAGGGGATCATTTTCTAAGTTAGGAAATGTTCCAGAGTGTTTGTATGAGGATTCTAGAAGGTTTCGGAATGTTCCGGAATGTTCTAGAAGATATCTTGGAGTTTTCTTGAAAATCAAGATAGGGATCAAGGAGTCCTGGTGGGTCAAGACTAGGAGTCGTGGGGGAGGAGGACTCCTCCCCCACCTCCCAATCCGCCGGCCTAGAGAGGGAGGGGAGTCCTACAAGGACTCCCCCTCCCTAGGCGCCTCCCTTCTTTAAATAGAGGGGCAGGGGCGCCCCCTCCTCCCCTGCTCTCATAACACCCAATATCTGCCGCCTCTCTCCTCCACCTTCTTCTGCACAGGCATAGGCGAAGCCCTGCAGAATTCTCTACTCCACCACCACCACCACGCCGTCGTGCTGCTGGGATTCCGTGCTGGGATTAGATAGGTGCAAGCAAATTTTTCTTCAGCGTCACTAGAGCCATCCGAGAGTTCAGTAAGTGCTAGTATTGTAACCTGCACACAATGTAAGAGGTGAGAAATATGTGTATAATGTAAATAATATTAGCTTGTTGGCTTGTTGTAATTTGATTTCTACTCTTACGCAACTAGACTCAAGGCAGTAGATGCTAGGCCTTTTCGTTAGCGACTTGCGCGATGTTCCAAGGATTGGAGTATGAGACTCCTATGTCTAAGTCCTTGAGGTGATAGGCGTCACCTGGGATCACTTCTGTGATGATGTACGGTCCCTCCATGGGGATTTCAGCTTGAGGTGGCCCTTTTGCTTGAGCCATAGCACGAGGTCTCTGACGAGTCCAATTTGAAGCATATTAACCTTTTGTTTTTGCATAAGTAGAGTAGGATTTTGGTATTTTACTACACATGCATGCACTCTTTTGTCTTTGTTTCAACATGATCCCGATTTACTAAGTCTTATGAGAACATATCAATTGGGACTGTCATATTATGTAGTAATATGATATTTATATGTTTTAAACGTCATTTATTTGATTTATCCTCGCACTTGGGAGAATATCACACATGGTGGAAGCCTATAGAGGCCTTAACAAGCACCGGTATGGGAGGATCTTGCCCGTACCATCCGCCCGTACCATGTGTGAAGGCGTCTGCCTCGTCAAATACTTTCACCTCGCAAAGATGGATCTGAGATCCAACATTCATAGAAACCACCAGCCTCGAAATACCACGCTAGAGAGGGATCTGGAGGATGAACTAAGAGAAGGGAAAATCCTTGCTGCTCCATGGATCATCAGAGGACATCACATCATCCGCTTCATCATCAACCACCGCATCTCCATCACCATTACCATTCCCCTCTTCATACTTTAGATCTTGTTGTAATTCTAGATTCAATTGTGGTTTGCACTAGATTTATCACCATACTTTTATCCATGGATTTGAATATGATGATGTTGTTGATTGCTTCCATGTGTGAGTAGTTCCCTTTGTTCTTGGGGAGATGGAGAAAACCTAGCACTATTATGAAATAAAATAAAGATGATCGATTACTTTGGTCCATGGTCTGTTGATCTATGATATTGTGTTCGATCTCTTTCTTTATATGGTATATGTAGTCGGACACATATCATTTGCCTATGGGACTAAAGAGAGGGTGATACCATTTGGACGTGCATGGGAGTATGTCCTGTGCTAAACGGTGAAAGTAAACATTGGCTTATAACCTACACGGTCAAAGGGGAATTAAGAGAGACTCACTAAGCTTATTATGATACCCATGGGGAAACCCTTAATTGTGGTGGTCTATATGAGTGATTTCTCTCAGGTATCATAGTGGTTATTTAGAGATGACCTCGTTACCTGACTCAAGAAAGCGACTGCCCACGAGTCTTGTAGTGAACATCTTATTATTGAGCTCTCTCCACACACGTTATGACGAAAGAAATAGATTATCCTAGTTATGATTAATTATCCCATGCTAGCGGCGTATCCTAAATCCCTGAGAATGATTTTGCCTTATTGAGTTCCAACACCATTTCCAATGCATTTGTTACTTGCTTTATTTACTTCCTGGCATACAAACACAAAACCTTCCAAACACCCTTACTTGAAATCAAAGGAATCTTTCAAGTATCCTTTGGTAGATAGTAACGAGGGGCATAAAGACCTTAACCAAATAGCACTCTATGGGTTTGATACTCTTATTTCGAAACTATCTACAATCGATGTGTGCACTTGCTGTCATCTGTCTCCTTCTGAGAAGGCCCTAGGCCACAGTCGACGACTGTGGTAGATGCGGATGTTCTGCTGATAGACATCTGAATGGGTAGAAGCGATGTCGTGTGCCTCATCGATTAAATCAATGGCATATTCGAGTGCGGCCATAGAGTCGGCCTTGTCGTACGCGATGAACCGATGGACATTTTACTGCACCTCATCCTGTAGTACTACTTCGGCGCCGTGCACCATGAAGAATGGCATGTAGCCCATGGTGTTGCTTGGAGTTGTTCGAAGGCTCCATAGCACCGAGGGTAATTCCTCAGGCCATGCCCCAGCTTCTCTCTCCAGGGCTCACAGGGGCCGTTTTTTATGCCATTGTAGAAGAGGCCATTTGTATTTGCTACTTGTCCATTGGTTTTCGGGTGCATGACTGAGGCGTAGCTAATGTTGATCCATCTTCTTGCAGAAGCCTTAGAATTCCTTGGATGTGAAGTTAGAGCCATTGTCGGTGATGATGTTATGTTGCACCCAAAAATTTGAAGACTATTGACTTGAATAATTTCACCACGGAAGTGCCGCTTTGGTTGGTCACGGGCATTGCCTCGATCCACTTGCTGAACTTATCAGTTGCGATGAGGAGGTAGAAGTGGCTTCCATGTGAGGATTTCTGTAGCTTGACCACCATGTAGAGTCCCTATTGAGTGAAGGGCCAGGCAAGGGGTATCGACCATAACTCTAAACCTGGTGCGCGTGGTTTTCTGTGAATCTTTAGCAAGCGTTGCACTTTATGATGATGTCCTTGGCATCTTCCATCGTGGTTGGACAGTACAAACCCGCCCTAAGGGCCTATGCAACTAGTGCGCAATTGTCGGCGTGGTGTCCGCAGGTGCCCTCATATATGTTGATTATAATGCTCCTACCATCTTCAAGTGTAACGCACCTCAGAAGGATGTTGATGCTGCTTCGCTTGTAGAGCTCGCCGTTGATTATAGTAAAGGCCTTCGAGCGATGAGCGATGTATTGCGCGTCGGTCGGATTCTCTGGGATCTTCTTGCGCACCAAATATGCGATGTACGGGTGCGTCCATGTTGGTTCTATTAGCATGGCCTCCATTGGTCCTTCAGGTGCAGGCTCTGCATCCGTTGTTGCGTGTGCTCTAGAGTTGTTGAGTGGCGTATCCCCCGGTCGTGCTGCTGACTCTAGAGGTTCAACGGGTGCTTTGGTCTTGATTGAACGCTCGATGATCTGCTACAGGAAGACACAAGGTGGTATGGGTGCACTGGTGGACCCAATGTTGGCCGATTTGTCGGCATCCTCGTTGCTTTCATAGCCGATGTGCTTGATCTCGCATTCGTCAAAGTTGCCCTCTAGGGAGTTGTAGAGCTCTCGATAGGCGATCATGTTGTCGCTGACTGCGTCGCATCTATTCATTGTTTGTAGCACAACTAGATTGGAGTCGCCATATATCGCCAGCCGTGTGGCACCACAGGCCTTGGCCATACGCATGTCATGGATCAGGGCCCCATACTCCGCTTCATTGTTGGAGGCATAAAATTTCATCCACAACAAATAGCGCATCTTATCTCCTTGTGGGGATGTCAAGATGACACAAGCACCGTGCCTTCTAATCGCTTGGAGCCGACGAGGTGCATTGTCAAGACACCCGACATATGTGGAGCTTCGGGTATTTGCAACTCCATCAAGTGAACTATGAAGTCCAGGAGCACCTGTGATTTTATCGCCGTGCGTACCTCATAGGTAATGTCATGCGGGGACAGTTCTATTACCCAGAGGGGGACTCATCCTGTCTCTTATGGGTTATTAAGGATCTGGCATAGTGGTGCATCATTGACTACTATTATCGAGTGATCCATGAAGTAGTGGCACAACCGACGTGATATCATGAAGACACCATACGCTAGCTTCTAATAGTGCGGGTATCACTGTTTTGTTGTAGTAAGGACTTTGCTAAGGTAGTACACAGGTCACTGCACCCCGTGGATTTTTCCTTCTTCCACACGCTCAATGACGAGCATGGTACTGACCACCTGGTTGGTGGCGGAGATGTACATCAGCATGGGCTCTCGCTCGTTGGGAGTTACCAGGACCGCTGAGGTAGATAACGGGCGTTTGAGGTCCTCGAAAGCCACCTATGCCTCGACAGTCCACTCGAATTTGTCTGATTTGAGGAGCAGATGATAGAAGGGCAATGCTTTTTCACCCATCCCGCTAATGAATCGGTTGAGTGCTGCTATGCGTCCAGCTAGCAATTGAAAACCCTTGAGGTTTATCGTCTGCTTCATCGCTAGTATCACCTTTATCTTCTTCAGGTTTGCTTCGATTCCCCTTGAGGAGATGAGATACCCAAGGAGTTGTCCTACTAGGATGCTAAACATGTACTTAAGAGGGTTCAGCTTGATCCAGTATCAGTCGAGGTTGTTGATACCTTCGATCCATAATTACGGATGTAGTATAGTAGCTTTTTCCCTAGTAGACCTTGGTTTAATCGAACCTTGGGAAACAATGCTAAAAGGAAATTAATAAGGCACATCTACAAGCCTTGTTTGTTCGTTTACCTTCATTTACCGGACCTTTCTAGTTTACTTTAGAACATGGGTTGTTTCAATGGATGGAGGTAGGCCAGGGTTGAAGATTCATCTACAACTTCACATCATATGGGATAAAGATAGTAATACGCATATTCATGTGTAATGATTTAACAAAGATAAAATTTGTGCGCAACACATCCTGATATACTAGATCCCATGCTATTCACGGGCATAGCAATAGTATTTTGATCCAAGCATTGCAACCATGAAGTACCAACCGACAAATAATATTAGGTGAAAACATAAATCAAAGCCTTAAGAAGTGATGTTGTTGTGGTTCCCAAATGGATCGCTAAATAAAGACCGTACTCCCCCTTTTGTCACTAGGTTTCCTATGAGATCACTGTTGGAGAAAGTGTCCCGCGAAGGAACAAGGGGTCCAACAAGCCCTGAGTTCAATACGGGGCTAAACACATGTTACGAGCTTCTCAGCGGTGGCAGAGATGGCGGTGCGCAAGCACAACAAAGAGGTTGACACGGGTTTTTTTACCCAGGTTTGGGACCCTCGTGAGGAGGTAAACCCCTACTCCTTCTTGGTTGTATTGCTCGCGCTGTCTCGAGAGGATACAATGGTGTATCAATGTCTAGGGTCACAGATCGCTGGGTTCGACCTATTCTAAGGTAGGAGAAGGTATCCTTATATAGGGGTTGGGCCTCTTCCCCCCAAATGTTTGGCGGGAAGGGTCTCCACAATGCCGCCCTCCGAAGTCCTAGTCCACCAGAGTGCTTTCCGTGGACTAAGCCTACACGGCCTCAGAGATGTCCGTCCTCCTCGTGGCTTTGGTCACGGATGACTTATGCCCTAGGGGCATGTCGGCCCCTGGCCTCTTGCCACGAAATGGAGAGACATCGCTTTGGCTGTCAGTGCATTTTCCAGAGGACCTTTGACTATCCGGGACATATTGTACCGTACCGGGGTGGCATCCAATGCTGTCGCCAAGCTTGTTGTCTTCCCCCAAGGCACGCATGCACGCGCCTTGCCCTTGCCGAGGGACCATCGCTCGTGGGCTCCTCCTTGGGGGGAAGATCTCGTGCATGCTTCACCCTCTAGAGGGTTCCCCGGGAAGCCCCACTGAAGGTCTTTGGTAAGGGCCCTCCGTGCCCACCTGAGGTGCTCAGATGATCCGTCCGGAAGCCTAGCTAACTAGGGACTCAGGGTACCCCCGGTGCCCTTGGTATGAAAATCGTCGATCACCAAGTATCTCACCTCAAGCCTTTATCAATCTCTGGGATCTTGGATACCTTCAAGTCCATAGATCAAGACGAGAGACAAAGAAACAAAGATACAAATATCTATTCAATCAATATATAGTACTCCCATGGATTTGATGCAGCTTCCAAGACAAAAGTTCTTTGCCTGGCTTCTACTGAATGGAAGACTAAACAAAAAAGAGCTGATGACAAGGAAAAACTTATTTGTTGAGTTTCAAGATTGCGTCTTATGTCACACATGCCCATATGAAACATCGCATCATCTTTTTTTAATGCAGTTTCAACCAAAGCTTATGATGGGCTTTGGGTATGGAATGGAATACTGATATGGACATCCATCACATGATTCAAGATGCAAGCAATAGATACAGTATCAATTTTTACGGAAACCTTCATCACTGGATGTTGGAACATCTAGGACCAAAGGAATAGTTACATTTTTAGAGATGTTATCCCTTCCACTTCCAGATTTCTAGCTTTCTTTAAAGGAGCTTTTTCTCTTATTATGCATAGGTCTAAGCCTAGTCCAAAGGAAGGGATGCAGGAATGGCTAGACACTTTGTAAACAGTATGCCTGGGACTTATATTCCTCACCATGTATAGTTCATATTTTTTTAATAAATGACACACTAGGGGCCTTCCCTACTGTTTTTGTCGAAAAACTAATGGATTAGATGCACATAAGCACTGCGAGGTTTCACCCCAATCCGCATCCCGTGAAGACCACTCACTCATAATAATAAAATCAAGGATAGAAAACATTGTACAAAATACTTAGATTGAAATCAAATATTCTTACAATGGTCGCCGAATCACAAGGAGATCTCAAGTACAAGCTAATGGCTATGGCTATGGAGAGGATGGATGGTGGAGAGGATGAACTATGATGGATGATCTCCTTTGGTGGTGGTGTGATGCAATCTGAGAATGGAGGCCCTATGCGCGGCGACTAGGACCTTGAAATATATAGGCGCCTTCACGGAAGTCGTAGGTTTGATGAGGCGAAGCGAACGCCACATGGTACGGGTGGATCGTACGGGGGGCCTTGCCCGTACCAGCTGTTGTTAAAGCCTCTGTCAACTGGTTTTTACTCCAAGATTGCTTGGACATGTAGACTTCCTTAAAATCTTCATTAATAGCTCCTGGTTACGCCTTAAAAGCATGATTTCCTGCATAGCAGAATTCAAAGCAAGGAATTGTCCATCTTTACAATAATTAGTCATTAGTAGCAAGGCAGGGTCGGACCATATAGGACAAGGGTAAACGTCTGTTGTGCATAACTATGTCACTTGGTACGCATGGCAATACTTGTAGCAGTAGATCATTGTTGCCATCTTATATGCTCATCGAAGGAATAAATAATTGATTATGCAAAGCTCCACTTGTTTGCGAAACACACACATTTACATGGAAATTTCAGATACATATAGTGCCGTATTTTATCACAAAACTTCAAAATTGAAATAATAAGTATCTATTAAAATATGGTATATTGATCAATTATTATAAAACTTCATAGTTAAATAAGAACAAACAATCCAAGGTCGTTAAGAAGACTATGCTTTGTACGTATTTTGTATTATCAATGGGAAGTATTATTTGTCTCCAAGATATCTAGGCAATATAATAAATATATAGGATTTTTGGAGATATAATTTTCTCTCATAGACATATCCCCTAACTAAATTATTATCTATAGAGGCAGATCGACGAAGACCACCACAACGCCGCCACTGTCGGGAATTGGAGAATCGCTGCGCAACCACCCCACCCCCACCTTAAACCCTAGCCACCCTTATCATTAGTGATATCCAAGGATTGCCGGTCACCACCTATACACTTCTCTCCGACGTATCCTCCTCTATAAGGTGATTTTTTTCCCTTCCTCTTCAACCATGATCGATCCGAATGGTCGGTGGAAGGTCACATACTCCACTACACAGGATCTGGATCGTGGATGTATGATGTCTTATGATGGTGAGTTACATCTCTGGTCTAGTCGTCAATGACTTGCTTTGATTAGTGCCAAAGGGGGAGGAATCATTGGCAAAATTATCCCGGATGGCGATCAGCCAGTTATTGGATTTCGATGGATTTCATGGGTTTTCATGTAAAAGTGCACTCATGCATCATCTCCCCTAAGGTACGTGCCATAGCCTCAGATCCAGGCCACATATATCTGATATATAATGCTGCTCATTCAAATTTGGCTAAAACCCTTGATTACTCGTCTGGTGATAATTTCAAAAGAGTGGTTAAGTCCATGTTTGGATCGACGGTACATCCTTTGGGAAAGTCAAACCACTTTTTATTGGTGGCATTTCTTGGATGATCAAAATTCCAATTTGATGAAATTTTAGTCAGTCTGGCTTTAGAATCATGCATTGGAGGATCTGGTGAAGATTTTTCGTTTATGCAGGTGGCTGATAGGGTATTTAAGTTTTAAATCTCATCAAGAAATGTTGGCTTTATGATTTATGCCATGCATCATTATTCTTGCTCGCCCCCTCTGTGCGCCAGCCAATGGTGGCCTGGCAGGGTGGCCTGGGTGGGCCGGTGGCTGGTGTCCCAGCTGGCCTCACCAACCCACGCACATGCCAGCTCCCCGCACCCCAGATGGGCCGGGGTCAAGAAGGCCGGCCATGGTGAGCCCTGGCAGCCGCTCTCCTCGCACGGCGCACACTATCCACCGCTCACTTTTGTGGGCTGGTTAAAACCAGCCCTGATTTATGTTTTCCTTCTCTTTTTCTACAGTTTTCTTCTAGGTCAATTCCCTCCGTGGTATTTGCCTAACAAGAAAGTTTCCTTTCTAAATCTTAATTTAAATATTTATTTAATATAAGTTAATTCATAATTAACATGTAATAAATGCATATTGTAAATTGCCATTTATTTGAAACTCCTTTCGACCTTTTCCTTTCCTTCTTTCTTCGAACAACTTCGGATCTCTCCGGAACGATTTCGATTTCTCTCTCTTCTATGATTCCATCTCTCTGGAGGATCTCCAAGCATCATATCACCCTTAAGCATGTTTCCCTATGGTTCAGGAATGTGATCTCTATCAATGATCAACAGCGGGACCAGGATGCCCATGTTGATCCCTATGCACTACACGAAACTCCATCATGTCAAACCTGAAATGATATGTCTAATTCCCTTTGTTACACGATACAAGACTTAGTCCGAGATCTAATCATCAGTGTCATAATACCTTGTTCAATCTTGTTTCCAACAAGTACCTTTTTACTCGTTCCCGTGAAATTCCATCCCCATGACCTAGTCATGCGTTGCGTAACATGGATGTAATTCATCGAGTGGGTCCAGTGTATCTTCCCATCACACAGGAGAACACATCCTGATCTTGATGCATAATGCTTCTACATGCCATTTGGATACCTGAACACACCTTTATGATCACCGTTTAACTGAGTGACGTTTGATGTTATCTAAGCAATCCTCTGGTGACAGTGATTGATATGATCCCACGGTCTAAGGATTAGGACACTCTGTTTCTTGCAATTGCAACATGAACTAAGTGACATGATCGTGTTGCAACAATCATTGGTGGGAAATGTCCATCACATCATTCCATATGATATGACTTCATTGTTAGTTGGATTTCTTTTCATAGCACCATGATCAGCAAACCTTGATCATTAGTTGCCCAATGAACTAGTTGAATAGAGGCTACTAGGGACCTGGGTTTGTTTATACATCACACATGTATCAATGTTTCCGCTTGATATAGTTATAGCATGATATAAAACTATTATAAACTAATGATATATGAAAATAAAACCCTTTTATTATTTGCCTCTAGGGCATATCTCCTTCAACTTGTGCATCCACTATCAAGCACCCATTTTGACCCACCGGAAGCGTAGCCCTACAAGAAATTAATTCTTGGTTTTAGGTACCCTTTTCCAATGGGTACTCTTTTTTCACCAACAAGGGTCTTTGGAACCCAAATAGACCAAGCAATATAACCATCGAAAGGTCCAACATATCTAGCATAGGCAACACCATAGTAATCACGAAACAAAACATAATTGGGGTTAGTGATTCTTGCAAAACCATCATGAGCAGTTTTGCTCTTCATGGTGTCATTTCCTAGAGTGGTGCTTGTCTTAGCTTGAGTAGGCTTGACCTTCTTCTTCTTCTTCTTCTTCTTCTTTATCTTAGAGACATATCCAAGACCCTCTCTACCATTTTTGGACTTTTGCTTACTCAACAAATCATCAAGCACTTCCTTACCTTTGGTAAGAGAGGACATGGCCAGCTCATCCTTCAACCTAGCATTTTCCTCAAGGATATCTACATGATCACACAAAGAAGTAGAGGTTCTAGGAACATCATATTTAGTTAGACGAGTTTGGAGGTGATCATGAGACTTGTTGAGAATAGAGTGCTCGCTCTCCAAAGCCTTGTGGGCAATGTCAAGTTTCTCTAGTTCCTCGGTTAGTCTAGCATGAGCAACCCCAAATTAAATCTTTTCCTTTTAAGTTTTCTTGCTTTAGCAATATCATGATCATGTTCTTTTATGAGTTTATCAACAATCTCATCATGTGACTCCTCTATAGATTTCATCTTCTCCTCAAGGGAAGTCCTAAGCTCTTCCTCTTCTTCTAGAGCATTTTTCAAGGATGTCATTTCAAGAGCATCCTATCTTTCCATCCTACCTTTTTCTTCAAGAAGGTCTTCTGAATGGGAAAGTTGACCCATGAGGGCCTAGAAATGCTTCTTGTGTTCACCTTGAAAGTTAGTCATATAATGATCCATAGCAATAACCTCTTATTTTACCTTAAGACTAGTAGGATCATCTAATTCAACATTCTAGTAGTCTTAGGAAAAGAAGTGGTAGAAGGTGATACCTTGGAAGCCCTTCCCATGAGGTAATTGATGTCCTTGTTGGAGATGTTCTTGTTTGGAGAGTCGAAGAGTGAAATGGTTGGTGTTGATGTGGTATCTATGGCTGCCACTTCCCTTGAGATTATTTCTCCCTCTTTGTCTTCACTTCCGGACGAGTACTCCTCATGTGACACTAACACAATATTCAGTTGCTTCTTGTATGTGATCTTCTTTTTTGGGAAAGGCTTCTTGCGTGGAGCCTTTGGTTTTTCCTTGAGCACAAGTCTACCACCATGATCTTCTCTACTTTGATAAGGGCATTCAGCGACAAAATGAAAACGGTCACCACAATTATAACATGACCTCGGTTTTGGACAATTTTCCTTTCTTTCGTTTTGACCCATTTTTCTGTTCAAGCTCGGATCTTGCCTTGGCGGGATCTTTCCAAATTTTCTAGCATAGAATGCCATGTACTCACCATGAGCAAGTTTGACATCCTCAGGACAGCTCATGGCAATTACATCATTGTTCCTTTCTTCCTCTTCATGCTCAATCACATTGGCCTTCGAGGTGAGATTAAGACCCTTTTGCATGCCTATTGCCCTTGCACGAGCATCTTTAGCATTTTTGGCTGCAACCTTGAAAGCGCCATTTCTTACATAACTTCATTGGAGGTAATGAGGTGGTAATTGTGTCTTCCTTGTAGCCTCTTCAGATCGGTGGGTTCAAATGGCATGAGAGAACTCACATACTTCCCCTTGATCCAAGTGTCATCAAAATGGGTAGCGCCATGATTTCTAAATGTGGTGGCAATGGACTTGAGTCTTCGATACATGTATTCATGGTCCTCACCATCCATCATGTAAAAACCTTAAGCTTGATTACTCATTCATCATACCGATTTCTTCTCGTGCTCTCATTTCCAATGAACAACTCGGTGACGACATTCCAAGCTTCCTTGGCGGTGTTAAGATGTTCAATGTACGGCATGTCCTTAGGAACCACACCAAGTTGTATCATGTGCAAAGCGGTGGCATTGAGTTGACTATCCACCACTTATGTTCTTGTCATATTGGATGGATCAACAACATGGAGTCCACCCACAATAATCTCCCACAACTCGATTGAAGAACTGCATATATGAGATTTCATCAGAAATTGCCATTGATTAGATGAAGATGCACTTAGCCTGGGTGGATCACTCCTATTGTTTATATGAGGGTGAGGGATTGGTGGGTTGGGAGAGTATAAGTGAGGAACCTCACTATAGTTCTCCTTACCAGTTTCCTTTTTGGAGGAGGATCCACTATCCTTGCTACCATTCCCCACCTCCAACTCATTTTATTTAGCCGAAGCATCATCATTTGATTTAGAAGGCGTGTGCTCTGGAGGAGTGGGAGATGTAGGTTTACTAGGTGGTATGAGGCATGCTATCATTTAACGCATCTCTTGCATTTGGGTTTCCATGGTAGAAGTCAAGGAATTTTTCAATCCCTCGAGATCTTCCTTGGTAACCGGAACACTAGCTTCACCCTCTGGTCTAGTACCCATACTCTCTTAGGCGGTAATGACTGAAATAAGAGTCGATGCTCTGATACCAATTGAAATGGATCGTATGGGAACCTAGAGGGGTTGAATAGGTGCTACTTCAATTTTTAGTACTTTCTCAAATTAGGCTTGACACAAAAGCTAAATTCTCTAGATATGCAACTACGGTGAATTTACCTATATGCCAACCTAGCTACTAAACAAGTTAAGGCGGTGAGAGGAACGAGGTAACCGAGAGTGGAGCCGCGGAGACACAGGATATTTTTTACCATAGTTCCTTCCTTGTTAAGGGAAGTACATCTGTGTTGGAGGGGTGGTCGGTACTAAGACCACCACGCCACAATATGCCTCACCCTGTTCTCCGATGGATCTCGCCACAACTGGCCTGATCCACCTTTCCACTATATAGTACCCTTCGAGGCGGGAATCAGCAACAAGATCAGGGCACACATCCATAATTGAATTAGAGGACCCCGAGATGACAACAACTCCCACAGTAAACAAGTTTATCAAGATACAAAACCAAGATCTAGAAATTTAAAAGAAACTCTAGATCGATGTCCTCTTAAATGAATAAGGAGGGAATTGAGGATCTCTTTAGTGATGTTGTAGATCAAGGCCTCCTCCTTGGATTCTCCAAAGGTCAAGACCTTCGGACAGTTGAAAGTGGAGATATTGTGAAAATGGAGTTCAACAGTACAGTGGTTCTTCTTCAAACCCGAGAGTGCCCAGGTTACCCCTACCAGAATGGAGATGTTTGGAGTCAACTGGGGACGGATAATCCGACCAAGTGGGGGCCGGATAATCCATATAGGGGAAACATCCGGCCCGAATCAAATAATCTATGCAGATTATCTGCCCATTTGAGCGTCGTGCGTCTGGTCCTCAGTGAAAATTCCAGGGGGTGGATTATCCGGTTCTGGTTAGGGATGGATTATCCAGCCTTGGGCAATCATCCATCCCAACGCTAAATGTCCGACCAATAATCCGCCCTCCCCATAGAGCGTTGCACACCTGGTACTTAGCCAATTTTGCCAGGGGCTGATTATCCGGCCCTAGCCATGGGCGGATGATCTGACCAAAAACTTTATTTTGATTTCTTTTACCAGGAGCTCTTCTTGGGAGAAATATCTGAAGCACTCAACGCACAATTAAAAAATCCTTGGTATTGTTATCTAACACACAAAACACTAGGTATCATGAAATGCGCTTTCATACGGTCATATTCGAAAAGAATTTCTGAAGTACAAACGGCGTCAGGGTAGAAAATGGATTCCTAAAAAACTACTAGTCTCAAACCTGGTGCTGACCCCAACTTGGATAGGACTTCTCATAACACCGGCACCGACCAAGTTTTGGACAAGGCGGCATAAGAAGTTATCAATATGAATTCACAAATTCCTCTGCCTCCACCCTCCTTTTCTCAGAACCCTAACATCAATCTGCCATTGTTGAGAGAAACAATGGCCAACTTTGAGCTTGACCCGACAAGGTGAGTGCCCGAGGGGCATCAGATCATCATCGATGGCGGGCTGACACGTCTTTCTAGAACATTCTACTCACCGTCAGTGATGCCCTCGAGACGACATGATCACATCTGCACTAATCAAATCATTCCACCACCTCCTCAGCACCTTGAACCGCACTAGCGCTACCAGGTTAGAAACTTCATTGTCCAGCATCTATGGAGAGTTGTGGACGATGTGCAACCTTGTCTATTTGGACTAGGATTCTATGTTTTGCATAGCCAAGCAGCCAAAGTAGCATTGATAAACCACATACTGTTTCCGCTTCAAAACGGTGTTTTTGTTCGCTTTGTGGCTCACGATGATAGAGAGAATCGTATGATAGAGCTAGGGTTCCGCGATGGATGGCTTATGTTCTTAGGATTTCAATCGGACTATAGAAATTTCTATGATATTGTAATTCCATTGGAACATTTGGAAAGTTTTTGCATTGGCATCAAGATCCTGATGTGCTAGAACGGACCCTAGTTCATGCTTCATTTCCTTCAATTGCTAGAGTATCACGAGATATTGTTTTCTTTAACTATGAAATTTTTTGTGGCGCCAGAGAATCCTAGATAGCTATGTGTTACATTCTTACTACATAATTTATTGATGCTCTGCCTCATGATGAGGACCAGATGTCGTTGGATGGCAACCCACATCCTATGCCTGGACAATTGCAGATGGGTAATAAAAACCGGGTCCTGTCTCAGTACCCAGAAATTGGGTGGAACTAGCCCTAGGAAGAGCCACACCAGCCTCACCAGCCTTAGGAAGAGCACCAAGATGATGATGATTTCCAGCCTCATGTCCAGGATGATGACTTTTTCAACCTGAACCTATTATACATGAAAACAATGAGCAGCAAGATGATCGACCTGGAGATGTTGTTGTTCAGGATGTTTCTGCTTCTATTATCATTGGTGGGTCTCATGATTCTGATGATTCTGGGCATGGTGATGACATGGAAGTAAACCAGCCTTTAACTATGAATCATGCTAGGATGTTTTTTTTAGAAAAACCATATTATGCATGGACACTTTTATGCAAATTTATCTATGCATGGTAAGTCAGGCAGCTCTATGTCTAAATTGGTTGGGACTATGCTTCCTCCTAGTATATAGATGGACAACATGATGTCTATGCTTCTGCCGGATTTATTCTTCTACTATTCCTCGGCCAAGCTCATGTGTTACTCAGTTTAGCTTGGCAAAGAGATCATGGAATATTGTTTTTGACAAAGAACTGGATTCTGTTGTATCTCATGCAATGGCATCTGTCACTCTAGTTGCTGCAAGAGTAGATCTATACCCAAAACAAAGGTCAACTGTATGTTTGTCTGATCCTAAGGAAAATGCACTTAACACTGAAGAAAATGCAATTAACACTCTTGAATTTTCTGCCTCACCTACACCTTCAGTCACTAGAAGAGGTATAAGATGCAAGAAGAAGAATGTCACGCCATATAACAAATGCACCAGATTCACTAGACAGGGTTGTAGCAATATGGCCAATGTACCAAAGTCCAAAAGACAAAAGACAGATAAAGCTGAGTCCAAGTCACTGTTTATTGGCAGGGGACATGAGGATAAGATAGACCTTTTAGCCTGAATAAGTACTAGAAAAACATCTAAGCAGGAAGGTTACAACTTTGAGATGATTGTGGACAAGCCAAGGACCAAGAAGAAAGCAAAGTATGAAAAGCGGTTGGACATTCAGGAAGAAGAGCAGGAGGATGGCCATGAAGAACAGGAAGATCAAGCAATTCCCTTTATACCTATTGATGCGGTCCAAAGGGTAGGTCAAGATTTGGAAATTCCATAGGAGGACATGACCTAGTAGAAGATTACGGCTGATCTAGTTACCAAGAATTCCAAGAAAGTTTCCTATGATGAATAAAAAGCACTGCTGTCTCTTTTGCCTAGATAACCAGGGTTTTACTGCAGCATATTACTATGGTGAACATTGTGTCAGTATCATAGTTGGTGTTAGACATCTTATGTTTATTTTGACAAGCAATATTTGGTCTTGGTGTTTCTGTGGTACTTTTATCTATGGTGAACTTATGTCAGGCAGTCTATTGTGCAAGTATCATGAGTATTATACCTGCCTTTTTATGGTGGAAGTTGTGTGTTATTCTGTGATGTGGATGTTGTGTTCTACACATTGTTTTGGATTCTCTCATAACAAAGTTTACAATGAATAGTTACTCAAATTTAAATCATGACTGGAAGGTTTTGTGTTGGAATGTGAGGGGCCTAAATGACAAAGATAAACATCTTGCTATATACAACAAAATAGATGAGAGTAACTATTCAGTTATTTGCTTGCAAGAGACAAAATGTGAGGACTTTGGTCACACTTTTATCAGAAGATTCTACCCAAAACATTTTGATCAATTTAGCTTTGTTCCCTCGGTAGGTGCCTCGGGGGGAATCATTGTTCTCTAGAACAATTCAGTTTTGAAGGGCCAATTGATTCACATACAACATTTAGCACTCACTATACATTTTTCTTCTAAGCATAACTCTAATAGTTGGACCTTGGTTACTGTTTATGGGCCTTGAACGGGGCCAGAGAGAGATGCTTTTGTACAATGGATGTATGATTTGAAAATCCCAACACATGAGCACTAGTTCATTTTAGGTGACTTTAATTTCATGAGATCTCTACAAAACAGAAATAAGCCAGGGGCTGACATGAATGATATATTCATTTTCTACAATATCATAAGCCACTTGGGTACCATTGAATTGCCACTTAAAGGAAGAAACTTTACATGGTCAAATATGTAAGATAATCCTCTACTAGAACAACTGGACTGGTTCTTTACTACTTGTGATTGGACTCTTAAATTCCCTAATACCATGGTCCATCCTTTATCCAAGACAACATCAGATCATGTGCCATGTGTTGTCAATATTTCCATATCTATTCCAAAACCAAAAAAAATAGATTTGAGAATATATGGATTGAGCCACCAGGCTTTATGGAAGTGGTGAAACTATCATGGGAAATGCCTATCAAGAATGGGCCTATTGCTAATGTTATAACTGCCAAATTTTAAATTTTGAGATATGCTTTGAATAAATGGGAAAAGGGCTGTCTCATCTCAAGATTCTGATCGAAAAATGCAATAAAGTGATTTTTACCATGGATGATATTGAGGATAAAAGAGCTCTTAGTAAGCCAGAATTCATTTTTAGGAATATAGTCAAGGTACACCAAAAAAATCTCTGGGGAATTCAATCCACTTACTGGAAGACTAGGTGTACTATAAGATGGGTCAAATTAGGTGGAGAAAATACTAAGTTCTTCCATGATAAAGCTTCTGAAAGGTACATACATAATGTTATCACACAGATAAAGGATGAATATGGAAATGCCTTTCTAGATCATAATGACAAGGTTGATGCCCTCTAGAAGTGTTATAGAAATAGGATGGGTATTTCTGCCCTAGTGACTGCTTCTGCTGACATTTCTCATATAGTCCACACAATTCTCAATTTGGGCTCTCTCAATGAGGAGTTTACCATGCACGAAATTGAGGATGTAGTTAATTTATGAAAACTGATAAAGCACCTAGCCCAGATGGTTTCAACGGCATGTATGCCAAGAAATGTTGGCCTTAAGGAGGACTTCATAAAGTTGTGCACTAATTTCATAAGGGACTTACTCCATTAGCAAGCATCAATGGCTCTCTCATCACTTTATTTCCTAAAAAACAAAACCTAGAGAATGTTAATGACTTCAGACCAATCTCTCTAACAAATACATACTTAAAGTTTTCACCAAGTTTGTAACATCCCACTTTCAGTAACCCTGATTAGCTATCCTAGATGCAAAAGGTAGGGTGAACAAAAACTTTTTCTTGCTTAGTGTGCATTGGTTGTTTTCTTGTTGATAATACTTGGCTATGCTTGTGTGTGTTGGTAGTCTTCTTGAGATGTTTGTATAACTTTCCTTGATCTGCTTGATAAGATGAATTACCTTGATCTGCTGTCCTAAGAAGGATCTGTCTAGACTTGTTTGCTAGGAGTTTGCCTGAGCTACTTTAGGAGCTCATCCTAAAGTAACAAACCAAATCAACATTGCAACATATTAAACCCTTGAGGAGAACCCTTTAAAACCTAGTAGGAAGACAATCTCCCTCCCTCCCATCATGGTCACTTCTTAAGCTACCAATTTTTTTTAACTCTTGACCCAAGGCCATGTGTCTCTTCTTATACGCATCCTTGTAAGGTGCTTATCTATCCTCCACGCTTGCTCTTAATCTAAGAACCCTTCTACCAAGTTTCTCACGCTAGTTTTCCCTCTACTCATTAAAATGACTATCTATACTCCTTATCAGACTCTATCTTGAGTCACTTTCTTTGTGTAGTTTCCAAATCAATGGACACCAAATCAAGCCATGGATACTCTCTACTCAATTGAATCTTCACCAACATTCACTTAATGACGAGTTTGCAACCTTGCATCCCATCAAAATCACTAGATCTTATATCCTAGTTAAAAACCCTAAATCAGTCAAAAATTGACTAAGTGTGAAACTATTATCATGATCCCCTTTTCGAGACCCTACTTATATTAATCCATGGTTACTTTTGATAATGCACTTGGACCATCTTGAACAACATCATAGGCTCTTGCAAGCCACACTCTTGCCCCTGCCTAAAACCCTCTGGGACCCACTGGTCTCTGATGGTTTTGTAGTCAAGAAAATAATCTGATTCAGCCTAAGTTATCAACATGCCCACTTGGCAGAACCTCCCAACTCCATCTCAACCCTTCTTGGTCAACTCTCTACATGGTTGTGATATGCTCAACCTTGTCTATCTACCCATATCCTCCTTGTTTCAATTGGAGCATTATGCTTCTTAAACCATCATGGTTTTTGAGGCAAAATGATAAACTGTTTTGACACCCTTAATTTCAACAAAGTTTGGCATCACTTGTAGAATCCCCAATCATGATCCAGCTCAACTTTCTATACCATGTTGATCTACACCACTTGGTATATCCATCCATCTAGCCCATGACCCAAGGGGAGCTTTGAACCCCTTATTCTAACATGGTGTTGGTGGTATAAAAATATGTTGGCCCAAGATCCTTTTCCTACTTTCTTCCTTGTTTTCCGTAAATAAAATGTTGATATTCAAAACCCAAGGTGTGTAAATGATAGCTACACTAGGTGTCCATCATCTACCTTGGAGATGAAAATCTAATAAATGCTTTCCCTAATTATTTTGGCCCAAAACAATCTATTCCTTCTTCTTTTACAAAAGCTTCAAAACCCTTCTTATTGAAGAAAGTTTGTTTTATTACAAAACACTTTTTAAACTCTAGGAACATATGAGGCCTATATTATGTTCCCTATCTTTCCACAATATTTTTGAAGAATTTCATTATTTCTTTTTGCCTATTTACTTAAATCATAGAAGTGGGAAATAAATGATTTAAATACTTTTATTCTCCAATAAAACTTGGGAAAATTTTCCCGTGTGTGATATGGTATTTGGGACCCTCTCACACCAAAACCCACTTGGTAAAGTTCAACTTTTCAAAATAAAACCCTAAAAATAAATTCTGGACTTTTTAAAAATAATACCAAAATCCCATACAAATTAGTGGAAAAATTCTGAGATAAACGCCCTAGGTGTATCTTGACCTTGCCCATCCACTAGTGCCATTTTCCAATCTTATCATGTTCAAAATTTTGGATGTTTTACATGATTCTTACCTCTAGTCCTTTTATCTTATCATCAAAACCAACCATGTTAATCCACCAAATTTCATTAAACCATGGCATTAACCACTCTAGCACCTCCATCAGTCTTTGGTCGTGCTACTGTAGCTTGGGCACTATAGAACCCCCTCCCCTTTGTCCCTTATGATTGGAAGGAATGATAGAAAGATTTAATGGCTTAGCTTATTAAATATTCTTCCTTTGCTTACAGCAGCAGCCACCAACCCCTCTCCACCATTCTGCAGCACACTCGTGCCCGCACACAACCTATCCACTGCCACCACTGCCCAATCACGGGCCACCCCTCCTCTCCATGCTCTCCATGGACATGGTCCATCCAAAACCACCTCTCTCTAGATAAAAGGGCCAGAGGCCACTTAGCCCCCTCCTCGCATCCCCATTTCCTCCCACACCTTCCTACTCCTCTCCCCAAAGCTCTAGAGATTTACCCAAGGCCTGCCCTGCCTTGGAGAAGGAAGAAATATCCCCTCGTCCGTTTTCAAGTTCTCGAGCTTGTGCTCGATCCCAACCACATTCGCGCTCCCTCCCTCTTCTACTTGCTCCCCATCATCGTCCCTATCTCACCTTGCTTTTCTCCATGCTTAGGACCACCCATTGTGGCTCCCCATTGAGCATCTGAATGAGTTTGTCGGCGTGGTCATGCATGTCCTTGTACTAAAGCCGAAGCCATTGATGCTGCCCATCTCCGAAACCGCCTTGGCCTGCCATGTCGCCTCGTCGCCTCACCGTCACTAGAGACGCCCTCCTGGTGAGACCTACTTCCCCTCACTCCCCTAGCTAGGGTTTCTGCCTGCCACCGTCGTGTGAAGAGCAAGACGACCGGGTGCCATCCATATCTTTCTAATTGGATGGGCCCCGGCACCCCGTACCATTTCGTTGGCCACTGACGAGCGGGCCCCATGCCGCGCATTTGAACGCGCCTGCGTGCGTGCGTCCACTACGTGATTGGGCTGGCTAGGCGTTGTTCTAAGTAGACCCGACCCACTAGCCTCCTTCTGTTCTTTCTTTTTTAAATACGATTTTTCAGATCTGTTAAATACACCTTTGGATTAATTCCCAAATAAAATGGAAAAGTGATACATAGCAAATGTATCTATAATTTTTGATGTTCCATGCTTGGTTTTATCTACTTTCTTATGTTTTGTCCACACTTTGGAGTACTTTTCATATGATTTCTTGGACTAACCTATTAACAAGAGCCACAGTGCTAGCTGCCTGTTTTCTGTTGTTTTTGGTTCCACGAAGTCAGAAAATGAATATTCTCGGAATTGGACGGGACAAACGCAAAAGTCACTATTTTACCGGAAGACACTTGGAGCCAGAATACGAGACGAAGAAGGGCCAGAGGGCGGCCACACCACCTGGCCGCGCAGCCAGGCTTGGCCCACACCAGGGGGTGGTGTGGCCAGCCTAGGCAACCCCTCGGCCTCCCCTTCCGACTATAAGATGCCTCCGATACCAAAACCCTAAGTACCCGATCAAAAAATCCACGAAAGAGTCTGTTGCCACCGTCATCTCTGTCCCTAGATCAGGAGGGCTCTGAAGCTCTTCCCGACACCCTGCCGGAGAGGGGAATTCGCCCTGGGGGCCTTCTTCATCACCATGCAAGCCTCCGCTGTGATGCGTAAGTAGTCCATCTCTGGACTACGGGTCCATGTAGTAGCTAGATGGCTAGTTCTCCTCCTTTATGCTTTCATGTTTAGATCTTGTGAGCTCCGTTCATGATCAAGATCATCTATTTGTAATTCTGCATGTTGTGTTTGCAGGGATCCGATGGATATTGAGATGCTATTTCAGATTGATTATGGATTCTATGATGTCTTTGTTATTTGTGATCTTGCATGCTTTCCGTTGTTAGTAGCTATCTTGGCCAAGTAGATGCTAGCAACTCCAAGAGTTAGTATTTATGCTCGATAGTGGGTTCATGCCTCTAGTAATCTGGGGAAGTGACAGAAATCTCTAAGGTACTAGATGTGTTGTTGCTACTAGGGAGAAAACAACAATCCTTTGTTCATAGAACAATTGTTTTGTTTACTTTACACGCAATTCGTAATGCAATTATCTGTTGCTTGCAACTTAATACTGGAGGGGGTTCGGATGATAACCTGAAGGTGGATTATTAGTCATAGATGCAGTTGGATGGCGGTCTATGTATAATGTTGTAATTCCCAATCGAATCTCAAAGGAGTCAAGATGAGTATTATATGCTTGTATGCTTTCTCGATGTTTGTCAATTTCCCCGCTGTAATTTGTTCACCCAACATGTTATCTATCTTAAGGAGAGCCACCTCTAGTAAACTATGGACCCCGGTCCTTCCGATGTTTGTCAATTTGTCAATCTACAAACTGTTTACTGCTTTGTGTTTACTTTCAGCAAACTATTACTTCCTTCCTTTCGATACGTTTAATCCTTTGTTTTTAGCAAAACTGGTGAGATTGACAACCTCATCGCAAGTTGGGGGCAAAGTTCTGTGGTTGTGTTGTGCGGGTCTCCACGTTGCTGCTGGCACCGGTAGTGCGCCCTGCCAACGTTCAGCTAGCTACACCTTTGGGGTGTTTCCTTGCTCCTACTAGATTGATAACCTTGGTTTCATACTGAGGGAAAACTTGCTGGTGTGCTCATCATACCTTCCTCTTGGGGTTCCCAATGAGCTCGATATATTTTGGCCCATCAAAAAGGCATAGAATTTCTCAGACCCAATTTTATAATCTTTGCTAGTGTTTCCTCTAACATGCAGGGCTAGCCCCATGCCCAAAATAATTTCTGTTACTTTCTGTCATTTAATCTTCTATGCAACATCCTACTTTCGGCAACCCAGATTAGCTGTCCACTAGAAGGCAAAAATTAGGGGGAACAAAACCTTTTTCTTGTTTAGTGATGCAGTGATTGCTTGCCCGTTTCTTGTGCTTATGCAACAGAATGTGTAATAGATGATATACTCCTCTACCTTCCCTTCAGTTGACCAAAGCTATATAACAAAACTGTCTTGGATCATTTTACATATTCTCAAATGTTCTGGCATTTCAAAACCTGAGCCAAGATGCACTTGCAACAACAATTATTTTCCTAGCTTCTATTAACAAAATTATGGAGATCTATATGATATAATCTCCTTATGTTATCAAGACAGAAATTCCAACTACTCTTACCTCTAGGTTTTTCCAAAACCTTTTATAAAGGTTTTGAACTCTATTCTTGGTCGAAGTACCAAGGACCCTTACCCTATTCAAACTCCAACCTTTTCAAAATACCAGTCCTCACCTCAAGCTAGGCTTGATGGTAAACCCTGGTACTAGCTGAGTTGCTTGTTAAGATAAATTGCCTTGATATGTTTTTTGACTTGTTTGCTTAGGTACTAGAGTGAGATAGCCTAGGAGATGATCCTCTATAAGCAAGCTAAATTAAGATTACAAACCCTAAGCAAGTTCCCCAAGGTTGATCTACTCTCTAGTCACTAAAGTGACCAGCTAACATCTTAACTAGATCAATTTAGGGTTAATCCTTTACAATAGATTCCAAGTCAATGAAAACCAATCATAAGCATGGATCCTTTCTACTAAATCTACACTTCAACATAATCTACTTGATGATGAGTTTGGAACCCATAATCAACTCAAAATCATTCCCTCTTATATCCTAGTCACAAACCCCAAATTTGCCAAAAATGGATAAGTCTGAAACCATTATCAACATCACATCCTTGAGCTTCCCTTTTTCTCAACCCTTGCTCATTTATGGAAATGCACTTGAAACATCTTGTAAACCATACTAAGGAATTCCAAGTACCAATCTTTCCCTTGGCTAGATCATCCTTTAACCCACTTGTTCTTGATGTTTTGTAGGCAAGAAAATAATATTTCCTGCAAATCTTATCAACATGCCTACTTTGGCAGAAGCTCACATCTTCATCCTATATTATTTTGACCAACTCTTGGCTTGGTTATGATCTAATAATGAAGGTATATCCATCCATACTTTACTTGTTTCAATTGGAGCTTGCTGCTTAGAAAACCCACATGGTTTTCTAGGCTAAATAATAATCTGCTTTGACAACCTTATGTTTAGCCAACTTTGGGATCAATCCTAGGAAAGCTCAACCATGATCAACCTCAAATATTTGTACCATGGTGATCTAAATAACTTGGTATATCTATCCATATAACCCATTGATGTCTACGCACTTCTATTCTTATAGACAGTTGTTGGGCCTCCAAGTGCAGAGGTTTGTAGAACATCAGCAAGTTTTCCCTTAAGTGGATCGCCCAAGGTTTATCGAACTCAAGGAGGAAGTGGTCAAAGGTATCCCTCCCAAGCAACTCAGCAATCAAGATACAAGAAGTCTCTTGTGTCCCCAACACACCCAATACACTTGTCAGGTGTATAGGTGCACTAGTTCGGCGAAGAGATGGTGAAATACAAGTGGTATGGATATAAGACAACGGTGCCGGAAAATACCTTGATGGCGTGGAAGAGACTAAAGGCAAACTGAAATAAAGATGGAAGCTAGCAAACATGTAATAGATCTAATTGCAAACGGTGTTTCAATGCTTATAAACAAGGCCTAGAGATCATACTTTCACTAGTGAACACTCTCATATAAATATCTTCTCTTCATGATACTACTCTGAACTACTCTCCGGTTGGACAGTCTAATCCATGGTAGGGCTATAACAGCACACCTCAAAGTCCGCTTTCCCCATCTAGATAACCCCACACTGTCACCTTGAGCACTAGATGGTTCCAACAAACACTACAATTTCATACAGACATCCAACTCCAAATATAACTCATAACAAGTATTTATAATCTCTAGCCTAAGTGCCACCATGGTGTGCACGCTGTCACTTTCACACACATGGGGAGAGCAGAGATCTATTAAAGCACTTGAGTATCAAGGTAGATCTACTTGATTACAAATCTCATGATCACAATATGATCATGCATAGAGAGAGAGAGATGAACACATAGGTACCGGTAGAACCCTTAGCCTTGAGGAAGAACTACTCCCTCATCATCATTGGAATCAGCAACGGCGATGGAGATGGTGGTGGAGATCGATGGAGATGGATCCGGGGGCACTTCCCCGTCCCGGCAGGGTGCCGGAACAGAGACTCTCTCTCCCCCGAATCTCCCCTTCGGTGGCGGCGGCGCTGCGAAATGTTTCGTGGCTGGCGGCTGGATGATTTAGGGTTTTCATCCCAGGGGCTTCTTATAGGCCAAGGGGCAAGGGCGGTGGCCGGCCAGGGGGCCCACATCCTGCCCTGGCGCGGCCTAGGGCAGCCCGCGCCAAGCGGGGTGTGGCCGCCCTGTGGCCCCCCTTCGTCTCACCTTCGGACTCCATGTGTCTTCCGATAAAATATCAAATTTGCCTTTTGTCTGGTCCAATTCCGAGAATATTGATTTTTTGCCTTTTCTGGAAACGAAAACAGAAGAAACCAGGCAACAGGAACTGTGGCATCTTGTTATTAGGTTAGTCCCAGAAAATGCATAAAAGTATCTCAAAGTATGAACAAAACATAAGAAAATAGATACTAAACAAGCATGGAACATCAAAAATTATAGGTACGTTTGCAACGTATCAACATCCCCAAGCTTAACTCCTGCTCGTCCTCGAGTAGTTAAGTGATAAAAAGAATAATTTTTGAGGTTACATGCACCATCACAATCAAGATCAAACCATTTGCAAGCATTAAAGCTGGGATCAAAGTACTCTAAACATGAGCGTGAAAGATGAAGTTCTAACAGTAAGACATAGTGACTATGCAAGCAACATGAAAGGATACAAATAAAGATCATGAATAACAATGCTTCGCAAGACGTTTGTTTGTTTCACATAAATAAAACATAGCATAGTGGCATTCAGCTTGTCCCTCATAGAGTAGCAAAACATAAATGCATAGGACACCTTCAAAGTTTATAAGGGTGACTAGATAAAAATAGTTTAAGAACAAGCAATATCAAAGTTATGCATCAATCAACAAGTCTTGGGACAATGCACATAGAACTAAGAATGGCCACTATGCTCTCTCAATAGGTGCATAAAGATAGAAGATGGAGACTCAACATAAAAGTAAAAGAAAGGCCTTCATAAAGCAGGGATTCAAGTCTCATAAAGAGCGTCCAAAAATTATGGCACTTATTAGCTTTGAGCTCTCATTGCCCCTATCATAAGCATCTTTAAGTGGTTAAGGTTAAAGTGACACAACTAAGAGGATATGCTTGACAAGTTATAAGTTGAAATCTCATGCCCCTTACTTACGAGTACCGAACCTCATGCTACTCAACTTAAGTCACAAGTAAGCTCTTGTCATTGTAAGTACATATGTATCATAGAGAACCGCCAACGGGGTACCCCTTGCACATGATATAGGAGCTACCCCATAATCAAAATGACAAGGCAAGCAGACAATGAGCATCTCAACGATCTTTTTATTTGCTATTTGCATAGTTTTTATTGAGGATGCTTCATAGAGTGCTCATTATGGTTATGTTGCAAGTTTCCACCATGATTAGGCATGGATTAGGCTAGCTGCCCAGGCGTTTCTCTAACACACATACAAACTCCATGATCTTACAAGTTCTCATTTTATTTCACACCGCCGGGATCCATAAGCAAAAGAATCATGATATCAACGGAATAATAAGTGCAATGTTGAAAGCGTTCCCCATGATACATGGTTCTTCTAACTTCAACTTATAAAGCGCAAGCATATACGCAACAAAGATGGACGCAATGGTTCAGGATTATTAAGTGCAAGAAAGTAAAGTGTGCCATCAAGTTCGTGAGAGCTTTAATCACTAGTTTTCTCATAACAAGTTTAATTCGGAAGGTTGATAAAAGCATGAATATACTTGGTACAACAAATGCTAATAGGTAGGTATGGTGGACTCTTTGGAATAACTTGGTTTTATTTGGAGTTGGATGCATGAGTGGAACTCATACTTGGTTATGGAGGCTAGCAAAAGACTGGGAGAGAGCAATAATGGCCATAATCATGCAAAGCGACAAAACATCATTAATTAAAGCATAAAGTGATATTAAAAGTCGAAAACTAAAGGATCATAAAGGCTATGGTGACACTGGATAGTCCTAACATGGTGTGAGCATGCGCCAAGTCAACCCAAATAAAGCATCAAAGGAGAATACCACAATATTGTGCTTTAATATGTTAAAACGACGCATGATTCTTTCAAGGCACATTAAACAATCGCAATTGTTTATAACATGTCATGCTACAGCAAAAATCACTAAGCATAAAGCCAAAACAATATCAAGCATGACATGACAAAGCATAGGCCATCGTCAAACACAAGCTCCTTTTATGACTTATGTATGAACTTTTCCTATCCCAATCCAAACCACACTTATTTGAAAACTAGTGTATGAAAGAGGGGGTCCAACCAATTTATTCAAGCAAACTAAGCAAACCAAGCAAGCGAAAACCAAAAACGAAAACGAAGACGCTCCAAGAACAACACAACTGTGCATGAAACAATAAAAATGAAGTGTTTGGAAGAACTTGAGATTTTTATTGATGAAGAAGGGGATGCCTGATGACCCACAAGTATAGGGGGTGTATCGCAGTATTTTTGATAAGTAAGAGTGTCGAATCCAACGAGGAGCAGAAGGTGCTGGCTAGTGGCTTGGAGCGGGAATTCTCTATAAATACTTAACAAACGGATTTTTAGGGGTTTTTGATAATGCAGGTAAATAAAGTATGAGTAAATAAAAGACAATAAGAATAAATACAGCAAGTTCCCCAATCCTTTATTCAGCAAAGGACAAGCCAGTTGTATTACTTAAGATTACCAAACGTTCTCGAGGACACACGGGAATATCATCAAGTGATTTTCCTTCATATAGTTGATTAATCTTCTTTAGTTTGCTAAGTGTTGTGTGGGTGAACCTGTGCTAATGTACCGACCTTCCTAGGACTAATACCTACTTGTGATTATACCCCTTGCAAGCATCCGCAAGTACAAGAAAGTAATTAAGGTAGAAACCTAACCACAACTTTAAACTCTAAGACCCTGACGTCCCTTGTGCAATGGTTTCCTAACAGGGGTTTACGTTTCTGTCACTCCGGCAACCCCTATGATTAGTAGCCGAATACACAATGCATTCCCCTAGGCCCATATAGGTGAAGTGTCATGTAGTCGACATTCACATGACACCACTAGAAGAAGTACACCACAACTTAAATATCAAACTATTGAATCTTTCTCAACACAATTCCACTACTAACAACATGACTTCTCCCATGTCCTCAAGAACAAAACGAACTACTCACAAGACATCATATGGATCATGATCAGAGATGGAATAATGATGTATAACAATCTGAACATAAACAATAATTCAGCGGTTCACTCAATAGCATCAACTGCAAAGAGTAATCAACATTGGGAAAGTTTCCCCTAAGAACTATGCAAGATTCAACCCAATTGTTACAGCGATATGGAGATGGTGATGATGGTGCTGATAGTGATGATGGTGGTGATGATGATGATGATCCCAATGAAGTCTAGCTTGATGGTGGTGTTGATGGTGACGATCTCCCATCTCCACGAAGGAATCCTCCCGGCAGAATTCTGTCTGCCAGAGAGATCTTTCTCTCTTGGTGTTTTCCGCCCCATAGAGGCGGCGTAATCTTTCTGTGGTTCTCCCCGAGTCTTAGGGTTTTGGGAGGATAATATACGCCAGAGGGGAGAGCCAGGGGTGGACCAGGGCGGCCACACCACCTGGTGGCGCGGCCTGGGGTGGCCCGTGGCAGGGGTGGTGTAGGCCCCCTGTGGCCCATCTCCACTCCTCCTTCTGGCACTTCGTCTTCTGGAAAAATAGGATTTTCCATGTATTTTCCCGGATTTTCTGATCTTCGCGAATTTTGCCTCCAAACAGCACCTTTTCCATCAGAATCCTAACTGTAGCGGTCCATGCTCCAAAAGTCATCAACCATGCAAAAACAGGTGAAATAACATAAGTATCATCTCTTAATATGAAATATATCAATGAATAACAGTAAATTATGATAAAGAATAGTGATGCAAAATGGACGTATCAATGCCTTGAGCATCCCCAAGCTTTGACGCTTGTACTTCTTGGATATTTCTTGGGGTGACACGCGTGGCATCCCCAAGCTTGAGCTTTAGTCCATCCTTCATCTCATTACTTATTCCTTCCATACACCTGATATTTTTCCTTCGTACAAAACTTCACACAATCTTTATTAACAACATTAGTGCACTCAAGATAATAAGTCTTTGGGTTCAGTTCTAACACCAATAAACTTCCATTAAAACACTAGCTACTGTATCACTTTCCTCAAAAATCTCAATTCCCCAAAAGAACTCAAAAAGAAACCAACAAGAAGCAAATGCAGAAAATGGCAAAAATCTGTCAAAACAGACCAGCAGGTAAAGACGATTTTTTTCGAAGACCTTATGTTGCTCAAATCAAAAAGTGTTGAACTAACGAAAGTTAGATAACAACCTGGGGCAGCATCACAAAAATTCACGCCTCAAAAATACGTACAGATATTTTACACGAATTTTTACGATGAAGCACAGAAATCTGTTTCGGGACAGCAATTTTTCCAATCATTACTTCTCTCTCATTAGAGGTTACTGTTGGCACAAAAAGCAAATAAAAAGGATAAGGAGCGGTTATTACAGAAGTAATAACTTCCAAGACTCATCTAAAACTTTTGGATATCTTCCAATAAGTACTTTTCTTTAACGCCTTTAAGTTAGGCATGATAGTTTGAGAAGATGCTCACATAAGAAATATGAATTGAAGTAAAAGAGAGCATCAAGAAGCAAATTCAAAGCACATTTAAGTCTAACCCACTTCCTATGCATAGGAATCTTGTAAAGAAACAAGTCATGAAAGCACAAAGCAACAAGCATAGGAAAGCAAACAAGTGCAACTTCAAGACTTTCAACATAAAGAGGGGAAACTTAATATTATTGAGACACATAAAACCATGTTTCCCTCTCTCATAATAACTTTCAGTAGCATCATGAATAAAATTAACAATATAACTATCACATAAAAAATTCTTATCATGATCCACATGCATATAATAATTATTACTCTCCACATAAGCATAGTCATTCTTATTAATTATGGTGGGAGCAAATTCAACAAAATAGCTATCATTATTATTCTCATCACCATAATCATCAAATATAGGAGGCATATTGTAATCATAATTAATTTTCTCCTCAATAGTAGGTGGACTGAAAATATCATACTCATCATTGTAATCGTCATATATTGGAGGTTTTGTATCATCATAAGCAATAGAATAGCTATCTTCCAAAGCTGGGGAACTACAAAGATCATTTTCATAAAAACTAGCTTCCCCAAACTTAGACTTTTCCATAAATTAGCAGTAATGGTGTCCAAAGAGTTCATACTAACAACATTGCTATTAGCATGCAAATAAAGTTCCATAGGGTTTTTAGTTTTCTCTTCAAACACTTCATGTCCTAACTCAAGATAAATACTATAAAGGTCTCTAATTTTGTTGTTGTTTTCCATTAAGCCTAACTACTGAAAACAAGAAACAAAAAGACAAAATTGCAGAATCTAAAGGAAATAACTTCGAGCACTCACACCGGAGGATGTGACTACCTTTTACCTTACCTCCCCGGCAACAACGCCAGAAAAGAGCTTGATGTCTACGCACTTCTATTCTTGTAGATAGTTGTTGGACCTCCAAGTGTAGAGGTTTGTAGAACAGTAGCAACTTTTCCCTTAAGTGGATCACCCCAAGGTTTATCTAACTCAGGGAGGAAGTGTTCAAAGGTATACCTCTCAAGCAACCCTGCAATCAAGATACAAGAAGTCTCTTGTGTGCCCAACACACCCAATACACTTTTCAGGTGTATAGGTGCACTAGTTCAGCGAAGAGATAGTGAAATACAAGTGGTATGGATATAAGACAAGGGTGGCAGAAAATAGCTTGATGGCATGGGAGAGACTAAAGGCAAACTGAAATAAAGATGAAAGCAAGCGAACATGTAACAGATCTAGTTGCAAACGGTGTTTCAATGCTTAGAAACAAGGCCTAGGGATCATAGTTTCACTAGGGAACACTCTCATATAAATATCTTCTCTTCATGATACTACTTTGAACTACACTCCGGTTGGACACTCTAATCCATCGTCGGGCTATAATAACACACCTCAAAGTCCGCTTTCCCCATCTAGATAACCCCACACTGTAAACTTGAGCACTAGATGGTTCCAATAAACACCACAATTTCATAGAGACATCCAACTCCAAATATAACTCATAACAAGTATTTGTAATCTCTAGCCTAAGTGCCATCATGGTGTGCATGCTATCACTTTCACACACATGGGGAGATCAGAGATCTATTAAAGCACTTGAGTAACAAGGTAGATCTACTTGATTACAAAGCTGATGATCACAATATGATCATGCATAGAGAGAGAGATGAACACATAGCTATCGATAGAACCCTTAGCCTTGAGGAAGAACTACTCTCTCATCATCATTGGAATCAACAACGGCGATGGAGATGGTGGTGGAGATTGATGGAGATGGCTCCGGGGGCACTTCCCCGTCCCGGTAGGGTGCTGGAACAAAGACTTTCTGTCCCTCGAATCTCCCCTTCGGTGGCGGCGGCACTGCGGAACTTTTCATGGCTAGAGGCTGGATGATTTAGGGTTTTCGTCCTGGGGTCTTCTTATAGGCGAAGGGGCAAGGTCGATGGCCGACCAGGGGGCCCACACCATGCCCTGGCGCGGCCTAGGGCTGCCCACGCCAAGGGAGGGGTGTGGCCCCCCTTCGTCTCTCCTTCGGACTCCATGTGTCTTCCGATAAAATATCAACTTTGCCTTTTGTCTGGTCCAATTCCGAGAATATTGATTTTCTGCCTTTTCTGGAACCAAAAACAGAAGAAAACAGGCAACTGGCACTATGGCATCTTATTAATAGGATAGTCCTAGAAAATGCATAAAAGTATCTCAAAGTATGAACAAAACGTAAGAAAGTAGATACTAAACAAGCATGAAACTTCAAACATTATAGATACGTTTGCAACGTATCACCCATGATCCAAGGGGAGCTTTGAGCTCCTTAATCCCACAAATTTTTGATGGTATAAAAATAATAGTGCCCAAGATCCTTTATTCCTTGATTTATTCCAAAATAAAGTTTAATTTTCCAAACCCAAGGTTTTGAATGATTTATACACTATGTGGACATAATCTACCTTGGAGATAAAAAATTATCAAACGGTTTATTATTTTGGCCTAGAAGATTTTTATTTCTTTTCTTTTACAAAAACCTCAAAACTCCCTCTATAAAAGAAAGTTTCTTTTTATCCAAAATACTCCTCCAACTTTATGCACATTTGAGGCCGATATATCATACCCTATCTTCCTACTTCAAATATAAATATTTTTAAAGCGTTTTAATAATTCTTTTTGCCTATTTTCTTAAATGGCAGAAATGATAAAATAAATGTTTTAAATAGTTTTATTCTTAAATAAATATTGGGAAAATTCTCCAATGTGTAAACTAACCCAAAAACCCACCCTAGACAATTCAAAATTTTCAAATGAATTCTTTAAAACAGATTCAACCATTTTTAATAATTGTTAATAAGGGAATTTAAATTTTTCAGAAAAATTCTAAACAATTATCCCTAGTACCTCTTGACCCTACCTATCTACCAGTACCCTTAACTCACCTTGCCAAGGTCAAATTTGGAGAACTTTGATCATGATCATCAATATGGCCACATTTGAGTTTAAGCATTTCTTCAACACCAAATCTTCTCCAACCTTCACCAAACCTTGCCAAATGTTTAACACAGCCAACCACCACCCTTCTAGTTGAGTTGCACTGTAGCTAACCCTAGATTTTTGTCTCTTATTCTTTGATGAAAGGGAGACAAAGTACATGTCATATCCATCTCTTTTATTGCTTGCACCTGCAGCACCCCTTCTCCTCTGCCCTTCTGCACAACAAGAGCTCACACATATCTGCAGTGGTTCCGCATATGAAAAAAATAATTTTTACCCTATGCCCCTGAACCCCTGATGCTGCCAGGACCTATCTATTAGAAATACAGTAATGGGAGGGGATTTTCGCGAACTTACCCTTGAAGACCGAAAAGCGTTGTCAATGCTCAAGAGAGCGTGGTTGATGTAGACGACCCGAAGGCGACCTCAAGGTCGTGATGAAGTCCTTGCGCTCCAACGGCTCCAACGACTTGAGTGCCTCAAGTGTAACACCTCACGGGGAGTTACACACATCTGGTGCCTGACGATGACTCCCGCTTCCCCGATCCAGCAGCAGTTGTGGAAGTAGAGCTCCTAGATCCGAATCCCGTAGCGCGACGGTGCTCCGCGGTGAAGATGTCCCTCATTCGCACAGTCCAAACTTCATACCACGATCACGAGAGAGAGAGAGAGAGAGAGAGAGAGAGGGAATATCAATTGGAGGTCTTCCCAAAAGTGAGAAGACCTTTCTTGAATAGTGTGTGTATTTATCTGGCCAAATACCCCCACTATATATAGGGGGAGGGGAGGTACTACCTCCCTCAAAGTCCTGGGGTGGAACTAAAGTAGAGGAGAGGGGGAGGGGGTGGAGCCGCCGGCTACCCCATGGGCCCCGCGTGGGGGGCTGGCCCACTAGGGCGCCGGCCTCCCCTCTTGGCCCTTCTCCCTCTTGCCTTCTCCCTAATGGGCCCTCTTCTCTTCAGAATTAACCCATTAAGCCTTTGACCTTTTAAATTGATTTTATCTTTATTAAATAATTATGAATAAATGATTAAATCAATATTTAACATTCATTCACATATTATTCAACCTCCGTGGTTATGGAACACTTTCCACCTCCACTCTGAACATCCTCTGGACTTACCAAAACCCTTCCAGTTTTCTCTCTACTATTCTTTGGCGAGTCTTCCGATCCTATAAACACTCTCTAAGCATCATCAAGCCCTTAAGCATGGTACCCTATGGTTCAGGAACACTCCAGACATGGTCGGGACACTCCCGGACCAATGATCAACAGAGGGACCTGGATGGCCATGTGACCCATGTGCATTCCACGAAGATCTTTCGTCGTTTGAACCGGGACAGTTGTGTCTTATTCCCTTTGTCTCTCGATACTTGCATTGCCCGAGATCTAATAAATGACATCACCATGTCGTGTTCAATCTCATTACTGAACAATGCTACTTGACTCGTTCCGACAAATGATATCCATGTGATCTAATTACATGTTGCGCAGCTATTGGATATAACTTCTCCGAGTGGGCCCTTGAGTATCTTTCCGTCACGTGGACGGAAAAATCCCTCTCTTGACATATATTGCCTCTAGGGTTTCCTTCGAGTACCTGAACACACCTTTATAACCATTGTATTACCAAGTGGCGCTTGATGATATCTAAGCACTCTCGGGAGACAGTGATTGATATAGCCTCACGGTCGGAATAGTCTATGAGGATCCATTTCTAATCATCGTAACTTGAACTTCGTGACATGATCGGGTCACGATGTTTAGGTTGGGTATTGGTTCATCATATCATTCTCAGAATGAGTTGACTCCATTTCCAACTGGCATAAATGCCACATGATTAGGAAACATGATCATATGTTGACCAATGAACCAATGACTAGAGTTTCACTAGGAACCCCTGGTTGTTTATATATCACGCGTGTATTAATGTTTCCACTCAATATAGTTATAGCATGATATAAAACTTAATCATAAACTATATGAAATATGATAATAGTCCTTATTACTATTTGTCTCTAGGGCATATTTCCAACAGTCTCCCACTTGCACTAGAGTACAAATACACTAGTTGCATTTGTTCTTAATCATTGGCACCATATATCCGGTAACCTAAACATGCTTGCTCATGGAAGAGGTTGCGTCTTGGGTCTGTACTTTACAGTCCCAAATCCTTTGCAACCTACTAATGTCACCTTGATTGACATTAATACTTTATCATCACATAATAACATCTGTGTGTATGCATCGTCGCTATGGCAGCAGAACGAGGCCTGATTCTAGGAGCCTACAGTGACCTTCGATCAACCTCGAGGGCTTTCTCATGGGCATTGTGCCATGGGACACATCATTGTACGTTAAAAGCGAACTAGCCCCACCATAACATTATACAACACTTTAGATGGTACCCTTAACTATTATTATAAATGTAATCATCGAAACACGAGTGCACTCTGTGTAACTTTCGATGTTTTTGTTCACCCCGCTTCCTACTTGACTTTAATCGGTATTGCGGGAGTTTCCAACATATTCCCTTATAACATAACTCTTTATGCTTTAAGATATGTCACCCTTTATGGATTTGGAAAATATGTCTACAGTTATGTACTAGACACTGCGGACAAACTCAGCTCAATGTTCTGTGATTCAAACTTAATCACCTTTAAACGTTCCTTATTGGATCATATATTATGTTAAGTTACCATCATGGTTTTCTAAGATAGAACCTATGTCTTAACATAGTGGATGATGATCATCCTTTTCTTTCTTTCAACCATTGATGTTAAACTTAATACTATTCCTAACTTGAGTTATTAAGGACTAGTTCCTTAATTAACTTCTATTCTGAAACCTTTTTCAGAATACCTTAAGTAATACTACATAATATCATAATACACTTATTATCAACTTCTACAACTTATAAAACATTTTTTATCAGTACTCGCGCTTTTATTCTTAACACCCTTAAGAATCACTCTATAAGCTCCCACTGAAAATATGTTTCTACATATTTGGATTTGAGACTTATATTGCTCCCACTAAAAAATATGTCATTCACATATTGTTTTAGGAAGACTTTCATAGCTCCCACTAAATTTTATGCAAATTGCATATCTACTCATTATTTTGAACAACTTCAAATCCTTTTATCAAATATCAAAGTGAGAGATTTACTATGAGACACTAGTACTTTTACTAGTTTTAAATCCACTAGACATTAAGCACACATGAATCAAATTCATTTGAATTTGTCCAATACTTGACAAATTGTGCTTTTGTTATTCACCCCCTTTTCCACTATGGCTTTGCAGTCATTTGGGAAAATTCAAGTAACCCCTTTTACTTGTGAGATTCATCAACGAATTGCTTTCTAATCTCAAGTGAATTTTGTTTCTAGGATTTCTCATAATTCTAGTTTACCATCATTTCCTCAGTAGTTCGTAGGTATGTCATATTCCAAGAATTATGAAAAATGATTCACAAATGTCTCCATACAAGATATGGATTACATTTTGAATCCTACTTCATGTAGTGAAAACACCAGTGGGGAAAACACAATGATCATTATCATTGATTCTTTCCTTTGTGAAGAGAATCATTCAGGAACGTTGTCCGTTGTGCTTCTCATCACTCTAATGCAGGGATTTGAATCCTCGTCATGTTTTTCACTATCTTTCATTTGGTCCATAATTGAGAAACATCACTAAAAGTGAGCTTTCTCAATAATGCACCAAATCCAAGCAATACAAGTTTTGCTTCTCTTTTGGTTTAGCTATGGATTTCGTATTCAAAGTTTCCAATGAATACTCTACAAGGACTTATTCGCTATTGTTTTGGTTATATCGAATAACCCCAAAACTTTCACGACGATCCATACTAGATACGGAGCCGCTTTCACGAATTCAAATGGTTCACTATATATTCTAATTGAGTGATAACTATTTCTAACTAATGGTCTCTACATCTATACTACAACGATTTATTTGGTAGCAGCTATTCACCCACTTTGATATCTAATATCATATTGTGATGCTTTGCATTTTGACGTTTCAAAATGCTTTGCATTTCATAGTTTCCTTTTGCCATTCTTATAAAGTCGAATTTTATTACTATTGATCAAATCATAGTAATTAGATTCTGTTTTATCTTTATACCCTTTGTTGGTGAAACACTTTGATCATATCAAAGAGTTTCATATTCATGTTTCCTTTGGTAATCTACTTTACACTTTTAAAGAATCATATAATGATAATTACCATTTTCGTTAAAACACAATACATCGAATATGTATTTACTTTTAACAATTCATTAAACACTTTGTATTCAAGTAATACACGGTGTTCAAGTTATTTTGCCAAACTTAGGCATGATTTATATGTGATAAGAAATCGAATGACTTTCACATATTATCAACATAACTTTGAATTTAAACAATGGTTTCATTCATAAATGAATATATCATTAAGTTGGGTATTTTAAGGCATTTCAATATTTTACAAATGTTCATGCATTATCAATTAGTTTCAAAACAACCAGGATAATTTACATATAATCAAAAAAGATATGAACACAAATAGAAATCATTCATAAAAGTGGAACAACTGTTTGTTACAAACTCATATGAATAACCGTCTCACAAAATGTGAGACACACTAAAGAAGTTCACAATCTTTTGATTACAATAATTATCCTAAAACATAAACTAAGTGATAAATGTCGAGGAAGAGTGTCGCCGGCCATCATCATCATGCTCGCCATCAACACGCAATGTCACCTTCTCTCCAGCAAGCACCTCTCATGAAGAAGGACCTATATTCAGTAAAAGAGAACAAGTATCAAATATACTTAACACTACAAATGTGTTTGCAAGATTATAACATTTATGAAATTGTATATCAAATATATACCTTTGTCATTGATGACCTCAGCGACATCTGGTTCAACCAACACATTCCTGAGATGTGATACGAACCGGTTGAATACCATTGATTCCTTGCCGCCTCTCATAATGCAAGTCCTGACTTGTGCTTGGTAGCTTGGTGGCAGCAACCGCAGCACAACGCCATTTGCAAAAGTGCCTGTCATCCAGCTATCCAGGAAGTATGCAGGCCTCATGTGCACATCATGCATGCGCTCCAAGTGGTCTTCAAGTGATGAGTTTTCTTCCATCTTAATGGAGAGGAAATCTCCCATCAACTCATGCTCCCATATGCGTGCTTGTTCCACGAAATGTGTCCTAAGTTGTAGCATTATCATACGAGGGTTCACATCACCCATGAAAGGCCACAGCTCGTCCACCATTCTGAAACACATTGTAACTAAAATGAAGGAGGCCATCTCTTGACGCTGATAGCGGTCTTCCCGCTTCTCTGGGGTCTCTAGGTAAATGGGCTGATCCAAATCCATTCCGTCGAGTATGTAGTCAACCACTTCATTCTCGCGAAGGAGAACTTGGAGACGCGCAACCCATATAGAGAAGTTTGATCCATCTAATCTGAGCTTCTCTCCTTTTAACCAATTGTCAATAGGGAAGGTAATCTCGAGGAGAACCATTTTCTACATTCATAATTGCAAAAGGAATTTAGACTAAGTTTATAATTAAATGAGTTAATAATAACTCCACTCAGAAACACCTATCCCATGAAGGGTTCCTAGTGATAACACGACCCCTATCAGCCACATCTCCCCCAATCATCACGGCCATCAATGTGGGTTCAAGGGTGGACGCTAAATGTCGGTCACATCATTCATGCGACTCGTGCTCGATCTTTCGACCATCTGTGTTCCGAGTCCATGTCTCTGTAACGTGCTAGGCTCGCCAACTCAACCTTAGTGTATTCACTGTGCAACATGGCTTACACCCACTGTATGCGAAAGTAGATATGTCTAACACCCATGCATGTACCATGGATCGCCTCATACCGAAGAACTTTCTTGGTGGTGCACACTAAGGGGGAACACAACCGTTGGTAATTTTAAGAGGGGTCATCTTATTAGACTATCGTCGAGTATCTAATACTAGCACACAATAAGATATACAAACAATAACATTGAATGTAAATGCGATGTGATATGGTCCTTCACGTCGTGATCTCCATCCGTCGTCACCGGATTTCGGCGCCAGGGTTCCGACGCTTAGACACCAGGGTACCGGTGTCTTTCCGGCGTGGTAGTACGTCACCTCCATGACTATCTACTACTAAGTAACATAAGGTAATCACTTTACCTTTGCCACAACCATATCACAAAGCAACGCCCCCCTGCAAAACAAAGTTACACGCCTCTATTTTATCTTTGCATGTTTTACGTGGCTAAATGGGCTTTCGCACAAGAATCGTTCTTACCTATGAACTTTCAGCACAACGCTGATCAAGTAGTTGTCTCTACTACACCCCTTTCGGGGCCCTCCATTGTAAATGGCATACCAACTAATGCGAGAGAGACAGACACCCCCCAAGCCAATTTATACGGTACAAGCCATATGTCAAGCATGGACCAGTCTCGTGAATGAACGCGTAAAGTCGCGGTATCCACAAGTACACATGGGAGGGTAACAACTAAAAGATCAACGCCCACACGCTACATCTCGTGTGTTCTACCCGTACTAGCATTACTACGCATAGATCTAGCTCTGATACCACTATAGGGGTTCTCTGTATAAAAACAATAATTTTTACCCTACGCCCATGAACCCCTAATGCTGCCAGGACCTATATATTAGTAATACAGTAACGGGAGGGGATTTTCGCGAACTTACCCTTGAAGACCGAAAAGCATTGTCAATGCTCAAGAGAGCGTGGTTGATGTAGACGAGCCGAAGCCGACCTCAAGGTTGTGATGAAGTCTTTGTGCTCCAACGGCTTGAGTGCCTCAAATGTGACACCTCACGGGGAGTTACACACGTCCGGTGCCTGATGATGACTCCCGCTTCCCCAGTCCAGCAGTAGTTGCGGAAGTAGAGCTCCTGGATCCAAATCAATGACATCACCATGTAGTGTTCAATCTCGTTACTGAACAATGCTACTTGACTCATTCCGACAAGTGATATCCCTGTGATCAAATCACATGCTGCACAACTATTGGATATAACTTCTCCGCGTGGGCCCTTGAGTATCTTTCCGTCATGTGGATGGACAAATCCTGCTCTTGACATATATTGCCTCTACGGTTTCCTCCCAGTACCTGAACACACCTTTATAACCACTGTATTACCAAGTGGCGCTTGATGTTATCTAAGCACTCTCGGGAGACAGTGATTGATATAGCCTCACTATCTAAGGAATAGTCTACGAGGACCCATTTCTAATCATCGTAACTTGAACTTCATGACATGATCGGGTCATGATGTTTAGGTTGGGTATTGGTTCATCATCTCATTTGCAGAATGAGTTGACTCCATTTCCAACTGGCATAAATGCCACATGATCAGGAAACATGATCATCTGTTGACCAATGAACCAGTGACTAGAGTTTCACTGGGAACCCCTGGTTGTTTATATATCACACGTGCATTGATGTTTCCACTCAATACAGTTATAACATGATATAAAACTTAATCATAAATTATATGAAATATGATAATAATCCTTATTACTATTTGTCTCTAGGGCATATTTCCAACAATATCACCCCACTACACCACATGGCAATAACCCTAGATAGGCCTACCTATCTCCCTCTCCATTTTCAATTTTTCTTGGTTGAGAGCATGTGAAGGTAGAAAGCTTGCTTGGCACTACTCCCCCTGCCTCTCTCTGACCTCCAGAGCCCCCACACAATACTCTCCACTGCCCTCCTCAACCTATATTTGGCCAAGCACCCTCCCCTTGTCTCTTCATGGGCATGGACCATGATGGACCCTTGTCCTAATGTTTATAAGGCTAGTGGCCACCCCCAGCCTCGACACCAACTCATCCCCACACCTTCCCTCCCCTCTCCTTGAGCTCCCCAACATTCCTCTAGTAGTGTTCTAACAGGGAGAAGAAGAGCTCCTCCTCCTCATCCATGGTCAAAAATCTGCCCTTGTGGACTCCTCTCAGTTCCTCCACCTTTGCATGTTAGCATGCGGAGATCCTCGGGTCCCTCTGCATCTAATCCCCACATTCTTTTGTCCGGGGAATGGCTTGATGAGTCCAAAATTGAAGCATATTTACCTTCTATTTTTGCATAAATAGAGCAGGGATCTTTGTATTTCATTGCGTTTACATGCACCATTTTGTTCTTGTTTTTACAAGATCCCAAATCACTAAGTCTTATATGAACATATCAATTGGAACTATCATATTGTGTTATAATATGATATTTCTAAGCCATAAAAGTCATTTTATAGATTTACCTTCACACCTAGGAGAATACCAAATGAGGAGAAGCAATCAGTACCAATAATGATCGATGGTACGGGCGGAGCCCGCCCGTACCGTCTGCCTGTACTAGGTGTTAGCGTGATTGCCTCATTAAATACTTTCTCCTGGCGAAGACTCAAGGAGGATCCAACATTCAGAGCCACCAGAAACCACGGAAACCACATCTACAAGGGATATGAAGGAGGAACTTGGCTGGGGTAAAATCCCAGCTGCTTCATGAATCATTGGAGGACAACGCATCATCCCCTTCATCATCAACCGCTGCATCTCCATGATACATTGCAAATGTATCTATAATTTTTGATGTTCCATGCTTGGTTTTATCCACTTTCTTGTGTTTTGTTCCAACCTTGGAGTACTTTTCATATGATTTCTTGGAATAACCTATTAACAAGAGCCACAGTGTCAGCTGCCTGTTTTATGCTGTTTTTTGGTTCCAGGAAAGTTAGAAAATGAATATTCTCGGAATTGGACGAGACAAAAGCCAAAGTGCCTATTTTTCCGGAAGTCATCAGATGCCAGAATACAAGACAGAGAGGGGATAGAGGCCAGCCACACCACCTGGCCGCGCGGCCAGGCTGGGCCCGCGCCAGGGGGTGGTGTGGTGGTCCCTGGCACTCCCTCGGCCTCCCCTTCCGCTTATAAGATGCCCTCGGGACGTAAACCCTAAGTGCCTGATCAAAAATCCATGAAAGAGTCTGTAACCGCCTTCATCTCCATCCCTAGATCTGGAGGGATCTGAAGCTCTTCCCGGCACCCTGCCGGAGAGGGGAATTCACCCTGGAGGCCTTCTTCATGACCATACAAGCCTCCGGTGTGATGGGTGAGTACTTCATCCTTGGACTACGGATCCATGTAGTAGCTAGATGGTTGGTTCTCCTCCTTAGTGCTTTCATGTTTAGATCTGGTGAGCTCCGTTCATGATCAAGATCACCTATTTGTAATTCTGCATGTTGTGTTTGCAGGGATCCGATGGATATTGAGATGCTATTTCGGATTGATTATTGATTCTATCATGTCTTTCTTATTTGTGATCTTGCATGCTTTCCGTTGTTAGTAGCTATCTTGGCCAAGTAGATGCTAGCAACTCCAAGAGTTAGTATTTATGCTCGATAGTGGGTTCATGCCTCTGGTAATCTGGGGAAGTGACATAAATCTCTAAGGTATTAGATGTGCTGTTGCTACTAGGGAGAAAACAACAATCCTTTGTTCATAGAACAATTCTATTGTTTACTTTACACGCAGTTCGTAAAGCAATAATCTGTTGCTTGCAACTTAATACTGGAGGGGGTTCAGATGATAACCTGAAGGTGGATTATTAGTCATAGATGCAGTTGGATGGCGGTCTATGTATAATGTTGTAATGCCCAATCAAGTCTAAAAGGAGTCATGATGATTAGTATATGTATGTATTGCTTTCTCGATGTTTGTCAATTGCCCCGCTGTAATTTGTTCACCCACCATGTTATCTATCTTAAGGAGAGCCACCTCTAGTGAACTATGGATCCCGGTCCTCGTCTTTTACATTCAATCTACAATCTATTTACTGCTTTGTGTTTACTTTCTACAAACTTTTACTTCTTTCCATTCGATACGTTTAATCCTTTGTTTTCCGCAAAACACGGTGAGATTGACAACCTCATCGCAAGTTGGGGACAAAGTTCTATGGTTGTGTTGTGCAGGTCTCCACGTTGCTACTAGCATCGGTAGTGCGCCCTGCCAAAGTTCAGCTAGTAACACCTTTGGGGTGTTTCCTTGCTCCTACTGGTTCGATTAAACCTTGGTTTCATAACTGAGATAAACTTGCTAATGTGCTCATCATACCTTCCTCTTGGGGTTCCCAACGAGCTCTACATCATCATTGCTCCAGCATTTTTCTAGGCGCCATACTTAGAGCCATCACTCCATCACCACCATTACCCCCATTTCTCATCTATTAGATCTTGTTGTAATTCCAGGTTCAATTGTGGTTTGCATTAGATCTACCTCCGTACTTTTATCCATTCATTTGACTATGATGATGTTGATTGCTTACATGTATGAGTAGATCCTTTGTTTTTAGGGGGATGGAGAAACCCTAGCACCATTATGAATTTGTAATAAAGATGATATATTCTTGTGTCCATATGACTTGTCGATCTATGATAGATTTATGATTTGTGTTTGATCTCTCTCTCTTTAGATGGTATCTGTAGTCGGCCACATATCATTTGCCCTAGGGACTAAAGGGAGGGAGAAATCCTTTGGACGTGTCTTGGGATCGTACCCGGAATGGCCTCATGATAGATTGGCGTTGGCTCGTAACCTACACGGTCAAAGGAGGAGAAACAGGGACTCCCTACACTAATTACAATATCATGGGGTAACCCTTAATTATGGTGGTTTGTATGGGTGACTGCTCTTAGACTTCGTAGTGGTTATTTAGAGGTGACCTCACTCTTGGCTCAACAAAGTGGCTTCCTATGATCCTTGTAGTGAACATCTTATTATGGAGCTCTCTCCACACATCTCATGACACAACAAGTATGTTATCTTGATTATTAATAATAACAATACTAAGATAGTAGTATATCCTGCATCCCCGAGAACGTTTTAGCCCTATTGAGTTCAACCATGCTTTTACACAACCTTGTTACTTGTTTCCTTTTACTTGTTTTAATTACTTTTCTGCAAACAACCAAAAACCTTTCAAACACCCTTTACTTGAGATCAAAGGAAACTTATAAGTATCCTTTGGTACATAGTGATGAGGGGCATAAAGACCTTTACAAATAGCTCTCTGTGGGTTTGATATCTTTACTTCGAAACTAGCTACGATTGATCCGTGCACTTGTAGTCATCAAGCTATTTTCTGGCGCCGTTGCCAGGGAGCTAAGCGCTTTTGGTCTTTGTTCCTAGTTACATATTTTATTAATTGTTTTACTAAAGTTGCTTATTAGTTTCAGGTAAGCACCATGACTGCACTCGAACTGATTATTCAGCTCGATGCTACTAAATACCTCGGGAAGTTCAATAGAGGACTCGTCAAGGAATTCTCGAGTGGGAGTAAACGAGAATACGAGGTCAATCCTCGTTTTATCGCTATTATTAAAGAAAAAACTTTTGCAGGAGATGATCTAGATGAGGATCCTTACACTCATTTAATGCATTTTACCGAGCTATGTTGGACTCTTAAACTGAGAGGCTATTCTGATGATGAATTGAAACTTAAACTATCTAGCCAATCTCTAACCAGCACTGCTTTGGCTTGGTATAGAATTTTCCCTGCATAGAAAATTGATACTTGGGAAAAACTCAAAGGAGAATTTGTGTTTTGATTCTTTCCCAAGGTAAAAACTATTGAAGTAAGAAGGGTAATTACAAACTTCAAGAACCGCCCAGGTGAAGGCTTGGTAAGGGCCTTTAAAAGGTATAAATCCCTACTTACTAAATATCCCCATCATGATTTACCTGAATGGTACGTTTTACATATTTTCTATGGAGGACTTAATCAAGAAATTAAGCATGAGCTTAACATGAACTTTGGAGGTTCTTTCATGGACTTAACTATAATTAAAGCTTTTGAACTTTTAGAACGAATTTTCCATAATAGAGAAACATGGGGATTTGATTTAGGAGGCGAAGGATGTATAGAAATTCAATACGATTGTCTCAATGCTTATAAATACTCTAGTAAAGTAAAAGAAAATGCTAATGAGCTTCAACTTGATGATGATATTATTTTGCAAATCCTTCAGTCTTTTACAGAACACATTGAGGCTCCTAAGGAGGACTAGTTTCATTAGACTTTGCCACCCGAGCCAACTGTAGAAGATGATCCAATAATCATAGCCACGAACCATCAAAGGAGGCATCCCCATATGTTGAACCCCTTCCTTTCCTAAGGACAGTGATAAAACATATGATGGCTCAGCAGCTAGAGGATCAACGCAAAGAAGAAGAGCTATTTCTCAAGAAGCTGGAAGAGGAGGCACAAAGAAGGGAAACTGAAGAAGTGTACAAGAGGCAGGGCATCAACGAAGGAAGATATTTTAACTAGGTCTGCACACCGCAACGTAATTGAGCTAGATACTGAAGCTTCACAACTCATCGAAGGAAAGGTAAAAGCTAAAGAAGTTGGTAAACCTATTCTCCCTTTTACTTTCGGAGGAACTTCCTATTATGGCCTCTGTGACATCGGGACAACTGTTAACGTGATCCCTTTTAGTTTTTATTTAAAAATACAAAATGAACTAACACCAACCAAACTGGAATATACATACATGACTATAATGCTTGTGGATAAAATTCTCAGAGTCCCCATGGGAATAATCAGAGATGTTCCAATTTATGTTAGACCATACAAATACCCCATTGATTTTGTGCTTATTGATATGCCTACTGATGTTTATTGTCCCATCATTTTTGGAAGAACTTTTCTAAATACCGTAGGAGCAAACATAAATTGCAAGAGACAAACTATGTCCCTGAAATTTGGTGAAGAGAAAATGGATTTTCATTTCTCCAAATTTGACCATAAACTGGCTATTGTAGAACTAGACGATGATGAGTACGAACGTGAGGAAGAAGGTAATATTGTTAATTTAGCCTCAGTAGTCGTTGAGACTCCTGATGATGATTTAGCAAGAAGCTTAGTAAATAATAATAATAATAATAATATCCTCCAAGACATAGAAAAAACTGAAATGGATGATTATCTTGACTCCACACCTGAGGTGGATACCGAGATTAATAAAAAATATGAAGAACCTATAAGGAAGGGATATGAGGCTTGATGTCTACGCACTTCTATTCTTGTAGATAGTTGTTGGACCTCCAAGTGCAGAGGTTTGTAGAACAGCAACAAATTTTCCCTTAAGTGGATCACCCAAGGTTTATCGAACTCGGGAAGGAAATGGTCAAAGGTATCCCCTCTCAAGCAACCCTGCAATCAAGATACAAGAAGTCTCTTGTGTACCCAACACACCCAATACACTTGTCATGTGTATAGGTGCACTAGTTCAGCAAAGAGATAGTGAAATACAAGTGGTATGGATAATTATAAGTGGTAACGGTGCCAGAAAATAGCTTGATGGCGTGGAAGAGACTAAAGGCAAACTGAAATAAAGATGAAAGCAAGCAAACATGTAATAGATCTAATTGCAAACGGTGTTTCAATGCTTAGAAACAAGGCCTAGGGATCATACTTTCACTAGCGAACACTCTCATATAAATATCTTCTCGTTATGATACTACTCTTAACTACTCTCCGGTTGGACACTCTAATCCATGGTAGGGCTATAACAACACACCTCAAAGTAAGCCTTTCCTATCTAGAAAACCCCACACTGTCACCTTGAGCACTAGATGGTTCCAACAAACACCACAATTTCATAGAAACGTCCAACTCTAAATATAACTCATAACAAGTATTTGTAATCTCTAGCCTAAGTGCCACCATGGTGTGCACGCTATCACTTTCACACACATGGGGAGAGCAGAGATCTATTGAAGCACTTGAGTAGCAAGGTAGATATACCTGATTACAAAGGTCATGATCACAATATGATCATGCATAGAGAGAGATGAACACATAGCTACCGGTAGAACCCTTAGCCTCGAGAGAGAACTACTCCCTCCTCATCATGGGAATCAGCAATGGCGATGGAGATGGTGGTGGAGATCAATGGAGATGGCTCCGGGGGCACTTCCCTGTCCTGGCAGGGTGTCGGAACAGGGACTTTATTTACCCCGAATCTCCCCTTCGGTGGCGGTGGCACTGCGGAACTTTTCGTGGCTGGAGGCTTGACGATTTAGGGTTTTTGCATCGGGAGGCATCTTATAGGCGAAGAGGCAAGGTCGGTGGGCGGCCAGGGGGCCCACACCATGCCCTGGCGCGGCCTAGGGCTGCCCACGCCAAGGGGGGTGTGGCCACCCTATGGCCCCTCTCCGTCTCGTCTTCTGGCTCCGTGAGTCTTCCGGTAAAATATCGACTTTGGCTTTTTACCGGTCCAATTCCGAGAATATTCATTTTCTGACTTTCCTAGAACCAAAAACAGCAGAAAACAGGCAGCTGGCACTGTGGCATCTTGTTAATAGGTTAGTCCAAGAAAGTGTATAAAAAGTACTCCAAAGTGTGGACAAAACATAAGAAAGTAGATAAAAACCAAGCATGGAACATCAAAAATTATGGATACGTTAGCAACGTATCAAGGCTCCTCCCCCTCCCATTCTTAAAACTTTACCAAAGGAACTAAAATATATGTTTCTTGATGATACGAATAAATTTCTTATTAGTATAAGTTCTAACCTTGCAGAAAAAGAGGAGGAGAGTTTAATGAGGGTTCTCCAGATGCATCGAAATGCTCTTGGGTATTCAATGAGTGATTTTAAGGGGATTGATCCTTCGATAGCCACCCATAGAATATTCATGGAAGAAGGAGCTCAGTCGGTTGCAAATTTTTAGTGACGACTTAAACCTCACATGAAAGAGGAGGTAATAAAAGAAATAATATGTTTGCTAGATGCAGGCGTCATCTTTTATGTAGAAGAGAGTGAATGGGTAAGTCTTGTTCATTGTGTTCCTAAGAAAGGTGGATTTACGTTTGTCAAAAATGAACATAATGAAATGGTACCTACTAGAACTATTGTTGGCCACAGGATGTGCACTGACTATATAAAACTTAACAAGGAAACTAGGAAGGATCATTACCCTTTACCATTTATAGATCAAACTTTAGAAAGGCTTGCTATGCATTCTCATTTTTGTTACTTAGACTGTTATTCTGTTTTTTCTCAAATTCGTGTTCACCCTAATGATCAACTTAAAACAACTTTCATTTGTCCCTATGGCCTTTATGCTTATCGTTGTATGCCTTTCGGTCTCTGCAATGCTCATGCCACTTTTCAAAGATGTATGACTGCCATATTTGCTGATTATGTTGAAAGTATTATGGAAGTATTCATGCATGACTTCTCTATTTATGGAACTTCCTTTACTCATTGTCTCCATAATCTTCATAAAGTTTTGCAGAGATGTGAAGACACTAACTTAGTCTTGAATTGGGAAAATGCCATTTTATGGTTCAAGAAGGCATAGTGTGTGGTCACAAAGTCTCAAGTAAGGGTATAGAAGTTGATAAAGCAAACGACTCGGGGGCATGTCGTATTTTAGGAAATGACTCGGGGGCGTCCGACCGTACCAGTTGATCGTTACAATCATGATTTCCCTCTTTTGCACTTATTTGTTTCCATACTTGTTGGGATTCTTTTCTTGGGAGAGCTTTTTCCTTTCAGTACGAATTTTTCCTTGCTTCTAACCGGTTATAAGCCTTCCAAAAGGGCTCTATCCTTCTATTAACAAGATAGGTCTTATCCGCATTGCGTTTTCCTCCTGAGAACCTTGGAACCATGTCCTTCACATGGGGTATCCTTCAAGAGAAGGAAGATCTCTACGGATCATCCTCGAGGGTTACAGAGGAAGTCAAAGCTGTTGTTCCACAAGAAAAAGAGTCAAAGCCAAGGATGGATTCAAGCTGATGGAAACAATGAAAGATGGGCGTAAGGTGTTCAGCCTTGGTGTTGGAAAAGAAGGTGACTTCAACGAGGTTCAACTTGATCTAGAAGAAGATGGGGAGTTCTACTTGAAAGAGTGAAGAAACAAGGAGAGGAGATCCAAGACTCCCTAGACAAACTTGACCACCACATTAAGAAGATTGAGGTAAAATCTCCAGGATCTTCTAAACATATTGAACTATTGCATCATTATCTAGACCAGATGGATCTAAAGATAATGAAAGTACTAGAAACGAATATCAACATCTGCCTTCGATCCATCAACATGCAAAAGCAAACAATAGAGACGGACAAGGCTCTTGTGGAGCAGTTGTAGAAAATTAGCGAGCAACGCCGAATGCGTATCTTGATCTTGGAAGCATCAAACAAGACACACTCCATGCAAGTCTTCGTGATTCCAGAGTTTCTCCCCATGCGGACTAGAAGGGCGCACCACGGTATCAAACAATCGCAAGGAATAATTTGATCCACCCGGCTTGATTCCAGTCTTGGGGGATTTGTGAGAGCCTTGTAATCTATCTTACAATTTTTAGCATGTTTACTTTCATGTACGCATGTTAGACTTTAATCAAGAATTTGCATTAGTTGCATCAACTTCAAGCTCCCTAAGTTCAAGAGAAGATTTATATATGTTGACTTGCGAGACTTCATGATAATTGAAGTTGTGTTTTGATTCATAATTATTATATTAGATGATTGAAGTAGGTTGAGTGTTATGATACTTGTATAGCTATCATGATTTTAGGGACTTCCACACTAATAAAAGTATTGATTAAGTTATGAGAAGAAGAATTCTGGTAGCATATTATAATTAAGAGTTTTTGAAAGCCATTGAAGTAGTGAGCATGATCAAATAGCTGTATTAAAAGAAAATGAGGAAGGAGACAAAGTAAAAATATAAGCGTATATATATAAAAGAGAGAGATAAGAAAAGAAGAAATAAGAGAGAACAACTATCAAAAGAATCAAGTGTAGAAGAAAAAGAATGATCATGAATCTTCATTACTAAACTAAGAGCTCGATATCTCTAAACTTTGTGATTATATGATATGTTGAATCACTAGAAGCTTCTTATGATTTCATTAATACTAGAAAAGGTGTGGAAGCCTCCAAGTCATGTAATGTGTAAGGGTATGGTAATACCCCCGAAGTATCTTTACATCCGATGTTGTATTCCTGTTTCAGTTTCTACCTCATTTATTACAACGAATTGTATCTCATGAACATGATGATCTTGTCCATAATACACCATCTTTCTCGAGGACGAGCAAGAGCCTAACTTGGGGGAGTAGATGAGTTTAAAATTGAAGCATACTTACCTTTTGTTTTTGCATAAATAGAGTTGGGATCTTTGTATTTCACTACGTTTGCACACACCATTTTGTTATTGTTTTAACAAGATCCCAAATCACTAAGTCTTACATGAACATATCAATTGGAACTGTCATATTGTGTTATAATATGGTATTTCTAAGTGATAAAAGTCATTTTATGGATTTACCTTCGCACCTGGGAGAATACCAAACAAGGAGAAGCAATCCGTACCAATAACGATCGGTGGTACGGGCGGAGCCCACCCGTACCGTCCGCCCGTACTAGGTGTCAGCGTGATCGCCTTGTCAAATACTTTCTCCTAGCAAAGACTAGAGGAGGATCTGACATTCACAGCCACCAGAAACCACGAAAACCACATCTAAAAGGGATCTGAAGGAGGAACTTGGCTGGGGTAAAGTCCCAGCTGCTTCACGGGTCATTGGAGGGCAACTCATCATCCCCTTCATCATCAACTGTGCATCTCCATCACCAGCATTACCCCTATCTCTCATCTATTAGATCTTGTTGTAATTCCAGATTCAATTGTGGTTGACATTAGATCTATCTCCATACTTTTATCCATTCATTTGACTATGATGATGTTGTTGATTGCTTCCATGTGTGAGTTCCTTTGTTCTTGGGGAGATGGAGTAACCCTATCACCATTATGAATTTGTAAAGAATATGATCTATTCTTGTGTCCATATGACTTGCCGGTCTATGATAGATTTATGATTTGTGTTTGATCTCTCTCTTTAGATGGTATGTGTAGTCGGCCACATATCATTTTCCCTCGGACTAAAGGGAGGGAGAAATCTTTTGAACCTGTCTTGGGATCGTACCCGGAATGGCCTCGTGACAGATTGGCATCGTCTCGTAACCTACATGATCAAAGGAGGATAAATATGGACTCCCTAAGCTAATTGCGATATCCACGGGGAAACCCTTAATTGCGGTGGTTTGTATGGGTGACTGCTCTCAGACTTCGTAGTGGTTATTTAGAGGTAACTGATATATTGCAAACGTATCTATAATTTTTGATGTTACATGCTTTTTTTATATCTATGTTTTGTCCACACTTTGGAATACTTTTATACATTTTCTGGAACTAACCTATTAACAAGATGCCATAGTGCCAGTTGCCTGTTTTCTTCTGTTTTTGGTTCTAGAATAGCCAGAAAATGAATATTCTTGGAATTGGACCGGACAAAAGCCAAAGTCGATATTTTACCAGAAGACTCACAGAGCCAGAAGACGAGATGGAGAGGGGCCAGGGGCTAGCCACACCATGTGGTGGCACGGGTCCCCCTGGTCGTGCCACCAGGTGGTGTGGGCCCCTGGTCCACCCTCTGACATCTCCCTTTCGCCTATAAGAAGCCTCCGATGCAGAAACCCTAAAGAATCCAGCCTCCAGCCATGAAAAGTTCCACAACACCGCCGCCACTAAAGGGGAGATTCGGGGGACAGAAAGTCTCTATTCTGGCACCCTGCTGGGACGGGGAATTGCCCCCGGAGCCATCTCCATTGATCTCCACCACCATCTCCATCACCATTGCTGATTCCCATGATGAGGAGGGAGTAGTTCTCTCTCGAGGCTAAGGGTTCTACCGGTAGCTATGTGTTCATCTCTCTCTCTATGCATGATCATATTGTGATCATGAGCTTTGTAATCAAGTATATCTACCTTGCTACTCAAATGCTTTACTAGATCTCTACTCTCCCCATGTGTGTGAAAGTGCCAGCGTGCACACCATGGTGGCACTTAGGCTAGAGATTACAAATACTTGTTACGAGTTATATTTTGAGTTGGATGTCTCTATGAAATTTTTGTGTTTGTTGGAACCATCTAGTGCTCAAGGTGACAGTGTGGGGTTATCTCGATGGGGAAAGTGAACTTTGAGGAGTGCTATTATAGCCCTACCATGGATTAGAGTGTCCAATCGGAGAGTAGTTCAGAGTAGTATCATGAAGAGAAGATATTTATATGAGAGTGTTCACAAGCGAAAGTATGATCCCTAGGCCTTGTTTCTAAACATTGAAACACCGTTTGCAGTTAGATTGGTTACATGCTCGCTTGCTTCCATCTTTATTTTAGATTGCCTTTAGTCTCTTCCTACCCGTCAACTACACGCCATCAGGCTATTTTCTGGCACCGTTACCACTTATAATTATCCATACCACTTGTATTACACTATCTCTTCGCTGAACTAGTGCACCTATACACCTGACAAGTGTATTGGGTGTGTTGGGGACACAAGATACTTCTTGTATCTTGATTGCAGGGTTGCTTGAGAGGGATACCTTTGACCACTTCCTCCCTGAGTTCGCTAAACCTTGGGTAATCCACTTAAGGGAAAACTTGTTGTTGTTTTACAAACCTCTGCACTTGGAGGCCCAATAACTGTCTACAAGAATAGAAGTGTGTAGACATCGGTGACCTCACTTTTGGCTCAACAAAGTGGCTTCCTACGAGCCTTGTAGTGAACATCATATTATGTAGCTCTCTCCACACATCTCATGACACAACAAGTATGTTATCTTGATTATTAATAATAACAATACTATGCTAGTAGTGTATCCTACATCCCCAAGAATGTTTTAGCCCTATTGAGTTCAACCATACTTTTACACAACCTTGTTACTTGTTTCCTTTTACTTGTTTTAATTACTTTTCTGCAAACAAGCAAAAACATTTCAAACACCCTTTACTTATATCAAATGCAACTTATAACTATCCTTTGGTAGATAGTGACGAGGGGCATAAGGACCTTTACCAATATCTCTCTGAGGGTTCGATATCTTTACTTCAAAACTAGCTACGGTTGATCGACGCACTTGTAGTCATCACAGTTCCACGAGTAGCACCGCCGAACTCTGACGAGCTCCCTCATAGGGTCCATCACGCGAGTCCTCTCCCAAAGCCAAACCATGCTCTGACACCCATCGTTTTGATCGTCGGAAGCATCGTGTTGACTCCACCCCTTCCTAGTCGCCGGAGATCAGACAACGATCGTTGATCTAGTTCTAATCGAACGACCAATGTTGTTGCTTACACCTTCGGCCTCCAACCCTCGTTGACCGGTGGGCCCATCCCCGGCCGTGCGCTCTCTCCAGCCAGTGCATCTAGGTTGGCTTGCCCTGTGCAGCCTACTCCGGCTCCGATCCGACCTGCTGCCCCTTTTTCCCTTTTCTATACTTCCAAATCTACAAACTAGCCCTTTTGGTTTAAATCATTTCAAAAATGGAAACTCCCTAATATTGCCCAGATCCAAAAAAATTACATGTCCCTGTGTGTTTTATCTAACATTGAGATCCAATCTCAGTCCAAAAATAAATGCCATTATTTTCTGAGATTAAATCTACTAAATTGTATCTTTTGAAATAAATAAATTACTCAGTAATTTTTATATATCCAAATGGAATGAATCCTTTTTCCTCTGAAAGAAAATTGAAATATCTATTTGTTGGCCTTTGTCTCATGCAAAGTTGAGCTATATTTTTACTGTAGCAAAAATAACAAAAATAATTCAATTCTAACTTTATAAAATTTCTTAGGTCAAACCATGTTTTTTTAACCTAATTCCAACACTCATGGCTAAATTACATCAATATCTACCAAAATCTAGGAGCTTAAGATTTACTGAGCTTGTGGTGATTTTTAGTGATTTAAAACCTTCTGCAAGGGATTAATTCACTAGGAAAATCCTTACAGAAGCTATACAACTTGAAAAATGATGAATCCAATTTCTACACAAAGGTATTTCAAACACCTACCATAAATCCTTGGATTCATATCAAAATCTTGTGTAGTTTAAATCTGGTAAAAAGGACAAATTGTTTACAGAAGTGACTTTGGGATTTACCCTAGGGCATTCTGTTAATTATTTTGAAGTGATTCCAACTCTTAAAAATCACAAACTCAATGATCTACAAAACCCTAAGAGTACAAATTTAATTGAGCTCCAGATCTTTTTTGATGAATTATGCACCTAAACTAGGGTTATTTTCACCAAAAAATTCATAAAGTCATGAAACCACTTTTGGTGGCCTTGTTATTTCAATACCTATATGTTGATATTTATTTTTGTATATTGGTATCATACATAACCTGGCCTTTGTATTAAAGCCCTTATCTAAGTGGTATTTGACATTCAAATCATGAAAGAAGTTCCACAAATGAAATCATAGTATTTCCAAATGCCATGAACTCAAGTTGTCAAAACCTACTGAAGTTAGTATTGTTATGTATGTTTGTTTGTTGTATTGTACCGATGCTTGTATGCCTTGTGTTGATTGTTGTCATGTTTGCTTGCATGTATTATCCTTGATGACGATAGTTTCGAGTATATCGAAGACCACCAGAAGATGGTTATCATTGGTTATTATGGCATTCTAAGAAGAAGCCCAGGAACATATTGCTGATCATAGGCAAGCCACCTACTTGCTCATAAGCCTTGTCATAATGTTTTAATTATGCATGTTTTACCTACCTATTTATGAAAACTGCGTTGTTTTACTTTATGATAATCTATTCTGGTAGTGGCTTGGCTCCTCCAAACCATTACACGTATGTACTACTAAGTACAACCCCTTGATGACACATAGTTGAACCTCATGTGGTAAGTGGTGTATAACACCATACCCCTTTGATGACCCCGCTTTAGCCAAAGTAAAACTATAGGTTGGGAAGACCCCGACAAAGTTTACAAAATGTTTTATGGTAAAACCTTGGTGAGGTTTGACCTACCTAGAGAAATTTGAGAAATAAAAGAGTTTTGTTTTACAAAAGATACTAAAGGAAAGAGGAGGAAAACTGTTTATAAAAATGCACCTGGTTCTTTGTAGTTTGCTACAACAATTAAACCGTGCAACCACATTACCCTGGAATGGGACGGGGTTTGACTTGAAGTTTGTATACTCTAGTATGGGATGCCTCACAAATACGTATATGGGATCACATCCCTCAAATGACGGGTTTCATTTATAGAAAGGTTTAACTAGAGGAGATGTGCACCATCCTTGTAGGCGGCCTGAAGATACTATGAGCCTGTCATTGAAAGTGCCCAGTCTCGAGGTGTCGGATGCGCTCTGGTTAGTCCTTGTCCCCGACATCCTGGCATTGAGAGGAAGAACTCATAGGGTAGGGCCTATGCTAGAGTGGCATCTGGAGAGTCTTGATCGGTTACTCGGCCCACAATCCATAAGGGATCAAGGCAGTGTACCCAAATGGTGTGGGTAAAGTGTACAACCTCTACAGAATGTAAATCTATTCAAATACCGTGTCCGCGGTTATGGATGGTTGGGAAGGATGTTGTAGAGCGGTGCTGGTTTTGATTTCAAAAAGGATTTCTGAAAATACAGAGTTTTTTGAAAAGGGTGGTCTAAGGTGACCATGGAGGAAGTGAGGTGATCTTGGAGGATCACGGAAGATTAAAAGTCTGGTCGATTGAGGACTATGAGATGAAATAGGGCGACCCAATCCTAGTGTTTTCCAAAACATTTCAAATGATTTTCAAAATATTTTACAAAAGTTTTCGACAAAGATATGTGGATGCTATATCTACAAGAGAAACTATTTTAGATAAGAACCTCTCTGCAGCCCTCCTACTCCCACCTCCATATTGCATATCCTCTTATTATTATTCTCTTAAGGTGGTTTGCAAGTACATTCAAAGTACTCACTGCCATTGTCCCTGGCTATTAATTTGGTTAGATTCAAAAAGTAAGGAAGAAGAAGGTGACTAAAAACAAGGTCTCTAATGACCTCACCAGGATAACGAAATTGCTTCCCCGACAACGGCGCCAGAAAAAGGGTTGATACCTTGATCTGGATTCACGGATGTAGTATAATATCTTTTTCCCTAGAACACCTAGGTTTAATTGAACCTTGGAAAGAAATGCTAAAAGGAAAAAATGGCACGTCTACAAGACTTTCTTTCTTCATTTTACCTTAATTTACTTTATAATGGGTTGAATCAATGGATGGAGATAGGCAAGGGTTGAAGATCCACCTGCAGGTGCACATCATATGGGATAAAAGATAATAGTAAGCAAAGTCATGTGTTATGTTTGAACAGAGATAATCTCTTATGGGCAACACATCCTAATATACTAGAGCCCCCATGATGCAGCAGTCATAGAAATAGTATTTTAATCAAACCGAGTGCAAACCGAAGCAAAGGGCTACAAACGAATATTAAGTGTAAAACTCAGATCAAAGCTTTAAGTGGTGATGTTGTTGTGATCCCAAATGAGCCGCTAAGCAAAGACCGTACTACCCTTTCTGTCACTAGGGTTCCTATGAGATTGCCGCTAGCTAAGTATCTCACCTCATGCCTTTATCAATCTATGGGATCTTGCGTACCTACAAGTCCATAGACCGAGAAAAGAGATAAAGAAACAAAAGATACAAATCTCAATTTCAAACAAAATACAATACTCTCATGGATTAGATGCACATGATTCTGCGAGGTTTCTCCCAAACCCACAGACCATGAGGACTACTCACTCATAACAAAAAGATCGGAGAGATAGAAAACATTGTACAAATACTTATATTGAAATCAAATATTCTTACAATGGTTGCCAAATCACAAGGAGATCTAACGTACAAAGCAATGGCTATGGCTAATAGAGGGGATGGATGTTGGAAGTGATGAACAATGGATGAACAATGGTGTGGATCTCCTTTGGTGGTGTTTTCATGTAATCTGAGAATGGCGGCCCTCTAGATGGCGGTTGGAGCCTCAAAATATATAGGTGTCTACACGAAAGTCGTAGGGTTTGACGAGACGAGGCCAACGCCACCTGGTATAGGCAGATGGTACAGGTGGGCCCTACCCGTACCGGTGGTCGTTAAGCTCCCTGGCGCCTAGGATTGACTCCCCAATTACTTGGCCATGTAGAAATCCTCAAAAACCTTCATTATGACTCCAGATTTCACATTAAAAACCGTGATTTCCTGCACAACACAATTCAAAGCAGGGTGTTGCATATTTTTGCAATTGTTAGTCATTAGTGGTAAGGATTGAGAGTTTCTTATCAATTGCTTGACTTAAAACAATGTTTAAACATGGTGGAAGATGGCTAATTTTGGAGCCATCAACTTCCCCAAAGCTCAAACCTTGATCGTCCTCGAGCAAGAAGAAACAAAAGAACTATAAGGAGAGAATGACGTCTCCAATTTCATGCTCTTCTTCTTCGATGGCTTCTTCTATGGGCTTGTTCGTCTGCGGTACCAAAGTTGGCAGGCCAGCCCATGGCGGTACCTAAGTTGCCTGAAATTACCGCGTTTCGAAAAGTTGGGCCGCCAACTACCGAGAGGGGCCATTTCGATGCAAACTCATCTCACCCCTACCAAATCCAAACATGCCGTGAAACTGCCCCGTGAAGTAGACGGTCGGGACCCTCATGTCAGTCATATTTCCGTGACGCGAGCGCCAACGCGGCAAACATGTAGGCGAAACGAGATACTAAAGGAGCATCGTGCATTGACCAAATTCACAAATCCACCCCCTCCCTCCTTTCACATGAACCCTAGCACCGGCAGCGTCGAAATCCCCTCTCCAACCAGAATGATCTCTTCGGGCATTTGACTTCTGGCGCCAAGTTGCTGCACCTACTCGCTGCTACCGAGCTCTAATGTCAAATGTCGTGCCAGTCGTTGCGACGATCTAGCCCGCCTCTACCGCCGACGAGCTGACTAGCGCGGAGGATGGCATATCCATTTGCCGAGGAAGAAGTACTTCTTGCTAATTTTGGGTGAGCTACTCTTCTCTTTGCTATTCGCACTACCTATAACTGCTAGCTGGCTATTGGCATTACAGAGATATATTGAACATAGAATTGTTTGCTAGCACGACACTAACAAACAATTCTTATCTTTTGTCTCCAATTTTCGGTCAACTAGGATCTCCGCTGAAGCCAACTACATGGTTCTGGTCACCATCTCCGGCTACCTCATTAAATTAGCACATGGGAAGAGCACGTGGAAAGAGGCTCAGAATCTGAAGATGGAAGTAGCGCCTGTGTAGTTATGCACTATCCCTGGTTTGGTGGCTGCTGTGCGTGAACTTGCTGAAATGAGGCCGGAGCAGACTACACGGTTTAGCCTCCTTGATGAACGAGGCTTCAAGGTTCCTATAGCATGTGACAGTCAGCTAATTGGGTTGATGAAACAGCATGTTAGGCTTCGCGTGGTTATGTTGGTGTGTAACATAGTGGATGAGGAAGCTCCTGCTACTGGGAGTCACCCAGCTATTATTGGACAGGGAGGTCTAACTCGAACCCCTGCTGTTGTTGAGCAAAATGTGGTTCCTCGTCCGCGACATGCTTCTGTCAGGCAACTTCCTTGTAGGAGTCCCCATATTGCCGTTGTGGAAAACTCTGCTCTGGAATCTACTGGTACTGGTCGTCCCCTTCCCCGTGCCCGTGTTGCTGCGGCTGCTGCTCACTCGATCCATGCTGCTGTTGAGCAAACTAAGGCGTCCGGAGGCTGCCCCGTTGTTGTTGCCAAGACCGCCGCCTTGTGTGCTGCTCCTCCTTGAAACCATCCTCAAGTTGTGCGAACCCGTGCTCTGGAATCTGCTGGTACTGGTCGTCCTCGTGTTGTTGTTGATCTGGACGCTGTTGACCCAATCCCTGCCGCGGTTGAGCAAACCAAGGCTTCTGGAGGCTGCCCCACTGTTGTTGCAAAGACTGAACCATTCTCTCCTCCTCGAACCCATGCTCGGGTTCAGCGAGCTGCTGGTCTGAAGCCAGCTCATGGTCTAGACTCTGCGAGCACTCGAAACACTTCTGTAGTGGGAACTGCTCCTGATCGTCGAGGTGGCATGGCAGCAGCTGATCCTATTGTGGCTGCCGTTAGAAGGGGCCATGCCTGTCCACCATGTAATGTAGCTCCCACTGCTAAGGGCCCTCGCCTTGCTCCTAGTCATGGTACTTCCACCAAGGTTGATCCAGCTAACGATGACGCTGGTGATGACGTCGGTGGCATTGGGGCTGGGTCTGATGGTGCCGCTCCATCTCTCGAACCTCTCGGAGGTTTCTATCCTGAAGAACCTGAAGATGGCAAAGTAATCATTCGTATCGGTGTCGCGGATTATACTGCAAAATTAGATGATGGCACAGAAAAATTCTATGACGAGTTTGATGTAATCCTTGGCAGATACGACCCTAAAGTGGTAGAGTTATCTGACCTGATGGCATCGTTACGTGTGAAGGTGTTGTGGCGGTCCTCCCAGGAAGCACGTTTCTTATATTATGGTTACAGGAGCAAAAAGGCTATCGAAGTGAAAGATACCAGGGATTTAGTTGTACCGTTTACAAGGAAACATTATAGAGGTGAAGTTTACTTCCACTTGGTAGTGCTCACGGTTGGAGAGGAATTGGAACTCGACAATAGAGATGATGGACTTTTAGAAGGCAGGGGTGACCTGATCCATGGCATCACTGGGGTTGGTGTGACTGAGGGTGGCTTCGAATAGAGGAGAGTGTTACAGAGGAGCGTCATAAAGAGGAGCAGGAAGAGCATCCCCAGAAAGGGCACCCCGAAGAAGAACGTCACCAAGGAGACCACGCCAGAGAAGAGGACGCCCAAGAGTCGCACGACAAAAGGCACCATGCCGCAGAGTACACCCCTGAGATCTAGTCAAAATGCCACACCGAACGGTAGCAGCAAAAACGCTAAGAGGGCTAGCACGGTGGTGAACAGTCCCAGGAGTGGTAGCAAAGAGGCGAAGATGGCCAGCACGGAGGCTACCACACCCAGTGGGAGCAGAAAAAAACACTAATTTGGAGCGGAACACGCCGCTGTCAGGGAATTATGCCAGCACGAAGGAGAACACGCCCAATAGTAGCAGCAAAAGGGCTAATTTGGAGCGGAACACGCCGCTGAGGTCAGGCAATAATGCCAGCACGAAGGATAACACACCCAATAGTAGCAGCAAAAGGGCTAATTTGGAGCAGAACACGTCGCTGGGGTCAGGCAAGAATGTTAGCACGAAGGAGAACACGCCCAATAGTAGCAGCAAAAGGGCTAATTCGAAGAAGAATACGCCACAGAGGTTAGGAAATAATGCTAGCACCCTGGAGCCAACACCCGTGAGGGGAGGCAGTAAGGAGATCACACCCAAGAGCGGCAGCAAAAGGCCTAGTTCGATGGGGAATGGAACACGGATGTCAAGCCCTACTGATACCATCAGGAAAGATTACATCAGGAAGGAGGATGTACACAGGAAGAGCAAGAGGGTTCTATACACTCAAGATGAAATTGATTCTGACTGCTATTTGTCCACTGAAGTACCTAGGATGCGTGCAAACGTAAGACCACCCCATGTGGTTGCAGCAGAACCAACCGAGTGTCTTGGAGAAAACAGAGTTGCCGGTGAGGTGGACTAGGGCAATGTTCCTGTCCATCCAGGTGGAGAAGATGGTGCAGCCCCACCCTTGGGAGTCAATATGATGTGTGCAGTACTAGGCATTAGAGACGATGGCGAAGATTCTGAATCAAATGAAGAAGCAGGCACTGTAGAGGATCAAGAATCTAGTGATGATGAAATAGACGAGGAACTTAATGATGAGGCTGGTATTCCAATCGATGATTTGGGTGTTGAAGTAGAAGAAATGAAACATGACCACGAGTATCCTATAATTTCGGTCGGCACCGAGTTCAGGAGCATGCATGAGTTCAGGATGTTGTTTCGGCATTTTTGTATCAAGGGGGAGTTTGACGTTTATCGACTGAAGAACTCTGCCGAGAGGTATGAGGCCGTTTGCAAGTTAACGTGGATGAATGGACGGGCCGAGGTACATTGTCCATAGAGGATCACAGCAAGATCCTTACCTGCTTCGACTGCAATTAGGGTATTAGGGCAATGAATGCAGCAAACCATTAGAACTCTCTCTCTCTCTCTCTCTTTTCACTCTATAACTACAATTGATGTGCGATATCTTTCTGGCAACTAGTTGACTCCGCTTATCTTTTAAATGAATCTGTGTTGCAGGTGAACAGAATGGGCCCTCCACACAAGTGTCCGACAGGCAGCAAACTGAAATCCTGAATGGCTGATACAGAGTGGGTGGCTATGCAATCTATGTCCATACTAAAGGATAACCCTAAGGAGACCGCGAAGAATATTCAGACTAGCCTCGGTTCTAAATACAACATTGTCCTTCCGTATTACACGGTTTGGAAAGGTAAAGAGAAAGCTCTGGGGGTCTTGCACGGGGATTGGACCAATAGCTTCAGGATGATGTACAACTTCAAGGCGGAGGTACAAGCTAGGTGTCCGGGGAGTGTTGTGGAGATTGACACGGAATCAGATGATGGTAAAATATATTTCAAAAGATTTTTCATGGCGCTTAAGAGCTAGGTGTCCGGGGAGTATAAGAACACACATGCAATGACTCTAGTGGTTGATCCATGTGTGGTTTGTGGAAAAGAACACACACATGCAATGACTCTAGTGGTTGATCCATGTGTGGTTTGTGGAAAAGAACACACACATGCAATGACTCTAGTGGTTGATCCATGTGTGGTTTGTGGAAATAACACACATGCAATGACTGTAATGGATCCATAAGTGGTTTATGGAAAAGAACCCACATGCAATGACCACTCGTTGAACCATATGTGGTTTGTGGAAAGAACACACATGCAATGACTCTAGTGGATCCATGTGTGGTTTGTGGATAGAACACACATGCAATGACTCTAGTGCTAGTTTTAGTATAAGAACACACATGCAGTGACTCTAGTGGGTCCACATGTGGTTTGTGAAAAGAACACACATGCAATGACCACTGGTTGATCCATAAGTTGTTTGTGGAAAAGAACACACATGCAGTGAGTCTAGTGGATCCATGTGTGGTTTGTGGAAAAGAACACACATGCAGTGACTCTAGTGCTGGTTCGTGGTTTTAGTATAAGAACACACATGCAATGACTCTAGTGGTTGATCCATGTGTGGTTTGTGGAAAGAACACACATGCAATGACTCTGGTTGATCCATATGTGGTTTGTGGAAAGAACACACATGCAATGACTCTAGTGGTGGATCCATGTGTGGTTTGTGGAAAAGAACACATATGCAATGACCACTGGTTGATCCATGTGTGGTTTCTTGAAAGAACACACATGCAATGACTCTAGTGTTGGTATTAGTATAAGAACACACATGCAATGACTCTAGTGGTTGATCCATGTGTGGTTTGTGGAAAAGAACACACATGCAATGACTCTAGTGGTTGATCCATGTGTGGTTTGTGGAAATAACACACATGCAATGACTCTAGTGGTTGATCCATGTGTGGTTTGTGGAAATAACACACATGCAATGACTGTAATGGATCCATAAGTGGTTTATGGAAAAGAACCCACATGCAATGACCACTGGTTGATCCATATGTGGTTTGTGAAAAGAACACACATGCAATGACTCTAGTGGTTGATCCATGTGTGGTTTGTGGAAAGAACACACATGCAATGACAGTGGTGGATCCATGTGTGGTTTGTGGATAGAACACACATGCAATGACTCTAGTGCTAGTTTTAGTATAAGAGCACACATGCAATGACTCTAGTGGGTCCACGTGTGGTTTGTGAAAATAACACACATGCAATGACCACTGGTTGATCCATAAGTTGTTTGTGGAAAAGACCACACATGCAATGAGTCTAGTGGATCCATGTGTGGTTTGTGGAAAAGAACACACATGCAATGACTCTAGTGCTGGTTTGTGGTTTTAGTATAAGAATAAACATGCAATGACTCTAGTGGTTGATCCATGTGTGGTTTGTGGAAAGAACACACATGCAATGACTCTGGTTGATCCATATGTGGTTTGTGGAAAGAACACACATGCAATGACTCTAGTGGTGGATCCATGTGTGGTTTGTGGAAAAGAACACACACATGCAATGACTCTAGTGGTTGATCCATGTGTGGTTTGTGGAAATAAAACACATGCAATGACTCTAGTGGTTGATCCATGTGTGGTTTGTGGAAATAACACACATGCAATGACTGTAATGGATCCATAAGTGGTTTATGGAAAAGAACACACATGCAATGACCACTGGTTGATCCATATGTGCTTTGTGGAAAGAACACGCATGCAATGACTCTAGTGGTTGATCCATGTGTGGTTTGTGGAAAGAACACACATACAATGACAGTGGTGGATCCATGTGTGGTTTGTGGATAGAACACACATGCAATGACTCTAGTGGTTGATCCATGTGTGGTTTGTGGAAAGAACACACATGCAATGACAGTGGTGGATCCATGTGTGGTTTGTGGATAGAACACACGTGCAATGACTCGAGTGCTTGTTTTAGTATAAGAACACACCTGCAATGACTCTAGTGGGTCCACATGTGGTTTGTGAAAAGAACACACATGCAATGACCACTGGTTGATCCATAAGTAGTTTGTGGAAAAGAACACACATGCAATGAGTCTAGTGGATCCATGTGTGGTTTGTGGAAATGAACACACATGCAATTACTCTAGTACTGGTTTGTGGTTTTAGTATAACAACAAACATGCAATGACTCTAGTGGTTGATCCATGTGTGGTTTGTGGAAAGAACACACGTGCAATGACTCTGGTTGATCCATATGTGGTTTGTGGAAAGAACACACATGCAATGACCACTGGTGGATCCATTTGTGGTTTGTGGAAAAGAACACACATGCAATGACCACTGGTTGATCCATGTGTGGTTTTTAGAAATAACACACATGCAATGACTCTAGTGGTTTGTCCATGTGTGGTTTGTGGAAATAACACACATGCAATGACTGTAATGGATCCATAAGTGGTTTGTGGAAAGAACACACACGCAACACTGGTGGATCCATGTTGGTTTTAGTATAAGAACACACATGCAATGACTCTAGTGGTTGATCCATGTTTGTTTGTGGTTTTAGTATAAGAACATACATCCTCTCTCTCTCTCTCTCTCTCTCTCTCTCTCTCTCTCGTAGAAGCCCCAACCTGTGCTCACTCTGTCTGCTATGCCCTGATTGGTTGTCACAGCTGTCACGCGGATCGTGCGCACCAATCGTTGATCCTGTGTGATCCAACGAGGCTCGTTGAACACGTCGTGCCCTTCACAGGACAGCGCGAGACAGCATGGACGTCTCCCTCAACGAGACTTCTATAAGAAGGAACACGATGTCGTCCATGGAAAAAGCGGTCGAGTGGTCATGTCATGTTCAATCTAGTCTGCAAAGGCTACAAGTCTACTACATGGCAACTGGTCATCCACGAACCACCGGCTATACCATTTTTACTATGCAGCGCGCCTGCACTCTCACTTCCGTCAGGCCCCCACCACACGAACCTTCCACGCGGCAGCCGCAGCCGGAAGAGCTGTCAACCGGGGCCCTCGAGGAGGCCTAAACGTCCCCGCATTAAAAACCCAGCCTATCGGGTCCTCCATTCGCACTCATCCACTACTCTCTCTTCCCTATCTAGCAAAACACCACAATCTTGAACATCCTTGCATGAACCTTCTCCATGAAACCAGTGCGTGGGGGTGAGTGTCCGGGCATCGCCGCTGGGGTGGTGCTTCACGCGGCAGATTTGGAGGAGCATCATGCAGCATAGGCCGAGGAGGACGTGCAGTTCAACCCCTTGGGGGACCATGTGCACGCCGGTGCTGACGACTTCGGAGGCGCCAATGAGGGTGTGGAGTTTGACCAACACGCTCCGCTCGTGTACCCGGAGGTACATCTATTTCTACATGTTTCATATTTTCTGCTCGAGCTTACTCTATCCAGGCGTCATAAAAAAATCTAGTCCTAATGATTAGATGCAACGTACGAACCGGTACATGGAGAGATCTAGTCTGTTCTGAATAAATCCACATTATTTATTTATTAATAAGTTAACAAGAACACAAACCACATTAATTTAGGAGCGAGATGGGGAGACTGACGTAATGAACTGCTGAACCTGTATAGACATGTTATTGCATCGAAAGTAACTTGGAATGGTGGAAGGAATATATATTTATTATTTTGCTCATTTCGATTTGTATTCCATACATTACAGGTGTATTCAAGTGAGATGGACTCTGACAAGGAGACCAGGGACAACAAGAGCCGCCATGTCATTAAGAAGCTTAAGAGTGGGATAATCTCTTTCCGCACTCGACTTGGGGAGCTCATGTGCCCTTTCTGTAAGAAAGGAGTCAACTCGAGGATTGCCAGCTTGATTGCGCATGCGGTTGGCATTGGTAAAAGCCCGGCTAGTAAACACAAGTCGGCGACCAAGGCTAAGCACGCTGCTTATGGAAAGTTCCTAAGGGAGTATGTCAAGAACGGCCTAGTGTCCCCTTACTTAGGAATCAACAACTCCTAGCCGACCAACCGCGTCACTGTGTTGGCCCGGCCACTAATAATATTTAGTTCCCTTACCGTATCTAGACCCTTAAACTATGTGGATTTCTATTTTTGTACCCTTCAAAATATATTCAAGTTCATCTATTTATGTTGTTAAAGTTCCGGTGGCATACTTGTTATTTTGCATGGATAGAGGGGTGCCCCCCACAGATATAAGGTTTATCATGTCCGCTAGATCACTGAGGATCAATGGTTGGTGGGCAAAACTGAGTACAACTGAATCGCCATTGTTAGACACGAGGGAAAAAAACGTGACTCACGGTATGCTTGTGTGGTGCACGGGGCGGTAGCAGACACATGTGGCCATGCACGGTGTATTAGCCTACGCGGTGCACAGTAGTGCAACGAAACGCCGCTTCCCTTCTCCTTTAATAGAGGCCTCCCCACTCCCACTCCCACTCATCACGCACTCGCTCACTCAGCCGTTTCCACTGTCCCATCACCTTCTGCAAACGCCCAACAAAGCCCCAACCACACCGGCGATGGAGAAGATCGGCACGGTGGCCATCGGTGCCTCCAAGGCAGCCGGCGAGGAGCCCCCCGTCCCCGTCCCCGCATCCGCTGTAGCCTCCGGCGAGGAGGCCTCCGCCGGTCTCGGACAGATCCCGCTCGGCTGGGACCCCTACGAGGAGGTTGTCTACATAAGGCCGGAGAACCCCTATGACACCAGCATCGCCGACCTGTGGTCTGAGGTAACCAGGGTTTTCTCCCCTTCCCTTGTTCTTCCCCCGTTCCCATTGTTGGATGCTAGATCGTATGGGCTCGGCTGTTCGTATTTTTTACAGTAGCTAATCCTATTGTGTTAGATCTCGATTTTCGATGAATCCCCCTGTTCGTAGTTGGGATCAGAATTCGATTTGGTTTGAGATTTGGGGAATAATCGGGAGATCTCATTCGGTTAATTTATGCAAAAAATCAATCCCGATAATCAAAGTATCTCAATCATGTCCTTATTTCACTCTTCTGTTTTTCCAACAGGAGGATAGCAGCGATCTCCGCAATGACGACGAGTCGCAGGACACCAAGACTCGTCATGTGCTGAGGAGGCTAAAGTCCGGTCAGTACAACAACTTCTTCGCCGACGACGTGTACAGGGGCCCCTTCTGCCCCACCAGGAGGCTCCGTGGCACGGACTTCAACTCCCTCGTGAAGCATGCCGAGGATGTGAGGACCTGCGGCGAGTCCGTGAATGTCCATGGCTTCAGGGCTAAGCACCAGGCGCTCGGTCTTCACCTCTCCAACCTCCAGAAGGTGGCTATCGAGGAGGGTTGCATGCCCCCGAATAGACCCAAGGTGCCCAAGGTCAAGGGGCTGGGCAGCAAGAAGTGGAGGAGGCGCCAGAGGGAGGAGGCGGATGCCCTCTTAGGAGAGGCCACGAGGGGCCACTGATCAGCTGTTGCTGCTGCTGCTGTAAAGCAGCTTCTTTTGTCTTGTCAGTGTTGAAACAGTCCGCTGCTGCTGCTGAGCAGCCTAATTGTCGAACCACGTTATGTACCGTACTATATAACTTATATTAGCTACTTTATCTACATCTGCTCTGTTTACTGAATTTATTTATGGTGCTGGTTTGTTTTGCTGCTCTAGATTTGCTACCAGATAGGGGTAAAACGATCGCAAAAGGAACAATGAATGAAGAGAGAAGCTGCTCTAGATTCCCTACCTTTTTGGGCAAAAAAAAACAACTGTTAGAGCTCCACAATATAGCTATTCTAAATCCCTAAACTATGTGGTGCGTTGAAACCTAATGCTTTTCCACCGACATGTGTGTTGCAAAGTTGCTTGATCGTGCATGCTTACACAAGTTGCCTACAGAGAAACTTATAGAAGCATGGGCAAACGAGCTTCATTTTAGCAAATTCGGGACAAGCTTTGCGCAATCGGCAGGCCAGATCGGCTGGGCGGCTGCCCCGGGGTGCAGGGATGCTAGGTGCATGTCTATGCTTACACTTCTTAAACTTGTTAGGAATTAATAATAACTTTACACTTCCTTCTGTCCTGTCACGTTACGTCGTGTCAGCACCGCGCACCCGTTGTGGATCGGCAATGGGACGGTGGTCTACGTGACCGGTCTCTGCCACGCTAAAGCCACGTCGCACACCCGTCCCATCGCCTACCGGGACGGACGCTGAATTTAATTGCTAGGTTTGGAAACCATCGGTGCTCGCCTGGTCAAACTTGCTTCCGCATGGATATGACCGGAATATTGGTAAACGGAATTTAAGCGTCGCCTTCTGTCTCCTCAGCACATCACTATGCAAAAATCCCTAACTCATTCCTTCCGCTGGCGCCGCCACCGCAAGAACCATCGATGGTGCCGCAGGCACCGCCTCCGCCTGGCCATACCACCGCAATAGATCACTCCACCTCCACGCCCAGTCCCAGCCACCGCTACCGAAACTAGGCCATCGCCGCCGCATTAGCTGCTGCCATGGACGCAGAGTACGGTGTGTTCGGCGACGGGAGCGACTACACCGACGAGTACACCGTCACCGCCCATGGCACCACCAAGCTGACGGTCATCCACACAAATGTGTCAGCGGAGGTGTCCATGGTCATCGCAATGTACGAGCGGTGGCTACAAGATCCGATGGACAGGTACAAGATCGTCGGTCTTCACCTCGAGTATACCAGAGATAGGAAGAGGACGGCGCTTTTGCAGCTGTCCATGCACAACCACTGCCTACTATATCACGTCTGTAGGGCCAAATCTGTATGCCCGGAGCTTCGCGAGTTCCTACACAGGAGGGACATCTACTTCGTCAGCGTCGACATCAAGAACGACACTCCGAAGCTAGAACGGGATCTCCTCGTTCATGTCGTCAATCACGTCGATCTCCAACGTTTGTGGAGGTACCCAGATGGCGGTATGGGGAAAGCCGGCATGGCTAGACTCGCCTCTGACATCATCGACCGCAAGTACGCCGGCATGAAAATCGAGTTCCCGAAGCACCTGCACGAGCGATGGGAGTGGAGGCACCTGGATTACGATGCGATCAAGTACGCAGCCAGGGACGCGTATGTCTCCTACGAGATGCTCAACAGGATCTGGCGGGTGGGCGAGTGTGTTGTTTACCACTACTAGTTTCGCATTTTGTTCCTAGTTTTATCTCACCTATATTTTATCTCACCTGTATTTTCTAAGCATTCTGTGTGTAAGAACCAAGCTCGTATGATCCCTGTGCTATTAGCTACTTAACCTGTATGAATTACATTCCCCCTTTTGTATGCTCCACATTCATTCTTACAAATTCTGTCTGTGCCATTTGCATGCGGCAGAATCCAGGACTGACAGGCATAAGGTGTGATATAGTCATAAGTCATAACCAAACCTAGATTATAGAGAAGGATATAGTCATAAATTAGATTATAGTTTGACAAAGGTAATACACAGCAGTTCGTAATTGCTCACATAGTGTACTTATGAAATAACATGTTTTCATAAACACAACAATCATGCACTAATAGTCTACATCCCAGCTTGTTGGAGAAGGCAACCGATCCCAGGATGCCTTCGGCCGCTTGCCCCGGTTTGTAGATTCATCTACGATCCGGCATCTGGGACAAACAACCTGCCTTGGTGGTGGTTCAATGATGTGATGCATGGAACGAGATTTTACAATCTGGCGGTACAGCTCGTGGCTAACATACCCGTCAATTGCAACGTACTTCAGATTAGGTTCAGAAAGTGGCTTATCCTCCCAGTAATCGTGCCCTAAACGCCTCCACGAACATCTCGGCAATCTTTCCTTCATGTCAGCGTACCACGGGTCTATGAGTTTGGAGGCAAGAGCGGCCATCCCGGTCTTCTCGCCCTTCGTCCCTGGGATCCAGTAAATTTCCTGGATGTCCACTCTACACTCCTTTGGGATTCTAATGTTAACAGTCGGGCTTTCAAGCAGTTTATTGTCATTCGTGATGTCAACACTGGTAAATGTTATATGCTGGTTCACGAGAAAGTCATGAAACAGATCCCTAATGCTTTCACCCCACCTGCATGAAAATGAATTCAGACAAATAATATAGCAATAACTTTTGCAAACAGACGGTTTAGAAAAAAAAGACAGCAAAGTCTACCAGATCCCGTCAGCCTCCTTCTCGCAAAAAGGCTGGTATACGAGGACGTGCCCCTTCATGGAGAGTTGCACCACGGCGATCCTACGGCAATCGCGGTTGTACTCGAGGTCGAGACCTACGAACCTGTTTTCTTCGAACTGCAGCCAACTCGTGAAATTATTCAGAGTGTTCCTCAACGTCCAGAGCGTCCATGACTACATGCAAGAGGTAAAGGATATGGAGGAAGAGGGTGATGCAGTGCTAGAGGAAATGGATGAGGCCCTGGAGGAGAAAGACGATGAGGCCGTGGAGGAGGAAATGAGATGGAGAAGTGAAAGATTGGAACCGCCCTTACCAATATCTGGAATGGTGCACGACCGTTCGTAGTAGGGTGAAGGTGGCGAAAAATGGCGGTTTTACACGTCGACGCTAGCACTTCCTAAAATTTGTTTTGCGCCACTTGCATGCGGTGGAATCAATTCAAACGTAGGCATGTTTATGCATGCCGACCTTCACTCACTGACAGGCGGGCCGCACATTTCCCTTTTACGATTTTTTTTTTCACTTCCTCTAGACGGTTCCGGTGGCCGCCCTCAATAATTACGCCCCCTTCTTTTCTTCCACACGGACGAGAACCGGCGGCAGTGGCGGTTCCTTGCAGATTCGTTCCCCACTCGAACAACTACCCCATCCCTGATTCCACCCCCTCTCGAATCCATGTGCCTCCTTATCACAACGCCTCCATTAATCTACCGGATTCCAAACTCCATTTGCCGCTATGGGTAGAGCTTGGGGTAGCAGCAGGCTGAAGCGAAAGGCATGCGACGACGACGCGGATGGCTAGGGCGACCGCTACCGCGAGGATTGGGGATGGCCGAACCTCAGCGTCGTGAACATGCACAGGATCGCCTCGGAGTTGGACATCATGTCAGTCGGCCGCCTCGCTCGCTGCATCCCTGGCTACCTTGTGACGATACGGAACATGGACGAACAACCGTTCGGCACGCCAGGCCTTCTTTACCCCAATAACAGCAAATGGCCAGACGACCGCGATGGCCATGTAAGTTCCAGTATCTAGCTTATTCGTTCAGTCATATCGTTGATTCATATGTGCTGAACTATCATCGGAATCCTATGTTCCTTTCGTCGAGCGTGTTGTGTGCACGCGCGGTTTGAACAAATCGAACCATTTAAGACTATTCTGTACAGCGCAAGCTCTGCTCGTACCTGATATTCTGGTATTTTCGTAGTGACACAGTCTTACTTTAGGTGATAGACGAGTTGTCAATTTTGATTTTGCAATGGAATGCCTGCTAGGTGATATTCTGTTTCCTAAAATAAAAACAAATAGATTAGACGATTTAAGGCTGTTATGCCCGGAGCTGTTTGATTATGATCATCGTCAGGAGTTTGTTCTGGGGGGCTCTGCTCCTACTCCATATATTGAGTATCTTCGTAGTGACACATGCACAATTTAGGCGATATCTGAGGAGACACTCGTATTTAGGCGATATTTTGTGTACTTTAATCTAAAGGTCCAGTTGTCGAATTGTATTTGCAATGGAATCCGTGCTAGGTGATTGTACCAACTGACAACAAACTCTGCAGAATATTCATGCAAAACTGATGTTGCTGGATAAGTGGTCGGAATCGGTAGTGGTGAATATCAAGGAAGAAGAAGAGATGGAAATGAGAGATGACCAGAACTGGGTGGGTGGCAACGGCGAGTGGCTGGTCCTTTTATCCTAGGATGGGAGTACTTGGACTCTAAAAAATTGCTACAGATCGAAGAGACTTGTAGTGCCATCTTTGAAGGGTGTCGGCATTACTGCATTCAACAGCGGGTGGCCGCCGCACATTTCCGAATTCGCTTACAGGTTCAACATGGCAGAACTTGAGCTCGTGAAGGTACAGCTCCCACATAGACCGCGGGAGGAGGCGTGGAAGAACTGGGAGTACGACCTCTTAGCGGTGTTCGACAAGGCAATCGCATTCATTAGATGCCTAGAAGACAAGGAATGGACAGTCTTGCGCGACGAATTCCTGCGGCCGGAGAAGTATGTCGACGCCGTCTTCACCTACGGCTACTCTTCATACAGACCGCAACGCATTTATGCGGTCACTGAACCTAGCGGCGACATGCGTGTTTGGGAGCTGTCCATTTGGGGAGAGTCATGGTGTCATATAGCATGTAAAATCCAATTCAAAATTCTGCTTACTAACTGTTAGTAACACGCAGGTACCCACGCAGCCCCGCGCATAATTCCAGCTCCGGTCATCGAAGATGCAGTAGCAGATGCTGAACTTGGGACACGGCGCTGGTTCCTGGCACCTCTCGGAGACAACATGGAACAACATGATGAACTATTGTGGATTCATATCAGGGGAGCACTAAACAGCGTTGGTGATACAATAGAACATATGGGGACACAACTTTCTTCATACCCATCGCTGCGGAGTCACGTTTTCTCGAGGTCCGCATGCCCATCCGAAGACCCAGTAGAGCAAGTCTGGAGCAGAGTCAACAATCTGAAGGGACAATCTGTGTTTATTCTGATCAACTACCCTTTCTTTGTCAGAGCCCCTAGAGCTATTGAACCTATAATTGCTCAGGCAGCCCTGGCCCCTGATGCTGTTGCTGCTGGTGGTGGTGGTGGTGGTGTTGGTGGTGGTGGAGCTGACGAAGAACTACCTGCTGCTGCTCCTGGTTAAGCTGACGAAATACTTGGTGATGTTGCTGCCGGTGAAGCTGACGAAATACTTGCTAATGCTGCTGCTAGTGAAGCTGACGAAATACCTACTGAGGCTGCTGCCGGAGTCTAGGAAGAACATGCTGGTGTTATTGCTCAGGTGCCAGCACTTCCAGTGTTGTTAGCAGACTGTGTGTTTGCTGCACACTCACGCACCTATCATGTTGACACTCCAGATCCGACATGGAGCCGAATCCACGTCGGGGGGAAGGGGCCTACAATTGTCTCATCAGTGGGGCCGTACTATTTGAAGGAGAATGAAAGCCGACCAAACACAGCATTCTGGTTCGTTCCAACGATACCACCAGCTCTAGGGACCTAGTGCTCATACTAGTAGATCCGATGAACCATTTGTCTTTATCTTTATCATTAGTTACACTTATGTGTGTAAAGACTAAGATGTGCTTATTTCTGTAAGACTAAGTTAGGCCTAACTGCGTAATATTCAGTGAAGCCCAGCTTTTATTTCCATGCCCATAACAACAGAATTGTAGCATAGAACATACAAATGTAATGTGCATACCACACATTTTTGCTTAGGATAACAACCACTTCAAGCAAATGATACATCGTGTACGCATTTGAATGCATCACTAGAATGTGTCACCTATTGATAATTGATGCCATGGATCTAGCTTTTCTGCACTTATTTGCATTGAATCGCTCATTGATTTGTTCACATATTTTTTGGCAATGGCTGATGAACTCCACTCTCTTGGTAACTTGCTTCGCCAGCGAGCACTTGTTGATGCAATGCAAAGTACAGAACATGGTCGTCATCGTCATTCCATTTAGGTTCTCTATGTTTCGTCATTACGGAGCTACTAATTTCAAATGAAAATCTAGTAAACAATATATGTGTACATTGTTAGAGTATGCTACGGCCACAGTACATACATGTTTTTTCTACAATCACAAGAAGAAAACTTGATGCATTTTCGCCTTGTTCGCGTTGTGCCGAACTGGGTGGATGTGGCTTTGGGGTTCGGAGAGGAAGGTGTCGTGGCTGGTGCATGTGCGACCATGGCGACGGCGAGCTCAGATTCTGGAGGAGACCAACTAGACCGAGGATGGTCGGCATGGGTACAGATCTCACCCGGGAATGAATTCCCATCCCCGTGCCATGCCAATGGTGCAGTCATGGTGAGGGCGAGCTCTGATTCGGGATGGGGAGGAGAACGGGCTGAGCAGGTTTGTCCAAGTCCTAGCTCCGCGCCATGGCCGCGACCACAGATTGCCGCCCCGGAGGAAGAAGCAGACGTGTAAAGGATGCATGCGCCAACGCTGCAAGCCTACATGGCAGCGTACATGGCACGCCAACTATAGTCATCGCGGATGATATCAGGGAACTCGGGTACCGCGTTGCCTGGCCACCCCAACTTTCGGGTCGCAAAATGATATTCTCTTCTTCTATACTCTTGGTTTCTGATGGAGCCCCGAGTCGTTTTGTGGGTGTTTCTTTTTTCCTGTTTTTGGTGCTACAACCTCGGAGACTCTTTTTTATTTGATCGATCGCTCCGTTATTTCTTCACAAAAAACTCCAGGTGGTATTGGTAATGTCAACACCCAGATTTTTAATTCCAGATGCATTTTATGCCATACCTCGCAATCCCAGGATTACCATTTTTGCGCGACATCACAGATTGGATATCACAGTACATCATCCATTACAAACCATACATAAGGTCTTACACAAATAAGGATCTCATGATCCAGTCTTAATACAAAAAACAGCGGAATAAAAGATAAGCGTGGCTGGTGCATGTGCGACCATGGCGACGGCGAGCTCAGATTCTGGAGGAGACCAACTAGACCGAGGATGGTCGGCATGGGTACAGATCTCACCCGGGAATGAATTCCCATCCCCGTGCCATGCCAATGGTGCAGTCATGGTGAGGGCGAGCTCTGATTCGGGATGGGGAGGAGAACGGGCTGAGCAGGTTTGTCCAAGTCCTAGCTCCGCGCCATGGCCGCGACCACAGATTGCCGCCCCGGAGGAAGAAGCAGACGTGTAAAGGATGCATGCGCCAACGCTGCAAGCCTACATGGCAGCGTACATGGCACGCCAACTATAGTCATCGCGGATGATATCAGGGAACTCGGGTACCGCGTTGCCTGGCCACCCCAACTTTCGGGTCGCAAAATGATATTCTCTTCTTCTATACTCTTGGTTTCTGATGGAGCCCCGAGTCGTTTTGTGGGTGTTTCTTTTTTCCTGTTTTTGGTGCTACAACCTCGGAGACTCTTTTTTATTTGATCGATCGCTCCGTTATTTCTTCACAAAAAACTCCAGGTGGTATTGGTAATGTCAACACCCAGATTTTTAATTCCAGATGCATTTTATGCCATACCTCGCAATCCCAGGATTACCATTTTTGCGCGACATCACAGATTGGATATCACAGTACATCATCCATTACAAACCATACATAAGGTCTTACACAAATAAGGATCTCATGATCCAGTCTTAATACAAAAAACAGCGGAATAAAAGATAAGCGTGGCTGGTGCATGTGCGACCATGGCGACGGCGAGCTCAGATTCTGGAGGAGACCAACTAGACCGAGGATGGTCGGCATGGGTACAGATCTCACCCGGGAATGAATTCCCATCCCCGTGCCATGCCAATGGTGCAGTCATGGTGAGGGCGAGCTCTGATTCGGGATGGGGAGGAGAACGGGCTGAGCAGGTTTGTCCAAGTCCTAGCTCCGCGCCATGGCCGCGACCACAGATTGCCGCCCCGGAGGAAGAAGCAGACGTGTAAAGGATGCATGCGCCAACGCTGCAAGCCTACATGGCAGCGTACATGGCACGCCAACTATAGTCATCGCGGATGATATCAGGGAACTCGGGTACCGCGTTGCCTGGCCACCCCAACTTTCGGGTCGCAAAATGATATTCTCTTCTTCTATACTCTTGGTTTCTGATGGAGCCCCGAGTCGTTTTGTGGGTGTTTCTTTTTTCCTGTTTTTGGTGCTACAACCTCGGAGACTCTTTTTTATTTGATCGATCGCTCCGTTATTTCTTCACAAAAAACTCCAGGTGGTATTGGTAATGTCAACACCCAGATTTTTAATTCCAGATGCATTTTATGCCATACCTCGCAATCCCAGGATTACCATTTTTGCGCGACATCACAGATTGGATATCACAGTACATCATCCATTACAAACCATACATAAGGTCTTACACAAATAAGGATCTCATGATCCAGTCTTAATACAAAAAACAGCGGAATAAAAGATAAGCGTAGCGGTGAGGTCCATCTTCAGGGGCACAGGCAATACTGACGAAGGAAGATAGTCCTAGTTATTATAGGCGTCCTGCTGGCCATCATCTTGGCAGTCTCCTTCATAGTCTGGCCATGAGAATAGCCAGGGACAAAAGCCATGATTACTCTTTAAGTACTCACAAACTACCACTAACAAGTAGTATAGTTCTAAAGTAAAGTGCTAACTCTAAGTTAACTATAAGATTAAGTTTGAAACCTAAGCTGAGTTCAGAAGCAAAGAAAGATAAAATAAAGTTCTAGAATCACTTAAGTTGGGAAGCTAGTGTCATAAACACAACCCTGTTGTGTTCAAGTCAAGATTCATCATTCCTTTCATAAGTTATTTTGAAAACATCTGACAACGAAACAGTATGGCAATTCCAACTATCCTTAACCGCGGATGCGGCTATTCGAATAGTTTGACACTCTGCAGAGGTCATACACTTTCACCACAAGATTCGATACATCTGTCAGGGATAACCCTGAATCATCATACTTAGTATGCAGATAATCAAACATAACCTTTCCTTTACACACCCTAGTATAAGCACCTCTCCTATGAGCATAGCCTCCCAACCATGACCATCTGTCATCTTGGGCACTGCATAGGTGGACAACATTGAGAGGTATCCTCAGCTCAAACCTCTCCCACGAGGGAACAAATACTAATGCATATAAATTTCCAGCTAAGCCTTACCCAATTCAGGTATTGTGGTTGTACGGTAAAATTGGAATGGTATCGCATCCGAATCCAACCATCAGTTTTTGTAAAAGGGTTAAGGCTCATGTCTCAAAATTTTCACCATCATAAACCATTTGTGTTCTTCAACACATGTCAAAACATCTAGAATGACTCATCATTCCAAGGTTTTCATAATTCATTTTCACCAAGTATTCCCATCTAGAGTGACTCAATTTTTGGATCTGCTCTAAACTACTAAGTTAAGAGTGTTCACTAAGGTGAAAAGATGGGGTCAATATCATGCCATAGAATGACATCTAAAGTTATCTAAAAAGGTCAGGTTTTATACTCTTTATGCTACCTTCAAAACAAGTAAAGGAATTTGGTAAAGTAAAGGAAGTAAAGCTTTGAAAATAACACTTGGGGTAAGTAATTGTCAAAGTGGTATAGCCAAAGCATGGCTAAAGCATCTACTTAGATTATCTAGCTTGCAAGGGTTAGCTTGCATTGTTAATGGTGGCTTGCCTTGTGAAGTGTAGTGGTTGAAGTTTTCTTCCTCCTCTTGATAGAACTCCTCCTCCTTGAAAGCTTGGTCAGTACTATCGTCTATAAATACATATGGAGTACACAATCACCAAACAATACTTACTAGTTTAATTAGCACTCTAAGGCACACATTTGATGATCTGTTATCATCACAAGCATCACAAGTATTATTAACTAGCTACATTCTTTTTATTTAAGAAAAGTAATTTCTACTCATTGAAAATTAACTAAGATTTAATATTCACCACTTAAAATATGGGATCATATGGACACATGTCATCACCACATATTATCACATGTGGAATGTGATTTAAGGGTGGGATCATATTTACTTAGGTTTGAGTTTATTATTTAATGATTTAAAGTGACTAGAAATGCCTATATAGCATTATTTTGGTACTAGTCCAAAGTCACTGCATGTAAACCTGAATAGTATTACATATTCAGATAGGTATGGTTAAATGTGATTTTTGAGAGTTGGAATCAACTCAAAAGCTATCATGCTTGATTTTATAAAAATATTTGAATGTGCAAAAGCTTCTGTCTTGTTATTTTTTCTAGGAGAGATCTCTAATTCTAATTGAATTAAATCCAACGGTCTTGGGTAGATCTTTTCAGTAGCTTTCTAACAAAATTGGAATCACTCCATTTGGATTTGTAAATCTCCCTGAATGGATTTTTAAACTAAGGGACATAACTAGGTTTAAACTAAATAGAAAAATCTAAGTTTGAATTAAATGGGTCACGCGGGAAAGTAAACGGGCCGGCCCAGTGGCGTTCCGCGGCACAGAGAACAGCTGGCAGGGGGGTCCACCGGTCAGCGGCTCTTTACTCGCGAAGAGGTACGGGGCGATGTGGGCCGTTAGATTAGAACTAGGATCTACGGCTAGGGCTCGTCGTCGACGACGGACAGGTCGCCGGCGAGGTCTAACCCTGGCGGCTTGGTGGGGGTGCTCAGGGGGCATACCAGGGCTCCAGCTACGGCGGCGATGGGGACGATCAAACGTGCTGTCGACGGCGGGCTCAGGGGTGGTCGTTGCAGCTTCTGAGGTGGACCAAATCGACGGCGCCTTCTCCTCTTCTATAGGGGGCTTCTCCGGCCAAATTCTGGCGAACAACTGCTCGAGCTGCTCCGGCTAGAGGTGGGGAAGGACCAGTGAGGAGAGGGGAGTGGAATGGTGTGAGTGGTTTATGCTGGGGTGGCCTCTATTTATAGCTCGATGAGGCGACCGAAAGGGATGGGCGGGCGACTTCGGCGAGGGCTGCACAGCATGCTAGCGGTGTGGCTTGTGGTAGGGGACGGTGGCCTGCCTCCTGGCGGTGCTCTATGACTTAAATGCTTGGCTAGGGGCAGTGGCGTTTGGTCGGGAGCGTCCCGCGCTCTAGGAGACAGAGATGGTGCTCGACGCGGCGCATGGCGACTGTGGGTCGCGCGGCGGTGCACGACCGTGTCTAGCGGGTTGCTGGGGTCGAGGCAGAGCGGCGCGCGCGGTCTGCAGTCAAGGCGCGGTCTTTGGTGTGCTAGCGGCATTGGCGCTCTGGCGCACTCTGGCTGCGCGTAGAGGCTTAGTGCGTGGCGATTCCTCGGTGGTCCAGAGGCTGGCAGTGAGCGTGGGGTGGACCGTGGGCGGCGGTGAGGTCACGCCGTGCTCCTTGGAGCGGCGGAGAGGGGTTGGCAGTCTACAGCTGCGTTGGCAAGGTTTGGCCGGCAAGCATGTCCTCGGGGTGGCGTGGTACTGCTGCTAGGGACAAAGGGGTGAGGTGATTAGGCTTTGGTTAGAGCTAGAAGGGACATAGGGAGCAAATTGTGGTCAAATGGGTGGCAAAACCCTGTAGAAATAGTGAGCAAGGATTAGAGTGTGATTCATGCCTGCCAGGTGTTTGACACAATGGCCGCATGAACTCAAGTTTGGAATTTTTGAATGAATTTTGGTGAGTTTTCTATACACATGATTAAACCTCTCTGGTTGCTTGGGGTTTGAAAGTGTAGCTCATTTGAGTGGTTTTTGAATAAGTGTGATGTTCCCATATGAACTACATTCAATTTTCAAATGCCATTTAAAATTAGTGTTTGAAAGTTTTTGGCAGATGACAAAGTGGGCCCTGGTACATCATTACATGTACTAGCAAGGGGTGCAAAGATCCACATTTGTCTATGTTAAGAATTGAGCCCTAGGAATAGCCAAAGTAGGCATGTTGATTAAAATGGCACAAATGACCATTTCTTTCTTTTATGCATTTTGATTTGTTTTCCTTTGGGATTTGTTTGGGAATGATCTAGATGATGTTTATTTCACCTAAGAATCATTTTCCAAGCAAAGGATCACTTAAACAAGGCAATTCAAATCAACTCCTATTTTAAATGCACACACATATGAATGCTTTAATAATTTTAATTGGAAAAGTTTTTGTTAACCCTAATTTTAATGATTTGGATCTTTATAACCTTGGATTAGAGATTTGGGATGTTACAAACCTTCCCCCCTTAAACAAAATCTCGTCCCGAGATTTACAAAAGAAAACTAGGAACTAAAGAGATCTGGGAACTCCGTCCTAATGTAATCTTCTCGCTCCCAGGTGGCTTCCTCTTCGGTATGATTGCTCCACTAAACCTTGAGAATTTGATACTCCTGGTCCCGGTGGTTCTGTAAGCTTCCGCCAAGATACGGATGGGTATTTCACGATATGTCAGGTCATTTTTGATCTCCACAGCTCGGTGATCTATGTTTTTTAAAACTTCAGTCTTCTCCGAAACTTCCAGGCATTTGCGAAGTAACGAGATACGAAACACGTTCTGGATGGATGACATCTCTTCAGGCAGTTCCAATTGATACGATACTTCTCCTTGATGATTCAGAATCTTGAATGGTCCGATATATCTGGGGGCTAACTTTCCTTTTAGACTAAAGCATTGCGTTCCCTTCAATGGCAAAACCTTGAGATACACAAAATCTCCGACATTGAAAGTCAGGTCTCTCCTTCTCTTGTCTGCATAACTCTTCTATCTGGACTAGGCGGTCTTGAGGTGCTCACGGTCTTTGTGCACCTTCTCTTCGGCTTCTCGGAGAATGTCGGGTCCAAAAATCAGACTCTCTCCTACTTGCGACCAATTCAAGGGGGTACGACACTTCCTTCCGTATAGGAACTCAAATGGTGCCATTTGCAAACTAGCTTGATAACTGTTGTTATATGAGAATTTTTGGAAAGGCAGACAGTCTTCCCATTTTGATCCGTACTCCAAAACACAAGCTCTTAACATATCCTCTAGGATTTGGTTGTATCTTTCAGTCTGTCCGTCAGTTTGCGGGTGATAAGCGGTGCTGAAGTTCAACTTGGTGCCTAATCCTTCCTGGACTTTCTGCCAAAATTTTGAGGTAAACTAGGTTCCTCGATATGATACTATGGTCTTGGGGGTTCCATGCAGACTAACAATCCTAGAAATATACAGTTCTGCTAGCTTCGAACTCTGTTAGGTAGTCTTGACAGGTATGAAGTGAGCTACCTTGGACAGTCTATCAACTATGACCCAGATTGAGTCATTTCCCCTACTAGAAGTAGGAAAACCGGTGATAAAGTCCATTCCTACGGAATCCCATTTCCATTCTGGAATCTGCAATGGTTGCAACAGTCCTGCGGGTCTCCGATGCTCTGCTTTGACTCTTTGATAGATGTCACACTTGGCGATGTAGCTTCCGATTTCTCTCTTCATCTTGTGCCACCAAAATTGCTCTTTCAAATCTTGATACATCTTCATTCCTCCAGGGTGGATAGAATAAAGAGTATCATGAGCTTCCTGCATGATGACTTGCTTCAGCTCCGAATCTGCTGGCACACAGATACGTCCTTTGTACCACAGATGTCCTTCTTCGTCTTCAGTGAATCCTGGTACCTTTCATGTACCAATACGACGTTTGATTCTGTCGATACTTTCATTTCCCTTCTGGGCTTCCTTGATTTGGCTAATCAAAGTGGGTTGAAGTTCAATACTAGCTAAGAATCCTTTGCTAACCAGCTCAGTTCTAAACTGCTCCAACTCCTCATACAAACTTGGTTGCTTCTCTTTAATCATGGTGTTTAGCCTACATGGCAATCTGCTAAGGGCATCCACTACCACATTGGCTTTCCAGGGTGATAGTGAATGTCAAGGTCATAATCCTTGATTAACTCCATCCATCTCCTTTGCCTCATATTCAGCTCCTTCTGAGTAAAAATATACTTCAAGCTCTTGTGATCTGAGTAAATCTCACAGCGATTACCCATCAGATAGTGACGCCATGTTTTCAATGCCAAAACTACGGCTGCTAGCTCAAGATCATGGGTCAGATAGTTCTGCTCATGCTGCTTCAGTTGTCGAGACAAATAGGCAATGACTTTACCTTCTTGCATCAATACACATCCGAGACCAATCTTGGATGCATCACAATATACATCAAATGGATTCTTGATGTCTGGCATGATCAATATTGGGGCTAATATCAATCTCATCTTCAGTTCTTGAAAACTGGCTTCACATTTGTCAGTCCATTCAAACTTCTTGTCCTTCTTTAACAATTGGGTCATGGGTCTGGCGATGCTCGAGAATCCTTCTACGAACTTGCGGTAGTATCCCGCTAATCCGAGAAATGCACGGACTTGGGTTTGAGTGGTTGGGGCTTCCCATTCTTCGACATCTTTGATCTTGGTGGGATCAACAGAGACTCCTCCGGCAGACACAATATGTCCTAGGAATCCTACTTCTTTCAGCCAAAACTCACACCTGCTGAACTTGGCATACAATCGATGCTCTCTCAGGGTTTCTAGAATGATTCTCAGATGTTGCGCATGCTCTTCTTCTGACTTGGAGTATATAACGATGTCGTCGATAAACACAACTACGAACTTATCTAGGAAATTCATAAAGATCTTATTCATGAGATTCATAAAATAAGCAGGGGCATTGGTTAATCAAAAAGACATAACCGTATACTCGTATAAACCATAGCAAGTAGTAAAGGCGGTCTTTGAAATATCCGTTGCACGAATCTTAAGTTGGTGATAACCAGTTCTAAGATCAATCTTTGAGAATACCTGAGCTCTAGTCAACTGATCAAATAGATCCTCTATTTTTGGCAAGGGGTACTTGTTCTTGATGGTGACGTCATTCCACTTTCTGTAATCTATGCACAAACGGTTGCCTCCATCTTTCTTGTCAACGAATAACACTGGTGATATCCATGGCGATGCGCTTGGTTGAATCAAGCCTGTTGCTAACATAGCATCCAACTGCTTCTTCAGTTCCACTAACTCTGAGGGGTTCATGCTATAGGGTCTCTAGGCTATGGGTCCGGTTCCGGGGATTAGTTCGATAATGAACTCAATATCCCTATCCGATGGCATACCTGGCAATTCATCTGGGAATACGTCAGGGTATTCACATACTACTCTTACTTGGTCTATGGTGGGTAGGGCTAGACTCTTGTTGCACTTGAATTGACGAGGTAAGGTTTCAGATATATGCTCTACTGTGACTCCAGAGCTACTGGTCATGGTGATGGCTTTCTTAGCACAGTCTATCAGTCCTTTATGCCTTGACATCCAGTCCATACCTAGTACTACTTCCAATCCTTTGGTTCCAAGTACAATTAGGTTGGCATAAAAATCTATCCCATGTATTCTGATAGGCACAGCTTTGCAAATTTTTCTAGCTTTTGTAGTTGACCCGGGGATTTGAACTATCATGACATGCTTCAAGTTGGTTGGGTGAATCTTACTAGTGCATGCAAATTCTTCGGTTACAAATGAATGCGATGCTCCCGAATCAAACAATACCCTTGCTAAAACTGAGTTGACAGAAAACATACCCAACACTACATCTGGCGCTTCTTGGGCTTCTTCGGTGTTCATGTGGAAGAGACGGCCATTGCGGTTGTGAGGGTTCCCTGGGGCAAATCTTCTTCCTGGTTGAACACAATGCTGCTGTTGAGCTGGGGCATTCACATTGGCAGTGGCGGCAGTCTTCTTGGGACACTCATTGGAATAGTGGCCCTTCACTCCACACTCGAAACAAGTGATCTGGGACTTGTCCTTTGCTGCGACGGGCACAGCATTGCTGCCAGTTCTGGGTGTAGTGTTGTTGTTGTTGTTCTTGGGAGGTGCACGGTTGAAGTTGTTGGTATTGCCGGAGTTGTGATTGTTTCCTCCGGACTTCACAATGCCTCCGCTATGGTTGGGATAGCTTGGGCGAGACATTGGGGGTCGATTGTTCCTTGGTGCATATCCTGGTGAGGGGTTGGGATGGTACTTCTGGTGACTATTGGATTCATATTGCTGCATCATACGACGTTTCCGGTTGTCGTTTTCCTGGTTAATCTTCCCTTCCATCTGAATGGCAGAGTCGACTAGCTCTTCGAGATCCTCAAAGCGGATGTTGACGAGGACAGTCTACATCTCATCATGCAGTCCGTTTAGGAATCTCTCCTTCTTCTTGGCCTCCGTGTTGATCTCATCAGGTGCATACCTTGCAAGCGACAGGAACCTATCATGGTACGCCACCATAGTCATTCTTCCTTGCTTCAGTTCTCAAAATTCATCCCTCATTCTGGTGACTAGACCTTGCAGCACGTGGGTGCGACTGAACTTGATTTTGAAGGCTTCCCATGTCATCACTTGACTATGGTTCATGGTGCGGATACTATTCCACCATGCTCTTGCATCTCCTGCCAGATAATGGGTGGCGAAGAGAACTTTCTCGTTGTCATCAACTCCTGCAACTTCTAAGTTGTTTTCCATTGTCTACAACTAGTCATCAGCATCCAGTGGGTTCTCTGAAGTACTAAAGATTAGGGGATTGGTATTCTGAAGTTTTTGAGTTTGGATCCATGGTGATCCTAGTTTCCATGCCCTTGGTTGTTTTGGGCCATCTGAGCTATCTGCTGCAATGTTGCTAAGTTGGCCTGGCGTTCTGCCCTGCTTGCTTCACGGTCTGCAACTAACATTTGCATAATCTGCAGCATTGGGTCTTGCGACGAGCTGCTCCCTCATTGGTTTCCACGAGTCATCTGAAGATTGAGGTAGATAAGGGGGTAACAGAGAAAGTTCTAAGGTTCATGGTTTTGGTTTCAAGCTAAAACTTTGAGTTTGACTCAGGTTTTTGCAACTAACTCCATTTCATTCACGCAAGCAAACACATGATACAAACACACACACACACATCTCAACAAAGAAAAGCAGATGGTTTTAAGAACCATTCTGCAAGCTATGATATAGTGGGACCAATACATCTCATGTTACGATAGTGCTCTAGTGCATCTACTCATCGTCGATGAAGTCGGAGTCATCATCGTCAATGTAGAAGTCCACGGCATCCTCCTCCAGAAAGTCGTCATCATTGCTGAGGTAAGAATCCATGTCTCCCTAGATCTCTTCACCCTCATCTTCTTCTTCCTTCGTGGCAAGCTGAGCTTCTTGCTCCTTGGCGATCTTCTCGAGGTCGGTCACCTTCTTGCGAAGACGGGCGATGATGCGATCCTTCTTCTCATGCTGGCGGCAAAGGGACTGACGGTCCTTGACAAGCAGTGAGAAAGTCTGGGCCTTCTGGTCGGCGATGGCACAGTTGTGGTTGGCAAACTCCCTAGCATTGTCCAACTCCTTCTAACGATCGTACAACAGGAAGTCAAGGTTCTCCACTTACCGCTTCAGTTCTGGATGACTTGGCATCTCCATCGGCAATCCCATGAAGTCACGTCTTGCATAGTGAGCAAAACGGGTTCCTTGGATCTGGTTGATACTGAGGGCACATAGAAGTGCGAGAGCTTCATGCATTGCCCTGGCTAATCCATCTAGCCAGTTGTCTCTCTCACGGAGACTGGATTCTCCCGGACGTTTGTGCTTCGATGCTTCCTCTAAGATCAGCGGTGACGAGCCACTACAAATCTCCTCCTGGGGGTTCTGGAAGTTGAGCTCCAAGAAACTCTGGATGCGGGCGTCCCAATAACTCAGACAGTGAATCCAGATCCCTCTCGAAGATCAGCTGACCTTCTTTTCCCAACAGGTAGAACTTGCTGAACTGAGTCTCTATCTACAAGAATTAAGGATGAGGAAATTAGTGAAGTGATCAAGTGTGTCGAATTTTAAGTAGTAATGTAAGAATTTTGAGGAACATGAATTTTTGAGAAAGAATGAATTCCCAAGGATAAGAGACGAAATAGTTTTTCATAAATACTCACTTTGGTTTGGAAATTAAGTTTTTGTTTGGACGTCCATTCTAACTAGGGTCTCCTATGGTCAGGATAGCTCTGATATCAACTTGTCAACACCCAGATTTTTAATCCCAAATGCCTGTTATGCCATACCTCGCAATCCCAGGATTACCATTTTTGCAAGACATAACAGATTGGATATCACAGTACATCATCCATTACAAACCATACATAAGGTCTTACACAAATAAGGATCTCATGATCCAGTCTTAATACAAAAAATAGCGGAATAAAAGATAAGCGTAGCGGTGGGGTCCATCTTTAGGGGCATAGGCAATGCTGACGAAGGCAGATAGTCCTAGTTATTATAGTCGTCCTGCTGGCCATCAACTTGGTAGTCTCCTTCATAGTCTGGCCATGAGAATAGTCAGGGACAAAAGCCATGAGTACTCTTTAAGTACTCGCAAACTACCACTAACAAGTATTATAGTTCTAAAGTAAAGTGCTAACTCAAACTTTAACTATAAGATTAAGTTTGAAACCTAAGCTGAGTTCAGAAGCAAAGAAAGATAAAATAACGTTCTAGAATCACTTAAGTTGGGAAGCTAGTGTCATAAACACAACCCTGTTGTGTTCAAGTCAAGATTCATCATTCCTTTCATAAGTTATTTTGAAAACATCTAACAACGAAACAGTATGGCCATTCCAACTGTCCATAACCGCGGACACGGCTATTCGAATAGTTTGACACTCTGCAGAGGTGGTACACTTTCACCACAAGATTCAATACATATGTCAGGGATAACCCTGAATCATCATACTTAGTATGCAGATAATCAAACATAACCTTTCCTTTACACACCCTAGTATAAGCACCTCTCCTATGAGCATGGCCTCCCAACCATGACAATCTGTCATCTTGGGCACTGCCTAGGTGGACAACATTGAGAGGTAGCCTCAGCTCAAACCTCTCCCGCGAGGGAACTAATACTAATGCATATAAATTTCCAGCTAAGCCTTACCCAATTTAGATATTGTGGTTGTACAGTAAAATTGGAATGGTATCGCATCCGAATCCAACCATCAGTTTTTGTAAAATGGTTAAGGCTCATGCCTCAACATTTTCACCATCATAAACCATTTGTGTTCTTCAACACATGTCAAAACATCTCAATAGAATGACTCATCATTCTAAGGTTTTCATAATTCATTTTCACCAAGTATTCCCATCTAGAGTGACTCAAGTTTTTAATCTGCTCTAAACTACTAAGTTAAGAGTGTTCACTAAGGTGAAAAGATGGCGTCAATCTCATGCCATAGAATGACATCTAAAGTTATCTAAATATGTCAGGTTTTATACTCTTTATGCTACCTTCAAAACAAGTAAAGGACTTTGGTAAAGTAAAGGAAGTAAAGCTTTGAAAATAACACTTGGGGTAAGTAATGGTCAAAGTGGTATAGCCAAAGCATGGCTAAAGCATCTACTTAGATTATCTAGCTTGCAAGGGTTAGCTTGCATTGTTAATGGTGTCTTGCCTTGTGCAGTGCAGTGGTTGAATTTTTCTTCCTCCTCTTGAAAGAACTCCTCCTCCTCGAAAGCTTGGTCGGTACTATCGTCTATAAATACATACGGAGTACACAATCACCAAACAATACTTACTAGTTTCATTAGCACTCTAAGGCACACATTTGATGATCTATTATCATCACAAGTATTATTAACTAGCTGCATTCTTTTTATTTAAGAAAAGTAATTTCCACTCATTGAAAATTAACTAAGATTTAATATTCACCATTTAAAATATGGGATCATATGGACACATGTCATCACCACATATTCTCACATGTGGGAATGTGATTTAAGGGTGGGATCATATTTACTTAGGTTTAAGTTTATTATTTAATGATTTAAAGTGACTAGAAATGCCTATATAGCATTATTTTGGTACTAGTCCAAAGTCACTGCATGTAAACCTTAATAGTATTACATATTCAGATAGGTATGGTTAAATGTGATTTTTGAGAGTTAGAATCAACTCAAAAGCTATCATGCTTGATTTTATAAAAATATTTGAATGTGCAAAAGCTTATGTCTTGTTATTTTTTCTAGGAGAGATCTCTAATTCTAATTGAATTAAATCCAACGGGCCTGTGTAGATCTTTTCAGTAGCTTTCTAACAAAATTGGAATCACTCCATTTGGATTTGTAAATCTCTCTGAATGGATTTTTAAACTAAGGGACAGAACTAGGTTTAAACTAAATAGAAAAATCTAAGTTTGAATTAAGTGGGTCACGTGGGAAAGTAAACGGGCCGGCCCAGTGGTGTTCCGTGGCACAGAGAACAGTTGATAGGGGGTCCACCGGTCAGCGGCTCTTTACACGCGAAGCGGTACGGGCCGATGTGGGCCGTCAGATTAGAACTTGGATCTACGGCTGGGGCTTGTCGTTGACAACGGACAGGTCGCCGGCGAGGTCTAACCCTAGCGGCTCAGTGGGGGTGCTCAGGGGGCATACCAGGGCTCTAGCTACGGCGGCGATGGGGGCAATCGAACGTGCTGTCGACGGAGGGCTCAGGGATGGTCGCTGCAGCTTCTGAGGTGGACCAAATCGACGGCGCCTTCTCCTCTTCTATAGGGGGCTTCTCCGGCCAAATTCTGGCGAACAACTGCTCGAGCTGCTCCGGCTAGAGGTGGGGAAGGACCAGTGAGGAGAGGGGAGTGGAATGGTGTGAGTGGTTTATGCTGGGGTGGCCTCTATTTATAGCTCGATGAGGCGACCGAAAGGGATGGGCGGGCGACTTCGGCGAGGGCTGCACAGCATGCTAGCGGCGTGGCTTGTGGTAGGGGACGGTGGCCTGCCTCCTGGCGGTGCTCTATGACTTAAATGCTTGGCTAGGGGCGGTGGCGTTTGGTCGGGATCGTCCTGTGCTCTAGGAGACAGAGGCGGTGCTCGACGTGGCGCACGGAGACTGTGGGTCGCGCGGCGGTGCACGGCCGTGTCTGTCGGGTTGCTGGGGTCGAGGCGGAGCGGCGCGCACGGTCTGCGGTCAAGGCGCAGTCCATGGTGTGCTGGCGGCGTTGGCGCTCTGGCGCGCTCTGGCTGCACGCAGAGGCTTAGTGCATGGCGGTTCCTCGGTGGTCCAGGGGCTGGCAGTGAGCGTGGGGTGGACCGTGGGCGGCGGTGAGGTCACGCCGTGCTCCCTGGAGCGGCGGAGAGAGGTTGGCGGTCTGCTGCTGCGTTGGCAAGGTTTGGCTGGCGAGCATGTCCTCGGGGTGGCGTGGTACTGCTGCTAGGGACAAAGGTGTGGGGTGATTAGGCTTTGGTTAGAGCTAGAAGGGACAGAGGGAGCAAACTGACGTCAAATGGGTGGCAAAACCCTATATAAACAGTGAGCTAGGATTAGAGTGTGATTCATGCCTGCCAAGTGTTTGACACAATGGCCGCATGAACTCAAGTTTGGAATTTTTGAATGAATTTTGGTGAGTTTGCTATACACATGTTTAAGCCTCTGTGGTTGCTTGGGTTTTGAAAGTGGAGCTCATTTGAGTGGTTTTTGAATAAGTGTGATCTTCCCATATGAACTACATTCAATTTTCAAATGCCATTTAAAATTAGTGTTTGAAAGTTTATGGCAGATCACAAAGTGGGCCTTGGTACATCATTACATGTACTAGCAAGGGGTGCAAAGATCCACATTTTTCTCTGTTAAGAATTGAGCCCTAGGAATAGCCAAAGTAGGCATGTTGATTAAAATGGCACAAATGACCATTTCTTTATTTTATGCATTTTGATTTGTTTTTCTATGGTATTTGTTTGGGAATGATCTAGATGATGTTTATTTCACCTAAGAATCATTTTACAAGCAAAGGATCACTTAAACAAGGCAATTCAAATCAACTCCTATTTTAAATGCACACACATATGAATGCTTTAATAATTTTAATTGGAAAAGTTTTTGTTAACTCTAATTTTGATGATTTGGATCTTAATAACCTTGAATTAGAGTTTTGGGATGTTACAGGTAAGCACAAAGATCCGATGTTTGCTAGGTTGTCGGCTTCTTGATTGCTTACTCTCCCTATGTGTTATACTTCGCACCCATCAAATTGAGCTTCCATAATGCCATACAAATCGTGATAACCAATCATATTTTCGTTGACGGCGTCGCACTTTTTCATTGCTTGTTGTGTTCCAAGATTGGAATCTTCGAAGATTTTGAGGCGAGGTACACCGCAAGCTTTGTCCATTCGCATGCCATGCAACAAGGCCTCGTATCCAGCTTCATTATTGGATGCATTTGCAAAGCTCATCCGAAGTATATAGCACATTTTGTCACCTTGCAGTGATATTAGTTTGACTCCTACTCCTGCTCCTTCCGTTCTTTTGGATCCATCAAAGTACATTGTCCAGGCACTAGAAAGGTCTGGTGGACCTGCACATTGCAACTCTATCCATTCTGTGATGAAATCCGGCAGAACTTGCGACTTGATTGCTTTGCGCTTCTCATACGTGATATCTCAAGGGGATAAATCAATGCCCCATAGAGAGACACACCCAGTTGCTTCTAGATTGTTGAGGATGCTTTACAAAGGTGCTTCATTGACCACTATGATCAGATGCTCCAAAAAATAATGGCATAGTTTTCGTGTTGTCATAAATACCTCATATGCTAGTTTTTGGTAATGCGGGTACCTTTGTTTGGATGGTGATAAGACCTCGCTCAGGAAGTAGACTAGCCTCTGCACACCATGGGTTTTCCCTTCTTTGGGTCACTCCACGACCAAGACCGTGCTGACCACCTGATTTTTTGCAGCAATATCAAGTAGTAAAGACTCTTTTTCTTTTGGCGACACGACGACATGAGATGTCGAAAGTGTCCTTTTAAGATCTTCAAAGGCACGCTGAGCTTCTTCTGTCCACTCAAGTTTTTCCGATTTCCTCACGAGGGCATAAAATGACAGCGCTTTTCCTCCTAACCTTGCAATGAAATGACTGAGTGTTGCTACTCGCCCTGCCAGTTGCTGTACGCCGCGTAGATTTGTTGGCTTTTTCATTATTAAGATTACTTGTATTTTCTCGGGATTAGCCTCGATTCCTCTAGCTGATACCAAATATCTAAGGAGTTGCCCCCCTGGGACTCCAAAGGAGCATTTCTTCGAGTTTAGCTTGATGCTAAACTTGTCGAGATTTTTGAATGTTTCTTCGAGGTCCTTGATAAACGTAGATCCTTGGCTTGTTGTAACTATGACGTCATCGATATATACTTGCAAGTTTGTGCCTATTTGGCTTCCCAGACACTTCTGCATCATCCGCCGATATGTTGCTTCGGCGTTCTTGAGTCCAAAAGGCATTGTTGTGTAGCAGAATACACCATAAGGCGTGATAAACGTTGTTTTCTCCTGATTTTCTTCCTTCATCCTAATCTGGTGATATCCTGAGTAAGCATCCAAGAAATAAAGACGTTCACATCCCGTAGTTGCATCGATTATTTGGTTGATTCACGGTAATCGGAAGTGATATTTTGGACAATGTTTGTTTAGTGCAGTAAACTCGATGCACATCCGAAGTTTCGTAGTATTTTTCTTTGGAACACATACTGGGTTTGCGACCCACTCTAATTTTGTTAGTTCTTTGATAAAATTGGCATCAATAAGGCGATGGAGCTCCTTTCCAATGGCTTTACGCTTTGGTTCTGCGAAGCAACGAAGCGGTTGCTTTACTGGTTTTGCCTTTGGATCTAAATTTAATGCGTGCTCAGCGAGTTCCCTGGGAATCCCTGGCATATCAGAAGGTAGCCATGCGAAGATCTCCCAGTGCTCACAGAGGAACTCGATGAGCGCACTTTCCTATGCAGGATCAAGGTTGGAAGCCACACATGTTGTTTTCATTGGGTCGACTGGGTGGATATGTACTTCTTTTGTGTCATTTGCCATGTCAAAAGCCTGATCGGGATTGACACGCGCTACTTCTAGTGGTTGTGAGTTTGTTGAGGTTTTGAGTTGTTCAAACTCCGTTGCCATTCCGAAAGATTCAGAAATTTTTTTGAACTCCCGATCGCAATTGTTAGCACGTGTGAAGCTTCCTTTTACCACGATAATTCCCTTTGGTGCTGGCATTTTCATCACTAGGTACGCATAATGCGGCACTACCATAAACCGTGCGAAGGCTGGTCGTCCTAGGATCGCATGATATTGTGATGGCCAGTCCATGACTTTGAATTCGAGTTTTTCTCGTCTGAAATTTACTTTGGAGCCAAAAACTACGTCAAGAAATACTTTGCCTATAGGAATTTTGGCTTCACCTGGTACTATTCCGTTGGAAGATGTTTCTGTTGGCACGAGAGTGTCCATAGGGTAACCCATTGTTCTCAGTGTTTTTGCGTAGATCAGATTTATGCTGCTTCCTGCATCCATGAACACCTTGCTCATATCGAACCTGCCAATTTGTGCTTCGACTATCAAGGCTGAATGGCTCGGTTGTGGGACCCGAAACAGGTGATCGGCTCTACTGAATGTGATTTCTTGCTCTGACCAGTGGAGATATTTGGGTGTGGTTAATGTTGTTGTTTTCGCCATATTAATTTGTCATGTCATGAGCTTCTAAGTTTTGTTGGATGGGCACCCTTTCTGAATCATGGACATTGCTCATTTTGACCTAGGGTACTCATTGCTTTGATCATTTGTGTTTTGCGATGGTGCTGCTAGTGGTGGTGGTGCGCTGATGGTTAGTGTCCTAGGCGTAGATGCGTATCCTCGATTTGCTGCTTCGGTTGCCTTTGCATTACATAGCTCCTGCATTTTCAAGAATGTTCGGCAGTCTTTCATGAGGTGGTTGGATTGTCATCTGCCACCTGAGTCGACATAAAAATGCATATTACAGGGTCCTTCCAGCATTTGCATTGCGGACATAGGTGGGTCTCGTTCTCTTGGCAGATACCGTTGTGATGACTGGCTTCCTTTGATGTCGTCCCTGTTCTGGCGGTATCCGCCGTTGTGGTCATTGCTTCTGTTTTTACCTTCACCCGAAAAACCTGCTATGACATAACTTGGTCCCGTGTTTCCATCATTATTCCTTCTTCTTCTATCAATGCCGCACTTATCCTTGTCTTCTTCGGCTGATCGCGCGCGCTTATTATGCAACATGTCTTCTCCATCAGCCCAACGATTTGCTATTTCCATTAGTTGTGAGATTGTTTTGGGTTTAACCCGTCCCAGTTCTTCTATGAATTCTAGGCGACGGAGGTCGTCGTTGAAGGCGTCGATGGCCCTTTCGTCAGCTGAGTTTTTGATGATATTCAATCGTTGGATGCATGCTCTTATTGATTCCCAGATTTTTGTTTGCACGCTCGCAACTACTCCAACGATGTTGGTCGTTTAAACGTGGATTGGAAGTGTCGGATGAACTTATCTTCCAGGTCATTCCGTCTACCTATGGAATATTCGGGTAACTGCATGAGCCATGATATTGCGGTGCCGGTGAGATGTAGTTGTAGGCTCTGCATTGCGATAGTTGTGGAACCACCTTGTATTTTGAAAGTGGCCAAATAATCTGCTAACCATGCTTTGGGTTCCTAGAGTCAATCGTATTTGTGGCGGTCGTGTGGAAGTTTGAAGTCCTTGGGTACTAAGGTTTTGCGAATTCGCTATGTAAAAAAGTTGTCTCCACATAGCTCATAGTCGTCTTCGTTGTATTCATCATGATATCGTCGGTTGTGGTTTTCATCTCTTGATCCATCGCTCCTGTGTTGCATGTTTTCGTTTCTTGTGTTGCTTCGTGGATCAGGTCCTACGAGATGCGCCTAGTGTGGCGATCGAGATCGCCAGGTGTGTCCCACTTGCCGAGGACTGTTGTGACGGCGTGGGGATCTATCAGGTTCTCGCGTGATTCCTTGCTCTACTTCCGCGAGAGAGGCACCCACCATGCCAAGGTTAATCAGGGCAGAGCGGTGGAGCTGTTTTTGCCTTGATGTTTCCTGCTTGGTCAATCGACATGAATGATAGGTCGAGATCTCGGATGAGTCCACTTTTTGTGCTTCGGGGATATGCTATAGTCGAGATGTTGCCCTTCTTGGTGGTGCTCCTCCTGTTACGCTCCTTGATCCTCGAGTAGAGCTTAACTGTGCCCGTCGTAAGCTGGATTTGTTGGCTAATCTCTTTCTTTCATCGAGTTGCCTATGCATCCTAAGTAGGTCTCTCTTCTTGTGGTGAAGCAGATACTAGTATGCAAATGGATCCTCATGTGAAGCATCCACTGTCATCAGAACTGCTCCCAAAATTGCCTCCCTTGCTTTTTGCCATGCCGATGCTGGTAGCCAAGTCCTTGTCTCTCTCCTCTGTGAGGTTCTCCGCCTCTTCCTTGGACTATGTGATTATCTGTTGTTTCTCCTCCATTCTCGTGGTCTCCTTCATTGTCGTGGTTTCCTACATTGTCATCTGATAAGATATCATCAGGGTTGAGGATAGGATTACCATTTTCGTCGTGTGGTGTTGAGGTATCTCCGTTGATCATGCACACTTGGTGGCGTGTTATGCGTGGCATGATGGCGTCATCTTCTGCTACAAAGGATGTGCGGATAGTATTCCGAGATTGTAATTCTAGATAGATCTTTGCCATCCTTTCTTCGAAGTCGACGTTTTCGCTACTTTCTTCGGGTTCTGAGTTTGTCGGGTTTGCTTTGCATGGTGGCGTTGACTGATGACCTGACCCAAGGGAGAGATTGTCGTAAAGACCATCAAGGTCCCCCAGATCCGTCTCGATCTGCTCGCTTTTGTCGCCTGCTTCGATCTGCGTTGTGACTTCCATGTAGGATCCAACAAAAGATACGGGTACCTCCGTAGGTCTTGCTTTTTCCACCGACGGTTCTGATGTGATCAGGGCCAAACTGTGCGATTCTTGCGGGTCATCTACTTGGAATTGGAAACTTTCGATGATCAGATCGGATTCGCAGTTGAAATCGGCGGGTACTGATACAAGTGTGGGCGGGTGTGGATCTTCTTTTGTCGAGTTGATGCTTGGTAGAGAGCGGTCCGCCGAATCCATGGTTCTAGCGTTCAGGTTTCCCACAGACGACGCCAATTGACGAGGGGTAACCTCGGCAAAGCCCATGGTGATGGACTTAGGGTTTCGCAAAAAAGAGAACGTTACGGATTTCGTCGGATGTCACGGAAACAATGAAGTCAAAGTCACTAGAATATTGGAAAAAATGCACTATTACAAGTTGTCCTCTAGATTTTTGTACCCTCGCTAGGCCTTCTCCGATCCTATATATAATAGGCCGGGTCTCAAAGCTGTATGCGGATAGGTTTCATACACGTGTAATTACAATACCGACACAATGTCGGTTCATAGTCTCTTTCCTAATACAGTCAAAGCCTTTGTCGGTTGCTTTCTTGGGCTATCATTTGAAACCTTCATGGGTCGTAAGCCTTTTACCCAATACAGGGTAGCAAATCATAAGCATCCGAGTAATCATACATATGTCAGCTAGTATGCGCAAACCTCAAAACAAACACACTTCATTATTCATTTTTAGGGTCATTATGTTAAATGTATGGACTTGGATGCAATTTTGATTTTTTATGAGGTCCTTGATGTAAGTTGTACTTCCATCGATTGTGTTAACTCTCAAGCAGCTCTCTCCTATGAGACCTACCATAGTAAAAAGAAAATGCAACCGCCCCAATTATCACATAAACTGGACCAATGGTTTCTTATACGTAATACCCAAGTTTTAGTACTAGGATTTTTCAAGCTTCCTAGCAAACTTTGCACACATCAGTGACTTCTTGTCGATTTAACGAAATTAGGTCAAACTTGAGCTACAAGTAAGCGCGATAGTTTGCTCCTGAATTAAATGTATTTTCGTAGGTAGATGGGTGCATCTTCTTGTAGTAAACAATGTCGTCGGTGTGAGTTTCTTACTATGAGGAAAGAAAATCCTCAGCTTTCCGAGTGATGATGAGATGGTTCTTTTCTGTAAAGAAAGTCTGAAGAATATGGATCTTAATGCCATAAGCCAAGCTTTTAGACATACTAAGTGGACCAACATGTTTTACTTGAGATTCCCATGTTTTATGAGTTTTCAAACTCCCTATATCTAATTAACTTTGCCCCACTTGAATGACTTCATGCCTATATTTATCGAAATTTGGTTAAACTTGAACTACACCAACTAAATTGTAGGTTGCTTCTAAAGAATTACAAAAAACTTTTGGAGGTGTACCCATTGGGGGCTTAGTTAATATAGCAGGAAGAAACCGAGAGTTTTAACAATAGGTTTTTAACTCCTTTCTAATTAAGATTTTGCATCTTGACAATTTAACGAAAAAATAGCTCAAACTTGAGCTACAAGTAAGTGCAATAGATTTTTCTTTAATTAAATATCTCTTTGGAGGTAGATGGATGCATCTTCTTGTAGTAATCAGTACCGTCGGTGTGAGTTTCCAACTATCAGGAAAGAACATTCTCAATTTTCCGAGTGATGATGAGATTATTATTCATTTTCGTAAACAAAGTCCGAAGGATATGGATCTGAATGCCACAAGCCAAGGTTTCAGACATATATAGTGGACCATCATGTTGCACTTATGATTACCGTGTTTTATGAGTTTTAAAACTTATTCCAATAGCTAACTTTGCACACTTGAAAATGATTTTATGTCGATTTATTAAAATTAGGTCAATTTTGAACTACAACTAAATTGTACGTTGCATTGAAAGTTTTACGTTTTTTGGAGGTAACCATTGGGGTTGATTTAATATATCTTAAACCACCACCGATAATTTTTACAACAAGTTCAACTTCTTGCTAAGATTTTGCATCTTGACAATTTAACGGAATTAGGTCAAACTTAAGCTACAAGTAAATGCAATATATTGCTCTTGAATTAATTGTCTTTTCAGAGGTAGACGGGTGCACCTTCTTGTAGAAAACAATGTCGTTGATGTTATTCCAAATATCAGGAAATATCATTCTTAATTTTCCGAGTGATGACGAGATTGTTCCTTTCTATATAGAGTGTCCGAAGAGTATGGATCTGAATGCCACAAGCCATGTTTTTAGACATCTTGCCACTATATAGTGTGCGGATAACTTTGAATATTGACCATTGGATCAAGACTCGTGAATCCGAACATTTCCAGCCATTGGATCTTATTTTCCATTCTAGCATCTAGAAGATTCTATTGATAGTCTTGAACACAATGAATACACTATGCATAAACCTCTCAAAACACACTTCTCCATCATACTAGAATCTTCTCCCTCATTTCTCTAGACCATGTTACCAAAAATTTCAAGTGTTAGGTAGCTAATAATCTTTGACTTCTGCACATGATGATATAAAGTAGAAGAAGCAAATATACACCCATACTTTATAGATGTTGATCAAATTTATATTTTGTCCACTTTACCTATTATAATTTTATATAGGGATGATTTGTCATACATCTATAATCTGAGCCTCACGTGTAGGGCACGTGCAACTTGCTAGTATCTTACCACTATATAGTGTATGAATAACTTTGAATGTTGACCGTTGGATCAAGACTCGTGAATCCCAGAATTTCTAGTTGTTGGATCTTCTTTTCCATTCTAGCATCTAGAAGATTCTGATAGTATTCGGCATAATGAATGCTATACACAAACCTGAAAACACACTTCTCCATCATACTAGAATCTTCTCCCTTGTTTCTGTAGACCATGTTATGAAAAATTGCATGTGTTAGGTAGCTAATAATATTTGACTTCTACATGATGATACAAAGTACAAGGACCAAATATAAACCCATACTTTATAGATGTTGATCAAATTTATAATTTTTTGTGATTTACCAATTATTTATAGTGATGATATGCCATACGTCTACTATCTGAGTCTCACGTGCAACTTACTAGTAGCTAATAATCGTTGACTTCACCATGATCTTACCACTATATAGTGTACAAACAACTTTGAATATTGACCGTTGGATCAACGCTCGTGAATCCCAACATTTCCAGTCATTGCATCTTCTTTTCCATTCTAGCATCTTGAAGATTCTATTGATAGTCTTCGTTACAAACCACTATATAGTGTATGAATAACTTTGAATGTTGACCGTTGGATCAAGACTCGCGAATCCCAGCTTTTCTAGCCGTTGGATCTTCTTTTCCATTCTAGCATCTAGAAGATTCTATTGATAGTCTTCGGCATTATAATGAATACTATGCACAAACCTCAAAACACACTTCTCCATCATACTAGAATCTTCTCCCTTGTTTCTTTAGACCATGTTATCAAAAATTTCATGTGTTAGGTAGCTAATAATCTTTGACTTCTACATGATGATACAAAGTATAGGGACTAAATATACAACCATACTTTATAGATGTTGATCAAATTTGTAATTTTTTGTGCTTTACCAATTATAATTATATATACTGATGATATGTCATACGTCTACTATCTGAGTCTCACGTGCAAGGCACGTGCAACTTACTAGTATATATATAGTGGACCAACATGTTGTACTAACGATTTCTATGTTTTATGAGTTTTCAAACTTCCTAGTTAACTCCTCCACTTGAATGACTCTATGTAGATTCATCAAAATTAGGTCAAATTTGAACTACAAGTAAATTGTAGGTTGCTTTGAATGTTTTAAGAAAAATCTTATGGAGGCACCCATTGGACAGTCAAGTAATATACCCCGTATCACAAACTACAGGGAGTTTTGACAAGAGGCTTAACTTCTTCCTAAGATTTTGCATCTTGACAAACTTGAACTACAAGTAAGCGTAGATACTTGTCTCGAATTAAATGTCTTCTCAGAGTTAATCAATGAAAAAAGAAAGTGACGTAATAACTTAGCTAGTTATCATAACATCACGCATACCAAGACTAGTAGTATATGATTCTACAACATAATTAATTAGGACTTTGTGTGACACTACACACATGTTGTTACCCACTATGAAGGTACATATGCAAGTTACTAGTCTAAGTTATTTAGCACTATGTGACCATCCTAAATCAGAACGGAGGTGTACATACTGTATGTCTTAAAGGCACCTATTCCGTTGCGCTTAAAGCTATTCACCACTCGTGTTGGCTCTCACTGGTCAGACGGATAAAGCTACTGACTTATTGATTTAGTACTTTATATCATCGATCTTCTTCCATCACTAACAGAGAATAAATCCTTCTGCCGCTTCTAGGCGCACGCTTTCATGGAGCTACAACCAGTAGCTCAGATGACTACTCCCGCGCCGCGCTCGAGCAATTGCGACCGTCCGTTCATAATGAACGGGAAGCATTAGACAATGAATTTTCTTTTGGTGGATGGTTGATTTTTTTAGAGATTATCGACTTTTTTTCTTTGTTGAACTAAGAGATGTTCGATTTGAGATCCGGTAACAGGGGCGTAGAGGCCGATAGGGGAGAGGAAATTGGCGGTGTGGCAGGCAAGCTTATTTGAGGTGGCAGCGTGTGGGTGTACATATGGTACTAGTAGCCCATTTGGTGAGCATTTTGTTATTGTACTACATAAGAGTTCAAGAGTAGTAGTATTCCAGTTTTGGTTCCTTAATTACCGGTGGAACCTTTATGTGTTTATTAGTTATAGTAGTTGTACAGTAGTACTTGTTCCAAATGTGCCTATACAAGATGATGAATGTAGAAGATCCAAGGATTATTATGTTCGGCAAGAGGAGCTCTGAGTATACTCCAAACCGTCTCTCGGCCATGACCATTTATTTGAGAGGACGGTATAGCTCCATCATGTGCTAGGCTAGATATGTTGTCCTACTCCTAGAAAGGCCTGACCTATTTACTCGATAGGCACCAGGAAACGCAGATAAGAGGGAAAAACCACGCTTAGTAGGCAGTATGATTTCAGTCGATTTATTCTATTTGCTCTCCGTCCTCTTCCTCTCCATTTTCTCGCTGATCCCCACTCGCCCACCTTTAGCACACGCCAACGCCGCCATGCCGCTTTCAGAGCATCTCCGTAGCCCAGTTCGATAGGCACAGTAGATTTAGCAGAGAGAAAGAAGGCACGCTTGGTTTTATCTCATTTTGTATTTTTATTTGCCTCGATCTCCATCCTTACTTCACCTCCAGCATCCCGGCGATGGCCATTACCACTCGCACACCAATACAGGCATGCACGAACGCCGCCATGCCACTTTAGGGTCAGCTCCAACGCCTAGTATGATAGACTGTTTTCTGTCTCGCCCTACCAGCTGCCGCTCACTCTCTCCTCCAAAACCCCCAATCAAAACCAAACACCATCGCCCCCACCTGTTCGAGCTCTTCCTCGCGATGGCCCAATTGATCGATGATAGTGACACTTCTAGGGTGTTTTCGATGGCCCCCTTGAAGAAATCTCAGCCAGATGCAACGTCATCACCGCCATGAGCCTCGTCGCCTGCTGCAAACGTTATCTTTACTCAGCAACACATTGTGCATCCCTGTCGAAATCTCATCCGTTTGGTCTCCCCTATGTTCTTCACACTCACCCAATCGAGGTACCGCGTGAGTACAATGTCTTCTACCGTGACAATCGCATAAAGCAGTTCTACAGGGGTAGCTACTATTGTGGCAGGGGCAAGCAGAAGCCACAGAAGAAGTTCGGGTGGACCTTGTGCGAGCTGGCGCCGCTGGACAGGTCCTCCTCTGATGCTGTGATTCCACATTGTGAGGGTAAGAAGTGGGCAGGCGCCCATGGAGATTGGATCGCCACTGTTGGCCTCGCCTGGAACTGGGAGCTTGTGAATGTGTTCACTCGTCGCTAGATTCCTCTACCAGTGCTCTTCGATTTTGAGGCCACACCTGAGGTACTTAAGTTTATCGCGGCTGGTCAGCCTACTAATCTACTAAAGATAGCCATTTGCCAAGTTCCCACAGCTACTGGGAACTATAAGGATTTCTCTGTCCTGGCCATCTTCGACACGGTAATTGCCTTCCTTGATGGTTCTCATGGTATGTGGATGGTTCTTGAGAACCTGTTCAGCTACCGTGATGCAATTATCCACAAGGGAGTTGTCTATGCTGTAACTCAGATTGGCAATATTTATGCATGGGATCCTCGGGCATGGGGTAAAATTTTCATCCTTAAATTTTCAATCTTCGTCATTCAAATTTTTCTTAGCTGACCTCTAAATGTGCTTACCTTGCAAGGTCCTGTGCATCTCTCGGGGCCACCTGAATTAGACGGTGATCGTGAGTACAATCTTGATCTGTGGTGGTTAGCAAGATCTCCTGATGGTGGTAGCCTTATTCTGATCAATATTGTGGGTGTTAGTGCTAGGCGGTATGACGCTACTTATGGTGGTTATCCTGTGGCTGAAAATGTTGGTTATCATCACGGCCGCAATATTCACATCTATTCTACTGGGTTTTGCTGCCATGTGTTCTTGATTGACACTACTGGTTACTTCCACTGAGGCAATGGCGGAGGGTTTTAGACCATGAAGCATTTTCTATCTTCCTTGGATTGAACTATCTGATTTACCATTCCAGTTGGCGCGGCAGGACTTGTCCCTAGAGATCTAACGAGGAGCAACTTTATATACACCTCGCCGCATGCAATTAGTCTCGGTGGATTTAATCTTCGTCCTGAAATATGTCGCTTTAGTATGAATGCTCAAGACACCATTGTTGGTTTCTCAACCAACATTGGCTAGAATTTCCCTCAAAAAAACATTGGCTGGAATTGGCGGCAAACTCTATTGTGGTTCGTTCCAAGCTTGGTCAACATGAAGGATTGGAACTGGCATAATTAACGAATCAAGGGAGATCATATGGAATAGGTATTTGCGTATCTTGAATTATTTCCTTCGCATGATTTGTATCGTATGGCCTCAACCGTTAACTTCATGTACTCTAACACTCATTTTGCCACAATGTAGTGCAAGGCGATTCGATCAAACTCCTTATGTATGCAGGCCATAGTTTTAGTCAGTGCAAGTCGAATATTCTGTAACTCGTTGCGCCTGCACCCCTTTATTATTTGTTGCACTTTCGAGTTCTCAAAAAATATGAAATAAATCTAGAACATTGGCTATGTCGTATCTTGTGCATCTACAATATTCGGTCACACAATAAGATCTTATGTGACCTATGTGAATGAAAAATAAAAAACCTAAGCGAATAATATCTTGTGTTCATTTGTTAATTTTTTGGTGGCCAGACCATGTACTAGTAATATTTTTGGGATGGAAATTTATAGATAAACTATATAAATATGATCTATGTTCATGATTTATTTCACATTTTATAAAAACTTGGAAGTGCCACATACAACAGCTTGTTGTCAGTACAACTAGTTGAAAATTGTAATTTCCGTCGTGGATGTACCTAGTGGCTCCAAGCGCATGGTGCATGCAGATTCTCACTGGCAGGTGGGGCTGACCTAAACAAGGCTCACATGTCAGTAAGTCAGAGCCACACAAAGTCATGCACGTTGCCTAACTTGAGCGAAATCCGGTGTCCGTGCACGTCTCTCATTTTGCTACGTGGTTGCATGTTGTACACGTGTAATTCCATGTACCTTGTACTACAACATATATGAACACATGCAACATGCCAAAAATACCACGGACACACCCGTACTGTGCATTATATCTGCTGTATATATTTTCGGTTCTGTGCTACGAGTTCTGCATGTAGGGGAACAAGGTGAAAGTACATGTGTCCATCTCGCGGCTACTACTACTAGAAGTAGTTCATCCTCCTATTTTCCGTCGAAAATACTACACTATGTTGAAATGAAAGTTGTAAAAAGAAAACCCTCTGGTCAAACTGATATGACTAGACAATACTGCACCTATGATACGTAGTAGTAAGTAGGAGTATTGTCAAATTACTAGCTATGTGGCGTGCTAGTCTAACATACAGTAAAGTCTAGGCAACGGTGTCCTCAATGCTGCTGTTTACTAGACAGAGCAAGCAAATAAAATCTCCTCCCTCATTTTTTTTCTTTGCCGATCCATCTTCTTCCCTAGTCCCCACTCCGCCCACGATCTCCCCCACGCTCCCTCTTCTCACCCATTCCTAACGCTCCCCTCCTCCTGCAAAAAACCCCAGACGCAATTGACATCCGCCTAAATCCATCTGGCTGTGATGGCCGATTCGAAGCTCAGTGGGCAATGCAAGTGGGATCAACTTAGCACGGACGATGTCGACCTCGTCGTTCAGCGTCTGGACATTTCCAGCATCGTTAGGCTAGCCGCATGCTACAAGATGTTGTACGATTGTATCGCCAACAACGAAGGTACGAAATGGACTTTTCACCATTGGAATGAACCCTGCCTACTGATGCCTCAGCCTGCTTATTGGTTCGACGAGCACTATGACGGTACGAGGGAACATCGTCTGCATGACATGGTGTACGACATGGTGCCCCTTGACCATCCTTGGCGCACCGCCATCATGCCCTTCATGCACGAAAATTCTAGGTTGGCATGAGAGGCGACTGGCTCGCTGCCGTGGACCAACATGGGGCCTGGTGCCTAGGGAACATCTACACCTATCGAGTAATCGACCTTCCATCGATGGATACTTGTGGCATTTAGGCCGCCTCACCTCCAGTATATAACAAGTAATACTAATAGCTTGCCAGGGTTCCCCCAGTTACATGTACTCATTTCTGAACCCATGCATATTTCAAAAGTTTTTTTGGGTGAATCCGCAGGTATGGAGAAAAGTTCAACAATTCGTGGGATGGATCTCTAGAGTTGTTAAAGATTGTAATCTGCAGAATGCCCACATAAGCTGGGGGGGTTACACATACTATAAGCTCCGCGCGTTGTTCGATGGTGTAATCACCTATTTGGAAGATGGTAGCCAAGTTTGGAGATGTCTGGAGCATTCAGGTCATCAAAGACGACAGTACTATGATGCCATTGAACACGGTGGCCTCATTTTTGCGGTCGCAAGTCAAGGCTGCACCTACTGCTAGGATCCCATATCAGAAGGTGATTCTAGTTCCATGATGATACATTATGAGTGATTCAGTGAAGTTGTTCTTTAACTACCTTGTTTATGTTTTACCTTTCATATGACTAAATGAGAACACGCTTTATGTCCTAAAAAATGAATGAACCATTGCCAGTAATGAATTAGTACCAGTAATATGCCTTCTAAAAATATAGTGTATGACAGCGTCCCTACACTAGTAAGTCTGTTCATTGTCAGAATATGAAAGATATTATTAACCAGTATCTCAATTGTGAGCGCAACACAATGAAGCCGGGTTTCTTTATCTGTTTGTACTTTCAGGCCCTCCTCGGATTGTAGGAATCACATAGGATTTTTGTAGGACATGAATCTTTCCTTTTTGGATTTTGCCTTAGGATTTAGAGGAATTGTGTAGGATTTTTGTAGGATTTGGATCCTTAGGATATTTTTCTATAAAATTTTGTATGATTCAAAAGGGTATAATCCTTAGGAATTCCTTCAAAGGATTCCTTTGCACTCTATTTTGGAGGAAAATGTCCATCCACTCCAACCTCTTTGTACAATTCCTTTGGTTTTCCTGTGCAACCAAACACCACTTGATCCAAAATACTGTAGGCATCTAATCCTATAGGATTCAAGTCGACATGCCTCTATATCAATAAAAAGTGGCGCTTCCACTTTTGAAACTTACAACAACTAGGAAACTAAGATAAGCAAGAAATCCAAATATTCGGAATAACAGAGTAAGAAATGCAATTCCTAATGTTGTTAATTTATTGAGTAATATTATTGTCAGGATTTGCCTATTCACACTGATAGCATGAACAATTAGGAATGTTGGTGTTAGAATATGTATGCCAGTAATGCACTTTTTGTCTTGAATTCGGATGTTGCAGGAAACAAGGAGCTTCCGTTTGTAATCCCAGCACCTATTCTGAATGATCGGCCAAGCATGTGGTTCCTCGCTCGATCGGCTTATGATGAACACTTGATGATCATAATTACAACATATGGCATGAGGGATGCCCATGGCGAAGAGGGTGAAATCATTCCCCATGCTCAAAATAAGACTAACCTATGCCTATATCCTACATCTCGTGTCTACATTTTTGAAGAGGATCCTAGCTGTGATGGACCTCCAGGGGTCATCATTTGAACGCTTGATGATCATAATTACAACGTATGACAACTCTCTGTTTCTCGGTCTCAATTATCCAATCATTGACAAGATGATGAAGAAACGCGGAAGCAAGTATCCCGATGGCACATTGTTCCCATTCATGTGCAAAAACTATGTGTACACAACATACATGAGCTTTCGTGGAATACAATTCCCTCAGATTAAACGCTGCAACCTGCAGCCAACTGAAGGTGAGCCTGTGGTAGTTATCAGCCTTCCCAAAGATGGTTGGAGCGACAGGCAACAATTTGGTTTAGGCCTAGTTTAGGTGTGGTAGGATCGTTGTGCCGTTCCTAGACTGAGTTGTGGATCTTTCTAGTGTATCGTTCTGTCATCTTTTTTTGCAAGTTGACTGTTAGTATACTCGTTTTAGTGGCCAACTTGAATTAGTTTATATGAGCCCTGCCATGCTTTTGTAATTAGTATTGCCTTCCATGGTATAATCCATGCAGCGATGCTTATTTCGTAGCGTGATTTCTGTACTATAGTTTTCAGTATTCTTACTGGCTTGTATATATGCGACTCGTGCAGCTTTTTTTGAACCATCTCACCTCATCCAACTTTGTGTTTTGAGAGGAATATTCCTTCTTTCCTCTTAACGAATAGGGAAAAGTAGCTCACTGCTTCTTATAGGGCCACGAAACAGGCCTTAACTGGGGCATAATTGATATTGGCTCGGTACGCCAAAGCAGGCCAAAACACCCTAGGATGATAGCCGTAAATGTTTATGCCGATATTCTAAAAAAGTTAATGCACACCCTTCCAAATAAAAAAATGTTTATGCAGACCCCATATTGTCTCTGATACATGGTATACTTTTGGCGCTACCGTGAAATTACTTGTTCAATACAATATGTATCCTTTCTCATTCTTCTGCATGTGAAATGAACAAGTCAATCTCTGATGTGACATGAATAAGTCAAGATCTGATGTGCTGACATTGTACTATCTGTGCTAGTGTACAAACTGGTTGTATTATTGTGTTTGAAACTATGAACTAAATGTGCGAATTCTGAGCCTTTTTGCATGATGACAATGCCACATGTTGGCGCTAATTGCAGCATGTACTAATTTGATCGTACGGAAGCATACAACTTCGAGTGATCAGTATAAGCTGGTGCATACCTGAGTTGTCTGAAGCTAGGCAAGTCAAGACCACAGTTTATATGGCATGATTACAAGGTTTTGAGTACATCAAAACGATTGGGCACTTAGGCCGATTCAAAGCCACACATACCATCTCTAAATATATCCTTTGCTGAAAAGATGATTGCGCGCGGTAAGACTTGATATGACACAATTTTATGTCAATCAGTCAAACTCCCTCCGGTACTTTCCATGTTCGAATCCTGCGATGCCCAAGTTCCTCGCTATGTTCATTATGTATAATAAGGCGCAATATCAATCACTTTTCTCCATTTCCAACTTCATTCTTTTCGATGCAGCGTAGGTACAGCTAGGTCAGGTGGACCATCGACCTTAATACAATATATTTTTACTACTCAGCCTATGAAAACGAATATTTCAACACCACTTTGAACAAAAAACTTGCCATATTCTTGTTTAAAAAATCCCTTAATTAGCCTTTCATGGTGAGCAGAGTATATATTTTTTACGGTACCAATTGCATTTTTTTAGGATGGGGTACGAACTACATTGAATTTTCACTAAGGACCTAGTGAAAAGATTGCACATTCGACCCAACACTAGCCCAAAACCTTGCAAATTTAGCCTGTCGGGTCAGGTGGACTGCCGACCCCCGACATACTGAGTACATTGAATTTTCAGTGAGGAGGTTATTAGAAAATATTACAACATTCTACCCAATTGTCGCCCAAAACCTTGCTAATTTATCCTTCTGGGTTCAGGTTGTTCATGGGCCGCCAACCCTCAACACATTGTTACTTGGTTTTTAAAGCATGAACGACACTGAAGAAGTTTCGGTAAGGAGCCCACGATAAGAAGCCCATTGGTTCACAAGATTGGACCCAAGTTATTTTTTGTATCGCTCAAAATCATCTTAATTTAGTATTTCCGTGCCATTCTAATAAAGTATAGGACAAGCTTCTCCTACCCATGTTGTATTTGTACAGAGCATTTAGCATTTTTTATGGCAAGTCGCCAGGGTCGCTGCCTTTTCATTTTAAGTGATTTCAATATTTCTAAATGTAATCTTTTCCAGTAGTGGCATAGATGGTTCTAGCATAGTGGAAGCACACGCTGTTCCCATTTGTTGAAGTCTTGAGCTAGATTCCTAGTTTTTTCAATATAAATATATAATATATAGTATAATCTCTATCGTTCTTTTACAATTTTCCAGCATCCACACGTTTTTTACACAGAGAAGGCTGACATCTGGGACCCAGCAACATTGCCAAAGTCAAAACAGCGGAGTCCATCATACACACGTTACATTTGCAGAGACGCTGATATGTTGGACCAAGCAGAGACCTTATACAAATATTGCATTGAGCAATCAATGTTTCATTTACAGATAGGCTAATATGTGGGACCCAGCAACACAACCTTATGTAGATGTTGCATCGAGCAACGTTGTCAGTTCAAAACAGGGAGGCGCGAGCGAGAAAAAAGTTCAACATGCACACATTTCTTGTAATGAGAGGCTGAAATGGGGGACCCAGCAGCGTGAGCAAATGGCAGATTCGTCGAGCAACGCTATCTAGTTCGGAACAGGGTAGCGCTAGAGAAGAAAAAAATTCTATCATACCCACGATTCTTCTAATGTGAGGCTGACATAAGGGACCCACAAGCCTGAATAAACGGTTGATGTAGTGAGCAACGCTATCAAGTTCGGAACACGAAGGCACGACATGGTGTAAAAAACCATCATACACACGTTTCTTCTGATGAGAGGATGACATGTGGGGCCAGCAGCGTGATTAAAGAGTAGATGTATCGAATAGTGCTATCAAGTTCGGAACAGGGTAGCACGAGCGAAGGGAAAAAATCCATCATACACACGTTTCTTATAATGAGAGGATGACATGTGGGGCTTAGGAGGTTGGTAAAATGGTAGATGCATCGAGCAGCGTTATCAACTTTGGAACAAGGTAGCGCCAGTGAAGGAAAAAATTCCACCATACACACGTTTCTGCTAATGAGAGGATGACATGTGGATCCCAGGAGGTTGATTAAATGGCAGATGCATCGAGCAGCGCTATCAACTTCGGAACAGGATATCACGAGCGAAGGCAAAAATTCCATCATACACACGATCCTTCTAATGAGAGGCTGACATGTGGGACCTAGCAGCGTGATTAAATGGCAGACGCATCGAGCAACATTATCGACTTCAGATCAGGGAGGAATGATGATCCCGATGAAGTCCAGCTTGATGGTGGTGTTGATGGCGATGATCTCCCCTCTCCGGGAAGGAATTCCCCCAACAGAAATCTATCTACCGGAGAGATCTTTCTCTCTTGGTGTTTTCCGCCCCACAGAGGTGGCGGAATCTTTCTGTGGTTGCTCCCCGAGTCTTAGGGTTTCAGGAAGATAATATACGCCAGAGGGGAGTTCTAGGGGTGGACCAGGGCTGCCACACCACCTGGTGGCGCGGCCTGGGCTGGCCCGCGCCAGGGGGTGGTGTGGGCCCCCTGTGGCCCATCTCCAGCCCCCCTTCTGGCTTCCTTCGTCTTCTGGAAAAATAGGATTTTTCATGTATTTTCCCGGATATTCTAATCTTCGCGAATTTTGCCTCCAAACAGCACCTTTTCCATCAGAATCCTGACTGCAGCGGTCCATGCTCCAAAAGTCATCAACCATGAAAAAATAGATGAAATAACATAAGTATCACCTCTCAATACGAAATATATCAATGAATAATAGTGAATTAAGACATATAATAGTGATGCCAAATGGACGTATCAACTCCCCCCAAGCTTAGACTTCGCTTGTCCCCAAGCAAAACTAAGCTCAATAAACATGGCCTCAGGTTTATGGAGTGAAGAGTCGATAAAAGAATACGGACAAGAAGCATCACATTCATCAAATACATAGATCATAATAGGAGACAACTCACTATTATATAACTCAACTTGCAATGAGTAAAGGAAACACAAAAAATATACATGAAGTGAATCATAATTGATAATGGCAAACTTAACTCTTGGTCGAAGAATAGTTGATAATTTGCTGGAGTTCACAAATAGCTGGCTTTTTTCAATGATAGCTTTCAAAGTAGTAAACATCAAGATAAGAGCAATGTGCAAAACAAGGAACATAAGACATGATTGCATAAATCATCATATGAATGAATGCAACACAACAACTCAAAATACTTGCTAAGATAGAAGGGAGTAGGTTTACTGACTCAACTACAAAGTAAAAGAAAGGGCCCTTCGCAGAGGGAAGCAGGGATTGCATGTCTCATAAAGACCTCCCAAAAATTATGATACTTACTAGCTTTCAGCTCTCATTGCCCCTATCATAGGCATCTTTTGGTGATTAAGGTTAAAGTGACACAACTAAGAGGATATGCTTGACAAGTTATAAATTGGAGTCCCATGCCCCTTACTTATGAGTACCGATCCTCATGCTACTCAACTTCAGTCACGAGCAATCTCTTGTCATTGTAAATACATGCGTATCATTGAGAACCGCCAACGGGGTACCCCTTGCACATGACACAGGAGCTATCCCATAATCAAAATGACAAGGCAAGCAGACAGCGAGCATCTCAACGATCTTTTTATTTGCTATTTGCATAGGTTTTTATTGAGGATGCTTCATAGAATGCTCACTATAGTTATGCTGCAAGTTTCCACCATGATTAGGCATGGCTTAGGCTAGCGGCCTAGGCGTTTCTCTAACACACATATAAACTCCATGATCATAAAACGCAAGCATATACGCAACAAAGAAGGACTCGATGGTTCAAGTTTATTAAATGCAAGAAAGTAAAGTGTGCCATCAAGTTCGTGAGAGCTTTAATCGCTAATTTTCACATAACAAGTTTAATTTGGGAGGTAGATAAAACAATAATTTACTTGGAATAGCAATAATGCTACTAGGTAGGTATGGTGGACACAAATGGCAAAGGTTTTGGTTTAAAGGAGGTGGATGCACGAGACAAATACCCTCTCAGTACAGGTTTTTGGCTAGCAAGGCTAGGTAGCAAGTATAAGATTTGAAGGAAACAAACAAACATACAAGTGATAAAGACAAACATGCAATCTTCCTTGGAAACACAAAAGATCTTAACTAGAGAATACTAAACTTATTAGCAAATCAAGAAAGAAAGATGATGAAATTATTTTTCTCTAGAGTACTTCTATATTTTTCTTTTCAACTCTCAAAAAGGTGTTGCTACTGACCGAGCCAGGTTTGCCAAAACCAACTTAATTAACTCAATGATCCCAAAGTGATACCAATACTAACAGCAAGATCAATCATATAACCACGAATTGAAAACTAATATAAGCTATGCAAAAGAGTGAATGATAGAATTTCTCATTAATATTCCATAACGGAAACTCACACCAAGGGATACAAATCTAACGAGAGACGGAACACTTCCATAATGCAAACCATACTACATAATAACTCCTCTATTCATGATATGACTCTACTAATAAGGTAAAAAGATAGAAGATAGTGATGTGATACCACGGCACTCCCCCAAGCTTGGAACAAACCAAGGGGATGCCAAACCTGATGACGAGTTACTCCTTCGGTGGTGGTGGTATCCTCTTGATGAGCTCTTTGATCAGTTTCCCCAAGTCCTCAATCTTGAAGGTGAGATTACGAATCAGCTGTGAGTTTTGCTCAATGCGGCTCATGATCATGTCGTGTTGAGAATTCCAGCTTATTCTTTCCCCACTCTTCCTCCTTGAAGTCTTCTTTTCCTGCATGGCTAGAACAAGGCAAATCCCAATTGGAGGGTAATTTCCCCTTGGGCATATTCTGGTATTGATGCTCATGGATAAGAGTGTGGAAAGGATTCTTGGTGCGTGGAGGAAGTGACCAGGGATCTGAACGGTGATGAGGAGGCTTCCCTCTAGTGGCTAGGTTTGCCACCACTCTAATGCTTGCAATGGTAGTGCCAGTGTGCTTTGCCTCCTCTTCACCTTCGCTCTTGATCTCCTTCTCCTGCCCGGGGTCTTGGAGGTCTTCCTCCATGGGCTCCTTCCCTTTATCCTTGGCAGACACCATTGTGCTTCTAAACCTTCAAAGGGTATATCCTGGCAGAAACAGATCGAAACAAAAACATGACGAAAACACGATATACGGACCTCGGGGGATCCGGAGGCTTATATATTATGAAGTTTCATATCAAAAGGAAGGTACTGGGAGAAAACGAGTCAGAGGCGGAGTCCGGGGTGGACTCACCACCTGGTGGCGCGGCCAGGGGTGGGCCCGCACCACAGGGTGGTGTGAGCCACCTAGGCTCCGTTTCCGTCCCTTTTTCGCTTCGTAACTTTCCATATTGACTACAAACTGCAAATATATAGTTGTATTGTATTTTCGCGGAACTTTTCTTACCAGAATTGTTACCTATTTGAAAACAGACTCTGCAGGTCTCTGAATTTGGTCCTTGATGAATTTCTCCGGAGTTATAACTTGAAAGGCATCAACATCTTCATTGTAAGATTCTCCAGCAATATAGTGCTTGAGTCGCTGCCCATTCACTACTTGTGCAGTATTATCTTTTAAGGAAGAAATTTTTATTGCTCCTGAAAGGTATACTTCTTCAATAATGAAAGGTCCTTCCCATTTTGACAGTAGCTTTCCTGCAAAAATCTGAGACGAGACCTATACAATAGAACTTTCTCACCAACATGAAATTCTCTCTTAAGTATTCGCTTGGCATGCCATCTTTTAACTTTTTCCTTAAAGAGCCTAGCATTCTCATCGGCTTCACTCCTCCATTCATCTAAAGAACTTAAGTCAAATAATCTTTTCTCACCAGCAAGCTTACAATCTCTATTTAGTTCTTTAACTGCCCAGTAAGCTTTGTGTTCTAATTCTAAGGGTAGGTGGCAAGCTTTCCCATAAACCATTTTATAAGGAGACATTCCCATAGGATTTTTGTAAGCAGTTCTATAAGCCCATAAAGCATCATTCAACTTCTTAGCCCAGTTTTTTGTAGACCTATTAACAGTCTTTTGCAAGATAGATTTAATTTCTCTATTTGATAACTCTACTTGCCCGCTAGTTTGGGGGTGATAAGCTGACGCAATTCTATGATTAACATCATATTTAGCAAGGGTCTTCCTAAAACCACCATGAATGAAATGAGAACCCCCATCAGTCATGAGATACCTAGGCACCCCAAACCTAGGAAAGATAACATCCTTAAGCATTTTTAGAGAAGTCTCCCCGTCAGCACTCTTTGTAGGAATGGCTTCTACCCACTTAGTAACATAATCAACGGCAACAAGAATATGAGTGTAACCTTTCGAAGGAGGGAAATGACCCATAAAGTCGAATCCCCAACAATCAAAAGGTTCAATAACTAGAGAGTAGTTCATAGGCATTTCATTGCGTTTAGAAATATTACCAACACGCTGGCATTCATCACAAGATACAACAAATTTCCTTGCATCTTTAAAAAGGGTAGGCCAGTAGAAACCTAATTGTAGCACTTTTGTGCAGTTCTATCTCCTGCATGATGTCCTCCATAAGCACTACCATGACATTTATGCAATATCTCATTTTGTTCATATTCTGGAACACATGTTCGCATAATACCATCCACTCCTTCTTTGTATAAGTGTGGGTCATCCCAAAAATAATGCCTCAAATCATAGAAGAACTTCATTCTTTGCTGAGCTGTAAAAGTTGGAGGCAAATACTTGGAGACAATAAAGTTAGCATAATCAGCGTACCAAGGGCTACCCCGCGAGCTCACCCCTACTGCACCTAACTGTTCATTTGGGAAACTATCATTAACAGGCATAGGGTCAAAAGAGATGTTTTCCAAACGAGATAAATTATCAGCTACAGGGTTTTCAGCACCCTTCCTATCTACTATATGTAGATCAAACTCTTGTAAAAGCAGCACCCATCTAATAAGCCTAGGCTTAGCGTCCTTCTTCGTCATAAGATATTTAATAGCAGCATGATCAGTATGAATGGTGACTTTTGAGTCTACAATATAGGGCCTAAACTTATCACCAGCAAAAACAACAGCTAGAAATTCATTTTCAGTAGTAGCATAATTCCTTTGAGCAGTGTCTAGAGTCTTACTAGCATAATGGATAACGTTTAACTTTTTATCAATACGTTGCCCAAGGACAGCACCTATAGCAAAATCACTAGCATCACACATTATTTCAAAGGGTAAACTCCAATCAGGTGGTTGAACAATAGGGGCTGTAGTTAAAGCCTTCTTAAGAGTTTCAAAAGCTTCCTTACAATCATCATCAAAAACGAAGGGTGCGTCTTTTTGAAGAAGATTAGTAAGGGGTTTTTATATGCTAGAAAAGTCTTTAATAAACCTTCTATAGAAACCAGCATGACCAAGATACTACGAATACCTTTGATGTCTCTTGGGCATGGCATCTTCTCAATTGCCTCAACCTTAGCTCTATCAACTTCTATGCCTCTTTCAAAAACTTTATGCCCAAGAACAATACCTTCATTAACCATGAAGTAGCATTTCTCCCAATTAAGAACAAGATTAGTTTCTTCACATCTCTACAAAACTTTATCAAGGTTGTGCAGACAATTATCAAAAGAAGTTCCATAGATAGAAAAATCATCCATGAACACTTCTACAATTTCCTCACAAAAACCATGAAAGATAGCAGACATGCACCTTTGAAAAGTAGCGGGAGCATTACATAAACCAAAAGGCATACGTCTATAAGCATAAGTTCCATAAGGGCAAGTAAAAGTAGTTTTTTCTTGATCTTGTTGTTTAACAACAATTTGAGAGAAACCAGAATAACCATCAAGAAAACGAAAATGGGTCTTTTTAGACAACCTTTCCAACATTTGATCAATAAAAGGAAGCGGGTAATGATCTTTCTTAGTAACTTTATTGACCTTTCTAAAATCAATGCACATCCTATAGCCTACTACTATTCTTTGAGGAATAAGCTCATCATTATCGTTAGGAACAACGGTAATACCTCCCTTTTTAGGAACACAATGAACATGACTAACCCATTCACTATCAGCAATAGGGTAAATAATACCAGCATCAAGGAGTTTCAATACCTCATTCCTTACCACTTCCTTCATCTTAGGATTTAAACGTCGTTGGTGTTCCACTACTAGCTTCGCATCTGGTTCTATGTTGATAGAATGCTGACATATAGTGGGTGAAATCCCTTTTAAATCATCCAGAGTATAGCCCATAGCTCCTCGGTGTTTCTTCAAAACCTCCAACAACCTTTCTTCTTCTTTTCCTGAAAGTTTAGAGCTAATAATAACAGGATATATCTTGTTATCATCAATATAAGCATATTTAAGATCATCAGGGAGAGGTTTTAGATCGAAGACCGGATCCTTTTTAGGTGGCAAAGTGGTACCCAAGTCTTCTACAAGCAAGTCATGCTTAAGCAACTTGGGTTGACGACGGAGGATCTCGTCGATCTCATTCCTTTCTTCCAGGAAGATCTCACTTTCGCGATCTTCCATAAATTGCTGCAAAGCATTGTTAGGAGCAAGAGAGATAGAAGCAAGTTGTTCGACTCTAAAATCCTCATTATGGGTTTCCTCTTCGCAAGGTTCTTTAGTAATTTCGAAAAATTAAACTCATAAGATTCCCCATCAAACTTAGTCAAGATTTTCTCCCTCTTGCAATCAATAATAGCTCCACAAGTACTCAAGAAAGGTCTACCAAAAATGATAGGATAAGTTTTACTAGCAGCTGAACCAAGTACTAGAAAATCAGCAGGATACTTGATCTTACCACAAAGGACTTCCACGTCTCGTACGATACCAATTGGAGAGATGATCTCTCTATTAGCAAGGTGAATAACCACATCAATCTCTTCCAATTCGCAGGGACTAATTTCATGCATAATTTCTCTGTAAAGCTCATAAGGAATAGCACTGGAACTTGCACCAATATCACATAAACCATAATAGCAATGATCACCAATTCTAACAGAAAGCACATGAACACTAGCCTTTTTAGTTCTATTAGGATGTGAAACAATATTAGAAGCATCCTCACAAAAGACTATGTGCCCATCTTCTATGCTTTTAGTGACAAGGTCTTTCACAATTGCTACAATAGGTTCAATGTTTATTTGTTCATCAGGTTTTATAGTTCTCTTTTCACTTTTAGTGATTACATTAGTTATCATAGGATGATCCACCTTATCTAGGAAAGGAATCTTCTCGATATAAGGTTCAGGTAAGATATGATCAATAATGCAACACTCAGTGCTCCCAACAGGAACACAGTCAACAATATCTTTATAAGGTGCATGGTACTTATTCCATCCCCTTTTTGGAATTTCAATATAAGAAGCAAAAGCTCTAAAGCAATTTGTAATAACTTGCAAATCAAGACCATAAGCATTACTAATATTTTGAAAGTCATCAGTTCCCATAAAAGATTCAATGCATTCATAATCATAATTTATACCTGACTTTCTACCTTTGTCATTCTCCCAAGCTTCAGCATTGTCTTGAATACGGTCTAGAAGATCCCATTTAGCTTCTTCTTCCATGCGAGTGAATGATCCAGCACAAGAAGCATCCAATAAATCCTTATCATGTAGAGGGACCCTTGCATAAAAGTTGTTGATAACAATATTGTTGGGGAGCTCATGAATGGGACATTTGAGCATTAGTAACTTCAATCTCCCCCAAGCTTGAGTTGTACTCACTCCATTAAGAGGCCAAAAGTTGTATATTTGATTCCGATCTTTATGAATCTCACTAGGAGGATAAAACTTTGAATAAAAGAGAGGCACTATTTCCTCCCATTCCAGAGCTTGACCATTCTTCAGCAGCTTATACCATTCCTTAGCTCTTCCTTTTAGTGATAATGAGAATAACTTCTTATTAACTTGATCTGTAGTAATACTTGCACACTTGAACAACCCACATAATTTGTGTATAAAGAGCAAATGATCACCGAGATGGACTGTTCCATCCCCAACATAGTAGTTATCCATAACACGATCAATAATTCTTGTAGGTATTTTGAAAACATCATTCTCAGCAGGTGGTGGCTTATCTACTACCTTAGCAGTGGTAGTAGCATTACCAAATAAGAAACTCAGCAAATTATCCATAACGAAAATAAAGCAACTAATAGAAGTAAACAATACTCACAATATAAGTTTCCTTTACCAGTTCCACTCTCCAATAGCGCTTCACTCCTCGGCAACGGCACCACAAAATAGTCTTGATGACCCACAGGTATAGGGGGTGTATCGCAGTATTTTCGATAAGTAAGAGTGTCGAACCCAACGAGGAGCAGAAGGTGCTGGCTAGTGGTATGGATCAGGAATTCTCTGCAAATACTTAGCAAATGGATTTTTAGGGTTTTTGATAAAGCAAGTAAACAAAGTACGAGTAAATAAAAGACAGTAGGAATAAATGCAACAAGTGGCCCAATCCTTTATGCAGCAAAGGACAAGCCGGTTGTATTACTTAAGATGACCAAACGTTCTCGAGGACACATGGGAAGACTGTCAAGTGCTTTCGCTTCATATAGTTGATTAATCTTCTTTAGCTTGATAAGTGTTGTGTGGGTGAACCTGTGCTAATGTACCGCCCCATCCAAGACTAATACATACTTGTGATTATACCCCTTACAAACATCCGTAAGTACAAGAAAGTAATTAAGGTAGAAACCTAACCACAGCTTTAAACTCTAAGACCCTTACGTCCCTTGTGCAATGGTTTCCTAACGGGGGTTCAGGTTTCTGTCACTCCGGCAACCCCTACGATTAGTAGCCAAATACACAATGCATTCCCCTAGGCCCATATAGGTGAAGTGTCATGTAGTCGACGTTCACATGACACCACTAGAAGAAGTACACCACAACTTAAATAACAATCTATTGAATCTTTCTCAACGCAACTCCACTACTAACAACAAGACTTCTCCCATGTCCTCAAGAACAAAATGAACTACTCACCTTTATTATAGAGCCCCTCCCCCTTCCCCTCTCCCTCTCTGACTACCCACTCTCACTCTCGCTAACTCTCCTCATGCAACCGTCTCCACTGTCCCATAACCTTCTGCAAACTCCCGAGAAAACCCCAACCACACGGACGATGGCAAAGGAGGATGCGGTGGCCATCGTCGCCTCCAAGGCCACCAACGAGGAGGCCCCTGTCTCCGTTCCGGCCCCCTAGAGGCATTGAAAGTAGTCGTTGTCCCCGTCCAGGCCCCCGTCGAGGCATCGATGGCAGTCGTCGTCCCCATCTAGGCCCTCGTCCCCGCTTGCGATGTAGCCACCGGCGAGGAGGCCCCCGCTGGTCACGGGCATATCCAGCACTTCTAGGACACCTACGATCCAGAGGAGTATATCGCTCCGGTGAACCCCTACGACACTGGCATCAACGACCCATGGTCGGAGGTAACTAGGGTTTGGTCCCCTTCTATGGTTCTTCTCCCATTCCCATCATTGGATGTTAGATCTTGGTTTATTAGGGTTTGATTGTTCGCATTTCGGTTGCTCGTTCTTCTTACATCATCTAATCCTCTTTTCTTCCAATATGTGTACGTCAGCGATGTCTGCAGCAATGGCGAGTCCAGACACACCAAGACTCGTCAGGTGCTGAGGAGGCTACAGGTCGGCCAGTGCGACGCCTTCTTCACTATCGGCGTCTACCGTTGCCCCTTCTGCAGGACGAGACTCGACGGCACCGACTTCAACTTGCGTCATGATGAATGCAGAGGGCTCGAGCTCCGACACCCCCAAAGTTTGCCAGACCGTGAACGTCAACGCCTACATCACAGAACACTGGGCGCTCGACATTCACCTCCGCAACCACCAGCGGGTGACCATCGAAGAGGGTGGCCTTCGATCAAACCCAAGGTCCCTAAGATCAAGGGACTGGGCAGCAAGAAGTGGAGGAAGCGCTGGAGGGAGGAGGCGGAGGCATAGACAAGGAGGGGTTGAACGTGTCTGCGACGGCTGCTGCTGCTAAGCAGATTCTTTTGTTTTTGTCTATTTTGTGTGATGGCTGCTGAGCAGCGAATGTATCAAAGCTCGTTAAGCAACCTACTTTCTATCGCTATATCCTATTTAGTTGCGGACAACTATATCTATATTTGTTTTGTTTTCTGAATGTATGTATTCTGCCTAGTGTGAATTACTGCTCTAGATTTTCTACCAGATTGGGCCAAAACGAGGGCCAAAAGGAACAAATGATCGAAGAGAGAAGCTGCTCTATATTTGCTACTAATTTGGGCAAAAATAAACATAACTATTAGCAAGAGAGAAAAAGGTACTCTTTCAAACTGCCAATTAACGAGTTGCCATCTTGACAAGCTACTAGACACATTACAGAAACATAACACAAAAAAGTCAAATTTAATTCACTTCTCTTCAAACCACTTGAGGCGCTAGCCATCTTGACAAGCTACAAGACACATACAGAAACATAACACAAAGAAGTAAAATTTAATTCACTTCTCATCAAACAACTTTTGGTGCTTGACATCATTCCTAGGTGACCAACTGCGATCATCCCAGTTGTCGCTTACCTTATTGACCTCTCATAGCTTACCAAATGCAGGTTCTTCCCACCTGGAATCCGTCTTGACTTCCCTATCTTTAGAATCCTGCGGCACGATGAGTGGTGCATCACAGGCCTGGTTTTTGCCGCTGGAAGATGCTGCCTCTCGGTTTGCTACTTCAGCTCAGCCTCTCTGTCTGCTACTTCAGATGCAGTCATTTTCTTTGCAAATGCAGCGTCACGCTCAACTATACTGCATTTGGTACAAAGAGATCCCCTAAGCTCGTCTTCCCTCTTGCAACTGGGGCAAACACGAGGAAACATAGACAGAAATGGATCTTAACGTACAGCTGGTAGGACACGTAAGCATCTATGGCTGCATACTTCAGGTTTATCTCAGAAAACGACCTCTTCTCCCAGAAATTGTGCCTATCCATAGGAAAATCTGTCTTCACATTGTCATACGACTCATCGAGGATTCTAGTTGCGAGTGTAGCCATTCCATCCTTCCTCGAGCTCCCTATGATCCACTTGTGCATATGAATTGTAATTCCCTCCTAAAGAATTTTTTAAAAATTAGTTCTTTTGTCAACAGTGCAGAAAACAGTTCCTTTTTCTACAAGGAATTGGCGCAGCGCCGGACACTTCTTATCAGTCCTGAAAGTATGTAGTTTGTCATCATAAAATACATGACCAAAATTTGTAACTACAAATGTTTTGTCAATGCAAGATCATCATCTAAATATAATTTTAAGCTACAAAAGTTTAGTAAATACAAGATCAAAACTCTCAACATTGGCTTGTCATAATTTATTTGGTCCTAATAAAATTCAACAGTTGCAAGATGAGAAAATGGATAAAGAACAAGAGGAGAAAACCCTAAAAGTGGTTAACTACAGAGAGAAGATTTACAAACCAGGAGAAGTGGTAGACGAGGACATGTTTTCTCATGGCCAGTTGAACGACGGCGAGTTCATTCTCGAACTCTGGGTCCTCTGGGGCGTACTCGAGGTCTAATCCCACGAACTTGTCCTCGTCTTTCTCAAGCCAATCCACGTACATCCTCAGGACTCACACCACTGTCTCCTCCTCGTTGGTATAGACGACGTCTATCTTCTTATTGCCATGGGCAATGAAGCTTGTCTCTAGAGTGCAACCTTCCATGGCGGCAAGGAGAAGACGGAAAGAAGACGGCAGGGGAAGCAGAAGACAAAGGACGGAAAGAAGAAGAGTGGTTTCTGCAAGACAGGGGAACAGTGGAACCGTCAATGTGACGTAGTGGTTAACAACGGGGACGGAAGTCCAATAGAGAGACGTGTGGCAGCGGCCGTTCTAGCTTCTAAGTAAACAAAAATTAATAATAGTAATAACAAGGATATATGCACCCTATATTGTCATGTCAATACACGCTATCAGGCGTGTTATCCTATCCATTGCGTCACATTAGCTCACGTGCTCTGCAACATTAGTTTTCACATGTCAAATTCTACGGTCAATTTATTTGTGCATACCCATTTGCTGCACCCCGTAGCCTTTTTTTAGAGAAATCCTCTAGCTTTGTGATCTTGTGAAGTGGGCTGGAGATTCCGTCAATGAAAATCCCAGTGGTAGAAGAAGAAGAGGAGAAGACGATGTGATTCGGGATAAGGAGGAGAGCGGAGCTGAGTCATTCCGTCCATGTCCCGGGACCACCGATGGAAATGTCGTCCCAGCTCCGCGCCATGGCCGCGACCACAGATCGCCGCTCCAGGGAAAAACAAGACGGCGTAACGAGAAATAGATACAGACGCCAGTGCTGCAAGGTGGCAAGCGCCTTGACTTTTCAAAAAAATTATAGGCCTTAAGTCTTGGGACCGAGGGAGTACATGGCAGCAACAACGCCTCCACGACGGCAGTGACATAACGACGAAAACTGACCAGGGGGCAACTTGACGGGCGTTAGCTTGATATTTTGTATTCAGATGTTAAGTTGAATTCGTGTCGAAAAGAACATCTAGGTATTTGGTACGCCAGTAGCGGGCAACACGGCCGATTACAAGCAACTTGGGTACCGCTTTGCCTTGGCGTCTCAACTTTCGGCCACAAAATTATTTCCTCCCGTGATGTAATTAGCGGCTTTGATTATTTAGCCTATATGTCTAGAAATACGTGGTTTATATTTATCTAGATTCACATGTATCTAAACACCTTTTAGTGTGTAGGAACGAGGCGAATCTTGATAAATGCAAATCAATTATTTATGGAGATAGGGATACTAATTAAAAAATGAGAGGTTTTCAGAGAACATACAAGGGCATAATGTACTGTTTTGATTTTGACACTGTTATGACCGATGTTACTTCACACATGTCGATTAATTAAAAAATATTGCCACGACCATTATACTAAAAGGAGGGGGGGGGAAAGAGATTATAACATGCCCACAATCCTACATGACAGTCATGGAACTTGACAAGCTGGCAACCAACACAGTGCACCTCCTGGTCACCTCCTGGTCGTGTAAAGGGCGTGAGAGAGACGTGCATCGGTGCATGTGCTGCCAATCCGGTGCCCACTTGCGGTGTCCCTAGCAAAATGAGGGAGAGGGCACAGCACGCGCACGTCCAGAACGTATAAAGGCAGAGAGAGAATCTTATTAGTGGTAACCTGTAGCCCACCGCATCGTAAACAGTGATAATCAAATGGACTTATATAAGCAGTTGGGTTGGATCCATCTCTGGGTTGGGGCTTTCCTCTCCACTCGGGTTCTAGCGGGCCAATCCCGGGACGTATTTTTCGTTCGAACACCGAAAATTGGTCCAGCCGTGTTCTCATGACACCGGTTTCGTTCGAATTCGGTCTAAAATACGTCCGGAGATCCCAGGCCGTTCCTAGGGCGACAGGAACGTGCTGGGAACGCCGGACGAAGCGAACTCGGCGGGAAAAAAACGATTCGTCGTGTGGACCCGCCCAGTCAGCGACTGGAGGCTGGTCGTCGTCATCCTTCCGCCTCGGCCCCCGCGAAGGACCGTCGGACATTAACTGTCCATCTCGTCGACCACGCGTCGGCGTAAAGGCACGCCACCGCCGCCTCGGCTTCCCGCCGTTTCCCCTTTTCCCGCCATGCCGCTACACCCCTCCCGCCTTCGCCCGAGCTCGGCCTATAAAGCACGCCCACACTGCTCTCTCACACCAGCACGAACTCAACGGAGAAAGGAGATGGCGGAGAGGTACCCGACGACCCCGCCGCGGCGAACGGCTTCGGCCGGCGCACGCTCCAACCGTGGGAGGCGAGGATGCTCCACGACGCCGGGTATATGGCGCCGTTGGACTTCTGCTGCCCCATATACGACGGCCTCGACGGTAGACCGGTGCCGCCGGTACCGGCGGACGACGAGATGGTGGAGGAGATCCAGGCCGACATCGCGGCGATGCCGGATCCGGAGCTCGCCGAGGACCCCGACAACCTCGCGCACAGGGAGCACTTCTTCGAGGAGCGCCGCCTCGCCGAGCTGGCCACGCACCCGGGTCCTCCAGGCTCACCGTCGAAGCGCAACAATGTGGCGAGCCGCCAACGATGGTGGAGCGCGCCGGGGCGCACGCTCGAGGCCGTCCTCGAGCACATCCACGCCGACAACAACCCCCGGCTGGGGTTCCCGCGTTCACCGGTGCCGCCCCCTCGCCGCGGGCGCCAACCTCCGACAAGCTGGGCGCCCGAGAGGTTGGCCAGCCTCTCCGCCTCCTCCGCGTTGTGCTCCTTGGCATCAGCTCCTGCGCAGTCGTCGCGCAGCAGCGGCTAGTTCTTTCGGCCTCCCAAGCGCGAGGCCGACACGCCGAGGACCTCGCCACCGAGGACACGCGTGCACGGCATTGTCAGCAATGAGCCATGCGCAGCAACGCTGCCGATCGGGCGGATTCCCCTTCGCCAGCCGAAGCATGAACCCACGGACTGGGGCGTCTCCGTCGATGAGGACTCCTTCGCCATGAAAATGGCGATCGAGCGTTCTCTGCGCGAAGCCACGCCGTCGTTGTCGTCTACGGAGCCAAACATCCTCGCCTGGTCCAGGGCGGACTAGGAGGAGGAGGAGGCACGGCGCGTGCAGTGCCTGCAGGAGCAGGCCGAGCATCGCGCCAGAGAGCACTACGATCCCGTCTCGGCCAGAGCGTGCCCCAAGCCCACCTACCTAGGCGCGCCCCTCGTCATCCTCGACGACGACGATGACGCCGACCCTTCCTACCAGCCGTGGAGGTACGGCGACCCAGGCCAGGGCAGCTCACGGCCCTCGTAGACGTCGGGCGACGACGGTGACGATGATGGCGACAACGACGGCATGGCGGATCCCGACTACACCAACCTCTACCGCCACTTCGGCATGTGAGGCGGCGTCGACATCGGCGTCGGCATCGTCATTTTATTTTACTATTTTAGTTTTTATTTTATCCTAATTTGGCCAAAATTTGGGTACATGTCTGAATTTGGCCAACTATTATACGAACTCGCTGTTGTTTAATTAAAATCGTCTATTTTCGTCCAAATTTCGCCGTGTCTGATCAAATTTCAGCCAAACGTGGGGACTCGGCCTAGGAACGTGAGTGGGAAAAAGGCCATTCCCAGGCCGAAAGTTACATCTGTCCGGCGCAAAATAGCGCCGAATTTCGGCCAGGAACGGCCAACGAGTGGAGATGCTCTTAGACTAGCGCAATGGGTATCGTACGTGATATCATGCATTACATGTGTGCAAAATATTTATGTGTCACTGTAATTAATGATGAAAAAGATTGTGTTAGTATCATACGTAGATATGGTATCATAGCACACAGAACTAAAAAAAATAATCCCAAATAAATCTTGTAGTTCCTCCAATCCAAATTAATGTTCTCGGATTTGTCTAAATTCGAATATATCTAACACGAAAACTTGACTAGATACGTCTAAATCTACACAAAATCTGAGAACGTTAATATGGATCGGAGGGAGTATACAATTTTACATGGAGATTTTACAAAACAATAAGTACACTAAGACTATGTTACTATTACATGATATTATGCATTATGAAAATAGTATTATATATTAGCATCATATACGTACATGATACTATAGGGAGAGGGCGAGGTTCTGACAGGATTGGTGGATCAATGGGCGGAGGGTCACGGAGATCGCCCCGAATCTCCTAGACGTCGTGCCTTGGGCAAGGTGAGGATCAGATCAGTTAAAGAGGGCCTCTCATGGACTTGGCTTCTAGACTACGGGCCAGACTTGGGGGAGGCGGCTATCCCGGAGTTCTTCCTCCTATGGCATGTGCTAGCTGGGATACAGCTTGACCCGGAGAGTGAGGACGTGTTGACCTGGAAATGGTCGAGTGATGGTGAGTACTCTGCAAAGTCGGCCTATGGTGCCTTATTTGCAGGTACGACGCTTGCGTCGGCAGCCACTCAGATCTGGCGCTCTAGAGCGCCGCATAGCGTTAAGTTCTTCGTATGGTTGGCATCTAGGGATCGATGCTGGATGGCAGACCGATTTGAGCGATGCGGGCTCCCTCGCTCGGTCAAGTGCCCGCTATGCGACCAGGAGTCTGAGAGCATCCAACACCTCCTCCTAGGTTGTGTGGTGTCCAGGGAAGTTTGGGCTTGGACCCTCCAGAGGTGGGGCAGGTTGCAGTGGTTGCCTGCTGCCGACATAGACCTCGTGCAGTGGTAGACGACGAGGACCTGCCCAAGGGCCTACAGGCGTGACTTGTGGACGGCCACCATCTTGGTCTTTTGGTGCATGTGGAGGCACCGAAACGACGTGGTGTTCAACTCCATGAGCCCCGCGGTGGAAACCATCAAGATAAGGATCAGAGCGGACTTCGAGCAGTGGTGGTTAGCTTTGTTTCTGATGTTTTTGGCTTCCCGGAGCCGTTGCCTATGTTATTTTTAGACGGAGAGTAGGCTTAGGTGGTGGGGGAGTTGTCACCCCTATGTTGACATTGTGAAACAGACGCTTTACGGTGTTGTATCTGCCATCGGCTGCCCCTCTATATGTTTGGTACACCTCTCAGGATGTATGTAGAAAAAAGACTTGCACCTTTATGATTCATTGTCAGGAGAGCACGCGGAAGGATTATCGATCAAACTATATATACATCCATGATGTCTACGCACTTCTATTCTTGTAGATAGTTTTTGGGCCTCCAAGTGCAGAAGTTTGTAGAACAGCAGCAAATTTTCCCTTAAGTGGATCACCCAAGGTTTATCAAACTCAGGAAGGAAGTGGTCAAAGGTATCATCTCTCAAGCAACCCTGCAATCAAGATACAAGAAGTCTCTTATGTCCCCAACACACCCAATACACTTGTCAGGTGTATAGGTGCACTAGTTCGGCGAAGAGATAGTGAAATACAAGTGGTACAGATATAAAAAAAATAGTGCCAGGAAATAGCTTGATGGCGTGGAAAAGACTAAAGGCGAACTGAAATAAAGATGGAAGCAAGTAAACATGTAATAGATCTAATAGCAAACGGCGTTTCAGTATTTAGAAACAAGACCTAGGGATCATACTTTCACTAGTGAACACTCTCATATAAATATATTATCTTCATGATACTACTCTTAACTACTCTCCGGTTGGACACTCTAATCGATGGTAGGGCTATAACAGCCCACCTCAAAGTTCATCTTTCCCATCTAGGTAACCCCACACTGTCACCTTGAGCGCTAGATGGTTCCAACAAACACCACAATTTTATAGAAACATCCAACTCCAAATATAACTCATAACAAGTATTTGTAATCTCTAGCCTAAGTGCCACCATGGTGTGCACGTTGTCACTTTCACACACATGGGGAGAGCAGAGATCTATTAAAGCACTTGAGTAGCAAGGTAGATCTACTTGATTACAAAGCTCATGATCATAATATGATCACGCATAGAGAGAGAGAGATGAACACATAGCTACCGGTAGAAACCTTAGCCTCGAGAGAGAACTACTCCCTCCTCATCATGGGAATCAGCAACGGCGATGGAGATGGTGGTGGAGATTGATGGAGATGGCTCCGGGGGCACTTCCCCGTCCCGGCAGGCTGCCGGAACAGAGACTTTCTGTCCCCCGAATCTCTCCTTCAGTGGCAGTGGCACTGTGGAACTTTTCGTGGCTGGAGGCTGGACGATTTAGGGTTTCTGTATCGGGAGGAATATAGAGGCGAAGGGGTAAGGTCAGTGGCCGGCCAGGGGGCCCACACCATGCCCTGGCGTGGCCAGGGGAACCGCGCCTAGGGGTGGTTTGGCCACCCTGTGGCCCCTCTCCGTCTCGTCTTCTGGCTCCGTGAGTCTTCCGGTAAAATATCGACTTTGGCTTTTGTCTGGTCCAATTCCGAGGATATTGATTTTCTAACTTTCCTCGAACCAAAAACAGCAGAAAACAGGCAACTGGCACTGTGGCATCTTGTTAATAGGTTAGTCCAGGAAAGTGTATGAAAAGTAATCCAAAGTGTGGACAAAACATAAGAAAGTAGATAAAACCAAGCATGGAACATCAAAAATTATAGATACGTTAGCAACTTATCAACATCCCCAAGCTTAACTCCTGCTCGTCCTCGAGTAGGTAAGTGATAAAAAGAAAGAATAATTTTTTAGGTGACATGCACAATCATAAACTTGATCAAAGTATTTGTAAAACATTGATAGCTGGGATCATAGTACTTCAACATAGCATGAAAGATAAAGTTCTAGCAATAAGACATAGCAACTATGTTGCAACATGAAAAGGCACAAACAAAATATTCATGAATAACAATGCTTTGCAAGATGTTTGTTTGTTTCACATAAAGAAAACATAGCATAGTGGCATTCAGCTTGTCCCTCATAGTGTAGCAAACATAAATGCATAGGACACCTTCAAAGATCATAAGAGTGACTAGATACAAATAGTTTAAAACAAGCAATACCAAAGCTATGCATCAATCAACAAGTCTTGGGACAATGCACATAGAACTAAGAATGGCCACTATGCTCTCAAAGTAGGTACATAAAGATAGAAGGTGGAGACTCAACATAAAAGTAAAAGAAAGGCCTTCATAGAAGGAAATAGGGATTCAAGTTTCATAAAGAGCTTCCAAAAATTATAATACTTGTTAGCTTTCAGCTCTCATTGCCCCTACCATAAGCATCTTTAGGTGATTAAGGTTAAAGTGACACAACTAAGATGATATGCTTGACAAGTTATAAGCTGAAATCTCATGCCCCTTACTTACGAAGACCGAACCTCATGCTACTCAACTTCAGTCACAAGTAAGCTCTTGTCATTGTAAGTACATATGTATCATAAAGAACCGCCAACGGGGTACCCCTTTCACATGATACAGGAGCTATCCCATAATCAAATTGACAAGGCAAGCAGACAATGAGCATCTCAGCGATCTTTTTATTTGCTATTTGCATAGGTTTTTATTGAGGATGCTTCATAGAGTGCTCATTATGGTGATGCTGCAAGTTTCCACCATGATTAGGCATGGCTTAGGCTAGCGGCCCAGACGTTTCTCTAACACACATACAAACTCCATGATCTTAAAAGTTCCACTTTTATTTCACACCGTCAAGATCCATAAGCAAAAGAACATGATATCAACGGGGTACAAAGTACAAGTGCAATGTTGAAAGCGTTCCCCATGGTACATGGTTATGCTAATTTCAACTTATAAAACGCAAGCATATACGCAACAAAGAAGGATCCAGTGGTTCAAGTTTATTAAGGGCAAGAAAAGTAAAGTGTGCCATCAAGTTCGTGAGAGCTTTAATCACCAGTTTTCTCATAACAAGTTTAATTTGGAAGGTAAACAAAAGCATGAATATACTTGGAATAGCATAAGCTAGTAGGTAGGTATAATGGACTCTTTGGGATAACTTGGTTTAGGGAGTTGGATGCATGAGTGGAACTCATACTTGGTTACGGAGGCTAGCAAAAGACTGGGAGCGACCAACTAAGAGAGCAATAATGGCCATAATCATGCAGAGCAAAAAAACATCATTGATCAAAGCATAAAGTGATACTACAAGTTGAAAACTAAAGGATCATAAAGGCTATGGTGACTTGAGATAGTCATAACATGGTGTGAGCATGTGCCAAGTCAATCCAAATAAAGCATCAAAGGAAAATACCACTATACTATGCTTTAATATGCTAAAACAACGCATGATTCATCCAAGGCACATTAAGCAATCTCAATTGTTTATAACAAGTCATGCTACAACAAAGAATACTAAGCATAAACCAAAACAATATCAAGCATGGCATGACAAAGCATAGGCCACAGTAAAAAACGAGCTCTTTTTACCATATAAGCATGAACTTTCCTACTCTTTTCCAATCCAAACCAAACTATTTGCAAACCAATGTATGAAAGAGGGGGTCCAACCAATTTATTCAGAAAACTAAGCAAACCAAAGCAAAGGAAAAACCAAAACAAAACCGAAAAAAAAGACGCTCCAAGAAAAACACAACTGTGCATGAAACAATAAAAATAAAGCGTTTGGAAGAAACCTGGGATTTTTATTGATGAAGAAGGAGACGCCTTGGGCATCCCCAAGCTTTGACGCTTGTACTTCTTGGATATTTCTTGGGGTGACACACGTGGCATCCCCAAGCTTGATCTTTAGTCCATCCTTCATCTCATTACTCATTCCTTCCATACACCTGAAATTTTTCCTTCATACAAAACTTCACACAATCTTTATTAGCAACATTAGTGCACTCAAGATAAAAAAAGTCTTAAGGTTCAGTTCTAACACCAAATAAACTTACATTAGAACACTAGCTACTTTAGCACTTCCCTCAAAAAGCTCAATTTCCAAAAGAACTCAAGAAGGAACCAACAAGAAGCAAATGCAGAAAATGGCAAAAATCTGTCAAAACAGACCAACAGGTAAAGACAATTTTTTCGAAGACCTTCTGTTGCTCAAATCGAAAAGTCTTGACAGCAACTTTCCCAACCATTACTAACGAAAGTTATATAACAACCTGGGGTAGAAGCACAAAAATTCACGCCTCAAAAAGAAGTTTAGATATTTTACACGAATATTTACGATGAAGCATAGAAATCTGTTTCGGGACAGCAACTTTCCCAACCATTACTTCTCTCTCATTAGAGGTTACTCTTGGCACAAAAATCAAATAAAAAGGATAAGGAGAGGTTATTACAGAGGTAATAACTTCCAAGACTCATCTAAAACTTTTGGGTTATCTCCCAATAAGTACTTTTCTTTAACGCCTTTAAGTTAGGCATAAGAAGGAAGAAAAAGAATCAAGTATTCTCAAATGAAGAAGCATTAAGACCAAATTTCTTGTCCTTACCTCTCTTATTTTTATTCTTAACCTTGGGGATAATATGATTGTTTGGTGGAGAAGAAAGGTGCATGGCCCCCTTTCCCAGATCTATTATCGCTCCAAGGAGTTCTAATAGGGACCTTCCAAGTGTAATTTGTCATTTTCCTGCACATTCAATAACAAGATAATCAGTAGAAATAATTTTCCCAAGAATCTTTGTAAACACTTCTTCAGCTATTCCAAGAGGTAATATGGTAGCATTATTAGCAAGAGATGTCCTCCTTCAGTAAGCCCCCAAGTATTCAGAGATTCATAAATATCTTTGGGCATAAGACAAAATTCAGACATGATATCACAGCGAGCATGAAAAGTTTCATTGTTTATCTCAATCTTTACTGTAGGGAGCCACTTTGATGGCTCAGAATTTATTGGAACATAATTGTGATGCTCCCTAAGCGTATTATAGCAATCCTTTAAGCTAGCAGTGCTAGTCTCAAGAGTGTTCAATCTAGCAAATATTTTTGCGAAAGAAATATCAGTTTGGCTAGGCAAGTTGTAAGTGAGGATCAATTTCTTTATAGCATTAATAGCATCATCCTCATTCCATTGGAGGAAATCTCCTCCCACAACAGCATCTAAAGCATATCTATAGCAAAGAGCAATTCCAAGGTAAAAACTGCTAAGGAACAAGCTTTGAGTCATTTTAGGCTCAGTTTTTTCATGTAGATCAGAGATTCTAGACCAAGCTTCCTTAAAACTTTCCTCAATTCCATGTTTAAAAGTGAAAATCATTTCCTCGGGTGACATAGTGATTGGAGCAAGGCTAGACATAGTGGCAACTCAGGATAGGAACTAATTTTTTTTTGTGTTTTTGAAATAAGAAAGCAAACTAGTATAACTAATTTTTTGTGTGTTTTTTATAAAGAAACAAGAAAACAAAACAAAAAGAAACTAAGCAAAACAAAAATAACAAAGTAAAGATATTGGTTATGAGGGACTCCCCTTGTGAAGATGTCCTTGACTCCCCGGCAACAGCGCCAGAAATATGCTTGATGGCTCTGAGTATGGCGCCTAGAAAAATGCTGGAGCAATGATGATGTAGAGCTCGTTGGGAACCCCAAGAGGAAGGTATGATGAGCACATCAGCAAGTTTCCCTTGGTTATGAAACCAAGGTTTAATCAAACCAGTAGGAGCAAGGAAACACCCCAAAGGTGTTACTAGCTGAGCTTGGGCAGGACGCACTACCGGTGCTAGTAGCAACGTGGAGACATGCACAACACAACCACAGAACTTTGTCCCCAACTTGCGATGAGGTTGTCAATCTCACCGTGTTTTGCGGGAAACAAAGGATTAAACGTATTGAATGGAAAGAAGTAATAGTTTGTAGAAAGTTAACACAAAGAAGTAAATAGTTGTAGATTGTATGTAAAGAAAAGGACCGGGATCCATAGTTCACTAGAGGTGGCTCTCCTTAAGATAGATAACATGCTGGGTGAACAAATTACAGCAGGGCAATTGACAAACATCGAGAAAGCAATACATGCATATACTAATCATCTTGACTCCTTTGAGACTTGATTGGGCATTACAACATTATACATAGACCGCCATCCAACTGCATCTATGACTAATAATCCACCTTCAGGTTATCATCCGAACCCCCTCCAGTATTAAGTTCCAAGCAACAGATTATTGCTTTACGAACTGCGTGTAAAGTAAACAATACGATCGTTCTATGAACAAAGGATTGTTGTTTTCTCCCTAGTAGCAACAGCACATCTAGTACCTTAGAGATTTTTGTCACTTCCCCAGATTACCAGAGGCATGAACCCACTATCGAGCATAATACTAACTCTTAGAGTTGCTAGCATCTACTTGGCCAAGATAGCTACTAACAACAGAAAGCATGCAAGATCACAAATAACAAAGACATGATAGAATCAATAATCAATCTGAAATAGCATCTCAATATCCATCGGATCCCCGCAAACACAACATGCAGAATTACAAATAGATGATCTTGATCATGAACGGAGCTCACAAGATCTAAATATGAAAGACAAAGGAGGAGAACCAGCCATCTAGCTACTACATGGATCCGTAGTCCAAGGATGAACTACTCACGCATCACACCGGAGGCTTGCATGGTGATGAAGAAGGCCTCCAGGGTGAATTCCCATCTCTGGCAGGGTGCCGGGAAGAGCTTTAGATCCCTCCCGATCTAGGGATGGAGATGACGGCGGCTACAGACTCTTTCGTGGATTTTTGATCGGGCACTTAGGGTTTTCGTCCCGAGGGTAATATATAGGCAGAAGGAGAGGCCGAGGGGGTGCCGGTAGCAGCCACACCACCCTCTGGCGCGGGCCAGGCCTGGCCGCGCGGCCAGGTGGTGTGGTGGTCCCCTGGCCCCTCTCCGTCTTGTATTCTCGCACTTGATGACATCCGGAAAAATAGGCACTTTGGCTTTTGTCCCGTCTAATTCCAAGAATATTCATTTTCTGACTTTCCTAGAACCAAAAACAGCAGAAAATAGGAAGCTGGCACTGTGGCTCTTGTTAATAGGTTAGTCCAAGAAATCATATGAAAAGTACTCTAAAGTTGGAACAAAACACAAGAAAGTGGATAAAACCAAGCATGGAACATCAAAAATTATAGATACATTTGCAATGTATCAATATGCGATGGATCTTTTTGCTTTATATGCTTTCTCTAGAAATTTGAGTGAATATATCTATATATTCACTTAATAAGGAAGAAGTATGAAACATTTGAAAATTGTTCAAAGACTTTCAAGATGACGTGAGAAAATCTTTGTAACAAGAAAATAAAAGAGTTTATGATTTGATCATAAAGGAAGATATTTGAGTTACATGTTTAGCAAAACACTTAAGATTTGAGGAATTGTTCCATGATTTGTGTCTTCCGGTAAACCATAGGAGTATGGCATATTCGAGAGATGAAATCAAACCATGTTTGACATGGTAAGATCAAAGGTGTCATTTATAAAACTGCCATTATGTTTGAAGGATTGAAGTTTTAGAGACTACCGCTTTTACACTGAAAAGAGCACCATCGTGATCCATTGAAATGACACGATATAAGTTATGGTTTGGGATAAAACCCGAATTGTCTTTTCTTAAATTTTGGTATGCTATGCATAAGTAAAATGTTTACAACCAAAGTCAGATAAGCACGTCTTTTTAGATTATCCCAAAGAATTTGTTGGGAATTTCTCCATAACACCGAGGACAAAAGAGTTTGTTACTTGGAACGTCAAGTTTCTTGAGAAGGAATTTTTCGTGAAAAGTTAAGTGGGAGGAAAATAGAACTTTGATAAGGTTGTTGAACCTTAGCTATATGTGCTAAGTAGCGCAGCGCCGGAAATTGTCCCGGTGGCGGCCACAATGCTCATGGCTCCCGTGATTACAAAGGGTGTGATCTCGGAGATTAGAGTTCCTATTGAATCGTGTGGGTCGGTAAGAATCAAATAGTGTGATTTGATAAGCAAGTCGTTATTGTTTTGACAATGATGAACCGACTACATGCAAAGAAGCGATGATGGGCCCTGACTCCATAAAATGACTAGAAGTCATAGAATCCGTGATAGTATCCATACACGAGAAATCAAGTTTCTGAACTTGGAAGACCCTCCGGAAAGGCGTGAAGTCTATCGGTCGTGTTTGGATCTATAAAGAAATAGACATGGATGTTTAACATCTATGAAATATTCGACATGTCGGAAAGAAGTTTACGGCAATGTTCAAGGAATTGACTATGACAAGATTTGATCTTTCATAGCGATATTTAGTCTTGACGGATTAATGTAGCACCACTACATATAATTTGGTATATGGTAGTTGAATAAACAAAACAAGGTTCTTATAATAGAATGGTTACCTAGGACGTGTACATAACATGGTCCGAAGGGTTTTGTTAATTCAAAGGATGCTAAAAGGGCATGCAAACTTCAATAGTTGAAGTGAGCATAGCGGACTTGGAATCTTCACCATGATGAAAATGTTAAAGGACTTTAATTTCATCGGAGATGATGAAGATGCTTGCATTTGCAAGAAATTAAGTGGGAGCACTGATACAAATTTCGAATACATTATGCATAGCACATATTGTTGATTGGAAATGATGTATCTTTTATTGACACAAGTTAAGAATTTCATTAAAATAGGATTTCAATGAGAGACTTGGGCAAAACCGGAATATTTGGAATCAATATCTATATGGATAGATTGAGGCCCTAATATGGTTGTGCCAAACATACATATATGAGATATTGAAAGGGTTCAATATGGAAACAACAAGAAAGGTTCTTGCTGCATGGAAAGGATTGTATCAAGATTCAAGTGTTTCAACACTTGGTGAGTGAAATCACATGAAGATTTTGATCGATTATATCATGATATGTATATATCCAGAATGTCCTATGCTCTAAATGTTATGAGCACATACTAGAATGATTTATAAGATGATCATTGGACAATAGTAAAGATATTCTTATGAGCTTTGGAAGAACTAAGAATATATCATGTATAAGTGACAAATAGTTAAATGTAGTTCATTGTAAAGTGTTCCATTGATACTAGTTTTGTCACAAGATACAAATTAAATTTATCTCGATTTAGACTATGGGTGGCACAATGTAAGGGAAAGGATGTTCCACAAAGTTGAGACATTGTGACGTATACTACAACAAAAGGCTAAGTATATAACTGCTATAGTAGCAGCAAAGGAGGGCATTTGTGTTAAGAAGTTTGTTATCAAACTAGGTCTGGTTCAAAGTGGGCTAATACTATGAAGATATATTGTATGACAATAATATCAACATATTTTAACCTGAACGAACTAAAGGTCTCACCAAAGGACCAAATTTATACAATGCCATCTCATTTGAGAATGAGTGATGCGTAGAGACGCAAAGACATGCAAATACACACGGACCTGAAAGCGCCAGATCCAGAGATTATGTTAACCACTAGCAAACGCGTATATTCAACACCTAGGTGTTGTATATACAAGTTTACAAACTAGATTATTGACTCTAGTGCAAGTGGGATACTGAAGGGAATATGCCCGAGAGGCAATGATAAAGTGGTTATTATCTTATTCCATGTTTATGATAAATGTTTATTTTGCATGCTATTATTGTATTAATTGGAAACATTAATACATGTGTGTTTAATTAACAAAATAAAAAGTTCCTAGTACTGCCTCTCATATAAAGTAGCTTGTTGATTAACAAGATGATCAAGGTTTCCTAATCATGGACATTGGATGTTGTTAATAACAAGGTCACAACATTGGTGGAATGATGTGATGAACATTCATCCAAAGTATAGCATTACAATCAAAGTCATTATGTTTATATTGCTATAACATCATACGAAGTAATCTTAGTCCTTAGACCGTGAGATCATGTTAATTGCTGACACCGGAAGAGTATCTTGATAACATCAAACGTCACACCGTAACAGGGTGACTATAAAGGTGGGTTCAGTGCTACAAAGGTGTTATGTTGAGGCTCATGGATCAAGAGTGGGATTTGTCCATCCTGATGATGGATAGATATACTCTAGCCCCTCTCGGTGATATCACATTAAGATAGCTTGCAAGCAAGTGATGTGATCACTAGAATGTTACATCACGAGAACGAGAAAATAGTGCATGTCGGCAACGAGATCAAACTAGGTATGGAGATACCGATGATCGAATCTCGGACATGTAATATATCGCGAGACAAAGGGATTTAGTTACTAGCGTTAAAGGTTCTCACGATCATAGAAGTCATCTCTGAATGTGTAGGAGTCAGTATGGATCTCAGGGTCCCGCTTCTAATTATTGATCTAAGAGGGGTATCGATCATGTCTGCATTATTCGCGAACCGTAGGGTGACACACTTAAGGGATACCGACACCATTTGGAGCAAATATGTTTTAGATAAAGATTTAAGAAAGCACTGGAATTATTTCAATAGACACCGAAACTGTTTCGAGTGAAATTGTTGAAATTGGTTCTGTATGTAATATTGAAATGTTGCAGGGGGTTTTATGTGAATGTTTGTTAATTAAAGTAATTAACAAAATTCTGAATAAAATTAATAAAATAGTTTTATTAAATGAGAGAGCATTAAATTTGGATAAATTTAATGCATTTAAAGTGGAGACTTTAAAGGAGAATGTGAAGGGGCAAATTTATGTGGAGGGAGTTACCACCACATGAATGAGGAGGTGAGGGGTCACCCCTTGGGGCGCCGGCCATGGGTAGGGGTACCCTCCACTCCTCCTATAAAAGGCCCTCCTCTCACACCTTCACACACACACCTCCTCGTGAAGGATCTCTCTCCCCCTCTAGTATTATTCCCCCGTGGTCTCGGATTAGCGAGATACATGTTCCCGGTGGATTTATCTGGAAAGGAGTTGCTGCTTCCGCTACTTTGCTGGAGCGAGGGACGGAGGTTGTCGGGGCACCGAACGTGTGTGCGATCTGGAGCTGGATCTGAAGGACGTGCTGGAGCCGGAGCTACCGGACTTCATCACGATCTTGAGATCGGCAAGTGTACGACTACATCATCCACGAGTTCCAACTCGTTAATAAAGCTTTGTTGTCTTCGAGGGTAAGTTCTCCATGGATGTATATCCACCCGTTGCTTGTATCTAGTAGATAGATCTTGGCGTATAGTTTCCATCGTAGGAATTTTTTTGTTTTCTATGCTGCGAACCCAACAACTTATTCCTTCTATACACCTGAAATTTTTCCTTCATACAAAACTTCACACAATCTTTATTAGCAACATTAGTGCACTCAAGATAATAAGTCGTTAGGTTCAGTTCCAACACCAATAAAACTTCCACTAAAACATAAGCTACTATAGCACTTCCCTCCCCCGAAAGAACTCAAAAAGGAACCAACAAGAAGCAAATGCAAATAATGGCAGAAATCTGTCAAAACAGACCAGCAGGTAAAGACGAATTTTTTCGAAGACATTCCATTGCTCCAATCAAAAAGTGTTGAACTAACGAAAGTTAGATAACAACCTGGGCAGAAGCACAAAAATTCACGCCTCAAAAGGACGTACAGAGAGTTTACACGAATTTTTACGATGAAGCACAGAAATCTGTTTTGGGACAGCAACTTTCCCAAGCATTACTTCTCTCTCATTAGAGGTTACTCTTGGCACAAAAAGAAAATAAAAAGCATAAAGAGCGGTTATTACAGAGGTAATAACTTCCAAGACTCATCTAAAACTTTTGGGTTATCTCCCAATAAGTACTTTTCTTTAACGCCTTTAAGTTAGGCATGATAGTTTGAGAAGATGCTCACATAAGAAATATAAATTGAAGTAAAAGAGAGCATCAAGAAGAAAATTCAAAATACATTTAAGACTAACCTACTTCCTATGCATAGGAATCTTCTAAAGAAACAAGTCATGAAAGCACAAAGCAACAAGCATAGGAAAGCAAAACAAGTGCAACTTCAACATTTTCAACATAAAGAGGGGAAACTTAATATTATTGAGATGCATAGAACCATGTTTCCCTCTCTCATAATAACTTTCAGTAGCAACATGAATAAAATTAACAATATAACTATCACATAAAACATTCTTATCATGAGCCACATGCATAAAAGAATTAATACTCCCCACATAAACATAGTCATTCTTATTAATTGTAGTGGGAGAAAATTCAACAAAATAGCTATCATTATTATTCTCATCACCATAATCATCAAATATAGGAGGCATATTTTAATCATAATTAATTTTCTCCTCAATAGTAGGTGGACTGAAAATATCATATTCATCATTGCAATCATCATATATTGGGGGTATAGTATCATCATAAGCAATAGAATAGTTATCTTCCGAAGTGTGTTCATTTGTAAACATATCATCATTGGAAGGAACATGGATAGCACTAATAGTACAAAAATTATCACCATTTTCAGAATTGGTACCAAAGAGATTTTCAATATCAAAAGTAGTGTGCTTTTCCCAATCATGATTACTACTATAGGTAATAGGCATAGTAACATCATCGAGTTCAGACTCATCAAAAACTATAATAGGAGCAACATGCTTAGGGGAAAATACCGTTTCCTCTTTCCTTTTACTCCTCCTCTTCTTCTTTCTCTTCTCTTTAGGAGGGAGAGGCTTGAAAGGAAGCTTCTCCATATACCATGGTTCATTGTTAGAGACAATAGAAGAAACTTTGGAGGATTCCTTCTTTTCATTAATAAGATCAAAACACATATTAGTCCTATCATATTTTGGTAAAATCTCATCTTCTATAATATTTTGTATGTAAGTATTTGTGTGGCAATTATCAACACAATAAAGATGACAACCATGAAGGACACTATTCATATCAAAAGCACCCATATCTACCAAAGAGGTTTTACTTGATAACTCTTCACACCCCAAAAATAATGTAAGTTCATCATGCTGATTAGGAGTGATCATGTCATCACAATACAAACTTGTAGTACTCATTGGATTAGAAAGGCTATTATTATGGCCTGAGCATTGAAAATTGAAATGACCCACTTCGAAGCAAAGTTCACAAATAAAAGGATAAAGGGCACAAACTTTTTTACCAAGATCATTTAAAGCCCTATACCACATTCTAGTTTTTTCATTCGTGTGGGTGATACAATATTCTTCTTCAATTTGATTATTGTCACAAGGTCTATGTATTCCACAAAAATGAACATGCTTATAAGAAATAATACTTTCAGAGGTTTGAGCATGTTTATTGCTATCATTAATAACAATTTCATTTTCCATGCAAGTGTCTTTAAAAGGCTCATGATACATGTCCCATTTTTATTTAGGAGCATTAATATGAGAAGCAAAGGTTCTATAACAATCAACAAGAATTTGAGGATCAAGACCATATTTAGCACTAAGATCTTGAAAATCAGTAGTTTCAGCGAAAGACTTAATGCAATCATACTCATAATTTGTACCTGGTTCTTTACCTTTGTTGTTATACCAATCTTCGGTATTGCTTTTAATTGTTTCAAGAATATCCCACTTAGCTTTTACCTCCTTACTTGTGAAGGATCCCTCTAAACAAGTATCTAGATAGTCCTTGTAATGTCTTGAAAGCCTTGCATAGAAGTTATTAATAACAATATTACTAGGGAGCTCATGAATGGGACATCTGAGCATTAGTGACTTTAATCTCCCCCATGCTTGGGCAATACTTTCTCCATCATGTGGATGAAAATTATAAATGTAATTCCTATCTTTATGAATTTCATGAGGAGGATAAAATTTAGAGTAAAAGAAAGATTCAAGTTCCTTCCACTCCAAATGATGAGGGTCATCTAGTAGCTCATACCACTCCCTTGCTTTGCCCTTAAGTGATAAAGAGAATAACTTCTTCTTGACTTGATCTATTGTAATACCTGCACTCTTGAACAACTCGCATAATTCATGTATAAAGAGTAAATGATCACCAGGATGGACAGTTCCATCTCCAAAATAGCAGTTATTCATAACATGTTCAACAAATTTTATAGGTATTTTAAAAGGGATGCTTTTAGTATGTGATTTAAAATATCATAAGTATCATTAGAATTACCACATATGGGAGATAAAGTATCATCAGAGCAAATTTTCTTCTTTAAAGCTGGGGAACTAAAAGGATCATTTTCATAAAACCAACTTCCCCAAGCTTAAACGTTTCCATAGCATTAGTAACAAAGGTGTTCAAAAGATTCATACTAATAACATTGCTATTAGCATGCAAAGAAAGTTCCATGGGTTTTTTAATTTTCTTTTCAGAAAATTCAAGTTCTAACTTAGGAAAAATACTAAAAAGCTCTCTAATTTTGTTGATGTTTTCCATTAAGCCTAACTAGTGAAAACAAGAAACAAAAAGACAAAATTGCATAATCTAAAGGAAATAACTTCGAGCACTCACACCGGAGGATGTGAGTACCTTTTACCTTACCTCCCCGGCAACGGCGCCAGAAAATAGCTTGATGTATACGCACTTCTATTCTTGTAGACGGTTGTTGGGCCTCCAAGTGCAGAGGTTTGTAGAACAGCAGCAAGTTTTCCCTTAAGTGGATCACCCAAGGTTTATCGAACTCAGGAAGGAAGTGGTCAAAGGTATCCCCTCTCAAGAAACCCTGCAATCAAGATACAAGAAGTCTCTTGTGTCCCCAACACACCCAATACACTTGTCAGGTGTATAGGTGCACTAGTTCGGCGAAGAGATAGTGAAATACAAGTGGTATAGATATAAAAAAAACAGTGCCAGGAAATAGCTTGATGGCGTGGAAAATACTAAAGGCGAACTGAAATAAAGATGGAAGCAAGTAAACATGTAATATATCTAATAGCAAAAAGTGTTTTAGTGTTTAGAAACAAGGCCTAGGGATCATACTTTCACTAGTGAACACTCTCATATAAATATATTATCTTCATGATACTACTCTTAACTACTCTCTGGTTTGACACTCTAATCGATGGTAGGGCTATAACAACGCACCTCAAAGTTCATCTTCCCCATCTTGGTAACCCCACACTATCACCTTGAGCGCTAGATGGTTCCAACAACACAATTTCATAGAAACATCCAACTCCAAATATAACTCATAACAAGTATTTGTAATCTCTAGCCTAAGTGCCACCATGGTGTGCACGCTGTCACTTTCACACACATGGGGAGAGTAGAGATCTATTAAAGCACTTGAGTAGCAAGGTAGATCTACTTGATTACAAAGCTCATGATCACAATATGATCACACATAGAGAGAGAGATGAACACATAGCTACCGGTAGAAACCTTAGCCTCGAGAGAGAACTACTCCCTCCTCATCATGGGAATCAGCAAGGGCGATGGAGATGGTGGTGGAGATCGATGGAGATGGCTCCGGGGCACTTCCCCGTCCCGGTAGGGTGCCGGAACAGAGACTTTTTGTCCCCCGAATCTCCGCTTCGGTGGCGGCGGCGCTGCGGAACTTTTCTTGGCTGGAGGCTGGACGATTTAGGGTTTCTATATCGAGAGGAATATATAGGCGAAGGGGCAAGGTTGGTGGCCGGCCAGGGGGCCCACACCATGCCCTGGCGTGGCCAGGGGGACCCACGCCCAGGGGTGGTTTGGCCACCCTGTGGCCCCTCTCTGTCTCGTCTTCTGGTTCCGTGAGTCTTCCGGTAAAATATCGACTTTGGCTTTTGTCCAGTCCAATTCCGAGAATATTGATTTTCTGACTTTCCTGGAACCAAAAACAGCAGAAAACAGGCAACTGGCACTGTGGCATCTTGTTAATAGGTTGGTCCAGGAAATTGTATGAAAAGTACTCCAAAATATGGATAAAACATAAGAAAGTAGATAAAACCAAGCATGAAACATAAAAAATTATAGATACGTTAGCAACGTATCAATCCACGACGGCAAACAATATTAGCAGATCTGTGAAAACGTGTGTTTTCATAATGTACTTCCACCGGTGGAAAATGGTCTTTAGACCCGGGTCGGTTGGCCCATTAGCCCCGGTTCCTGACCCGGGACTAGCTAGGCGGGACTAATGCTAGTCCCGGTTCGGTCCCGAACCGGGGCTAATGGGGCTCCACGTGGCGGGGCAGCGGGCGAGGGGGCTAGCAGCAATAGTCCCGGTTCTTGGTACGAACCGGGGCCACTGCTCGTCTGCCGCGGCAGGAAAACGGCCCCTTTTCGTGCGCTCGGCAGAAGTTTGGTTTTCTATTTTTTCATTTATTTGTTTTGGGAACTTTTTAAATTGTATTTGGCGCTAAATTGGATGGTATAATTGATACTACATGCAACAATGACGGAACAACTATTGCACATCATCGTCACAAATATATTACACCATCTCATCCAATATGCGTTGTCGAACATATTACAAAATGTACGCACCACGAGTTACATGCACATTACAAAACATATCACCCTTGTATTTGAATCGGCGGGGAATAGTATTCTCCATTCGGATCTAGGACCTCGGCATCTATGAATCCGGCAATTTTCTCTTGAATTGCTCGTAAGCGTTCTTATAGTAGAAGGCGTCAATATATATATATATATATATATATATATATATGAATTAATGAAACTAAACACAATTGATGGTAATAAAATAAGTTGTGAATATTGTTTATCGTACTTCAATTTTTTGAAGTCCCTCCTTACAGCCGTATATTTGCTCGTCTAGCGAATGAACTCGCATACATAGTACCCACATAAGTTATTCTCGGGTTCCTGCCTCAAGCACTTTACCAGAACATATATAGTTCAATCAAAATAATAATCGAGCATGATAATGGTATTGAAACTAGAATCAAAGAGATACGGGGATCTAGCTAGTAGTACTTACATGAAGTGGTTTAAATTTAAGTTCTAGCTTCCAAACGCCAACAGCCTTGGCGGTGAACCGTTTCCAAGCCCTGCTCGGCAAATAAAATGAATAACGGAATTCTATATTAATTACTTGCTATCGGCGAGGAAATAGTGCCGATATAGCGCGTTGTTCTTATTCATTGTCGCCTCCTTCTTCTTCATTGTCTTCCATTGCAGTATCCTCGTTTTCTTCTTGGAACATACGATAGTTGTCATCATCCTCTTCTTCTTCATTCTCTTCCATCGTAACCCCTCTTTCTCCGTGCAAGGACCATAAATAATATCCGGACATGAAACCTTGCCGAAGCACGTGGCCTTGAATGGTTCTCGAGTTGGTGTACTCCTTGACGTTCCGATAGTCAACACATGAATAAGGCATAAAATTATCCACCTTGTTATCCTCAGCCACATCGATAAATTTATGCAGGGCTGCAATGAATTCGGAACTGCGACGGTCGCCGTACATCCATCGCTTCCATGCATCGATCTGGATCATACATAATAGTCAAATGACCATCGTGCATGGACACATGCAATATTTTTATATCAATTACAAATGAAAAGGATAAGGTTGCTAACCTCGGTCAAGGATACCATTTTGTTTCAACTTAAGTGTGGCTCGAGCATTTCATCGAACACCTCTTGTGCATATATAGCAATGGGAAAAAACCTAGCACCCACCCCTCTCACACATCTATCCAGAAAAAAAACTGGGATGTGGGGGTTTATCTATAGGCAGGGGAGGCGCGATAGTCTCGGTTCGGGGCATGAACCGGGACTAATTCTCCGTAGCCTGACATGTGTGATGCGCGGGAGCATTAGTCCCGATTCATGCACTGAACGGGGGTTATTGCCCCCAACCGAACCGGGGCTAACACTTCACGGCGCTTTCTCAGGTCGAACCGGGACCCATGCCGGGCATTGGTCCCAGATTTTGCTTGAACCGGGGCTAATGAGGAATGGAGCTTCGGTCGAAAGACTAGTTTTCTACTAGGGTTCCTCTATTACGTATTAGACCTCGCAGATTTTTCTAGATTCACATATACTCCTTCCTTTCCAAAGTAAGTGACTTGAGTTGTCTAGATTCACACGTATCTAAACGCATTTTAGTATACATATATATGCAGATTTACACAAACCTAACTAACTTATTTTGGGACAGAGGGAGTATCTATATTGTCTATACATGTGATTTTAGACATATCTCCAATATGTAATTTAAAACAAAGGTTTATTCTGTATTATTCAAGAAATAATTTTTATTTGATATTATAGATGTTTATTTATGAATTTGGTCAAATATTTGCTACGGAAGAGAAAACACCTTGTCGTGGGGCTCAGGAAAAGGAAAATGAATAAATAAGCATATCGAACGGAGGTTAAATTTCTTCGAGAATGCGAAGGTTAAACTTGAACTAAATTCATGTCAGCTTTAAACTTAAATTCAAATATTCACCCTGATGTATACATTGCTCTCGACTTTCCAAAAAAATTAAACATCTCTTGACCCAAAGGACTCTAAGAGCATCTCCGGTCGCGTCCCTCAAACCGTTCACCGACAGCTTTGAGGCATGCTGAAGAAAAACACGCCCATCCACGTGTCTCAAAACCGTTTTTGATCCGGCGTGGCCCGGAAGCGTGTCTGGCGCGCCTAGGCCATCCCGACACCAGAGGGGACGCTTCAGGCGCGTCGAATGCAATGTGTGTGCGACATGGCGTTGGCGGGCCATGTCGTTGGCACAACGGCTGGTCAGCTTATTTATATCGTGATCCGCTCCTCTGCGGCGGTTTAATGGCTGACATAGATAGTCATATCGCCGCCGCAATGGTGTATGGCCGACACAGAATCGTCTCATCGCCCCAGTGGTGTGTGGCCAACACAGTGAGTCGTCTCGTTGCCGCAGTGGCACAACGTCCAATCGCTACGCCTCTACATTAGTGTTAATGCGAGCCAATGGCCTTTTGCGTATAAATACCTCCCCGTCGCCTATCCTCTATCCACAACTCAAACCCTAACCTCGCCTAGCTCACCTCCTCCATCGTTCTCGCCCCCACCGCCTACCTACTTGTTGGGCTAGGCTTCCCATGCCCGAGGCGCCGTCGTGCCCTGATCACCGCTATCGGTCCAAACTCCGTCGGACTCCTCGGATGACGACTGACTCCGAGAACTTTCGACTTCACCTCATCGAACTCTGACCACTTCGACCGGCCAGCGGTTGATCTGCTACAACGTGTCGACCTCAACTCTGGAAAGACCAAGTGGAAAAGGGCCAACAACGTCCATCCCCACCGGGCGGTCACCAACACTTGGAACAATACAACACGAAGATCTTCATGTAGAGGCCGTCGGTGGAGGAGAACACACGCCTCCTCTTGGAGAGGGAGCGACAGACCATTCTTCACATCAACACAGAGGACGTCGCCGCTCGCTCGCGATCCCGGATTGCTCAGAACGAGTACTACCGGGAGCTGCGCGAGCGCACCAAGGTGGAGCAGAACGAACGGCGGCGCGCTGCGGGCCGCCATCTTGGCGATGCAACACGCCGCATGATGGTGGAAGCACGACAAGAAGCATCGTAGACGAGGCAGGCCCAGAAGCAGGCAAAGTGGGATGCCAAGCAACGCCACCAGAATGACAACGAGGCCGGTCCCTCCAGTAGGAACTGCGACGCATATTAGTTAGGTCTTGTTTTCGTTTATGTTTAGTTAAATTTTGCTCATTTTTTAATATTACATCGTAATTTAAATGAATTATATTTAGTTAAATGGTGCCGTTGGGGCAGTAACTAGGAACATGTGTGCCCCAAATGCGACACGGCTCGACAGTGTGCTCCAAACGATCGATCCGGCATTTTCACCGAACATCATTTGGGAGACGCAACCAGAGATGATCTAAGCGAACTTGGCACTTAGAGCATCTCCAAGAGCCTTTGCATATTGGAATACTAAAATTTGTATATACCAAGAGGAGAGATGGTATAGGAAGGCAACCTGTTTTTAGCTTTTGTAGCCTTCCAATAAGAGCAATTGCCAAATTTGTGGGATCCATGTGTCAATGAGTCTTTTTTTCTCTCTCTGTTTTTTCTCCTCTTCTTCCCCATCCTTTCTTCCCGGTACAAACTTCACTGCCAAAATCAGACGAGAGCGGGAGGGGCGCTGGCAGGGTGATGATCCACAAGTATAGGGGGTGTATCGTAGTATTTTCGATAAGTAAGAGTGTCGAACCCAACAAGGAGCAGAAGGTGTTGACGAGTGCCTTGGAGCAGGAATTCTCTGTAAATACTTAGGAAACGGATTTTTAGTTATTTTTTTTGATAATGCAGATAAATAAAGTACGAGTAAATAAAAGATAATAATAATAAATGCAGCAAGTGGACCAATCCTTTCTTTAGCAAAGGACAAGCAGGTTGTATTACTTAAGATGACCAAACGTTCTCGAGGACACATGTGAATAACGTCAAGTGCTTTCGCTTTATATAGTTGATTAATCTTCTTTAGTTTGATAATTGTTGTGTGGGTGAACCTATGCTAATGTACCGACCTTCTTAGGACTAATACATACTTGTGATTATACCCCTTGCAAGCATCCGGAAGAACAATAAAGTAATTAAGATATAAACCTAACCACATCTTTAAACTCTAAGATCCTGACATCCCTTGTGCAAAGGTTTCCTAACGGGGGTTCAGGTTTCTGTCACTCCGGCAACCCCTACGATTAGTAGCCAAATAGACAATGCATTCCCCTAGGCCCATATAGGTGAAGTGTCATGTAGTCGATGTTCACATGACTCCACTAGAAGAATAACACCACAACTTAAATAACAAACTACTGAATCTTTCTCAACACAATTCCACTACTAACAACATGACTTCTCCCATGTCCTCAAGAACTAAATGAACTACTCACAAGACATCATATGGATCAAGATAAGAGATGATATAATGCTAAGCAAAAATCTGATCATAAACAATAATTCAATGGTTCCACTCAATAGCATCAACTACTACAAGTAATCAACACCAGGAAAGTTTCCTCTAAGAACTATGCAAGATTCAACCCAATTGTTTCAGCGGTATGGAGTGGTGATGATGGTGCTGGTGGAGATGATGATGGAGATGATGATGATGATCCCGATGAAGTCCATCTTGATGGTGGTGTTGATGGCGGCGATCTCCCCTCTCCGGGAAGGAATTGCCCCGGCAGAATTCTGTTTGCCGGAGAGATCTTTCTCTCTCCGTAGTTTTCCGCCCCGTAGAGGCGGCGGAATATTTCTGTGATTGCTCCCCGAGGCTTAGGGTTTTGTGGGGATAATATGTGCCAGAGGAGAGAGCTAGGAGTGGGCCAGGGTGGCCACACCACCTGGTGGCACGACCAAGGGCAACCCGCGCCAGGGGGTGGTGTGGGCCCCCTGTGGCCCATCTCCACTCCCCCTTCTGGCATCCTTCGTCTTCTGGAAAAATACGATTTTCCATATATTTTCTGGGATTCTCCGATCTTCACGAATTTTGCCTCCAAACGGTGCATTTTCCATCAGAATCCTGACTTCAGCGATCCATCCTCCAAGTCATCAACCATGCAAATATAGATGAAACAACGTAAGTATCATCTCTTAATATGAAATATATCAATGAATAATAGTAAATTATGATATAGAATAGTGATTCAAAATGGACGTATCAACTTCCCAAAGCTTAGACTTCGCTTGTCTCCAAGCGAAAACTGAGCTCAATAAACATAACCTCAGGTTTATGGAGTGAAGAGTCGATAAAGGAATACGGACAAGAAGCATCACATTCATCGATACATAAATCATAATAGCAGACAACTCACCATTATATAACTTAGCTTACAATAAGTGAAGGAAACACAATAAAGATACACAACGTAAATCATAATTGGTAATGGCAAACTTTGCTCTTGGTCAAAGGATAGTTAACAATTTGTAGGAGTTCAAACATAATGAGTTTTCAAAGATAGCTTTCAAATTAATACTCTCTAAGATAAGAGCAATGTGCAAAACTAGGAACATAAGAAACATGATTGAATAAATCATCATATGAATGAATGAAACACAACAACTCAAAATACTTGCTGATATAGAAAGGAATGGGTTTACTGACTCAACTAAAAAGTAAAAGATAGGCCCTTCGCAGAGGGAAGCAGGGATTTCAAGTATCATACAGAGCTTCCAAAAATTATGGTACTTATTAGCTTTCAGCTATCATTGCCCGTATCATAGGCATCTTTAAGTGATTAAGGTTAAAGTGATCAAAAATGAGGATATGCTTGACAAGTTGTAAGTTGAAAATATCATGTACCTTGAATACGAGGGCCGCTCCTCATGCTACTCAAGTTTAGTTACCGGTAAGTACTTGTCATAGTAAGTATATGTGTAACATAGAGAATCGTCAACAGGGTACCCCTTGCCTGATGATACGGAAGAATCCCCATATCAAAATGACAAGGCAAGCAAACAATAAGCATCTCAGCAATCTTCTTATTTACCATGGGGAAATGGTGCTTTTTTCTCTCTTTCCTCTTTTCTCATCTTTTTTCTCAATCTTTCTCTTTTTTTATAAGAAGAATGCTTCATAGATTGCTCATTATGGTTATGCTGCAGGTTTCCACCATGATTAGGCATGGATTAGACCAGCCGCCCAGGCATTTCTGTAACACACATACATAACTCCATGGACTTACAAGCTCCCCTTTCATTTCACACCGACGACATCCATAAACAAAAGAACATGATATCAACTAAATAAAGTGCAATGTTGAAAGCATTTCCCATGACAGCATGGTTCTGCTAATTCACAACTTACAAAGCGCAAGCATATACGCAACATAGATGGGCACAATGGTTAAAGTTAATTAAGTGCAAGAAAAGTAAAGTGTGCCATCAAGTTCGTGAGAGCTTTAATCACTAATTTTCACATAACAAGTTTAATTCGGAAGGTAGATAAAAACATGAATTTACTTGGAATAACAATAGTGCTAATAGGTAGGTATGGTGGGAACAATTGGCATAGGTTTTCGTTTTAAGGATTGGATGTACGAGAAGCATTCCCTCTCAGTACAGGTTTTAGGCTAGCAAGGCTGGGTAGCAAGCATAAGAGTTGAAGGAAACAAACAAACATACAGATGATAAAAACAAACATGCAATCTCCCTTGGAAGCACAAAAGACCTTAACTAGAGAATACTAAGCTTATGAGCAAATCAAGAAAGAAAGATGATGAAATTATATTTCTTGAAAGTACTTTTATCTTTTTCATTCAATTCTCATAATAGTGTTGTTACTGACCAAGCCAGGTTTGCCAAAACCAACTAAATTCACTCAATGATCCCAAAGTGATACCAATACTAACAACAAGATCAATCATATAACAGAAAATGAAAACGAATATAATATATTCAAAAGAGTAAATGATAGAACTTATCATTAATATTCCATAACGGCAACTCACACCAAGGGATACACAGATATCTAGAGGGGGGACACTTCCATAATGCAAACCATCCTACATGATAACTTCTCTATTCATGATATGACTCTACTAAAAAGGTAAAAAGATAGAATATAGTGATGTGATACCGCGGCACTCCCCCAAGCTTAGAACAAACCAAGGGAATGCCAAAACCTGATGACGAATTACTCCTTCGGTGGTGGTAGCGTTCTCTCGATGAGCTTTTCGATCAATTTCCTCAAGTCCTCAATCTTGAAGGTGAGAGTACGAATCAACTCCGAGTTTTTCTCAATGCGGTTCATGATCATGTTGGGTTGTGATTCCCACCTCGTACGATTCTTTCCCCACTCTTCCTCCTTGAAGTCTTCTTTTCCTGCATGGTTAGAACGAGGCATATCCCAATTGGAGGGTAGTTTCTCCTTGGGCATATTCTGGAATTGATGCTCATGGATAAGGGTATGGAAGGGATTCTTGGTGCATAGAGAAGGTGATCGTGAAGCCAAACAGTGATGCGGAGGCTTCCCTCCAGTAATATATCCCGAGACAAAGGGATTTAGTTACAAGCGTTAAAGGATCTCACGATCACAGAAGTCATCGTTGAATATGCAGGAGTCAGTATGGATCTCCAGGTCCCGCTTCTGACTATTGATCTGAGAGGAGTCTCAATCATGTCTGCATTATTCGCGAACCATAGGGTGACACACTTAAGAGTTACCGGACACCATTTAGGAGCACATATGTTTCAGACGAAAGAATTCCAAAGCGCAGGAATTGTTTCGATAGAAACCGGAAATTGTTTCGGGTGAAATTGCAAAAAGTGGTTCTGCATGTGATATTGAAAGGGGCTATATGTGAATGTTTGTTAATTAAAGTAATTAACAAATTCTGAATAAATTTAATAAAAGAGTTTTATTAAATGAGAGAGCGTTAAACTTGGAGAATTTTAATGCATTTAAAGTGGAGACTTTAAAAGGGAATGTGAAGAGGCATTTTAATGTGGAGGGGTTACCACCACATGAATGGGGGAGGTGAGGGGTCACCCCCCCCATGCGCCGGCCATGGAGAGGAGGGGCACCCCCTCCTCCTATAAAAGGCCACCCACTCCCTCCTTCATCCTCACACCTCCTTGTGAAGGATCTCTCTCCCCCTCTAGAATTATTCCCCCATGGTCTCGGATTAGCGAGATACATGTTCCCGGTGGCATTTTGTCTAGAAGGAGTTGCTGCTTCCGCTGGATCGCTGGAGCGAGGAGGTGGAGGTTGTCCGGTGGCTTGAACGTGTGTGCGAGTACGGATGCGCTGCTGAGTTGCGGCGCTCGGACTTCCTCACGATCTTGAGATCGGCAAGTGTACGACTACATCAACCACGAGTTCCTACTCGTTAACAAAACTCGTTGTCTTCGAGGGTAAGTTCTTGTTGGATGTATGTCCACCCGTTGCTATGTACCTAGTAGATAGATCTTGGCGTGTAGTTCTCATCGTAGGAAAATTTTTGTTTTCTATGTTGCGGACCCAACACTCATCACATGATAAGACAAATTTTCTTGCATCTTTAAAAAGGGTAGGCCAGTAAAAACCTGATTGTAGCACCTTTTGTGTGGTTCTATCTCCCACATGATATCCTCCATAGGCGCTACCATGACATTTCCGCAATATCTCATTTTGTTCATATTCTGGAACACATCTTCGCATAATACCATCTACTCCTTTATATAAATGTGGGTCATCCCAAAAATACTGTCTCAAATTGTAAAAGAACTTACTTCTTTGCTGGGCTGTAAAAGTTGGAGGCAAATACTTGGAGATAATAAAGTTAGCATAATCAGCATACCAAGGGCTCCCTCGCGAGCTTACCCCTATCCTACACAACAACTGGGACTGAGACTAGCGAACGAGCTTGTAACTCTCACAAGAACTGGCAGGTCTATGTTCACCTTGACATGAAAGACTCGTTTCCGCATATGAGTTAGTTCACTTCACTTTTCGAGGGAAAAATAAATTTCTATCAAATCAATAGAAGAAAGGATCCTAGCCAACTGTTCATTTGGGAAACTATCATTAACAGGCATAGGATTAAAAGAGATGTTTTCCAATCGAGATAATTATCAGCAACAGGCTTTTCCGCACCTTTCCTATCTATAATATGTAGGCCAAACTCTTGTAAAAGCAACACCCATCTAATAAGACTAGGCTTAGCATCTTTCTTTGTCATAAGGTACTTAATAGCAGCATCATCAGTATGAATGGTAACTTTTGAATCAACAATATAAGGTCAAAACTTATCACAAGCAAAGACAAAAGCTAAGATTTTTTTTTCAGTAGTAGCATAATTCTTTTGAGCGGCGTCATGAGTCTTACTAGCATAATGGATAACATTTAACGTTTTATCTATCTGTTGCCCAAGGATAGCACCTACAGCAAAATCACTAGCGTCACACATGATTTCAAAGGGTAAGTTCCAATCAGGTGGTTGGATAATAGGAGCAGTAGTTAAAGCCATCATCAAAAACAAAAGGTACATCCTTTTGAAGAATATTAGTGAGGGGTTTTGATATCTTAGAGAAATCTTTAATAAACCTTCTATAGAAACCAACATGACCAAGGATACTACGAATACCATTGACGTCTCTTGGATAGGGCATTTTCTCAATTGCTTCAACTTTAGCTCTATCAACTTCTATGCCTCTTTCGGAAATCTTATGTCCGAGGACAATCCCTTCATTGACCATGAAGTGGCATTTCTCCCAATTAAGAACAAGATTAGTTTCTTCACATCTCTGCAAAACTTTATCAAGGCTGTGCAGACAATTATCAAAAGAAGTTCCATAGATAGAAAAATCATCCATGAATACTTCCACAATTTCCTCACAAAAATCATGAAAGATAGTAGACATGCATCTTTGAAAAGTAGCAGGAGCATTAAACAAACCAAAAGGCATATGCCTATAAGCATAGGTTCCATAAGGGCATGTAAAAGTAGTTTTTTCTTGATCTTGTTGTTTAATACGAATTTGAGAAAACCCAGAATATCCATCAAGAAAACAAAATTGGGTCTTTTTAGACAACCTTTCTAACATTTGATCAATAAAAGGAAGTGGGTAATGATCTTTCTTAGTAACTTTATTAACCTTTCTGAAATCGATGCACATCCTATAACCTACTACTCTTGTTTGGGGAATAAGCTCATCATTATCATAAGGCACAACGGTAATTCCCCCTTTTTTAGGGACACAATGAACAGGGCTAACCCATTCACTATCAGGAATAGGATAAATAATACCAGCATCAAGGAGTTTTAATACCTCGTTTATTACCACTTCCTTCATCTTAGGATTTAAACGATGTTTATGTTCTACCACTCGCTTTGCATCTAGTTCTATATTGATAGCGTGCTGGCATATAGTAGGAGAAATCCCCTTTAAATCATCCAGAGTATAGCCCATAGCTCCTCGGTGTTTCTTCAATACCTCCAATAATCTTTCCTCTTCCTTCCCTGAAAGTTTAGAACTAATAATAATAGGATATATTTTATAATCATCAATGTAAGCATATTTAAGATCGTCACATAAAGGTTTTAGATCAAAATCCGGATCCTTTTTAGGTGGCAATGTGGTACCCAAATCTTCCACGGGCAAGTTATGCTTAAGCATCTTAGGTTGACGACGGAGAATCTCGTCAATCTCATTTCTTTCTTCCATGAAGATTTCACTTTCGTGGTCTTCCATAAATTGTTGCAAAGCATTGTTAGGAGCAAGAGAAATAGAAGCAAGTTCTTCAACTCTAAAATCCTCATTAGGGGTCTCATTTTCACAAGGAACTTTAGTAAATTTCGAAAAATTAAACTCATAAGATTCCACATCAAATTTAGTTAAAATTTTCTCCCTTTTCCAGTCTATAATGGCTCCACACGTGTTCAAGAAAGGTCTACCAAAAATGATAGGATAGGTTTTACTAGCAGTTGAACCAAGTACTAGAAAATCAACAGGATATTTAATCTTAACACAAAGAACTTCCACATCTCTTACAATACCAATTGGAGAGATGGTCTCTCTATTAGCAAGGTGAATAACCACATCAATCTCTTCTAGTTCGCAAGGACTGATTTCATGCATAATTTCTTTGTAAAGCTCGTAAGGAATAGCCCTTGAACTTGCACCAATATCACATAAACCATAATAGCAATGATTATCAATTCTAACAGAAAGCACAAGGACACTAGCTTTTTTAGTTCTATGTGGATGTGAGACAATATTAGAAGCATCCTCACAGAAGACAATGTGTCCATCTTCTATACTTTTAGTGACAAGGTCTTTCATAATTGCTACTTCAGGTTCAATGTTTATTTGTTCATCAGGTTTCATAGTTCTCTTTGTACTTTTATTAATTACACTAGTTATCATAGGATGCTCCTTTACCTTATCCGGGAAAGGTAATTTCTCGATATAAGGTTCAGGTAAGATGTGATCAATAGTGCAAAATTCAGTACTTCTAGCAGGGACACAATCAACTATATCTTTATATGGTGCATGATACTTGTTCCATTCCTTTTTCAGAATTTCAATATATGAGGCAACAACCTTAAAACAATTTGCAATAACTTGAGAATCAAGACCATAAGCATTACTAATATTTTGAAAGTCATCAGTTCCCATAAAAGATTCAATGCATTCATAATCATAATTTATACCTTACTTTCTTCCTTTATCATTCTCCCATGCTTCAGCATTGTCTTGAATGCGGTCTAGAAGATCCCACTTAGCTTCTTCTTCCATGCGTGTAAATGATCCAGCACAAGAGGCATCCAATATATCATTATCAAGAAGAGAAAGCCTTGCATAAAAGTTATTTATAATAATATTGTTGGAGAGCTCATGAATAGGACATTTGAGCATTAATAACTTCAGTCTCCCCAAGCTTGAGTTGTACTCTCTCCATCAAGAGGCCAAAAGTTGTATATTTGATTCTGATCTTTATGGATCTCACTAGGAGGATAAAATTTGGAATAAAAGTGAGGCACTATTTCCTCCCATTCAAGAGATTGACCATTCTTCAGCAGCTTATACCATTCCTTAGCTCTTTCTTTAAGTGATAATGAGAATAACTTCTTCTTGGCTTGATCTGTTGTAATACCTGCACACTTGAACAACCCGCATAATTCATGTATAAAGAGCAAATGGTCACAGGGATGGACAGTTCCATCTCCAAAATAGTAGTTATCCATAACACGATCAATAATTCTTGTAGGTATTTTAAAAGTATCATTCTCGGCAGGTGGTGGTTCATCTACTACCTTAGCAGTGGTAGTAGCATTACAAAATAAGAAACTCAGTGAATTATCCATATTGGAATAAAGTAACTAACATAAGTAAACAATACTCACAGTAGAAGTTTCCTTTTACCAGTTCCACTCTCTAATAGCGCTTGATGACCCACAAGTATAGGGGGTGTATTTTCGATAAGTAAGAGTGTCAAACCCAACGAGGAGCAGAAGGTGCTAGCTAGTGGTATGGATCAGGAATTCTCTGCAAATACTTAGCAAACAGATTTTTAGGGGTTTTTGATCAAGCAAGTAAACAAAGTACGAGTAAATGAAAGACAGTAGGAATAAATGCAGCAAGTGGACCAATCCTTTATGCAGCAAAGTGATGGCTTTGAGTATGGCTCCCAGAAAAATGCTGGAGCAATGATGATGTAGAGCTCGTTGGGAACCCCAAGAGGAAGGTATGATGAGCACAGCAGCAAGTTTCCCTCAGTTATGAAACCAAGGTTTAATCGAACCAGTAGGAGCAAGGAAACACCTCAAAGGTGTTACTAGCTGAGCTTTGGCAGGGCGCACTACCGGTGCTAGTAGCAACGTGCAGACCTGCACAACACAACCACAGAACTTTGTCCCCAACTTGCGATGAGGTCAATCTCACCGTGTTTTGCGGAAAACAAAGGATTAAACGTATCGAATGGGAAGAAGTAAAAGTTTGCAGAAAGTAAACACAAAGCAGTAAAAGATTATAGATTGAATGTAAAAGACAAGGACCGGGATCCATAGTTCACTAGAGGTGGCTCTCCTTAGATAGATAACATGCTGGGTGAACAAATTACAGCGGGGCAATTGACAAACATCGAGAAAGCAATACATGCATATACTAATCATATTGACTCCTTTGAGACTTGATTGGGCATTACAACATTATACATAGACTGCCATCCAACTACATCTATGACTAATAATCCACCTTCAGGTTATCATCCGAACCCCCTCCAGTATTAAGTTGCAAGCAACAGATTATTGCTTTACGATCTGCGTGTAAAGTAAACAATATGATTGTTCTATGAACAAAGGATTGTTGTTTTCTCCCTAGTAGAAACAACACATCTAGTACCTTAGAGATTTCGGTCACTTCCCCAGATTACCAGAGGCATGAACCCACTATTGAGCATAAATACTAACTCTTGGAGTTGCTAGAATCTGCTTGGCCAAGATAGCTACTAACAACGAAAAGCATGCAAGATCACAAATAACAAAGACATGATAGAATCAATAATCAATCTGAAATAGCATCTCAATATCCATCGGGTCCCCGCAAACACAACATGCAGAATTACAAATAGATGATCTTGATCATGAACGGAGCTCACAAGATCTAGACATGAAAGCACAAAGGAGGAGAACCAGCCATCTAGCTACTACATGGATCCATAGTTCAAGGATTAACTACTCACGCATCACACCGGAGGCTTGCATGGTGATGAAGAAGGCCTCCAAGGTGAAATCCCCTCTCCGGCAGGGTGCCGGGAAGAGCTTTAGATCCCTCCCGATCTAGAGATGGAGATGACGGCGGCTACAGACTCTTTCGTGGATTTTTGATCGGGTACTTAGGGTTTATGTCCCGAGGGCATCTTATAGTCGGAAGGGAGGCCAAGGGGGTGCCTGGGCTGGCCACACCACCCCCTGGCACGGTCCAGGCCTAGCCGCGCGGCCAGGTGGTGTGGCCTCCCTCTGGCCCCTCTCCGTCTCGTATTCTGGCACTTGATGACATCCGAAAAAATAGGCACTTTGGCTTTTGTCCCGTCCAATTCCGAGAATATTCATTTTCTGACTTTCCTAGAACCAAAAACAACAAAAAACATGCAGCTGGCACTGTGGCTCTTGTTAATAGGTTAGTCCAAGAAATCATATGAAAAGTACTCCAAAGTTGGAACAAAACACAAGAAAGTGGATAAAACCAAGCAAGGAACATAAAAAATTATAGATACATTTGCAATGTATCAACATCCCCAAGCTTAACTCCTGCTCGTCCTCGAGTAGGTAAGTGATAAAAAGAAAGAATAATTTTTGAGGTCACATGCACCATCAAAGACTTGATCAAAGTATTTGTAAAACATTCAAAGCTGGGATCATAGTACTTCAATCATAACATGAAATACAAAGTTCTAGAAATAAGACAAAGAAACTATGATGCAACATGAAAAGGCACAAACAAAAGATTCATGATGCAACGTTTGTTTGTTTCACATAAAGAAAACATAGCATAATAGTATTCAGCGTGTCCCTCAATAGAGTAGCAAATATAAATGCATAGGACACCTTCAAAGTTCATAAGAGTGACTAGATACAATAGTTTAAAACAAGCAATATCAAAGTATGCATGAATCAACTAGTCTTGGGACAATGCACATAGAACTAAGAATGGCCACTATGCTCTCAAAGTAAGTGCATAAAGATAGAAGGTGGAGACTCAATATAATGGTGGAAGAAAGGCCTTTGTAAAAGGAAGTAGGGATTCAAGTCTCATAAAGAGCTTCCAAAAATTATGGTACTTATAGCTTTCAACTCTCATTGCCCCTATCATAAGCATCTTGAAGTGATTAAGGTTAAAGTGAACAAACTATGGTGTACATGCTTGACGAAGTATAAGTCAGAAATCTCATGTCCCTTGTATACGAGGGCCGCTCCTCATGCTACTCAAGTTTAGTCACCGGTAAGTTCTTGTCATTGTAAGTACATGTGTATCATTGAGAACCGCCAACGGGGTACCCCTTGCCTGATGATACGGAAGAATCCCCATATCAAAATGACAAGGCAAGCAGACAAAGAGCATCTCAACATTCTTGTTATTTACCATGGGAATATGGTGCTTTTTTCTCTCTTTCCTCTTTTCATAGTATCTCATTTTTTTCTTTTTCTCTTTTTTTTCAATATAGGACTCTTTTTTTTATAAGAAGAATGCTTCATAGATAGCTCATTATGGTTACGCTGCAGGTTTCCACCATGTCAGCATGGATTAGACCAGTGGCCCAGGCATTTCTCTAACACATATACATAACTCCATGGACTTACAAGCTCCCCTTTCATTTCACACCGACGACATCCATATACAGAAGAGCATGATATCAACTAGGTACAACTACCAAGTGCAATGTTGAAAGCGTTCCCCATGAAAGCATGGTTCTGCTAATTCCCAACAAATAGGTGCAAGCATATACAACATAGAAGACACAATAGTTCAAGTTTGTTAAGGGCAAGAAAAGTAAAGTGTGCCATCAAGTTCGTGAGAGCTTTAATCACTAGTTTTCTCATAACAAGTTTAATTTGGAAGGTAAACAAAAGCATGAATGTACTTGGAATAGCATAAGCTAGTAGGTAGGTATGGTGGACTCTTTGGAATAACTTGGTTTAGGGAGTTGGATGCATGAGTGGAACTCATACTTGGTTGTGGAGGCTACCAAAGACTGGGAGCGACAAACTAAGAAAGCAATAATGGCCATAATCATGCAGAGCGACAAAACATCATTGATCAAAGCATAAAGTGATACTACGAGTTGAAAACTAAAGGATCATAAAGGCTATGGTGACTTGAGATAGTCATAACATGCTGTGAGCATGCGGCAAGTCAACCCAAATAAAGCATCAAAGGAGAATACCACTATACTATGCTTTAATATGCTAAAACAACGCATGATTCATCCAAGGCACATTAAGCAATCTCAATTGTTTATAAAACGTCATGCAACAGAAAAGAATACTAAGCATAAATCCAAAACAATATCAAGCATGGCATGATAAAGCATGGGCCACAGTCAAAAACAAGCTCTTTTTACCACAAAAGCATGAACTTTCCTACTCTTTTCCAAACCAAACCAAACCAAACTATTTGCAAACCAATGTATGAAAGAGGGGGTCCAACCAATTTATTCATAAAACTAAGCAAACCAAAGCAAACGGAAAACGAAAACAAAAACGAAAAAGAAGACGCTCCAAGAACAACACAACTGTGCATGAAACAATAAAAATAAAGCGTTTGGAAGAAATCTGGGATTTTTATTGATGAAGAAGGGGATGCCTTGGTCATCCCCAAGCTTTGACGCTTGTACTTCTTGGATATTTCTTGGGGTGACATGCGTGGCATCCCCAATCTTGAGCTTTAGTCCATCCTTTATCTCATTACTCATTCCTTCCATACACCTGAAATTTTTCCTTCATACAAAACTTCACACAATCTTCATTAGCAATATTAGTGCACTCAAGATAAATAAGTCTTAAGGTTCATTTCTAACACCAAATAAACTTCCATTTGAACACTAGCTACTGTAGCACTTCCCTCAAAAATCTCAATTCCCCAAAAGAACTCAAAAAGGAACCAACAAGAAGGAAATGCAGAAAATGCCAGAAATCTGTCAAAACAGACCAGCAGGTAAAGACGAATTTTTTCGAAGACATTCTATTGCTCAAATCAAAAACTGTTGAACTAACGAAAGTTAGATAACAACCTGGGGCAGAAGCAAAAAAATTCACGCCTCAAAAAGACATTCAGAGATTTTACACAAATTTTTACGGTCAAGCACAAAAATCTGTTTCGGGAGAGCAACTTTCCCAATCATTACTTCTCTATCATTAGAGGTTACTCTTCGCACAAAAAGCAAATAAAAAGGATAAGCAGAGGTTATTACAGAGGTAATAACTTCCAAGACTCATCTAAAACTTTTGGGTTATTGATACGTCCATTTTGCATCTCTATTCTATGTCTTAGTTCACTATTATTCATTGATATATTTCATATTGAGAGGTGATACTTATGTTATTTCATCTATTTTTGCATGGTTGATGACTTTTGGAGCATGGACCGCTGCAGTCAGGATTTTGATGGAGAATGTGTTGTTTGGAGGCAAAATTCGTGAAGATCAGAAAATCCGGGAAAATAAATAGAAAATTCTATTTTTCCAGAAGACTAAGGATGCCAGAAGACGGAGTGGAGATGGGCCACAGGGGGCCCACACCACCCCATGGCGCGGGCAACCCTAGGCCACGCCCGGAGGTGGTGTGGCCACCCTGGCCCACTCCAGCCTCTCCCCTCTTGTGTATATCACCCTCCCGAAACCCAAAGACTCGGGGAGCGACCACAGAAAGATTCCGCCACCTTTGTAGGGCAGAAAACACCGAGAGAGAAAGATCTCTCCGGCAGATAGATTTCTGCTGGGGAAATTCCTTCCTGGAGAGGGGAGATCGTCGCCATCAACACCACCATCAAGCTGGACTTCATCAGGATCATCATCACCACCATCATCATCATCTCCTTATTGCTGTAACTATTGCGTTGAATCTTGCATTAGTTCTTAGGGGAAACTTTCCCAGCGTTGATTACTCTTTGTAGTTGATGCTATTGAGTGAACCGTTGAATTATTGTTTATGTTCCGATTGTTACACATCATTATTCCATCTCTGATCATGATCCATATGATGTCTTGTGAGTAGTTCGTTTTGTTCTTGAGGACATGGGAGAAGTCATGTTGTTAGTAGTGGAGTTGTGTTGAGAAAGATTCAATAGATTGTTATTTAAGTTGTGGTGTACTTCTTCTAGTGGTGTCATGTGAACGTCGACTACATGACACTTCACCTATATGGGCCTAGGGGAATGCATTGTGTATTTGGCTACTAATCGTAGGGGTTGCCGGAGTGACAGAAACCTGAACCCCCATTAGGAAACCATTGCACAAGGGACGTAAGAGTCTTAGAGTTTAAAGCTATGGTTAGGTTTCTACCTTAATTACTTTCTTATACATACGGATGTTTGCAAGGGGTATAATCACAAGTATCTATTAGTCTTGGATGGGGTGGTACATTAGCACAGGTTCACCCACACAACACTTAGCAAGCTAGAGAAGATTAATCAACTATATGAAGTGAAAGCACTTGACAGTCTTCCATGTGTCCTCGAGAATGTTTGGTCATCTTAATTAATACAACCGGATGGTCCTTTGCTGCATAAAGGATTGGGCCACTTGCTGCATTTATTCCTACTGTCTTTTATTTACTCGTACTTTGTTTACTTGCTAAATCAAAAACCCCTAAAAATCCGTTTGCTAAGTATTTGCAGAGAATTCCTAATCCATACCACTAGCCAGCACCTTCTGGTCCTCATTGGGTTCGACACTCTTACTTATCGAAAATACTGCGATACACCCCCTATACTTGTGGGTCATCAACAGTATTTTCTGGCGTCGTTGCCGGGGAGTGAAGCGCTATTTGAGAGTGGAATTGGTAAAGGAAACTTCTACTGTGAGTATTGTTTACTTCTGCTAGTTGCTTTATTTTCGTTATGGATAATTCGCTGAGTTTCTTATTTGATAATGCTACTACCACTTCTAAGGTAGTAGATAAGCCACCACCTGCTGAGAATGATGTTTTCAAAATACCTACACGAATTATTGATCATGTTATGGATAACTATTATGTGGGGGATGGAACTATCCACCCCGGTGATCATTTACTCTTTATACACGAATTAAGCGGGTTGTTCATGTGTGCAGGTATTACTACAGATCAAGTTAAGAAGAAGTTATTCTCATTATCACTGAAAGGAAGAGCTGAGGAATGGTATAAGCTGCTGAAGAATGGTCAAGCTCTGGAATGGATGGAAATAGTGCCTCTCTTTTATTCAAAGTTTTATCCTCCTAGTGAGATTCATAAAGATCGGAATCAAATATACAACTTTTGGCCTCTTGATGGAGAGAGTACAGCTCAAGCTTGGGGGAGATTGAAGTTACTAATGCTCAAATGTCCCATTCATGAGCTCCCCAACAATATTATTATCAACAACTTTTATGCAAGGCTCCCTCTACATGACAAAGATTTATTGGATGCTTCTTGTGCTGGATCATTCACTCGCATGGAAGAAGAAGCTAAATGGGACCTTCTAGACCGTATTCAAGACAATGCTAAAGCTTGGGAGAATGACAAAGGTAGAAAGTCAGGTATAAATTATGATTATGAATGCATTGAATCTTTTATGGAAACTGATGACTTTCAAAATATTAAAAATGCTTATGGTCTAGACTCTCCAGCTATTGCTTCTTATTTTAAGGCTTTTGCTTCCTACATTGAAGTGCCTAAAAAGAAGTGGAATAAGTATCATGAACCTTATAAAGATATTGCTAAGAGTGTTCCTGCAAGAAATACGGAACTTTATACTGCCAATCATGTTTTACCTAAACCTTATATTGAGAAAATGCCTTTTCCAGTTAAGGTAAAGGAACATTCTATGATAGCTAGTATGGTTAATGAAAGTACAAATAAAGCTGTTGAACCTGATAAACAAATGGTTGATGAACCTATAATAGCAAGTGTGAAAGAATTTGTTACTAAATATGAAAAATAGGGACACCCTATCCTTTGTAAGGATACCTCTAATATTGTTTCACAAAGTAGTGTTATGAGAGCTAGTATTCCCGTGTTTTCTGTTAGAATAAGTGATCATTGTTGGGTCCGCAGCATAGAAAACAAAAAATTTCCTACGATGTGAACTACACGCCAAGATCTATCTACTAGGTACAAAGCAACGGGTGGACATACATCCAACGAGAACTTACCCTCGAAGACAACGAGTTTTGTTAACGAGTAGGAACTTGTGGTTTATGTAGTCGTACACTTGCCGATCTCAAGATCATGAGGAAGTATGAGCGCCGCAACTCAGCAGCGCATCCGTACTCGCACACACGTTCAAGCCACCGGACAATCTCCACCTCCTCGCTCCAGCGATCCAGCGGAAGCAGCAACTCCTTCGAGACAAAATGCCACCGGGAACATGTATCTCGCTAATCTGAGACCATGGGGGAATAATTCTAGAGGGGGAGAGAGATCCTTCACAAGGAGGTGTGAGGATGAAGGAGGAAGAGGGGGGCCTTTATAGGAGGAGGGGGTGCCCCTCCTTCATGGTCGGCGCATGGAGGAGGTGTCTCTTCACCTCCTCCATTCATGTGGTGGTAACCCCTCCACATTAAAATGCCTCTTCACATTCCCTTTTAAAGTCTCCACTTTAAATGCATTAAATTTCTCCAAATTTAATGCTCTCTCATTTAATAAAACTATTTTATTAATTTTATTCAGAATTTTGTTAATTACTTTAATTAACAAACATTCACATAAAACCCCTTGCAATATTTCAATATCACATGCAGAACCACTTTCTGCAATTTCACCCGAAACAATTTCCGGTTTCTATCGAAACAATTCCTGCGCTTTGCAATTCTTTCGTCTGAAATATATGTGCTCCAAAATGGTGTTCGGTAACTCTTAAGTGTGTCACCCTACGGTTTGTGAATAATGCAGACATGATCGAGACCCCTCTCCGATCAATAATCAGCAACAGGACCTGGAGATCCGTACTGACTCCTACACATTCAACGATGACTTCTGTGATCGTGAGAACCTTTAATGCTAGTAACTAAATCCCTTTGTCTCGCGATATATTACATGTCTGAGATTCGATCATCGGTATCTCCATACCTAGTTTGATCTCATTACCGACATGCACTCTTTTCTCGTTCCCGTGATATAACATTCTAGTGATCACATCACTTGCTTGCAAACTATTTCAATGTGATATCACCGAGAGGGCCCGGAGTATATCTATCTGTCATCGGGATTGACAAATTCCACTCTTTATCCATGAGCCTCAACATAACACCTTCGTAGCACTGAACCCATCTTTATAGTCACCCTGTTACGGTGTGACGTTTGATGTTATCAAGATACTCTTCCGGTGTTAGCAATTAACATGATCTCATGGTCTAAGGATAAAGATTACTTCGTATGATGTTATAGCAATATAAACATAATGACTTTGATCGTAATGCTATACTTCGGATGAATGTTCATCACATCATTCCACCAATGTTGTGACCTCGTTATTAACACCATCCAATGTCCATGATCAGGAAACCTTGATCATCTTGTTAATCAACGAGCTAGTATATAAGAGAGGCATAACTAGGAAGCTTTTATTTGTTTATTAAACACACATGTATTGACGTTTCCGATCAATACAATTATAGCATGCAAAATAAACATTTATCATAAACATGGAATAAGATAATAACCACTTTGTTATTGCCTCTCGGGCATATTCCCTTCAGTCTCCCACTTGCACTAGAGTCAATAATCTAGTTTGAAAAACTTTGCGTATTGAACACCTATGGCTTTCTGGTGTTGCATATACGCTATTGCTAGTGGTTAAAATAATCTCCGGATCTGACAGTTTCAGGTCCGTGTGTATTTGCATGTCTTTGCGTCTCTACGCATCACTCATTCTCAAATGAGATGGCATTGTATAAATTTGGTCCTTTGGTGAGACCTTTATTTGTTTCGGTTAAAATATGTTGATATTATTGTCACACAATATATCTTCATAGTATTAGCCCACTTTGAACCACACCTAGTTTGATAACAAACTACTTAACACAAATGCCCTCCTATGCTGCTACTATAGCAGTCATATACTTAGCCTTTTGTTGTAGTATCCGTCACAATGTCTCAACTTTGGAACTCATCCAAATCCATCATGGAACATCCTTTCCATTACATTGTGCCACCCATAGTCTAAATTGAGATAAATTTAATTTGTATCTTGTGACAAAACTAGTATCAATGTAACACTTTACAATGAACTACCTTTAACTATTTGTCACTTATACATTATATATTCTTAGTTCTTCCAAAGCTCATAAGAATATCTTTACTATCGTCCAATGATCATCTCATGAATCATTCTGGTATGTGCTCATAACATTTAGAGCATAGGACATTCTGGATATATACATATCATGGTATAATCGATCAAAATCTTCATGTGATTTTACTCACCAAGAGTTGAAACACTTGAATTTTGATACAATCATTTCCATGCAGCAAGAACCTTTCTTATCGTTTCCATATTGAACTCTTTCAATATCTCATATATGTATGTCTGGCACAACCATATTAGTGCCTTAATCTATCCATATAGATATTGACGCCTAATATTCCGGTTTTGCCCAAGTCTTTCATCGAAATCTTATTTTAATGAAATTCTTAACTTGTGTCAATACAAGATACATCATTTCCAATCAACAATATGTCCTCTACATAATGTATTAGAAATATGTCTCAGCGCTCCCACTTTTCTTGCAAATGCAAGCATCTTCATCATCTCCGATGAATTTAAACTTTTTTAACAGTTTCATCATGGTGAAGATTCCAAGTCCGCTATGCTTACTTCAACTATTGAAGTTTGCATGCCCTTTTAGCACCCTTTGAATTAACAAAACCCTTTGGACCGTGTCATGTACACGTCCTAGGTAACCGGTCTATTAGAAGAACATTGTTTTGTTTATTCAATTACCATATACCAAATTATATGTAGTGGTTGCTACATTAATCCGTCAACACTAGATATCGCTATGAAAGATCAAATCTTGTCATAGTCAACTCCTTGAACATTGTCGTAAACTTCTTTCCAACATGTCGACTATTTCATAGATGTTAAACATCCATGTCTTATTTCTTTATAGATCCAAACACGACCGATAGGCTTCATGCCTTTCCGGAGGGTCTTCCAAGTTCAGAAACTTGATTTATCGTGTATGGATACTATCATGGATTCTATGACTTCTAGTCATTTTATGGAGTCAGGGCCCATCATCGCTTCTTTGCATGTAGTCGGTTCATCATTGTCAAAACAATAACGACTTGCTTATCAAATCTTACTATTTGATTCTTACCGACCCACACGGTTCTATAGGAACTCTAATCTCCGAGATCACACCTTTTGTAATCATGAGAGCCATGAGCATTGTGGCCGCCACCGGGACACTTTCCGGCGCTGAGCTACTTAGCACATATAGCTAAGGTTCAACAACCTTATCAAAGTTCTATTGTCCTCCCACTTAACTTTTCACGAAAAATTCCTTCTCAAGAAACTTGATGTTCCAAGTAACAAACTATTTTGTCCTCGGTGTTATGGAGAAATTCCCAACAAATTCTTTGGGATGACCTACAAAGACGTGCTTATCCGACTTTGGTTATAAACATTTTACTTATGCATAGCATACCAAAATTTAAGAAAAGACAATTCGGGTTTTATCCCAAACCATAACCCATATGGTGTCATTTTAATGGATCACGATGGTGCTCTTTTCAGTGTAATGCGGTAGTCTCTAAAGCTTCAATCCTTAAAACATAATGGCAGTTTTATAAATGACACCTTTGATCTTACCATGTCAAACATGGTTTGATTTCATCTCTCGAACATACCATACTCCTGTGGTTTATCGGGAAATCCAAATTCATGGAACAATTCCTCAAATCTTAGGTGTTTTGCTAAACATGTAACTCAAATATCTTCCTTTATGATCGAATCATAAACTCTTTATTTTCTTGTTACAATGATTTTCCACTTCATCTTGAAAGTCTTTGAACAACTTTCAAATGTTTCATACTTCTTCCTTATTAAGTAAATATACAGATATATTCACTCAAATTTTCGAAGAAAGCATATGAAGCAAAAAGATCCATCGCATATGGCTACACATAATGGACTATGCACATCAGCATGCACAATTTCCAATAAGCTAGTCATCCGTTCCTCTCTGGCCTATGGAAGGAGTTTCAATTATCTCGAGGAAAGTCTCACATGCGTCAATTGATCAAAATCAAAGACTCCAAAAATCCATCAACATGGAGTTTCTTCATGTTTTCTTTCCAATATAATTTAAACAGCGATGTCACTTCATAAGTGATCTTTCAATCATTTGTCTTGCGACATTTTAGCAATAGTGTTTATGGATGTGATTTCTCCCACTAGACTTGTAAAAGTTCATCCATACTTTATGGAATATGGTAATTATTTGAACAACCATTGTTCTCGTAATACCGGAACAAAATAACAATTATTAAAACAAATCTTGAAGGCTAGGTTTGACGACAACAAAAAAGCACAATAACACTTTATTTGTTTTCGATGATCATCATCACTTATTCTCTTGCTAGTTACTTAGGCCATTGCAGTTCATGAATTGCGTTGTCCTGTATGACACTTCATACCAACCAATTCGGTATCCAATACCTAAGAAGCACATTGTTTAATAAGCAAGGAATACAACCATAACATGTATATCTTCTATATACCCAAGTTGGACATCTCCAACCTTTTATTTTCTGCCAAATATTTTATAGATTCTCTTTCAGCAATTCCTTTTCTTTTAAAAGAATCTATCAACATCAATAGTGGTGTCATCAACATGACACATGGTACAAAGCTTGTATATAGTCAAATACTAATACCTTTGGACTTGCACTTTGAAGTGGATCACCATCATCAAATGTTTGGCATTCTTTCAAAAATCCATTCTTTAGTAATCTATTAGTGTAGTAAACATTTTACTTACGTCTTCTATTCATCCTTATCATGAAAGCTTTCATGATCAAGCTACTATAGCCTATAAGGAAGAATCACGAGTATAATATCAGTTCCAAAAACCTTTTTGGTAGATTCGAATGCCTAGCATCTCCAACCTTCACAAATTCTCATACAATATGAGAACATGTATTTTGCTAAATTATACTCTATCATTATGAAACCAAAAACATTGTTTCAGATATCACAATATCTTTCACACATGATGGTTTATAAAACAATTTTCAGCTCCAATATAATCTTGATATTAAAACAACTTTTGAATATCAATAATCATGGAGGCAAACATGATACTTTAGATACTAACATTGGAATTCTTACTCTTGATTTAATACTACTTATTAAACTTCATGGAGTAAATAGAGTTTGCTGAAAGTTTGCAATAGGACTTATAAACTTTAAATTGACATTCAAAACAATACGATACAAGTTCATAAAGTAAATATCCAGAATTCTATAGTTCTATTATCTCAAATAAAAAACTAAGCATAAGGTAGAAAACGAATGCCAATGACTACAACAAACTATGCAAATTCACTTTGATTTAGTTTATGACAAATTTGGTTCGACTAATCCAAATTAGAAATGAACTCCCACTCAAAAACAACATCCCTCGTGACTTTTTGGTGATTACATGAACCAAATCCACTACACCAAGTCCGATCATCACGTGAGTTGATGTAGCTTCAAAGGCGAGCATCTATATGGGAATCATATCAACTATATGACTCATGCTTAACCTTTCGGTCCGTGTTCCGAGGCCATGTCTGTACATGCTAGGCTCGCCAAGTAAGAACCTTAGTATTCGCGTGTGTAAAACTTTCTTACACCCGTTCCTATGAAAGCGTAGATTCGAGTACACCCGATCATCATGTGATGTCTCGAAACACGATCCATAGAACGGTGCATACTTAAGGAAGAACACATTTTTATCTTGATATCTAAATGAGGGATCATCTTACAATGCTACCAAATGCGCCAAACTAGCAGTATAAGATGCTAACATCTAATGTGTAAAGTGAGATGATATGGTCCATGCATTTGATCTCTATCACTTGCATCATGGTATGATCTCTATCATTACTTTGTGTGTAAGGCCAAGGTCTATGAAACTTACACATTGAGTGTGTTGTAAGAGTATCTATCATACATCTACTTACAACAATACCATATCAAGACACTAGCCCAGCAACGATCTAAACTAGACGCCTCTAATTTATCAATTGCAAGTTTTACGTGGCTTAGGGCTTTCGGAGATAGAACCGTTCTTACCTACGAACATGAATCACAATGAGGACAACCAAGTTATTAGCAACTCGTTGTAAATCAGATGTTGACTATAGTAGGAGAGACAGACACCCGCCAGCCACTTATGCAAAACAAGTTGCATGTCAGTCGTGGAACCAGTCTCATGTATGATGACATGTAAGGTTGGTCCGGGCCTCTTCATCCCACTATGCCACCAATATCCAAAATAAATAGAAGATGCAATAACATGATCATCATCGCCCACATATAAACATATGTGTACTACCCGTGCAAAGCACCTACGCATAGATCAGACTCTGATACCACTTTTGGGTCCGAAACATAGAAAACAAAAAATTTCCTACGATGTGAACTACACGCCAAGATCTATCTACTAGGTACAAAGCAACGGGTGGACATACATCCAACGAGAACTTACCCTCGAAGACAACGAGTTTTGTTAACGAGTAGGAACTCGTGGTTGATGTAGTCGTACACTTGCCGATCTCAAGATCGTGAGGAAGTCCGAGCGCCGCAACTCAGCAGCGCAACCGTACTCGCACACACGTTAAAGCCACCGGACAACCTCCACCTCCTCGCTTCAGCGATCCAGCGGAAGCAGTAACTCCTTCCAGACGAAATGCCACCGGGAACATGTATCTCGCTAATTCGAAACCATGGGGGAATAATTCTAGAGGGGGAGAGAGATCCTTCACAAGGAGGTGTGAGGATGAAGGAGGAAGAGGGGGCCTTTTATAGGAGGAGGGGGTGCCCCACCTTCATGGCCGGCGCATGGAGGAGGTGTCTCTTCACCTCCTCCATTCATGTGGTGGTAACCCCTCCATATTAAAATGCCTCTTCACATTCCCTTTTAAAGTCTCCACTTTAAATGCATTAAATTTCTCCAAATTTAATGCTCTCTCATTTAATAAAACTCTTTTATTAATTCTATTCAGAATTTTGTTAATTACTTTAATTAACAAACATTCACATAAAACCCCTTGCAATATTTCAATATCACATGCAGAACCACTTTCTGCAATTTCACCCGAAACAATTTCCGGTTTCTATCGAAATAATTCCTATGCTTTGCAATTGTTTCGTCTGAAACATATGTGCTCCAAAATGGTGCCCGGTAACTCTTAAGTGTGTCACCCTACGGTTCGCGAATAATGCAGACATGATCGAGACCCCTCTCCGATCAATAATCAGCAGCGGGACCTGGAGATCCGTACTGACTCCTACACATTCAACGATGACTTTTGTGATCGTGAGAACCTTTAACGCTAGTAACTAAATCCCTTTGTCTCGCGATATATTACATGTCCGAGATTCGATCATCGGTATGTGCATACCTAGTTTGATCTCGTTACCGACATGCACTCTTTTCTTGTTCCCGTGATATAACATTCTAGTGATCACATCACTTGCTTGTAAGCTATTTCAATGTGATATCACCGAGAGGGACCATAGTATATCTATCCATCATCGGGATTGAAAAATTCCACTCTTGATCCATGAGCCTCAACATAACACCTTCGTAGCACTGAACCCATCTTTATAGTCACCCTGTTACGGTGTGACGTTTGATGTTATCAAGATACTCTTCCGGTGTTAGCAATTAACATGATCTCATGGTCTAAGGATAAAGATTACTTCGTATGATGTTATAGAAATATAAACATAATGACTTTGATCGTAATGCTATACTTCGGATGAATGTTCATCACATCATTCCACCAATGTTGTAACCTTGTTATTAACAACATCCAATGTCCATGATCAGGAAACCTTGATCATCTTGTTAATCAACGAGCTAGTCTATAAGAGAGGCATAACTAGGAACCTTTTATTTGTTTATTAAACACACATGTATTGACGTTTCCGATCAATACAATTATAGCATGCAAAATAAACATTTATCATAAACATGGAATAAGATAATAACCACTTTATTATTGCCTCTCGGGCATATTCACTTCAATCATTACTATGATGGTCCTTGTGATAGCTATACTGTTAAGTTTATGCATGATACTGAAAGCTACTATGAGAGAGGGAAAAGTGTTCTTATGTATCTCAATAATATCAAGTTTTCTCGTTTTATGCTGAAAGTTTTTATGTTGCACTTGTTTTGCCTTCTTATGCAAGAAGCCTCAGGTTTCAACTAGTTTGTTTACAAAATCCCCTTGCATAGGAAGTGGGTTAGACTTAAATATGTGTGTGTTTTTGCTTCTTAATGCTCTCTTTCACTTCAATCCATATCCCTATGAGAGCTTCTTCAAAATTATCATGCCCATCTTAATGACTATTAAGAAAGAGCTTTATGGGAGACAACCCAATTTGTTTTTGCTTTTAGTTTGTTTTTGTTTCTTTGAGTCTTGGAAGTTATTACTTCAGTAATAACCGCTCCTTATCCGTTTTGTTTGGTTTTTGTGTCAAGATCAACCTCTAATGAGAGAGAAGTAAGATTTGGGGAAGTTGCTGTCCCGAAACAGATTTTTGTGCTTCACCGTAAAAATTCGTGAGAGATCTCTGTATGTCGGATTGAGCTGTAATTTTTGTGCTTCTGCCCCAGGTTGTTATTTAACTTTTGTTAGTTTTGCACTTTTTGATTTGAGCAACAAAAGATTTTCGAAAAAATTGATCTTTACATGCTGGTCTGTTTTGACAGATTTTGCCACTCTTGCATTTGCTTCTTTATTCGATTTCCTTTTTGAATTCTTTTTGGGTTTTTGGAAGGAGTTGCTACAGTAGCTTATGATTTGATGGTTTTCAGTTGAAGTTGGACTCAAAAGGTTTTATCACTTCACTTATACTAATGCTGCTAATGAGAACTGTGTGAAGTTTTGTGTGAAAGAAATTTCCAGGAAGTGGAGATAATGGTGTAATAAGGAAGAGAAAGGTTTTATGACTCCAATAATAAGAGTATGAAGATGAAGATATTGATGTTATTCAAGTGATGACTCCGGAAGAATCTACTAGATACCAAATTCAGAGACCTGTAGAGTCTGTTTTCAAATAGGTAACAGTTCATGTAAGAAAAGTTCTGCGAAAATACAATCCAACTATATTTTTGCAGTTTTCAGTCGATAAGGAAAGCTACGAAGTGAAAAAGGGACGGAAACGGAGCCAGGGTGGCTCACACCACCCTGTGGCACGGGCCCTCCCCTGACCGCGCCACCAGGTCGTGAGTCCACCCCGGACTCCGCCTCCGACTCATTTTTCTCCCAGTACCTCCCTTTTGACATGAAACTTCGTAATATATAACCCCCCGGATCCCCCGAGGTCCGTATATCGTGTTTTCGTCATGTTTTTGTTTCGATCTGTTTCTATCAGGACATACACTTTGAAAGCTTAGAAGCACAATGGTGTCCGCCAAGGATAAAGGGAAGGAGCCTATGGAGGAAAGACCTCCAAGACACCGGGAAGGAGAAGGAGATCAAGAGTGAAGGTGAAGAGGAGCAAGGCCAACATCCACATACCAGCACTACCATTGCAAGCATTGGAGTGGTGACGAAACCTGCCAGGGTTAGGAGGACTGCGCGGATGCAGACTGGGGGGAAAGTTCCCTGTCGCAGTTTGGCTCCAAGGTCACCTCCTCCACACACCAAGAATCCCTTCCATACCTTTATCCATAACCATGCAGCAAAAGAAGACTCCAAAAGGGAAGAATGGAAAAAGAATCACAAGAGCTGGGATCCACAAACTGAAATGATTATGGGCCGTATTGAGCACAACTCGGAGTTGATTCGTACTCTCACCTTTGAGATTGAGAACTTTGGGAAACTAATCAAAGAGCTCATCGAGAGGATACCACCACCACCTCAGGAGTAATTCGTCATCAGGTTTGGCATCCCCTTGGTTTGTTCCAAGCTTGGGGGAGTGTCGCGGTATCACATCACTATCTCCTATATTTTTACCTTATTAGTAGAGTCATATCATGAATAGAGGAATTATTATGTAGGATGGTTTGCATTATGGAAGTGTCCCCTCTCTCGTTAGATATGTATCCCTTGGTGTGAGTTGCCAATATGGAATATTAATGAGAAGTTCTATCATCCACTCTTTTGCATAGCTTATATTAGTTTTCGATTCGTGGTTATATGATTGATCTTGTTGTTACTATTGGTATCACTTTGGGATCATTGAGTTAATTTAGTTGGTTTTGGCAAACCTGGCTCGGTCAGTAGCAACACTATTTTTGTGAGTTGATGAAAAAGATAAAAGTACCTTTAAAGAAAGATTATTTCATCATCTTTCTTTCTTGATTTGCTCATAAGTTTAGTATTCTCTAGTTAAGATCTTTTGTGCTTCCAAGGAAGATTGCATGTTTGTTTTTATCACTTGTATGTTTGTTTGTTTCCTTCAACTCTTGTACTTGCTACCTAGCCTTGCTAGCCAAAAACCTGTACTGAGAGGGTATTCTTCTTGTGCATCCACCTCCTTTAAACCAAAACCTTTGCCATTTGTGTCCACCATACCTACCTAGTAGCATTATTGCTATTCCAAGTAAATTCTTGTTTTATCTACCTCCCAAATTAAACTTGTTATGTGAAATTAGTGATTAAAGCTCTCACAAACTTGATGGCACACTTTACTTTCTTGCATTTAATAAACTTGAACCATTGGGTCCTTCTTTGTTGCGTGTATGCTTGCACTTTATGAGTTGAAGTTAGCCGAACCATGTATCATGGGGACTGCTTTGAACACTTCATTTGGTACTTTGTACCTAGTTGATATCATGTTCTTTTGCTTATGGATCCCAGGGGTGTGAAATAAAAGTGGAACTTGTAAGATCATGGAGTTTATATGTGTGTTAGAGAAACGTCTGGGCCGCTAGCCTAAGCCATGCTTAATCATGATGGAAACTTGCAGCATAACTATAGTGAGCATTCTATGAAGCATCCTCGAAAAAAACCTATGCAAATAGCAAATAAAAAGATCGCTGAGATGCTCACTATCTACTTTTCTTGTCATTTTGATTATGGGATAACTCCTGTGTCATGTGCAAGGGGTACCTCGTTGGCGGTTCTCAATGATACGCATGTATTTACAATGACAAGAGCTTTCTCGTGACTGAAGTTGAGTAGCATGAGGATCGGTACTCATAAGTAAGGGGCATGAGATTTCAACTTATAACTTGTCAAGCATATCCTCTTAGTTGTGTCACTTTAACCTTAATCACCTAAAGATGCCTATGATAGGGGCAATGAGAGTTGAAAGCTAGTAAGTATCATAATTTTTGGGAGCTCTTTATGAGACTTGCAATCCTTGCTTCCCTCTTTGAAGGGCATTTTCTTTTACTTTGTAGTTGAGTCATTAAACCTACTCCCTTCTATCTCAGCAAGTATTTTGAGTTGTTGTGTTTCATTCATTCATATGATGATTTATTCATTCATGTTTCTTATGTTCCTTGTTTTGCACATTGCTCTTATCTTGATGTTTACTACTTTGAAAGCTTTCATTGAAAACCAGCTATTTGTGAACTCCAGCAAATTATCAACTATTCTTCGACCAAGAGCTAAGTTTGCCATTACCAATTATGATTCACTTTATCTATCTTTATTGTGTTTCCTTTACTTATTACAAGTTGAGTTATATAATAGTGAGTTGTCTTCTATTATGATCTATGTATTTGACGAATGTGATGCTTCTTGTCCGTATTCTTTTATCGACTCTTCACTCCATAAACCTGAGGCCATGTTTATTGAGCTCAGTTTCGCTTGGGGACAAGCGAAGTCTAAGCTTGGGGGAGTTGATACGTCCATTTTGCATCACTATTCTATGTCTTAATTCACTATTATTCATTGATATATTTCATTGAGAAGTGATAGTTATGTTATTTCATCTATTTTTGCATGGTTGATGACTTTTGGAGCATGGACCGTTGTAGTCAGGATTCTGATGGAAAATGTGCTGTTTGGAGGCAACATTCGCGAAGATCAGAAAATCCGGGAAAATATATGGAAAATCCTATTTTTCTAGAAGACTAAAGATGCCAGAAGACGGAGTGGAGATGGGCCACAGGGGGCCCACACCACCCCATGGCGCGGGCAACCCTAGGCCGCGCCAGGAGGTGGTGTGGCCACCCTGGCCCACTCCAGCCTCTCCCCTCTGGTGTATATCATCCTCCCGAAACCCAAAGACTCGGGGAGCGACCACAGAAAGATTCTGCCGCCTCTGTAGGGCGGAAAACACCGAGAGAGAAAGATCTCTCCGGCAGATAGATTTCTGCCGGGGGAATTCCTTCCTGGAGAGGGGAGATCGTCGCCATCAACACCACCATCAAGCTGGACTTCATCAGGATCATCATCACCACCATCATCACCATCTCCATATTGCTGTAACTATTGCGTTGAATCTTGCATTAGTTCTTAGGGGAAACTTTCCCGGCGTTGATTACTCTTTGTAGTTGATGCTATTGAGTGAACCGTTGAATTATTGTTTATGTTCAGATTGTTACACATCATTATTCCATCTCTGATCATGATCCATATGATGTCTTGTGAGTAGTTCGTTTTGTTCTTGAGGACATGGGAGAAGTCATGTTGTTAGTAGTGGAGTTGTGTTGAGAAAGATTCAATAGATTGTTATTTAAGTTGTGGTGTACTTCTTCTAGTGGTGTCATGTGAACGTCGACTACATGACACTTCACCTATATGGGCCTAGGGGAATGCATTGTGTATTTGGCTACTAATCGTAGGGGTTGCCGGAGTGACAGAAACCTGAACCCCCGTTAGGAAACCATTGCACAAGGGACGTAAGAGTCTTAGAGTTTAAAGCTGTGGTTAGGTTTCTACCTTAATTAATTTCTTATACTTACGGATGTTTGCAAGGGGTATAATCACAAGTATCTATTAGTCTTGGATGGGGCGGTACATTAGCACAGGTTCACCCACACAACACTTAGCAAGCTAGAGAAGATTAATCAACTATATGAAGTGAAAGCACTTGACAGTCTTCCCATGTGTCCTCGAGAATGTTTGGTCATCTTAAGTAATACAACCAGATTGTCCTTTGTTGCATAAAGGATTGGGCCACTTGTTGCATTTATTCCTATTGTCTTTTATTTACTCGTACTTTGTTTACTTGCTAAATCAAAAACCCCTAAAAATCCGTTTGCTAAGTATTTGCAGAGAATTCCTGATCCATACCACTAGCCAGCACCTTATGCTCCTTGTTGGGTTCGACACTCTTACTTATCGAAAATACTGCGATACACCCCCTATACTTGTGGGTCATCTGTTATCTCCCAATAAGCACTTTTCTTTAACGCCTTTAAGTTAGGCATAAGAAGCAAGAAAAAGAATCAAGTGTTCTCAAATGAAGAAGCATTAAGACCAAATTTTGTTTTCATAGGAGAATCAAAAGAAATCTTTTTTCTCTTTTTAGGGAAGTGTTCTATACCTTTCTTGAGTGTGAGTTTATATTTAATGGTGCCTTCTTTCATATCAATGATGGCACCAACAGTTCTAAGAAAAGGTCTTCCCAAAGTAATAGGACAAGAAGCATTGTATTCAACATCCAAAACATAGAAATTAACGGGGACATAGGCATTGTTAACCATAGTAAGAACATCATTAAGACTCCCCATGAGTTTCTTTTTAGCATTATCATCAAGTGCGACATTCAAATAACAATCTTCAAGTGGAGGCAAATCAAGCATATCATAAATCCTTCTAGGCATAATAGAAACACTACTATCAAGATCACATAAAGCTTTGAAATCAAAGTCATTCACTTTCATATTAATGATTGGTTCCCAACCATCTTCTTGTTTTATAGGAATAGAAGCATTATGTTTCATATTTTCTTCTTTAATCTTTATGAGAGCATCGGTAATGTGTTTTGTAAAATCCATGTTCATAGCACTAGCATTAGGACTTTTAGCAAGCTTTTTTAGGAACTTAATAACTTCAGAGATGTTGCAACCATCAAGATCAAAATCAAATTTATCATCTAAAGTAGTAGAACTATTACTAACCTCAACACTAGTGGTGGTAATAGTAGAAACACTAATGTTTCTAGCAATTTAATCTTCTCTCTCCCACTTAGCATGTAATTCAGCTAATAGTCTAACATTTTCATCAATTCTTACTTGTATGGAATTAGTAGCTACAAAGGGATTGTCATTAGTTTCAGGTTTAGCAACCATTTTATTCAAAGAAGATTGAGCTTCAGCCAAAGATGCTATATTTCTTTTAGCATTAGAGAGTTTTTTCTCAATAGTTTTATTGAAAGCAGTTTGTTTACTAATAAACGCTTTAAGCATAACTTCAAGTTCAGAGGGAGCACTCCTATTATTGTTGTAAGAATTTCCATAAGCATTACCATTGTTGGGAGGATATGGCTTATAATTGTTGTTACCAAAATTGTTCCTATAAGCATTATTACCATAAGCATTGTTGCCAAAGTTGTTATTTCTTATGAAGTTCACATCAACTTGCTCTTCTTGAGCAACCAAAGAGGCTAAAGGAACATTATTTGGATCAATATGGGCTTTCCCATTAACAAGCATAGACATAATAATATCAATCTTATCACTCAAGGAGGAGGTTTCCTCAACAAAATTTACCTTCCTACCCTGTGGAGCTCTCTCAGTATGCCATTCAGAATAATTAACCATCATATTGTCCAGAAGTTTTGTTGCAGCATCCAAAGTGATGGTCATAAAGGTACCTCCAGCAGCATAATCCAATAGGTTCCTTGAAGAATAGTTCAATCCTGCATAAAAAGTTTGGATGATCATCCAAGCAGTCAGTCCATGACTGGGACAATTCTTTACCAAATATTTCATTATTTCCCAAGCTTGAGAAACATGCTCATTATCAAGTTGTTTAAACTTCATTATTTCACTTCTCATGGATATAATCTTAGCAGGAGGATAGTATTTTCCAATAAAAGCATCTTTGCACTTATTCCAAGAATCAATACTATTCCTAGTTAAGGAATTCAACCATTCTTTAGCTTTTCCTCTCAAAGAGAAAGGAAACAATTTCAGTTTAATAATATCACCATCTACATCCATATGCTTTTGCATCTCACAAAGTTCAACAAAGTTATTTAGATGGGAAGTAGCATCTTCATTACCAATACCAGAAAATTGTTCTCTCATAACAAGATTGAGCAAAGCAGGTTTTATCTCAAAAAAAGTAGCTTCAGGAACATGTGGAGCAATAGGTGTGCTCATAAAATCATTGTTGTTGGTGCTAGTGAAGTCACACAACTTAGTGTTTTCAAGAGTAGTCATTTTTTGTGTTTTCAAATAAGAAAGCAAACAAGTAAAACTAATTTTTTTGTGTTTTTGAATAACAAAACAAGCAAACACAGCAAAAAGAAAACTAAGCAAAACAAAAATAACAAAGTAAAGATATTGGTTATGAGAGACTCCCCTTGTGAAGATGTCCTTGACTCCTCGGCAACGGCGCCAGAAAAATGCTTGATGGCTCTGAGTATGGCGCCTAGAAAAATGTTGGAGCAATGATGATGTAGAGCTCGTTGGGAACCCCAAGAGGAAGGTATGATGAGCAAAGCAGCAAGTTTCCCTCAGTTATGGAACCAAGGTTTAATCGAACCAGTAGGAGCAAGGAAACACCTCAAAGGTGTTACTAGCTGAGCTTTGGCAGGACGCACTACCGGTGCTAGTAGCAACGTGGAGACCTGCACAACACAACCACAGAACTTTGTCCCCAACTTGCGATGAGGTTGTCAATCTCACCGTGTTTTGCGGAAAACAAAGGATTAAACGTATCAAATGGAAAGAAGTAAAAGTTTGCAGAAAGTAAACACAAAGCAGTAAAAGATCGTAGATTGAATGTAAAAGACAAGGATCGGGATCCATAGTTCACTAGAGGTGGCTCTCCTTAGATAGATAACATGCTGGGTGAACAAATTACAGCGGGGCAATTGACAAACACCGAGAAAGCAATACATGCAGATACTAATCATCTTGACTCCTTTGAGACTTGATTGGGCATTACAACATTATACATAGACCGCCATCCAACTACATCTATGACTAATAATCCACCTTTAGGTTATCATTCGAACCCCCTCCAGTATTAAGTTGCAAGCAACAGATTATTGCTTTACGAACTGCGTGTAAAGTAAACAATACGATTGTTCTATGAACAAAGGATTGTTGTTTTCTCCCTAGTAGCAACAGCACATCTAGTACCTTAGAGATTTCTGTCACTTCCCTAGATTACCAGAGGCATGAACCCACTATCGAGCATAAATACTAACTCTTAGAGTTGCTAGCATCTACTTGGCCAAGATAGCTACTAACAACGGAAAGCATGCAAGATCTCAAATAACAAAGACATGATAGAATCAATAATCAATCTAAAATAGCATCTCAATATCCATCGGATCCCCGCAAACACAACATGTAGAATTACAAATAGATGATCTTGATCATGAATGGAGCTCACAAGATCTAGACATGAAAGCACAAAGGAGGAGAACCAGCCATCTAGCTACTACATGGATCCGTAGTCTAAGGATGAACTACTCACGCATCACACCGGAGGCTTGCATGGTGATGAAGAAGGCCTCCAGGGTGAAATCCCCTCTCCGGCAGGGTGCCGGGAAGAGCTTCAGATCCCTCCCGATCTAGGGATGGAGATGACGGCGGCTACAGACTCTTTCGTGGATTTTTGATCGGGTACCTAGGGTTTACGTCCCGAGGGCATCTTATAGTCGGAAGGGGAGGCCGAGGGGGTGCCTGGGCTGGCCACATCACCCCCTGGCGCGGGCCAGGCCTGGCCGCGCGACCAGGTGGTGTGGCCGCCCTCTGGCCCCTCTCCGTCTCGTATTCTGGCACTTGATCACTTCCGGAAAAATAGGCACTTTGGCTTTTGTCCCGTCCAATTCCGAGAATATTCATTTTCTGACTTTCCTGGGACAAAAAACAGCAGAAATAGGCAGCAGGCACTGTGGCTCTTGTTAATAGGTTAGTCCAAGAAATCATATGAAAAGTACTCCAAAGTTGGAACAAAACACAAGAAAGTGGATAAAACCAAGCATGGAACATCAAAAATTAAAGATACATTTGCAATGTATCAACATCCCCATGCTTAACTCTTGCTCGTCCTCGAGTAGGTAAGTGATAAAAAGAAAGAATAATTTTTGAGGTGACATGCACCATCAAAGACTTGATCAAAGTATTTGCAAAACATTCAAAGCTGGGATCATAGTACTTCAATCATAACATGAAATACAAAGTTCTAGCAATAAGCAAAGAAACTATGATGCAACATGAAAAGGCACAAACAAAAGATTCATGAATAACAATTCTTTGCAAGACGTTTGTTTGTTTCATATAAAGAAAACATGGCATAATAGTATTCAGCTTGTCCCTCAATAGAGTAGCAACTATAAATGCATAGGACACCTTCAAAGTTCATAAGAGTGACTAGATACAATAGTTTAAAACAAGCAATAACAAGTTATGCATCAATCAACTAGTCTTGGGACAATGCACATAGAACTAAGAATGGCCACTATGCTCTCAAAGTAGGTGCATAAAGGTAGAAGGTGGAGACTCAATATAATGGTGGGAGAAAGGCCTTTGTAAAAGGAAGTAGGGATTCAAGTCTCATAAAGAGCTTCCAAAAATTATGGTACTTATAGCTTTCAGCTCTCATTGCCCCTATCATAAGCATCTTTAAGGTGATTAAGGTTAAAGTGACACAACTAAGAGGATATGTTTGACAAGTTATAAACCGAAATCTCATGCCCCTTACTTACGAAGACCGATCCTCATGCTACTCAACTTCAGTCACGAGTAAGCTCTTGTCATTGTAAGTATATGTGCATCATTAAGAACCGCCAATGGGGTACCCCTTGCACATGATACGAGAGCTTTCCCATAATCAAAATGACAAGGCAAGCGGACAATGAGCATCTCAGCAATCTTTTTATTTGCTATTTGCATAGGTTTTTATTGAGGATGCTTCATAGAGTGCTCAATATGGTGATGCTGCAAGTTTCCACCATGATTAGGCATGGCTTAGGCTAGCGTCCCAGGCGTTTCTCTAACACACATACAAACTCCATGATCTTACAAGTTCCACTTTTATTTCACACCGCCGGGATCCGTAAGCAAAAGAACATGATATCAACGGGGTACAAAGTACAAATGCAATGTTGAAAGCGTTCCCCATGAAACATGGTTTTGCTAATTTCAACTTATAAAGCGCAAGCATATACGCAACAAAGAAGGACCCAATGGTTCAAGTTTATTAGAGGCAAGTAAAGTAAAGTGTGACATCAAGTTCGTGAGAGCTTTAATCACTAGTTTTCTCATAACAAGTTTAATTTGGAAGGTAAATAAAAGCATGAATATACTTGGAATAGCATAAGATAGTAGGTAGGTATGGTGGACTCTTTGGAATAACTTGGTTTAGGGAGTTGGATGCATGAGTGGAACTCATACTTGGTTGTGGAGGCTAGCAAAAGACTGGGAGCGACAAACTAAGAGAGCAATAATGGACATAATCATGTAGAGCGACAAAACATCATTGATCAAAGCATAAAGTGATACTACAAGTTGAAAACTAAAGGATCATAAAGACTATGGTGACTTGAGATAGTCATAACATGGTGTGAGCATGTGCCAAGTCAACCTAAATAAAGCATCAATGGAGAATACCACTATACTATGCTTTAATATGCTAAAACAACGCATGATTCATCCAAGGCACATTAAGCAATCTCAATTGTTTATAACAAGTCATGCTACAGCAAAGAATACTACGCATAAAGCCAAAATAATATCAAGCATGGCATGACAAAGCATAAGCCACAGTCAAAAACAAGCTATTTTTACCACATACGCATGAACTTTCCTACTCTTTTCCAAACCAAACCAAACTATTTGCAAACCAATGTATGAAAGAGGGGGTCCAACCAATTTATTAATAAAACTAAGCAAACAAAAGCAAATGAAAAACCAAAACAAAAACGAAAAAGGAGACGCTCCAAGAACAACACAACTGTGCATGAAACAATAAAAATGAAGCGTTTAGAAGAAACCTGTGATTTTTATTGATGAAGAAGGGGATGCCTTGGGCATCCCCAAGCTTTGACGCTTGTACTTTTTGGATATTTCTTGGGGTGACACGCGTGGCATACCCAAGCTTGAGCTTTAGTCCATACTTCATCTCATTACTCATTCCTTCCATACACCTGAAATTTTTCCTTCATACAAAACTTCACACAATCTTTATTAGCAACATTAGTGCACTTAAGATAAATAAGTCTTAAGGTTCAGTTCTAACACCAAATAAACTTCCATTAGAACACTAGCTACTGTAGCACTTCCCTCAAAAATCTCAATTCCCCAAAAGAACTCAAGAAGGAACCAACAAAAAGCAAATGCAGAAAATGGCAAAAATCTGTCAAAACAGACCAGCAGGTAAAGACGAATTTTTTCGAAGACCTTATGTTGCTCAAATCAAAACGTGTTGAACTAACAAAAGTTAGATAACAACCTATGGCAAAAGCACAAAAAATTACAGATCAATCCAATATACAGATCTCTCTCACGAATATTTACGGTGAAGAACAAAAATCTGTTTCAGGACAACAACTTTCCCAATCATTACTTCTCTCTCATTAGAGGTTACTCTTGGCACAAAAAGCAAATAAAAAGGATAAGGAGAGGTTATTACAGAGGTAATAAGTTCCAAGACTCATCTAAAACTTTTGGGTTATCTCCCAATAAGTACTTTTTTTTAACGCCTTTAAGTTAGGCATAAGAAGCAAAGAAAAAATCAAGTGTTCTCAAATGAAGAAGCATTAAAACCAACTTTCTTGCCCTTACCTCTCTTAATTTTATTCTTAACCTTGGGGAAAATATGATTGTTTGGTGGAGAAGAAAGGTGCATGGTCCCCTTTCCCACATCTATTATTGCTCCAAGGAGTTCTAATAGGGACCTTCCAAGTGTAATTTTTCCTTTTCCTGCATATTCAATAACAAGATAATCAATAGAAATATTTTTCCCAAGGATCTTTGTAAACACTCCTTCAGATATTCCAAGAGGTAATATGGTAGTATTATTAGTAAGAGATATTTATTTTCCTCCCTCAATGAGCCCCCAAGTATTCAGAGATTTATAAATATCTTTGGGCATAAGGCAAAATTCAGACATGATATCACAGCGAGCTTGAAAAGTTTCAGTGTTCATCTCAATCTTTACTGTAGGGAACCACTTTTATGGTTCAGAGTTTATTGGAACATAATCGTGATGCTCCCTAAGCATATTATAGCAACTTTCTAATCTAGTAATGCTAGCCTCAAGAGTGTCCAACCTAGCAAATATTTTTGCGAAAGAAATATCAGTTTGGCTAGGCATGTTGTAAGTGAGGATCAATTTCTTTATAGCATTAATAGCATCATCCTCATTACATTGGAGGAAATCTCCTCCCACAATAGCATCTAAGGCATATCTATAGCAAAGAGCAATCCCAAGGTAAAAACTACTAAGGAACAAGCTTTGAGTCATTTTAGGCTCAGTTTTTTCATGTAGATCGGAGATTCTAGACCAAGCTTCCTTAAAACTTTCCTCAATTCCTTGTTTAAAAGTGAAAATCATTTCCTCGGGTGACATAGTGATTGGAGCAAGTCTAGACATAGTGACAACTTAGGATAGGAACTAATTTTTTTGTGTTTTTCAAATAAGAAAGCAAACTAGTAAAACTAATTTTGTGTGTGTTTTTGAATAAAGAAAACAACCAAACAAAGCAAAAAGAAACTAAGCAAAACAAAAACAACAAAGTAAAGAGATTGGTTATGAGGGACTCCCCTTGTGAAGATGTCCTTGACTCCCCGGCAACAGCGCCAGAAAATCGCTTGATGGCTCAATGCACGACGCCTAGAAAAGTGCTTGAAGGCGGTGTTGATGTAGAGCTCGTTGGGAACCCCAAGAGGAAGGTATGATGAGCACGGCAGCAAGTTTCCCTCAGTTATGAAACCAAGGTTTAATCGAACCAGTAGGAGCAAGGAAACACCTCAAAGGTGTTACTAGCTGAGCTTTGGCAGGGCGCACTACCGGTGCTAGTAGCAACGTGGAGACCTGTACAACACAACCACAGAACTTTATCCCCAACTTGCGATGAGGTTGTCAATCTCACCGTGTTTTGCGGAAAACAAAGGATTAAACATATCGAATGGAAAGAAGTAAAAGTTTGCAGAAAGTAAACACAAAGCAGTAAAAGATTGTAGATTGTATATAAAGAAAAGGACCAGGATCCATAGTTCACTAGAGGTGGCTCTCCTTAAATAGATAACATGATGGGTCAACAAATTACAGCGGGGCAATTGATAAACACCGAGAAAGCAATACATGCATATACTAATCATCTTGACTCCTTTGAGACTTGATTGGGCATTACAACATTATACATAGACCGCCATCCAACTGCATCTATGACTAATAATCCACCTTTAGGTTATCATTCGAACCCCCTCCAGTATTAAGTTGCAAGCAACAGATTATTGCTTTACGAACTGCGTGTAAAGTAAACAATACGATTGTTCTATGAACAAAGGATTGTTGTTTTCTCCCTAGTAGCAACAACACATCTAGTACCTTAGAGATTTCTGTCACTTCCCTAGATTACCAGAGGCATGAACCCACTATCGAGCATAAATACTAACTCTTGGAGTTGCTAGCATCTACTTGGCCAAGATAGCTACTAACAACGGAAAGCATGCAAGATCACAAATAACAAAGACATGATAGAATCAATAATCAATCTGAAATAGCATCTCAATATCCATCGGATCCCCGCAAACACAACATGCAGAATTACAAATAGATGATCTTGATCATGAACGGAGCTCACAAGATCTAGACATGAAAGCACAAAGGAGGAGAACCAGCCATCTAGCTACTACATGGATCCATAGTTCAAGGATCAACTACTCACGCATCACACCAGAGGCTTGCATGGTGATGAAGAAGGCCTCCAGGGTGAATTCCCCTCTTCGACAGGGTGCTGGGAAGAGCTTCAGATCCCTCCCGATCTAGGGATGGAGATGACGGTGGCTATAGACTCTTTCATGGATTTTTCATCGGGTACCTAGGGTTTACGTCCCGAGGGCATCTTATAGTCGGAAGGGGAGGCCGAGGGGGTGCCTGGGCTGGCCACACTACCCCATGGCGCGGGCCAGGCCTAGCCGCGCGGCCAGGTGGTGTGGACGCCCTCTGGCCCCTCCCCGTCTCGTATTCTGGCACTTGATCACTTCCGGAAAAATAGGCACTTTGTCTTTTGTCCCGTCCAATTCCGAGAATATTCATTTTCTGACTTTCCTGAAACCAAAAACAGCAGAAAACAGGCAACATGCACTGTGGCTGTTGTTAATAGGTTAGTCCAAGAAATCATATGAAAAGTACTCCAAAGTTGGAACAAAACACAAGAAAGTGGATAACACCAAGCATGGAACATCAAAAATTATAGATACATTTGCAATGTATCACAGCGCTTCACTCCCCGGCAACGACGCCAGAAAATAGTCTTGATGACCCACAAGTATAGGAGGTGTATCGCAGTATTTTCGATAAGTAAGAGTGTCGAACTCAACGAGGAGCAGAAGGTGTTGACGAGTGGCTTGGAGCAGGAATTCTCTGTAAATACTTAGCAAACGGATTTTTAGGGTTTTTTGATAATGCAGATAAATAAAGTACGAGTAAATAAAAGACAATAATAATAAATGCAGCAAGTGGCCCAATCCTTTCTTTAGCAAAGGACAAGCCGATTGTATTACTTAAGATGAACAAACGTTCTCGAGGACACATGGGAATATCGTCAAGTGCTTTCGCTTCATATAGTTGATTAATCTTCTTTAGTTTGATAAGTGTTGTGTGGGTGAACCTGTGCTAATGTACCGACCTTCCTAGGACTAATACATAGTTGTGATTATACCCCTTGCAAGCATCCGCAAGTACAAGAAAGTAATTAAGATATAAACCTAACTACAACTTTAAACTCTAAGATCCTGACATCTCTTGTGCAAAGTTTTTCTAACGGGGGTTCAGGTTTCTGTCACTCCGGCAACCCCTACGATTAGTAGCCAAATACACAATGCATTCCCCTAGGCCCATATAGGTGAAGTGTCATGTAGTCGACGTTCACATGACTCCACTAGAAGAATAACACCACAACTTAAATAACAAACTATTGAATCTTTCTCAACACAATTCGACTACTAACAACATGACTTCTCCCATGTCCTCAAGAACTAAACGAACTACTCACAAGATATCATATGGATCAAGATCAGAGATGATATAATGATAAGCAACAATATGAACATAAACAATAATTCAATGGTTCCACTCAATAGCATCAACTACAACAAGTAATCAACACCGGAAAAGTTTCCTCTAAGAACTATGCAAGATTCAACCCAATTGTTTCAGCGATATGGAGGGGTGATGATGGTGCTAGTGGAGATGATGATGGAGATGATGATGATGATCCCGATGAAGTCCAGCTTGATGGTGGTGTTGATGGCGGCGATCTCCCCTCTTCGGGAAGGAATTCCCCCGGCAGAATTCTGTCTGCCAGAGAGATCTTTCTCTCTTCATAGTTTTCCGCCCCGCAGAGGCGGCGAAATCTTTCTATGGTCGCTCCCCGAGGCTTAGGGTTTCGTGGGGATAATATACGCCAAAGGGGAGAGCCAGGAGTGGGCCAGGGTGGCCACACCACCTGGTGGCGCGGCCAAGGGCAGCCCGCGCCGGGGGGTGGTGTGGGCCCCCTGTGGCCCATCTCCACTCCTCCTTCTGGCATCCTTTGTCGTCTGAAAAAAATAGGATTTTCCATATATTTTCTAGGATTTTTTGATCTTCACGAATTTTGCCTCCAAACGGTTCCTTTTCCATCAGAATCCTGACTTCAGCGGTCCATCCTCCAAAAGTCATCAACCATGCAAATATAGATGAAATAACGTAAGTATCATCTCTTAATATGAAATATATTAATGAATAATAGTAAATTATGATATAGAATAGTGATGCAAAATGGATGTATCACAGGGCGAGGGGGCACGGGTTGGGTAGGCGAGCTTCCTCCTCCAACCGGAGCGGGAGGCGGTTCGGGCAGGGGGCAGGGTGCGGGCAGGTTTAGGCGAGCGGGAGCACCGCCGTCCTCCGACTTCAGGCCAAGGCGCGGGGACGAGGGGCGAGGGGACGTGAGCGGGGGCACCGGGGGTGCGCGCCGAGTTTCCCTCCGCACCGACGATGGCCTCCCCCGATCCAAATCGGACGATGGGACTGTGGGCGAGGCGGGCGAGGTAGAGCTCGTGCGGCCGAGAAAACAAGGGGAGGAGCGGCGAGACAACTCGCGGAAGGCGGTGCGGCGGCTCACGGCCCGAACGGTGGCGGGGGAGGCGGCGGTCGGCGTCCGCGGCTCGCGCGGGCGGTTGGCTCTCTCGCGGGTTAGTTTAGGAATATAGGAAGTGGCTCTAGACTTTGTAAATATGCCAAGCAAGGGTGCCATTTTGCTCAACGTAAAATTGTGTGTGTGGACCAGTTATAGCAATGCTGGTAGAGCAATTTTTTTACCGAATTCCGAAAGAAGTTTTTAGTGATTGAGGGAAAATATAAAAAGACTCTTAAAGATACTCTTATCTCCTGTTGTGGCGGTTTGACATAGTGGCGATGCCATCGAATAAGCACAACACACAGCACAAGGGAACCCGCGCTCTAGCATTTCTAGCGTTTTAATGGGAGTGTGGTTGGTGTGGTGTGCAGCGACTGTGTGGTCCAAGCAAGAGGAGTCTGAGGACAAAGATTGGTGAGATCAAGACGTACATGGGGCCAGGCAAGGCAGGAGGGAGTCACGTGTGTGCGCATCCCCCGATCGATACACAGCTTTTCTGGTCAACTCCGCAGCGTACCGGTACCGCGAACGCTTGCCCGTTTTCCCAAGTACTCACTCAAGCAGCCACGCATGCCAACTGGACCCTGGGCCACCCGGGGAGCCCTCCATAGTTTTTGCTTACAGCGCTGGATGCTCACATCTTTGTACTGGAGTATGTTGCCGCACAGGGCCCCGAGCCCGACGAGACGAACGCCCCTGGCTCTACTCATTGCTCAAGGGCCAATCAGACGGTAGATGGTTTTGTCAGGATTGTAGAAACATGCAACCATAAAATGGCGCTATGGTACTCTGCCATGTTTACGCTCAGGTTGGTAGGCCTTCGTGTTCACGACCCCACGAGGAAACTTTTCTACTGTAGTTTTAGGGCATCTCCCAAGACCGCCCCGAACGTGTTGGAAGGACAGGCGGGCCATGAAAACCTGCCCAGCGGCAAGACCTAAACGGTCACAGGCGTCCGAGTCGATCCATTCTGGACACAAATTTGGGCGGAGAATGCGCGGCAGGTCGTGCACATGCCCAACCACATCCTCCCTCGTTCTCACCGGGCCTGTATGATAGTGACCTAACGGCCGCTGGCCTTCTGTCGTGGCCACCAATGGAAGTAGACTGACTCCTACGCCAGAAGCTGTCTGAGTCGCTGACTCTTGCTCTGGCATGAATGTTGGCCGCTGGCCTTCCGCGTCGCCATCAATGCCCACATGCCTCTCGGCCTCTGTGTCAGCATACAATGCCATGGCTTGACCTTTTTAAGCAGGGCGCTAACAACAATCTCCCCACACCACTCTCCAATGCCACTTGTAGCCGCTCTTGCTCCCCCATACCGTAGCACCCGATAGCCATGGCCGGAGGCAAAAGATCTAGGGGAGGGCGTCTGGGACCCCCCGAGGCCGGGGCGAGACCGGGTCAAAACCGAGGTGGGGGTCATGGGCGTGGGCGCCGTGCATCGCCGTCCCCGTCTCCATCTCCATTACCATCGCCACCACCGTTCGTCGTGGACCTATCCTCTTTCCGCGGCGTGACCATCCTCCACGGCAGGTCGTGGGAGAAAGTGCGGCTCCCTGACAAATTCACATAGGTGCTAGATGGGCATATCCTACGCTCGTCAGGGTGTGGGAGCACAGCTCCGAGCGCCCGTGTCTGCGACATGGAGGTGATGTTCGACGGCGAAGGCCACATGTACCTCTACCACAACTAGGATCTGGTCTCCCGCGCGCACTACCTAGAGGTCGGGCACTTCCTCGTTTTTAGCTTCGACGGCCACGACATTCTCACCGTCAATATCTTTGACGGGACCATGTGTCATCGACACTACCACACCAACGACGAGGACGAGGACAAAGAGGCGACGATGCTAGGGTTTAGCCTAGATTACTACTATGTATTTCTTCATGGTTTCAAGAAATGTAGCTCCGAAAAATGTATGGAAGCCGTTAAATATATGGAAAAAATATTGGGTTTGGCCGACAGCCACAACCAAAAATCATGTCCGCAGGCCGACCCAAACAGACTAGAACTCACACTTTCCGCGTCTAAAATGGGTCAGCTCACTGCAGATGCCCTTATGTTTTGTACAAAGGCGATTGTTTGATCTTCTATTGTTGAACATTGCGGTGGGGATCAATAATTTCAATAGAAACAGTAGCATAAGCTTGCTTGTCAAAAGTTCCAAAACAACACTCCTAATTTGTTTAAATAAAAACAGTAGTACATGCTCTGATGACTGAAGGGCATGCATTCTGTAATACTTTCCTCTATTATATCAGGAGAAGGTGGGAGAAAAGTCTAAACGATGGCATACATGAGTAGATGGAATAAACTATCTGAAAGAAGTGCAAATTTTCGCCTCTGCAACCTTTGCTCGTGGCAAGAGACACATCTTTGTGCCTTGCATATCCTCTTTATTTCGCTGACGTTGTTCTACTGAGAACGTTCCAATCTTCCAGAGGTTGCTACGTACTGGCGGTTGCTTGGAGCGGTGAGGTCATAGTATGTGTGACAATACCTTGTACGTACATTCCTAAATTTACACTGGATGAGTTAAAAAATTATTTGATTTAACCTATTGCCATTGTATGCGCTAGCACATTGTTTCTGTCCTACCATACATGCTAGTGCTCATCGCCTTAGTTCACAGCTTTCTAGGGTAAGCTTAGTTATGGACAAAAGAAAAACAATCCAATGGTGTAGCTGTAGTTATCATGGTTTGACGTGCTAGTTTCAAATCTTTATTGATGTGCCAGGAGTACCAAAACCATTTGCCATTGGTTTCTCAGGATCCCTTGCCATGATGTTAGAAACAATGTTTATTATCGATAGATTTTTATCTCGGTTCCATGCCATGGCGTGTTGCCGCATATTATACAACCAACTTTACGGTGATGCACGCCAAATTATTCGGCATAGTTTATTTAGCAATGCCCAACTTGGGCGAGCATAGATGACCAGAAAATAGAGCATATCAAGCCCACTGGTGCAAGTTAACAATTACTAGTTGACTTTCACCGTATGTTTTAGTGCTGGATCGAGATATGTGCATGTTTCTTTTTATGGAAGAGATATGTGAACCTTAAATGTTCATTTCACAACCAATAGATTGCTTGTCCATGCAATCGTATTGGCCATATGTTTTTATGGAAGACATATGTGAACCTTATATGTACTACTGCTTAAGATGTGGATAGTAGTGCACTATTACACCCGAGAGCCAGAATAACTAAATAAGAACCCAGAAAATACATGCACTTGTGTGAAACACGATGTTCATAATGTCAAAAACATAATCTTACTTTTATTAGAGACATACACAAGCGTTCCATGTGTACATGCAAATTTTAAATATAGGCTTTATTGACTATACGAGAGTAAAACAATGGTGCTTCAGTTTTTGTCCGAGCATTTTCTTGTCCAGGGCACAATATATGAGTTTTCTCATGAAATCTTGCGACCTTACATTTGTTGTAAAATTATATCATGACAAATAATACAAGTGCAAAAAAATATGAACATTAAATAATTGATCACATTACATTCTCCAACTCATAATCATGATTTAGTGGATTTATATTATTTACTTTATAGATTTTTTATGCAAAAGACAGTAGGGAAGGCCTCTACTATTACTCATTGAATTGATTCACGGCATTAAAATAAAGAATCACATGACACGATTAGAACTCTCGTTGTGAAACGAGAAAAGAAAATATCTTAAACATGTATATTTCTATCCATTTGAATGTGCAATAGTACTCCGCCCTCTTATGCTGATTCGTTAAAAAAAGATTTCTATTAATTATCACCTATGTTGTGAGATATAAGACGCTTTGGTATGCTAAAACAACCTACCAAATATCTTATATTTTGGAACGGAGGTAGCAACTTACAATATAGTATTGCTTGGCTTTTTACACATGCATTTTTTTTTGAAAGGGTACACATACAATTTCTTTGGTGATTTTTACACATACAAATGAACCGAACCGGTGCAAAAACATTGTTTTTTTTTTCAAGACCGTAGGTGATTTTACCCTATGGTATAGAGCCAAAACTGAAAATCCAGAGCAGCAAGACTGATGCGCGCATAGCATTATTGTTGAGGGAATCCAGCGTGGCAACGAAGGAGCACGTGCAGAAGAAGCTTTCCCCAGAAAGCACCTACCTCGGCCGACACGTGGGTCCACCCTGCTTGTCTAGGGGGGCCTCGCGTATCTGTCCCACCCAGCGGCCTCCCTCGACGAGATCGACTGTATACGTGGGCGTATAATTTAATGGACCTATTAAAGCGGCAGGATTTGGATTTTACTAGGGAGGTTAGGGTAAATTCAGTTACGTACCAGATAAAGATAAAATCTTCAGAAGGAAAAGATAAATATAAAAACCACAGGTAACCGGCAACGCGGCTGTGGCTCTCCGCACCGGAAGCGCGCGGCTGCAGCTGCCGCGGCCGCGGCGCGCCGGCCGGGCCTTGTCCGTCCGATCACGGGCCCCACGCGCCACGGGCGGCCCTGGCTTGCTCGTCGCGGAGCGTGGCCCTATTATGTCGCGGTCGCGGCTGATCTGGCCGTGGGCCCGAATCGGCGTGCATCCGCTCGTTTGGACCCGAGCAGGAGGATTAGGAAACAACACGAACAAACTTCTTTCCGGTGTGCAATTCTTTCCGGTATTAAATTCGCTGTCAAGAGATTCTCTTTTTCCCCATGAGGTCCTCGGAGATCTAGGGAATTACACGACCGCCCCGTGTTAGGGGTCGGTAGTGCTCTGGACCTGGACGTGAGTCTGAGTTGGTGTTTCCTCCAGGGACGTGTACGGAAATACGTACCACGGAGATACCGTCGGTTGGAAACGAACAATGTACTAGTACCAGGATTATATTAATCTAATAATCTAATAATCGAGCAAGAATCGGAAGGGAAAACACAGGGGCGAAAATATAGCGGGGTGGTGTGTGGGGACGCGAGACGAGGAGGAGAGGCGGGGGTTGGCAGGCAGGCAGGCACGGCGAGCGAGCTCTTGCCTCTATAAATGCAGGGCCGCCCATCGCCTTAAACGCCCCAATACTCGGAGGAGAGGTCAAGGAGACGGGAAACGAGAGATAGAGAGAGGCGGCGCGTTTGTTCTCAATCCGAACGCCCCCTTCCTCCGACGCTGCCGGCCGGCGAGGGCCCGTGGGAGGGCTGAATCGGGCGAGAGTTGCCAAGCGGGGAGAGGAGGGAGAGATCGGGGAGCGGGCACGCCGTACGCCACGCAGCGCGCGGCCTCGGTCCCATCTCCAGGCGGCGGAGAGAGCTATAACAGCGAGAGGTACCAATCCTCCCAGCTTTTACCCCCCAACGGGATTCCATAAACATACGGCGTGGATAGAGCTGCTGGTTTGGCTCTCTGTACCTGCGCGCGTACTTGCTGGCGCGCGCGCGGTTCCCCGTTTTTCCTTCTTTCTTTTTTATTATTCGATCTGCTGCCGTTCCGATTCTGCGCCCCCGTGCGGTTTCCTGAATCTTCCAAGAGGCGGCGCGCGGAGGAATCTGCGCCGCCGGCCGTGCGTGCGTGCGGTTCCCGTTGGTTGGTAGATCTGTTCGTCTCTGGCCTGTGCTTCACGTCGCGGCCTCCGTGGTTGGTCTGGTGATTACTAACTACTTTTTTGTTTCTCTTCTTCGTGCCCGCTGTTTCATCGCTGGTTGCCTGGTTTCTCCTTGCTTTCGGTGGTGACATGTGGGGAAGGAGACAGATTTGAGCTTTCTCTTGTTTTTTATAAGCCTTTTTTCCTCTGTCTTTTGGGATTTGTAATTTTTTCTGCTCCCCGTATAGATGTAGTATGTTGGGCTTATTATCTCCCCGTCGAGTACAGCCATCTAAAGCTCGTCGTATATGATGATTGTTGCATGACAGGTAGCAGGGCGAGGCGTGGGGTGCAGCCATGTCCACGGCGCAAGGGATAGGTCTGAAGCATGCGGCGCCGCCGCGCGCTGGTCGCAGGGCCCGCCGCGGCCACACTGCGTCGGCGCCGTGCCGTTCCACCAGGCAGGCGCACGGAGGAGGCAGCGTATCTCTAGAAGGCGGGTTCCTCGCCGGTGCACAGCGCACGGAGGAACGCGTCGGGCCGCGGCCACCTCGGGCGGTGGCGCGTGATGCCGAGCCGGTCAGGCCGCTGTCGAAGCTGCCAGAGAGCAGCATTGGGCTATACAACCCCGCGTTCGAGCGGGACTCCTGCGGCGTTGGGTTCGTCGCCGAGCTATCTGGTGATGACAACAGGGAGACCGTGAGTTCTATTGACAGAGACGCCACCTGCAGTTTCTCTCTTCAATCCGCCACCACGTCTGATAATTTTATATTAATTCTGCTTTTGTTTACTCGCCAGGTCACCGATGCCATCCAGATGCTCGAGCGAATGGCTCACCGTGGTGCCTGCGGCTGCGAAAAGAACACCGGTGATGGTGCCGGCATCCTCGTAGCTCTGCCACATAAATTCTTCAGAGAGGTGAGCCTCCTTCTCTTCAAAAGTTTCAAGCAAAGTCAGTAATCCTTGACACATTTATTCATCTCCGGTGTTTCTCTTGTATGTATTCCTTCAGGTGACAAAGGATGCCGGCTTTGAGTTACCGCCGCCAGGTGAGTATGCTGTTGGAATGGTCTTCTTGCCAACTGACGAGAAGCGCCGCGAGCGGAGCAAAGCTGAGTTTAAGAAGGTTGGTGGTTGTTGTATACAGTAGAAAATTTAGAGAGTGCACACCTTGAGACTGTGATCATAACCTCATGACTTGTGTTGTTTTTTCTCATGCAGGTTGCAGAGTCGCTGGGGCATTCAATTCTTGGGTGGCGCCAGGTTCCCACTGACAATTCAGACCTGGGTGAAGCTGCACTCGAGACTGAGCCCACGATTCAGCAGGTTTTCCTCACCAAGAGTTCTATCTCGAAGGCCGATTTCGAACAGCAGGTCATCCGCAAGTTCATTTTTTTTTCTGAAACACATGTGATGAGCTTTGTTCTTAACTATTTTCCATGAATTATCACAGTTGTTTATACTGAGGAGGCTCTCAATTGTGTCTATTCGAGCTGTTCTGGATCTTAAGCGTGGAGGAAAGAGAGATTTCTACATGTGCTCTTTATCTTCAAGGTGCTTCCTTCTTCTGAATTCCAGTTTTTCTATGTTCACGTGAGTAATTCTTAATAAATATTCCTTTTGTGCTTTTCCAGGACCCTTGTTTACAAGGGACAGCTTATGCCGTCTCAGCTTAAGGGGTACTACTATGCAGATATAGGTCATGAGAACTTCACCAGTTACATGGCTCTGGTAAATACAAAACCTTGATACTCTTACACCAAAAGTCATGGGCATAGTCAGCGGATGGGAATCGATAATAGCAAGCCAGTTGTAAGATCAAGACTCGCTCCTGTGCAGCCATCAAAAATTGATTTGTCGTACAGTCACTGCTATTCGTATACTATTTCACTCCTGGTTTGTGATGCCTTTAAGTGAAGTGCTAGAAATCTCTATTGGTTGATGTCCAATAACCATCTTGCAGAGTCCAGCTGCAGTTCTGGTATGGCTGACTGCTTGCCGACTCTTCAGGATGTGACCGAAGAAATTGTGTTTGGTTTGAGGTAGCATAGGGCTCCCAACTGTTTTGCATGAAATTATATGCAACTGAAGCCTTTGTATTAGCATCCGTTCTTCATTTGGAATATAGTTGTTTTTAAATCGTAGACATGCAAAAGATGATTATGATATGATTTCTAAAAGTAATATTGGAACAGGTTCATTCCCGGTTCTCCACCAACACCTTCCCCAGCTGGGACCGTGCACAGCCAATGCGTGTCTTAGGCCACAATGGAGAGATCAATACACTCAAAGGGAACAAAAATTGGTATGTGAAACCTTTTCCTCTGGTATATCCTAGATGCAGTCATCTCCTTATGCTTTTGCTGTCTGGATTGATGATCCCGTTTGCGTATACAGGATGAAAGCTCGTGAGGGTCTCTTGAAGTGTGAGAAGCTTGGCCTATCAGAGGAAGAAATGTCAAAAATTCTTCCAATTGTAGATGCCACCTCTTCAGATTCAGGTATGCAGTGCAATATGCAGTATGGATTTTCACTTGGCAAAGGAAAAAATTTGCCTCAATCTTTTTGAGTTGTTAAGTAAAAACATTTGAATTTAGGTGCATTCGATGGTGTTCTTGAGCTTCTTATCCGAGGTGGAAGAAGCCTGCCAGAAGCGGTAATGATGATGATTCCTGAGGCATGGCAGAATGATGTAAACATGGAGCCTGAGAAGAGAGCCCTCTACGAGTTTTTGTCAGCCCTTATGGAGCCCTGGGATGGACCTGCTCTAATATCTTGTAATTTTCTTAACCCATATCCTTTTCTGATCATACTCCTGATGGATTACTTAAGCTAACTTGGGTTTCACCTGTAGTTACTGATGGCCGTTACCTTGGAGCTACCCTCGACCGCAATGGCCTGAGGCCTGGTCGATTTTACGTGACACACAGTGGACGTGTAGTCATGGGTAGTGAAGTTGGTGTCGTGGATATTCCTCCCGAAGATGTCCTGAGAAAGGGTAGGCTTAACCCTGGAATGATGCTACTGGTTGACTTTGAGAATCATACAGTAGTGGATGATGAAGCACTTAAGGCACAGTACTCGAGAGCTCACCCGTACGGTGAATGGCTCAAGAGACAAAAGCTGTACCTCAAAGACATTGTAGAATCTGTCCCAGAAACTGACAGAGTTGCTCCAAGCATTTCTGGTTCATTTACAGTAAGTACTTTATATGCTTCAACTTATTGATTTCATTGTGCTATAATTTCAACTGGATTGTTGGTGAGATCTTGCTCAAACGATAATTAACATAGAGATTTTGCTTTCTGTTGCAATTTTGTGTAGCAAAAAGATGAGAACAAGGAATGCGTAGGCATCAATGGAATTGTGACCCCGCTAAAGGCCTTTGGGTAAGCAACGGTTCAACATTGTTGATCAGCACTGCTGTTTCGTTTTATGCTGGCTAACTATCCAAACGGTTAACTCCAGATACACAGTGGAAGCCCTAGAAATGTTGCTGCTTCCAATGGCAAAAGATGGAGTGGAAGCTCTTGGATCAATGGGAAATGATGCACCCCTAGCAGTGATGTCAAACCGAGAGAAGCTGACTTTTGAGTACTTCAAGCAGATGTTTGCACAAGTAACAAATCCGCCAATTGATCCAATCAGGGAGAAGATTGTTACATCCATGGAATGCATGATTGGGCCAGAAGGAGATTTGTTAGAAATAACCGAAAAGCAATGCAATCGCCTTGCACTTCAAGGTCCTTTGGTGTCTATTGATGAAATGGAGTCCATTAAGAAGATGAATTACCGTGGTTGGCGCAGCAAGGTTCTTGACATAACCTACCCTAAGAAGTCTGGAAGGAAGGGGTTAGAAGAAACTTTGAATAGAATTTGTTCTGAAGCCCGGGAAGCGATAAGAGAGGGATACAAAATTTTGGTTCTGTCAGACAGAGGTCAGTGATATATTCCATATACAGTACTTTAAACTTTATACTTGGACCAATCAAGTTTTTATGGTACTAGTCACAACTTGCTAAAAACTGCTAGCAGATGGGTCAGGTGCACTCATCGCCGGATAGTAACTTGAATATGTCATAGTTTTAGTTAATTCACAGCCAGTATTTCCATTGCAAAGTGTTTTTTTTTTTGAGAGGCATTGCAAAGTGTTGTATGATGGACATTCTTACTTTGTCAGCTTGATCATAGATAGAATGTACATTGATGATATGATTTATTTCAGTTTCAGTATATGAAATTTGTTGTATTTTCTTGATACAGGATTTTCTTCCAACCGTGTTGCTGTTAGCTCTCTCTTGGCTGTTGGAGCAGTACATCAACACCTTGTTGCAAATCTTGAGAGGACACGCGTAGGATTGTTGGTCGAGTCTGCTGAACCTCGTGAAGTGCACCATTTCTGCACGCTTGTTGGATTTGGTGCAGATGCTATATGCCCTTACTTGGCCATCGAAGCAATTTGGTGCTTGCAGACTGATGGGAAGATTTCTCCCACTGACTCGAAGGAGGAACTTGTGATAAAATATTTTTATGCTTCCATCTATGGAATGATGAAAGTTCTTGCAAAGATGGGAATATCTACCCTTGCATCATACAAAGGCGCACAGATTTTTGAAGCTCTTGGACTTTCTTCTGAAGTGATTCACAAGTGTTTCGAAGGTACACCTAGCAGAATTGAGGGTGCAACATTTGAAATGCTGGCACGTGATGCTCTCCGTCTTCATGATTTGGCATTCCCATCAAGAGCACCTCCACCTGGCAGTGCAGAAGCAAAGGCCCTTCCCAACCCAGGGGATTACCACTGGAGGAAAAATGGGGAAGTCCACCTAAATGATCCTCTTGCAATGGCAAAATTGCAAGAAGCGGCTAAAGTAAACAGCCGGGAGGCATACAAAGAATATTCCAAGCGAATTCAGGAGCTCAACAAGGCGTGCAATCTACGTGGTATGCTGAAATTTAAAGATATTCCTAACAAGATTTCTTTGGATGAGGTTGAACCTGCTAGTGAGATTGTGAAACGCTTTTGTACTGGAGCAATGAGTTATGGCTCTATTTCATTGGAGGCCCATACTGCCCTTGCTGTGGCCATGAACAAACTTGGAGGGAAATCTAATACAGGTATGCCATGCCTTTATTTGGCTGTTACACTTATATTAACTTATTTGCACATCAGCTTTAGAGCCTTGTTGCATAACATATTTTTCCTACTGTTGTGACATTAGTCTGATGCCTACGTTTGTACTATTTAGGTAGTTTAGCTATTTAGACATGCCTTTTCTGTGTACATAATCACTCTACTATTTGTTTTGATGCTATCAAATGGAAACTATACTGTCTTATATTTGCACTCCGGAGAGAAACTTGTACTTTAGCTAATGTGCTAAGCTTTTCATCTTACTGTTGACCTCAATTTTGCTTTCCAAAACAATTTTTCCCAATTCATAGGAAGATTCAACATTTTTCTGCTTGCATACATCACATACCTACAAAGGGCCTGTATCCAGCATCCTTTTCCTATTTGTACCCCTTTAAATTTCTTTGTATTTCAGATATTTGCTCCCTATACAGTTAAATCTACTGCTATTTGTATCTTGTACAACATATTTTATAATCTTGGTTTTTATTACATGTACTTACACAAGTCTGAAATAACTAACTTTACCCATCTTCTATATGTCATATGGATGTACTAATTCTAATACCTCTTTGAAGGTGAGGGAGGGGAACAGCCTTCTCGTATGGAACCTCTTCCTGATGGTTCGATGAATCCAAAGCGAAGTGCAATCAAGCAAGTTGCCAGTGGACGTTTTGGAGTTTCCAGCTATTATCTTACTAATGCAGATGAGCTGCAGATAAAAATGGCTCAGGTACTTGCCAATATTGCGCACTACGCAATCACTAAAATGATCTCAGCATGTGGAAATCACCTGTATCCAATATGTTATGTGGTAGACATTTACTCTTTTGTTATAACTATATATAGGGTGCCAAGCCTGGTGAAGGTGGTGAGCTTCCTGGTCACAAGGTTATTGGTGACATTGCGGTTACAAGACATTCTACAGCTGGTGTAGGCCTCATTAGCCCACCTCCTCACCATGATATATATTCTATTGAGGATCTTGCACAACTTATCCACGATCTCAAGGTACATTACTGTGATGCTGTTTCCTATAGCAAAACAAGTTTATTACAGTAAGGTTGTTAATGATTACTTATAGATTAGGTTGGCTCAACACTGTAATTGGCCAACTCACCTGGGAAGTTTGAATCACTTGATATATGACCCATGATTTTACAATTAAACTTGCATGTATGCATATGTCTGCATTTTGCAAATATTGCCCGCTGATGTAGTTATTTTCATGTCTGTCTCTTCTTTGTAGAATTCAAACCCTCAAGCTAGAATCAGCGTCAAGCTTGTCTCTGAGGCTGGTGTAGGAGTTGTCGCTAGCGGTGTGGTAAAAGGTCATGCAGACCATGTTCTTATTTCTGGCCATGATGGTGGCACTGGAGCATCAAGATGGACAGGCATTAAGAATGCTGGACTGCCATGGGAACTTGGATTGGCTGAGACGCATCAAACTTTAGTGGCAAATGGACTTCGTGGCAGAGCTGTTCTACAAACAGATGGTCAGTTAAAAACTGGTAGAGATGTTGCTGTTGCATGCTTACTTGGTGCAGAGGAATTTGGTTTCAGCACTGCTCCATTGATCACACTGGGCTGCATTATGATGCGAAAATGCCATACCAACACTTGTCCTGTCGGTATAGCTACCCAAGATCCAGTGCTTCGTGAAAAGTTTGCTGGAGAACCAGAGCATGTCATTAACTTTTTCTTCATGCTTGCTGAGGAACTAAGAGAAATCATGGCTCATCTTGGTCTCCGCAGCATTAATGAAATGGTTGGACGCTCTGATATGCTTGAAGTTGATCCAGAAGTAGTGAAGAGCAATGAGAAATTGGAGAACATTGATCTCTCACTGATCTTAAAACCAGCTTCAGAGATTCGTCCTGGTGCTGCTCAGTACTGTGTTGAAAAACAAGATCATGGCCTTGACATGGCTTTGGATAATAAACTTATAGCATTATCAAGGGCCGCACTTGAAAAGGAAGTTAAGGTTTTCATTGAGACTCCGATTAAGAACACTAATCGGGCGGTAGGCACTACACTTAGCCATGAAGTCACAAAACGTTATCACATGAAGGGATTAAAATCTGGAACCATCCATGTGAAACTTACTGGAAGTGCTGGACAGAGTTTCGGTGCCTTTCTTTGTCCTGGAATTACCCTTGAGCTTGAGGGAGACAGTAATGATTATGTTGGCAAGGGATTATCTGGTGGAAAAATTATTGTGTACCCACCCAGGAACAGTACATTTAGTGCAGAAGACAATATTGTCATTGGTAATGTGGCTTTGTATGGTGCTACCAAGGGAGAAGCATATTTCAATGGAATGGCAGCAGAAAGGTTTTGTGTTCGCAATTCAGGTGCTCGAACAGTGGTTGAAGGAATTGGTGATCATGGATGTGAGTACATGACAGGAGGTACTGTAGTTATCCTTGGTAAAACAGGAAGAAATTTTGCTGCTGGCATGAGTGGTGGCATCGCTTATGTTTATGATGTTGATGGGACATTTAGTGCCCGCTGTAACCATGAGTTAGTTGATCTATATCATGTGGAGGAAGAGGAGGATATTACCACATTGAAAATGTTGATAGAGCAACATCGACGTCACACAGAGAGTGTGTTGGCTAAAGATATCCTATCTAAATTTGACAGTCTTCTCCCAAAATTTGTAAAAGTATATCCAAGGGATTATAAGAGGGTTCTGGAAGAAATGAAGGCGGAAAAGGCTGCATCTAGGCACACAAAGGAACCTAAAATGCCAAATGGTGTTTCTGTGACAACTAAGGTAATACTATGATTGAAATCTTTATTCTACTTCATAATTGCAATTTTCTTTTAATGTATACATGGATAAAATGTTCTCCATCTGTACAAGTTTATCCATGAGAAATCACAATGATATACTACTGTAAATTGTTTTTGCCCTAATTAGATAAACTTTGTTCAGAAAATACAAACAGAGCAGTCAACTAGCCGACCAACAAGTTCTGCCAACGCCAAAAAGTACCGAGGTTTTATATCATACGAGCGAGAGGGTGTTTCGTACCGTGATCCCAGTGAACGTGTTAAAGATTGGGATGAGGTTGCCATCGAATCAGTTCCAGGGCCGCTACTAAACACGCAGTCTGCTCGTTGTATGGACTGTGGCACTCCTTTCTGTCATCAGGTGACACACACTTTTTATCTTATTTATTTAATATCAAACACTTTGATTGGATTTTTGTAAGGTTAAGGGTTGATATGTTTAGCTATTCAGCTTTCAAGCTCAAGGATAATAACTAATACATTTTTATATCTTATTGAGGAAAAGAGGCTCCTTGCTGTCCTTGATCACAACTTGTTCAAATCACTACTAGCTTGTTGCATATGTTTTTATTCAAGACTAGATAAATAGCTAGCCATATCGTTTAGTCATATATGCCTTTTGTGGTGATACCTCTGTGGTGACTACATATGAAATTTGACCAGTGTTCCGAGCCATTAAAATGCTAATACTCCATGATTGTTTGTACAGGAAAGCTCAGGTGCTGGCTGTCCTCTTGGAAACAAGATCCCAGAGTTCAATGAGCTAGTTCACCAAAATAGATGGCGAGAAGCACTGGATCGTTTACTGGAGACAAACAACTTCCCTGAATTTACTGGACGAGTGTGCCCTGCTCCCTGTGAAGGGTCTTGTGTTCTTGGCATTATTGAGAACCCAGTATCAATCAAAAGCATAGAATGCTCAATTATAGACAAGGGTTTTGAAGAAGGATGGATGGTACCACGACCACCACTTCAAAGAACAGGGTATTTCTTTTTTACCATTTAATTTAGTTTGTGTTTTCCATATTTTAATATACTTTGCATTTAGTAGGTAATATTTGAGTTGCACTTGCTGAAAGTACGCTGTTCCTTTTGCAGAAAGAAAATCGCCATAGTTGGCAGTGGTCCTGCTGGTTTGGCTGCCGCGGATCAACTAAACAAAATGGGCCATTTCGTAACTGTGTTTGAACGTTCAGATCGTATAGGAGGTCTGATGATGTATGGTGTACCAAACATGAAGACAGACAAGATTGGTGTTGTTCAGCGCCGTGTAAATTTAATGGCCGAAGAGGGTATTACGTTTGTGGTTAATGCCAGTGTAGGCAGTGATCCTTTATACTCAATTGAACGTCTCCGCTCTGAGAACAATGCAGTTATCCTGGCTTGTGGAGCTACAAAACCAAGGTATCTACATGGAGATGTTAAAATTAGGATTTTTTTTATCTTATGTTACAGAAGTTCACTGGCAGTTTTTTTTATCTTACGTTACAGAAGTTCACTGGCAGTTTTTTTTATCTTACGTTACAGAAGTTCACTGGCAGTTGTGCTTTCTTATCTTTCCAAAAAAGGAGGGGATGTGCTTTCTCATAGATGCAAAATAACGTTTACTTTCTTATATATGCCTTTTTTATGCTAACATTATGCGGGATATCCTTGAACAGGGATCTCACTATTCCAGGCCGTGAGCTATCAGGAGTTCATTTTGCTATGGAATTTCTCCACGCAAACACCAAAAGCTTGCTTGACAGCAACTTGGAGGATGGTAGATACATCTCTGCCAAGGGGAAAAAGGTGGTGGTTATTGGTGGTGGAGACACAGGCACAGATTGTATCGGTACATCTGTTAGGCATGGTTGCAGTAGCGTTGTAAATCTGGAGCTGCTTACCAAACCACCAAGCAAGAGAGCTGCTGACAATCCCTGGCCGCAGGTAAATATGTCAGTACGTGTAATGATTTAGTCAGTACTTCTTGCAAAATAAAACCCATTTGCAAGAAAACAATGGAATATTGCCTTGCATATGTGAATTGCCATATCATTTCCTGCTCCAGTTAAGTTCTTACGCTAGCATTTCCTATTGTTGCCTGCAGTGGCCACGTGTCTTCCGCGTGGACTACGGGCATCAGGAAGCATCTACCAAGTTTGGAAAGGACCCAAGAACTTATGAAGTCTTGACCAAGCGTTTCATTGGTGATGACAATGGAAAACTGAAGGCTCTTGAGGTGGTGCGTGTGAAGTGGGAAAAGGTAGATGGAAGATTCCAACTGAAGGAGATCCAAGGATCAGAAGAGATCATTGAGGCAGACCTTGTCCTCCTTGCCATGGGATTCCTGGGCCCTGAAGCGGTTAGTTATGCGGCCCCAGATGCCTCTGTTTACCTTCATGATAAACTGTTTGACAAGAACCAACTCACTGTTTATTTCTCTGTAGACTATCGCTGAGAAACTGGGTTTAGAGAAAGACAACCGGTCCAACTTCAAGGCCCAATTCGGACACTTTGCAACCAGCGTGGACGGTGTCTTTGCCGCTGGGGACTGCAGACGTGGACAATCACTGGTCGTTTGGGCCATCACCGAGGGACGGGAAGCTGCTGCTGCTGTCGATAAGTACTTGTCAAGGGATGAACCAAATGCTGCCGAAGACATCACTGCCTCTGGTGCAGGTCTTGTTCAACCAATTACTGCATAAACAACACAGCCCTTATATAGATTTTTGGGTGCTGATACCAACTTAATTAGGGTCGGTGGTTTTATCTTTTGATCATAGCCCTTTCATACTTTGGTAGACAAACAATTGGAAATTTTGGTTGGCTATTGTTTCTTGGCTCATTGTTTAGCTATAATGTTTTGCGTGCCGAAATGCGGTTTTGTAGCCTGAATAATGTACAGTATTTTTGGTTAATTAATAGATTCAAATTTGTTAAGAGTACTGTGATCCTTTATTTCCTCTGTTCGGATGTGACAGTGTTTGTTTGGTCATGCAATGAAACCACCTCCTGTGCTATATAGCCTATTTGTTAAATACTACTCCCTCCGTTTCAAAAATATAAGATATTTTAGCTTTGTGAAATGAGTGTATCTAGACCCCTTTTAATGTGTAGGTTCACTGGAGTGTATCTATACCCTTTTTAGACCCTGTTCGGTCAATCCTCTTCTCAGGTGTATTGGAGTGGAATGGAAGGGATTAGAGTGGATTTTGACTTATATGGGATTTAATCCCCATCAAACCATGCCAATCCCGTCAAATCCAAGTGAAACCGAACAAGGCCTTAGTGTGTAGGTTCATGTAGGTTTGGGTTTTCCAAAACTAAAACATCTTAAACGGAGGGAGTAGTACTCTACCTTTAGGAAATAAGTGTCGCACATTTGTCTAGATATGTATTGATCTAGGCGTGTTTCAGTGTCAAAATACACATGCATATTAGTGGTCTTAAAAGAAACCCACCTCTGACTACTTTCAGTTATACTGCTTATGTCTGATGTTTCGATGGCCTATGGAGTCCCGATGATGCTGAGAAAAATGAGCCAACAAGGCTTATTCTACCGTGTAAGCAGTGATGTCGTCCATTTGTCAATTGAGTTAACCAATCATGCTATGGCTTGGCGGAGAGAAGACTGTTTGGTTCTTTACTGGTGTCCATCACGTATCAATGTTAACACTAATCTCCACTTAATAAGTGACGGTAAAGCCACTAATCAAGTCAACCATCACTGAGCACATAAAAAGTTGACAGCCAAACAATGCGATGTTTGTTTCATAGCAGCAGCCTTTTGCCAAAGGCCCGAGCACCTAAGATGCATACTGTTATTTAAAATTACAGTATTTAAAGGCCAACCAGGACTCAGAAGGTTGATTTGCAGTCTTCTTCTCATGGGACCTCCGTTTGTTCTGCTTCATGCGCTTCTTTAGCTTTCTGTACCAAGACGGCCAACATATCTTTGTGACGAGTCTTGATTCGATGGTTAGACACCAGCTGTTTGTAGTGCAGCATGCAAAATACCTTATCTATCTTATATTCGTATTTATCTGCATCATCCAGCAACTTTGTTTGCACGTCTTGCGAAAACATCTGCAAGTGACAAAGACTCAGTCAGCCCATTACAGAAGTGGTGAAAACTGTTAGTGCTATGGTTTTAGACTTTTAGTGTATAGATACATGGGAATCTAGACAAATCTACGACATCTAATTTAGGACAGAGGGAGTACTCGAAATGCACAAGAGAGCAACTGAGAACCCATTTGCATAATAATATGATTTACCTCATCAGAATCACCAACTTCATGGCTGCATATGATATTAAAAGCTGTCGCAAGTTTCAGAACGTCCCAGTTCGCGCAATCAATGCCAGAAATTTTCTTAAGGTGGCGACCAATAGCTCGAAAGCCTGGGTAATGTTTCTCCTCAACAGCATCACAATCAAACAAGACAGATGCAGTCACAACAATCTGATCATTGACCTGGATACAAAGAGGCTGCTTTCATCACTGAAATAAAAAATGCAATGGCAATTTATTCTACTCCGAAGGTTCGCTTCTGTGAAACAAGGGATTCCAGGTTCTGTGCGCACAAGCTATTGCAAAATGTGACACCAAATGACAGGGTATAAAAGCAGCAAAAGCATGCCAGCTGGTAAACTCACCATCCCTGGTTCGACATCAAAGCCATGACGAGTCAATAGCATCTGTAGTCCTTGACTCATAGGGAGGCGATCCTCTTTAGGAAGATCTGATTTTTCTCGGCGCACCAAGCTACGCACGAGATGCTTCATCCCCCACATTAGCTCCATCACAATTTCATTATGCAGGCAGGGTATTCCCTGGTAAGAAGTATATAACATAAAAAAATGGTGCTCAAAGTTATTCACAGATATAAGGAAAAAAAGGATCTTATTCTCACCAAGCATGATTCAATTATTGATCTATATTCTGGTTTTCCAACAAGTAGTTCCTCCCCAGGGCTGCGCGACTTCATGATCATCTCAGTAAGCTCCGTGTTAACACCAGTATCAACATTAATGGCGCTGGACTTGTCGTCAAAAGTTCAGAATTCCTTAAGCCAAACAATCTGATAAGAGAAATAAACAAAGATGGGCACGTTCAGGGGAAAGAAGTCACCATTAATCAAATACCATGCAACATTTCAATCAGGGGAACCTAATGTATTCTAAATTCAGTAGGTTGTTTCACCCTTCTCTATTTTATTTGCATTTTTCTTCCAGCAGGAAGTGAATTGAGGAATTTCTAGGAAAATCAGACATTACAATAGCCCTGAACACCCGAACGCTTGATTTTTTTTAGATTAAAAGGGATCTCTCCTTGGCCCCATTTTATTAAAATGAAACCATAGAGTACTTGCCTACACAACGACAAAACCAAGTTCTGAAGGCCTGAATACATACAATTTTCTTGAGGGAACAAAAAGTACAGTTAATGTGTATAAATACATTTAACAAGTATCTTATAAATGCAAAAATGTATGAATGTGGTCGCGTTTATTATTAAATGGCCTAGCTTGTGTAGTTGTACATGTATTTGCATCATATATTGCATTTAAACCCTGAAAATTGAAGCCTTTGCGTGGTGATATAGAAATAAGAAGTCAAGAACAGAAAAAGGAACACATGTAAAGATTCACATTTGAAAGATTTATTGGCTCTCCTATTTTTTATATGCACACTTCATGTCGTTTCTTGTGCTATCTATATTATGTTTTAGTGTTATGTCATTGGAAACGTACGGTTGACGTCTCGTGTCAGAGTAGACAACTATCTTTATTACATCCTGAATAACTGCTATTTTATTCACGTGGTGTCCTGCAATATTCCATCTCGAACTAATGTTATTTTAGTATTACTAGCAAAACACATGTGTGTTACTACATATTCGCAACATATATGATCATTGTAGGGTTACTCGACATAACCACAACCACAAATTCAAGGTAAGGTTCTAGTCCAAAGCAGATTTAATGTGTGGAAAACACCATCTCTATCTCAAACAATGATGGTGAATAGACCAATTCTACGCCAACCGCTTTGCTTAGTAAACATAAAGATGCTGCAGGGTCAACTGTGATCGCTCTGACGGTTGTTCCCTTGCCCAATCAACTGGACTTCCAAACCGGAACGGAGGTAGTACAAACGTATTGCTATCCTATTTCAAACATGTTAAAAAATTCACATGATAAACGTGCTTTAAACGTGCGCAAGTACTAGTAGGACTGAACTCAGTGGCTTTCTTCACTTCTTCAGTAATAGCACCACATCAATTCTTGCCCACCAGTTAATTGGTGCAAAGAGACCCTCCCACTAGGTTTCAGACTATTTAGCAGTATCATGACTATTAGCAAATAACCTTGCACTCATCATGCCTATTTAGCATTAGCAAAACTATTTTTTTTTTTGCTATATCTAGTGAACAAGCAATGAACACACTAATTGGAAAATAAAATGTCAATCAGAAATGGTGCAAGGTCGATTTGGATAATTTTGGCAAGGTGAGAATGAGAAGTGAAGGAAAGAAAAAGGAGACCACTCACATTTCTCGCTCTAGTATATGTAGCGAAGTTTACCCACAAATTCTGGATACAAGGATGAAATATAGGTTAATATGGATGATAAGAAGACGCAAGCCGAGAACCCGCAGCAGCACCCGAGCACCGGGATGCTCGTTTTTGAAAATTTCAAAACGGTATTTTTAAGTCTCAATTCTTTTTGGACGAGAAATATACAAGTAGGGTATACACATCCAGGATGGTGCCAGAATTTTCGTACAAAAATAGGTTGTATTTTGGGCTGCAGAAAATAGGTAAATTTCGGCCAAAAATATACAATCCATGCGTAGGCATCCACTGAATTATTATTTTCTTGTACGTAATATTTTGAAACTCAAAAGTACAATATCGAATTTTTCAAAATCCGGCACACTGGTTGCCGGTTGCTGCAAATCCTGGTTCCAAGCCCCAAAGGAAGAAGAGCACATTACTCGTATTGCATCTGGTGCGTAGAGGAAGAGGCCACAAAAATAGAAAACCGCAAAGCCAGATGGCGTCTCTAACAGCACCGAGACCACCCCATTATTATTCAGAAAGTCTTCACCTACGAACATACACAGATCGTCAGCCAAAATTAAAGCAAAAAACTGAGTTATATATACGAAGGAAAATCGTGAAAGCCTTGATCCGGGGCAAAATAAAGGCCCTCCCCTCGGCCTGATCCCCCGATGGAGAGGAGGGTAAGGAGGTTTGTCTCCTCCCGACGGTTTCCATTGTGATGATAAATTGGGTGAGATCGGGATAGAGGATTATAGTGGGCGGCTGACCTACACTGGCGGCTAGCTCCCCGGCGCTACCGGGAATCATCCTTCGTCGACGCGCCGGAGGAGGAGGCAGCCCGCTGCGCCGCACGACGGGAAGGGGGGCATTGCGAGCGGTTCGTTAGAGACGACTGACGGCCCACCTGGGTGTTGAAACGATACCCTGGAATCACGTCGTTGACGGTCCAGCCGCAGGTCCCCAACCAAAAGGTCAAGAGCGAGCGAGCGAGCGAGGTCCAGATCGACCAAGCCCGCTGGCGCACTCCCTGTCGTCCCCGGTGCGCGTGCGTGCGTCCACCCGCCGAGTGAGCCCTCTGCCCTGGTCCAACACGCTCGCTCAGCTCCAGTCAGCCCCGCGCGTACGAGTCACTTTTACGCCTTTTGAACGAGTCGCGTATCATCACTAATTCACTACTAGCTCCTCGCCACGCACGCACGCACGCTATAAATCACCGCGCGCACCAGGCACCTTGCATCGCATCGTATCACTCCAGCGAACCACAACTGGTCACTGGCCCGGGGCTCAGAGCTAGTACGTAACAGTATACGTGCACAGAGCATCATCATACATGGGCAACGCCGCGCCGCGCATCCGCCACGAAGCCACGGCTCCGCGCTCGACGCCTGCAGTACCATCGTCCGGGCGCACGGCGCGGAGGCATGGGGGGAAGGTGACGCGGGAGGCCGTACGTCGACGACAACGCCGGGCTGAGGAAGAGCAGAAGGCGGGAGGCGGCAGCACCGTAGCGATGACGGTGAAGGTGGTCGTGACGAGGAAGGAGGCCGAGAGGCTGATCGCGCAGCTCGAGGAGCACAACGCCAAGGAGCGCAAGGCCAGGATCGCCGAGATCACGCGCCGGCTTAAGGCTGGGGACGGCGGCGGCGAGAGCCCGGCGTCGTGCGGGGGAACGTGGAGGCCAAGGCTCGCGTCGATACAGGAAAACTAGCTAGCTAGCTCATCGTGTATCCTGGCTCACAGGCAGACCGGCCGGCGCCTCCGTGATTTAGTATGCATGCGCGTTGTTCAGTTTGTTGCGTCTTCTCCTTGCTGGTCACCCAGAGGCATGCATGTGCTTTGTTCAGTTTGCTGAAGATGTATTGGGAATAGGTGGCAGCTATATCTAGATCAATCAAGACAACATGTTTTCTTTCGCATTCGGTGTCGTTCTGCATTCCTGAGCTACCAAATGTTCTGGTAGCACATACTGTCATTAGAGTGATGAAAAACACGCATCATAAACTAGCTACGACCGCAGCCCCTTTGATGAAAACTAAACGGATACAAATAGCCAGAAACAGGAAAACGATCAAGCCCATCTCTTCCTGTTAGCTTCGCCCCAAAGCTCGCTAGCATCATTGCTGCGATAAGATCGCCCATTCTTGGCCCACAGGAAGAGAAGAGCCGAGAGGCGACGCAGTCACCCAGCCACTGAGCCATTGAGCCACTGCTGCCACTCGCCCACTCGAGCGGAAAGCAACACGGCGACCCGAGATGCGGCCAATTTTGCGGCGGCGATGTGGTCGTCTCTGCAGGTATGGTGCGCACGGCGCACGCGTCATCGTCCGGTGCAATGCATCACCCCTAATTAATCATCATACCGATTTCTCTCTCACTTGTTGTTTTCTTCCTTATCTTTATTAAGCCCCACGCATCGTCCATGCAAACGACTTTTACCTCAAAAGTTATACTACACCGATCGAGTAGGTTGATCGAGTCAGATTTGGAGTGATCCAATGCCGTGACCCAACCAAAGGTCACCTCAGGGACGACGAGATTCTTAGCTCCGAGACCTGAAGCTGCTATCAGGCTGTCGCAATTGCAGACCGGCTCAAAAGAGTTATCGTGCGCGTCTTGATGAGAAGGCAACGCGACACTTAGCCACGACCGTTTCGAACAAGGTAAGCGCAATGGAGACATCGCTGACGCGTAGGAGTTCACTTGATTGGTCTCGGAGAAATTTAGCCGAGCGACCGACGAAGCGACCGTCTGCTATATCTCCACGACGTTTGAGACCAACTCTAGCAGATTTCGTAAACGCAACTTTTTTCTCGAAATGGGAGCATTGTCCCGGCCTCTGCACACAACCTTTTATTTATTGCAAAGTTTTATCAAAACAGTACGATCACGGATCAGCTAAGGTTAAGAAAAGTATCAACTAACGAAAAATGAAAATCAACACGTGTCTATCCATTTTAAATTCTACTAGTACGCCGCTATCCAGTAGCCTAGAAATAAAAGACTGCGTAACCGCTAGTAGCCGGTTGTATCCAGAAGCCATGACCGCCGCTGATCCGCAGGGAGTAAATGAGACCAAAGTTGAATCCAATGCATAGCGAGACGTATAACCTGCAAATTTTTTGTACTCGTTTGTTTGTTAAAGATAATGTTATTTCGACATGTCCAAATAGACCAACATAAGGCTGAAACCCCAACACGGATATTGGCCTTATTTTTTTTATCCATCCCATTTAGCCAATTGCTAACATATTAGTAATACTAGACGGGAAATATATATTATAAGTAAGAAACAACATCCGCTATATGATTTTTGCAAATAGACATGAGAGAAAACTCTTTTATAGTCCGCGGAAAACTCGTTTTACGAGCCGATTTGGACCGGCGGAACGGATCCCGTGTTCCACGGTCGTAAAGCAGATTTTCTTTTACGGGGCGGAATGCGGGATTTGTACGAACGAGCTACTGGTGACACCACCTGAGGCATGTGCTTGAAAATTTTGTCCTCGATCCGTTGCTAGTAGTGCTTCCCGGTTTGATCCGCGCTGACACCACATCCATGGACACTTGCGACCATGCTCGTGCAATGCAAGTGTCTTCGATTTCAGTGTTATTCGCCGCTCTTTTCTTCCTTCCATTTTGGACAAATCGAACACCTCCTCCTCGATCTCTTCAACCTCGTCCCCATCATGGCATCCATGCTGAATGAATCAAGCAGTGCCTCGTCGATGTCAACCTTGCTCCCACTAAGAAGATTCACAAAAGAGGATGGAACCTCACTCTCATACCTTTGAGGATCTCCGGCGAACACGTTGCTAGCAGCATGGTGGTTGTCATGTGGGTTGTCAATGACGGCCAGAGACGGAGCGACAGGAGGAGGGTCGTGGTGCACGACCAGCTTCTTCTTCGGCCCCTTCCCCGCTGCCTTCCGCACGTGCGGTGACCTAGCGCTCCACTGAATGTTGTAGAGTGCGAGTCGTTGGCATAACACTTACGTAAGTGCTCTTCCGTAAATATTATACCTCTCAGAATGGTACAACAGAACCGTTGCGGGTCCAACTAATTCTTTATTTCTTATTCATAACACAAGAGCAATACAAGATTTGAGATCCTCCTCGGTCCATGAGGATTCACTTCTAATAAATTTAAAAGCGCTAGATTGATGAATAATGACACTTTTAAGCTAAGCACCATCGGAGCGTTGCAACTTTATAGGGTTTGGTCTAGATTGCTCGGCTCGGCTATCCTATGCGTGCGAAACTATTCATCTAACTCTACGTTTTCCTCCTCTATTCCAAATTCTATTCCATAGTCTACGCCTTCAATTCCTCTTCAGAGGCAGGGTTCATCGTAATAAACCTCCTCCTCGGTGGTGTATTCTGTAGAAGTTGTATCTTTGGTCTCCGTGGTACCTAAGCAAGGATTTTAAGAAGTATAAATTGAGTACGAGCATACTCAACAAGTTCTATAGTTGTTGTCGGATGCTCTATCTAAAGCCGTGGATAAGAATCCTAGGCATGTGCTTAGTTTTCGAAATCGGCTTTTTAGAAAAGGTAAGTTTTAGTCTTTTAAAAACTATGTCGGTCAGCCTTCACGGGTTGTACAGGATTTCACGGAATCACTTTCCCACTGCGTTCGCAATCCTTTCCCATGATAGCGGGTAACATGTCACAGTTCATACACTCTAGAGAGTGGCACTAGTTTTTCCACAAATGATCTTCAGCTTGAGTGCATAATAGGGTATGCCTTCCCATTCAAATTTTCTTGGTTCGATGCTCGGTCAAGATCCAAGCCAATCACTGTCCTTTGCCACGACCCCGCAGTCCACCTATTATAACGAGTTTTGTCAAGGGACCTATGCTCAATTATACTCCCTTCTAATATGCTAAGTTGTTACCCTGGTATACACGATAGGGACGTCACGGGCTCCCACCCACTGGTCTCCTCTCTATATCTCAGCCCGACTTAGGATACGAGGACATACAAAAGGGAAAAGGTATAGCTGACTTCTATGTCCCATTTTAGAACTTTTGGTCAGCGCGTTTTATTGAAGGGGTCCACAACAGAAAACAATAATTTGTCTAACTAGCACAACACCAATTTCTAGGATATATCTAAGAGTAATGTTGTAATGGAGAGAGTATCAGTAATATATCCTTGTAGACCAAAAGCATTTAGCATGCGAAATGTGGATGATGTAGTCGTACTCGTAGCCACCTCAAGGTAATGTTTCTCCTCGCACGACAATCCAGGTGCCATAAGTGGAAGCACCTATGTTGTCTCGCACACGTCTAGTGCTCGACGATGACCTCCGAGATCCCTCATCCAGCCGGGTTTGTGGAAGTAGACCTTTTTAAACCAGGGATCCAGCAGCGCGACGACGTGCTGAAGATGCGTCGTCTCCTATGCGTAGTTCTTCTTGGAACCGCACTAGCGTAGGAGCCAACGAGAGAGAGATTCTCTAAGAAAACTGCCTTAGAGAATATATTGATTTTTGTGTGTCTCTTTCCCCCAACCACTCAAGTCCTGGGGTGGGACTAAAGGGAGAGGAGGGGAGGAGGTGTGCCATGGAGGAGGGCCGGTAGGGGTGGAACTAAAGGGAGAGGAGGGGAGGAGGCACGCCATGGAAGAGGGCCGGCAGGGGTGGGACCCGCGCGCGTGACCCCATGGGTGGCTGACGACTAGGTAGGCCCCATCCCACGCGCGTGAACCCATGGGTGGCCGATGGATAGGTGAGCCCCATCACTCCAGACAACTTCGGATCCTCCTAGAATGATTCTGGTTCTGTCCCGGAACACTTTCGACATTCTCATCTCTTTCTTCCTGTGATCCTGATGTTTCCAAAATAATCTCCAAGCATCGTAAAACCCTAAGTGTATTACCCTACAGATGGGGAACATCACAGACATGATCGAGACACTTCTCGGATCAATGATCATTAGCGGGACCATGATGTTCATAATGACCCCTATGCATTACATGATATCAATGTCGTTTGAACCATAAAGCTGAGTCCAATTTCCTTTGTTACTTTGATACCATATTTGTCCAACATCTGATAATTGGTATCTCGATTCCTTGTTCAATATTGTTACCGACAAGTGCTGCTTTACATGCTGCACAACTTATGGATGTAATCTCAACGAGTGGGATCGGTGTATCTTCCCATCATGCGGGAGAACAAATCCTATCTTGATGCACCTCAACATATCCATATGGAATACCCAATGTACACCTTTATGATCACCCTGTTATGGTATGACGGTTGATGCAATCTAAGTAGCCTCGGGTGATAGTGATTAGATATACTCTCAGGATCAAAGGAGTATGATACTTCATTTATAATTATTGCAAAGATGAACTTTGTGACTTGATCATGTCGCAGTTCTTATGTTGGGTAATGTACATCACATCATCCACTAATGATATTACTTCATTGTTAATTCACATAAATGCTCAATGATCAGGAAACCTTGATCATCGGTTGCCCAATGAACTAGTTGAAAAGAGGCTAGTAGGGACTTTGGTCTATTTACATACCACACGTGTATCAATATTTCTGATTGACACGGTTATATCATGGTGTAAAACAATCATGAACTTAATGAAATATGACAATAAACATCTTTATTATTTGCCTCTAGGACATATTTCCAACAGTCTCCCACTTGCACTAGAGTACAAATAATCTAGTTGCATTTTTCACTAGAGAAATAGTCTCTCTCCATTCTAGCATGGACATATGGGTGCTAGGGGAGTGTGGTGGTGCATGGATAAAGGTGACGTGGTCTGTGTAGTCAAATAGAGCTCGACGGTGCTCCGCGAGGGCGTGCCTAGGGTGACGTGCATGCGGTGTCATTTGACATGGCAAGAGGGCGTGGAGTGGATGATGGGACCACCTGGCTGGCCTCGAGGGAGAGGAGTGCTAATGCATCGACAAAACTCATTTTGCACGCTAAAACTCATTTTGCATCGATAAAACTCATCTTGCACCGAGAAAACTTGTTTTGCACCGAGAAAACTCCTTTTGTACGATAAAAATCATTTTGCATGGCTAAAACTCATTTTGCATGATAAAAATCATCTTGCATCGAGAAAACTCATTTTGCATGGCTAAAACTCATTTTAGAATGAATGAAACTCATTTCAGAATGGATGAAACTCATTTTGCATGATAGAACTCATTTTGCATCAATAAAACTCATTTTGCATGATAAAACTCATTTTGCATCATTAATGCATGATAAAATTCAAGGGGGAAGGGTGTTAATAAAGTTTAGATTTTGTCCAAGTAATACAAAGTGATTTGGCATTTGATCATGTTGGCATTAGAGGGTGAAAAGTAACGCATTCACTCAAATCTTTATGTCTCATGCATATACCAAAATTATACAACTCTTGATCAATTTCAAATTACACTTTGGACATGATAATGTTTTCTAAGAAAATCTTGAGAGTTTACCATTTTTAGAGCATGAAAAGTAATGCATAAACTAAAGGGATCCCTAAACTAAAATATTTATGTCTCGTGCGCATACCAAAATTATACACCTTTGAACACTTTTAAGTCACACTTAGGCCATGATAATGTTGTGCTAAGAAAATCTTGGGAGTTATCATTTTCGGAGAGTGAAAAGTAATGCATATACAAAAATTATACACGTTCGAACACTTTCCCTTCAAATTACACTTAGGTCATGATAATGTTGTGCTAAGAAAATCTTGAGAGTTTATCAACTTCAGAGAGTGAAAAGTATCAGTTTTAAACTCATTGAGTAATTGTACATTCAAATTAATTTTTTATGGAGTTAAAGTATCGGTGGCAAACTCGTTATTTCACATAGATAGAGGGGTGGCCACTAGCTACGATCCACCGACAGAGAGAGGGGTTACCCTGACCGTTATATCATATAGGATCAACGATTGGTGGGCACGATCCATGTGACAACGTATCGACCAATCAGGGCGTACCAACCAAAGTGAGAACAAGTTTGGGCTTTTGCGAGAGTTCGTGACTATGAGAGAGGGCAAAACTTAGTACCATCAAAAAACCAAGGGAACGTAAATAGTAAACATGCTAAGGGATTCAAATAGAAAATATAAACATATTTAAAAAATGGAACATGTGTGTTCTGTACAATGAAATCCATCTTGGGCTACATCAAATTATTTGCAATCCAAATATATAGGAGTGTGCCAATTATGGCCTCATTCAGACAAACTATGTTTTTGGAAGGATGTTTTGGGAAGGGGTTTCAGTCAAAAGTCCTACACCTTCATAGCTAGTAGGTGATTTGAGAAGTGGTGATTTAGGGTAAAACTTGATTTCTCTATTGTTCTTATGGTTTCCTAGGTGGCAAGTCACATAGGAAGACTCCATGAGTAGGTGCCACTATGTTTTGGTCTTTTTTGAATTTGTTGTGCATAAAATGACTCAATTAGCTAGCTAAACCCCATTTTTTGACTCTTTGTTGACCAGCCACTGGCAGGCAAAACTAAGTATATTGCACACACCAGTGTTAGTACTCAAGGGTAAAATTGAGTACAGCTAAATTTCTAGTGTTACTCTCGAGAGTATAACTGAGTACATCTAATGCGCCAGGGTTAGACTCGAGTAAAAAAAGTGATGTACTGTGAGAGTGTCGCGGTGCACGATGCAGTAGTGGAAAAGTGCATGGTGCAGTAGCGTACGCGGTTATGCGGTGCACGGTGGTGCAACGAAATGTCCCTATTCACCTTTATAGAGCCCCACTCCTTCTTCCTCTCCGCCTCCCTACTCTCACTCGCTCACTCATGCAATTGCCTCCCCTGTCCCATCACCTTCTGTAAACCAAGAAAACCCTAAAGCAAATCCCAACTACACCGGTGATGGAGAAGAAGGATGCAGTGGCCATCGTTGCCTCCAAGGCCGTCAGTGAGGAGGCCCCCGTCTCCGTCCAGGCATCGGAGGCATCCATCGTCCCCGTCCAGGCCCCCGTCCCCACCTCCGGCGCACATTGGCGGATGTTGGTCGTGGGTAGATCCCGCTCAATTAGGACTCCTACGAGGCGGAGTAGTACATCTGGCAGGAGAACCCCCTATGACACCACCATCGTTGACCCATGGTTGGAGGTAACTAGGGTTTTATCCCCTTCCCTTATTCTTCTCCCATTCCTATCGTTGGATGCTAGATCTTGTGTTATTAGGGTTCTTCCATGTACATATAGCGTTCTTAGGGTTCGACTCTTCTCATTTCAATCCTCTTGTGTTTCGATGAATCCACATGTTCTCATTTCAATCCTCTTTTATTTGTGCTTCGATAAGTAGTTAAGGGATTCCCTAGTTAATACTAGCGATGATCTGTAGTTAAAATCAGTATTTGATTTTATTTAAGATTTGCGGATTGGGGAATTTAGCCCACTCGTTTAATTTATGCAAATAATCAAGGGATCTCAACCGATTAATTTATGCAAATAATCAAGGGATATCAATCATGTCCTTATTATCATGCACGTTACTATTCATTCCATCGTCATTGCAATTCACTCATAATTTGGTGTTGCTATGAAACAGGTGTAGAGCAGCAATGTCGACAACAACGACGAGTCCAGGCACACAAAGGCTCATCAGGTGTTGATGAGGCTGCAGTCTGGCTAGTACGACGGCTACTTCGCTAGCAACGTCTACAACTGCCCCTTCTTCAAAAGGATACTTGGCGCCACCGACTTCAACTTCCTCCTAATTCATGCCGAGAACATGAGCTCCTGCAACCCTAAGGTCGGCGAGTCCATGAACGTCAACGCCTTCTTCGCTCATCACAAGGCGCTCGACATTGACCTCCGCAACCTCCAGCAGGTGGCCATCACAGAGGATGACATGCCTCCGATCAATCCCAAAGTGTCCAAGATCAAGGGACAAGGTAGCAAGAAGTGGAGGAAGCACCAAAGGGAGGAGGCGGAGGCCAGGAGGTGGTGAATGTGTGTGCTACTGGTGGTGCTGTAAAGCAGCTTGTTTTGTTTATATATATATATGTTGTGCGTTGGTTGCTGAGCAGCATATGTGGTGAACCTAGTTTAAGTACGATCTATTTTTAATATATCCTATATTGGTCGTTGTAGGCAACTTATCTACATTTATTTTGTTTTCTCAATGTATGTTGCTAGTGTGGTTTGCTACCAGAATTGCTCTAGATTTGCTACCAGATTAGGAAAAACAAGGGCCTAAAGGAACGGATGAGTGAACAAAGATAGAAAGAGAAGCCGCTTTATATTTGCTACAAATTTGGGCAAAAAATAAAGATAACTTTTAGCAAGAGAGAGGAAAAGGGTGCGATAAAAACTGCCAATTAACGATAAAAAAAGAAAACTACCAATTTGGGTGAGAGAGAGAAAGAACCCACATGTGCGCACGTAACTACCAAACGCGTTCCCAACCTACCGTCCCCACACGGTCCCACACGATGGGGCCCCACACATCAGCATAATGGTCAACCTAACGACAACTGTTGTTCGAGATCTTTGTGAGAGTTTTAGACAAGTGCATGGGAAAAGTGAAGAAAAGTTTAGAGCCTGGGGAAAACTAAGCACAACCAAGGAACCAAGGGCTCAAAAGTAAAGATCCCTACATATAAACACACTTAGCAAGAAGTCTAACTTCCTAATCCATAACAATTATACTTGCCACTCCTAGAGTAGCCACATACTTCTATACCTATTTAGATTTGATCAACGTGCATAGTATGCAACTTTGATACCTAATCGCGCTCCTTTCAGTTCAAGGATAAACTTATAGAATCACTTAGAAAACATGTTCTTATAACTAATAACCCTTTTTCTTACCAAAAACTTGGGTCACATTACGTCGAGTATACAATATGGTTATATGGAGGAACCTATGATCGAGGCATAGGAAATGTAACACATCACTTTTCTTGCTTTTAACCATTGTTGTTCGTACCGAGATTTAATCAATTATTCTCCTAGTTTTACAAGTAAGAAACTCTTTCTTTGCTTGTTACATTCCGGGCTACTTCAGAGTCTTATCTAGGACATTCTGAACAACTTCAGAATCTAATCTAGGATGTTCTAAATATCTTTAGAATCAAATCTAGGAAGCATTTCGACCATAATGTTCATTAAACATATCAATCTATCTAGATAATCTTCATTGTTTAGTTCTTTGTTCAACTTCATCCACCATATATTTACTCACTTAAATAACTATTAATACTAGTTACATCATTCATCATATGTCATTCACATATATAAGAATGTTGTCACGCTCCCACTTAAATATGTCATCCACATTTGAGATTAGGGAATTCACCGAGCTCCCACTCAAATATGTCATCTACACATTTTATTAGGAAAGCTATTTAGCTCCCACTCAATTTCATGTAAGTCCAGGTCCTCTCGATATTTTGGTAATTCAAAAATTCCTTGATCATCGATCAACTCGAGAATTCCAGCTATGAGGCACTAGCATTCATATGGTTTAACAAAACTTGCTTGTTGTAAAAGTTACAACCCTTTCTTCCATCTTGTTTATTAAAGAACACCCAGTTTCGACAACTTCCTACCAATTATCAAATTGTAGTAATTGCTGGTGTAAATCCAATAGACTTTAAGCATCACTACATATTGTAGTAAATCGTTGAATTTTTTAAAACATCTTTGTGACAAATTGAGCTTTATGTATTCCTTTAAGTTTCATTTCTTCCTTATAAATTTTTCCAATATTTTAAAAAATCAAGTAACATCCTTACTTAATAAGATCAGGTCACATTTTACTTTGTAATCTTAAAAGTAACTTACTATAGGATTTTAGGACTCATAGTCATATCTCATACTTAGGTCCATCATTGATTCTTCATAGTTCGTAGGTGTCGTGGAAATGACCACGGCAGGCGCTACCAGGGGTAGCGATTGATACGATTGGGGGAAGAGCGAGTCGTCATCTGCGGAACGAGATTGGGAACAAACACAAGGGTTTACCAAGGTTTGCCCCCTATAGGTAAAGACCTACTTCCTACTAGATTGTATTATTGGCGAGCGCATTACAAGATCGGTGAGCTCGGCGGCTAGGCAGCGAGTCGCTCGGATGGGATAGCTAATGGTACGTAAGTACAATGAGAGCCCTAGGGAGGTTTATATAGAGTCACCTTGCTAGGGTTTACATGATTACAACCTAATTAGTTTAGGTTTCAGAGGCTTTGACCTAATTCCATTGGGCCTAGCTAGAGCCTTGGGCCTCCATCTTCAGTTGCCGGGCATCATCCGAAGCCTCCTTCTAGTCGTCGTACTAGAAGGCCCACTCGCTGTGGTCCTGGGTCAGTCGTATCTCCCTTCTGGGCATATCCCGATTGGCATATACCCATCAGTAGTCCCCGAGTGTGTCTGTGGTTCGGTGGAGGTGTTGACTTGGCAGTCATAGTAGGCGAGTCTGAGTAGATGCCCAGTCGAATCAGTGGCGAACTAATCCGATTAAGGGAGGAGCTTTTCTGTGTATCTTTAGTCGCAGCTGAAAGAACATGTGTGCCCTATGTGTGGTTTTGGTAATTAATGGCAATCTTTATGGAGTTATGTTTGCATTGAGTTTTACTTGTAGGATTTGTCCACAGGCAATGCTTGAACCATATGTTGGCTTCAAGGTTGGAAGAAGAAGAAAGTGAAGAAGATCAAGTGTTGATCAAGGTTTCAAGGAATGATCTGGAGATTGGTCAAGTAGAAGTTGAGCCTATGGCAAGTGTGTCTTGAATAATAAGATGACCTCAAGTGTAGCTTGCCATCCTTATGGTGATCATGGATATGTGAAGATATGCCTAAAAGAGAGGCTCTTCCATAGTGGAGTATGGGGGAGCAAATTCCAAATCTTCACCAAGCTAGCACAATCAAAAAATGTGTTCCATCTTGAGGTGTAGAAGATCGTCATCATCAACATCAAGTGGAATATACTCAAGGCAATTGTTTGATCTTGACAGGGTTTCTTTCTTACCGGTCTTGTAGTGTTAGTTGGGGAGACCAGTTTATAGGATAGATAACCGTACTATCAAGAGGGGCTCTCGAGTGAGTCACTTGATCATATCCCTCGGTGAGAGCTCAAACCTTTGCATACTTCGAATCATCTTTCTTGGTTCTTATTTGGGTCTTACTCATGTGAGTATTTAGAGCTTGTGTTAATCTCCATGACAATCTCAAGTTCATCGAAAACGAATTTCATATGCATTCTCTATCGCGTTTTCGATGTTAGAGGTTTTATCGGTTCGTATTTTTGGGAGAGGTCAAACCTTTCGTCATTTGGTTATACCCTACCTTTCTGGACTATGATGTTTCTCTGTATGATCTTGTAGAGCTCATTGTCCTCTTTAAAACGATCCCAAGATCATTAAAAACAGAGTCCGGATGCAAAAGTTATGATTGTTTTAGTTTCGCTGTTTCTGCCAGTTTTCAGGGGGGGCGGATTATCTGGCCATGGGGGCGGATTATCTGGCCCAATTTTCGGAAAACAACTAAGGACTTTGAGGCGTGGCTCCCTGTAACAGGGGCGGATTCCGAGCCTCTAGGGGCGGATTATCCAGCCCAAATATCCGCCCCCTATACAGAGGGTCACGCCGCGAAGTCCTTAGCCATATTTTGGCCCAGGGAACCCGGAATATCCGAGGGAGGGGCGGATTATCCGGCCTGGGAGGTCCCAAACGGTCATATTTCGTTGGGGAGGGGTATAAATAGACCCCTTCTTCCTCCTTAGGATGGATGCTTGCATTCTCTCCCTCCTCCATTGTTTTGACCTTCAAGATCTTGCAAATACTCTCAATCCCTCCCATATTTCTTGAATCATTTTGGGGGATTTGAAAGGGGAGATCTAGATCTACAACTCCACCAATCCATCTCTCCTCTATGTGAGGGAAATATCTTGGGATCTAGATCTTGGGGTTTCTTTTGTGGATTTCCTCTTGTGTTCTTCCTCTCTTATTTCCCAATAGCTTTTGTAGCTTTGGTGGAATTTGGGAGAGAAGGACTTGAGCACTTCTCGTGTTCTTTCCATTGTATTTGGTGCATCGGTTTGAGTTCTCTGTGAGGATTCGATTGGGTGAAACGTGAGAAGCTTTTTACTCTTAGGTTCTTGGAACCCTAGACGGTTTAGTTGTTTTGTAAGTTTGTGGATTACTTGGGGCCTCCAATTAAGTTGTGGAGCTTTCCCCGAGCTTGCTTGTTGGGAGCCTCCAATTGAGTTGTGGAGAAGTGCCCCAATCTTTGTGAGAGGTTACGAATTGCCACCGACAAGTGTACCGATAGTGAAGAAGTGAACCAGGCCTCTTGTGGCGAGGTTCACAGGAGAATAGGGTGAGGCCTTTTGTGGCGTGGTGGTCATAGTACCGCCCACCCCTCCAAAGAGACGTACTCCCTTTATGGGAGGAACTCGGTAATAAATCATCGTCTCCGTGTGCCTTGGTTATCTCTATACCCGAGCTATTACTTATGCACTTTACTTTGTGATAGCCTTCGTGTTTGAAGTCTTATATCTAGATATCACATAGTTGCTTGTATTGCTTAGCATAAGTTATTGGTGCACATAGGTGAACTTTAGTTTATATAGGTTTTGTGCTTGGAAAAGTAAACGCTAGTTTTATTCCACCTTTGTTAAGCCCATCTCATAAAAGTTTTAAACCGCCTATTCACCCCCCCTCTAGGCGGCAGCTGTGATCTTTCAGCAGCTTTGGCGGGTAGAAATGCGCTCGAGTCTCCTCGCCCAGACGGTCGGAATGAGTAAGAGAAACAAGCAAGTGGAGTGACCAATTTGGTCGAAGTTGGACCGTCAGCTCAGTCAAACTAGCCGTTAGGTAATCCCAACGGTAACTTTGGCGGAATTACCGCGAAGTAACGACTACCCCACGACTGCCGGGTAGCACCGCTATGTAACGAGAGTGACGGATAAAAGTATGGACCTTCCTCACATTTCTCCGCCTCCTCCCATCTTCTTCCTCTTGAACCATTTCCGATCTAGAACTTCCATATCGAATGACCCCTCTTCTGATGGCATCCACCAAAGATCTGTGGGGCAAATCCAAGTGCACCATGACCATGTTGCAGTCATTCCAGGAGGCTGGGATCCTCGTCAAGGGGAATTGGCAGATCCCCGTAGCTAGCGAGACCGAACCAAAGCCACGATCAGGGGAGTTCATTTGCTTCCTCAGTCACCTAGAGAGGGGATTGGGGTTTCCCACCTCTTTCTTTCGTGATTCTGTGCATACTATGGCATCAATCCCTCTGATCTTGGGCCTCACAACATCAAGAAGCTCGCCATTTTCGTCGCGTTCTATGAATTCTATCTGGGGTGCCGACCTTACTTTCCCCTTTGGCTAGAGTTGTTTCATGGTCACGTCAGCCGCGAGGGAAGGGCGGCCCCATTTTAGCTGCGGGCGGCGTAACCTTCCAGCTGAAGCCCAACACCAAGTTCCTGAAGCTGATGCTGCCAAAGAAGGCGCCAAATGAATGGAAGAAGTACTAGTTTTATGTGAGTGAGTCCACCCCTTCTGGCGAGGTGCCGATCCCGGTGTACACCACGGAACGGAGCGAGCCGCAGAGACTGTTGGCAAAGAAGCTTCCCAGCGACCAAAATATGGTTGTGCCGGAGATGTGTTCCCGGATCAAGGAGTTGGAGGACGAGGGGTTGGAGACCATCAACCTCTACAACTATTGGCTTGGGCGGTGATTGGTCCCACTGGCCACCCGATCCCATTGGATGTATCAGTACATCGGGTTATTGGACCCGACGAGATCGAGCAGTGAAGGATGGGCCGCGGAAGACTACGTGGTGGCCTTGAAGAAAATCACCGATGCGAAGTTCACCGACACGTCGGTTGGGGTTCACCCATACACAACCGGAAAGCGGAAGGCTCCTTTGGTAAGCCTTCTATGCTCGCAGTTGTAACTCTTATTCACTTGCTTGAATCGAATCGCTAACTTCTCTTGTTATGGCGTGGTGGTCGCACGGCAGATGCCATGTATAGGTTAAGAGTGGGGCCAATCTGCACTAGGGAATCCAGGGAGGGATAGTGTGATGATTCCACACACAGAAGCTTGTATTCTCTCTTAAACAATGGTGGATTACAAGGGCTCCTCGAGCTGTTCATGGGAAGGAGACGATGCTCTTACTACCCACACACTACAATCTAGGGTTTTCCCTTAGTAAAATGGCCAACCCTTTCTATGGAGGTCCTGGTGACCCTTATATAGGGGAGCCCAGGTTACAAATCTAGGGCTTACATGGAGGCATATTCTCCGAATATGCCCCTCGCTAAAGCAAGATGCTTCTTTTTCTCTTTAACAGGCTGGTCTGGACCATAGGCGTAAGCCTCTCTGAGCCCTCCTGCCTCACGGCGTCACCCGAAATTGGTGGCACCACCCGTCATTGGCTATATCACCCTTGTCAGCCACTTCCTGCTGGTCCTCTCATCTATCCGCTTCACTCACGCTATAGTGGAAAGAGGCCACCTTTTGACCAGCGAGATTCCTTCCTTCTCCTATAAGCCAAATGGTATTCCGGCTAGCGCCTGGTTAACTCGGCTTCGTGAGCACCTGCGAACAAGACAAATCAGCCTAGCCGACATAGGTTTTATGTCGGCCGGGTTAACGTTAGTTGAACATCCACCAGGCCGGGTCTTCCCGTAAGTCTGCCCACCATGAGGTAACTGATACGTCCATTTTGCATCAATATTCTATGTCATAATTCACTGTTATTCATTGATATATTTCGTATTGAGAGGTGATATTTATGTTATTTCATCTGTTTTTGCATGGTTGATGACTTTTGGAGCATGGACCGCTGCAGTCAGGATTCTGATGGAAAAGGTGCTGTTTGGAGGCAAAATTCACGAAGATCAGAAAATCCGAGAAAATATACGAAAAATCCTATTTTTCTAGAAGACGAAGGAAGCCAGAAGGGGGGCTGGAGATGGGCCATAGGGGGCCCACACCACCCCCTGGCGCGGGCCAGCCTAGGCCACGCCACCAGGTGGTGTGGCCGCCCTGGTCCACCCCTGGCACTCCCCTCTGGCGTATATTATCCTCCCGAAACCCTAAGACTCGGGGGGAGACCACAGAAAGATTCCGTTGCCTCTGCGGGGTGGAAAACACTGAGAGAGAAAGATCTCTCCGGCAGAAAGATTTCTGCCGGGGGAATTCCTTCCCGGAGAGGGGAGATCGTTGCCATCAACACCACCATCAAGCTGGACTTCATCGGGATCATCATCATCATCACCACCATCATCACCATCAGCACCCTCATCACCATCTCCATATTGCTGTAAAAATTGGGTTGAATCTTGCATAGTTCATAGGGGAAACTTTCCCGGTGTTGATTAGTTTTTGTAGTTGATGCTATTGAGTGAATCATTGAATTATTGTTTATGTTCAGATTGTTATACATCATTATTCCATCTCTGATCATGATCCATATGATGTCTTGTGAGTAGTTCATTTTGTTCTTGAGGACATGGGAGAAGTCATGTTGTTAGTAGTGGAGTTGTGTTGAGAAAGATTCAATAGTTAGATATTTAAGTTCTGGTGTACTTCTTCTAGTGGTGTCATGTGAATGTCGACTACATGACACTTCACCTATATGGGCCTAGGGGAATCCATTGTGTATTTGGCTACTAATCGTAGGGGTTGCCGGAGTGACAGAAACCTGGACTCCCGTTAGGAAACCATTGCACAAGGGATGTAAGGGTCTTAGAGTTTAAAGCTGTGGTTAGGTTTCTACCTTAATTACTTTCTTGTACTTACGGATGTTTGCAAGGGGTATAATCACAAGTATGTATTAGTCCTAGGAAGGTCGGTACATTAGCATAGGTTCACCCACACAACACTTAGTAAGCTAAAGAAGATTAATCAACTATATGAAGCGAAAACACTTGACAGTCTTCCCATGTGTCCTTGAGAACGTTTGGTCATCTTAAGTAATACAACCGGCTTGTCCTTTGCTGAATAAAGGATTGGGCCACTTGCTGCATCTATTCTTATTGTCTTTTATTTACTCATACTTTGTTTACTTGCTTTATCAAAAAAACCCTAAAAATCCGTTTGCTAAGTATCTGCAGAGAATTCCTGAACCATACAACTAGCCAGCACCTTCTGCTCCTCGTTGGGTTTGACACTCTTACTTATCGAAAATACTGCGATACACCCCTATACTTGTGGGTCATCAGTAACTAGGCCAACTATTGCTTTGGCATTGCCGTACCTCGGCTACCATGGCATTATACCCCGGCGTGACCCTACCCGGGGTTATCCCCCCAACATTAGTCCTCGAAGCTAGTGTGGTCTTAGCAACTTCAGCTGATAAGGCCACAACAGGTTCAACCCACAAGATTCTAAGTTCCTCTACCGAGTTATGTAATGACTCGTCTTGTTCACTGTTGGTTTCCCTTGGCTCATTCCGGGTTATTCCTTGTTGGCCAGGTTATGATGATGTATCCGGGTTACCCCTTGGATTTCTTCCTTCTCTCATATGCTTCCCCACATCCTACATGGAGGGTAATCATTGTTTTGCCTCATTTTAAGGGCATGTGATAGTAACTGCACCAGTTACTGTATTCACTATCAGGATAACTGCTGCAACCGTCTTGTCATGACCGCCTCCTCGTTAACTGTAACAACACGTCGCGTCATGGGATCTTTTGCTCCCTATGGTCTTTCCTGTGGCTCGCTTCAGATTGTCTAACCCGGAAAATACACGGCCACACTGTGTGGCTTCGTCGCACCACTACACTTCCCCACATAGGGGTGTGGTTAAATAGGGGTGAGGGATGCCCCCTGGTTGTTTCCCCCACCTTCTACGCCTTTGTGCCTCTGTTCTTCTTCGCAGCAACCACGCCACCGTCGCCACTGCTTCCGCGTTGCGTAACACTGCCACCGCCACACCCTGTTTCCGTGCTTCTCCACCGTAGCCGCACTGCCACTCACGCGTATCCACACTGCCACGGGATCTTGCCAGTCTATACCATCATCCCCCATCTACGATTTGCTCTTCGAGGATAATGATCTCGAGAAGACTAATGAGGAGATTGCCATTGTCGAGGAAGAGGAGGGCGGCAAGGTGCACAAGCGCGGCGCCTGGGCCGACTCTTGGGTATGTCAAGATGACCTTGACTGGCTCTATCAGACCCGCCGCATCCCTGAAGGAATGACCTGCCGCCTCCCCTACCAAGAAATCTCTCCCTCACCCAATCTAGGTGAGTTCGTAGTTTTCTTGTCTCACTTCCAGCGCGGTTTTGGTCTTCCCGTTAGTGATTTGTTCCATGATTTCATCAACACCTATGAGCTTCAATCGCATCATCTCCTGGCTAACGCCATCACCTCTCTTTCCTCCTTTGTTGCCGGGTTAGAGGGATACCTCGGCCTTTGGCCCACCATCACTCTCTAGTACAAATTCTTCGGCCTCCACAAAAATATTATTCTAGATCATTTGGCTGCCCTGCTGATAAATAGTTAACCCAGTGAGGTGGGGCCTCTATCTCTCCCTGCAAAAACTCTGCATTCCCCCGAGTCACCGGCCTCGAATATTGCAAGGGATGGCCCCGAACCTTCTTTTACATAAGGAACAATACAGATAAGGGCCTGATCCGGCTGCACCCCTTCCAGCTGGGTGTGCCCGACATATCTCTGTGGGGCCAAATCCTGAGGAAGGCCACCGTCTTGGCACTCCAAGTGGAGAAACGGCTTAAAGAGCTGGATTTGCTAGGGCTACGCAGTGAAGATGTGATGATAACCTTCGTTTGCAGCTGGATCTCCCCCGTCATAAGCATACTCACAAGTTGTGCCATATGAGTGGCCACCTTGACCCGAATCGTACCTCCTCATTCGAGCTTACGAATACCGAGATCTTCCACTGGGTCAAGGCTATTTTCAAGATAGAAAAGGAGTTCACCGAGGAGTGGGAGTGGGGGATGGAACATTTCTGCCATGATAGGTTGCCTCCCGCGGTATGTTCCTCACTTAATCCCGTTTTGGAGTCTTGTCGTATGTCGGATTGTATCCTTACTTGATTCTTTGTATTTTTGCCTTCAGCTATTTCTTCAGCAGACTGTTGAGGATGGTTTGGAGCCATACCTTAAATGGGGGACAAACCGAGTCGCCTCTGATACGAAGGAGCCAGATCCAGAAATGTTCCCGCCTACTCTGGATGGCTCCAAACGCACCTCTGGTAAGGCCTCTTCTCTAAGGGATAGGCCTGACAATGATGAAGATGATGATTGTGAGAGTTTAGAGGTACTTGATCCGGTGCCCATATCTTTTGTGCTTCCGTTTGCCTCGGCTTTAGCTAATCCAGCCGGGCAGGTCCACACTGATCCGCCGCTTGCGGTGGGCAAACCTGCGCCTGTCCCGGTGAGGAAGCAGGCCGCAGCTTCGGCTCCCCCGACCGAACCAGCCCTAGCAAGAAAGAGACAGAAGAAAGCCGCTGACAAGATCGCCACCAAGACTATCCCCCGAACCAAGGCACCAGTCCGACGAGCACAAAGGGAACCACCAACTTCCTCTGAGTAAGCTTCTCCTTGTTTATCGTTTGGGTTATCTGACAATGTCTTCACATATGCTTGCTTCTAACTTGCATTTTCTTTCTGTTTGATTCGGCAGGGCTGCCAGGGAGATCCCCCAGAGTGGTTCAAGCATTACTTCGCCTATCCGGGATGCCCCTCATTCTCCTCACAACGATACATGCCGCCTGAGCCCCATTTTGGAGAGCTCAGCGGCCGCTCCTAATGTTTGCCCACCTCATTAAGAGGAGGGCAATGTCGATGCTGAGGGAGGTGACATTTCCAAGGATACGACAATGCCAGATCGGCCCAGCTCCTCTTTGGCTCAGCTACAACCAGATATTGAAGGCGCCAGCAGCATCAGTGCCGAACGAATTGCTCCCGAGGTGTCGGTAACTCCAGCACCGTCTCAAGACCAACCTTCTCCAGCTCCAACACTAGCTCTGGTTCCAGCACCAACATAAGCTCCGGTATCAGCACCAACACCAGCTCATCTTGCCTCGTCCGAGTCTCCCCAGACTCGGCGAGAAAAGACACCCAAGAGACCTCATACAACTCCTTCCAGATCAACTCCCTCTATTAAGGATATCTTTCAGCCAACATCTCAAGCCCAACCCAGTGTGCAAGCCTCGACTCCTCAGCAGCGGCCCAAGACTGACAGTAAGGCCAAGAAAGCTACCGAGGTTGCCAAGGACCAAGCTCCCAAAGGCATTAACATTGATTCTGGACATCACACTCTCGCGTCCATGACAAATAAGGGTAGCGCGACCTCCGGGTCATCTGCTGCCGGGTTTGATGTTAGCAAGCATCTCACTTTGCATACCAGCCTAGTTGATTCACAGATGTCCAGGAAAGAGGCGCATGCTAAAGTCCTGGTTGTGGCCCAGACTCTCTCCGGGGAAAGCTATGGCCCCTTGGTTGAATATGTTAATAACTAGAATGAAGTTGAGTTTGTCAACCTTAATAATGAAATCCCGGAGAAATTTGGTCCTGCCGTATTCAGTGCGCATATGAATACTTCCTCCAAGGCAATCACTTTCGCATGCTGAATGATGGAGGTAAACCACTTCGTCATGCATTTACATATATAAAAGTACTTAGAGATATATCCACTAGTCCCTGAGCCTCCGGGGGGGGGGGGGTAACTTGTTACTCGGCCAGATGCTCTTAGTAAACTTGGATAGGTTCTTAGTAGCTTCGAATATTCACGCACCTAGAGCCGGGTTAAGTTCCACTTGGTCCGGATCTTGAAAACTTTGAATATGCACCCACCTAGAGCTGGGTTAAGTTCCACTTGGCCCAGATCTTGTAAACTTCGAATATTCACACACCTAGAGCCAGGTTAAGTTCCAGTTGGCCCGGATTTTGTAAACTTCGAATATTCACACACCTAGAGCCGGGTTAAGTTCCACTTGGCCCGGATCTTGTAAACTTTGAATATTCACACACCTAGAGCCGAGTTAAGTTCCACTTGGCTCGGATCTTGTAAACTTCGAATATTCACACACCTAGAGCCGGGTTAAGTTGCACTTGGTCCGGATTTTGTAAACTTCAAATATTCGCACACCTAGAGCCGGGTTAAGTTCCACTTGGCCCAGATTTTGTAAATTTCGAATATTCACACACCTAGAGCCGGGTTAAGTTCCACTTGGCCCAGATCTTGTAAACTTCGAATTATTCACACACCTAGAGTCGGGTTAAGTTCCACTAGGCCCGGATTTTGTAAGCTTCGAATATTCACACACCTAGAGCCGGGTTAAGTTCCAGTTGGCCCAGATCTTGTAAACTTCGAATATTCACACACCTAGAGCCGAGTTAAGTTCCACTTGGCCCGGATCTTGTAAACTTCGAATATTCACACGCCTAGGGCCGGGTTAAGTTCCACATGGCCCAGATTTTGTAAACTTCAAATATTCACACACCTAGAGCCGGGTTAAGTTCCACTTGACCTGTATCTTGTAAACTTCGAATATTCACACACCTAGAGCCGGGTGAAGTTCCACTTGGCCCGGATTTTGTGAACTTTGAATATTCACACACCTTGAGCCGGGTTAACTTCCACTTGGCCTGGATCTTGTAAACTTCAAATATTTACACACCTAGAGCCGGGTTAAGTTCCACTTGGCCCGAATCTTGTAAACTTCTAAATTATTCATACACCTAGAGCCGGGTTAAGTTCCACTTGGCTCGGATCTTATAAACTTTGAATTATCCACCCTGAGGTAACACCGTTCTTTTTTCAGATCACAATGAACCGCCGTACCACCGAGTTCTAGTGGCTTCTGGATACACACACAGATCTTCGCTCAAAGCACGGAAAACTGATCGTTGAGCTGAAGAAGAAATGTAAGTGAATTCACTTAGGATCTTTTACTCTTACTTCTCTACATCATTTATTGTCCGTACTAACTTGTTATCTGGATTGCACAGCCGAAGTTGAAGGTGAGAACACCATCATGAGGAAGAACTTGGCCAAGATAAGAGGTAACTTGTCTTGGTCATTTAGTTTCTGTCCATTTTCTTTCTGACTCGACAGATAATTATACCTTGGCTATGCCGGATCAACCAACTATTTGTAGTGTCTCTCCAAGATAGTGTGCCTATGCCTGACATGATGCTTCACTTTCTCGAACAAGCAGAGTAGCATCAGGTTAAACTTAAAAAGAAGGACGATGAGATCGCCAAGCTTCGCCTCAAAGATGATGAAATAACTCGGCTGAACGCTGAAATTCAGAAGCTCAAGGATCTCCATAAGGCTAAGCTGGACAAGGGTGACCAGGACTTCTCTAAGGAAAAAGAGCGTCTGAGGACCTAGTTGGAGAAGAACGAAGATTTGCTAAAGGAATCCGACATCAGATTTGAGTCGGTGAACGCAGAATGCAGAATGCTTAAGCATAGAAATGCTGATTCGCTCGCTGAACTGGGTCGGATCCTTGGCCATATCACATGTGAGTTTCCTCTCTTTTGCCATCAATTCTTTGTCCGGGTTTGGCTCCTGTATTTGTGTTGAATTCACTTGCTTGTCCCATTTTCAGGCAAATTTCCTGAATCTGATTCCATTGTCAGCGCTGCGGTTGATAAGTTTCGCGTGCAGTGAGGTACTCCAGTTGGTCCTTCCACTGATCCAATTCCTTATGACATGGAGGACATGCTGGTGAGCCTCGCGGCACGAGCATAAGTCATGAAGAACTACTGCGCAGATATTATGCCCGTAGCTGTCTGGATCTTCAATGCCTTGTGGCCCAATGATGACACTCTGGAAGGTTCAAAAGCCTTTCTTGCTAAACGGATGGAGTGTGAGACCTAGTTGGACCACTAGAGAGAATCTGCCGCACGTGTTGGGGCTGATATGGCGCTGAGCTTCATACTTTCGTGGTATGAAGGCTTGGACTTGAAGGTGCTTGACCGCATGCGCACCGGATCATGGTGCACTAATGATCCGGAGTGCATCGCTCAACGCAAAGCTTGCACCTACAACCTCATCCAGTACGCCTTCTGCCACAGTTGGAACGAAGGTCCAAGCCTCCTTGGCCTTGTCGATGATGAGTACATTGAAGATGGCTCAGACGATGAGGAGGAAGAAGGTTCAGAGTTTGGCGAATAAGGTGAAGATCCGGAGGGTACCAGGGCCAACCCAACTGATGAGGCAGAGACTGAAGCTCCCTCACTGATGCCGAATTACCTCCTCCGACTACTGATGGTTTGGGTGCCGCTACTCTTTGAGCAAAATATACTTAAAATTCATTAAATCCCCGGTATGCAAGGTGCAAATATATCAAGCACAATGGTTATGTTCCGTTGCTACTAAGTTTCTAATGTTGGATTAACTTGGGCGGAGTCCCCAAGTTTCCTTTTCTTGTTTCCCCAATTTCATGATTCGGCTTGCGTCTACCTTGATTCGGTTTTTGACTTACGAGTCCGAGGTTCAAAAAATTGACTTAATAATACTTGAAACTTTAGGATTAGCTCAAAGTAATTCAACATAGCATAATTAAAGTAAATACTAGGGTTAGTTCGAAAAACAAATGTCAGCTCGATTACGTTATTTTCCTTAGACGTTTTTCATATGTTCTGCAATTCTAAACTTGTTCTCTTGCTTGCCATGAAGCCAATTATTGTTGGACATCAGCAAGTCGAAGAGTTAGTTTTTGGTGCCAACATACTACTAATCCGGCTAAGGCGTAAGCAACATAAGAGACCCTACATATAAACACAATTATTATTAAGGTAGTCCCCAAGTTTCTGCTTGGGGTGCCGAGGTTTCATTTATGAACTCATTGCCAACATACATACGTACATATGAGAGATTCAGATACATACACTTTTCGCTAAGTGTAAAATGGATGAAGTAGAGCTACATTCCATGGACTCTTAGATTCCTCGCCAGACCTGTCCGCCTTGTTCTTCTCCTGTGGCTGTGCATTTATAAGATAATAGGCGTCATTGTGCAATGCTTTGCTTACAATGAATATCCCTTCCCATGGAGGGGATAGCTTATGCATGCCAGTAGTTCGCTGCACCAGCTGAAGTACCAGATCACCTTCCCGGAAGACTCAAGGGTTTACTTTCCGGCTATGATAGCGTCGGAGATTTTGCTGATAAATGGCGGATCTGGACAAGGCCAATCTCTCACTTCTTCCAGCAGATCAACATCATTTTGCCAGGCTTCTTGCACTTTGGCTTCTATGTATTGGGTGACCCTAGGCGAATCATGCTCTATGTTGGCTGGTCATACAACTTCTACCCTATATACCAGAAAAATGGTGTATAGCTTGTTGTCGATTCTGAGTCGTTCTTAAGCTCCATAATACGGCTGGTAGTTCTTCTATCCAGCACCCCGCTGATCTTTGCAGCGGCTCATGAGCTGGGGTTTTATCCTGGACAAAACTAGTCCGTTGGATCTTTCCACTTATTCGTTCGATGCGGGGTGGGCCAATGAGGCGATGTCTAGCCAGATCTTCTTTTCTCGGCAAAATCTAGCAAATGCTCCTTTAGCAAAGTTGGTGCCGTTATTAGTTATAACACTGTGAGGATAACCATATCTCAAGATGATATCTTTGAGGAATCTCATGGCCGTAGCTCCATCACATTTCCTTATTGGCTTAACCTCAATCCATTTGGTAAATTTATCCACCATGACCAAAATGTGGGCCATGCCTCCCTTTGGCGGCTTAAATGGTCCCATCTTATCTAGGCACCATACAAAAATGGCCAAGTAATAGAGATAGTTTTGAGCTCCGACATTGGCATATGAGTCTTCGTGGCATATCTCTGACAACCATTGCATTTCCTTACTAGATCCTCAGCTTGCTCCAAGGCACTTGGCCAATAGAATCCATGCCGAAAAGCTTTCGCCACTAAGGCCCTGGACGAGGCATGATGACCACATTCCTCTTGATGGATATCTCGGAGGATGTCTAGTCCTTCTTCCGGGTCAACACATCATTGCAGGACATTTGTGACACTTCTCTTGTATAATTCGGCATTGATTATGGTATATGCCTTGGCTCTTCTCTGGATTTGCCTTGAGGATATCTCATCATCCGACAAGGTTCCATCTTTCAAGAACTCAAATATTGGATTTGCCCATGATGGTACCTCATGAATAGGGAAAAGCTCTTCGTCAATTTCCATACAAGCCACTGACATAACACCCGTCGGATTAGATCGAGCAGTCCCCAGGTTATTCGAGGCAGTCCCTGGGTTACTCGAGGTAGTCCCCGGGTTTGCTGAGGTGCTCTCCCAATCTATGTCCATTGGGGTAGGTCCTGATCCAGGGGGCTCTAAGATATATATTGACTCGGATTCTAGCGAGGGAATGATGGATGGTTTTCTCAGATGCTCCAAGGCAACTCCTGGCGGGATAGCTTGCCTAGATGAGCCCAATTTGGATAGCACGTCAGCTGCTTCGTTGTCAACTCTTGGAACATGATGGAATTCGCATCCCTCAAAGTACACACATATCTTCTGTACGTGAAATCTATAAAGGGCCATGTTTTCATCCAAAGCATCCCAATGACCAGATACTTGTTGTATCACCAAGTCCGAATCTCCAAAGCATTCAATCCGACGTATGCCTATCTCTTTTGCCAGCTTTAATCCATGCACGAGCGCTTCATACTCGGCGACATTATTCGATGCACGAAAATGGATATGCAGGATATATTTCAATTTATCTTTCTTGGGTGAGGTAAGGACTACCCCGGCCCCTAATCCGTCCTTCAATTTCGACCCATCAAAGTGCATCCTCCAATAGTTCAGATCTGGCAAAGGTTGTTCGTATTGCATCTCGACCCAGTCCATGAAAATTCCGCCATAGCTTGTGACTTAATTGCATCTCTTCTATCGTATTGTGGTGCATAGGAGGCTAACTGTATTACCCATTTTGCAATCCGGCCACTAGCAACTTTGTTTCTCATTATCTCAGCCATTGGCGCTTCATAGATCACCTTCACAGGATGTTCTTCAAAGTAGTGTTTGAGCTTCTTGGCCGCCATATAGACACCATAAGCCATCTTCTGATAATGAGGATAGTTTTTCTTCGAGGTAGACAATACTTCGCTCAGGGAATAGACTGGCCTCTGCACCGACTTACCATCTTTGTCGCGCTCTTATGTCTGCAAGTGCACATATTGTTTGTAGCTAGTTTCGAAGTATAGATATCGATCCCATAGGGAGCCCAAAGGTAAGTGTTTATGGGTGAAGTCTCTGATATGTTGTAAACGTATCTATAATTTTTGATGTTCCATGCTTGTTTAGTATCTACTTTCTTATGTTTTGTCCACACTTTGGAGTATTTTTACACATTTATGGAACTAACATATTAACAAGATGCCACAGTGCCAATTGCCTATTTTCTGCTGTTTTTGGTTTCAGAAAAGCTAGTAAGGAAATATTCTTGGAATTGGACTGGACAAAAGCCAAAGTCAATATTTTACCCGAAGCAACACGGAGTCCGGAGGGGAGACGAAGTGGCGCACCAGGGCAGCCACACCTGGTGGCGGCACGGCCTAGGGGGGCGCGCCACCAGGGGTTGTGGGACCCCTGGTACTCCACCGACCTTGCCCCTTCACCTATAAAGACCCCTCGGGACAAAAACCCTAAGGACCCAATCAAAATTCCATGAAAGAGTCTGTAGCCGCCGTCATCTCCATCCCTAGATCGAGAGGGATCCGAAGCTCTTCCCGGCACCCTGCCGGAGGGGAGAATCACTCTAGAGGCCTTCTTCATCACCATGCCTGCCTCCGGTGTGATGCATGAGTAGTTCATCTCTGGACTACAGGTCTGTCATGGAAATGGCCACGGCAGTCGCTGCCACTGGCAGCGATTGATTGTAACGTGGGGAAGAGTTGGCGACCATCTGTGATGCGAGATGGGGGCGGATGCACATGGGTTTATCCAGGTTCGCCCCCCGGATGGTAAAGACCTACTCCTGCTAGATTAGATTATTGGAGAGCGAGTTACAAGGGTGGCGAGCTCGGCGTCTAAGCAGCGAGTCGCTAGAGGGGGTGTATGATGGAACGTGAGTCCTCAGGATACCCTAGGGAGGTTTATATAGGAGTCACCTCGCTAGGGTTTACAAGTTACAACTGAGCCAGATATGGACTCAGAGGCTTTCTGACCTAATCTGACTGGGCTTCGGTTATGCTTCTAGGCCTTCAGCTTCCAGTCGCCAGGCTTCTCCTTCAGTCGTAGTCTAGTGACCATCCCTCGGGCACATCCACAGGCCCTTCGGCCCAATCGGAACGTCCTGCTGGGCATACCCCCTTTGGCATATCCCCATCAGTAGTCCCTAAGGCCATCATTGATTCAGGCGCAGGCGTCCCTTTGGCGATCGACGAAGGCGAGCCCAATTTGTACGCCCATCGAGTCGGCGATGGACTCCACTAGAACCAAGGAGAATTTACCTATGCTTCCACTCTCCACTCCAAAGAATGTTACTACTGTCGAGTCGCCGCTTCGGCGAGTGGAAGACTAGCGGGTAGCGGGTGGAATGGAGGAGTTGGGTCGTCAGTTCTGGTCAAACTATCCGTTGGAATTTCCAACGACAACTTCAGCGCAATTACCGTGAGTAACGGCTACCCCGATTTTGGTGGGTGGCGTTCCCATATAAGGGGAGTGATGATTCAGTTCCGCAAATCTTCCCCACATTCTCCATTCTCCCATATTCGTTCTTCCTGTCTCCAACCTTTCTGCCTTCGTCCTTCCGATTCGTCCTCACCGTGCGATTCCACATCCTACCTGATGGTGCCTCCCAAAGGCTCATGGGGAAAATCCAAATGCACCACAGCCCAGCTCAAATCTTTCGAGGACGCTGGAGTCCTCCGCAAGGGGAACTGGTGGGTTCCCCCCTCCTCCGAGACCGAGCCGAAGCCACGACCCAGCGAATTCATCAGCTTCCCCAGCCATCTTGAAAGGGGTCTGGGATTCCCCACCTCGCTCTTCTTCCGCCGCTTCTGCGCATATTACGCGATCAAACCATCGGATCTCGGCATGCACAACATCGAGAAGCTGGCGATCTTCGTCGCCTTCTGCGAGTGCTATCTCGGCTGCAGACCATATTTTCCGCTATGGTTGGAGCTCTTCCATGGCCGCATCGGGCGCGAGGCGTCCGGTGGCTTAATGTTGGCCACATGCGGCGTCACGTTCCAATTGAAGCCAAAGGCCAATTTCATCAAGCTCCTCCTGCCGAAGAAGGCCGCCAGTGAGTGGAAGAAGAGCTTGTTCTACGTAAAAGAATCCACTCCCTCCAGCAAGGTGGCACTTCCCGAGTTCGTCGCCGAGAGGAGCGAGCCTCGCCGGTTGGCGCCGAAGAAGCTTCCTGAAGACCAGCGGATGGCCGTCACGGAGATGATGGACCAGATCCAGAAGCTGAAGGACCAGGGGTTGATTTCGATCAACCTCTACAACTGCTGGCTCGGGAGGCGTCTGGTTCCGCTGGCGGCTCGGCCGCATTGGATGTATGAGTACAGCGGGAAACACGACCCCTCCCGAACCAGCAAGGAATCATGGGAGGCTGAGGACTACAAGGCCGCCCTGAAAAAGAGTACTGACGCGGAGTTCACCAGCGTGTCGGTCAGGCTCGCCCCATACACTCTAGTGAAGAATGAAGCCCCCATGGTAAGTTTTCTCCCCAGTCGCTATTTCCGCACCCCAATTCTCAGTCGCTGCATTTGGTGTTTACTCGTGGTGGTTTTCAGCTTTTTCAGGTGCTGGAAGGCTGGCTCCCTCCGCTCGATGAAGAGGTCCCCCAGGAACTCGAGGAAGACTCTGAAGGAGATTATTCCGACAACAACGGGGAGGAGGAGGAGGTTCCTCCCCTAGCACCTGTGGCTCGCAAGACCCTTATGCAGAAACAGCGTGAGTTCTAGGCGAGCCGCAACCTGGACGAACATGATGGAGGCGACGAGGTTGCGCAGGAGCACACGTCCCGGCGTACTGCTACGCTGTCGAAGCCCGCACGCAAGCCCAACTCACCAGCGAAGAAGCCAATGTCGCTGTCCAAGTCGGCGGTGGTGTTTGAGTCGAATGACGACTCCTACAATGAAGACACCCCCGAAGTCTCGCGCAAAGCCCCAAAGGGCACGATCCCGACGAAGGGGTTGGAGGGCGAGGACACCGAGGCGGCGGTAGAGGTTCCCCTGGCGGTGATTGCGCCAACGGTTTTGGGGGTTCCAAGCCAGGAAGCGGCTGAAGCAGCAACGTCTAAGTCACCGCAGCCGTCGAGGGTGGCCGCGTCTTCGGAGCCGGAGGTTCCGGCGTCTACGGCTTCGTCGTCGAGGAAGCCTGCGGTTTCGTGGGCATCGGACGTCTTCGAGAGGGGGCTCACTCGCAAGCTGGGTCCAGAGTTGGACAAGCCTGCCCACATCAGCACCGGGTTTCGTGTTCTCCCGGTCGCTAAGTGAGTATTGGTTCCTCCTTCTGACTCGCCTCTTGTTTTTGTAATGTCGTTATATTGACTGTGGGAATTCGAGCAGATCTGGGTCCAAGAAGATTGGCCGCCCTTCGGTGGCAAAGATTCTGCCGGCCGCCACCACGGCAGAGGGCGACCTCCTCAAGAAGAGAAAAGCCTCCGGAGATGTAGCGACCGCGGAAGGCGCGGAGAAGCAGAAGGGGGTGCAGACGAGGCTATAGCCAAAGGCGGCACCGCAGAGCCCGATGTTGCGGCAGTCACCGAAGAAGTGGAGGCAGCGTGATCGGAGCCAGTCGTGGCTGCGGCCACGCCGGAAGTGCCGGCCCCGACAACCAGTGCCCCTACCAGAGCGTCGGCGACGTTCCCGCGCTTCATGGCCAGGGGGTTTCCACGCGTGGCAGACACCCAGTCTCCGCAGAGTCCGGAGATCGTGGATGTGGACATTGGGTCCCGTCATGGGCGCACTTCCTTCATGATCCCGTCGACTGACGTCGGAGAACTTCACAGGATGCTTGGCGCCGCTATTTAGGTATGTCCAGTCCCTGAGTTCTTAGTCGCTGAATTTCAGCGGCTGGGAACTAAACTTCTTTCTCCTTTCTAGTCCCTGAATTCCTTGTCGCTGAATTTCAGCGGCTAGGAATTGAACTTCTTTCCTACTCTCCAGTCCCCGAGTTCTTGGTCGCTGAATTTCAGCGGCTAGGAACTGGAAGTTGATTTTGGTAAGTGATGAGGTGTGTTGTTTATTTGTAGGGTTTGCAAAGGGAATCGACAGATCGGCAGGCCGTGAGGGAGCGCTTGGACTGTGATCTGCACGAGGCGCAGGAGGCGAACCAGCGGCTTCAGGAAACTATTGGTGAGTATCTACTTTTCTGTCCTTTCCTTTGTTAGGTGTGAACTGTTTGTGTATGGCGCGCTGATGTTCTTTCTTTCAGATGGTTTCTCGGCTGAGATTTCCAAGGCCCGTGAAGGGTATGTTCTAGTCGCCGAGCTAGACGTGGCGAATGGATGAATTGCCTCCCTGATCCAAGACTTGGAGGAGGCGAGAGTGGCCTCAGCTTCTTCGGAGGACCGAGCGAAGGCAGCTGTCGCTGCGGCTGAGGAGGAACGCAAAGCCACAGATTCGATCATCGTGGGGCTGCACAACGAGCAAGCCGCCTTGGAGAAGCATGTCACAGAGAGCTTCCGCAAACTCCTTGGTGAGTCTCCATCTTTGCCTGGCTTATTTGGCGAGTCCCTGACTGGGGAGGTTCGTAGTTTCACTGACGTCTGATTTTGCAGCTGTGATAGGCAAAAGCGGCCCGGTGGTTCAGACCTTCAATGCTTCGCAGTGCATGACTGCCGTGGTGAATGCGGCCATGGCTTCGGCGTTATGTGTCCAAGCGGCTCTTTAAGGCATGTCCCCCACCGAGATTATTCCTAGGGGACTTACGGAGGTGTGGCGCTATCTGGAGGAGGTGCATGTCGTCGTGGAGTGGATGGCGCGCTCGGCATTCAGGCGCGGGGCCACCACAACGTTGAGCTTGGGTCTCGCCCACTTTCCCGACGACTTCGACCTTGACGATGTGACGAGTGGCTACCCATCGATGACCGGCACGGTGGAGATGTCCGAGGTGCTAAAGCTGACTGCAAAGGCCGCCCCATACAACGATCAGGTCCTGCGATGGGTGATCTGCTGCCATACCAGGAGACGGTGTTGGCGCCTGGCGACCCCGAGCTGGAGCATCATGATATGAAGTCGGAGCAGCCCTTCCGGTCGGCGTTATCGAAGTCGCTAACGACATACCCGACGAACCCGTGGCATCCTTTTGTTCGTGTCAAGGGAGGTGGCGGTGCTTCTTTGTCAGGACCTGTAGAGTAAACAATGTAGTTGGGCAGTTTGTGATGTATGCCAAGTGGCAACTACTGTAATGCATTTTGTAATGTATGCCAAGGGGAGTCAATCGACTCGTATTGCGACCAAGTTTGTGTGGTGTGTTTATTTTTGATTGAGCGAGTCCCCGAGCGCATCCGCCCTTTAATGGGGTATAACTCGATTGTATACTTTTGTGTTTTGTTTTGGTTGTGTATTGTTTTGTCTGTCGCGTCTTCTGAGTGGCGAGTCACCGAGCGCGAGCATGATTGATTTGTAGGCGAGTCCCCGAGCGTGGTGCTCAACCATATTGGTCGTGTTCCTGTCGTAGGTTGTTAATGCGTTGTTTGTAACGCGTCTCCTCCCCTGGCCCAGAGAGCCAGTCGCTTGGCGAGTCCAAGGCAGCTCTCTTACTTGGTGTGTTGGCGAGCCGCGTGGGGGTTCCCGTTTTGTAGAGTCCCCGTGCGTCGTACTGAACCGTTCGAGTCGCTTTGCGCGAGGATGGGAGGGACGGGTCACTTTGAGAAGCGTATACCGGTTGTCTTGGCCCGGTGGTCCAGTCGGGCTAGGCGACTCCAATGGCAGCTCCGGATTGGCGTTTTCGTGGACGACCCAAGGCCCGAGTATTTCCGGTGCCCTTGTGCCGCACTACTTAGCCGTGCCGGTCGCTCGACCAGAGGTTGACTTCCGTGAGTAGAATATTGCTAATATGTACGAGTGCGAGTGGCACAAGAGTATGGCGAGTAGACACAATTTGTGCGATCCGAATGAATTTCATTATATTTGCCAGCGAAGTACAATTTTGAGGTTCTAAGTGTAGAACTTTCTGAGGAGGTTTACGTTCCATGTCCTCCCGACCTCGAGCTGGCCGTCACCCCGTATGTCGATGAGGTAGTAGGCGTCATTGCCGAGGACTCGCCCTATGGCGAATGGTCCTTCCCATGGGGGGAGAGTTTGTGCATGCCTTTCTTGGCTTAGGCCAGTCGTAGGACTAGGTCGCCTTCCTAGAACGTGTGGGTTCGTACTCGGCAGCTGTGGTAGCGGCGGAGTCCTTGCTGGTATATGGTGGTGCGAGAGCGAGCCAGGTCGCGTGCTTCGTCGAGTTGATCGATGCCGTCTTGGTGGGCGACCTCGTTGGTCGCCTCGATGTAGTTGGCGACTCAAGGTGAATCGTGCTCTAGGTCAGTTGGCATTACGGCCTCGGCGCCGTACACCATGAAGAAGGGTGTGAACCTGGTGGAGCGATTGAAGGAAGTGCGGATCCCCCATATCACAGAGGGGAGCTCGTGGACCCAACATCCTAGGGTGCGGTCGAGGGGCACCTGGAGTCGCGGCTTGAGCCCATGGAGGATGCTCTAGTTGGCGCGTTCTTCCTGGCCATTTGACTCCGGGTGGGCGACTGAAGCGTGGTCGAGTCGTATGCCATGTTCTTCACAAAATTCCGCCATGGCCCTCTTGGCGAAGTTGGTGCCATTGTTTGTTATGATGTTGTGCGGGTAGCCGTATCGGTAGATGAGCTCGCGTAAGAACTTGGTGGCCGTCTTGCCGTCGCACTTCTTTATTGGCTTGGCCTCGACCCATTTGGTGAATTTGTCGACCGCGACCAGGAGATGGGTGAAGCCAGATGGGGCCTTTTTGAACAGGCCTACCATGTTCATGCCCCATACGGCGAATGGCCATGTGATGGGGATGGTCTTGAGTGCCGAACCAGGGAGGTGCGTCTGGTGGGCGTACTTCTGGCACTCGACGCATCACTGGACGATGTTGGTGGCGTCGGCGTGTGCGGTGAGCCAGTAGAAACCGTGCCGCATAGCCTTGGCGACTAGCGACTTGGCGCCGGCGTGATGGCCGCAGTCGCCGGCATGAATGTCCTGGAGGATCTTGCGGCCTTCTTCTGGCTGTACACAGCGCTGGAACACGCCAGTCATGCTACATCTGTGGAGCTCGCCATTGATGATGACGAAGCATTTGCAGCGATGCACGATCATCCACGCCTCCGTCTCGTTGCTTGGTAGGATTTTGTGCTCCAAGAAGGCGACGTATGTTGCTATCCAGTCGCTAGGCTCCACAACCATGGCGACTAAGGCCGGTTATGGTTGCAGTGGTATCCCGACGTCGATCTCTTTTGGTGGGCTGACCGACGGTTTTTGGATGACGTCGAGGAAGACGCCTACTGGTGGCGCTTGTCGGGTCGATCCGATGCGGGAAAGGGCGTCTGCCTCCTCATTTTTGCGCATGTCGATCCACTCGACGGAGTAGCCGTCGAAGTGTCCCCCAACTGGTCTACCGCTTGGTGGTATGCGATCATTGTGGGGGAGACGGCGTCGCACGTTCCGGTGACTTGGCCGATGACTAGGTCGGAGTCGCCATAGCATCGCAAGCGGTTGACGTTCATCTCCTTAGCGGCTCTCATGCCGTGGAGGAGGGCCTCGTATTCTGCCATGTTGTTGGTGAAGGGCTTGAAGTTGAGGTGGAGCACATAGCGGAGCTTGTCTCCTTTGGGAGAGGTCAGTATGACCCCAGCCCCTGCGCCGTCGAGAAAGGGAATCTTCTCGATATAAGGTTCGGGTAAGATGGGATCAATAATGCAACACTCAACACTTCCAATAGGAGTATAGTCAGCAATATCTTTGTAAGGTGCATGGTATTTGTTCCATCCCCTTTTGGGAATTTTGATATAGGAAGCAAAAGCTCTAAAACAATTTGTAATAACTTTCAAATCAAGACCATACAAATTACTAATATTTTGAAAGTCATAAGTTCCCATAAAAGATTCAATGCATTCATAATCATAATTTATACCTGACTTTCTACCTTTGTCATTCTCCCAAGCTTCAGCATTGTCTTGAATACGGTCTAGAAGGTCCCATTTAGCTTCTTCTTCCATACGAGTGAATGATCCAGCATAAGAAGCGTCCAATAAATCCTTGTCATGTAGAGGGAGCCTTGCATAAAAGTTATTGATAATAATATTATTGGGGAGCTCATGAATGGGACATTTGAGCATTAGTAACTTCAATCTCCCCCAAGCTTGAGCTGTACTCTCTCCATCAAGAGGCCAAAAGTTGTATATTTGATTCCGATCTTTATGAATCTCACTAGGAGGATAAAACTTTGAATAAAAGAGAGGCACTATTTCCTCCCATTCTAGAGCTTGGCCATTCTTCGGTAGCTTATACCATTCCTCAGCTCTTCCTTTTAGCGATAATGAGAATAACTTCTTCTTAACTTGATCTGTAGTAATACCTGCACACTTGAACAACCCCCATAATTTGTGTATAAAGAGTAAATGATCACCGGGATGGAAAATTCCATCCCCAACATAGTAGTTATCCATAACACGATCAATAATTCTTGTAGGTATTTTGAAAACATCTTTCTCAGCAGGTGGTGGCTTATCTACTACCTTAGCAGTGGTAGTAGCATTACCAAATAAGAAACTCAGCGAATTATCCATAACGAAAATAAAGCAACTAGCAGAAGTAAACAATACTCACAGTAGAAGTTTCCTTTACCAGTTCCACTCTCCAATAGCGCTTCACTCCCTGGCAACGGCGCCAGAAAATAGTCTTGATAACCCACAAGTATAGGGGGTGTATCGCAGTATTTTCGATAAGTAAGAGTGTCGAACCCAACGAGGAGCAGAAGGTGCTGGCTAGAGGTATGGATCAGGAATTCTCTGCAAATACTTAGCAAACGGATTTTTAGGGGTTTTCTATAAGGCAAGTAAACAAAGTACGAGTAAATAAAAGACGGTAAGAATGAATGCAGCAAGTGGCCCAATCCTTTATGCAGCAAAGGACAAGCCGTTTGTATTTCTATAGATGACCAAACGTTCTCGAGGACACATGGGAAGACTGTCAAGTGCTTTCTCTTCATATAGTCGATTAATCTTCTCTAGCTTGCTAAGTGTTGTGTGGGTGAACCTGTGCTAATGTACCGCCTCATCCAAGACTTAATACATACTTGTGATTAAACCCCCTTGCAAACATCCGTAAGTACAAGAAAGTAATTAAGGTAGAAACCTAACCACAGCTTTAAACTCTAAGACCCTTACGTCCCTTGTGCAATGGTTTCCTAGCGGGGGTTCAGGTTTCTGTCACTCCGGCAACCCCTACGATTAGTAGCCAAATACACAATGCATTCCCCTAGGCCCATATAGGTCAAGTGTCATGTAGTCGACGTTCACATGACACCACTAGAATAAGTAGACCACAACTTAAATAACAAACTATTGAATCTTTCTCAACACAACTCCACTACTAACAACAAGACTTCTCCCATGTCCTCAAGAACAAAATGAACTACTCACAAGACGTCATATGGATCATGACCAGAGATGAAATAATGATGAATAACAATCTGAACATAAACAATAATTCAATGGTTCACTCAATAGCATAAACTACAAAGAGTAATCAACACCGGGAAAGTTTCCCCTATGAACTATAGCAAGATTCAACCAATTGTTACAGCAATATGGAGATGGTGATGAGGGTGCTGATGGTGATGATGGTGGTGATGATGATGATGATCCCGATGAAGTCCAGCTTGATGGTGGTGTTGATGGCGACGATCTCCCCTCTTCGGGAAGGAATTCCCCCTGCATAAATCTGTCTGCCGGAGAGATCTTTCTCTCTCGGTGTTTTCCACCCCGCAGAGGCGGCGGAATATTTCTGTGGTTGCTGCCTGAGTCTTAGGGTTTCAGGAGGTTGATATACGCCAGAGGGGAGAGGCTGGAGTGGGCGAGGGTGGCCACACCACTCCTTGGCACGGCCTAGGCCTGCCCGCGCCATGGGATGGTGTGGGCCCCCTGTGGCCCACCTCCACTCCATCTTCTGGCATCCCTCGACGAGAGGTGGCTCGCCTCCCTCGACGATGCGTCGCGGGTGAACGCAGGACTTGTCTACGACGACATAGATCTTGTGGGCGCCAAGGTTGATGAAGAGGCCATTCCTCGGTGGAGGACGGTCGTCGAAGCTACGAGCATTTTCACTGACGTAGTCCAGCACTCCGAAGCGCTGAACGAGCCCGAAGACGATGCGTTCTCTAGTGTCGATGAAGTTTCTCGTCCGGATTTTCACTCCTCCTAGCGCCGCTAGCCCCACGGTGGACACCAACTGTCGTGGTGGTGGCACGACAGATGCCATGTATAGGCTAAGAGTGGGGATAATCTGCACTAGAGGAATCCAGGGAGGGATATTGTGGTGATTCCACAAACAAAAGCTTGTATTCTCTCTTAAACAATGGTGGATTACAAGGGCTCCTCGAGCTGTTCGTGGGAAGGAGACGATGCTCTTACTACCCACACACTACACTCTAGGGTTTTTCCTTAGTAAAATGGCCGACCCTTTCTATGGAGGTCCTGGTGCCCCTTATATAGGGGAGCCTAGGTTACAAATCTAGGGCTTACGTGGAGGCATATTCTCCGAAATGCCCCTCGGTAAAGCAAGATGCTTCTTTTTCTCTTTAACTGGCTGGTCCGGACCATATGCGTAAGCCTCTCTGAGCCCTCCTGCCTCGCAACGTCACTCGACATTGGTGGTGTCAGCCGACATTGGATACATCACCCTTGTCGGCCACTTCTCGCTGGTCCTCTCCTCTATCCGCTTCACTCACGCTAAAGTGGAAAAAGGCCACCTTTTGACCAGCGAGATTCCTTCCTTATCTTCTAAGCCAAATGGTAACCTGGCTAGCGCCTGGTTAACTCGGCTTCGTGAGCACCTCCGAACAAGACAAATCATCCTAGCCGACATAGGTTTTATGTCGGTCGGCTTAACGTTAGTTGAACATCCACCAAGTCAGTCTTCCCGTAAGTTGGCCCGCCATGAGGTAACTCGACCAGCTATTGCTTTGGCCTTGCCGTACCTCGGCTACCATGGCCATTATACCCCAACATGACCCTACGCGGGGTTATCCCCCAACATGTTATTCTCGGCTTTTCCAGGTCCTCGAGAACTGGCTTCCTACGCTTGACGAGGAAGTTCCTGACGAGCTCCTAGACGAGGACGAAGGGGAGGACTCGAGAGCGAAGAGGAGGTCGTGGAGTCACAAGAGCCTAGCTACGCACCATAGAACATTCGCAGCCAGAAGCGGCTCGAGATCGAGGCTAGTCGTAGCCTCGAGGAGCTCGACAGCGACGTGGACATCATCAACGAGCAGAGCTCCCGGAGGGTGCCCACTCTGATCAAACCTGTTCTGAAGGCGAGGCCGCCGGTGAAATTGGCGTCTAAGCCAGCAGTGATGTTCGAGTTGGAAGACGAAGCCGAAGAGGAGGATGCCACGGACGTGGCTAATGTACCGGAGGACCCGATGCCGACGACCCAATCGGAAGCTCCGGATGCTGCTGAGGAGTCAGAGGCCCCAATCGCGGCGAAGGTGTCGGAGATCTAGTAGGCGATCGCAAAGGGGTCGAAGACCCTAATGGAAAAGGAGTCAGAGGTGCTAGCAGTGACGGAGTTGGAGGCCTTGGCGGCAACGGCTGCATCGGTGAAGAAACCGGTGGCGCCGATGCTGCCACGACAGCAAGCGAGCCTGTTGAAGTCAGGACTGACTCGCTCGTTCGATACTGAACTGGAAAAGCCCGCGCATATCAACACGGGTTTGCGCCTCACCCCGATCGCCAAGTGAGTAGTTTGGCCTCTTACTCGTCACATTTTGTTGTTCATCTCAAAATTTCCTAACCGCCAATCTTCGCGTGTTTGTAGGGGTGGCCCCAAGAAGATCAATCGTGCCACGATGGACAAAGTCCCATCGGCCAACACTGAGGTTGGGGACGGCCCTCCCAGGAAGAGGAAAGGGGAGACCACCAAGGCGCCAGATGCATGTGTGAAGAAGAAGAAGACCGAACTTGCCCAGGCGGCCCCGAAGGAGAACGACGCCGTGGTCCCTCCGAAGGGCAAGATACTTGAGGAGGTGGAAGCGGAGCCTGCCAAGGCCGACCTGCCCCCGGAGGCATCCGCGCTGGTGGCCAGTGTGCTGGTAGCGACATCAATGACCTTCCCACTGTTTATGACGAGGGCCTCGACCGTGACGACTGATACTCGATCATCGTCAGTGGATGAAGTTATTGATAGCAGCGCCAGGTTGCGTTGTTACGTTCTACGTGTAGGGCTTTTCTGATGCCCTCGATGGATGTAGTTGAGCTCCACTGCTTGCTGGGCGAAGCCCTCCAGGTATGTCCAGTCCCTGAGGGTCCAGTTGCTAAATTTTAGTGACTAGACACTTTTAAAATATTAGATCCTCCAGTCCCCAAGGGTCGAGTCGGTAGGAAGTAGTGAATCGAGTCTTGAAACTTTATTGATTGTAGGAGTTTTGTTTTCTATTGGTGTTGTAGCATGAATCTGCAGAACAGAGAGTTGCGGTGGAGCGAATGGAGCGTGGCATGCAGGAGGCTTAGCAAGCCAACCAATAGCTCCAAACTTTCGTAGGTTGGTTTCAGTCGTGACGCCTCTTGGACCTCCGTCGTGGAGATTGTTGAATGGTTGTTTCTTTTATGCACATAACCATGCCACCGCTCTTTCCAAGGACCGCAAGGGCTACGTGCCTGTCGCTAATCTAGATGTTGTGAAGTGCTTAGCGACCGCGGTGGAAGAAAAAGGCAATGCTTTGTCATGTAGATGGAGTCGGCGAAGGTGGCGATGTCTGCGTCCGAGGAAAGGGCGAAGGCTTTGGTGGTGGCAGTAGAGGATGATCACAAGGCTTCCAAATCCATTATCTTGGGGTTGCAGGGGAAGTTCTGTGCGCTCAAGAAGTTCATTATGGATAACTGCCACAAGCTCCTAGGTAAGTCTTCTATATGCTTTTATTTGCGAGTAGCGCATCTTTGGATGGGTCTAGTCCTCGAGCGGGGGAGTCCCCGAGCGGTTTTGTCATCGGAGCTTGATGAGCTTACATTGTGTAGATGTTATAGGCCAAGGAGATCCAATGGTGCAATCTTTCAGTGCCAAGCAATGCGTGATAGCGGTGCTAAACACGGCTACGGTGTTGACGATGTGCATCCGGGCCATTCTCCAGGGCATCATCCCCACCGAGGTGATTCCTAGGGGGTTTACACAGGTGTGGAAATACGTCGAAGAGGCACCCGCAATCGTTGGGTGGATAACACGGTCCACGTTCCCTCTAGGGGTTACCGTGGTGCTAAGCCTTCGGCTCGCCCACTTTCTAGAGGACTTCGAGCTTGACGACGTCACTAGCGGATTTGCTTCGGTGACCGGCAATGTGGAGATTGCTGACGTCCTTGCGTTTAATGCGAAGGCCTCTCCATATGTGGAGCACCTGTTGGTGATGAGCAACCTCATGCCGTATCAGGAGACGCTGGTGGTGCCAAACGATGCCGAGCCGAAATATCTTGACCTTCCATCAGAGCGGCCTTTTTAATCGGCCATCTTGAAGTCACTGGCGACCTACCTAGTGAACCGGTGGAGTCCCTTTGTGAGGGTCAGGGGCACGGATGGTGCCTCTTTGTCAAAGCCTGCAAAATGAGAGATGAATCTGTAGTGTAGATTTGTTGTCGGCTGGCTTTTTGTAAAGATTTTGTTACTAGTGCACAATATATTTTGCGACTTGCGAGTTGATTATGTTTGTTATTATATCAGTCGACTCGTATCGTCTCGTGGAGTCGGTCGTTATTTGAGTGTGTTACTCGGTTGTTTTTATTGTGCGAGTCCCCGAGTGTATTGGATGTTGGGGTTGGGTCACGCGTGTGTGATTTGCGGGGATGGTGTGTTTTGGAAGCTATTCGAGTAGCTTAGGTCAACTTGTCGTGGCTCGTGGAGCCAGTCGCATGGCAACCCCAAGGGGTACTCTATACTCGGTGTTTTCCTTGGATGCGTGTGGGTTCGAGTTTGACGAGTCCCCGAGCATGGTACTTAACCATTCTAGTTGTAGGCACAAGGTAGGTAAGGACAGGGTGCGCTGTTTATCGTGTAGCGCGTCTCTCCTCCTGGCTCGGGAAGCCAGTCGCTTGGTGACTCCAAGGCACACTCTCATACTTGGTGCATTCCCGAGTCCTGTATCGGTTCGTTTTTGGAGCGAGTCCCCGAGCATGGTACTTAACCGGTCGAGTCGCTGTGCACGTGGGTGAGGAGGACATGTTGCTATGGGAAGCACAACCAGTCGTCTTGGTTCGATGAGACAGCCGAGCTAGGTGACTCTGATGGCAGCTCCGGGTTGACGTTTTTGTGGACGGTTCAAGGCCCGAGTGACTTTTGGTGCCCTTGAACCGCACTACTTAGCTATGTCGATTGCTCAACCAAGGGTTGACTACCATAGTTAGCATATTGTTGAATGTACGAGTGTGATTGGCACAAGAAATGGTGAGTGGACACAATTTGTGCAGACGGTATTTTTATTCATCAATGGTAAAGAGGAGGACAAATTTTATTTCTAAGTGTAGAACTTGCAGAGCAGATTGACATTTAATGGCCGCTCAACGTTGAGCTGGTCGTCGCTTCAGATGTTGATGAGGTAGTAGGCGTCATTGTCTAAGACTCGTCCGATGGCAATCTTGTAATCTATGGAATGCGATTGGGAACAAACACAAGGGTTTACCCAGGTTCGCCCCCCCGTAGGGTAAATACCTACTTACTGCTAGATTGTATTATTGGTGAGCAGATTACAAGATCGGCGAGCTCGATGACTAGGAAACGAGTCGCTCAGATGGGATAGCTAGGGAGGTTTGTATAGAGTCACCTCGCTAGGGTTTACATGATCACAATCAAATCAGTTTAGGTTTCAGAGGCTTTGACCTAATCCGACTAGGAGTATCTAGAGTCTTGGGCCTCCATCTTCAGATGAAGCCTGACGACTGAAGATGGAGGCCCAAGACTCTAGCTAGGCCTAGTCGGATTAGATCAAAGCCTCCGAAACCTAAACTGATTCGGTTGTAATCCTGTAAACCCTAGCGAGGTGACTCTATATTAACCTCCCTAGAGCTCTCATTGTACTTACATCCTATTATCTATCCCATTGGAGTGACTCGCTGCCTAGCCACCAAGCTCGTCGGTCTTGTAATTTGCTCGCCAATAATACAATCTAGCAGGAAGTAGGTCTTTACCCTATGGGGTGCCAAACCTGGGTAAACCCATGTGTTTGTTCACAATCTCATTCATCATATGGCGACTCACTTGTGCCCCCTATTGTATCAATCGTTACCCCTAGTAGCGACTGTCATGGTCATTCCCATGATAGTAGGTATGTACTATTCGAATAAGAAGACAAGTGGATCAACAATATAAGTCCGCAACTTGGCATAATGTATTCTTTAATCCTAAATTCTTTAGTAAAAGTATTATCTCATTAGTTTCTCCTCTACTTGTAGAGCTTGGCTCACGAAACATATTCTGTTGTCCCACTCGACATTTGGAGTAAGGTCAAATACATTGTTTGAGATTTTACTTTCTTCCACCAACACTTCCTTCGAGAAACTCTTTCTTGAAAACAATATATACATGCAACAACATGGTTTCCCTCTTTTGTATTAGTTGTGGAAGATGTATTCGGAGTTGCCTAAGAATACTCTACAAAGATTTACATATTCGCCAAGACTTCGAATTATCAAAATCTCTAGAACTCGAACATGTAATAACTCTTATGGTGTTGTTTCCACGAACTTTTAGATGTTCTTTATACTTAATATAAGTGTTTGTTATTTAATATTTAACTTTAATTTCTAGTGATAACCTGGTAAGAGATAATTTCTAGATCATACATTACCTAATACAATATGATTATAACAATTAGACATATCAATACACTTTGAAGTGTCCAATCATCATAATTTTGTGAAACCATCTTTCACAAGTACTTTATGCAAAAACTCAACTCAATACTTGTCACTTTGATCAAATTGTAGAGACTTTCATATTCATGTTAATTTAATACCCTCATTTTTATTCTGAAATTCTTTGAACATATCAAATAGTTTCAGACTCATGTTTCATCAAGAAAATACACATATTCACTTGAGTTCACAATGAAGCTCACGAAATATTGATATCCACTACTATGTTGAATTACAATATCATGCATGATTTTCAACAACTAGATCTACAATCTTTTTTACCAGAACACGGAGTTTTAGTCATCTCACCTAGTGAGGCATGGTTTGCATAAGTCAAAAGATCAAGTATCTAGGACTTTATGTTTCATCAGAATGAACCTACCAACATGACTTAACAATATAGTCACCTGAAGGTGATGTCGTTATTAAGTTTGAAATTCTTTTTGGCATTTTATTTCTTTATAAATTCTTAAACCATTACCATCTGTACGAAGATAAGGACAATACATTCATAACTATAATGTGACCATAAAACATATTATTCATAAAGATTGTTACAAATGGCATGTCCTGAACTCATATTAATAATTGTCTCATCTAAAGTTCACACACTAATGACGATTACAAACTTTATTCAAATCTACAAATCCAAATGATAAACGTGGAGGGAGAATGTTGTCGGTCATCGACCGGCGTGCTTGCCATCAACACGCCATTGTCATCCCATCTCTTCCAACAACTCTTAAGTAGAAGTTTATGTTTTCATAAAACATCGCAAACATCAAGTACTTAGTAAACTGCATAAATGCTTTTAGGAAAAACATTTAAAACTTATATATCAAATATATACCTGCTTCGTCTATGATGTCCCCTACAATGGGATCTACTGTTGTACTTCTCAACTTAGCCATGAACTCATGAAAGGCATACGATATCCCTCTCATGACATAGCCCCTGACGACATCTTTGTATCTGGGAGGAAGTGAACACAACACCCCATCTATCGCAAAGGCGTCTATTAACCAGTAGCCCATGAAATCCACAAGGTGCTCATGGATCTATTTCATGACATCCAAGTGGGTCCCAAAGCAGGTGTTTTCTTCCATCTTGGTTGAAAGAAACTCTTCCATGTACTCATACTTCATGATCCTGACTTGTGCCGGGAACGTCGCCATTGAACATATTATATGTATCGATTTCAGGAAAGTGCACCCGTAAGCTAGAATCCATAGCATGAATCATGGTGTACTTGACCGTCATGAAGATGTCACGACAAGATCGATAATAATCATCATATTTCTCACCCACAAAGTCTTCTGGGAAATATCCCATTGGTTCTCGTGTTTACTTATTTATTGTTTCATTACATCTTTGTTTTTAGGAATGCAATCAATTCTTTCTTAATTCAATCAATAACTCAATCAAATTTAAATAGGTTGTGCATATGGTATATATGCTTGGTTATTTTCTGTGATGCCTCTTAAGAGTGTAAAGAGATGATAATCAATTTTTTGTGCTTGTGCTTGCTTCCTAGCAACAGGATCATTTCTGTGATGCCTCTTACTATGTCCAAAACGTATCTACTTTCCCAAACACTTTTGCTACTGTTTCTTCTCTAATTTGTGTGATTTGGAAACAACTAATGCGGACTAACGTTGTTTTCAGCAGAATTGCCTTGGTGTCTCATTTTTGTGCAGGAAATCAACTTTCAGGAAAAATCCCAGAAAATATCGCAAAACTCCTATTTTACTAGAAGACTCACGGAGCCAGAAGACGAGACGAAGAAGGGCCACAAGGGGACTACACCACCTGGCCGCGCCAGGAGGTGGTGTGGCCGCCTCGGACTCCGCCTCGATCTCTCCTTTCGCTTATATAAGCCCTCTGACCTAAAATAGACGGGGGGTTCGACGTTTTTCCAGATACAGTTTCACTACACCGCCACCACCAGAAACCGCGATTCGGAACCAGGAACTCCGTTCTGGCACCCTGACGGGACGACTAATTGGAGGAGATCGTCGCCATCTTCATCACCATCGCTTCTCCATCAACCATCCATGATTCCCACATCCATGAGTGAGTAATCCCCCGTCGTAGGCTATGGGGATGGTAGGGATTGGATGAGATCGTTCATGTAATTCCATTAAATTGTTAGGGCATGGTGCCTAATATCTATTGTTAGTGCTTTTTGACATTGTTGCAACTTGTTATGCTTAATGCTTGTCACTAGGGCCCGAGTGCCATGCTTTAAGATCTGAACATGTTATTGATTCACGAGGATATTATTGTTTATGATCTTACCTGCAAGTTGTATACACATATTATTACCTAGAACCAAAAGCCCTAAAGTGACAAGAATCCGGATAACCGCAGGGGATGGCTGTGATATGAGGATCACGTGTGTTCACAGAGTGTTAATGCTTTGCTCCGGTGATCAATTAAAAGGAGCACCTTAATTGCCAGTAGATTCCCTTGAGGCCCCGTTGCAATGGGCTGGCAGGACAAAAGATGTTGTGCAAGTTCTCATTATGAGCACGTATGACTATATAAGGAACACATGCCTATGATTATTTAGTACTTTGATGCATTACCTTATTTATCTGCAAATGCCCTATATCTTGATTGTTATATGAATTGTCTTGTCCATGCAACGCCCGTCCATCCATCCCTATGCCTACCGCGCTTTAATCCTACTATTTACTGCAATTGTTACTACTGTCTTTATTTTACTACTGCTATTACTCTGCTATTGCTACTACAAAACTATTGCTACTGATAAAACTACTGCGAGCAAGATTGTTTCCAGGTGCAGCTGAATTCACAACTCAGTTGTTAAGGCTTACAAATATTCTTTGGCTCCCCTTGTGTCGAATCAATAAATTGGGTTTTACTTCCCTCAAAGACTGTTGCGATCCCCTATACTTGTGGTGTAACACCCCCGGGATCAGGGTTAAACAAATCCAGACCTTAGCCTGACATAAGCTTAACCTAGATCTCGAGGATATCCAGTGAAGAATCGGTAACACAACAGTAACCCTGCTACACGAAAAATTATTACAACAAGCTCATAACTGAGCGAAGAACCAAAATATTACAAGCATAGGTTACTGACAACAAACATCAAACAACGGAAGGAAAAATATGCTATTAAGTATAGCAAACTTAACAAATGGCCTAAGAGGCCTGAAGCATAACGATAACGTCCCAGCCCATAGATTCCAGGCTGCCGACCGGGAACCCCAAGCTACTCGTCAGTGTCGATGTCGTACCAAACTTGTCTTCAGGGGAACAATTACTCTGCTATAAAAGTATCAACAAAGCAAGGGTGAGTACGGGGTGTACTCCGCAAGACTTATGGCTGGTGGGGTTATTTTGCATAACGCCATCTTTGTTTATCAAACAAGAGGGAGAAGAAGCTCGTCTAATCAGAATATTTTAAAAGGGGATAAGAGAGCGATATCTCCGAAAAAGTGATCATCATCTTGATATCCACCAAAGTAATCCTCATCTCACAACTAGGATCACCCCCTCGTACCCATGAGGAAGCATCTTTAAGCACACGTTGAACCAACAAGATTTACGATTAAGTCATAGTTCTCTATGATCTTATAATTGGGTCACCACGCGTTCATAACCGTGAACACAGCTTTTCGAAAAGATTTAAACCTGCAGGGGTGTACAACTTTACCCACACGTACCAACCGACTCTTAATGCCACATGATTAGCCCTCTTCCTTGGAAGGGCGGTCGAGGGTGGTTGGACACGACCTTTACCTTGCTTTCCCCGAGACCATGAGTCACGCCCTAAGGAGGGTTCCGCCGTAACGGGTCAAATACCGAAGCCGGTCCCTAGAGATGTGAGTCGGGGTTGGTTTACCAGGGGCTCCATTGTCAACACTCGGATTTTTAATCCCAGATGCCTGTTATGCCATACATCGCAATCCTAGAATTACCATTTTTGTGAGACATAACAGATTGGATATCACAGTACATCATCCATTACAAACCATAATAAGGTCTTACACAAATAAATGATCTCATGATCCAGTCTTAATACAACAAGCAATAGAGATAATTAATAAGCGTAGCGGTGGAGTCCATCTTCAGTGTCACAGGCAATGCTGACAATGGGAGATAGTCCTAGTTATCATAGTCGTCTTGCTGTCCTTCCTCTTGGTAGCCCTCTTCATAGTCTGGCCATGAGAATAGCCAGGGACAAAAGCCATGAGTACTCTTTAAGTACTCGCAAACTATCACTTAGAAGTAACGTAGTTCTAGTAGGAATGCTAACTCTAAGTTTATTTGTAAAGTTACGTTTGGAACCTAAGATGAGTTCAGAGACAAAGAAAGATAAAATAAAGTTCTAGAATCACTTAAGTTGGGAAACTAGTTTCATAGTCACAACCCTGTTGTGGTCAAGTCAAGATTCATCATTCATTTCATAAGTCATTTTGAAAACATCTGACAACGAAATAGTATGGCCACTCCAACTGTCCATAACCGCGGACGCGGCTATTCGAATAGTTTGACACTCTGCAGAGGTGGTACACTTTCACCACAAGATTCGATACATCTGTCAGGGATAACCCTGAATCATCATACTTAGTATGCAGATAATCAAACATAACCTTTCCTTTACACACTCTATTATAAGCACCTCTCCTATGAGTTTGGCCTCCCAGACATGACCATCTGTCATCCTGGGCACTGCATAGGTGGACAACATTGAGAGGTAGCCTCAGCTCAGACCTCTCCCGTGAGGGAACTCATACTAATGCATATAAACTTTCGGGTAAGCCTTACCCAATTTAGGTATTGTGGTTGTACGGTAAAATTGGAATGGTATCGCATCCGAACCCAACCATCAGTTTTTATAAAAGGGCTAAGGCTCATGCCTCAAAATTTTCATCATCATAAACCATTTGTGTTTCTCAACACATGTCAAAACATCTCAATAGAATGACTCATCATTCCAAGGTTTTCACAAGTCATTTTCCCCAAGTATTTCCATCTAAAGTGATCAAGTTTTTGGTTTGGCTCTAAACCACTAAGTTAAGAGTGTTCACTAATGTGGGATGCTAAAATCAATCGCATGCCATAGAATGACATCTACGTCTAACTAGATAGGCCAAGTTTTATACTTTTTATGTTATCTATAAACAAAGTAAAGAACTTTGGTAAAGTAAAGGAAAGTAAAGTTTGTAAATAAGACTTGGGATGGTATAAGTCAAGAAGTATAACTAAGCATGCCTAAAGCATTTGCTCAAGTTAAGGGGGCAAGTGTTAGCTTGCTTAGTTCTAGCTTGCATAGTTAAAAAACTTGCAAGTGTTAGCTTGCCTTGTGTAGTGTAGTGGTTGAAATTCTCTTCCTCCTCCTCTTGGTAGAACTCCTCCTCCTCGAAAGCTTGGTCGGTACTACCGTCTATAAATACATACGGGATACACAATCACCAAACAATACTTAACTAGTATATTTAGTACACTAAGGCACACATTTTATGATCTATTATCATCACCAACATCACAAGGTTTAATAACTAGTTTCATTTTATTTTATTTGAGAAAAGTAATTTCTACTCATTGAGATTAACTAAGATTTAATATTATCCAATTAAAATATGGGATCATGTGGACACATGTCATCACCACAAATTCTAATGCATGGGAATGTGATTTAAATGTTGGATCACATTTTAATAAGTTTTAAGATTAATATTTAATAATTTAAAGTGACTAGAAATGCCTATATAGCATTATTTCGGTACTAGTCCAAAGTCACTTCATGCAAACCTTATTATTATTATTTATTCAGATAGGTATGGTTAAATGTGATTTTTTAGAGTTGGAATCAACTCAAAATCTATTATCATTGATTTTAGAAAAATGTTTGAATGTAAAAAAGCTTCTGTCTTGTTATTTTTACTCGGAGAGATCTCTAACGCTAAATGATTTAAATCCAATGGGCTTGGATATAGATTTAAAGTACCTTTCCAACAAAATTGGAATCACTCAATTTGGATTTGTAGAACTCTCTAATTGATTTTCAAACTAAGGGATAGATTCTAGTTTAAGTCGAAAAAGAAAAATCTAAATTTGAATCATAGGGACAGCTCGGGAAATTAATTGGGCTGGCCCAGATTCACTCCGCGGCGCTGAGACAGCTGATAGGGGGGTACCACCTGTCAGTGGCTCATTAAACGCGAAGCGGTACATGGCCGTGTGGACCGTAGGATTAGAACTAGATCAATGGCTCACAGTCGTCGTCGATGACGAACACGTCGCCGACGAGATGGAAACCTAGCTACGCGGCGGGGGTGCAGTGGGGGCATACCGGGGCTCCAGCGAGTGCGGCGAGGCGGGCAAACGAATGAGTCGACGATGGCAGGCTCAAGCGAAGTCGTGGCAGAGGCTAGGGTGGACGAAATCGACGGGGGCGTCTCCTCCTCTGCTATGGCTTCCTCCGGTGAAATTCCAGGGACTGGCTGCTCGAGCTGCTCCGGCAAGAGGTGGGGAAGAACTTGTGGTGAGAGGGGAGTGTGAGAGTGTGAGGAATTCATGTTGGGGAGGCTTCCTTATATAGGCGCGGCGAGGTGGCAGAGAAGCATGGGCGGAGCTCGTCGGTTACGACGGCACAGGGGGCTATTGGCGTGGGCGAGGTAGGCGGATGGTGGGTGGTTCCTTGGCGGTTAGCTAGGGCATAATGGTGGTGCTAGGGGTGGTGGCTAATGGTCGGGCGCGTCGCGCGCTCTGGGAGATAGAGGCGGTGGTCGACGTGGTTCCCGGCGAGTGTGGGTCGAGCGGCGGGGTACGATCGTGTCTGGCGGGCTAAGGTGGTCAAGGCGGAGCGGCGCGCATGGTTTGGGGTCGAGAGTTGGTATGTGGCGTGCTGGCGGTGATGGCGCTCTAGCATGCTCTGGCGTGGCATAGAGAGGATAGTGCGGGGGTTGTATGGGGTGGTCCAGTGGCTAGCAGTGGCCGTGGGGTGGACCGTGGACGGCGGTGAGGTCACGCCTTGCTTCCTAGAGCTGCGGAGAGGGGCTGGCGGTCTGCTGCGAGCTGCGCATGATAGACCGGTGAGCATGGCCTCGGGGTGGCGGTGTACTGTTGCCCTTGGCCAAATGGTAGGTCTTTGATGGAATGGTTGGGTTTAGGGGAGACTAAGGCATTGATTTGGGTTCAAATGGCTCGACAATTTGATAAAAAATAGTGATAGTTAGGCCAGTTTGATTCTGCTCACAAGGTGTTTGACAAAATGGCCGCAAGAATTCAAATTTGGAATTTTGAAATGAAATTTGGTGGAGTTGTTTGTCACATGCTTAAGCATCTCTGGTTGCTTGGGATTTTTAAATGGAGTTCATTTGAGAGGTTTTTGAAATGGGGTGATCTATACATATGAAGTAGATTCCATTTTCAAATGCCAATTAAATTTAGTGTTTGAATAATTTTGGAAGATCACAAAGTGGGCCTTGGTACCTCACTACTTGTACTAGTAAGGGGTGCAAAGATCCACAATTGTTTCTGTTGGGATTTGAGTCCTAGGAACACCCAAAGTGGGTTAGTGGATTAAAATGACAAAAGTGACCATTTCTTTTATTTAATTCTTTTTTATTTATTTTTCTTTGGGATTTGCTTGGGAATGATCTAGATAATGTGGAATTCACCTTAGAGTCTTTTTTACAATCAATAGATCACTCAATCATGGCAATTCACAACAATTCCTATTTAATGCAACACACATATGCATGCTTGATTATTTAAATGGGAAAAGTTTTTGTTAACCCTAAATTGGGTGATTTGGATCTTGATTAACCTTGATTAAAGATTTGGGATGTTACAAACCTTCCCTCTTAAACAAAATCTCGTCCCGAGATTTAAGAAAGAAAAACTAGGAACTAAAGAGATCTGGGAACTCAGTCCTAATGTAATCTTCTCGCTCCCAAGTGGCTTCTTCTTTGGTATGGTTGCTCCATTGAATCTTGAGAAACTTGATACTTCGGGTCCGGGTGGTTCTTTAAGCTTCTTCCAAAATACGGATGGGCACTTCACGATACGTCAGATCCTTGTTGATATCAACAGCTCGGTGATCGATGTTCTTGAAAACTTCGGTCTTCTCCGATACTTCTAGACATTTGCGAAGTAACGAGATATGGAACACATTGTGGATAGCAGACATCTCCTCTAGCAGTTCCAGTTGATATGATACTTCTCTGAGATGATTCAGAATCTTGCATGGTCCAATATATTTGGGGGCTAACTTTCCCTTCAGACTAAAACGTTGGGTTCCCTTCAATGGCGACACTTTGAGATACACATAATCTCCGACATTGAAAGTCAGGTCTCTCCTTGTCTTGTCAGCATAACTCTTCTGTCTGGATTGGGCGGTCTGGAGGTGCTCACGGACTTTGTGAACCTTCTCTTCGGCTTCTCGTAGGATGTCGGGTCCAAAAATCTGACTCTCTCCTACTTGCGACCAATTCAAAGGGGTACGGCACTTTCTTCCGTATAGGAACTCAAATGGTGCCATTTGCAAACTGGCTTGATAACTGTTGTTGTATGATAATTCTGCGAAAGGCAGGCAGTCTTCCCATTTTGATCCATACTCCAGCACACAAGCTCTCAACATATCCTCTAGGATTTGGTTGAGTCTTTCAGTCTGTCCATCAGTTTGCGGGTGATAAGTTGTGCTGAAATTCAACTTGGTTCCTAATCCTTCTTGGACTTTCTGCCAAAATCTCGAGGTAAATTGGGTTCCTTGATCTGATACTATGGTCTTGGGGGTTCCATGCAAACTGACGATTCTAGCAATGTACAACTCTGCTAGCTTCAAACTCTGGTATGTTGTCTTGACAGGTATGAAATGGGCTACCTTGGACAGTCTATCAACTATCACCCAGATAGAGTCATTTCTCCTACTAGACGTAGGCAAACCGGTGATGAAGTCCATTCCAACGGAAGCCCATTTCCATTCCGGAATCTGTAATGGTTGCAACAGTCCTGCGGGACTCTGATGTTCCGCTTTGACTCTCTGACAGATATCACACTTGGCGATGTAGCTTCCGATTTCTCTCTTCATCTTGTGCCACCAAAATTGCTCCTTCAAATCTTGATACATCTTCGTTCCTCCGGGGTGGATAGAATAAAGAGTATCATGAGCTTCTTGCATGATAACTTGCTTCAGCTCCGAATCTACTGGCAGACAGATACTTCAGTTGTACCACAAAACTCCTTCTTCATCTTCGGTGAATCCCGATACCTTTCCTATACCAATACGACGCTTGATTCCGTCGATACTTGCATTTCCCTTCTAGGCTTCCTTGATTTGGCTAATCAAAGTGGGTTGAAGTTCAATGCTAGCTAAAAATCCGCTGCTAACTAGCTCAGTTCAGAACTGCTCCAACTCTTCATACAAACTTGGTTGCTTCTCCTTGATCATAGTCTTTAGCCTACACGGCAATCTGCTAAGAGCATCCGCTACCACATTGGCTTTGCCAGGGTGATAGTGAATGTCAAGGTCATAATCCTTGATTAACTCTATCCATCTCCTTTGCCTCATATTCAGCTCCTTCTGAGTGAAAATATACTTCAAGCTTTTGTGATCTGAGTAAATCTCACAGCGATTACCCATAAGATAATGACGCCATGTCTTCAATGCCAAAACTACGGCTGCTAACTCAAGATCATGGGTATGATAGTTCTGCTCATGCTGCTTCAGTTGTCGAGACGGATATGCTATGACTTTTCCTTCTTGCATCAACACACATCCGAGACCAATCTTGGATGGATCACAATACACATCAAACGGCTTCTTGCTATCTGGCATGATCAATATTGGGGCTGAAATCAATCTCTTCTTGGGGTCTTGGAAACTTTCTTCACATTTGTCGGTCCATTCAAACTTCTTGTCCTTCTTCAACAATTGGGTCATGGGTCTTGCGATGCTCGAAAATCCTTCTACGAACTTGCGGTAATATCCCGCTAATCTGAGAAATGCGCGGACTTGGGTTTGAGTGGTTGGGGATTCTCATTCTTCAACATCTCTGATCTTTGCAGGGTCAACAGAAACTCCTCCGGCTGACACAATATGTCCTAGGAATCCTACTTCCTTCAGCCAGAACTCACATTTGCTGAACTTGGCATACAACCGATGCTCTCTAAGGGTTTCAAGGATGATTCTTAGATGTTGCTCATGCTCTTCTTCTGACTTGGAGTAGATAAGGATATCGTCGATAAACACAATGACAAACTTATCTAGAAAATTCATAAAGATCCTATTCATGAGATTCATGAAATAAGCAGGGGCATTGGTTAATCCAAAAGACATGACCATATACTCATATAATCCATAACGAGTAGTAAAGGTGGTCTTGGAATATCCGTTGCACGAATCTTAAGTTGGTGATAACCATCCTAAGATCGATCTTAGAGAACACTCTGGCACTAGTCAACTGATCAAATAGATCCTCGATCTTTGGCAGGGGGTATTTATTTTTGATGGTGACACCATTCAGCTTCCTGTAATCTGTGCACAAACGGTCGCCTCCATCTTTCTTGTCGACTAATAGAACTGGTGATCTCCATGGCGATGCGCTTGGTTGAATCAAGCCTGTTGCCAACATAGCATCTAGCTGCTTCTTCAGTTCCACTAACTCTGAGGGGTTCATGCTATAGGGTCGTTGTGCTATGGGTCCGGTTCTGGGGATTAGTTCAATAATGAACTCAATATCCCTATCCGGGGGCATACCAGACAATTCATCTGGGAATACATCGGGGTATTCACAGACTACTCTGACTTGGTCTATGGTGGGTAGGGCTACACTCTTGTTGCACTTGAATTGACGAGGTAAGTTTTCAGATATATGATCTACTGATACTCCAGAGCTACTGGTCATGGTGATGGCTTTCTTGGCACAGTCTATCAATCCTTTATGCTTTGACATCCAATCCATTCCTAGTACTACTTCCAAACCCTTGGTTCCAAGTACTATTAGATTGGCATAAAAATCTATCCCATGTATTCTGATAGGTACAGCTTTGCAAATTTTTCTAGCTTTTGTAGTCGAACCGGGGATTTGAACTATCATGACATGCTTCAAGTTGGTTGGGTGAATCTTACTAGTGCATGCAAATTCTTCGGTGACAAATGAGTGCGATGCTCCAGAATCAAACAACACTCTTGCTAAAACTAAGTTGACAGAAAACATACCCAACACTACATCTGGCGCTTCTTGGGATTCTTCGGCGTTCATGTGGAAGAGACGTCCATTGCGGTTGTGAGGGTTTCCTGGGGCAAATCTTCTTCCGGGTTGAACACGACGCTGCTGTTGAGCTAGGGCATTCACATTGGCAGTGGTGGCAATATTCTGGGGACACTCATTGGAATAGTGACCCTTCACTCCACACTTGAAACAAGTAATCTGAGACTTGTCTTTGGCTGCCACGGGCACAACATTGCTTCCAGTTCTGGGTGTAGTGTTGTTGTTGTTGTTGGACTTGGGCAGTGCATGGTTGAAGTTGTTGGAGTTGCCGGGGTTGTTGTTGTTTCCTCCGGACTTCACATTTCCTCTGCTACGGTTGGGGTAGCTTGGACGAGACATTGGGGGTCGATTGTTCCGCGGGGCATATCCTACAGAAGGGTTGGGACGGTACTTCTGGTGACTGTTGGATCCATCTTGGTGCATCATCTGACGTTTCCGGTTGTCGTTTTCTTGATTAATCTTCCCTTCCATCTGAATGGCAGAGTTGACTAGCTCTTCGAGATCCTCGAAATAGATGTTGATGAGAACTGTCTGCATCTCATCATGCATTCTGTTTAGGAATCTCTCTTTCTTCTTGGCTTCAGTATTGATATCATCAGGTGCATACCTGGCTAGGGACAAGAATCTGTCACGGTACTCCACTATAGTCATTCTGCCTTGCTTTAACTCTCTGAACTCATCTCTCATTCTGGTGACTAGACCATGCGGCACATGGGTGCGGCTGAACTTGATCTTGAAGGCTTCCCATGCCATCACTTGACCATGGTTCATTGTGTGGGTGCTGTTCCACCATGCTCTTGCATCTCCTACCAAATAGTGGGTGACAAAAATAACTTTCTCGTTGTCATCCACTCTGGCTACTTCTAAGTTGTTCTCCATGGTCTGCAACCAATCATCTGCATCCAATGGGTTCTCCAAAGTGCTAAAGATTGGGGGATTGGTATTCTGGAATTTTTCAAGCTTGGATCCTAGATGATCCTAATTTCCATGGTTCTGATTGTTGTGAACCATCTGGGCGATCTGCTGCAGGGTGGCTAGATTTGCTTGGCGCTCTGCCCTACTAGCTTCACGGTCTGCAATGAGAGTCTACAGAATCGGCATCATTGGGTCTTGCGATGAGCTGCTCCCTCCTTGGTTTCCACGAATCATCTGAAGATTGAGATATATAAAGGGGTAAGAGGGAAAGTTCTAAGGTTCATGGTTTTGATTTCAAAGCTAAAACTTTGAGTTCGACTCAGATTTTGCCACTAACTTCTTCTCATTCATTCAAGCAAAGCACACGATAAAAACACACACACACCACACCATCAAAGGAAAACAGATGATTTTAAGAACCATTATGTGAGCTACAATACAATGGGACCGATACTCCTCACTCCTACGATAGTGCTCTAGTGCATCTACTCATCATCGAGGACGTCGGAGTCCTCATCGTCAGTGTAGAAGTCCATGGCATCATCCTCCATATAGTCATCATCATTGCTGAGGTAGGAGTCAATATCCCCTTGGATGTCTTCACCTTCCTCTTCTTCTTCTTTTGCTGCCAGCTGAGCTTCTTGCTCCTTGATGGTCTTCTCGAGTTCGGCCACCTTCTTGCGAAGACAGTCGATGGTGCAATCCTTCTTTGCATGTTGACAGCGAAGAGACTAGCGATCCTTGACTAGCAGTGAGAAAGTATGGGCCTTCTGAGCGGCAAAATTGTGAAGTTGTGGTTGGTGAACTCCCTAGCATTGTCCAATTCCTTCTGTCTGTCGTACAGCAGGAAGTCGAGGTTCTCCACTTGACGCTTTAACTCCGGGTGACTTGGCATCTCCAGAGACATTCCCATAGAATCACGCCTTGCATAGTGAGCAAAGCGGGTTCCTTGGATCAAGTTGACATTTTGTGCACAAAGACGAGTGAGAGCTTCATGCATTGCCCTGGCTATTCCATCTAGCCAGTTGTTCTCTCTCACGGAGAACTGAATCATTGATGGCTACGCACTTCTATTCTTGTAGACAATTATTGGGCCTCCAAGTGCAGAGGTTTGTAGAACAGTAGCAAGTTTTCCCTTAAGTGGATCACCCAAGGTTTATCAAACTTAGGGAGGAAGTGGTCAAAGGTATTCCCTCTCAAGCAATCCTGCAATCAAGATACAAGAAGTCTCTTGTGTCCCCAACACACCCAATACACTTGTCAGGTGTATAGGTGCACTAGTTCGGCAAAGAGATAGTGAAATACAAGTGGTATGGATAATTATAAATGGTAACGGTGATAGAAAATAACTTGATGGTGTGGAAAAGACTAAATGCAAACTTAAAAAAAAGATGGAAGCAAGCAAACATGTAACAGATCTAATTGCAAACGGTGTTTCGATGCTAAGAAACAAGGCCTAGGGATCATACTTTGGCTAGTGAACACTCTCATATAAATATATTCTTCTTTATGATACTACTCTTAACTACTCTCTGGTTGGACACTCTAATCATTGGTAGGGCTATAACAGCACACCTCAAAGTAAGCCTTTCTCATCTAGAAAACCCCACACTGTCACTTGAGCACTAGATGAGTCCAACAAACACCACAATTTCATAAAGACATCCAAATCCAAATATAACTCATAACAAGTATTTGTAATCTCTAGCCTAAGTGCCACCATGGTGAGCACGCTGTCACTTTCACACACATGGGGAGAGCAGAGATCTATTAAAGCACTTGAGTAGCAAGGTAGATCTATAGATTACAAGCTCATGATCACAATATGATCATGCATAGAGAGAGATGAACACATAGCTACCGGTAGAACCCTTAGCCTCGAGAGAGAACTACTCCCTCCTCATCATGGGAATCAGAAATGGTGATGGAGATGGTGGTGGAGATCGATGGAGATGGATCCGGGGGAACTTCCCCGTCCCGGCAGGGTGCTAGAACAGAGACTTTCTGTCCCCCGAATACCCCCTTCGGTGGCGGCGGCGCTGCAGAACTTTTCGTGGCTGGAGGCTTGATGATTTAGGGTTTTCGCATCAGGAGGCATCTTATAGGCGAAGATGCAAGGTCGGTGGGCGACCAGGGGGCCCACACCACCTGGTGGCGTGGCCAGGGCTAGCCCGCGCCACCACATGGTCTGGCCAGCCCCTGGCCCTCCTCCGTCTCGTATTCTGGCTCCGCGAGTCTTCCGGTAAAATAGGAACTTTGGCTTTCGTCCCATCCAATTCTGAGAATTTTCATATTCTGACTTTCCTGGAACCAAAAACAGTAGAAAACACACTGGCACTGTGGCATCTTATTAATAGGTTAGTCTAAGAAATCATATGAAAAGTACTCCAAAGTGTGGACAAAACATAAGAAAGTAGATAAAACCAAGCATGAAACATCAAAAATTATAGATACATTTGCAATGTATCAACATCCCCAAGCTTAACTCCTGCTCGTCCTCGAGTAGGTAAGTGATAAAAAGAAAGAATAATTTTTTAGGTGAAATGCACCATCAAAGACTTGATTAAAGTATTTGTAAAACATTCAGAGCTGGGATCATAGTACTTCAATCATAACATGAAAGACAAAGTTCTAGCAGTAAGACAAAGAAACTATGATGCAACATTAAAAAGGTACAAACAAAAGATTCATGAATAGCAATGCTTTGCAAGACGTTTGTTTGTTTCACATAAAGAAAACATAGCATAGTGGCATTCAGCTTGTCCCTCATAGAGTACCAAATATAAATGCATAGGACACCTTCAAAGTTCATAAGAGTTACTAGATACAAATAGTTTAGAACAAGCAATATCAAGTTATGCATCAATCAACTAGTCTTGGGACAATGCACATAGAACTAAGAATGGCCACTATGCTCTCAAAGTAGGTGCATAAAGATAGAAGGTGGAGACTCAATATAATGGTGGAAGAAAGGCCTTTTTAAAAGGAAGTAGGGATTCAAGTCTCATAAAGAGCTTCCAAAAATTATGGTACTTATAGCTTTCAGCTCTCATTGCCCCTATCATAAGCATCTTTAAGGTGATTAAGGTTAAAGTGACACAACTAAGAGGATATGCTTGACAAGTTATAAACCAAAATCGCATGCCCCTTACTTACGAAGACCGATCCTCATGCTACTCAACTTTAGTCACAAGTAAGCTCTTGTCATTGTAAGTACATGTGTATCATTAAGAACCGCCAACGGGGTACCCCTTGCACATGATACAGGAGCTTTCCCATAATCAAAATGGCAAGGCAAGCAGACGATGAGCATCTCAGCGATCTTTTTATTTGCTATTTGCATAGGTTTTTATTGAGGATGCTTCATAGAGTGCTCATTATGGTGTTGCTGCAAGGTTCCACCATGATTAGGCATGGCTTAGGCTAGCGGCCCAGACGTTTCTCTAACACACATACAAACTCCATGATCTTACAAGTTCCACTTTTATGTCACACCGCCGGGATCTGTAAGCAAAAGAACATGATATCAACGGGGTACAAAGTACAAATGCAATGTTGAAAGCGTTCCCCATGAAACATGGTTCTGCTAATTTCAACTTATAAAGCGCAAGCATATACGCAACAAAGAAGGACCCAATGGTTCAAGTTTATTAGATGCAAAAAAAAGTAAAGTGTGCCATCAAGTTCGTGAGACCTTTAATCACTAGTTTTCTCATAACAAGTTTAATTTGGAAGGTAAACAAAAACATGAATATATTTGGAATAGCATAAGCTAGTAGGTAGGTATGGTGGACTCTTTGGAATAACTTGGTTTAGGGAGTTGGATGCATGAGTGGAACTCATACTTGGTTGTGGAGGCTAGCAAAAGACTGGGAGCGACAAACTAAGAGAGCAATAATGGCCATAATCATGCAGAGCGACAAAACATCATTGATCAAAGCATAAAGTGATACTACAAGTTGAAAACTAAAGGATCATAAAGGCTATGGTGACTTGAGATAGTCATAACATGGTGTGAGCATGCGCCAAGTCAACCCAAATAAAGCATCAAAGGAGAGAATACCACTATACTATGCTTTAATATGCTAAAACAACGCATGATTCATCCAAGGAAAATTAAGCAATCTCAATTGTTTATAACAAGTCATGCTATAGCAAAGAATACTAAGCATAAAGCCAAAACAATATCAAGCATGGCATGACAAAGCATAGGCCACAGTCAGAAACAAGCTCTTTTTACCACTTAAGCATGAACTTTTCCTACTCTTTTCCAATCCAAACCAAACTATTTGAAAAGCAATGTATGAAAGAGGGGGTCCAACCAATTTATTCAGAAAACTAAGCAAACTAAAAACCAAAACAAAAACGAAAAAGAAGACGCTCCAAGAACAACACAACTGTGCATGAAACAATAAAAATGAAGCGTTTGGAAGAAACCCGGGATTTTTATTGATGAAGAAGGGGATGCCTTGGGCATCCCCAAGCTTTGACGCTTGTACTTCTTGGATATTTATTGGGGTGACACGCGTGGCATCCCCAAGCTTTAGCTTTAGTCCATCCTTCATCTCATTACTCATTCCTTCCATACACCTGAAATTTTTCCTTCATACAAAACTTCACACAATCTTTATTAGCAACATTAGTGCACTCAAGATAATAAGTCTTTAGTTTCAGTTATAACACCAAATAAACTTCCATTATAACACTATATACTGTAGCACTTCCCTCAAAAATCTCAATTCCCCAAAAGAACTCAAAAAGGAACCAACAAGAAGCAAATGCAGAAAATGGCACAAATCTGTCAAAATAGACCAGCAGGTAAAGACAAATTTTTTCTAAGACCTTCTGTTGCTCAAATAAAAAGGTGTTGAACTAACGAAAGTTAGATAATAACCTGGTACAGAAGCACAAAAATTCATGCCTCAAAAAGACGTTTAGAGATTTTACACGAATTTTTACGGTGAAGCACAGAAATCTGTTTCGGGACAGCAACTTTCCCAATCATTACTTCTCTCTCATTAGAGGTTACTCTTGGCACAAAAAGCAAATAAAAAGGATAAGGTAATAACTTCCAAGACTCATCCAAAACTTTTGGGTTATCTCCCAATAAGTACTTTTCTTTAACGCCTTTAAGTTAGGCATGATAGTTTGAGAAGATGCTCACATAGAAAATATGAATTGAAGTAAAAGAGAGCATCAAGAAGCAAATTCAAAACACATTTAAGTCTAACCCACTTCCTATGCTTAGGAATCTTGTAAAGAACAAGTCATGAAAGCACAAAGCAACAAGCATAGGAAAGCAGAACAAGTGCAACTTCAAAAATTTCAACATAAAGAGGGGAAACTTAATATTATTGAGATGCATAGAACCATGTTTCCCTCTCTCATAATAACTTTCAGTAGCAACATGAATAAAATTAACAATATAACTATCACATAAAACATTCTTATCATGAGCCACATGCATAAAAGAATTAATACTCCCCACATAAACATAGTCATTCTTGTTAATTGTAGTGGGAGCAAATTCAAAAAAATAGCTATCATTATTATTCTCATCACCATAATCATCAAATATAGGAGGCATATTGTAATCATAATTAATTTCCTCCTCAATAGTACGTGGACTGGAAATATCATATTCATCATTGCAATCATCATATATTGGAGGTATAGTATCATCATAAGCAATAGAATAGTTATCTTCCAAAGTGTGTTCATTTGTAAACATATCATCATTGGAAGGATCATGGATAGCACTAATAGTATAGCAATTATTAATATCATCATTTTCAGAATTGGTACCAAAGAGATTTTAAATATCAAAGGTAATGTGCTTTTCCCAATCATGATCACTAATATAGGTAATAGGCATAGGAACATCATCGAGTTCAGACTCATCAAAAACTATAATAGGAGCAACATGCTTAGGGGAATATACCATTTCCTCTCTTCTTTTACTCCTCCTCTTCTTATTTTTCTTCCTCTCTTTAGGAGGGAGAGGCTTGAAAGGAAGCTTCTCCATACACCCTGGTTCATTGTTAGAGATAATAGAACAAACTTTGGAGGATTCCTCCTTTTCATTAATAAGAACAAAACACATATTAGTCCTATCATATTTTGGTAAAATCTCATCTTCTATAATATTTTGTATGTAAGTATTTGTGTGACAATTATCAACACAATAAAGATGACAACCATGCATGACACTATTCATACCAAAAGCACTCATATCTACCAAAGAAGTTTTTCTTGATAATTCTTCACACCCCAAAAATAATGTAAGTTCATCATGCTGATTAGGAGTGATCATGTCATCACAATACAAACTTGCAGTACTCATTGGATTAGAAGGGCTATTATTATGGCCTGAGCATTGAAAATTGAAATGACCCACTTCGAAGCAAAGTTCACAAATGAAAGGATAAAGGGCACAAACTTTTTTACCAAGATCATTTAAAGCCCTATACCACATTCTAGTTTTTTCATTCCTGTGGGTGATACAATATTCTTCTTCAATTTGATTATTCTCACAAGTTCTATGTATTCCACAAAAATTAACATGCTTATAAGAAATAGTACTTTCAGAGGTTTGAGCATGTTTATTGCTATCATTAATAACAATTTCATTTTCCATGCAAGTGTCTTTATAAGGCTCGTGATACATGTCCCATTTTTCTTTAGGGGCATTAATATGAGAAGCAAAGGTTCTATAACAATCAACAAGAATTAGAGGATCAAGACCATATTTAGCACTAAGCTCTTGAAAATCAATAGTTTCAGCAAAAGACTTAATGCAATCATACTCATAGTTTATACCTATTTCTTTACCTTTGTTGTTATCCCAATCTTCGGTATTGCTTTGAATTGTTTCAAGAAGATCCCACTTAGCTTTCACCTCCTTAATCGTATAGGATCCCTCTAAACAAGTATCTAGATAGTCCTTGTAATGTCCTGAAAGCCTTGCATAGAAATTATTAATAACAATATTACGGGGGAGCTCATGAATGGGACATTTGAGAATTAGTGACTTCAATCTCCCCCATGCTTGGGGAATACTTTCTCCATCATGAGGATGAAAATTATAAATGTAATTCCTATCTTTATGAATTTCATGAGGAGGATAAAATTTAGAGTAAAAGAGAGATTCAAGTTCCTTCCACTCCAAATGATGAGGATCATCTAGTAGCTCATACCACTCCCTTGCTTTGCCATTAAGTGAAAAAGAGAACAACTTCTTCTTGACGTGATCTATTGTAATACCTGCACACTTGAACAACCCGCATAATTCATGTATAAAGAGCAAATGATCACCGGGATGGACAGTTCCATCTCCAAAATAGTAGTTATCCATAACATGATCAATAATTTTTATAGGTATTTTAAAAGGGATGCTTTCAGTATGTGGATTTAAAATATCATAAGTATCAATAGAATTACCACATATGGGAGATAAAGTATCATCAGAGCAAATTTTCTTCCTTAAAACTGGGGAACTAAAGAGATCATTTTCATAAGAACCAACTTCCCCAAGCTTAGACGTTTCCATAGCATTAGTAACAAAGGTGTTCAAAAGATTCATACTAATAACGTTGCTATTAGCATGCAAAGAAAGTTCCATGGGTTTTTTAATTTTCTTTTCAGACAATTCAAGTTCTAACTTAGGAAAAATACTAAAAAGCTCTCTAATTTTGTTGTTGTTTTCCATTAAGCCTAACTAGTGAAAACAAGAAACAAAGAGACAAAATTGCAGAATCTAAAGGAAATACTTCAAGCACTCACACCGGAGGATGTGAGTGCCTTTTACCTTACCTCCCTGGAACCGACGCCAGAAAATAGCTTGATGTCTACGCACTTCTATTCTTGTAGACAATTGTTGGGCCTCCAAGTGCAGAGGTTTGTAGAACAGCAGCAAGTTTTCCCTTAAGTGGATCACCCAAGGTTTATCGAACTCAAGGAGGAAGTGGTCAAAGGTATTCCCTCTCAAGCAATCCTGCAATCAAGATACAAGAAGTCTCTTGTGTCCCCAACACACCCAATACACTTATCAGGTGTATAGGTGCACTAGTTCGGCGAAGAGATAGTGAAATACAAGTGGTATGGATAATTATAAGTGGTAACGGTGATAGAAAATAACTTGATGGCGTGGAAAAGACTAAAGGCAAACTGAAATAAAGATGGAAGCAAGCAAACATGTAACATATCTAATTGCAAACGGTGTTTCGATGCTACGAAACAAGGCCTAGGGATCATACTTTGGCTAGTGAACACTCTTATATAAATATATTCTTCTTTATGATACTGCTCTTAACTACTCTCTGGTTGGACACTCTAATCGTTGGTAGGGCTATAATAGCACACCTCAAAGTAAGCCTTTCCCATCTAGAAAACCCCACACTGTCACCTTGAGCACTAGATGAGTCCAACAAACACCACAATTTCATAAAGACATCCAACTCCAAATATAACTCATAACAAGTATTTGTAATCTCTAGCCTAAGTGCCACCATGGTGAGAACGGTGTCACTTTCACACACGTGGGGAGAGCAGAGATCTATTAAAGCACTTGGGTAGCAAGGTAGATCTATAGATTACAAGCTCACGATCACAATATGATCATGCATAGAGGGAGAGATGAACACATAGCTACCGGTAGAACCCTTAGCCTCGAGAGAGAACTACTCCCTCCTCATCATGGGAATCAGCAATGGTGATGGAGATGGTGGTGGAGATCGATGGAGATGGCTCCGGGGGCACTTCCCCGTCCCGGCAGGGTGCTGGAACAGAGACTTTCTGTCCCTCGAATCTCCACTTCGGTGGCGGCAGCGCTGCGGAACTTTTCGTGGCTGGAGGCTTGATGATTTAGGGTTTTCGCATCGGGAGGCATCTTATAGGCGAAGATGCAAGTTCGGTGGGCGGCCAGGGGGCCCACACCACCTGGTGGCGTGGCCAGGGCGAGCCCGCGCCACCACATGGTGTGGCCAGCCCCTGGCCCTCCTTCGTCTCATATTCTGGCTCCGTGAGTCTTCCGGTAAAATAGGAACTTTGGCTTTTGTCCCGTCCAATTCTGAGAATATTCATTTTTTGACTTTCCTGGAACCAAAAACAGCAGAAAACAGGCAACTGCCACTGTGGCATCTTATTAATAGGTTAGTCAAAGAAATCGTATGAAAAGTACTCCAAAGTGTGGACAAAACATAAGAAAGTAGATACAACCAAGCATGGAACATCAAAAATTATAGATACATTTGCAATGTATCAATCCTCCTAGATGTTGGTGCCTCCATCTTGCCTCGAAGATCAGCAGTTACTAGCCATTGTAAATCTCCTCCTGGGGGACCAGGGAGTTGAGATCCAAGAAATTCCAGATGAGGATGCTCCAAGTACTCAAACAGTGCATCTAGATCCCTCTCGAAGATCAGTTGGCCGCCGTTGCCCAACTGGTAGAACTTGTTGTACTGAGCTTCCATCTATAAGAATTTAGGATCAGAAAGTTAGTGAAGTGATCAAGTGTGTCAAGATTTTATGTAGTAATGTAAGAATTTGGAGGAACGTGTAACTTTTTTTGAGAGAAAGAATCCCAAGGGTAAGAGAGGAAATAGTTTTCACCACTTTGGTTTTTGAAACTAAGTTTTTGTTCGGACGTCCATTCTAACTAGGGTCTCCTATGGTCAGGATGGCTCTGATACCAACTTATCAACACTCGGATTTTTATTCCTAGATGCCTATTATGCCATACATGGCAATCCCAGGATTACCATTTTTGTGAGACATAACAGATTGGATATCATAGTACATCATCCATTACAAACCATAATAAGGTCTTACACATATAAAGGATCCCATGATCTAGTCTTAATACAACAAGGAGCGGAGATAATTAATAAGCGTAGCGGTGGGGTCCATCTTCAGTGTCACAAGCAATGCTGATGATGGGAGATAGTCCTAGTTATCATAGCCGTCTTGTTGTCCTTCATCTTGGTAGTCCTCTTCATAGTCTGGCCATGAGAATAGCCAGGAACAAAAGCCATGAGTACTCTTTAAGTACTCGCAAACTATCACTAACAAGTAAAGTAGTTCTCGTAGGAATGCTAACTCTAAGTTTATTTGTAAAGTTAAGTTTGGAACCTAAGCTGAGTTCAGAGACAAAGAAAGATAAAATAAAGTTCTAGAATCACTTAAGTTGGGAAACTAGTTTCATAGTCACAACCCTGTCATGGTCAAGTCAAGATTCATCATTCATTTCATAAGTCATTTTGAAAACATCTGACAACGGAACAGTATGGCCACTCCAGATCCCTCCCGGTCTAGGGATGGAGATGACGGCGGCTACAGAGTCTTTCGTGGATTTTTGATCGGGCACTTAGGGTTTTCGTCCCGAGGTTAATATATAGGAAGAAAGAGAGGCCGATGGGGTGCCTCAGCTGGCCACACCACCCCCTGGCGCGGCCAGGCTTGGCCCGCACGGCTAGGTGGTGTGGTGGCCCCCTGGCTCCTCTCCATCTCATATTCTGGCATCTAATGACTTTCGGAAAAATAGGCACTTTGGATTTTGTCCCGTCCAAATTCGAGAATATTCATTTTCTGACTTTCCTGGAACCAAAAACAGCAGAAAACCGGCAGGTGGCACTGTGGCTCTTGTTAATAGGTTAGTCCAAGAAATCATATGAAAAGTACTTCAAAGTGTAGACAAAACACAAGAAAGTGGTAAAACCAAGCATGGATAATCAAAAATTATAGATACATTTGCAATGTATCAACATCCCCAATCTTAACTCCTGCTCGTCCTCGAGTAGGTAAGTGATAAAAATAAATAATAATTTTTGAGGTGAGATGCACCATCAAAGACTTGATCAAAGTATTTGTAAAACATTTAAAGCTGGGATCATAGTACTTCAATCATAACATGAAAGAAAAAGTTCTAGAAATAAGACAAAGAAACTATGATGCAACATGAAAAGACACAAACAAAAGACTCATGAATAACAATGCTTTGCAAGACATTTGTTTGTTTCACATAAAGAAAACATAGCATAATATTATTCAAATTGTACCTCATAGAGTAGAAAAATATAAATGCATAGGACACCTTCAAAGTTCATAAGAGTGACTAGATACAAATAGTTTAAAACAAGCAATATCAAGTTATGCAATGAATCAACTAGTCTTGGGACAATGCACATAGAACTAAGAATGGCCACTATGCTCTCAAAGTAGGTGCATAAAGGTAGAAGGTGGAGACTCAATATAATAGTGGAAGAAAGGGCCTTCATAGAAGGAAGTAGGGATTCAAGTCTCATAAAGAGCTTCCAAAAATTGTGGTACTTATAGCTTTCAACTCTCATTGCCCCTATCATAAGCATCTTTAAGGTGATTAAGGTTAAAGTGACACAACTAAGAGGATATGCTTGACAAGCTATAAACCGAAATCTCATGCCCCTTACTTACGAAGACCGATCCTCATGCTACAAAACTTTAGTCACAATTAAGCTCTTATCATTGTAAGTACATATGTATCATAAAGAACCGTCAACAGGGTACCGCTTGCACATGATACAGGAGCTATCCCATAATAAAAATGACAAGGCAAGGAGACAATGAGCATCTCAACGATCTTTTTATTTGCTATTTGCATAGGTTTTTATTGGGGATGCTTCATAGAGTGCTCATTACGGTGATGCTGCAAGTTTCCACCATGATTAGGCATGGCTTAGGCTAGCGGCCCAAGCGTTTCTCTAACACACATACAAACTCCATGATCTTACAAGTTCCACTTTTATTTCACACTGCCGGGATCCGTAAGCAAAAGAACATGATATCAATGGGGTACAAAGTACAAGTGCAATGTTGAAAGCGTTCCCCATGATACATGGTTCTGCTAATTTCAACTTATAAAGCGCAAGCATATACGCAACAAAGAAGGACCCAATGGTTCAAGTTTATTACATGCAAAAAAGTAAAGTGTGCCATCAAGTTCGTGAGAGCTTTAATCACTGTTTTCTCATAACAAGTTTAATTTGGAAGATAAACAAAAGCATGAATATACTTGGAATAGCATAAGATAGTAGGTAGGTATGGTGGACTCTTTGGAATAACTTGGTTTAGGGAATTGGATGCATGAGTGGAACTCATATTTGGTTGTGGAGGCTAGCAAAAGACTGGGAGCGACAAACTAAAAGAGCAATAATGGCCATAATCATGCAGAGCGACAAAACATCATTGATAAAAGCATAAAGTGATACTACAAGTTGAAAACTAAAGGATCATAAAGGCTATGGTGACTTGAGATAGTCATAACTTGGTGTGAGCATGCGCCAAGTCAACCCAAATAAAGCATCAAAGGAGAATACCACTATACTATGCTTTAATATGCTAAAACAACGCATGATTCATCCAAGGCACATTAAGCAATCTCAATTGTTTATAACAAGTCATGCTAAAGCAAAGAATACTAAGCATAAAGCCTAAACAATATCAAGCATGGCATGACAAAGCATAGGCCACAGTCAAAAACAAGCTCTTTTTACCACATAAGTATGAACTTTCCTACTCTTCTCCAAACCAAACCAAACTATTTGCAAACCAAAGTATGAAAGAGGGGATCCAACCAATTTATTCAGAAAACTAAGAAAACCAAGCAAACAAAAAAACAAAACGAAAACGAAAAAGAAGACGCTCCAAGAACAACACAACTGTGCATGAAACAATAAAAATGAAGCGTTTGGAAGAAACCTGGGATTTTTATTGATGAAGAAGGGGATGCCTTGGGCATCCCCAAGCTTTGATGCTTGTGCTTCTTGGATATTTCTTGGGGTGACACGCGTGGCATCCCCAAGCTTGAGCTTTAGTCTATTCTTCATCTCTTTACTCATTCTTTCCATACACCTGAAATTTTTCCTTCATACAAAACTTCACACAATCTTTATTAGCAACATTAGTGCACTCAAGATAAAAGGTCTTAAGGTTCAGTTCTAACACCAAATAAACTTCCATTAGAACACTAGCTATTTTAGCACTTCCCTAAAAAGTCTAATTCCCCAAAAGAACTCAAAAAGGAACCAACAAGAAGCAAATGCAGAAAATGGCAGAAATCTGTCAAAACAGACCAGCAGGTAAAGACGAATTTTGTCGAAGACCTTCTGTTGCTCAAATCAAAAAGTGTTAACTAATGAAAGTTATATAACAACCTGGGGTAGAAGCACAAAAATTCATTCCCCAAAAAGACATTCGTAGATTTTACACGAATTTTTACGGTGAAGCATAGAAATCTGTTTCGGGATAGCAACTTTCCCAATGATTACTTCTCTCTCATGAGAGGTTACTCTTGGCACAAAAAGCAAATAAAAAAGGATAAGGAGCAGTTATTATTGAAGTAATAACTTCCAAGACTCATCTAAAACTTTTGGATTATCTCCCAATAAATACTTTTCTTTAACGCCTTTAAGTTAGGCATAAGAAGCAAGAAAAAGAATCAAGTGTTCTCAAATGAAGAAGCATTAAGACCAAATTTCTTGCCCTTACCTCTCTTACTTTTATTCTTAACCTTGGGGAAAATATGAATGTTTGGTGGATAGGAAAGGTGAATGGTCCCCTTTTCCACATCTATTATTGCTCCAAGGAGTTCTAATAGGGACCTTCCAAGTGTAATTTGTCCTTTTCTTGCACAATCAATAACAAGATAATCAGTAGAAATCATTTTACCAAGGATATTTTTAAACACTCCTTCATCTATTCCAATAGGTAATATGGTAGCATTATTAGCAAGAGATATTTCTTTTCCTCCTTCAGTAAGCCCCCAAGTATTCAAGGATTCATAAATATCTTTGGGCATAAGACAAAATTCAGACATGATATCATAGTGAGCTTGAAAAGTTTCAGTGATTATCTCAATCTTTACTGTAGGGACATAATTGGGACATAATTGTGATGCTCCCTAAGCTTATTATAGCAATCTTTTAAGCTAGTAGTGCTGGTCTCAAGAGTGTTCAATCTAGCAAATATTCTTCCGAAAGAAATATCAGTTTGGCTAGGCAAGTTGTAAGTAAGGATCAATTTATTTATAGCATTTATATCATCCTCATTACATTGGAGGAAATCTCCTCCCGCAACAGCATCTAAAGCATATCTATAGCAAAGAGCAATTCCAAGGTAAAAACTGCTAAGCAACAAGCCTTGGGTCATTTTAGGCTCAGTTTTTTCATGTCGATCAGAGATTCTAGACAAAGCTTCCTTAAAACTTTCCTCAATTCCTTGTTTAAAAGTGAAAATCATTTCCTCGGGTGACATAGTGATTGGAGCAAGGCTAGACATAGTGGCAAATTAATAAAGGAACTAATTTTTTGTGTGTTTTCAAATAAGAAAGCAAACTAGTAAAACTAATTTTTTTGTGTTTTTGATAAGGAAACAAGCAAACAAAGCAAAAAGAAACTAAGAAAAAGGAAAACAACAAAGTAAAGAGATTGGTTATGAGGGACTCCCCTTGTGAAAATGTCCTTGACTCCCCAGCAACGGCGCCAGAAAAATGATTGATGACTCTGTAATGGTACCAGAAAAATGTTGGTGCAGTGTTGATGTAGAGCTCTTTGGGAACCCCAAGAGGAAGGTATGATGAGCACAGCAGCAAGTTTCCCTCAGTTATGAAACCAAGGTTTAATCGAACCAGTAGGAGGAAGGAAACACCCCAAAGGTGTTACTAGCTGAGCTTTGGGAGGGCGCACTACCGGTGCTAGTAGCAATGTGGAGACCTGCACAACACAACCACAGAACTTTGTCCCCAACTTGCGATGAGGTTGTCAATCTCACCGTGTTTTGCTGAAAAGAAAGGATTAAATGTATCGAATGGAAAGAAGTAATAGTTTGCAGAAAGTAAACACAAAGCAGTAAACAGTTTGTAGATTGTATGTAAAGAAAGAGGACCAGGATCCATAGTTTACTAGAGGTGGCTCTCCTTAAGATACATAACATGCTGGGTGAAAAAATTAGAGCGGGGCAATTGACAAACATCGAGAAAGTAATACATGCATATAATAATCATCTTGACTCCTTTGAAACTTGATTGGTCATTACAACATTATACATAGACCGCCATCGAACTGCATCTATGACTAATAATCCACCTTCAGGTAATCATCCAAACCCCCTCCAGTCTTAAGTTGCAAGCAATAGATTATTGCTTTATAAATTGCGTGTAAAGTAAACAATGCGATTGTTCTATGAACAAAGGATTATTGGTTTCTCCCTAGTAGAAACAACACATCTAGTACCTTAGAGATTTATGTCACTTCCCCAGATTACCAGAGGCATGAACCCACTATCGAGCATAAATACTAACTCTTGGAGTTGCTAGCATCTACTTGGCCAAGATAGCTACTAACAACGGAAAGCATGCAAGATCACAAATAACAAAGACATGAGAGAATCAATAATCAATCTGAAATAACATCTCAATATCCATCGGATCCCCGCAAACACAACATGCAGAATTACAAATAGATGATCTTGATCATGAACGAAGCTCACAAGATCTAGACATGAAAGCACAAAGGAGGAGAACCAGCCATCTAGCTACTACATGGATCCATAGTTCAAGGATTAACTACTCACGCATCACACCGGAGGCTTGCATGGTGATGAAGAAGGCCTCCAAGGTGAAATCCCCTCTCCGGCAGGGTGCCGGGAAGAGCTTTAGATCCCTCCCGATCTAGAGATGGAGATGACGGTGGCTATAGACTCTTTCGTGGATTTTTGATCGGGAACTTAGGGTTTTCATCCCGAGGGTAATATATAGGCGGAAGGAGAGGCCGAGGGGGTGCCTGGGCTGGCCACACCACCCCCTGGCGCGGCCAGGCTTGGCCCGCGCGGCCAGGTGCTGTGGTGGCTCCCTGGCTTCTCTCCGTCTCGTACTCTGGCATCTGATGACTTGCGGAAAAATAGGCACTTTGGCTTTTGTCCCGTCCAATTCTGAGAATATTCATTTTCTGACTTTCTTGGAACCAAAAACAGCAGAAAACAGGCAGCTGGCACTTTGGCTCTTATTAATAGGTTAGTCCAAGAAATCATATGAAAAGTACTCCAAAGTGTAGACAAAATACAAGAAAGTGGATAAAACCAAGCATGGAACATCAAAAATTATAGATACATTTGCAATGTATCATAAAGCTTGTAAATAAGACTTGGGATGGTATAAGTCAAGAAGTATAACTAAGCATGCCTAAAGCATTTGCTCGAGTTAAGGGGGCAATTGTTAGCTTGCTTAGTTCTAGCTTGCATAGTTAAGAAACTTGCAAGTGTTAGCTTGCCTTGTGTAGTGTAGTGGTTGAAATTATCTTCCTCCTCCTCTTGGTAGAACTCCTCCTCCTCGAAAGCTTGGTCGGTACTACCGTCTATAATTACATACAGGATACACAATCACCAAACAATACTTAACTAGTCTATTTAGTACACTAAGGCACACATTTGATGATCTATTATCATCACCAACATCACAAGGTTTAATAACTAGTTTCATTTTATTTTATTTGAGAAATGTAATTTCTACTCATTGATATTAACTAAGATTTAATATTCTCCAATTAAAATATGGGATCATGTGGACACATGTCATAAACACATATTCTAATGCATGGGAATGTGATTTAAATGTTGGATCACATTTTAATAAGTTTTAAGGTTAATATTTAATAATTTAAAGTGACTAGAAATGCCTATATAGCATTATTTTGGTACTAGTCCAAAGTCACTGCACGCAAACCTTAATATTATTATATATTCAGATAGGTATGGTTAAATGTGATTTTTGAGAGTTGGAATCAACTCAAAAGCTATTATGGTTGATTTTAGAAAAATGTTTGAATGTGAAAAAGCTCCTGTTTGTTATTTTTACTAGGAAAATTCGCTAACTCTAAATGATTTAAATCCAACGGGCTTGGATAGATATTTAAAGTTTGGAATCACTCAATTTGGATTTGGATTTGTAGAACTCTTTGAATTGATTTTCAAACTAAGGGACAGATTCTAGTTTAAGTCTAAAAAGAAAAATCTAAATTTGGATCATAGGGCCAGCGCGGGAAATTAATTGGGCCAGCCCAGATTCACTCTGCGATGCTGAGGACTACTGACAGGGGGTCCTACCTGTCAGTGGCTCATTAAATGCGAAGTGGTATGGGGCAGTGTGGACCATAGGATTAGAACTAGATCAACAGCTCACGGTCGTCATCGACGACAAACACGTCGTCGGCAAGACGGAAACCTAGCTACGCGGCGGGGGTGCAGTGGGGGCGTACCAGGGCTCCAGCAAGTGCAGCGTGGCGGGCAAACGAACGATTCGACGATGGAGGGCTCATGCGAAGTTGCGGTAGAGGCTGGGGTGGACGAAATCGATGGGGCATCTCCTCCTCTGCTGCGGCTTCCTCTGGTGAAATTGCGGTGACTGGCTGCTCGAGCTACTCCGGCGAGAGGTGGGGAAGGACTTGTGGTGAGAGGGGAGTGTGAGAGTGTGAGGAATTCGTGCTGGGGAGGCTTCCTTATATAGGCGCGGCGAGGCGGCAGAGAAGCATGGGCGGAGCTCGTCGGTGACGACGGCACAGGGGGCTATTGGCGTGGGCAAGGTAGGCGGACGGTGGGTGGTTCCCTGGCGGTTAGCTAGGGCATAAAGCTTGTGCTAGGGGCGGTGGCTAACGGTCGGGCGCATCGCGCACTCTAGGAGACAGAGGCGGTGCTCGACGTGGTTCCCGGTGAGTGTGGGTCGAGCGGCAGGGTACGGCCGTGTCTGGCGGGCTGAGTTGGTCAAGGCAGAGCGGCGTGTGCGGTCTGGGGTCGAGGCGCGGTCTGTGGCATGCTGCCGGTGATGGCGCTCTGGCATGCTCTAGCGCGGCGCAGAGAGGATAATGCGGGGGTGGTCTGGGGTGGTCTAGTGGCTAGCAGTGGCCGTGGGGTGGACCGTGGATGGCGGTGAGGTCACGCCTTGCTTCCTGGTGCGGCGGAGAGGGGCTGACGATCTGCTGTGAGCTGCGCATGATCGACCGGCGAGCATGGCCTCGGGGTGGCGGTGTACTCTTGCCCTAGGCCAAATGGTAGGTCTTTGATGGACTGGTTGGGTTTAGGGTAGACTAAGGCATTGATTTGGGTTCAAATGGCTCGACAAAATTTGATAAAAAACAGTGATAGTTAGGCCAGTTTGATTCTGCTCACAAGGTGTTTGACAAAATGGCTGCAGGAATTCAAATTTGGAATTTTGAAATGAAATTTGGTGGAGTTGTTTGTCACATGCTTAAGCATCTCTGGTTGCTTGGGATTTTTAAATGGAGTTCATTTGAGAGGTTTTTGAAATGGCTGATCTATACATATGAACTAGATTCCATTTTCAAAAGCCAATTAAATTTAGTGTTTGAATAATTTTGGAAGATCACAAAGTGGGCCTTGGTACATCACTACTTGTACTAGCAAGGGGTGCAAAGATCCACAATTGTTTCTGTTGGGATTTGAGTCCTAGGAACACCAAAGTGGGCTAGTGGATTAAAATGACAAAAGTGACCATTTCCTTTATTTAATTATTTTTGATTTATTTTTCTTTGGGATTTGCTTGGGAATGATCTAGATGATGTGGCATTCACCTTAGAGTCATTTTACAATCAATAGATCACTCAATCATGGCAATTCACAACAATTCTTCTTTAATGCAACACACATATGCATGCTTGATTATTTAAATGGGAAAAGTTTTTGTTAACCCTAAATTGGGTGATTTGGATCTTGATTAACCTTGATTAAAGATTTGGGATGTTACATCCATCGACCCCAAGAAACCCCGACCAAGCTTACCTACCTGTTATGATGCACCTTCACCCGGCAAATCTTTCAAAATGTTTTCTATGCATATGTCGAATGGAAAGCCCGAACTATGTGACTCATGGAATCTACTAGGCAAGTTAGTTACTCGTGAGGTTTTTCAGGCCCCGTGTGGTTGTACGCTCGTCTCGGTTCCAAAGGCAAGAACTCGGTTCCTAGTAGTGGCGAGCATGGGACTAGAAAAACCACATCCCACCATGGCCTCCCATACAAGCCTTAGCATGTTTAACCTTTACCACTGATCTTACCTCATCACTATATCTCGTACTCCAGTCATACTAGATTCTCTACATTTGGTACATCTTCTGGATGAAACGGCACGGACAGCTAAGTAGGGCTAAGCAAGACACAGATATAAGCTCTAGCAGTGCACACAAGCCAAACCTAGTTATGCTAGGAGCAGTGGATCAGGTAATATAAGCTCAAAGGGAGTAATGCAACATATATGATACTCTATCTATCGATAAAATACCATAGTAGAATCGTATGAATCATGGCAAGAGATGAAATACTTTGAAAGCATAGGATTATATCATGGTGGGGCTATGCTTTCCTTGTTTGTTGATACCCAGATATAGATCTTCAGAAGCCTTGTACTTGACTTGGTTACAGCTGGTCAAGTATTGTTCGTCGATCTTCGATGGTGTTAACCTCGATCTTCAATCTCAATCTCGATATCGTATTCTACCGGGAAGAAGCAAACACCGGAAAGAAAGGGGGAACAACAATCAACACATGCCATCGATGCAATGCTCAAGCAAGGATGATGATATGACAAGTTAATTAGTATAGTAATGAACCCCTAAGACATGCTTGACCATTTTAAACAGGGTCCGAGGTTGCAAACCCTAATAAAGGAGGAACCCCGGAATCACCTGTGAGGGTAGTTTGTTCTTCTAATTAAACTTGTAATAAAAAATTCTTAAGAATGCATGAGTGTGAGTATAAAGTGTAGATACCATTTTTTTGAACATTTTGATATATTATACACATTTTTCTGACTGATAAATAATTACTTATTAAATTTATAAGATTAAACCAATTTATGAAATTAATAACACAATTAAAACCTTTACTGCATCAGCGTGACAGAGGCTGACGTCAGCATGGGCCAGGTATGTTTTCTACCGAGACTGGGCCTAGCCACAGAGGCTGACCTGTGGGCCAGCGGCCACAGAGGTTGCCAACGTGGCGAACCTTGGTCGACACCCACGTCAGGGCCACGTGGGCGCCAACTCATCGCCACCTCGGCGCCACATGGGTTTGCCGGGGGGCACGTCGGTCGGCGGCGGTTGGCGGTGCTAGGGGACACGCGAGCTAGCACCGAGGGGCGTGTTAAACGCATATCGACGCGGTGGACCTAACCGTGGTGGCTCCGCTCCTATTTGGTAGCCGGAGTATCACCGACGGCGAGCGTCCGCGGAGGCCAACAGCAGAGCTCAGTGCGGGCATGATACAGAGAGGGAGGTAGGCAGAGGAGAGCACTGACATGCTCAGGGGCTCACCTCGAATGAAGTGGAGAGGTCAACGAGGGCTAGCGAGGTTGGTGATGGCCGGAATCGTCCACAGCGACGGTGGCCCGAGTTCGGCCAGGAGGTACCGATTGGGGCGCCTGAGAGCCTCCCGGCTTGCGATTCTTGGCAGAGAAGAACAAGGAGACATCAGCGGTCCTAGCAGTGGCCTCAACGGAGCCTGGGGTGGCCAAAGACGATGGCGATTCGAGCCAGTGGTGGGCTAGGGTTTGTTGCCTAGCAGAGAGATCACACGAGGAGGAAGAGAGGGATAGGGGAAGAAGGTCACGTCTCAGCGAGGTCTTATCCTCTCGTTTAGGGCAGTGGGCGGGGATCATGGCGCGTTGGCCGGCGGACGGCATCGCGGCGGCCACCGAGCTGCTTGACGGTCGTGAGGAAGACGACAGGGAGAAAGACCGAACCAGTTCGCGGGCTGGGCTTTGCCGGGCTGCTGCTGGGCCACGGGACGCTGCACGCGAGCGGCAGGTAGCACATGGAATGATGGTCCGGCCTAGGCTACAGGAGGCTCTGTTTTTTATTTGCAGAACATTTTCCAAAACTGTTTTCACTTATTCAGTTTGTATTTTCATTTCAAATCTGTTTTCTATACTTTTAAAATACCAGAGACTTTTCTAACTATATAAGATATTGCAGGGCCCTTTTATTCAGTTTGGGCTCCACTATTTTGGTGGTTTTCAAAATATTCAAACCCATTTTGAATTTTTTTCAAGAGGGAGAGAAAATAGCTAGGGTTTAGGGTTTTATCTTTATTTTCTTTGCATGCATTTTAAGGAATGATGCTCATGATGCAAAAACAACCCAAAATATAAGATTAACTAAAACTAGGTTGTTACAGCTCTATCCCCCTTACAAGAATCTCGACCCGAGATTCCAAAGGTAGGAAGAGAGACAGAGGGAGAAAGAAACATGGTCACTCTAAAGATAAGAGGGAAACACACTAAACAACACACAGAGTATATCATGGTCAACTCATGAACGGAGTGTTCAAAACAACTCTAAGATGACAACATGAAACACGCCAAGGTAACGGAGGAAACAAGAGGAGATGGTTTCAAGTTGTTAGATAGCTGGTCTTTATAAGGATTGAGACCATGGAGCTTCGGAAGAGCTTAAGCTTTTGAAAAGGAGAGCTTACAACAGAAAGAACATGACCATAGACTTCGAAAGATGAAACTCTACTAAACGACTTAAGTAGAGCTTCTAGGGATACAGAGATACAGATAACCTAGCGGTTGATCTACTTTAGATACAGAAGGATCACTCTTCGTTCAATAGTAGGCCAAGATAGAAAGGTGTTTTGTGGCGAGGACTCGTAAGAGTCACCGGGAACATGTAACAAGAGAAACTATTGATTACCAAAATCATAGTCACTCTTCGAACATGTTTGATAACGAAGGAAACTCTTTACTCATCTAGGTCTATCAAAATCTTTGCCAAAGATCATGATATCACTTTACAGCAACAGGCTGATTAAGTAAGAAGATTCCTGATGACACGAGGAAATAGAAACTTCATTCTCAGACTTCAATTATTTGGCACCACAGAATGCCTGTCAACATAAAAGGGTCTGGAGGATCGACCAAGAGACACTTAGCAACACTACTTTAAATGTTCTCATTGATGTTCGAAACACTAGACATCAAATAAAGGTCGGACTTCGTAGACAAAGGAAACCATAAGCACAACTCCTACAATTAATCATAGAAGGATCCTCATGAAGAGTGGTTGTTATTTGCTGATTCAAGAGAATCTGACGATAGGCATTCCGACTAGTTGTGTCAACCATTACATCAATCTTTGCTGGATTTACAAAGAGACCTATGTCAAAACCTTGAAGAACCCAAACCATCATATCTGCTTGAGATTTAGATTTGGTTAGGTGAGATGATACTTCAGACTCAGCATGTCCGAATAGAAAGCTTGCGACATTTACGTTAAAGGTAAAGTCACTAGATTCTCAAGATATGGACTACAATGTCAAGCTCCAATAGACCGAGCTAGATTGCTAGACCCATGTATTAGCAACTTTTCAAAAGACAACTACACCTACATGAAGTATTTGCAACGAAACACAAATGTATCCTTAAAGGGAACAAAGATAACTCTACTCAAATCCACAGCGACATCTTTCAACATTTTCCTGTGACTCAGAGAAGGTTACTTCTAACATCCAAAACACATACTTCAAGATAACCCGAAGATGGTTCTAAAAAGTTCCCAACAGTAATGCCAAATGTTTCATATGAATCTATTTTAGCTTGGAGAGGATAAGGATGTTATCGATGGTTTCAATAACAAACTTATCGAGATACTCCAAGAAGATGAACTCATATGTTGTATAATCAAGGTAGAAATACTGGTCAGACCAACGGTCATGAGGACGTGCTCAAGTGAAAAATCACGAGTAGCAACATCGTCAAGATAGTCGTTGGAACTGAGTTTCATTTGACGATAACCCAAATCAAATCAAAGGCGGGGGAAGGTAACATATCCATGAAGGAAATACTATCTTTCTTCAGAACAAAAAGAAATAGACATCCCTTTAAGGAGGAACTAAGTCAGATAGAACTTTTGTCTTACAAGTCTCCAAGTTGTTGTTTAAGCTCAACCAACTAATTCAGGGGTATCCAGTATGGATCCTTGGAGAAGGGAGCAATTCATAGAACTTGATTGCTCAATAACTTGACAACGAGGTCATGTGGCAACATGGCGATACTTCTAGAAAGACGTCTAGAATATCACGATCCACCGATATGTCACTTAGTTCGAGAGGAACCTTGCTTGGTGAGGCAAGAAGACATAGTCTCAAAGCTTCGGCATGAGCCTAACTCATTGACCGAGGAGAGTGTGCCAGAATAAAGGACTTGGTAGCACAATCATCCTTTTCTTAGTGACAGGGTTAACCAACCACGCTAAGAATGACACAAATGTCCTTAGATTTGAAAGCAATAATGATAGCTAAGAATCTCAGATTGTCACATTATTACGCACACCCATCATTCGCGAGCGCGAAAGCTCGAAGGAAGGGTGGGTAATTATGTGTAAGAGCATCACTTCATTAAGAAGGTCATGAAACTCAACACAACCTCTTAGTGTAAAAGGGTGTGATACTCTAAGGTAGAACAGATAGAAGCTAATCAATGCCTCTTTATCTGCGGATTACAACACTTTGACCTGGTCCTAGATATGACGAGGTACTGGAGTTTGTTTCTCCTGACATCCCGAAATGGTTTGTCTTGACGGACCACCAGAGTATCTTGCATCGGAAAACACCAATGCGCATTAATACTTGACTACCAACTGGTAGACAAAGGTTAGAAAACAACAAGGGGAAAAGGAACATGCTCAAGATAAAATCCCGAGATGTGGATGCATAGGTTATCAATCTTCCGAAAACCAATGCTTAGAAGGGGAAAGGTGTGGCAGGGTCATGAATATAGATACGAGACTCACGAGGAGTAATCTTGTCGTGATCTATTTGGTTCCATTAAAGAACATCTTTTGTAACATGTGGTAGGGGAAGTCCTCAATTGTCGAAATTCAATCGCGGCAATAACCACAAGCTTGAAGGCTAGAATTGTAGTACCAGCCATCCTAGGGTAATGTTTGAACATTTACGATAGGGATCAATGGAATGGACCTTGGGTTAAAGATCAGCTTCATGTACCATATTGTTGGAGATATGCCCAAGAGGCAATAATAAAAGTGGTTATTATTATATCTTTGTGTTTATGATGAAGGTTTACATCCCATGCTATAATTGTATTATTAGGAAACACTAATACTTGTGTGTTTTGTAAACATATAAGAGTCCCTAGTAAGCCTCTTGTTGAACTAGCTTGTTAATTAATTGATGATCATGGTTTCCTGATCATGGACATTAGGATGTGATTAATAACAAGGTTATATCATTAGGAGAATGATGTGATGGACATACACCCATAGTAAGCGTAGCATAAGATCAAGTCATTAAGTTCGTATTGCTATAAGCTTTTAAATGCATAGTAACCTAATCCTTCGACCATGAGGTTGTGTTAATCACCATCACCGGATGGGTACTTTGATGACATCAAACGCCGCTTCGTAACTGGGTGGTTATAAAGGTGTCATTGGGTATTCTGAAAGTAAGTGTTGAAGCGCATGGACCAAGATTGGGATTTGTCCATCCATATGACGGATAGATATGCTCTTGGCCCTCTCGGTGGAATGTCATCTAGTTAGCTTGCAAGCATGTGACTGGGTCATAAGGGATGACATATCACGGAACGAGTAAAGAGTACTTATCAGTAACGAGGTAGAACTAGGTATGGAGATGCCGACGATCAAACCTCGGATAAGTATAGTATCGCGTGACAAAGGGAATTGGTTTCGTATGAAAATGGTTCAATCGATCACGAAGTCATTGTTGAGTATGTGGGAGCCATTATGGATCTCCAGGTCCCGCTGATGGTTATTGATAGGAGATGTGTCTCTGTCATGTCTACATATTCACGAACCGTAGGGTGACACACTTAAGGTTCGAAGTTGTTTTAAGTAGATATGGAATGTGCGTTGGAGACCGAATGTTGTTCAGAGTCTCGGATTGGATCCGGGACATCACGAGGAGATCCGGAATTGTCCGGAGAATAAGATTCATATATTGGGGATCATTTTCTGAGTTAGGAAATGTTTCGGAGTATTTGTATGAGGATTCTAGAAGGTTTCGGAATGTTCCGGAAGGTTCTGGAAGATTTCTTGGAGTTTGCTTGAAAACCAAGAAAGGGATCAAGGAGTCCTAGTGGGGCAAGACAAGGAGTCGTGGGGGAGGAGGACTCCTCCCCCCTCCCCAATCCGCCGGCCATAGGAGGGAGGGGAGTCCTACAAGGACTCCCCCTCCCATGGCGCCTCCCCCCCTTAAATAGAAGGGTGGGGGCGCCACCTCCAAGCCCTCCTACGCAACTCCAAATCTCCGCCGCCTCTCTCCTCCTCCTTTCTTCTGCATAGGCATAGGCAAAGCCCTGTAGAATTCTCTACTCCACCACCACCACCACGCCATCGTGCTGCTGGGATTCCGTGGAGAAGATCTACTACCTCCGCTGCTCGCTGGAACGAGGAGAGGAAGGTCTGCTTCGACTCCGCACGTGTGACCGACTGCGGAAGCGCTGCCGGAACGCGGCGCCGGAAGGATCCTCCACACGATCTTGAGATCGTCAAGTGATCGACTACATCAACCACGAGATCTAATCTCGTAACGCTTTCGGATCTACGAGGGTTAGTACATATCTATCTCGTTGCACATGTCTAATAGATTAGATCTTGGCTTTTATCTAGATTAGATCTGGGTTTTGTTCGTTCTTGCGGTAGAAATTTTTTGTTTTCCATGCTACGAACCCATCAGTGGTATCAGAGCCGTGTTTATGCGTAGATCTGTTGCACGAGTAGAACACAATGGTGTTGTGGGCGTTGGTGCTCGTGCCGTCTTTTGCTTTGTGTACTTTGCATCTTGCGGCATGGTGGGATGAAGCGGCTCGGGCTAACCTTACATGTCATCGCACATGAGACTTGCTCCACGCTTGACGTGTAACTTGCTTTGCACAAGTGGCTTTGCGGGTGTCTGTCTCTCCCACCATAGTATAGATCCAATTTACACTTTGCACTCGATAGCACTTGTATCAACGTTGTGGTTCAGTTTCGTAGGTAAGATCCGTTATTGTTCGAAAGCCCCAAGCCACGTAAAACATGCAAAGAAAAATTAGAGGCGTCTAACTTGTTTTTGCAGGGGTTTTGTGATGTGATATGGCCTTCATATGATTGTGATTATATTTGATGTATGCAATGATCCTTGTTGTAATATGGCAACCGGCAGGAGCCTAATGGTTGTCTTTAATTCTGTTAAGACCTACGTGTCTATTCATCTTGTAATAGCTTTATTCCAAGTAGTTGTAATAGTTGCTGGTGATGATGGACAACCATGAAGCGGCGCCACTGACCTTGACGAAATGCTGGTGATGATGGAGATCATGTTCGTGCTTTGGAGATGGAGATCAAAGGCGCAAGAATAAAGGGCCATATCATATCACACTAATTATGAATTGCCTGTGATGTTAATCCTTTATGCATCTTGTATTTCTTAGATCGCGACAGTAGCATTATAAGATGATCCCTCTCACTAAATATCAAGTAATAAAGTGTTCACCCTTAGTTGGCACCGTTGCTAAGACTCGTCGTTTCGAAGCATCTCGTGATGATCGGATGTGATAGATTCTACGTGTGCATACAACGGGTGCAAGCCAGATTTGCACATGCGGAAACTAAGGTTATCTTGACGAGCCTAGCATGTACAGACATGGTCTCGGAACACGGAATACCGAAAGGTAGAGCATGAGTCATATAAATGATATGATGAACATGAAGATTGTTCGCCGATGAAACTACATCTTCTCTCGTGAAGATCGGACTTGGTGTAGTGGACTTGGTTCGTGTAATCACTAAAACAATGTGAGGGATGTTGTTTTGAGTGGGAGTTCACCTAGTTAACTTAAGTATTAAATTTGAACTCAATTCATCATAAACTTAGTCTAAACTACTTGCAAATTTGTTGTAGATTATGGCGACCCCCTCCATCAATTTCAATGCGTTCCTAGAGAAAGAAAAGCTTAAGAACAATGGAAGCAATTTCACGGACTGGTTCCGTGGACTGAAGATCGTCCTCAGGGCTGGTCAGTTGACCTATGTGCTTGAAGCACCGCTAGGTGACCCACCTGCAGATGATGCCACCGATGACGTAAAGAATGTTTACGCCACTCGAAAAAATCATTACTCCACAGTTCAGTGTGCCATCCTGTACCGTTTAGAAGCGGAGCTCCAGAAGCGTTTTGAGCACCACGACCCATTCGAGATCATTAAGGAGCTCAGGCTAATTTTTGAGACTCGCGCGGCCATGGAGAGCTATGAGGCCTCCGAAAAGTTCTTTAACTGTAAGATGGAAGAGGGAAGCTCTGTTAGCGAGCACGTGCTCACCATGTCTGGGTACGCAAACAAGCTCCAAGAGTTGGGAATATCGATTCCTAATGAGTTGGGGATTCATCGTCTCCTCCAATCACTATCACCGAGTTATAAGAACTTTGTGATGAACTACAATATGCACTGCATGAACAAGACGTTGCCTGAACTATCGTCCATGCTGAAAACTGCTGAAGTGGAGATCAAGAAGGAGCACCAAGTGTTGATGGTCAATAAGACCACTAATTTCAAGAGACAGGGCAAGCCTAAGAACAAGGGCAACTTCAAGAAGGACGGCAAGACAGCTGCCGCACCTGCAAAGAAGCCCAAGGCTGGTCCCAAGCCTGAAACTGAGTGCTTCTACTGCAAGGGTGCTGGTCACTGGAAGCGTAACTGCCCCAAGTACCTGGCAGATCTGAAGAACGGCAACATCAAGAAGAAAGGTATATTTGATATATGTGTTATTGATGTGTATCTTACTAGTAATCGTAGTAGTGCTTGGGTATTTGATACTGGTTCGGTTGCTCATATTTGTAACTCGAAACAGGAATTGCGGAATAAACGAAGACTGGCAAGAGACGAGGTGACGATGCGCGTTGGAAATGGCTCCAAGGTTGATGTGATGGCCGTCGGCACGCTCCCTCTACATCTACCTTCGGGATTAGTTTTAAATTTGAATAATTGTTATTTGGTGCCTGCGTTAAGCATGAACATTATATCTGGATCTTGTTTATTGCGAGACGGTTACTCTTTTAAGTCCGAGAATAAAGGTTGTTCGATTTATATGAGTAATATCTTTTATGGTAATGCACCTGAGATGAATGGTTTATTCTTACTAAATCTCGATAGTAGTGATACACATGTTCACAACATAGATGCTAAACGAATAAAACTGAATGATAATTCTACATACATGTGGCACTGTCGTCTTGGTCACATTGGAGTGAAGCGTATGAAGAAACTCCATTCAGATGGACTTCTTGAATCACTTGATTTTGAATCACTTGAAAGATGCGAAGCATGTCTAATGGGAAAAATGACTAAGACTCCATTCTCTGGTACAATGGAGCGAGCTACAGACTTATTGGAAATAATACATACCGATGTGTGCGGTCCAATGAGTGTAGCATCGCGTGGTGGATATCGTTATGTTCTCACTTTCACGGATGACTTAAGTAGATATGGGTATGTCTACTTTATGAAACATAAGTCCGAAACTTTTGAGAAGTTTAAGGAATTTCAAAGTGAAGTGGAAAATCATCGTAACAAGAAGATTAAGTTTCTGCGTTCTGACCGCGGAGGTGAATATCTGAGTTATGAGTTTGGCATGCATTTAAAGAAATGTGGAATACTTTCACAGTTGACACCGCCGGGAACACCACAGCGTAATGGTGTGTCCGAACGTCATAATCGAACTCTCTTAGATATGGTCCGATCTATGATGTCTCTTACAGATTTACCGCTATCGTTTTGGGGCTATGCATTAGAGACAGCCGCATTCACTTTAAATAGGGCACCATCTAAATCCGTTGAAACGAGACCGTATGAATTGTGGTTTGGTAAGAAACCTAAGTTGTCGTTCCTTAAAGTTTGGGGTTGCGAAGCATATGTAAAGAAGTTACAACCTGATAAGCTATAACCCAAAGCGGAGAAATGCGTCTTCATAGGATACCCTAAAGAAACAATTGGGTATACCTTCTATCATAGATCCGAAGGCAAAGTTTTCGTTGCCAAGAATGGATCCTTTCTTGAGAAGGAGTTTCTCTCGAAGGAGGTGACTGGAAGGAAAGTAGAACTCGATGAGGTTATTGAACCTTCTCTCGGATTTGAGAGTAGCGCAGCACCGAAAGATGTTTTTGTGCCTCCTGCACCAATTGGAGAGGAAGCTAATGATAATGATCATGAAACTTCAAACGAAGTTACTGCTGAACCTCGCAGGTCAACGAGGGTTCGTACCACTCCTGATTGGTATGACTCTGCCTTGAACGTCATGTTGGTGGACAACGCTGATGACCCTGTGACATATGAAGAAGCTATGGTGAGCCCAGATTCCGACAAATGGCTAGAAGCCATGAAATCCAAAATGGGATCCATGTACGAAAACCAAGTATGGACTTTGGTGGACTTACCGGATGGCCGTAAGGCTGTCGAGAACAAATGGGTTTTCAAGAGAAAAATAGATGCTGATGGTAATGTTACCGTCTATAAAGCTCGACTTGTCGCGAAAGGGTTCCGACAAATTCAAGGAGTTGACTATGATGAGACATTCTCACCAGTAGCGAAGCTAAAGTCTGTGAGGATTTTGTTAGCAATTGCTGCACATTTCGATTATGAGATTTGGCAGATGGATGTCAAAACGGCGTTCCTTAATGGTGACATTGAGGAAGAGTTGTATATGGTACAACCCAAGGGTTTTGTCGATCCTAAAGATGCTGACAAGGTATGCAAACTTCAGCGCTCCATTTATGGACTAAAGCAAGCATCCCGGAGTTGGAATCAACGTTTTGATAAAGTAATCAAAAACTTTGGGTTTATACAAACTTATGGAGAAGCTTGTATTTACAAGAAAGTGAGTGGGAGCTCTATAGCATTCCTGGTACTGTATGTAGATGACATATTATTGATTGGGAATGATATAGAACTTCTTAATAGCGTCAAAACCTATTTGAATAATAGTTTTTCAATGAAGGATCTTGGCGAAGCGGCATATATTCTAGGCATCAAGATTTATAGAGATAGATCAAGACGCCTAATAGCGCTTTCACAAAGTACATACTTAGACAAAGTTCTAAAGAAGTTTATAATGGAAGAGAGCAAGAAAGGGTTCGTGCCCATGTTGTCAGGTAAGACCTTGAGTAAGACTCAAAGTCTAGCTACGGCAGAAGATAGAGTGAAAATGAATAATATTCCCTATGCCTCGGCGATAGGTTCTATCATGTATGCCATGCTGTGTACAAGACTGGATATAGCACATGCTGTTAGTTTGACTAGCAGATATCAAAGTGATCCTGGAATGGAGCACTGGACAGCGGTCAAGAATATCCTAAAGTACCTAAATAGGACTAAGGATATGGTTCTTTCTTATGGAGGTGATGAACAGCTTGTTGTAAACGGTTACACCGATGCTAGTTGGAACACCGATCCGGATGACTCGAGATCACAGTCGGGATACGTGATTATTTTGAATGGTGCTGTAGTGAGCTGGAGGAGTGCGAAGCAAAGCGTTGTGGCGAAATCTTCAACAGAATCGGAATACATAGCTGCTTCGGAGGCTGCACAAGAAGCCGTATGGATGAAGGAATTCATTACTGAACTTGGCGTGGTTCCTAGTGCGTTGGACCCGGTGGCCATCTACTGTGACAACACAGGTGCCATAGCTAATGCACAGGAGCCAAGGTCACATAGCAAGCTGAAGCACATCAAGCTACGTTTCCACGCTATTCGCGAGTATGTCCGAGATGGTGACATAAAGATTTGCAAAGTACACACTGATCTGAATGTGGCAGATCCGTTGACTAAACCTCTCCCTAGGGCAAAGCATTGACCAACACCAGAACGCCATGGGTGTTTGGTATATTATCATGTAATCTAGATTATTGACTCTAGTGCAAGTGGGAGACTGTTGGAGATATGCCCAAGAGGCAATAATAAAAGTGGTTATTATTATATTTTTGTGTTTATGATGAATGTTTACATCCCATGCTATAATTGTATTATTAGGAAACACTAATACTTGTGTGTTTTGTAAACATATAAGAGTCCCTAGTAAGCCTCTTGTTGAACTAGCTTGTTAATTAATTGATGATCATGGTTTCCTGATCATGGACATTAGGATGTGACTAATAAGAAGGTTATATCATTAGGAGAATGATGTGATGGACATACACCCATAGTAAGCGTAGCATAAGATCAAGTCATTAAGTTCGTATTGCTATAAGCTTTTAAATGCATAGTAACCTAATCCTTCGACCATGAGGTTGTGTTAATCACCATCACCGGATGGGTACTTTGATGACATCAAACGTTGCTTCGTAACTGGGTGGTTATAAAGGTGTCATTGGGTATTCTGAAAGTATGTGTTGAAGCACATGGACCAAGATTGGGATTTGTCCATCCATATGACGGATAGATATGCTCTTGGCCCTCTCGGTGGAATGTCATCTAGTTAGCTTGCAAGCATGTGACTGGGTCACAAGGGATGACATATCACGGAACGAGTAAAGAGTACTTATCAGTAACGAGGTAGAACTAGGTATGGAGATGCCGACGATCAAACCTCGGATAAGTATAGTATCGCGTGACAAAGGGAATTGGTTTCATATGTAAATGGTTCAATCGATCACGAAGTCATCGTTGAGTATGTGGGAGCCATTATGGATCTCCAGGTCCCGCTGATGGTTATTGATAGGAGATGTGTCACTGTCATGTCTACATATTCACGAACCGTAGGGTGACACACTTAAGGTTCGAAGTTGTTTTAAGTAGATATGGAATGTGCGTTGGAGACCGAATGTTGTTCGGAGTCTCGGATTGGATCCGGGACATCACGAGGAGATCCGGAATTGTCCGGAGAATAAGATTCATATATTGGGGATCATTTTCTGAGTTAGGAAATGTTCCGGAGTATTTGTATGAGGATTCTAGAAGGTTTCGGAATGTTCCGGAAGGTTCTAGAAGATTTCTTGGAGTTTGCTTGAAAACCAAGAAAGGGATCAAGGAGTCCTGGTGGGGCAAGACAAGGAGTCGTGGGGGAGGAGGACTCCTCCCCCCTCCCCAATCCGCCGGCCATAGGAGGGAGGGGAGTCCTACAAGGACTCCCCCTCCCATGGCGCCTCCCCTCCTTAAATAGAAGGGTGGGGGCGCCACCTCCAAGCCCTCCTACACAACTCCAAATCTTCGCCGCCTCTCTCCTCCTCCTTTCTTCTGCACAGGCATAGGCAAAGCCCTGCAGAATTCTCTACTCCACCACCACCACGCCATCGTGCTGCTGGGATTCCATGGAGAAGATCTACTACCTCCGCTGCTCGCTGGAACCAGGAGAGGAAGGTCTGCTTCGACTCCGCACGTGTGACCGACTGTGGAAGCGCTGCCGGAACGCGGCGCCGGAAGGATCGTCCACACGATCTTGAGATCGTCAAGTGATCGACTACATCAACCACGAGATCTAATCTCGTAACGCTTTCGGATCTACGAGGGTTAGTACATATCTATCTCGTTGCACATGTCTAATAGATTAGATCTTGGCTTTTATCTAGATTAGATCTGGGTTTTGTTCGTTCTTGCGGTAGAAATTTTTTGTTTTCCATGCTACGAACCCATCACATATTCCCAACACTAGAATCCAGTATAATCCGGGACCTTCTGTTCAAGTCCAAAGGTTAAAACCCGAGAAAGAAGTAACTACTACTTGAGTGACACATGTACACTGCAAGATAGTAATCACAAGGTATATTCCAAGAGAAGAGACAACTTCTGAAGTACGCAAACAAAAAGGAGGCACACGAGGTGAAAGGAAACCTCGAAGCCTAGAACAGAACACTACAGATCCATACAATATAATATTGTGGGCCCAAAAGATAGAGAGATCATGAGGGAAAGGAATCTCTCATTTGAAACAGAGCAAGGGAAACAAGGAATTCACAACACACACAACTCTAGAGAACTCTACACTAGGTCAACTGGTTGAGAACCGACATACCCAGAGGGCACCTAAGTTTTGAAATACTAGAAGAGATATCAAGACTTTTAAAGTCTACACAAGATGATATGACCTAGAGTTAGAGCGAAACTGGATAAGGAGAAAAAGAAGCATACTAGAGTTTTCGCAAATAGTTTTCATCTTTGAAATAGTTTTCACAAGAACTAGACTCAACATCGATCAAAAGCAAGGTTTTCCTACAGTCGGTACTACTCTAATACCAAGGACTGTAAAACCCCCGGGATCAGGGTTAAACAAATCCAGACCTTTGCCTGACATAAGCTTAACCTAGAGCTCGAGGATATCTAGTGAAGAATCGGTAACACAACAATAACACCGCTACACCAAAAACTATTACAGCAAGCTCATAACTGAGCGAAGAACCAAAATATTACAAGCAGAGATCATTGACCACAAACATCAAACAACGGAAGGAAAATTATGCTATTAAGTATAGCAAACTTAACAAATGGCCTAAGAGGCCTGAAGTATAACGATGACGTCCCAGCCCATAGATTCCAGGCTGCCGACCGAGAACCCCAAGCTACTCGTCGGTGTCGATGTCGTACCAAACTTGTCTCTAGGGGAACAATTACTCTGCTACAAAAGTATCAACAAAGCAAGGGTGAGTTTAGGGTGTACTCCGCAAGACTTATGGCTGGTGGGGTTATTTTGCATAAAGCCATCTTTGTTTATAAAACAAGAGGGAGAAGAAGCTCGTCTAATCAGAATATTTTAAAAGGGGATAAGAGAGCGACATCTCCAAAAAAGTGATCATCATCTTGATATCCACCAAAGTAATCCTCATCTCACAACTAGGATCACCCCCTCGTACCCATGAGGAAGCATCGTTAAGCACACGTTGAACCTCCAACATTTACGATTAAGTTATAGTTCTCTCCGATCTTAGAATTCGGTCACCAAGCGTTCATAACCGTGAACACGGCTTTTCGAAAAGATTTAAACCTACAGGGGTGTACAACTTTACCCACACGTACCAACCAACTCTTAATGCCACATGATTAGCCCTCTTCCTTGGAAGGCCGACAGAGGGTGGTTGAACACGACCTTTACCTTGCTTTCACCGAGACAATGAGTCACGCCCTAAGGAGGGTTCCGTCATAATGGGTCAAATCCTGAAGCCGGTCCCTAGAGATGTGAGTCGAGGTTGGTTTACCAGGGGCTTCATCGACCCCAAGCAAACTCGGCCACGCTTACCTACCTATTATGATGCACATTCACCCGACAAATCTTTAAAAACGTTTTCTATGCATATGTCGAATGGAACACCCGAACTATGTGACTCATGGAATCTACTAGGCAAGTTAGTTACTCGTGAGCTTTTCTAGGCTCCGTGTGGCTGTACGGTCATCTCGGTTCCAAAGGCAAGAACTCGGTTCCTAGTAGTGGCGAGCATGGGACTAGAAAAACCACATCCCACCGTGGCCTCCCATACAAGCCTTAGCATGTTTAACCTTTACCACTGATCTTACCTCATCAGTATATCTCGTACTCCTGCCATACTAGATTCTCTGCATTTGGTACATCTTCTGGATGAACCAGCACTGACAACTAAGCAGGGCTAAGCAAGACACAGATATAAGCTCTAGCAGTGCACACAAGCCGAACCTAGTTATGCTAGGAGCAGTGGATCAGGTAATATAAGCTCAAAGGGAGTAATGCAACAGATACCATACTCTATCTATCAAAAAATACCACAGTAGAATCGTATGCATCATGGCAAGAGATGAAATACTTTGAAAGCATAGGATTGTATCATGGTGGGGCTATGCTTGCCTTGTTTGTTGATACCCAGATATAGATCTTCGGAAGCCTTGTAGTTGACTTGGTTACAGTTGGTCAAGTATTTTTCGTCAATCTTCGATGGTGTTAACCTCGGTCTTCAATCTCAATCTCGATATCGTATTCTACCGGGAAGAAGCAAACACCAAAAAGAAAGGGAGAACAACAATCAACATATGGCATCGATGCAATGCTCAAGCAAGGATGATGATATGACAAGTTAATTAGTATTGTAATGAACCCCTAAGACATGCTTGACCATTTTAAACAGGGTCCTAGGTTGCAAACCCTGATAAAGGAGGAACCCTGGAATCACCTGTGAGGGTAGTTTGTTCTTCTAATTAAACTTGTAATAAAAGTTGCTTAATAATGCATGAGTGTGAGTCTAAAGTGTAGATATCATTTTTTGAACATTTTGATATATTATACACATTTTCCGACTTATAAATAATTACTTATTGAATTTATAAGATTAAACCAATTTCTGAAATTAATTAAACAATTAAAACCTTTACTGCGTCAGCGTGACAGAGGCTGACGTCAGCATGGGCCAGGGATGTTTTCTACCAGGACTGGGCCTAGCCATAGAGGTTGACCTGTGGGCTAGCAGCAACAGAGGTTGCCACCGTGACGAACCTTGGTTGACACCCACGTCAGGGCCACGTGGGCGCCAACTCATCGCCACCTCGGCGCCACATGGGTTCGCCAGAGGGCACGTCGGCCGGCGGCGGTTGGCGGTGTTAGGGGACACGCGGGCTAGCGCGGAGGGGCGTGTTAAACACAGATCGATGCGGCAGACCTAACCATGGTGGCTCCGCTCCTATTTGGTAGCCGGAGTATCACCGGCTGCGAGCGTCTACGGAGGCCAACGACGGAGCTCGGTGCAGGCACGATACAGAGAGGGAGGAAGGTAGAGGAGAGCACTGACATGCTCAGGGGCTCACCTAGAATGAAGTGGAGAGGTTGACGAGGGTTGGCGAGGTCGGTGATGGCCAGAATCGTCCACGGCGACGGTGGCCCGAGTTTGACCAGGAGGTACCGATTGGGGCACCTGAGAGCCTCCTGGCTTGCGATTCTTGGCAGGGAAGAACAAGGAGACATCGGCGGTCCTAGCGGTGGGATCAGCGGAGCCTGGGGCAGCCGAAGACGACGGCGATTTGAGCCGGTGGTGGGCTAGGGTTTGGCGCCTAGCAGAGAGAGGCAGAGAGATCTCACGAGGAGGAAGAGAGGGATATGGGAATAAGGTCACATCTTAGTGGGGTCTTATCCTCTCCTTTAGGGCAGCGGGCGGGGATCTTGGCGGGTCGGCCAGTGGATGGCATCGCGGTGGCCACCGAGCTTCTTGACGGTCGCGAGGAAGATAACAAGGAGAAAGACCAAACCGGTTCACGGGCTGGGTTTTGTCGAGCTGCTGCTGGGCTGCGAGACGCTGCACGCGAGCGGCAGGTAGCACAGGGGAAGGATGGGCCGGCCTGGGCTGCAGGCTGCTTTGTTTTTTATTTGCAAAACATTTTCCAAAATTGTTTTCTCTTATTCAGTTTGTAAACTATATAAGATATTGCAGGGCCCTTTTATTCAGTTTGGGCTCCACTATTTTGGTGGTTTTCAAAATATTCAAACCCATTTTGAATTGTTTTCAAGAGGAAGAAAAAATAGCTAGGGTTTAGGGTTTTATCTTTATTTTCTTTGCATGCATTTTAAGGAATGATGCTCATGATGCACAAACAACCCTAAATATAAGATTTACTAAAACTGGGGTGTTACATGTGGGTCATCAAGACTATTTTCTGGCACCGTTGCTGGAGAGCATAGCTCTATTTATCAAGTTCACTTGGGATCATTATTGTTTGTTGCTATCCATTCATCATGGGTGAAACTCGTGATGGAAAAGTTCCTATATTACCATCCACTACAAGGAGAGGTACAGTTCTGAACACCTCTGTTGCTCTTGATTCATGATCTGTGATAAGTAAGCTCCTTACACCACCACCACATTCACATGCTACACATACTGCTACTTCTGCTGAATCTGAAACTTTTGATACTTATGATGCTGCTTCTATTGTGCTTGATAAGAGTGGTTCATTAGGTCCTTTCCTAGATGCTACGATTGCTAGAACTATAGCTGGAAATACTGAAACTCCTAATGAAGATACTACTATACCTGTCAGTTCACCTGAGTCTAGAGAGAGTTATGATATTGAAGACGGATATATAGAAATGAATGATGAATTTATTAAAGAATGCCAAAACACTCATGGTAGAAGTTCTATTAAGAGTCTTCTTGAGAAACATACTGTTAGACCTAAATTATCTCCTAATGCTAAGTTTGCTACATCTCCCATAAACATTAAAGATAAGGACTATGATTTCTCTCTTGATTTATCTTACATAACCATTGTTGATAAAGAACCTTTTTGTGGGACTAAGAATGAAAGTGATGTAGCACATATGACTGAGCTTTCTACCATGAGTGGCCTATTTTCTGATGATATTAAGATGCGCACCTACTTTGTTGCTAAAATTTTCCCTTTTTCACTGAAAGGAGAAGCTAAAGCTTGGTTTAATAATTTACCTCCTGGATCTATTGATAGCCCTGATTGCTTGATTTGTACTTTCTTTTAGAAATATTTCCCTCCTAGTGCTAGACATGCCATTTTGCAAGAACTTTTTGATTTTAAACAAGGAGAAAAGGAGATATTGCTTGAATCATGGGCAAGGTTTTGTGCTTTGATTCATGCACAACCTGTATGTCCAATACCTAAAAATGAGCTTCTTGATATATAGACATACATGGATAGTTGTGTTGATTGTGTTTTTAGGAAGAGAACTCCCAAAGAAGCTGAGGAATTAATGGCTAAGATAAGCAAGAATTATGATGACTAGACTTCACCTGAGTTAACCACACCCGAGTCCACTGTGCCTGAGCCAACACCAACACCAAAGAAGATGGGAGTTATTGAACTAAATGATGAAGTGATGAAGGAAGCTAAGAAATGTCTTAAGGAGAAGGGTATTAAATCTGAAGATGTGAAGAATTTACCTCCTATAGAAGAATTATGTAAGCCAATCTCCCACTCATCCACTATTGAGGTACACACTCTACAACATTTTGATGAAGGGGATATTCCTTATTCTAAACCTCCTAATCAATGCTTAGAAGAATTTGATATCTTTGTTATTAAGCAAGATGATTTTAATAAAAGAGTGCAGAATCATTTAATGGAAAACTCTAGAGCTATTATTGAGTTGAGGGATATTGTGGAAAGAACCTCCAATGATGTTAAAATGCTTGTTAAACATTTCCAAATGGTTCAAACTCAAATTGATTAGCTTATTAAAGTACAAAAAGATTTGCTAGTTAATGCTTCTAAAGAAAAACAAGCTTATGAAATTAGAACTAGAAGTGGTGCCACTCAGGATCCTCTATATCCTGAGGGGCATCCTAAAAGAATTGAGCAGGATTCTCCACAAATTAAAAATAGTGGCACTTCTCCTAAGAGAAATAAAAAGAAACATAAAACTATTGTAGAGTCTTCTGAACCTGCTAAAGATCCTAATAGTATATCTGCCTCTGATGCTGAAACTTAGAGTGGTAATAAGGAAAATGATGCTCCTGATAAAGAAGAAGTTGCAGAAGAACCTGAAAGGCACACTAAGAATACTAAATACACTAAGGAAGATTTTGTTACTAAGAAACATGGTAGTGAAAGAGAACCTTGGGTCCAAAAACCAATGCCTTTTCCTGATACGAAACATAAGTCTAAGGAAGAAGAACACTATAACAAGTTTATGAGTGGATGAAACCTTTATTTTTGCAAATTCCTTTAACTGATGCAATTAAATTGCCTCCTTATTCAAAGTATATGAAGGATACTGTTTCTAATAAAAGGAAGATTCCTAATGAGGAAATCTCTGCAATGGTAAGGTTCCAAAGAAACTTCGAGACCCAGGGATTCCAACTATTCCTTGTTCTATTAAAAATAATTATGTTAGAACTGCTTTGTGTGATTTGGGAGCCAGGGTTAGTGTTATGCCTTTTTCTCTCTACAAGAGACTTCAATTGGAAAAATTGATACCAACTGATATATCTTTGCAAATGGCTGATAAATCTACTACTATTCTTGTTTGTATATGTGAGGAAGTCCCTATTCAAGTGGCTCATAATTGCTTGATATTAACTGACTTTGTTGTGCTTGAAATGCCTGAAGATGATAATATGTCTATTATTCTTGGGAGACCTTTTCTTAATACTGCAGGTGCTGTCATTAATTGTAATCAAGGAAAGGTAACTTTTAATGTTAATGACAAGGAGCATACTATTTATTTCCCTAAGAAGATCAATAGGACTTATGGATTGAATTCAATTGAAAATATTGAGGGCATCCAAGTTGGGGAAATATATTGTCCCATACCACGAGAAAAATATGAAACTATCATGATTGGGACTATTGCTATCAGGGTTGAGGTAACATAATCATTTAGTGGAATGCAAAGTGTTGTTTCATATAAAATTGTATTCGTAACAAGACCTGATCAACCTTGTTAACAAAGGGATTTTAATGAACAAAACAATGTTTTTCACTATGATTAACCTTGCTTACTTTTACTTTATCCATTTTTTTTGCTTTCACTTAGTTTACTTTTCTACTTTTGCTAGTTGCTTGCATATTAGAGTGTCTTAGAACTTCTGAAGTTTTAGTTTTGTTTTGTTATTGCATCATTCCAAAGTCATCTTTCTGCTAGAAAATCATTCATTAATACCTGAAAATTGCTCAAAAATAAAGTTTCTTGAAAAATTCTAGAAAATTCATATTAAATTTTTTACGTCAAAAGAGGGGCAAAGAAGTACCTGGAGTGACCCAGGGCCCCCCACTAGACAGGCACACCACCTGGTGGCACGGCCACACCAAGGGCACGCCTTGCCATGGTGTGGGCCACCCTGGCCCTCCACTTATTCTCCTACCTGCCACTACCTTCTCTTTCCCGAGAAAACACCAGTTCATTGCTCATACCCATGTTCTTGCTGTTCTTGCTCGCGATTTTCGATCTCCTTGCTCAGCCCACCTTTGCTGCTGAGATTTGGAGCATTTGTGCTCCGGTATGTGACTCCTCCGCTTATTCAAATAGATTTGTGATTATTGGATTATATCTTGAGTATTTTGCTACTGTAGGTGACAGGTTATGTGAGCTTGTAAGCTTGTTAAATGCTTAGACAAGTTATTTTGATGCATGTTTAGGCCTCTCACAAGTCCCCATAAGTAGTTCCTTTTATTATATAAATCATGTTGCAATCATTTGTGTGACGGTTGTCTAAAATTTCAGAAAAGGAGATGAATGAACACCAACTCAACCAACATGAATTAAGGGTGCCCGAGGTTATGAAAGTTCATCGTGAGGAAGAAGTTTTCCCTTCTATTTACCCATGCCCCGAATTCATGAAGGCTGCAGGGATTTCTCAAGATTTCCATACTCTAATTTCTAATGTAGGATTGGAGCATTTTGTGGGAGATGAACCTTACCAATATGTGAAACTAACTATGTCTGTGGTGCAGGATTTTCGATTTAGTTGGCCCTTGCCTAACCCCATGGTTCATTACAAAATTTACAATATAGCTGTCGACCTTCCTTTTGATGATTTTTTTGCAGCTATTAAAGTACCGCAGTGGGGTCTGTGTGAAAGGATTAGAAAACGGCCTACACCGCTCGTGGACTTGTATGCAGGAATTTGCCAAGGAGCGGCTTCTCGAATGAGAGTGGTAAAATTCGTAATATTGCTCTCCCGTCTATTCGATATTTTGCCTACTTTATTGCCAAGTGCGTTTGACATGGGTATACCCTGTAGGTACTCGAGTTTGGTATATATGGTCCAGATACGGTGGAAGCCCACAGCGTTGCCACGGCCCGATGAAGACTTCGAGTGGCCCACGGACTCTAGATTACTTGCGAGACAAGAAGAAGCTTAAAGATAGAAAGTTTAAAGGGAAAACCCTAATATGTAACCAACTCGACCTGCTACCCGAGACCTAGCCTATCTATATAAAGGCTAGGAGGGGCGGCGAGGAGGACACACGCAACCCTAGTTTCCACAACTCTCACCAGATTGCATCTGCGCACCCCTGTAATCTTTGATTCCTCCATTAATTCCAAGAGTAGACAAGCAGGAGTAGGGACCTCTACGAGGTCTGAACCTGGGTAAACGTTGCGTCCATGTGTGCTTGTTTGCTAGCCGACTGATGCCTCTAGTGCTCCCTCCTTCTCCAAAACCCAAGTCCATAACAATGGGCATTGATGAGTTAAACCCTCGTCAATTGGCGCCATCTATGGGAATTGGGAGTGTTGATGTTGCGGCTTCTTCGGCCCCATCAACCGCGATCTACAACTCCGCAACAGCGGAGATTCGCCAGCTCTTCGGTGCGTTCGACTTTACCGTCCACACGTCGGCCACTCGCCCGGCTTTCGAGTCCGTGGGCGATGGAATCAGCCTGACGATCGGGAGCTTCCGCTTCCAAGTTGGTCATTGTGGGCACGCTTTGCATGCCTGACCAGCCTAAGACACCTGCGATTGCTCCAGCATCGTGGTTCCCGCCACCAATCAGCACCCTCAGCGAGCTCAACACCTCAGCAGCAGCTGAGAGCATGGACAGTGACAACAGCCGCGGATCCGTTCTGGGTGACCTAGCGACAGAAGATGGAGTATACAGCTCCGGATCCAAAAGTTTCGGAAGTAACAGCTTCCCCAACCACTTCATGTGCACCGTCATCAACGCTGGCGACACTAGTGCCAATCGGGAAAACGGTGGCAACGGATCTGATCCACCCAACAGCGGCATACCTAATGGCGGACCACCCAACGGCAGCCCCACCAACGGTGGAAATGGCGCGCCCATCAACAACAGAGGGGAAGTCGAACCTCCAACCATGGTGAACGCGCACACTGGTGAACATGTCGTGATTAGACTCAACGACAACGAGTGGGCCCGCTACCGAGAGGCCCTACGAGGCAATCCTCTGCCCCCCAGCACGCCGCAGGACCTACTAATGGGCTACCATTGGCTACTAAAGGAGGAGTACGAACGCCAGCTACACACGATCGCGCAACTCGAAGCGCGTAAAAAGGCGGCGGACGAGTCGAGTCTTTGTCGAGCTGGGCTCTCCTCCCCCGGAGGATCCTCCTCCAAGGGAAACGAGTACGTGGCCAACAAGAGGCGATCTCGGATGGACCATCTCACCGAGCAGGAGCACAAAGAAGCTGCGAAAGTCCTCGACTTTAGCTCTATGACAGTCGACACACGAGGCAACGTGGTCCCAAAGACACCGCAAGCTGCGGTAACGGCGGCCACCATGTACCTCCTCAACAACCAGCCGCCAGCTGGAGATCCCAGAGCCACCATGCACCGATCTACGATCGTGGGCTTGGGGCTAGTCGAGGCCGCTCTCGACAAGGAACCAACACCGGAGCCAAAGAAAGGCAAGGCTCTAGCAAAACGCTATTCCTCACCCTCGTCCAGCAGCGACAGTCATGATCTATCTCGGTGTCACCACTCACGGCGACACGACCACGACTACGATGCGCACGATGACCTCACGCAGCGCAAAATCGACAAGTCAAGGGCACGACGTGCCTGTTCCACTGACTCAGAGGACGAAGATGTGGAGCTTTGTGGCGCCAAATGCTTCAGTAGAGCTATCAGGCAGAAGCGAATGCCCTAGGGGTTCAAGCTCCCATCGGAGAACCCAAAGTTTGACGGTCTGCAGGACCCAAAAATCTGGTTGGAGGACCACATCTCCTCCGTCAGGCTCCACGGTGGAAGCCGAAGCACGACCATGCAATGCCTGCAGCTACAGCTGCAGGGCACCGCCCACGCATGGCTCAACAATCTCCCGCGCAGATCCATTCGCAGCTGGGAAGGTCTGGTCTATAGCTTTGTACACAACTTCAAGGGCACTTACAAAAGGCCCGCATCAATCGAAGAGCTGAGGAGCTGCCAGCAAAGGTCGGGCAAATCGGTATGCTCTTACATCTAGAGGTGGTCCATCATCAAGAACTCCATAGAAAACATCTCGGAGGATCGCGCAATCGACGCGTTCAACGGCGGTGTTCGCCGCATAGAGCTCAGGGAGGAGCTGGGCCGCTCGAAGCCCAAAATGATTAACCACCTGATGGAAATCACGAATCGGTGGGCAGATGGAGAAGACTCGGTGAAAACCGCATTCACTCCGACGACAAAGCGGAACTCAAACACAGACGCGACCGCCGAAGCAAGCGTCGAATGCGCATCTACGATGACCACGACGACGTCAATATGGTCGCAGGAGGCTATGCCGACAAACGCGACGACAACCGCACCAGCGGCTATCGCAGCGGTGGATACCGTGACTCTGGGAAAACCACGCAAATATGGCAATGTCGCACTCACGAAGAGGCACCCGCAACATCCATCGAGGACAAACTGTCCAGGCCGTGCAATGTGCACTTCTACATCGACAAGCACGACGGCAAGAAGAAATCCAACCACCTCCTCAAGGACTGTCGTGAGTTCCTCAAACTCCATGAGGGCCTGGCTCGGATGAATCGCGACTCGATCAACAGGGGCTATGGAACCGCCCCAGGCGCCATGGCACATGGAGCTCCTCCACCACCGCCCGGACCACCACTGCCCGCGGCTACGCCAATCCAACACCACGGAGGCGAGCCGTATCCACGGGTAGTAGGAAACATGATGATCCAAAAAGGGATGCCCCTCAAATCGAGTGCAGAAGGCCATCACTCGCCAAGTCAACTTGGCGACAAACTCTCCGCCCTCTACCACTGAGTACCTCAGTGGAAGTGACTCCTGCATCACCTTCGACAAGCACGATCATCCGCACCAAGTCCCTCGTCCAGGCCACTGTCCCCTCGTACTCGAGGCACAGATCGGAGGCTTCGACATGAGTCGCGTCTTCATGGATGGCGGAAGCGGCATTAACCTCATGTTCACAAGTACCTTGCGTGCAATGAGGATCCCACTGACATGTCTAGAAGCCTCGGACACGACGTTCCATGGCATCGTCCCAAGCAAGGGCATATATCCCCTGGGCAAAATCAACCTCGACTTCATCTTCGGCACGCCGAAAAACTTTCGACCCGAACGCATCGACTTCGAAGTCGTTGACTGGCCTTCACAGTACCACTGCATCCTCGGACGCGTCGCGTTCGCTAGGTTCATGGCAGTGCCGCACTATGCCTACCTACAGATGAAAATGCCAGGTCCAAACGGCATCATCACAATCAACGGGAGCTTCGAGAGGTCTGACAGCTGTGACAGGGAATTCAACAGAATCTCCCAATCCTTCGACATGCAGGAGGAGCTCGCAAGATTGAAGGAGCCGATAGACAACAGTCTGCCTCCCCTGAGCTGGCCAAGTTCACCCGACCTGTCCTTCGACTCGTCGATGCACACGAAGAAAGTCCAGGTCCATCCATCGGACCTGACCAAGACGCCCCTCATCGCAAACAACTTGAGTTCCGCATAGGAACTCGCGCTTGTCGAATTCCTTCGTGAGTACTGGGAAATCTTTGCCTGGTGTCCAACGGACATGCCAGGGGTTCCTAGGGAATTCACCGAGCATGCACTCAATGTCAACCCAGACACAAGGCCAGTCAAGCAGACAATTCGACGACTGTCTCAACCAAGAGCAAAGGCGGTCGGAATGGAGAACAACAGACTCCTTGATGCCATTTCATACGCGGGATCAAGGAAAGCACTTGGCTCGCTAACACGGTGCTGGTGCCTAAAAAGACATGGATATCCTGCGGATGTGCATGGACTTCACCTCCCTGAATAAGCACTGCCCAAAGGACCACCGCTACCGCGAATCGACCAAATTATCGACTCCACCGCGGGATGCGAGTGCCTCTGCTTCTTCGACGCCTACTCAGGCTATAATCAGATTCGAATGGAGGAGGAAGATCAAGAGAAAACGGCGTTTACAAGGCCTTTCGGTGTGTTCTGCTACAACACAATGCCCTTCGCGCACAAAAAAGCAGGAGCCACCTATCAGCGGTGCATGCAGGCTTGCCTCAAGAATCAACTTGGTCGCAACATCCAAGTCTATGTTGACGACATCGTCATCAAGACCAAAGAGGAAGCATCGCTAATCGACGATTTACACGAGACCTTCGCCAACCTCGACCACTATCGGATCAAGCTCAATCCGGACAAATGCGCCTTCGGCGTATCTCATCTCAGCAAGAGGAATTGTGGTGAACTCGAAGAAAATAAAAGCCATACTGGCCATGGAGAAGCCGAAGAACGTAAGAGGCGTCCAACAACTGGTTGGGCGAATCGCGGCGCTCGGCCGATTCATCAGTCGAATGGGCAAAAAGGCACTGCCTTTCTACCAACTTGTCTGCAAAGCTGATAAGTTCGAGTGGACTAACGAGGCGCAAGAAGCATTCGAAGACCTCAAGCGTCTACTATCCACCTCACCAGTACTGGTGACTCCACACGAAAAGGAACCACTATTGCTCTACATCTCCGCCACCAATCAGGTGGTCAGCACGGTGCTCGTGGTGGAACGTGCCGAAGAAAACAAAGTCCACGGGGTGCAGCGCCCAGTCTACTACCTCAGCGAGGTGCTCACGCCAACAAATCAACGGTACCCGCACTACCAGAAGCTGGCATACGACGTCTTCATGACAGCCAGGCGACTGCGCCACTACTTCTAGGAGCATCCAATCATGGTGGTGAACGACGCCCTGCTTGGGCATATCCTCAACAACCCCGACGCCACCGGACGAGTCACGCTTTGGGGAATCGAGTTGTCTCCACGAGACATTACATATGAGAAGCGCGACGCAATCAAGTCGCAAGTCCCCCTGATTTCCTCATACACTGGATGGAGAACCAGCTCCCCGAAAAGCCAGATATGTCATATCTCTGGACAATGCACTTCGATGGGTCCAAACGAAAGGATGGAGCCGGCGCAGGTGTCATACTGACATCGCCCCAAGGAGACAAGCTGAAATACATTCTGCAAATGCAGTTCACCGCCTCCAATAATGAAGTTGAGTACGAGGCTCTAATCCATGGGATGCGAATGGCGAAAGCCTGCGGAGCCAAAAGGCTCATCATCTACGATAACTCCAAACTGGTGGTCAACCAAACGGTGCACGAGTGCGACGCACTGAGTGACAACATGATCGCCTATCGCGACCTCTACGATGCACTCGAAGGAGACTTTGATGGTTGTGAGCTGAGACATGTGGCCGTGAAAGCAATGAAGAGACAGATCTCCTCGCCAATATTGGCTCCACCTGTGCCCCCATACCACCTGGGGTATTTCTTGAGCACATACTGACATCGCCCCAAGGAGACAAGTTGAAATACATTCTGCAAATGGAGTTCACCGCCTCCAACAATGAAGCTGAGTACGAGGCCCTGCTGCACGGGATGCGGATGGCGAAAGCCTGCGGCTCTAAGAGGCTCATCATCTATGGAAACTCTAAACTAGTGGTGAACTAAACAATGCACGAGTGCAACACGCTAAACGATAACATGATCGCCTACCACGACCTCTACGACACACTCGAAGGGGACTTCGACCGCTGCGAACTGCGGCACGTAGGCCGCGGAAGCAATGAAGAGGCGGATGCACTCGCCAACATTGGCTCCACCTGCGCCCCCATACCACCTGGGGTATTTCTTGAGCGTATCTGCGAACCCTCCATCAAGCCAAAGGCCATAGAGAAGAAAACAAGCGCAACAACGGACTCGGGGGCTACGCCACCCAATAAGCCAATGGCACTCGACGACCTAGAGCTTGACACAGGACTCGAGGGACCAATGGGGGTCATGAGGATCTAGCCATCTTGGACTCAACCCTACATCACATATCTTCTCAGCAAGAGGCTGTCGGACGCCCCGGCTGAAGCACGACACGTTCCACGGCGATCCAAGGCATTCGTCGTCATCAACGGCGAACTATACAAGCACAGCATCATAGGAGTACTCCAACGGTGCGTCTCCAACGCGGACAGAAGGGTCGTCCTCCTCGACATCCACGAAGGGACTTGCGGGCACCATGCCGGTAGTCGCTCCCTTGTCGCCAAAGCTCTAAGAGCTGGATTCTACTGGCCCACGGCCATGCGCGACACCAAGGACATCGTCTAGCGATGCAACGCTTGTCAGCGGTTTGCGGACAAACCGCACGCACCTGGTGCGGAACTACGGCCAATACCATTGGCCTGGCCCTTTGCGCAATGGGGACTCGACATGGTCGGCAAACTCCCAAAGTCCTCGCGAGGAGGATATGTCTACCTTCTGGTCGCAGTCGACAAATTCACTAAGTGTACAGAGGCCATGCCGGTGACAAACTAGTCAGGATCAAGCCCCGTAAAGTTCTTTGAATCCATTTTCTACCGCTTCGGCGTGCCGCATAGCATCATCACGGACAATGGGACGAACTTCACCTCCAAGGAGTTCTAGGGTTACTGCGAAAACCTGGGAATCAACATAAGCTATGCCTCCGTAGCTCATCCACAGACCAACGGTCAAGTCAAAAAGGCCAATGGCCTCGTCTGCGGTGGAATCAAGAAGAGACTCCTCCGGCCACTCGAGCAAGCCGCCGGATGTTGGCCAGACGAGCTGCAATCCGTACTTTGGAGCCTGTGCAGAACCCCAAACCGTTCCACGGGATATACCCCGTTCTTCATGGTGCACGGTGCCAAAGCAGTACTACCCGCAGAAGTATGCTTTAAAGCCCCACGGGTGGTCGCGTACAGCGATAAGGAGTCCACACTCGCACTCGAAGATTCCATCGATCTCCTTGACAAGGCACGGGAATTCGTAGCGGAAAGATCGACGATCTACCAATAGAACCTGTGCAACTACCACAGCAGAAGGCTACGCCCCAGATCCTTCGTCAAAGGATACCTGGTCCTGCGACTGAAGCAGCAAGGGCACTTCAAGCTCGAGTCCCCTTGGGAAGGACCGTACGTGATTACAGAAGTAATCCTAGGTGGCGCCTATCGCCTTAAAGATTCCGAGACAGGAGTCGCATACTCCAACCCTTGGAATGTCGCGCAGCTGTGGTGCTTCTACCCCTAGTTGTTTTTCTCTTTCTTTTCATTACAAATAAGGCTATTCAGCCAGGCTACTTAGCCACACATTGTACCTCGTACCGATTCTGCGAATAAATAAAGCTAAGTTCCCCAAAACTCTGTGTTTTACTCATTTTCTGGCGATCTTATCACTCGGGGGGTTGTGCCACCCTTTACATCCCCATTCTACAAACACGTCATAGTATCCTAAGTAGCAAACTCAACATCAATAGAACCCTTGATAAAACACCAACCCAGTTGCAACACACCTGACAGGTTGGCAAGGTGCTGAGATAAAACAAGTCAGGCTAACGAAAAGGAACTGCAGAGTACACATACACTCGCACAACATATAAGCTAGCAAGATCTTTACGTATCAAATATAAATTAATTTCATCCAATATATCTATACAAACTTTTACAACACTGGTATAATTATGTGCAGGATACAAGTTAAACTACTACTGCAACAGAAGAACGTTTGTCTGTTCTTCAAAGAAGTCGACAATTTCCTCTGTTGGGTGATCCACCACCTGGTAATGAGGAACCATATTCTAGGTCGAACCTGCCGGCGGAGTCGGCGGCCCAGCAGCAACAGCTGCAACATCCACGTCAGGCCTATGCAGTCGCACCAGCGACAAAGCAGCCTTGGCACCAGCCACTAACTGCTGCCGCACACACTCGCGAACTACACTCAAATCCTGCAACTTAGCCAGGAGAGCCAACAAGCTCGAAGGGGTGGCATCCAATGGAAACATCGTCTGGTAGATATTCCTCAGGCACGACTGTGCTTTATTCAAAAATTGGAGTACTCGAGAAGCACAATCCTGCAGGGTCGCAAGTGCGATTACACGATCATGATCCACCCAGAAGTACCCACTTGCCTGAAGCTGTTCCTAGGTCAGGTCATTCATGCGAATCGCGATCCTGTCTTTCTCATCCTGTGGATGACGCGCACTGACAACTATACCAAGCAAAAGGCAAAGTATGAAGACAAGGAACTACCGCGATTGTCTACAAGAAAAGATAAGAGGGCAGGAAGCTAACACTTGAACTGATTGCCCAGCCGCGTCACCTCCTCCAATAGATATTGCTCTCGGGCGGTGCCCTTCTCCGCCCTCGACTTCCATACGTCCGTGTTACCGCGGAGGACAGGAAACTCACATTCCAGCTGCTTAACGCGATTGTGCAGTCGCGAAAGCAGGGACAACTCATCCACCCTTGAACGCGACTGTGCCAAGGTCTCACCAGCGGATGGCCGATCCTGCGGATCACCCAAAGGACCACTCGATGTACCCTATCACAAGCCAAGCAAGAATGAATAAGGGACCAAGCAATGCATGGACAAAAGTTCAAGTGCATTCAAAATGAAAAAAAGTATCAACAGAGACACTCGGCCAATGGCATGTTTCCAACAAAAGGAGTCGAACTATTAGACTATTACAATATAACTACTGAGGAGCAACCTGTTTCTTCGACTTGGACTTCAGCTTCGGGGGCCTCATCGAGTCCATGGCAGTATCAGATGCCACAGACTTCCCACCAGCCCCTGATGCCGTTGCCTTCACTGTCTTCTTGGCTCGTTGCAGCTCCTCGGAATACTTGGCGACTGTGTTGATGAGTTGTGGCCTGTACTTGCCGCAGACAGTTGCAAAAGGAGCAAAAACTACCTGTTGACCATCTGCGCCGACGGGCATCACCTTGGAGACCGCAGCAGGATCCACCTCCATGCCATGGGCTTGCACCATTGCGAGTGCCACAGAAGCGCCAACCGCACGCTGCGATTTCCAGAAGTCCGCGAGGATACCTCCAGCGAGGGACTCCACCAGGTCCTCCAAGTTCTCAATCAGCTCAGCCTTGGGCGTCAGCTCCTCGCGGATGCGACTGAGCACAACATTGTCCTTAGTCAGCGTCCCCTGAATGGAAGCGCTGCGGTCCTCGACTACCGCGATGGCACCTGCCAAAGCATCATCGTGATGAAGTGCCTGGGCGTCGAAGCTCAGACCGCCAACATCTACACAGAGCAAAGCGTCAACACAATAGCAAGATATCGAAGAAAGAAACAATCAAGATCCAGAAGAAAAAAATACCTGGAAGAGACTTGGCAATCGAGAAGAGATGTTCTTCGAACAACTTTTCCCTCACAGCGATGGAGGTGCGCAAATCCTCTTCGCGTTTCCACGATTTATCCAGCGCAGCGACTGCCTCGTCGCGACTCTTCACCGCCGTGGCAAGCGTCTTTTCAAGAGAAGCAGCATCACGAAGAAGTTCGTTATGCTCGGCTACAAAAAATAAAAGATGGACCATCAGTCAAATGTACAAAATCCCCCAAGAGCAAAAGAAGAAGAAGCAAAAATACTAACCTTCGACGACGCGATGGCGATTATCCAGCATTGTGTGTTGTCGACCCATCGCAAGTACATGCTCCGCCAAACGAGCAGCTTCCTTCAAAATGAGCTGCCTTAGGAAAAAATAAAGGATCATCAGATAGCATGGACCACAAATTTGACTGCAAAAAACAAAATCACACTTATATGCTCCTCCAGAGACTCCGAAGTCGATTGCCGCGCAGTCATCCGGGCAACCATCTGGTGCTCCCCAGCGTGTGGAGAACTCGATGAGTTATGCCCAGAGTGGGCCGCCAATGGAGGAGAGGAAGATCGTTCAGCCACTTCCTTGGCCTTGGAGTCTGCAACTCTAGATTCCTTCAAAAATTGGACGTCGCCAGACGATGATGACGCCTCTTGACTACAAAACGAAATCCAACATCAGGAAATGCAACTCCAAAAGGAACCAAAATGAGATTTATATACTTACCAGTCAAATTTATCAAAGTCGAAGGTTTGCTCCTCCGACTCCAACGACTCCTTCGGCAGCCGCATCTTCTTGCGCGCAGATGGCGCCATGGAGCTTATAGGAACAGCAGGAATCGGCTCCTCTACACCAAGGGATTGACCTTCTGGAGTCAAAGGAGATGAAGCGTCCGAATCCTCACTACGAGAATGCTTACGAGTGTCCGGTCCGCTGGACTCGGGGGCTTCCTCCTCCTCTTCAAGTGGGACGATCGATTCCGACTCATCCTCTTCATCTACTTCACGAGGAATAACCCCCTCAGGAAGAGGGGGCAAACTGGGAGACACCTTCCAATCCTGCATACAGAAAACAATTCAGTATACGTCAAGAAATCAGAAGCAATCGGCAAATAAAGCTACTTCGTAGCACAATCATACCTCGGGAGGAGGGTTAGAGGCGTCGAATGGAGGCACAACTGGTTCACCGGGGAGAACCTCCTTGGTGGTGTACTTGGTCACCAGTCGAAACCTCTTATCTACTTCACTCGTGGAAATGCCATCTGCAGATACGCGAGTGACATCGTCCGCACCAGCCCACCGGAACATGGGGTGGACTCTGGCCTGCATAGGCTGGATGCGACGGTGCAACCATGTGCGAATGAGGGTGGCGCCTCCCTCTTCTTTACCCATGCGACTTTCGAGGGCGCAGACGCGCTTGTACAACACTTCCATTTCCTCGGACTCGCCGGCCATCACTACATTCTTCCAAGAGCGCCTCCTCTTGCACGGCGTCGCGGGATCAAAGGGCACAAGTCCGTAGTGCTCTCCGTCAGCCTTCTGGTCGCGGACGTAGAACCACTTGTCCCTCCACCCTTGGACGGACGCCGTGAGCTTGATGTCGAAGTAGGTGGTGGAGGAGTCGACATGAATCCCGCAGCCGCCTACGTCGTAGACCAACGAGCCAGAAGCTGACTGACGCTTCAGCTTGAAAAGCCTCTTGAAGAGACCAAAGTGTGGCTCGACTCCGAGCCAGCACTCGCAAAGCATGATATAGCACGCAATGTGAAGGAGAGAGTTTGGGGACAGCTGGTGCAGCTGGAGCCCATAGAAACAAAGAAGGCCCCTGACAAAGGAATGTAGGGGCAGAGACAGACCACGGATGATGAACGCGAGGAACATCACCTGGAAACCGGACAGAGGACGGGGGGTTACCTCGTCACCAGGCACTCGTGAATCGTCTTCGGCACACGTAAGAACTCCATCTTGGTGCAGAAGATGGATCTCAGAGGCCTTGATGGTGGATGCGCGCCACACGCCATTGGTGACACGGGTGCCCGCACCCTTCTTCTTGCCGTCTCTGGCGGCACTGGTGCCCACAGCGGCAGAGCCACCTTTCTTCTTAGCGATGGCGGCAGCTGACCCAGTGGCGGCGCCTCCCTTCTTTTTCCCCATCTTGCGGTGGCGGTGCGAGCGGAGGAAGTAGCTCGAGAACACATGGAGTTGGTCCAGCGCCACGAACAGGACGAGCTCTAGGAAACAGAGAGCAGAGGCAATGGCAATGAAAGCACAAGCAGAGAAAAGAGCAGATGGGAAAATTACCGCAGTTGCGCTGCTACTTAACCCCTTTGCGGATGCAATCCAACGGCCAGCAGAAACCCTACTGGACGCGTGGCGCACATCATGGTCGACACGTGGAGAGGCCAAAACACGAATCGTCCCCCACTATCTCCATTACGCGCGGAAATCGAGGAGACGCATTTAAAACGAAAGATTACGCACGCCCGGTCAAATCAAGGTTAGAAAGTGGGACCCACCGCTCGTCACGTCCCGTCAAAGCCGCTCATGCGGGCAACTGAGGTCATCACATCGTCAGTACTAATGTCATCAAGATGAGCACTACAAGACTTCGACTACTTTAGTCCTTGCTCGAGTCTTCGACTCGACCAAGCACTCGGGGGCTACTCCCATAGGGAGCACTGGTCGTGCACCCTACGATTTTCTTTTTATGCAGGAATATGGACATTTAAAGCATACCCAAACACTCGAATCTATGATTCAACTATGGATCATGGGTTAGTCCCATAGGGAGCGCCGGAAGCAAATTCGACTGAAACAAGCAAACAAAAGATGATAGAAGTCCCAAAATTTTAGTCCCCGCCTGAGTCTTCGACTCAACCAGGCACTCGGGGGCTACTCCCATAGGGAGACCTGGTCGCGCACCCTATGATTTTTTGCACGTAATACTGTGTGTTGATAACATCCACACTCGAAGTCTATGGCGACACCGCCTCATATTTTTCCCTACAAAGAGATTGCGTCTCCTCCCACCCGAATCATCTCCGTGATGACAAAAAAAATTGGATGTCGCGCTTGCAGCGTGAAGATAAGACCTGAATAAGGTCTGACAACACATTTGTTGCGCACTACCGGAAATATATCCGTGCCTACAGGCACGATGAACATGCCTTGATAGACGCGTCGAGTGCTCACACCCATATACTGGAATTCGACTCCTGTAAGACCTCCGCGGCTTGAGTCAAATTACACCAGCACTTTTCCGAATCCGAGTCTAGGTCGAGTTCGAGTAGATTGCGTTGTTTTGCCCTAAGGCAGTTAACTGATACCGATACATCAGTTAAATCAGGCACGCATATCGACAATCCCTATGACATAAATAGAACACTCAAAAAAATACTCAGTCATGCACTCGAAAGGCTTCATAAAGTCCCCAGTCGAATCTGCGATTCCACTGGACACTCGGGGGCTACTGACATGGGTATACCCTGCAGGTACTCGAGTTGGTATATACGGTCCAGATACGGTGGAAGCCCACGGCGTTGCCACGGCCCGATGAAGACTTCGAGTGGCCCACGGACTCTCGATTACTTGCAAGACAAGAAGACGCTTAAAGATAGAAAGTTTAAAGGGAAAACCCTAATCTATAACCGACTCGACCTGCTACCCGAGACCTAGCCTATCTATATAAAGGCTAGGAGAGGGCGGCGAGGAGGACACATGCAACCCTAGTTTCCACAAATCTCGCCAGATTGCATCTGCGCACCCCTGTAATCTTCGATTCCTCCATTAATTCCAAGAGCAGACAAGCAGGAGTAGGGACCTCTACGAGGCCTGAACCTGGGTAAACCTTGCATCCCTGTTGAAAGGGCATGTATGCCCCCATGTGTGGTTTTGGTAATTAATGACAATCCCTATGGACTAATGTGCAAATTGAGTTTCACTTGTAGGTTTGTCCATTGGCATCGCTTGGACCATGTGTTGGTTTCAAGGATGAAAAAGAAGAAGCATCGTCCAAGGGCTTTGTGCCTATTGGAATCAAGTAGAAGAAGAAGAAGAAGATGGAGTTCCTCATGGCTATCTTCAAGACATCGTCAAGAATTGTTGTGCAAGCTCAAGAGAATGATGAAGACAAGTTCGAAGAAGATGCTTCCCCATGGTGTATGGGGGAGCATGTCTCAAGACTTCATCAAGCAAGTGCAAACAAGTGCAATCAAGAAAGGTGTTACATCTTGAAGGTGACAAGATCGTCTACATCAAGCTCAAGTGGGATGCTCAAGGCAAAGGTATGATCTTGATAGGGTTTCTATTTTACCGGTCTCTTGTAGTGTTCTTGTAGTGTTGGGAGATCGGGTTTAGGATAGATAGCCATACTATCAAGAGGGGCTCTCGAGTGGGTGACTCGTTCGTATCTTTCGAAGAGAGCTCAAACCTTTGCATACATAGCATCATCTTTCTTGGTTGTTGTTTGGTTCTTGTCCATGTGAGGATCTAGAGCTTGTGGTTATCTTCATAACATGCTCTAGTTCATCAAAAACGGATTTCCCATGCATATCTCATTGCGTTTTTGATCTTGCGGGTTTTCTGGCTCCACACCTTGGGAGGATTCTACACGTCGTTATCTTTCCAACAAAATTGGTTTCATCTCGTTTGGAGTTCGGATGCAAAAGTTATGGCATTTCTGGTTCTGAAGTTTCTCTGACCGGAAGTACCGGCCAGACGCCGGAAGTACCGCTCGGGCAGAAATGCCGCCTGTAGTACCGGTGTTAATACCGTCCCAACTTCCGGTGAACCCGTTTTCGCTTCAGTATGCTCTCTGCCTGCGCTATTTGACGGAACTTCGGTCGGAATCTTGGGCGGTTGTACCGGCCTAGGCGGTAGTACCGGTGACCCACCGGTAGTACCGGTCGGCCTCATCTTTGTGTTCGTTTGCACCTTGTTTTTTAACCGTTGGCTGAGTGCCACCGGTAGTACCGGCCACCCACCGGTACTACCGGCCGTGCGCGAAACTGTGTGTAACGGGCAGATCGGGGAGCCCTTTAAAAGGAGCTCCCCTTCCCCCTTCGGGGCCAACTCTTGTTCTTCTCGATTTTTGGCTTTCTCTCTCCTCCATTGTTGACCTTGAAGAGCTTGCTCTCTTCCCTTCTCCCTCCTATGATTCTTGCATCTTTTTGAGGGATTTGAGAGAGGAGATCTAGATCTACAAGCCCCACCAAGCAAAATCCCTTCTTTCTGAAGGAATCCTTGGGATCTAGATCTTGGAGAGTTTTGTGTTCTCCTCTTGTGTTCTTCCTCCCTTATTCCCCCAATAGCTTTTGTAGCTTTGGTGGAATTTGAGAGAGAAGGACTTGCCTCTTGCATTTGGTGCATAGGTTTGAGTTCTCCTCGGAGATTCGGTGAGTTCAAGCCCTTGGGCTTGTTTCTCTTGGGTTCTTGGAACCCTAGACGGTTGTGTGGTTGGATTGTTGACCTTTTGTGGTCTTGTTGCCTTTTGTGGCTTTGTAGCCTTTGTGGCATTGTTCTTGGGGCTCCAATTGAGTTGTGGAGGTTCCCCAAGCTTGTAGGCCTTTTGTGGCAATCTGGAGCCTTTGTGGTGTTTCTTGGGAGCCCTCCAATTGAGTTGTGGAGATTGCCCCAAGCCTTGTACGGGTTCGGTGACCGCCCTCAAGTGTCCCATAGTGGAATGTGAGTAGGCCTTTGTGGCGAGCTCACGGGAGAATAGGGTGAGCCTTTTGTGGCGTCGGTGAGTTGCGTGGCTTCGCATCCTTGGTGAGGCCTTGTGTGGCGTTGGGTGAGCATCGAGCCACCACACCTCGAGGTGAGCCATTTGTGGCGTTCGATGTTCATTGCGCCCCCGCACCTCTCCAACAGAGACGTAGCTTCTTTGGAAGTGAACTTCGGGAAACAAATCATCGTCTCCGCATCCATCGGTTATCTCGCAATCGAGCCCTTTACCTATGCAATTTACATTGTGATAGCCTTCGTGCTTGAAGTACTATTTCTTGCTATCTCCTTGTTGCTTGTCTTGCTTAGCATAGGTTGTTGGTGCACTTAGTGAAACTAGTGGATATAGGTTTTGGCTTGATAAATTAAACGTTAAGTTTTATTCCGCATTTATTAGAGCCTAAACCGTAATTATTTTAAAACGCCTATTCACCCCCCCCCCCCTCTAGGCGACGTCCATTTCCCTTTCACCTGTGTGCTTGTTTGCTAGCCGACTGATGCCTCCAGCGCTCCCTCCTTCTCCAAAACCCAAGTCCATAGCAATGGGCATTGATGAGTTAAACCCTCATCAGTGTTCTTGCTAGAAAGAATGCTAGTAAATTATCTTCATATGACCTAGCCTTTATCTCAGCTGCCTTAAAACTAGATAGGACTTATAACTTGGCTGCTTTTATAGCTTTCCGCCTTGATGCTAACCGCAAGAAAGGTGGAATTTGTGGAGGCCTCATCGCCTCTCATTTATTAGCTTTGCATGGTGTAGCGCCTCATCATTCAGACTTAAAGTTTCCCATAAAGAGGCTTGATCTTAATTCCATGATACAACATAAATTTGTTTCTTCTTGGGCTAATTTGAGTGATTTATCTTATGAAATAACCTTTCTCAAGAGTGGATGGAGAAGAGGTAAGTCTGAGCGAGTGGTTCTTTTGCCTGCGCCTATTTTGTTTAACCTTGATACCAAGGTAGGATGGTCACTTACGAAGGAAGAGCTCGACACATATTTGGAGGAGCTCTCCCAGCAAGAGCAGAATGCTGGAAGGGAGGTTGAGGACAATTCGGTCCAGCCCTCCAACGAGGGGGAGTCTTCATAACAGCAGCCTGCCTATAATTGGGAAGCTTCTTCTTCTTTTTCACAAGGGCCTGACCATGATCATTCTTACGATGACCCGCGAGCTTGGAGTTCCTACCCGCATTGGGATTTATAGCCACTAGGCCAAAATCCTAAGCTTGGGGGAGGTATACCGACAACACACTCATCTACATATCATGTTCAGTCGGTACTTTGCATATCCATGTTTTGTTTTCTTTTTAGTTTTTGTCCTTGCTTTATTTCTGCTTTTCAAAACACAAAAAGACCAAACATATTTTCATTATTTCTCTTTGTTTGCTTCTTTGTCTTTTAGCCTTGGTTTCCTTCATCCTTTTTTAGCTTTGTTTTGATTATTCAAAAAACCCAAAAAGATTTTGCTTTGCTCATTCTTCCCTTCGGTTCTTGCCTTTAAAAATCGAAAACCCAAAAATATTTGTTGTTCTTCTCTGGTTTTGTAAAAGTTCGTTGCAGGGTTCAGCGGTCCTTAGTGACTCCTTGGAGTTTGGTTTTATCTTATTATTCAAGTCACACAAGTGAAATGCAATGACGATTTATGACAGCTCAAGGTGTGGTAAGAGGCTGGTATGAACTCTATTTGTTTTCATTTTTGTACATATACTCGTCATTGTGAGCATGCTTAGTCTGTTTATGTAAGGTGTATGTTATTTAATGGATACTTAGTAGTCCTTGCCTTCTTACGATCAGTTCCAATCCATTATAGTTTGTAACATGTTATATAAATGTTTGCTCGCATTGTTCTATTCATAACTTGGTATGACATTGTGGTGTCCTCCTCTGAATGTTCTATTTGAATTGACTTGGCACATGCTCACGAATGCATATGACTAAACAAAAAGTCAGTTAAGCCTCGATGATTTATTTTTCCTCAGAGATCTTGTGTCACTTTTATGCCACTATTAATTTTGTCTTGTCGCAAGCATGATTATGATAGTTACTGCTCTCTCGATTGTCGCTCCCTTTCTATTGCTAGCCTTCACCTACGCTGAGTATAAGCTTTACTCATGCATCCAACTCCCTAAAACCAAAGTTGTCAAAAAAAGAGTCCACCATATCTACCTATTAGCATTATTGCTATTCCTTGCATATTTATTATGCTTTGTTTTCTTCCAATAAAAATGTTTGCTTGTTATGTGAAAATTAGTTAGTAAATCTCTCACGAACTTGATGGCACACTTTACTTTCTTGCACTTAATAAACTTGAACCATTGTGTCCATCTATGTTGCGTATATGCTTGCATTTTGTAAATTGTGAATTAGTAGAACCATGCTACCATGGGGAACGCTTTCAACATTGCACTTTATTTATTTGATATCATGTTCTTTTGCTTATGGATTCCGACGGTGTGAAATGAAAGGGGAGCTTATAAGACTCATGGAGTTCGTATATGTGTTAGATAAACGCTTGTGCGGCTAGTCTAAGCCATGCCTAATCATGGTGGAAACGTGCATCATAACCATAGTGAGCAATCTGTGAAGCATCCTAAAAAAAGAGGAAAAAGGGGGAAACCCTATGCAAATAGCATACAAAAAGATCGCTGAGATGCTCATTGTCTGCTTGCCTTGTCATTTTGATATGGGAAAGCTTATGTATCATCGAGCAAGGGGTACCCCGTTGGCGGTTCTCTATGATACACATGTACTTACAATGACAAGAACTTACTTGTGACTAAAGTTGAGTAGCATGAGGAACGGTACTCGTAAGCAAGGGGCATGAGATTTTCAGCGTATAACTTGTCAAGCATATCCTCATATTTGTTCACTTTAACCTTAATCACTTAAAGATGCTTATGATAGGGGCAATGAGAGCTCAAAGCTAATGAGTACCATACTTTCAACATTTGGGAGCCTTTCAAAGTTTTCAAATATTTTTTTTCACTTTTATGTTGAGTCGCAATTTATTCTTTGAGGACCTTCTCGAGAACATAGCTGTCATTCTTAGTATAATGTGCTTGTCCCAAAACATGGTTAATTATGACATAACCTTGACACTTGTGTCTTTGATATTTTTATTTCTAGTCTTCACTTAAACTTCAGAGGTGCCTTGGCATTTATGTTTTGCTCCAAAGAAAGGCAAGCGAGACACCACTTTATCATATCTTCTTATGAGCACTACAATCCTGCATATGCTTATGTGTCATGTTGCTTATTATTAATGGGTTGGATCTCTTCATAGCTTGCATGACCATGGGGTAAACTTATTTGCATACTCCTTATTATGAATTGCCTAAGTATTTGATCATATGCTGGGAATATATACATCTTATGAAGCAAATGTGTTCGTGAAAGTTTCTTTTATCGCACTCAGTTTTCAACTGAATTGCATGAGGACAAGCAATAAGCTAAGCTTGGGGGAGTTGATACGTCCAAAACGTACTTCTCTAATTTGTGTGATTTGGATACAACTAATGTGGACTAACGCTGTTTTCAACAGAATTGCCTTGGTGTTTCGTTTTTGTGCAGGAAATCAACTTTCAGGAAAAATCCCGGAAAATATCGCAAAACTCCTATTTTACCAGAAGACTCACGGAGCCAAAAGACGAGACGAAGAAGGGCCACGAGGGGCCCACACCACCTGGTCACACGGGTCAGGCCAAGCCGCGCCAGGAGGTGGTGTGGCCGCCTCGGACTCTGCCTCGATCTTTTCTTTTGCCTATATAAGCCATCTGACCTAAAACAAACGGGGGGTTCGACGTTTTTCCAGATATAGTTCCGCTGCGTCGCCACCACCAAACACAGCTATTCGGAATCAGGAAGTCCGTTCTGGCACCCTGCCGGGACGGGGAATTGGAGGAGATCATCGCCATCTTCATCGCCATCGCTTCTCCATCAACCATCCATGATTCCCCCATCCATGGGTGAGTAATCCCCTGCTGTAGGCTATGGGGATGGTAGGGATTGGATGAGATTGTTCATGTAATTGCATCAGATTGTTAGGGCATGGTTCCTAGTATCTATTGTTAGTGCCTTTTGACATTGTTGCAATTGTTATGCTTAATGCTTGTCACTAGGGCCCGAGTGCCATGATTTCAGATCTGAACATGTTATTGATTCACGAGGATATTATTGTTTATGATCTTACTTGCAAGTTGTATACACATATTATTGCCCAAAACCAAAGGCCCCGAAGTGACAAGAATCAGGATAACCGGAGGGGATGGCTGTGATATGAGGATCACGTGCGTTCACGGAGTGTTAATGCTTTGCTCCGGTGCTCTATTAAAATGAGCACCTTAATTGCCAGTAGATTCCCTTGAGGCCCCGCTGTAACGGGCTGGCAGGACAAAAGATGTTGTGCAAGTTCTCATTAGGAGCACGTATGACTATATATGGAACACATGCCTATGATTATTTAGTACTTAGATGATTTACCTTATTTATCTGCAAATGCCATATGTCTTGATTGTTATATAAATTGTCTTGTCCATGCAACGCCCGTCCATCCATCCCTATGCCTACCGCGCTTTAATCCTACTGTTTACTGCAATTATTACTACTGTCTTTATTTTACTACTGCTATTACTCTGTTATTGCTACTACAAAATTGTTGCTACTGATAAAACTACTGCGAGCAAGATTGTTTCCAGGTGCAGCTGAATTAACAACTCAGTTCTTAAGGCTTATAAATATCATTTGGCTCCCCTTGTGTCGAATCAATAAATTGGGTTTTACTTCCCTCGAAGACGGTTGCGATCCCATATACTTGTGGGGTCATCAATCCTACCCTTCCCTAGATCCAGATGATCCGTAACTACCATTTTAATTTTTTTCCTACCCATCCTAAGAGTTTCTAAGCTAAACCTTTGTAGATTCCTAAGTTTGCTTAGTGAAGATCTGTAGTAGCTTCCTTCTTTTTCTTCCTCTTGTTCTTGAAGTGTTCTTCAGTTTCCTCTCCTCCTTTCTTGCTTCTACTATCTCTCATATCCCTCTCTAAACTAGTCTGTTTGTGTTTTTGGTCTGAGCTAGACCATTGAGTTATGAGCTCTAGGGTCTCAGGTGGTCACTATTTATAGTGCTCCAAAATGGTTGTGGTGATGACAACGATGCCATGCATTTAGGTGATTCACCTGTTTAGGCATGTGTGAAACCGCCTCCATTGTCTAACTTATTCATAGGTGACATGTTACTTTCGGTGGTTAAGTACATGTTGGCTTTAACTTATATGTGTATGTCAAGTTTGGCATACAATTTCTTTGTTTTATATATAGGAGTGAGTATCTGCATATGCATAAACAGGCATGTCGGTTTGGTTCTTGTCATGACTTGTTTTGGATCATGACAAGTGTATTATTATTATCATATTAGTTATTTACATTTGGAATTCATCCATGAGTCCTTGCAATTCCAATCTTATGAATACTCCGAGTTATGATTACTACGAAGTTTGATTGGTTTCTTATTCTCATGTATCATGTTTTAAATTCCTACTGTTATATGGTTCTAGGCAGATTTTAAAGACTGGGTATATCCTTTCGTTATTGATCATGTACTATGATTACTATCACTTATATTGGTTTACATGTTTCATTGTTCATGATCTAAATTCCTGAGATTTACATGTTCTTGGTAGAATGCTAAGCCTGGGGTTTTCCTTTGGTTAGTAGCCTTATAGTATGGTTGTTGTGATTTCTATAGGTTTGGAATTTCCACTTGTGGTTTTGAGAAATTCTAGGATTGTTACTAATTTTGGGGTTTGGGAATATTTTGGAATGTTGTTAGTTTACTAGAGTATAGTTGTCTTCTGGGATCCTATCCGCTCATGATCTAATTGGGTTTTAAATAATTCTTGGACTTACTCTAGTCCCTTATACTTTGGAGTGATGAACTGTTAAGTGTTCGTCCTCCAACGTTTGATGTTTTTGTATGAATCCATGGCCGGGGTAAATGATTTTGTTGAAATATTTCCATTTTGTTCTGGTGCTCCTCTAGTTGGATTACTGGTTCTAGTTGGTTTCTAATTACTACTGGATGTTGGCTTCAGGTTCTTGCCTAGTGCTCTATTATTAGTTATTTACTTCCTATTGTAAGAAATTGTTCATCTTAACTGGGTTTTGGTTCCTGTTATCCATACTGATCATTTGGCTATCATTATCTAGGCTTTTACCGACTTTCTCTCAAGCCACTGGGATTCATGACTTGTTCCTGGATCCTATTCTTTTATTCAACATTGATTTGGTTTTGCCTTAGGGAAAAACCTACATTTTAATCTTAACATATGGTTTTCTTTTGTGGTTTGTGGTTTGCAGGTTAAAAGTGCTTAAGTGACAGCAAGGATGAGAATTGTAGTGTAGGTTTAGCAAGATCAACATAAGAAGAGTAGATGAAGAATGATGATGGATAAGATAGATAGGAAGTAGGTAGGTTTAGATAAGATAAGGTAGATAAGTGACATGGGTTTATAACTAAGGGTTTTAAGTTTGAAAAAACCATTCACTCAAATGATCTCAAACAATTCATATTTGAATTTGATTTCAAATCCTAGGGTTAACTTGAGTCAAACTCAACTCTAGTTCAAGTTCTCAAGTGTTAATATGTATACACACAAAAAGCTCAAATTCCCCCTCAATTTCATGTCCTTAAAATGAAATGCACAATCTCAATATCAGCCCTTAGCCATTTCCTAATTCTCTGGGTCATTACAGAACGCGAGGACGCGGCTTAGGCACTGGAAGCACGACGGCGATTGGCTCTTCCGTCTGCCCCGCGGAGGCAAGACCGGTGATTAGTGGGACTTGCGGGATGACGTGGGTGCCCGCGCGCTTCCTCTTCTTGGCCCTGCTGGCGGCAATGCTCTGGGCAACCGCGCCGGCGGCTGGGGCACCCGCACTAAATGCTAGAACCACTGGAGGCGGCGATTGAGGGCCCACGATCTTGTCAGTGGAGAGCAGGAACTCGATCCGGTCTATGCCTTCGAATCCGGGATGCGATGGTGCGGGAAAGCGGGTGGGTAGGTAGATTAGCGACAGTGTGGAAGCGGGGACGGGGTGAGCTGAAATGTCCCTCCCGCGTGAATACCTCCACGAGTATAGTATGTACTTAGTTCGGCCACGCAACCCGCGTATGTAGGGGTCGGGGTGCGATTTTATGTTCCCCTTAAAAAAACTTCGAGGTTCTAGATGGTTTACGGGAACTGCTAGGCGCCATTTTCTAACGAAAACTAAAAACGAGCGGTTATTTTCAAACCACGTGGGTTTACGGGATCCGCTAGAGTTGCTCAAAACCGTCTGTGGCGCGGATGAGCATGCTGGGGCTTTGCCGAGCCAGAAACAACATAAGTTTAGGTCACCAAAGCTGCAGACCAGGTTGCTTCATGGGCCACCATTACCCAGGCGGCAGCTAAGAGCAACTCTAGTAGACACTGTAAACTCGCGAATATAAAACGCACTTTACAAACCACGCAAACATGTTTTTCGGGCAGACTCACTCGCGTAGATTAGACACCGTAAATAGCTCACTTTTACTAGCCCTCTTTCTTTTATTTTTTATTTTGTTTCACCTTCTTCCTCAAAACAACAGTTGCGAGCCAGCCCCGCGCCAACCCCCAACCGCCGCGCCTCCTCGCTCCACCGCTCACCCCGCTCTAGCACCACCGCACAGGTGGAGGTCGAGCCTGGCGCCGCCCCACACGTGGATGTCCCGGCTCGGTAGTGGAGGTCGAGCCTGCCCCAAATTGGACCGGCGACGGCCAATCATGGCATGTAGTGGCCGATTCCGCCCTCTTCCGTCACGCGGCGGCGGATTCCGGCGAGCTCCGAGAGAATTCTGGCGAGTTCCGCCGCAGCACTGAAAATCGTCTTTACATCGGATGTTTCAGTGTTTTGATGATCCCTACTTTAAGTGTCCCACCGGGTCCTGAAACTTCCCTTCAGCCAAACTACCTATGCTTCTACAGGCCCCCCTCGGTTCGGCTCTGGAAACTATGAATATAGGAGTGCAGGGTGCAGATTCTCGGAGCATCGATTTTTTCCAGGCCAGGACCCTTGTACGCGATCTATTCGGGTCACTTTTTTTTTTGGCTCAAAACCGGAAAACCGAAAACTAACTGTTATTTTTTAGTTTGGGTAGTTTTACAGTGACCGCTAAAGTTGTTCTAAACCCTGCCACTGAAAGTAGTTGTGGGTGCAGTCGTTGGTCAGTGTGTCTAAACGAGCCAACAATGCCCAAAATTAAAACAAAACAAATTCACGCCAACAGTTATCTCTACCATGTATTTGTACAAATTAAGTTCCTTAATGATTTGATAAAGGCGTCAGGGATTGCAACATAAGCTAGCTTCAGGATGTGGATATACAAACTTAGGGTGTGTTCGGTTCGGGAACGAAATGGAATGGAATGTCATGGTCCTATTCCACTAAAATGGGTCGGTTCCGACCCCGTGTTCAGTTTAGAAAAAATTGAGAAATGAAACAGTTGCGGTTTCTGTTCGGTTGGGACAAAAACATGGCACGGAATGCCTAAAGTTTTACCCATAATTGAATTTTGTTGAGCCAACCAAAGATAATCTTGTATCAAACTCGGAATACACATAAGCCAAATCGGATGAATAGATGCAAAATCTGATGGATAGCTACAAGCAACAGCCCGCCAAATTGGAATACTCATAGCCCAAAATCAAAATACACTAGGCCAAATCGAATGAATAGCTAGCAGCAGCCGCATGTGCTTCGCGTCTCCGCCCGCGCGTGGTCACACCGCCGCCTCCCACATCGGCGCATCGCATGCCCGCCTGCGCCACCACGCGTGCTTGCCACGGCCATCATGTGCCTCGCGTCGCCGCATGCATGCCGTATGGTTAGCGAGCCGTTTTCAGGTAAGAGAGAGATTAGCACGAGTGGAACATGCACCTTCCACCAATTCAGTGGAATGGGTGCATTACGGATCTACTAGGAATATTCTTATTTTTGGAATCACTTCATTCCATTACATTTCCCAACTTAACACGAGAACGGGTGTAGAACCGTTCGGTTCCATTCCATTACACTTGGTGAACCGAACACCCCCTTAGTGCCCGATGAGGGAATCTCTAACCGATCCCCTAAAATCGGTTAGAGGAGTAAAATTCGGTAGGGACTGCACTAACCAATCCTCAAAACGGTTAGAGTAAATTTTTACTCTTTGGAGGAGTAAAAGTGGCGGCCGATTCCTAAATTTACTCATCGGCCGCCACTTTAGAGAAAAACTTCCGCCTCCCCTCCCACCGCACCCATTCCCATCGCTGTCGCCGCCGGTGACCGCTATACCCTGCCACCCCACCCTGGTCCCTGTGCCACCTCTGGCCCATCTCTTTGTCGCTCTCCGCCTCTCGCCATCGCAGGAATCGACGGGGAGAGCGAGTTTTCACCGGTCGCCGCCCCGATTTGGAGAAAATCAGCCTCTGTCAGCCTCAATTCTTCGCAACTGGGAGCCGCTAGAGGCTGGGAAGGCGGTAGAAGGCAGGCACCATTGCCCTCGACGCCTCCTCTGCCCTACCCGATGATCGCCTGGCCAACCTCATCACCTCCTCCGCCCATGAGGTGCTCGACAAAATAGCAAGGTGATAATGTTTAGCCGAATTTGTTTGTTTGTTTTCCAAATTTGACCGGCATCGTCGTGTAGATGCAGAGGTTGAGGGAGTACCTCTTGGATGACTCATCGTCGTCATCGCCGGAGACGACGACAACGTCAAGATGGCCACGGTCATCATTTTGAACGATGAAGTTTGGCGGCCAAGGCTAGGATCAAAGTTTGGCCACGCTTACATCAACTGGGATAGATCCAAGGGCGTCAACAAGATCATGCGTGATTATTTCAACGACAATGCCATCTATCCGGAGAAGTACTTTCGCCGGTGTTTCTGCATGCACAAGAGCCTCTTTCTCACCATTGCAAGAGCGGTGGAGAAGCATGATGATTGGTTCAAGCTTCGGAGGAGTGCATCCGGTGAGATAAGCGCAAGCCCATTGATGAAGTGTCTTGCAGCTGTTCGAGTGCTTGTCTATGGGTGTTCTGCGGATGCCATTGACAACTATGTTCGTATTGGCGAAGATACCATCTTAGAGGCTGTTCGAAGGTACATAATGGCTGTGATTGAGATCTTCGGAGATGAGTATTTGAGGGCACCCAATGACGATGACACCGAGAGGCTCTTGCGTGAGAGCCAAGAAAGAGGATGGTCGGGGATGCTTGGCTCAATAGATTGCATGCATTGGACATGGAAAAATTGTCCAGCTGGATGAAAAGGTCAGTACAAAGGCCATTGCAACGATCCAACAATCATCCTAGAGGCGGTGGCAGCGAAGGATCTATGGATTTGGCATGCCTCTTTTTGGATTGCCTGGGTCTCACAATAACCTCAATGTGCTTGCTAGATCACCACTTTTCTCTAAGCTTGTTGCAGGTGATGCTCCTCGTGTCAGCTATGAAGTCAACAACCGTGAGTACACCATGGGTTACTATCTTGCAGATAGCATCTATTCTCCATGGGCCACCTCTGTGAAGACAATCCCAAGAACTCTCATCAACAATCCCAAGAAGGCTCACTTTGCCAAGTTCAAGAGTCTGCGAGGAAGGACATGGAGTGTGCTTTCGGTGTGCTCTAGAAGAGATTTGGCCTAATCAAAGTCCCTGCTGAGTATTGGAAGTAGAAGGTGCTTTGGCAAATAATGAAATGTTGCATCATCTTGCATAACATGATCATTAAAGATGAATGTGGCATGTCCGAGAACTTCCGACACATTTCCAATGGTGATCTTGTAGAACCAGCACATGATGCCAACACGATCCAAGCCTTCCTCCAAGGCCATGCACGCATTGAGAACAAGGAGGTGCATGAACAGCTGCAACATAATCTTGTTGAGCATCATCGGAGTCTCCATGGTGCTATCTAGTTGTGTTTGAACTATTCTCATGATTCATTGAATTTGAACCCTGCCATGTGTTTGGCTTTGAACAACTTATTTGGTTTGTAAACTTAATATTTACTCATTCCTAAACATTTTATTTGGTATGTGAACTATGGCAAATGTTTGATTTCTAGAAAAAAAAAGGTTTACTCCTCTAAATTTTAGAAACCAATGACCTTACTTTTACCCTCTAAAGTTTACGCATCCGTTTACACCTCTAGAGTTTAGGGGATCGGTTAGAGATGCCCTGAGGAAGCAACTCCAGTGATAAACAACAACAAAAAACTCGCTGCTGCAACAACGAACAACATAATACATACAGAGATCTCATTTAACTTCCAGTGCCAAAGCAAAATATTTCTCATCACATTACAACAAATCGAGTCTCACACAAGAACTCAGCCATTGTATTTTGCTTTCTTAGTAACAAGTAGTCATTATGAACGACAACTCACTTCCCTCCAGAGTTGGGCTTCGCAAGCAGCTTCTTCGGTAGCTTATCCAGTGGGGTTGTTTTCAGAAGGAAAAGTCTGGCTGCACGCTCTTGTAAGGTTCCACCGCATTTTAGCCCACGAGTCTGGAGCTCCAGCTTAAGCTTCTCCATGCCAAGCGCCTGGATGACAACAGAGTTGATAAGTCACATGTAGATAATTGCTTCAAACTTTAAAACACATAAAGTTTTTTTTAATCCAGTGAAGCGTGTATAAACAATCCAGGATTTAGACAAAACAAGCAGCACATCGGAGGATGGTAAACGGATTTTACATAATGAACGATAACATTATAATGAAGAAATTGAGACTCAAGTGGTAAAGGAGTTAAGTCAGATATGTCTCATGAACATCAGCACAACTGGTTTAATGTACAGTAAGCGGTGCATACGTTAGAAGGAGATGAGATAATAGAACAGGAAGAAACAGACTAGTATAGATGAGAAAGAAGAACTTTGATGGTAGAAAGACTGATTATTTCTTATGCTTGACCCTGCAAGTTATGGAATGCACCGACTATTATAGAGGAGAAAAATGCTTATTTGCTCCTTACAAGCGCTCAGTTTTCTCGAATGCCACCAAACAAACACAATTTGCTTATTTTTCACCACACAAACACAACTTCTTGCTTTTATGCCATTGCAGTGAACTAACAGCCAAAGGGCATCCATTGACTTTGCAAAAAGCGATTCTGCTCTCAGTGAAAAATACAAAAACAACAAAGCCGTTTGTCCCAAGAAAGTTGGGCTAGGCTAGATGTGAAACCCAACGGAAACATATGGAGACAAAAAAAAAGTACACAGAGTACGACTAAACTAAGATCGCGGCACATGGATTGCTGACTTCCATGAGGTCCTATCAAAAGCCAAATCTATAGGTACATTCCAATCTCTCAAGTCCCTCAGTGACAAATAAAGAAAATATCACAGTGGACAAATATGAACCAAATAAATATTTTGGTTAGATACATTTTTCTAACATTCATATCATTTCTAGAACTATTTGCATTTTGAGGAATTAACAAAGGCCTATTTTATTGTTTAGTAAGCATGACTCATATATTAATCATATTGGATTTTTTGACAGTGTTTGGAATTTATTTTAGCCACATTATTTTGCTATAGATTACAATTCCGAAAATCCAAACTATATCTTAGATTTCTGTGGTATTTTAGCCACATTATTTTGCTATAGATTACAATTCCGAAAATCCAAACTATATCTTAGATTTCTGTGGTCCCATGCTCCACATATGACCCTTTCTTCCTTTCTATTCTTTCCTAGCTAATTAGACGTCCTTGACATTCAGCCAATTGCGACATCCATTCTTTTTTTTCTTTCGCTTGCATTCAGGACCCAACTGTGAGATGATGCAGCAGCAAAAGCATGACAGCGCTGAACATGATGTTCTTTTCTCCTTTTCTTTAGTGGAGCGAGGGTGGCTTAGACAAAATATTGACAAGTATATGATGTTCAACGGAAATTCATAAACGAAAGGATAACGGCAATGGCATATATGCAAGAAGTTGGGTTTGTGTGATGGCAAATAAGCAAGGAGCGTTTGTTCGATGGCAATTCAGTAAACAGAGGGTTTATATAAGGGGTTAATAAGCAAATTTCTTGTTATATGAGTCAACTTGTGATCAAAGACTTCCAAACTCTAAAAATCCAATCCAAATGAAACTTACACTATCCTGCTCATATGAGTTTCTAAGTCGAAATCTTAAAAGATGAATTTTCTAATTGAACTACTAGATCAATACTGGCACAGACAATACTGGCCTTGCTGCCGTAACTGCAGTAGAACAGTTAAGGGTACCTCGACAATTATGACACAACTGTTGATGTAGGTGCAGTCCAAGCCACACAAGCTGATTAAACAGGTTGAGTACCAATTGTATATGAACTTCTACACCGGCTGATTGTGCATCAATTTTCACATGATTCCCATTTAGCACTTTATGAGTTGGACATATAATAGGATGTGTTAGTGATCCTGAGGGTAATGTAATACTTGTAACAAACTATTGTGATCTGAACCAGATGATATTGGATGGGCTGAAAGTCATTTGATCTTTACAGTGGCATTGCACTTCCATTGTGATAGTATGCCACATGCATACTAATTATGCTATATTACTACTGCTAGGTCCTAACAGCTAGCTTTTGTCATGTTACTGAATTTCACGAGAATCCAGCTATCTAGAGAAAAAAAATACTTTTATTTATGAAAACATCACTAAGAAACTACGTACAGGTCAGTACACAGTAATTATGTAACTATGGTGATTAATTTGTACCAGGAGTAAAAAAAAGAACATACCTCTAATTCTGCTGCTGAGCCGAATGTTGTCAGATCCACAGGCTCCTCTGAAAGAAGAGACTTGTTATTTGCATCAGCAGATTCTTCTACTGGGGGCACCTCAGTGTCATTAAGGAGTGATGTAGCCGAACCGGTGGATACGGTATTATCCACATCTGCTTTCTCGTCTGATTGGAGAACTTCTTCTGAAAGAGCACTAATACCATTCTCAGAAGTTCCATTTTCAGAAGTGTTCTCAGGAGCAGGTTGATCTGACGTTCCCCCCTCACACTCCAAATTACTCGCCGACTCAAAATCACATCCTGATCTAATCGCTAATTCCATGGATTCCTGAAGAGCATTTCCATTTTTCTCCGAATCACTGCTCTGAGACTTTTCGCCTGAGGACTCTCCTTCTGAATGTGACCCAGAAACTGAAGCCAGATCAACCTTCTCATCCTCACTTTTGTTGGACCCATTTGAGCAATTCCCGTCATCAAGAGCTGCAGGCTTTGCATCTGCATCGTCATCATCATCCACATCACTGTCACTTTCGCTATCGCTCTCATCATCTGCTACCTTCTTCTTGCCCATCCTAAAATAATTTGATTAAAGCAGGCAGTTAGCACTATAAAACAGCACAGTCCACACCACTCTTCAGTGTAAAAATGCCTGATTATATTAGCTAAGAGGCAGATTCGCAAACAGAAAAAACTATTTCTTATTTCATCTCTCATCCCTCAACTGACTTAAATCAGCTAGTTACAAGAACAACTGTGTAAATTTCACCACAAATAGAACATTGAGTATAAAACGCCTCCAATATATCATGTTCACCATATATATAAAATCAAACAAAGAACTTCCACCGTATTTAGTTACAATTTTAAGATAAAATAACTACTACTCCCTCCGATCAGAAACATAAGACGTTTTAGCTTTGTGAATCGAATGTATCTAGACGTCTTTTAGTGTATAGGTTCGTAGAGGTTCGGAGTGAACCTATACACTAAAAGGCATCTAGATACACTCATTTCACAAAGCTAAAATGTATATTTCTGAACAGAGGGAGTATTAGACAGGATACCAAGCATGCAAAAAAGCACAATCTGCATTTATCCTCTGCATCCAGACCCAATTGTACCAGACAAACTACTAGTAGATGTTAACCTGGCAAACTTATCCACCAAACCAAACACCAGAATCCCTGAGTAAAACTATAACATGTTTAGAAGACGAGCTACAAAATTATTCCAGCGAACTACAATTGAAACAGCATGCATCAGTTTAGATAATAGTTGGGTACGGGTATACACCACAACGGATAAATGGTTCTTCTAGCACTCACCAAATTTTAAGCTTCTTGGCGTCACGTGGCTTGGGGACAGCCTTCCTCTTCCCAAGAGAGGCACGCACGGACTCTTCAACAGCATTGACGCAGCTCTCGGCATCCTTACGGTACTTCTCGAGGTACTTGTCGACCTCGGCAGCCCTGACGCCGCCACGGCCCAACTCTTTGGCCTTCTTCTTGAGGAAGTCCTCCGCGAGCTTCTCGAGCTGGCGGTCCCCTGCCTCGGCCTTCCACTCCTCGAGGCGGCGCTCGGCGTTGACGTGGCGGAGGCGGCGGCCGTTTATGTCGCGGCAGGCGTCGAAGTTGCTGGTCTTCTTCTGGCCGGCCTTGGAGGCGGCGCCACGGAGGAGGGATCCGAACCCGCCCTTGCCGCCCCGGAGGCGTAGGAGCGCGGACGCGGAGGGGAATTGGCCGTCGGGGAAGGACGCGAGGACGGAGGAGGGCGAGATGTCGAGGCGACCGGTGACGAGGCGGAGGGAGGCGGCCGGGACGCGGGAGAGCGCGGAAACGGCGCCGAGGAGCGCCGCGCCGGAGACGGTGGGTGTGGAGAAGCGGAGGCAGTGGGTGCGGCCGTCGAGTAGCCGCACCAGGATCTGGTACTGGGAGGTCTCCGCCATGCCGCGCGGTGGTGGTGGTCGTGGACGAAACCCTAGCCTCCTTCCTACCTCTCGCCGACGTCGTCGAAGAGAAGATACTACAGAGGAAGAAGAGGGACGGGGTAAACTTTGGCTATGAAGCGCCTAGGATTGGTCAAGGAAAACTGCTGCCGTCCGATGTCGAGGCTCGGAGCCCATCCGCCCGTCCCCACACGGAGGAGACCTCCCCCGAAACAGACCCGAACCGGTTAATACGGTTTTTTCCTCTCTCTCCTGCCCGTCACGTCTTTTCTCCTCTCTCTCCCTGCTCTCGATTACCGTCGAAACCGAGCCGAGCCTAGCGCCGGCGCGCAGCCACCCAGCGCCATAGCCCCCCTCTCCCCCGTCCCTCCCTCGCCCCATCTTCGCGCTCGTTCTTCTGGTCCAGTGAGCCCCACCCGAGCCAAACCCTAGGTCTGGCCGGCAGTCAGAAGTGCAGGGCCGCTGACCGTCTCTCGACGTCTTCCACCACACCGCTCCCGTTCTCCTCTCCCGCCCCGCCAGCTTTGCCCGCGCCCGCGGCCCCTGCATCCGGAGCTAAGCCCGAGTCACCGCTGTGACATGAAGCCCAAGGTCGCAGCTGCCGCCGGCGGTGGCGAGAAGGGCCGCGGCGTGGACCCTTTGCTGCCGCGGTTCAAGTGCCAGGAGTGCCACCGGGCGCTCGTGGTTGTCGGCGTGGAGTCCTTCCCTGATAAGCAGCCTCCTCACGCCAACTCTGGTACCTTTCACTTCCCCTTCTCTTTTATGAGTCTGTAATGTAATGATCACATCGGCTGTAGTCAAGCGCACCTTTGTGGTAACAGTCTAGGTGTTGGATGATGTTAGCTCTATGTGAGCCGGAGGATTTGGCACAATTGAATTGTGTGCTAGAAGTGCAGTTTTCTTCTGTAAAAAAAAAAGAGTTTTAGCATAACTAAATACCGGATTGAAACTAGAATGTTCTCTCCATAGTGGTAGCGTATTTAGTTTACTCAACATATGTCTCTCTTTACAATCTTATCATGTGGTTAATTACTTGTATTGGCAATCACATTCAGTAAACCTTGAGCCAGAAAATGCTTGCATATATACATAGGAATATATACATGTAATGGTGATTTAAGATGGGAAAATGTTGCTACATTGATCATGGTGCCAACCGTTCCTCTTTATTTACTTCTGATGATGCTACCTGCCAAATTACTTCCAATTACTGTCCGTTCAAAAACTAACTACTTCATTGCTTAGCCTAAGATAATTGTTGGCATGTTTCTGTTTTCTTGTTAACACTAATTAAGTATATCTAAGACTCTATTTTGTGGTAGTAGTGGTTCTTATGTATTATGCCATTAATGGATACAGGTATGCATGCATCCTCTGTTCAGGGCAGTATTATGGGGGCGAGTAGGATGGACAGTTCTTACGTTGTGCTATCCAAGCAGAATAGATCTCAAGGCCCTGGAATTCCCCCACGCCCACCAAGTGCAGCAGCCCGGCATGTCGAACCTAATCAATCAACAAGAGCAATGGAGGGGTCATATATAATGCTTCCACCTGCTGCTGCTTCCATATACAAGACATCCGCCTCTGAAGGAGGTGGTGCACATTTGCCACCTCCGAGTCTTAACTCCACTAGCCATTCACAAGGAAACAATTCTGGATTTCACTCTAGTGTGACTGTATTAAAACGAGCATTTGAGATTGCTAGTTCACAAACTCAGGTAGAGTAAGTTGTTTAAAATATATCCATATTCAATGTGTGGCGTTTGGATGCAATTGTTACTCTTTCATGTTATGCAGTCAACTTGCTTGTTCGCGAACTCAGTTTCATTAAGTTACTTAAAATTTTCTATATTGAGTGCATGCACGCATATGCATTTGCTTCCGTTTCATCAGATTTGCATTATTTTTTGCTTCTGCATTTTGTGTACATTGCATCACTACATTTATCAGTGGCTTCATTATTAGAAGCTCATGAGTTTTTCAAAGGCAATGCTAACACATGTGTGGATATGAAATATATTTGCAGGTTGAGCAGCCGCTCTGTCTGGAGTGTATGAGGGTGCTCTCTGACAAGATGGATAAGGAAATTGAGGATGTAAATACTGACATTAAAGCTTATGATGTGTGTCTTCAACGTTTGGAGCAAGAATCCTACAACATCCTTAGTGAAACTGATTTCAACAAGGAGAAACAAAAGGTGCCGATCTCTTTTGCATAGTAACATGTAAACATTAGATACTAATTAATAAGGTTACAAGCTGCAGGGTTTACTGTTTAGCTGTTATCCTACATGTAGTCCTTTATCATACTGACCTTGGTGTTGTATTTTCTGAAACCACTAGTTACAATCTGGACAAGTAGATACCAGTTTATTTTCTTTAGGCTGAATTTGTTTCTAATATTTTTACCTAGACTAATAACCTATCTAGGTAAGAGAGATGCTCAGCTCGGGTCAAAAAAATACTGGACACAGTACCTTTACGTGAAAATTATTTCAGTTCCAATACATCAGTATAAGCAGTTATCGTTATATAAATATATTTAAGTGTAGGAGTTCATGATGTGTGATGTTTATGTAGAAGACCTTTCTTATGTCTTCATATTTAAAATGAACATTTTTAGTTTCTGGACTGGTCAATATTCTTTAGTTTCTTATAGGTACACAAATTGCATTTTGTATCATGTATGTTCTTTCATTTCAGATAGAGGAAGAAGAAAAGAAACTAAAAGCTGCTATTGAAGAAGCTGAAAAGCAATATTCAGAAGTTAGTTCTGAGATGAAGGATCTGGAAACAAAGTCTAAAAAATTTGAAGAATTAGAAGAGCGGTTTGTGTTTTCTTCACCATGCCACTTTCTGTTCAGGCATACTATTATTACTTCTGCAATCCATCTATAGGAAGAAGGATGCAGTATCAAATCAAGTTTTATTACTCGTGGCTGTAAGCATGCATACTTGGCACTAATCTGAGGATGTACACCTGGATATTTTTTTCTTTATCTTTGTGATGCACTGTGGTATTGTTCTAGAGTATAAGTACAATATGGTTACAGTAAACAGCATGAAGATTACTAAAGGCATCACCGCATCATGATTGTGTTATAATGTTTCTAGTATAGAATTATATATTATAGTGGAAATTTTTCTAGTATAGTAACAACTCTTCACCTTAAAATATGACAGATTGTATCTATTTGGTAGTCAACTGAAAATAGTTCTCCATATGCTTGGCACCGAAAGACATTTCCGTTGGAGAATAATATCACACAAGCAGCTTTTCCAACTACAAAGTGGTTTTGGGCAATCTGAACTGTTCGCTGGCTCCTGTTAAGCTCCAAGAAATTTTAACCAAATATAACTTATCTTGTTTGTATTCAGGTATTGGCATGAATTCAACAGCTTCCAGTTTCAACTGACATCTCACCAGGTATATACGCATTACAGTACAGGAAACAGGAACATCTACTTGTCAGAGTAACAGATTAACAGTCATACTGTTCTCTTGTCATATCTTTAAATCTCCTACTCCCTCCGTCCAGAAATAACTGACTTGGGTTTGTCTAGATTCGAATGTAGCTATGTACTAAAATGCGTCTAGATACATTCGAATCTAGACAAATCTAAGTCAGTTATTTGTGGACGGAGGGAGTACATTCTTGTTCAAAAGAAACTTAATTGCATTTTTTAAATTATTGTAAAATCAGCCATGCATCTTGTTCCAGATCAGTGAACTAGGGCTACAGTTTATAACTTTATTTTATACTCCTTATTTTGTTGGCATAAATAAAAATCTTCTGAAAAGGGAGTATAAGAGAACCTCAACCAATAGGTACTAGCACCTGTAGCGTTTTTATTAAGAAAAAAACTGTGAGCGCACCTGCAGAGGCCAGATCTCGAGTGCGGGTGTGCTGGGCTCATGGACATGTGCTGCCCCCTCTAGCCACTTAGCAACACGTGGTTCTCTTTTCAAAAGCCTACATGGTTTACATCAGATTCTGCATTGATATATTTCATACTTTAAAAAAACATCTCAACCTTTTCTTCCTTCTGTATGTACATTCTTTCTTATGTTTGAACTGTTCGCTAAAATATTCCCATGATGCTTTAAGTCATTTGCCTAAAGATTGCTTATTCCACTTCTTAGGAAGAAAGAGATGCAGTTTTGGCCAAGATAGAAGTATCACAGGTTCACCTGGAATTGTTAAAGCGCACAAATGTTCTCAATGATGCATTCTATATTTACCATGATGGAGTTATCGGAACAATAAACAATTTCCGTCTCGGTCGTCTCCCTAATGTACAGGTAACTATGCAAATTTGCAGATACCACATCAATTCATTCACTGTCCTGTGTGCTTCACTTCTGCTATATTCCCTCTGCCTTTTGGCCTATGTACTAACACAAAAAATTCTTTTGCTCTGACCTTAGGTTGAGTGGGATGAAATAAATGCCGCTTGGGGTCAGGCTGCTCTTCTTTTGCATACCATGGCTCAGTACTTCCCGAAATTTCAGTATCCTTGGTGCATATGACCTTTTCTTCTTTCAATTTATTTACTGTTTATGAGTGCATATTCTTTATCGCTAAGTAGCAGTACGTATTAGTGCTCAAAGTACACCACAATTGTTCTAAGAACAGATGATTTTGCTATCGAGTTCCTGAACTTTATCCAGATACCGGATCAAGATTCATCCTATGGGAAGCTATCCAAGAGTAACAGACATCAACAATAATACCTATGAACTGTAAGCTTTATCCTGGAAATGTACTCTTTTTCTGTCTAGGAAGATATCTTGGGTCTTCATCATGAAATAGATCATTTTATACGGTAGAAACATATATGAATTGAACATCCTCTGCACATTTTAGACTTATTATTTTATTAATCATTACCAATATACTTTCACTGAGCATCTATTATGTTGGCTAGTCCTGTGGGAGTATATTAAAAGGGTAGTTAACTAGTTATAAAGTTCTGGCAGTTTGCTTTGGGTGTTCATTTTGCTTCTTTTTTCCTCCGGTTGTTGGGCAGTGCAATTTCATTATGCTTTGGAAGATAAGATGAATTGTTGATGTTCAGGTTTGGTCCTGTGAATTTATTCTGGAGCACCCGATTTGACAAGGCGATGACCTGGTTTCTGACTTGCCTACAAGAGTTTGCCGAGTTTGCCATAAGTTTGGATAAAGAGAACAATGTTCCATTTGATAAGTCATTGAAGCTCCCATATAAGTAAGTGTTTCCTGCAACTTCTCTTGGTTCCGTCACTTTCTGAATTTCATGACGCACCAACCAAAGGTTTTCACATGAGGTGATTTAATTTTTGTAGATGGTTTAGACTTTGCTGGCAATCATATTAACTTGTTATTAGATGCGATGAAGTGATTCGTCTGTGATTACGATTGTTTTTCCTTTGGTTCACATGACAGCGTAATATAACCATAAAATTGGAAGACATCTTATGTATACACCACACTCTGGATATTTGTGCGCCAGCTTGTGTTGTTTAATTTATCTCTTTATTTTGACAGGATTGATGGTGACAAAGTAGGGAGCTACACGATCTTCTTAAGTTTTAATAAACTGGAGAACTGGACAAAGGCGCTAAAATATATGCTGTGCAACCTGAAGTGGGTTCTCTACTGGTTTATCGGGAATACAAGTTTTGCAGCACAATCACCATCTTTGCACTTGGCGCAATCACCAAACAAGAAAGGTTGATGTGATGTTTGAACACAGATCAAGTCACTGACCTCAGATGCTGAACCGCTTTGTTGCTACATGTTGACTAAAGGAAGTAACATTACGCATTTGATGTACATAATTACCATGCATAGCAGCCTTCTAGTTACTTGCAAGTCATGGATGTATGTACCTTGCCCGCTGTGTGTATGGACTGCATGAGCTCCTTTAGTATCCATCAGTTCTGCAATGCACACAAACTGGAATGACAGCAAAATAACACTGTGTCCATGTGCCTCCCTGGAGTATTTTATTTTTCCGAGAAGTCATATTTCATTGAGAAGATGATAAGAGTATTTACAAGCCTTGAAAAGCTGGGTACAACGCACTCAAAAAAAAATATCATTGTACATCCCAGGTGTTGGGTAGGAAGTCCCGCAGCTGAGCGTGGAGCTGCAGCTCGTTTGTGCGTCGTCAAAGCTCGCAGCGTCATCGACGGGAGGCCCTTGCGCAACGGCTTGGGAGCTACCATAGTCCCAAATTAATTGACTTAGATTTGCCTACATTCGGATGTATCTAGCACTAAAACATGTCTAGATACATCCGAATCTAGTCAATTTGGGTTGGAGGGAGTAGTATGTGTTATTGTCTTATTGATAGGATTTCCTGCGATCTGCATCAACCATTCTTGATTCTTGTCCGTTTGGTGAGTTAGTAGGAGGAGGTTTAATGAGACTTTTTAAAAAAATTGACCCCTTTCTCCCTAAGCGTAGGATCTCCATCAACATGCCTAGCTCTCGTTTTTCCGAATCACAAGGCTCTCTAAACCCTGTTTTTGTCTGTTTCGTGGGTGAGTACTCGCGCCGCTTCAGACCGGACAGTTGAGAAGAGCACACTTGAGACAGATGCCGAGCATACTTTTGCATGTTGGCAACATTTGCTTTGCTGTCAGGTTAGCAAGATTCTTCACCATTAATGGAATAGCAGCTTTCACCGAGAGAACAAAAAAAGATCGATAGAAGCCCCTCTCGCATGAAAGGCTTGGCTTTGTTGCGAGGAGGCGTTTTTTCCCCACCCCAAGGCGGCGTCTTGGTTGAGTTGCCGAACCAAACTCTAATAATTCGATAACGATCGAGAGCGACGCGTCCCCATTGACATAGCCCCAGGGAGGAAGGAACTGCCGTCGCTCGATTCCGATCTGAAGGGAAAAGTACACGTCTACACAGCTGATCAAATGCATCGCTCTCCAAGAGACTTGTCCGGCCTTCTTTCTATTTGTGCGCAGCATAGCACAATGTTTGGCTGCATTTTCATCCGGACTCTGCCGGCGGGTGGCTCTTGCATCCGTTGTGACCTGAGCTCCCCTGCCGGTCGCAGTAACTTGCTAGTACTCCACGGTGGCAAGAATGTTTCTCTAAAAAAAATGACAAGGAGGTTCTCCACGGTGCATGGAAAGTGCCTCAACCTCTACAGACTACAGTCCATGTTATGTGGTACATGCTCGTGTAATTGGCTAATTTTTTTTAAATAATACGTTTTTTTAATCAATTTCACGAATATTACGCAGATTAAGGAATTTACGGGAGTAGAGCACTGTCGTTTTTTCGAAAAACGACTCGGGCTCGTCGTCTTTTGAGAATACGACACAGCGCCGCCGTCTTTTGAGGCGCCGAAAGCAGCGCCTGGGCCCCACCCTGCCGGCCTGCAGCACGACAGACGCTCCGGCCGTTGCATGAAAAGACGACCCAGCCCGCGTCGTTGTCTGGTGAAACGACGAGCCCGCGTCATTGTTCGGGTGGACGACCTGCCGCGTCATTGTTCGGTAGAACGACGAGCTCGCCCATAATAGACGCGCCGCGCCCAGCCCCGCGCACGCCTCCTTCTTCCTCTCCCTCTGCTGCCGCCCAGCCCCTGCTAGCTCTTCTCCCGACTGCTTCTTCTCCCATGGAGCTTCTCCCATTTGCTGCCACACTTTGCTCCGTTTTACACTAAATTTGCTGTTGAAGCTAGTAGATTTCCGATCTACTTGTGGGATAGTCTGGTGTAGCGATTTGAGGCGTTTTCGTGGAGGATTTTCTTGGAGTTCTTGAGGTGCAATGGCTATGGTGGAGTCTGGGGCGGGGGCTTGAGGCAGCTGCACGGTGGAGTCTCGGGCTGGGGCTTGAGGCAGCTGCACGGCAGAATTCGCACGCTTCAAGGATAAACCCTAAGTTCTTGCTAACTACAGTCATTTGTGTTTGTTTATCTTCTCGGTAGTTCTGGATGTTGTATGTTAGCGCTCCGCGATGAACTGCTAGATTATAAGTATATCTGTGAGCTATGCCATATTATTCGGCTATAGGATTATAATTATAATTGCGGGCTATGCAAGATTATTCGGCTATAGGAATATTAGTATATTTTTTTGCTAAAATCTACCACTGTATGGGCATTTGACAAATTGTGGTATTTTTTTAGGCCTGAAGTTATGTCCAATAATATAGTGTTTAGGTTCTACTATGGTGACGGTGTCGTCAAAACAAACCAGAATGGAGTTGATTTGAGCGATTTTAATTGTATTGATGAAGTGCTCCAGGATCCTGAAACCATCCCATTATTGAGTTGAAAGATTGGTTATGTGCTCGTTTAGGGCTCCTTCCCACCCATACTGTCGGTGTGCATGTATTATGGACAAAGTCAAGGATTAAACCTGATTTTTATTTGAGACCGATAGAAGAGCAAGCTAAATGGGTCAAATGGGTGAAAGCCTGTCTGCATAGGGTAGTTAACCCCAGTGTCTTAGTGCTTCCTGTGGCGAAAGAGCCTATTTATGATCAGGGCCAGAGTAGTCAGACACACCATGCTGGCGGTGGTTATAATCATGAGCAGAGCAGTCAAGCCGAAGACGGAGGTGGTGGTGGCTACTATAATGACCAGAGCAGTCAAGGCCAAGATGGCGGTGGTGATTATGAACCTGGGCAGAGTAGTTATGCACACACACCGATGGAGGTAGTTATGAACCTGTTCAGAGTAGTTTTGCACACACTGGACATGAATCAGCTGAAGGTAATCAAGGGACAGGAGAAGATATTTTCAGTGGTGAGGTCGATGAGGATGAGATACACGACGGTTGGTTGCAAGATCAGATGGAAGCCGAAGATTCAGAAGGGTACAGTGATAGCTCTTATGATTCCGCTGAGTCTGATCAAGAGGACCAACCTATTCCGGCATCATGGAATCAAGACCACACAGCAGCAATGAATGTGAATGATGGGCATGATTCCTCGTGGCACTATCACGCCAACAACATCTCCATTGGTGCATTATATCCTAGCAAGAGGCATCTACAGGAAGCAATCGTTGAGTGGGCATTGTCCACGCAGCGGGTTTTCAAAACAAAGGTGTCATCCCAGCAATATTTGACTTTGGTTTGCGAGGTAGCTGGGTGTCCTGCCAGGATCCATGCCCATGTTCCTCGATATGACACCAACTGGAAGGTTAGCGATGTTGTGCAGCACACATGTCAACTTGACAATGTCCTGCAAGACCATCGTAATCTCACGTCAACCCTCCTGGCTAGACTGTTATACACTAAGATAGTGGAGACCAAAGCCATGGTGGTGAAAGCTATCATCAACAAAGTTGATGTCAGATTTCGCTACAATATATCTTACGGAAAGGCTTGGAGGACTAAGCAGAGGGCACTGGAGACAAGATTTGGTTCGTTTTGAGATGGATACGACTGTGTTGTTCGGATGCTGCAGACACGGCAGGCTAGGAATCCAGGCACATACCTCGACATCCAACACTTAACATTGCCTCAAGAACCCAATTTGAGGGTGCTGCATCGATTGTTCTTCTCATTTGCTATATGCATAGAAGCTTTCACTCACTGTCGACCAGTCATTTGTGTAGATGGAACATTTCTCACTGACAAGTACAGGGGCCAGATCTTGACTGCCATAGGTCAAGACGGGAACAATCAAGTTGTTCCACTTGCATTTGCTTTCGTGGAGAGCGAGAACACCGAGAGTTGGGTATGGTTTTTCAGGCAGCTAAAGATAGCAGTTGTGAGGGATGTACCGAATGTAAGCGTCCTACATGACATGCATCCGGGTATACTCAGCGCGATAAGGAAGCTGACTCAGCCTGCTCCAGATGAACCAACTCCATGGCTAGACATGCAGAGTCGTTGGTGCATGCGGCATCTAGGGGCTAACTTTTTCTCACAGTTCAGGAACAAGGCCCTTATGAACCTATTCAAGAAGCTTTGCAAGCAGAACCAGGAGTGGAAGTATATCAAGTGTCGGGCCTATTTAGATGAATTCACAAAAAACATGTTAGGCAGAGGAGAGCAGCTGTGGCGGCTCATGCAGCCGCGGTAGCTGCACAGACAGTAGCTGGAGCAGCACCACCCGAGGAAGAACCAATTGCTCTTTGCGATTTGCCGGGATTTGACCAACCCGGTACTAGGAGGAGGCCTGGCAGACGGATTAAGAATTTTCAGGAATGGATAGAGCACGAGCCTGTGGAGAGGTGGTCTCTGTTGCACGACACTCATGGTGCTAGGTTTGACGTCATGACTACAAATCTTGCCGAAACTTACAACTTCGTCTTGAGAGGAAGCAGGGCTCTGCCATTAACAGCTATTGTGGAGTGTATTTTCATCGGAACGTTGAAGTACTTCAGAGACAGACTCCAGCTTGCTCAGATGCATATCATGAACAACCCAAACACAGCAGGAGACACCCACTGCACCTACCCGCCACGGCCCTCGTCCATGGATCTCACAGCAGGAGACACCGAGAGCACCACCCCCAGACCAGGCTGGAGGCTCAGCGTGGCAGCAGCAACAGGAGACACTGAGAGCACCACCCCCAGACCAGGCTAGAGGATCGGTGTGGCAACATCAGCCGTAGTTTAATTTCGACCAGTGGCAGCAGCAGCCGCAGCTTACTTTCGACCAGTGGCACCAGCAGCAGTCGCAAGTCCCATTCATGGGCTATCGTCCTGAGGGTACGCATCTTCCTATCTATTTTGGTTACATGTAGTGTATAATCATTGAGTACTTAATATTTTTACATGGCAGGAGGATTTGGAGACCCAAGCATGTCCTCAATGGGTTCGTGGGCGACTAATGAGGAGGATCAGCAGACTCATCAGGATCAGGTTGACTGGTTTGGACTGTATCAGACGCAGCAGACTCAGGAGACGCATTAGACTCCACCACCTATCCCCACACAGGATACACGGACGCAGGGTGACGGGTCAACTCTACCTCCCCGCAATGTGGTGCCTCCTAGAAGGTACAGATGGGGTACACCGACGCCAGGGTAACCTCGTGACCGGTGGCAGTGATATCTATCTAAGTATATGTCTGCGTATCTGTCTATGTATCTTGTATCGGTCTAGTTATCTGTCTATGTATGAGACTTGTATCTTGTATCGGTCTAGTTATCTGTCTATGTATGAGACTTGTATCGTGTATCGGTCTAGTTATCTGTCTATGTATGAGACACATTGTTTATTCGACAAACACTATAACATAGCTTGCAACACAATTCAACATAACTTGCGGTAAATAAATAAGAGCGCTCTCTATCCCTACGACTATGCCCTTACACTTCAACGATGCCTTCTTCATGGCCTGCTCTTCTTGCCCTTACCCTTCGTGATGCCTCGTCTTTACCCTTCTTCTTGGCATGCCTTTCGTCCCACTCAGCTCTCCACTTAGTCCCAACGGCAGGCGTCATGAATATATCATCTTCATCTTCACTCTCTTCTAGCTTGTCATTGCTCTTCTTTCCCTTACCCTTCGACGATGCCTCGACCGATGATGGCTTGCCCTTACCCTTTGACGATGCCTCGTCTTTACCCCTCTTCTTGGCCTGCCTTTCGTCCCACTCAGCTCTCCACTTAGTCCCAACGGCAGGCGTCATGAATATATCATCTTCATCTTCACTCTCTTCTATCCAAATCCAAGGGAGCGTGATGTTCTGCTGCCTTGCCCCTTCATTAGAGAATCTTTGCTTGCTCCACCTAGCATTGATCCGAAGTAGCTCTTGCCGTATCTCCTCGGGAGTCCTCTTCGGCCACCCTTTCCTACGCAATCCTCACGTAGCTCAGTGAGGAGACAATCACTACCAATTAGTTTCTCCAATGGGGCTGGATTGTTGTCTATTGTAAAGTTCCTAGCCAAATGAAAAAGGTCAACGGACATGTCTGGCACAAAACTGCGATCGTAGGAAAACATACTGGCTAAAAACGGGGTGGCTGCTGCTTAAACAACTGCGCGAGGAGGGGTTTTTATAGGGTAACATTCTGGCGGGAAAAAATCTGGCGGGAAACATTATGGCGGGAAAGATTTTGGCGGGAGATAGTTTGGCAGGAAGCATTATGGCGGGAAACATTCTGGCAGGAAACATTCTGGCGGGAAGCATTTTGGCGGGAAGCATTTTGGCGGAAATGTTTTTTGATGGAAAGCAACATTGGTCTGACATGTTGAATTAAAGATACATCACAACACTATAATTGAAATTAAGATACATCAAGACACTACAACTGAAAGCAAGTTACATCAAGACAATGCAACTGAAATTAAGATACATCAAGACACTACAACTGAAATTAAGATACATCAGGACACTACAACAAGAATTAAGATACATCGGTACTGAGACATACGTCTAGCTTCCCTGAGTCCAGCGCGGGTACTTCCCGGTCTTGTCCCCACGTTCCTCTGCCGCACGCGCCTCGGTAGCTCTTTCTCTTAATCTCTTCCTTTCCGCCTCACGGGCCTCCTTGCGCACCTCTTCCTGGCGCTCGCGGATTGCCTTCTCTTCCTCCCTTCTCTTCCTGTTCAGCTCGCAGTTTTGAGCTTTCTCTGCTTGGAATTCTTTCATTTCTCTCTCCCGTTCCTTCTTCGCCTCTTCGGCCATCCTTTCATCGCGTTCCTCTTCATGAAAGGCAGCCCACGCAGCTTGGTTCCTGTCATGACACTCTTTCTTGGCCCAGGCTGGCTGCTCGGTGTCAATACAATGGTACCACTTGCAAAGTGGAGGAGGAGACTGCAAGCAAATCAATGGAATGAATAAAAGAACTCATGATGACATGAATGGTTCATATTAACCATGCTCTGGGAACATACCGGAGGCCTCTCGTACGACGAACTTGCTTGCCGGGGCGGGCTTGTGTCGTAGTTGGGACACATGAAAAACTTCATGCCCATGCAGGTGGAGAAATCGATCGACTCCTTGACCTTCGCGAGATGGCCGCACCAACAACGCTCGTGTGTCACCCCTTGGGGCAAACTGGCATCTTTCGTCTTCGTAGGCCTATACTCGGGGTCCGAACATGGCACACTCATGATGGAGAGGGGAAGGAAATGGGAGAAATAGAGGAATAACAGGATGGAGAGATACCATCTCGGTGCCAGTATTTATAGAGGCAACTAGTAGAAATTGGCGGAAGAAAACAGCGGGAACAAGTGGCGGTAGAGAAACGGCGGGAAGAATTGGCGGGAGAGAAACGGCGCAAAAAATTGGCGGGAGAAAACAGCGGGAAGAAGTGGCGGGAGAGAAACGGCGCGAAAAAATTGTCGGGACAAATACTGGCGGGAAGAGGTGGCGGGAGATAAACGGCGCAAAAAAGTGGCAGGAGAAATACTAGCGGGGAAAAGAACGGCGCAAAATAGTGGCGGGATTCTAGTTTACAGGCGATAAACTTTAAACGGCTGGATTAGCCTAACGTAGTGTGCATGATCCATGCAACCGTCTGCTTTTCAATAACTGACAAGCTGCGTCGTCTTTTCAAAAAACGATTTGGGATTGTCGTTTTTTCAAAAAACAACATGCTGCCAGCCGATCTTGTCAGCCTCTGGTCGTTTTTTCAACCAACGACACGGGCTGTCGTTTTTTCAAAAACGACCTAACGCTGGTCGTTTGTTCAAAAAATGACAGTGCGCTAGACATGTAAATTTCTTTTTTTGCGCAATATTCGTGAAATTCATTAAAAAATGTATTATTTAAAAAAAATTAGCGTGTAATTGTGTTTCCTTGGCCAGCCAGCCACCGCGCCAGAGTCGTCTTGGCATCTTCGGACCTCCTCCCCAACTAGTGGACCGCGTTGGCTGCGGAGGCCCCTTGTTAGTTTGATCTCCACGGTCACTGTCGTGGTGGTGTCACGGCAGATGCCATGGATAGGCTTAAGGTGGGGACTAATACACGCTAGGGGAATCCAGGGAGGGATAGTGAGGTGATTCCTCACGCAGATGTTTGTATTTACCTTGCTTCCAAGATTACAAGTGCTCCTAGAGCTGTATTGGCGAGAGGAGGAAGAAGGAGCTCTCTTACTCTCACCCACAGTTAACCCGTACAAGACCTTCTAGAGATCAACCCTTAGAACTCTAAATCCAATCAGAATAGCGGAACCCCCTTCTACAGAGGCCCTAGCCCTCCTTATATAGGGGTGGCTAGGTCTCCACTTAGGGCATACGTGGAAGCATATTTCTGAGAATATGCCCTCCCCCAAAGTAGTAAGCCGACCGGGTTGCTTTTCCCCCGCGTCACCCATGCAGAGGCTACGTGAGCTTCTGCGGCGCCTGCGTCAGTCGACATGGGCGTCGTCACCCTTGTCGGCCACGCCTTGGTGGTCCTGCCCTTGTCCGCTTCGCTCATGCAGTGCGTACTGGGGCTTCTTTTGACCAGCGAGATTCCTTCCTTCTCCTAGAAGCTAGATATGACCCGGATCATAGTTGATCCGGCCACACCCGTTCCTGCACACAAGTTAAATACGCATTTCCGACTTACTGCTTAAGTTGGTTGAGACTCAGTTAGGCGGACGCCCCCTGGTCTGGGTTACCCCGTGATTCGGCCCGCCTTGAGGTGACCCGGCCAGCATCCGCTTTGGCCTTGCCGAACCTCGGCTAACTCAGCCTTTATACCCCGGTGTGACCCTACCCGGGGGTATCCCCCCAACATTAGTCCCCGAAGCTGGTGCGGTCTTAGCTGCCTTGGCCGCTAAGGCCACATCGGGTTCAATTATATTTGAGCTTTGGATGTTATTTCCGAGTTACCTCCTTATCTCGGATTATATGGATTTACGTTCCCTTCGCACGTTCCAAGTTTTCACTTGCCGACCGTGTTACTACTTCAACTCGGACCTCATGGTTTTACTTTCCCTCTGCACATTCCAAGTTTTCACTTGTTGGCCGGGTTACCACGGTTTCGTCCGGGTCTTCTTTCCTTCTCTTGTACGCTAACCCACGTGGAGGCTAATCATTAGGTTGCCTCATTTTAAGGGCCAGCTACAGCAACCGCCGCAGTAATTGTCAGTTATCACTGCGCGCGGGTCACGTCACACCTGCCTCCTCGTTTACCGCATCAATGCATCACGTCATGGGATCAACTCCTCCCTGTGGCCTTCCGTGTGGCTCCCTGTTGATTGGTCGATGCGGGTTATACACGGTCACACCGTGTGGCATACCCGCAGGACACGATCCCACTTTCCCCTTGTGGGAGTGGTTAAATAGGGGAGGGGCGCACCCCTTAGGATTTTTCCCCTTCCGCGCCCCTCTGCCCCTAGCTCTTCTTCTTCATCTTCCCCGCGACAGCGCCGCCGCCAGTGCTTCTAAGTAGCAGCGCCGCCGCCACACTGCTTCCCCACACCTCTGCATCGCCGCCACCGCTACGCACCTCCCTCACCACGGGTCGCTGTCAATCTAGGCCTTTGCCGCCCACCGCTGCTAGCGCCAGCGAGGGCAGCGAACACCAGATGACGGAGGAGGAGCTCGTCGTCACCGAGCAAGAGATGGAGGAAGACACCGCGACGGTGGACCGTGGTGCGTGGGCCGGGTCCTGGGTCTGCCAAGACGACCTGGACTGGCTCTACCGTACCAGACGCATCCCTACCGGCGTCACTGCGCATCTCGCCTCCGCCGAACTAGCCCCCTCACCCAATCCAGGTGAGTACGTTGTGTTCTTGTCCCACTTCTAGCGGGGGTTCGGTTTGCCGGTCAGCGATTTCTTCCATGATTGGTTAAGCACCTACGAACTCCAGCCGCACCACCTTCCTACCAACGCAATCACTTCTCTTTCCGCTTTTGCCTCCACGATCGAAGGCTATGCCGGACTATGGCCCACGAAGGAGCTATGGATCCGGTTTTTTGGCCTTCGTCGTAATGTCATTCCGAACATCCAACTCGATTCGGAGGACAAGCAGCTCACTCAATTCGGAGCTGCGTCCATCTCACCCCGGAGGTTTTCCGTTTTCCCCTGAGTCACCGGGCTGGACTCCTGCAAAGGATGGGCCCGGACTTTCTTTTATGCCTGGAATGCGGGCACCGAAGACTTGATCCGGCTGCTTCCCTATGCTCCGGGTCCACCTAACCCGGAATTGTGGGACGTCGTCCCCAAGAAGCCCACGACCTTGGCCAACCAGGTCAACAAAAGGTTCGCGAAACTGAAGAAGCTCGGGTTGCGCAACGAGGACGCTATGATCACGTTCGTCCGCAACCGGATCTCCCCCCTCCAGAAGTGCACTCACAAGGTGTGTCACATGAGCTTCGGCGGCGACCCCAACCGGACCTCATCCTTCGAGTTGAGCAACACGGAGATCTATCGTCGGGTTAAGGCTCTCTTCACCACCCACAAGGACTTCTCCGCTGAGTGGACGTGGGGAATTGAGCATTATTGCCGTGATAGGCTTCCTCCCACGGTAAGCTTCGTGGCGCAAACTTACTCCGGATTTAATTATATGTCGGTCGTTGTTGCACTTTTGACTCTGTTGTTCATTCTTTTCCTCAGCTATTCCTTTAGCAGACCCTCGAGGACGGCACCGATCCGACCCTTAAGTGGGCGCCCGACCAAGAGACCCCGGACGAGGAAGAGCCGGACCAGGAGATGTTCCTCCCGATGACCGACGCTACGAAGCGACCCACCGGTAAACCCTCTTCTATTAGAGATTGGCCCGATGATGAAGATGACTCGGATGTCGAGGTGATGGAACCTGTTGATGTTGTACCCCTTTCTTATGCTTTTTCGGCATCAGCTAACCCTAGTGGGCATATCCACGAGGACCCTCCCCTTGCTATGGGAGAACCTGTTCCGGTAGCGCCGAAGAAGAAGCACAGAGATGCATCAAGTTCCTCCTCCGGACCTTCTCAGCCCGCCAAAAGGCGAAAGAAGTCCGGAGACAAAACTGCCTCCAAGCCAGCAGGCAAGGCCCCAGCACGAAGGGCTCAGAAACCCAAGGAGCCCCAAACCTCGGATGCGTAAGCCTGTTTTCCCTCTGCAACTTGTTCTTCCTTGCATTGTTGTAATTTCTCTTCTGACATTATTTGATTTGGCAGGGCTGCGGTGGAGGTCCCTCAGAGTGGATCTAGCATCTCTTCGCCGCTCCGACCTAGCCCTTCTCCCCCTCGTGACGACGAGTCACGCCCGCTGAGCCCTATTCCAGAGGGTTCTGCGGCTGCTCCGGTTTCTATTCCACCTCGTCAAGAGGGGGGTAACCTTGGAGCGGGGGAGACCGGTCCAGCCGAGGCGGCAACATCCACAACTTTGGCTTCGCCGCGACCAGCAACTACCGAAACTACCTCAGCACCAGCACCAGCTCCAGCACCAGCAACTACCCCAGCACCAGCAGCCGATCCAGCACCAGCACCAACTCCGGCACCAGCACCAAGTCCGACAGCAAGAAAATCAGCAGCGGCACCAAGTCCAGTAACAAGAGCACCAGCGCCAAGCTCCTCCGCCTCGTCCGAGTCTTCTCAATCTCGGCGAGGAAATACCCCAGCAGCTCCTAAGGGAAAATCCACTACAACCACTTCCTCTTCCCAGCAACCAAAGGGCAAGAAGGCTCCTGACGCTACTAGGGCAACATTCGTCGAGGCTGGACAGCGCACCCTCGCTTCCATGCTTCCCAAGAAGGCTCCAGCAGCGAAGGATGCCCCTGCCGAGCCAACTGATGCACAACAAATGGTTTTGCACACCAGCCCAGCCCTTGCCTTGGTTGAGAGGAAGGAGGCGCATGCGAAGGGCTTGGTGGCGCCCCATATGCCCACCGGCGAGCGGTACCCTCCGATCTTGATTGAATTTGTCAACAACTGGAACAAGGCGGAGTTCGTCCATGATGATGATCTCCCGGAGTGGTTTGGCCCCGCCGAATTTTCCGCCGAAATGAACACATCCGCTAAGGCAATCAACCTCGCGGGTCGGATGATGGAGGTACGTCACTTCCCCTTTACATGCTGTAGATAATGATGACATAACCATTAGTCCCCGAGCCTCCGGGGGAGTAACTTGTTACTCGGCTGGATGCGCCTTAGAAAACTAATGTAGCTCCGTGATTACTTCGAATATGCACACACCTAGAGCCGAGTTAAGTTCCACTTGGCCCGGATCTTGTACACTTCGAATATGCACACACCTAGAGCCAGGTTAAGTTCCACTTGGCCCGGATTTTGTACACTTCGAATATGCACACACCTAGAGCCGGGTTAAGTTCCACTTGGCCCGGGTCTTGTACACTTCGAATATGCACACACCTAGAGCCGGGTTAAGTTTCACTTGGCCCGGATTTTGTACACTTCGAATATGCACACACCTAAGTTATGTTCTTGTACTCTTTTCAGGTGACCACTAATCGCTGGAGTGCTGAGTTCCAGCGTCTCCTGGATACCCACAAGATGCTACGCGCAAAGAAAACTGCCCTTCTCGCAGAACACGAGAAAAGGGGTAAATTTCTCCCTTGACGCTTCTCCGTTTTTCTTCATCTTCCTCTGCCGAACTAATCTCATCATTTGGTTTCCGCAGCTGGGGTGGATGCTAAGAACAAGATTATGCAGAAGAACCTGGATCAGATCAAGGGTAAGTCATTTTTGTCTAACCTTACTATGCTTTCCGTCTCCTTTTCTCCTTGGCTCGACAAACATTCATACATCGGCTCTGCCGGGTCAACACACTATTTCAGCATCTCTTGAAGATAGTGTGCCCATGCCTGATATGATGCTGCATTTTCTCGAACAAGCAGGGCAGCATCAAGCCGAGCTCAAGAAGAAAGACGATGAGCTTGCCCTCCTCCGGACCAAGGATGATGAGATTGCTAGGCTCAAGGCCGAGATGGAGAAAATGAAAACGCAGCATCAGTCTGAGCTCCAAAAGGTTGGCCAGGATTACACAAAAGAGCGCGAGTGCCTCAATCTCCGGATCACCAAGGACCAGGATCTACTCAAGGAGTCCGACATCCAGCTTGGGTCGGCGAATGCTGAGCTTGCGTAGCTTCGCAAAAGGCGTGATGACTGTACTAGGGAGTTGACCCAGATCCTTAGCCATATATCTCGTAAGTTCCTTTCCCTTATCCGACATACTTCTCCGGGTTATTTCATATGTCTTTTCTTTACCTTCTTCCTTTGTGTCGTTTCCAAGCAAATTTCCAGAGGGCACTGCTATCGCAAGCGCCGCAGTTGCAGATTTCTGCCGAGAAAGGGGGACTCCCGCCGCTCCTGACGGTGAAGAAATTCCCTATGACATGGAGGACATGTTGGTCAGCTTGTCATCTCGCGTGGAACTCATCAAGAATTATGGCAAAGACATCCTCGACTTTGCAGTCCGAATCTTCAACACGTTCTGGCCTGGAGAAGACACTCCGGAGACAACTGCAATTCTTGTTGAGAAGCTGATGGAAACCGAGACCCAGCTCGACCTCTGGAGGGAGTCCGCTGGACGTGCCGCAGTTGATACCGTTCTTCACCACATACTCACGTGGTACGAGAAGATCGATCTCAACCTCCTGACGCGCCTGCGCACTGGATCCAAATGGACCAATGACCTAGAATGGGTAGCTCGGCGCCAGGCTTGCGCCCATACCCTCATCGAATATGCTCCCATTTATGAATGGATCGAGGGACCGAGCTTCCTGGAAGCCGCTGGTGACGAAGAGGTTGAGAACGATGAAGATGGCTCGGACGATGCTGGAGAGGACAATGCCTCGGATATCGAAGATGGCGAAGATGACACCGAACTTCCTCCTCCTGCTGCCCCTTGAGCGAAAAAACTTGAAAATTTTATCAGATCCCTGGTATGCCGGGTGGAATTGTATCCAATACATGTGATATTTTGCTACGAAGTTCTTATGCCGGATTAACTTGGGCGTAGTCCCCGAGTTTCTTTTTCTTGTTCGTTCAATCTTTTGGCTCGGCTCATGTCTACCTTGATTCGATTTTACGACTTACGAATCCGAGCTTCAAAAATTGTCTTAACAATACTGGGAAACTTTTAGGCTTAGCTCAAAAATAAAATAGCATAATAGTTTGAAAGTAAATACAAGGTTAGTCCGAAAAATAAACGTCGGCTCGATTAAGTTCTTTTCCTTAGTCGTTTTTCGTGTGCTACGCAATTCCAAACTTGTTCTCTTGCTTGCCATGAAGCCAATTCTTGTTGGACAATAGCAAGTCGAAGAGTTGGGTTCTTGGTGCTCACACATTACTAATTCGAGTTAAGTAGAACAACTTATTCCAGCTAACGCACAAAAGACAACAAATATTATTAAGGCAGTCCCCGAGTTACTGCTCGAGGTGCCAACATTTCATTGATAAGCTCATTGTCGGCATACATACCGACACATGAGAAAAATTGGATACATACACTTCTTTGCTAAGTGTAGAAAGGACGAAGTAGAGCTACATTCTATGGACGCTTAGATTCCTCGCTGGACCTGTCCGCCTTGTTCTTTTCCTATGACTTTGCATCTATAAGATAATAAGAATCATTGTGCAATGCTTTGCTCATGATGGATGGCCCTTCCCATGGGGGGGATAATTTATGCATGCTAGCAGTACGTTGTACCAACCAGAGCACCAGATCGTCTCCCCGAAAGACTCGGGGGCTTACTTTCCGGCTATGATAGCGTCGGAGATTTTGCTGATATATGGCGGATCTAGACAATGCCAGTTCTCTCGCTTCTTCCAGCAGATCAACATCATTTTGCCGAGCTTCTTGCACTTTGGCTTCTGTGTATTGGGTGACCCTAGGCGAATCATGCTCTATGTCGGCTGGTAATACATCTTCTGCCCCATATACCAGAAAAAACGGCGTATAGCCTGTTGATCGATTCGGAGTTGTTCTTAAACTCCACAGCACCGCTGGTAGCTCTTCTATCCAGCACCTCGCTGATCTTTGCAACGGCTCAATGAGCCGGGGTTTTATCCCAGATAATACTAATCCATTGGATCTTTCCACTTGTTCGTTTGATGCGGGGTGGGCTACCGAGGCTACGTCCAGCCGAATCTTCTTATCACGGCAGAAACGCGCAAATGCTCCTTCCGCAAAATTTGTGCCATTATCAGTTATGATACTGTGAGGATAACCGTACCTCAAGATGATGTCCTTGAGAAACGTTACGGCTGTAGCTCCATCACACTTTCTTATAGGATTCACTTCAATCCACTTCGTAAATTTGTCCACCATGACCAGAATATGAGTCATATTTCCCCTTGCTGGTTTGAACGGGCCAACCATATCCAAGCACCATACGGAAAATGGCCATGTAATTGGTATGGTCTTGAGTTCCGACATTGGCATATGTGTCTTGGTAGCGTACCTCTGACAACCATTGCATTTTCTCACCAGATCTTCTGCTTGTTCTAAGGCATTTGGCCAGTAGAATCCATGCTAGAAATCTTTTGCCACCAAGGCTCGGGATGAGGCATGATGCCCACACTCCCCTTGATGTATATCTTGGAGGACGTCAAGCCCTTCTTCTGGGTCAACGCATCGCTGGAGGACATTAGTCACACTCCTTGTGTATAGTTCGGAATTGATGATCATGTACGCCTTTGCCCTCCTCTGTGTTTGCCTGGACAACACTTCCTCGGTGGGTAATGTTCCATCTTTCAGGAATTGAAATATAGGTAGTGCCCAAGCTGGTATCGCTCGCACAGGGAACACATCCTCATCAATTTCCATCAGATCCACCGGTATAACTTCAACCGGATCAGGCTGAGCAGTCCCCGGGTCTTGCGAAGCAGTCCCCGGGTTCGCCGAGGCAGTCCTCGGGTTTCGCGCTCCACCTCCCATGTCAATGTCCATGGGCATAGCTCCGGATTCCGTGTCCTCCGGGACATAAATTGAGTCGGTTTCTGGGGACGGCCTGATGGTTTCCTGAGGTGCTCTAATGCTACATCCAGTGGAATTGCTTGTCGGGTTGACCCGAGCTTTGACAGCATGTCGGCAGCCTCATTTTCCACCCGGGGTACATGATGAAATTCGCATCCCTCAAAGTAACTAGATATCTTCTGCACATGAAATCTGTACAGTGCCATGTTTGGATCAAGGGCATCCCATAGTCCCGACACTTGCTGTACCACCAAATCCGAGTCACCAAAGCATATGATCCAACGTATCCCAATCTCTTTTGCCACCTTGAGCCCGTGCACAAGTGCTTCATACTCAGCGACGTTGTTTGATGCCGCGAAATGGATCTGCGGCACGTATTTCAGCTGGTTCTTCTTTGGCGAGGTAAGTACCACTCCGGCACCTAGCCCGATTTTTGTTTTTGATCCGTCAAAGTGCATTCGCCAATAGTTCGGATCTGGTAATGACGGTTCGTATTGCACCTCGACCCAGTCCACACAAAAATCCGCCACAGCTTGAGACTTGATTGCCTCTCTTCTGTCATATTGTGGCGCATAAGGAGCTAGTTCAATTGCCCATTTTGTAATTCTTCCACTCGCATCCTTGTTACTCATTATCTCGGATATGGGGGCCTCACATATAATCCTGATGGGATGTTCCTCAAAGTAGTGCTTCAGCTTCTTAGTGGCCATGTACACGCCATACGCCACCTTTTGATAGTGTGGATAGTTCTGCTTTGAGGCTGATAACACCTCGCTCAGGTAATACACTGGCCTCTGCACCGACTTACCTTCCTCGTCGCGCTCCACCACTATCACTGCACTTACAACTCGATTGGTTGCGGCTATATAGAGCAACATTGGCTCCTTTGATAGTGGAGAGGCTAACACTGGTGCAGTGGCTAACATCTTCTTCAAGCGGACAAAGGCTTCATTGGCCTGCGGCGTCCAAACGAACTTATCCGACTTTTTCATGAGTTGGTAAAGAGGCAATGCCTTTTCTCCCAACCGACATACAAACCAACTTAACGATGCCAAGCAACCCGTGAACTTCTGGACATCGTTAAGACACTTCGGCAGTTCCATTCGTTCAATGGCCCGGATTTTAGTCCGATTAACCTCGATACCTCGGCTGGAAACAAGAAAACCGAGCAATTTCCCAGCCGGGACACCGAAGGTACATTTTTACGGGTTAAGTTTCATCCGGAACCTTCTTAGGTTCGCAAACGTTTGCCTGATATCGTCAAGGAGCGTTTTGCTTTCCTTGGTCTTGATAACCACATCATCCACGTACACTTGTACATTTTGACCGATTTGGTCGTGCAAACATTTTTGCATACATCTTTGGTACGTTGCTCCTGCATTACGTAAACCAAACGGCATGGTGCGATAGCAATAAGCCCCATACGGGGTAATAAATGCAGTCTTTATTTGATCATCCGGATTCAGGGGTATCTGGTGGAAGCCAGAATATGCATCAATGAATGACAACAATTCACATCCAACAGTTGAGTCTATGACCTGATCTATCCTTGGCAGTGGAAATGGATCTTTTGGACACGCCTTGTTCAGGTTCATGTAATCGATACACATACGCCAAACCACCGCCACATTTGGATCGTCCTTCTTCTTCTCCACCAGCACCGGATTAGACAGCCAATCCAGGTAAAGAACCTCCATGATAAATCCTGCAGCTAGTAACCGAGCTATCTCATCTCCGATGACTTTCCTCCTATCTTCGGCGAAGCGGCGGAGAGGTTGCTTCACCGGCTTTGCGCCGGGTCTCACATTTAAAGAGTGCTCGGCCAACTCCCTCGGAACACCTTGCAAGTCCTGTGTGGACCAAACAAAAATGTCCCGATTCTCACGGAGGAAGTTGACGAGCTCGCTTTCCTATTAATCACTTAACCCGGCACCAATTGTTACGGTGCGCTCTGGGAACATATCATCAACAGGAACCTTCTTGGTATCTTTCGTGGCTTGGAACGAGACACTTCCATGCGGGTTACTCAGCGCCGGCATATACTGCTGCGCGGACTGAGCCAATGCCGCCACCTCTTGAATTTTCCTTTTCTCCTGCGCAATCACAAGTGACTCGGCTAAGTTAGACCCGGCCGACGCACACTCCATGGAACGTCGGAAATCCCCAGCAATGGTAATCACTCCGTTTGGCCCGGGCAACTTCATCTTCAAGTAACTAATGTGACAACTTGCCATGAACTTGTTCAGCGCTGGCCTTCCGAGTAACGTGTGGTACGCACTCTCCAAGTTCACCACCTCGAACTCCAAATTTTCAGTTCGGCAGTTATCTCTCGTGCCGAACAATACGTCAACCCGGACTTTGCCTATGGGCTCGCAAGAAATGCCAGGCACAATACCATGGAAAGTTGTCCTCGTAGCCTGTAGCATGTTCTCCGAGATACCCAACTTGCGCATTGTGTCCACATACATGATGTTAATGCTACTGCCGTTGTCAATCAGTACCTTTGAGAACCTTACGTTAATGTTAGTCCCAATGAATGTCGGATCCAGCACCAACACATACGAACCAGGGCTTGGCATAAGCTTGGGATGATCCTTAATGCTCCAGGTGATTTCTTGGTCAGACCAAGGCATATACCTCGTCACTGCAGGCATTACTGCATTCACCTCCATATGTCGACGTATCTATTTCCTCAGTGGTGAATACACAATAACTCTGGTGATGCTCTCTGTACTCATTCCTTCCCTCATTTCTGGGGTACCTCTGATCCGGCTAATGCTGATTTTCCACCCGGTGCACTGCATCCCTTCTCTCATTGTTATCATACCTCGGCGGAGGGGGAGGCAACATTAGCTGTTGCGTGTTCGCTCCGGAGAGCAATTGCTGCCGGGGTAACTCCTGCCGAGGTTGATCATTCCGGGGTGCCTGAGCATTCCCCGAACCACCTTGTTCAATCTTGCGCATCCACTCACATTGCCTCGTTGTATGACCTGCTGGGTTATTCGGATTCGGCGTGTGAAACTTACACGGCTGATCCAACATTGACTCATAAGTATACCTCGGACGGTCCTTCTTTTCTTGCCACTGTTTCTTTTGCTCTGGCGTCCAAGTTTTCTTGCCATCGTTTCTCGGAGTCCACTGCCCTCCAGTTTTCTGACGTTGACTGGCCCCTGCTCCGGGCTGATCCTGATTCACAGTTGCAACTTGCTGCGACTTGTATCGATGATCCGGTCTATCATCTCTTCTTTTTTCCTCTATAGTCATTCCTCCGGGATGACCCGGCTCCATCTCTCTGGTAGTATTCATCGTTTGACTCGTTCGACACGAGCCGAGGTTGAGTCGGATCACCCAGAGCATACGAATCAGCAATCCGGATCATCTCTGCCAATGTGGTTGGCATTTTCCTTTGCAACTTTTGCCATAATTTGCTTGCATATCTGCACCCTTGCGCAAACCATGCTATGGCCTGTGATTCTATCACGCCCTCACACAAGTTTCTCACGGTACACCACCGGGTTAAAAACTCCCGGTCCGTCTCATTCAGTCTTTGCTTGCACTTAGCTAGGGTCTGCGGTCTGTTCGGCCTCTGATACGTACTCGAGAAATTGCTAATGAAAATCTCCTCGAAATCTATCTAGCAGTTAATGCTTCCGGGCGGCAAATTGTTTAGCCATACCCTTGCTGGCCCCTCCAACATCTGGGGTACGTATCGTACAACCCATCTCAAGTTGCCCGTGGCAATTTTCACAGTTGTAGCGTAATTTATCAACCAATCCTCCGGCTTGGTACTGCCGTCATACGTCTTCGTGCCCCTGGGTAACTGGAAGTTGGGTACCGGTGGCTCCTTCATGATCCGGGGCCCAAAACACGCAGGACCCGGTGGACCTTGACATTCAATTTGTTCCGACCTATACAGTCGATCCAATTTCAACTTGGCATCATCCGGCATCAAGTCCCTACTTCCCAATCTCGACCCTATCACATGATAGTCCGGCCTTGGGTATCCCGCGTTCACCATTTCCGAATCTCCATCGTTGTACCGGTTTTGCTCTCGTGGAGCACCTCTCTGTTGCATACCTCGGCCGACACTTTTCTCTTGCCTTGGTATATTCCGCTGCTGCGGTTGTCCTGCTCCTGCCGAGTTTCGCTGTCCGGCATTGCCGTTGACGGCGTTCCCTTGACCGACATTGCCTTGGTCGCGGTTACCCCGGCCATCTTCACCTCGGCTCACACTTCGTCGATCATCATTTTTCTGTGCTTCCTTTCCTTTCCCTGCCCGTGTTGGGTCATACGGGACGATCTGTTTGTTCCGTCTGGCCGAGGTTACTACCTCTTCTCTCCTTGGACCACCATGAGGAGACGATGCGGCTCCAGCGGATTTATCCGGGTTACCTATCGCCGAATGGACGATCTTGGAGGCTCCAGCTCTCTTCGGGTTAGCTCGGAGTAGTTCCTCATTTTGTCTGTTCACGATCTGAACCAGCTCATTGATCCTATCTTGTTGTCTTTGACGGGCCTCACCCGTTAGACCCTCTAACTTGGATGCAGCTGCATCTGCTGCTCTGAGGTTCTTTGCCGGGGTACTATACCTCGACAGCCCCACGGACAAACAGTTTTCTGATTCCTCAATTCCAGTATCACCTTCTCTGTTCATTTCGCTCATGAGATTTCTCCCCTTCACTTTTACAGCGTCAACTTTGATTGCCTTTGCGTACTCACGCAGCGTCATGTTCAACGACTGCTGAGCTGCGGCTATCTTTTTCGCACCCTCTAGTATTTTTTGCCTTGTTTCCTCTAGCTCGGCCTGTGCCTGAGCCGGATCTACTGCTGCTACTACAGGGTTTGCCAAGCTATCCATCGCTTCCCTCAACACATTCTCTGGCCTCTCTAGTGGAGAACCTCTGCCTTTTCGTCGGTGCCTTAGGCGTTACCTCCGGATCTGGCGCCGGATCCTTGCTTGCGCCTGCACCAGGCGCAGTCATCATCACCTCTGCATGGTCCAGGGAGCGAGTGATACGCGCCCCACGAACCACGGTGAGGGGTGGCTCCCCTGCCTCGACAACATGCCGCGGATGAACACATGACACATCGACAGCAACGTAGACCTTGTGTGCGCCGAGCTTGACGAAGAGGCCGTTGCGCGGAAGCGGGCACATGCCGAAGCCACCAGCGTTGTCGCTGACGAAGTCTAGCGCTGAACGAGCTCAGAGACGATGCGTCCGCCGGTGCCGATGAAGTTTCCCGTCCGTATCTTGACCCCTGCTAGCGCCGCTAGCCCCACGGTGGGCGCCAACTGTCGTGGTGGTGTCACGGCAGATGCCATGGATAGGCTAAAGGTGGGGACTAATACACGCTAGGGGAATCCAGGGAGGGATAGTGAGGTGATTCCTCACGCAGATGTTTGTATTTACCTTGCTTCCAAGATTACAAGTGCTCCTAGAGCTGTATTAGCGAGAGGAGGAAGAAGGAGCTCTCTTACTCTCACCCACAGTTAACCCGTACAAGACCTTCTAGAGATCAACCCTTAGAACTCTAAATCCAATCAGAATAGCGGAACCCCCTTCTACAGAGGCCCTAGCCCTCCTTATATAGGGGTGGCTAGGTCTCCACTTAGGGCATACGTGAAAGCATATTCCTGAGAATATGCCCTCCCCCAAAGTAGTAAGCCGACCGGGTTGCTTTTCCCCTGCGTCACCCATGCAGAGGCTACGTGAGCTTCTGCGGCGCCTGCGTCAGCCGACATGGGCGTTGTCACCCTTGTCGGCCACACCTTGGTGGTCCTTCCCTTGTCCGCTTCGCTCATGCAGTGCGTACCGGGGCTTCTTTTGACCAGCGAGATTCCTTCCTTCTCCTAGAAGCTAGATATGACCCGGACCATAGTTGATCCGGCCACACCCGTTCCTGCACACAAGTTAAATACGCATTTCCGACTTACTGCTTAAGTCAGTTGAGACTTAGTTAGGCGGACGCCCCTGGTCCGGGTTACCCCGTGATTCGGCCCGCCTTGAGGTGACCCGGCCAGCATCCGCTTTGGCCTTGCCGAACCTCGGCTAACTCGGCCTTTATACCCCGGCGTGACCCTACCCGGGGGTATCCCCCCAACAGTCACCCTAACGGGTGACCGACTCGGTCTCGCGCCCTGATCGGGGCGCCCAACATCACCGTCGTTGGTGGGCCTCTGTCGCACAACGCATATAAAGAGGTGGGGTCTGGAGGCACGAACCCCAAGGTTCGTCTGCCGACTCGCTCACCGCATAACAAAAAAAACCCTAAGGCCACCCGATCTGGCACAGCGCTGCAGCGGCGGGAATCACCCACCTCACCGCCGCCACCACTCCGTCGAGCTCCATGACGAGCTCGTCGTCAACCTCCAAGGCCGACGGTATGGTTTTTCTAACCCAAGTCTCTCTAGATCGACGCCTAGCAATCCTAAAAGGCTAACAATGGTATCAGAGCCGCTAGTCCTAGTTGATCTAGTAGAGAAAGTAGTAGATCCGAGGAAGAAAAGTAAAAAGGCTAGGGTTTTTAGAAGCGCCGCCGCAAGGCCGCCCGTTCCTCTCGATCCCGACGCATCGGCAAGCCGAGGTCGGGAAGAAGAACAAACCCCTCTGGGGTGAAGAAAAATAAAACCCTCAAAGCCATAGATCCCTCTTCCTCGGATCAAATCCATCAAGAATCAAAAGAAATGGATCTCCCTTTATAAAAAAATCCCCAAATCCAAAGGAAAAAAGGGGAACCACCGCCGGCCGCCGCCGGCATAGGGCACCACCGCTAGGCCACTTGACGGCGGCGCACCCACCTGCGGGCGGATGCGCTCGTCGGCAAGGAGCCCAGGGGGTGCCACTGCTCGCAGCTGCTCACTCTTCTCTCCGATTCGTTGAGGTGGGGGAGGGGGGTGTGCTCGGGACAGAGAAGAGGGGGAGAGGGAGGGGCTTGCACGCCGGCGCTGTTGCCGGGCGGGGCGGCCACCTCATCTCACCCACAAAGAGCGGCGCCGCCGGGAGGAGCGCGCGACCGTGGGGAAGAGGGAGAAAGGGGAGTGGAGCCCGCGCAAGAGGGGGAGGGGCTCGTCGCCGGCCACACGCTGGGCGGCGTGGCCTCCTCGCCACCTCACCAGCGCGGGGCGGTGCGCCGCCGCCGCTGGGAGCAGGACAGACACGAGGGAGACGGGGGGAATTGAGGAACTAGGGTTCCACCCCGACGCCATCGCTCGTTTTGACCGGGCGATGATGCCGCTGGTCCGTCCGATGCAAAAGGACAGCCAGGATGCGGGGGCGGGCGAAACCCTGGGCGCTGGCAGGCCGCAGATGGGCCGCGGGCCATGGTGGGCCGCGTGGCACAGCAACCAGCTGAGAGCGGTAGGCACTGCACAGCGGGCAATGGCCGTTCTTCACTGCCCAGCATACAATTCTCGGGTTTTTTTCTTTTTCTTTACAGAAACAGATTTAGGCAAAAAAAATTGTCAGTTTTTGGTGAAATTTTGCACAGTTTTTTTCTATACAAAGTTATCCAACGAAATTTTGTGTAGAAAAATAATAAAATAACAGTAAAGTTTCTGTAAATTATAAAGTTGATGAATTTTATTCATATTTTTCCGCTGCAAATAGTTAAAAGTAATTGCTTAAATGCAATAAAGTGATGATTTTATTTGATGACCAATGTCGTTAGTAAGATTTTCACTATGGATAGCAAGCGTTAGTTTTATTTCTGCCCAACGGTGATGTAGAATTAATGTTGAGAAGGTTTATGTTTTAATTTGACCAATGTTGAATTAACTCTTTTCGATGATATTTTGTTTTCAGGCAATCCTATGAGTTTCATCTCGGCTATTGAGCCCCTCAATGGAGGGAACTACGGCTCATGGCGAGAGAAGGTTGAGATGGGGCTTGCTTTGCTTGACCTCGACTTGGCACTGATTGAGACTTGTCCCAAAGAACCTGAGGACCCCGTGAGGGGCAAAAAAGAAAGTGAAGATGACTTCAACAAAAGGGTCCATGACCATGGACCAATAAGAATGAAGTACGACCTTGATCGTGCAAAGTGGGACTCGTCCAACAGAAAGTGCTTGATGGTCATTAAGAGCTCCATTATGGAAGAAATAAGGGGAGCAATCCCAGAATGTAGCACTGCCATAGAGTACCTAAAGAAGGTAGAGAGTCAGTTTACTGGGTCTTCAAAGGCCTATGTGAGCTCTCTCATTAAGAAACTTGTTACTACAAGGTACACTGGTGGTGGAGTAAGGGACCACACATTGCGAATGAGCAACATGTCTTCCAAGCTTAAGCCCATGGGCATGGAGCTCCCAGTCGAGTTCATCATTCATCTGCTCTTTGCCTCACTACCAAACCAATTTGAGACTTTTGCTGTGAACTACAACGCACAACCAGAAAAGTGGGGCATTGAGAAGATGATGGCCATGTGCGTACAAGAAGAAGAGAGGCTCAAGGGGCAATCTAGTGATTCTGTGAACTACCCGAGCCCAACCAAGAAGAGGAACTTTCAGGGTTCTAGACCACAAGGGAGGCCACAAGGGAAACCTCAGGGGCATCCCCCTCCTTCTAAGCCGCATGGAAAGGATGATGATCACCGACAACAGGAAGTGGACAAGGACACCTGCAGGTGGTGCAAGGAAAAGGGCCACTACATGAGTGACTGTGTGAGTTTCCTAAAGCATCTATGCAAGAAAGGTGAGGATTTAATTACTTTTGTTGATGAATCACTATTTTTAAGTTATGCAAAATCTACTTGGTAGATTGATTCAGGTGCGACTGTCCATGTTGCAAATTCATTACAGGGATTCCGTATGAGAAGGACCCTGCAAAGAGGAGAAAGAAGAATTAAAGTGGCAAATGGCGTTCAAGCTGAAGTCAAAGCTATTGGAGATCTCCCATTAGAATTATCAAATGGCTTTGTACTTTTACTAGTAGATGTACTTTATGTACCCTCTTTGCATCGAAACTTAATAAGTGTATCGCGCTTAGATGATGATGGTTTTGCTTGCCATTTTGGCGATGGACAATGTAAAATCAAGCGTAATAATGAGATTGTTGGTCTTGCCTTCAGACAAGACAAGCTTTATTTGTTATCACTTTGTGAGAATGTGTATGCATTAAGCGCTGAGAATGAGAATGCCTCCTCATCCCTGAATGGAAAGAATAAAAGGAAAAGAATTGATGACGTCTCTTCGAAATTATGGCACTGTCGTTTAGGCCATATTTCGAGGGGGGAATAGAACGCTTAGTAAAATAATCAATTCTACCGCCTTTAGAATTTTCAAATTTAGAGCAATGCATCGATTGCATTAAAGGAAAGTTCGTAAAGAACATTAAAAAGGGCGCCAAAAGAAGCACATGAGTCTTAGAAATAATTCATACGGATATATGCGGTCCGTTTCCTGTGACATATGTGGATGGATATGATTCTTTCATAACATTCACGGATGATTATTCGCGTTATGGTTACATTTATCCAATTAGAGAGCGTTCTGAAGCATTGGATAAATTTAAGATATTTAAGGCTGAAGTTGAAAACCAGCATAGTTTAAAAATTAAAGTAGTAAGGTCCGATCGGGGAGGCGAATACTATGGTCGGCACACCCCATATGGCCAAGTTCCTGGACCTTTTGTAAGGTTTCTACAGGAACATGGTATAGTTGTCCAGTATTCAACGCCGGGCGAGCCTCAGCAGAATGGAGTAGCTGAAAGACGTAACCGTACCTTGATGGATATGGTAAGAAGCATGTTAAGTTACTCCACCTTACCGGTTGTTTTGTGGATGGAGGCGTTAAAAACCGCCATTCACATACTTAATCGAGTTCCCAGTAAGTCGGTGTCAAAAACACCATATGAGTTATGAACTAGTCGCGAACCTTCACTCAATTATTTGCGAGTGTGGGGCTGTCCAGCTGAGGCTAAGCTCTTCAACCCAAACCTTGGGAAGTTAGATCCTAAAACAGTAAGTTGCCATTTCATTGGCTACCCAGACAAGTCAAAAGGTTATCGTTTCTATTGTCCAGACAGATTTACTAAGTTTGTGGAAACGAGACACGCTATGTTTTTGGAGGATCAGATGATCAGGGAGAGCACGGTATCGCGAGAAATCAACCTTGAGAAGAAGCGGGTGCATGCACCCACTCCGATGATTCAGGAACCGTTTTTCTCGATACCTGTTGCTACACCGACACAAGAAAATGTCGATGTGACACCTGTTGTTAGTTCTCCTGTGGCAACAATGAATGAAAATGAAGACCCTATTGTCACACAAGAGGGAGAGCTGCAACAGCCCCATACAGAGAATGTGCCAGAAGGCGAGACCCTTAGAAGGTCTCAAAGAACTAGAAAGCCAGCTATTCCCAACGATTTTGAAGTCTATGCAAGTGAAGAAGTTCAAATGGAGGGTGATCCCACCACATTTGAAGAAGCCATTAAAGGTGCTCACTCATCAAGGTGGCTTGAAGCCATGGAAGATGAAATGAGATCCATGAGTAGTAACAAAGTCTAGGATTTAGAAGAAATTCCTAAAGGAGCCAAAACAGTAGGCTGTAAATGGGTCTACAAAACAAAATGTGACTCTAGAGGGAATATTGAAAGATATAAAGCACGACTTGTTGCTAAAGGTTTCACCCAAAGAGAGGGAATAGATTATAATGAGACATTCTCTCCAGTCTCAAGTAAGGATTCTTTTAGAATTGTAATGGCTTTAGTGGCACACTATGATTTAGAATTGCATCAGATGGATGTAAATACGGCTTTCCTAAATGGAGACCTAGAAGAAAAAGTTTACATGGCACAACCCAAGGATTTTGTTGTGGAAGGAAAGAACGTATGGGATGTCGTTTGAAGAAATCCATTTATGGATTAAAACAGGCCTCCAGGCAATGGTACTTAAAGTTCCATGAAACAATAAGAAAGTTTGGGTTCGATGAGAATGAAGAGGACAATTGCGTATATGCAAAGTTCAAGAATGGGAAATTCATTTTCCTCTGTATGTGGATGACATTTTACTTGCCAGTAGTGATGTTAGTCTACTATTGAAAACAAAGAAGTTCTTGTCCTCGAATTTTGATATGAAAGACCTCGGTGAAGCTTCATTCGTTCTAGGAATTGAGATTCTCCGAGATAGAGAAAAAGGGGTCTTAGGGCTATCGCAGAAGGCATACTTAGAGAAGATTCTGAAGAAGTATAGTATGCATGCGAGTAATTCTACGCCTGCTCCTATAGTCAAGGGCGATAGATTTGGGAATTTTCAATGTCCCAGGAACCAATATGAGATCAATCAAATGAAAGCGGTTCCATATGCTTCTGCTGTCGGAAGCTTGATGTATGCTCAAGTATGTACACGCCCTGACTTAGCTTTTGTTACCGGGGTACTTGGCAGGTTTCAAAGTAATCCAGGAATAGATCATTGGAAAATGGTAAAGAAGGCATTGCGTTATGCAAAAGGCACAAAAGGCCTCATGTTAACATACAGAAGATCTGATTCCCTTGAGATAGAAGGGTATTCAGATGCAGACTATGCGGGAGATATAGATGAAAGAAAATCCACGTCAGGATACATATTTACTCTCGCGGGTGGAGCTATATCGTGGAAAAGCTCCAAGCAAACCATCACGGCATCGTCCACGATGGTAGCTGAGTATGTAGCATGTTATGAGGCCACGGGGCAGGCAAACTGGTTAAAGAAGTTTGTACCCGGGTTAAGAGTGGTGGACAACATTCAAAGACCACTCAGAATGTACTGCGACAATGAGCCAACAGTATTCTATGCTCACAACAATAAGTCAAGTGTTGCTGCCAAACACATTAACATTAAGTTTTATGTTGTGAAAGAAAGAATCCAGGATCATACCATAAGTTTGGAGCATATAAGTACAAAAGAAATGCTCGCGGATCCGCTCACAAAAGGCTTACCACCCAGTGTGTTCAGAGAGCACTTAGTCGGCATGGGTTTAAGAGAAAGCCTATGATACCTGGATATTAAGGGTCTAAGAACAAAAGTCTGTTTCAAAATAGAGAGGTGTATAGTGGCTGTTGAATCTATGGTGCGTAACTGACCATTATGATGAGACATGCTCTATATGCTGATCTGTGATGAAATGGGTGCAAAAGTATAAGTTGAATGAAAGATGAGATCAAGGGGGAGAATGTTAGTTTGATCTCCACGGTCACCCCAACGGGTGACCGACTCGGTCTCGCGCCCTGATCGGGGGCGTCCAACGTCACCGTCGTTGGTGGGCCTCCGTCGCACAACGCATATAAAGAGGTGGGGTCCGGAGGCACGAACCCCAAGGTTCGTCTGCCGACTCGCTCACCGCACAACAAAACAAAACCTAAGGCCACCTGATCTGGCACAGCGCTGCAGCGGCGGGAATCACCCACCTCACCGCCGCCACCACTCCGTCGAGCTCCATGACGAGCTCGTCGTCAACCTCCAAGACCGACGGTATGGTTTTTCTAACCCAAGTCTCTCTAGATCGATGCCTAGCGATCCTAATAGGCTAACACCCCTCACCAATCTGCAGCGTGTACATTCTTAGGTACGAGGCGGTACACCGGCACGTCATGGCCACTGATCTATAGCTTGCACGCGGCACCGGCGTCGACGCGCGTGCGCGTGCACGTGCGCCTGATCTTCATGCACGCGCTGTGCTCCGCCACGTACGTACGGCCGCTCGCAGCCTTGCGTTGCGTGCGTCCAACTACAAAGACGAGCAGAGATCACAGCTCGCTTCCACAGGAATAGGAACAAAGGCAGCATGGCGCCGACGCAGGAGCTCGCGATAGACGTGACCAACTGCAGCGGCGAACGACCGGCGTGGGAGGAGCCGCCGGTGAGCCCGGTGGGTCGGCTGTTCCTGGAGCCACACTTGCGCTGCTACGCCGTGTGCGTGATCGGGCTCGGTGCGCCGGTCGACCTGCCGGCCCTGCGGGATGGGCTCCAGGCCACCCTCGTGCGTCACCCGCGCTTCTGCAGCGTGCAGGTAAGTAAGTTCGTACGTACTCCAGCTGTGGTGCGCCCGGGATCGTTCCGCTTTGATTCATCAAGAGCCTCTCACCGGCATCACCTAAAGTACGACCAGCAAACTTGCCGGCACTGATTTTGGCGGCTGGAGTCAGCTTAGGAAGCTTACCCACACCGGCGACCCCTAACGATCAATTTCCCAAACATATTTTAAAAATTAAAACATTTTTTAGCATACATAATTTCTAGCCTAGATATATTGGGGAAATGTACATGCCCGTGTCGAATTCGGCTTGATGCTTCGCCCGAATCTCCCTCTCGTGGTCATGGTAGACCCACCGCCTCCACTCCGCATCGGCCTGGCGTCACTGGTGCCTAGCCGCGACCATGCGCTCGACAGCGCGCTGAGGCGGTTCCCCTCCCTCCTCGCCGCCACTTCGCCGCTGCTGAGGAGGACTCGGGGCGGTGCCTGCCCATCGCGCCTAGTGCCGTGCGGTGAAGCTCCTGGCGGCCTTCGCCTCGCTGTTCAACGGTGGCACGTTGCGTGTGTGAGAGGGTGATCGCGCCCCTCAGATCATCGACGGCGTGCCGTGCCACCTGGATGGACTGTTCGAACACCCGTGTGTCAACGGGTGCCTCAGCCTATGCGTAGTAATCGATGAAGTTGAAGTCGTCGTCGTCATCGCCATGGGTGGTGGCCTGCTGCACCTCCCTCCACTAGCGCGACGTCTGGATGTTAGCGAGGATAGCCCGCTGATCCACGGGCTCCTCCGTGGGATCGTCGAGCCCGTCGTCATCCTTCGCTTCCGCCAGCTGCGGTTGCCTAGCCGCCGGTTGCGCTGGATGCTTCGGTGCCGGGTAGCGGGCCCGAGCTGCCTCCATGAGCATCGCCCACGTGTTTGGATCACGGCCAGCCATGGTGGGTTTTCCAGGGGTTTGGTGCACTGCTCCTCCGCGACCTCGACCCCTTTTTATAGCAGGGGAGCTGCTCCGGTGGGAAAGCTCGCGCGAAGCGGTGGCAAACCGCCGAGAATGGCGAGGAAACGGCTAGAATAGGCGCGAAACAGCAGGTTCGTCTAGAAAGGGTGGCGGCGACGCCATTACTCTGGCGTGTGGAGACGAGCCATCACGGGCGGGCGTTTTTGTGTGGCTGTTAAGGGGGGGCGGTGCTGAGTTTCCAGCATGGGGCGCGTTGCCAGCAGTCCTAGTACGGTCCCTGCTTGCCGGGAACGGTAAGGGGGTGCCGGACAGTTCAGTAGGCATTGGCGTCTCCATTGTGGGCCATTTTTTGGCCTCCACCCCCAACTCGGTTGGGGGCCGGGTTGGGACCAGAGTTGGAGATGCTCTAACCACTCCGTCTCAACCAAATCGGAATCTCTTCGCTCGAGTTGTCTGTTCACACTTTAGTTCGGTTTTTCTTTTAGCAATTGAATTTGTTTTTTCACGCATACATTAAGGCGTCAAACGGAATTCCTCCCGCTTCTAGTCCATTAATTTGAGATTTTTAGTTTAAAATTTTGGTTTATATTTCAAATTAGAAATCATAAAATAAACCAGAAGCGAGGATTCCACTTGCATCTCTACCTGGCACCTGGAAAGCTCAAACAGAAATGCCAAATTGCATATTCGCAAAAAAAGAAGCCAAATTGCAGGTGATGGACAAGTCAAACCAATTAATATAAACCATGCTTTTCATATGCATCCGAAACGTGCAGGTGATTGACGAGTCCAAGAAGGCCTCCAGACCAAAATGGGTTCAGACCACGGTGAACCTCGACGACCACGTCATCGTCCCCGACCTAAACCCCACCGCCACGTCGGCGGAGGCGGACATGGCCATAGAGGACTACTTGTCGTCCCTCTCCATGCTCCCCATGGACCACTCCCGCCCGCTCTGGGAGCTCCATGTCCTCGACTTCCCCACCACCGAGGTCGCCGCCGCGCTTGCGCTCCGCATGCACCACTCCCTCGGCGACGGCGCCTCGCTCATGTCCCTCCTCGTCGCATGCGCCCGCCCCGCCGCCGACCCTACCACGGTGCCACCGACGCTGCCGACCGCCGCCACCCGCCGCGCAGGCCCAGCGAACGCCATGCCGACGCGCCCACCGGTTTCTGCCATGCTCGCGTGGGTCATTTCCATCCTTGTGCTCGCGTGGCACACGGTGGTGGACGTGGTGTGCTTAGTCGCGACGGCGTCGTCGATCCTGCGCGACCCACCGACGTTGCTCAAGGGGACGGAGGGTGTCGAGTTCCGGCCCAAGCGCTTCGTCAACCGCACGCTTAGCCTCGATGACGTCAAGTACGTCAAGAACGCCATGAACTGTGTAAGTACACAATTGCGCTTTTGCAGGCGACATATTCCACTTTATCTTCTTTCTTTTTCTGTAAAGATAGAACTAACAAACTTTTGCAGACTGTCAATGATGTTCTACTTGGAGTGACTTCTGCCGCGTTGTCTCGGTACTATTTTCGTAAAGCAGGTAAGCTCCAGCAATTTGAGCTGGCTGTGCAACCTAAACAACTGTTACAACATTCGTTACACTTCATGTTAAGGTCAAAGTGGCAAAAGGAGCATAAAGGTGCGATCACTTCTTGCTGTCAACTTAAGGAAGACGCCTGGCCTACATGTAAGCGCTTACCATTCTCATGCCCGCCTCTTGCTGTCAGGTTTAGGTTACCTATATTATGTACTTGTAGTATGTCCTGTACGTCCGTTAATCTGTGTTGCAGACACTGGCTAGTATGATGGAACCTGGCAAAGACAACGGCGTGAAGTGGGGCAATCAGCTCGGCTACATGATACTGCCGTTCCACATATCCAAGCACGACGACCTTCTCCAGTACGTCCGGGAGGCGACCAAGGTGGTGCGCAGGAAGAAAAGCTCCATGGATTCGGTCCTCACGTACAAGAGCCCAGTAATTATGATGAAAATCTTCGGCGTTAAGGTGCTCGACCCAGTACTGGTTCTCTTCTAACTTGGCTTAAACTGAAGAAAGCATTGGCGATTCAACAACCTCTTATATATGCAGGCAGCAGCTTCTCTGTACTATAACTTGTTCAGGAACACCACCTTGCTGTACTCCAACGTGGTCGGCCCAAGTGAGCTGGTAGTCTTCTACGGCCACCCGATAGTCTACATCGCTCCCAGCGTCTATGGGCTATCAACTGTAAGCTCTCAAGAAATTGTCTGAGTTCATACTTCTTCCGCTCGATGCATTGTGTTTTCAGCTGTTTCACGGGATGTCATTACTGCATTTTGAGGGTCTAGGATCCTCGATATACAACTAGCAGTCAACTACTGATCGTTTCGTCTCAATGTGTACTACAGGGATTGACTATACATTATCAGAGTTACATGAACATTATCAAGCTAGTCCTAGCGGTAGATGAAGAACAGTTTCCAGATGCTCATGACCTTCTGGACGACTTCGCCAAGTCTCTCAAGATCATTCGGGAGGCGGCTTAAGGAAAGCCACGGGCTGCGCGTTTCGGCCAGAATCAATGCATAGCTTATGAGGGCTTGAACTTCCATCTGATGGTGTTCTCACACCCATAGCAAGACATAAAATTTCATGTTTGGTCCATAAGGATAAGAGTTGCAAAGAATTCGGCTTCCTTCAAGCTGGACAACTAGATAATATTTCGATACTACCTAAAGTTAATGGGGACAGAAATGATCCACGGATACATGCCTATACGTGTCTCATTAACCTTATTTTAAATTCTTCACAAAAACCGCAACAATTAGGCTAAATTCATTGGCCGGTCATGTGATTTGTCCCACATAGACTGCATTCATGCAAGGAAGAAACATCCTAATTAGAGTAGTAATTCTGCATGAAACGGTACACGGAATACATCGAAAAAAGTTGAATGGAGTAATACCATGAAAAAATAGCGTGTTATTTCGACGCTAATAGCTCATTATTGCATGTCTAGAGAGCGATGCTAAATTAATTAGTGTATAATTTCTCGCTAATTGTCGAGGGATCACCCCGGGTAGGATAAGTCAGGCTAGACAGGCCGGCTCCAGAAGGTCAGGCCAGATGGCCACACGACATGAAGCCACAACCTGCTGGAACGCTCCAACCGGACCTCAACCAAGATCACCCCGGCTGGCTCATCTAGCCGGTCAATCAGAGAAGCCCGTCAGATGGCCAACTCCATCCGGTAACCTCGGAATTAGTACCGAGAATCCGGAGGGCGTGATAGTTGATGACCCACAAGTATAGGGGGTGTATCGCAGTATTTTCGATAAGTAAGAGTGTCGAACCCAACGAGGAGCAGAAGGTGCTGGCTAGTGGCTTGGAGCAGGAATTCTCTGTAAATACTTAACAAACGGATTTTTAGGGATTTTTGATAATGCAAGTAAATAAAGTACGAGTAAATAAAATACAATAAGAATAAATGCAGCAAGTGGTCCAATCCTTTCTTCACCAAAGGACAAGTCGGTTGTATTACTTAAGATGACCAAATATTCTCGAGGACACACGAGAATATTGTCAAGTGCTTTCGCTTCATATAGTTGATTAATCTTCTTTAGCTTGCTAAGTGTTGTGTGGGTGAACCTGTGCTAATGTACCGACCTTCCTAAGACTAATACATACTTGTGATTATACCCCTTGAAAGCATCCACAAGTACAAGAAAGTAATTAAGGTAGAAACCTAACCACAGCTTTAAACTCTAAGACCTTGACGTCCCTTGTGCAAAGGTTTCCTAACGGGGGTTCAGGTTTCTGTCACTCCGGCAACCCCTACGATTAGTAGCCAAATACACAATGCATTCCCCTATGCCCATATAGGTGAAGTGTCATGTAGTCGACGTTCACGTGACACCACTAGAAGAAGTACACCACAACTTAAATATCAAACCATTGAATCTTTCTCAACACAATTCCACTACTAACAACATGACTTCTCCCATGTCCTCAAGAACTAAACGAACTACTCACAAGACATCATATGGATCATGATCAGAGATGAAATAAGGATGTGTAACAATCTGAACATAAACAATAATTTAATGGTTCACTCAATAGCATCAACTACAAAGAGTAATCAACACCGAGAAAGTTTCCTCTAAGAACTATGCAAGATTCAACCCAATTGTTACAGTGGTATGATGGTGGTGATGATGGTGCTGGTGAAGATGATGGTGGTGATAATGATGATGATGATCCCGATGAAGTCCAGCCTAATGGTGGTGTTGATGGCGACGATCTCCCCTCTCCGGGAAGGAATTGCCCCAGCAGCATTCTGTCTGCCGGAGAGATCTTTCTCTCTCGGTGTTTTCCGCCCTGCAGAGGCGGCGGAATCTTTCTATGGTCGCTCCTCAAGTCTTAGGGTTTTGGGAGGTTGATATACGCCAGAGGGGAGAGCCAGGAGTGGACCAGGGCGGCCACACCACCTGGTGGCGCGGCTTGGGGTGGCCCGCGCTATGGGGTGGTGTGTGCCCTTTGTGGCACATCTCCACTCCCCCTTCTGGCAATCTTCGTCTTCTAGAAAAATAGGATTTTCCATGTATTTTCCCGAATTTTCTGATCTTCGCGAATTTCGCCTCCAAACAGCACCTTTTCCATCAGAATCCTAACTGCAGCGGTCCATGCTCCAAAAGTCATCAACCATGCAAAAACAGATGAAATTACATAAGTATCATCTCTTAATATGAAATATATCAATGAATAACAGTAAATTATGATATAGAATAGTGATGCAAAATAGACGTATCAACTCCCCCCAAGCTTGGACTTCGCTTGTCCCCAAGCAAAACTGAGCTCAATAAACATGACCTCAGGTTTATGGAGTGAAGAGTCGATAAAATAATACGGACAAGAAGTATAACATTCATCAATACATAAATCATAATAGAAGACAACTCACTATTATATAACTTAACTTGCAATAGGTAAAGTAAACACAATAAGGATACATAAAGTAAATCATAATTGGTAATGGCAAACTTAGCTCTTGGTCGAAGAATAGTTGACAATTTGCAGGAGTTCAGAAATAACTGGTTTTCAAAGATAGCTTTCAAAGTAATACTCACTAAGATAAGAGCAAAGTGCAAAATAATAAACATGATTGAATAAATCATCATATGAATGAATGAAACACAACAACTCAAAATACTTGCTGAGATAGAAGGGAATAGGTTTACTTACTCAACTAAAAAGTAAAAGATAGGCCCTTCATAGAGGGAAGCAGGGATTTGAAGTTTCATAAAGAGCTTCCAAAAATTATGATACTTATTCTCTTTCAGCTCTCATTGCCCCTATCATAGGCATCTTTAGGTGATTAAGGTTAAAGTGACACAACTAAGAGGATATGCTTAACAAGTTATAAATTGAAGTCTCATGCCCCTTACTTACGAAGACCGAACCTCATGCTACTCAACTTTAGTCACGGGTAAGCTCTTGTCATTGTAAGTACATATGTATCATAGAGAACCGCCAACGGGGTACCCCTTGCACATGATACAGGAGCTATCCCATAATCAAAACGACAAGGCAAGAAGACAATGAGCATCTCAACGATCTTTTTATTTGCTATTTTCATAGGGTTTTTTATTGAGGATGCTTCATAGAATGCTCATTATGGTTATGCTGCAAGTTTCCACCATGATTAGGTATGGCTTAGGCTAGCGGCCCTAGGCATTTTTCTAACACACATACAAACTCCATGATCTTACAAGTTCCCCTTTTATTTCACACTGCCGGGATCCATAAGCAAAAGAACATGATATCAACTAGGTACAAAGTACCAATGCAATGTTGAAAGTGTCCCCCATGACAACATGGTTCTGCTAACTTCAACTTATAAAGAGCAAGCATATACGCAACAAAGATGGACACAATGGTTCAAGATTATTAAATGCAAGAAAGTAAAGTGTGCCATCAAGTTCGTGAGAGCTTTAATCACTAATTTTCACATAACAAGTTTAATTTAGAAGGTAGATAAAAACATGAATTTACTTGGAATAGCAATAATGCTAATAGGTAGGTATGGTGGACAAAAATAGCATAGGTTTTAGTTTAAGGATTGGATGCACGAGAAGAATTCTCTCTCAGTACAGGTTTTTGGCTAGCAAGGCGGGTAGCAAGTATAAGAGTTGAAGGAAACAAAAAACATACCGGTGATAAAAACAAACATGCAATCTTCCTTGGAAGCACAAAAGATCGTAACTAGAGAATACTAAGCTTATGAGCAAATCAAGAAAGAAAGATGATGAAATTATATTTTTTAAGGGTACATTTTATCTTTTTCATTCAACTCTCAAAATAGTGTTGCTACTGACCGAGCCAGGTTTGCCAAAACCAACTAAATTAACTCAATGATCCCACAGTGATACCAATACTAACAACAAGATCAATCATATAGTAGCAATTGAAAACTAATATAAGATATGCAAAAGAGTAAATGATAGATCTTCTCATTAATATTCCATAACAACAACTCACACCAAGGGATACATATCTAACGAGAGAGTGGACACTTCCACATTGCAAACCATCCTACATGATAACTTCTCTATTCATGATATGACTCTACTAAAAAGGTAAAAAGATAGAAGATAGTGATGTGATACCGCGACACCCTCCCAAGCTTGGAACAAACCAAGGGGATGTCAAAACCTGATGACGAATTACTCCTTCGGTGGTGGTGGTGTTCTCTCGATGAGCCTTTTGATTAATTTCCCCATCTTCAAGCAACAACTCCTTGGGATGAATCTTCAACTCACGCAAGTATGGGTTGATGATATCCGGTGAGGAATCTTCCTTGGCTGATCCAGAGGAAGACACTATGGCTCCAAAACTAGGACTCTACCTGTCAGAAACAGATCGAAACGAAAACACGACAAGAACACGATATACGAACCTTGGGGGATCCATGGGATTATATATTACGAAGTTTTATAACAAAAGGAAGGTACTGGGAGAAAACGGGTCGGAGACGGAGTCTGGGGCGGCCACACCACCTGGTGGTGCGGCCAGGGGTGGGCTCGCGCCACAGGGTGGTGTGAGCCACCCAGGCTCCGTTTCTGTCCCTCTTTCGCTTTATTGCTTTCCTTGTTGGATAAAAACTGCAAAAATATAAATGGACAGATTTTTCGCGGAACTTTTCTTACCAGAACTATTACCTATTCGAAAATGGACTCTGCGGGTCTCTGAACTTGGTCTTTGATAAATTTTTCTGGAGTTACCACTTGAATTACATCAATATCTTCATCTTCATACACTTATTGCTTGAGTCATGAAACTTTTCACCTTCTTATTACACCATTCTCTCCGATAACCTAGAAATTTCTTCCACACAAAACTTAACACAATTCTCATTAGCAACATTAGTGCATACGAGGTAATAAACCTTTTAAGTTCAATTTCAACTGAAATCCATCAAAACATAAGCTATCATAACAATTCCTTCCGAAAACCCAAAAAGAATTCAAAAAGGAAATCGATTTAAGAAGCAAATGCAAGAGTGGCAAAAATCTGTCAAAATAGACCAGTAGGTAAAGATCAATTTTTTCGAAAATCTTCTGTTGCTCAAATCAAAAAGTGCAAAACTAACAAATGTGAAATAACAACCTGGGGCAGAAGAACAAAAAATTACATCTCAAACTGACGTACAGAAATCTCTCACGAATGTTTACGGTGAAGCACAAATATCTGTTTCAGGACAGCAACTTTCCCAAATATTACTTCTCTCTCATTAGGGGTTGATCTTGACACAAAAACAAAACAAAAAGGATAAGGAGAGGTTATTACCCAAGTAATAACTTCTGAGACTCAAATAAACGAAAACAAACTAAAAGCACAAATATATTGGGTTGTCTCCCAAAAAGCTCTTTCTTTATAGCCATTAAGATGGGCATGATGATTTCAATGATGCTCACAAAAGAATATGGATTGAAGTAAAAGGAAGTATCAAGAAGCAAAAATACACATGTTTAAGTCTAACCCACTTCCTATGCAAGGGATTTTGTAAGCAAACAAGTTGTTGAAACCAGAAATTGTAAGCATAAGAAGGCAAAACAAGTGCAACATAAAAACTTTAAGCATAAAACAAGGGAACTTAATATTATTGAGATGCATGGGAACACTTTTCCCTCTCTCATAGTAACTTTCGGTATCATGCATAAATTTAACGATATAGCTATCACAAGAACCATCTTAACAACGATCACTAATTCTAACTGAAAACATAGGAATACTAGTTCTTATAACACTACTTTGTGAAACAATATTAGAGGTATCCTTACAAAGGATAGTGTGTCCCTCTTCTACATATTTAGTGACAAAGGCTTTCACATTTGCTATTATAGGTTCATCATCCATTTGTTTATCAGGTTCAATAGCTTTATTTGTACTTTCATTAACCATACTAGCTATCATAGAATGTTCCTTTATCTTAACTGGGAAAGCCATTTTCTCAATATAAGGTTCGGGTAAAACATGATTAGTAGTACAAACTTCAGTATTTCTTGCAGGAACACTCTTAGCAACATCTTTATAAGGTTCATGATACTTATTCCACTTCTTTTTAGGCACTTCAATATAGGAAGCAAAAGCCTTAAAATAGGTTGCAATAGCTTGAGAGTCTAGACCATAAGCATTTTTAATATTTTGAAAGTCATTAGTTGCCATAAAAGATTCAATGCGTTCATAATCATAATTTATACCTGACTTTCTTCCTTTGTCATTCTCCCATACTTTAGCATTGTCTTGAATATGGTCTAGAAGATCCCATTCAGTTTCTTCTTCCATGCGAGTGAATGATCCGGCACAAGAAGCATCCAATAAATCCTTATCATGAAGAGAAAGCCTTGCATAAAAGTTATTGATAATAATATTGTTGAGGAGCTCATGAATGGGACATTTGAGCACATTTCAATCTCCCCCAAGCTTGAGCTATACTCTCTCCATAAAGAGGCCAAAAGTTGTGTATTTGATTCTGATCTTTATGAATCTCAATAGGAGGATAAAATTTAGAATAAAAGAGAGGTACTATTTCCTCCCATTCAAGAGATTGACCATTCTTCAGAAGCTTATACCATTCCTTAGCTCTTCCTTTCAGTGATAATGAGAATAACTTCTTCTTGACTTGATATGTTGTAATACCTGCACACTTGAAAAACCCGCATAATTCGTGTATAAAGAGAAAATGATCATCGGGATGGACAGTTCCATCTCCAACATAATAGTTATCCATAACACGATCAACAATTAATCTTCTTTAGCTTGCTAAGTGTTGTGTGGGTGAACATGTGCTAATGTACCGACCTTCCTAGGACTAATACATACTTGTGATTATACCCCTTGCAAGCATCCGCAAGTACAATAAAGTAATTAAGGTAGAAACCTAACCATAGCTTTAAACTCTAAGACCCTGACGTCCCTTGTGCAAAGGGTTTCCTAACGGGGGTTCAGGTTTCTGTCACTCTAGCAACCCCTACGATTAGTAGCCAAATACATAATGCATTCCCCTAGGCCCATATATGTGAAGTGTCATGTAGTCGACGTTCACATGACACCACTAGAAGAAGTACACCACAACATAAATATCAAACCATTGAATCTTTCTCAACACAATTCCACTACTAACAACATGACTTCTCCCATGTCCTCAAGAACTAAACGAACTACTCACAAGACATCATATGGATCATGATCAGAGATGAAATAAGGATGTGTAACAATCTGAACATAAATAATAATTCAATGGTTCACTCAGTAGCATCAACTACAAAGAGTAATCAACACCGGGAAAGTTTCCCCTAAGAACTATACAAGATTCAACCCAATTTTAATAGAGTGGTATGATGGTGGTGATGATGGTGTTGGTGAAGATGATGGTGGTGATGATGATGATGATCCCGATGAAGTCTAGCTTGATGGTGGTGTTGGTGGCGATGATCTCCCCTCTCCGAGAAGGAATTCCCCCAGCAGAATTCTGTCTGTCGGGGAGATCTTTCTCTCTCGGTGTTTTCCGCCCTGCAGAGGCGGCAGAATCTTTCTGTGGTCGCTCCCCGAGTCTTAGGGTTTCGGGAGGATAATATATGCCAGAGGAGAGAGCCAGGAGTGGACCAGGGCAGGCACACCACCTGGTGGCGTGACCTGGGGTGGCCTGCGCCAGGGGGTGGTGTGTGCCCCTTGTGGCCCATCTCCACTCCCCCTTCTGGCAATCTTCGTCTTCTGGAAAAATAGGATTTTCCATGTATTTTCCTAGATTTTCTGATCTTCGCGAATTTCGCCTCCAAACAGCACCTTTGCCATCAGAATCCTCACTGCAGCGATCCATGCTCCAAAAGTCATCAACTATGCAAAAACAGATGAAATTACATAAGTACCATCTCTTAATATGAAATATATCAATGAATAACAGTAAATTATGATATAGAATAGTGATTCAAAATGGACGTATCAATAGTCAAAGCAGGGGCACGCTTCTGGGTTCTCGGCATTGCATCAGCCTAGACTGCGGCACCGCCCATACCGCAGGATACGACATCTACTCTGTGTGGGGTAAAGCCGGCTAACCACTGTTGCAGTGGCGACTAACCACTGCAGCGCTGACTATTGTGCTATGGCCCACCGAATGGATCCCGCCAGCTGGCCAACCTTATAACCTGCACCCCCATGCAGTATATAAGGGGGGACAGGGCTACCGTTAGTAGGGACTTCACTTTCTAGAGATCATCTTCCACCTCTAGTTCTCTCTTGTTCATCAGAGATACAGCTCCAGGAGCACTTGTATCGGGCATATGCCCTTGATATAGTAGATCCTTGTAGGAGTAGGGGTGTTACCTCGCCGAAAGGGCCCCGAACCTAGGTACCTCGCTGTGTTTGTAGTGCTCGTGTCCAATCCCATCTACGGTAGCCACCGCTAGTATCTAATTGTCCCCTCTAAAGCCATCCCTGATAGCACTGCCGTGTTCCACACCATGACACTAATAGCACACTATAGCGCGATATAACATGCTAATAGATTATTTTAAGGCTGGCACTATTTTTCTATAGCGTGCTATTTTTTCCCTTGGCTAAAGTAAAAAGTAACTTTGAAAAATCTTATGACAAAATCAATTGGTCTGTTCTCGAACAGAGTCTCAGAAAGAAAAGATTCGATGCAGAGTGCCGTGCTTTGATCCATAGTTTCGTGTTTGGAGGTAGTGTGGAAATCAAAGTCAATGATGACGGTTAACCCATTTTGTCTTTCTAGGTTGGTGGGCGCTTTCACTAGGATATGGGAAAATCATCCAACGGAAGAAAACCCTAATTTGGGTTTGAAATAACTTTACAAGAAATCCGGACACTACCAATCCTTAAACATTTCGGAAACCACACTGGATCCCAAACAAAAAATGACTAAGACAAGGTGACCCATTATCGTCATGCTATTCAATATAGTGGGTGATATATTAGTCATTATAATTGAGCGTGCTAGAAACCACGACCAAATTGAGGGAGTGATTCCACATGTAGTTAATAGTGTACTTTATATTCTTCAATATGATAACGATAAAATTCTCTTTATGGAACAAAACCTCGAAAAGGAAAACAACTTTTAGGTCTCAACATAAATTTCCCAAAAGTAAATTATTTTGTTTTGGCAAGACCCAAGACGAGGCTCACCTATATGTCAGATTATTTGGCTGTGCGATGCATCCTAGCATATGGTTATCACCATGCCATTCAAAACAACCAAGCATGAAGCATGAAAGAGGAGGAAGATGAAACCAGCAGCTACCTCGGAGTCTCTGCCCTACAAGCCTGGAGTCTTCAACTCTCAACGACTGGAGTCTCCATCCCCTTGAACCCTGGAGTCTCCGCCCCCAAGCTTGGCCGAGAATACTAGGGGCTCCTGTATCCAGCCCGGAGTCCTTTCTCGGAGTCTCCGGCCACGCATAACTGTTGTCTCCGGCCTGAGAATGTTGGAAATATGCTCTAGAGGAAATAATAGTTATTATCAGGAGTAAATAATAGCGCTAGACTGTTTCGGCTCAAACTGCTATCCACGTTGTTCCAATTTTTTCGGCCGTGGGACGGACGCCGAGTAGGACACATGGAGGCGTCGCAACGGAGCCCTGCTATCTCGTGAGGTGGGTCTTGTTGCGGGCCAGCGTGAAAGATTTCCTACCACGGGTGGGGTACCGCGCTCCTTCGTACCCCGTGTCGCTGTAAGGTGGGCCGCGTGCACAACATGGACCCATTGTCATCGTATGCAGGCTCGAACACGCGCGGTGAGAGCGTTCCCGATGGGAAATGGCTCCGCACCCACCGGGTGCTGGGACCCTATACAAGCATACGTGGTGCGTCGGAGAGGCGAGCTGGTATCAGAAGGCATGGGAAGACGGCAGAGAGACGAGCTAGCATCATAGACCATAGGCGTACGAGTTTTCTCGTGGCGTTATCGTACAATGGATCCTCGCGATAGCAGAGCTAGCATCGTAGGGTACAGGCGTCCATGGTTTCCCGCCGCGAGGTCATACGTTGGGTCCCGTCCAGAGCCGTCGTGGCCAAGTAAACTCTTGATGGATGTGGGTTCTCATGGGCGAGATCCCAACTGGCTTCCTAGACTATGAGGTGTGCTTCGGTGTCCCTCCTCAAACTTAAGTTTGCATGGTCTATTTTTCTTTTGGCCCTCTCGAAACCCATATCTAGGCTATGTATACCTCTGTATATGTGTACTCAATCGAGCGGGGTATAATCCACGTTCCCACAGGCTGATCCCACCTCCCGTTATCGCGATCTATGGCTTTGCATGCCACATTTTGAATTTTTATTACTGCTGCTATATATCTCCCGATTTCCGCCTCCCGTAGACACGTGATTATACGTGTACGGTTAGTATACGTCTAAGAGGACCATACAGGCTTCAGATTCTCTAGATACATTCTTTTAACAATAGCTAAAACATCTTATACCTACGCACTACAAGATATCTAGATGCATTCGTTCCACAAAAGGTAAAACATCTTATATTATAGAACAGAGAGAGTATTACCTTCGTTGTAGCCTCATGCAACGTACTTGTTAGAATACAACTCTTGTTAGGTTTAAGAGTTCTAGTTGGTTTGTTATAGGGCTAGGCCGGTGCACCTAGACCCTCATATATAGCTCTTGTAATTGCCACAATATTATCATCGATTATTATTCTATACAATTGTACACAACTCTTGTTAGGTTTAAGAGTCCTATCTGGTTTGTTATAGGGTTAGGCCGGTGCACCTAGACCCTCATATATACCTCTTGTAATTTCCACAATATTATCATGGATTAATATTCTATACAATTCTACATGGTATCAGAGCTCCGATCCTAGGGTATGGCTCACCCGCCGACCCTGCCGCCGCTCGGCTACTTCAAGCGGTGCGCCGCCATCATCACTACCAAGGTCGCTGCGGCCATGACCCCCTCCACCTCTACCTCTACTTTAGCTCTACCTCCACCAATAGCCCCTTCAATCTCCTTCACCGACACCCATATCCGATATTAGCCCCTACATACCCATAACCCTAGACCTCGCTGCTCACAACTACTACCATTGGCGTCACCTCTTCGACGTCCACCTCGGGCGATGCAACCTCCGCTCTCACGTCACCGATGACGCTCGCCCTCAACCTCACGATCTGTAATGGGTCAAGGATGATCTCGCCATTATTAAGTGGATCTACATGTGAGTCTCCATAGAAATCTTCAATCTTGTACACCGTGATGGTGCCTCCTCCGCCGATCTGTGGGCAGCCCTTCGTCAGCTCTTCCAAGACAACATCAACGCTCGCGCCAACAATCTCCACACCGAGCTTCGGAACACGGTGCAAGGTGATGCACCCGTCGGCGTCTACTGCCAACGCCTTAAGGCGATCACGGATGAACTCTGTGAACTCGGTGATCCGATCGACGATCGGCAGCTCATCAACGTCCTCCTCGTCAGCCTCAGCGAGCGATTCGAGAAACAGGCCTCCTTCATCCCTATGATGTGTCTGCGCCCCTCCTTCGGTGAGGTTCGCTTGATGCTTCAATGCGCTGATCGTGCCCAAACCAACAAGGACTCCCGTCCTCAGGTCTTCACTGCTTCTCCTCGACCGCCTGCACCACCACCGCCACCTCCTCCAGTGGCTCCTCCTCAACCATTGGGATGGCGTCCAAGTCCCAACTACAGGGGTCGAAACCCTAAATCGCCGCAGTTTCGTACGGCGCCTGCTCCTCCTCCGCCCTCGGCTCCGGCTCCATCGTCTGAACCACCGACCACATCACCACCGCCCCGTGGCTGGCGTTCTTCTCCTAATCTGTGGACCGGGCTAGTCTAGGCATGTCTTATCCCCTGGTCTGCCCCGACGCCCTATGGTGCCCCGCCTGCCTACACTGGTGGCTGGCAGCCCGGTGCCCGATGATACGTCCATTTTGTATCACTATTCTATATCATAATTTACTGTTATTCATTGATATATTTCCTATTACGAGATGATACTTATGTAATTTCACCTGTTTTTGCCTGGTTGATGACTTTTGGAGCATAGTCCGCTGCAATCAAGATTCTAATGGAAAAGGTGCTATTTGGAGGCGAAATTCACGAAGATTAGAGAATCCGGGAAAATATATAGAAAATCCTATTTTTCTAGAAGACGAAGATAGCCAGAAGGGGGAGTGGAGATGGGCCATAGGGGGCCCACACCACCCCTGGCGCGGGCTACCCCAGGCCGCGCCACCAGGTGGTGTGGCCGCCCTGGTCCACTCCAGGCTCTCCCCTCTAGCGTATATTATCCTCGTGAAACCCTAAGACTCAGGGAGCGACCATAGAAATATTCTGCCGCCTCTGCGGGGCAGAAAACACCGAGAGAGAAAGATCTGTCCGGCAGACAGAATTCTGCCGAGAGAATTCCTTCCCGGAGAGGGGAGATCGTCGCCATCAACACCACCATCAAGTTCGGCTTCATCGGGATCATCATAATCATCACCACCATCATATTCATCAGCACCATCATCACCGCCCTCATACCGTTGTAACAATTGGGTTGAATCTTACATAGTTCTTAGGGGAAACTTTCCCGGTGTTGATTACTCTTTGTAGTTGATGCTATTGAGTGGAACCATTGAATTATTGTTTATGTTCAGATTGTTATACATCATTATTCCATATCTGATCATGATCCATATGATGTCTTGTGAGTAGTTCGTTTAGTTCTTGAGGACATGGTGAAATGGATTGTATGGGCACCTAGAGGGGGGGTGAATAGGTGCTACACCAATTTTTAATTCTTTTTCAATTTTAGGCTTAGCACAAAGGGTAAATTCTCTAGATAAACTATTAGGTGGAATTTCCCTATATGCAACCCTATCTACTAGCGAGTAAAGAGCGAGTGGAAGAGGAATGGGTAAAGCAAAGTGAAGCACGCGGTGAGACAGGATTTGTTTGACCGCAGTTCCTTCCTTGTTAAGGGAAGTACGTCTGCGTTGGAGGGGTGGGCGGTACTAAGACCACCACGCCACAATAGGCCTCACCTTGTTCTCCGATGGATCTCGCCACCAAAGGCCTGATCCACCTTTCCACTATAGGTACCCTTCGAGGCGGGCACCGACGCCTTTACACAACTAGCGGGGCAACAACTCCACAACAACTTGGAGGCTCCCGAAATGACAACAAGCTGCCACAAGAACAAAGTTATCAAATACAATAAACAAGATCTAGGTATTGACAAGAATACTAGATCAGGGATTTCTCCAAGTGAATGGAGAGGAGTTGAAGCGCTTGATTCTTGATGATGATGATGAACTTCTCCTCCTTCAATTCCCCCAAAGATCCAAACCTTCGGGTGGCTGAAGTGGGAGATCGAAAATGAGAGCTCTTGCACAATGTCTGGACAATTTCGAATGAATCAAGAGTTCTGAACATTGGGGAAGAAGGGGTATTTATACCCCCTTCAGAAACCAGCCGTTGGACACTTTGGGGGCCGGATTATCCGGCCCAAGTGAGGGCCGGATTATCTGGTATGGGGAAAACACCGCCCAGACTCGGAAGATCCGGCAGATAATCCGCCCCCTATCAGAGCGTTGCGCCAAGCTTTCCCTTGATCAACTTCTGGGTGCCGGATTATCCGGTCCTATGTGAGGGCCGGATTATCCGGCCTGGGGAGGAAAAACCGCCCCAGTTCGGATTTTCTGGGAGAAAATCCGACCGGATACCGAGCGACGCGCCTTGGCTTCTTTTGGTCGAAAACTGGGGGCTGGATTATCCGGCCCATGCGACAGCCGGATTATCCGGCCTGGGGAGGAAAAACCGCCCCAGTTCGGATTTTCCGGGAGAAAATCCGACCGGATACCGAGCGACGCGCCTTGGATCTCTTTGAGCAATGAGGTAGGCCGGATTATCCGGCCCTTGGTGGGGCGGATTATCCGGCCCTCCTCAAAGCTTCCTGCACACTTAGCGCACATGAATAATTTCCACAGTATTGTTATCTAACACGCAAAATATAGGAAAACATGAAATGTTCTTTCAATCTCCCCCTTTTTGGTGTTAGATGACAATACCAGGATTTGCAGGAGAAAGTCACAAGACAAACAGTAATAACTATGAAAGAGACTCCCCCTCAATGTGTGCATAATAGAGTTTTGCATTGGAATACAAATGCACACAAATAGGTGAATCTATTTCATAGACATATGAGCAACAAAAACATACCACCGAGGTAGAGAGAAGGCATCCTTGACATAAGTCACAATTATTACTAGATAACCAATATGAGCGCGCCTTCCGTGATAAACCTCCAGAAATAGGATATGAATAGATAGATCCATAAGCATAATCCATGATATGAAATCCATAGGCATAATCCAGACAACCACATAAAGTCTCAAAAAACCACAAATCACAAATTTAAAGTTTAACGCTAAATGGGCATAAGCAAGAAAAAGACGAATAGAAAAGTGCAAGTGCTTATGCCCGACCCATGCAAATCCGCGGACATCCTAATAGAACTACTTCTCCCCCTTTGGCATCGAGACACCAAAAAGGGAGAAGAGCGATGCTAGTGCCCCACGGGATCACTCGTAGTCCTCGTCCTCGTCCTCGTCCTCTTCCTCGTCTTCATTCTCATCCTCATCCTCATCCTCAAGCTCCTCAGTGTCACCTTCCTCATCCTCATCATCAGCAGCAGGCGCAGAGGGGAACAAGTGACGCTCCAGCTCACCATAGTTCAGCCCGGAGGAAGAGTTCCACTGAGCATACGGAGTGGGAGGTGTAGGAGCCGGAGGATCACCCGAAGACCGGACACGTGGTGGAGAATGAGCAGTTGGGAGTATGCCAACTCATGGCGCTGCTTGTATGCCTCGTACTGACCCTTGCGCGTGTCCACGCCCATGCAGAGAATGTTACGCTGGAACTAGTTCAGCTGCTTGATCTCACGGGCGACGGGAGGCACAGGGGGCCTACGAGCATCCCTCATGAGGCCCTCAGGAGCCGAGGAGGGGTGAGAGGTCTTCCGAACCTTGTTGTAGATCTTCTTGGCCTTGCGCACCGAGTCAATGTGGAACTCCTCAGCAGGAAGCAGGTGCCGAATGAGCATCATAATGTAGGGTGCATAGGGAATGGACAGACGATTGAACATAGCATCACACAGCTCATGGTAAATGAAGTCCATGACATCCAGCCTGTACTACACGAACTCGTCCTTGTAAGAGGCAAGGTGACCACAGATGCTGTCATTGTTGCCCCCACTCGGTGTAATGGAGTCACGGAAGAGACCCACTAAGGCAGAATAGATGGGAGCAAGGCCAACCACAGTACCCACAATGCCATTGTCCATAGTGCAAGGAGAGAGAGCTGCATCTTTGTTGGGCTTCAGTTGGGTGATGATCCGGTGGCCACTGGCTCTATCCCTGCTGCGGAAAGAGTATCCAAGCACCTCAGCAAACACGTGAAAATCAGCAGTCATAGGCCGGTCATGAGTCATCCACTTCATAGTTCGACACTCATCCCCACAAATAACCAAAGTGGAGAAGAACTGCTTCACCACCTCAGAGTCAAAGGAGCACAGGAGAGACATGAGATGGTGCAGCCCCATCCTCTCGGCCACATACATCGCATCCACAAGATGAGCCTTCTCCAAAGCATCAGCAAGTACTAGTGGGTGCATAGGCCTAATGTTCAGCCTGGCATATATATCTTCATAGATCCCCTTCTGTTCTGCGCACCAAAAACGAGTATCCCCTAGCTCATCATCATGAGGCAGCTCAGCAAACAAGTCACGATGACGGATGGCGGAATAGGAGACCGCATCCAAAGTCCGGTAGTTGATCTTGGGCTCCTTGCCCTTCCTCTTGGACACCCCCTTCCTAGTCCTCTTTGCCTGTTCATCCATGCGCTTCTCTTCGTTCTTTCTTCTCCTCAACTCAACTTCGTCCACTAAGTTACCCTGTCCGTCGTCTCGAAAGTATTTGGCGCGAGGGCGGCACCTGTAGGTCTTGGGAACACCGGAACCACCTGTGAGGAGAATAAGGGTGATAGCAAGGGGATAAGCATACACACAAGTCCAGGAAAGAGCATGGAAAAAGTAGTCAAAAAGTTCATTGGACAAAACTACTCAAAGCATATTCCATAGTGAAACTGAACCAGAATCGAATCTGTCAGGCCAGATTATCCGGCCTGGCCAAGGGCGGATAATCTGGCCCTGGCAGAAATTTTCGATTTCACCTAAATTGAATGCAAAAAAAGTAGATCGGGCCTAGAAACTGTAAGACTACGATTTCTATGCGAAAACACATCCTTCTAGACAATGTTCCACCCAACAAGTTACACATCTAGCCAAAGATGGGGAGAGAGGGAGTTACCCTCACTCATTGGAGGAAGAACACAGAGGAGAAGGTACCCAGAGGCGCGAAGAAGAAGATCCGGGGAGGCCCGGAAAATCTGGTGGCCGGGGAGGCTCCGAGGAGGGTGGGGGGCGGCAGGCAGCGGCTGAGGAGGAGGAGAGGGTTGGGGGAGAAGTGCTACTCATTATGAGCCCTTCCCCCCGAGCCCTGCCCTTTAAGATGAAATCCGCCAAGGCCGGATTATCCGGCCTACACTTGGGCCGGATTATCCGGCCTTAAATCTGGGACTCTGTTATACACAGAACCAGGCCCGCGCATCCCCAAACAACACCCCCACAAGGTGTACAAGGGAATTGTGTGCTAGAATAGATGGCTTAGGGGTAGGGGAAGGCTTAGGATTAAGAGAGCCAAACTGAGATGGTACTAGACACTCAAAATTGCAAAATCCAAATCAAATAAAAGCCAAGATTGAGTGTGATTCCCATAAGAACATGAGATTGCAAAGAACAGCCAAAAAGAGCCAATTCTCCTCAAGGGAGAGGGTGGTGGCCGAGGCCACCTTGTTGGAGTGTTTGGTGTGACACCGCGAAGATATATCTTGGGTTCACTACCAATACTCATCAATAAGCTCACATATCACAAAATGATATTAAGAGAAATGATTTATCTTGCTTTTGGCATTATAGGGGGAGGGTTAGCCCAGTGAGTTAGGACTACACTCCCCCTATATCCATGCCCACACCTAGACCAAAGAAGGATTGAGATGTACGAGTGAGTGCATGGGTAATCAAGACAAGCTCTTGGAATCAATGATATTTAGCTCATTCCTCATGTAGCAGAATCTTGCTTCATCAAGTGGCTTTGTAAAAATATCCGCAAGTTGGTTCTTCGTGCTCACAAAGGATAGATCAATATCGCCGCGAGCAACATGGTCTCGAATAAAATGATTCCGAATCTCAATATGCTTCGTCCTTGTGTGCTGAACAGGATTGTACACAATTTTGATAGCACTTTAATTATCACATAAAAGAGGCACTTTGTCACAATTGACACCGTATTCCTTTAAAGTTTGCCTCATCCACAATAATTGAGTGCAAGCGCTGGCAGCAGCAACATATTCAGCTTCGGCGGTAGAGAGATATATACAATTCTGCTTTTTGGAAGACCAACATAGAAGAGATCTTCCCAAGAATTGACAAGCTCCAGAAATGGATTTCCGATCATCCTTATCACCAGTCCAATCTGAGTCAGTATAACCACATAAAGAGAAATTGGAGCCTTTGGGATACCAGAGACCAAAGTTGGGGGAATGAACAAAATATCGAAAGATCCTCTTGACCACCACTAAGTGGCTTTCTTTAGGAGTTGCTTGATACCTTGCACACACTCCCACACTCAACACAATATCGGGTCTAGATGCGCAGAGGTAAAGAAGAGAACCGATCATGGACCGGTATACCTTTTGGTCCACATCTTTACCATGTGGGTTAAGTTCAAGATGACATTTTGTTTTCATCGGAGTGGCGACACCATTTAGATCCGTCATCTTGAATCTCTTGAGCATGTCTTGGATGTACTTTGCTTGATTAATAAAGGTTCCTTCTCTGAGTTGCTTGATCTCGAATCCAAGAAAGAACCGTAATCCCCCCATCATGGACATCTCAAACCTGTCAGTCATAAGCTTTGAAAATTCATCATTAAAAGCTTTATTAGTAGAACCAAAGATGATATCGTCTACATATAGTTGGCATACGAAGAGATCCCCCTTAACCTTCTTAGTAAAAAGAGTGGGATCGATTTGCCCAACCTCGAAGCCACGATCTAACAAGAGCTCTTTAAGGTGCTCATACCACGCACGTGGGGCTTGCTTAAGGCCATAGAGTGCCTTATCGAGTTTGCAGACATGGTTCGGAAAGTTAGGATCCTCAAACCCCGGGGGTTGCTTTACGTATACCAACTCATGTAGAGGACCGTTAAGGAAGGCACTCTTGACGTCCATTTGCTGCAACTTAAAATTGTTATGAGCAGCATAAGCAAGAAGGATACGGATGGACTCAAGGCGAGCCACTGGAGCATAGGTCTCGCCGAAGTCAATGCCCTCAACTTGGGAGTAACCTTGTGCCACAAGTCTAGCCTTGTTACTCACAACAATGCCATTCTCGTCTTGCTTGTTTTTGAATATCCACTTGGTGCCGATAACATTGCGGTACTCTTTGGGTTTTTCCACGAGTTTTCAGACTTTGTTGCGCTAGAAATTATTCAATTCTTCATGCATAGCAACAACCCAGTCTGGGTCTTCAAAAGCTTCAAAGACCTTCTTAGGTTCCACCATAGAGATATGAGCTTGATGCTCACCAAAACTGGCCAATTCTCTTCTTGTAGAAACCCTTCGTCGAAGATCACCAACAACTTTGTTGAGAGTGTGACCCCTCAACTCAAGGTTTTGATCAGCTCGAGCCTTGCGACGAAGTTCAATAAGTTTGTTGTCTCTTGGAGGAGTAGATTCATCACTCGAATCTTCATTGGAGGCATTCACTCGACCTTGATCAGGAACTGGAATATCAGCAGCAGGTGGTGGTGACGCGTGCCCTTGAGGAGAGTCAGTAGCCATAACAGGAGGCTGCTGAACTGTAGAGTCAAGGTCGGATAATCCGGCCAATGGAGAGGCTAGATAATCCGGCCTGGGAGTATTTGTAGTAGCATCATCAGGAAGCCTGGGGCTTGCTTGAACTGGCGAGGGGCCGGATAATCCGGGGCTTGCCGGAAAATCCGGCCTGGAGCTTGCGTTGATATCTTCACCACCAAGAGCAATATGGTCAGCTGGAGCGGGGTGGCCGGATAATCCGGCGTCCACCGGATAATCCGGCCTAGAGTTTTCTGGAACAGCTTGACCTTCAACAGTTGATGGAGATGGTGCAGAATTTGCTCCCGTGGTGGGAAATTGTTGGGCATGTGTAGATGAGGGCTCTTCATGGGAAGAGCATTGTCCTTCCCGATCCGCCACAAGGGGTTCCTCAATGGGGCGGAAAAATCCCACGCCCATTCTTCTTATGGCATCTTGGGGTATTTCAACATCTGCATCACAAACACTAACTTGCTCCGCACGGGAACCGTCATTTTCTTCGAACACCACACTACAAGATTCTACAACGGTTCCGGAGAGCTTATTGCAGACTCTATAAGTGTGGGATTTGGCACCATAACCAACAAAAATACCTTCTAAAGCCTTAGATTCAAACTTAGATAAACGAACTCCTTTGATAAGAAAGAAACACTTACACCCAAATACCCGAAAGTATGAGATGTTTGGCTTGTTACCGGTGAGTATTTCATACGGAGTCTTGTCCAAGATCTTGCGGAGGTATAATCGGTTGGATGAATGACAAGCAGTAGAGATTGCTTCAGCCCAGAAGTTATATGGAGATTTAAATTCGGCTAACATTGATCTTGCCATATCCATTAGAGTTCGATTCTTCCTCTCGGCTACACCATTTTGTTGAGGGGTGTACGCAGCGGAATATTGATGTCTTATCCCCTCTTCACTTAGGAACTCATTTAAGGTGTAGTTCTTGAACTCAGAGCTGTTATCACTTCTTATGGTCAGAATGGGGACGTTGTGTTGACGTTGAACCTCGTTGGTGAAGTCGATGACTGTTTGTTGAGTTTCACTCTTCAACTTGAAGAAATAAACCCAAGTGTATCTTGAGTAATCATCAACAATCACTAGGCAATACTTCTTCCCACCGAGGCTTGCATGAGATGGAGGTCCGAAAATGTCCACATGAAGGAGCTCCAAAATCCTTTTTGATGAGATAATAGTTTTCCTTCGATGAGGTGAGTCATGCATTTTTCATTTGGCAAAGGAGACATTTTCATTTAGTCCAAGAATGTGGCCACCCTTGTGGAGACTTTGCAAAGTTCTCATATTGACGTGGGCTAGTCGGCGATGCCATAACCAACCTGCGTCAGCCTTTCCGAAAAGACACATCGGGCCTGTAGTGGTTTTCCCTGAAAAGTCCACCACGTACAGGTCATTTTCGACATATCCCACGAAAGCGACTTTTAGGGACTTGCTCCACAAGAGTAACACCAAATCAGCATCAATATAAACTGCAAAGCCCATCTTACCAAGGGCGCGAACTGAAAGTAAGTTGTAACTGAGGGTCTCAACAAGCATGACGTCCACGAGAGAACTATCGTGAGTCACCACAACTTTGCGGAGACCCAATACCTCAGATTTTGACTTGTCACCATAGGGGAGGTTATGTGATCAAGGTTTGGCTGCATCTCCGTGATGATCTCCTTGCTTCCGGTCATATGACTCGTGTAGCCGCTATCGAGTACCCATTTAGAACCACCAAAAGCATAGCCCTGCAAGAAAATTACTTCTTGGTTTTAGGTACCCATTTTTCAATGGGTCCTCTCATGTTAGTAACAAGGGTATTGGGAACCCAAATAGACAAGGAATGTAACAATCATATGGGCCTACATAACTAGCATAAACATCACCATAATAATCGCAATATAGTTCAAAGTTAGGATTGTTGGCCCCTGCAAAACCATCATAATTAGTCTTGTCATTGGTAATGTTGCTAGTCTTTGGTTGAGCAGTCTTGCTCTTCTTCTTCTTGTTGTTTTTCTTGCTCTTTGTCTTGGGTATGTAACCAAGACCTTCTTTACTATTGTTTGTCCTTTGCCTGCTCAGTATCTCATCAATAACTCCTTTACCTTTGTGTTCAGAACTTCTTGCAAGGTCTTCTTTTCCAGAGGATGGAGTGGAGGTACTTGGCACATCATACCGTTTCAATTGAGTTTGGAGCTGGTCATGAGACTCATTTAAAGTAGAATGATCACTTTTTAATGTCTTATGAGCACTTTCGAGATTATCAAACTTCTCCAAAAGTCTAGCATGAACAGCCCCAAAGTCAATCTTTTCTTTCTTTAGTTTCTTTACCTTGGCAAGAGCATGGTCACGTTCTTTGATGAGCTGAGCTACAGCTTCTTCCTGTGACTCCTCAATGGATTCCAGTCTCTCTTCCAAAGATACTCGAGCTTCCTGTTCCTCTTCCAAGGAATTCTTCAAAGAAGCTATCTCCAACGCATCTTCTCTTTCAATTCTGCCCTTTTCTTCAAGAAGATCTTCGGCTTTAGCAAGTTGACTCATAAGAGCATCAAAATGGAGTTTGTGCTCACCTTATAGGTTAGTGAAAAAAGTATCCAAAGCAATAACTTCTTCTTTCATTTTAAGACTGTCATGATCATCCATATCCAAAATTATGTTAGTCTTAGGAAATGAAGAGCTAGAAGTTGATACCTTGGACCCTCTTGCCATTAGGCAAGTGGCGTTGTTGTTGATGATGTTCTCGTTTGGCGAGTCGAAGAGAGATGAAGGAGTCGATGTGGTGGCTATAGTAGCCACCTCGCGGGAACTATCATCATCCTCTTCATCTTCACTTGCGGAGGAGTATTCCTCTTGTGCTACTAATACAATCTTGGGTTGCTTCTTGAAAGGTCCATTCTTCTTAATAAATGGCTTCTTCTTAAGTGCTTTAGATTTCTCTTTAAGAATGAGCCTGTCACCATTGTCTTCTCTATTTTGATAAGGACACTCGGCTACAAAGTGCATTCTATCTCCACAGTTGAAGCAAGTTCTCAATCTTGGGCCACTTTCTCTTCTTCCATTTGACCCGTTCTTGTGCTCAAGTTCAGACTTGGCTTTGGCAGGGTCCTTCCAAAAGTTCCTTGCATAAAACGCCATGTACTCACCATGAGCACGTTTGACTTCATTGGGACAGTCCATGGATGCCCCCTCAAAAGCTCCTTCATCTTCCTCTTTCTCAACAACATTGGCTTTGAGAGCCACATTGACACCCTTTTGCATTCCAATGACCCGAGCACGGGCATCTTGAGCATTCTTTGCTGCCACTTTGAATGACGCAATTTCTTGCATGACTTTGTTGGATGTCATTTGATGATAGTTATGTCTACCTTGCAGGCTCTTCAAGTCCGTTGGCTCGAAAGGCATTAAGGCACTCACATATTTCCTTTTTATCCATGCATCATCAATGTGAGTGGCCCCATGCTTTCAAAATGTTGTTGCGATACCCTTGAGTCTTCTATACATGTCCTCATGGTTTTCACCATCCAACATGTAGAATCCCTCAGCTTCATTACTAAGGGCATCATACATGTTCCTTCTCATGCTTTCATTTCCAACGAAGAGATCTGTAAAAACATCCCAAGCTTCTTTAGCTGTGTTGAGATGTTCAATGTGTGGCATGTCCTTGGGACCCACACCCAGCTGTATCATGTGTAGAGCGGTGGCATTCAACTGGCTATCCACAACTTCTCTTCTCGTTAGGTTGGTTTGATCTCCAATATGAAGACCCTCTTCAATAATCCTCCACAGTTCAATAGAGGAACTGCAAACATGAGATTTCATTAGGAATTGCCATTGATTGAAGGAGGATGCAGTGAGCTTGGGTGGATCACCCCTATTGTTTATATGAGGATGAGGGATAGGTGGGTCGGGGGAATATACGTGGCGAACCTCACTATATTCCTCCTTACCACTTCCCTTCTTGGAGGTGGAACCATTAAGTTTTTCACCTTCCACATCATCATCCTTGGATCCGGTGTTACCCTTTTACTTAGATGATGGTGTGGCAGCCTCAGAGGAGGATGGAGATGGGGCTATGGATGATGTAAGGAGAGCAATCATTTGATTCATCTCCTCCATCTTAGCCTCAAAGGATTTCAACAAGGTTGTTTCCAACGACTTGAGATCATCCATTGTGACCTTATCCACAGCCTCATTTCCATCATCCTTGGTACCCATACTACTCTTAGGCGGTAAGCCCAAATTAAGAGTCGGGGCTCTGATACCAATTGAAATAGATCGTATGGGCACCTAGAGGGGGGGTGAATAGGTGCTACACCAATTTTTAATTCTTTTTCAATTTTAGGCTTAGCACAAAGGGTAAATTCTCTAGATAAACTATTAGGTGGAATTTCCCTATATGCAACCCTATCTACTAGCGAGTAAAGAGCGAGTGGAAGAGGAATGGGTAAACCGAAGTGAAGCACGCGGAGACACAGGATTTGTTTGACCACAGTTCCTTCCTTGTTAAGGGAAGTACGTCTGCGTTGGAGGGGTGGGCGGTACTAAGACCACCACGCCACAATAGGCCCCACCCTGTTCTCCGGTGGATCTCGCCACCAAAGGCCTGATCCACCTTTCCACTATAGGTACCCTTCGAGGCGGGCACCGACGCCTTTACACAACTAGCGGAGCAACAACTCCACAACAACTTGGAGGCTCCCAAAATGACAACAAGCTGCCACAAGAACAAAGTTATCAAATTCAATAAACAAGATCTAGGTATTGACAAGAATACTAGATCAGGGATTTCTCCAAGTGAATGGAGAGGAGTTGAAGCGCTTGATTCTTGATGATTATGATGAACTTCTCCTCCTTCAATTCCCCCAAAGATCAAGACCTTCGGGTGGTTGAAGTGGGAGATCGAGAATGAGAGCTCTTGCACAATGTCTGGACAATTTCGAATGAATCAAGAGTTCTGAACGTTGGGGAAGAAGGGGTATTTATACCCCCTTCAGAAACCAGCCGTTGGACACTTTGGGGGCCGGATTATCTGGCCCAAGTGAGGGCCGGATTATCCGGTCTAGGGAAAACACCGCCCCAGACTCGGAATATCTGGCAGATAATCCGCCCCCTATCAGAGCGTCGCGCCGAGCTTGCCCTTGATCAACTTCTGGGGGGCGGATTATCCGGTCCTATGCGAGGGCCTGATTATCCGGCTCGGGGAGGAAAAACCGCCCCAGTTCAGATTTTCCGGGTTAAAATCTGACCGGATACCGAGCGACGCGTCTTGGCTCCTTTTGCTCGAAAACTGGGGGCCGGATTATCCGGCCCATGCGACAGCCGAATTATCCGGCCTGGGGAGGAAAAACCGCCCCAGTTCGGATTTTCTAGGAGAAAATCCGACCGGATACCGAGCGACGCGCCTTGGCTCTCTTTGAGCAATGAGGTAGGCCGGATTATCCGGCCCTTGGTGGGGCAGATTATCCGGCCCCCCTCAAAGCTTCCTACACACTTAGCGCACATGATAATTTCTACGGTATTGTTATCTAACACGCAAAACATAGGAAAACATGAAATGTTCTTTCACATGGGAGCAGTCATGTTGTTAGTAGTGGAATTGTTTTGAGAAAGATTCAATGGTTTGTTAATTAAGTTGTGGTGTACTTCTTCTAGTGGTGCCATGTGAACGTCGACTACATGACACTTCACCTATATGGGCCTTTGGTTACTAATCGTAGGGGTTGTCGGAGTGACAGAAATATCAACCCCCGTTAGGAAACCATTGCACAAGGGACGTTAGGGTCTTAGAATTTAAAGCTGTGGTTAGGTTTCTACCTTAATTACTTTTTCTTGTACTTGTGGATACTTGCAAGGTGTATAATCACAAGTATGTATTAGTCCTAGGAAGGTCGGTACATTAGCACAGGTTCACCCACACAACACTTAGCAAGCTAAAGAAGATTAATCAACTATATGAAGCGAAAGCACTTGACGATATTACCATGTGTCCTCGAGAACGTTTGGTCATCTTAAGTAATACAACCGGCTTGTCCTTTGCTAAAGAAAGGATTGGGCCACTTTCTGTATTTATTCTTATTGTATTTTATTTACTCGTACTTTATTTACCTACATTATCAAAAACCCCTATAAATCCGTTTGCTAAGTATTTACAAAGAATTCTTGCTCCTAGCCACTCGCCAGCACCTTCTGCTCCTCGTTGGGTTTGACACTCTTACTTATCGAAAATACTGCGATACACCCCTATACTTGTGGGTCGTCAAGACTATTTTCTGGCACCGTTGCCAGGGAGATTGAAGTTACTAATGCTCAAATGTCCCATTCATGAGCTCCCCAACAATATTATTATCAATAACTTTTATGTAAGGCTTTCTCTTCATGATAAGGATTAATTGGATGCCTCTTGTGCTGGATCATTCACTCGCATGGAAGAAGAAGCCAAATGGGATCTTCTGGACCGTATTCAAGACAATGCTGAAGCATGGGAGAATGACAATGGAAGAAATTCAGGTATAAATTATGATTATGAATGCATTGAATCTTTTGTGGGAACTGATGACTTTCAAAATATTAAAAATGCTTATGGTCTAGACTCTCAAGCTATTGCAACTTATTTTAAGGCTTTTGCTTCCTATATTGAATTGCCTAAAAAGAAGTGGAATAAGTATCATGAACCATATAAAGATGTTGCTAAGAGTGTTCCTGCAAGAAATACTGAAGTTTATACTGCTAATCATGTCTTACCCGAACCTTACATTGAGAAAATGCCTTTCCCAGTTAAGATAAAGGAACACTCTATGATAGCTAGTATGGTTAATGAAAGTACTAATAAAGTTGTTGAACCTGATAAAAAATGGATGATGAACCTATAATAGCAAATGTGAAAGATTTTGTCACTAAATATGTAGAAGAGGGACACACTATCGTTTGTAAGGATATCCCTAATATTGTTTCACATAGTAGTGTTATGAGAGCTAGTGTCCCAGTGTTTTCTGTTAGGGTAAGTGATCATTGCTACAATGTTTCTTGTGATAGCTATATCATTAAGTTTATGCATGATACTGAAAGTTATTATGAGAGAGGGAAGACTGTTCTTATGCATCTCAATAATATTAAGTTTCCTCATTTTATACTTAAAATCTTTATGTTACACTTGTTTTGCCTTCCTATGCTAGTAGCATCTGGTTTCACAACTTGTTTGTTAACAAAATTCACTTGCATAGGAAGTGGGTTAGACTTAAACATGTATATTTTTGCTTCTTAATGCTCTCTTTCACTTCAATTCATATTCTTATGCGAGCATCATTGAAATTATCATGCCCATCTTAATGGCTATAAAGAAAGAGCTTTTGGGGAGACAACCCAATATATTTGTGCGTTCAGTTTGTTTTCGTTTGTTTAAGTCTTGGAAGTTATTACTTCGGTAATAACCTCTCCTTATCCATTTTGTTTGGTTTTTGTGTCAAGATCAACCCCTAATGAGAGAGAAGTAATATTTGGGGAAGTTGTCCCGAAACAGATTTTTGTGCTTCACCGTAAAAATTCGTGAGAGATTTCTGTACGTCGGTTTGATCTGTAATTTTTTGTGCTTCTGTCCTAGGATGTTATTTAACTTTCGTTAGTTTTGCACTTTTTGATTTGAGAAACATAAGATTTTCTAAAAAAATGATTTTTACCTGCCGGTTTGTTTTGACAGATTTTGCCACTCTTGCATTCGCTTCTTTAAGTCGATTTCCTTTTTGAATTCTTTTTGGGTTTTCGGAAGGAGTTGCTACAGTAGCTTATGTTCTGATGGATTTCAGTTGAATTTGAACCTAAAAGGTTTATTACCTCGCTTATACTAATGTTGCTAATGAGAATTGTGTGAAAAAAATTTCCAGGTTAGTGAAGAAAATGGTGTAATAAGAAAGAGAAAGGTTTCATGACTCGAGCAATATGAGTATGAAGATGAAGATATTGATGTTATTCAAGTTATAACTCCGGAAAAATTCATCAAAGACCAAATTCAGAGACCTGCAGAGTCCGTTTTCGAATAGGTAACAGTTCTGGTAGGAAAAGTTCCGCGAAAATTATGTCCAGTTATATTTTTGGAATTTTTATCCAACAAGGAAAGCTATGAAGCGAAAGAGGGACGGAAACGGAGCCAGGGTGGTTCACACCACCCCCTGGCGCGGCCCCCCTGGTCGCGCCAGCAGGTGGTGTGGCCACCTCGGCCTCCGTCTCCGACCCGTTTTCTCCCAGTACCTTCCTTTTGTTGTAAAACTTCGTAATATATAATCCCCTGAGGTTCGTATATCGTGTTCTCGTCGTGTTTTCGTTTTGATCTATTTCTACCAGGAACTATTCTCAAAGTTTAGAAGCACAATGGTCTCCGTCAAGGATAAGGGAAAGAAGCCTGCGGAGGAGGATCTCCAAGACCCCGGGAAGGAGAAGGAGATCAAGAGTGAAGAAGAAGAGGAGGCAAAGCAAAGCCAACATCCGCACACCGACACTACCATTGCAAGCATTAGAGTGGTGGCAAATCCTACCGGGATTAGAAGGACTACATGGGTGTCAACTGGAGGGAAGCCTCCGCGTCACTATTTGGCCCCACGGACACCTTCTCCAAGCACCAAGAGAAAAGGAGACTTCAAGGAGGAAGAGCGGGGAAAGAACCGCAAGAGCTGGAATTCACAACCCGACATAAGCGTGAGCCGCATTGAGCAAAACTCACAGTTAATTCGTAATCTCACCTTCGAGATTGAGGACTTGGGGAAACTAATCAAAAAGCTCATCGAGAGAGTACCACCACCAAAGGAGTAATTTGTCATCAGGTTTTGGCATCCCCTTGGTTTGTTCCAAGCTTGGGGGAGTGTCGCGGTATCACATCACTATCTTCTATCATTTTACCTTTTTAGTAGAGTCATATCATGAATATAGAAGTTATTATGTAGGATGGTTTGCATTGTGGAAGTGTACCCTCTCTCGTTAGATATGTATCGCTTGGTGTGATTTGCCATTATGGAATATTAATGAGAAGTTCTGTCATTTACTCTTTTGCATATCTTATTTTAGTTTTGAATTCATGGTTATATGATTGATCTTGTCATTAATATTGGTATCACTTTGGGATCATTGAGTTAATTTAGTTGGTTTTGGCAAACCTGGCTCGGTCAGTAGCAACACTATTTTTGAGAATTGAATGAAAAAGATAAAAGTACTCTTAAAGAAATATAATTTCATCATCTTTCTTTATTGATTTTCTCATGAGCTTAGTATTCTCGAGTTAAGATCTTTTGTGCTTCCAAGGAAGATTGCATGTTTGTTTTTATCGCTCGTATGTTTGTTTGTTTGTTTCCCTCAACTCTTATACTTGCTACCCAGCCTTGCTAGCCAAAAACCTGTGCTGAGAGGAATTCTTCTCGTGCATCCAATCCTTAAACCAAACATATGCCATTTGTGTCCACCATACCTACCTATTAAGCACTATTGCTTTTCCAAGTAAATTCATGTTTTTATCTACCTTCGAAATTAAACTTGTTATGTGAAAATTAGTGATTAAAGCTCTCACGAACTTGATGGCACACTTTACTTTCTTGCATCTAATAAACTTGAACCATTGTGTCCATCTTTGTTTCGTATATGCTTGCGCTTTATAAGTTGAAGTTAGCAGAACCATGTATCATGGGGAACGCTTTCAACATTGCATTGGTACTTTGTACCTAGTTGATATCATGTTCTTTTGCTTATGAATCCCGGCAATGTGAAATAAAAGGGGAACTTGTAAGATCATGGAGTTTGTATGTGTGTTAGAGAAACGCCTGGGCAGCTAGCCTAAGCCATGCCTAATCATGGTGGAAACTTGTAGCATAACCATAATGAGCATTCTACGAAGCATCCTCAATAAAAACCTATGCAAATAGCAAATAAAAAGATCGCTGAGATGCTCATTCTCTGCTTGCCTTGTGATTTTGCTTATGGGATAGCTCCTATATCATGTGCAAGGGGTACCCCGTTAGCGGTTCTCTATGATACATATGTACTTACAATGACAAGAGCTTACTCGTGACTGAAGTTGAGTAGCATGAGGTTTGGTCTTCGTAAGTAAGGGGCATGAGACTTCAGTTTATAACTTGTCAAGCATATCCTCTTAGTTGTGTCACTTTAACCTTAATCACCTAAATATGCCTATGATAGGGGCAATGAGAGCTGAAAGCTAATAAGTACCATAATTTTTGGAAGCTCTTTATGAAACTTGAAATCCCTGCTTCCCTTTGCGAAGGGCCTTTCTTTTACTTTTTACTTGAGTCAGTAAACCTATTCCCTTCTATCTCAGCAAGTATTTTGAGTTGTTGTGTTTCATTCATTCATATGATGATTTATTCAATCATGTTTCTTATGTTCCTTGCTTTGTACTTTGCTCTTATCTTGGTGTTTACTACTTTGAAAGCTATCATTGAAAACCAGTTATTTGTGAACTCTTGCAAATTGTCAACTATTCTTCGACCAAGAGCTAAGTTTGCCATTACCAATTATGATTTACTTTATGTGTCTTTATTGTGTTTCCTTTACTTATTGCAAGTTAAGTTGTATAATAGTGAGTGGTCTGCTATTATGATCTATGTATTGGTGAATGTGATGCTTCTTGTCCGTATTCTTTTATCGACTCTTCACTCCATAAACCTGAGGTCATGTTTATTGAGTTCAGATTCGCTTGGGGACAAGCGAAGTCTAAGCTTGGGGGGAGTTGATGCGTCCATTTTGCATCACTATTCTATATCATAATTTACTGTTATTCATTGATATACTTCATATTACGAGATGATACTTATGTTATTTCACCTGTTTTTGCATGGTTGATGACTTTTGGAGCATGGAGCGCTGTAGTCAGGATTCTGATGGAGAAGGTGCTGTTTGGAGGCGAATTTCGCGAAGATCAGAAAATCCGGGAAAATACATGGAAAATCCTATTTCTCTAGAAGACGAAGATAGCCAGAAGGGGGAGCGGAGATGGGCCACAGGGGGCCCACACCACCCCCTGGCGCGAGCCACCCCAGGACGCGCCACCAGGTGGTGTGGCCGCCCTGGTCCACTCTAGGCTCTCCCCTCTGGCGTATATTATACTCCCGAAACCCTAAGACTCAGGGAGCAACCACAGAAAGATTCCGCCGCCTCTGCAGGGCGGAAAACACCGAGAGAGAAAGATCTCTCCGGCAGACAGAATTCTGTCGGGGGAATTCCTTCCCGGAGAGGGGAGATCATTGCCATCAACACTACCATCAAGCTGGGCTTCATCAGGATCATCATCATCATCACCACCACCACCATCATCTTCATCAGCACCATCATCACCGCCCTCATATTGGGTTGAATCTTGCATAGTTCTTAGGGGAAACTTTCCCGGTGTTGATTACTCTTTGTAGTTGATGCTATTGAGTGAACCATTGAATTATTGTTTATGTTCAGATTGTTACACACCATTATTTCATCTCTGATCATGATCCATATGATGTCTTGTGAGTAGTTCATTTAGTTCTTGAGGACATGGGAGAAGTCATGTTGTTAGTAGTGGAATAGTGTTGAGAAAGATTCAATGGTTTGTTAATTAAGTTGTGGTGTTCTTCTTCTAGTGGTGTCATGTGAACGTCGACTACATGACACTTCACCTATATGGGCCCAGGGCAATGCATTGTGTATTTGGCTACTAATCGTAGGGGTTGCCGGAGTGACAGAAACCTGAACCCCCGTTAGGAAACCATTGCACAAGGGACGTCGGGGTCTTAGAGTTTAAAGCTATGGTTAGGTTTCTACCTTAATTACTTTTTTGTACTTGAGGATGCTTGCAAGGGGTATAATCACAAGTATGTATTAGTCCTAGTAAGGTCGGTACATTAGCACAGGTTCACCCACACAACACTTAGCAAGATAAAGAAGATTAATCAACTATATGAAGCGAAAGCACTTGATGATATTCCCATGTGTCCTCGAGAACGTTTGGTCATCTTAAGTAATACAGCCAGCTTGTCCTTTGCTAAAGAAAGGATTGGGCCACTTGCTGCATTTATTCTTATTGTCTTTTATTTACTCGTACTTTATTTACCTACATTATCAAAAAACCCTAAAAATCCGTTTGCTAAGTATTTACAGAGAATTCCTCCTCCTAGCCACTCGCCAGCACCTTCTGCTCCTCGTTGGGTTCGACACTCTTACTTATCTAAAATACTGCGATACACCCCCTATACTTGTGGGTCATCACCTGCCCTCACACCAGCACTCCCGTCCTCGAGCCGCGACAGCCGACGGCCGCGTACCACATCGCCCCCGCCTACGCACCAACAATCTACAATGCCGCTCCTTATGCTTCATATGGCGCTACAACCTCACCCTACATGCCGCAGTACAATATGTCGTACTACAATGATGGTGGCTCAATCTATATGCCGATGCCGGCCCTACTATCGACGCCTGATACGTTTATCTATAATTTTTGATGTTCCATGCTTGTTTTATATCTACTTTCTTATGTTTTGTCCACACTTTGGAGTATTTTTACACATTTTCTAGAACTAACCCATTAACAAGATGCCACAGTGCCAGTTGCATGTTTTCTGCTGTTTTTGGTTTTAGAAAGCTAGTAAGGAAATATTCTCGGAATTGGACCGGACAAAAGCCAAAGTCAATATTTTACCCGAAGCAAGACGGAGTCCGGAGGGGAGCCGAAGAGGGGCACCAGGGCGCCCACACCCTAGGGTGGCGCGGCTAGACCTAGGCGCGCCTCCACCTGGTGTGGGCCCCCTGGTACTCCATAGACTTTGCCCTTCCGCCTATAAAAGCCTCCTGGGATAAAAACCCTAAGGACCCGATCAAAATTGACGAAAGAGTCTGTAGCCGCCGTCATCTCCATCCCTAGATCGCGAGGGATCTGAAGCTCTTCCCGGCACCCTGCCAGAGGGGAGAGATCACCTTGGAGGCCTTCTTCATCACCATGCAAGCCTGCGGTGTGATGTGTGAGCAGTTCATCTCTGGACTATGGGTCCATGTAGTAGCTAGATGGCTGGTTCTCCTCCTTTGTGCTATCATGTTTAGATCTTGTGAGCTCCGTTCATGATCAAGATCATCTATTTGTAATCCTACATGTTGTGTTTGCGAGGATCCGATGGATATTGAGATGCTATTACAGATTGATTATTGATTCTATCATGTCTTTGTTATTTGTTATCTTGCCTGCTTTCCATTGTTAGTAGTTATCTTGGCCAAGTAGATGCTAGCAACTCCAAGAGGGAGTATTTATGCTCGACAGTGGGTTCATGCCTCTAGTAATCTGGGGAAGTGACAGAAATCTCTAAGATACTAGATGTGATGTTGCTACTAGGTAGAAAACAACAATCCTTTGTCCATGGGGCAATCATATTGTTTACTTTACACACTTTGCTTAATGCAATTATCTGTTGCTTGCAACTTAATACTGGAGGGGTTCAGATGATAACCTGAAGGTGGATTATTAGTCATAGATGCAGTTGGATTACAGTCTATGTATAATGTTGTAATGCCCAATCAAATCTCATAGGAGTCAAGATGATTAGTATATGCCCCGTTTTAATTTGTTCACCCAACATTTCATCTATCTTAAGGAGAATCACCTCTAGTGAACTAAGGACCCCGGTCCATTCTTTTATCATCAATCTACAATTTACTAATTACTGTTTACTTTTTTACTTTCTGCAAGCAATTACTATCTTCCACACAATATGTTTAATCCTTTGTTTTCAGCAAAACCGGTGAGATTGACAACTTCACTATAAGTTGGGGCAAAGTTATGTGGTTGTGTTGTGCAGGATTCCAAGTTGGAAACAACACCTTGGAGGTGTTTCCTTGCTCCTACTGGTTCGATAACCTTGGTTTCATAACTGAGGGAAAACTTGCTGTTGTGCTCATCATACCTTCCTCTTGGGGTTCCCCAACGAGCTCGATATATTTTGAGCCATCAAGCCTTTTTCTGGTGCCATTGCTGGGGAGTCAAGGACATCTTCACAAGAGGAGTCCCTCATAACCAATCTCTTTACTTTGTTTTTGTTTTTGCTTAGTTTATTTCTGCTTTGTTTGCTTGTTTCCTTTATCAAAAACACACACAAAATTAGTTGTACTAGTTTGCTTCCTTTATTAAAAACACACACAAAAATTAGTCCTTTTTTGTAGTTGTCACTTCGTTCTTTGCTCATCATGTTGATCCGTAAGTTCACCCTGAAATACCTTTCAATAGGTTGTGGCTCCATAATTGGGAAAGATAATATTGAAGAATTCTTTAATCATGTTAGCAAGCATGAGGATATTTAGGATAGATCCCTAGAAGAACTCGCTCCAAATTATTAAATTGCCGCAGCTTCTTTAGTTCACATGTTGGAAGCTAGGTTTGTTAACCTTAACCCCATAATGCAAGTAATGTTTCTTAAACTTCAAGATATTGAGAATACTGAAAAAAGAGATTTCATTCTGGAAACTTAGCTTAAGGAATTCTATGATGTTGCTAAAGAAGCTAGAAAAGTTTTCGATCGTTTTAATATGATAGGATCATGTATAGATGTTATTGGTACATGAGAAAAGATGGACAAAACCACACTAATGGGGAGGAAATTAAGATACCAATACCATTTAAACTTGTAGGAATGCATGAAGCCTTAGAAAAGAATTTTGATTGGATTGTTCATGAAAACCCTTTTGATGAAAATAGTGAACCTAAGAGCATTGATAGAGGATCCTATAGAACTTATGTGGATGAGATACCTTGCCTTGTTGAAGATATTTCTGGTATTGATCTTAACGCTTCTTCACCTGAGAATACTTGATTCTTGCTTCTTATGCCTAGCTCAAAAGCGTTAAAGAAAAGCACCTATTGGGAGATAACCCAAATTTTAGTTAAGTAAGTTTTGTTGAGTCTTGGAAGTTATTACCTCTGTAATAACTGCTCCTTATCCTTTTTGTGTGGTTTTTGTGCCAAGAGTAACCTCTAATGAGAGAGAAGTAAGACTTGGGAAAGTTGTTGTCTCGAAACAGATTTTTAGCTTCGCTGTAAAAATTCGTGAAAAATCTCTATATGTCGGATTGAGCTGTAATGTTTTGTGCTTCTGCCCCAGGTTGTTATCTAACTTTCAATAGTTTAGCACTTTTTGATTTGAGCAACAGAAGGTCTTCGAAAAAATCGGATTTTACCTACTGGTCTATTTTGACAGATTTCTGCCATTATTTGCATTTGCCTCTTAATCTCTTTCTCTTTGAGTTATCTTTGATCACTTGAACTTTTAGAAAGGAAGTGCTACAATAGCTTGTGTTTTAATGAAAGTTTTGCTTGTGTTGAAACTGAACCAAAAAGACTTATTATCTTGAGTACACTAATGTTGATAATGAAGATTGTGTGGAGTTTTGTATGAAGGAAATTTTAAAGTGTAGGGAAGAGTAATGTGATAAGATGAAGTATGGACAAAAGCTCAAGATTGGGGATGCCACCCGTGTTACCCCAAGAAATATTCAAGAAGTACAAGCGTCAAAGCTTGGGGATGCCCAAGTCATCCCCTTCTTCATCAATAAAAATCTCAGGTTTTCTTCTAAACACTTCATTTTTATTGTTTCATGCAAAATTGTGTTGTTCTTGGAGCGTCTGCGTTTTTGTTCTTAGTTTTTGTTTGCTTAGTTTGCTTGAATAAATTGGTTGGACCCCCGCATTCATACATAGTTTCAAATAGGTTGATTTGGATTGGAAAAGAGTAGGAAATGTCATGCTTATAAGTGGTATAAAAGGAGTCATGTTTTTTACCGTGGCTTAGGCTTTGTCATGTCATGCTTGATATTGTTTTGATTTATGCTTAGTGATTATTGTTGTAGCGTGACTTGTTACAAACAATTGAGATTGCTTAATGTGTCTTGAAAGAATCATGCGTTGTTTTAGCATATAAAGCATAATATTGTGGTATTCTCCTTTGATGCTTTATTTGGGTTGACTTGGTGCATGCTCACACCATGTTAAGACTCACCATAGCCTCTATGATCATTTAGTTTTTTACTTGTAATATCACTTTATGCTTTAATTAATAATGTTTTGTCTCTTTGCATGATTATGGCCATTATTTCTCTCTTAATTTGTCGCTCCCAGTCTTTTTCTAGCCTCCATACCAAGTATGAGTTCACTCATGCATCCAACTCCAAATAAAACCAAGTTATTCCAAAGAGTCCACCATACCTACCTATTAGCATTATTGCTATTCCAAGTATATTCATGTTTTTATCTACCTTCCAAATCAAACTTGTTATGTGAAAATTAGTGATTAAAGCTCTCACGAACTTGATGGCACACTTTACTTTTCTTACACTTAATAAACTTGAACCATTGTGGCCATCTATGTTGTGTATATGCTTGCACTTTGTAAGTTGTGAATTAGCAGAACCATGTATCATGGGGAACGCTTTCAACATTGCACTTTATTTAGTTGATATCATGTTCTTTTGCTTATGGACCCCGACTGTGTGAAATGAAAGGGGAGCTTGTAAGGCTCATGGAGTTCGTATATGTGTTAGAGAAACGCCTGGGTGGCTGGTCTAAGCCATGCCTAATCATGGTGGAAACCTGCAACATAACCATAGTGAGCAATCTATGAAGCATCCTCTATAAAAAAAACTATGCAAATAGGAAAGAAAAAAAGAGAAAAAAAAGAGCCTATGCAAATAGGAAATAAAAGGATTGCTGAGATGCTCATTGTCTGCTTGCCTTGTCATTTTGATATGGGGAATCTTCCATATCATCGGGCAAGGGGTACCCCGTTGGTGGTTCTCTATGATACACATGTACTTACAATGACAAGAACTTACCTGTGACTAAAGTTGAGTAGCATGAGGAACGCTACTCGTAAGCAAGGGGCATGAGATTTTCAGCTTATAACTTGTCAAGCATATCCTCATATTTGTTCACTTTAACTTTAATCACCTAAAGATGCTTATGATAGGGGCAATGAGAGATGAAAGCTAATAAGTACCATAATTATTGGAAGCTCTTTATGAGACTTGAATCCCTGCTTCCTTCTATGAAGGGCCTTTATTTTACTTTTATGTTGAGTCTCCATCTTCTATATTTATGCACCTATTGAGAGAGCTTTGTGGTCATTCTTAGTTTAATGTGCATTGTCCCAAAACTTGTTGATTGATTCATAACTTTGATATTGCTTGTCTTAAACTATTTGTATCTGGTCACCCTTATGAACTTTGAAGGTGTCATATGTATTTATGTTTTGCTACACTATGAGGGACAAGCTGAATACCATTCTCATTATGTTTTCTATATGTGAAACAAACAAACGTCTTTCAAAGCATTGTTATTCATGAATCTTTTGTTTGTACCTTTTCATGTTACAACATAGTTGCTATGTCTTATTGTTAGAACTATATATTTCATGCTATGTTAGAGTACTATGATCCCAGCTATCAATGTTTTACAAATACCTTGATCGAGATTGTGATGGTGCATGTCACCTCAAAAATTATTCTTTTCTTTATCACTTACCTACTCAAGGACGAGCAGGAGTTAAGCTTGGGGATGTTGATACGTTGTAAACGTATATATAATTTTTGATGTTCCATGCTTGTTTTATATCAATTTTCTTATGTTTTTTCCACACTTTGGAGTATTTTTACACATTTTCTGGAACTAACCTATTAACAAGATGCCACAGTGCCAGTTGCCTGTTTTCTGCTGTTTTTGGTTTTAGAAAATCTAGTAAGGAAATTGAAAGGATAGAGATGTCACCTAGAGGGGGGTGAATACGCAATTTCAAAACTATTATGGTTTTGGCTTGATAGAATGCGGAATTAAACTAATGTTTATTTTACAAGCACAAAACTTAAATACACTGGGCTCAACTAAGTGCACCAACAACAAGTTAAGCTAAGCAAGATAGCACACGATAAATATACCACAAGACATAAGCAAGATATAAGTACTTCAAGCACAATGGCTATCACAAGGAAAGTAAGCTCGGGTATAGAGATAACCGAGGCACGCGGGGATGAAGATGTATTCATGTGTTCCCTTACAAGAAGGTACGTCACGTTGGAGAGGTGTGGGATGATACATTGCAAATGTATCTATAATTTTTGATGTTCCATGCTTAGTTTTATCCACTTTCTTGTGTTTTGTTCCAACTTTGGAGTATTTTTCATATGATTTCTTGGACTAACCTATTAACAAGAGCCACAGTGCTACTTGCCTATTTTCTGCTGTTTTTGGTTCCAGGAAAGTCAGAAAATGAATATTCTCGGAATTGGACGGGACAAAAGCCAAAGTGCCTATTTTTCCGGAAGGGATCAAGTGCCAGAATACGAGACGGAGAAGGGCCAGGGAGCCACCACACCACCTGGCCGCGCGGCCAGGCCTGGCCCACGCCAGGGGGTGGTGTGGCCGCTCCCGGCACCCCCTTGGCCTCTCCTTCCGCCTATAAGTTTCCCTCGGGACGAAAACCCTAAGTACCCGATCAAAAATCCACAAAAGAGTCTGTAGCCGCCGTCATCTCCATCCCTAGATCGCGAGGGATCTGAAGCTCTTCCCGGCACCCTGCCGGAGAGGGGAATTCGCCCTGGAGGCCTTCTTCATCACCATGCAAGCCTCCGGTGTGATGCGTGAGTAGTTCATCCTTGGACTACGGATCCATGTAGTAGCTAGATGGCTGGTTTCTCCTCCTTTGTGCTTTCATGTTTAGATCTTGTGAGCTCCTTTCATGATCAAGATCATCTATTTGTAATTCATACATGTTGTGTTTGCGGGGATCCGATGGATATTGAGATGCTATTTCAGATTGATTGTTGATTCTATCATGTCTTTGTTATTTGAGATCTTGCATGCTTTCCGTTGTTAGTAGCTATCTTGGCCAAGTAGATGCTAGCAACTCCAAGAGTTAGTATTTATGCTCGATAGTGGGTTCATGCCTCTGGTAATCTGGGAAAGTGACAGAAATCTCTAAGGTACTAGATGTGCTGTTGCTACTAGGGAGAAAACAACAATCCTTTGTTCATAGAATAATCGTATTGTTTACTTTACACTCAGTTCGTAAAGCAATAATCCGTTGCTTGCAACTTAATACTGGAGGGGGTTCGGATGATAACCTGAAGGTGGATTATTAGTCATAGATGCAGTTGGATGGCGGTCTATGTATTATGTTGTAATGCCCAATCAAGTCTCAAAGGAGTCAAGATGATTAGTATATGCATGTACTGCTTTCTCGGTGTTTGTCAATTACCCCGCTGTAATTTGTTCACCCAGCATGTTATCTATCTAAGGAGAGCCACCTCTAGTGAACTATGGATCCTGGTCCTTTTACTTTACATACAATCTACAATTGTTTTCTGCTTTGTGTTTACTTTCTGCAAACTTTTACTTTTTTCCATTCGATACGTTTAATCCTTTGTTTTCCGCAAAACACGGTGAGATTGACAACCTCATCGCAAGTTGGGGACAAAGTTCTATGGTTGTGTTGTGCAGGTCTCCACGTTGCTACTAGCACCAGTAGTGCACCCTGCCAAAGCTCAGCTAGTAACACATTTGAGGTGTTTCCTTGCTCCTACCGGTTCGATTAAACCTTGGTTTCATAACTGAGGGAAACTTGCTGCTGTGCTCATCATACCTTCCTCTTGGGGTTCCCAACGAGCTCTACATCAACCACGAGCCATCAACACTTTTCTGGGCGCCGTGCATTGAGCCATCATGGGATTCCATGAAGGATTTCACAGTGCCACGAAGTCTCACCTTCTTCTCCGAGTCTATCCCACTAAGGAATAGGGCCTTTCCTTATGGCTAGCTTTTCCTCCACTCCGGAGATGGCAAGCTCCACAACCACTTCACAAGCTCCACGAAGGAGAAGCCCGGGTCTCTTCACAATCTTCCACGAAGAGGACACCGCGGTACCAACCGCCAAGCCAACTAGGAGGTCACCCTCCAAGAGTAACAAGCTCATAGTCTCTCACTCGAAGAAATCGTAATGGAGATCTCAACACTTATGCAACAATGCAAAGCAAGAACACCAAGGGTGCTCACATCCTTCACTCTCAAATCCCACCAAAGCAACAAGTGTTGGGGAGGAATTAGAGAGGAAGAACAATGGTGGAAGTCAACCAATGACTCCAAGATCTAGATCCAAGGGGTTCCCCTCACTTAGAGGAGGAATTGATTGGTGGGGATTGTAGATCTAGATCTCCTCTTCCAAAGCCCTAAAAAGATACAAGAATCATAGGAGGGAAGGGAGAAGGAGCAAGCTCAAGAGGTTCAACAATGGAGGTCAATTTAGTGGTCAAAAACACCCAAAAACGTTGGGGGAAGAACCCCCTTTTATAGGGGAAAGCAAATATGGCCGTTGGGAGAAATTTGCACGAACCCGGTTTGAAGTTCGGTTGAACCGGCCCAAAAACCGAACGGTCTGGTATCAGGCTCGGTTGAATCCCGTTTTGAACCCGGTTGAATCCCGGTTTGAACCCGGTTGAATCCTGGTTGAACCGGATCTAAACCGGGAAGGGGTACAGAGAGTAATCCCGGTTAGACTCGGTTGCGAAACCGGGCATCCCGGTATGAATCCCGGTTGAACCGGATCTGAAATAGACTTCACGAAAAACACAATAACTTTTGCATCCGGATTTCGATTTCTATGATCTTGGGCTTGTTTTGACGAGGAAAACAAGCTCTAAAACATGGTGCATGAAAACATCATAGTCCAATAAAGTAGGATAGAACAAAATGAGGAAATATATGAATCCTCCCTATAAGAAGAACTGATAAAACCTTCAAACTCAAAAACGCCATAGAAGATGCATACAAATTCCGTTTTCGGTGAACTTGGGCTTGTTGAAGAGCTAGCAACAAGCTCAAGAACCTCACATGGAGAAACACCAAGAAGCAACAAAATAGGAATATGCAAAGTATGCAAAGGATTGAGCTCCCTACGACGATGTGATCAAGTTACCAAACCGAAAGCCCCTCTTGATAGGGCGGCTATCTATCCTATAACCCGGTCTCCCAACAACCACCTTGAGAGCGGTAAAAGGAAAACCTAGCAAGGCCATACCTTTGCCTTGCACATCCCGCTTGATCTTGATGACAACGCTTCAAGCTCCATCCAAGCCAGAATGCATCACTTGATCATTGTTGATTCGTGAAGACTCGTAATTTGCTCCCCCATACACCACTATGGGATTGCTTCATTAAGACACGCCTTCACATATACATTATCACGAATATGGACGGCAAGCTTCAAGCAAATGATCTTGTCGAGATGCTTATCTTGAACTTTCCCTTCTCAACCTTGATGACGATCACCACTTGATGTCATCCTCTCATGGTCTATATGAGATCTTCACTTTTGAAGCATGCCCATGGAAAGATACCTATCCCATATAGAAAACACAAAGGCACATAGATAATGGGTTAGTTCATGATGCATAAATGACAAGGCTTACCATGCCACAAGATCCATGTGGTACATTCTTTATGCTTCATGTCTTGACCAACTTGAAATCACTCTTCACTCTTTGTATTGGTCAACCAAGTATCTTCTCATGCTCCATCTCAATATATTGAGGTACATAAAGAATTCTTCATTTGATTACATGCTCTAAATCTTAGTCAACCATAGCTCAACTGATGAGGCTATCATGACACCGACTTAGAGCCATAGCTTGAATTCTTCTATATAGAGAAAACTCCCCCACAATATATGCACGTGTGATGAACTTGAATTTCATTGCATACATTGTCAAGCATAACCTTTGGGAGAGTTACCACTATATATTCAACCATGCAATACATAATAAAGATGAAATGCATGGAAGGCAAACACTTAAGAATAAACCAATCTTAAGTAGAAAATTAATAATGTTTTGTCGCTTTGCATGATTATGGCCATTATTTCTCTCTTAATTTGTCGCTCCCAGTCTTTTTCTAGCCTCCATACCAAGTATGAGTTCACTCATGCATCCAACTCCAAATAAAACCAAGTTATTCCAAAGAGTCCACCATACCTACCTATTAGCATTATTGCTATTCCAAGTATATTCATGTTTTTATCTACCTTCCAAATCAAACTTGTTATGTGAAAATTAGTGATTAAAGCTCTCACGAACTTGATGGCACACTTTACTTTTCTTACACTTAATAAACTTGAACCATTGTGGCCATCTATGTTGTGTATATGCTTGCACTTTGTAAGTTGTGAATTAGCAGAACCATGTATCATGGGGAACGCTTTCAACATTGCACTTTATTTAGTTGATATCATGTTCTTTTGCTTATGGACCCCGACTGTGTGAAATGAAAGGGGAGCTTGTAAGGCTCATGGAGTTCGTATATGTGTTAGAGAAACGCCTGGGTGGCTGGTCTAAGCCATGCCTAATCATGGTGGAAACCTGCAACATAACCATAGTGAGCAATCTATGAAGCATCCTCTATAAAAAAAACTATGCAAATAGGAAAGAAAAAAAGAGAAAAAAAGAGCCTATGCAAATAGGAAATAAAAGGATTGCTGAGATGCTCATTGTCTGCTTGCCTTGTCATTTTGATATGGGGAATCTTCCATATCATCGGGCAAGGGGTACCCCGTTGGTGGTTCTCTATGATACACATGTACTTACAATGACAAGAACTTACCTGTGACTAAAGTTGAGTAGCATGAGGAACGCTACTCGTAAGCAAGGGGCATGAGATTTTCAGCTTATAACTTGTCAAGCATATCCTCATATTTGTTCACTTTAACTTTAATCACCTAAAGATGCTTATGATAGGGGCAATGAGAGATGAAAGCTAATAAGTACCATAATTATTGGAAGCTCTTTATGAGACTTGAATCCCTGCTTCCTTCTATGAAGGGCCTTTATTTTACTTTTATGTTGAGTCTCCATCTTCTATATTTATGCACCTATTGAGAGAGCTTTGTGGTCATTCTTAGTTTAATGTGCATTGTCCCAAAACTTGTTGATTGATTCATAACTTTGATATTGCTTGTCTTAAACTATTTGTATCTGGTCACCCTTATGAACTTTGAAGGTGTCATATGTATTTATGTTTTGCTACACTATGAGGGACAAGCTGAATACCATTCTCATTATGTTTTCTATATGTGAAACAAACAAACGTCTTTCAAAGCATTGTTATTCATGAATCTTTTGTTTGTACCTTTTCATGTTACAACATAGTTGCTATGTCTTATTGTTAGAACTATATCTTTCATGCTATGTTAGAGTACTATGATCCCAGCTATCAATGTTTTACAAATACCTTGATCGAGATTGTGATGGTGCATGTCACCTCAAAAATTATTCTTTTCTTTATCACTTACCTACTCAAGGACGAGCAGGAGTTAAGCTTGGGGATGTTGATACGTTGTAAATGTATATATAATTTTTGATGTTCCATGCTTGTTTTATATCAATTTTCTTATGTTTTTTCCACACTTTGGAGTATTTTTACACATTTTCTGGAACTAACCTATTAACAAGATGCCACAGTGCCAGTTGCCTGTTTTCTGCTGTTTTTGGTTTTAGAAAATCTAGTAAGGAAATTGAAAGGATAGAGATGTCACCTAGAGGGGGGTGAATACGCAATTTCAAAACTATTATGGTTTTGGCTTGATAGAATGCGGAATTAAACTAATGTTTATTTTACAAGCACAAAACTTAAATACACTGGGCTCAACTAAGTGCACCAACAACAAGTTAAGCTAAGCAAGATAGCACACGATAAATATACCACAAGACATAAGCAAGATATAAGTACTTCAAGCACAATGGCTATCACAAGGAAAGTAAGCTCGGGTATAGAGATAACCGAGGCACGCGGGGATGAAGATGTATTCATGTGTTCCCTTACAAGAAGGTACGTCACGTTGGAGAGGTGTGGGATGATACATTGCAAATGTATCTATAATTTTTGATGTTCCATGCTTAGTTTTATCCACTTTCTTGTGTTTTGTTCCAACTTTGGAGTATTTTTCATATGATTTCTTGGACTAACCTATTAACAAGAGCCACAGTGCTACTTGCCTATTTTCTGCTGTTTTTGGTTCCAGGAAAGTCAGAAAATGAATATTCTCGGAATTGGACGGGACAAAAGCCAAAGTGCCTATTTTTCCGGAAGGGATCAAGTGCCAGAATACGAGACGGAGAAGGGCCAGGGAGCCACCACACCACCTGGCCGCGTGGCCAGGCCTGGCCCACGCCAGGGGGTGGTGTGGCCGCTCCCGGCACCCCCTTGGCCTCTCCTTCCGCCTATAAGTTTCCCTCAGGACGAAAACCCTAAGTACCCGATCAAAAATCCACAAAAGAGTCTGTAGCCGCCATCATCTCCATCCCTAGATCGCGAGGGATCTGAAGCTCTTCCCGGCACCCTGCCGGAGAGGGGAATTCGCCCTGGAGGCCTTCTTCATCACCATGCAAGCCTCCGGTGTGATGCGTGAGTAGTTCATCCTTGGACTACGGATCCATGTAGTAGCTAGATGGCTGGTTTCTCCTCCTTTGTGCTTTCATGTTTAGATCTTGTGAGCTCCTTTCATGATCAAGATCATCTATTTGTAATTCATACATGTTGTGTTTGCGGGGATCCGATGGATATTGAGATGCTATTTCAGATTGATTGTTGATTCTATCATGTCTTTGTTATTTGAGATCTTGCATGCTTTCCGTTGTTAGTAGCTATCTTGGCCAAGTAGATGCTAGCAACTCCAAGAGTTAGTATTTATGCTCGATAGTGGGTTCATGCCTCTGGTAATCTGGGAAAGTGACAGAAATCTCTAAGGTACTAGATGTGTTGTTGCTACTAGGGAGAAAACAACAATCCTTTGTTCATAGAATAATCGTATTGTTTACTTTACACTCAGTTCGTAAAGCAATAATCCGTTGCTTGCAACTTAATACTGGAGGGGGTTCGGATGATAACCTGAAGGTGGATTATTAGTCATAGATGCAGTTGGATGGCGGTCTATGTATTATGTTGTAATGCCCAATCAAGTCTCAAAGGAGTCAAGATGATTAGTATATGCATGTACTGCTTTCTCGGTGTTTGTCAATTACCCCGCTGTAATTTGTTCACCCAGCATGTTATCTATCTAAGGAGAGCCACCTCTAGTGAACTATGGATCCTGGTCCTTTTACTTTACATACAATCTACAATTGTTTTCTGCTTTGTGTTTACTTTCTGCAAACTTTTACTTTTTTCCATTCGATACGTTTAATCCTTTGTTTTCCGCAAAACACGGTGAGATTGACAACCTCATCGCAAGTTGGGGACAAAGTTCTATGGTTGTGTTGTGCAGGTCTCCACGTTGCTACTAGCACCAGTAGTGCACCCTGCCAAAGCTCAGCTAGTAACACCTTTGAGGTGTTTCCTTGCTCCTACCGGTTCGATTAAACCTTGGTTTCATAACTGAGGGAAACTTGCTGCTGTGCTCATCATACCTTCCTCTTGGGGTTCCCAACGAGCTCTACATCAACCACGAGCCATCAACACTTTTCTGGGCGCCGTGCATTGAGCCATCATGGGATTCCATGAAGGATTTCACAGTGCCACGAAGTCTCACCTTCTTCTCCGAGTCTATCCCACGAAGGAATAGGGCCTTTCCTTATGGCTAGCTTTTCCTCCACTCCGGAGATGGCAAGCTCCACAACCACTTCACAAGCTCCACGAAGGAGAAGCCCGGGTCTCTTCACAATCTTCCACGAAGAGGACACCGCGGTACCAACCGCCAAGCCAACTAGGAGGTCACCCTCCAAGAGTAACAAGCTCATAGTCTCTCACTCGAAGAAATCGTAATGGAGATCTCAACACTTATGCAACAATGCAAAGCAAGAACACCAAGGGTGCTCACATCCTTCACTCTCAAATCCCACCAAAGCAACAAGTGTTGGGGAGGAATTAGAGAGGAAGAACAATGGTGGAAGTCAACCAATGACTCCAAGATCTAGATCCAACAGGGTTCCCCTCACTTAGAGGAGGAATTGATTGGTGGGGATTGTAGATCTAGATCTCCTCTTCCAAAGCCCTAAAAAGATACAAGAATCATAGGAGGGAAGGGAGAAGGAGCAAGCTCAAGAGGTTCAACAATGGAGGTCAATTTAGTGGTCAAAAACACCCAAAAACGTTGGGGGAAGAACCCCCTTTTATAGGGGAAAGCAAATATGGCCGTTGGGAGAAATTTGCACGAACCCGGTTTGAAGTTCGGTTGAACCGGCCCAGAAACCAAACGGTCTGGTATCAGGCTCGGTTGAATCCCGTTTTGAACCCGGTTGAATCCCGGTTTGAACCCGGTTGAATCCTGGTTGAACCGGATCTAAACCGGGAAGGGGTACAGAGAGTAATCCCGGTTAGACTCGGTTGCGAAACCGGGCATCCCGGTATGAATCCCGGTTGAACCGGATCTGAAATAGACTTCACGAAAAACACAATAACTTTTGCATCCGGATTTCGATTTCTATGATCTTGGGCTTGTTTTGACGAGGAAAACAAGCTCTAAAACATGGTGCATGAAAACATCATAGTCCAATAAAGTAGGATAGAACAAAATGAGGAAATATATGAAGCCTCCCTATAAGAAGAACTGATAAAACCTTCAAACTCAAAAACGCCATAGAAGATGCATACAAATTCCGTTTTCGGTGAACTTGGGCTTGTTGAAGAGCTAGCAACAAGCTCAAGAACCTCACATGGAGAAACACCAAGAAGCAACAAAATAGGAATATGCAAAGTATGCAAAGGATTGAGCTCCCTACGACGATGTGATCAAGTTACCAAACCGAAAGCCCCTCTTGATAGTGCGGCTATCTATCCTATAACCCGGTCTCCCAACAACCACCTTGAGAGCGGTAAAAGGAAAACCTAGCAAGGCCATACCTTTGCCTTGCACATCCCGCTTGATCTTGATGACAACGCTTCAAGCTCCATCCAAGCCAGAATGCATCACTTGATCATTGTTGATTCGTGAAGACTCGTAATTTGCTCCCCCATACACCACTATGGGATTGCTTCATTAAGACACGCCTTCACATATACATTATCACGAATATGGATGGCAAGCTTCAAGCAAATGATCTTGTCGAGATGCTTATCTTGAACTTTCCCTTCTCAACCTTGATGACGATCACCACTTGATGTCATCCTCTCATGGTCTATATGAGATCTTCACTTTTGAAGCATGCCCATGGAAAGATACCTATCCCATATAGAAAACACAAAGGCACATAGATAATGGGTTAGTTCATGATGCATAAATGACAAGGCTTACCATGCCACAAGATCCATGTGGTACATTCTTTATGCTTCATGTCTTGACCAACTTGAAATCACTCTTCACTCTTTGTATTGGTCAACCAAGTATCTTCTCATGCTCCATCTCAATATATTGAGGTACATAAAGAATTCTTCATTTGATTACATGCTATAAATCTTAGTCAACCATAGCTCAACTGATGAGGCTATCATGACACCGACTTAGAGCCATATCTTGAATTCTTCTATATAGAGAAAACTCCCCCACAATATATGCACGTGTGATGAACTTGAATTTCATTGCATACATTGTCAAGCATAACCTTTGGGAGAGTTACCACTATATATTCAACCATGCAATAAATAATAAAGATGAAATGCATGGAAGGCAAACACTTAAGAATAAACCAATCTTAAGTAGAAAACCATTTCCCTTAAAACCCTCTAAACTTCTCCCCCATTGACAACAAGTGCCAAATGGATGACAAAGTTAGAAGGCCAATATAGTTCAAGTTCCTGCCAATGTGTGCATTTCTCATAATATGAGTGAAATCATATGCACATATCCAATGACGAATACTTGGAGGAAATCAACTATATTGAGGATCAAATATTGCTAAAAGGATAAAAAGGTGAAGAAACTTCAACGGATGAAGCAAGCAATCAAAAGATCTAAATAATCAAATGGACAAATAGTTCTCTAGTGAAATAAGGAAGCTCCCCAAGGTTTGTGCATAAAATACTTGTTTCATTTGAATACAATATGCATAAACATGGAATCCTCACTCCCTCTATATCATTTTGAACACAACCAAGATACAAGGAGTATAGATATAAATCAATACACTTGTCAAGACAAGCTTAAGTCCAAAATAAACCAAATATGAGAAATGGTGTGTGAAGAAGAAATAAAAGTAGACCAAGCACTCATAAATCAAGACCTTGCCAATACCATTAAAAACCAAGAGGATAAGAGAGATGGTTGGCAAAGATCAAGGATATCAAGGCGAGAGATTAACACTCTCGTGTATATAAGTTTCTAACTGGGAAAAACATGTTAATAATCCACAAAGAAACATCCACACATAAGAGGTTAATAAAAATAAGAAAACATGATATCCAAGAGGAAGTCATAAGATATACCAAAAAATGATATTTTTCTTAAGTGCATATATAGCCCATGGCTCTATTTTCTCTTATGGTATATCAAAGAACTTCACCAAATAAAAATCTCAAAAACATCACAACTAACACTAAGGGAACTAATGCTAGTTGGGATATTTTGAGAAAGGGAACAAGTTTCAAAAGGAAGGATTCAATGCAATTTCAACAATATTGCACATGAGAGTATCTTGAGGAATTGATATGCAATGAATTGCTAGAATAAATATTTGGGATTGGTGAATCATGAGCATGATTTTATATACTCCCCATTATATCCATCATCTCAAATTACTCACATAAGGAATAAGGATAGGAAAGTATGTCAAAGATCCTTGCAAGAACCACAACATTTACAAAGAAATAAATTCATGCCAAGATGCAACCTACAAGAGATTGGATGGAAAAATAGTATGCATGAATAAGATACTTGTTATCGAGATAGCAATGGTATTATGTAGTAGATAAGAATTCTTCGATCATCCTAGCTTGGCTCCAATTATCATGTGGTGACAACACCTTCCTTATAGATGAGACAAGCATCCATTGCATCTCCAATGTACCTAAAACAACATTCAAGTACATCTTGGTCCCCAAATTTATTGGGTCCAAAGTGGTTAGACTAACCACAACACATAGGGCATACTCCATAAAAATATGTGCATATTTAGATATGAAATTTGAATTTCATGCACATCGTAGCCGTTTAAGGATCTGATGGAGTATACCCTATATATTGGATCAAAGAAAGCAAAGCATGATATAAGATGTGCAATTAGTAAACATGCATGCAAGAGACTTTCAAGAACCAACGAAGATATAATTTGGACAAAACACCAAAATATTCAAGAAGGCATACAAGGTGTGACAAAACATATTTGTTGTCCAAACTACTCCCTCCGTCTACACACTAAAAGAGTCTAGATACACTCCATTCACAAAGCTAAAACATATTATATTTTGAAACAGAGGGAGTATATCAAAGAATCAAATCAACACAAGATTTGTTCAACAAAGTTCAACAAATGAACCAACAAAAACTATTGAGCATTAAAAGATGAGATAGAAACACAAATTCTCAAAGATTTATCTCATTCAAGCAAATACCATAGAGAATAAAGAATGAGATAACAAACTCCCAAAAGAGCAAGGTTTCAACAAATAAACCAAACCCTTAACACTTTTCACAATGGCACAAGGTTATGAGAAGAAAAGGTTTGTCTTCCACTAAAAGCATATTTGATAATAATCAAAAACACCGTCAAAGAGATGTTTAAAATCCAAGGAAGACAATGGGAGCCACAACAATTTTGGAAAGAATAAAGGCAATAGGAGGTGAAATCCAAGGTGAAGATGATCCACAAATGCTACCACACCCAAGTATATCAATTGTCGAAGACAATGAGTGTATTGGAATTTATTTCCGGTGGTATATTGCACGGATATTAAAGATAAATATTCACAATAAAAAGCATAGGATAGGAATAAAAAGATTAAGCACTATGCAAAGATAAAGATTCTTGATAGCTTCAACTAGTCACACAATCATGTAAAGAAATGATTAGAATAACTTGAAGCAAATGGTATCCCAAATAAGATATAGAGATATGAATTTGAGGAAGGCCACACCAAGAATTTCTTACTCAAGCAAAGACCGAAAAGATGAGCAATAAAAGCTTCTAACAAAAAATAGGATCTTGTTTGAGCTATCAAGCCACCTAGATACAAGATAATCAATAATATCAACTCTAAGTGGCACCACCTCATATGTTCACATTTCCTAGGATTGTGATATGCAAAAGAAGCATATTAATCCCCCATAATGTGGTATTCAATTTTTCTTAATAAGAGGAAAAACAACCTCAACTACAGATAATTAATGGACATTTAGAATTTGAATTTCTAATGAGTATGACACACCACATAGTGACTAGATAAGCTTGCAATATCAATACTAAGTGGTAGTACTCATGTACACACATTTTAAGGTTTGAGAGATGCGCGCGGCATATCACTCCCCCAAAATGGGATGTTCCGTTAACCACTCGAAAAGAGCAAAAAAGATATCATCAAGATGCATTAGAGGCTCAAAGCAAAACACACAAGTAAATGATGTGCCAAACGCATAGACATACTTCAATACACAAAATAAGCAAGAATGAGGCACAACAAATACAAACACATACTTGGTACAAAACCAAAACATGTAGAGGGGCAAGTAACTTATAATATAAAAGAGTTGAGTTTGAGTTACCGCAAAGAGGCGCATTGGGTATATGGTAGGGAGATGATAATCCTTATAACTTGGCTTAATCAAATATAACATATGAGATCCCTTAATTCTTCGTGAGTTAGCCAAGTATCCAATGCCCTCCACAAACACCTATTGATCAAGTTTGAGCTTGTTGGTCCCCAACCAAGTTGGGTCCTAAGAGGTTAGTCACAATAGGCTTGGTAACCCAAATGGTTCTTTTCTTAACACCACTTTGAGTTCCAACAAACTTGGCAAACACATTTCCATCCTTATCCTTCCCAAGAGAATAATAATAATAAACAATGATAGGGTTAGATAAGGTACCGTTTGAACATGAAGAGGCCACATGTCCCTTCTCACGATATATGTAGCAACAAGTGCTCCCCTTTCTCTTCTTTATTGATTTCTTGTCTTGGGGAGCCTTATCTTGATTCTTCTTGGGAAGTGGCCTAGCTTCAACTTGTGGTTGATATTGGGCTTGACCTTGACCTTGTGGCCGCTTCCCTTGTTGCTTCTCATTCAAGTGCTTTTTATTCAATGGAAAATATCTTACATGATGTCCTACAATCTTGCACTTGAAGCAAATAATCTTGGCTGAATTCTTGACTTGGTCTTGGCTCTTCTTCTTATTGCTCTTTGACTTGTTCTTGTTATTGGAGTTGAATCCAAGTCCACTTTTATCATTGGGGCATTTTTGCACACTCAAAATATTATCGAGCGTGGATTTGCCTTCATGACTCTTTTCCAAGTCTTTCTTCAAAGAAGTGACTTGGGCCTTGAGCTCTTTGATTTCCTCTACATGGTTAGTAAAAATAGAGGTACTAGAGGAAGTGGAAGCTTCATTGTTAGAGCAACAAGGCAAATCAAGTAATCCAACACAAGTTTTATCAATAGTATGACAAGAAGGATCGCTAGGACTAGCACATGGCAAAATAGCATTTTGAGTAGAAGTTGTGCTAATGTCTAAATGAGGCTCACAAGATGTTACCTTAGTGATACTTGCCTCACGAGCTAACTTTATCCCATCATAGGAGATTAGAAGATCATTATGAGAGCCCGAGAGCATTTCATGACTCTCTTCCAATTTCCTATACTTTCTAGTTAGCAACTCAAGTTGAGACCTTAGCTCAACATTCTCCTTTAATATAGATGTTCCACAAGAAGTAGAGTTAGTAGCACTAGCATCATTAAGAGATTTTTCCATTTCAAGCTCATAAGATTCATTTTTTGTATGAGGAGACAATTAGTGTGCTTCTCCTCGGCAACCTCTTGCTTAAGGAGATTGAATCTCCGACTCCCATCATCAAGTTGGAAATCCAACTCGTCTATGGTTTCCATTTGTTTAGTTATGGTTTCCATAACATGTTTGAGACAAGCAACGGCCTTATTATTACCATGAAGAGAGGTACACAAAAAAGTCAACTCAAGCACAAGAGCACTAGTATCCTCATCAAGGTGATCATCACTATCATCATTGTCATTGCTATTATCTAGAGAAGATATGTTGGGATCCAAAGTAGGAGATACCTTTGATCCTCTTGCCATAAGGCACATGTGAGCACGGGAGGATGAAGATGAGGATATTGTTGAATCTCCATTCATGATTGTGTCTTGCTCCATAGAATGTTTGATTTCCTTTACATTGTTAGATACACAACTAGAAGAAATAGAAGCATTTTGCACATGGTAACAAGACAAATCAAGCATATCATCTACATTTGTACTCAAATAGCTTCTAGACGATATGCAAGGACTAGAAACACAAGGAGATATAGAACTATTGTTGCAAGAAGTGTTTAAGTCCATACTCTCTACGCCATTAGCATTTATAGAACATGAATCATTGGTGTAAAGAGAACCACTACCATCATTACATATGATTTATCCCCTCACCATGCCATTACCTTGTGACTTGTCACATGTAGGTGAAGTGGAGGGAATTGAAATCTCATCGCGGCCGGAGGTGGAAGCCACTTGGAGCTCTTCATGATGTGAAGGAGAAGAGAGTTCCTCGGAGATACCACCGACCCTATGAGAAATGGACCAACCCAATATTTCTTTAAGATTGGTCCACATCTCATGAGATGACTTGCGCTTCATAATCGTCAAGAACAAATTAGCTATGGGGCTCAAGGAGAAAAATAGCTTATTAGATACTTGAGCTTCGAGATGTAATTTTTTCGCATCCTCGAAAGATAGATTTTGCGGATCCATCGGAGGAGAAAAACCTACATCTAGAAATCGCTCAATATTTGGACACAAGGTCCGAAGACTACAAAGAAAGCAATTTCTCCACAAAATATAATTTGTCCCATCAAAGATAATTGTGTCATTGTGCACTATACTACTAGCCGACATCTTTACACTCTAGGCGGTGAAGCCTAAACAAGAGAGACCTTTCTCTGATACCAATTGAAAGGATAGAGATGTCGCCTAGAGGGGAGGTGAATAGGCAATTTCAAAACTATTATGGTTTTCGCTTGATAGAAAGCGGAATTAAACTAACGTTTATTTTACAAGCACAAAACCTAAATACAATAGGCTCAACTAAGTGCACCAACAACAAGTTAAGCTAAGAAATATAGCACAAGATAAATATACCACAAGAGATAAGCAAGATATAAGTACTTCAAGCACAATGGCTATCACAAGGAAAGTAAGCTCAGGTATAGAGATAACCGAGGACGCGGAGACGAAGATGTATTCCTGTGTTCCCTTACAAGAAGGTACATCACGATGGAGAGGTGTGGGATTCCACGAAGGATTTCCCAACACCACGAAGGGTCACCTTCTTCTCCGAGTCTATCACATGATGGAATAAGCCCTTTCCTTATGGCTAAATTTTCCTCCACTCTGGAGATGGCAAGCTCCACAACCACTTCACAAGCTCCACGAAGGAGAAGCCCGGGTCTCTTCACAATCTCCCACAAAGAGGACACCACGGTACCAACCGCCAAGCCAACTAGGAGGTCACCCTCCAAGAGTAACAAGCTCACGGTCTCTCACTCGAACAAATCGTAATGGAGAGCTCAACACTTACGCAAGAACGCAAAGCCAGAACACCAAGGGTGCTCAAATCCTTCACTCTCAAATCCCACCAAAGCAACAAGTGCTAGGGAGGAATTAGAGAGGAAGAACAATGGTGGAAGTCAACCAATGACTCCAAGATCCAGATCCAAGGGGTTCCCCTCACTTAGAGGAGGAATTGATTGGTGGGGATTGTAGATCTAGATCTCCTCTTCCAAAGCCCTCAAAAAGATGCAAGAATCATAGGAGGGAAGGGAGAAGGAGCAAGCTCAAGAGGTTCAACAATGGAGGTCAATTTCGTGGTCAAGAACACCCAAAAACATTGGGGGAAGAACCCCCTTTTATAGGGGAAAGCAAATATGGCTGTTGGGAGAAATTTGCGAGAACCCGGTTTGAAGTTTGGTTGAACCGGCCCAAAAACCGGACGGTCCGGTATCAGGCTCGGTTGAATCCCGTTTTGAACCCGGTTGAATCCCGGTTTGAACCTGGTTGAATCCTAGTTGAACCGGATCTAAACCGGGAAGGGGTACAGAGACTAATCCCGGTTAGACTCGGTTGCGAAACCGGGCATCCCGGTATGAATCCTGGTTGAACCGGATCTGAAAAAGACTTCACAAAAAACACAATAACTTTTGCATCCGGACTCCGATTTCTATGATCTTGGGCTTGTTTTGACGAGGACAACAAGCTCTACAACATGGTGCATGAAAACATCATAGTCCAACAAAGGAGGATTGAACATGAGGAAAGGTATGAAGCCTCCCTATAAGAAGAACCGATAAAACCTTCAAACTCAAAAACGTCATAGAAGATGCATACAAATTCCGTTTTTGGTGAACTTGGGCTTGTTGAAGAGCTAGAAACAAGCTCAAGAACCTCACATGGAGAAACACCAAGAAGCAACAAAATAGGAAGATGCAAAGTATGCAAAGGATTGAGCTCCCTACGACGATGTGATCAAGTTACCAAACCGAAAGCCCCTCTTGATAGTGCAGCTATCTATCCTATAACCCGGTCTCCCAACAACCACCTTGAGACCGGTAAAAGGAAAACCTAGCAAGGCCATACCTTTGCCTTGCGCATCCTGCTTGATCTTGATGACAACGCTTCAAGCTCCATCCAAGCTAGAATGCATCACTTGATCATTATTGCTTTGTGAAGACTCATAACTTGCTCCCCCATACACCACTATGGGATTGCTTCATTAACACACGTCTTCACATATACATTATCACTAATATGGATGACAAGATTCAAGCAAATGATCTTCTCGAGATGCTTATCTTGAACTTGCCCTTCTCAACTTTAATGACGATCGCCACTTGATGTCATCCTCTCACGGGCTATATGAGATCTTCACTTTTGAAGCATGCCCATGGAAAGATACCTATCCCATATAGAAAACACAAAGGCACATATATAATGGGTTAGTTGATGATGCATACATGACAAGGCTTACCATACCATAAGATCCATGTGGTACATTCTTTATGATTCATGTGTTGACCAACTTGAAATCACTCTTCACTCTTTGTATTGGTCAACCAAGTATCTTCTCATGCTCCATCTCAATATATTGAGGTACATAAAGAATTCCTCATTTGATTACATGCTCTAAATCTTAGTCAACCATATCTCAACTGACGAGGCTATCATGACACCGACTTAGATCCATATCTTGAATTCTTCTATTGAGATCACACTCTTAAGATCTTGAACATATCATATTCTTCTCTTCAATTCGATGATCTTGATGCCAAAACTCAAGGTATATCCTTATCTTCATGGCATCCATACTTGAATCCAACATATGGACTACAAGCATGACCTATGGAATATTCCTTCATATAAAACTCAATCAAAACATTAGTCCATAGGGATTGTCATTAATCACCAAAACCACACATAGGGGCAATTACCCTTTCAGAAATATTCTTGGAATTGGATCAAACAAAAGACAAAGTCAATATTTTACCCGAAGCAACACGGAGTCCGGAGGGGAGCCAAAGAGGGGCACCAGGGCGGCCACACCCTAGGGTGGCGCGGCTAGTCCTAGGCGGGCCTCCACCTGGTGTGGACCCCCTGGTACTCCATTGACCTTGCCCTTCCACCTATAAAAGCCTCCCGGGATGAAAACCCTAAGGACCCGATCAAAATTTCACGAAAGAGTTTGTAGCCGCCATCATCTCCATCCCTAAATCGGGAGGGATTTGAAGCTCTTCCTGGCACCCTGTTGGAGGGGAGAGATCACCTTGGAGGCCTTCTTCATCACCATGCTAGCCTCCGGTGTGATGCGTGAGTAGTTCATCCCTGGACTACGGGTCCATGTAGTAGCTAAATGGTTGGTTCTCCTCCTTTGTGCTACCATATTTAGATCTTGTGAGCTCCGTTCATGATCAAGATCATCTATTTGTAATCCTACTTGTTGTGTTTGCAAGGATCTGATGGATATTGAGATGCTATTTCAGATTGATTATTGATTCTATTATATCTTTGTTATTTGTGATCTTGCATGCTTTCTGTTGTTAGTAGCTATCTTGGCCAAGTAGATGCTATCAACTCCAAGAGGGAGTATTTATGCTCGATAGTGGGTTCATGCCTCTAGTAATCTGGGGAAGTGACAGAAATCTCTAAGGTACTAGATGTGTTGTTGCTAGTAGGGAGAAAACAACAATCCTTTGTCCATGGGGCAATCGTATTCTTTACTTTACACACTTCGCTTAATGCAATTATCTGTTGCTTGCAACTTAATACTGGAGGGGGTTCGGATGATAACCTGAAGGTGGATTATTAGTCATAGATGCAGTTGGATTACGGTCTATGTATAATGTTGTAATGCCTAATCAAATCTCATAGGAGTCAATATGATTAGTATATGCATGTATGCTTTCTCGGTGTCTGTCAATTGCCCCGGTGTAATTTGTTCACCCAACATGTCATCTATCTTAAGGAGAATCACCTCTAGTGAACTATGGACCCCGGTCCATTCTTTTACCATCAATATACAATTTACTATTTACTCTTTACTTTCTGCAAGCAATTACTATCTTCCACACAATACGTTTAATCCTTTGTTTTCAGCAAAACCGGTGAGATTGACAACCTCACTCTAAGTTGGGGGCAAAGTTTTGTGGTTGTGTTGTGCAGGATTCCAAGTTGAAAACAACACCTTGGAGGTGTTTCCTTGCTCCTACTGGTTCGATAACCTTGGTTTCATAACTAAGGGAAAACTTGTTGCTGTTCTCATCATACCTTCCTCTTGGGGTTCCCTAATGAGCTCGATATATTTTGAGCCATCAACGCCACCACACCCGCCAGCTCCCATGTCTACACCAGCCTCTACTTCGACTCTGAGCTGGGACCACGCTGCTTTTCTACAAGCCATGAACAACTTTGCTGCACAAGGAAACTCATGTACGGATTGGATTTTCGATTCTAGTGCTTCTAGTCATATGTCTACATCAAGTAATTTGTTGTCTTCTTGCACACCGTCGCCTTTTCCATCTATTACTCTCGGTGACGGATCATCTATTCCTATTTACCGTGTCGGTCAAACCCAAATCCAATCCCCAATCAAACCTTTGCTTCTTCGCGATGTTCTTGTAGCTCCTGCACTAATTAAAAATCTGATTTCTGTTCGCCAATTCACCAATGACAATCATGTTTTTGTCGAATTTGACCCCTTTGGTTTGTCTGTGAATGATTAACGGACCAAGGCCAAGATCGCTTAGTTCAATAGCTCCGGTGATTTGTATTCCCTCCATGGTGTTCCGGCCACTGCCCCTCCATCGTCTATGGTGGCCTCTGTTGATCTGTGGCACCAACGTCTCGGCCATCCCAATAATAATGTGTTATCTACTCTTCTTAGTGAATTTTCAATACTACCTTGTAATAGAGATTCTCATAATTCTTCTATTTGTCAGTCGTGTCAATTAGGTAAACATGTTCGTCTCCCCTTTAGCTCCTCTCTATCCTCTAGTACTTTTCCTTTTGAGTTACTTCATTGTGATCTATGGACATCACCAATAGAAAGTGTTTCTAGTTTTAAGTATTATCTTGTTATTCTTGATGATTTTACACACTATGTTTGGACTTTTCCCTTACGCAAAAAATTCGACATTCACACAATATTTTTCTTAATTTTCAGCGCTATGTCTCGGTCCACTTTTTTCTTCCTATAAGATTTATTCAATGCGATAATGGTCGTGAATTTGACAACTTTAAAAACTAAAATTTCTTTCTCCAATATGGAATTCTTCTGCGTTTTTCCTGTCCATATACCTCTCCTCAAAACAGCAAGGCCGAGCGTTCTTTTCGCACTCTTAATGACATCACTCGCACCCTTCTTATTCAATCTTCTATACCTCCGAAGTTCTGGGCTGAAGCTCTCCACATGACTACATATCTACTTAACATTCGACCATCTAAAGTTAATCCTCAAACCACACCCTACTTCTCTTTATTTCTTTCTCACCCAAACTACTCCGACATTCGTATCTTCGGCTGTCTTTGTTTTCCTAACTCCTACTCTACTTGTCCTAACAAACTTTCACACTATTCTATCCTGTGCGTCCATCTAGTTTTTTCCGACGAACACAAAGGCTATCGTTGTCTAGATCTTGTTAGTGGTCACGTCCATGTGTATCGTCATGTAACTTTTGCTGAAAATATTTTTCCCTTTTCTGAGCGTCAATCTCTTGATCCTAAAACATCCGCACCATCTACTAGTCCCCCTCGTCCAAATAATTTTCCCTTCTTTCATCAGCCACCTCTTGTCGTCGCTCCTGCTGCGGCAGCAAAAACGCCCGAATTCTCTGCCACAGCAGCCGATCCTGCTGCACCTTCTCCTACTGTCGTGGCTGCCGAAACCGCCGAAAACTCTGCCGCGACAGACTTCCTACCGCCGCCGTCTCCACCGTGAACTCTCGCGTCCGCTTCTTCCACTGCGTCGGGCGCGAGTAACATCCCAAAACTTAATCCAAGGTTAAGTAAGATCAAATCTACCCAATTTAGGGTTAACCAAAACTTTTCCATTTAAAATAATTAAGCATTCATATGTGTGTGCATTTTAATTAGGAGTTGATTTGAATTGCCATGTTTGAGTGATCCATTGGTTGTATAATGATTCTAAGGTGAATTAAACATCATCTAGATCATTCCCAAACAAACCCCAAAGAAAAAGAATTAAAAAAGAATAAAATAAGGAAATGGTCATTTGTGCCATTTTAACTAACTAGGACACTTTGGGTGTTCCTAGGACTCAAATGCCAACAGAGACAATTGTGGTTCTTCGCACCCCTTGCTAGTACAAGTAGTGATGTGCCAAGGCCCACTTTGTGATCTCCCAAAATCATTCAAACTCTAATTTTAAATGACATTTGAAAATTGAACCTAGTGTATGTATCAAGATCACACTAATTCAAAAACCACTCAAATGAACTCCATTTTAAAATCCCAAGCAAACCTAGATGCTTAAGTATAAGATACATCACTCCACCAAAAATCAACTCAAAATTCAAACAAAAGTTTCTTGCGGCCATTTGATCGAACACCTTGTGGGCACAAATCAAACAAAAACCAAAAACACTAGTGTGAGCAGTGTTCTGGCCAAACTTGTCCCCCACATTGCCACCAAACCCTCTCCATTGCTTCCCCTACCCTTTCCTAGCCTGGCCAAGCACTGTGCCCACGACCAAACGGTCATGGACATCAATGCCGAGCCCACTCGAGCACCTCACCGGCGACAACACACCACATCAGCCGCTAGCCTTGCCCACCTTTCCCAACGTGTCGCTCATGGTTCACCTCCACCGCCAGGCCAGCCCTAGCCCGCGGACAGAGCATGGAGTAGCCAGGAACCGCCACGCCCGGAGCTTGTCTGCCATGCCGACGCCGCCCGCAGAGCACGCACGGTCCCCCGCTCAACCAGACCACGCCTCGCTCCCGCCGCCCACCTACATGATCACCACCGCCCTAGGAAGCTACCAGACACGCCCATTTCCTCGACCATGACCCGTAGTTGCTGGCCACCGCAAAACTCGTCGTCGACAGAAACATCATGCGCACCGCGCCGCTTGCTTATCCCGACCACAGTCCACTGCACACGCACCTCAGTGACACTCGCCAGGGCACCGCCCACCGTCCTAGCCCACCGCCCAAGCCCCTAGCCCATTGTATCGTCGTCACTGACGAGCTCCGCCCATGCCGCACTGCCGCCTCATCGCACCTATTTAAGGAGCCCTCCCCAGCACGAATTCCTCACACCATTCCCATCCACTCCCCCTCAGAACCCTCCCAGAGCCCCACCAGAGCAAGCCATAGTCCGCAGCGCCGGAATTTCACCGGAGTCTGCCGCGGAGGGAGCCGTTGATCTAGGCCATCTCCCGGGATGCCGCCAGTACCAGGAGAACCGCCGTCATCGGCTTGTTCGTTCGCCCGCCTCGCCGCACTAGATGGAGCCCTGGTACATCCCCAGTAGACCCCCACTGGCCGTTTTAGGGTTCGGTCTCGCCGGCGACCAGTCCGTCGTCGATGACGACCGTGAACCGTCGATCTGCGTTCTAATCGTGTGGCCCAAATCGTCCAGTACCGCTTCGGGTTTTATGTACCGCTGACATGCGGGACCCCCCTATCAGCAGCCCTCTGCGCCGCTGAGCGTTACTGGGCCAGCCCATTTAGTTTCCCGTGCTGACCCGTTTAATTCAAATTAGGTTTTTTCTATTTAGACTGAAAATCAATTTTGTCCCTTAGTTCAAAAATCAATTCAAAGAGTTTTACAAATCCAAATGGAGTGATTCCAATTTTGTTGGAAAGGTATGCAAATCTCTATCCAAGCCCGTTGGATTTAAATATTTTAGAGTTAGAGATCTCTCCTAGTAAAAATAACAAGACAGAAGCTTTTGCACATTCAAACATTTTTCTAAAATCAACCATATTAGCTTTTGAGTTGATTCCAACTCTCAAAAATCAAATTTAACCATACCTATCTGAATATGTAATAATATTAAGGTTTTCATGCAGTGACTTTGGACTAGTACAAAATAATGCTATATAGGCATTTCTAGTCACTTTAAATCATTAAATATTAAACTTAAACTTATTAAAATGTGATCCAACCTTTAAATCACATTCCCATATGTGAGAATATGTGGTGATGACATGTGTCCACATGATCCCATATTTGAATTGGAGAATATCAAATCTTAGTTAATTTCAATGTGTAGAAATTACTTTTCTCAAATAAAAAGATTGAAGCTAGTTAATTAAACCGTGTGATACTTGTGATGATAATAGATCATCAAATGTGTGCCTTAGTGTGCTAAGTAGACTAGTTAAGCTCTATTTGGTGATTGTGTATCCCGTATGTATTTATAAACGATATTACTGACCAAGCTTTAGAGGAGGAGTTCTACGAAGAGGAGGAGGAAGAAAACTTCAACCACTGCACCAACCAAGGCAAGCCTAGCACTTCAAGTAAACTAAGCAAGCTATTATTAGCAAGCCATCATTAACAATACAAGCTAACCCTTGCAAGCTAGATAACCTAAGAAAGATGCATTAGGCATGCTTTGGTTCTACCACTTGGACTATTACCTACCCCAAGTTTTATTTCCAAGCTTTACTTTCTTTACTCTATTAAAATCCTTTACTTGTTTAAAGGTAGCATAAAAAGTATAAAACTTGACCTATCAAAGTGAGATTTAGATGTTATTCTATGGCATAAGATTGATCTTAGCATCCCATATTAGTGAACACTCTTAACTTAATAGTTTAGAGCTAAACTAGAACTTAAGTCACTTTAGATGGGAATACTTGGTGAAAATGACTTGTGAAAACCTTGGAATGATGAGTCATTCTATTGAGATGTTTTGACATGTGTTGAGAAACACAAATGGTTTAGGATGATGAAAATGTTGAGGCATGAGCCTTAACCCTTTTACAAAACTGATGGTTGGGTTCAGATGCGATACTATTCCAACTTTACCGTACAACCACAATACCTAAATTGGGTAAGACTTAGCCATAAGTTTATATGCATTAGTATTAGTTCCCTCGCGGGAGAGGTTTGAGCTGCGGCTACCTCTTAATGTTGTCCACCTATGCAGTGCCCAAGATGACAGATGGTCATGGTTGGGAGGCCATGCTCATAGGAGAGGTGCTTATACTAGGGTGTGTAAAGGAAAGGTTATGTTTGATTATCTGCATACTAAGTATGATGATTCAGGGTTATCCCTGACAGATGTATCGAATCTTGTGGTGAAAGTGTACCATCTCTGCAGAGTGTCAAACTATTCGAATAGCCGCATCCATGGTTATGGACAGTTGGAGTGGCCATACTGTTCTGTTGTCAGATGTTTTCAAAATGACTTCTGATATGAATGATGAATCTTGATTTGATCACAACAGGGTTGTGACTATGACACTAGCTTCCCAACTTAAGTGATTCTAGAACTTTATTTTATCTTTCTTTGTTTCTGAACTCAGCTTAGGTTTCAAACTTAACTTTACAAATAAACCTAGAGTTAGCATTTTCCACTAGAACTATCTTACTTGTTAGTGGTAGTTTGCGAGTACTTAAAGAGTACTCATGGCTTTTGTCCCTGGCTATTACTATGGCCAGACTATGAAGGAGACTACCAAGATGAAGGACAACAAGACGGCTATGATAACTAGGACTATCTTCCATCGTCAGCATTGCCTGTGACCCTGAAGATGGACCCCATGCTACGCTTATTATTTATTCCGCTGCTTGTTATATTAAGACTGGATCATGAGATCCTTTATTCATGTAAGACCTTATTATGGTTTGTAATGGATGATGTACTGTGATATCCAATCTGTTATGTCTCGCAAAAATGGTAATCCTAGGATTGCGATGTATGGCATAACAGGCATCTGGGATTAAAAAATCTGGGTGTTGACAGCGCGTCTTCCACATCATCATCCGTCCCTCCTCTTCATACTATTATCGTCCTAGCTCCCACTAATGATCATACCATGTGCACACATGGCAAATCCAGTTTTCGTTTACCCACTAAAGATCGTCTAAATGTCAATGCATCTCTATCTTCTTCCTCTATTCCCAAATCTTACAAATCAGCTCTCTTAGATCCTAATTGGGCCACAACCATGAAAGATAAATATGATGCTCTTATTCAAAATAATACATGGCAATTAGTTCCTCGTCCATCAAACACTAATATAGTTTCTGGCAAATGGGTTTTTCGACACAAATTTAATTCCAATGGAAGTCTTGCATGTTATACAGCTCGATGGGTATGCCGTGATTACTCTCAGCAATACGGCATCGATTATGATGAGACTTTCTCTCCAGTTGTCAAAACCAACACTATTCGTACTGTTCTTAGCATCGTCGATGTCAAAAACGATTTTATCCATGGCTCTCTTCAAGAAACAGTTTATTGTCAACAACCTCTTGGCTTCGAAAATTTCTCTTATCCTAATCATGTTTTTATTCTTCAAAAATCTCTCTATGGTCTAAAACAAGCACCACGGGCTTGGTTTCAACATTTTTCTACTTATGCTCAAACAATTGGCTTTACTCCTTCTTGTTCTGACACTTCTCTCTTCATCTTTTATCATAATACTGACACTGCTTATCCACTTCTCTATGTTGATGATATTATTCTCACATCTTTCTCACAACACTTTTTAGATCATATTATCTCTCTTCTTTGCAAAGAATTTTCTATGTCTGGTCAAGGTCTTCTTCATCACTTCTTAAGTATTACTATCATCCGTGACTCATCTGGTCTTTTCTTATCTCAACGTCAGTACACCCTAGATTTTCTTTCTCGTGCTGGTATGCTTGATTGTCAACCGTCTCGTACTCCTGCTGATACAAGTTCAAAACTTTCTGCCGATGGTGATTCCTTTTCTGATCCTTCTCTTTATCGTAGTCTTACCGGCTCCCTCCAATATATTACTCTTACTTGTCCTGAAATTTCTTTTTCTGTCCAACAAGCTTGCCTTTACATGCATGATCCTCGTGTCCCTCACTTCAACCATGTCAAACTAATTCTTCGGTATCTTAAAGGCACATTAGATTTAGGTCTTTATATAAACAAATCCTCTCCTACCTCGTTGTCAGCTTACTCTGATGCAGACTGGACTGGTTGCCTCGATACTCAATGGTCCACATCCGGATTTTGTGTTTTTCTTGATAACAATTTGGTTTCTTGGTCTTCAAAAATGCAGGTTACGGTTTTTCGCTCGTCAGCCGAAGCTGAGTATCGCATTGTGGCTCATGCGGTTGCTGATACGGTTTGGTTGCGCCAATTGTTGTCGGAGCTGTATCACCCTATTGAGCAAGCTACTATTGTTTACTATGATAATATTTCAGCTGTTTACATGTCAGGGTACCAAGCATATAGAGATCGACATTCATTTTGTTCGAGAGAAGGTGGCTCTCGGTCAAGTTCGTGTTCTACATGTGCCTACTACTTCAGCTCAGTTCGCTGATATCTTTACTAAAAGCCTGTCGACTACTCCGTTTCAAGTCATTCGTTTCAGTCTCAACGTCGTCGAGCTCCCGTTGACACTGCGGGGACGTTAGAATACAACTCTTCTTAGGTTTAAGGGTCCTAGTTGGTTTGTTATAGGGCTAGACCGGTGCACCTAGAGCCTCATATATATCCCTTGTAATTGCTACAGTATTATCATCGATTATTATTCTATACAATTCTACGGTACTTTTAGCATAGAAAAAGCCACACACCCTGAGAAACCGGACAACCACATGGGACACCGCACGGAGCCCGTGTGGCGCCTATCTATAGATTTCTCCCTATATTATTTTCACATGAAATCTTCATACTAATGATACGTATTGTTGTGCAGGATGGCTCGGAGTCGAGGACGAGTTTTTTTAGTACACTTCGAAGACAACATCCCTAATATTTTACAAGAACGTTGAAAGGGTGTCGGGTAGATATTAGAGAATCAGAGAATTGGAGAAAATTTCTTAGATGCATATCGAAATATATTTAAAGTGAGGTGCCTTTGTAGAAATATAATTGTCTCATAATAATTGATATTGTTTGAGAGATTATGAACGGTATATATAGGTTGCCGGTCTGGCAAACCCTAATTTATATTACGAGCAAAAACCGACTTATAATCTAATATCTCCGCAGTGTTAACGTGTGGTTCACCAACGTTGAGACTGTATCGAATTTTGATAAACGATGATGTTGGAAGACCCTTTGCGAAGATATCTACAATTGAGCAGTGGTTGGAACATGAAGAACGTGAACTTGTCCCAAAGCCACCTTTTCATTAGCAAAATGGATGTTGATCTCGATATGAGGTGTTCGACGATGCTGTACTGGATTGCTGGACATGTAAACAGCCGAAATGTTATCATAATAAACTATAATAGCATGCTGGACAGAACGACAAAGATCTGAGAGAAGCTGACACAACTAAACCGTTTCGACGACAGCATGTGCCACTGCACAGTGCCAGCTTCTACGGACGAACCTGAAACTGTAACCTATCGTTTCGAAGAGTTGTTACCAAGAAAAACACAATATCCGAATATGAACCGACGAGTATACGGGCAACCAACCCAGACTGCATTGGAATATGATGTCAAAGTGTTTGGAGATGAGGAATATATGTGAAGACCATGATCAATAGTAACTTTGAGATATCGAAGAATACATTTAACATGATTATAATAGGGAATGCGAGAATCATGCATGTAGAGACATGTTTGTTGAATGGCAAAAGAAAATTTTGGACGAGTGAGAGTGAGATATTGAAGAGCACCGGTTGATAGAGAGTGGCATCGGGAAAACATCACCTGAGGAGGAAATTTTGATAGTTGTATCTACATGGGTTTTAGACGATTGACAGTCAAGCACGTCTGATTTAGTTAGAAGATTAAGAGTATATCGTCGCTGAGATAGAAAAGGATCATAGGTATCACGAGTGATAGCAATGCCTAAGATGTGATGAAGTATACCAGTCAGTCATGGAAAATTCAAAGCGAAATAATGAAATGATGTGATCGAGAAAATGCTGAGTGGAGGCTGTTAAGACAATGCCATCTACGTACAAGAGTAAATAGGCTGTGTGAGAGGTAGTATGATAGATAAAAAAGTCCGAGGGAGATGGTTGAAAATCGATAGTGAGAAGAAATGTAGATAATCGTTAAAACCATGCACGAGGAGCTTGTTTTAGACTATATAGAATTTTTTTAAGAAGACAGACGTGATTGGAATTAGTTGTATCTTCAAAACTAAGAGGTTGCTGACAGTATATAGTTTCATTTAGAGATCCACAAAGAAAAGTATTTTTAACGTTAAGTTGATGAATGGACCAAGACGAAGAAACTACAATACTAAGAACTGTTCGAATTATACTGGGTTTAACAACGGCAGAAAAAGTTTAATTGTAATCAAGACCATATTGTACTCGCCAAATCAACCAACAGTCCGAACTCATGGAAAGGATTAGACAATTTATTTTAACACTCACCTTACGTCTTTGCCATTTGGTCTATTGTGACGCACGTTTAGGGACCGCTTTTATTTCTTGCGGTGGCCAGGATTTGATTATAGGACCTCCTGCTGTGATACCATATTGATTTGCATGCACTAGCCAATTGAAAATGGCTAGACAATTTATTTCAACAATCTTAATATTTTTTACTACTGTAGAATATTTTGTGAAAATATACGTGAAAATACATATGTTGGGCAATCAACAATTAGTGGAAAATAGTTTTTTTTAGCAGAGTGGAAAATATAGTTTTGTAATAGATGCTTTCAGGACTGGCATCGCGGCTGGCGGAAACATCGCGGCCATGAAGTAGAGCACGATGATTCGGCCTGCTAACGATACCGGTCTTCGGTCTTCGGTCTTCTTGTGGTTTTGGGCCTCCATCCCATCACCGCGCCGCAATCCTCGCCGCCGCCGCTGCCACTGCCACGCCCAACTCGCACCGGACAGGGGACGGACATGGCGGAGGTCGTCACGAAGGCGGTGCAGGCGCCCACTTTGCTGTCACTGTGCTTGAAGGCGGTCGCAGCCCATATGACCGCCGACGCAGCAGGCGCGGCTCGATCTGGTGGGTGCGCTGATCATTTCGAGGGGTTCGCCCAGGAGCACGAGGAGGGGGATGGCCACCTGTCGCCGGAGCAGGTTGCGAAGGCGCTGCCTTGGGAGCTTCTCCACCAGCTGGCGTCTTCTTTGCCGCCATTCGCTCTCGAATCGCTCCATCGCGCCGCCCATGCCCGGTATCCTACTCTTCTCCTCTCATCCCCTCTCCATGTCCTTGCCTCCCCCCTTCTTCTGTATGTGGAGTAACATCTGATAAGCAGTAGTAGTCAGTATGAGGGCCGCGAGTGTGCTGCTCCAGCGGCGCCCGTGCTAACTGACGTAACGCAGAACAGAAACATCAAAAACATCAAAACAAACCTTAAAATACCAAATTCAAACATTCCCGGGAGATTCATACAGGGATTGCATAGTTCTTGCGATTAACAGGCATCGGTCATAAGCAGATACAGCAAAAGTCAGCAGCACGGGGAATCTACACGGATCGCCACGCCACCTCAGCTATCAGTTTCAGTCAAACTAATTTGGGCTTTCACCTGCAGAAGTTTGGACTTTAGAGGCCTATACATGCAGTTCTGGAGTTTAAAACATACTTAAACTACCCCTCATCTTAGTTTTACTCCTTTTACTATTTTCTTACACTTCGCAATTCTGGTTTCCCATCCTAGATGCTGCTCTTCTGCTCCCGTCACTGTTCGATTTGGAGGGCCTGACGGCAATGGACGTGGGACAAAACGTTCGAGGTTACATTCATCTACACACCGGCAAAAGACATCGGACAATAGAATACACTTAAAATATTTAACATTTTTGTTGTATCGATGTTCGCAGGTGTGAAGACTTCAACACCGTTTGGCAGGCATTGTTCAAATTTCGCTGGCCCTTCCATGATAACACTGGACATGATAACTTGGTTACTGTAGATTGGCAGCAACAGTACTGGGAAATGCATTTGCAAGAGTGTGTTGTCAAACAATTACAACTGTGTTAATCATTAATTAATAAATTCTTAGGACTGACTTCGTCACTTCTTTTTGTCCTTTGACAGGTGCCTGGATGAAGCTGCAGAGGCTGCATTACTTCCTTTATTTCGTGGGAGTATTCGTGAAATAAGAATGTCAGGTGAATATAGAAAACCCCTCAACACGCCTATTAAATTTATTTTTATGCTTGACATTGGGTTATTTACTTATTACAGTAAACAACTATCTTACAAACATAAGGCCATGGGCTGATTACTTTCTTGCCAAGAAAAGTTTCATGTTATGCTTCCAGTTAATTGTAACTGCACCTGCTGTAGCAATTGAAATTACCTTGGAGTCTAACAATGATCTATGCAGCTAAAATCATGAGTTCTGTTTACCTCAGTGAGGACATTGTTCAGGAGTATTCAAGACTATCATATCATTGGACTAGACTTGGATCCTATGCAAGGTGGGATCATATGACATTAGTTGGATATAGTCTGTTCCTCTTTAACTCGTTTTTAACCTTATCATGAAGAACTGCTTGGTGCTACTTTGCTAGTGATTTGTTTTCAATCAAAGAAATTCACACTTGTACTTAATGGCTGTTGAGACCGATGATAATTCTTACTGTAGTTTTCTTCTTCTTTTCAGTAGCTTGAGACTTCAAAATGTGCTTTGCACTGCTGAAGTTTGTGTAAGTGCTCAATCATTACTTTGTTCCTTAACTTTCCACTGTCTGGTTCTCAACTTGTGTTGTTTCAGTTGTGCATTTGCATTGCTTATATACTGTTATATGTGATATCTCCATCATCCATATGACAATGAATATGCACTAAATTCCATAATAATTTGTCCTTCATGTTATATATATTTGCATATGTATGGCATGGAAAATGTGATTCCATTGTGTAAAGTTCAGACTTAAGACAGTTATTGTTGACTGCTGGAATCCTTTGTTTTTCAGGACATGTTGCAACCTAGCAGGCTAGAAACTTTAGTGTTTGTAAGGATCATATCAGAGCATGAGGTAATATTATGCCGGTGATATTACATTTGCCGTTGCATAAAATAAGCTTTACGAAACAAGCTTGCAGAGTCTCATGATCATTTGCTACAACTCAGTTAGAAGGAACATTATGTTCAATAGTTAAAGTTTCCATGTTCTGTAAACTGCATATCTCTGTACCGCAAGAGAAATAGGGAAAAGAATTCCATTTTCTGTAAACTACATATCTCTGTACCGCAAGAGAAATAGGGAAAAGAAATGTTGAGGCAACCTGGTTAAGAAGCATACCAAAGAAAAAAATAACTAGGGAAAAAAAGTTATGCGGAAGGTAAGCTACACACTTCTACCATTAGTATACTTCCCTGCATGATGGCCCATATTGTTGCTTCCGTCTGTTTTGTTAGCTGATAGCGAGTGAGAAATAGTTAAAATTTTCTAAGCCCTTTTTAATTTTCACTGACAGGTCAATGGTGTATGCCTGCTTCTGAGCTGCCATGCAAAGACACTGTTATCTCTTGAATTTATCCACTGCCAGCTTTATCCTGCAGTCATGGATAAAGTCTGCCATAGTCTTTGCCAGCTGGTATCCCAAAACCATGAGATCCAGCGCCTTATTATTAAATCATCCCGCGTTGGTGAAAGCAAGTCTCTAACCGTCTCTGCTGGTCTATTAAATTTTCTTTCATATGCAAAGTAAGTTGCATGCCCTTTTATTCCCCCTTTGGTTTTGTTTTCGAGCAGATGCTGGGGAATACCCAGAAGAATCCAACCTTTTGCTTCATTATTCTATTTTTTTAGCAAGCGTCGTTGTATTTGCACTATTCTGTACAATGGCCCTCTAATTAGATGCCCAGTCAATCTTGTTCAGCCATTTTATACCATGATTTCACAATCTAATTTAGGGAGGAGACATGCATCCAGTCTTGTAGAGTATATCTGCAGATTATTCCTACTTGCAGCAGCATCCCAAATAATTTAGAGAAATTGCAAACATTATGAAGAATTTCCAGTTTATGACTAAGAGATGATGCCATTATCCTTTGTTTCAAAAGAAATTCACACTTGCCAAATGTAACAGAGCAATCTTTCATTTCAACTATTGTTTCCGTGTTGTATTTGTTAGCTTCAAATAAATTATTAAAATAAATAATCTCTCCTAACACTATCGAGAGATTGACTCCATTTTGAGGGCTGTGTGGAGTGGGCACTGCTTGTTTCACTGTTCAAGGTCCTGATAAAAAACCTGGACATGACCATGGGTTCAACGGGAAACAAAAAAAAGGTGCAAGATCCAGTCATCTTGAACGTTTACATGTTTTAGATAATAAACCAGTAAAACATTATTTTATTCAGAGTACATGCGTGTGGACAAATTTTTTTTTTGAAGGATGTACGTCAGTTGATTCATCTTAAAAATAATCATGGTAAGAACAATTCAGTTGTTTGGGATTTCAAAATTAGGATGCGCAGCACACTGGTTATGCCGCCTGTCTATAAGCATACATGGTGTAGTGTTGCTACTTTGTTACTGATCGTTCGCCAAAAAGATTGGGTGCACATCATCACTGTGTTGTATTCTTACTATTTTTCAGGTCCCTGCAGTTGCTATCACTTAACGATGCTAAGATCCAGCCATCATTTGCTAAAATGATTATTCATACTCTCCTCGAATCTTCTTGTGACTTACAAACACTTGACATATCAGAAAACAATGTGGGTTCACACGAGAACCTTTCCTTCTCTTATATTTGTCTCTTGGACTGCAAATAATAAATCTCTAATAGATTTCAGGCTGGCTTTCAACTGTAGACAGAAGTTCTACAAGTTTATCATCAGCACTGGAATCAAATACATCCTTGAACTCCTTGACTGTTCTTAATCTAAGGTATTTACCTTTTCCTTTTCATAACCCACCAAGTTGCCAAACCTTTGTCACCGCTTCTCTTTTAAAGTTGGCATGGCCTGTGTATTTAAACATATTATAATCCTTATTATGCCAGGGGAAACAATTTGCAGGAGGGTGACATGGAGGATCTGTCAAATATTCTAGCAAAAATGTCTAATTTGAGAAGTTTAGACATAAGTGACAATCCAATCACTGATGAGGGTATCAGGTACCTGTCTTTTGTGAACATTGTGCATGATCAAGTGTATGCTGCTGATTGTAGACGATAGAATTAGACAACCTCACTACCTGTTTGTCTTTGTTTTCTGTAGATTTGTATCAATCATGAGTGCATAGTAGTTCTTCCATGTCTGTGATTCAACTTCAAGTTGAAGACAGTTTCTTCTTATTTTTATGTTCTATCAGTAAGCACTCAGGAGTTGCATATAAAAATTGCAGATTTCTTATTCCTTTCTTTGAACGGGCTCTTCAAAGGGAGAATCCGCTTTGGAGATTAATAGCAGATAACTGCGATTTGTCCAGTGTTGGTGTGACTAAACTTCTTGAGTGCCTCACATCTGTTAATAAACCACTTGATATGCTGTCTATAGCGGATAATCATCTTGGGAGGTAAGTCTTTTCTCACCGTGCAGAGTTTCTGTTGTTTAATTAGCCTGGGTGACGTTTTGAACTGAGATGAATTTGCAGTTCTGTGGCAGCTAAATTAGTAAAATTCCTGGGTTCACATATAAGGGAGCTAAATGTTGAAGATATCAGCCTAGGACCACTAGGCTTCCAAATACTTGAGGAAGCATTGCCAAGGAAAGTACACCTCTCCCACATCAACATCAGGTATAAATAAGCGCTGCCTGTATGACAGTGATGCATGCTTAACGTGCCAGTTTCCTTAGCCACTTTGTATTTTTATTTTGCAGTAAGAACCGCGGTGGGATTCAAACTGCACACTTCATTTCCAGACTAATACTGCAAGCGCCAAACCTTGTCTCAGTCAATGCAGGATCTAACCTTCTACCTCCTGACTCGTTGGAAGTAATTTGTAACGCATTGAGGCAAACAACATGTAAGAAATATACTTCCTAGCATTTTCTCTAACCATTATGGTAGACCTAATGGGCGTATACCAAAAGAGATTAGTCGATAACCAGTGAGCTTATTATAGGTAACTTGACGCGAATGGACCTGATGGGCAATGTGCATTTGTCGAGTGCTGTCTTTCCTGCAGTCTTCGAGTTTAAGACGCATGGAAAACCAATCCTGCTTATTCCATCGCAGCAAGGTAGCTGCTCTCCCTACGATGCTGACCCGTGACCTTGAAGTAGCACTTACTGTATCGAGAATTGTGAAACATTGCTCGTCTATGAGATGGAACTAGGGGCCGATTGGGTTTATGACCCATTTTGCATTGCTAAAAAGTATGGCCTTCGGACTGTTTGGTGCAATTTTTGGCAAATTTTCCATATGAAAATAGAGGATGGTTTTGCATCAACAAGTGGGGTGGATGATGTGGGCCCTGTTACACTAGTGAATTGTTCCTTCGCAAGTTTGGATGAAACCTCCCGTTTGCATGACCAGGTTACGGTCAGTGAACCGAAAGTTTCGTTGTTGATTGAGTCAATACTTATGCTAATCCTTCGTCACACAAGTAGAAGGAACTCCAAAGACGGTTTGAGACTTTGATCATTATTGGCTCCATACCAATCCAAACCGGAGGTAGTAGTACAAGGCGCATGTAACTCCCAGGAGGGGTGGCTCGGGTGGTACCGGTACCCACCCCCCCACCTATGAGCATCTTCACCTGCGATTCCTACGGAGATTTTTTACATTGGGACGGCGAATGCTTTTCTTCTCCTCTTATTCCATATGGAATACAATTAGTTAAAATAAGACAGTTAAAATAAGAAGGAATAATGGAATATTTGACCGTTCACTCCAAAAAGAGGGTCCTATTGAAAAAGAAATAATCCAAAATACAAACATTTTTTTTTCAAATTCAATTGTTTATTTATCTCTTATTCCAAAATTCCCCTGAAATTCACCCAATCGCGCCAAATTCTGTCGGATTTGGTCTAACTTTCATCCTACGTTCCCAAGCCGAACCTAGAACGCTGAAATCGTCTAGAAATGCCGGACGCGGTGAAAAACAAGTAGGCCAACCCTGTCGGCGAGACAACCCCATTTCCCACCGTGACTCGGCTCTCCCACGACAGAGAACTTTCCCACCGCCATGTCGTCGCCGTTGAAGTCCCACCACGCCAAGCAGAAACCACGCATGTAGATAGGTCTGTCGCCTCCGCCGCATCCTTTCCGCTCTGACTAGGCCTCGTTTCGCCGTCCCAACTTCGCCGCAGCTTGGCTTCTTTACGAGCTCCCGTCATCTCGCCCGCGAAGTGTTCGGCGTTTTGCCCGTTCAACCATGGACTTCGACGACAAGGAGATGTTCGCCCTGTTGCTGGAGGAAGAGACCGCCGCAGCCGCCGAAAAAGAAGAGCACATGTAGATCCTCGCCTCCTTGGCCCGGCTATACAAGCAAACTGTAGCGCTGAAGCGTGGAGGCTCGACGAAGGGTCGCCGGAAGTGCAAAGCAAAGCAGCGAGTGGAGGGCTACTGCATGTTGTACGTTGACTATTTTGCCGACGAGCCGGTGTACGAAGAGGCCATGTTTCGGCGCCGTTTTAGGATGAGCCGGAAACTCTTCCTCAGCATCGTGCATGCCAGCGGGAGTCTATACCAAACTATGTTTAATTTCATGCCGAACATTGCTCTATATTCATATTTATGCCGAACTCTGTTTGAATTTGAGCCGAATTTGGGCGAAAACTCGCCGCTTTTACGTCGTCTGGGAACGCGAGTGCGAAAATGGCCATTCCCAGGCCGAAAGTTACATCCGTCCGACGCTAAATAGCGCCAGATTTCGTCCTGGAAATGCCCAACGAGTGGAGGTGTTGTAAGCCTGTACGAAGCCGGTTTGGCTGGTTTGGCCGGTTTGAGCTAGTATAAATTTTTGCACTAGATCCAAATTTTGAACTTTATATGTAAAGAAAAATAAACTAAGGTTTCACTAGGCGGTTTGCCTGGTTTGGACGGTTTCGGTTTTTGCATAGGCTTTGCCGATGCTGAAGGATGCGGTTGGTCAAAGACTGTGTGACTAACGGCGGTGGTGGGCCCTCGTCCCTAGTGTGCTGCTGGTGGCGGGCCCCCCATCCTCCTCGCGTGGTGGGATCTCCAGCCAGAGCCTCGCGACTGCCCTGTACAAAGTGGCTCTTGCGACGGAGATGGATGTCAGGGCGGTGACCCGGACTTCTTTGGTTACCTTGGCGTCCGCCTTGGCCGGAACAGTATGGGAAAACACCTTGCCCATGGTGCATGGCCCGGTGCGCCATGGGTAGGGATACAGGGTGCGCCACGGGTATGTTTTCCGAAAAACATTTTTTTTACAGAAAACACCCTAATTTTGAAAACAAAAGCAATCGAGTCCCCGCTTGCCACCGTCACCTCTCCAGAGCTCAGGCATGGCCACGACCACAACCTACAACCATAGGTAGGTGCAAGAGGTCGTGGTCGTGCCAATCCTTGTCGCTATCGAGCGGGTGCGGGCAGGAGGTGGCGGGCCGAGGGGTCGAAAGTGGCGGTCGAAGTAGGGCGGCGCGGTCGGAGTTGGGCGATGCAACCGATGGTGGAGGAGAAGGAGGAGAGGAGAAGGGGAGGAGGAGGAGGAGAGGAGAATAAAGGGAAAGTGGAGGTGGAGGTGGATAAGAAGGATAAGGGTAGAAGGGTAGGAGGAGAGGAGAAGAAAGGGAAGGTGGAGAAGAAGGAGAATGGTAGAAGGGAAGGAAGAGGAAGGAGGAGGCAGAGGAGAACAGAAGGAGAACATAATGAGAAGGGAAGGTGGAGGATAAGAGAAGAAGAAGGGGTAGGTGGTCGGATGGGGATTAAAATTTGAATCCCGCCACACTTACCCATGGCGGTGGTGTGCCACGTGTAAGTGATTTTAAAAAAATTACAGGAAAAAAGCTTATTTTTGCCGTAACTTTTTTTGCTTTTCGAATTTTGAGATACTAAAAAATGGTAAACAATCATAGGTTGTTGCGAGTAGATGTAGAATTTCGCTTAGATGAATTTTCATATAAAAAACTTTTTAATCTGAGGTCGTATGCAAAGGTTATGGTTGTTTACCGTATCATGACTTTTTTTTGCAAAAAAATCGAAATTCATATTTGTCAATTTTCCTACAAACTAAAAAGACGATCCTAGGAGGAGGGGGGGGTTGAAAATGGGCAGCACCCTTACCCATGGCGCATGGGCATAGTGGTGCACCACTGGTAGTAAAGATAGTCGTGGCGCACCTGTGTCCAGTGCGCCAGAGGTAAGTGGGGGGTGCGACCACTGGCACCTTGGCCCACACTTAGTGGTGACGCACCTCTGACAGATGTGCCACGTGTAAGTGACCTACTCGTGGGGCATCTCTAGAAGATGTGCCACGACTATTTACCCGTGGGGCACCACCTAGTTCGTGCACGCACGGGTATGCGATCTACCTATAACCTTTTTCCTAGTAGTGTGAGGGCGACATTCCTAGTAGTGTGAGGGCGACACGAGAGCTAGTTGGGGTGCTCGGTGCGGATTAGCCCCTCATCTCCGGGTGGTGGCGGCGGTCCTCGTTGAGATCTTCGACTTGCTAATGGAAGTCGGCGGGCGGCGGTGTGGGGGTCTGGCGATCTTCCTAATAAAGGAGGAAATTCTAGGATTCTTCTCGTGTCAAAACGGTGTTCTGCTTGATGCCCGACCTCATTGATATGGCCGATGATGATTTTTAGAAGGCTTCGCCGATGATCTCCATTGTGCCTTCATGTGAAAGGATAGAGATGTCGCCTAGAGGATAGGCAATTTCAAAACTATTACGGTTTTGGCTTAAGAGAATGTGGAATTAAACTAATGTTTATTTTACAAGCACAAAACCTAAATACACTAGCCTCAACTAAGTACACCACCAACAAGTTAAGCTAAGCAAGATAGCACAACATAAATATACCACAAGACATAGGCAAGATATAAGTACTTCAAGCTCGATGACTATCACAAGAAAAGTAAGCTCGGGTATAGAGATAACCGAGGCACGCAGAGACGAAGATGTATTCCCGTGTTCCCTTACAAATAAGGTACGTCACGTTGGAGAGGTGTGGAATTTAACGAAGTATTTCCCAACGCCAGGAACACTCACCTTCTTCTCCGAGTCTATCCCACGAAGGAATAGGTCCTTTCCTTATGTCTAGCTTTTCCTCCACTCCAGAGATGGCAAGCTCCACAACCACTTCACAAGCTCCACGAAGGAGAAGCCTGGGTCTCTTTACAATCTTACACGAAGAGCACACCGCGACACCAATCTCCAAGCCAACTAGGAGGTCACCCTCCAAGAGCAACAAGCTCACGGTCTCTCACTCGAATAAATCGTAATGGAGAGCTCAACACTTATGCAAGAATGCAAAGCAAGAACACCAAGGGTGTTCAAATCCCTCACTTTAAAATCCCACCAAAGCAACAAGTGCTAGGGAGGAATTAGAGAGGAAGAACAATTGTGGAAATTAACCAATGACTCCAAGATCTAGATCCAAAGGGTTCCCTTCACTTAGAGGATGAATTGATTGGTGGGGATTGTAGATCTAGATCTCCTCTTCCAAAGCCCTCAAAAAGATGTAACAATCATAGGAGGGAAGGGAGAGAAAGCAAGCTCAAGAGGTTCAACAATGGAGGTAAATTTCATGGTCAAGAACACACAAAAACGTTGGGGGAAGAACTCCCTTTTATAGGCGAAAGCAAACATGGCTGTCGGGAGGAAATATGTGAAAACTCGGTTTAAGGACAGTTGGACCGGCCCCAGAACCGGGAAACTCGGTCCCCAGGCCGGAGGACCAGCCTACAAACCAGAATGGCTCTGTTTGCCAACTCGGAATAGACTCGGCCGCGAAAACCAGAAAATCTGGTTTCAGGTTCGGTCTAACCGGCGCTGGCACCGGACCGTCTAGTGTGGGAGTTGGTTGAACCAGATCCACAACGGGGATGAAACAGACTTCACAAAAAACGCAATAACTTTTGCATCTAGACTCCCATTTCGATGATCTTGGGCTTGTTTTGACGAGGACAACAAGATCTACAAGATGGTGCATTAAAAATATCATATTCCAACAATGTAGGATATAACCAAATGAAGAGAGTCATGAAGCCTTCCTATAAGAAGAACCGGTAAAACCTTTAAACTCAAAAACGCCATAGAAGATGCATACAAATTCCGTTTTTGATGAACTTGGGCTTGTTGAAGAGCTAGCAACAAGATCAAGAACCTCACATGGAGAAACACCAAGAAGCAGCAAAATAGGAAGATGCAAAATATGCAAAGGATTGAGCTCCCTACGACGATGTGATCAAGTTACCCAACCGAAAGCCTCTCTTTATAGTGCGGCTATTTATCCTATAACCCGGTCTCCCAACAACCACCTTGAGACCGGTAAAAGGAAAACCTAGCAAGGCCATAACTTTGCCTTGTGCATCCCGCTTGATCTTGATGACAACGCTTCAAGCTCCATCCAAGCCGAAATGCATCACTTGATCATTGTTGCTTCGTGAAGACTCATAATTTGCTCCCCCATATACCACTATGGGATAGCTTCATTAAGACACGTCTTCACATATCCATTATTACCAATATGGACAACAAGCTTCAAGCAAATGATCTTCTCCAGATGCTTATCTTGAACTTGCCCTTCTCAACCTTCATGACGATCACCACTTGATGTCATCCTCTCATGGGCTATATGAGATCTTCACTTTTGAAGCATGCCCATGAAAAGATACCTAACCAATATAGATAACACAAAGACACATATATAATGGGTAAGTTCATGAAGCATAATTGACAAGCTTACCATACCACAAGACACGTGGTACATTCTTTATGCTTCATGTGTTGACCAAGATTGAATCTAATCTTCACTTTTTGTATTGGTCAACCAAGTATCTTCTCATGCTCCATCTCAATATCTTGAGGTACATAAAGAACTCTTCATTTGATTACATGCTCTAAATCTTAGTCAACCATAGCTCAACTAATGAGGCTATCATGACACCGACTTAGAGCCATATCTTGAATTCTTCTATTGAGATCACACTCTCAAGATGTTGATCATATCATATTCTTCTTCAGCTTGATGATCTTGATGCCAATACTCAAGGTATATCTTTATCTTCATGGCATCCATACTTGAATCCAACACATGGACTACAAGCATGACCTATGGAATATTCCTTCATATAAAACTCAATGAAAACATTAGTCCATAGGAATTGTCATTAATAACCAAAACCACACATAGGGGCAATTTCCCTTTCAATCTCCCCCATTTTGGTAATTGATGACAATCACAACAAGAGGGTTTATATAATGAATATTAGAAACAAGTACGCAACTTATTCGAGAATAAATTGTATACTAGAGGTTGTATTTGATATGGTTAAATAACACAAAGATACTAACCCATATCAAAACCGATTCTACTCACACAAACTACAACTAATACACGAGATGTGAGTAGAACCAACATAAATATAGCAAACTCCCCCCACAATATATGCACGTGTGATGAACTTGAATTTCATTGCATACATTGTCAAGCATGACCTTTGGGAGAGTTTCCACTATATATTCAACCATGCAAAACGTAATAAAGATGAAATGCATGAAAGGCAAACACTTAAGAACAAACCAATCTTAAGTACAAAACCATTTCCCTTAAAACCCTCTAAACTTCTCCCCCATTGACAACAAGTGCCAAAATGGACTACAAGGTTAGAAGGACAATATTGTATGAGTTCCTACCCAAGGTGTGCATTACTCGTAATATGAGTGAAAACATATACACATATCCAATGGCGAATACTTGAAGGAAATCAAACTATATTAAGGATCAAATATTGCTAAAAGGATAACAAGGTGAAGAAACTTCAACGGATGAAGTAAGCAATCAAAAGGTCCAAATAATCTAATGGACAAATAGTGCTCTAAATGAAATAAGGAAGCTCCCCAAGGTTCGTGCATAAATTAGTTGTTTCTTTTGAATACAATATGCACAAACATGGAATCCTAACTCCCTCTGTATCATTTAGAACACAACCAAGATACAAGGTGTATAGATATAGATCAATACACTTGTAGACAAGCTTGAGTCCAAAATAAACCAAATATGAGATATGAGTGCGTGAAGATGCAATAAAAGTAAACCGAGCATTCATAAATCAAGACCTTACCAATACCTTTAAAAACAAGAGGATAAGAGAGATGGTTGGCAAAGAGCGAGGATATTAACACTCTTGTGTATATAAGTTTTGAGTGGACAAGACATGAGAATAATCCACAAAAAAACATCCACACATAAGAGGTTAATAAAAATAAGAATACAAGATATCCAAGAGGAAGTTACAAGATATACCAAAAAGGATATTTTGCTTAAGTGCATATATAGCCCATGGCTATATTTTCTCTTATGGTATATCAATGAACTTCACCAAAGAAAAATAAAAACCTCAAAAACATCACAACTAACCCTAACGCTTTGTTTAGATGCACATAATTGATTTCTGGAATTGAAATCGGTGGGAATTCAATTCCTGCCGAGAAAGGAAATTGCGGTGATCCAACATACCACTGCATGATGTAGTACACTATAGTCGTTGACATAACACCAATGAAACATCGTTCACTAGTATTACATCCCTCAGAGTGGTACAACAGAAACACAGCAGGTCCAAGACATGACTATAGATTACAACTCGACTCTTTACAAAAGATCCAGAAAACATTCTAGGTTAAAGAGAGAGGAAGAACTTCTTACAAAGAAGAACCAGATATAATAACTCAGAAGTATCTAGTAACTAAGACTAGTATCTAAACTATTTGGCTTGCCATTGCTGCTATTGCAATGCTCTACAGAAATAGGTTTTATGGCTAGAGTATCTACTCCTATCTAAACCGACACTTTATCTTCACTTCGGCTGATGTATATGTTGACTTCATTGACTGTATTGAAGAACTTGAGTTTTCTATGATGGTTTCTTGAGTAGAAATTGATGTTGACGTCGTCTTCAATGGCTTAGAACCTAGCAAGGGTTAAGAAGGTACGGTTGAGTACAAGCGTACTTAGCAAGTTCACTAAAAAGGAGTGTATGATGCACTATCTCTATAGCCACAGACCATAGGTCGTAGGCAATGCAGGTTTTCATAAACATTTCTTCAAAGGTTGCTTTTATTCTAAAAACTATGTCCGATAGCCTTCACAGGTTGACAGAACCTTCGTGGGGTTCCTTTCCTGCCGCATTCGTAGCTCCTTCCCGGAACAGGGAGTAACATGTCACAATTCTTACACTCTACAGAGGTGTGTCACTTTTCCCATGAGAGACGATAAGCTTTGTTGCACAACCGAGAGTATGTCCCCGTTCAAACTTCCTTGGTTTGAGGCCCAACTTAAGATCCAAGTCAATCGATGCCCTCTCTGCGACCCCATATGTCTGCACGATCCTCCGGGGCTGAATCCACCTCCGTTAAGCTGCCAACTAGGACAAGCTATAAGCATGGTGAGTTCCCGAAGACTCTATGAGCTGGTGATGCCCCTGGAGGTCTGGCTATACCTCCCTCAACCACTCATAAATAATCTATACACCAAAATCGTGGGGCCTAAGGGTGCCCACCCATATGCTGGATCCACACAAGGAATCACAGCGTCACGATAAGGTCATCTTGCCTCCATATGAAAGGAAGAAGATACATCTGACTTCTCTGTCCCATTCCAAATCTCATGGTTGACGTGTAATATACGGCGCTAGAATCACTGGCGATATTGGTTGTTAAATCCTAGATGATACATTACTGTACAATGGCGTTTCCATTGCCAGTTATGATAGATTAGCTGATCACCCTGGATCAGTAACCAATATTTCCAGTTAATTGTGAAAATAGTGTTTTTGACCTTTTTGAAATGCAGGTGATGACACAGTTGAGTTACAAGCATAGAAAATAATCAAAGGACATGAGCAAGTTGTGAACTTGCCTTTTGTGATTGCAAGATTATGCACTCACGGTCTTCAAGACAACAGAAGATCCAAATTCTATAAACAACATCATTGGTCCGATAAGGACTAATGTTTGAAGATGTAGTTATGTATAAGTAATGTAATGCAGTTTGATAAACGCGAATCCCTGGACTAATCGTATCTGATCTAGGGTTTGGAAACTATGAATGGTTTCTTTAGAATGTGTTTCATTTTTATATTAGCTTCACATTCATGCTTCTTATTAAGGCTTGTGAGAGTGTGTGAAACAATATGTAAATATAACAAGTAATATGCAATATTAAAACACTCAAATGGGTATGGTATCTAAAATATTTCTTAAACAAGATTAAGATTTAATTAGAGCTTTTGGGAGAAGTGTTCAAGGATTACTTTTAATGTTTCTTAAAGAGTAACTTTTGAAGGAAATATTACTTTTACAAAGTAAAAAGTATTCAAACTTAAAACTAATTCTTTAAGGTTTTCTTATAAATTATAAGTACTAAAGGATAAAACAACTAATATTGTTGAGTAGCTATTCTACTAGTAAATGGAGACTTTTAACACTCCATGAAAGTGAAACAAAAGTATTATGTATTGATAGAAGTGGTGTTTTTTTGATTTTATAAGTGATAAACTATTTTTGAAGTAAGATTTACTTAACTCTGAATGGTAGTTTTAATAAGTACAACTTAAAATGGTTAGACTTATGTTAGCTTCAATTAAACATTATTTGAACTTGTTATTACATTTTTAGACTCTAAACAAATAATGGTAAAGACATTAGTAAAGGTTTATATATTTTTTAATGAATCAAAATAAAATAAAAGGGTTATAATAAGATTTATTAGACCTTTACCTTTTACTTGAGTTCAAAAGTGAGAGTTGATATTTTTAGTGTGTAGATTAGATTTTTGTGATCATTTTGGTATATTATAGATATTTTTGGGACTTTTAAATAATAAAATATTATTTTTATAAGTTTTATCACTTAATAAATATTTATTAAATAGTAAATATTAATTAAGTGATACAAAAATAATTTAAACAAGTTTGTAAATGTAGATTTTGTTTTTATAAGAATTTTGGTATATTATTTATATTTTTCTCATTTACCAATATTAAAATATGAATTTTTAAAGGATTATTACTTATAAAATCTTTATTAAATAATAATTATTTAAATAGTTAACATCACAATATTTGATAATAAAGTTAAAATATAGATTTTATTTTTCTAAGCATTTTGATATATTATATACATTTTTCTAAATTATAAAACAAAAGATATGCAATTGCTAAGATTTAATCCTTTTCTTAAATTCCTAAAATCTATTTATATTACTTATTCACTTCTTATTGAATTTTAGATGAAGAAATACTTTTTACACCCAGATCTAATCAAGCCACGGTCACTGACAAGTGGGGTCAGGACCACATCAGATGCCACCGAGGCAAAGAACAGTCAAACGACTTCTGTTACTAATCCTATCCTATCCAGGTTCAATGACAAACGGGCCCGAAGCCATGTCACTTGCCACATGGACAAGGACCAGTCAAACTAACGATGTGGCAGAGTGGTGACGCAGAGCTGACGTCGCGGTGACGTCACTTCGCTGGAGATGGTCAGACGGCGAAGGACGGCAAGGATTTAGAGGGTTTTGGCAGGCTTGGCTGGTGTGGTTCGAACAAGGTGAACGAGGCGAATCTAACGGTACTAGCTATGCTCGTTTTTTGGTCACCGGAAGATGGCCAACGACGATGGGCTACAGCGGCGGTGTCGGGTGCTGGTGGCGAGACCAACAGAGAGGAAAAAGAAGACGGTGAGGATGTCCCTAAGGACTAGTGACTCACCTCGATTATCGTGGTGGTGACGGTGAGGGCATGCGCGGTCGAAATCAGTGGAATCAACGGCGGCCGACATCAGAGACGGAGGTACCAATCCGGTCATCAGGGACCTCCTCATCTTGATCTAGTAGGGGCATTCGACCAAGAAGAACATGACGATCACCACCATGGTCTCAGCTGGCCAAGGCGAGCACGAAATCGACGGCACCGGCTCACCTCCGAGCTAGGGTTTCCGATGGGGAAAAGGAATTGGCTCTAGAGGGCGAGAGAGAGGATAAGATTGGTATGGACAGAGAGAGTAGAGCGCGGCCGATCTTATCAACGAGGTCTGGGGCATCGGTGAGCATCGCAGCGGTTCAATTTTGCTAACGACGTTGATCCGCATCGAGCGACGGCGAGGCCTCCAGAGAGCTGCTTGTGACACGAGGTGGAAGACGATGAAAGGGTATGGGCCAAGTGGGCCGACTCTGGGTTGAAGCAAAGTGAGCGAAGGGTGGAGGTTGGCACTCGTGGGCGATGGTTAGCATAAGAAAACTCTGCGCCGTGGGCCGGTTTCGCTGATAGTTCTATTCCTTTTCTTTTTCTGTTTCCATTTCTGATTTAGAATATCCCTTTTAATTTAAATCTTTTTAATGCTTCAAATATTCAACAATCATTGAATCATCAAAGGTTTGACATGGTTAATGTAACTAATTGGGTTGGCTTTCCTTTTTAGTACTTTTTACTATTCATGATTATATAAAGGTTTTTTTATTTGAAAATACAAATAGGAATTAAGGTTTTAGAGATTTACTCTTTATAATAAGATCTTTTTAAAATGACTTTCCTCCCCCCCCTAAAAGAATATAGTAGTGATGGTTTAAGATGGACATCTATGTGTACCAAATCTTAGTACTACTTATCTTCCATAAAGAATCATATATATCCATTAATAAGATTTTTAATCCTTGTGGTTCACAATAGGGTGATATAAGTTTCATGGTCCTCCATATTTGTTGATTTTCCAAATCCAATTCTACTTGATTTATAGAGATTATAATTACTACATAACAACCTTGGTTAGGTCATTAGGAATCAATAACAATCATTGGTAGAGAAATACTAAGGTTTATTCAAATATAGGTATATGGGTTTTGAGACAATAAAGCAAACCAAAGCTTGCATCTATAAACATTCATTTCATCCTCTAATTATCTTTTGGAAAGTTTCACTTATCCAAGAGATGTTATCCAATGGTTACCTAGTATAGGAAATAGTTTCCCTATCCATTTGATTATAGGGTCTTGAATAATACAGTAGACATGGGTCTTGTCATGGCTTGATATATTCTTGGTTAAGGCTTCTAAAGAATCCTTACCTTAATACCGCACCAAGGTTATCTTTAGATAAAGAATTCCTTTCCTAAATATATTCCATATGTCTTTCTTATCTTATTCACAAAGATCACATCTTCCTGAATAAGACAATCATCTGACTCCACCATATCCATGATCTTATGATGACATGGTCATGCCACTTCAACATTACTCCATCCTTACTCCTAGTATATAACTCTTCTTAATTAACTACCATTGATGCACCTATCAATGTAGCTACTGCTAACTCCATCTATTAACTTCCTTAACTTCATCTTGCAACTACTTCCAAGGTTGGCAAGACTACAATCCTTACTATACATACAAAGGATATCAATCTTTAGAAATAGGTATAGTACTACTCCCATAATACCAGTTGTCCTTATATTAACTTGGTTAAGCTACTATGCCTCCAACTACTCCATACAACTCATTAAACACTTCATCATACTCTAGCTTGACTTCTAATGATCAAGCTAGATGATTCAGCTTACTAGAACTTGCCTAACTTGGTATATTCACAACTCTTCTTCAACACCTAATTATCTATTCTCAAGTGACCTGAGAATAATGACCACCATACTTTGATCATACAAAGCTTAGGCTTCTAATTATCTGATCAAGATCTATACTCAACTAAGTAGTAAACTTGTATTAGTCTCTCTATAGACTTATCTTGTTAAGCAAGCTTATTCTAAGTCTATATCCACTTGTCCTAACAAGATTGTTATCTAATGTACTAATACTACTAGATTTCTCATAGCTCCTCAATTACTAGCTCAACCCTTGAGTTTAGGTACTGCTTCTAGTTAACTCATGAGTGAGTTAACTACTCCAACATCAAATGGGTTGATCTCCACTAAGGATCACATTCCATTGATGATGGTACACTCAACCATATTGAGTTCTTCCTTCAGATTAACTTACTTAAGGTATTTGGAAGGTCAACACAATAAGTCAAAGGCTATGAGTCAACAAGTTCTAGGTCAAGAATTGACCTCACATATTGATGATAAATAGACACTAAGACTTGGTTAAATGGAAATGTCATCTCTTAATACCAGATTAAGGATATGAGCTAAATGGTTTTGGCTTGACTTCCCTTCCTACTCTATTTGTGGTAAGAGTTAATGTTTAAGATCTACCATGATACCCATGGTAGGAATATCTATGGCAAACAAGTGTTTCAAAATTTAGTTATTGAGTTCTTTACTTAAGTGATACACTTAACTTGGTATTCAGGGTTTGTGGTAGACAATATATTGACATCATCTTTAGAACATTAAGTATTCATCTTTGAGTTGTGGTATAGAATACCATGTAATGATCTCTAGAAGATCAAGTACTCCTTATTAAGTAGTGTGTTATAACTTAGTTTTATTATATTTGATCTACCCTTAGATCAAATTATATTACCCAAAGATAAGGTTTTAGCAAAGGTCCTATTGAAACTTGTCGCAGTCAACTGGATGATCTACTTCAGTTCCATCAAGTTAAGAGAAGCTTCAATCACTTTGACAAGTTTTATTTAAAAGCGCGAAAATGATCCGGATTTTCTATGCATGAATGCAATACACACACACCTGTGTTCAGCTTATTTCTAAGCTCTAATGCTGGGGTGTTACCAATAGTAATATAACTTGAGGCCTCACGTGTTGAAGTTTCTCCTCGTCACCTCCACCTTTTCTAATACTACAAATTAAAACAAGCAAGATACGGTTTTGGAGCGTACATATGTTTGATTTACTCTATCTTCCATACCCTTGAAATTTGGTGATGCTAGCTATCTCGTTCCACAATTGTAGAATCCACTAGGGCAGTGACCTCAAGTCCAATGACAATGTGCGCAAGTTGGATTTAGGTAGCCAATTAAGTCATCGGCTGAGATGGTATGCAACCGTCACCTGCCACAAAAACCATCAGCAATATCTAGCAATCTACAGAGAAACGTATGTAGTGCTACGATGATGGAGTACTTGGTTTTCGACTCCAGTGCGCAGCAACTCAACAAGGTTCAGACATGTAGCAAACCCGATGGAGGACACAAACTAATTCAGACCAAACCTGACGGAGTAACCTGATGAAGGACACAACTAATTCAGTCCAAATACGTGACCATGTTCTGACATGCAGCAGGAGCTAAATTTTCATTTTTCCTAACCTCAATATGCCCTCGATTGCTACTTGTTACCAATAGAATCTGTAATTTCAAAGAAAACACATCAACAAGGAGATTTAAAGGAGAGGGCAGGGACGGGCAGGGAGATTGTCAGGGTTTAAAGGGTGGGGAGGGGCCGCCCAGGCCTCTGCCATGGATGGGGATCGCGTCAAGGGAGAGGTTGAAGGGAGGGGCGGCCATATGGGGGAGAAGGAATAGAGAAGGCATGGATGGGGTTAGGGTTTAGAGGGCCGGGAGGGGGCGCCTAGGGGGTCCATGGAGAGGGCTCGCGACAAGGGGAGGTAGAAGGGAGGGTCGGCTATGGGAGAGAAGAAAAGGAGAGGGACAGTACCTGCACGGCCGCCGCGGGCTCCAGGCCGCGAGTGGGAGAGAGGAAGTCTCACGCGATCGAGAAAGAGATGCGATTCCACGACCTTTCCGAGGTCCCGATCTCCAAATCGGTACAAGGAGGTTTCTCACGCGACCGCTCCCCGCACGAAATTAATCCTATTTTCCTTTTGTCGATTCCTAGTCCACCCAAACACCGAAATTACAATCATGAATTCCAATTCCTTGATTCCAGGCTCAATTCAGTGCAACCAAACACAGTGTAAGAGAACTAATGCTAGTTGGGATATTTTGAGAAAGTCAACAAGTATCAAAAGGAAGGATTCAATGCAATTTTAACAATATTGCACATGAGAGTACCCCGAAGAATTAATATGAAATAAATTTCTAGAAGGCATATTTGGAATTGGTGAATCATGAACATGATTTTATATACTCCCCAAAATATGCATCATCTCAAATTACTCACATAAGCAATAAGGATAGAGAGGTCTTTCAAAGATCCTTGCAATAACCACAACATTTACAAACAAATAAATTCATGCCAAGATGCAACCTACAAGAGATTGAATGGAAGAAAAGTATGCATGAATAAGATACTTGTTACCGAGATACCAATGGTATGATGTTGTAGATAAGAATTCTTCAATCATCCTAGCTTGGCTCCAATTATCATGTGGTGACAACACCTTCCTTATAGATGAGACAGGCATCCATTGCATCTCCAATGTACCTAAAACAACATTCAAGTACATCTTGGTCCCCAAACTTATTGGGTCCAAAGTGGTTAGACTAACCACAACACATAGGACACACTTCATAAAAATATGTGCATATTTAGAGATGAAATTTGAATTTCATGCACATCTTAGCCGTTTAAGGATTTGATGGAGTATACCCTATATATTGGATCAAAGAAAGCAAATCATGATAAAAGATAGACAGTTAGTAAACATGCATGCGCGGGACTTTCAAGATCCAACGAAGATATAATTTGGACAAATTACCAAAATATTCAAGAAGGCATACAAGGTGTGACAAAACACATTTGTTGTACAAACTATATCAAAGAATCAAATCAACACAAGATTTGTTCAACAAAGTTCAACAAATGAACTAAGCAAAAACTATTGAGCATAAAAGATGAGATAAAAACACAAATGCTCAAAGATTTATCTCATTAAAGCAAATAACATAGAGAGGAAAGAATGAGATAACAAACTCCCAAAAGAGCAAGGTTTCAACAAATAAACTAAACCCTTAACACTTTTCACAATGGCACAAGGTTCCGAGAAGAAAATGTTTGTCTTCCACTAAAACACATTTGATAATAATCAAAAACATCATCAAAGAGATGTTCAAAAGCCACGGAAGACAATGGGGGGCACAACAATTTTTGGAAAGAAAATAAGGCAATAAGAGGTGAAAACCATGGTGAAGATGATCCACAATGCTACCACACACAAGTTTATCAATTGTCGAAGACAATGAGTGTATTGGAATTGATTTCCAGTGGTATATTGCATGGATATTAAAGATAAATCTTCACAATGAAAAGCATAGGATAGGAATAAAAATATTAAGCACTATGCAAATATGGAGATTCTTGATAGCTTCAACTAGTCACACAATCATGCAAAGCAATGATTAGAATAACTGGAAGCAAATGGTATCCAAAAGATATATAGAGATATGTATTTCAAGAAGACCTCACCAAGAATCTCTTACTCAAACAAAGACCAAAAAGACAAGCAATAAAAGCTTCTAACAAAATAGGACCTTGTTTGAGCTAACAAGCCACCTAGAAACAAGATAATCAAAAATATCAACACTAAGTGGCACCACCTCATATGTTCACATTTCCTAGGATTGTGATATACAAATTAAGCATATTACTCTCCCATAATGTGATATTCATTTTCTAAAAAAGGCAAAACAACCTCAACTAGAGATAATTAATGGACATTTAGAATTTTAATTTCTCATGAGTATGACACACCACATAGTGACTAGATAATCTTGCAATATCAATACTAAGTGGTAGTACTCATGTACACATATTTTAAGGTTTGAGAGATGCGCGAGGCATATCACTCTCCCAAAATGGGATGTTCCATTAACCACTCGAAAATAGCCAAAAAAGATATCATCAAGATGCATTAGAGGCTCAAAACAAAACACACAAGTAAATGATGTGCCAAACACATAGACATACTTGAATACACAAAATAAGCAAGCATGAGCCACAACAAATACAAACACATACTTGGTACAAAACCAAAACATGTAAAGGGGCAAGTAACTTACAATATAAAAGAGCTGAGTTTGAGTTATCGCAAAGAGGCACATTGGGTATATGGTAGGGAGATTATAATCCTTATAACTTGGCTTGATAAAATATAATATATGAAGATCCCTTAATTCTTCATGAGTTAGCCAAGTCTCCAATTCCCTCCACAAATACCTATTAATCAAGTTTGAGCTTGTTGGTCCCCAACCAAGTTGGGTCCTAAGAGGTTAGTCACAATAGGCTTGGCAACCCAAATGGTTCTTTTCTTGACACCACTTTGAAGGGGATCCGCAGCAGAAAACAAAAAATTCCTATGTTGGAACCCCCAAAACTGCCTAGGATCTATCTATGTAGTAATGCAGTAATGGCCGATGCATAGAGAATACATACCCTTGTAGACCGTACGCGGTTAACGTTCCGCGGGGAATGTGGTTGAAGTAGTCCTACTTGTAGGCGACCTCAGGGTCATGAAGCTCCTCGTAGGTCACCCTTGCTCCTTCTTCATCGTGCAGCAGCTCCGGCTCACGACATTTATGTGCCCCAAGTGTTGTGCCTCGTGTCTTCGTACACATCCGGTGCACGATGAGACCTTCGGCTCCCCGATCCCGCCGGGAGTGCGGAAGTTGATATCCGGCTAGGAATCCCTACAGCGCAACGGCGTGCTGCAGGTGTGCCTCGTTCGCACAGCCCAAACTTGGGGGCATGGTCACAAGGTATAGAGAGAGAGGGAAGGAGGAAGTCAACCAAAGGACTTCTCCAAATATTGGTGTGTTTGATTCCACCCATGGGCACCCCTTTATATAGGCTAAGGGGGTGTGCCTTTCTCAAAGGCTAAGCTATGTGGTACTATTACTAAAGGGAAAATACTAGGAAAAGTCGTCCTGGCCAGTTGGGCCGATTCTACTCAGCCCAACAGGCAAAGCAGCAGCCAACAACCAACAGCCTGGGAGGCACCGACCGGGTGGGCCTTGGCACGGCCCACCTCGTGCCTGCCTAGCACTTGCCCATGGCAGCGGCGACTAGCGCCCCGTTCTGGGCCGGCGTACGCCTAGCAGCCCGCCTGGTAGCCTCGGCTGGGCCTCCTGCCCGCTTTGCTGCCCGGGTGGGCTGGTAGTGGCCGCGGCCTGCCTAGCGGCCTGGATCCCCCACGCGCCCGTGTGGGCTAGCGTCGAGCTGGCCAGCCCGACGGACGTTTGGCTGCTGTCTGCCCCACGCGGTGGTTAATATTTGCCGCCCGCGTGGGCCTAAACTGTTTTTCCCTTTTTCTGTTTTTCTGCAGATTTTCTTCTAGGCTAATTCCCTCTGGGGATTTGTTCTAATATAAAAGTTGACTTTATAAATCTTAATATAAATATTATTTAGAATATATTAATTCATAATTAACATATACTAAATGTATATTCAAATTCCCATTTAACCGAAAACACTTTTCCGGTCTTTTCCTTTATTCTTTCTTCGAACAACTTCGGATCTCTCTGTGGAACATTTCCTGCTTTCTCTTTCTATATTGTGATTCTGTCTTATGAATGATCGCTCTCATCGTACCCTTAAGTGTATCCTCTCATGGCTTGGGAATGTTCTAGACATGATCTATATCAATGATCAATAGAGGGGCCAGGGATGTCCATGTGACCTCTATGCATTCCTGATGACAATGTCGTTTGAACCGGTAAATGTAGCATCCATATTTATTTTGTTTCTTGATACGACTTGTATGAGATCCGATCATTGGTATCACATACCTTGTTCAATCTCGTTCACAACAAGTTATGTTTTCTTGTTACCATGATATTACATCCTCGTGACCGAGTCACATATTGCAACATTTATGGATGTAATCTCACCAAGCCAGCCGTATGTATCTTTACCCGTCATGTGGGCGAACAAATCCCGCTCTTGACATATATTGCCTCTACGGTTCCTCCGAGTACCTGAACACACCTTTATAACCACTGTATTACCAAGTGGCGCTTGATGCTATCTAAGCACTCTCGGGAGACTGTGATTGATATAGCCTCACGGTCTAAGGAATTAGGAGTCTAGATTCAGCTGTTGCAACAATGAACTTATATGACTTGATCGTGTTGCAATCCTTCGAGGAATATCCATCACATCATTCTCCAATGATATGACCCTGTTGTCAATTGGCATAAATGCCCATGATCTTGAAACCCCGATCATCCTCATGACCCATGAACTAGTATGAATAGAAGCTACTAGGGACTTGGTTGTTTCATACCACACCTGTACCAATGTTTCTACTTGGCATAGTTATAGCATAATATGAAGCTATTATAAACTAACTGAGATATGACAATAAACCTATTTCTTATTTGCCTCTAGGGCATATCTCCTTCAGTCTCCCACTTGCACTAGAGTACAAATAATCTAGCTCGCATTTTACTCATATAAACCATATAACATATGCACTTATAGATCATGCATGCTTATGGGAAACGTCATGTCCATGTTCTGTTTTACCAGATCATTATGTCTTTTGCAAATCGTTAATGTCTTCCTAATTTTGAAATTTACACCATTATCGTATAATGGGTCGAAGCATTTGTTTGGAGACAAAGTGAGACTTTGTTTCTAGTGTTTATAATGACGGTCGTTTTCACCGTTGTCATCTAAACTTCGAAACACACTTTGCTATCCTTTGTGTATATACTGTAGTCATGGCAGCAGAACGAGGCCAGATTCCAGGAGCCTACAGTGACTTTAGATCAACCTCGAGGGCTTTCTCATGGGCACTGTGCCCTGGGACACATCATTCTACGTTAAAAGCGAACTAGCCCCGCCATAACATTATACATCACATCAGATGTAGCCTTTATACTTCTATATCTATGTAGATCCTAGTGCATGAAATGCAACTATGCCACTTACATTGCTTTTTGCCATTTAAGTACAAACTTAATTCTGGTTCAGTGATCAACTCAGGAATCACTTAAAGACACGTTCTTATAGTTTAAGACTTTGTCCTACCAACCAGAACTTCATGTCACATTACATCGAGTATACAACATGGTTGTATGGAAGAACCTATGACTGAGGCATAGGAGATGCAGCGCATCTCTTTCTTTTAACCATAGTTGCAATACTAACTCAATGCTTCATATAGTAAGAACTTCTTTCTTACCTTGTTCCATTCTAAGCTTCTTCAGAATCTTGTCTTAGGACATTCTGAACATCTTTCATAATCAAGTCCAGGAAGCATTCGACATTCAGTGTTTATTAAACTCACCAATCAATCTTGATAGATCTTATTGTTTAATAACTTCAACTTCATCCTTATTTATCTACTTAAATATTATTAACACGAATCACATCATTCATATATGTAGTCCACATATCCCATAATGATTTCACACTCCCACTCAAATATGACATTCATATTTCAGATCCAAGGATTTCACTTAGCTCCCACTCAAAATATGTCAGCTACATATTATGATTTAGCCAAGTTGATGTGCTCCCACTCAAATCTAGGTCCTCTCGACAATCTTGGACATTCCAAAATTCCTTGATCATCATCAAATCGAGAATTCCACTAACGATATTTCAATGACCATTCATTTCTCGTACTTAGGTCCATCACACTTGTTTGTATTTCGTAGGTATGTCTTGTTCAAAACATGACAAATGAATCAACAATATAATTCCACAAACTTGTAGAATATATATTCGAATCCTAATTTCTTTAGTAAAACTGTTCGCTGAAACTTTATGATCATTATCATTGGTTTCTCCTCCATATGTAGAGTTTGGATTCACAAAACAAATTCCGCTGCGCCACTCAACAATTCGGAGGTAAGGTCAAATACCTTGTTTTGATCTTTTACTTTCTTCCACATGTATCTTCATCAAGATACGTCGACTTTGGATAACAACAGGTTTGCCCCTTCGTGGAAGATCCATTCATAGCTTCCTAAGAATGATGTACAAAGACTTGTTTATTCGCCAAGACTTTGACTTATCGAAATCTCCAGAAACTCGAACATGCCATAACACTTATGGTGTTGTTTCCACGAATCTTTTAGATGTTCCTTTGTATTTCAAATGAGTGCTTGCTTATTTTGATCTCTAACTCTAAACGACAACTATAACCCCGATAAGAGATAATATTAGATCATATGTATCTAATACAAAATGATTATGATGTTTAGACATTTCAACACAGTTTGAATTCATCCAATTATCATAATTTGTGAAACATCTTTAACAAGTTCCTTTTATGCTAAACTTAACTTGAATACTTTAGTCATGTCGATCAAATCGAAGAGACTTGTTAATTTAGTATCCTCCTTTGTTGCGAACTCATTTGAACAATTCAAATCGTTTCAAACTCATGTTTCATTAAGTAAATACACTTATTCACTTAAGTCCACAATTAAAAAATGATTTCCACTACTTGTTGAAAATACGATACATCACTATGTATAAATTTCAACATTTCTTCGTATATCACTGTTTTACCAGAATGCGGAGTTTTAGTCATTCTGCCCGAGAGGCATGGTTTTGCAAAGTCCTCTAGATTAAGCATCTAGGACCCCGATCTTCCCTAAGAATATGCAATAACCAAAATGATTTAAACTATAGTGTCATTTCATAATTAAACTTTGGATATCTTTTAGCATTATAATCCTTTATAAATGCTTAAACTATTATCATTAACATAGTGATGAAAATAACTTATTTATAATCGTAATGTGACCATAAGGTATTGTTCATAAGAATAGTACAACTATCTTGTAACTCGTTCATATGAATAATCATCTCGCCAAAAGCAAGACGCACAAACAGGGATTACAAATTTATATTCAGGTCCACTAATCCAAATGATAAACTTTGAGGAAAAAGGTGATGTCGGCCATCAACTGTTTTACTTGCCGTTGATACGTCCAAAACGTATCTACTTTCCCGAACACTTTTGCTATTGTTTCTCCTCTAAACTTGTGTGGTTTGGATACAACTAACACAGACTGACATTGTTTTCAGCAGAATTACCTTGGTGTCTAGTTTTTGTGCAGAAAAATCAACTATCAGGAAAAATCCCGAAAAATATGCTGAAAATCCTATTTCACCAGAAGACTCACGGAGCCAGAAGACAAGACGGAGGAGGTCCACGAGGGGCCCACACCCCTGGCCGCGCGGGTCAGCCCAGGCCGCGCCTAGGAGGGGTGTGGCTGCCTCGGGCACCCCCTCGGCCTCCCTCTTCACCTATAAGATGCCTCTTGACCTAAAAACCCAGGGGGATTCGACGTTTTTCCAGATAGAGTTCCGCTGCGCCGCCACCACCAGATACCATGATTCGGAACCAGAAACTCCGTTCTGGCACCCTGAAGGGACGGGGAATTGAAGGATATCATCGCCATCATCGTCACCATCGCTTCTCCATCAACCATCCATGATTCCCCCATCCATGAGTGAGTAATCCCCCGCTGTAGGCTATGGGGATGGTAGGGATTGGATGAGATCGTTCATGTAATGGCATCAGATTGTTAGGGCATGGTGCCTAGTATCTCTTATTAGTGCTTTTTGACTTTGTTGCAACTTGTTATGCTTAATTCTTGTCACTAGGGCCCAAGTGCCATGATTTCAGATCTTAACATGTTATTGATTCATGATGATAGTATTGTTTATGATCTTACCTACAAGTTGTATACACATATTATTGTCTGGAACCGAAGGCCCCGAAGTGACAATAATCGCGATAACCGGAGGGAATGGCTGTGATATGAGGATTACGTGTGTTCACGGAGTGTTAATGCTTTGCTCCGGTGCTCTATTAAAAGGAGCACCTTAATTTCCAGTAGTTCCCTTGAGGCCCCGCTACAAATGGGCTGGCAGGACAAAAGATGTTGTGCAAGTTCTCATTACGAGCACGTATGACTATATATGGAACACATGCCTATGATTATTTAGTACTTGGATGTTTTACCTTATTTATCTACAAATGCCCTATATCTTGGTTGCTATATGAATTGTCTTGTCCATGCAACGCCCGTCCATCCATCCCTATGCCTACCGCGCTTTAATCCTAATGTCTACTACAATTGTTACTACTGTCTTTACTTTTACTACTGCTACTACTTTGCTATTGCTACTACAAAACTGTTGCTACTGATAAACTACTGCGAGCAAGATTGTTTCTAGGTGCAGCTGAATTGACAACTCAGTTGTTAAGGCTTATAAATAATCTTTGGCTCCCCTTGTGTCGAATCAATAAATTGGGTTTTACTTCCCTTGAAGACTGTTGCGACCCCCTATACTTGTGGGTCATCAGCCGTCATCAAGTCATGTTACCTCAAAACCAGCAATTCTCAAGCAGATCCTCCTGTTTTCACAAAACGGGACAAGTGTCAAATACTTTGCAAACTGCAACGAGTTTTGCAAGAACCACATTCATAATTTGTATATCTTACATATACCTTTTCATCCATGACCTCCATTTGAATCAAGTCCTTCTAAGAGTTCTCAACTCTAATACAAGATCGCTAAGTGTTTCTCCAAATATCCCTTTTCATCCATGATGGAGGAAAATCCATCCAATGGCTCATACTCTATGTGCCTTATTCTGTAGAATACAAAATGTATCCCAACTATCCATCAAATGGAGAATGGCTTATTGGATGATTATGGAGAAAACACAAACATCCTAGAGTCATCGAATTATCTCCTAATGGTTATTGTATTAAGAAGAGAAGATCACCTTTTACGAGGATATCCCTCAGGCGTGGGTATTAATCTATGAAGTTGGACCCTTCCATGAAGTTCCACATTAAGCAATATATTCCCATGGTCACAAAGGACCTCAATGGGATAGGCCAAGATCTACTAAGATATTTGCAAAAAGACATCTAGATTAAGTTCATAATAAGAGATCAATTTATAATTGGTCTCCACTAAAATTGCCATCCCCTAGACGATTTTAGTGATCACATGATCCCTATCCTCTGCACCTCCCCCGATCGTCACGGCCATTAGTGCAGTATCAAAGGTAGACATTCCCTAATGCCAATCACATTATCCATGTGACTCATGCTCAATCTTTCAATCTCTTGTGTTCTGAGGCCATGTCTACACATGCTAGGCTTGCCAAATCTAACTTGTGTGTATTCAATGTGCAACATGGCTTACACCCACTGCATGCGAACGTAGATATGTCTGACACCTTCTCACCACAGGTCGCCTCATAACGAAGAACTTTCTTGGTGGTGCACACACAAGGGGAACATGGAACATTGGAATTAAATAGGGATTATCTTATTTGCTACCGTTGAGTATCTTAATACTAGCACACAATAAGATGTAAAACAAATATCAACATCATATGTATAATGTGATACGATATGGTGCTTCTTCTTGCGCCTTGATCTCCATCGAGCGCTCCGACACGATCTCCATCTTGCCCTTGGTTTGACGCCAAGTCCACGACGCCTCCACCAGGTCGTCCATCGGAATGATGATTATTACTATACTTATTAGTAATAGAAAAGTAAACTACTTTAACTTTGCAATGACCAATGCCATATCATAATCACATGCCCCCTGCAAAATAAAGTTAGATGCTTCTACTTTATCTATTGCAAGTTTTACGTGGTTGTTAGGGCTTTTGCAATAGAACTGTTTCTAATCTACGAACTTTCCAACCACAACATGGATCCAACAGTTGTCTCTATTACACCCCTTTCAGGGCCCTCTGTTGTAAATGCTATATCAACTATCGAATGAGAGACAGACACCCGCTAGCCACTTATACGGTACAAGACGCATGTTGAGCATGGAACCAGTCTTGCGTATGAATACGCGTAAGTCGGTCCGGGCCGCTTCATCAAACAATACCGCGATATAAACAAGTACACGTTAGAGGGTAACAACTAAGGGATCAATGCCCGCACAATACTTGTGCGTACTGGCCGTACAACACTCATACGCATAGATCGGCTCTGATACCACCGAAGGGGATCTGCAGCAGAAAACAAAAAATTTCCTACGATGGAACCCCAAAAACTGCCTAGGATCTATCTATGTAGTAATGTAGCAACAACCGATGCGTAGAGAATACATACCCTTGTAGACCGTACGCGGTTCATGTTCCGCGGGGAACGTGGTTGAAGTAGTCATACTCGTAGCCGACCTCAAGGTCGCGAAGCTCCTCGCAGGTTACCACTTGCTCCTTCTTCATCATGCAGCAGCTCCGGCTCACGACATTTAAGCGCCCCAAGTGTTGTGCCTCGTGTCTTTGTACACATCCGGTGCACGATGAGACCTCCGGCTCCCCGATCCCGCCGGGAGTGCGGATGTTGATATCCGGCTAGGAATCCCTACAGCGCAACAGCGTGCTGGAGGTGTGCCTCGTTCGCACAGCCCAAACTTGGGACTATGGTCACAAGGTATAGAGAGAGAGGGAAGGAGGAAGTCCACCAAAGGACTTCTCCAAATATTGGTGTGTTTGATCCCACCCATGGGCACCCCTTTATATAGGCTAAGAGGATGTGCCTTTCTCAAAGGCTAAGCCATGTGGGACTATTACTAAAGGGAAAATACTAGGAAAAGTCGTCCTGGCCGGTTGGGCCGATTCTACTCAGCCCAACAGGCAAAGCAACAACCAACAGCCAGTAGCCTAGGAGGCACCGGCCGGGTGGGCCTTGGCGCGGCCCCCACCTTGCGCCCACCTAGCACCTGCACGTGGAAGCGGCGACTGGTGCCCGCGCTGGGCTGGTGTACGCCCATCGGCCTGCCTGGTAGCCCCGCCTGGGCCTCCTGCCCGCTTTGCTGCCCGGGTGGGCCGGTAGTGACCGCGGCCTGCCTGGCGTCCTAGCTCCCCCGCACGCCCGCATGGGCCAGGGTCGAGCTGGCCAGCCCGACGGCCGTTTGGCTGATGTCCGCCCCCGTGCGGCGGCTAATATTTGCCGCCTGCGTGGGCCTAAACTATTTTTCTCTTTTCTGTTTTTTTGCAGCTTTTCTTCTATGCTAATTCCCTCCAGGGATTTGGTCTAATATAAAAGTTGCCTTTATAAATCTTAGTATAAATATTATTTAGAATATATTAATTCATAATTAACATATACTAAATGTATATTCCAATTCCCATTTATCCGAAAACACTTTTCTGGTCTTTTCCTTTATTCTTTCTCCGAACAACTTCGGATCTCTCTGCGGAACATTTCCGGCTTTCTCTTTCTCTACTATGATTTTGTCTTTAGAATGATCGCTCTCATTGTACCCTTAAGTGTATCCTCTCATGGCTCGGGAATGCTCTAGACATGATCTATATCAATGATCAACAAAGGGACCAGGGATGTCCATGTGACCCCTATGCATTCCTGATTACAATGTCGTTTGAACCGGTTAATTTAACATCCATATTCCTTTTGTTTCTTGATACGACTTGTCCGAGATCCGATCATTGGTATCAGATACATTGTTCAATCTCGTTCACAACAAGTTCTATTTTCTTATTACCGTGATATTACATCCCCGTGACCGAGTCACATGTTGCAACATTTATGGATGTAATCTCACCAAGCCGGCCATATGTATCTTTACCCGTCATGTGGGCGAACAAATCCCGCTCTTGACATATATTGCCTCTACGGTTCCTCCGAGTACCTGAACACACCTTTATAACCACTGTATTACCAAGTGTCACTTGATGCTATCTAAGCACTTTTGGGAGACTGTGATTGATATAGCCTCACGGTCTAAGGAATTAGGAGTCTAGATTTAGTTGTTGCAACAATGAACTTATATGACTTGATCATGTTGCAATCCTTTGAGGAATTTCCATCACATCATTCTCCAATGATATGACCCCATTGCCAATTGGCATAAATGCCCATGATCTTGAAACCCAGATCATTCTCATGACCAACGAACTAGTATGACTAGAGGCCACATGTACCAATGTTTCTACTTGGCATAGTTATAGCACAATATGAAACTATTATAAACTAATTGAGATATGACAATAAAAACCTATTTATTATTTGCCTCTAGGGAATATCTCCTTCACACTTTGAGTTCCAACAAACTTGGCAAACACATTGATAGGGTTAGATAAGGTACCGTTTGAACATGAAGAGGCAAAGTGCCCCTTCTCACGACATATGTAGCAACAAGTGATCCCCTTTCTCTTATTCATAAATTTCTTGGCTTGGGGAGCCTTATCTTGATTCTTCTTGGGAAGTGGCCTAGATTAAACTTGATGTTGAGATTGGGCTTGACCTTGAACTTGTGGCCACTTCCCTTGTTGCTTCTCACTCAAGTGCTTTTTCTTTAATGGACAAGATCTTACATGATGTCCTACAACCTTGCACTTGAAGCAAATAATCTTGGCCAAATTCTTTACCTGGTCTTGGCCTTTCTTATTGTTGCTCTTGGACTTGTTCTTGTTATAGGAGTTGAATCCAAGTACACTTTTATCATTGGGGGATTTTTGCACATTCAAAATATTATCGAGTGTGGATTTCCCTTCATGACTCTTTTCCAAGTCTTTCTTCAAATAAGTGACTTGGGCCTTGAGCTCTTTAATTTACTCTACATGGTTAGTAGAAATAGAGGTACTAGAGGAAGTAGAAGATTTATTGTTAGAGCAACAAGGAAAAGCAAGTAATCCAACACAAGGTTTATCAATAGTATGACAAGAAGGATCACTAGGATTAGCACATGGCAAAATAGCATTTTGAGTAGAAGTTGTGCTAATGTACAAATGAGGCTCACAAGATGTTACCTTAGTGATACTTGCCTCACGAGCTAACTTTAGCCCATCATAGGAGATTAGAAGATCATTATGAGAGCCCGAGAGCATTTCATGACTCTCTTCCAATTTCCTATACTTGCTAGTTAGCAACTCAAGTTGAGACCTTAGCTCAACATTATCCTTTAATATAGATGTTCCACAAGAAGTAGAGTTAGTAGCACTAGCATCATTAAGAGATTTTTCCATTTCAAGCTCATAAGATTCATTTTTTGTATGAGGAGACAATTAGTGTGCTTCTCCTCGGCAAGCTCTTGCTTAAGGAGATTGAATCTCCGACTCCCATCATCAAGTTGGAAATCCAACTCCTCTATGGTTTCCGTTTGTTTAGTTATGGTGTCCATAACATGTGTGAGACAATCAACATCCTTATTATTGCCACGAAGAGAGGTACACAAAATTCAACTCAAGCACGAGAGCACTAGTATCATCATTAAGGTCATCATCCCTATCATCATTATCATTGCTATTATCTTTAGAAGATATGTTGGGATCCAAAGTTGGAGATACCTTTGATCCTATTGCCATAAGGAACATGCGAGCATGGGAGGATGAAGATGAGGATATTATTGAATCTTCATTCCTGATTGTGTCTTGCTCCATAGAATGTTTGATTTCCTCTACATTGTTAGATAAACAACTAGAGGAAATAGAAGCATTTTGTTCATGGGAACGAGGAAAATCAAGCATATCATCTACGCTAGTACTCAAATAATTTCTAGAAGATATGCAAGGACTAGCAACACGAGGGGACATAAAATTATTATTGCAAGAAGTGTTTGAGTCCAAACTCTCTACACCATTACAATTTATAGAACAAGAATCACCGGTGTAAAGAGAAACACTACCATAATCACATATGATTTTTCCACTCACAATGCCATTACCTTGTGACTTTTCACCTGTAAGTGAAGTGGAAAGAATTGAAACCTCATCGTGGTCGGAGGTGGAAGCAACTTGGAGCTCTTGATTATATGTAGGAGAAGAGAGCTCCTCGGGGAGACCACCGACTATATGAGAAATGGAACCACAAAATATTTTTTAAGCTTGGTCCACTTCTCATGAGACGACTTGCGCTTTATTTTGGTCAAGAAACAAATTAACTGTGGGGCTCAAAGAGAAAATAAGCTCAATTAGATACTTGAGCTTCGAGATGTAATTTTTTCTCATCCTCTAAAGATAGATTTTGAGGATCCATTAGAGGAGTAAAACCTACACCTAGAAATCGTTCAATATTTGGATACAAGGTCCGAAGATTACTAATGTCTACGCACTTCTATTCTTGTAGACAGTTGTTGGGCCTCCAAGTGCAGAGGTTTGTAGAACAGCATCAAGTTTTCCCTTAAGTGGATCACCCAAGGTTTATCGAACTTAGGGAGGAAGTGGTCAAAGGTATTCCCTCTCAAGCAACCCTGCAATCAAGATACAAGAAGTCTCTTGTATCCCCAACACACCCAATACACTTGTCAGGAGTATACGTGCACTAGTTCGGCGAAGAGATAGTAAAATACAAGTGGTATAGATAATTATAAGTGGTAACAGTGATAGAAAATAACTTGATGGCGTGGAAGAGACTAAAGGCAAACTGAAATAAAGATGGAAGCAAGCAAACATGTAACAGATCTAGTAGCAAACGGTGTATCAATGCTAAAAAACAAGGCCTAGGGATCTATGGCGCCCCGCAAAAACCACTACTAGAAAATCACGTTGTTTTTGTGCAATGCATCATCATGACCGCATGCTCATGTCATCATGCCACCTTGCATTTGAGCATCGTCATGTCATCTTGCATTTGTTTGCGTAAAACTATTTTCGAAAAGCCTGGTATTGTTTTCTAAACGCCCCGTCTTTAATTCAAATTAAAACCCGGATCTCCGGATTATTTTGTTTTGTCTACCAACGGTTTTCAAAAGCCCCGTTTTAAATAATAAAATATTTTCTTTTATTTTTAGGAGGCAGCCCGCCAGGCCCGAAAGCCTAGCCGGCCACCTCCAGATAAAAATCCTACCTACCAGATATCACCCAAAACTTTTCCCACCAAATATCCTACCCCTATTTCCCTACCCAGCCCCTCCACATCACCTCCACCAATCCCGGGTCGCCACCTCCCCTCTCTCTCTCCTAGACCTACCCCACCCACACACGCACTCACACATCGCGCGCAGCGACCCAACCACCCGGCGCCTCTCCCCAGTCCACGTCGCCCGCCACCAACCCCACCAGTTTTTCCACCCCACAAGCAGCACACGCACTCCACACCATCCCTACCACAAACTCCCACCGGCTGCCGCTGGGCCCCACCCGCCAGCCCTCCACACGCACGCCACCTCGGGCTCCTGCCCCGCCCTGGCCCCACCTGCCGATGTGCCCACCTACCACGCGACGCCGCCCTCGCGGTCTCCATCTGCACTCTCTCTCTCCCCCGTTCGCCCTCCCCCCTCGCGTCCTCTTCCTCGTGGTCGCGTCCCCGAGCCCCGCCGCGGCCTCCCCACCGGCGCTCCGTCCACCTTCTCCACCTCGTGCAGAGCCGCCGCAGGCGAGCTCCTCCGCGTCCGCTCGCCCCAGTCCGGCCCGACCTCGCCGCCAGCAGGTCCCCGACTGACCTCCTCCCTCGTCCGTCCCTCCCGCCGACCTCGCCGTCCTCCCCTCGCCGCACCCCGCCGCGACCGCATCGCGCCCACGTCGCCTCCTCCGCTCCACCAGCGCCGACCGACGCCGCCGGAGCTGCGCCTCCACCGCCCGTCCCTGCACCCCGCGTCGCCGGTCCCGCCACCACCTCCGACCCCGCCGCCAGCAGCGCGCGAGGGTGCCCCGCGCTCCACCGTGGCCCTCGCCGGCCCGGCCCCGCCACCGTCTTCCTCGGCCCGGCCGCGTCGCCGCAGACTCCCTCTGCCGCTGCCGCCATGCCCACCTCCGCGGCGTCCGTCTCTCCTTCGCCGCACCCTGCTAGCCGCTGTCAGTTGCAGTGCCCCTGTTGTGTTCCGTTTCCGCGGTGTGCTGCTGTTGTGCCCGTTCGCAGCTAGTATGTGCCCGCAAGAACTCAAGCCGAAGACAATGTTGACCGTGTCAGTGTTCAATTGCCTCCTCTGTGTCAAGTTCAAGCACACATGAGATTTTCGGTCGATGCCTTTTGTAAGCAAAGTTAGTCTCGTCGTTGGCTTGTTCCGCAAAGTCAATATCCTCAGGAGCCGGAACGTGTCGAGGGCAAGAATTTCTGAAGACCCCGCTACCAGATTACAAGATCTTCGTCCCGGACACCAAGATCTGCTTCCGAACGCTTTGACCAAGGCCGACACCAAGAGCTTCCACGACCCCCTCCGGCAAGGCAAGAGCGACCGCCGACAAGACCGACGCCAAACTCCAAGACCTTCTACACGGATCCGAACATCGGCCCCCGGTACGACAAGCCCGTCGACATGGAACTGAAGGACGTCAAGTCTTCATCCCGGACGCCAAGGTCGTCTACACGGATACGCCAAGTACTTCCTCGAGGACGCCAAGTACTTCACCCTGGGCCAAGACCGACCCGGTACGCGGACCCGACAAGACCTTCGCGACGACAAGATCGACACCGACACGGGCGAATCCGATGCGCCCCCGACGCCAAACCAAGTCCTTCTTTCCAGATGCGACAATATCTACTTCCGTTGTCCGAGACAGATCTTGTCGAGCCGTTTCCGCCCCCATCGAACCCTGTCGAACCCCGGACCCCTCGGGGCCCAAGTCCGCCGAACCCTAATGTGATTCCCTATCTGAGACCCCCATTAATTTTATAATATGACATTACCGACTGCAGCATATTAAATTGCACCGCATCTACATCATATCATAATCATGCCGGATCTTCTGCCGTCGTATTAAATATTGCATCCGGTGTGTCTTCTAGTGTTTGCTTCTTCGCGGACTAGGCCGATGAGTTGATGCGAGTACGGACAAGTTCTCCGGTTATGATCCTTCGGCGGTGTTTTCCCAGGCGAGCATCTCTCCCCCTTCTACCTATTTTGCATTTATAGTCTTTATTTCCTCCTGTTGATCTATTGCTATCCGTGTCATGATGCTTTAGTTTCCGTACCCCAGTTATATCCTGTGTAGCCTCTATATTGCCTTGGACACCTCCTATTACCTGTGTTTGGTAGATAGCTGGCCTTGCGAGTCGTAGCTGCTTGCTCAGGTGCGATCTCGTGTTGTCAAGTACCACAATTGTTGGAATGCGGGCAGATGTTTATTGGTGGAGATGTTTAATGGTGGAGTTGATCATGACTTTAAATACAACTATTAAAATGCTAGATATAACTAATGCAGAGGCATCGGTGGGAAATAGATGTTATTTGGTTCTTCCACGCTCACTTGTGTCCCGTAGGACCCCGAGTACTTGATACCTGTTCCTTGATTTTTCGCACTATCCACATCCGGGAGGCCTTATGGACCCCCCCTGAGCCAGAGCTTGATTCATTTCTATTTCTTGGGGCCACAAGTAGTTTGGGGCTTTATTACTATTCTGTACCTATGCCATGCTTTACTGCTTTATTTGAGATTGTGCGTGGAGCACCTGTACTATTTTGGAACGTGGAATGTTTTCGCGGTATCGACAAGCCCAGTCACACTTTCGGGTTCCTAGTCGTTTACAGCCATTGACACAAACCCTGGGTCCGTTCCGGAGCCGGCCAACTTCGTTGCGGGTAGCTTAGTGGGGTGACCCCCTAAAATATTTTTATGAATCCTGTGATCGCTTTGTCGTGAATGCCTCGTTGGGTTTTGAGTTGGTTTTTCCGAGGTTGATCGAGTGTGTGTTGCTATTTGTGCACCCCTGCAGGGTAAAACTTTCTGAAAGCCGTGTCCGCGGTTATGGACGACTTGGAGCACAGTATCTCGATCATAGACAAGCATAACTAAAGTAGTACTATAAATTTGACTTAATATGTGACTAGTAATCAGCTCAATTATAACGGAATGGATATTAAAAATGCCAACAACTGGTGGATCTTGGTCGTATCGTGTGTTGATATACCTACCTAGTAAGTATTGCAACTCCAATGGAATGTGATAAAAGTGCCAACAACTGCTAGGTTTTGGGATTCCTCAGGACAATTATATCTGACTAGTAAATGTCCCAACTACAACAGAATGGTAATTAAACTGCCCACTACTTATGCTATCAGGATGACTCATGCTCTATATCTGATTAGTAATTGCTGCAACTATAATGGAATGAGTAAAATTGCCAACTGTGTGAGTTCCTTGGTCCGACTTCCTCGTTTGGTCTCGAGGGGGAAATACCAGGAAGGGTATGTTTGGTGTAGTCTCAGGTTGGATCCGAATAGGTCTTTCTTATCCCTCTCTAATAGCCGCCAGGTTCACAAAGTCTCTATGGGTTGTTTAGTGCCGCTGCGCTGCCGCTTCAGCCCACCATACCTATGTAGGCGAGAGCCGCCGAATTCTAGCCTCGCCGTGTACTGGCCTCAGTACTGACGCTCCTCTTTTCCTTTGCCCTCTGTCGGCACCCCTTTTGTTTTTAGCAGGTTTGAGGTCGTCGTCGTTAGCAGGGTTACCCTTCCGGCTTGGCCTGGGCAGGGTTATGGACGCCATTGGTTATTCTTCAGGGCTCTTAGCCCCATTTGCATCTTGTCTGTAGTCGGACGCTCTATCGTTATCAAGGTGATTTGAATCTTTGTATTTTATATCTGTATTCTTGACCCGCTGAGTCGTTGTTGTATATATATCTGTTCTGTGGGTCCCATCGAGGACTGTTGTGTGATGGTATTACTTCGTTTTCCACCCGCATGAAAGTGCCCGGTGGGCGTCCTTGAATCGTTTCTATGCGGGTTTGGCGGAAAGGGCTAAAACTTGCATAGGGCCAATTCGAGGGTGCTACAGAGTGGTATCAGAGCTCAGCAATTGCGATACCCCATAAGTCCAGCATGTAGGATAACCTTGCTAAAGGTCGAAGAGGAGTGTCAAAACTATTTTTGAAAATCGGTTGGATAGATCTGATTAGGTCTGCTTTTACTCCTTACCCTCTGCTATTCTCCTCTTACCTCTGCGTGTTTTGAATCTGTTCTCTTCTCTTTCTTTGAGTCCAGGAATTCTCGTGGTTGCGTTTTCCGTCGTACCTTCAGGGTTTCGCTTCCTCTTTTGGTAACGGTGTTTCTACATCCGGTCTTCATGCTATCTGAGAGATCCTTTATCTGTGGTACCATTCTTTGTTCCTTGTTTGTGCCTTCCAGTGTTTTCCGACGCGACGACATCTTCTACGCCAGATCCGATGCAGAGTCTGCATCCCTCCTTTGTTTCCGAGCCTCGCTTGTCGAGATCTTCAGTCTGATTCCGAGAGTTGGTTGCCTAATTCACCTATTCGTGTGCAGAGTAATGGTTTGGGTGCACGATGGACTGATCACCATCCGACTACTCTTATCGTTCGCTCTCGTACATTGAATCGGTGGATCCAGCAATTTTACTCCGTCCACGGAAGCTAGAGGTGGCTTTATTTGTTGATACCTCTGCCTTCGTCTTTTTGCTCCCGGAGTGTTCTCTCGACGATCATGGACAAGGACCTCTTGTTAGTGGTGTCGCGAGGATCTACACGAAGGGAGAAGATTCAGATCGCCGACCTTCTTGCCGGTACCATGAGGCGGATCTCGAGGGCGAGATCCATTGTTAGTGGTGTCGAATTGTGGCGCCCCGCAAAAACCACTACTAGAAAATCGCGTTGTTTTTGTGCAATGCATCATCATGACCGCATGCTCATGTCATCATGCCACCTTGCATTTGAGCATCGTCATGTCATCTTGCATTTGTTTGCGTAAAACTATTTTCGAAAAGCCTGGTTTTGTTTTCTAAACGCCTCGTCCTTAATTCAAATTAAAACCCGGGTCTCCGGATTATTTTGTTTTGTCTACCAACGGTTTTCAAAAGCCCCGTTTTAAATAATAAAATATTTTCTTTTATTTTTAGGAGGCAGCCCGCCAGGCCCGAAAGCCTAGCCGGCCACCTCCAGATAAAAATCCTACCTACCAGATATCACCCAAAACTTTTCCCACCAAATATCCTACCCCTATTTCCCTACCCAGCCCCTCCACATCACCTCCACCAATCCCGGGTCGCCACCTCCCCTCTCTCTCTCCTGGACCTACCCCACCCACACACGCACTCACACATCGCGCGCAGCGACCCAACCACCCGGCGCCTCTCCCCAGTCCACGTCGCCCGCCACCAACCCCACCAGTTTTTCCACCCCACAAGCAGCACACGCACTCCACACCAGCCCTACCACAAACTCCCACCGGCTGCCGCTGGGCCCCACCCGCCAGCCCTCCACACGCACGCCACCTCGGGCTCCTGCCCCGCCCTGGCCCCACCTGCCGATGTGCCCACCTACCACGCGACGCCGCCCTCGCGGTCTCCATCTGCCCTCTCTCTCTCCCCCGTTCGCCCTCCCCCCTCGCGTCCTCTTCCTCGTGGTCGCGTCCCCGAGCCCCGCCGCCGCCTCCCCACCGGCGCTCCGTCCACCTTCTCCACCTCGTGCAGAGCCGCCGCAGGCGAGCTCCTCCGCGTCCGCTCGCCCCAGTCCGGCCTGACCTCGCCGCCAGCAGGTCCCCGACTGACCTCCTCCCTCGTCCGTCCCTCCCGCCGACCTCGCCGTCCTCCCCTCGCCGCACCCCGCCGCGACCGCATCGCGCCCACGTCGCCTCCTCCGCTCCACCAGCGCCGACCGACGCCGCCGGAGCTGCGCCTCCACCGCCCGTCCCTGCACCCCGCGTCGCCGGTCCCGCCACCACCTCCGACCCCGCCGCCAGCAGCGCGCGAGGGTGCCCCACGCTCCACCGTGGCCCTCGCCGGCCCGGCCCCGCCATCGTCTTCCTCGGCCCGGCCGCGTCGCCGCAGACTCCCTCTGCCGCTGCCGCCATGCCCACCTCCGCGGCGTCCGTCTCTCCTTCGCCGCACCCTGCTAGCCGCTGTCAGTTGCAGTGCCCCTGTTGTGTTCCGTTTCCGCGGTGTGCTGCTGTTGTGCCCGTTCGCAGCTAGTATGTGCCCGCAAGAACTCAAGCCGAAGACAATGTTGACCGTGTCAGTGTTCAATTGCCTCCTCTGTGTCAAGTTCAAGCACACATGAGATTTTCGGTCGATGCCTTTTGTAAGCAAAGTTAGTCTCGTCGTTGGCTTGTTCCGCAAAGTCAATATCCTCAGGAGCCGGAACGTGTCGAGGGCAAGAATTTCTGAAGACCCCGCTACCAGATTACAAGATCTTCGTCCCGGACACCAAGATCTGCTTCCGAACGCTTTGACCAAGGCCGACACCAAGAGCTTCCACGACCCCCTCCGGCAAGGCAAGAGCGACCGCCGACAAGACCGACGCCAAACTCCAAGACCTTCTACACGGATCCGAACATCGGCCCCCGGTACGACAAGCCCGTCGACATGGAACTGAAGGACGTCAAGTCTTCATCCCGGACGCCAAGGTCGTCTACACGGATACGCCAAGTACTTCCTCGAGGACGCCAAGTACTTCACCCTGGGCCAAGACCGACCCGGTACGCGGACCCGACAAGACCTTCGCGACGACAAGATCGACACCGACACGGGCGAATCCGATGCGCCCCCGACGCCAAACCAAGTCCTTCTTTCCAGATGCGACAATATCTACTTCCGTTGTCCGAGACAGATCTTGTCGAGCCGTTTCCGCCCCATCGAACCCTGTCGAACCCCGGACCCCTCGGGGCCCAAGTCCGCCGAACCCTAATGTGATTCCCTATCTGAGACCCCCATTAATTTTATAATATGACATTACCGACTGCAGCATATTAAATTGCACCGCATCTACATCATATCATAATCATGCCGGATCTTCTGCCGTCGTATTAAATATTGCATCCGGTGTGTCTTCTAGTGTTTGCTTCTTCGCGGACTAGGCCGATGAGTTGATGCGAGTACGGACAAGTTCTCCGGTTATGATCCTTCGGCAGTGTTTTCCCAGGCGAGCATCTCTCCCCCTTCTACCTATTTTGCATTTATAGTCTTTATTTCCTCCTGTTGATCTATTGTTATCCGTGTCATGATGCTTTAGTTTCCGTACCCCAGTTATATCCTGTGTAGCCTCTATATTGCCTTGGACACCTCCTATTACCTGTGTTTGGTAGATAGCTGGCCTTGCGAGTCGTAGCTGCTTGCTCAGGTGCGATCTCGTGTTGTCAAGTACCACAATTGTTGGAATGCGGGCAGATGTTTATTGGTGGAGATGTTTAATGGTGGAGTTGATCATGACTTTAAATACAACTATTAAAATGCTAGATATAACTAATGCAGAGGCATCGGTGGGAAATAGATGTTATTTGGTTCTTCCACGCTCACTTGTGTCCCGTAGGACCCCGAGTACTTGATACCTGTTCCTTGATTTTTCGCACTATCCACATCCGGGAGACCTTATGGACCCCCCTGAGCCAGAGCTTGATTCATTTCTATTTCTTGGGGCCACAAGTAGTTTGGGGCTTTATTACTATTCTGTACCTATGCCATGCTTTACTGCTTTATTTGAGATTGTGCGTGGAGCACCTGTACTATTTTGGAACGTGGAATGTTTTCGCGGTATCGACAAGCCCAGTCACACTTTCGGGTTCCTAGTCGTTTACAGCCATTGACACAAACCCTGGGTCCGTTCCGGAGCCGGCCAACTTCGTTGCGGGTAGCTTAGTGGGGTGACCCCCTAAAATATTTTTATGAATCCTGTGATCGCTTTGTCGTGAATGCCTCGTTGGGTTTTGAGTTGGTTTTTCCGAGGTTGATCGAGTGTGTGTTGCTATTTGTGCACCCCTGCAGGGTAAAACTTTCTGAAAGCCGTGTCCGCGGTTATGGACGACTTGGAGCACAGTATCTCGATCATAGACAAGCATAACTAAAGTAGTACTATAAATTTGACTTAATATGTGACTAGTAATCAGCTCAATTATAACGGAATGGATATTAAAAATGCCAACAACTGGTGGATCTTGGTCGTATCGTGTGTTGATATACCTACCTAGTAAGTATTGCAACTCCAATGGAATGTGATAAAAGTGCCAACAACTGCTAGGTTTTGGGATTCCTCAGGACAATTATATTTGACTAGTAAATGTCCCAACTACAACAGAATGGTAATTAAAGTGCCCACTACTTATGCTATCAGGATGACTCATGCTCTATATCTGATTAGTAATTGCTGCAACTATAATGGAATGAGTAAAATTGCCAACTGTGTGAGTTCCTTGGTCCGACTTCCTCGTTTGGTCTCGAGGGGGAAATACCATGATGGGTATGTTTGGTGTAGTCTCAGGTTGGATCCGATAGGTCTTTCTTATCCCTCTCTAATAGCCGCCGGGTTCAGAAAGTCTCTATGGGTTGTTTAGTGCCGCTGCGCTGCCGCTTCAGCCCACCATACCTATGTAGGCGAGAGCCACCGAATTCTAGCCTCGCTGTGTACTGGCCTCAGTACTGACGCTCCTCTTTTCCTTTGCCCTCTGTCGGCACCCCTTTCTTTTTTAGCAGGTTTGAGATCGCCGTTGTTAGTAGGGTTACCCTTCCGGCTTGGCCTGGGCAGGGTTATGGACGCCATTGGTTATTCTTCAGGGCTCTTAGCCCCATTTGCATCTTGTCTATAGTCGGACGCTCTATCGTTATCAAGGTGATTTGAATCTTTGTATTGTATATCTGTATTCTTGACCCGCTGAGTCGATGTTGTATATATATATCTGTTCTGTGGGTCCCATCGATGACTGTTGTGTAATGGTATTACTTCGTTTTCCACCCGCACGAAAGTGCCTGGTGGGCGTCCTTGAATCGTTTATATGCGGGTTTGGCGGAAAGGGCTAAAACTTGCATAGGGCCGATTCGAGGGTGCTACAGGATCATACTTTCACTAGTGAACACTCTCATATAAATATCTTCTCTTTATGATACTACTCTTAACTACTCCCCGGTTGGACACTCTTATCGATGGTAGGGCTATAACAGCACACCTAAAAGTAAGCCTTTCCCATCTAGAAGACCCCACACTGTCACCTTGAGCACTAGATGGTTCCAACAAACACCACAATTTTATAAAGACATCCAACTCCAAATATAACTCATAACAAGTATTTGTACCACCATGGTGTGCACGCTGTCACTTTCACACACATGGGGAGAGAAGAGATCTATTAAAGCACTTGAGTAGCAAGGTAGATCTACATGATTACAAAGCTCATGACCACAACAAGATCATGCATAGATAGAGAGATGAACACATAGCTACCGGTAGAACCCTTAGCCTCGAGAGAGAACTACTCCCTCCTCATCATGGGAATCAGCAACGGTGATGGAGATGGTGGTGGAGATCGATGGAGATGGTTCCGGGGGAACTTCCCCATCCCGACAGGGTGCCGGAACAGAGACTGTCTATCCCCCGAATCTCCTTTTCGGTGGCGGCGGCGCTACGGAACTTTTCATGGCTGGAGGTTTGATTCTTCAGGGTTTTGGTATCAGGAGGCTTCTTATAGGCGAAGAGGCAAGGTCGGTGGGTGGCCAGGGGGCCCACACCATGCCCTGGAGCGGCCTAGGTGGACCCGCGCCTAGGGGTGGTGTGGCCACCCTATGGCCCCTCTCCGAATCTCCTTCTAGCTCCATGAGTCTTCGGGGAAAATAGTAACTTTAGCTTTTGTCCCATCTAATTCCGAGAATATTCATTTTCTGACTTCCTGGAACCAAAACCAGTAGAAAATAGGTAGCTGGCACTGTGGCATCTTGTTAATAGGTTAGTCCAAGAAATCATATGCAAAGTACTCCAAAGTTGGAACAAAACACAAGAAAGTAGATAAAACCAAGCATGGAACATCAAAAATTATAGATACATTTGCAATGTATCAACATCCCCAAGCTTAACTCCTGCTCGTCCTCGAGTAGGTAAGTGATAAAAAGAAAGAATAATTTTTGAGGTGACATGCACCATCAAAGACTTGATCAAAGTATTTGTAAAACATTCAAAGCTGGGATCATAGTACTTCAATCATAGCATGAAAGACAAAGTTCTAGCAATAAGCAAAGAAACTATGATGCAACATGAAAAGGCTCAAACAAAAGATTCATGAATAACAATGCTTTGCAAGACGTTTGTTTGGTTCACATAAAGAAAACATAGCATAATAGTATTCAGCTTGTCCCTCAATAGAGTAGCAAATATAAATGCATAGGACACCTTCAAAGTTCATAAGAGTGACTAGATACAATAGTTTAAAACAAGCAATATCAAGTTATACATCAATCAACTAGTCTTGGGACAATGCACATAGAACTAAGAATGGCCACTATGCTCTCAAAATAGGTGCATAAAGATAGAAGGTGGAGATTCAATATAATGGTGGAAGAAAAGCCTTTGTAAAAGGAAGTAGGTATTCAAGTCTCATAAAGAGCTTCCAAAAATTATGGTACTTATAGCTTTCAGCTCTCATTGCCCCTATCATAAGCATCTTGAAGTGATTAAGGTTTAAAGTGAACAAACTATGGTGTACATGCTTGACGAAGTATAAGTCAGAAATCTCATGTCCCTTGTATACGAGGGCCGCTCCTCATGCTACTCAAGTTTAGTCACCGGTAAGTTCTTGTCATTGTAAGTATATGTGTATCATAGAGAACCGCCAACGGGGTACCCCTTGCCCGATGATACGGAAGAATCCCCATATCAAAATGACAAGGCAAGCAGACAACGAGCATCTTAACATTCTTCTTATTTACCATGGGAATATGGTGCTTTTTTCTCTCTTTCCTCTTTTCGTAGTATCTTTTTTTTTCTTTTATCTCTTTTTTTTCTCAATATAGGACTCTTTTTTTATAAGAAGAATGCTTCATAGACAGCTCATTATGGTTACGCTGCAGGTTTCCACCATGTCAGCATGGATTAGACCAGCGGCCCAGGCATTTCTCAAACACATATACATAACTCCATGGACTTACAAGCTCCCCTTTCATTTCACACCGACGACATCCATATACAAAAGAGCATGATATCAGCTAGGTACAAGTACCAAGTGCAATGTTGAAAGCGTTCCCCATGACAGCATGGTTCTGCTAATTCCCAACAAATAAGTGCAAGCATATACAACAAAGACGACACAATGGTTCAAGTTTATTAAGGGCAAGAAAATTAAAGTGTGCCATCAAGTTCGTGAGAGCTTTAATCACTAGTTTTCTCATAACAAGTTTAATTTGGAAGGTAAAAAAAAGCATGAATATACTTGGAATAGAATATGCTAGTAGGTAGGTATGGTGGACTCTTTGGAATAACTTGGTTTAGGGAGTTGGATGCATGAGTGGAACTCATACTTGGTTGTGGAGGCTAGCAAAAGACTGGGAGCGACCAACTAAGAGAGCAATAATGGCCATAATCATGCAGAGCGACAAAACATCATTGATAAAAGCATAAAGTGGTACTACAAGTTGAAAACTAAAGGATCAAAAAGGCTATGGTGACTTGAGATAGTCATAACATGGTGTGAGCATGCGCCAAGTCAACCCAAATAAAGCATCAAAAGAGAATACCGCTATACTATGCTTTAATATGCTAAAACAACGCATGATTCATCCAAGGCACATTAAGCAATCTCAATTGTTTATAACAAGTCATGCTACAGCAAAGAATACTAAGCATAAAGCCAAAACAATATCAAGCATGGCATGACAAAGCATAGGCCACAGTCAAAAACAAACTCTTTTTACCACTTAAGCATTAACTTTCCTACTCTTTTCCAAACCAAACCAAACTATTTGCAAACCAATGTATGAAAGAGTGGGTCCAACCAATTTATTCAGCAAACTAAGAAAACAAAGCAAACAAAAACTAAAAACAAAAACGAAAAAGAAGACGCTCTAAGAAAAACACAACTGTGCATAAAACAATAAAAATGAAGCGTTTGGAAGAAACCTGAGATTTTTATTGATGAAGAAGGAGATGCCTTGGGCATCCCCAAGCTTTGACGCTTGTACTTCTTAGATATTTCTTGGGGTGACACGCGTGGCATCCCCAAGCTTGAGCTTTAGTCCATCCTTCATCTCATTACTCATTCCTTCCATACACCTGAAATTTTTCCTTCATACAAAACTTCACACAATTTTTATTAGCAATATTAGTGCACTCAAGATAAATAAGTCTCAAGGTTCAGTTCTAACACCAAATAAACTTCCATTAGAACACTAGCTACTGTAGCACTTCCCTCAAAAATCTCAATTCCCCAAAAGAACTCAAGAAGGAACCAACAAGAAGCAAATGCAGAAAATGGCAGAAATCTGTCAAAACAGACCAGCAGGTAAAGACGAATTTTTTAGAAGACCTTCTGTTGCTCAAATAAAAAAGTGTTGAACTAACTAAAGTTAGATAACAACCTGGAGCAGAATCAAAAAAATTCACGCCTCAAAAAGATGTTCAGAGATTTTACACGAATTTTTACGGTGAAGCACAAAAATCTATTTCGGGACAGCAACTTTCCCAATCATTACTTCTCTCTCAGTAGAGGTTACTCTTGGCACAAAAGGAAAATAAAAAGGATAAGGAGCGGTTATTACTGAAGTAATAACTTCCAAGACTCATCTAATACTTTTGGGTTATCTCCCAATAAGTACTTTTCTTTAACGCCTTTAAGTTAGGCATGATAGTTTGAGAAGATGCTCACATAAGAAATATGAATTGAAGTAAAAGAGAGCATCAAGAAGCAAATTCATAGCACATTTAAGTCTAACCCACTTCATATGCATAGGAATCTTATAAAGAAACAAGTCATGAAAGCACAAAGCAACAAGCATAGGAAAGCAAAACAAGTGCAACTTCAAGACTTTCAACATAAAGAGGGGAAACTTAATATTATTGAGATGCATATAACCATGTTTCCCTCTCTCATAATAACTTTCAGAAGCATCATGAATAAAATTAACAATATAACTATCACATAAAACATTCTTATCATGAGCCACATGCATAAAATGATTATTACTATCCACATAAGCATAGTCATTCTTATTAATTGTAGTGGGAGCAAATTCAACAAAATAGCTATCATTATTATTCTCATCACCATAATCATCAAATATAGGAGGCATATTGTAATCATAATTAATTATCTCCTCAATAGTAGGTGGACTAAAAATATCATATTCATCATTGTAATCATCATATATTGGAGGTTTGGTATCATCAAAGTAAATTTTCTCCTCCGTGCTTGGGGGACTAAAAATATCATGCTCATCAAAACCAGCTTCCCCAAGCTTAGACTTTTCCATAGCATTAGCAATAATGGTGTTCAAAGAATTCATACTAATAACACTTCTATTAGCATGCAAATAAAGTTCCATAGGTTTTTTAATTTTCTCTTCAAACACTTCATGTCCTAACTCAAGACAAATACTATAAAGCTCTCTAATTTTGTTGTTGTTTTCCATTAAGCCTAACTAGTGAAAACAAGAAACAAAAAGACAAAATTGCAGAATCTAAAGGAAATAACTTCGAGCACTCACACCAGAGGATGTGAGTACCTTTTACCTTACCTCCCCGGCAACGGCGCTAGAAAATAGCTTGATGTCTACGCACTTCTATTCTTGTAGACAGTTGTTGGGCCTCCAAGTGCAGAGGTTTGTAGAACAACAACAAGTTTTCCCTTAAGTGGATCACCCAAGGTTTATAGAACTCAGGGAGGAAGTGGTCAAAGGTATTCCCTCTCAAGCTACCCTGCAATCAAGATACAAGAAGTCTCTTGTGTCCCCAACACACCCAATACACTTGTCAAGAGTATAGGTGCACTAGTTCGGCGAAGAGATAGTAAAATACAAGTGGTATAGATAATTATAACTGGTAACGGTGATAGAAAATAACTTGATGGCGTGGAAGATACTAAAGGCAAACTGAAATAAAGATGGAAGCAAGCAAACATGTAACAGATCTAGTAGCAAATGGTGTATCAATGCTAAAAAACAAGGCCTAGGGATCATACTTTCACTAGTGAACACTCTTATATAAATATCTTCTCTTTATGATACTACTCTTAACTACTCTCCGGTTGGACACTCTAATCGATGGTAGGGCTATAACAGCACACCTCAAAGTAAGCCTTTCCCATCTAGAAAACCCCACACTGTCACCTTGAGCACTAGATGGTTCCAACAAACACCACAATTTCATAAAGACATCCAACTCCAAATATAACTCATAACAAGTATTTGTAATCTCTAGCCTAAGTGCCACCATGGTGTGCACGCTGTCACTTTCACACACATGGGGAGAGCAGAGATCTATTAAAGCACTTGAGTAGCAAGGTAGATCTACTTGATTACAAAGCTCATGACCACAATAATATCATGCATAGATAGAGAGATGAACACATAGCTACCGGTAGAACCCTTAACCTCGAGAGAGAACTACTCCCTCCTCATCATGGGAATCAGCAACGGTGATGGAGATGGTGGTGGAGATCGATGGAGATGGTTCCGGGGGCACTTCCCCATCCCGGCAGGGTGCCGGAACAGACTTTCTGTCCCCCGAATCTCCTTTTCGGTGGCGGCGGCGCTGCGGAACTTTTCATGGTTGGAGGCTTGATTCTTTAGGGTTTTGGTATGAGGAGGCTTCTTATAGGCGAAGAGGCAATGTCGGTGGGCGGCCAGGGGGCCCACACCATGCCCTGGCGCGGCCTAGGTGGACCCGCGCCTAGGGGTGGTGTGGCCACCCTATGGCCCCTCTCCGACTCTCCTTCTGGCTCCGTGAGTCTTCCGGGAAAATAGTAATTTTGGCTTTTGTCCCGTCCAATTCCGAGAATATTCATTTTTTGACTTCCTGGAACCAAAAACAGCAGAAAACATGCAACTACCACTGTGGCATCTTGTTAATAGGTTAGTCCAAGAAATCATATGAAAAGTACTCCAAAGTTGGAACAAAACACAAGAAAGTAGATAAAACCAAGCATGGAACATCAAAAATTATAGATACATTTGCAATGTATCAATTACAAGGCAAGAAATTTCTCCACAAAGTATAATTTGTGCCATCAAAGATAATTGTGTCATTGTGAACTATACTACTAGCCGACATCTTTACGCTCTAGGCGGTGAAGCCTGAACAAGGAGAGACCTTGCTCTGATACCAATTGAAAGGATAGAGATGTCGCCTAGAGGGGGGGTGAATAGACAATTTCAAAACTATTATGGTTTTGGCTTGATAGAATGCGGAATTAAACTAACGTTTATTTTACAAGCACAAAACCTAAATACACTAGGCTCAACTAAGTACACCAACAACAAGTTAAGCTAAGCAAGATAGCACAACATAAATATACCACAAGAGATAGGAAAGACATAATTACTTCAAGCTCGATGGCTATCACAAGAACAGTAAGCTTGCGTACAGAGATAGCTGAGGCACACGGAGACGAATATGTATTCCTGTGTTCCCTTACAAGCAAGGTACGTCACGTTGGAGAGGTGTGGGATTCCACAAAGTATTTCCCAATGCCACGAAGGCTCACATTCTTCTCCGAGTCTATCCCACGAAGGAATAGGCCCTTTCCTTATGGCTAGCTTTTCCTCCACTCCGGAGATGGCAAGCTCCACAACCACTTCATAAGATCCACGAAGGAGAAGCCCCGTGTCTATTCACAATCTTCCACGAAGAGCACACCGTGCAACCAACCGCCAAGCCAACTAGGAGGTCACCCTCCAAGAGGAACAAGCTCACGGTCTCTCACTCAAACAAATCGTCATGGAGAGCTCAACACTTATGCAAGAATGCAAAGCAAGAACACCAAGGGTGTTCAAATCCCTCACTCTAAAATCCCACCAAAGAAACAAGTTCTAGGGAGGAATTGGAGAGGAACAACAATGGTGGAAGTCAACCAATGACTCCAAGATCTAGATCCAAAGGGTTCCCTTCACCTAGAGGAGGAATTGATTGGTGGGGATTGTAGATCTAAATCTCCTCTTCCAAAGCCCTCAAAAAGATGCAAGAATCAAAGGAGGGAAGGGATAGGAAGCAAGCTTAAGAGGTTAAACAATGGAGGTCAATTTCGTGGTCAAGAACACACAAAAATATTGTGGGAAGAACCCCTTTTATAGGGGAAAGCAAATATGGCCATTGGGAGGAAATCTGTGAAAACTCGGTTGGACCGGCCCCAGAACTGGCAAACTCGGTCCCAAGACCGAAGGACCGGCCTACAAACCGGAATAGATCTGTTTGCCAACACAGAATAGACTCGGTCGCGAAAAGCAGAAAATCTAGTTTCATATCCGGTCTAACCGGCACTGGCGCCGGACCGTCCGGTGTGGGAGTCGGTTGAACCGGATCCACAACCAGGATGGAACAGACTTCACTAAAAACGCAATAACTTTTGCATCCGGACTCCGATTTCGATGATCTTGGGCTTGTTTTGGCGAGGAAACAAGCTCTACAAGATGGTGCATAAAAACATCATAGTACAACAAAGGAGGATAGAACCAAATGAAGAAAGTCATGAAGCCTCCCTATAAGAAGAACCGGTAAAACCTTCAAACTCGAAATGCCATAGAAGATGCATATGAATTCTGTTTTCGATGAACTTGGGCTTGTTGAACAGCTAGCAACAAGCTCAAGAATCTCACATGGAGAAACACCAAGAAGCAACAGAATAGAAAGATGCAAAGTATACAAAGGATTGAGCTCCCTACAACGATGTGATCAAGTTACCCAACCGAAAGCCCCTCTTGATAGTGCGATTGTATATCCTATAACCTGGTCTCCCAACAACCACCTTGAGACAGGTAAAAGGAAAACCTAGCAAGGCCATACCTTTACCTTGCGCATCCCACTTGATCTTGATGACAACGCTTCAAGCTCCATCCAAGCCGGAATGCATCACTTGATCATTGTTGCTTCATGAAGACTCATAATTTGCTCCCCCATACACCACTATGGGATAGGTTCATTAAGAAACATCTTCACATATCCATTATCACCAATATGGATGGCAAGCTTAAAGCAAATGATCTTCTCGAGATGCTTATTTTGAACTTGCCCTTCTCAACCTTGATGACGATAACCACTTGATGTCATCCTCTCATAGGCTATATGAGATCTTCACTTTTGAAGCATGCCCATGAAAAGATACCTAACCAATATAGATAACACAAAGGCACATATATAACGGGTTAGTTCAGGAAGCATAATTGACAAGCTTAACATACCACAAGACATGTGATACATTCTTTATGCTTCACGTGTTGACCAAGCTTGAATCTAATCTTCACTCTTTGTATTGGTCAACCAAGTATCTTCTCATGCTCCATCTCAATATCTTGAGGTACATAAAGAACTCTTCATTTGATTACATGCTCTAAATCTTAGTCAACCATAACTCAACTAATGAGGCTATCATGACACCGACTTAGAGCCATATCTTGAATTATTTTATTGAGATCACACTCTCAAGATGTTGATCATATCATATTCTTCTTCAACTTGATGATCTTGATGCCAATACTCAAGGTATATCTTTATCTTCATGGCATCCATACTTAAATCCAGCACATGGACTACAAGCATGACCTATGGAATATTCCTTCATATAAAACTCAATGAAAACATTTGTCCATAGGGATTGTCGTTAATCACCAAAACCACACATAGGGGCAATTACCCTTTCATCATGCATGTAGATTGCTGGATCAGATGAGAATTAGTCATGTGCACCCCTATTTCTTGTCGTGCGGCTTATAGTGTGTGTGATGTGAAGCTTCGTTGTCTGCTGTCATCATGGGACATGTCGGTGTTTCGATTTCTATGGTGAAGATAGTGTGGATAATTTCATTAGGATTGAGGCTTGAGGTATAGTAATGGTAGACCGAGTGAAAGGGTATTTTCCTCATTGGCACATTTACACAACTACGCATTCCAAAATAACCCTGATTCTAACATCTTTCCCCTTGGCCATGAACCTCCTTTTATGTTTGGATTGACTTAACTAAAAGTTTCTACTTATTATTTTATTATTCTATTTTGAATCCAAAGAGAAGAATAAAATCCATTAAAATAATTTTTGAATTCTTTAATCAAGTAATAATAAATAATTAATTAATTAAAGAATACAATCCTTGTCGAATTAGCAAAGATTTTGCTTCAAAATCCTTTCTCAGTGGTTGATAAGGTTTTCTTAAAGTTACAGGCTTATGCTCAGTCGTCTGTCGTTCGACGTGCATCAAATAAACCGACCTTCAAATATTTTGGTCCACACTCCATTGTCAGGAAAGTAGGAACTGTGGCATATGAGTTGGAACTTCCAAGTGCTAGTCGAATTCAACCGGTTTTTCACGTCTCTCATCTCAAACAATTCGTGGATCCTCATCGCCAGGTACAGTCTCAATTTCCCGTTCCTGATGCCGACTATCAAATACATGTTGAAGTTTTGTAGCAAAGGCTTCATCGGTGGGGTCTTGATTCCATCAACCAAGTGCTGGTGTGTTGGAGTGATTCTTCTCCTGAATTGACGACGTGGGAAGACTTGGATTTGTTGAAGCAAAAGTTTCCTCAGGCTCCGGCTTGGGCCCAAGCCATTTCTAAAGAGGCGGGGATTGTCAACAGTACGTCATTAAAGGTTGTAGCACTGAAGAGCTAGGTTCTAGGCCGGCCTATGATGGGCTGCTAAATTGACCAGTCCGAGAGAGGAGGGTCTCGGCCCTTCTTGCCGGTCCTATCTGGACGCAATGAGATATAAGGCAACTGGCTGGTAATGGAGACGGTGGCTTGAATAGAAGGAAACGGGTAGGATAGAACCAGATCACGGCCGCATCTATAGGATCATGTAATTGACATATGCGTGGGAGGTTGGGTGGAACATCTGCATAATCAAACTATGTCGTAGATCTAGTATCGATTACTTGCTTACTCTCTCTATTGTGATTTCTATCCTTGCTGCTTACACGAATGAGACCGACGACAACATCTCAGGTGGCTACTTATTGGTGACCCCGATGTCAGATGCAATACACACACGATCTCCATTAAGACCCAGTTATATTAGGTGGACATGCACGCTTAGCCGTGCCACCTACAGTCTATTTGGCAGAGTGTGGTAGGTGTGTTGTACTTACTGCTGGTAACGCATTTTGTTTTGTTTGTGTTACCATAAATCAAATATATGAGCATGTGTGGGTTGAGTATTTTAATCGGTAGACAAATGTGTTATTTACGTGTTAGACATGTCTGAAATTGAGAGATTTGACCTTAGACGTAAGAAACATACCGTTATTTTATATTGAAGCTCATAAGAAACACAGGGGTACTAGTGGTTTTTCAAATAAACAAAGAGGTACATCGAGCAAACTTCAAACAAAAATACATCAAGCAATAGACCAAGTTCAGTACCACAAGAAACTAGCATGTTACATGATCAAGGTAAAAAACTAATGATGTCAAAATAAGCTAACTTATGAAGATCACACGGTAACCTTGTTTGACTGTCTCAAAATCGATGCTTGCAACTATTTGGATTGGAGAGCTAAAAGGGAAGGCACAACTTTGTATTCAATATTTATAAGTGGCTGGACTAGCAAGATGGTGCCCGCACTTATCCGGCGAGATACTGAGCTCTCTCATCCACCCCTTCTAGCCCTCTCCACAACCTCTCCAGATTCAGGCTGTCAGGCCCCTCCCTCTCCTCTCCGACAACTGCGGGTGTTGATATTGGGTGAGGAACCCTCCCCATGTATAGTAGTTTAGTTCTATGGTTAGTTGTTGCCTAGGTGCTGCCCTCGTGGCGACTGGTGTCATGCAGATGGGGAGCTCATCGCCGGAGTTTGCGAGTGGTCTCTGGTGGTAGTTGGCGGTGATGTTGTTGGTCATGGTGCTCCAAAGGGTGGAGATGATGGTGGTCAATGGAGCCTCCTCTGACTCCCCTCAAATAAGGATCGTTGGTGGCTCAGATATGGCGAACTTGGCTGGCCAGACTATGATGCAAAACCATCGTGGTGATGGTGGCGTTAGAGAGGGTGACTCCTAACTCTGTTCTCAATCTGGGCTGCAAGGAGCTTGAGCTGCAGGTGTTCTTCGGAGTTCATCAGCAGGGGATTTGCGATGGCTACTACCGTCTTTCCCTAGCTATCCTTGGCTGAAGGGAGACCCTCCATTGCCACAAGATGGTGGCTCTTCTTCCTTTAGGCGCAAGGCCAAGGTGGAGGATCTTCGTCTACTCAGTCCGTGCACTGCTCAACGTTGTTGCCGTAAGTGGTCCGTCCCCGGCGGCGGCGATGCTGGCATGGATGTCGAGCAGATATCGTCGAAGTGGTGGCTAAGTACCCAATTGCTTTTCCTAGATTTCTTAAAGGGTTCTTCATGCAAATTTGCAGGTCCTCGTTGTAAATTTATTTTCTTTCCAGACCTTTATGCAAAATGTAAAGCCACTGTCAGAATTTAATGCAGCTACTGGGACCTTCGAGTCCCTTCCCCTATTCAAAAAAGTGACTGAATTATTAAATGATTAGTTTAGTCAATATAGACAACCAGATTACATATATACTAATTCTATGTAGGAGTTATACTTGATCTATTCCAAATTATTCACTAGTTCAATAAACATTAAAAGAGAAGGTATGACTGGAAATTATCACGAATCTTTACATAAAAGGAAGATCTAATATGTAATCAAGTTTGAGATAAAAAATAGAATTATGAGATTTCTTTTTGACCCACTTAGTCGATATAACCTGCTTGTTCATTAACCATAGAGCATGCTCCAAGTCAAGGGCACTGAAATTTTTGTTAACTCGTGTACAAATTGCAGAACAACGTAGAATATGTATCAATTTACACAAGCATTTCATGTATTCTTGAGATATGCTAATATATTCAAAAGGAAATTCAGTTGTAGAGCCTAAGAAGGGCCAAAATCAGCTTATTCTGCTTTGTTTCAGGAATATATACATGTTAATTATTGAAGTGACATGAAACACGACCGTTTCTCGCAAGGCACGACCATTTCTCGCCTTGTTATCGCTCCATGCTTTCCGTTCAGCGATTCTTCCATTCGGTTACTATAGATTCCAGGTTCTGGCCAATTGCTCTGCGCCGCGTCATCGCATGCCTCGTTAGCCCTCTCCTTTTCAATTCCTTATTTATGCCATCCGTTCCTGATTTTTCTAGTCAAAGTGGTGAGGATGATGCGACATCTTCGCTTAATCTCTCGCACAGGAGCATCTCTACCCGTGTCGTCCCCTCTCTCCCTCGCCCCAACCGTCCCATGCGCTCACCTACTCCTTATCTTCCTCACCACCGGCAAAGCGTGGTGGTGGATGGGTGCGCGAGGTTGAGGGCGATGTTGAATCGGTATTGTACATGTTCGAGGCGGGGAAGCAGAGGCGGCCGACGCTGGATGCGGGAGCTGGACGGAAGGTGGTGGCCTCGTGAGTGGAGGGGCGGAGGGAGGGGAGGTGAGAGGGAGAGCTCGGGAGCAGAGGGGCGGTGCACGTTGCTGGAGGAGACGGAGGAGGGGCTAGGATGGGCGGGAGCTCGGGTGGAGGAGAACATGATCGAGATGGGGGCAGGGGTGGGGGAGGGGACGGGAGGAATCAGCTCGTAAGACTTCGACCAACACCTGAACTGCACGGTTGAGATGACTCGGAGTGATAATCAGATGGCCAAAAACACGCGCGCATGCAGATGGTCTCAGGTGGCTCGTTTGGGCGGCTCCCAGTCGTCCACCCATAAAACAGTACGTAAATCTTTATTCGATGATTTATTTATTACACGGAAAACTAAAACTAGGCGTAATCCTGCCTAGACATATAGTACACGGCTTCGGGGTCCTCGGTGTCCTCGTCGTCGTTGTCGCTTGGCGTGCGCGGCTGGAACCTGAGTCCTTCTGCGGTTTGATACGGGTAGCGTAGGCTGTCGATCAGCGTAGGCCGACGGTCGCAGTTGCTGTAGCAGCCCGCCGTGTCGTCGTCGGCGTGATCCAAAGAGGCGCGCATGGCCGTGCGCTGGCCTGGGAACTCCTCCGGGTCACCGGTGCGCCTAAGCTGGTGCACCGCCTTAGCATACTTTGGTGGCACCTGCCACTCTGACCTCGGAGGCTGGCCACCCGGAGGCAGGGTGCCCCGACTGGCGACACATGCGCTGCTGCCGACGCTGCTGTCACCCCTGCTGGGGCTCCGCAGAGGCTGAAAATGCGGGTACCACAGGCGAGGGTGATCTCCGTCAGCGATGTGGCGCATCACACAGGCGAGCGTCCGGTTCGACCACCACAGTCGACGGCCGGCTTCGTTGTGGTTGACCGGAGGAGGACCGTCACCCTCATACCCGGCGAGCTCTTTTTCCCGCCGATTGGCAAAGAAGGCGGTCCAGGTCGCGATGTTGGCCCGGCACCAATTGCGATCTGCCCGCTGCTTCGGCGTGAGCTCGAGATAGTAGTGGCTAGTGATGGCCGCCCGGCGGCTGGAACCGCGAGGCACAGGAGGGACGGGCACCCTTCCGGCGCTCAGCGCCCAGTCGGGGGGCAGCCGGTAGCCCGGTGGATATGGGTAGCTGGAGGCGCACAACGCCTCCGTCTCCTCGAGCGTGAGAAAGGCCCAGTGTGGGTTGTCCATGGTGTGAAAGAGAGGTGTGGATTGCAATGGCGGCCGCCATGGTTATAACAGGAAAGGACGAAAAACCTGGGGGGGAAGGATGCGTCTACCTCACTGCTAGGGCTCGCTCGCTTTGTTTTCAGCTCCATCCGGCGTCCCCGCTTGCCCCTCCCGTAGATTGGGTTCGGCCTGGAAGCGCCGGATAACTAAACGAGTCACGCCGGCGCGAAAATAAGTTTGGAGGTCGGGCTGGAAGCGATTTTGAGCGTAGGTATCCCCATAGCCCTTAAGAGGGGTTTTAGGCCCCCCGAGTGGAGATGCTCTTAAGCTATAGTATAATGTTGGCAAAATCTGCCAGTATAGATTTAAAAGAGAGCAACACATCCTTTATCGACTTCCACAGGGGGTCGAGAGCAACACATCCTTTGTCGACGTCCACATGGGACCCTGATTTTTGAACTTTTAGAACAAAGCTGTCGAACGAATTTCTTTGGTCTAAACCAAACCAACCAGCAAGCCGGCGGGGGTGATTTATTGGATGTAACTTGCTGCTACAAACCAAACGACAACTCAACCACTGAAAGCACACTCCAAGTTACCCGAAAGAAAGAAAAACCCACACGGAAGTTTTCCAGAAACTCACACGAAAGCCAACACACATGTTACCCGAAAGAAAGAAAAACCAAGGCACGGCAGCGACTCGCGCGCGCGTGATGTCCACGCACGTGCACCGGCGCGCTGCCCCACCACGACCGCCACCGGCCCGTGCGTGACGACTACAAAACCAGCCGAGTCCACGGAGAGTGGAGACACAAACAGGTACAGTAGGTATAATAGCGGAAGGATGGATCGCCGCCGCGGCAGCGCCATGCGGAAGCGGTCGCTGGAGATTGACGCGACGCGCGCGGAGACGGCGGAGATCAAGGTGGGCGAGGAGCCGGTGAGTCCAACGGGGCGGCTGTTCCGGGAGCCGCACTTCAGCTGCTACATCGTGTCCGTGTTCGGCCTCGGCGGGGCGATCGACCTGCCCGCCATGCGGGCCGGGCTCGAGGCCACCCTCGCGCGCCACCCGCGCTTCTGCAGCGTCCAGGTACGTTGTTAATTACTAGTAGTCGCCACGCGCGGCGCGATCCGTTCATTTTGATTCGTTAACCACCGCGCACGCAGTGCTTCTCATGCGCTGTGCGTAAAAGGTTCAAAATCGTTTGTTCAATGGTGATTCGCTTCATCGGCTGGGGACAAACGGACAAGCCGGTGCCGCAGAATCAGACCAGACCATAGTGCTGCAGGGCCGTTGACCTAGAGCGCGCACGCAACCGTATCGACATGTAGTTCCTCTCCTCCCTCCGTCTCAAATTAGTTGTTAAAATCTGTCTAGATACACTTTATCAAAAATAAAATGTTTCTAGACGTTTTTCAGTTTTTGTCTAGATACCTATGTTTCTGGACTTGCTTCCCAGGAGGAATGCAGAATAGGAGACTATTGATACATAAGTGTTGCTATCTCCAGTCATACGGTTACTGTGTAAGGCTCTTTCTCTTCGCCGGCCTTGGTGGTGAGTGGGAGGAGAAAATCTCGGTGGCTGCCGGATTTGGACAGTGGCGGGAGAATTTTATGTTGCAGATAAGAGCTCTCTCACTATGGTCCTATGCAGACCACCAATCCTTGATCCCGACAGACATCAACTCTCGACCTCGATGATGAGGCATATGTCCAGTCTCCACGTGAGGCCCTTCTTTGATGGATCGTCGACGGCTGTTCACTTCGCTTCCATCCCAAGTGGTTTGTTTCACGGTAATGGAGGCGATGGCTGACAAGCGATTTCGTCATGCAAGTGTCGTGTAGATGATCAAGGACCTGATTGCATTTTCAGATTTAGTTCTAGGTCCTATGTACTAAGTCTGAAGACTAGGTTGTAGTTTTCCAGTTTATTGGGGTTCTTTCTATAAATGTACTACCATCACTTGGTATTAATGCAGTGCTTCTCGGTCGCTCGGACCGTTCGCGGTTAGAGCAATAACAATAGAAGAGCACACCGTCGGCTATAAGGCTGGTCCATGTTATCTATAGCTAATCAATAGCTAGCATGTATAATAGAAAAGTACAAGTTATACAACTTTAATTAATGCATGGTACATCTTTCACTCTCACATAATATCTAGGAGCACGTGCTGTAGCTGGCTCTTAGCCAATAGCCCACTATCTTCTCTGTTTTTCTCTCTCCTCCAACTAAGCAAGTTTACGCGCTGTAGCTGGCTCTTAGCCAATAGCCCACTCTCTTCTCTCCTTTTCTCTCTCCTCCAACTAAGCAAGTTTATACTATTAATCTCTTATAGCCTGCTTACATCACCTTACAAAAACAACTATGTGTGTGGCCGATATTATTTGGACAGCGAGTTAGTCCTGTCAATAATAAGCTGTGAAAGATCAGTGAAGTAATTGGGTTTGCAGTCTCTGCAGCATTAAGGGTTCCGTATTACCTTGTGAAACTTCACTTTCTTCAGTCTGCGCTGTCACGATATGAATGGAACCACTTGATGTGATTCCGTAGCTTGAGACCTTGAGTGATCGTCCCATCGAGCCAAATTGATCAAATCAAGTTGGAGCTGGGCAGACTTCCAATTGTTCGTGCCGAGTTCAGTTGCAGTATATCTGACTAACGTAAAAAAAAAATGACGTAAACGTGTCTAGTAGAAAATCAAACTCGGTTCTGAAGAAACAAAACTTATGTGCAGGTTGTGGACGAGCAGGAGGAGGATCCTGCACCGAAGTGGGTCCGGACCACGGTGAACATCGACGACCACGTCATCGTCCCTGACCTGGATCCCTCCGCCACGTCGGCCAACCCGGACAGGGCCCTGGAGGACTACGTGTCGTCCCTGTCCACGCTTCCCATGGACCAGTCCCGCCCGCTCTGGGAGCTCCACGTCCTCGACTTCCCCACCTCCGAGGCCGCCGCCGCCGTCGTGCTCCGTGTGCACCACTCCGTCGGTGACGGCGTCTCGCTGCTGTCGCTCTTCATCGCGTGCACACGACGCGCCTCCGACCCAGCCACGCTGCCGGCCCTGCCGACCACCGGCAGCCGTCGCGCTGGCCCCGTGTACGCCCTGTCGTCGCGCCCGCGGCTCTCGCCTTCTTCATGGGGCGCCCTGGCTGCTTTCGCCGCGTGGGTCATGTCGTTGCTCGTGCTCCTGTGGCACACGGTGGTGGACGTGTTGTGCTTCGCGGCGACGGCGACGTCGATCCTGGGCGACCAGCCGACGCTGTTCAAGGGCGCGGAGGGCGTGGAGTTCCGGCCAAAGCGATTCGTGAACCGCACGCTCAGCCTAGACGATGTCAAGTACGTCAAGAACGCCATAAACTGCGTACGTGAATTAATCCTCATATATACTCCATTGGCTACATGTCACAGATCCACTATGTCAAAGATAATTAACCTCTGAAATGCAACTCTTTTGCAGACTGTAAACGATGTACTGCTTGGAGTGACTTCTGCCGCATTAACACGGTATTATTTACGGAAAACAGGTGAGCTCGGGTAAATTGACCTGGAAGTTGTCTTGTTTTTCTGGTACTATTTGAGATGTCGATGAGATTGCTGTAACCAGCCTCAATTATGTTTCAGGAGAAAGTGGCAAAGAGACCATCAAGGTGCGGTCCACTCTTCTTGTCAACCTAAGAAAGACGCCTGGCCTTCATGTAAAGAACCTTCCCATGTATCCTCTCTCTGATCATAATATCTTAGTTCAGAAATATGAGTAAAACACAACACCTGTTTCTTTATATATGCCAATTATTATTAATTTGTGTCATGCGCAGACGCTGGCTAGTATGATGGAGTCTGGCAAAGACAATGGTGCGCAGTGGGGGAATCGGCTCGGCTACATGATACTGCCGTTCTACATAGCCAAGCACAACGACCCTCTCGAGTACGTCCAGAAGGCGACCCGGGTTGCGCGCAGGAAGAAGAGCTCCATGGAATCGGTCTTCACGTTCTGGAGCGGGTCGGTCATCTTGAAAATCTTCGGCATTAAGGTGCTCCGTCGTCTTGGTTGTATTTCTCATCTTGACTGTTAGGTAGCTTTCTGCCCTGGCTGGCTGATAATGTGGATCAATCGTATCCACAGGCCGCAGCTTCTCTATGCTACGGCATGATGAGGAACACCACTCTGTCCTTCTCCAGCGTGGCCGGGCCAACCGAGCAGGTGGTGTTCTACGGCCACCCCATCGTCTACATTGCCCCCAGCGTCTATGGGCATCCACATGTAAGTTCCACTCAACAGCTTTCCGATCGACCTCATCATCTTTCGGATTCGCTAGCTCAAATTATGCAGTAATAATCTTCAGCTATTTCATTGGACACCAGCTGTCGATTTTTCATGGAATGTGATACTATATCACTTGGTTTCTATATGTGAACTGCAGGCCCTAACTATGCATTATCAGAGTTACGCCAACATTATCAAGCTAGTCCTAGCTGTTGATGAAGCACAGTTCCCGGATGCTCACGATCTTCTGGATGACTTCGACCAGTCTCTCACGCTCATTAAGGAGGCAGCTTCAGGAAAACAAAAGGACACATGAAAAAAGGTTACACAGTAGAAACATTTTTCTACTGTGAAAGATTCTAAAGATTCTTGATGTACTCCCTCCGATCGGAAATATAAGACGTTTTAGCTTTGTGAATAGAATGTATCTAAACATATTTTAGTATATAGGTTCGTACAGGTTCGGAATGAACCTATACATTAAAAGACGTCTGGATACATTTATTTCACAAAGCTAAAATGTCTCATATTTCTGAACGGAGGGAGTATGATTGAAACGATAGGGCGACCAGGAGTAGGGACCGACCATAGAAGTTCCGAACATTCTTGATGTATTACGAAATGTAGGGAATAGGGATAGATCATAGGAGACAGACATTAGGCGGGAGAAACATAAGTTGAAAGATTTCCTTATATGTGTACAAACTAACTATGTATATATAGTGCATGATTGCTTATTGTCATGCTTGCTTCAACCCCACGTTCCTCCTCTTGGGCAGGAGGGGAGAAATCCTAGCCGTTTCTTCTGTCCTCGTACCCTCCCCCCCCCCCCCCCCCCCCCGCCCCCCCCTTCCCGGCTCTGTCATTGTGGCAACGAGGCTGTCACTCGTGGAAGACGATGATGAAGAATGTGCTTGCACCATCCCATTCCAATAGCCGAAACAATCGAAACTTTTTGGAGGACGATTACTAATTCATGATCGGACATGTACATAATGAGAACTTCATTTTAGGTTCAGCGAGATTTTTTATGAAAACGTTTCATTTGCTTATCTTTCATGGAAGTTCCATTTTCCTATCCTAACTGTTGGCCTAATTCTTTTTCTAATGATTGATTCAACCTCTAAACAAAAAGGTCAGTTGCGGCGTTTTTATTTTTTTTGGGAAATGAGCGCTTTATTACTCATAGTAACGATTACACCCGGCCTCTGTATAACTAGGATGCACACAGCCAACAATATCCAAATGGAAACAAAGTAAAAAGTTCTAGTCAACCATTATACAATCATATGTTTAACACGACGCCTAGGCAGATGGAAGACCCTCGCAATATCCTCCAAGCGTGTACATCCCTTCGTAAATGTAACTACCTTGGTGAATTACGCTCTTAGTTACATGTCTGGATGAACGAAAGTGGTTAAAATAGTACGGTGGGGCCCAGGGCCACTCACGGTAGACCTTTAGGTGTGTGCATATTCGAAGTGTACAAGATCCGGGCCAAGTGGAACTTAACCTGGCTCTAGGTGTGTGCATATTCGAAGTGTACAAGACTCGGGCCAAGTGGAACTTAACCCGGCTCTAGGTGTGTGCATATTCGAAGTATACAAGATCCGGGCCAAGTGGAACTTAACCCAGCTCTAGGTGTGTGCATATTCGAAGTTATCAAGCAGCTACGTTAGTTTTCCAAGGAGCATCCGGCTGAGTAACAAGTTACTCCCCCGGAGGCTCGGGGACTAATGGTTATATCACTAATGTCTACAACATGTTAAGGAAAAGACGAACTAACATACCTCCATCATCCGACCCGCAAGGTTAATTGCCTTGGCGGCAGTGTTCATGTAACTACCTCGGTGAATTACGCTCTTAGTTAATGCCTGGATGAACGAAAATGGTTAAAATAGTACGGCGGGGCCCAGGGCCACTCACGGTAGACCTTTCGGCCGTCCTAACCACTTTCAAACAACGGGACAAGAACGAGCGGCGTAATCGGCAGGCGAAGGGATCAACTACATACACAAGTGAGTATGTATGCAAGCCACATACAACAGTCCTCAGAGCCATTCCATCTAAAAGAAATATAAATATTGCAACGCCATACGGCAAGATCCAAATGTCCTAGATAGATATAATAATTTAGGATAGCTCCTCATACATCACACATCAGAGTATCAGGCGGAAGCGGAAAACAAGATCCGAGTACGGATAAGAAGCAAATTGGCATAAGATGCCCCATAAATAAACACATCCCGCCCACAGATCACACGGATCCCCGTTCCCGGAATCTCTACGCCGAATGATCGTTGCCAACATCATCTGTCTCTTCCACCCAGTATCCATCTTGCGGGTACACCTATTCATCTGAATCAAACAATTTATCGTGTGAGACCCTAGGGGTACTCAGCAAGTCTTTATGCCGCTAAAGGAGACACAACCTGGGGTGACGCAATTGCAGCAAAAGATAATACCTAACAATTTTACAGATACTCGCTAACCTTCCGTCTAACTAATCATAGACGAAAGTCCGTGAATTAAGAACAACAGTTATAACAGTATAATTAACAGATCCATCCTCCTCCTCGCTTACCAACGAGGAAGCGGACGAACAACCCCCATCATCCGTTGGCAGTTTTATTAACCATTCCATGAGTATCGCACTATTTACTAGTCAAGTACTTAGTCAATTTAAAAGTGGTACTTTAGTTATACTTGTCTATGATCGAGAAATTGTGCTCCAAGTCGTCCATAACCGCGGACACGGCTTTCAGAAAGATTTACCCTGCAGGGGTGCACGAATAGCAACACACACTCGATCAACCTCGGAAAAACCAAATCAAAACCCAACGAGGCATTCACGACAAAGCAATCACAGGATTCAGAAATATTTCAGGGGGCCACCCCAATAAGCTACCCGCAACGAAGTTGGCCGGCTCCGAGACGGACCCAGGATTTGCGACAACGGCTGTAAACGACTGGGAACCCGAAAATGTGACTGGGCTTGTCGATACCGCGAAAACGTGGCGCGATCCAAAACAGTACAGGTGCTCCTCGCACAATCTTAAATAAAGCAGTAACATGGCATAAGTACAGGATAGTAAGAAAGCCCCAAACTACTTTGTGGCCCCAAGAAATAAGAATGAATCAAGCTCTGGCTCAGGGGGGTCCATAAGGCCCCCCGAATGTGGATAGTGCGAATAGTCAAGGAACATGAATCAAGTACTCGGGGTCCTACGGGACACAAGTGAGCATGAAAAACCAAATAGCAGATATTGCTCACCGGTGCCTCTTTCATTAGTTATCCCATTACTACTCAGGTTAAGTTGTTTAGGTACCTCATTATTCATCAGACACTCACATACCCTACTCATGCTTATCTACGACTCGCATGGCTCAAACAACTCCTGTAGTAATGGCTCATGGGATGGAGGAACAAGCTTCGGTGGGGTTTAAAAGTAAAGGCTATGCAGTACTTGGGATTCAATTTAATGCAATCGCGACTCAATGATGCAAGAATAAGATAGAGGCAATAGGTACTGTATGTATGCAAGCATGTGGTAGTGCTTGCCTGACAGTTCAGTTGAAGCGAGAGATGGATCTGGGTAGTACTCCTGTGATTCCTGGTAATTCTCCTGCGGGGCGTCTATTCGAAGAAGAACCAAACAAACAAGGGCCAACATAAATAAAGTGCACAAGCATAGGAAATAAAATGCGACAAGCAAACAAGCATGCCATGATGAATGATGCACAATTTACATGGCATTAAAGTAGCATGGAAAAGGTGAGGTGTGGATACCAGAAATAAAGCATTTTATTATTTATTTAACCAAGTTTTATTGTCATAAACAGTTCAGATTTCTAATAATAACATGATGCATGCTTCAATTCAGAACAAGGACTGCATAGATAGAACGGGCTCGTCGCGCTGATCGATTTAGACATATTATTTGCCCAATTTGGAGTTATAGAATTAAAGTTATTAATTAATTAAGGAAAAGGGCATTTTATTGTAATTTTAATCATCTCGAAATTTTAAAGTGCTCAAACAATAATTTGAATGGCATATTTGAATTCATCACATTTTTCTGATTCCAAAACATATATTACTTGTATTATTTGGATTTATATTTGAAAAGTTATTTAAATCTGAATTGAATTTGAATTTAAAAACAATTTTTGAAAAGGTTTAATTAAAACAGGCACAGGTAATACTTTTGTCACTCAGCTCGTCCCAGCCATAGCCACTGACGGGTGGGACCAAACGGACTGGGGCCACGCGCGCAGTAAATCCTTTGCTACCGTGGCTCTGGCTAGCCCACGCGGTTGACAAGCGGGCCCAGCGGCTACGGCCCACACGGCAGTGGGGCTACTCCCAGAGGCTGACAGGTGGGGCTAAGGCTGGAGCGCGGGTACGGCCTGGAAATTAGAGGGACTTTTCTGCAAGATGCTAGTGCGGCTGACTAGTGGACCCCGAGGTACCGCGGGTTGAGAGCGAAAAACAAAAAGGGGGCTTTTGTAAAACTACCACAGGCCCAGTACTGTTCTTCTTCTCCTCGGTCTGACGGTAAAACGGCGCGCGGCGCGGGGCGGGGAGTCGAACCCGGGTCGCGGGCGTGCACGCTGAGGGGGCTAGCCAGTGCGGTAGACTAAGGGAGCTGTTAGGAGGGGGTTTGGGGTCTAGCTAAGGCTCTGTGCGGCGCGGGAAGGTTGCAGACGAAGGCGAGCGGCGACGCACTGAGACCGTTCGACGGAAAGAGCGGCGGCGCTAGACGGCGACAGCGAGGCGGAGCATGTCAGGGAGGGAGAGAGGCTCACCACGGGTTGGCCGGTGGGGTCAGATCGGGGAGAAGCGCGGCGGATCGACGACGACGCAGACGCTCTGGCGGGCTAGGGTTTCGACGGGTCGACGCGGTACTGGCGCATCTGGGGCTTCTCGTCCTCGTCGGCGCGTGCAAGGCGATGCAGTGGGGTCTTCTCGGTCGCCCAGGCCACCTCCACGTCGCGCTGACCGGCTGGAACGACGAGGGCGATGTGGTGCTGGCGGTGACCGGCGGCAGGTGCTGGTGGCGGAAAGGAAGAAGGAGGAGAGGAGGGCAGGCTCGGGCAGATCTGGGCGAGCCAGGAGAGTCGTGTGGGCGAGGGAAAATCGAGAGAGAGAGAGAGGAGGGGTAGCCGTGGCAGGGGATAGATAAAGTGGCCTCGGGTGCCACCTTTTCTTCCTGCTCACGTGCTGGCTCGAGCTGGGAGCAGGTAGGCACGTCAGGGGTGGCTGCAGGTGGACCAGGGACGGCGTGGTGGCTGCAGGGTGGGGCTAACACGCGGTAGAGAGAAGAGAGAAAGGAGAGGGGGTAGCTCGGGCTAGGTAGATGGTAGCCTCGGGTTAGGGTTTTTGTGTAGGGTTAGATGGGGTAGAGAGAGAGGTAGCTGGGGTGGGGCCAGGGAGAGGGTGGCCAGGTGTTCATCATGGTGGAGAGAGAGAGAGAAGTTAGGGTTTAGGGTTTAGTAGAACTAGTGTTAGGAGAAAGAATAGGAAGAGAAAAAGATAGGTTAGGTGTTGTTTAGGGTTTTAGATTTATTTTGAGTTTGTTTATGAGATCCAACCAAGAGGAAAAATAATGAGTCCTTTAATATATCATGAGATGAGGTGGAGGAAATAATCAAGAAAAGAGAAAGAAAGATGTATGGGAAGCACCCCTCCTATACAACATGAATGGAGAAAATAAAATAAAAAGATATGGATGAGGATATGGGGTTGGTGGAATGGAAGGAGATGGTGCACAAAGAAGGATCCAATAAAACAAGGAAAAACCCAATGGGACAAAAGGTGGTGGTACATTTGCATGGCCCATGCAAAAATAATAATGCCATGATTTATTTTGTGAAAACAATAATAATATGATGGCATTATTCTTATGCATTTCCCATGAGTGGAATAAAAGCCAAGCAAAAGAATTTAAAAGATTTGATCCACCCAAAACCACATGAGCTAGAATAATAATATCAAAAGAAAAGAAATACAAGCTCATGGTTTAAGGGATGGTGGAATTATAAGGTGGTGAAAAGAAAGGTGGTGGAGTTGAAATAATAGATATGCCCCCAACTCAACTTGGGCATTAAACAATATATCAAGAACCAACTACAATATATCAAGAGACAAATACAATTAATAATGCATATGAGAGACGAACCAAATGGAAAGGTTTTATATGATGCTCAAATACAAGGTGGCATGATGACATGAGCATGATATAATTATGATGCAACAATTGTATATAGGAAGTAGCCAATATCTTACTAGAACAAGTAGCATTACAATTGTTAGACAATTGGGATGCTACAGTAAATAGGTCTGGAAACTCCACACGTTGTAAAGAGGACCATAAATGATACTCTGGTAGATAACCTGCAAGTTAGAAGATATTTATTATAAAAAATCTTGTCATTTTTACATAGTTATAGCGATCAAACAATGACAAGCGCTCCCACCCTAAACATAACTTTGTACTTATCAACACTCTGATGTAACCAGTTACCAAACACATTGACAGCCGAGCGTGAGGGAGCTAAACCAGAAGCTATTTGGATGATTGACCATAAGCGAAATTACATTGAAAGAATAAATGTTTAATCATCTCATCTTGATGACAAAAAACACATTATTTACTTCTTGCTAATTCTATTTTATAAACTTATCTTTTGTAAGAATAACACCTCTACAAAGATGCCATGGTCAATGGCAACGAGGGGCTCTCCTCAAGAATCTAGAGTCCCTCGTGATAGGCAGCATTAGGAATGCAAACAAGTCGAGTTTAAGCGCGTTAGACTAGTCTCAACTCAGCTCATACGAAAATTGGAACGAACTCAGAATGGAATTAATGACTGATTTGTAAAAAAAAATTCACACTCATCTCAGAATGATATCGAGTCGATCTCGAGCTAGTTTCAAACTTAGAAAAACAATTTTAAAACTCAATACTGCTTGTATATAGAGGGAACAAATCCCATCAACAACATATAGAATAAATAAATTAACCTTTTAGATTTTCATGATTAAATCCCATCCAAAGTAGAAAGAATTAGTCCCTTATACAACATGTAATGTAACAAATGTCCAATTTCCTTCTAATATATAACATAACTGTTATGTATAATTATTTTTTGAGCTCTTGAGCTAGATCGAGCAAGCTAGTGTTACCTCAAGATCAGCTCATTTTTCAATCGAGTTAACACAACTCATTTCTTTTCAAGTCGAGCTAGAGTCGAGCTAAAAGATAAGTTTTGTGCCACATTCATTCATATATGGACTTAAGCCTGGACACGAGCTAGCTCAGGCTAGTCTCGGTCCAAGCTGCATATCAGCGTGCGAAGAAATGGCTCCACTTGGGCCATCTGTCCGGCAAAGTAGAATCATAAATCCATCCATGCTCTTCACTTAACCTTCGTAAATTTTTGTCCAACCAATTTGAGAAACTGAACATTCAAATTTTTTCATGAAACTTCACAGTATAACAATTCAACTATGGATGAATCCATTTCAATGAAAAGAATCAATAATTATGAACCTCAAAATCACCAAGTAGCACGTACACACGACATGTACAATAGCAGTTTTTGACACTAAAATGTATATTTGACACTAAAATGTATAGCATGTTTTTTCAAAATTTAGAACATTTAAACTCCACGTGCATAATAGTTTGATAGATAATCGACAATCACAAGTTGACAACATGTTGACATTGACACGGTTACAACTTAGGTTCAAAGTTTTAACAAAAATCGCAATAAACATCCACTTGCAAGGTTTCCAAGTTCCAGCTCAATAACATAAATGAAATAAGTAACAAGAAAAACCAAAAGTAATATCAATAGCTGGCTTCTCTACTTCATCGGTTTGAACATTATCCTCGGACATGTTATCATTATGGTCATAAGTGTTGTATTCATCTTCATATTCATCATCATTGGGCACATAGTCATCGTCTTGATCTTCCTCATAAACTCTGTGGTTCTCTTCCTCACCATCATCCATCTCCTTTTCCTATATGAACAATTAAAATAGAACATCACTACATATGCATAGACACCATTTCCATCAAATAAATATTTGCATAGACCATTTGCATGCATCAAATTCATTATATTTTAATACACCATTTGCGTTAAATCAACATTTGCATATACCATTTGTATCATTTTACCACAACTGCATACACAAAAATAAATATAGTAAAATTGCATACCAATGGTTCAGGTGTCGTCGTTGATTCGGTACGACCGGCAAGACGCCCTGCAGCGGCTATGTGCGCAGGGAGACGATGAGGCGGAGGGCGTGTTGTTTTAGCAGCAACACGATGCTTGGGTTATCTTGCGAGATCCACTTTCAAAGGTGGGTGTTCTTCTTCTTAGCCCCCATCATCGTCGGGTTTCCATACATAGATGACAACGCCTTCTATTTTTGGATCCTTGGGATCCGTGGTGTTTCTTACGTGCTAGGAAGCCGCCGGGATGGTGCCGACAGCTTGGCTGGTTGATGGCAAAGTTAGACGCTCGTGTGCGCACGGGCCAGCATAGGGGTGGCAGGGCTTAGCAGCTAGGAGGAGGAGGCAACAACAACATCCAGACGTCTCGGCAACATGGAGCGAGCGCGTGCGGTGGCGGCACGACGAATGCCTGGGACTAGGACCTGGAGTGCGATGCCAAATGACCAACTAACGAGCCAACTACACACAACACATCCCATCTCAATTATCTCGTTAAAATGGTGCGAGCTAATGGGGAGGACCGAGCCGAGCCGGCCGAGACAAAAGCTCTCCGTGTCCATCTTTTTGGGCTTGACTCGGTCCTTCCATCTCTCGGGCCAAGCCCAGCTTAGAGTGAGCCACCCCTGGACCAGCCCGATCTAAAAACTCGTGACATAGCATCCATGGTTATATGGACTTATAAGATCCAGGAACATGGTTTAATAGGATTGATAGCATACTCATACATACAGGGTAACACGCAGAGCTAGGCCGAAAATAAAAAGCTTTTGTTCCGGTAATGTCTCTGGCAAGCCACCCCAATATCCGACCAAGGTCAAAGGAAATAACTTGTACCTCTCGACGCGCAGGTGCGGAAGCTGAGGAAGCGTGTCGCGGTGGTGCCCAACGTTCCCCTCGTCTCGTTTGGCTCCGGCAAACTTCTCGATCCTAGGACCACCTTGTCGCAGGCTCCGTGCTCCTCCTCGCCTCCCACTTCGCCGCCGCCCAATGTTGTCGACGAGCACCACATGTGTGGTGCCTCTGATGTCACACACACGTACAAGGTGAAACAGTAGCAAGAGAAATGCCAGTCTTGGTCTTGCCACTGTGGGACAGGAAGGTGGATTTGCCAAGTCTAGTGAAACCCTAGGAAGCAGCACTAGATCCAAAACTGTGTCTTGTCCACCGCCACCCACCTTCCTTTATATAGGCGAGTAGGTGCGGGCCCACACAACACTTGTGTCCCTTGGTCCTAAACCCTAACCCTGGTCAAAGTGGGTCCAACCGATTGACACATGTCCCTGTCCAAACAAGTCCAACTAGCCGGCTTGTGATAGTCGGATCATCATCCGCCTAGTTCCACTCTCTTAAGTGTGTGATCTGGTAGGCTTATGGTAAGACGGACACAACTCAGTAATCATTCAGTCAGAGCAGTAGCTCAGTGACTTTCTGACTAGAGCTGATAATCAGTAGCGGCCTCTAGCAAGACTCGCCGACTCCCAGTTTACGCAAGTGCCCTCAATGTGACGATCTATCCGAGTCCCTTTGCCTCATGATATTGGTGATAAACCATAGGGGAGATTCTGTCATCCCAGTGTCGGTTTACCCTCTTCTCGATCCAATGATAATTGATTCCCTCCGGCTACACTAAGTCGGACTACCGCAATCAACACTTGATCGAGTAGCACATGGTCATGCTTCGGAATCATCTCACATGAGAGGGCCCACAGAATATCTCCCCGAGATGGAGGGGAAAATTCCTTCTTGGCTGATCCACGTCACACAGCTTGCATCGAAGTCGGCCAAAGACCACCCTTATGACTCCCAGTTACGGTGAGTGTCACATGGAATCAAAGCCGGCTTTTCCACAACTCATATCGTCTGATCCCCTCAGATCTAAGGATTCCATCGTGTTAGTCGGACCGTATGACAGTGTGCTCATGTCCTACTAACCTTTGGATCGGTCCGGCTATCGTACCTCTTTCGACTAGCCAATGCAAGGCGGATAACATCTCCATGCTCCTGACACGTGAAACATTGTCATCTTTCGACTTACAAATTAGTCTCGGCAGTGGCTTTCCCTCCCAACCTCAAACGACTAAGGAAAAACTGGCTAGAGCTAGATACAAGTATGTGGTTCCACACCTGCAACAATTGCAGTGACACATATAACTAGCTCTAAGCTGGATACTAGGTTACAACTAGCTCTAAGGCGTAATGTGAGCCTCTAGGGCATCATTCCTAACAATACCATCAAGTTGCAACTTTTTTTCCAGAAGCTCATCCGAGAAGAACTCTGAGGTTAAGCGTTCTTGGCTTGGAGAAATTTGAGGATGGGTGTCTGACCAGGAACTTGTTCCCCGGTGCGCACGAGTGAGGACAAAGTGCGTAGAAGAGACAAGTGTTAGTCTGTGGGACTAGTCTAGAGATCCTAGTAAGCTGCCAGGTATGACACCCCTTGGTCCTGTTGTTGGATGGGGAGTTACGAGTGGTATTAGAGCTGATCCTCACGGTTACACGGGCGTGTGCGGGTCAGTGGCAGGATATGTGAAGCATGACACATGTGGCCCAGAGTGCACATGGCATGGCACATGAGTCGACACTGGACGCACAGACGTGTGCCAAGAGGGGACGTTCTTGTCTTGTGCTTGATCGATAAGGGTATCGATCTTCTAAGGGTGGGTGTATGTGAGACCCAGGCACATGTAAAAGGGCATGTGCCCCCATATGTGTTTTTGGTAATTAATGATAATATCTATAGACTAATGTGTGAATTGAGTTTCACTTGTAGGTTTTGTCCATTGGCATCTATGAGGACCGGAACTTAACTTCCAGACCCCCCTATGTTTATTCGTCAATCCCAAGATCAATGTTGACGACACAGCGAAATGTATATCATTGCAGACGTACAAAAGTAATTTATTACAAAGTCTGGATAACAACATAGTAAAATGTCTAGTGACATTTATTACATCTAGAAAGCACAACGGAAATATAAAACGCGTAGTGACTCCATCTCAGCCATAGGCAGTCGATGTAGTCCACGAGGCCTCACTCATCAGCGTCATCATAGTAGTCATAGTCCTCCCCTTCATAGTATTCTGAATTCAACAAAATTATTGCCATGAGTACATGACGTACTCAACATACCCCTTATGTAAAACCTGATATATCTACATGTGGCTTTATGTGGAAGTCATAGGGTTCTTTTGCATAAAAGCCAATTTTATTTGCAATTGACAGTAGTTTTGATAAAAGCGGTTTTAGACGAAAACATGTTTATCATCAATGTGGTATTTCTCAATAGTGTGATTGTCCACAACAACTCACATAGTTCATAGATTCCAGGATAAGGATAAGGGAAAAGAGGAAAGTAACAAGACATGTTCCCGTATGTCAAGAAAGATTCATCTGTCATCCATGACCGTGAACATGGTTATTCGAATAGTTTAAACTCTGCAGAGGTTGTACACTTTTCCCACACGACATAATCTTTAAATCCAAGACTTATTAGGCCCTCATGCGGCACGGACGACGGATTGCCCCCTTCAACTAGTGAAGGGCAGCCAATCACTCCTTCCTTTGATCCAGCTATCGACCGTGCTAGTGTTTAGATGATAAGTTTCACCCAGAGTAGAATAGAGTAGAGGTAGCAACAAGGACTAGCTCAGCGAACTCAACAGTTTCAAAAGTATATATGTGACCCGAGAGTCATCCAATTCCTCCGAAGAGGGGAGATCAATGATCCTCAATATTATTTAGCATGGCTAAGCAATTCTACTCTATATGATTAATATATAATCTCTACTCAGGGTTGTGTATGGCGACATGTGTATCAAGGCATGTGGGTAATCAAATAGCAGCATATCTGTAAAAAAATAAAAACATACACTTGTAAAACATGGGATAATTATGAAAGGGGCATGCCTTCGTTGTTGTACTGCTCTTCTTCGTAGTCTTAATTCTGCTCGAACTCGCCACTCCCAACTCATCATAATGATAAACCACACATAAATACAAACTTCGAATAACCACAAATAAGATCCAAATAGAAAGATCCAGATAAAAAGAATCAAACAGACTGACAATGTTCAGACGGTTCGGTATACGGTCGGTCTACCGTTCTCAACTTAATAAAATATATAAGGAAAATAATATATACATACTACGGTCACTATAGGTGACATGGTTTTTAGTATACGATGCACTGAAATAACAACAAACTATATACGAGCTGGGCATATACTTAAGCATACGTGACTAATAAATGAGAACATGCACAAAGCTAGTGATCCGCACACATGAAATAATCAACTGCGTGCAGCAAGCTACTTTGCCTATACATGCATGCATGCAAAAATGAAGATGAACATACTAGACATACACATGTATGTATAAATCAAGCGACATGTTATTATAACCTCACATGCAATAACAGTACACGAGCACAGCTAAAAAGCAAACAATATTAACTGTACCCCGACATTTCTATAAAACTAGATTATGTGAGCTACAGACCTACCCATTAAATTAACAACTAGCACGATGAGTAACACATGCGAGTACCAATTTTAATATGATGATGCAAGAAAAATAAATATTTTAGCATGCTCTACTGTAATTACCAAATTAGCTAATTCCCACCATATGATACTTGTAAGGTAGCAAATAACTCTAGTAATCAGTTCTATAGCCGAGCACGTGTAACTAGTGTAAAAGAATTTAGAGAATCTACCATCTAGTTCTACCAACAAGCCAGTGTAAAAGATTTGTATAAACTACTATCCGACTAATATATACAAATAACAGAAGACGACATGGTTCAAAGTGATGTACAAAGTTCAGACCAGGTAAACATAAATACGTCAGAACAAATAAGAGCAGTATCCTTAGTATATAAATACTATCGGAGCCAAACAACATGCACAACCTCATATATACGTATCAAAATAATTTGACAAACCGTACGTAGTATTCTCAATCTAAAGCCACTGCTGGGTTCCTAGGATTCTTTGGCAGGTATTTCATATTGGGCTCGACTAGATTCGAGATGGGTAAATCAGTCTATAACGCCAATGGCACCGGATGGCATTCGGTTCACCGGCACCGTTGTTAACTACAAAACTATTGCGAAAAAACATATCTAGGAGGTAGGCATATCTGTGGGTAGACAGTGCGTAAAAGAATTTGCGACGAGGCTCATCGAGTGCGACGTGAACGTCCGAACAAGATGATGAACTGAGATAAAACGGCGGCGGAGTACGGCGGCGGTGATCAGCGGCTTGTCCTTCTAGTCCGACAAATCTGTCCTGCTCCTTCTCTCGGTCGCGGCGCAGCAGCTCGTCCTTCTAGCAGCTTGTCGTCTCCCCGCCGGAGCTGCCAGAAGTGTGGCCGACGTCCCGATAGAGCTCTCCAAGGTGAACTAGGACAGAGGCCTAAAGCTCCGTTGGCGGTGTGGAATGGCAAGGGAGAGAAGAGAGCATCAGTTTGTGGCTGTATAAAAGAAGAACGACGTGTAATTGATTAGAAAAATTGATGGGAGGTAATGGTGGCAGTTTCTAAGGCGTTGATTGCTGTGGCGTTTCAGACTAGCTGTTGGTCTACTAGTACATGCAGGAAAACAAGAAACGGTGCAGCGCTTCTATCGCCGGAGCTGCGGGCTGGTTGGTCTAATCGTGTTGCTTGAGTTGATTTTTCTCAGCTGGCATGGTGAGCTAGCTAGGTGCATGGATCGGTACAAAGAAAAGAACTTTGAGAGAAGAAAGAAAATAGGGTGTCTCACATATACGTATATATGACATAGTAGAGCTAGATACTATAGTCCGGCATGCATGCATATATAATATAGTGGCGCTATTTGATATCTAGGGTGTAGAATAGTTATTCTTCACCCACCCTTTATCTTTCAAACAGTATATAATTTTTACGTCACGTAAATGTTTTCTTATCTCAGAAGTCAAGAAGAACATAAGAAAATTTAGACATGTCGTAAAAAAAAATTACATACCGTATAAAAATACGACATAAAATGCATATTTTCTATGTATTTTACACTATAATGACTCAAAAATTGTATTGTGGCGTTTCAGACTAGCTGTTGGTCTACTAGTACACGCAGGAAAACAAGAAACGGTGCAGCGCTTCTATCGCCGGAGCTACGGGCTGGTTGGTCTAATCGTGTTGCTCGAGTTGCTTTTTCTCAGCTGGCATGGTGAGCTAGCTAGGTGCATGGATCAAAAGAACTTTGAGAGAAGAAAGAAAATAGGGTGTCTCACATATATGTATATATGGCATAGTAGAGCTAGATACTATAGTCTGGCATGCATGCATATATAATATAGTGGCGCTATTTGATATATAGGGTGTAGAATAGTTATTCTTCACTCACCCTTTATCTTTCAAACCGTATATAATTTTTACGTCACGTAAATGTTTTCTTATCTCAGAAGTCAAGAAGAACATAAGAAAATTTAGACATGTCGTAAAAAAAATTTACACACCGTATAAAAATACGACATAAAATGCATATTTTCTATGTATTTTACACTATAATGACTCAAAAATTGTATTTTATGTTGATTTTTTTGTATTTCTAATAAATATGAACATAATTATTAGTATACAAAACATAAATTTCTGAATGTGAGAAGATAAAAATATGTGGGGTGCAAAATAACTATTCTGCACCCTAGGTGCTGAATAGGGTTTATATATATATATATATTCATACTACACCTGGGTGTAGTTACACCCACGTGTGTTTCATGTCATTTAGGCAGTATCTATCATATTGGAGACTATATATGGGTAGTATGAAGTATATACGAATATTTTGGCAGTATATATACCATTTTTTTTGTAGTATGTAATTTTTATTCACATACTCCTTTTGTACGTACAAATATGACGGTATTTTACATATATAGTGCAAACTATGGGTGTATTTGCAATTTTTTCAGCTAACTTGCTGGGAAGTATCTTAGATATAGTATATGAACATACTCAAATAGATAAAGTATTACAAATACTTCCGTAAGGCAGTATATAAGACGTGGATGTAGTTACACCCGGGAGTAAGAAGTATTATATATATATATATATATATATATATATATATATATAATATCTGGTGCACATTGATGCCCAGACATCATACATGATACGCGTATTTTCGCTATGAACCACACATAACTGAGAGTATACGTACCTAAGTTATACATACCTAGGTATCACATACCTAATATATGCATAGCTAAGTTACATATACCTAACATATTACATACCTAAGGTGTACGTAGCATACATGTATATATATGTAACTTAGGTATGTACACATTAGGTATGTGATACTTTAGGTATATATAACTTAGATATGTATATCTTAGATATGTAAAATTTAGGTACGTACACCCTAGGTATGTACAAAATACAGGTATGATGCCCGGACACCATGGTGTCCTATATATATATAACCCTAAAATGACGGGGGTCAAGGTCGGCCAGTGAGACGATGGGGGATAAGCTTCATCGTCGAGAGGGAAACAGCCCAGATCACCAGCTAAGGCCCCTAAATGACCGCTCAGTGATAAAGGAGGTGGAGTTGCAAAGACAGCCAAGAGGTTTGAATACTATATTCAGCACCCAGGATGCAGAATAGTTATTTTGCACCCCACATATTTTTATGTTCTCACATATAGAAATTTATGTTTTGTATACTAATAATTATGTTCATGTTTATTAGAAACGTAAAAAAATCGATATAAAAATATGATTTATGAGTCATTATAGTGTAAAATACATAGAAAATATGCATTTTACATCGTATTTTTATACGGCATGTAAACGAATTTTTTTACGACATGTCTAAATTTTGTTATGTTCTTCTTGACTTTCGAGATAAAAAAAAATTTACGTGACGTTCGGTTTGAAAGATAGAGGGTGGATGAAAAATAACTATTCTACACCCTAAGTGTCAAATAGCGTCACTATATATATATATATATATATATATATATATATATATATATATATATATATATATATATATATATCGACGTGGATTTGCTACCCACCATGCTACCTGCGCATGCATGCATTGTCATCCGATATAGCCACCATATGATCCCGCAATATCCGCATCGTCGGTTGTTGGCATTATTTTGCTAACGGTGTCCTTTTGCCATCCGTCAAATTCTGCTAAGAATAAGGTTGCAGGAGATGTCCTTTGTCTTTTCACTTATGTCTTAGACATCACCTTCATATCATTGTGGTTTTCATTTATGTCTTAGACACCATCGTCACATCGTTGTGGTTTTTGACATGTGCCATAGACACCACAGTCACATGTTTTGTGATCTCCAGAGGTTGCACTCGATACCACGCACATTTATTCGTGGCTTGTCCGACCAACTGGCCGTGTTATTTTGCTGCACTTTCTATTGTCCGTTCCTGCGAAAGTTACGTGGCACTACATGTAGGCGCCAAGTGAACATGGGGTACCACAAAAAAAACTCATAAACACCATGCATGCACCATTGCTCACGACTATCGAAGTGCAGCAACGTACAAAGGGTTTATGAACAACCTTTCAGCCCACGTCGACTTCGTCCTGCGCATCGTTTGATTAATAAATATCACGAAAATGTGAAAAGATGAAACCACAAAGAGTGAAATCTCAAAGACATAGGAAGGGAGGTGTAACGGAAGTAGCCTATCGTGCACACTCCTGTGCGGAATTGCCACAATATTTTATTTGCTGGAGGACTGTATATATATCGTATTTCGTGTGCAAAAATATTTATATGACCCACGTAGCCAACAAAGTAAAACTGCTAAAAACGAAAAAAATGCGAGTACAACTAAGTTCCCTTTGCTATCATTATTGCGGCCGCACATAAACACCGACTTGATGGTCAATCGCATCTGTCATCCCGTTTCCCCCAAAACAATATTATATCTATTTTCACACATCGTACCGGGTGAATTTACTAAAAGACCGCCATAGTTAGTATATGGTAACAAAGGCCTATGGGTGAACAAATAACTATTGATAAAAGTAGCCGTGTTTTTTATTACATCCGAGGAATATTAAGAGGTGCTTGTCAATGTCGGATGGTGCCGTGTGGACAACGACTAACAAGCGATACTAAACAACGGGCTATAATGGGAAGCGAAACAGACAAGCGGGCGCGATTCCGTCTGTAGCATATGCTGCTGCCAGGATTCATGGTTCGTCATCTTCGGAGATGTCGATGATGACTCCCTTTGCCGCTGCCTTCATGTTTTTTGCTGGCTTGCTCCACTTTGACAGATGACCCTTCCACATCGTCGTATGTGACGGTGCGGACGGCTTCAAGACAATCGTCGACCGTCTCGTTCTCCTTCATGTTTGCTTTTTGAGGAGCCCAGCTTGCTTCCGCTTCCATCTCTGTATGGCGCGAGTCACGTACAACGAGCTTGTAGTCTTCGTCATCTATGTCAGAGTCGATGACGGAGTCGGTGTCGCTCGGTAATGAGTATTCCTTGATGTCGTCGGAGTCGGAGGGGAGCATCGACTTGACACCGTCAATGTTGTTGAGCATTGAGTGGTACCGAGGCGTCTCTTCATTTGAGAGTGTGGATTCGTGTCCTGTTTTGGATTAGCTTGCCTTGGTGATACCCTCTAAATTCTCTAGTGGTGGCGTGTGAGATGAATTGATACATGTGGGTGGAAAATCACATATATGAAACATCAAAAATTGGTACCTTCGTGACGCCCAATGGACCTATGCCGGCTGAGTGAGAGAATGTTCTATTTTATTTTGGCGAAAAGCATATGTTCTTGATTCGTGGGAAGACGCATGTTCATGGTTATATGTCCTAGCATGCGTGACATGACACATGTTCTTAGCTGTGTGTCCTAGCATTTGTGCCATGCAAAACAAGGCATGTTGTCGTGGTAAATTTCAAAGCCAGGTGGAGAGAACTTTTGTTTATGGATGAGTAAGACCGTGGAAAGACCTCATGTGTGTGGATGGCATGCGTAACACCGTGGTAAGAACTCATGTGTGTGTAGATGGCATGCGTCATTTACTTCTGAAATCAACCTCATGCTCCTAATACAACGGTCGTTAGTTTTTCTAATAGATTTATATCACATCTGTTACTCAGATTGTGCTCTCATCTTTTAATCCTATGACGTTGCGGGCATGCACAGCTAGCCGGGTGAGTAGCCCACTATTTCTGGCCGTAGATCAAAAGACGAGAAGACAATCTGATTAACGGATATGATATAAACCTATTAGAGTACCTAATGGACGTTGTTGATTTCAGAAATAAATGACGAGTGTCATCTACACACGTGAGTTTTTTCCCACGGTGTGACCCATACACACATAAGTCCTCTCCACAAGTGTGGCATTTATCATGACAACATGTATTTTTGCAGGTCACGCATGCTAGGACACACAACCAAGAACATGTGTATTCCCATGAGCCAAGAATATACACCTTTCTCCAAACTAAAATAGGGTGCCCTCTGTCTCAGCCGACACAGGTCCATTGAGGTATCAAGAAGGTATCAATTCTTTTTGATGTTTCATCTGTACGATTTTCATTCACATGCATTAATCAGATGCAGTAATGTCGGCCATGGCGATAGGTTTTTTTGGGGCTAGATGCCAGTCGTGAGCAATGTGCAGGCGTGGTGTCCGCGAGCTGTTTTTGCGATACCCATGTTCACTTGACACGTATATGTAGTGTCATGTAGTTTTCGCGGGAACCGAGGATAGAAAGTGCGGGAAAAGAACAAGACCACTTGGCCGGACAAGCCACAACCATATATACGTGGTATCTAGGGAACCTCTAGAAATTACAAAACATGTGACTGCGGTGTCTATGGCACATGTTAAAACCACAACGATTTGACGGTGGTGTCTAAGACACACACACAAGTGAAAGGACAAACGATATCTCCTACAGCTTGCGCTTAGCAGAATTTGACAGATGGCAAGAGGATGTCGTTAGCAGAATAATGACAGCAACCGACATGTGGATATTGCGGGAACATAGGGTGGCATTATCGGACGACTGTATAAGCATGCGCAGCTAGCTGGTGGATAGCAAATCTGCGTCGATATATATATATATATATATATATATATATATATATATATATATATATATATGAGTCTAGAGAGAATAGCATATATGTACGTATATGCTATAGTAGTGAGCATGCATGCACAACAAAGAAAGAGAGAGAAAAAGGTGGGTTGCTAACCTAAACGATATATATATATATATATATATATACACTAATTGGACATGCAATTGCATGCATGTGCTTAGACCGAAAGGATTTGTTCGAAAAGAATCAAATAAGAAGAAAATTGGCAATTTTAAAAGCACATCCAATTAACAATACTAAAAGAAATTCTTGTCTCCTTTCAAACATCAAATTAGTTCTAACAAGTTATATTTATAAACTCCTAACAAAATATTTTTATTTAATTGCGTTGCAGTATCTCTTGCTTAAAAAAAATCTGTAAAAATCAAGATGTTACAATTCTACCCACCTTATAAGGAATTTCGACCCCGAGATTCGGCCTAAGAGAAAAGATTTGGAAATTCAGCGCGAAGGGCATCCTCTCATTCCCATGTCGCTTCCTCCTCGCTATGGTTACTCCATTGAACTTTGCAGAACTTGATCACGTTTCTTCTAGTGGTCCTTAACTGCTCATCGAGAATTTTAACTGGATATTCCTCATAAGTCAAATCATCCTAAACTTCTATGGCATCCAAAGAAGTGGGGATACCTTCAGGTACACATCATCCCCCCTCTTGAATGCTAAATCATGACGACGTCTATCAGCATAGACTTTCTGCCTAGATTGGGCAGCCCGCAATCTTTCCTGAATCATCTTTACTTGCTTATCTGCCTCCTCAAGAGTGTTGGGTCCAAAAACTTGATTTTCTCCCACTTCATGCCAATTTAGTAGGGTGCGGTACTTTCTTCCATCCAAGAATTCAAATGGAGACATTTGTAAGCTTGCCTGAAAGCTATTGTTGTAAGAGAATTCAGCATATGGCAGACTCTTTTCCCAAGTGCGCTTGCAAGTTAAAGCACATGCTCGAAGCATGTCTTCCAATATTTGGTTCACTCGCTCCGTCTGTTCATCGGTTTGCGGATGGCAAGCTGTACTAAAATTCAACAGTGTGCCTAAGACTTCATGTATCTTCTTCCAGAACCTTGACGTGAATTGAGTACCTCGATCAGACACAATCTTCTTTGGAACTCCATGTAGGCAAACAATTATGGCCATATATAACTCGGCCAATTTCTCCCCATTATAAGAAGTCCTCACTGGAATAAAGTGAGCTGACTTGGTTAATCGATCTACAATAACCCAAATAGAGTCATATCCTGATGATGTCCTCGGAAGTCCTGTGATGAAATCCATCCCAATTTCTTCCCATTTCCACTCAGGAACTTTAAGTGGTTGAAGTAGTCCTGCAGACTTCTGATGCTCGACCTTGACTCTTCGACATACATCACAACAAGATACATACTCCGCAATTTCACGTTTCATGCTAGACCACCAGAAACTATCTCGGAGATCATGGTACATCTTCGTACTTCCTGGGTGTATGGAGTATGATGAGTCATGCGCCTCTTTCATGATTGAGTCCTTGAGTTCTTTTTGTTGTGGCACCAATAAACGTTTCCGAAGCCAAATATTTCCTTTTTCATCCTCCTTGTAGTCAGGTGCTTCCTCTAACTTGATCTTTGTTCGAATCTCTTCGATTCCCTTGTCATTCTTCTAACCTTCTCTTACTTGATCCTCTAAAGTGAACTTGACTTCTAACATATCCTCCTTCTCAGCAAGATTCACATTCAGGTTTAACTTCCTGAATTCCACATGCAGTTTTGGTTGAGCTTCCTAAATCATAAGATTATTGCAGTAAACCTTTCTGCTCAATGCATCAGCTACGATATTGGCTTTACCAGGGTGATAATTTACACCAACGTTGTAGTCCTTAATTAGTTCCAGCCATCTCCTCTGTCTAAGATTCAAATCTGGTTGAGTGAAATATACTTCAGGCTCTTATGATCTGTATATATCTCACATCGGTTACCAATAAGGTAGTGTCTCCAGATCTTCAAAGAATGTACTACGGCAGCCAATTCCAAATCATGTATGGGATAGTTCACTTCATGTGGACGTAGTTGTCTCGATGCATACGCTACGACTTTGCCTTGTTGCATGAGAACACAACCCAAACCCTGTTTGGAAGCATCACAATAAACTTCAAAATCCTTCCAAATATCTAGTAGAATTAGCACTAGAGCAGAAGTCAGTCTCCTCTTGAGTTCTTGAAAACTGGTCTCACATGCTGGTCTCCACTCAAATTTGTTCTCCTTCTTGATCAACTGTGTCATTGGTCTCGCAATTCTTGAGAAATCTTTTATGAAGCGGGGGTAATATCCCGCCAGTTCGAGGAAGCTGCGTATCTCTGACACATTCTTCGGTTGCTTCCAGCTAAGTACTGCTTCCACTTTAGCTGGATCCACTGCTACTCCTTCGGCTAAAATGACATGACCAAGAAAGTATACTTGTTTCAACCAAAACTCACACTTGCTAAATTTTGCATAGAGTTGATGTTCTCTAAGACTTTCTAAAACAATTCGTAGGTGTTTCTCATGCTCTTCTTCATTATGAGAGTAGATTAGTACATCATCAATGGACACAACAACGGATTTATCCAAGCAATCCATGAACACTTTATTCATGAGATTCATGAAGTAAGTTGGTGCATTCGTGAGTCCAAATGACATCAATAGAAACTCATACAAGCCATAACGAGTAACAAAAGCTGTTTTGGGTATATCTTCTGGTCGGATATTTAACTGATGGTATCCTGACCTGAGATCTATCTTTGAGAAAATAGAAGCTCCTTTCAACTGATCAAACAAATCATTGATCCTCGGCAAAAGGTATTTATTTTTGATGGTTACTTCATTTAGAGCACGGTAGTCCATACACATGCACATGGAACCATCCTTCTTCTTTACAAACAACACCGGTGCTCCCCAAGACGATGTGCTCGGTCTAATGTATCCCTTCTCTATAAGTTCCTGGATTTGCTTCTTCATCTCAGCTAGCTCATTTGCTGGCATTCTATATGGTCTTTTTGCAATAGGGGCAGTGCCTGGCACTAACTCAATTGAAAACTATATCTCACGATCTGGTGGAAGACCTGGTAACTCCTCTGGGAAAACATCTGGGTATTCCTTAACCACCCTAACATCTGACACACCCATCTCCTTCAAGCTGTTCAACAAACTTTCAACTGCGGTTTCTGATGCTAACTCAGGCTTGTAATTCACCACGATTCCTTAAGTATTGGTTAAGGATACGACTCTAAGGCCACAATCTATCATAGCTTTGTGTTTCCCTAACCAGTTCATGCCTAGAATGATATCTAACCCTTTAGAGTCTAATACTATGAGGTTTGCTATAAACTTTACTTCCTCGATCGTTATGATCACTTTAGGGCATTTTAAATCTGACATAAGAATTCCCCTAGGTGATTGTACTGCCATTGACCGACTCATACCCTCAGTTTCCAAATGGTGTTTTTCAGCAAATTGCTTGGAAAAAAACGAATGAGAAGCTCCAGAATAAAAAATTACTGAACCATAACATGAGTTGATTGGGAACATACCAAGAACAACATCCGAGGCTTCATTAGCTTGTTCGGTCGTGACATGGTTGACTTGACCACGACCTGTCTGTCTAGAGGCATGAGGTGCGCCTCCTGGTGTAGGCAGTATGCCTCGCCCACGTCCCGCTGTTGGTGTCTTGGGAGCAGACCCCAAATTGAACTTCACCGGTGTCAGCCCTGTGTTCCTCTTGTTCGGGGATACAGCAGAAAAGTGTCCCTCTATGCCACAATTGTAGCATGCCTTTCCAGCACTGTTGGCATGGTTTCCTCCAACTTCAGCTCTTGGTGTACGATAAGGATTGTGCTGGAAGTTGTGACTAGGCTTTGCTGACTTGTCATTTACTCCACGATAACCCGGATGGTTATTGTTCTTTTGGCGTGAGCTTCATGGTTGATGGTTATTGTTCTTTTGGCGTGAGCTTCCTGCACCATGATGACCCTGTGGTGCCTTGCGCTTGCGGTGTTCTTCTAGCTCTCTCTTTGAGTTCTCTTGCAGAATAGCCTTGTTTACCAGACTCAGGAAATTTGGAAAGTCATGGGATACCAACCTATCCTTCAGACCTGGGTTCAATCCCCTCAAGAACCTAGCAGTCTTGTTAGCCTCAGTAGGAATATCTGCTTTCCCATAGCATGACAACTGAGTGAAACGATCCCAATATTCCGAGACTGACATCTTTCCTTAGACTAGAGATCGAAATTCATCCCTCTTCAGCTCCATGAGACCAGCTGGAATGTGTGTAGTATGAAAAGCTTTAGAAAACTCATTCCAGGTGATTGCCTTAGCATCATCATGTGCATCCTAAAAGCTCTCCCACCAATCTGTAGCTACACCCTGAAGTTGGTGCGCCGCAAACTTCACACGGTCTTGTGCATCAACATTGACCAAGTTGAGCTTCCTGCGAATGTCCTTCAGCCAATCATCAGCTTCAATAGGGTCTGTTGATCCTGCAAAAGTAGGTGGTTTTGTCCTCATAAACTCTGCTAACTTGGACTGGAGTGGAGGATGATGACCTTGATTCGGATTCAGGTTTTGGTTTTGGTTCTGATTCGCCATGTTGGCGGCCATCTGCTGTAGCAACTGTGTTTGCATCAACATTAATTGCACCATGTTAGGTGGCAGCGGTGGTGGTGGATGTTGTCCCTCATCCTCAGTATCAGTATCAGTGTCATGTACTTCACCCTCAGCGAAGTTCTCCTCGAACGTTGGTCCACAACCGTGTCCACGTTTGCGTCCACCGCAACCACGACACCCGTTGGAATTCATCCTATTGTCGCTCAAGGTTAGAATAGACGAGAGGGAAATAAACTACCACAAAACCAAACTTGCACGGACAAACAATTGAAACATCAAACAAATCCAAACATGAACCAAATTTGTCTTAAAATCTCACACACAAAAGGTTCAAGATAGAGTAGTAGCTATACCACATATAGATCGGTATAGTCTAGTCATACACATGCAATTATTTAAAATAGCTAACGTATCACATATTATTAAATAAAGGCTCTCTCATGGTTCATTGCAGTCTACTCGTCCTGGTACCCATGCGATCCTGCATTTGGCTGATCAGGTTCGAAGCTAGACTCCGCTTCGTCCGAGCTTGCTGGAATCCTTTCTTCAGGCTCTGTTTCTTCTACCTGGGAATGGTCAGCAGGCTCCTGCTGTACTGATGGTGGCGCGAGAAGTGAGAGCATCGGTGCAATGGCCTGGAGGGAAAGACGACGCCTCGCTGCATGCTGACACTTCTTCTTCCTTGTGACCCGCACACGCACGTGGCACCGGATGCCGCGCGCATTGTTGTAAAATGTCCTGTGATGCTGTGCATCGGGTGCAGGTTGCGGTAGTTCTAGTCCTTGTCCTTCACCGCCATCATCGACTGCCAGCGCGGTCTTTGTAGCGGCCTCAGCCACATGCACTGCGGCGATGGCATCTTCAGCAGTAGCTTCAACAACTTCACGTGCAGCATTGATGGCAGCTAAAGTTGTATTAGCTTCCACCAATCCCTCCTCCAAAGTCTGAGCTCAGTTCTGATAGTGATGGATAAGATGACGTGCATCCTCCAGTATACAGGTGACTGCAACCAAGCGATTCTCTAGTCCGAAGTTGAGCCATGCCATGCGAGTGAGTGTGGGATCATCCTCATTCTGGTACCTCCTGTTCTAACGGAGCGCACCTCCCTCATCTAGGTAGGCAAAGTATCAGAACTATGTGTTGCGCAACTCATCTTGGTAGATGCCGGCCATCCTCTGCATCGCCTGGTGAATGGTATGGATGGTGGCGTCCACAAAGTCCTCTCCATCAGCAGTGAATTGATGTCCTCTTGCTCCTTCATGTCTTCCACAAAGTGATAGGTTCGGAAACACCACCAAGGTAACTCTCACCGTCTCCTCATCCTAGACATTCCGAAAAGTGTGTCCCGTCGCTTTAGGGTCACGGTTGTAACCCAACCTCGTCAGCATGTCACGAAACTCCCGACCAAGGTTCCCAAACTCCTCAATCTGGCTTGTCGCTGGTATGGCTATCTACGCACATTTGAATAAGAGAAGAATATCAGTAACAAAATTTTGTAAAAGCTAAATGAATAGATGAGCAACAATAAGGAATCCTTTTCTTGTAACATATGTTTTATTAATATACGCGTACTAAAGCTTTCCACTCTATCTAAGGCCACGTGACTAGGTCGACGTTGACTCTGATACCACTTCTGTGAGGACCGGAACTAAACTTCCAGACCCCCTGTGTTTATTCATCAATCCCAAGAGAAATGTTGATGACACAGCGAAATGTATATCATTGCAGACGTACAAAAGTAATTTATTATAAAGTCTGGATAACAACATAGTAAAATGTCTAGTGACATTTATTACATCTAGAAAGCACGACGGAAATATAAATCGTGTAGTGACTCCATCTCAGCCACATGCAGTCGATGTTGTCCACGAGGCCTCACTCATCAGCGTCATCATAGTAGTCATAGCCCTCCCTTTGATAGTATTCTGAATTCAACAAAAGTATTGTCATGAGTACATGGCGTACTCAACATACCCCTTATGCAAAACCTGATATATCTACATGTGGCTTTATATGGAAGTCATAGGGTTCTTTTGCATAAAAGCTAATTTTATTTGCAATTGATAGTAGGTTTGATAAAAGCAGTTTTAGACGAAAGCATGTTTATCATCAATATGATATTTCTCAATAGTGTGATTGTCCATGACAACTCACATAGTTCATGGATTCCAGGATAAGGATAGGGGCAAAGAGGGAAGTAGCAAGACAGGTTCTCGTATGTCAAAAAAGATTCATGTGTCGTCCATGACCGTGGACACGGCTATTCGAATAGTTTAAACCCTGCAGAGGATGTACACTTTTCCCACACGACACAATCTTCAAATCCAAGACTTATTAGGCCCTCATGCGGCACGGACGACGGATTGCTTCTTTCAACTAGTGAAGGGCAGCCAATCGTTCCTTCCTTTGATCCAGCTGTCGCCTGCGCCAGTGTTTAGATGGTAAGTTTCACCCAGAGTAGAATAGAGTAGAGGGAGCAACAACGGCTAGCTCAGCGAGCTCAACAAGTTTCAAAAGTATATATGTGACCCGAGGGTCATCCAATTCTTCCGAAGAGGGGAGATCAAGGATCCTAAATATTATTTAGCATGGCTAAGCAATTCTACTCTACATGATTAATATATAATCTCTACTCAGGGTTGTGTATGGCGACAGGTGTATCAAGGTATGTGGGTAACCAAATAGCAGCATATATGTAAAACAATAAAAACATGCGCTTGTAGAACATGGAATAATTATGAAAGGGGCATGCCTTCATTATTGTTGTACTACTCTTCTTCGTAGTCTTAATTCTACTCGAACTCGCCACTCCCTACTCGTCATAACGATAAACCACGCATAAATACAAACTTTGAATAACCATAAATAAGATCTAAATAGAAAGATCCAGATAAAAAGAATCAAATAGACTAACAATGGTCGGACGGTTCGATATACGATCGGTCTACCGTTCTCAACTTAATAAAATATATAAGGAAAATAATATATACATACTACGGTCACTATAGGTGACATGGTTTTTAGTATCCGATGCACTGAAATAACAACAAACTATATGCGAGCTGGGCATATACTTAAGCATACGTGACTAATAAATGAGAACATGCACAAAGCTAGTGATCTGCACACATGAAATAATCAACCGCATGCAGCAAGCTACTATACCCTACACATGCATGCATGCAAAAATGAAGATGAACATACTACACATACACTTGTATATATAAATCAAGCGAATGGTACTATAACCTTACATACAATAACAGTATACAAGCACACCTAAAAAGCAAATAATATTAACTGTACCCGGTATTTCTGCAAAACTAGATTATGTGAGCTACATACCTACCCATTAAATTAACAACTAGCACGATGAGTAATACATGCGAGTACCAATTTTTATACTAGTCCTAGTCTGCACGCATGACAAGCAAATAACACTGATGATGATGTAAGAAAAATAAATATTCTGGCATGCTCTTGTGTAATTACCAAATTAGCTAACTCCCACCATAAGATACTTGTAAGATAGCAAATAACTGTAGTAATCAGTCCTACAGCCGAGCACGTGTAACTAGTGTAAAAGAATTCAGAGAATCTACCATCTAGTTCTACCAACAAGCTAGTGTAAACGATTTGTATAAACTACTATCCAACTAATATATGCAAATAACAGAAGACGACATGGTTCAAAGTGATGGACAAAGTTCAAACCAGGTAAACATAAACACGTGAGAACAAATAAGAGCAGTATCCTGGGTATATAAATACTATCGGAGCCAAACAACATGCACAACCTCATATATACGTATCAAACTAATTTGAAGAACCGTACGTAGTATTCTCAATCTAAAGCCACTTCTAGGTTCCTAGGATTATTTGGCAGGTATTCCATATTGGGCTCGACTAGATTCGAGATGGGTAGCCAATGCCACTGGATGGCATTCGGTTCACCGGCACCGTTGTCAACTACAAAACTAATACGGAAAAACATGTCTAGGAGGTAGGCATATCTGTGGGTACGCAGTGCGTGAAAGGATTTGCGACGGGGCTCACCGAGTGCGACGTGAACGTCCGAAGAATATGATGAACTGAGATAAAATGGCGGCGGAGTATGGCGGCAGTTATCAGCGGCTTGTCCTTCTAGTCCGACAAATCTGCCCTGCTCCTCCTCTCGGTCGCGGTGCAGCAGCTCATCCTTCTAGCAGCTTGTCGTCTCCTCGCCGGAGCTGCCGGAAGTGTGGCCGACATCCCAGCAGAGCTCTCCAAGGCGAACTAGGACAGAGGCCTAAAGCTCCGTTGGCGGTGCAGAATGGCAGGGGAGAGAAGAGAGCATCAGTTTGTGGCTGTATAGAAGGAGAACGACGTGTAATTGATTGGAAGAATTGATGGGAGGTAATGGTGGCAGTTTCTAAGGCGTTGATTGTTGTGGCATTTCAGACTAGTTGTTGGTCTACTGCTGCATGCGGAAAAACAGAAAACGGTGCAACGCTTCTATCGCCGGAGCTGCGGGCTGGTTGGTCTAATCGTGTTGCTCGAGTTGATTTTCCTCAGCTAGCTAGGTGCATGGATCGGTACAAAGAAAAGAACTTTTAGAGAAGAAAGAAAATAGGGTGTCTCACATATACGTATATATGTCATAGTAGAGCTAGATACTATAGTCTGGCATGCATGCATAACTACATATATGAAAGTGGAGCACTTGAGCGCTCGCTTAGGGCAACCAAATCAGCGATTTTACTGTAGATCTCGCGCATCTATAGTAACAGATCCTTCCCCCGGTCAAGGCGGTGTCACGAACCAGCAGCATGCCACGTTATCGGGTTGGACTGGGCCATCGTTCCTGTGCATCCTCTTTTTTTTCTTTTAGGCTCCAGGCGCCGCTTGCCTTGCGAACTGGATAAGCTTGGACTCTGCTCGGCGATTACCCCGCATCCCCGTCGCCTCGCACCACCCGACTCGTCCGCCTTGGAGGAGATCGCCCCCGATCCAGCCACAACTCCGCTCCGCCGCCGTCCCTGCTAGCGGCTGCCTTTCTACAACCCCTACCCCGTTGCGTTCTTTGGTCCATGCGCGCCGCCATCAGCTTCCCCGTGCTCCGGCGCAGCCACGCCACGGACCGCTCTACCCTCCATGGAGGTCTGGGTGTGGATGGGAGGACGGCTTGCACGTAGTAGACGGCGGCGCTCCAGCGCTCCAACCGCCCTCCTTCCGCGAGAAGGTCGTCCGGTTGGGCACTGACGACGCAGGGAGGTTGCTCTTGGGAGCTGACGACTGGTCTACCTTTTTTTGGTGGAGGTGACCGATGTACCGGCTCCTCACCCTTCGTCGAGTTCTCAGCGTGTCTGCAGGTGGCTTCACGGCAGGCCATAGCCACACAAGCTTCATGGCGACTCCACGACAATGGGCAGGGAACTCTCATGGCCAGGTGATCTGTTCCTTCTCCACCTTTCCTCCCTCCCCTCATTTCTCATCTCCCTCCCTTCGTTTGTTTTTTCTTTTCAGTTGGGTCAGGTCAGGACACCATTGGTCGAGCCTTGCTGCATAGAAGGTCGCCGAGAAGTACGAGCAACTGCCACTGGTACCAACGCCACCGCCACCAGCACGCGGCATGTGTGAAAAAGGTCGTTGATCGAGCATGGAGATGTCGCCTCTCCTTCGTCTTGGTCATCAGTGCATGTCGGTCTGATCGAGCGTCGTTCTTCTGTGCAACATGCTGATGAAGGACAACCTACTGTCCACTAGTCTCCTGGATGAGTAATTCAGGTAGCTGATATTGCTCAATTTATTAATAACTTCTTCTAAAATGGTGACAGCTGGCTGTAAGTTGTTCCAATGTAAGAACTGAACTAAACTTGCAGTATATCTCTACTACACTATCATCACCACAAAACAGGCAAACAACTATCATAACTATAGATAAGGAAAAATAGAAGATGATCCAATCTGGCTGAGTAGAAGCTACAAGGCTTTGCAATTTATCCAATAGAAATATACAGTTAGGCTAAATAATGAATCACCTGGATAAGACTAATGAATCACAAGCCTTTTAGATATCTGCAAATGGAATAGATCCATCTGTTCAGAGTGTTATTTTTCTCAATCAATTATACCTGCTTTTCAGGTTCCCTTCATGTTTGATATCAAGAGACAATGGTGCGCTTATATCTTACAATATCAATTCTATATAGTATACTGAAAGTAAAAAACTAGCAATTCAGTGGTGCTAACTATCATAAAACATCCTTCCACTCTGCCATGCTGATTTGGTATTAGTGATATTTCATGAAATAAATTATCAAGAGTCATCTCTTAGATATCTCACATATGCCTTCTGTGCAGTCTGGACTTTCAGGTACTCATTCTGAATAACGAGAGTACACTACGCAGTAGACACTTCTTTCTATATTGGAACCTTGACCATAAGAAGCGGTACAAACTCTCATGTGCAGACATATATGTGCCTACATCTGAGCTCACCTTAAAAAAGCTACAGGTTTGTAAGTATAGTCCCACTTACGGTACATTCCTCAACAGAGATGCCAAGATTTTACTTGATTATAAGAAGCTGGGTGTTGGTTCTCCATGCAGAGCATCGGCGTGCTAAATCTTACTGCGGGTAACAACAATCTGACTGTATGTACCTATTTCGTGTTTTTTCTCTATGTTGTACTGGGTTATATTTTCTCTTTTGTTTATTTGTTGTCTGGGTTTTTCTATTGCCGATGTGTTTGAACTGTTGGTTCAAATGTTACCAAGGTGGTTCTGTTGTATATGAATTGTCTTATTATTGTGCTTTGTTTTTCAACCAAGAAATCCCCCCATCGTCTACTTATTTCCTATATTTTCTTCATGATGTACTAAGGTTATATTTACTCTCTGCTTTCCAAGCAAGAAGTCTGTTCCTTGCATTTTGCCCATTTTGTAACTAAGTTATATTTTTCTCACAGTTTATCTAATTTGTGAACTTTCCTGCCGTCATGTACCCAAACCGGACATTTTTCCTGCTGCCAATGACTCTTAAAATGCAGCATGTTCACTCAACTGATAGAGCACATTACCGCGCCTAACATATAGCACCCTCAAGGAGGCATGCAAAGCGTGAGGATTAATTGGTTGGCGATGACAACGCGTGGTTCTTACTATCTGATGAAGCTATCCACTGGGTTTCTATGCATTGTTTCTTCTTTCTTATCCTTCGTGATCGCCGGTCTTCCGGTTTCTCTGTTACGGTATCTCTGCCACATGGATAAGCTTACATAGACGGATGTTCAAGATTTTGACTATCTGGTTATGCTGTAGCAGCATGCTACCACAGATTTTAAGTAATAACTAAGGAGGCTTTTTGTATAGGGAGTATCTGTTTTGGTGTATCTGCACATGTTTCGACTGGTTTGGTGGTCAGCCTAAGCTAAATAACGAATTTAAAACACTTCACCCGTCATAGAAAACACTCAGTTTGCTATTAGGGAGATTTACACATAGTTAGAGGTGATTGCTTGGCCCCATGTGCTCCTTTCATTCATCATTTATCTTATCAAAATTCTTGATTTGTATCTTCAAGAATATATATGGAAGGTAAAGGTTATGTCATCTGTATAATTTATTTACTTATTGCGTTCATGTATTTAGGCTGACTATTTTGGCTACTTTAGTGTCATGTATGTTTCAACTCTTAAGTCTTGCATCAATATTTGTGTCATTCATGACAATTATATATAGATGTTGCAGAAAACGTAAAGAGAAATATGGGTTTGGCAGATCTCTTAACATGGCAGTACTTAAAAAACATTCAGTTGGCCAGCTTCCCTAATGATTTTAGGTATGTACCATGTCAAATACAACTATGGAATTATACAGATTTCACGTTTCATGATAGTAGTGCAACTTCATGGTATCGAATGCACCTATCAAATCTGATTATTTTGTGCGGATAGCCCCTAGCAAATCTGAGAAGCTGATGATGGTGCATACTTTGATTGATGTCGTTGCCTATATTCTTTGTTTCACAGGATCAAACTGAAGGAGCATAATTCAGGACCAAGGAGAGAAGAAGTAAATGAGGCAAGAAGTTACAAGATGTCTTTCCTCCCAGTACGTTTTCGCAGCGACCAAGGAGCGCACCGCCACTCTCTCCTCCGATGAAGAAGAAAACAACAAAGGCCACTGATAGATCTAGATATTTAGCCTAAGATCACCACTATAATGTAAGTGTAATGCATTGTGAATATATCCATCAGCCTCTTCTGATCCTCATGCTACCAATTTAGATATGGCCCTAATCATCTTATTCCTCTTTTAGATCATAAAATTCATGCCACGGGCACGGCGTGCCATTTTTCCTAGTATATATATATATATATATATATATATATATATATATATATATGAGTCTAGAGAGAATTAGAGATAGAATAGCATATATATACGTATATGCTACAGTAGCGAGCATGCATGCACAACAAAGAAAGAAAGAGAAAAAGGTGGGTTGCTAACCTAAGGTATATATATACACTAATTGGACATGCAATTACATGCGTGTGCTTAGTTGAAAAAGATTTGTTTGAAAAGAATCAAATAAGAAGCAAATTGGCAATTCTAAAAGCACATCCAATTAACAATACTAAAAGAAATTCTTTTCTCCCTTCATACATCAAATTAGTTCTAACAAGTTATATTTATATACTCCTAACAAAATATTTGTATTTAATTGCATTGCAGTATCTCTTGCTTAAAAAAAACTAATCCGTAAAAAATCAAGATGTTACAGCATCACTTGGGCCACGTGTTGGTTTCAAGGTTGAAAAATGAAGAAGAAGAAGCAATGTCCAAGGGATTTGTGCCTATTGGAATCATGTAGAAGAAGAAGATCACGATTCTGTTGAAAAAGAATATGGAGTTCCTCATGGCTATCTTCAATACATCATCAAGAAATAAAGTGTAAGCTCAAGATGCGCCGTTTCTAGAAGATCTCATTTTTGAAGCCTGCCATCCTTGGTGATCATGGTGTGAAAGAAGAGGTTTCCCCAAGTAGTATGGGGAGCAATTCACAAGTCTTCATCCGGTGAGAGCGAGCAAATGCAATCAAGAAGGGTGTTCCATCTTGGATAAGACAAGATCGTGTACATTAAGCCCAAGTGGAATGCTCAAGGAAAATTTATGATCTTGATAGGTTTTCTATTTTACCAGTCTCTTATAGTTGTTGGGAGATCGGGTTTAGGATAGATAGTCGTACTATCAAGACGGGCTCTCGAGTGGGTAGCTCGATCATATCTTTCAGGGAGAGCTCAAACCTTTGCATACATAGCATCATGTTTCTTGTTTTGTATCTTGTCCATGTGGGGACCTAGATCTTGTGGTAATCTTCATAACAAGCTCTAGTTCATCAAAAACGGATTTCCCTTGAACATCTTTTTGTGTTTTTGATCTTGTGGGTTTTTTGGCTCCACACCTTGGGAGATGTCTCACATATATATTCATGATATTTTCTCTCCAGGTGGTATCCAATATTTTGTTTGGAGTTCAGATGCAAATGTTTTGGCAGTTTTGGTTCTAGATTTTCTTGACCGGAACTACCACTGCTTCTTTGGAAGTACCGCTAGGCCAATTTTGGCGTCGGTAGTACCAGTGTAAGTACCGGTCTAGTTCCAGTGAGCATGGGAACGCCCCTAGCACCCGTTCTATTTTTGATGCGTATTTGACGATACTTGGGCTGGTAGTTGACGGGAAGTATCGCTCGGGAACATTTTTTGCCGCCGGTAGTAATGGTGGAAATTCCGGCCCACTTCCGCTTAGCCCGTGACACCCCACAATAAGCTCTCAGTTTGTTCGCGTTGTATTTGTTGGTTCTTGGCCGGTAGTGGACCGGTAGTACTGGCCAGAAGTTCTAGCCCGGGTCGGGCGGAACTTTCGGTCTGTACAACCAGGTCATTTCAACTGCTTTCGAGCCATTGGAGCCGGTTCTCATCGGAACTTCCGGTGGCTCACCGATACTACCGGCTAGACACGATTTGACCGAAACGGCTAGCTCTAGGATCCCTTTAAAAGGGGCTCCTCTTCCCCTTTGGGAGAACTTTCTTTTCCCTTGGTTCTTGGCTTTCTCTTTCTCCTCCATTATTGACCTTAAAGATCTTGTCCTCTCCCCTTCCTCCTCCTATGATTCTTGCTTATTTTTGAGGGATTTGAGAGAGGAGATCTAGATCTACAACCCCACCAAACCAAATCCCTTCTCTGTGAAGGAATCCTTGGGATTTAGATCTTAGAGAGTTTTGTGTTCTCCTCTTGTGTTCTTACTCTCTTATTCCCCCAATAGCTTTTGTAGCTTTGGTGGAATTTTAGAGTGAAGGATTTTCCCTTGCATTTGCTACATAGGTTTGGGTTCTCCTCGGAGATGCGACGGTTGTGTGGAGTAGTAGTGAGTTCTTGGGGCCTCCAATTAAGTTGTGGAGATTCCTCAAGCAACTTGTGGCCTTTTTGTGGCATTGTTCTTGGGACCTCCAATTGAGTTGTGGAGATTGCCCAAGTTTGAGGCCTATTATGGCATTGTTCTTCGGAGCCTCCAATTAAGTTTCTGAGATTGCACCAAGCCTTATACGAGTTTGGTGACTGCCCTCAAGTGTCTCATAGTGGATTGTGAGTAGGTCTTTGTGGCGAGCTCATGGGAGAAAAGGGTGAGCCTGTTGTGGCGTCGGTGAGTTGCGCGCCTTCGCATCTTGAGTTAAGGCCTTGTGTGGTGTTGGGTGAGCATCAAGCCACCACACCTCAAGGTGATCCATTTGTGGAATTCGGAGATCATTGTGCCATCACACCTCTCCAACGGAGATGCAGCTTTTTTGGAAGTGAACTTCAGGATAAAAATCACCTTCTCTACGTCCATCGGTTATCTCTCAACCGAGCCCTTTACTTATGCAATTTACATTGTGATAGCCATCGTGCTTGAAGTAGTATATCTTGCTATCACCTTGTTGCTTGTCTTGCTTAACATAGGTTGTTGGTGCACTTAGTGAACCTAGTGGTTTTAGTTCTTGTGCTTTGATAAATTAAACGTTAGTTTTATTCTGCATTTATTAGAGCCTAAACCATATTTATTTTAAAAGCATATTCATGCCCCTCTAGGCAACATCCATTGTCCCTTCAACATGGCTTAATAGGATTGATAGGATACTCATACCAAAACAAGTTGCAACTTATTTTCTAGAAGCTCATCTGAAAAGAACTTTGAGGTTAAGCATGATTGTCTTGGAGCAATTTGAGGATGGGTGACCGACCGGGAAATTGTTCCCAGGTGCACATGAGTGAGGACGAAGTGCGTAGAAAATACAAGTATTGGTCTATGGGGCCAGTCTAGAGATCCTAGTAAGCTTCCAGGAGTGACCCTTGGGGCCTGTTATTGGACGAGGTGTTATAGGACTCCCCTGAATATGGTCACATCAATTCTTTTGTGGATTAGCAAGGTCTTGTGCCACATTCGGTGTTCTCCATCATATGCAACATGTGATGAGAGGTTGAACGAACAAGATCCGTATTTTAGTAGCCCCATGTAAAAAATCAAGCCTTCTTAGGTGAATTCTACTCAGAAACGAGTCCAATCTCACGATAGCAAAGGGATCACCGTTGGTGCACAAAACCCTAGCGGGGGAAGGGGCATGTCTAACTTCCAAGGATAAATAGAACCATCCCCACAAACAAGGTTAAGTTATCCGAATGAGGTTTCCTCTTAGTTGTATCCTTAAATGTATTGTATTTTTTAGATGTTATATATTTGATTTGACCAGTCATCCATGATGAAAATCCCTATCCTAGTGTTAACAAGCTAAACCCCTCAAAATTTGTGTGCGTGAGTTCTACCATATCTAAAAGGCCCCATGTTGACCCCGAGCGTGGCTTGGGAGAAACCCTAGCCATCGCCTCTCCTCCCCTCAAACTCCCTGTCACCTCTAGAGGAAGTCTTCAAACAAAGCCCCTATAGGCGGACGACTGACGACAAGGTCTTGTCTCCTCATCTATTCCTACAACAAGATATCTCCATCCTAGATAGCAGCGACGAGCCTGCATGTTGGTTGTGTGTGTGGCAGAGCATGGATTCTCGGGCCCTACATGTTCTACTATGACATGTTCCATGATCTTGTGTGCAAGACTTACACATATTCATTGTTGAGTGGTCTAGGATGCAGCACATATATGCATGAGTATGGCATATGTCTGTATTCGCGTGTGTCAAAGCTAGAAGGAAAGAAGGTGGTAGTCAATAAAATGTGGCAGTACATCATGTTTGAGGTTTAAATTTGGTGGTTCTCTTTCAGTACCAGGAATGGAGCTCGGAGGTGAAAACCCTTGGTCTAACCTTGTTCGTTCATGTGGTGACCCTGCATACCACTTCATGGTGTAGTCTACAAGTCATTGACATAACACCAATTGACGAGGGGTAACATTGGCAATGCCCATGGTTATGGACTTAGGGTTTCGAGGAAAACAGAACTCTAGGGATTTCGTTAGCTAACCAGACAAACAAGAGAGTCGAAGTCGTCTGATTGTTTATGGTCAAATTGATTACAGATTGCTCAAGGCTTTTTTCGCTGCCTCTCTGTTGGCTCCTCCTAGCCTATATATAACAGGCTAGGTCCCGAGGCCGTATACAGACAGATTATTACAACACCAATACAATGTTGGTTTCTATTTCCTTATCTAGCAAAACTATGCCTTTCGTCGGATGCTTACTGGGCCTTCTTCTTGGTCTTCATGGGTCGTGAATCTTCATGTAGCTAGGGTAACCAAACATAAGCCCCAGAGTAATCAAACCTATGTCAATAGCCCCTGAGACTCCATCTGAATCATAGATTCGGGTTGAGTCTCAAAGATATTTTTAGTATTTATGATCCGAAGTCTTACGGAATATTTTATATTTGTTTATATTTAAGTTTGTAGGGATATGGTACAACAGGCCGGATGCATCCAACGGATGGGAAATTAGTTAATTTCTCCTGGGCAAAAACACTGCAGACCTACATCAACTTCAAGTCGGCAGGCTTGAACTCGGAAATTCGCTGGCATAATTCAGTTCGAGCCGTTGAGGTCTTATTGAATTGAATTCCAATTCTATTATATCAGGTACCCAAAGCGTCCGTTAGGATTTTTCATCATATCATCGATACGGATAATTTACTGGCAGAGCGCATTGTTGTGCGATTACCAGGCCACACATGACGAATCCTGGGGTCTTACCTTCATGTCGTGGACACGACATTCGGAGTTTTATCGTGTCGAGCACGATCCAAGATTTTTGTATGATTTTATCGACTGCCTCATTTGGTTGCTGGAATTGCTGAAGTTTATCAGCTTTTTATTTTCTAAGATGATGTTTTGTAGACACTCCTAATGGGAGTAACCTTCTGAGGATACACTGATGTAATACTCATAGGCGAGGATAGTATTTCTTCGGGTCATATTTTTGACCTTATACGCATAACATAATTTTCTATCGGGTGCGTGATAGCGCTCCCAATGGGAGTAGCCCCCGAGGCTATGTTCGGATGCCTGCATCGGGACATAGGATCATAATTTTTTGTTAGTTTAACCAGAGCAATGTACACAAATTTTCTGAATATTTTGCTTGTGATAATAAACTTTTAACAATAAAGCCCCCAACTATGGGCCAAGAGATAATGTAGAAAAAAGAAATCTGATTTTGGGGAACTTATCTTTTATTTAAAGCCTGAAGACAAAGATACTTATTTTGGCGTACTCACCTAGCCATTTGGCCTTATTGAATAGTATTGTGGCTAAGAAGCCGGGCCATAGGCCGTATTTAATTTAAATTGCAAGAAAAATAAATTCTAAGCGTAAAAACACCATATTTGTGTGACGTTCCACGGATTGGAGTTGACTCATGTCTTCTTATCTGGAAGCCGGTATGTTCCACTAGGCATTACTTCTATGACGATATAAGGCCCTTCCCAAGGTGACTCCAGTTTACGGTGACCATCTTGCTTAAGGTGAAGGACTATGTCCCCTATGACGTAGGACCTAGTGAAATGGATCGTATGGGCACCTAGAGGGGGGGGTGAATAGGTGCTACACCAATTTTTAATTCTTTTTCATTTTTAGGCTTAGCTCAAAGGGTAAATTCTCTAGATAAACTATTAGGTGGAATTTCCCTATATGCAAACCTATCTACTAGCAAGTAAAGAGCGAGTGGAAGAGGAACGAGTAAACCGAAGTGAAGCACACAGAGACACATGATTTGTTTGACCGCAGTTCCTTCCTTGTTAAGGGAAGTACGTCTGCTTGGAGGGGTGGGCGGTACTAAGACCACCACGCCACAAAAGGCCTCACCCTGTTCTTGATGGGTTCGTAGCATGGAAAACAAAAAATTTCTACCGCAAGAACGAACAAAACCCAGATCTAATTTAGATAAAAGCCAAGATCTAATCTATTAGACATGTGCAACGAGATAGATTTGTACTAACCCTTGTAGATCCGAAAGCGTTACGAGATTAGATCTCGTGGTTGATGTAGTCGATCACTTGCCGATCTCAAGATCGTGTGGACGATCCTTCCGGTGCCGCGTTCCGGCAGCGCTTCCGCAGTCGGTCACACGTGCGGAGTCGAAGCAGACCTTCCTCTCCTCGTTCCAGTGAGCAGCGGAGGTAGTATATCTTCTCCACGGAATCCCAGCAGCACGACGGCGTGGTGGTGGTGGTGGAGTAGAGAATTCTGCAGGGCTTAGCCTATGCCTGTGCAGAAGAAAGGAGGAGGAGAGAGGCGGCGGAGATTTGGAGTTGTGGAGGAGGGCTTGGAGGTGGCGCCCCCACCCCTCTATTAAAAGGGGGGAGGCGCCATGGGAGGGGGAGTCCTTGTAGGACTCCCCTCCCTCCTATGGCCGGCGGATTGGGGAGAGGGGGGAGGAGTCCTCCTCCCCCACGACTCCTTGTCTTGCCCCAACAGGACTCCTTGATCCCTTTCTTGGTTTTCAAGCAAACTCCAAGAAATCTTCTAGAACCTTCCAGAACATTCTGAAACCTTCTAGAATCCTCATACAAATACTCCGGAACATTTCCTAACTCAGAAAATGATCCCCAATATATGAATCTTATTCTCCGGACAATTCCGGATCTCCTCGTGATGTCCCGGATCCAATCCGAGACTCCGAACAACATTGGGTCTCCAACGCACATTCCATATCTACTTAAAACAACTTCGAACCTTAAGTGTGTCACCCTACGGTTCGTGAATATGTAGACATGACAGAGACACATCTCCTATCAATAACCATCAGCGGGACCTGGAGATCCATAATGGCTCCCACATACTCAACGATGACTTCGTGATCGATTGAACCATTTACATACGAAACCAATTCCCTTTGTCACGCGATACTATACTTATCCGAGGTTTGATCGTCGGTATCTCCATACCTAGTTCTACCTCGTTACTGATAAGTACTCTTTACTCGTTCCATGTTATGTCAGCCCTTGTGACCCAGTCACATGCTTGCAAGCTAACTAGATGACATTCCACCGAGAGGGCCCAGAGTATATCTATCCGTCATATGGATGGACAAATCCCAATCTTGGTCCATGCGCTTCAACACATACTTTCAGAATACCCAATGACACCTTTATAACCACCCAGTTACGAAGCGGTATTTGATTTCATCAAAGTACCCATCCGGTGATGGTGATTAACACAACCTCATGGTCGAAGGATTAGGTTACTATGCATTAAAAAGCTTATAGCAATACGAACTTAATGACTTGATCTTATGCTACGCTTACTATGGGTGTGTGTCCATCACATCATTCTTCTAATGATATAACCTTGTTATTAATGATATCCAATGTCCATGACCAGGAAACCATGATCATCTATTAATCAACAAGCTAGTTTCAACAAGAGGCTTACTAGGGACTCTTATATGTTTACAATACACACAAGTATTAGTGTTTCCTAATAATACAATTATAGCATGGGATGTAAACATTCATCATAAACACAAAGATATAATAATAACCACTTTTATTATTGCCTCTTGGGCATATCTCCAACAGTCTCCCACTTGCACTAGAGTCAATAATCTAGATTACATGGTAATATACCTAACACCCATGGCGTTCTGGTGTTGGTCATGCTTTGCCCTAGGGAGAGGTTTAGTCAACGGATCTGCCACATTCAGATCAATGTGTACTTTGCAAATCTTTATGTCACCATCTCGGACATACTCACGAATAGCGTGGAAACGTAGCTTGATGTGCTTCAGCTTGCTATGTGACCTTGGCTCCTGCGCATTAGCTATGGCACCTGTGTTGTCACAGTAGATGGCCATCGGGTCCAACGCACTGGGAACCACGCCAAGTTCAGTAATGAATTCCTTCATCCATACGGCTTCTTGTGCAGCCTCCGAAGCGGCTATGTATTCCGATTCAGTTGAAGATTTCACCACAATGCTTTGCTTTGCACTCCTCCAGCTCACTGCAGCACCATTCAAAATAAATACGTATCCCGACTGTGACTTTGAGTCATCCGGATCGGTGTTCCAACTAGCATCGGTGTAACCGTTTACAACAAGCTGTTCATCACCTCCATAACAAAGAACCATATCCTTAGTCCTATTTAGGTACTTTAGGATATTCTTGACCGCTGTCCAGTGCTCCATTCCAGGATCACTTTGATATCTGCTAGTCAAACTCACAGCATGTGCTATATCCGGTCTTGTACACAGCATGGCATACATGATAGAACCTATGGCCGAGGCATAGGGAATATTATTCATTTTCTCTCTATCTTCTGCCGTAGCTGGACTTTGAGTCTTACTCAAGGTCTTACCTGACAACATGGGCACGAACCCTTTCTTGCTCTCTTCCATTCTAAACTTCTTTAGAACTTTGTCTAAGTATGTACTTTGTGAAAGCGCTATTAGGCGTCTTGATCTATCTCTATAAATCTTGATGCCTAGAATATATGCCGCTTCGCCAAGATCTTTCATTGAAAAACTATTATTCAAATAGGTTTTGACGCTATTAAGAAGTTCTATATCATTCCCAATCAACAATATGTCATCTACATATAGTACTAGGAATGCTACAGAGCTCCCACTCACTTTCTTGTAAATACAAGCTTCTCCATAAGTTTGTATAAACCCAAAGTTTTTGATTACTTTATCAAAACGTTGATTCCAACTCCGGGATGCTTGCTTCAGTCCATAAATGGAGCGCTGAAGTTTGCATACCTTGTCAGCATCTTTAGGATCGACAAAACCCTTGGGTTGTACCATATACAACTCTTCCTCAATGTCACCATTAAGGAACGCCGTTTTGACATCCATCTGCCAAATCTCATAATCGAAATGTGTAGCAATTGCTAACAAAATCCTCACAGACTTTAGCTTCGCTACTGGTGAGAATGTCTCATCGTAGTCAACTCCTTGAATTTGTCGGAACCCTTTCACGACAATTCGAGCTTTATAGACGGTAACATTACCATCAGCATCTGTTTTTCTCTTGAAAATCCATTTGTTCTCGACAGCCTTACGGCCATCCGGTAAGTCCACCAAAGTCCACACTTGGTTTTCGCACATGGATCCCATTTCGGATTTCATGGCTCTTAGCCATTTGTCGGAATTTGGGCTCACCATAGCTTCTTCATACGTTGCAGGGTCATCAGTGTTGTCCACCAACATGACGTTCAAGGCAGAGTCATACCAATCAGGAGTGGTACGAACCCTCGTTGACCTGCGAGGTTCAGCAGTAACTTCGTTTGAAGTTTCATGATCATCATCATTAGCTTCCTCTCCAATTGGTGCAGGCGGCACAAAAACATCTTCTGGTGCTGTGCTACTCTCAAATCCGAGAGAAGGTTCGATAACCTCATCGAGTTCTACTTTCCTTCCAGTCACTTCCTTCGAGAGAAACTCCTCAAGAAAGGATCTTCTTGGCAATGAAAACTTTGCCTTCGGATCTATGATAGAAGGTATACCCAATTGTTTCTTTAGGGTATCCTATGAAGATGCATTTCTCCGCTTTGGGTTCAAGCTTATCAGGTTGTAACTTCTTTACATATGCTTCGCAACCCCAAACTTTAAGGAACAACAACTTAGGTTTCTTACCAAACCACAATTCGTACAGTGTCGTTTCAACGGATTTAGATGGTGCCCTATTTAAAGTGAATGCGGTTGTCTCTAATGCATAGCCCCAAAACGATAGCGGTAAATCTGTAAGAGACATCATAGACCGAACCATATCTAAGAGAGTTCGATTACGACGTTCGGACACACCATTACGCTGTGGTGTTCCCGGCGGTGTCAACTGTGAAAGTATTCCACATTTCTTTAAATGCATGCCAAACTCTTAACTCAGATATTCACCTCCGTGGTCAGAACGCAGAAACTTAATCTTCTTGTTACGATGATTTTCCACTTCACTTTGAAATTCCTTAAACTTCTCGAAAGTTTTGGACTTATGTTTCATAAAGTAGACATACCCATATCTACTTAAGTCATCCGTGAAAGTGAGAACATAACGATATCCACCACGCGATGCTACACTCATTGGACCGCACACATCGGTATGTATTAATTCCAATAAGTCTATAGCTCGCTCCATTATCCCAGAGAATGGAGTCTTAGTCATTTTTCCCATTAGACATGCTTCGCATCTTTCAAGTGATTCAAGAAGTCCATCTGAATGGAGTTTCTTCATACGTTTCACTCCAATGTGACCAAGACGACAGTGCCACATGTATGTAGAATTATCATTCAATTTTATTCATTTAGCATCTATGTTGTGAACATGTGTATCGCTACTATCGAGATTCTGTAAGAATAAACCATTCATCTCAGGTGCATTACCATAAAAGATATTACTCATATAAATCGAACAACCTTTATTCTCAGACTTAAAAGAGTAACCGTCTCGCAGTAAACAAGATCCAGATATAATGTTCATGCTTAACACAGGCACCAAATAACAATTATTTAAATTTAAAACTAATCCCGAAGGTAGATCTAGAGGGAGCGTGCCGACGGAGATCACATCAACCTTGGAGCCATTTCCAACGCGCATCGTCACCTCGTCTCTCGCTAGTCTTCGTTTATTCCGCAGCTCCTATTTCGAGTTACAAATATGAGCAACCGAACCAGTATCAAATACCCAGGCACTACTACGATTACTAGTAAGATACACATCTATAACATATATATCAATTACACCTTTCTTCTTGATGTTGCCGTTCTTCAGATCCTCCAGGTACTTGGGGCAGTTGCGCTTCCAGTGACCAGCACCCTTGTAGTAGAAGCACTTAGTTTCAGGCTTAGGACCAGCCTTGGGCTTCTTAGCCGGTGCGGCAGCTTTCTTGCCGTCCTTCTTGAAGTTTCCCTTGTTCTTAGGCTTGCCCTGTCTCTTGAAATTGGTGGTCTTATTGACCATCAACACTTGGTGCTCCTTCTTGATCTCCACTTCAGCAGTTTTCAGCATGGACGATAGTTCAGGTAACGTCTTGTTCATGCAGTGCATATTGTAGTTCATCACAAAGTTCTTATAACTCGGTGGCAGTGATTGGTGGAGACGATGAATCCCCAACTCATTAGGAATCGATATTCCCAACTCTTGGAGCTTGTTTGCGTACCCAGACATGGTGAGCACGTGCTCGCTAACGGAGCTTCCCTCTTCCATCTTACAGTTAAAGAATTTTTCGGAGGCCTCATAGCTCTCCATGGCCGCGCGAGTCTCAAAAATTAGCCTAAGCTCCTTAATGATCTCGAACGGGTCGTGGTGCTCAAAACGCTTTTGGAGCTCCGCTTCTAAACCGTACAGGATGGCACACTGAACTCTGGAGTAATGATTTTTCCGAGTGGCGTAAACATTCTTTACGTCATCGCTGGCATCTTCTGCAGGTGGTTCACCTAGTGGTGCTTTGAGCACATAGGTCAACTGACTAGCCCTGAGGACGATCTTCAGTCCACGGAACCAGTCCGTGAAATTGCTTCCATTGTTCTTAAGTTTTTGTTTCTCTAGGAATGCATTGAAATTGATGGAGGGGGTCGCCATAATCTACAACAAATTTGCAAGTAGTTTAGACTAAGTTTATGATGAATTGAGTTCAAATTTAATACTTAAGTTAACTAGGTGAACTCCCACTCAAAACAACATCCCTCACATTGTCTTAGTGATTACACGAACCAAGTCCACTACACCAAGTCCGATCTTCACGAGAGAAGATGTAGTTTCATCAGCGAACAATCTTGATGTTCATCATATCATTTATATGACTCATGCTCTACCTTTCGGTATTCCGTGTTCCGAGACCATGTCTGTACATGCTAGGCTCGTCAAGATAACCTTAGTTTCCGCATGTGCAAATCTGGCTTGCACCCGTTGTATGCACATGTAGAATCTATCACATCCGATCATCATGAGATGCTTCGAAACGACGAGTCTTAGAAACGGTGCCAACTAAGGGTGAACACTTTATTACTTGATATTTAGTGAGAGGGATCATCTTATAATGCTACCATCGCGATCTAAGCAATACAAGATGCATAAAAGATTAACATCACAGGAAATTCATAATTAGTGTGATATGATATGGCCCTTTCTTCTTGCGCCTTTGATCTCCATCTCCAAAGCACGAACATGATCTCCATCATCACCAGCATTGCGTCAAGGTCAGTGGCGCCGCTTCAAGGTTGTCCATCATCACTAGCAACTATTACAACTACTTGGAATAAAGCTATGACAAGATGAATAGACACGCAGGTCTTAACAGAAATAAAGACAACCATTAGGCTCCTGCCGGTTGCCATATTACAACAAGGATCATTGCATACATCAAATATAATCGCAATCACATGATGGCCATATCACATCACAAAACCCCTGCAAAAAACAAGTTAGACGCCTCTAATTTTCTTTGCATGTTTTACGTGGCTTGGGGCTTTCGAACAATAACGGATCTTACCTACGAAACTGAACCACAACGTTGATACAAGTGCTATCGAGTGCAAAGTGTAAGTTGGATCTATACTATGGTGGGAGAGACAGACACTCGCAAAGCCACTTGTGCAAAGCAAGTTACACGTCAAGCATGGAGCAAGTCTCATGTGTGATGACATGTAAGGTTAGCCCGAGCCGCTTCATCCCACCATGCCGCAAGATGCAAAGTACACAAAGAAAAATACGGCACGAGCACCAACGCCCACAACACCATTGTGTTCTACTCGTGCAACAGATCTACGCATAGACACGGCTCTGATATCACTGATGGGTTCGTAGCATGGAAAACAAAAAAATTCTACCGCAAGAACGAACAAAACCCAGATCTAATCTAGATAAAAGCCAAGATCTAATCTATTAGACATGTGCAACGAGATAGATCTGTACTAACCCTTGTAGATCCGAAAGCGTTACGAGATTAGATCTCATGGTTGATGTAGTCGATCACTTGCCGATCTCAAGATCGTGTGGATGATCCTTCCGGCGCCGCGTTCCGGCAGCGCTTCCGCAGTCGGTCACACGTGCGGAGTCGAAGCAGACCTTCCTCTCCTCGTTCCAGCGAGCAGCGGAGGTAGTAGATCTTCTCCACGGAATCCCAGCAGCACGACGGCGTGGTGGTGGTGGTGGAGTAGAGAATTCTGCAGGGCTTCGCCTAAGCCTGAGCAGAAGAAAGGAGGAGGAGAGAGGCGGCGGAGATTTGGAGTTGTGGAGGAGGGCTTGGAGGTGGCGCCCCCACCCCTCTATTTAAAGGGGGGAGGCGCCATGGGAGGGGGAGTCCTTGTAGGACTCCCCTCCCTCCTATGGCCGGCGGATTGGGGAGAGGGGGGCTCCTCCCCCACGACTCCTTGTCTTGCCCCACCAGGACTCCTTGATCCCTTTCTTGGTTTTCAAGCAAACTCCAAGAAATCTTCTAGAACCTTTCGGAACATTCCGAAACCTTCTAGAATCCTCATACAAATACTCCGGAACATTTCCTAACTCAGAAAATGATCCCCAATATATGAATCTTATTCTCAGGACAATTCCGGATCTCCTCGTGATGTCCCGGATCCAATCCGAGACTCCGAACAACATTCGGTCTCCAACGCACATTCCATATCTACTTAAAACAACTTCGAACCTTAAGTGTCTCACCCTACGGTTCGTGAATATGTAGACATGACAGAGACACATCTCCTATCAATAACCATCAGCAGGACCTGGAGATCCATAATGGCTCCCACATACTCAACGATGACTTCGTGATCGATTGAACCATTTACATACGAAACCAATTCCCTTTGTCACGGGATACTATACTTATCCGAGGTTTGATCGTCGGTATCTCCATACCTAGTTCTACCTCGTTACTGATAAGTACTCTTTACTCATTCCATGTTATGTCATCCCTTGTGACCCAGTCACATGCTTGCAAGCTAACTAGATGACATTCCACCGAGAGGGCCCAGAGTATATCTATCCGTCATATGGATGGACAAATCCCAATCTTGGTCCATGCGCTTCAACACATACTTTCAGAATACCCAATGAAACCTTTATAACCACCCAGTTACGAAGCGGTGTTTGATGTCATCAAAGTACCCATCCGGTGATGGTGATTAACACAACCTCATGGTCGAAGGATTAGGTTACTATGCATTAAAAAGCTTATAGCAATACGAACTTAATGACTTGATCTTATGCTACGCTTACTATGGGTGTGTGTCCATCACATCATTCTTCTAATGATATAACCTTGTTATTAATGACATCCAATGTCCATGACCAGGAAACCATGATCATCTATTAATCAACAAGCTAGTTTCAACAAGAGGCTTACTAGGGACTCTTATATGTTTACAATACACACAAGTATTAGTGTTTCCTAATAATACAGTTATAGGATGGGATGTAAACATTCATCATAAACACAAAGATATAATAATAACAACTTTTATTATTGCCTCTTGGGCATATCTCCAACAGTTCTCCGATGGATCTCGCCACAACAGGCATGATCCACCTTCCACTATAGGTACCCTTCGAGGCGGGCACCGGCGCCTTTACACAACTAGCGAGGCAACAACTCCACAACAACTTGGAGGCTCCCAAAATGACAACAAGCTGCCACAAGAACAAACTTATCAAATACAATAAACAAAATCTAGGTATTGACACGATTACTAGATCAGGGATTTCTCCAAGTGAATGGAGAGGAGTTGAAGCGCTTGATTCTTGATGATGATGATGAACTTCTCCTCCTTCAATTCCACCAAAGATCAAGACCTTCGGGTGGTTGAAGTGGGAGATCGAGAATGAGAGCTCTTGCACAATGTCTGGTCAATTTCGAATGAATCAAGAGTTCTGAACGTTGGGGAAGAAGGGGTATTTATACCCCCTTCAGAAACCAGCCGTTGCAACCTTTGGGGGCCGGATTATCCGGCCCAAGTGAAGGCCGGATTATTCGGTCTGGGGAAACACCGCCCTAGACTCGGAATATCCTGCAGATAATCTGTCCCCCTCTCAGAGCGTCGCGCCGAGCTTGCCCTTGATCAATTTCTGGGGGCCGGATTATCCGGTCCTATGCGAAGGCCGGATTATCCGGCCTGGGGAAGAAAAACCGCCCTAGTTCGGATTTTCCGGGAGAAAATCCGACCGGATACCGAGCGACGCGCCTTGGTTCCTTTTGCTCGAAGACTGGGGGCCGGATTATCCGGCCCATGCGACACCCGGATTATCCGGCCTATGCGACACCCGGATTATCCGGCCTGGGGAGGAAAAACTGCCCCAGTTCGGATTTTCTAGGAGAAAATCCGACCGGGTACTGAGCGATGCGCCTTGGCTACCTTTGAGCGATGAGGTAGGCCGGATTATCCGGCCCTTGGTGGGGTGGATTATCCGCCCCCCTCAAAACTTCCTGCACACTTAGCACACATGATAAGTCTCCATAGTATTGTTATCTAACACGCAAAACATAGGAAAACATGAAATGTTCTTTCAATCTCCCCCTTTTTGGTGTTAGATGACAATACCAGGATTTGCAGGAGAAAGACACAAGACAGACAGAGATAACTTATGAAAGAGACTCCCCCTCAATGTGTGCATAATAGAGTTTTGCATTGGAATACAAATGCACACAAATAGGTGAATCTATTCCATAGACATATGAGCAAAAACACATACCACAGAAGTAGAGAATAGGCATCCTTGACATAAATGACAATTATTACCGGATAACCAATATGAGCACGCCTTCCGTGATATACCTCCAGCAATAGGATATGAATAGATAGATCCATAAGCATAATCCATGATATGAAGTCCATAGGCATAGCATAATCTAGACAACCACATAAAGTCTCAAACAACCACAAATCACGAATTTAAAGTTCAACGCTAAATGGGCATAAGCAAGAAATAACGAATAGAAAAGTGCAAGTGCTTATGCCTAACCCATGCAAATCCATGGACAACCTAATAGAACTACTTCTCCCCCTTTGGCATCGAGACACCAAAAAGGGAGAAGAGCGATGCTAGCGCCCCATGGGATCACTCATCGTAGTCCTCGTCCTCGTCCTCTTCTTCATTCTCTTCCTCATCCTCATCTTCAAGTTCCTCAGTGTCACCTTCCTCCGAAAGTATTTGGCGCGAGGACGGCGCTCGTAGGTCTTGGAAACACCGAAACCACCTGTGAGGAGAATAAGGGCGATAGCAAGGGGATAAGCATACACACAAGTCCAGTAGAGAGAATGGAAAAAGTAGTCAAGAAGTTCATAGGACAAAACTACTCAATGCATACTACATAGTGAAACTAAAGCAGAATCGAATCTGTCAGGCCAGATTATCCGGCCTCGCCAAGGGCGGATAATCCGGCCCTGGCAGAAATTTTCGATTTCACCTAGATTGTATGCAAAAAGGTAGACCGGGCCTAGAAACTGCAACACTATGATTTCTATGCGAAAACACATCCTTCTAAACAATGTTCCACCCAACAAGGTACACATCTAGCCAAAGATAGGGAGAGAGGGAGTTACCCTCACTCATTGGAGGAAGAACGCGGAGGAGAAGGTACCCGGAGGCACGGAGAAGAAGATCTGGGGAGGCCTGGAAAATCCGGCGGCCGGAGAGGCTCCGGGGAGGGTGAGGGGCGGCAGGCGGCGGCTGTGGAGGAGGAGAGGGCTGGGGGAGAAGTGTTGCTCGTTATGAGCCCTTCCCCCCGAGCCCTGCTCTTTAAGATGAAATCCGCCAGGGCCGGATTATCCGGCCAACACTTGGGCCGGATTATCCGGCCTCAAATCTGGTATTCTGTTACACACAGAACCAGGCCCGCGCATCCCCAATCAACACCTCCACAAGGTGTACAGGGGACTTGTGTGCAAGAATAGATGGCTTAGGGGTAGGGAAGGCTTGGGATTAGGAGAGCCAAACTGAGATGGTACTAGACACTCAAACTTGCAAAATCCAAATCAAATAAAAGCCAAGAGTGAGTGTGATTCCCATAAGAACATGAGAGAGCAAATAACATCCAAAAAGATCCAATTCTCCTCAAGGGAGAGGGTGGTGGCCGAAGCCACCTTGTTGGAGTGTATGGTGCGCCACCGCGAAGATATATCTTGGGTTCACGACCAATACTCATCAATAAGCTCACATATCACAAAATGATATTAAGAGAAATGATTTATCTTGCTTTTGGCATTATGGGGGGAGGGTTAGCCCAATGAGTTAGAACCACACTCCCCCTATATCCATGCCCACACCTAGACCAAACAAGGATTGAGATGTACGAGTGAGTGCATGGGTAATCAAGACAAGCTCCCGGAATCAATGATATTTAGCTCATTCCTCAAATAGCAGAATCTTGCTTCATCAAGTGGCTTTGTAAAAATATCCGCCAGTTGGTTCTTTGTGCTCACAAAGGATAGATCAATATCGCCGCGGGCATCATGGTCTCGAATAAAATGATTCCGAATCTCAATATGCTTCGTCCTAGTGTGCTGAACAGGATTGTACGCAATTTTGATTGCACTTTCATTATCACATAAAAGAGGCACTTTGTCACAATTGACACCGTATTCCTTTAAAGTTTGCCTCATCCACAATAATTGAGTACAAGCACTCGTAGCAGCAACATATTCAGCTTCGGCGGTGGAGAGAGATATACAATTCTGCTTTTTGGAGGGCCAACATACAAGAGATCTTCCCAAGAATTGACAAGCTCCAGAAGTGGATTTCCGATCATCCTTATCACTAGCCCAATTTGAGTCAGTATAACCACATAAAGAGAAATTGGAGCCCTTGGGATACCAGAGACCAAAGTTGGGGGAATGAACCAAATATCGAGAGATCATCTTGACCGCCACTAAGTGGCTTTCTTTAGGAGATGCTTGATACCTTGCACACACTCCCACACTCAACACAATATCAGGTCTAGATGCGCAGAGGTAAAGAAGAGAGCCAATCATGGACCGGTATACCTTTTGGTCCACATCTTTACCATGAGGGTTAAGTTCAAGATGACACTTTGTTTGCATCGGAGTGGCGACACCATTTAGATCCGTCATCTTGAATCTCTTGAGCATGTCTTGGATGTACTTTGCTTGATTAATAAAGGTTCCTTCTCTAAGTTGCTTGGTCTCGAATCCAAGAAAGAACCGTAATTCCCCCATCATAGACATCTCAAACCTGTCAGTCATAAGCTTTGAAAATTCATCGTTAAAAGCTTTGTTAGTAGAACCAAAGATGATATCGTCTACATATAGTTGGCATACGAAGAGCTCCCCCTTAACCTTCTTAGTAAAAAGAGTGGGGTCGATTTGCCCAACTTCGAAGCCACGATCTAACAAAAGCTCTTTAAGGTGCTCATACCACGCACGTGGGGCTTGTTTAAGGCCATAGAGTGCCTTATCGAGTTTGTAGACATGGTTCGGAAAGTTAGGATCCTCAAACCCCGGGGGTTGCTTTACGAATACCAACTCATGTAGAGGACCATTAAGGAAGGCACTCTTGACGTCCATTTACTGCAACTTAAAATTGTTATGAGCAGCATAAGCAAGTAGGATACGGATGGACTCAAGGCGAGCCACTGGAGCATAGGTCTCGCCGAAGTCGATGCCCTCAACTTGGGAGTAACCTTGTGCCACAAGTCTTGCCTTGTTCCTCACAACAATGCCATTCTCATCTTGCTTGTTCTTGAAAATCCACTTGGTGCCGATAACATTGCGACACTCTTTGGGTTTCTCCACGAGTTTCTAGACTTTGTTGCGCTCGAAATTATTCAATTCTTCATGCATAGCAATAACCCAGTCTGGGTCTTCAAGAGCTTCAAAGACCTTCTTAGGTTCCACCATGGAGATATGAGCTTGATGCTCACCAAAACTGGCCAATTCTCTTCTTGTAGAAACCCTTCGTCGAAGATCACCAACAACCTTGTCAAGAGTGTGACCCCTCAACTCAAGGTTACGATCAGCCTGAGCCTTGCGATGAAGTTCAATTAGTTTGTTGTCTCTTGGAGGAGGAGATTCATCACTTGAGTCTTCATTGGAAGCATTTTCTTCGCCTTGATCAGAAACTGGAACATCAGTAGCAGGTGGTGGAGACGCATGCCCTTGAGGTGAATCCGTAGTCGTAACAGGAGGCTGCAGAACTAGAGAGTCAGGGCCAGATAATCTGGCCGATGGAGAGGCCGGATAATCCGGCCTGGGAGTACTTGCCGCAGCTTCATCAGGAGGCCTGGGACTTGCTTGAACTGGTGAGGGGCCGGATAATCCGGGGCTAGCCGAAAAATCCGGCCTGGAGCTTGCGTTGAGATCTTTACCAGCAGGAGCAACATGGTCAGGTGTAGCGGGGTGGCCGGATAATCCGGTGTCAACCGGAAAATCCAGCCTGGAGCTTTCTGGAACATCTTGACCTTCAGCAGTTGATGGAGATGGTGTAGAAGTTGCCCCTGTGGTTGGAGCAGGTTGAGTATGTGTAGATGAGGGCTCTATGTGAGTAGAGCATTGTCCTTCCCGGTCCGCCACAAGGGGTTCCTCAATGGGGCGGAAGAATCACACGCCCATTCTTCTTATGGCATCTTGGGGTATTTCAACATCTACATCACAAACACCAACTTGCTCCGCACGAGAACCGTCATTTTCCTCGAACACCACACTACAAGATTCTACAACAGTTCCGGAGAGCTTATTGTAGACTATAAGTGTGGGATTCGGCACCATAACCAACAAAAATACCTTCTAAAGCCTTATATTCAAACTTAGATAAACGAACTCCTTTAATAAGAAAGAAACACTTACACCCGAATACCCGAAAGTATGAGATGTTTGGCTTGTTACCGGTAAGTATTTCATACGGAGTCTTGTCCAAGATCTTGCGGAGGTATAAACGGTTGGATGAATGACAAGCAGTAGAGATTGCTTCAGCCCAGAAGTTATATGGAGATTTAAATTCGGCTAACATTGATCTTGCCATGTCCATTAGAGTTTGATTCTTCCTCTCGGCTACACCATTTTGTTGAGGGGTGTATGAAGCGGAATATTGATGTCTTATCCCCTCTTCACTTAGGAACTCATTTAAGGTGTAGTTCTTGAACTCCGAGCCGTTATCACTCCTTATAGCCAGAATGGGGACGTTGTGTTAACATTGAGCCTCGTTGGCGAAGTCTATGACAGTTTGTTGAGTTTCACTCTTCAACTTGAAGAAATAAACCCAAGTGTATCTTGAGTAATCATCAACAATCACTAGACAATACTTCTTCCCACCGAGGCTTGGATGAGATGGAGGTCCGAAGAGGTCCACATGAAGGAGCTCCAAAATCCTTTTCGAAGAGATAATGGTTTTCCTTCGATGAGGTGAATCATGCATTTTCCCTTCAACACACGCCCTGCAAACACGATCTTTGGCAAAAGAGACATTTTCTTTTAGTCCAAGAATGTGGCCACCCTTGTGGAGACTTTGCAAAGTTCTCATATTGGCGTGGGCTAGTCGGCGATGCCATAGCCAACCCGCGTCAACCTTTCCGAAAAGACACATCGGGCCTGTAGGTGTTTTCCCCGAAAAGTCCACCACGTATAGGTCGTTTTCGACATATCCCACGAAAGCGACTTTTAGAGACTTGCTCGACAAGATTACCACTAAATCAGCATCAATGTAAACTGCAACGCCCATCTTACCAAGGGCACAAACTGAAAGTAAATTGTACCCGAGGGTCTCAACAAGCATGACGTGCACGAGAGAGATATCGTGAGCCACCACAACTTTGCCGAGACCCAATACCTCAGATTTTGACTTGTCACCATAGGAGACAGTTATTAGATCAAGGTTTGGCCGCATCTCCGTGATGATCTCCTTGCTTCCGGTCATATGACTCGTGCAACTGCTATCGAGTACCCATTTAGAACCACCAAAAGCATAGCCCTGCAAGAAAATTACTTCTTGGTTTTAGGTACCCATTTTTCAATGGGTCCTCTCATGTTAGTAACAAGGGTCTTGGGAACCCAAATAGACCAAGGAATGTAACAATCATAAGGCCCTACATAACTAGCATAAACATCACCATAAAAATCACAATATAGTTCAAAGTTAGGATGTTGATCCCTGCAAAACCATCATAATTAGTCTTGTCATTGGTAATGTTGCTAGTCTTCGATTGAGCAGTCTTCTTCTTCTTCTTCTTCTTCTTGTTTTTCTTGCTCTTTATCTTGGGTATGTAACCAAGACCTTCTTTACTATTGTTTATCCTTTGCCTGCTCAGTATCTCATCAATAACCCTTTTACCTCTGTGTTGAGAACTTCTTGCAAGATCTTCTTTTCCAAAGGATGAAGTGGATGTACTTGGCACATCATACCATTTCAATTGAGTTTGGAGCTGGTCATGAGACTCATTTAGAGTAGAATGATCACTCTTCAATGCCTTGTGAGCACTTTCAAGATTATCAAACTTCTCCAAAAGTCTAGCATGAACAGCCCCAAAGTCAATCTTTTCTTTCTTTAGTTTCTTTACCTTGGCAAGAGCATGGTCACGTTCTTTAATGAGCTGAGCTACAGCTTCTTCTCGTGACTCCACAAGGGATTCGAGTCTTTCTTCCAAAGATACTCGAGCTTCCTCTTCCTTTTCCAAGGCATTCTTCAAAGAAGCTATCTCCAAGGCATCTTCTCTTTCAATTCTGCCCTTTTTCTTCAAGGAGATCTTCGGCTTGAGCAAGTTGACTCATAAGAGCATAAAAATGGAGTTTGTGCTCACCTTGTAGGTTAGTGAAAAAAGTATCCAAGGCAATAACTTCTTCTTTCATTTCAAGACTGTCATGATCATCCATATCCAAAATTATGTTAGTCTTAGGAAATGAAGAGCTAGAAGTTGATACCTCGGATCCTCTTGCCATTAGGCAAGTGGCATTGTTGTTGATGGTGTTCTCATTCGCCGAGTCGAAGAGAGAGGAGGGAGTCGATGTGGTGGCTATAGCAGCCACTTCGCGGGAACTATCATCATCCTCTTCATCTTCACTTGCGGAGGAGTATTCCTCTTGAGCTACAAGGACAATCTTGGGTTGCTTATTGAAAGGGCCATTCTTCTTAATAAACGGCTTCTTCTTAGGAGCTTTAGATTTCTCTTTAAGAATGAGCCTGCCACCATTGTCTTCTCTATTTTGATAAGGACACTCGGCTACAAAGTGCATTCTATCTCCACAGTTGAAGCAAGTTCTCAATCTTGGGCCACTTTCTCTTCTTCCATTTGACCCGTTCTTGCGCTCAAGGTCAGACTTGGCTTTGGCAGGGTCCTTCCAAAAGTTCCTTGCATAGAATGCCATGTACTCACCATGAGCACGTTTGAACTCATCGGGGAAGTCCATGGATACCCCCTCAAAAGCTCCTTCATCTTCCTCTTGCTCAACAACATTGGCTTTGAGAGCCACATTGACACCCTTTTGCATTCCAATGGCCCGAGCACGGGCATCTTCAGCATTCTTTGCCGCCACTTTGAATGACGCCATTTCTTGCATGAATTCGTTGGATGTCATTTGATGATAGTTGTGTCTACCTTGCAGGCTCTTAAAATCCATTGGCTCGAAAGGCATTAAGGCACTCACATATTTTCTTTTTATCCAAGCATCATCAATGTGAGTGGCCCCATGCTTTCGAAATGTTGTTGCGATGCCCTTGAGTCTTCTATACATGTCCTCATGGTTTCACCATCCAACACGTAGAACCCCTCAACTTCATTACTAAGGGCATCATACTTGTTTCTTCACATGCTTTCATTTCCAACAAAAAGGTCCGTAAGAGCATCCCACGCCTCTTTAGCTGTGTTGAGATGTTCAATGTGTGGCATGTCCTTGGGACCCACACCCAGCTGTATCATGTGGAGAGCGGTGGCATTCAACTGGCTATCCACAACTTCCCTTCTCGTTAGATTGGTTTGATCTCCAATATGAAGACCTTCTTCAATAATCCTCCACAATTCAATAGAGGAGCTGCAAACATGAGATTTCATTAGGAATTGCCATTGGTTAAAAGAGGATGTAGTGAGCTTGGGTGGATCACCCCTATTGTTTATATGAGGATGAGGGATAGGTGGGTCGGGGGAATATACGTGGCGAACCTCACTATATTCCTCCTTACCACTTCCCTTTTTGGAGGTGGAACCATTTAGTTTTTCACCTTCCACATCATCATCCTTGGATCCGGTGTTACCCTTTTCCTTAGATGATGGTGTGGGAGCCTCAGAGGAGGATGGAGATGGGGCTATGGATGATGTAAGGCGAGCAATCATTTGATTCATCTCCTCCATCTTGGCCTCAAAGGATTTCAACAAGGTTGTTTCCAATGACTTGAGATCATCCATTGTGACCTTATCCACAGCCTCATTTCCATCATCCTTGGTACCCATACTACTCTTAGGCGGTTAAGCCCGAATTAAGAGCCGGGGCTCTGATACCAGTTGAAATGGATCGTATGGGCACCTAGAGGGGGGGGTGAATAGGTGCTACACCAATTTTTAATTCTTTTTCACTTTTAGGCTTAGCTCAAAGGGTAAATTCTCTAGATAAACTATTAGGTGGAATTTCCCTATATGCAAACCTATCTACTAGCAAGTAAAGAGCGAGTGGAAGAGGAACGAGTAAACTGAAGTGAAGCACGCGGAGACACAGGATTTGTTTGACCATGGTTCCTTCCTTGTTAAGGGAAGTACGTCTGTGTTGGAGGGGTGGGCGGTACTAAGACCACCACGCCACAAAAGGCCTCACCCTATTCTCCGATGGATCTCGCCACAACAGGCCTGATCCACCTTCCACTATAGGTACCCTTCGAGGAGGGCACCGACGCCTTTACACAACTAGCGGGGCAACAACTCCACAACAACTTGGAGGCTCCTGAAATGACAACAAGCTGCCACAAGAACAAACTTATCAAATACAATAAACAAGATCTAGGTATTGACACGAATACTAGATCAGGGATTTCTCCAAGTGAATGGGGAGGAGTTGAAGCGCTTGATTCTTGATGATGATGATGAACTTCTCCTCCTTCAATTCCACCAAAGATCAAGACCTTCGGGTGGTTGAAGTGGGAGATCGAGAATGAGAGATCTTGCACAATGTCTGGTCAATTTCGAATGAATCAAGAGTTCTGAACATTGGGGAAGAAGGGGTATTTATACCCCCTTCAGAAACCAGCCGTTGCAACCTTTGGGGGCTAGATTATCCGGCCCAAGTGAGGGCCGGATTATCCGGTCTGGGGAAACACCGCCCCAGACTCGGAATATCCTGCAGATAATCCGCCCCCTCTCAGAGCGTCGCGCCGAGCTTTCCCTTGATCAACTTCTGGGGGCCGGATTATCCGGTCCTATGCGAAGGCCGGATTATTCGGCCTGGGGAAGAAAAACCGCCCTAGTTCGGATTTTCAGGGAGAAAATCCGACCGGATACCGAGCGACGCGCCTTGGCTCCTTTTGCTCGAAGACTGGGGGCCGGATTATCCGGCCCATGCGACACCCGGATTATCCGGACTGGGGAGGAAAAACCGCCCCAGTTCGGATTTTCTGGGAGAAAATCCGACCGGGGTACCGAGCGACACGCCTTGGCTACCTTTGAGCGATGAGGTAGGCCGGATTATCCGGCCCTTGGTGGGGCGGATTATCCGGCCCCCTCAAAACTTCCTGCACACTTAGCACACATGAAAAGTCTCCATAGTATTGTTATCTAACACGCAAAACATAGGAAAACATGAAATGTTCTTTCACCTAGGACACAATCATCGGCTATGGTAGTTGCGTAAGTTTTTCTGATATACAGTGGCCCTTTGTAGGGAAACATCACGAGCTTCATCAAATGTAATAACGTCGTCTTCAAGTGCTTCCCTGAATGCTTCCTTGTCATATTCAGTGACCCGTGGAACTCGTGAGTTACTTCGAATGGAATGACAGCTTCAGCACCGTGGACCAGAAAGAAAGGTGTTTCTTGCATCGAATTATTTGGAGTGGTACGTAGGCTCCACAAAACATAGGGTAACTCATCAACCCATGCTCCTTTTTCTCTGTCGAGCGATGCTAGCAGTCTTTTCTTAATACCAGCGGTTACGAGACCATTGGCTATTTCCACTTGACCATTGGTTTGTGGGTGGGCAACTAAGGCATAACTTACTTTTATGCCCATCTCCTTATAGTACTCCTTAAACTCATTGCAGGCGAAGTTAGTTCCATTATTGGTGATGATGTTGTTTGGTACACCAAATCGGAACACTATTGATTTGATGAAATTCACAGCCGAAGTTCCATCCTGGCTGGTAATAGGCATTGCTTCAATCCACTTGGGGAATTTGTCGACTGCTACTAGAAAAAAGACATGTCCTCCTAACGATGACTTGTGAAGTTTATCCACCATATCAAGTCTGCATTGAGCGAAAGGCCAAACAAGAGGTATGGGGTTTAATTTAGCGGCAGGTGCACCGGGTTTTGTTATGAACCGCTAACATGCTTCACACGTTCGTATGATATCTTTTGCATCATGTACTATTGTTAGCCAGTATGAATGCTTTAACAGCAATTGCTTGACTGTTGGCGTGATGGCCACATACTCCTTCGTGTATGTCTTTAAGTATAATCTTTCCTTCGTTAGGTGTAACATACCGCTGTAATACACGCAAAATACTTCTTGTATACAATTCTCCCTTGATGATCCTGAAGGCTTTGGATCGATGAGGGATTCGCCGTGCTTCTATCACGTCTTCAGGGAGTTCTCCCCTTAGCATGTATGCTATGTACGGTTCCATCCATGTAGGCTCCAGTATCATGACATCATCAACTTTTGGCTCTTCCTCAAGGACTTCTTCTATGTTTTCATGTGTTGGCGTAGCACCCGAGTCTTTTTGTAGCTTGATCTTTTCCTTGCTTTTGGCATTATAACTTCAGAGACACTTTTGGCTTTAATGGAGAACTACGTTATTTCCTCCCAGAAAACTTCGGGTGGTACTGGCAAGCATAAGGATCCGATGTTTTCCAAATTGCCGGCATCTTCATTGCTTGCCCTTCCTATGTGTGAAACTTCACACTTGTCGAATTAGACTTCCATGACGCTATACAGATTGTAGTAGGCGATCATGTTGTCGCTGACACCGTCGCACTTGTTCATTGCTTGTTGTGCCACAAGGTTGGAATCACTGAATATTTTCAAGTAAGTTGCACCGCAAGCTTTATCCATACGCATATCGTGCAATATGGCTTCATACCCGGCTTCATTATTTGACACATTTGCAAAGCTCATCCAAAGTACGTATCACAGTTTATCACCTTGAGGTGACACTAATATGACTCCTTCTCCTGCTCCTTCCATTCTTTTTGACCCATCGAAATACATTATCCATGCGCTAGAGGTCCAGTGGGCCCGCGCACTGTAGTTCTGTCCATTCAGTAATAAAGTCAGGCAAAACCTATGATTTAATTGTTTTGTGTTTCTCGTACGTGATATCTCGAGGGGATAGCTCAATGCCCCATAGAGAGACACGTCTGGTAGCTTCTGGATTATTGAGAATATTGGAGAGAGGTGCTTCATTGACCACTATGATCGAGTGTTCCAAAAAATAATGGTGCAACTTTCGTGCTATCATGAAGACTCCGTATGCTAGCGTCTGATAGTGCGGATATCTTTGCTTGGATGGAGAGAGGACCTCACTTAGAAAATAGACTGGTCTCTAAACATCGTGGGTTTCCCTTCTTCGGGTCGCCCGACGACTAAAACTGTGTTGACCACCTGATTAGTAGCGGCAATATAGAGAAGTAGAGGTTCTTTTTCTCGTGGAGACACGACGATGGGGGATGTCAAAAGTGTTTTCTTGAGGTCTTCGAAAGCACGCTGATCCTCGTATGTCCATTCGAATTTATCTAATATCCTCATAAGGGCATAGAATGGTAGTGCATTTTCGCCTAGATGGGCGATAAAACGACTGAGTGTTGTGACTCGCCTAGCTAGTTGATGCATGCCCTGAAGATTTTTTGGCTTTTTCATTGTGAGGATTGCGTGTATTTTTTCGGGATTGGCCTCTATTCCCCTTGCTAATACAAGGTATCTGAGTAGTTGCCCCGTAGGGACTCCAAAGGAACACTTCGTCGGGTTGAGCTTGATGCAATATTTTTCGAGGTTCTCAAACATCTTTCGGAGGTCATTGATAAGGGTCGACCCTTGTTTTGTTGTAAATATGACGTTGTCGATGTAAACTTGTACATTTGTTCCTATTTGACTTCCCAAGCAGTTTTTCATCATCCGCTGATACGTTGCAGCCGCATCTTTTAGCCCAAAGGGCATTGTTGTGTAGCAGAATACACCATAGGGTGTGATAAATGCTGTTTTATCCCGGTCTTCCTCCTTCATCCGAATCTGATGTTATCCCGAGTATGTGTCTAGAAAGGAAAGACGTTCGCACCCCGCAGTCGCATCAATTATGTGATCGATTCATGGTAGTGGGAAGTGATCCTCTAGACATTGTTTATTCAACACAGTGAAATCAATGCAGATACATAGTTCTTTTGTATTTTCTTTGAGAAACATATTGGGTTTGTGTCCCACTCAGATTTCTTCAATTCTTTGATAAATTTGGCATCGGTTAGGCAATGGAGCTCCTTTCCAATGGCATTTCGTTTAGGTTCTATGAAGCGGCGAAGTGTCTATTTTACTGGTTTTGCCTTCGGATCCAAGTTTAGTGGGTGCTCAACGAGTTCCCTAGGAATTCCTGGCATGTTGGTTGGTAGCCATGCAAAAATCTCCCAGTTCTCATGGAGGAACTCGATGAGCGTGCTTTCCTATGCGGGACCAAGATTGGAGGCCACAAAGGTCGTCTTTTTCGGGTCGGTAGGGTGAATCTGGACTTCCTTTGTATCTTTTGCGGTGTCAAAAGCTTGATCGAGATTGACACGTGCTACTGCCAGAGGTTTTCCATTTGCTGATGTTTTTAGTTGCTCAAACTCGGTCTCCATCCTGAAGGATTCAGAGATTTTGTTGAATTCTTGATCACAGCTGTCAGAACGTGTAAAACTCCCCTTCACTGTTATGACCCCTTTGGGGGCTGGCATTTTCATAACCAGGTACGCATAATGTGGCACTGTCATGAACCGTGTGAAAGCTGGGCGACCCAGGATCGCATGATACTGTGAAGGCCAGTCCATGACTCCGAATTCGAGCTTTTCACGCCTAAAATTTTCTTTGGATCCAAAAAGAACGTCAAGAGATATTTCACCTAAGGGAATTTCAGCTTTACTTGGGACTATGCCGTGAAAAGATGTTTCTATTGGTGCTAAATTTGCTAAAGAGTAATTCATCTCCTTGAGTGTCTTGGCATAAATTAGGTTGATGCTGCTCCCCGCATCTATGAAAACTTTACTCATATCAAATCCACCAACTTGCGCCTCCACTATTAGAGCCGAGTGGCCCGGTGATAACCCACAAGTCTAGGGGATCGTGTGTAGCCTTTTCGATAAGTAAGAGTGTCGAACCTAACGAGGAGCTAAAGGTAGGATAAATGTTCTCTCAAGTTCTATCAACCACTGATACAACTCTACGCACACTAAACGTTTGCATTATCTAGAAAATAAAACTAGAGCAACAATACGAGTAATAGAGATAGCTTTGCATGATAATAAATAACAAGAAAGTAAAGCTAGTTGTTGCAGCAATAAAATACACTAAACTAACAGAACCATGAGTGTGAAATAGTGGTGGTAATTGTGGTGACTTTGTCCAAGTTTTAAATAGCGAATAGATCGGGTTCATTGTCTTCGATGCAGTTTTCTATGTGGGAGAGGCTAAATATACATGCGCTTCACTATTTGGAATTACATGTACTATATGATTGGATTGTTAGCAAACATCCGTAAGTACTAATCAATGCATTCAGTTTAATGGTTCTCTTACTCCTATACGTGCAATGTTTCAGCTCGCGTCCTCAGGTTTCTGTCACTCCGGCAGAACTCCCCCATTCCTTTTACACATAGTACAAACCTTATGATGTTTAATCCATGTGCGCACAAATATAATGGATACCAAAGGACTGTACCATATCAACATACAACTCTAATGAACCAAAGACGTTCAACCATTCAATCTAAGAACAAAGAAACTACGCAAACATGACATAAATCATAGGATTATAACTTATAGCATCAAACACCATGTTTACATAGGACGGTGCAGAAGTGTGTGGGAGGATGAACCACTGCATACTAGGAGGATTAGGTGATGGAGATGACGGTGAAGATGCTGAAGAGGGCGGCGGCGGCACGGGGGACTCCTTCTCCACCGCCGGTATCATGGGGGAGCACCGCCCCTTAGCCCCTTCCTTTATGGATTGTTGGGAGCCCTCACCCATGGAGATGGGATCCATGGGGGAGGCAAAAACGTGGCTTTGGTGACTGCAAATTCGTGGATGGAGATGCCCTGGGCGAATTAGGTTTCCTCCCTTTATATAGCTTTTCGGATTCCCGTCACCCCATCTTGGGCTGCAGTAAATCGGGCCTAAAAGGCCCGTCTGGACTCGGAATCAGCTAAATTTTATGTCCAGAACGTTTATCACGCAATTTCTAACAACTTTGTAGTTGAAGAGTTTTCCGTTTGACGCCGTCGTCGACCTAGAACGTGACTATCTTCAAAAAGAGTTCTGAGATAGATTTCTAGAAAATTCCCAATTTGACTCCAACAAGGTTTTCACTACATCAAAGTGTAAAACAAGAACATTGTGCACTTTTGCAACTATTAGTAGGTTAGTCCAAATAAATCATAAACTTTATACAAAAAGGAGTGTCAAAAGCATATTATTAGCATAAAACTATCAAAAATTATAGATACGTTATGGACGTATCACCCGACCGTGGGACTCGAAGTGGATGATCAGCTCTTCTGAATGTAATTTCTTCTTCTTACCAATGGATATATTCAGGTGTGGCTGGTGGCGCCATTTCTACCATGTTGACTTGAAGTGTAATTAGTTTCTGGATCCTATTGGATGGGCGCCCTTTTTGGATCATCGACATTGCTCCTCTGGAGCTGGGGTATTCATTCTACTTGTTTTTGTTTATAGCGGGTTGTCCTTGTCCTGCTGACGGCTGCATTGATGAAGGTGGTGGTGCGCCAATTGCCAGGAGCCTAGGTGTGGTGGCGTATCCTTGGCTTGATGCTTCGGTTGCCTTTGCATTGCACACTTCCTGCATCCTTAGAAACATTTGACAATCCTTCATGAGGTGATTTGATCGCCTTTTGCCTATTGAGTCGACGTACAAGTGCATGTTGCAGGGTCCCTCCAGCATTTGCATTGGGGACATTAGGGAATCCTGACCCTTGGCTGGTATCTCTGTGTTGATTGGCTTCCTCCAACATCATCTCTTTGGTATCCGCTATTGTGGTCGTCGTTTCTTCGGTTATCCCCTCCTGAAAAACCGGTTGCAACATAGCTTGATCCGCCGTGTCCATTGTTGTTTCGTCGCCTTCTATCATTGCCGCGTTTGTCCCTATCTTCTTTGGGTGAGCACATTCGCTTCTTGTATACTGCGTCTTCTCCGTCAGCCCAGTGATTTGCCATATCCATCAGCTGTGAGATTGTTTTGGGCTTATCACGTCCCATATATTCTATGAACTCTTGTCAGTGAAGGCCATCATTGAAGGCGTCAATTGCTCTTTGATCGAATATAGCTTCAGTCAAGTTTTTGATGATGTTCCATCCCTGGATGATGGCTCGTATTGATTCTCCGAATTTCTGCTTACATGCCTAGAATTGTTCCAGGGATGCAGGTCATTTGAACATAGATTGGAAATTTTGGATGAACTTGTCTTCAAGATCATTCCAGCTGCTGATGGATTCTTTGGGTAACTACCTTAGCCAAGATCAGGTGGCACCGGTTAGGTGCAGCTATAGGCTTTGCATTGCGGTGGCCTTGGAGCCACCATGTAGTTTGACGGTTGCCAGGTAATCTGCCAACTAAGCTTCGACGTTCCTGGAGGCCGTCATACTTCTGGCGGTCATGAGGGAGTTTGAAGCCTTTGGGTACTGGAGTCTTGTGAACCCGTCGGGGAAAGCAATTGGCTCCACATAATTCATAGTCATCCTCGCTGTCACTATCATAGTATCTTTGGTTGCCATGCTCTTCCCTAGATCTGTAGATCTTGTGTTGTGTATTGGCGTCTCTTGCGTCGTTTTGTGGTTCAGAGTTTGAAAAGTGCGCTTGATGTGGTGATCGCGATTGTCAGGTGCACCCTACATGCTGAGGGCTACTATGACAGCGTGGCGATCTGTCGTGTTGTCGTGTGTTTCCTTGTTCCGCTTGCGTAAGAGACACACCCATTGTGTCGAGGTTCATGAGAGCATAGCGATGGAGAGCTGTGTGAGTTTCGTCAAGTGCGGGTTGAGTTGTAATCAAGTATGTTTGTGCAGCTACAATTGTGGCTTGTGCTGTTTTTGCCCTGATGTGTCCTGTTGGATCTACTGACATAAACAATAAGTCGAGATCTCGAGTCAGTTCGTTTCTTTCGGCTTCGGGGATATTCTACAGTCGTGAGGCCCCTCTCCTTGGCTGTGCTCCTCCAGTTACACTTCTTGATCCTTGGGTAGAGCTTAGTTACACACGCCAAAGGCTAGACTCGTTGGCTAGACTTTTTGTTTCGTTGAGTTGCCTCTGCATCCTTAGTAGATCCCTCGTATTATGATGAAGCAAGTATTGGTAGGCCATTAGATCTTCACGTGTGGCCTCGACTGTCATTGGGACAGCACCCGAAATTGCTTCCCTTGCTTTTTGCCATGCTTCGGCTGATATCCGGAGAGTTTGTCGTTCGCCTTCACGCGGTTCTCCTCTTCCTTGAGTTATGTAGTTGTTTGTTTGGTCTCCTTCATTTCCGTGATTTCCTGCATTGTCATCCGACAAAATATCATTAGGATCAAGGATAGGGTTACCGTTGGAGTCGCGCTGAGTTGAGGCATCCCCGATGATCACACACACTTGGTGATGAGTTATGTATGAACTAGTGACGTCATCGTCGGATTCGAGGGAGACACTGTTTGGCAGATCAGTGAAATCTAGTGGTTTTTGTTCTGGCTAGATTTCGGCCATCCTGATTCTGAAGTTGATGCTTTCGCCAATTCCTTTAGGTTCAGAGTTTACTAGGCTTGATCCACATGGTGGAGTTAGCTGGGAGTCTGATCCGAGGGAGAGACCATCATAGAGGACCATCAAGATCCCCTAGGTCTACTAACTCTCCAGAGTTTTCTTTGCCGTTTGTCGGTTGCGGTGTGGATTCTGTGGATGACCCGACGGAGGATGCTTTGAGTTCCTCTACACGAAAGTGGAAACTTCCGATGATGAGATCGGATCCGCCATTGAAGTTGACGGGACCTAAGACAGGGGTGGGCGAGCATGGTGCCCCTTTCGTCGGATTGTTCCTTGATGAAAAGGGGTCCACCGTATCCATGACTCCTGTGCTCAGGTTTCCAACATACGACGCCAATTGACGTGGGGTAACCTCGGAAATGCCCATGGTTATGGACTTAGGGTTTTGAGGAAAATAGAATGTTGGGGATTTCGTCGGCTGCTCAGACAAACAAGGGAGTCGAAGTCATCTAATTGTTTATGGTCAAATCGATTACAGATCACTCAAGGCTTTTTAGGTGCCTCCCCACTGGCTCCTCCTAGCCTATATATAATACGTTGGGTCCCGAGACCATATATGGATAGGTTACAGTCTTATGATTACAACACCAATACAATGCCGGTTTATATTTCCTTATCTAGCAAAACTATGCCTTCCTTCGGATGCTTCCTGGGCCTTCTTCTTTGTCTTCATGGGTCATGAACCTTCATGTAGCTAGGGTAACCAAACATAAGCACCCGAGTAATCATACCTATGTCACCAATGAAACACCGTTCCAGTAGTATTACATCCCTCAGAGTGGTACAATAGAAACATCACGGGTCCAAGGCATGATTACGATTCAATGTCTTACAGAAGATCCAAGAACTTCTTTAATATAGTGAAGAAGGCATAAGAAAAACTAGAAATAATAACTCGATAACTATACTATGAATAAAGCTACTTCTATTACTATCCTATGAGCTAGAGATGTTATTTCCATCTGTTGTAGAACTATGCCTCCACTTCTGCTTGATGTAGATATTGACTCAATGGCTTCAAGGAGTGACTCCAACTTCTTGTAGTAATCCTCCTGAGCATCGATTGGTGTTTATGATGTCTTATATGGCTTTAGAATCTAGCAAGGATAAAGAAGATATAATTGAGTATGAGTGTACTTAGCAAATTCATTAAAAGGTTGTTTGATGCACTATCTACCGCCATAGACCATAGATCGTAGGCTATGTATATTTTTGTAAACATTTCTTCAAAGGTTGCTTTTATTCTAAAGATCTATGTCTATTAGCTTTCACAGGTTTACCAGAACTTCATGGAGTTCCTTTCTTGCAGTGTTTGTAGCTCCTTTCCGGAACTAAGAGTAACATGTCACACTTCTTACACTCTATATAGGTGCATTGCTTTACCCATAAGAGATCTTAGCTTTCTTGCACATCCAGGCCACCAATCTTGTTCACACTTCCTTGGTATGAGAACCAGTCTAAGATCCAAGCCAATCACTGTTATTGTCCACAACCCTGCATGCCTACCCAATTCTGTAAACAGTATATTCCCCTAGTATCCCCCATCATAATGGAAAACCTACCTCCTATAACCCTTTACAGACCATCACAAACTCCAAGTATCACGGGGCACTAAGGGGTCCCACCCATGTGCTGGATCATACGCGAGGAATCTGCAGCGACACGATAAGGTTGTCCATCATCATACGAATGGAATAAGATACAGCTGACCTCACCATACTATTCGAGATCTTATGGTTAACATGTTTATACGACGCTAGAATCACGGGTGACAATGATTATTAAGTCCTAGATGATACTTTCCCGTGCAAATGGAACCTCCACCAACCACTTATATCATACCATGGTAGCATTGCCAGCCATAGGTTACCACCACTCGGGTCGATAACCAATAAGTCATATTATTATGAAAATAATATTTTCTTCCATCCTTTTCAAAATATAGGTGATAATAATAATAGATTGCAAATACTTGATAAGAAATAATCAAAGGACATGAGCAAGTATGAACTTGAATTTTTAACTACAAGATTATGCAGCCAAGGTCTTCAAGTCAATATAAACTCCAATAATCTGAAATAGCATCATTGGTCTGGTAAGGGCTAATAATGTTTAAAGAAGCAATATGATATTATGCATAAGATATGTTATGCACTTTGCAAAATCCCTAAAATAATCCCTAATATTGTGTGTGGGCTAAGTTTGTGTGATTTCTTAACTACTTTGTTTATGTTCAAGTTTACTTCACAAGTGAAAGTATATATTTAAGACTTCAAGAGTAACACATAAGATATAAATGTTGATCACAATACTAATAGATATTCAATGTTGATTGATATCAAATCTTTAAGAATAGTCATGTTTTAAGCTGGTGAGACTTAAGAGAAATATTAATGTTTTTATTTGAAGTGGAAAAAAGAATAACTTTTGAAGAAAATGTTTCTTATATTAAGCTAATCAATATTTAAGATTATTGGATATAAACTATCGGTGGGTTGGGATAGTCCTAACGATCCGGAGTTAATATTATTCTTGTTGATTAATTAATAGACCAACGTTAACTATAAAAATATAAATGAACTTAATATACAATTTCTAGGATTTTCCTAAACATGAGCGAAGATGCATGATCATCCACTCTCAATGTAAGTGAAAAGTGGGTTCAAGTTAACTTGTAAGTCATTGACTTACCATTGGTATATGTTTTCAAAAGAATACTTCTTGATTAACAAACATTATTTATGTTTTATTACAAGTTATGATCGTGGTCTTTAGGTATATGGTACATGGAATTTATCCTCCAAAAGGATATTTTTAGTAAGTGGTAACAACTCAGTTGAGTTAAATTGTGATAATGCCAAATGATGACTTAATTTTACATTGAGATGCTAAGTTTAGGTTTGTCTGTTGGTACAACTTAAGGTTCAAAACTTGGTTAGTTATCATGATTATAAAGGCAAGGTATGGTTAATTACTAAATTAAGAAGTAATATTACTTAGATAAAATACCTACTCTAGATCACGAATACTAAACTGATGAACTTGGCACTCCTCACCAAGTGGGTTTGGCGGATTTTCCAAAACGAGCAAGGGTTGTGGGTTGACCACCTTAAGGAAAAATATCTTCGAGGCAGGAATCTACTTACAGGCAGGGTTGTGAAGGGATCACAATTCTGGAATAACCTGAAGAAGGTCATCCCTCTGTTCTGCCTGGGGGCAAGATTTGAGGTTCATGATGGCCATTCGACCAGGTTCAGGTTGGATCGGTGGCTTGGCGGATCCTTGTTGATCGAGTGAGAGATTCCAGAATATCTTTAACATTTGTGGTGAACCTGAGGTTTCGTTTGGCTGATGCATATGCTACCCATGGTTGGGACATGGGTTTTAGGTGTCAATTTGGACAGGTCGAGGCCATCGAGTGGGAAAACATATCTAGGGAGTTGGATTTGGGGGGTGGCCGAAGGAATGAGGGCCTAGACAAGGTTTCTTGGGCTCTCAAGGCCTCAGTCCAATTCTCGACCAACTCTCTATATCATAGGCTGTGTAGGGGCACGACTCTGGTGGATTTCAGAGAGGTTTGGCGCTTGAGGGCACCAACCAAGATCAAAATTTTCGTCTGGCAATTGTTTCGAGGATGGGCCCCTCGAATGGCTCTTGTGGTCTCTGCAAGGAGCTAGAGGATTGAAACCACATAAAGTTTCAATGTCCACTGGCCAAGTTGATGTGGTCCTATGGGAGGGAACTTCTTGAGTGTGCGTGGAACCCAGCGGGAGTGGGTGTTTTCATTGCTTACACTCAGAGTCTCTCCAGAGGTTTGAGTAGGATAATCTGGCTTTGTTTCGCGGCGATGGCTTGGGCCATGTGGAACGTTAGAAATAAGATGACGATCGAGCACTCCTTCATCTCTAAGCCAGCTGATTGTTTGTACAAAATGATCATTAACTTGTAGAGTTGGAGGCTTCTAAGCAGAACAAGAGACCGGCCTATGCTGGATTGTGCTATAGCCGAGCTATGAAGATTGGACACACGTCTCAGGGAGGGAGCGCCGTGATGGAGGGCAAGTAAAGGCTACCAGGTCGTCGATGGCTTCTGGGTTGTGGAGTTGGCTTCCAACGTGCGGTGTGTATAGTTTTTGTATCTTGTAACAACTGAACTTGTGTGGGTTTGTTCTGGTCTCGGCTGGTGGTATGTACCGATGTTGGCTTGGGCCCGTGTGTTTGGCCCTGCCCGCGTGGACGTGTTCTGGTGTTCTGTGTAAACTCTATCGGTTGTTGTTGGTTTTATATATAAAACTGGGCATGTGGCTTAAGTTAAAAAATGCTTAAATAAAATGTTCGGTATGTTGCTTATTCTTTTTGCGATAAGTATGTTGCTTGTTAAGTTACGACTTTCAGCGTTTGAAAGTTGGGGGAAGAAGGTGCTTTGCATGCCGTGGCCTAGATCCAAGCGTTTTATAAGAGCAACTTCAATGACTTACCCCAAAAAGAAACACCTATACCAATAAAACGTTTTGGAGTTGAGAAAAAAACAACTACAGCTGCTTACCCATCGGTGGGCCCAAAGCCAAAAATTATACTCCGTCCTTTTTAAAACATTAAAATATAAGGTATTTGTATCTAGACGCTTTTTAGTAGGTTTGCTCATTTTCTTCCGAACTTATGCACTAAAAGTATATGTTTCAAAAAAAACTAAAACATCTTATAATTTGGAATAGAGTGAATATCAACATACCAAAATTTACTATTGAATTGACATATTTCGCAATCTGGTGGCAGTGACCCATATCTTGCCAATTTTGGCTCCCACGAGCGACTAGGAGCCTCCAACCCCGCCGCTTCCTCTAGCCCTCCTTCCCACTTTCTTTCCCTCCTTGTCGTCAGGCGTAGCCTGGATGTCCGTGGTGGCGAGACTACCTCCTTCCCTTTTGCGCGGAGCCTGTGGTGTGGGACGTGATGGTTGGCGAAGGTGTTGTGCCGACGAGGGGTGCGGTGGCATGGTCGTGCTTTGCGGCAGCGTGATGGCTTCATGACGAGTTGGCACACCCGTGCTGGCAGCGGCCTCGGGTGGCGTGAGACGGCTGGTGATGGTGGTAGCCGAGGACGTGTGCGGTGAAGCCACCATGGCCGTGCAATTGGTAGGGGAGGCTCCGGTCAGATCTTGGTGTGGGCCTGATTTGGCTTGGACGGGCCTCGACCGGGAGCGTGGTTTGCGGCAGTTCTTGACAGTAGCAACCTGTGTGGGAGGTAGGGGTTACTCCTCTCTTGGTGGAAGTGTGTCCAGGGATCTGATCTAGGCTAGACAGGCCTAGATCTGGCGGTCTCTCTATGTAAAGTGCGTCTTGCAAGCGGTGCGTAGGTTCCAGATCTGTCCTTCTTGTCGCCCTCATCTTAGTCCGACATCTCTTGCCCATACTGTTTGACTAGTTGTGGTGTCATTCATTGTTCTGCTCGTGAGAGTCTTTGGATGCTGGGGTAGTGACCTTGGAAGGTGGTCTGCCCATTCGGCTCTCCAGCGAGTGATGTTTCGGTGGTGGTGTCCAATCTCTTTCGATGTGTGGGAGCTGAGGAGCGGACAACGGTGGATCCTAGGGTCTACGGTGCTTTGGTAGTGGAGGCTCCCAGAGTGTGTCTTGGAGGTTTGGTTTGTTGATGACGGGCTGATCTTTGTACCTTAGTGTGGTGTGGTTGTGATTTCGAGCAAAGGCTAGTGCTTCGACACTAGTGGTGACAAGCCTACGACTGTCATGTCCCTCTTGGGGGTGCCCTTGTGGTCACCTCCATCGTTCTAGGGTTAGCTCTGTTGTTGTGGCCCATCACTGTCAGGAGCGAGATGCTAGGCACTACCGCTTTCCCTCTTGTTGCCTCTGTGTTGAAGTGCCACAAGAAAAGGCCATCACCCGACCTGGCTATTACTGCGACGACGACCGTGGTCATGCCTCATCCTACAACTTCAGAACTTATATCCTCTCCAGCCACACTTGTGCCCCCGATTGGGCCATGAGCCGACATTTCCTACTAGCCGATGACTCACTCTTCGTGTTCGTAGAATGCCACAAATGTGAAAAATCTTCTTGACCATGTGGTCCATTTTAGTTATGAAAATGCACAATCTTACATTGATTTTTATGTATCTATGTCGAAATTGGTAAAAGTGGTGTATGTTCTAAATATTTTTGTTCTGTTGCATATAGTTTCAATGATGAGTTCTTCTTGCATTACACTTGTGGTCCACCAGAAATTCTTTCGCATCTACACAAGATCATGCATCAAATGAAATTTCATCACAAGAAGTTGCATCATAAGATGATGGTTTTGTTGGCGAAGGATATGGTGAGAGTTTCATTGAACTTACTCCGTAAAGGGTCGTGAGAGGAGAATATTTCACCAAGAATGAAGATGAGGGCTTGTGCAATGCATGGAAGATCGGATAGATCCCATCATGCACAGGGAATGAACAATAAATAAAATTCTATTGGGAGTGTATCTGTGAGAAATACAAAATTCAATCTAAAAGGCCAAGGAATTAAGATTCTCCATAGCACGGTTTCTATACCATAAACATCGATTTTTTCAAATGGTCATGTTTCTCTCATGTTGATCGTCTCAATCCAAGTGGGACTCATGGTGGAGATAAGGTGTGCTCAAGCTAATGTTGCTTTTCACGTTTGATCACCTATTGTGTTCACTTTATGCTAACTTGTTTTTTATATTTATAGCTCAACATTGCTCAAAATTTCTTCATGGGAAAAGAGAAGAATAAAGGTGGCAATGTCGATAAGGGTTTAACTTTACTCCATTGTTATATTATTCTCTAGAACGGTGAGAATTGGAGGAACCGCCTCCCCAACAAAATCCCAAACAAGAGGAAAGCCCTCTCTACTTCGGTTGGAGAGGTTTTGGTGGTTGACACCAATGATGAAGGCTCATGTAGCCCTACTCTCTCTGTGGTCACCAGAAAGAGGCCAAATGGAGTAAGAAAGTAAGGACGTGAGTGTGAAAGGAGGAGACAATTTGTACAAAGAGCCACTGGACAACATGTCGGAGAGGAAGAAGCTTGCATCCTAAAGGAGGGAGTTGAGGACCAAAGAAATGAAGGAGGAAGGAGTTCGAACTAATGAAGGTGGCCAGGAGGGAGAGGAGGGCAGCGACCAGGGAGAAGATTGTCGAGATCGGGGAGAGGAAGGTGGCAAATGAGGAATTAGTCAAGAGGATGGAAAATGAGAAAAGTATAATGCTCATGGATCCATGTGGTCTAGATAAGATGGGTCGAGCATACTTGGAGCTTTGCCATGACAAAATATTGTTGCCGAGAGGGTACATGTGAGGCATTGTTGTGGAGCCAACAAAAGTGGTGGTGCCATTCGAGAGATATCTCTATGCATTGATGGTGGGCTCAACTTTTGTTTTGTAGTGTTTTATTATGCAAAGATGAACTATTAATTTTGTTTTGCTACTGGTTATATGCCTAAAATATGCACTTTTATTATGGATTTGTAATGTTTATAATTATGATGAATTGTTTTAATTATCATGTGTAGAATTTTAGTTCGTTCTGATGATGTATGCATAATGTAAAAGAGTACTAGAGATAAGCAAATGCTCAAAATTAGCAATCCCGTTTTTTGGTAAGAGTATCTCCTATAGTTTACCTATAATAGGTAAGAGGAAGAAATATGGGTAAGAGGGCCAGGAAGGCCAACAACATATTGACATGGGTATGCCCCACGAGCACCTAGGTTTGGCCTATACGGTGTAGCCCAAGAGAAGCCCACGGTAAAAGCCCAGGGAGATTTGGGTGGCCCAAGTCCAGGATGATGTGACTACTTGGAAGAAACGACAAAGTATATATAGGAAACTCAAAGGAAAAATCCTAATCTATAACCGACTCGGCCTGCTATCTCGAGACCCAGCCTCCCTATATAAAGGCTAGGAGGAGCATCGAGGGGGACAATCTGCAACCCTAGTTCACACACCGCCAGATTGCACCTGCGCACCCCCTATATTCTTCGATTCCATCAATAACAAAGAGCAGACAAGCAGGAGTAGGGTCCCTTTCGATGTCCTGATCCTGGGTAAACTGCGTGTCCCCGATGTGCTTTTTTGCTAGCCGGTTGATGCCTCCAACGCTCCCTGATACGTTGCAAACATATCTATAATTTTTAATGTTCCATGCTTGGTTTTTATCTACTTTCTTATGTTTTGTCTGCATTTGGAGATACTTTTATGCATTTTCTGTAACTAACCTATTAACAAGATGCCACAGTGCTAGTTGCCAGTTTTCTGCTATTTTTGGTTCCAAAAAGTTAGAAAATGAATATTCTTGGAATTGCATGGGACAAAAGCCAAAGTCAATATTTCACCGAGGGGAACATGGAGCCAAAAGACGAGACGGAGAGGGGCCAGGTACCGGCCACACCATAGGGTGGCGCGGGTCCCCTGGTCGCGCCACCAGGTGGTGTGGGGCCCTCCGGCCTCCACCGACCTTGCCCTTTCGCCTATAAGAAGCCTCCCGATGCAAAAACCCTAAATCGACTAGCCTCCAGCCACGAAAAGTTCCGCAGCGCCGCCGCCACCGAAGGAGAGATTCGGGGGACAGAAAGTCTCTGTTCCGGCACCCTGCTGGGACGGGGAAGTGCCCCCGAAGCCATCTCCATCGATCTCCACCACCATCTCCATCGCCATTGCTGATTCCCATGATGATGAGGGAGTAGTTCTTCCTCGAGGGTAAGGGCTCTACCGGTAGCTATGTGTTCATCTCTCTCTCTCTATGCGTGATCTTATTGTGATCATGAGCTTTGTAATCTAGTAGATCTACCTTGCTACTCAAGTGCTTTAATAGATCTCTGCTCTCCCTATGTGTGTGAAAGTGACAGCGTGCACAACATGGTGGCACTTAGGCTAGAGATTACAAATGCTTGTTATGAGTTATATTTGGAGTTGGATGTCTCTATGAAATTGTGGTGTTTGTTGGAACCATCTAGTGCTCAAGGTGACAGTGTGGGGTTATCTAGATGCGGAAAGCGAACTTTGAGGTGTGTTGTTATAGCCCTGCCATGCATTAGAGTGTCCAACCGGAGAGTAGTTCAGAGTAGTATCATGAAGAGAAGATATTTATATGAGAGTGTTCACTAGCAAAAGTATGATCCCTAGGCCTTGTTTCTAAGCATTGAAACACCGTTTGCAACTAGATTTGTTACATGTTTGCTTGCTTCCATCTTTATTTCAGTTAGCCTTTAGTCTCTTCCGCGCCATCAAGCTATTGTCTGGCACCATTGTCTTATATCCATACCACTTGTATTTCACTATCTCGTCGCCGAACTAGTGCACCTATACACCTGACAAGTGTATTGGGTGTGTTGGGGACACAAGAGACTTCTTGTATCTTAATTGCAGGGTTGCTTGAGAGGGATACCTTTGACCACTTCCTCCCTGAGTTTGATAAACCTTGGGTAATCCACTTAAGGGAAACTTGCTGCTGTTCTACAAACCTCTGCACTTGGAGGCCCAACAACTGTCTACAAGAATAGAAGTGTGTAGACATCACTCCCCACTTCCTCAAATCCAAGCCCATCATCTATGGGCATTGGAGAGTTTACCCCTCGTCAATTGATGTCGTCTATGGGAACTAGGAGTGCTGATGTTGCGGCTTCATCGACCCCATTTCCAGCGATCTACAGCTCCACTACAGCGGAGAATTGCCTCCCCTTTCGCACCTTCGACTTCATCGTCCATTCGTCGGCGACTCACCCCGATTTCGAGTCCGTGGGCGACAGAACTGGCATCGCCATCGGGAGCCTATGCTTCTAGGTCGGCAAGATCAGCACGCTCCACTTCCCTTACCACTCGCCGACACCTTCGATTGCACCTGCCTCGTGGTTCCCACCACCTACCGGCATCCTGAGTGAGCTCAATCTTTGTCGTCGGCCTACGACACGGATAGCAACAACAATTGCGACTCTGATCTGTGCGATCCATCGTCAGAGGACGACACCTATAGCTCCGGGTTGGAGAGCTATGGGAGCAGCAACCTCCCCAACCACTACATGTGCACCGTTGTCACTTGCGGTGATGGAGGCACTCAAGGAAATACTGGCAACAAAGGGCCAACAAATGTAGCCCCCATCAACGGAGCTCCTACCAATGGCCCTGCCAACGGTGAATAACCCAACCCTCCCAACCCCGACAACCAGGGCGTAAACGCCAACAGATCCACCTCAACGAGACTAGATGGGCGCGAGTCAGGTAAGCCCAACAGTTCAACCACCTCCCACCATAAGCATCACACGACATGTTGATGGGATACCACTGGCTGCTCGACAAAGAGTTCAATCGCCAGTAGGCGGTTAACACTGATCTAATGGCTCGTAAGCAAGCCGCCGATGCGTCGAGTGCCGAACGTGCAGCACTCTCTTCCATTGGTGGATCCTCCTCGAAGGGCAAGGGCGGACCAAGCGCCAAAAGATGCTCCTAGCTTGACCACCTCAATGACAAAGATTGATAAGAGGCAACTAGGGCCCTCGACTTCTCGTTCATGTTGGTGGAGACTCTTGGTCACATGATCCCCAAAACACCACAAGCCACAGTGCTAGTAGCTACCACGTACCTGCTGACGAACCAGCCACCAGCTGGAGATCCACAATATGTCGTGCATCGATCCACCATCAACGGACTCAGATTGGTAGAAGCTGCGCTCGCCAAAGAGCCCACACCGGAGCCGAAGAAATTAAAGGCTCCACTCGTGAGGAATCGCTCGCCATCTTCCAATGAGGAAGAACACGACATGTCGCTGCGACGCTGCAGCCCACGGCGAAGAGGCCACAACTACGACGCATGTGATGAAATCACGCAGTGCAAGGTGGTCAAGATGCACGCCAAGCGCGCCTACTCAACCGAGCCCGACGATGAAGAAATAGAGCTCTGTTGCGCCAGCTGCTTCAGTAGAGCCATATAGCAGACTCGGATGCCGAAACACTTCAAGCTTCCTTCGGATAACCTAAAATTTGACGGTCTCCAGGAGCCGAAGATTTGGCTAGATAACCACATCTCCTCCGTAAAGTTTCAAGGTGGGAGCAAGAACACAGCAATGCAATGCCTATAGCTGTAGCTGCAGGGCACCGCTCGAGTCTGGCTCAATAATCTGTCTCGTGGTTCGATCTGCAGCTGGGAGGAGCTGGTCTTTAGTTTCTCCCAAAACTTCAAAGGCACCTATAAGCAGCCTGCATCAATCAAGGAGCTCAGGGCACGCTACCAAAGTCTGAGTGAATCCCTTCGCTCCTACATCCAAAGATGGTCCATCATCAAGAATTCTGTAGAGGACATCTTAGAAGAACGCGCAATCGACCCATTCAACAGCGGCATATGTAGTCGAGAGCTCAGGGAGGAGCTAGGGCGCACCAAGCCCAAAACCATTAACCACCTGATGGACATTGCAAACCGGTGGGCGGACGGAGGGGACTCAGTAAACAACAATTGTGTTTGCTCCAATGATGAGGATGACCTAGCCGCATACGCGACCACCGAGGAAAGCATCAGATGCGCAGTTACGGAGACCGCAAGGAGGTCGACATGGTCGCAGCCGGCTATGCTGACAAACGCGATGAGGGTAACCGCAACAACGGGTACCATAGTAGCAGCTACCACAACAGTGGAAAAACTGCGCAAGTGTGGCAACGCCGCACCCGCGACAATGTACCTGGCATACCTAGTGTCTTGGAGAAGCTGTCCGGACTCTACAACGTCCACTTCTACATCTACAAGCACAATGGAAAGAAGAAGTCCAGTCACCTCCTCAAAGACTGCCCGTGAATTCCAGAAGCTCCATGATGGGGTACATCCAACTGCATTGTGACGCGATGAACCAGGGGTACGGAGCCGCGCCAGGCGCCATAGCTTACGACACACCACCACCACCACCCAGAGCACCCATGTAGCCTGCGGCTGCACCAGTGGTAAATAACTGGGGGAGGGATAATACCCGCGCCCGCTCGGAACATGGGCATGATCCAAATGGGATGCCCCTCTAATAGGACGTAGAAAACAATCACTCGCTGGGTGAACCTGGCAGTCAACACTCCACCCTCAACTCCTGAGTACCTTAGTGGGTTAGAGTGCTGCATCACCCTCGACAGGAGCGACCACCTGTGCCAGGTCCCTGGCCCAGGTCATTCTCCCCTAGTACTAGAGGCGTAGATCGACGGATTCGAGATGAGCAGAGTTTTCATGGATGGGGCAGCGGCATCAACCTCATGTTCGCCAGCACCCTACACGCCATGCTTATTCCCCTCTCCAACCTGGAAGCATCCGAAACAACATTCCATGGTATCGTGCCAGGGAAAGTAGTATATCTATAACAACCCAAGTTTTACTAAATAGCATTTAGGGCTTGTTTATGCATTCATAAGCATCATCTAGTTTTGGTAAATAAAAAAATTCTTGAAAGAAAATAACGTAAAACCCTAATCCTCCCTCTCTTTGAAATATATTCAAAATAGTTTGAGTTTCGAAAACTACAAAATGTTGGACTCCAAATAGTTATAAGGGCCCTAGAATATCTTAGCTTATTTCAGAAACCCTCTGGTATTTTGGAATATTCAAAACAGTTTTTGAAATCTTTTGCAAAATAGAGAAAGTGAGAAAAGGAAAAGGAAAAAGGCTGGTGTTAAAAAACAGAGCCATACCAGTAAACCCGGCCGACCCAGCTATCCCCGCCCCTACCTGCCACTCAACGCTTCTCACTGCAGCCCAGCAAAAGCCCACATGCAGCCAAAGCCCTGTACCTCTTTGGCTGTCGTCTTCCTCGAGCAGACACACAACTCGGTGTCACCGGCACTGACGTCGATCATTGTAGTGTCAAGATCCCCGCCCCGCTGCCGTTCCACAAGGAGATAAGGCTGCCTCGACCGCCTGCCTCGTCCCTATCCTTTCTCTCCCTCTCGGTCGACCCCTCTCCCGCGTTACTCTCCCTGGCCGACGAACCCTAGCCCCGACCGCCATGTACAGCCACCATCCCCGACCTCCCCTACATCCGCTGACCGCGCCATGAGCTCCTCCTTGATGCCTGCTACCTCCTCGCCAAAGGAATCAAGCCCGGAAGGCCGTAATCGCCTGCAACGGCCCCTTCTTCCCCAAGCCCGATGACCACCTCCACCGTTCGTGCCGACGCTCCGGTCCACCTCATGCCTCGCCATCACCTCCGTTAGAATCTCGATGAGACGTTGGTTCCCTAGAGCCTCTCCACCGTCTCCCGCCCTCTCTGTAGCTCGCTCATGCCATGCTCTGCCGCTGGCCGCCGTTGCCTGTCGTCAAAGTCAGTGCTCCGACGACCTATTCCAAGCGGCAGCGCCATATTCAGGTTCCCCATCGCGAGGCGTGTCGAACGCGACCATCCATGCATGCTAGGGTGGCCTTTGTCATTGTCGGCGACCATCGCCTGAGGGTGGACGTCGTGCTGATGTCACGCCCACATCAGGCTAGCGTGGCCCATGGGCCCGCTGACCGTTGACCACCAGTGTGGCAGCCGACGTAGCCCCTAGCCCACAAGTCAGCCTTAGTGGGTAGCACCTGCCCCAGTGAATAACAGCCCCAACCCTGTGCTGATGTCAGCCTTGTGTCACGCTGATGCAATAAAAGTTTAATAATTTTTTTTAATAATTTCAAATTTTGGTTTAATCTTATAAAATCAATAAATTTTTATTTATAAGTCAAGAAAATGTGTATAATATATCAAAATGTTCAAAAAAAATGAGATCTACACTTTAGCATCAAAATCATGCATTGTTCAACAACTTCAATTGCAGGTTTAATTAGGAGAACATTTGAACCCTCTCATATGCATATGGGGCTTTCCAAATACTAGGGTTTGAACCCTAGGGACCCCATTTAAAAAGTGATGGTCTTGTCGAGGGTTACAATTTCAATAACCCTTAACTTATCATATAATCATCCTTGCTTGATCATTGCATTGATGCCATGTGTTGATTGTTTCTCTTTCTTTCTGGTGTTTGCTTCGTCCCGATAGAATCCGATACCGACTCTAAGATCGAATACTGAGGTTAACACCATGGAGGATCGACGAATAATACTTGAGCAACTATAATCAAGTCAAGCACAGGGCTTCTAAAGATCTACTTTTTGGTTATCAACAGGCAAAGGCAAGCATAGCCCCACCATTGTACAATCCTATGATTTCGAAAGTATTTCATTCTTGCCATGGTGCTTACGATTCTATTGTGGTCTTTTATTGAGAGATAGAGTATCATATTTGTTGCATTACTCCCTTTGAGCTTATATTACCTGATCCACTGCTCCTAGCATAACTAGGTTTGGCTTGTGTGCACTGCTAGAGCTATGATTTGTGTCTTTCTTAGCCATGCTTATTTGTCAGTACTGGTTCATCCAGATGATGTATCAGATGTAGAGAATCTAGTATGACGGGATAACGAGGTATACTGATGAGGTAAGATCAGTGGTAAAGGTTAAACTTGCTAAGGCTTGTATGGGAGGCCATGGTGGGATGTGGTTTTTGCAGTCCCATGCTCACCACCACTAGGACCCGAGTTCTTGCCTTTGGAACCGAGATGAGCGTACAACCACACGGGGCATAGAAAACCTCACAAGTAACTAACTTGCCTAGTAGATTCCATGAGTCACATAGTTCGGGAATTCCATTCGACATATGCATAGCAAACGTTTTGAAAGATTTGGCGGGTGAAGGTGCATCATAACAGGTAGGTAAGCGTGTCCAGGGTTGCTTGGGGTGGATAGATCCCTTGATAAACCAACCTCGCCTCACATCTCTATGGACCAGCTTTGGAATTTGACCCGTTACGGCAGAACCCTCCTTAGGGCGTGACTCATGGTCTCGGCGAAAGCAAGGTAAAGGTCGTGTCTAACCATCCTCTGTAGGCCTTCCAAGGAAGAGGGCTATTACTAGTGGAATTAAGAGAAGGTTATTACGTGTGGGGAAAGTTGTACACCCCTGTAGGGTTAAATCTTTTCGAAAAGCCGTGTTCACGGTTATGAACGCTTGGTGACCTAATTCTAAGATCATAGAGAACTATAACCTAGTCATAAAACTTGGGAGATAAACATGTGCTTAAGGATGATTCCTCATGGGTATGAGGGGGTGATCCTAGTTGTGAGATGAGGATTGCTTTGGTGGATATCAAAAGATGATGATCAATTCTTTGGAGATGTCGCTTTCTTATCCTCTATTAAAATGATCTAATTAGACGAGCTTCTTCTCCCTCCTGTTTTCTAAACAAAGATGGCTTTATGAAAAATAACCCCACCAGCCATAAGTCTTGTGGAGTACACCCTGTACTCACCCTTGCTTTGTTGATACTTTTGTAGAAGAATAAGTTGTTCCTTGAAGACAAGTTGGTACGACATCAGCATCGACGAGTAGCTTGGGGTTCCCGATCGGCAGCCTGGAATCTATGGGCTAGGACGTCATCGTTATGCTTCAGGGCTCTTAGGCCATTTGTTAAGTTTGCTATACTTAATAGCATAATTTGCCTTCCGTTGTTTGATGTTTGTGGTTAGTGACCTCTCCTTGTAATATTTTGGTTCTTCGCTCAATTATGAGCTTGCTGTAATAATTTTTGTGTCATAGGGTTACTGTTGTGTTACCAATTTCTCAGTCGATATCCTCGAGCTCTAGGTTAAGCTTATGTTATGCTAATGTCTAGATTTGTTTAACCCTGATCCCAAGGGTGCCACACTATCCCCTAGGAAAATGTTTGCTGGATGTCATCTTTGGCACGCCCGCCAACCTCCAACGTGAACGCCTTGAGTTTGAAGTGGTCAACTGTCCATCACAATACCACACAATCCTCAGGCATGTCACATTACTAGCGGTACGGCACTATGCGTACCTTCATATGAAGATGCCAGGACCGAACGGCATAATCACCATCCACGGGGGCTTCACCAAGTTCGATAGTTGCGATAGGGAATTCAACAGAATCTCCTAGTCCTTCAGCATGCAAGAGGAGCTCACAAGGCTCAAGGAGTCGATGAACAACAATCTTCATCCTGTGAGTAAGCAGAACACACCGGACCAGTCCTTTGACTCCACAGTGAACACCAAGGCGGTCCATTTGCACCCGATGGACCCGACCAAGATGACCCTCATCGCCAACAACTTGAATTCCACATAGGAACTAATTCTTGTTGAATTCCTCCGTGAGTGCTGGGAAATATTTGTTGACATGCCAGGAGTTCCCAGGAAATTCGCCGAGCATGCACTCAACGTGTCTCCAGACACAAGACCAGTCAAGCAGTCGATGCGTAAACTGCCAGAACCAAGGGCAAAAGCAGTTGGCATGGAAGTCAACAGACTCCTCGACACGAACTTTATACATGAAATCAAGGAAAGCGCCTAGGTAGCTAACCCCGTGCTCGTTCCTAAAAAGGGTATGGACATCCTGCGCATGTGCATGGACTTCACCTCCCTCAACAAGCACTGCCCAAAGGACCACTTCCCATTATCGCGGATCGACCAGATAATCTACTCCACCGCAGGATGTGAACGCCTCTATTTCCTCTACGCCTACTCAGGCTATCATCAGATCCGAATGAAGGAAGAGGATCAAGAGAATACGGCCTTCATCACACCTTTCAACATCTACTGCTACACCACGATGCCCTTCGGGCTAAAGAATGCAGGTGCCACCTACCAACGGTGCATGTAGGCCTGCCTAAAGAGCTATCTTGGCCGCAATGTTCAGGTCTATGTCGATGATATAGTGGTCAAGACCAAAGAGGAAACTACACTCATCGCTTATCTCCGCAAGACCTTCAACAACCTCGACCGCTACAAGATCAAGCTGAACCCAGAGAAGTGTGCCTTCGGCGTCAGATGACCCACAAGTATAGGGGGTGTATCGCAGTATTTTCGATAAGTAAGAGTGTCGAACCCAACAAGGAGCAGAAGGTGCTGGCTAGTGGTATCGATCAGGAATTACCTGCAAATACTTAGCAAACGGACTTTTAGGGGTTTTCGATAAAGCAAGTAAACAAAGTACGAGTAAATAAAAGACAGTAGGAATAAATGCAGCAAGTGGCCCAATCCTTTATGCAGCAAAGGACAAGCCGGTTGTATTTCTATAGATGACCAAACGTTCTCGAGGACACATGGGAAGACTGTCAAGTGCTTTCGCGACATATAGTCGATTAATCTTCTTTAGCTTGCTAAGTGTTGTGTGGGTGAACCTGTGCTAATGTACCGCCCCATCCAAGACTAATACATACTTGTGATTATACCCCTTGCAAACATCCATAAGTACAAGAAAGTAATTAAGGTATAACCTAACCACAGATTTAAACTCTAAGACCCTTACGTCCCTTGTGCAATGGTTTCCTAACAGGGGTTTAGGTTTCTGTCACTCTGGCAACCTCTATGATTAGTAGCCAAATACACGATGCATTCCCCTAGGCCCATATAGGTGAAGTGTCATGTAGTCGATGTTCACATGACACCACTAGAAGAAGTACACCACAACTTAAATAACAATCTATTGAATCTTTCTCAACACAACTCCACTACTAACAACAAGACTTCTCCCATGTCCTCAAGAACAAAACGAACTACTCACAAGACATCATATGGATCATGATCAGAGATGGAATAATGATGTATAACAATCTGAACATAAACAATAATTCAATGGTTCACTCAATAGCTTCAACTACAAAGAGTAATCAATACCGGGAAAGTTTCCCCTATGAACTATAGCAAGATTCAACCAATTGTTATAGCAATATGGAGATGGTGATGAGGGTGCTGATGGTGATGATGATGATGATCCCGATGAAGTCCAGCTTGATGGTGGTGTTGATGGCGATGATCTCCCCTCTCCGGGAAGGAATTCCCCCGGCAGAAATCTGTCTGCCAGAGAGATCTTTCTCTCTCGGTGTTTTCCGCCCCGCAGAGGCAGCGGAATCTTTCTGTGGTCGCTCCCCGAGTCTTAGGGTTTCGTGGGGATAATATACGCCAGAGGGGAGAAGCTGGAGTGGGCCAGGGTAGCCACACCACCTCCAGGCGCGACCTAGGCCTGCCCGCGCCATGGGGTGGTGTAGGCCCCCTATGGCCCACCTCCACTCCATCTTCTGGCATCCTTAGTCTTCTGGAAAAATAGGATTTTCCGTATATTTTCCCGGATTTTCTGATCTTCGCAAATTTTGCGTCCAAACAGCACCTTTTCCATCAGAATCCTGACTGCAGCGGTCCATGCTCCAAAAAGTCATCAACCATGCAAAAATAGATGAAATAACATAAGTATCACCTCTCCATACGAAATATATCAATGAATAATAGTGAATTAAGACATAGAATAGTGATGCAAAATGGACGTATCAACTCCCCCAAGCTTAGACTTCGCTTGTCCCCAAGCAAAACTGAGCTCAATAAACATGCCCTCAGGTTTATGGAGTGAAGAGTCGATAAAAGAATACGGACAAGAAGCATCACATTCATCAAATACATAGATCATTATAGAATACAACTCACTATTATATAACTCAACTTGCAGTGAGTAAAGGAAACACAATAAAGATACATAGAGTAAATCATAGCTGGTAATGGAAAACTTAGCTCTTGGTCGAAGAATAGTTGATAATTTGCTGGATCACAAATAGCTATTTTTGATAATAGCTTTCAAGGTAGTAAACATCAAGATAAGAGCAATGTGCAAAACAAGGAATAAAAGACATGATTGCATAAATCATCATATGAATGAATGAAACACATCAACTCAAAATACTTGTTGAGCTAGAAGGGAATAGGTTTACTGACTCAACTACAAAGTAAAAGAAAGGCCCTTCGCAGAGGGAAGCAGGGATTGCAAGTCTCATAAAGAGCTCCCAAAAATTATGATACTTACTAGCTTTCAGCTCTCATTGCCCCTATCATTGGCATCTTTTGGTGGTTAAGGTTAATGTGACACAACTAAGAGGATATGCTTGACAAGTTATAAGTTGAAATCTCATGCCCCTTACTTATGAGTACCGATCCTCATGCTACTCAACTTCAGTCACGAGCAAGCTCTTGTCATTGTAAATACATGTGTATCATTGAGAACCGCCAACGGGGTACCCCTTGCACATGACACAGGAGCTATCCCATAATCAAAATGACAAGGCAGCAGACAGTGAGCATCTCAGTGATCTTTTTATTTGCTATTTGCATAGGTTTTTATTGAGGATGCTTCATAGAATGCTCACTATAGTTATGCTGCAAGTTTCCACCATGATTAGGCATGGCTTAGGCTAGCGGCCCAAGCGTTTCTCTAACACACATATAAACTCCATGATCTTGCAAGTTCCACTTTTATTTCACACCGCCGGGATCCATAAGCAAAAGAACATGATATCAACTAGGTACAAGTACCAATGAAGTGTTGAAAGCGGTCCCCATGATACATGATTCGGCTAACTTCAACTCATAAAGCGCAAGCATATACGCAACAAAGAAGGACCCAATGGTTCAAGTTTATTAAATGCAGGAAAGTAAAGTGTGACATCAAGTTCGTGAGAGCATTAATCACTAATTTTCACATAACAAGTTTAATTTGGGAGGTAGATAAAACAAGAATTTACTTGGAATAGCAATAATGCTACTAGGTAGGTATGGTGGACACAAATGGCAAAGGTTTTGGCTTAAAGGAGGGGATGCACGAGAAGAATTCCCTCTCAGTACTGGTTTTTGGCTAGCAAGGCTGGGTAGCAAGTAGAAGAGTTGAAGGAAACAAACAAACATACAAGTGATAAAGACAAACATGCAATCTTCCTTGGAAGCACAAAAGATCTTAACTAGAGAATACTAAACTTATGAGCAAATCAAGAAAGAAAGATGATGAAATTATTTTTCTCTAGAGTACTTCTATCTTTTTCTTTTCAACTCTCAAAAAGGTGTTGCTACTGACCGATCCAGGTTTGCCAAAACCAACTAAATTAACTCAATGATCCCAGAGTGATACCAATACTAACAACAAGATCAATCATATAACTACGAATTGAAAACTAAAATAAGCTATGCAAAAGAGTGAATGATAGAACTTCTCATTAATATTCCATAACAGAAACTCACACCAAGGGATACATATCTAACGAGAGAGGGGACACTTCCATAATGCAAACCATACTACATAATAACTCCTATATTCATGATATGCCTCTACTAATAAGGTAAAAAGATAGAAGATAGTGATATGATACCGCGGCACTCCCCCAAGCTTGGAACAAACCAAGGGGATGCCAAACCTGATGATGAATTACACCTTCGGTGGTATCCTCTCGATGAGCTCTTTGATAAGTTTCCCAAAGTCCTCAATCTCGAAGGTGAGAGTACGAATCAACTCCGAGTTGTGCTCAATACGGCCCATATTACGAAGTTTCATATCAAAAGGAAGGTACTGGGAGAAAACGAGTCGGAGGCGGAGTCCGTTGTGGCCACACCATCTGGTGGCGTGGCCAGGGGAGGGCCCGCGCAACAGGGTGGTGTGAGCCACCCTAGCTCCGTTTCCGTCTCTTTTTCGCTTCGTAGCTTTCCTTATTGACTGAAAACTGCAAAAATATAGTTGGATTGTATTTTCGTGGAACTTTTCTTACCAAAACTGTTACCTAGTTGGAAACAGACTCTGTAGGTCTCTGAATTTGGTCCTCAATGAATTTCTCTGGAGTTATAACTTGAAAGGCATCAACATCTTCATTGTAAGAATCTCCAGCAATATAGTGTTTGAGTTGCTGTCCATTCACTACTTGTGTAGTATTATCTTTTAGAGAAGAAATTTTTATTGCCCCTGAACGGTATACTTCTTTAATGATGAAAGGTCCTTCCCATTTTGATAGTAGCTTACCTACAAAAAATCTGAGACGAGACCTATACAATAGAACTTTCTCACCAACATGAAATTCTCTCTTAAGTATTCGCTTGTCATGCCATCTTTTAACTTTTTCCTTAAAGAGCCTAGCATTCTCATAGGCTTCACTCCTCCATTCATCTAAAGAACTTAAGTCAAATAATCTTTTCTCACCAGCGAGCTTACAATCTCTATTTAGTTCTTTCACTGCCCAGTAAGCTTTGTGTTCTAATTCTAAGGGTAGGTGGCAAGCTTTCCCATAAACCATTTTATAAGGAGACATTCCCATAGGATTTTTGTAAGCAGTTCTATAAGCCCATAAAGCATCATTCAACTTCTTAGCCCAGTTTTTTCTAGACCTATTAACAGTCTTTTGCAAGATAGATTTAATTTCTCTATTTGATAAGTCTACTTGCTCGCTAGTTTGGGGGTGATAAGCTGAAGCAATTCTATGATTAACATCATACTTAGCGAGGGTCTTCCTAAAACCACCATGAATGAAATGAGAACCCCCATCAGTCATGAGATACCTAGGCACTCCAAACCTAGGAAATATAAAGTTCTTAAGCATTTTTAGAGAGGTTTCCCCATCAGCACTTTTCGTAGGAATGGCTTCTACCCACTTAGTAACATAATCAACGGCAACAAGAATATGAGTGTAACCGTTCGAAGAAGGGAAAGGACCCATAAAGTCGAATCTCCAACAATCAAAAGGTTCAATAACTAGAGAGTAGTTCATAGGCATTTCATTGCTTCTAGAAATATTACCAACACGCTGACATTCATCACAAGATAAAACAATTTTTCTTGCATCTTTAAAAAGGGTATGCCAATAGAAACCTGATTGTAGTACCTTTTGTGCAGTTCTATCTCCTGCATGATGTCCTCCATAGGCGCTACCATGACATTTACGCAAATATCTCTTTTTGTTCATATTCTGGAACACATCTTCGCATAATACCATCAACTACTTCTTTGTATAAGTGTGGGTCATCCCAAAAATAATGCCTCAAATCATTAAAGAAGTTTCTTCTTTGCTGAGCTATAAAAGTTGGAGGCAAATACTTGGAGACAATAAAATTAGCATAATCAGCATACCAAGGGCTTCCTCGCGAGCTCACCCCTACTACGGCTAACTGTTCATTTTGGAAACTATCATTAACAGGCATAGGATCAAAAGAGATATTTTCCAAACGAGTACCCATCTAATAAGTCTAGGCTTAGCGTCCTTCTTCGTCATAAGATATTTAATAGGAGCATGATCAGTATGAATGGTTACTTTTGAGTCCACAATATAAGGCCTAAACTTATCACAGGCAAAAACAACAGCTAGAAATTCCTTTTCAGTAGTGGCATAATTCCTTTGAGCAGCGTCTAGAGTCTTACTAGCATAATGAATAACGTTTAACTTTTTATTAATACGTTGCCCAAGGACAACCCCTACAGCAAAATCACTAGCATCACACATTATTTCAAAGGGTAAACTCCAATCAGGTGGTTGAACAATAGGGGTTGTAGTTAAAGCCTTCTTAAGAGTTTCAAAAGCTTCCCTACAATCATCATCAAAAACAAAAGGTACATCTTTTTGAAGAAGATTAGTGAGAGGTTTTGATATCCTAGAGAAGTCTTTAATAAACCTCCTATAGAAACCAGCATGACCAAGGATACTACGAATACCTTTGATGTCTCTTGGACATGGCATCTTCTCAATTGCCCCAACCTTAGCTCTATCAACTTCTATGCCTCTTTCAGAAACTTTATGCTCAAGAACAATCCCTTCATTAACCATGAAGTGGCATTTCTCCCAATTAAGAACAAGATTAGTTTCTTCACATCTCTGCAAAACTTTATCAAGGTTGTACAGACAATTATCAAAAGAAGTTCCATAGACAGAAAAGTCATCCATGAACACTTCTACAATCTCCTCACAAAAACCATGAAAGATAGCAGACATGCACCTTTGGAAAGTAGCAGGAGCATTACATAAACCAAAAGGCATACGTCTATAAGCATAAGTTCCATAAGGGAAAGTAAAAGTAGTTTTTTCTTGATCTTGTTGTTTAACAGCAATTTGAGAGAAACCAGAATAACCATCAAGAAAACAAAAATGGGTCTTTTTAGACAACCTTTCCAACATTTGATCAATAAAAGGAAGCGGGTAGTGATCTTTCTTAGTAACTTTATTGACTTTCCTAAAATCAATGCGCATCCTATAGCCTACCACTGTTCTTTGAGGAATAAGCTCGTCATTATCATTAGGGACAACGGTAATCCCTGCCTTTTTAGGAACACAATGAACATGACTAACCCATTCACTATCAGCAATAGGGTAAATAATACCAGCATCAAGGAGTTTCAATACCTCATTCCTTACCACTTCCTTCATCCTAGGATTCAAACGTCGTTGGTGCTCCACTACCGGCTTCGCATCTGGTTCTATGTTGATAGAGTGTTGACATATAGTAGGTGAAATCCCTTTTAAATCATCCAGAGTATAGCCCATAGCTCCTCGATATTTCCTCAAAACTTCCAATAACCTTTCTTCTTGCTTCCCTGAAAGTTTAGCGCTAACAATAACATGATATATCTTTTTATCATTAATATAAGCATATTTAAGATCATCAGGGAGAGGTTTTAGATCGAAAACAGGATCCTTTTTAGGTGGCATCGTGGTACCCAAGTCTTCTACAGGCAAGTCGTGCTTAAGCATCATAGGTTGATCACGGAGAATCCTGTCAATCTCATTCCTTCCTTCCATGAAGATTTCACTTTCATGATCTTCCATAAATTGTTGCAAAGCATTGTTAGGAGCAAGAGAAATAGAAGCAAGTTATTCAACCCTAAAATCCTCATTATGGGTTTCCTCTTCGCAAGGTTCTTTAGCAAATTTCGAAAAATTAAACTCATAAGATTCCCCATCGAACTTAGTCAAGATTTTCTCCCTCTTGCAATCAATAATAGCTCCACAAGTACTTAAGAAAGGTCTACCAAAAATGATAGGGTAGGTTTTACTAGCAGCCGAACCAAGTACTAGAAAATCAGCAGGGTACTTAATCTTACCACAAAGAACTTCCACGTCTCGTACAATACCAATTGGAGAGATGATCTCTCTATTAGCAAGGTGAATAACCACATCTATCTCTTCCAACTCGCAAGGACTGATTTCATGCATAATTTCTCTGTAAAGCTCATAAGGAATAGCACTAGAACTTGCACCAATATCACATAAACCATAATAACAATGATCACCAATTCTAACAGAAAGCACAGGAACACTAGCCTTTTTAGTTCTATTGGGATGTGAAACAATATTAGAAGCATCCTCACAAAAGACTATGTGCCCATCTTCTATGCTTTTAGTGACAAGGTCTTTCACAATTGCTACCAGAGGTTCAATGTTTATTTGTTCATCAGGTTTTATAGTTCTTTTTTCACTTTTGGTGATTACATTAGTTATCATAGGATGGTCCTTTACCTTTTCGGGGAAGGGAATCTTCTTGATATAAGGTTCGGGTAAGATGGGATCAATAATGCAATACTCAGCACTTCCAATAGGAGCATAGTCAACAATATCTTTGTAAGGTGCATGGTATTTGTTCCATCCCCTTTTTGGAATTTTGATATAGGAAGCAAAAGCTCTAAAGCAATTCATAATAACTTGCAAATCAACAACATAAATATTACTAATATTTTGAAAGTCATCAGTTCCCATAAAAGATTCAATGCATTCATAATCATAATTTATACCTGACTTTCTACCTTTGTCATTCTCCCAATCTTCAGCATTATCTTGAATACAGTCTAGAAGGTCCCATTTAGCTTCTTCTTCCATACGAGTGAATGATCCAGCACAAGAAGCATCCAATAAATCCTTGTCATGTAGAGGGAGCCTTGCATAAAAGTTGTTGATGATAATATTGTTGGGGAGCTCATGAATGGGACATTTGAGCATTAGTAACTTCAATCTGCCCCAAGCTTGAGTTGTACTCTCTCCATCAAGAGGCCAAAAGTTGTATATTTGATTCCGATCTTTATGAATCTCACTAGGAGGATAAAACTTTGAATAAAAGAGAGGCACTATTTCCTCCCATTCCAGAGCTTGACCATTCTTCAGCAGCTTATACCATTCCTCAACTCTTCCTTTCAGTGATAATGAGAATAACTTCTTCTTAACTTGATCTGTAGTAATACCTGCACACTTGAACAACCCACATAATTCGTGTATAAAGAGTAAATGATCACCGGGATGGACAGTTCCATCCCCAACATAGTAGTTATCCATAACACGATCAATAATTCTTGTAGGTATTTTGAAAACATCTCTCTCAGCAGGTGGTGGCTTATCTACTAACTTAGCAGTGGTAGTAGCATTACCAAATAAGAAACTCAACGAATTATCCATAACGAAAATAAAGCAACTAGCAGAAGTAAACAATACCCACATTAGAAGTTTCCTTTACAAGTTCCACTCTCCAATAGCGCTTCACTCCCCGGCAACGGCGCCAGAAAATAGTCTTGATGACCCACAAGTATAGGGGGTGTATCGTAGTATTTGCGATAAGTAAGAGTGTCGAACCCAACGAGGAGCAGAAGGTGCTGGCTAGTGGTATGGATCAGGAATTCTTTGCAAATACTTAGCAAACGGATTTTTAGGGGTTTTCGATAAAGCAAGTAAACAAAGTACGAGTAAATAAAAGATAGTAGGAATAAATGCAGCAAGTGGCCCAATCCTTTTATGCAGCCAAGGACAAGCCGGTTGTATTTCTATAGATGACCAAACGTTCTCGAGGACACATGGGAAGACTGTTAAGTGTTTTCGCTTCATATAGTCGATTAATCTTCTTTAGCTTGCTAAGTGTTGTATGGGTGAACCTGTGCTAATGTACCGCCCCATCCAAGACTAATACATACTTGTGATTATACCCCTTGCAAACATCCGTAAGTACAAGAAAGTAATTAAGGTAAAACCTAACCACAACTTTAAACTCTAAGACCCTTATGTCCCTTGTGCAATGGTTTCCTAACGGGGGTTCAGGTTTCTGTCACTCCGGCAACCCCTACGATTAGTAGCCAAATACACAATGCATTCCCCTAGGCCCATATAGGTGAAGTGTCATGTAGTCAACGTTCACATGACACCACTAGAAGAAGTACACCACAACTTAAATAACAATCTATTGAATCTTTCTCAACACAACTCCACTACTAACAACAAGACTTCTCCCATGTCCTCAAGAACAAAAACGAACTACTCACAAGACATCATATGGATCATGATCAGAGATAGAATAATGATGTATAACAATCTGAACATAAACAATAATTCAATGGTTCACTCAATAGCATCAACTACAAAGAGTAATCAACACCGGGAAAGTTTCTCCTATGAACTATAGCAAGATTCAACCAATTGTTAGAGCAATATGGACATGGTGATGAGGGTGCTGATGGTGATGATGGTGGTGATGATGATGATGATCCCGATGAAGTCCAGCTTGATGGTGGTGTTGATGGCGACGATCTCCCCTCTCCGGGAAGGAATTCCCCCGGCAGAAATCTGTCTGCCGGAGAGATCTTTCTCTCTCGGTGTTTTCCGCCCCGCAGAGGCGGCGGAATCTTTCTGTTGTCGCTCTCCGAGTCTTAGGGTTTCGTGGGGATGATATATGCTAGAGAGGAGAAGCTGGAGTGGGCCAGGGTGGCCACACCACCTCCAGGTGCGGCCTAGGCCTGCCCGCGCCATGGGGTGGTGTGGGCCCCCTGTGGCCCACCTCCACTCCATCTTCTGGCATCCTTAGTCTTCTGGAAAAATAGGATTTTCCGTATATTTTCCTGGATTTTCTGATCTTCGCAAATTTTTCCTCCAAACAGCACCTTTTCCATCAGAATCCTGACTGCAGCGGTCCATGCTCCAAAAAGTCATCAACCATGCAAAAATAGATGAAATAACATAAGTATCACCTCTCAATACGAAATATATCAATGAATAATAGTGAATTAAGACATAGAATAGTGATGCAAAATGGATGTATCAGCGTCCCATCCGGGCAACTTGTCAGGTACCTCATCTCCGCTAGGGGAATAGAGGCTAAACCAAAAAAGATAAAGGCCATACTGGCCATGGAGAAGCCGAAGAACGTCAAGGGCATCCAACAACTAGTTGGACGAATCGCGACACCTCAGCCGATTCATCAGTTGGATGGGCGAGAAGGCACTACCATTCTACCAACTCCTATGCAAGACCGACAAGTTCGATTGGATGGACGAGGCGCAAGAAGCATTCGAAGACCTCAAGCGCCTGGTCTCCACCTCACCTGTCCTGGTGACCCCCTGGGAAAAAGAACCAATGTTGCTATATATATCAGCCACCAACCAGGTGGTCAATATCATGTTGGTGGTCAAACGGGCTAAAGAGAACAAGATCCATGGGGTGCAACTCCTAGTGTACTACCTCAGCGAGGTGCTCACACCCACAAAGCAGCGATACCCGCATTACTAGAAGCTGGCCTACAGCGTCTTCATGACCGCACGACGATTGTGCCACTACTTTCAGGAGAACCCAATAATCATGGTAAACGATGCCCCACTAAATCACATCCTCAACAACCCTGACACACGGGGAGGATCGCCCTCTGGGGTATCACATTGTCCCCATGGAACATCACCTAAGAGCATCAGACAACGATCAAGTCGTAGGTCCTGCAAGATTTCCTCGTACACTGGATGGAGAATCAGCTCCTAGATACACCGGATATGTCCAATCTATGGACTATGCACTTCGATGGGTCCAAACGCAAAGAGGGAGCCAGCGCCGGCGTCATCCTGACATCTCCACAGGGTGACAAGATGCGGTACATACTGCGGATGAAATTCCGCGCATCCAACAATGAAGCGGATTACAAGGCCCTGCTTCATGGGATGCAGATGGCCAAAGCTTGCGGAGCCACTCGACTTGTCATCCATGGAGACTCCAACCTCGTGGTCCAACAAACCATGAAAAGGTGCGATGCCTTGAGCGACAACATGATCACATACAACAACCTTTACAACACACTCGAAGGAGACTTCGACGGTTGCAAACTACGACACGTTGGCCATGAAAGCAACGAGGAGGATGACATGCTCGCCGACATAGGCTCCACATGCGCCCCGGTGCCACCAGGCGTATTCCTGGAGCAAATCGGCGAGCGATCCATCAAGCCGAAGCCTACTACAGGACGACCTTCAACAGCAACACACTCGGGGGATATGCCACCCGAAGAGGCCGAAGGATCTAGCGAGATGGAACAGGGACCTGCACCAGAAGGGCCAATGGAAGTCATGCTCATCGATCCATCCTGGACTCAACCGTACATCATGTAACCGATCACCAAAAATCTACTAGATGACCCAACGGACGCGCGACACATCACTCATCATTCCAAGGCCTTCACAATAATCAATGGCAAACTATACAAACAAAGCATCACGGGTGTCCTACAACGGTGCGTCACCAACAGTGACGGTAGAGGAATCCTCCTCAAAATACACGAGGGCACCTACGGACATCACGCCGGCAGTCGCGCCCTTGTCGCTAAAGCTCTATGAGCAGGCTTCTATTGGCCCACCACAATGCGCGACTCCAAGGACACCGTCGAGAAATGCAATGCCTACCAGAGATTCGCGGATAAGCCACATCCACTACGCGTGGAACTCAGGCCAATACCCGTGGCTTGGCCCTTTGCGCAGTGGGGTCTCGACATGGTCAACAAGCTACAGAAATCATCGCCTGGAGGATACATATTTCTCCTCGTTGCGGTCGACAAGTTCATCAAGTGGATCGAGGCCAATGCCGGTGACCAACCAAACTGGGACCACCGCTGTCAAGTTCTTCAAATCCATTGTCTTCAGGTTCAAGGTGCCGCACGTCATCATCATCGACAACGGGATGAACTTCACCTTGAACGAGTTCTAGGATTTCTGCGAAAACTTGGGCATCAACATTAGCTACGCTTTTGTGCCACACCCTTAGACCAACGGTCAAGTCAAGAAGGCCAATGGCCTAGTCTGCAATGGCATCAAGAAGTGCCTCCTTTGGCCTCTCGGAGGAGCGGCAGGATGTTGGGCTGAAGAGCTTTCCTATGTGCTATGGAGCCTACGCACAACCCTGAACATCACCACTCGTTACACGCCTTTCTTCATGGTGCATGGTGGTGAGGCGGTACTACCAGCTAAAGTGCGCTACAAGGCCCCACGGGTTATCGCCTATAGCGAGGCCGAATCTATGGCCGCACTCGAGGACTCCGCCAACCTTCTTGATGAAACATGTGAAATCGCCGCGGAACGGTCAACTGTGTACCAACATAGCCTCCACAACTACCACAATCGACGGCTACGTCCATGGTCCTTCGTCGAAGTTGACCTCGTCTTGTGACTGAAGCAGAAAGGGCACCTCAAGCTCGAATCTCCATGGGAAGGACCATACATGGTCACTGAAGTGATCCTAGGTGGCGCCAATCGCCTCGAAGACATAGAGACTAGATTCACATATTCCAACCCATGAAACATCGTGCAGATGCGACGCTTCTATCCTTAGATGTTTTTCCTTTATAATAAGGCTACTCAGCCAGGCTACTTAGCCAAACAATGTACCTCATGTTATTCACCAATACGTAAAGCTAAGTGCCCCAACTACGTGTCTTATTATGTTTTACTTCCCATGCATTTCACACTCGGGGGATGCGCCTACAACCTCGTCACACGTATAACTTCCATCACGATCGCCCGAGTAGTTGATTCACCTTACAATCGAACCCTTGACAACTCTAGCCCAGTTGCAGCCCAACTGACAGGTTAGCAAGGTGCAAAGATTTAAAAGTATCAGGCCAACAAAAAAGTAATCACATAATTATACTCAAACATATACAGTCTAACATGTTTGCAATAATTACAAGGGTCAGAAAACGCCAATCAAAACTATATTAACTTTACAACACTCATACGTTCTGTGTAGGATAGAAACTACTCTACTGACGATGAAGGAGGACGTTGGTGCGCTCATCAAATAAATTCACAATGTCCTCCGCGGGCCGAGGAACCGCCAGGTAGTGTGGAACTATGTTCCATGCCATACCATCCAGAGGCACCAGAGGTTCTCTTGCAATAACACCAAGGTCCACATCCAAACGTTGCATATGCACCAACGCCAATGCATCCTTGGCACCCGTGAAATGTTGCTGGTGCATGCACTCACGTACAACACCAACATCATGGAACTTCCACATCAGCGCTAGCAAGCTTGCAGGGACTGCATCCAAGGGAAACATCTCCCTAAAAATATGCTTCAGGGAGGACTGTGCTTTCTTCAAGAAGTGTAGCACCTACGAGATGCGATCCTGCAAGGTCGCCAGCATGGTCGCCTGATTTTGATCAGACCAGAAGAACCCTCCAGCTTCTAGCTCCGCTTGAGTCAGGCAGTTCAGTCAGATGTTGATACGGTCCCTTTCTTCCAACGAAATGAGATTTACAACTGCACACATGAAGCAAGACACGTAAGTCGGGCTCACAGCAAGCCAACAGAAAAACGACAAAGCACTCGAGGAGCACCCATATTGCAGCAGCTCGTTGACCCGAGCCACCTCACCAAGGAGATACATTGCTTGCTCAACCACTTTCTCCACCTTCAAATTCCACACATCAGAACTGCCACAGATGATCAACATGTTTTTCTCCAACTCCTTCACATGGTCACGAAGGCGAGAAAGTAGCGATAGCTCATCCACCCTCGAGCATGGAGGAGCCAAGGACGCAGCAGAAGAAGACACGTCCTTCATGGCACTCGCAGGGCCCTAACCGAGAAATAATCGAAGGATAAGCGACATCGCTCAATGAATGCAAGTCTGAAGAAAGGTAGGGAGCAACAAACAACTAGTATATATACATGGGATTTAGAAGTTTCCTAATGGGTCACGCCCACAAAAGTACTCAATGATACCACGAGGCCCTAGCATGATTATACAGAAGAACAAGCAAGAGCATAACCAGGCCTATGTAGAAGCATCCGCGGGCTTCGTGGATTCTGCGGCAGCCTCCGACGCGGCCTTGGTGGCAGCAGCCCTCGATGTCGTGGCCTTGACCGCGTTCAGCCGCTTATGTTCCATGGAATACTTCGCAAACATTTCTATAAGATGAGGCTCGTACTTCTAATAGCGAGCAACAAAAGGTGCAAACGCTACCTCCTTGCCTTCTGCGATCACCGACATCCTAGACGTGATCCTGCTAATGTTCATCTCACTACCGTAGGCTTGCACCATGGCTAGTTCGAGGGAAGCACCCTCTCCTTTATGTGCCTTCTTGTAGTCCACAGGCACGCCATCGGTGAAAGCCTCAGCTAGACCATCAACGTCATCAATGGCTTTGGCCTTTGGCATCACCTCCTCTTGGAGACGCCCAAGCATGCCCTTGGCTTTTTGGAGCGCATCCCTAGCAAACACGCTGTGGTCTTCAATCGAAGCCACGACGCAGCCAAGAAGTCCTCACGGGTCAGTGCCTGGCGATCGAAATCAATACCACCCACATCTGCGAAACCACATCAGTTAATAATCAGGGAGAAAAGGGGGTAAAAGACGACACAACATTCAAGGCAAAGTCAAACCAAAAAACCAAACAGATAGAGCCTAAGCAGCAGCCAGGATTTGTTCTGCAAACCCTCTCTTCCTTTCAGCTGCGGCTGCCACCCGGTCTTCCTCGCGTCGCTGCGACTCCTCCTTGTAGCGCTCAAGGGCATCGACAACATCTTTTATCTTTGTCTCTGTTGCACGGAGACTCTTTTCAAGAGAGCTTAGTTGACAAAGATTCTCATTGTTTTCCTCTGGCAATAAAAGGTGCATTAGTCAGAAATTGATCCCATCTTCATGTGGAACACTCGAAGAACAAAGGATCTTACTCTCAAGCTACCAATGGTCAGCATCTAGTTGCACATGCTCCTAGCCAAGGTGAATCATGCTCTGAAGACAGGGCTACAGCAAAATTCATGTCAGACGACAAAGAAATAACTCAAGGGCTCCCTCAAATGACTTAAAATTCACTTACGTGATCACCCGAAGACTCCGAGGGTCCTTTCCTGGTCGTCCGGGTGAGAACCCTATGTTCCCCCAGCTTGTAGGAACTTGAGGATCTCGTGCCGTAGGTGGCCACTGTCTTTGGGGAGGACTCGGGTTGCTCCGGACCCTTTCCCCTGGATTCCATGACTCCTTGATCTTCAGGTCCCGGATAGTGTCAGATGAACATGACACCGAAACACTTCAGCAGATACAAAGAAACTAAGTACAAGTAAATCAACGAGAGGAGAAATCTAGAAACATTGCAAAAGGGGCAGATGCTCACCCGTCAAATCTGCCGAGGTCAAATACCTCATCCTTCTTATGCTTCTTCAGAGGAGGAGGACGCATATTGCAAATGGGTACCGCAAGAATTGGATCCATGTCACCCTCTTCGGGAGCAAGGTCCTTCGGCATCTCCAGCGTGGAGGCATATGAATCCCCGCTCCGATCTCGCTTGCGAGACCTAGTCTCGCTAGACTCAGGGACTTCTTGTGCCTCAGTAACGGGCACAGTCGAGTTCGACTCGTCCTCCTATGCAGCCTCAAGAGGGATTATGCCCTCAGGCTGAGGAGGCTTCGAGTCCTCAACTTTCCAATCCTAAAGCAAAGCAATCATAAAACATTGACAAACCCTCATCAAAACTATCCTACGGACAAAGACATAGGCCACATGAAAATTACCACTAGAGGAGGATACGTGGCGAGGAACGGCTTGGTGCTCGACTCCACATGCAGATTCTCTTTCTTGGTGAGCTTGGTCAACGACCTGATTTTGTTCTCGAGCTCCACCGACGACATGTCTTCTGGGCAGATGCTTGTCGGATCCAATACGCTTACCCAGAGATACATCGGATAGGCCCTGGCCTGCAGAGATTGCACCTGACATCGTAGCCAGGTTCAGATGAGGTCCACGCTAGTGACCTCCCGGCCTCGGATGAGCTGAAGGTCCTGCACCCTCTTGTACAAGACCTCCACATCGTGCTCTTCACCCGGCATCACGATGTTCTTCCAGGACCTCTTCTTCTTCAGCTCAACATTCGAGTCAAAAGGAGCAAGACTAAACCTTTGCTCCCCCACCTTCTAGTCTTGGATGTAGAACCACTTGTGCCTCCATCCTTGAGCAGAGTCGATGAAGTTGAGGTTGAAGTAATGGACATGGGGGCTGACGGAGATACCGCAACCGCCAAGGTCATAAACTACAGATTTCAACCCTGACCGCCTCTTCATGTTGAACAACTTTTTGAAGAGGCCGAAGTGTGGCTCGGTACCGAGCCAGCACTCACACAGGGTGATAAAGCAGGAAATATGAATAATGGAGTTGGGACTCAGCTGGTGAAGCTGAATCCCATAGAAACAATGTAATCCACGCACGAAGTCATGGAGAAGCAAAGAGATACCTCGAAGGAGGTAAGCAACTAACATGAGACAAAATCCGGAGGGAGGATCAGGGATTACCCCCGGTCCGAGGATTCGGTAGTCATCCTCCTCAGACAGAATGATACCAGACTGGCGTAGAGGATTGAGCTCGTGGGCCCTCAATGTAGAGCGCTGCCAGGACCCGTTGGTCACATGGGATCTAGTCCCCTTCTTCTTTGAAGCAGCGGCAGCAGTGCCAGATCTAGCAGCAGCGGTGGACTTGACGGACTTCTTATTCCCCATCTTCTTCTGACACAGCGACTGCAGGAAGTATCTCAGAAATTCCCTAAGCACGTCTAGCGCAACGGATGGGCGATGAGGAATGGAGAAGCAGAGCGATAATGGCAATCACGCGAGGAGGAAGAAGAGGCAATGTATCAGAATTATTGCTGCAAATTGCTACTTAAGAACTGACGGGTATCATCCGACGGCCAGCAACACGTGGCACGCATCGGTGCTGACGCATGGCTGCGCATACACCGAACCGTAGCTGCACGATCCCCACTCAGCGCAGAAATTGAGGAGACACAGTTAAAAACCCAATTTACGTGTGACTGGTCAAATCTTGGTCAGATAATGGGGCCCACTTTTCATCTCGTCACAGCAGCACTGCTCATGCCCACGGCTGAGCTCATCAAATCGTTAGCAATGACGTCATCAGCATTCACACCATCACCCGTTAGAGATAGAAGTGTGCAACGGTAATTTTTCTTTGACTCACTTAGTTTTAGCTCGAGTCTATGAATCGACCAAACACTCGGGGGCTACTCCTAACAGGAGCGCTGGTCGCACACCCGAAGACCTTCTGGCCCTAGTGTTACGCCATCCAAATGCAAATCCAGGACTATTACGCCTTGATTCCTTCTTCGAATCCATGATTCGACTATAGACTCGGGGGCTACTCCCATAGGGAGCACTGGAAGCTCAATTGACAAGCTACGGCCAACAATAGCATTGGCAAAATTTCAAAGTCTCCACTCGAGTCTACGACACGAATAGGCACTTAGGGGCTACTCCATAGGGAGCGCTGGTCGTGCACCCTATGAAAATGCAAAATAAATTATTTATGGCAAAGAGCATTGACCACGTCCGTACCATAAGCATTCGACGCATTTGGCGACCTCGTATCTAACCAAACACAAAATTGCCTTGCAAAGAGACAACATCTCCTAGGCCACCCGAAACACCTCCGTGGTGATAATGCTTCGGATGCCGCGTTTACAACATGAAGATAAGACCTGTGGATATAATCCAATGGCATGGACGCACCCGCTGCGCTCTACCAGAAACATATCGTGCATACATGAACGATGAGAAAGCCTTGACGGACGCATCGACTTCACCTTAAACATTGGAATTTAACTCTGTAAGGCCTCCACAACATGACTCGAATTACGTCAGCAATTTTCCGAATTAGAGTCCGGGGACTCAAGATTGAGTAGATAGTGTTGTTTTTCCCTAAGGCAGTTAACTGACCTTGAGCAACTATCCCTATGGTACAAGCATACACCCAATAAATCATTCGGATGAGCACTCGAAAACTTTTGAGTCGATTTGGAGGGACACTCGGGGCTACTGACATCGGTATGCCCCACGGGCACCTACGTTTGTCCTATACGGTGCAACTCAAGAGAAGCCCATGGTAAAAGCCCAGGGAGATTTGGGTGGCCCAAGTCCAGGATAATGCAACTCCTTGGAAGAAACGACAAAGTATGGATAGGAAACTCAAAGGGAAAACCCTATTCTGTAACTGACTCGGCCGGCTATCCCGAGACCTAGCCTCCCTATATAAAGGCTAGGAGGGGCGTCGAGGGGGACAATCTGCAACCCTAGTTCACACACCGCCAGATTGCATATGCGCACCCCTATAATCTTTGATTCCATCAATAACAAAGAGCAGACAAGAAGGAGTAGGGTCCCTTCTGAGGTCCTAAACCTAGGTAAAACGCGTGTCTCTGATGTGCTTGTTTGCTAGCCAATCGATGCCTCCAGCGTTCCCCACTTCCTTAAACCCAAGCCCATCATCTATGGGCATTGGCGAGTTAACCCCTCGTCACATATCATGAGCGATACTTTTGCGGGAGGTTTAGGATGGATACTGAATTTTCTAGCACATTTGCGAGGTTTCATCAAGACCCCATGTTCACCCAGAGGTGGAGCTTCTCGGGTTTGTTGGATCACAACACTACCCAGAAGGTCACAATGACTATACTCATTTTGGCATATGGAATTCCTGCAGTTTTGGTGGATGATCATGTTGCAATGGGTGAGAGCATGGTCATATTCTATGTGAGGTGCCTTGTAAAAGCAATTATCAAGCGCTCGGGAGAATTATTTGAGATCATCTAATGTTGAGGACACTGAGAGGCTTTTTGGGATGAACACCACAAGGGGGTTTCTAGGTATGCTTGGATCGGTTGATAGCATGCACTAGAGGTGGAAGCATTGTGCTTCATCATGGCATGGACAGTTCACGAGACATATAGAAGACCCAACAATCATCCTAGAAGCTGTTGTAGATCAGGATACATGGTTTTGGTATTCCTACTTTGGATTGCCAGTGTCTTTGAATGCAATCAATGTGCTCAACCGATCTCCCTTGTTTTCAAACTTAGCCAATGGAGAATCACCCGAGGTCGAGTATGAGTTAAATAGGCGTAGGTACAACAAAGGATACTATCTAGGAGGGCGACCCCGTTGACATGATTTTCCTCCATTGTCGAGTTTGTAAGTGTTGTGTGGTGGTTTCGGTTTTGGTGATGTATGTTCTTTGTTGTTTATTTATTGATCGATCAATAATAAAGAAATAAAGGCTGTATGCATATTTTCGATGCAGAGGTCAGGGGTTGCACCCTCCATTTCGAAAAAAACTAGCATATGGGATATACACATAGTGGGAACCATTTGTGAAGCCAATTCATCAACCCCAAAGTGTGAAAGAATCTCAGTTTCATAGTGCCCAAGCAGCTGCTAGGAAGGATGTGGAGAAGGTGTTTCGGATTTTGCAAGCGCAGTTCACTATTGTGCATGGACCGACAAAGTTTTCGGATGAGAAAACGCTAATGAAAACATGTGTGCTATTGCACAACATGATCCTCGAGAATGAGCTTTCCCAAGATTTTGATCATCACTATGACTTTATGGGGAGGGTGGTGAATCCTCCAAGGCGTGCTGATTGCGTGGCGCACTACCTTCAAATTCACGGGGAAATTAGAGATTTGGATGTCCATGAGCAGCTCAAGGATGATGATACGTCCATTTTGCATCACTATTATATGCTTAATTCACTATTATTCATTGATATATTTAGTATTGAGAGGTGATACTTATGTTATTTCATCTGTTTTTGCATGGTTCATGACTTTTGGAGCATGGACCGCTACAGTCAGGATTCTGATGGAAAAGGTGTTGTTTGGAGGCAAAATTCGTGAAGATCAGAAAATCCGGGAAAATATACGGAAAATCCTATTTTTCCAGAAGACTAAGGATGCCAGAAGATGGAGTGGAGGTGGGCCACAGGGGGCCGACACCACCCCATGGCGCGGGCAGGCCTAGGCCGCGCCTAGAGGTGGTGTGGCCGCCCTGGCCCACTCCAGCTTCTCCCCTCTGGCGTATATCATCCCCACGAAACCCTAAGACTCGGGGAGCGACCACAGAAAGATTCCGCCGCCTCTGCGGAGCGGAAAACATCTAGAGAGAAAGATCTCTCCGGCAGACAAATTTCTGCCGAAGGAATTCCTTCCCGGAGAGGGGAGATCGTCGCCATCAACACCACCATCAAGCTGGACTTCATCGGGATCATCATCATCATCACCACCATCATCACCATCAGCACCCTCATCACCATCTCCATATTGCTGTAACAATTGGTTGAATCTTGCTATAGTTCATAGGGGAAACTTTCCCGGTGTTGATTACTCTTTGTAGTTGATGCTATTGAGTGAACCATTGAATTATTGTTTATGTTCAGATTTTTATACATCATTATTCCATCTTTGATCATGATCCATATGAGGTCTTGTGAGTAGGTCGTTTTGTTCTTGAGGACATGGGAGAGGTCTTGTTGTTAGTAGTGGAGTTGTGTTGAGAAAGATTCAATAGATTGTTATTTAAGTTGTGGTGTACTTATTCTAGTGGTGTCATGTGAACGTCGACTACATGACACTTCACCTATATGGGCCTAGGGGAATGCATCGTGTATTTGGCTACTAATCATAGAGGTTGCCAGAGTGACAGAAACCTAAACCCCTGTTAGGAAACCATTGCACAAGGGACGTAAGGGTCTTATAGTTTAAAGCTGTGGTTAGGTTTTACCTTAATTACTTTCTTGTACTTATGGATGTTTGCAAGGGGTATAATCACAAGTATGTATTAGTCTTGGACGGGGCGGTACATTAGCACAGGTTCACCCACACAACACTTAGCAAGCTAAAGAAGATTAATCGACTATATGTCGCGAAAGCACTTGACAGTCTTCCCATGTGTCCTCGAGAACGTTTGGTCATCTATAGAAATACAACCGGCTTGTCCTTTGCTGCATAAAGGATTGGGCCACTTGCTGCATTTATTCCTACTGTCTTTTATTTACTCGTACTTTGTTTACTTGCTTTATCGAAAACCCCTAAAAATCCGTTTGCGAAGTATTTGCAGAGAATTCCTGATCCATACCACTAGCCAGCACCTTCTGCTCCTCGTTGGGTTCGACACTCTTACTTATCGAAAATACTGCGATACACCCCCTATACTTGTGGGTCATCAAGACTATTTTCTGGCGCCGTTGCCAGGGAGTGAAGCGCTATTGGAGAGTGGAACTGGTAAAGGAAACTTCTACTGTGAGTATTGTTTACTTCTGCTAGTTGCTTTATTTTCGTTATGGATAATTCGCTGAGTTTCTTATTTGGTAATGCTACTACCACTGCTAAGGTAGTAGATAAGCCACCACCTGCTGAGAGAGATGTTTTCAAAATACCTACAAGAATTATTGATCGTGTTATGGATACCTACTATGTTGGGGATGGAACTGTCAATCCCGGTGATCATTTACTCTTTATACACGAATTATGCGGGTTGTCCAAGTGTGCAGGTATTACTACAGATCAAGTTAAGAAGAAGTTATTCTCATTATCATTGAAAGGAAGAGCTGAGGAATGGTATAAGCTGCTGAAGAATGGTCAAGCTCTGGAATGGGAGGAAATAGTGCCTCTCTTTTATTCAAAGTTTTATCCTCCTAGTGAGATTCATAAAGATGGGAATCAAATATACAACTTTTGGCCTCTTGATGGAGAGAGTACAACTCAATCTTGGGGGAGATTGAAGTTACTAATGCTCAAATGTCCCATTCATGAGATCCCCAACAATATTATTATCAGCAACTTTTATGCAAGGCTCCCTCTACATGACAAGGATTTATTGGATGCTTCTTGTGCTGGACCATTCACTCGCATGGAAGAAGAAGCTAAATGGGATATTCTGGACTATATTCAAGACAATGCTGAAGCTTGGGAGAATGACAAAGGTAGAAAGTCAGGTATAAATTATGATTATGAATGCATTGAATCTTTTATGGGAACTGATGACTTTCAAAATATTAAAAATGCTTATGGTCTAGACTCTCAAGCTATTACTTCTTATTTTAAGGCCTTTGCTTCCTACATTGAAGTGCCTAAAAAGAAGTGGAATAAGTATCATGAACCTTATAAAGATATTGCTAAGAGTGTTCCTGCAAGAAATACTGAAGTTTATACTGCTAATCATGTTTTACCTGAACCTTATATTGAGAAAATGCCTTTTCCAGTTAAGGTAAAGGAACATTCTATGATAGCTAGTATGGTTAATGAAAGTACAAGTAAAGCTGTTGAACCTGATAAAAAATGGTTGATGAACCTATAATAGCAAATGTGAAAGAATTTATCATTAAGTATGAGGAAGAGGGACATACTATCCTTTGTAAGGATACCTCTAAAATTGTTTCACATAGTAGTGCTATGAGAGCTAGTATTCCTGTGTTTTCTGTTAGAATAAGTGATCATTGTTATGATGGTCCTTATGATAGCTATATTGTTAAGTTTATGCATGATACTGCAAGTTATTATGAGAGAGGGAAAAGTGTTCTTATGCATCTCAATAATATCAAGTTTCCTCGTTTTATGCTGAAAGTTTTTATGTTGCACTTCTTTTGCCTTCTTATGCAAGTTGCCTTTGGTTTCAATAACTTGTTTGTTTACAAAATTCCCTTGCATAGGAAGTGGGTTAGACTTAAATGTGTGTGTGTTTTTGCTTCTTATTGCTCTCTTTCACTCCAATTCATATCCCTATGAGAGTTTCTTCAAATTATCATGCCCATCTTAATGGCTATAAAGAAAGAGCTTTATGGGAGACAACTCAATTTGTTTTTGCTTTTAGTTTGTTTTTGTTTCTTTGAGTCTTGGAACTTATTACTTCGGTAATAACCGCTCCTTATCCATTTTGTTTGGTTTTTGTGTCAAGATCAACCTCTAATGAGAGAGAAGTAATATTTGGGGAAGTTGCTGTCCTGAAACAGATTTTTGTGCTTCACCATAAAAATTCGAGAGATCTCTGTATGTCGGATTGAGCTGTAATTTTTTGTGCTTCTTCCCCAGGTTGTTATTTAACTTTCGTTAGTTTTGCACTTTTTGATTTGAGCAACAGAAGATTTTCGAAAAAAATTATCTTTACCATCTGTTTTGACAGATTTTGCCAATCTTGCATTTGCTTCTTTATTCGATTTCCTTCTTGAATTCTTTTTGGGTCTTCAGAAGGATTTGCTACAGTAGCTTTTGTTTTGATGGTTTTCAGTTGAAGTTGGACTCAAAAGGTTTTATCACTTCACTTATACTAATGTTGCTAATGAGAACTATGTGAAGTTTTGTGTGAAAGAAATTTCCAGGAAGTGGAGACAATGGTGTAATAAGGAAGATAAATGTTTTATGACTCCAATAATAAGTGTATGAAGATGAAGATATCGATGATATTCAAGAGATGACTCCAGAAGGATCCACTAAATACCAAATTCAGAGACCTGCAGAGTCTGTTTTCAAATAGGCAATAGTTCTGGTAAGAAAAATTCCGCGAAAATACAATCCAACTATATTTTTGTAGTTTTCAGTCAATAAGGAAAGCTACGAAGCGAAAAAGAGACGGAAACGGGGCCAGGGTGGCTCACACCACCCTGTGGCGCGGGCCCTCCCCTGGCCGCGCCACCAGGTGGTGAGTCCACCCCGGACTCCGCCTCCGACTCGTTTTCTCCCAGTACCATCCTTTTGATATGAAACTTCGTAATATATAACCCCCCGGATCCCCCGAGGTTCGTACATTGTGTTTTTGTCATGTTTTTGTTTCGATCTGTTTTTGTCAGGACATACTCTTTGAAGGTTTAGAAGCACAATGGTGTCTGCCAAGGATAAAGGGAAGGAGCCCATGGAGGAAGACCTCCAAGACCCCGGGAAGGAGACGGAGATCAAGAGTGAAGGTGAAGAGGAGCAAGGACAACATCCGCACACCGGTACTACCATTGCAAGCATTGGAGTGGTGACGAAACCTGCCAGGGTTAGAAGGACTACACGGATGCAGACTAGGGGAAAAGCTCCTCGTCATAGTTCGGCTCCATGGTCACTTCCTCCACGCACCAAGAATCCTTTCCATACCCTTATCCATGAGCATCAATACCAGAATATGCCCAAAGGGAAATTACCCTCCAATTGGGATTTGCCTCGTTCTAGCCATGCAGGAAAAGAAGACTTCAAGGAGGAAGAGTGGGGAAAGAATAGCAAGAGCTGGAATTCTCAACGCGACATGATCATGAGCCGCATTGAGCAAAACTCACAGCTGATTCGTAATCTCACCTTCGAGATTGAGGACTTCGGGAAGCTGATTAGAGAGCTCATCGAGAGGATACCACCACCACCTAAGGATTAATTCGTCATCAGGTTTGGCATCCCCTTGGTTTGTTCCAAGCTTGGGGGAGTGCCGCGGTATCATATCACTATCTTCTATCTTTTTACCTTATTAGTAGAGTCATATCATGAATAGAGGAGTTATTATGTAGTATGGTTTGCATTATGGAAGTGTCCCCTCTCTCGTTAGATATGTATCCCTTGGTGTGAGTTTCCGTTATGGAATATTAATGAGAAGTTCCATCATTCACTCTTTTGCATAGCTTATTTTAGTTTTCAATTCGTGGTTATATGATTGATCTTGTTGTTAGTATTGGTATCACTCTAGGATCATTGAGTTAATTTAGTTGGTTTTGGCAAACCTAGCTCGGTCAGTAGCAACACCTTTTTGAGAGTTGAAAAGAAAAAGATAGAAGTACTCTAGAGAAAAATAATTTCATCATCTTTCTTTCTTGATTTGCTCATAAGTCTAGTATTCTCTAGTTAAGATCTTTTGTGCTTCTAAGGAAGATTGCATGTTTGTCTTTATCACTTGTATGTTTGTTTGTTTCCTTCAACTCTTATACTTGCTACCCAGCCTTGCTAGCCAAAAACCTGTACTGAGAGGGTATTCTTCTCGTGCATCCACCTCCTTTAAAACCAAAACCTTTGCCATTTGTGTCCACCATACCTACCTAGTAGCATTATTGCTATTCCAAGTAAATTCTTGGTTTATCTACCTCCCAGATTAAACTTGTTATGTGAAAATTAGTGATTAAAGCTCTCACGAACTTGATGGCACACTTTACTTTCTTGCATTTAATAAAGTTGAACCATTGGGTCCTTCTTTGTTGCGTATATGCTTGCGCTTTATGAGTTGAAGTTAGCCAAACCATGTATCATGGGGACCGCTTTCAACACTTCATTTGGTACTTTGTACCTAGTTGATATCATGTTCTTTTGCTTATGGATCCCGGCGGTTGAAATAAAAGTGGAACTTGTAAGATCATGGAGTTTATATGTGTGTTAGAGAAACGCCTGGGCCGCTAGCCTAAGCCATGCCTAATCATGGTGGAAACTTGCAGCAAACTATAGTGAGCATTCTATGAAGCATCCTCAATAAAAACCTATGCAAATAGCAAATAAAAAGATCGCTGAGATGCTCACTGTCTGCTTGCCTTGTCATTTTGATTATGGGATAGCTCCTGTGTCATGTGCAAGGGGTACCCCGTTGGCGGTTCTCAATGATACGCATGTATTTACAATGACAAGAGCTTGCTCGTGACTGAGGTTGAGTAGCATGAGGATCGGTACTCATAAGTAAGGGGCATGGGACTCCAATTTATAACTTGTCAAGCATATCCTCTTAGTTGTGTCACTTTAACCTTAATCACCAAAAGATGCCTATGATAGGGGCAATGAGAGCTGAAAGCTAGTAAGTATCATAATTTTTGGGAGCTCTTTATGAGACTTGCAATCCCTGCTTCCCTCTTTGAAGGGCCTTTTTTTTACTTTGTAGTTGAGTCAGTAAACCTATTCCCTTCTATCTCAACAAGTATTTTGAGTTGATGTGTTTCATTCATTCATATGATGATTTATTCAATCATGTTTCTTATGTTACTTGTTTTGCACATTGCTCTTATCTTGATGTTTACTACTTTGAAAGCTATCTTGAAAAACCAGCTATTTGTGAACTCCAGCAAATTATCAACTATTCTCCGACCAAGTGCTAAGTTTGCCATTACCAATTATGATTCACTTTATGTATCTTTATTGTGTTTCCTTTAATCATTACAAGTTGAGTTGTCTTCTATTATGATCTATGTATTTGATGATTGTGATGCTTCTTGTCTGTATTCTTTTATCGACTCTTCACTCCATAAACCCGAGGTCATGTTTATTGAGCTCAGTTTCGCTTGGGGACAAGCGAAGTCTAAGCTTGGGGGAGTTGATACGTCCATTTTGTATCACTATTCTATGTCTTAATTCACTATTATTCATTGATATATTTCGTATTGAGAGGTGATACTTATGTTATTTCATCTGTTTTTGCATGGTTGATGACTTTTGGAGCATGGACCGCTACAGTCAGGATTCTGATGGAAAAGGTGTTGTTTGGAGGCAAAATTCATGAAGATCAGAAAATCCGGGAAAATATACGGAAAATCCTATTTTTCCAGAAGACTAAGGATGCCAGAAGATGGAGTGGAGGTGGGCCACAGGGGGCCCACACCACCCCATGGCGCGGGCAGGCCTAGGCCACGCCTGGAGGTGGTGTGGCCGCCCTGGCCCACTCCAGCTTCTCCCCTCTGGCGTATATCATCCCCACGAAACCCTAAGACTCAGGGAGCGACCACAGAAAGATTCCGCCTCCTCTGCGAGGCGGAAAACACCGAGAGAGAAAGATCTCTCCGGCAGACAGATTTCTGCCGGGAGAATTCCTTCCCGGAGAGGGGAGATCGTCGCCATCAACACCACCATCAAGCTGGACTTCATCGGGATCATCATCATCATCATCATCACCACCATCACCATCAGCACCCTCATCACCATCTCTATATTGTTGTAACAATTGGTTGAATCTTGCTATAGTTCATAGGGGAAACTTTCCCGGTGTTGATTACTCTTTGTAGTTGATGCTATTGAGTGAACCATTGAATTATCATTTATGTTCAGATTGTTATACATCATTATTCCATCTCTGATCATTGATCCATATGAGGTCTTGTTTGTAGTTCGTTTTGTTCTTGAGGACATGGGAGAAGTCTTATGGTTAGTAGTGGAGTTGTGTTGAGAAAGATTCAATAAATTGTTATTTAAGTTGTGGTGTACTTCTTCTAGTGGTGTCATGTGAACGTCAACTACATGACACTTCACCTATATGGGCCTAGGGGAATGCATTGTGTATTTGGCTACTAATCGTAGGGGTTGCCGGAGTGACAGAAACCTGAACCCCCGTTAGGAAACCATTGCACAAGGGACGTAAGGGTCTTAGAGTTTAAAGTTGTGGTTAGAGTTTAAAGGATTAGGCCACTTGCTGCATTTATTCCTATTGTCTTTTATTTACTCGTACTTTGTTTACTTGCTTTATCGAAAACCCCTAAAAATCCGTTTGCTAAGTATTTGCAGAGAATTCCTGATCCATACCACTAGTCAGCACCTTCTGCTCCTCGTTGGGTTCGACACTCTTACTTATCGAAAATACTGCAATACACCCCCTATACTTGTGGGTCATCAGATGATCTCGTAGAGGAGTGTTGGAAGTGGAATGGCGAACAATCTCGTCGATTTTCTATTTCAGTTTTTCTGAACTTTGTGATTTGATGCATTCGAGTGTGGCCGAATCGTGAACATTGTGTTGCAATAATTGCATACTATTTGTCTTTTATTTATTCGGACATTAGTTATATCGTTTGAATGAATTCTATGGTGATTTATAAGTTTGTATATACACATATAAACTAGCACAAACGAGCAAACATGGTTTTGGCACTTAAAATATGGGTAAACTCTTGAAGTTGTGTATTTTTGGCTTATATCCAAACCCAATTTAGTACATAAATAGTACTAGGTAATTTGTTGAAGTTGCTCCCAAGAATCTAGAATAGTCGGTGTGCAGATTCCCTAGTACCCCCATTTTCTGCAAAACCAACATAGGAAACACGATGGAAATACTTTATGTAGGACAAATGTCCATCCCACTTTCGAACAACATGATGATGGCCCGTCAGGGTGCTTGCTAGGTGTGTAATCAACGGTCTCGGTGATGCATCGTACTTCCTCCGTTAAAAAATATAAAAAATATAAAACGTTTTAGTTTTATGAGTCAAATATATTTAGATATTTTTTAGTGTATAAGTTTATATATGTTCGAAGTAAACTAATATCCTAAAAGATATTTAGATACATTCGATTCACCGAGCTAAAATGTCTTATATTTCCGAACCGGATCGAGGCAAGCAGACGCGTGGGAGAAAAAGGCAAAGTAGCGGCGCATGCGCACACATGGGGATGGCAGTCTTGCCTCGCGACCGTCGTGTGCTGGTTTGGTTCCAGATCCAGCGAGAGTGACAGTGCTCGTCACAAGACGAAAGCTCCCTACCTCCAAGCCCAGCTCACCAGCAAAGCAAACAATATCTTAAGCACAACGACATGCTACACACGTCCAGTTGCAGTTGCCAACCACCCCCACCACTACCATCCCAATCCAAACAGAGAAACAGAAAAGAATCAGCGCTTTGCTTGATGATTGCTCTCGAGCAGGAGCCTAGCTAGTGAATTCAGCTTGCCATTTGCCTGTTACTACTAGCTCCGAGGTAATACGGACGCGTACCAGTAGATCCTTCGTACCGCCGGGTCGGCACTGCTAGTAGCAATGGCGCGCGTGCTGCTCGTCGCCGTGCTCGCCGCCATGTCGGTCTTCCTCGTGCCGGCTGTAACCGGCAGCTGCGACGATGCGCTGCCGACCGAGCTCGCCGGCAACTACTCGGGGATGGCCTGCCGCCCCGTCTGGAACAACTTTGTGCTCCGGGTATGTGCCGCCAATGCTCTCTGTCAGTTCGATCCTGCCGCCGCGAGGCAGTAGGCTAGATCCGCGCTGATCTTAGTGGACCGTCAGGAGTTTTTCTCGCACTTGATTTCCTCTCACCGAGCCGAATCTGCTGTCTCCTCCAGTACGCGCAGGACGGGGACAACGTGCTGCGGGTGGTGCTGTCGGCGATGTACAGCTCGGGCTGGGTGGGGATGGGCTTCTCAAAGGACGGCCTGATGGTGGGCTCCAGCGCCATGGTCGGCTGGGTCGGCAAGACGGGGCAGTCCCACGTCAAGCAGTTCGCCCTCAACGGCAAGGCGCCCTCGCTGGTCATCGCCGACAGGGGGTTCCTCATCTCCAACAACGGCGACCACACCGTCGTCGTCAAGGAGGCCAAGATCTACCTCGCATTCCAGCTCAGCTTCAACTCGCCGCTCAAGCAGCAGCAGGTGCTCTTCGCCTTCGGCTCCGCCATCCCCGTCAACGACCGCCTCGCCGAGCACCAGGACAAGACGTCCATGAACTTTGATTTCACCACTGGTGAGTCACCTCCCCCGCTTCTGCTAACCATCTAATGCCAACGTTATTCTGATCGAACGAAAATGGGAATAGATTTTCACTCTGTCCCTCGTATGCATGATGAATGCACAAAAGTGATAGTATCTCAGTACCTGTATGTCTGAAACTGCTGCTTCGGTAAAGTTAATTAGTTCAGTTTTTTCATCGTCCTGTACCACAGGAATTATACTGAAGAAAAAATTCAAACTAAATTGTACTGTAAGAAATTGCTTATGACTGTTTTATCAGCTGATCGATCGAATAAGATACCATATCTTCTAGTACAAATCAGTTGAGGATGTCAGTTTTACCATAAGTGATGTGATGACTCATGACTCACTCAATCACCAATTCATTCTTTTCTTCAGACTTACGCGATCAGTTCAGTTTGCAAAATCAGCAATTTGGAAGATCATCAAACAATCTGAAACTTCCTTGTCTGCAGGCAGCTCTTCAGGCTCCTCCTTTCCGAATGGCCTGAAAAGGACTCATGGGGCACTCAACCTCTTCGCTTGGGGTGTTCTCCTGCCTATCGGAGCCATTATCGCTCGGTACTGCAGGGGCTGGGACCCATTGTGGTTCTACCTTCATGCTGGTATCCAGTTCGTGGGCTTCATCCTCGGTCTGGCCGGTGTTGTGGCTGGAGTGTCGCTATATGGCAAGATCCAGGCAGATGTTCCGGCACATAGAGGCCTTGGCATATTTGTGCTTGTGCTAGGTATCCTCCAGGTATGTGCTTTCTGCTTGCAATAATCATGTCAGTTGTAGTGTCATACTTGCTATACCGTGTTGTGTTTTTATGTCATTATTGGTGAAGCAAAGTTCGAAAAATGCCACGGAAAATGTGAGCAGTATAATATCTGCTTTTATGAACGAAAGGAATTGTACAAAGATCTGAATGTATGTGTAACTTTGCAGATTCTAGCATTCTTCCTGCGACCCAACAAAGACTCAAAATACCGGAAATACTGGAACTGGTATCACCATTGGGTAGGCAGGCTTGTGCTCTTCTTTGCAGCAGTCAACATTGTCGTGGGAATCAAAGTTGGAGGTGCTGGTAACTCCTGGAAGGTCGGCTACGGTTTCAACGTGGCCATCCTTCTTATCACCATTATCACCCTGGAAGTCCTGCTGTGGACAAGGTGGAAAAACAACAGCAATCCCACAACGACATACTAAATATGCTTGATTAGGTTCCTGTCATGGGTGATGTTGAAGGCCGTAGTATTCTCATGTTTGTGATGATGTTGTAACTTGTAGAACTACAAGATATTTTTAGCAAAGACCTACAAGGTGTCCAGATGTACCTATTTTGAGTTTTTGAAGTGTAAAGTGTCCAGATGTACCTATTTTCTTGCGAGATTCAAGGTGGTAGTACAATTTAAGGGGCTGTTTAATTCAAAGGATTTCCAAAGGTATTTTGTAGCATTCCTATGCATAGGATTTATTCCTATAGAGGCCATTTGATTTAGAGGATTGAACCCTCTGAAGTTCCTATGAATTGCTTTCCTATACTACAATCGTATAGGATTTCTAGTAAGAGGTTAGACCTCTTGGAAAAATTTATACTCTCTCTGTCTCAAAATAAGTGACTTGGATGATTCGGATATGTCTATACACTAAAACATGTCTATGTGCACCTGAATCTAGACAAATCGAAGTCACTTATTTTAAGACGGAGGGAGTATGTGTCTATGACAACTGTGACAATCTCTATAAAAGTTTCCTCCATTTTTCTTATGGTGCAACCAAACGGACTTCTACAACTAATTCGTGCGTTCTTTATTCCCGTAGGATTTCACATGCCATGACATATTGTTCTTGTGTTTTTCTTGTTCTTGAACTTCTAAAATCCTTTAAATCAAACACGCGCTAAGTATTTTGTTTGGCTTTCTAGAAGTGAATGCATTAGAGCGGGTCAGTTATGCTTTGCCAAACTTTTAGTCATGGCCTTTGCAAAAACTTTCAGCAACTTAGAGAATTCTTCTAGCCACACCCCTAGGAGCCTGAAATTCGCCCGATTAGATCCAAAATTCATCCGGCGAACTCAGGCCAAACTCAACACCCTGGAGTTCGCCTGGGGACGTCGGATGGAGAGAAAATCCGAGCGGGCCTGGCCTGTCAGCGGCAAAAGCCGATTTCCTTCCCTTTTCTTTCCTTTTACACTAGTACAAACGCGTTAGTTAGAGACGCCAAATTTTTCATGGGCCTTAGCCGGTTTCTCGTTCCGGCTCAAGCGCATAGCTTCTAAGAGCACACGTCCTGAACCGGTTTTTCTTTGAGGCTCTAAGATACGAGACCTCAGATGGTGTAAAGAGGAAAACGCATCTAAGATGTACGAGATGGAGACGGTCTGTATTTAGAACCACTTGCAAGAACTCGTCATCCTCAGACGGTCTATACTAGGGACCGTCTCCAATAGTGAGGCGACCTGAGTCGAATTTTAACAAAGACCGCCTCCACAACTAGTGTGTCTCGAAGTGGCTTTTAGAGTGACCATCTCTAGTGTGTGTAAACCATTTTAAATAGCATGCTAGTTCGAACTCGATCATGGCTGACATGACACATAAGCACGATTCAGCAGACAGGTAGACACATTATCTAAATAACTTATTATAGCAGCTCGATCACGGTAACAATAGCCACATAGTTTGAGAAATCCATACAAATTAAGCAATTACATGTTATGACAGTACATACAAACTGCAGTCCATAAATCAATCAGCTAGCATAATGAGTACTCTAACAAACCAGGATTGCATTTGGAATCGGCTGCCCGGTGAAAGTTACTGAATCAGAATATGTACCTCTGCATTATCTTTTTCATCAAAGCAAAAAAGGACAATGGTATCCTGCTTTAGGTTGAAACTTCTCACAACCTTCTCCCATCCAGTCGTCAAGATTACATTTGACCCGACTCGAATCTTTATCCTAACCATCTTTGTCTTTTTCTCTTTATTTTCCAAGCATGGACATCAATAGGTTTATCAAGGCGGTTCTTTAGGTATTTTCTTGTGAACTCAGCTCCAAATGTCTAGGCAAGCACATAGAATTGAAGAATTAGCATGTTGCGATTACTGGAAGTATTTAAATATCACATGGTAGCTTGTTGATAACATGATCAAGAATATATTATCTTACCAACTTGCACTTATTTTTCATGACAGATGAATAGGGCAGCCTATAGACGTAGTACTTGATTTCTGGTGGAAATTCGGGTTTACACCAGTCTAAGAGGAAGTCTAAATGAACTTCTTTCAGATACATGTCGTTTCCAAAAAGCCTTTGCTTATCGAAATCATGCCCCCTTGTGTTGAGGCCCTGATGCAACACAACACATAAAAATTTCAATGCGGTAGAATATTAATGTCTACCGTCTAAACGCATAAAAAACAAATGTCTGCAATTTTGATGTTCTTTTGATACCTCTAAACTCAATCCCCTCGGTAGACTCTTGATCTGTTGACTGGAATTCAAAACCACCAAAGTTAAAACGAAAACTGTCATCGCTAGACAACATGACTGCATCGTAACAGCAGTATCCCATCTATTAAATAGATACAAACTGAGCGCATCTTAATACAATCAAGATGCAAGCAGACTAATGAAGTGACAATCAAAATAGACCAATGAAGTGACAATTAAATCTCAATTGCTAGAAGTGGTAATTAAATCTCAATTGCGGGAAGTGACAACTACAGATTTTGAGATTTATATAACGGGAAAAGAGTTGGGACAGATGCAGGTCGTCTGGGGGAGGCTCTCTTGACGGCGCCGTTGGGTCTTCGCAGCTCGGTGACCTTGAACCTTAAATTCAAGAAGCAAAATGGCAAATCCCATGGCAAAAGTACTAAATCGAAGCTGCAGATTTAGGGTTTTGGGGGTTTGGCTTTCATGCATACCTGCTTGGACGACGAAGGGGTCCTCAGAGTTGAGGGAGAGCATCTGCACCGCAGGAGACCGGAGGCCGCGACGGTGGACAGTGGTCTAGGCGGGCGGGGAAGAACAAAAGTGCCATAGATCTAAAATATTTGTCTAAATATTTTCGGATATTTGGCGCCAAGTACTAGCCTCAGACGGCTGCAAGTGTAAAATGTCTCTAAGAACGTTCGTTCTATGAATATTTCAAATTTTTCCGCCAAGTACTTGACCACTAGTAATTTGAAAAAGCTAATATTCATAACTCTGAATATATTCGGAACTCTAGTGTTTGATTTTCCTAAAATTTGAGAATTATTCATAATTTAAAGCAAAGAAAGGTGTATGTACATAATTGCTAGAGTGAATTTGAGTCTCCTAAGACTAAATGAGGTTCATAAATTGAAGAAAAAAATTGGCGTAGTACAAACCTTGGATCTTTACCCTGAAAGGCATGATGACTAGTGTTCATGCGCTTTGCTGCAGAGAAATAAGGTGCGAGTGTTTTGAGTTTGACTAATTTAAAATGTTTAATCATGAAGTAAGATCATTTGGTTACTTAATTATGAATTTTTCACCAATATAATCTTTTTTCATGTATTCTTTGAAGGAAATCTCGTCGATTGAATATTCGGACAGCGGAAATATTCAGAATTCCAGATTTTGTTAATTCTAAATTTTGAGAATAATTTATAATTTAAAGACCAAGGGAGGTGTTTACCGTGAAACTTTGAGTCCTAAGAGTAAATGAGGTTCATACCATGCTGCAGAGCAACTCTTTTGAATTTGACTAATTCAAATGTTTAATACCGATGTAAGATTATTTAGTTACTTCAATACGATTTTTTCACCTATTTAAAATCTTGTTGATGTATTCCACCAATTTGATTAATTCAAATATGTGGTAGTGTGCATGAGCATAATCAGTAATATAATTAAACATTAGAAATTTTAAGAAACTCTATATAATGGAGTAGATTAATATATATATAGAAGGTTGACCAGAGATATCATGGATATATTGTCTTACTCAACCCACATGTAATAATTAACTAAAATAAAATAAAAGCAGGGGCCACAGCAGGAGGCTAGGACACGGAGACGTCTAATAGGGGCAACTGCAGGAGGCCGGGATAGCCTACTCGAGGGGATACCGGCTAGTCCTGACATATTCCTGGAGGAATTTGCCGAAGGCTGCGTGTCACACCAAGGTCTTCGGCTGATGCCTTGAACCTCGATCTTTGACAACATCCATCGTGCGCTGGTCATGCTGTCGAGGTCCGTGTCAATGGCTTTGCCATAGAATGGGCAAAACAGTCTCCCCTACGGAGAAAGGGATTTGCCCATACCGTAGCCGTCTCAGCACGTAGCGTCTCTTGTTGTTCCTGGAGTACTTGCTACTGCCCACTTCATCAGAATCCTCCTACATATGATTTTTAAGAACATAACTTAGAACTCATACATATGATTGAATTGTATTACAACTCAAGAATTAATAACATATATGAAAGACAATATCAAATTTATTTTAGAGAGAATGCATCTCATGAATAGTAATTATACAAAACAATATTCAGGGATATACATATTTAGGTACAAAAACAATCTTCGGATACATGTACGTAGAAATAAATTATGATCAAAACCATGCATATACCATATGCATCATACGAATCATTCAAAAGATCAGAAATAATTAAGATCTAGTTCCATATGAGAATAATCAAAGGACTCATAATTTTTTTCAGAGATAGAATTTGGGGAAACCAAATTACCCACAACACAACCTATATTGTTTGTGTACATTGCTGCCTTAGGTTTTCAGATATGTGTTTCCTTTGCACTCTTTTGGGGCAAATTTCAATCATCTCGGCCTCAGTGAGAAATAGTTCAAAGATCAAAGTTCAAAGATCATAGTTCATATGTGTAGAATAAATCTAGGGACTCATATATTTTTTTAGACATGGAGTTAGTGAACCAAAGTAGCAATTGCACAACTTATATTGTTGTACATTGCCTCAGTTCCACTAACCATCCCTAAAAAAATCTGACACTATCGTATATATGTGTCTCCCCTTGCACTCTTTTGGGACAAATTTGAATCATTGGCCTCAGTAAGGAATATAAATGTTGTGTATCGAAATCAACACTCAACTAGCAAACCCAAAAACCCCGAAGTCAAATGTTACAGACCGATTAAATTTACAGCACAAGAAGAACCGTATGAACGACAACGAGTTAAGCATATGTAAATTTACTAGATAGCGGATGAGCAGATTGGGGTTTTGTGACTAGACAAATTGGGGTTTTGTGACTAGATGGCAGATGCATCAATCGACCGTTCAAACCATATATATACTAATACCCTACCTTAAGAGCAAAAGAATCTATAGACGATTGAATAGAGAAATCTGCGACTACAACTAGAGAAGCTAGCAAAGTAGTACCTCGGACTCCTCATCGGAGACCTCCTCCTCGAACTTGTCATTCTCCACAATTGCGTCGATGATTTCTTGGTGGAGGATGGGGTCGTTGATGTAGAGCACTGGGTTGCCTCCGCCTGCCGCATTCCCCTCATCCAGATCTGCCGCTGGCACCACGATGTTGTCGGCCACCTGCTGCTCGATGGCGACGGCGACTATCTAGACGGATGATCTCAAAGCCTCGACGATGCGGCGACGAGCCGCGTGCTTGCCTGGAGAAGCCGCCCCGCCTGCTCGGCGATGACCGAGCCATCTACTATTGCGCCTCCAACTAGCTTCACCTCCGCCTCGTCTCCACGCGTACGCTTCATGGTGCAGGTAGGGAGGGAGGTGGTGCAAGAGAAGGAGCTTCGGTGCGTACGGAAGGTGCAGATTGGGGTTTTGTGACTTGACAAATTGGGGGAAAATGACATGAGCTCATGGAAGAAAAAGGTCGAGCGGGTTTATATACACGGGACCCTTGGTAGTCCTCGAGTGAACACGTGGGTGTGGACTCGTGTGGATGGGGGCTAAAACGATCTCCACTTCATAACTGCATTAAGAACACGCGCATGGTTTCCCTAAAAAACATGTGCATGCTACCTCGGGAAGGTGCATGACAAGGGTTTAACTCGTCAATGCCCATTGTTATGGACTTGGGTTATGGAGAAGGAGGGAGCGCTGGAGGCATCAATCGGTGAGCAAAAAAGCACACATGGACGCAAGTTTTACCCAGGTTCAGGCCTCGTAGAGGTCCCTACTCCTGCTTGTCTGCTCTTGGAATTAACGAAGGAATCGAAGATTACAGGGCTGCGCAGATGCAATCTGGCGAGAGTTGTGGAAACTAGGGTTGTGATTGTCCTCCTCGCTGCCTCCTCCTAGCCTTTATATAGATAGGCTATGTCTCGGGTAGCGGATCGAGTCGGTTACAAATTAGGGTTTTCCCTTTGAACTTTCTATCTTAAGCTTCTTCTTGTCTCGCAAGCAATCGAGAGTCCGTGGGCCAGTCAATTCCTTATTGGGCGTTGGCAACGCCATGGGATTCTATCGTATCTGGACCGTATATGCCATACTCGAGTACCTGTAAGGTATACCCATGTCTGTAGCCCCTGAGTGTACAGTGGAATCGTAGATTCGACTGGAGACTTTATGAAGCCTTTCGAGGGCATGGCTAAGCATTTTTTTGAGTGTTCTGTTTGTGTCATAGGGATTGTTGATATACGTGCCTGATTTAGCCGATGTATCGGTATCAGTTAACTGCCTTAGGGAAAAACAACGCAACCTACTCAAACTCAAGTCCCCGGACTCGAATTCGGAGAAGTGCTGGCATAATTCGACTCAGGCCGTGAAGGTCTTACATGAGTCGAATTCCAGTGTATAAGTGTGAGCACTCGACATGTCCGTCAAGGCATGTTCATCGTACCTGCAGGCACAAATATGTTTCTGGTAGTGCGCAACAGATGCGTTGCTAGGCCTTATTCAGATCTTATCTTCATGCTGTAAGTGCGGCATCTGAATTTTTTGTCATCGCGGAGATGATTCGGGTGGCCCAGGAGACGCAGTCTCTTTGCAGGGACAGTATGAGGTGGAGTCGCCATAACATTTGAGTGTGGATGTTGTCAACACACAGTACGATGTACAAATAATCATAGGGTGCGCGACCAGTGCTCCCTATGGGAGTAGCCCCCGAGTGCCTGGTTGAGTTGAAGACTCGAGCGGGGACTAAAGACCTTTTGCGACTGTTGTCGTCTTTTGTTTGCTTGTTTCAGTCAGATTTGCTTCCGGCACTCCCTATGGGAGTAACCCATATTTCACAATCGAATAGTAGATTCGAGTGATTGCTTTGTCTTGAATGTTTATATACCTTCATAAAATTATTTCGGGTGCGCGACCAGCGCTCCCTATGGGAGTAGCCCCCGAGTGCTTGCTTGAGTCGAAGACTCGAGCAAGGACTAAAGTAGTCAAAGAGTTTCTTCTGCTGGTATCGATGACACTAGTGCTGACGATGTGATGACCTCATTTGCCCGCTTGAGTAATTTTGACGGGACGTGACGAGCGGTGGGTCCCAGTTTCTAACTTTGATTTGACTAGGCGTGCGTAATCCTCTGTTTTAACCGCGTCTCCTCAATTTCGGCGCGTAATGGGAATAGTGGGGGTACAGTTCGTGGTTTAGCTTCACCACGTGTCGATGGCGATGTGCGCCACACGTCCAGTAGGGTTTCTGCTGGCTGTTGGATGGCATCCGTGGAGGGGTTAAGTAGCAGCGTTGCTGCGGTAAATTTCCCCATCTCTTCTTGCTCGTGCCTCCTTCACCATTGCCGCTCTCTCTGCTTCCTTGCGCTCTTTCTCTTCGCGGCACTGGACCATCTCCGCGTCTTTCCCAGTTACTTCCTGCGTTCGCACCGCCATCGAAGGATGGGTAAGAAGAAAGGAGGCGTCGCCGCTAGATCTGCGGCCGCCATCAAGAAGAAGGGCGGTACCACCACCGTTGGCACCAGCGCCGCTGACGCTGGGAAGAATAAAGGTGCGGGCACCCGCATCACCAACGTGCCTGGCACGCGTCCATCATCAAGCCCGCTGAGCTGCATCTTCAACGTCAAGATGGAGTTCTTCCACCCGCGGAAGACGACTCGCGAGTGCCCCGTGAGGAGGTAATCCCTTGTCCTCCTCCGGGTTTCTAGGTGATGTTCCTTTCGTTCATCATCCGAGGTCTTTCTCTCCCCCTGCATCCTTTCTTCCATGGTCTTCATTGTTTCTATGGGCTCCAGCTTCACCAGCAGTCCCCAAATTCCATTCTCCACATCTCTTGCTTCATCACTCTCTGCGAGTGCTGTCTCGGAATCGAGCCACACTTTGGCCTCTTCAAGAGGCTTTTTAAGCTGAAACATCAGTCGGCGTCCGGTTCGGTAGTCTATGACGTAGGAGGCTGCAGGATCCACGTCGACTCCTCTGTCACCTACTTTGACATCAAGCTCATTTTACTCCGTCCGGCCAAGGGTGGAGAGACAAGTGGTTCTACATCTACGACCAAAAGGCCGATGGGGAGCACTACAAACTCGCTCCCTTCGATCCTGCGACGCCGTGCAAGAGGAGGCGTTCTTGGAAAATGTCGTGATGCCTGGCGAGTCCGAGGAAACAGAGGTGCTGTATAAGAGTGTCTACGACCTCGAAAGTCACATAGGTAAAGAAGAGGGAGGCGCCACTCTCATTCGCACATGGTTGTGCCGTCGCGTCCAGTCTCTGCAGGCCAGGGTCCACCCCATGTACCACTGGGTCAGTGCGAGCGATGTCACTCGCGTATCTGCCGATGGCATTTCTGCGGGTGAGGTAGACATGACGTTGCGATTGGTGACCAAATATACCGCCAAGGAGGATCTCCCGGGCGAACCAGTCGTGCCTCCTTTCGACGCCTCTAACCCTCCTCCTGAGGTAGATATTGTACTACGAAGTAGTTCTTTTGTCTATTGCCACCAGGTACTTGATATATAGTAATGTATCTTCTGATTGTAGGACTGGAAGGTATCTTCCAATTTGCCCCCTCGTCCTGAAGGGTTTATCCCTCGCAAAGTGGATGAAGAGGATGAGTCAGAATCGACCGTCCCAATTGAAGAAGAGGAGGGAGCCTCCGAGTCCAGCAACCATGATACTCGCAAGCATTCTCGCAGTAAGGACTCGGATGCTTCGTCACTAACGACGCCAGAAGGCCCTTCTGTTGTTGAAGAGGAGCCAATCCCTGCCGTTCCCGTGCGCTCCATGGATCCTCCTGCCCGGAAGAAGCTGCGACTACCAAAGGAGTCGTCAGAGTTGGAGGCGAAATCTTTCGAGCTTGATAAATTTAGCTGGTGAGTTCTGCATTTGTGACCTTGTTTTGGTTTCTTTTTGGAGTTGCTTTTTCCCTGAAGTTTTTGCTTGATGTGTTTTGTAGTCGAGCGGCATCGTCGTCTTCTGACGACATCCAATTTGTGAAGTAGTCCGGAGTCGCAGACTCCAAGGCCAAGGAAGTGGCCGAACGGTCTCCTTCTCCTCCATTGGTGGCCCACTTCGGGCACAATTCGTCGAGTTCCCTGCATGCTGGGGAACACCAGATGGTTGCCCGGATGACTGTGCGACAGTCATCTTCGGAGTCTCTAGAGGATCATGTAAGTGTCCTTTTGCTATTTTGGCAGTCAAATTTACACTTGGTGCTGTTGCTGAACTTTTGTTTTCTTCTGATGCAGCTCATCATGAAGGAAGTTGCTCGCATGGAGGAGAAAGTCCTTGTCATGGGTCGACAGCATGCGCTTCTGGACAATCGCCATCGCATTGTCGAAGGTTAGTATTGGCTTTGTCTTCGTGAAATTTCTAGATTCGATTGATGATTCACCCTGTGCTTTGTAGTTGAGCACAAAGAAATTCTTTGTCATACTGCTTCCCTTGAGAAGGCGCTTGCCGCGGCGGCGGAGAGTCATGACGAAGAAGTGGTGGCCCTAGAGGAGTCGTAGAAGCGCGAAGAGGAATTGCGCTCCTCCACTGCTGAAAGAGAGCAGTTGTTCGAAGAACAACTTTTCTCGATTGCCAAGGCCCTCTCAGGTGATTGCCAGTTTTGATGTTGTATTCTTCCTTGTTTGATTTCATATTGTTGTGATAACACCTTTTTTATGCAGATGCCGGTGGCTTGAGCTTTGACGCCAAGTCCCTTCGCCATGCAGACGTGTTGGCTGGTGCCGTGGCTGCAGTCGAGGACCGCAGTGCTTCTCTTTAGGGGATGTTAACAAAGGACAAGGGTGTGCTCAGTCGCATCCACGAGGATCTAACTCCCGAGGCCAGGCTTATTGACAACCTTGAAGACCTAGTGGAATCCCTCGCTGGAGGTATTCCCGCGGAATTCAAGAAATCACAGTGGTCCCTCGGCGCCACCATGGCACTCGCGATGGTGCAAGCCCATGGCTTGGAGATGGATCCCGCCGCTATTTCCGAGGCGATGCCTGTCGATGCCGGAGGCCAGCAGGTAGTGTTTGCTCCCTTCATTGGTAGCTGCGCAAAATATGGTCCTCAACTTATCGTGACAGTCGCCAAGTATTCTGAGGACCGGCGGCGAGCGAAGACAGCAAAGGCCGCGGCATCTAGGGCTACCACCGACAAGTCCGTGGTGTCGGAGACTGCCACAGATGCGATGAAGCCCCCAAAGCTAAAGTCTAAGTTGAAGAAGCAAAATGCTCCTTAGTTTGCATGTGTAATAGTTGTTGTGTTTAGCCTTTTTTGTTGGAACAATGCTTTTTGTGGGAGTGTCCCTGTCGAGACTTTGCTGTGCTTGAATGAATTTATGCCTTTATCAATGTATTCTTGGCCCCTCATTTTCTCTTGCTTGATTTTTGATAGGGTACATCGAGTGGTCCCTCGAGTGGTCCTCGTGATCCTCTACACACCGATGAAACCTTGGCGCAACCGCCCTCAAAGGTGGAGGGGTTGTCATTGCTTTCGCGACTACGCGATCGCATTAAGCAATTGGAGCGTGAGTTGCCCATCCTCCGTGGTAGTGGAGATGTATGGAAGTCGAAGGCGGAGAAGGCCACCACCCGTGAGAAGTATCTCTTGGAGGAAGTAGCGCATCTGAGTGAGCAGTTCAAATGTTAGCTTTCTGCCCTCTCATCTTTTCTTTTAGTCAGCTACGGTGATGCCTTGTCTTCACACTCTGCCATTTTGCTTGGTGTAGTTGTCAGTGCTCGTCATCCGCAGGATGAGAAGGACCGGGTTGCCATTCGAATGAATGACCTGACCCAGGAGCAACTGCAGGCGAGTGGGTACTTTTGGGTGGACCACGATCATGAGATCGCGCTTGCGACCCTGCATGATCATGCTCCTCGAGTGCTTCATTTTTTGAAGAAGGCGCAGCCGTGCCTTAGGCATATTTATCAAACAATGTTTCCGCTGGACACCGTCCCTTCAAGCCTGTTGGCTATTTTGGCAAAGTTCCAAGATTTTGCGAGTGCGTGCGACAGTAGTTAGTAGCTAGTGGTAAGGCTGCGTTGTCACTAGTGCGACTGCATAGGCCAGAATGTAGATGTTGTGTCTGTTGCAGCTGGACCGCCGCCTCCGCCAGAAGGTATGACCTGGAACATGGTTCCGCACTATCAAGCGGTTGATCGGCCAGCAGAGGACATTTTTGATTTCTTCAAGGAGCAGACGAACGTTCTTCTTTTGCAGTAGTAGCATGTTTTGTATCCTGCACATAATTGTATAAGTGTTGTAAAGTTTGTATGAATATGTTGCATGTAATTAATACTCATTGATATGTGAAGAGCTTGCTAGCTTTTATATTTTGTGAGTGAATTGTACTCTACAGTTCCTTTTCGTTAGCCTGACTTATGCTTATCTCATCACCTTGCCAACCTATCAGGTTCTTTGCAACTGGGTTGGTCTTTTTCATGGTTCGATTGATGTTGTGTCAGCTACTCAGGATACTGCTGTTTGTTCGTAGAACGAAAGTGTAAAGGGTGGCGCAACCCCTGAGTGATAAAATTGCAAGAAAAATAAGGAAAACACAGAGTTTTGGGGCACTTAGCTTTATTTATTTACAGAATAGTATGAGGTACAATGTGTGGCTAAGTAGCCAGGCTGATAGCCTTATTTGTAAATGTAAAAAATGACTAGGGGTAGAAGCGACGCAGCTGCGCAATGTTGCAGGGGTTGGAGTATGCGACTCCTGTCTCGAAATATTTAAGGCGATAGGCGCCACCTGGGATTACTTCTGTAATCACGTAAGGTCCCTCGCAAGGGGACTCGAGCTTGAGATGCCTTGTTGCTTTAGTCACATGACCAGGTCTCCTTCAACAAAGGATCTGAGGCGTAGCCTTCTGCAGTGGTAGTTGCAGAGGCTTTGCTGGTAGATCATTGATCTCGCCGCTGTGATTTCTCATGCCTCGTCAAGGAGGTCGACGGAGTCTTCAAGTGCAAGAGTTGACTCCTGTTCTCTGTAAGCGACTACCCGTGGGGCTTTGTAGCGTACTTCTGCGGGTAGCACCGCTTCAGCACCGTGCACCATGAAGAACGGGGTGTATCCCGTGGAGCTGTTTGGAGTTGTGTGCAGGCTCCAAAGTACGGATTGCAGCTCGTCTGGCCAGCATCTAGCGACTTGTTTTAGTGGTCGGAGATTCGTTTCTTGATTCCACCACAGACGAGGCCGTTGGCCTTTTCGACTTGATCGTTGGTCTGTGGGTGAGCCACCGAGGCATAGCTTATGTTGATTCCCAGGTTTTTGCAGAATTCCTGGAACTCCTTAGAGGTGAAGTTCGTCCCATTGTCCGTGATGATGCTGTGTGGTACTCCGAAGTGGTATACAATGGACTCGAAGAACTTGACAGCGCTGGTCCCTGATTGATTTGTCACCGGCATGGCCTCGATCCACTTGGTGAATTTGTCGACTGTGACCAAGAGGTAGACGTAACCTCCTGGCGAGGATTTCGGGAGCTTGCCAACCATGTCGAGTCCCCATTGCGCGAAAGGCCAAGCCAATGGTATTGGACGGAGTTTCGCGCCAGGTGCGCGAGGTTTGTCCGCGAATTGCTGGCAAGCGTTGCAGCACTAGACGATGTCCTTGGCGTTGCGCATGGCCATGGGCCAGTTGAATCCAGCTCATAGAGCTTTGGCAATGAGGGCGCGACTGCCAGCATGGTGCCCGCAAGTTCCTTCATGGATGTTGAGGAGGATGGCCCTTCCATCTCCGTTGGAGACGTACCGTTGGAGTACTCCTGTGATGCTGCACTTGTACAATTCGCCGTTAATGAGGGCGAATGCCTTGGATCGTCGTGCTATCTGCCGTACGTCAGTCGGATCATCTGGCAGCCTCTTGCTGAGTAGGTACGTGATGTAGGGTTGTGTCCAAGATGGCTCGATCATCATGACACTCATTGGTTCTTCGAGTCCTGTATCAAGCTCCTGGTCGTCGAGTGTCATTGGCTCATTGGGTGGCATAGCCCCCGAGTCCTTGACGCGCTTTCTTTCTTCTCTGGAGCCTTTGGCTTGATGGAGCATTCGTAGATGTGCTCAAGAAATACCCCAGGTGGTATGGGGGCATAGGTGGAGCCAATATTGGCGAGGAGATCTGCCTCTTCATTGCTTTCACGGCCCACATGTCTCAGCTCACAGCCATCAAAGTCTCCTTCGAGTGCGTCGTAGAGGTCGCGATAGGCGATCATGTTGTCACTCAGTGCGTCGCACTTGTGCATCGTTTGGTTGACCACCAGTTTGGAGTTATCGTAGATGATGAGCCTTTTGGCTCCGCAGGCTTTCGCCATTCGCATCCCATGGATTAGAGCCTCGTACTCAGCTTCATTATTGGAGGCGGTGAACTGCATTTGCAGAATGTATTTCAGCTTGTCTCCTTGGGGCAATGTCAGTATGACACCTGCGCCAGCCCCGTCCTTTCGTTTGGACCCGTCGAAGTGCATTGTCCAGAGGTAGGACATATCTGGCTTTTCGGGGAGCTGGTTCTCCATCCAGTGCACGAGGAAATTAGGGAGAACTTGCGAGTTGATTGCGTCGTGCTTTTCGTATGTGATGTCTCGTGGAGATAGTTTGATTCCCTAGAGCGTGACTTGCCTAGTGGCATCAGGATTATTGAGTATGTGCCCGAGCGGGGCGCCGTTTACCACCATGATTGGGTGCTCATGGAAGTAGTGGCGCAATCGCCTGGCTGTCATGAACACGCCATACGCTAGCTTCTGGTAGTGCGGGTACTGCTGTTTTGTTGGCGTGAGCACCTTGCTGAGGTAGTAGACTGGGCGCTGGACCCCGTGGAATTTATTTTCTTCGGCTCGTTCCACTACGAGCACCATGCTGACCACCTGGTTGGTGGCGGAGATGTAGAGCAGTAGTGGTTCCTTTTCGCGAGCCATCACCAGTACTGGCGAGGTGGATAGTAGGCGCTTGAGATCTTCGAATGCTTCTTGCGCCTCGTCTGTCCACTCGAACTTGTCAGTTTTGCGGAGAAGTTGGTAGAAGGGCAGTGCCTTTTCGCCCATTTGACTGATGAATCGACTGAGCGCCACGATTCGCCCAGCCAGCTGCTGGACGCCTTTTACGTTCTTCGGCTTCTCCATGGCCAGTATGGCCTTTATTTTCTTTGGGTTTGCTTTGACCCCGCTCACAGAGATGAGATACCCGAGTAACTGCCTAGATGGCACTCCGAGGGTGCATTTATCCGGATTGAGCTTGATCCGGCAGCGGTCGAGGTTGGCGAATGTCTCGCGTAGATCGTCGATTAGTGAGGCTTCCTCTTTGGTTTTGATGACGATGTCGTCAACATAGACTTGGATGTTGCAACCAAGTTGGTTCTTGAGGCAAGCCTGCATGCACCGCTGATAGGTGGTTCCTGCGTTTTTTAGCCCGAAGGGCATCGTGTTGTAGCAGAACACACCAAAGGGCGTCGTAAATGCCGTTTTCTCTTGATCCTCCTCCTTCATTCGAATCTGATTGTACCCTGAGTATGCATAGAGGAAGCAGAGATGCTCACATCCCGCGGTGGAGTCGATGATTTGGTCAATTCGCGGCAACAGGAAATGGTCCTTTGCGCAGTGCTTATTCAAGGAGGTGAAGTCCACGCATATCCGCAGGATATCCGTGTCTTTTTTAGGCACAAGTACTATGTTAGCAAGCCAAGTACTTTCCTTGATCTCACGTATGAATTTTGCGTCGAGGAGTCTGTTGATCTCCATTCCGACTGCTTTTGCTCTTGGTTCAGACAGTTGCTGAATTGTCTGCTTGACTGGCCTTGCGTCTGGATTCACGTTGAGTGAGTGCTCGACGAATTCCTTGGGAACTCCTGGCATGTCCGCTAGACACCTGGCGAAGATCTCCCAGTGGTCAAGCATGCGAAGCGTGCCCAGTTGACCAACCTGGAAGCGGAAGCTCCCAATCGCCAGGTTGATTCCATCGCCCATAGACTCGAAAGCCGGGCGAGTGGCGGCGTATGGACGGTGAAGTCGAACACGCCGAAGAGATGGCAAATCTCTGTTGTTGCGGAGTTGTAGATCGCGGTTGACGGGGCCGAAGAATCCGCGACATCAGAACTCCCAGTTCCCACAGACGGCGCCAATTGACGAGGGTTTAACTCATCAATGCCCATTGATATAGACTTGGGTTTTGGAGAAGGAGGCAGCACTGGAGGCATCAATCGGCTAGCAAACAAGCACATAGGGACGCAAGTTTTACCTAGGTTCAGGCCTCGTAGAGGTCCCTACTCCTGCTTGTCTACTCTTGGAATTAACAAAGGAATCGAAGATTACAGGGCTACGCAGATGCAATCTGGCGAGAGTTGTGGAAACTAGGGTTGTGATTGTCCTCCTCGCCGCCCCCTCCTAGCCTTTATATAGATAGGCTATGTTTCGGGTAGCGGATCGAGTCGGTTACAGATTAGGGTTTTCCCTTTGAACTTTCTATCTTAAGCTTCTTCTTGTCTCGCAAGCAATCGAGAGTCTGTGGGCCACTCGAATTCCTTATTGGGCCTTGGCAACGCCGTGGGATTCTATCGTATCTGGACCATATATGCCATACTTGAGTACCTGTAAGGTATACCCATGTCTGTAGCCCCCGAGTGTCCAGTGGAATCGTAGATTCGACTGTATACTTTATGAAGCCTTTCGAGGGCATGGCTGAGCATTTTTTTGAGTGTTCTGTTTGTGTCATAGGGATTGTTGATATACGTGCCTGATTTAGCCGATATATCGGTATCAGTTAACTGCCTTAGGGCAAAACAACGCAACCTACTCAAACTCAAGTCCCTGGACTCGAATTCGGAAAAGTGCTGGCATAATTCAACTTAGGCCACGGAGGTCTTACATGAGTCGAATTCTAGTGTATAAGTGTGACCACTTGACGTGTCCGTCAAGGCATGTTCATCGTACCTGTAGGCACGAATATGTTTCTGGTAGTGCATAGCATATGCATTGCTAGGCCTTATTCAGGTCTTATCTTCACGCTGTAAGTGCGGCATCCGAATTTTTTATCATCGCGGAGATGATTCGGGTGGCCCAGGAGATGCAGTCTCTTTGCAGGGAAAGTATGAGGTGGAGTCGCCATAACATTTAAGTGTGGATGTTGTCAACACACAGTACGATGTACAAATTATCATAGGGTGCGCGACCAGTGCTCCCTATGGGAGTAGCCCCCGAGTGCCTGGTTGAGTTGAAGACTCGAGCGGGGAGTAAAGACCTTTTGCGACTGTTGTCGTCTTTTGTTCGCTTGTTTCAGTCGGATTTGCTTACGGCACTCCCTATGGGAGTAACCCATATTTCACAATCGAATAGTAGATTCGAGTGATTGGTTTGTCTTGAATGTTTATATACCTTCATAAAATAGTCAAAGAGTTTCTTCTGCTGGTATCTATGACACCAGTGCTGACAATGTGATGACCTCATTTGCCCGCTTGAGCAATTTTGACGGGACGTGACGAGAGGTGGGTCCCACTTTCGAACTTTGATTTGACTGGGCATGCGTAATCCTCTGTTTTAACTGTGTCTCCTCAATTTCGGCTCGTAATGGGAATAGTAGGGGTACGGTTCGTGGTTCAGCTTCACCACGTGTCGATGGTGATGTGCGCCACACGTCCAGTAGGGTTTCTGCTGGCTGTTGGATGGCATCCGTGAAGGGGTTAAGTAGCAGCGCTGCTGCGGTAAATTTCCCCATCTCTTCTTGCTCGTGCCTCCTTCACCATTGCCGCTCTCTCTGCTTCCTTGCGCTCTTTCTCTTCGCGGCACTGGACCATCTCCGTGTCTTCCCCAGTTACTTCCTACGTTCGCACCGCCATCGAAGGATGGGTAAGAAGAAGGAAGGCGCCGCCGCTGGATCTGCGGCCGCCATTGCCGCGACCAAGAAGAAGGGCGGTACCACCACCGTGGGCACCAGCGCCGCCGATGCTGGGAAGAACAAAGGTGCGGGCACCCGTATCACCAACGGTGCCTGGCGCGCGTCCATCATCAAGCCCGCTGAGCTGCATCTTCAACGTCAAGATGGAGTTCTTCCACCCGCGGAAGACGACTCGCGAGTGCCCGATGAGGAGGTAATCCCTTGTCCTCCTCCGGGTTTCTAGGTGATGTTCCTTGTGTTCATCATCCGAGGTCTTTCTCTCCCCCTTGCATCCTTTCTTCCGTGGTCTCCTTTGTTTCTCTGGGCTCCACCTTCACCAGCAGTCCCCAAATTCCATTCTCCACATCTCTTGCTTCATCACTCTCTGCGAGTGATGGCTCGGAATTGAGCCACACTTTGGCCTCTTCAAGAGGCTTTTTAAGCTAAAACATCAGTCGGCATCCGGTTCGGTAGTCTACGACGTAGGAGGCTACGGGATCCACGTCGACTCCTCTGTCACCTACTTTGACATCAAGCTCATTTTACTGCGTCCGTCCAAGGGTGGAGAGACAAGTGGTTCTACATCCGTGACCAAAAGGCCAACGGGAGCACTACAAACTCGCTCCCTTCGATCCTGCAACGCCGTGCAAGAGGAGGCGTTCCTAGAAGAATGTCGTAATGCCTGGCGAGTCCGAGGAAACGGAGGTGCTGTATAAGAGTGTCTGCGACCTCGAAAGTCACATAGGTAAAGAAGAGGGAGGCGTCGCTCTCATTCGCACGTGGTTGCACCGCCGCGTCCAGTCTCTGCAGGCTAGGGTCCACCCCATGTACCACTGGGTCAGTGCGAGCGATGTCACTCGCGTATCTGCCGATGGCATTTCTGCGGGTGAAGTAGACAGAAGGTTGCGACTGGTGACCAAATATACCGCCGAGGATCTCCCGGGCGAACCAGTCGTGCCTCCTTTCAACGCCTCTAACCCTCCTCCTGAGGTAGATATTGTACTACGAAGTAGTTCTTTTGTCTATTGCCACCAGGTACTTGATATATAATAATGTATCTTCTGATTGTAGGACTGGAAGGTGTCTCCCAATTTGCCCCCTCGTACTGAAGGTGTTATCCCTCGCGAAGTGGATGAAGAGGATGAGTCAGAATCGACCGTCCCAACTAAAGAAGAGGAGGGAGCCCCCGAGTCCAGCAGCCATGATACTCGCAAGCATTCTCGCAGTGAGGACTCGGAAGCTTCGTCGCTGACGACACCAGAATGACCTTCTGTTGTTGCAGAGGAGCCAATCCCCGCAGTTCCTGTGTGCTCCATGGCTCCTCCTGCCCAGAAGAAGCTGCGACTGCCAAAGGAGTCGTTAGAGTCGGAGGAGAAATCTTTCGACCTTAATAAATTTAGCTGGTGAGTTCTGCATTTGTGACCTTGTTTTGGTTTCTTTTTGGAGTTGCTTTTTCCCTGAAGTTTTTGCTTGATGTATTTTGTAGTCGAGCGGCATCGTCGTCTTTTGACGACATCCAATTTGTGAAGTAGTCCGGAGTCGCAGACTCCAAGGCCAAGGAAGTGGCCGAACGGTCTCCTTCTCCTCCATTGGCGGCCCACTTCGGGCATAATTCGTCGAGTTCCCCGCATGCTGGGGAACACCAGATGGTTGCCCGGATGACTGTGCGACAGTCATCTTCGGAGTCTCTGGAGGATCATGTAAGTGTCAAATTTATACTTGGTGTTGTTGCTGAACTTTTGTTTTCTTCTAATGCAGCTCATCGTGAAGGAAGCTGCTCGCCTGGAGGAGCAAGTCCTTGTCATGGGTCGACAGCATGCACTGCTGGACAATCGCCATCGCATTGTCGAAGGTTAGTATTGGCTTTGTCTTCGTGAAATTTCTAGATTCGATTGATGATTCACCCTGTGCTTTGTAGTTGAGCACAAAGAACTTCTTTGTCATGCTGCTTCCCTCGAGAAGGCGCTTGCCGCGGCGGCGAAGAGTCACGACGAAGCAGTGGCGACCCTGGAGGAGTCGTAGAAGCGCGAAGAGGAATTGCGCTCCTCCACTGCTGAAAGAGAGCAGTTGTTCAAAGAACAACTTTTCTCGATTGCCAAGGCCCTCTCAGGTGATTGCTAGTTTTGATGTTGTATTCTTCCTTGTTTGATGTCATATTGTTGTGGTAACACCTTTTTTATGCAGATGCCGGTGGCTTGAGCTTTGATGCCCAGTCCCTTCGCCATGTAGACGTGTTGGCTGGTGTCGTGGCTACAGTCGAGGACCGCAGTGCTTCTCTTCAGGGGATGTTAACGAAGGCCAAGGGTGTGATCAGTCGCATCCGTGAGGATCTAACTCCCGAGGCCGGGCTTATTGACAACCTTGAAGACCTAGTCGAATCCCTCGCTGGAGGTATTCCCGCGGAATTCAAGAACTCGCAACGGTCCATCGGCGCCACCATGGCACTCGTGATGGTGCAAGCCCATGGCGTGGAGATGGATCCCGCCGCTATTTCCGAGGCGATGCCTGTCGATGCCGGAGGCCAGCAGGTAGTGTTTGTGTAACTACCTCGGTGAATTACGCTGTTAGTTGCATGCCTGGATGAGCGAAAGTGGTTAAAATAGTACGGTGGGGCCCAGGGGCCACTCACAGGTAGACCTTTCGGCCGTCCTAACCACTTTCAGAACATCGGGACAAGAACAAGCGGCGTAATCGGCAGGCGAAGGGATCAACTACATACACAAGTGAGTATGTATGCAAGCCACATACAACAGTCCTCAGAGCCATTCCATATAAAAGAAATAGAAATATTGCAACGCCATACGGCAAGATCCAAATATCCTAGATAGAGATAATAATTTAGGATAGCTCCTCATACATCAAACAACAGAGTATCAGGCGGAAGCGGAAATCAAGGTCTGAGTACGGATAAGAAGCAAATCGGCATAAGATGCCACATAAATAAACACATCCCGCCCACAGATCTCATGGATCCCCGTTCCCGGAATCTCTACACCGAGTGATCGTTGCCTGTCTCCTCCACCCAGTATCCATCTTGCGAGTACACCTGTTCATCTGAATCAAACAATTTATCGTGTGAGACCCTAGGGGTACTCAGCAAGTCTTTATGCCTCTAAAGGGGACATATACCTGGGGTGACGCAATTGCAGCAAAAGACAATAACTAAGAATCCTAGAGATACTCACTAACCATCCGCCTAACCAATGATAGACGGATGTCCGTTAATTAGAAACAACAGTTATAACAGTATAATTAGCAGATCCATCCTACTTCTCGCTTACCAACAAGAAAGCGGACGAACAACCCATCCGTTGGCAGTTTTATTAACCATTCCATGGGTATTGCACTATTTACTAGTCAGGTGCTTGGTCAATTTAAAAGCGGTACTTCAGTTATACTTGTCTATGATCGAGAAATTGTGCTCCAAGTCGTCCATAACCGCAGACACGGTTTTCAGAAAGATTTACCCTGCAGGGGTGCACAAATAGCAACACACACTTGATCAACCTCGGAAAAACCAACTCAAAACCCAATGAGGCATTCACGACAAAGCGATTACAGGATTCCGAAATATTTCAGGGGGCCACCCCAATAAGCTACCCGCGACGAAGTTGGCCGACTCCGAGACAGACCCAGGGTTTGCGACAATGGCTATAAACGACTGGGAACCCGAAAATGTGACTGGGCTTGTCGATACCGCGAAAACATTCCGCATTCTTAAACAGTACAGGTGCTCCTCGCACAATCTTAAATAAAGCAGTAAGCATGGCATAAGTACAGGATAATAATAAAGCCCCAAACTAATTGTGCCCCCAAGAAATAGAAATGAATCAAGCTCTGGCTCAGGGGGGTCCATAAGGCCTCCCGGATGTGGATAGTGCGAATAGTCAAGGAACAAGAATCAAGTACTCGGGATCCTACGGGACACAAGTGAGCATGAAAAACCAAATAGCAGATATTGCTCACCGGTGCCTCTTTCATTAGTTATCCCATTACTACTCAGGTTAAGTTGTTTAGGTACCTGGTTATCCATCAGACACTCACATACCCTACACATGCTTTTCTACGACTCGCATGGCTCACACAACTCCTGTAGTAATGGCTCATGGGATGGAGGAACAAGCTTCAGTGGGGTTTAAAAGTAAAGGCTATGCAGTACTTGGGATTCAATTTAATGCAATCGCGACTCGATGATGCAAGAATAAGATATAGGCAATAGGTACTATATGTATGCAAGCATGTGGTAGTACTTTCCTGGCAGCTCAGTTGAAGCGAGAGATGGATCTGGGTAGAACTCCTGTGATTCCTGATAATTCTCCTGCTGGGCGTCTATTCGAAGAAGAACCAAAAAAACAAGGGCCAACATAAATAAAGTGCACAAGCATATGAATTAAAATGCAACAAGCAAACAAGCATGCCATGATGAATGATGCACAATTTACATGGCGTTAAAGTAGCATGGCAAGGGTGAGGTGTGGGTACAAGAATAATTCATTTTATTATTTATTTAGTCAAGTTTTATTGCCAAAAGCAGTTCTGATTTTTAATAATGACATGATGCATGCCTCAATTCAGAATAAGGAATGCATATATGGAACATGCTCGTCGCGCTGATCGATTTAGACATATTATTTATCGAATTCGGAGTTGTAGAATTAAAGTTATCAATTATTTAAGAAAAGGCATTTTTATTGCAATTTTAATCATCTCGAAATTTTAAAGTGTTCAAACATTATTTTGATTAGCATATTTGAATTCCTCACATTTTTCTGATCCAAAAACATATATCATTTGTATTATTTGGATTTATAATTTAAAAGTTATTTAAAAACAGATTTAAAATCATATTTGAACATTTTCTGAAAGTGTTTTATTAAAAGAAAAGGAACACATAACCTTTTATACCCATATGAAGCTAGCCCAAGCCGCTGACAATGGGACCCGACGCGGAGAGAGGCTGAGCTGGCAAAGAATACCGCGGGGCACTTTTCTCACCGAGCCCGACCGTACCCACGCTCAATGGCAGGTAGGGACAGTGGTCTCGCGGGTCCACTGTGCGCGCGGCCAGCCGGTGGGCGACACGTGGGCGATCCCGGGAAGGCGCGGCCAAAAACAGGAAAAACCTAGGTCCCTATTTGTAAAAAGCCACTGGAGAGTGATAGGTGGGCCACTGGGGACCGCGGGTTGAGGCGGGAAAAACTATAGGGGGCAAACTGCAAAACGGCGCCGGCTGTTGTTGCTCGCTGACGGAAACGAGGTCGTGCCGACCGCGGATCTGGTCGTTTTCCGACCACGGTGGCGACGAATCCGCTGGGCGAAACGCATTGCTCCAAAAACGAAAAATGTAGAGGGGACAACGATCTACGTTTTGCGTGCAGGAAGCATCTCCGAAGGAGGGCTGTGTTGGCCGGGATTTGATGAGGAACGGGGGGAGCAGAGGTGTCTGCTGCGAGGCTGCTGCTGTCTGCCAGAGCACGGCACGCGGCGGCGCGCAGAGCGTTCGACGGAGTGCGGCGGAGCTACGGTGCAGGAGGGAGAGGAGGGTCATGTCTAGGGAATGCAGGGGCTCACCGCGGTGTCGCCGGAGTGGTTCGAACGCGCGGAGGTGGTGGCGATCTTGCGCCGGGCTCGCAGACGACGAGCTTAGTCTAGCTTCGGTTCACGGCGGCGCTAGGTTGCTCCGGCGAGGTCCTGGCCCCGGGCTGGTACGAGCCAAAGAAGGGGAAGCAGAGGATCTCGTCGGTGCTCCTGGCTAGCCTTGGAGAGCACCAGGACATGCAGAACTTGATCAAGGCAGGGACAACTAGGGTTTTACTAGGTGGTGGCCATGGCCTTCTAGGGAGGAAGGTGGGAGGAAGATGGGGTGCCTGGGCTTCCAGATCTCGATCTGAGGTTTTCCTGGGGTGGTTGGGGTGATGGGGTAGCTCGGGGTGGAAAAGGTGATGCCACCTTTTCTTCTTCTCTCTCGGGCAGGTGGGGGGGGTGTAGCGGGCTAGGGCGCCGGTAGGTGGGGCTGCAGCGTCGGTAGGGCCTGCTTGGCAGCTAGGGAGAGAGAGAAAGAGAGGGAGGGGGAAGGGGATGGCTCGGCTAGGAGCAAGAGGGGATGGGGTGAACTCGTCCTAGGGTTAGTGGAAGGGGTAGATGGGGTAGCTCGGGTGTGGGCCAGCATGGCAGGGAGAGACAATGGCGGTGAGGGTGGGATGGTAGGCTCGGCAAAGAAGGGTGTGGTTAGAGCTAGGGTGGTTAGGGTATTGAGAGAGGGAAAAGAGAGAGAGGGTAGTACATGGGTTTAGGATTTGGTTTTTAAGAACAAGCAATAAGGAAGGATGAGGAGGAGGGGAAGATGTAGAGCCTTTTATATGTGACAAGCAAAGCCACATCCATGCATGATGGATCAAGAAGAGGGTGGAAGGAAGATAGAGAATTGTTTAGGGTTTTCGTGCACAGGGCAAGGAGAGACAAGATAGTGAGGGTGTGATTGTAAGAGCTAAAGAATAGAGCTTACTTGACATGATCCCAAGAGAACATGATCCACTCCCAAAACAAATAAAAACCAAAGAAGAATAATAGTGGTAATTTGCATGGCCCATGCATGGGCATTAAATGCCATGTTTTATTCTTGTGAAAACAATAATAATGTATCATGGCATTATACACATGCATCCCAAAATATGGAGTAGAGCCAAGCTAAAGGAAATAGAATTGGATCCATCCCAACCCACATGAGCTGGATTAAATGTCAAAAGAAAGTAAAAGCTCATGGGTAATTAGGATGGTGGAATTATAAGGTGGTGTCAAAGAAAGGTGATGGAGTTGAATAAAAGATATGCCCCCAACTCAACTTGGGCATCAAGCATTATCAAGAACCAAATACAATATATCAAGAGCCAAATACAATTAATAATGCATATGAGAGAAGAACCAAAAGAGAAGGGGTTTTATATGATGCTCAAATGCAAGGTGGCATGATGACATGAGCATGATATAATTATGATGCAACAATTACAGTAGGAAGTAGCCATTATATTACTAAACCATGTAGCATTACATATGTTAGACAGATGGGATGCTACAGTTTGCTCCCTTCGCTGGTAGCTACGCAAAATATGGTCCTCAACTTATCGAGGCAGTCGCCAAGTATTCCGAGGAGCGGTGGCGAGCGAAGGCAGCGAAGGCCGCGGCATCTGGGGCTACCACCGGCAAGTCCATGGCGTCGGAGACTGCCACAGATGCGATGAAGCCCCCAAAGCTAAAGTCTAAGTCGAAGAAGCAAAATGCTCCTTAGTCTGCATAATGCTCCTTAGTATGCATAATGTTCCTTAGTCGAAGAATAAAAATGCTCCTTAGTCGGCTTGCGCGGTCCTCCGAGATGATTTCTGCGGAGTTCTTGATAATTGACGACCTCTAGATGTACGAGCGTAGCGATTCGCCAAATCTTTGCTGGCAGCTTCTCAGTTCTTCGATTGATGCGGGCCTTTTGTAAGTGCCCTTGAAATTGCGTATGAAGCTGTAGACCAGCTCTTCCCAGCTGCAAATGGATCCACGCAGGAGGTTGTTGAGCCATGCGCAAGTGGCGCCCTGCAGCTGTAGCTGCAGGCATTGCATGGCCGTGCTTTGACTCCCGCCATGTAGCCTGACGGAGGAGATGTGGTTCTCCAACCAGATTTTTGGGTCCTGCAGGCCGTCAAATTTTGGATTCTCCGACGGGAGCTTGAACCCCTTAGGCATTCGCTTCTGCCTGATGGCCCTGCTGAATCATGTGGCACCGCAGAGCTCAGTCTCGTCTTCTTATGAGTCAGTCAAACGAGCACGTCTTGCTCGCATCTTGTCTACTTTGCGCTGCATGAGTTCATCGTGCGCATCGTAATCGCGGTCATGCCGCCGTGAGCGACGTCACCGTGACAGATCGTGACTGTCGTCACTGGAGGAGTACGAGTAGTACTTTTCCAGAGCGTTGCTTTTCTTCGGCTCTGGTGTTGGTTCTTTGTCGAGGGCGGCCTTGATTAGCCCCAGGCCCACGATCGTAGATCCGTGTATGGCAGCTCGCGGATCTCCAGCCGGAGGCTGGTTGTTGAGGAGGTACATGATAGCCGCCGTTACCGTGGCTTGCGGCGTTTTTGGGAGCACGTTGCCCCGTGTATCCACCATCATAGAGCTGAAGTCGAGGACTTTCGCAGCCTCTACGCGCTCTTTCTCGGTGAGGTGGGCCAATCGCAATCGCCTCTTGTTGGCAACGTACTCGTTGCCTTTAGAGTAGGATCCTTCGTGGGAGGAGAGCCCATCTCGTCGAAGACTCGACTCATCCGCTGCCTTTCTACGTACTTCGAGTTGCACGGTCACCTATTGCTGGCGCTTGAATTACTCCTTTAGCAGCCAATGGTAGCCCATCAACATGTCCTGCGATGTGTTGGGGGTAGAGGATTGCCCCGCAGAGCTTCACGACAGCGGGCCCACTCGTTGTCATTGAGGTGGATCTGCATGCGCTCGCCGGTGTTCTCATTCGCCGTGAGTGTCGATTCCGCCCTTGTCCCGTTGTTAATGAGCGTGCCATTCCACCGTTGGCGGGGTCGCCGTTTGCGACTAGTATGGCACCATTGGGCGTACTCCCGTTGGGCGGTCCGGTGCCAGATACGGTGCTAGTGTTTTCCTGATTGGCAGCGGTGTCGCCTACATTGATGACGGCGCACATGAAGTGGTTGGGGAGGCTGTTGCTCCCGCAACTTTCAGATCCGGAGCCATAGGCTCCATCTTCTGTGGCTAGGTCACCTAGATCGGATCCACGACTGTTATCGATGTCCGTACTCCCAGCTGCTGCTAAGGTGTTGAGCTTGCTGAGGGTGCCGATTGGCGGCGGGAACCACGACGCTGGAGCAATCGCGAGTGCCGTTGGCTGGTCAGGCATGCGAAGCATGCCCAATTGACCAACCTGGAAGCGGAAGCTCCCAATCGCTAGGCTGATTCCATCACCCACGGACTCGAAAGCCAGGCGAGTGGCGGCGTATGGACGATCAAGTCGAACACGCCGAAGAGCTGGTGAATCTCTGTTGTTGTGGAGTTGTAGATCGCGGTTGACGGGGCCAAACAATCCGCGACAGGACTCCTAGTTCCCACAGACGGCGCCAATTGACGAGGGTTTAACTCATCAATGCCCATTGATATGGACTTGGGTTTTGGAGAAGGAGGGAGCGCTGGAGGCATCAATCGGCTAGCAAACAAGCACACATGGACGCAAGTTTTACCTAGGTTCAGGCCTCGTAGAGGTCCCTACTCCTGCTTCTCTGCTCTTGGAATTAACAAAGGAATCGAAGATTATAGGGGCATGTATATGCATTCTAGCGAGTTGTGGAAACTAGGGTTGTGATTTTCCTCCTCGCCGCCCCCTCCTAGCCTTTATATAGATAGGCTAGTTCTCGAGTAGCGGATCGAGTCGGTTACAGATTAGGGTTTTCCCTTTGAACTTTCTATCTTAAGATTCTTCTTGTCTCGCAAGCAATCGAGAGTTTGTGGGCCACTCGAATTCTGTATTGGGCCTTGGCAACGCCGTTGGCTTCTATCGTATCTAGACCGTATATGCCATACTCGAGTGCCTGCAAGGTATACCCATGTCAGTGCACGATGCTAGTTTTCGAGACGGGTGGCATAATGGCCCGCCTCAGTAGACACCTAGAGGCATTTAATATTTCTAACTCGCCGTGGTTGACTGATTTAGAGAGACGGCCAGTAATTTCCATTGTCTCGGCTTTAGTCTAGATGTGGTTTGTTTTAAATACCGGCTAAGGGGAAATCATACTAGAGACGGTGTATATTAAAAACCGTATGAGGTCAAAGTTAGAGGCGGTCAAAAAATTATGACCGCCCGAGGTTGATGAACATAGCCGGTGGTTTGTATTATTGGGGTAAACCGGCTCTAGACACAATATCTAACTAACGAGTTTGTACTAGTGTTACCCCCTTTTCCCTCCCAATCCGCCAACTCCTGCCATCTCTCCACTTCCCTCCATTTCCCCCACCTTCCCTCCCACCGCCTCGTCCACATCCGCACTGCCACCATGCCACCGAAGAGATTCAACGGCCCGAGACCCACCGCCATCGCTAGTGGCAAGTCGACGAAGCCCAAGGAAAATCCCGAAGGCATGAGCAAAAATGCTGATTGGGTGAAGCTTGTGGCCCGTACGAAGGTGGAGAATGACTGTCACCGGTACAAAGAGAAGAAATTCAAGGCAAAGCAGGAGGCACATGTGATAGGGATCGTTGCATGGAAAACAATTTTTTTCCTACGATAGCAACTGCCAAGATCAAATCTAGGCAATACTTGTAACGGTTTTAGAAGGACTCACCCTCGAAGACCGTAAGTGGTATATTGTTCCCCGCATACAAACATGGCTGGTGTAGAATGTACTCTACCATCCTCAAGGACGCGAAGACAATCAATGCCACAAATGAGCAACACATCCGTCATCAGTCACACGTTCGTCGTGACAACGACCTCCGTCCCTTACTCTAGTTGGGCAGCGGAAGTAGGGGATCCTTGGGAGATCTAGTAGCACTATGATATGGTGGTGCTGATGGTGGAGAAGATCTTGAGCAGGTCTTTGCCTAAGCACCGTGCTCGTGGCAATGGACAAGCTAGCAAAGGGGAGAAGATGCCAACCAAAGGGCATATGAGAGGAGAGGGAATGAGTGAGAGGAGAGGAGCACCACTCCTACTTTTATAGGAGAGGGGCGAGGCACACCAAGGGGGTGTCCGGCTCCCCATGGTGGTGCCCCCACCTCTCCCCACTTGATGGCTAGTGGATTCTCCACTCACAAAAAATCAAGAGCCACTTTCTCCCATTTAATCTCCACTCAAAATCAAGAGTCTTTCCATTAAAACAATTTTAATTCACTTGATTTAATGCCACTCAATTTAATGAACACTTCATTTAATGAACATATTAACAATTTAATCCCTTGCAATATTTTGACACACCGAAACTATTCCAGCAGTTTTATCAAAACAATTTCTCTGTTGTCCAATATTTTCTCCTGCGTTCCGTATCCACTAAAATGCGTCAATGATCCTTAAGTGTCTCCCTACGGGTTCGTGAACTAAGTGGACATGATCGAGACTCTCTCCGATCAATAATCATTAGTGGGATCTAGAGATCCATAACGACTCCCACTTACTCAATGATAAACTAGTGATCACGTGAACCTCTTTTGCAGTAACCAATTCTTTTTGTCTCGCGATATTTTACTGGTCCGAGATCCGATCATTTGGTATCATCCATACCTAGTTTGATCTTTCTACCGGCAAGTACTCTTTTCTCGTTCCCGTGATATAACATTCTTAGTGATCTCACCACTTGCTTGCAAGCTATGTCAATGTGATATCACCAAGAGGGCCCTGAATATATCTCTCCATCATCAGGATGGACAAATACCATTCTTGATCCATGAGCCTCAACTAACACTTTCCAAGTGCCGACCAGCATCTTTATAATCACCATGTTATGGTGTGACATTTGATGGAATCAAAGTACTCTTCCAGTGTTAGTGATTGACGTGATCTCATGGCCTATGGATTAGTGTCAAGGTATGTACTTTGCGATCGACAAATTAAGCGTCTTGACCTATCTATATAGATCTTGATGCCCAAAATATAGGCAGCTTCACCAAGGTCCTTCATTGAAAACTTACTATTTAGGTAATCCTTTACGCTTTTCAAAAGATCTATATCATTTCCAATCAATAATATGGCATCCACATATAATATCAGAAATGCTACTGAGCTCCCACTCACTTTCTTGTAAATACAAGCCTCTCCTATAGTTTGGACTAATCCGAACCCTTTGATCCAACTTCGGGATGCTTGCTTCAATCCAGAAATGGAGCGCTAAAGTTTGCATACCTTGTCAGCATCCTTAGGACCGACAAAACCTTTGGGTTGCATCATATACAACTCTTCCTCAATGTTTCCATGAAGGAATGTTTTGTTGACATCCATCCGCCAGATTTCATAATCGAAAAATGCAACAATTACTAACATAATCCTAACAAACTTTAGCATCGCTATGGGTGAGAAAGTCTTATCGTAATCAACTCCTTGAATTTGTCAAAACCCTTTCGCGACAAGTCGAGCTTTATAGACGGTTACATTACCGTCAGCACTAGTTTTCTTCTTGAAGATCCATTTATTCTCAACGGCCTTGCGGTCGTGAGGTAAGTCCACCAAAGTACAAACTTGGTTTTCGTACATGGATCCCATCTAGGATTGCATGGCTTCAAGCCATTTGTTGGAATCCAGGCTTATCATTGCTTCCTCATATGTCCTAGGGTCATAGCTTCCATCTATGATGAAATTCAAGACTGGATCACCGTGCAGTTTAGGAGCTGTATGTATGCTGCCTCACCTGCAAGGCTCAGTAGTGGTCTCTTCCAGAATTTCATGATCCTCATCATTAGTTCCCTCTTCACTTGGTGAAGCCATCACTAGAACATTTTTCGATGTTGCACTACTCGCCATTTTAGGAAGAGAGGTTTCAACAACCTCGTCGAGTTCTACCTTCCTACTACTCACACCTTTCAAGAGAAACTCTTTCTCTAGAAAGGATCCATTCTTGGCAAGAAAAACCTTGACTTCGGATCGGTGAAGTTGTACCCAATTGTTCCTTTAGGGTATCCTATGAAGACGCATTTTTCCGCTTTGGGTTCGAGCTTACCAGGCTAAAGTTTCTTCACATAAGCACCGCAACCCCAAACTTTTAGAAATGATAGCTTAGGTATATGACCAAACCATAATTCACAAGGTGTCATTTCAACGGATTTTGATGGTGCCCAATTTAAAGTGAATGCAACTGTCTCTAATGCATGACCCCAAAATGACAGTGGCAAATCAGTAAATGACATCATAGATCGTACCATATCTAATAAAGTTCAATTACGACATTCAGATACACCATTATGTTGTGGTGTTCCGGTGGGAGTGAGTTGTGAAACAATTCCACATTATCTCATGTGTGTGCCAAACTCATAACTAAGATACTCTCCTCCACGATCAGATCGTAGAAATTTGATCTTTCTGTTATGATGATTTTCTACTTCACTCTGAAATTCCTTGAACTTTTCAAATGTTTCAGATTTGTGTTTCATTAAGTAAATATACCCATATCTACTCAAATCAACCGTGGAAGTCACAAAATAACGATATTCACCGTGTGTCGACACACTCATTAGACCACAAACATAGGTATGTATTATTTCCAATAAGTCGGCCGCCCACTCCATTGTTCTGGAAAACAGAGTCCTAGTCATCTTGCCCATAAGGCATGGTTCACATGTCTCAAATGATTCATAATCAAGTGATTCCAGAAGTCCATCAGAATGGAGCTTCTTCATGTGTTCAACACCAATATGACCTAAACAGAAATGTCACATATATGCAGCTATATGCAGCTATATCATCATTCATCTTGATTCTTTTGGCATTCACATTATGAATATGTGTACTACTACTATCAAGATTCAAAATAAATAAACCATTCTTCTCAGGTGCATGACCATAAAACATTATTCATATAAAAGGAAAAAACCATTGTTCTTAGATGCAAATGAATAACCATCTTGCATTAAACAAGAAAACAGATAACACTGGTTTAGGTTTATTAGAAATCCTGACAGCAAATGAAGAGGCAACGTCCCAACAGAGATCACATCCACCTTTGATACATTGTCGACATGCATCGTCACTTCATCCTTTGCTAGTTGTCGACTATTCCTTAGCCCCTGTTTCGATTTACATATGTTAGTAACCGAACCAGTATCAAAAACCCAGGTGCTACTTCAACTACTAGTAAGGTACACATCAATAACATGCATATCACATATACCTTTGTTCATGTTCCCAGCCTTCTTATCTGCCAAGTACTTCGGGCAGTTCCGCTTCCAATGGCCATTCCCCTTGTAGTAGAAACACTCAGTGTTAGGCTTAGGGCCTAGTTTGGTCTTCTTCTCAGGCACGGCAATATATTTGCCGTCCTTATTGAAGTTACCCTTGGACTTTCCTTTCTTGCCCTTTTTCTTAAAATTGGTGGTCTTGTTATTGACCACGAACACTTGGTGCCCTTTCTTTATGTCTACCCTAGCAGTCTTCAACATGGCTGCGCGTTCAGTCAACGACTTATTCGCACCACTCATCTTGTAATCCAGCACAAACCCTTTGTAGCTTGGTGGGAGAGAGTGTAGAACCCTGTCCCTCATGAGATCAGTTGGAATGTCACATCCCAGAGTCTCAAGACGTTGAGTGTAGCCCGTCATCTTAATGACGTGCTCGTTCATAGAGCTATGCTCCTCCATGTTTGTGCTAAAGAACTTATCAAAGATCTCATATCTCTCAACATGGATTTGGTCCCCGAACATAGTTTCGAGTTCCACCACCATAGCATCAGCATTGGTAAGTTCAAAGCACTTTTGGAGTTCAGGCTCAGCAACTGGAGGATCGCACACCGCACAAGATTGTAGTCATCATACCTTGTGTCATACACATTACGCTCTTCCCGAGCCGCAATTTCTGTAGGGGTGTCACCTAGCAGACCATCTAGCACATAAGACTTCTTCATGCCCGCGAGGATAATCCTCACATTGCGGTGCTATTTGGTGAAGTTAGACCCATTATCTTGCAGCTTTTCTCTATCTAGGAATGCATTGAAATTGAACGTAGGGGTGCCACGATCTACAATATAATTGCAAAGGCCATTTAGACTAAGTTTATAATAGATATATTTCAAGTTAATTCAAAATTACCTTGAGAACTCCCACTCAAAATGACATCCCTCTAGTCATTTTTAGTGATTACACGAACCAAATTCACTACACCACGACCGATCATCACATGAGGTGGTGCAGCTGCAATGGCGAGCATCATATGAACATCATATCATTCATATGACTCGTGCTTTACCTTTCTTTCGGTTCATGTTCCGAGGCCATGTCTTCACATGATAGGCTCGCCAAGTAAGAACCTTAGTACTCGCGTGTGTAAAACTGTTTTACACCCGTTGTATGCGAACGTAGAGTCTATCACACCCGATCATCACATGGTGCTTCAATTCGACGAACTTTCTTAATGGTGGATACTAAGGAAAAACATATTATTATCTTGATATAGTGGGAGGTATCATCTTATAATGCTATTATGGCAATCAAATAAAAGCAATATAAGATGCATCAATGGATAAACATCACATGCAAGAATAATGTGATATGATATGGTCCTTCTCGCGTTCGATCTCCATCTTGTGCGTCATGGTATGATCTCCATCATTCCGCAAGTGTGGCACCAAGGTCCATGGCGCCTCCATCATGGCTGTCTCCACCATTACAATATATCTCATGGAGATATAAACAGCACGCATGCCATAAAAATATAAAGACCACCATATGGCTCCTGTCGGTTGTTTAACTTACAATAAATCTCATTACATAGAATTTTTTGTATCAACAACCATGTCACATCACATGCCCTGCAAAAACAAGTTAGACGTCCCTAATTTATTTTTGCATATTTTATGTGGTTGTGGGCTTTCTGGAAAGAATCGTTCTACCTACGAAGTTCAACCACAACGGTGATAATCAAGTTATTAGCAAACCGTTATGAATTAGATCATGACTATTCTAGGAGAGATAGACACCCGCTGAGCCACTTATGCAATACAAGTTGCATGTCAAGCGTGAGACTAGTCTCATGTGTGAGGACATGTAAAGTTAGTTCGGGCCGCTTCATCCCAACATGCCACCATGATCCAAATTCATAAAAGTATGCAATAACATGATCATCAATGTCCACATCTCTATGTGTTCTAACCATACAAAGCACATACGCATAGACATAGCTCTAATACCACCGATGGGGATCGCTATGTGGAAAACAAAAAAAATCCATACGATAGCAACTGCCAAGATCAAATCTATGCGATACTTGTAACGGTTTCAGAAAGACTCGCCCTCGAAGATCGTAAGCGGGATAACGTTCCCGCGAACAAACGTGGCTGGTGTAGAATGTACTCGACCTTCCTCAAGGATGCGAAGACGACCAGTGCCACAAACGGGCAGTGCCTTCGTAATCGATCACATGTTCGGCATGACAACGACCTCCGTCCGTTGCTCCAGTTGGACAGCGGAAGTAGGGAATCCTCGGGAACTCCAACAACACTACGACATGGTGGTTGTGGTGGAGAAGATCTTGAGTAGAGCTTCGCCTAAATACTGTGCTCGTGGCAATAGACAAGCTAGCAAGGGGGTGAAGATGCCAACCAAAGGGCATATGTGAGGAGACAGAATGAGAGGAGAGGATCACCACTCCTTTAATAGAAGATGAGGAGGCACACCAAGTAGGTGGCGGAGCCCCATGGTGGTGCCCCCACCTCTCCCCTCTTGATGGCTAGTGGACTCTCCACTCACAAAAATCAAGAGCCACTTTCTCCCATTTAATCTCCACTCGAAATCAAGAGTCTTTCCATTAAAACAATTTTAGTTCACTTGATTTAATTCCACTCATTTTAATGAGCACTTAATTTCATGAGAACTTCATTTAATGAACACATTAACAATTTAATCCCTTGAAATATTTTGATACACCAAAACTATTCCGTAGTTTTATCAAAACAATTTCTATGGTGTCTCGTATTTTCTCATGCATTCCATATCCACTCAAATGCATCGACGAGTCTTATGTGTGTATCCCTATGGGTTCATGAACTAAGTGGACATGATCGAGACTCTCTCTGATTAATAATCATTAGCCGGATCTAGAGATCCATAATGACTCCCACTTACTCAATGATGAAATTTTGTCGCAGTAACCAATGCCTTTTGTATCGCAGTATTTTACTTGTTTGAGATTTGATCATTTCGTATCATACATACCTAGTTTGATCTTGCTACCGATAAGTACTCTTTTCTCATTCCTGTGATATAACATTCTTAGTGATCTCATCACTTGCTTGCCGCTATGTCAATGTGATATCACCGAGAGGGCCATAAGTATATCTCTCCATCATCAAGATGGAAAAATCCCACTCTTGATCCATGAGCCTCAGCTAAAACTTTCCAAGAACCCAACATCTTTATAATCACCTTATTATGGTGTGACATTTGATGGAATCAAAGTACTCTTCCAGTGTTAGTGATTGACGTAATCTCATGGTCTAAGGATTAGTGTTACTTTGATTGAGATAGCAATATAAACTTTGAAGACATGATTGTTGGAAATATACCCTAGAGGCAAATAATAATATAGATTATTGACATATTTCATTAAGTTCATAATTGGTTTTATATCATGCTATAATTTTATTGATAGGAACGTTAATACACATGTGGTATGTAAACCACCAGAGTCCCTAGTGATCCTCTAGACACTAGTTCATTGTTCAATCGATGATCGATATTTCTAGATCATGGACATTTATGTCAATTGACAATGGGGTTAATGGGCAGCAACGGGCCAATTCCCTAAGGGGAAAAGGCCCAAGAGGGAGGGCACCCAAAGGGGAGAGGGAAGTAGAGGCCGGTTGGGCCCCTTGGTTCTCACGAGGGGACCAAGGAGGCCTTGGATGGCCGGCCAATGTGGCCTCCCAACTCCTCTCCTTTACTCCCATATGGAAAAGCCAAGGGACTTGGGGGCTCCCCTCCCCTATAAAGGAGGGCATATGGAGGGATTTAAACACACCAATAAATCCCAAGATTTGAGTCTTCTCTCTCCAAGTGCCCTCTCTACCTCTCTCTCCAGTGACCATGACCCCACTTGAAGGGCTGTGTGAACGAGAGAGTTCTTCACCGCTGAGCACCATCACGCTGCGGGGATTCCTGATCCAGGAGATCTACTTCCACAACCTCTGCTGGATCAGAGTCCGGGAGTCATTGTCAAGCATTGTATGCGTGTGACCCCATACGAGGCGCTGCACTTGTGGCGCTCGAGTTGTTCGAGCCATCGGAGTCATTGCAGCCGGTGGAACTAAAGCTAGTGGAGCCGTCCGAGTTCAGGGCGACCTGGAAGTCGGCGTCGGTATGACTACATCATCCATGTTCTCCCAAACATTGACAAAGATTTTTGATCTTCAACTTTGTAAGTTCACGAAAATCCCCTCCCATTACCGCATTGCTCCTAGATAGATCATGGCAGTCGGTGGTTTGCATAGGAATATTTATTGTTTTCAGGTGCTAAACCCCAACAGTGGTATCAGAGTCGATATACGCGTAGTTGTGCTGGTACAGGTAGAACACATGTTGATTGTGTGGGTTTTGTTCATATAATTGTTACCCTCTCACATGTACTTGCGTATACCGCAACACTGCTTGATCAAAGCGGCCCCCAACTGACATTACGTGTTCATTCGTGAGACTAGTCCACGCTTGACATATGACTTGCACCGTATAAGTGGCTTGGGGGTGTCAGTTACTCTCGCAGTTGTTGGTAAACCATTTACAATGGAGGTCCCCGAAAGGGGTGTAATAGCGACAATTGTTTAATCAACATTGTGGTTCATGTTTGTAGGTAAGAAACAGTTGTTGTGTGAAAGCCCTAGTAGCCACATAAAATATGCAAAGGATAAAGTAGAGGTGTCTAACTTTATTTTGCAGGGGCTTGTGATATGATATGGTCAAAGTAAAAGGTAAAGTAGTTTACTTTCCTATTGCTAAGTTGTAGTAATAGGATGGCAGCATCAAGGGCTTGGCACCACATACCGAAGCGCACGATGAAGATCATGGTACAACAATCTACGACCATGTCATGTCACACTTATTTACATTTGATGTTTAATTGTGTGCATCTTGTTTATGCTAGTATTATATACTCGGTGGTAGCATTAATAGGAGGATCCCTTAATATAATACCAATATTGTGTTCTCCCTTAGTGTGCACCACCAATAAAATTCTCTATTATGAGGCACGCTGTGACAATCGGGTGTCAGACATATCTGCGTTCGCATACGGTGGCTGTAAGACATGTTGCACAACGAATACACTAGAGGTTGGATTGGCGAGCCTAGCATGTACAGACATGGCCTAGGAACACGGATGATCGAAATATTGAGCATGAGTCATATGAATGATGTGACTTACATTGGAAAATGCTATCTTTGCAGCTATGTTGTCGGCCGTGACAAACGGGGTGACATAGTGAAATGCGATCGTGTAATCACTAAAACTTCTTTAGGGATGTTTGTTTTGGTGGGATATCATCTCATATAATGTGATTATAATTTGAACTCATATTACGAACTTAGTCTAAATGTCTTTGCAAATACTTTTGTAGATCATGTCAAAACCCAAGTCTCTGTTTAGTTTTGAGGGTATCATGGATGGTGAGAAACTCAAAGTAGATGGGTCCAACTTAATAGCTGGTACCAACACCTAAGGAAACTACTCACCTTCCATGATATGTTCTGTGTGCTGCAAGAACCGCTAGGAGATTTCCCCATGGGCTTCATCGGATTGCCCGATGATCATGATTATCGTGCCTGACGTGACGCCTTCATGACAGTCAAATACACTATGGTTCATGTCCTGGAGTCTTCTCTGGGAGCACGTTCCATGAGATTGAGGCCTTCAGCCTGGCTGAAGGACTTTAGATGCTCTTTCCATCTCAAGTCAGAATCATGGTATTTGAATACATGGATGAATTCCTCTCAACCAATATGAGGGAAGACACCAGCCTAGAAGACCACTTGGATATCAAGGAAAGAAGTCATGAGCGCCTGGACATTATGGACTACTGGTGGACGACAAATTTGTCATAGATGTGGTGTTGCGCTCGCTAGCCTCATAGCTACAAAGATGTCATCTTGAACTACCTTGTGGAAGGGAAAGAGTTTACCTCCTTGAGTTCATGGCTCATATGAGAACCCAGAATGTAGTGCCTACTCCAGGAGATGTCATCAATAGGAAAGGTATATATTTGATATACAAAGTTATAAATGTTTAATTTTCAAACACTTATAGCAGTTTACAAAGTATTTGATACTTGTGCTATTTTGTGAAAACAAGACCTGCTTCTTGAGAAGTGATTGAAGGAGTCGGTGCGACAACGTGTGTTGATGGAAAAATCAATGCCAACGACACTCTCCTTCTGAAGTTATCATTTGGATTAGAATATTTGAATAAAATTGTAATCAATGAGAGTGAACTGCATTAGTGTGTCTCTTGCATTTGTAAGATAGTTATTCATATGAATTTGAGACAAATCAGTTGTTTTATTCCTATGAGTAATATATTTTATGTTCATGGTTTTGATTATGAATGGGTTACTCATATTTTGATCTTAATGATAGAAATTTAAATGTTTATAAGATTGTGAAAATGCCAAAAGATATTCAAACTTAATAATGACATCATTTTGAATGACACTAGTGTGTTAAGCCATAATGGTACAAATGAAAGGTTTCATAAGTGATGAAACCAAGGTCTTAAATATACTTGATCTTTTGACACATACAGACCTTGTCCCTGTTAGGAAAAATGACTAAAACCCCACGTTCTAGTTAGACAAAGTGTGTGTTGAATAATTAGATATCATACATGATGATATGTTATATTTTTAAACAAATGGTGGATATCATTATTTCGTAAAAATTCATTGTGAGTCTAAGCAAATAAATGTATTCCCTAAATGAGACAAAAGTCTGAAACTATTTGAGATGGACAAGGAATTTCAGAGTGAAGAAGAATATTGAACAAGAATACAAGTCTTTGTGATTTGATCAAAGCGACAAGTATTTGAGTTGCATTTCAGGCATATAAGACTTGTGAAAAGTGTTCACAAATTACAATGCTAAGAATATGTCAATGTGTTGACATGTATAAAGAATTGTAATCATACCCTATTAGATATCGTATGGTCTAAAGTAATCTCTTATCGTGTTAGCGTCAGCATTTAGAGAAGATAAATTAGAATAGAAAACACTCTCTAAATTAGAATAGAAAACACTTACTTACTATATAAAGAATCATCAAGGATTCATGGAAACAACACCATAAATGTATGGCACAATGTGGTTTCTAGAAATTCTAGAGTTATGTGATAATTCAGAATTAGAACGAATAAAACATTATTGTGTGTTCCTGGGAAACTAAGAATATGTATTCCATAACTACAACCAAAGTGGCAAATTAGTATTGCTCAAGGTGGTGATTTATCAACAAGAGTTTCTCAATAAAAGATTTGACGGATAAAGGTGAAAGCTCAAATAAGGTTGAGAACCTTGCCTCCAAATGTTAGAATAGCGCAACGGAATTGATTTTGGAACAAACCTCTACAAATAGAGGAGAAACTAATGATAATGATCAAAGTTTCAATGGGATATTTTACTAAAAGAAAGTAGGATTCATGAATAAGTTCTGCCTCATTGCATAATTGAATTCATGATTCATGTCATGTTAATGGAACAATGGCATACCTATGAACTACAAAGAAGCAATGGTGAACCAAAACACGAGAAATGACTTAGAGTCATGAAATCCTATACATTAAGTTACATTTAAGATGGTAAAGTAAAATGTTACTTGATCTTATCAAAGTAAAGATGTTACTTGATCTTCCAAAGGGACTGCTAGAGTAAATGATCATGGGGCAAGCTAGAAAGTATCCGTGCCTCCATGCCCAAGTTCATAGTCTCTTTATATGAGTCCCAAGGATTAAATGAAACTTAAAGTAAGACATAAAACTTGATTTGTGTCAAGAAATGTCTTGAAGAGATTCAAATGGTTGACTACAATGTGTAGCAGTGCTTAAGTCAAACAAATGGAATCTCGTAGCTAGAATTCTCAATTTGATGAATGATCAAAGGATTTTGGGATTGTGCTCAGAATATTGAGAAGACCTACATTTACAATAAACTGAGTGGGAGCTAAGAGAGTTCCATACTCTTATATGTAACTAACATATTTGAGTGGGTGATTGATGAAACAGTCTCATATGTGATTGACATACTATAAATGGTATTGTTGGTATTAGTAATTATTAGAGAATATTAAGTAGATGAAGTTGAACGAATATTGAACATTGAAATCTATCAAGATAGATTGATACGTTTAATAGCATTAATTCAGAATGTTTTCCTAGATTGGATTCTGAAGAAGTTCAGAATGGAACAAGTTAAGAAGGAAGTTCTTACTTTTCTAACTAGGTGAAGCATTGAGATTGTCTCGGTACGATGATGGTTAAAAGAAGGAAAATATGTGTAACATCTACTATGCCTCAGTCATAGGTTACATCTTCTAAAACAATGTTGTATACTCGACATAATATGACTCAAGTTCTTGATCAAAAGAACAGGTTCCAAAGTGATATCTGAGTGAATCACTCAAGAAAAAGTTACGTATAGTATTTAGTGTCTAGAGAGAACTGAAGGTATACATGTTATATGTAAAGGATGGTGAACTTGATCATGAAAGGGTTACCCTAGGAAGTTTTACCCAACCTAGATGATTGGAATTCTCACAACATTGAGTACCTTAGAATAAGAGAAGCATGGTTAGACATTGAAGTGGTATTTATTGCACTGTCGATAAGATTTACATTGACATAAGAAGTATATGGTTACTTCAAAGGTAAAATATGCAATGTTACGGCTGGGGAAGTCCATCTTTCCACAAAGTGTGTTACTAATGCGTATGGCAATGAAAACGTCATCTTTTGATTGATTAATCGGATGTCATGACAAACGGACAAAAACAACACTTTGTCGCCAAAACATAAGTATTTACACCACAAGAGTATCATGTGATGATAAGAAGAATGTCAAATTAGGTGACATTAACAATTCGGAAAGACATAAGGATCTGTATAGTATAGTCCATAGACAAAACCTCTTCCATGAGTAAGCATGATCAAAACACAAAAAGTGTTATGGTGTAATGATTCATATCAAATACAACTAGTTTATTTATACTCTAGTGAAAGTGGGAGACTGTTGGAAATATGCCCTAGAGGCAAAGAATAATATAGATTATTGACATATTTCATTAAGTTCATAATAGGTTTTATATCATGCTATAACAATATTGATAGGAATGTCAATACACGTGTGATATGTAAACCACCAGAGTCCCTAGTGATCCTCTAGGCATTAGTTCATTGGTCAATCGATGATTGATGTTTCTGGATCATGGACATTTATGTCAATTGACAATGGGGTAATTTCATTAGGTGAATGAAGGTAATGAACATACCCAACATAGGAATTGTAACACGATCAAGTCACGAAGTTCACCATAATAATAACTAGGAAACGTAGTAACCAATTCCTTAGACCATGTGACCATATTTAATCACTATCATCTGAGAGTGCCTTGTTTACAAAATGTCACTCGATAAAATGGTGATCATAAAGGTGTCTTCAGGTATTCAGAGGGGCATGTCAAGGCGTATGTGTCAAGAGCGGGATTTGTTCTTCCGCGTGACGGGGAGATACTCTAGGCCTAGTCGGAGACATGACATCCATAAAGTTACACTATGTGATTAGGTCACAGGGATGGCATAGCTCGGAATGAGTAAAGTTGTACTTGTCAGTAACAAGATTGAACCAGACATGCCGATGTATTTCATCAAGTCTTAGACAAGTCAAGTATCAAAGTAACAAAGGTAAAAGGACTCTATGCTTAATGGTTCAACGACAAAGATTCTTGTGGAATGCACACGGGTCATTATGGGCATCTAGGTCCTATTGATGATGATTGGTCTAAGAGGGGTATCGACCATGTATGAAGTGTTCTTGAACCGTTAGTGTAACACACTTAAGGGTTTGATAACGTTCGGAATTTTTTTTGGTATAATAGGAATCAATGAAGAAAAGAGAAGGGGAAACTGGAAGGGTTCCGGGAAAGTCCGATGGGTGTCCAGAAAGAGTTCCAATGCAATGGGAATTAAATAATATGTAAATATATGTTAATTATTGAATTATACATTTATTTAGATTTTTTAATGATTTAATGGGAAGCCATGCCTAATGGACCAATTCCCTAAGGGGAAAAGGCCCAAAAGGGAGGGCACCCAAAGGGAAGTGGGAAGCAAAGGTCGGTTGGGCCCCTTGGTGCCCACGTTGGGACCAAGGAGGCCTTTGCCAACCGGCTGATGAGTCCAAAATTGAAGCATATTTACCTTTTATTTTTGCATAAATAGAATAGGGATTTTGGTATTTCACTGTGCGCGCTCGCACCTTTTTGCCCCTGTTTCAACAGGATCCCAAACTACTAAGTCTATTATGAACATATCAATTGGAACTATAATATTATGTTATAATATGATATTTTAAGTGACAAAAGCCATTTTATTGATTTTCCTTCACACCTGGGTGAATACCAAGCGAGAGGAAAGCATCTGCTGTGATAACGACCAGTGGTACATGTAGAGCCTGCCCGTACCGTCCGTCCATACCACGCGGCATCGCGTCCGCCCCATCAAATACTTTCTCCTAGAAAAGACGACACATAGATCGAACATTCACAGCCACCAGAAACCACGAAAAACCACATCAAAAAGGGATTTGAAGGAGGAACTTGGCGGAGGGAAAATCCCTGTTGCTTCACGGATCATTGGAGGACATCGCATCATACCCTTCATCATCAACCACTGCATCCTCATCACCCCATCTCTCATCCATTAGATCTTGTTGTAATTCGAGATTCAATTGTGGTTTGCACTAGATTTATCCTCGTAGTTTTATCCATCCATTTGATTATGATGATGTTGTTTGATTGCTTCCATGTGTGAGTAGTTCATGGGGATATACAAAAACCCTAGCACTATTATGAACTTGCAATAAAGATGATCTATTCTTGTGTCCGTATGACTGGCCGGTCTATGATAGATTTATGATTTGTGTTTGATCTCTCTCTTTAGAAATCCTTTGGATGTGTTTGTGAGGGTGCTCAGAATAGCGTCATGATAATTGGAGTAGGCTAGCAACCTACATGGTCAAAGGAGGATAAAGAGGGACTCCCTAAGCTAATTACGATATCCATGGGGAAACCCTTAATTGTGGTGGTTTGTATGGGTGATTGCTCTCAGTCATCGCAGTGGATATTTAGAGGTGACCTCACTCTTGGCTTAACAAAATGGCTTCCTATGAGCCTTGTAGATCTTTTTGTGGAGCTCTCTCCACACATATCATGACACAACAAGTATGTTATCTTAATTAATAATAATAATATCATGCTAGTGGTGTATCCTACATCCCTGAGAATGTTTTAGCCCTATTAAGTTCAACCACGTTTTCACACAACATTGTTACTTGCTTTATTTTACTTATTTTAATTACTTTTCCGCACACAACCAAAAACCTTTCAGACACCCTTTACTTGAGATCAAAGACAGCTTACAAGTTTCCTTTGGTGGAAAGTGATGAGGGGCATAAAGATCTTAATCAAATAGCTCTATGTGGGTACGATACTCTTATTTCCAAACTAGCTACAATTGATTTGTGCACTTGCAGCCATCACCGACCAAGGTGGCCTCGACCTCCTCCTCTCATTTAGTCCCATATGGCTAAGCCAAGGGACTTGGGGGCTCCCCTCCCCCTATATAAAGAGGGCATACGGAGGGATTTAATCACAACAATAAATCCCAAGCTTTGAGGATTCTCCCTACGCGTGCCCTCCTCTCTCCCCCTCTCTTAGTGACCACGCCCCATTGTAAGGGCTATGTGAATGAGAGAGTTCTTCACCGTGGAGCACCATCACGCTGCGGGAATTATGGATCTAGGAGATCTACTTCTGCAACCTCTACTAGATCAGAGTATGGGAGTCATTGTCAAGCACCATATGTGTGCAACCACCTACGAGGCGCTACACTTGTGGCGCTCAAGTCAATCGAGCCATTGGAGTCATTGCAGCCGGTGGAACTAAAGCTAGTGGATCCATCCGAGTTTAGAGCGACCTTGAGCTCAGTGTCGGTACAACTACATCATCCATGTTCTCCCGAATGTTGACAAAGCTTTTCGGTCTTCAACTTGGTAAGTTCGTGAAAATCCCCTCCCATTACCGCATTACTCCTAGATAGATCCTGGCAGTTGGTGGTTTGCGTAGGAAATTTATTATTTTCAGGCGCTAAACCCCAACAATGATCATATTGCTAAACCTATTTTGGGTGAATGTTCATCACATCATTCTCCAATTACATGACCTTGTTATTAAAAACTTCCAATGTTCATGATCCGGAAACCTTGATCATCAGTTAATCAACAAGCTAGTATAATGAGAGGCTTTACTATGAACCTTTTCATTGTTTATTAAACACACATGTATTAACATTTCCGGTTAACACAATTATAGCATGAGAAATAAACATCTATTATAAACTTGGAATAAGATAATAACCATTTATTATTGCCTCTCGGACATATTATTTTCAACAAGCATGGGTGGAGGAGGAATTTCAGGCGCAGCTGTCGGTGCATGCCGGTGGCATGTATCCGCCGCAACGCGGTGGCTAGTTCTTCCCAGGCGGAATTTGGGGCAGTCAGTCCAACGTCTCCCCGGCGCAGTACATGTTGTCCCCGACGCACTACACGCCCTATCCTCAGGCCATGTTCCAGGAAGCCGCCCCCACGCCACACCACGCACAAGGTTCTTACCGCCGGAGTACGAGGGCGACCTAGGCGGCTTCAACCCCAACACTATCTTCCTAGGGATGTCACCTGCACATCACCGCAGGCCTCTTCACTAGTTCAATGCTAGTTCCGCCAGTGCCGGTAGCCTATTCGATAGAATGTCGGGTGAATCTGTCATGCATGACATGATCACGTTTGGTTCAGCCGCCGTAGCTTCGGCTCCAGGGTTCACCCAGGAGGAAGGCTGCATAACCGCCGAGAGCGATCTCGACACGCAAGATTTCGGCATCGATGAAGACAAAGACGAGGAGGAAGAGGAAGCTGATGAGGAGAAAGAAGAGGACAAGACCGAGGCCATCCTGGAGGAGGTTTCGGTGAGCCACAAGGGGAGGAAGAAGGTAAAGGTCGCGTTGGCGATGGTAGGAGAAGTCCGCATCAAGTGGGTGGCTAATGAGGACAAGTGCCTCGCCAAACCATGGAAGGCTGTCTCCATCAACCCAATCACCGGCGCAAACCAAAACCCCGACACCTATTGGAAGAGGATCAAGTTTGCCTTTGATGAACGCAAACTTTGTAATCCTCAATTCAATAAGACTCACATGGAGTAGGGTGAGAAGGCCATGGCCACCCACTAGGGACTCATCCAACAAGCCTGCAGCAAATGGCATGGGATACAATAGGATATCAAGAATCACCCGAAGAGTGGTGCCGACTTCGAACACAAGGTAACTTCCCTGCTTGTAGCCTACTTTCACCCATGATTGGCACAAACTATGCCCAACCTCGCCAATCTGATAGTAGATGAACCGCGGCTCTAGCCTCTACCACGACGATAAAAATGGCCAAGACTTCAAGTTCCTCCATGTCTACTCATGGATATTGGGGTGCCAAAAGTGGAGGGATGTGCGCACGTCTCTCGCCAGAGGAAAGGATGTTGTGTACAAGCCAGATGATTTGGCACCACTGGCGTCTGAAGGTCGGCATGAGCTCATCCAAAAGAAGGCTAGGGAACTCAAGGACAAGGGCCCGCTATTAGAATCGGTCTTATACAGTGCCGGTACCGTATGTACATATGTATTGTACCCTGTCATGATGATATATGAAGAGGTCAAGGGTAGCCATGTTGCTACACCGAAAATCCTAAATTACCACAGGCTCCTCCTATGACGCTGCCGCGAGATCCATCTGCCTCCGTCACACGAGTTCGACCTGCCCTAGCCACCATACGAGTCCCTACCACCAAGATGTCTACATCCTCGGCGCTCTCCCTCCTATCGGGAGCGATTGTTCCCGCCTCCACTAGATCCACCACGGACAGGATCTCCATGTCCACAATCGTCTATCTCGAATCCTACAACTTCGCTCTATTGAAGGGGGTTACGCTCCCCACCATCGCCGGAGATGGCCTCTATGGCTACCTCGATGGCTCCGAGGCTGCTCTTCCGAACACGATCAAGGAAGGGGATGGTGATCCCACCATGGAGGTTCCCAACCTGGTGTACACTCGCTGGTGGGCTGCAGACCAGAAGGTCCTTGGCCATCTGGTTGGCTCTATGGAGCCCGACATCGCGTGTCAATTCCTCGGCACCGTACCAAGTCCACTGTTGCAGCCTGTACTGCCATGCACACCATGTTCAGGGCGCAGATTCGCGCTAACGTCCGCCACATCCGTCGCCAAATCCAGCAGCTGCACAAGGAAGATCTCTCTGCCGTGCAGTATATGCACAAGGTGAAGGACCATGCCGATATCATGGCCGCTGCCGGGTCTCCTGTTGATGAAGACGAGGTTGTCGACTACATCATAATCAAGATCAGCCCCGCCTTCAACGCCATCACTACATCTCTCACGGTTGGTAACAAGTTTGTGGCCTCTGATGATTTTTAGTCTCACATCCTCTCATTTGAGGCTCTCCAAACGCATCAAGCACAGTCCGCGGCGGGTTCCTCCTTGCAGAATGCTGCCTCCCGACCTAGCACCTTCCCCATCACAGGCCGGTCATGCCCTCCTAAGTAATCCCCCTTTCCATATGATGGGGGGTCGTCCCACTAGTGGGTCATTTGCCGCCCCCCGTGTCTATCAGCAGGACCCCGGCCACCCGTACCAGGGGAAATTGTCAACACCCGGATTTTTAATCCCAGATGCCTGTTATGTCATATATCGCAATCCTAGGATTACCATTTTTGTGAGACATAACATATTGGATATCACAGTACATCATCCATTACAAACCAATATAAGGTCTTACACGAATAAAGGATCTCATGATCCAGTCTTAGTACAACAAGCAGCGGAATAAATAATAAGCGTAGCGGTGGGGTCCATCTTCAGTGGCACAGGCAATGCTGTCCAGTTGTCCTCCTTCAGTGGAATATAGTCCTAGTTATCATAGCTGTCCAGTTTTCCTCCTTCAGGGTAGTCCTCGTCATAGTCTGGCCATAGGAATAGCCAGGGACAAAAGCCATGAGTACTCTTTAAGTACTCGCAAACTATCACTAACAAGTAAGGTAGTGCTAGTGGGAAGAGCTAACTCTATGTTTATTTGTAAAGTTAAGTTTGAAACCTAAGCTGAGTTTAGAAACAAAGAAAGATAAAATAAAGTTCTAGAATCACTTAAGTTGAGAAGCTAATGTCATAGTCACAACCCTGTTGTGGGAAAGTCAAGATTCATCATTAATTTCATAAGTCATTTTGAAAACATCTGACAACGAAACAGTATGGCCACTCCAACTGTCCATAATCGTGGACGCGGCTATTCGAATAGTTTGACACTCTGCAGAGGTGGTACACTTTCACCACAAGATTCGATACATCTGTCAGGGATAACCCTGAATCATCATACTTAGTATGCAGATAATCAAACATAACCTTCCCTTTACACACCCTAGTATAAGCACCTCTCCTATGAGCATGGCCTCCCAACCATGACCATCTGTCATCTTGGGCACTACATAGGTGGACAACATTGAGAGGTAGCCTCAGCTCAAACCTCTCCCGCGAGGGAACTAATACTAATGCATATAAACTTCTGGTTAAGCCTTACCCAATTCAGGTATTGTGGTTGTACAGTAAAATTGGAATGGTATCGCATCCGAATCCAACCATCAGTTTTTGTAAAAGGGCTAAGGCTCCTGCCTCAAAATTTTCATCATCATAAACCATTTGTGTTTCTCAACACATGTCAAAACATCTCAATAGAATGACTCATCATTCCAAGGTTTTCACAATTCATTTTCACCAAGTGTTCCCATCTAAAGTGACTCAAGTTTTGATTTAGCTCTAAGCTATTAAGTTAAGAGTGTTCACTAAGGTGGGATGCTAATCTCAATCTTATGCCATAGAATGACATCTAAGGTTATCTAGATAGGTCAAGTTTTATACTTTTTATGCTACCTTCAAACAAGTAAGGACTTGGGTAAAGTAAAGAAACTAAAAGCTTGAACATAAAACTTGGGGTATACTAGTCAAAGTGGTATAACCAAAGCATGCCTAATGCACCTTGATTAGATTATCTAGTTTAATTATAGCTTGCTAACAATAGCTTGCAAGTGCTAGCTTGCATTGTTAATGATGGTTTGCCTTGTGTAGTGCAGTGGTGGAAGTTTTCTTCCCCCTCCTCTTGGTAGAACTCCTCCTCCTCAAAAGCTGGGTCGGTACTATCGTCTATAAATACATACAGTATACACAATCACCAAACAATGCTTAACTAGGATACTTGGTACCCTAAGTCACACATTTGATGATCTATTATCATCACAAGCATCACAAGGTTTTATTAACTAGCTCCATTCTTTTTATTTAAGAAAAGTAATTTCTACTCATTAAAAAATAACTAAGATTTAATATTCTCCACTTAAAATATGGGATCATGTGGACACATGTCATCACCACATATTCTAACATATGGGAATGTTATTTAAAGGTTTGATCACATTTTAATAATTTTAAGTTTAAATTTTAATGATTTAAAGTGACTAGAAATGCCTATATAGCATTATTTTGGTACTAGTCCAAAGTTACTGCATTCAAACCTTAATATTATTACATATTCAGATACGTATGGTTAAATGTGATTTTTGAGAGTTGGAATCAACTCAAAAGCTATTATGGTTGATTTTATAAAAATGTTTGAATGTGCAAATTCTTCTGTCTTGTTATTTTTACTAGGAGAGATCTCTAACTCTAAATGAATTAAACCCAACGGGCTTGGATAGATCTTTTCAGAAGCTTCCCAACAAAATTGGAATCACTCAATTTGGTACAGTAAATCTTCCTGAATTGATTTTTGAACTAAGGGACATAATTGGATTTAAACTTAAATAGAAAAACACTTATTTGAATTCGTGGGCTAGCGCGGGAAAGGAAATGGGCCGGCCCAGTGACGCTCAGCGGCGCAGAGAGCGGCTGACAGGTTGGTCCCGCTTGTCAGCGAGTCTTAAAACCCGAAACGGTATCTAGCAATCTGGGCCACACGATTATAACATGGATCAACGGCTCACAGTCGTCGTCGATGACAGACTCGTCGCCGGCAAGACCGGACCCTAAACGACCGGTGAGGGTCTACTGGGGACGTACCAGGGCTCCGGCTAGTGCGGCGAGGTGGGCGATCAAACTAGACGGCGACAACGGACTCAGGCGAGGTCACGACAGGGGCTGCGGTGGACGAAATCGACGACAGCGTCTCCTCCTCTGCAGCGGGCTCCTCCGGTGCAATTCCGGCAAACTACGGCTCGAGCGTCTCCAGCGAGAGAGGGGAAATGTTCACGGGAGAGAGGGGAGTGGAATGGTGTGAGCAATATGTGCTGGGGAGGCCTGCTTATATAGGCGCGACGGTGAGACCGAGAAGTGTGGGAGGAGCTCATCGGTGACGATGACACAGGGGGCTATCGGCGTGGGCGAGGTAGGCGGATGGTGGGCGGTTCCCTGGCGGTGCTCTATGGCGTAATGGCGACGCTAGGGGAGGTGGCATATGGTCAGGAGCATTGCGCATTGTGGGAGACAGAGGCGATGCTCGACGCGGCGCTCGGCGACTATGGGTCGTACGGTGGTGCACGGCCGTGTCTGGCGGGGTGTTGGGGTCGAGGCGGAGCGGCGCGTGCGGTCTGCGGTCGAGGCGCGGTCTGTGGCGTGCTGGTGGTGAGGGCGCTCTGGCGTGCTCTGGTGTGGCGCAGAGACTTCATGCTCGGCGGTTCCTTGGTGCTCCAGGGGCTAGCAGGGGTCGTGGGATGGACCGTGGGCAGCGGTGAGGTCACGCCTCCCTTCCTAGAGCGGCGGAGAGGGGCTGGTGGTCGCCTGTGGCTTGGGCAAGGTTGGCCGACGGGCATGTCCTCGGGGTGGCGCGACACTGTGGTGCTAGGCCAATTGGTAGGTCCGTGATGGCTAGGTTGGGTCTGGGGGAGACAAAGGCATTGGCTAGGGTTCAAATGGTTCGACAAAATTGGATCAAAAACAGTAATAGTTAGGCCAATTTGATTCTGCCCACAAGGTGTTTGACAAAATGACCGAAAGAAGAAAACTTTTGAATTTTGAAATGAAATTTCGTGGAGTTTTTGATCACAAGCTTGAGCATCTCTGGTTGCTTGGGATCTTTAAATGGAGTTCATTTGAGTGGTTTTTGAATAAGTGTGATCTTGATACCTACACTAGATTCAATTTTCAAATGTCATTTAAATTTAGTGTTTGAAAGTTTTTGGGATGAAACAAAGTGGGCGTTAGTACATCACTACTTGTACTAGCAAGGGGTGCAAAGAACCACAATTGTTTCTATTAAGATTTGAGTTCTAGGAATATCCAAAGTAGGCATGGTGATTAAAATGGTCCAAATGACCATTTGCTTATTTTATTCATTTTGATTTGTTTTTCTTTCGGATTTGTTTGGGAATGATCTAGATGATGTTTAATTCACCTTAGAATCATTTTACAACCAATGGATCACTCAAACATGGCAATTCAAATCAACTCCTAAATTAAATGCACACACATATGAATGCTTAATTATTTTTAAATGGAAAAGTTTTTTGTTAACTCTAAATTTGATGATTTGGATCTTAATAACCTTGGATTAGAGTTTTGGGATATTACAGAAATGATCGCCCACAACAACCCCAACAGTATGTTGGTGTCAACCGCTACCAGCAGTACGGCGGTGGCAAACACAACAGGAAGAAGCAGCGCCCTCGGTGCTAGATTTGCGGCTACTAGGGGCAGGATCGAGTCCTTCGAGTGCTGCAACCATTTTAACCAAGACTTTTAGTGTTCTGGAAACGTTGCTACCATGACTTCCGCCGTGCCTCCCTCCTGGTTGATGGACACCGGGGCTATTGATCATTTCACCAATGATCTCGAGAGGCTTCACATCCATGAGCACTATGGAGGGAAGGATAAAGTTCAAGTAGCCAATGGTACAGGTTTGTCTGTCGCTCACATCGATCACTCTAATTTAGCCGGTTCTATTCGCTTGAACAATATCCTTCATGTTCCACATATTCGCCAGAATCTCATGTATATTTATCGCCTTGTTTGTGACAATGATGTCTTCGTCGAGTTTCATCGTTCCTTTTTCCGTGTTAAGGACAAGGTCACCTGGAGAATTCTGCTCCAAGGTAGGAGTCGTGATGGTATCTACCCGATCGCGTATGGTCCAGCTTCGTCATCCCATCAGACTAGCTCTGGCGTTCGGGTCTCCTTGTCCCATTGGCAGCAGCTTTTAGGCCATCCCTCGAATAATGTCGTGTAAAACATCGTTAAGAACCATATTTAACCTTTTTACCGTATTTAGACTCGGTTTTAGTTTGTGATCCTTGCCAGCATGCTAAAAGTCATCAACTGTCTTATACTACATCTCATCGTGTTTCCACTATGCCTCTTCAATTAATTAACTCCGATGTTTGGGGTCCAACTATTGTTTCTTCTGGTGGATAAAAGTATTATGTTAGCTTTATTGGTGACTATTCCCATTTTTGTTGGATTTATCTTCTAAAACATAAGTATGATGTCGAGCAAGTCTTTTATGCTTTCCATGCGCATGTTGAGCTTCTTCTAGATGATAAAATCAAAGCGGTTCAATCCGATTGGGGTGGCGAGTACCACCGCATGCATGCTTATTTCCAACGCATGGGTATATCCATCAAGTGTCTTGTCCTCTTACCTCTGAGCAAAACGGTATTGCAAAATGCAAACACGGGATTAGCTCTTCTCGCACACTCTTCGCTTCCTTTACGTTTTTTGGGATGAAGCCTTTCTAACAACGTGTTACCTCATTAACCGAATGCCTACTACTTTGTTGGCTAAAGAAACCCCGGTCTATCATATTTTTAGGACACCACAAACTACGATTTCCTTTGTATTTGGTTGCACGTGTTGGCCTAGTCTTTGCAAATATAATGCCCACAAGCTTGAGTTCCGTTCCAAGCAGTGCGTTTTTCGCGGCTATAGTCCTATGCACAAGGGCTATAAGTGTCTTGGTCGGTCCACGGGGCGTATCTATATTTCTCGGGACATTGTGTTCGATGAGACTGTGTTTCCCTTCGTCACTCCTGGAGTTGCGTTCGATCTTCCCACTCTTCGCGAAGCCATAACATTACCGTCCTCTAAATCGGCTACTAATGACCATATGCGAAATTATGACTTATCTTACCTGTCTACTAACCCTGCTATGGAAGTTGAGCTCCCTCTGTTATAGGATGCCACCATGTCACTTTCTTTGCCTGCGTCGCCGATCGATGTGCATGGCTCGGGTGCGTCTCTCGTGGCCTGCGATCCAGCTTCACCCGCTCCAGTCATCCCGAACCATGACGCGGCCCCGTCACCCCCCGCGTTCGCTGCTACCTTGGCCTCTGCTTCTGTGTTGCCTCCGCAGTCAGTGTCACATGTCGCTAGGCCATCCCAGCCACGACACCTTCGACCGCGAACGCCACTCCCGTTGATCCGCTCGGGCACGTCATGGTCATGCAGACTCGTGATGACACTTGCTGTGAGAAGCGGTATACGGGAGGTATTTTCCATTATTATACCAGCCTACGTGCCTTCTTCACTGGCCTGGTCTCTCATCGCGATGCCCTCCACGAACAAGCATGGTGTGATGCTATGGCGGATGAGTTCTCCGTGCTGCGTCAGAGGAACACCTAGAATCTCATGCCACGGCTACCAGATGTCAATATCATTGGCAGCAAATGGGTCTTCAAGACCAAACACCGACGAAATGGTTCCACTGATAAACACAAGGACCATCTAGTTGCTCATAGATTCACTTAGCAATAATGTATTGACTACGGTGACATGTTCAGTCATGTGGTTAAGCCTGCGAAAGTTCGCTTGGTGCTCTCTCTTGCTATCTCTTGAGGATGGACTATGCGCCAGGTTGATGTCAGTAATGCTTTTCTCCATGGTTTTCTCTCTGAGGATGTCTACATGCAGCAACCCCTAGTTTTGAGGATGAGTGATGCCCCTCTCACGTATATAAGCTACAACATGCTATTTATGGTCTAAAGCAGTCACCAAGCCTAGTATGCTCGTGTGAGTGCTCAGTTGCATCAGCTAGGTTTCATCGCTTCGTAGGCTGACATGTCCTTGTTCATCTTTGCCCATGATGATGTCTAGATTTATATATTGGTCCATGTTGATGATATTGTGATTGCTGGTTGTAGTCCTGCTGATGTTGATTGCCTGGTGCGTTCCCTCTCCGACACTTTTCCTATCAAGGATCTAGTTGTTCTAGACTATTTTCTTGGACTTGAAGCGACTTACACTTCTGGGGGCATGGCATGACACTGACTCGACATAAGTATATGCCTGACCTTCTTCATCATGTCAGTATGGAGAAATGCAAGTCCACTTCAACTCCCTTGGCTTGTACGGAGCTGTTGGCCCGAGATACTAGTTCCCTACTAGGTACAGAAGACTCTTTCTGGTACCACAACATTGTTGGTGTTCTATAGTATTTGACACTCACCCGCACAAATATCTATTTCACTGTCAACAAGGTATGTTAGTTCCTCGCTCAGCCTACTGAGGTACACTGGGAAGCTATTAAGTACATCCTGCGCTATGTCAAGGAAATCTAAACACCAGCTTGACTATTCAGAAGGCACCGTCTGTGGGTATTATAATTTTTACAGATGCTTATTGGGCAGGATGCGTTGATGATTGTCGCTCTACTGGAGGGTTTGTGATCTTTGTTGGGTCCAATCTTGTGTCATAGAATTCAAAGAAACATCCTACCGTCTCTCGGTCAAGTACAAAGGCAAAGTACAAGGCATTGGCAAATGGGGTTGCTGAAGCTATTTGGGTAGAAACTTTACTCAAAGAACTTGGAGTTCACTAGCAGCGAGTTCCCATCTTATGGTGTGATAATCTAGGGGCCACCTATCTAATGGCAAATCTAGTGTTCCATGCTCGCACGAAGCACATAGAGATCGACTTCCACTTTGTGCATCAATGAGTAGCTGATGGTGCTTTAGAGGTGAGGTTTATCTCTTCAGGTGATCGATTGGCTGATGTATTTACTAAACTAGCCACACGACAGATGTTAGAACAATTCAGAACCAATCTAAACCTCGTACATACTAGTCTAGTTTAGATTGATGGGGTGTATCAGAATCGGTCTTATATGGTGCATGTACCATATGCACATCTGTATTGTACCCTGTCGTGATGATATATAAAGAGATCAAGGGTGGGCATGTGTCTACACCGAAAACCCCAAATTATCTTCTGCCCGCTGAAAAACTCCAAGCTTCGATTGAGAAGTGCATGGCAGACGCCAAGACGCATGCCGCACTACGGGAGAAGTTCGACGAGAGATGGAGAGTAATGCTACAGAACCAAGGCGTCAAGATCGACCTCCTCAAGACCACGATGGTGGTGGATGACCAAATCAAGGTGTGGTACATGGCCGAGCACAATGCCATCCTCAGCGGCCTACCCACTTTGTTGACACCTACGTCGAGCGCTGTCCCAACCTCCTCGTTTGCGTCCCAGCTGAGTACCACACCGGAGACACCGCTGAGGAGTCTACCCTGGTCGAGGAGGCAACCGTCGAGGAGGCCCCTTTGAGGAGCTTACCGTCTAAACGTCGCTCCTATATGTAGTTTGATCGTGGAACACTATTTTGTGTCGCCGGGCTATGCCTGTTTTGTGCCAAATTTGATCGTGTTTTGCTCGCGGGAAGAAAAAATTCAAAAAAAACTCCGTTTTTTGATCTCTGGGGGCGGTCCTTAGGGTTGACTGGGAGTTGGCAGCCAAACGTTCGCCCAATCCGGCAAAATAATTCGACGGATTTCGGCCTAGAGGGTTCCAACAATGGAGATGCTCCGAGTGAGCGAGGGGGCCGCAGTCTATTTTTCTCTTTAACAGGGGCAGGAGAATAGTTGTAGGTTACTACATACAATACTCCGTAACTACTATTGTAATGTGCTTCAGTCATCACGAGTTCACCGACATCACATGAGAGTTAGCAACATAGTTCATCATGATATCGATCCATGCATGTTACTAGCTAACAGTATCAACAAGTTTGGCAGAGATGGACGTGTATGATCGACTTTGTTCCATGCAGTAATGACATGCTAGAGGTGTTGCATGCATGATCGACTTTGTTCCAATAAACGCGTAGAGCAAGAACAGCGTATAGCCATGTGAGAGTAGCATGTCGGAAAAGTGAGACGCGATGGGCGTGTTTGGTAGCCTGCATGAAGCCTAGATAGGCCCAGCGGAGCAGAAAATGGGCTATTTGGTTTTGTGAAGAGCTGCTTGGGTTGTGCTGGTGCAAACCTTAAAGCAGCCCACAGCCAAACCCAACGACTACGGTCGATTCGGCCGTTTCCAGCAAGCCACCCTTGTTGTGCACCCCACAGATGCAAAACCGCTGCTCCCCCGCACGAGCGCGGCCGAGGACGGCGATGGCGTGAGCTTTTCTGCTGCATCGAAAAGCTGGTGCGGGAGGTGATCTCATCTCTCCCGCCGACCCCCCTATTTCTTCCGCCATCGCCCAACCAGGGAAAAAGCACCAGCCATTTACACCCCTCCCCCCAGATCGATCTTTGTTTCCTGCTCCGTCCGTGCCAAGTAAGAAGCTTCTTCTTCTCCGGTGAGCAACGGCGGCCATGGTGGTGTGAAGGGCACCTCCTCCTCCTATACGGTTGAGCTACGTCAGCCACCTCCAGCAATGACGGTAAGCATCTCCACTTCCACCTAGGCTTAGCTTAGATCTGCAGAGCTGCTAGGGTTAGGAGTTGTAATTCGTAGCTTCATTCAAGTGCACAATAGATTTTTGTGCAAATAGCAGCTATAGGTTTCAGGTCAGATTTGTAGAATTTTCTCGGTAGGATCTGAAAGTTCGGCTGTGTTCAGCTCGATCTTGTGGATGAACTATTACTGTTCATTGATTGATATGAATTTGATGCATATGCAAGTTTCCTTCATTAGAACACCATCTTTTTGCACCTGGATTCATTTGCTTCATTATTGTGTCCATGTTGTAGGACTCGTTCTACGACCAGTTTAGCCAGGCTTTGATGCCCATTAGGGACTCTCACATCCCATGTTCTTATGTGGATGACAGCCAACCTCTCCCAGAGAACCAGGTAGTGTCGTCGATGTCACCCACTCCAGAGGGTGGCATCGTCTCTGCTCACACTTCTGTCCAGACCTATGTTGCCTCCATCGAGGCTAAGGTCATGGCTAAGCTCAAGAAAAGCACAAATGAAGGGGATCGTGAAATGTCTCCCTTACATGTCCACCTTCGTGCTCAACAAGATGTGCGACATAGTGAAGAGCAACATCCCTATTGAGAAGGGGTTCAAGGACATCCATCTCAATGCGTGCGCGAAAGCTTTGTTCGAGCATTGTGGTGCCGAGGTCTCAGGAACTCAGGTGTACAACCACTTGAGGAAGTGGAGGGTGCGTTGGATCCTAATCAACAAGTCGAGAGACCTTAGCAGCATGCAATGGGATGATGACACCTTCACCATTATTCTTGCCACTGAGCACTTCCAGGGACATGTTCAGGTTTAAAGCTATGATCACTGTAGACCTCTCCTCATAAACAACATTTTCACCGCTAACACACTCCTTTTGCAACTCCTAGGCACACACAAGGGACGCAGAGTACCTCAACAAGCCCATCCAGAACTATGTCCAGCTGCAGACCATCTTCTCCTATGGCCTTGCCATAGGGAGGTATGCTATGGGGTCAGGCGAGCCCTTGGGCACTCTTGAAGACCCAGACACCCAAGAGTCTGACACCATGAACCCTGATGTCTCAGAGAAGTCGATCGATGCTCGAGCCGCAGTAGCAGCTACAACAACATTTGCAAGAGCTGTTGCCATTAACGGCAAGAGGAAGAGGGGCGTGCTTGCTGACGACGAGATCCACGCCTTTAGTTGCATGACCGACGCCGTGAAGGATGTTGCGCAGGTCATCAGGGACAACAAGCCCACTAACATGCACCCTGACCACTACGCGGTAGTGATGGACATTGTTGGCTTTGCGGAGTGCCATCTCATGGCGGCTCTCAGCCACCTTGTCTACAACAAGGCACATGTGAAGGGAATATGCCTTGAGAGGCAATAATAAAGTTGTTATTATATGTATTCCAAGTACATGATAGATATTTATTTAGCATGCAATAATTGTATTAAAAGTAAACATTAATACATGTGTGTTTAATAAACAAATAAAGATTTCCTAGTTATTCCTCTCTTATAAACTAGCTCATTGATTAACAAGATGATCAAGGTTCCCTGATCATGGACATTGGATGTTGTTGATAACAAGGTCACATCATTGGTGAATGATGTGATGAACATTCATCCAAAGTATAACATTGCGATCAAAGTCATTATGTTTATATTGCTATAACATCATACAAAGTAATCTTAGTCCTTATACCATGAGATCATGTTAATTGCTAACACCAGAAGAGTACACTGATAACATCAAACGTCACACCGTAATAGGGTGACTATAAAGATGGGTTTGGGTAATCTAAAAGGGTTATGTTGAGGCTCATGGATCAAGAGTGGAATTTGTCAATCCCGATGACGAATAGATATACTCTGGGCCCTCTCGGTGATATCACATTAAGATAGCTTACAAACAAGTGATGTGATCACTAGAATGTTATATCACGGGAACAAGAACAGAGTGCATACCGGTAACGAGATCAAACTAGGTATGAGATAGCGATGATCGAATCTCGGACATGTAAAATATCACAAGACAAGGGGATTTAGTTATTATCATTAAAGGTTCTCTCGATTACAGAAGTCATCGTTGAATGTGTGGGAGTCAGTATGGATCTCTAGGTCCCGCTTCTGATTATTGATCTGAGAGGGGTCTCGATCATGTCTGCATTATTCGTGAAACATAGGGTGACACACTTAAGGGTTACCAACACCATTTGGAGCAAATAAGTTCTAGACGAAAGAATTGCAAAGCGTTGTAATTAGTTCAATGGACACCGGAATTATTCCAGGTGAAATTGCTGAAATTGGTTCTGCATGTGATATTGAAATGTTGCATGGGGTTTTATCTAAATGTTTGTTAATTAAAGTAATTAACAAAATTCTGATAAAATAAATAAAAGAGTTTTATTAAATGAGAGTTGCATTAAATTTGGCGGAAATTTAATGCATGTGAGTGGGGTTTTGAGTGGAGTCAAATTTATGTGAGTGGAGCTTCCACCCACATGAATGAGAGGAGGTGGAGGGGCTCCTCCTTGACCTCCGTCCATGGGAGGGGATGCCCCCTCCCCTATAAAAGGCATCCCTCTCCTCCCTCACAAAGCACACCTCCTCTTGAAGGATCTCTCTCCTCCTCTAGAATTATTCCCCCATGGTCTCGGATTAGCGAGATACATGTTCTAGGTGGCATTTTGTCTAGAAGGAGTTGCTACTTATGCTGCATCTTTGGAGCGAGGAGGTGGAGGTTGCTCGGTGGCCTGAACGTATGTGTGAGGACGGATGCGCTGCTAATTTGTGGTGCTAGGACTTCCACACGATCTTGAGATCGACAAGCATTCGACTACATCATCCACAAGTTCAATCTTGTTCCACTTTGTCGGTCTTAAAGGGTGTGTTATCTATGGATGTATATCCACCCGTTGCTTGTATCTAGTAGATAGATCTTGGCGTATAATAATTCCCATCGTAGGGAATATTTTTGGTTTCTATGCTACGAACCCAATAGTCATATCAGAGCCAGGTCTATGCTTAGATTTTTTGCACGGGTAGTACACATATGAGTATGTGGGAAATGATGATCATGTTATTGCATCTTATATGTATTTTGGATATTGGTGGCATAGTGGGATGAAGCAGCCCAGACTAACTTTACATGTCCTCGCACATGAGACTTGTTCCACGCTTGACATGCAACTAGTTTTGCATAAGTGGCTAGCGGGTGTCTGTCTCTCCTACTATAGTCAATTTCTATTTTTACAAAGAGTTGCTAATAATTTGGTTATCATCGTTGTGGTTCCATGTTCATAGATAAGACCGGTTCTATCTTCGAAAGCCCTAAGCCACGTAAAACTTGCAAATGATAAATTAGAAGCGTCTAGTTTAGATCGTTGATGGGCTAGTGTCATGATATGGTAATGTTGTAAGTTGATGTATAGTTGATACTCTTACAAGACACCTAACATGTAAGTTCCATAAACCTTGGCCTTACACACAAAGGAATGATAAAGATCATACCATGATGCACATGATAGTGATCAAGTGCAAGAACCATGTCATTTCACTTTACACGTATGATGTTTGCATCTTATATTGCTTGTTTGGCATTTTAGTACCATTATAAGATGATCCCTCATTTAAATATCAAGATAAAAATGTGTTCTTCCTTAAGTATGCACGGTTCTATGGATCTTGTTTCGAGACATCACATGATGATCGGGTGTACTCGACTCTACGCTTTCATACAACGGGTGTAAGACAGTTTTACACACGCGAGTACTAAGGTTCTTACTTGGCGAGCCTAGCATGTATAGACATGGCCTCGGAACAAGGACCGAAAGGTTAAGCAGGAGTCATATAGTTGATATGATTCCCATATAGATGCTCGCCTTTGAAGCTACACCGACTCACGTGATGATTGGACTTGGTGTAGTGAATTTGGTTCATGTAATCACCAAAAACACATGAGGGATGTCGTTTTTAAGTGGGAGTTCATTTGTAATTTGGATTAGTTGAACTCGATCTATCATAAACTTAGTCTAAACTTTACAAATTCTGTTGTAGATGGCACCACCTACTTTTAATTTCAATGTGTTCATGGAGAAAGAGAAACTTGCGGCAAATGGTAGCAACTTTACCAACTGGGGCATGAATTTGAGGATTCTCCTCACTGCTGCACAAAAGCAATATGTGCTAGAAGCACCGCTAGGCCCCCCACCAGCTCCTGATGCCCCCGACGAGGAAAAGAACGTCTATTTGACTCGTTAGGAGGACCACAACTTAGTTCATCGCGGCATACTCTATGGGCTACAGCCGGAACTTGGAAAGCATTTAGAAAATGACAATGCCTTTGATACCAAGGGTGAATTGAAAATGATTTTCGATACCCATGCTGCCGTAGAGAGTTATAATACTTATGAAAAGTTCTTTAGCTGCATGATGGAAGAGAACATCTCTGTTAGTGAGCACATACTCAAAATGTCTGGGTACGCCGATAAGCTTGTGTCCTTGGGAATAACGATTCCCATTGACTTAGGAATGCATCGTGTTCTCCAATCTCTGCCACCTAGCTACAAGAGCTTCGTGATGAAATATAATACGCAGGGCATGAAGAAGTCTCTCCCCGAGCTTCTGTCAATGCTTAAAACTACATAAGTGGAGATCAGGAAAGAACATCAAGTGTTGATGATCAATAAGACCACCGGTTTCAATAAAGATGAGAAGGGCAAACAGAAGGGAAAGAAGGGCGGAAAATCTGTTGCCGCACCTGAAAATAAATCTCGAGCTAGTCCTAAGTCCAATACCAAGTGCTACTATTGCAAGGGGACTGGCCATTGGAAGCGCAACTGCCCCAAGTATTTGGCGGACAAGAAGGTCGGCAAGGAAAACAAAGGTATATGTGATATACATGTTATTGATGTGTACCTGACTAGTACTCACAGTAGCACCTAGATATTTGATACGAGATCGGTTGCTAATATGTAAATCGATTCAGAGGCTGCGTAACAAGTGACAGCTAGCAAGGGATGAGGTCACGATGCGTGTCGGCAATGGATCAAGAGTTGATGTGATCACCGTCAGAATGTGGCCTCTCCATATGCCATCTAGATTAGTGATACATCTAAATAATTGTCATTTGATGCCTGCACTGAGCATGAATATTATATCCGGATCGTGTTTGATGCGAAGTGGTTATTCCTTTAAATCTGAAAACAATGGTTGTTCGATTTATATAAATGATATCTTTTATGGTCATGCACCTGTGATGAATGGTTTATTCCTATTGAATCTCGATAGTACTGATACACATATTCATAATGTTGATGCTAAAAGGATTAAAGTTGATGATGATATATCTTCACATATGTGGCATTAAACGCATGAAGAAACTCCATTCTGATGGACTTTTGGAATCACTTGTTTTTGAATCATTTGATACATGTGAGCCATGCCTTATGGGCAAGATGACTAGAACGCCATTTTCCGGTTCAATGGAACGGGCGACAGATTTATTGGAAATCATACATACTGATGTATATGGACCAATGAGTGTGTCGGCGCAAGGTGGATATTGTTATTTTGTTACTTTCATGGATGATTTGAGTAGATACGGGTATATCTATTCGATGAAACACAAGTCTGAAACCTTTGAAAAGTTCAAAGAATTACATCGTATTACACCGCAACCTCTTCTTATGAGATCGAAATTTAACTTTGTCGATCTTGTCTAAATTACAGAACTAGGAGGTGCTAATGTAAATTTTACAAAATAAAATAAATCTAATTAGCCCTATATTTCTTGAGTGCCTCTCTATTCTGCACTACATAAACATCATGAGTGTGATATCCAAATCTTCTCACATACGCCATGGCTAACAAACTCGCCATGAAACTAATCTGAAAAAGAAATATAGGTGAATATTTTGGAGAAAGATGAACAAGCATGTGGATCTAAAAGAACAAGAAACGAGATGTGGAGAAAGAATGGAGAACTAACCTGTAGATCAGGATTGACAGGGCTCGCAAGATCCAGCTGATTGACCGGTGGGTCAAGATCGAGCGCCGAATTGACCGGTCTCTCAAGATCCAACGCGGAATGATCGGACGCTGAAGATCCTGTGCAGATTGCTTGGCCACTCAAGTTCAGCACAAATTGAATGGCCACTCAAGATCATGCACGGATTGAACGGCCGCTCAAGATCCTGCGTGGATTAAACGGCTGCACAAGATCGAGGGCAGGATGAACTACCATAAAGGGAGAGAAGTGTTCTGATCTAGGGTTGGTTGTATGAGTGCGGCATAAGTGGGGGCTTGGTTCCTGTCTCATATACAAAATGGTGTTTAGGGTTTGTTGTATGGACCCTTCGTAGAAGAGTGGCCTAGGCACAAGATTGATGATTAGATACATTTGGACCAGGCTCAGCTAGGCAACGGTGGGCCACACCTGTCAGCGGGCAGTCATTGACCATTCTCTAACGTACAATCAATAATTAATGGCACTTGAAATGGACGGCGGAACGTGGGAATGCCTCTGTTGGCCAAGCGAGGCATTAACAATCGCCGCCTTCCCTGGTCATGTACCACAACACCCAAATTCACCGACATCCAGTTTGGCACGGTGTAAAAGTAGCCACCATGACAAAACAGTGTCGCGAATGCTCATCCGCCGCATAATCAACTTTTGCCGGTTCTTTCCACGTACGTGACCCCAAAAATCCGCCGGATATGGCGCTATTTTTTTAGTCTATTTAATTAGTATGTTGTGATTACATATATTGCAAAAAATAAACAACCAAACATTTTTGTGTAAACATTGATAATTCACATAAAATGAATCTCTTAAATCCTAGATGTATCCAAAAAATATTGTGGATGAATTTTTTGCTATCCGGTTTTTTGCATTCTACAATCTTTTTGTATGAAGCACTGGCACTTGGGGACCACTTGTCAATTTTGCTACGGTCATGTTAAATCGATTATTAGAGGAATAATTGGTGAAAGTTATATCTTATTAGACCAAAAACTGGTGAAATATGCAAAAAAAATATCCAACCGGTTTTTATGCAAATGAGAGATGAAAAAGTGGTGGATTGTGCAATTTCCTTACACCGGGTCAAAGGGAGTAAATGGAAAAATAAATAAAACCTACTCCACACCTACTCCTACTCAGAATAATAGTGATTTCCTGGTTCTCTTCGTGCTAGTCTCTTCCCAAAGAAGGTATTTTCCCTTCCCGTTGATTTTGGATGACAGACAAGATTGCCTAGAGTGAGATGAGGAAGCTATTTAACTACAAGTTCATAACCATCTCAGATCCACTACTCTCCTTGCTCTCTCTATCTCAAGAAAGAAACTCTCAGATCAGCCATAGTTGAAAAATACGATGCTATGGAGGATACATGGATTAGAGTTATGCTTAATATGATCAAGTTGAGGAGCTTCTTCAGTTGCAGATTGTGTTCAAAAATCATTAGTGTTCTTTAGCTTCAGAAACACGGTAGTTGCTGAATTTTTTTGCTGCTAGTACTCTCAAAACATAGGTGGCGAGCAGCTGGCGGCAAAAATTTACAAATCTAACCCTATTGCAAAACTTTAGTACAAAATGAACCCTTCTCAAAATTTTAGGCAAATTTAACCATTTTTGTTACTATCAAACATTTTGGCAGTACCTTTAGTCATGGTATCACCAATGTCACTTTGGAGGTACCATGCCTAATCCTACCTCTAGGGAGGTACCATGTGAAAGCCTATTGATAGCTCTAAATTTTGACACTTTTTATCGAGGATTTTCTATTGGTTTTCACTTAGTTTAGTTGATTGTGATCTTTCAAATAACGTTAATATCACAAGTTCGCAAAACCTTCTTCTTTCATAATGACTTTCAGGTACTGTACACTTTTTAAAATATCTGAAAGCATTTATGGGCTAATCACACATACCTAAATGAGCAAATCAACAATTGAAGACAATTCCATCTGAGGCTCACTAGGGGCTTAACAACCTACAGTACGATCGGAGGCCACCTGTACCATCCGCCCGTACCACACAAAATCTTTTTTTATATCAATACAAGCATCTTTTGTCCAAGAAACAGATGCAAAATACGTACACAACCGCCACACACCATCCCAGAAGAGAGGAGATCTGATCTGAAGAAGAAGAACTCTACCTCATTTTTTGAAGATCTCTAGCCTCTTGATCATCAACTCCATCACAATTCCTCACTTGTAATGAAGGAGACGGAGATTCATACTTGTAATATTAGGGGTTTGAACCTCTATTCCCACTTTGGTTTGTATTTGATTTGATCTTCAACTTCATTGTGGTTTGTTATGGTAAAGTCGAGAGATTTCCATTTGCAATGTGAATGTCTTTGATATATTCTCCTCTCATGTGTGACTAAATACCCATATGCATTGGAGATGTAGGGAATTCGTGAGATATGATGTGCATCCTTTATTTCCATCCATTTGTGATTATTGTCATGATTACTATATTGTGAGAATGATTATGTATATATGCTAATGCTTGTTATCCAATTTAAGGGTTCGGGTAACATGATCGAGAGACGTCATAGATATGAACTTGTTTACTAGTGAATCGGTGACCCATGAGGGACACGACTGATATCAAAGAGGAGCTAGTATAATTCAAGGACTACAAGGAACCATCAAGATTAAAGCCTTGATCTGGTTGAAAGACCTTTATTGATGTACTGACCATGGCTTTGGTAATAGGCAGAAGGATCATTAGAATCGAGAAGGATCTACCAAGAGGACTCTTGATTTTTCTATGGGTTGCTTGCCTACTCACATATGAATAAGAAGTACTATATTCACTTATCCCATTTTATTCCATTTGTCACACTCACTATCACCATGTGATGCCCACAAATATAGGGGATCGCTAAAATCTTTGATGGGAAGTATTACCCAAATTTATAATTTGACTTAGGGGGAACACAAGAATATTACTAATACTTTAGAAATTGAGACGTCACTCTCAACCACACATGTGTATCAATAAAATCACAAAGAAAGTGGTGATTTATAGTAGTTGATTCAAAGCAGTGAAGCAAAGAAGTAAACAAGAGTAGCAGATTTCCAGTTTTCACCGGAAGTAGTGAGTTGTAACTTTTAGTGGCTAAAAGCATAGGCATGAGGTGATAGCGGGGTGTTGCATGAATGATATTGATCATATAATGTAATCCTAATAACATGGCATTCATCTCTAATTCAGTTGTGTGTAGGTGTGTGTCCCTAATATAGTTATGCGTACTAACCGACAGAATTTGCATAACATCTATTGTCCTACCTTCCCATTTCACTAGGGCCAACTTGGAATTATGGGAAATTAAGGTTTATCCTTTCGAATAGCCCGAAACAATGCATTAACACTTCATGAACACACAACATCCTCAAACCATCACATATTCCCATTGTTTCCCTAACTGTCACTTTAGGGTTCGTAGGTTCAACACACTAATAGGCAATACACTTTGCAGATAGATACCAAACTCATATATATGATCGGGCTATAAAAGTTCAGTCCTTAAATCATGTCACTCGGGCCCTAGCAACAAGCTTTAAACATAGCAAAGGTGTACGGATGGCTGTGAAATATAGCCATCTACGTCCACATTTAAACTGGATGTTATTCATATTTTTTTATGAAATATCTCTCTAAACCCTGCCACTAATGCCTAATGATCAAAGGGGTATGCAATCCTTTCTTTCTATTTTCCTTGCAGATATATTGAAGTTTGATGATGGTAATCACAACATTCAAGTCAAAGATACGAGATTTCCAACAACCCGAAGAAACCAGGGGTCATGAAGTGGAGACAAACGCTTTAACGACCAACTATACGACGGGAATAAAATTCCGGCCGTATAGTTCCTGTCGTATAGTTGCCATCGACACCGCTAGGTCAAACAGAACAACTTTTGGTAAGGGAACCCTATATAAAGAGGCCACGGTCGACGATAAACAGAGTCACGCCAAGAATCGGCAGCCAATCCCAGAACTCCATCCACAACACTGAAGAGCCACTAGAGGAATATACCAAGATATAATCTCCAAACTCTTCTCTGCCAGCCATATTCCACCACTTGTAATAGTAGATCTCATCTTCGATTGGCGACATTGTAAGACTATTTGCTATCAATCTCATGATTTCCATTACAATGATTGTTGATTTCATCTCTATGCGTGAGTAATTCTCCTTGGGCTAAGGGCTTCGGCCTAGCCATGTAGCTTTTTGTGCATGTTATTTATCATAGATGGGATCATGTATTAGTTTATATGACATGATGATTATTGTATCCTCTCTTACCTCAATCTAAGGACTTGTCACGTACCCAAGTCCCTAAGGATTGAGCCAGGTATAGGGAGTATGAGTAAAAGGACTAATCTACAGGTTGGGAACCCTAGTGACAAAAGGGGTAGTACAGCTGTATGTGAGGGATTTACTTGGGATTAATGGTGATGTCACTATGCATATCATTAGTTCTCTTTCTTCTATGAATGAGACTAGTAGGTTATTTATAAAAGCGGTTGCGGAGGCAATAGCAATTATGGATGCACTGCCCACATATAATTATCTTGCTCTATCATTACATGCATACTTTATTATAATCGTTTATTCCCATCAGATGTTTTGCACAACTATAGGTGAAACCGAAAGTCCTAGGCCCTCTCTCTCCATCATCAGCAATAACAAAAGACAACAAACTCTTGGTTCGGTAAAACACAAATAGAATTCTAAAACTCCTGAAGGTCCGTTAAAGTAACTTCATTACGCTTTCTGCTTCCCGAGGATTCGATAACCTAGGTCTACTAGAGAAAAACAACTATACTACATCCGTAATCCAGATCGAAGGTATCATATACCAACACTCATACAAGAATATCCTCAAGATAAACACCTCAAAACTCGATACATATGGATGATTATATGATCGATCTCATCCAATCCCCATCCACCTCACATGCCTAGAGAGAACTACTCATGCATGATGATGGAGAGTGAGCACATGGTTGTTGGTGATGACGTTGGTGGCGATGATGGTGGAGAAGACCCCGAAATCCCCCTCTCCAACATGGAGAGTAGGACCAATCTTGAAGGAGATAAGCCCTAGAGGCAAATGATAAAGCATATTGTTTGATATATCTCTTATGTTCATAATATGTTTCATATTGTGCTATAACTATATTAATATGAAATGTTAATACACGTGTGGTATGTAAACAAACCAAGTCTCTAGTTACCTCTAGCGAACTAATTCATTGGTCATGAGGATGATCTAGGGTTTCGAGATCATGGGCATTTATGCCAATTCACAATGAGGTCATGTCATTAGTTGAATGATGTGATAGAAAAATTTCCCAACAAGTTGTATCATAATGAGATCTAGTAACAAAGTTAACCATTAATGATAAACTAAGGAAACCTCGCAACCTAATCCTTAGATTGTGAGATAATGCAAATCACCGTTCTAGAGGGAGCTTAGATGGTATCAAGTATCATACCGTGACTGGGTGATCAATAAGGTGCCACTCAGGTTTCCCAAAGGGGCGCGTAGAGGGGTACATATCAAGGCCAGGATTTGCCAATCCATGTAATGGATAGATACATGTGGCCATCTCGATGACGTTGCATTAACGAAGCTTGCAAGCATGTGACTGGGTCAAGGAATACAATGACATGGGAACGAGAAAACAAGTTCATCGGTAACAAGATCGAACGAAGGTATGGAAATACCGTAGATCAAATCTCGGTAGAACGAGGTATCAAGTGGCAAAGGGAATGGGAAACGACGTTTACAGTTCAAACGACATTATCATCGTGGAATGCACAGGGGTCATTATGGGCATCCCGGTCCCGCTATTGATCATTGATGGAGATCATGTCTGTGCCATTCCCGAGCCATGGGGAAATAAACTTAAGGGTACGATAAGCTAGAGATCCTCTGTAAGTTGGAAGCACCATATGAAAGAGAAAAGGAAACATGAAAAGTTCCATGAGAGAAGCAGAATCGTTCTGGGAAAGTTCTGAAGTCGTTCAGAGGAAATTGAAAGGGAACCGAAAGGTGTTTCGGGTCAAATCGGATTTTGTAATATGTATTTATATGTTAAACTAATGTAATTAATATTAAATATAACATTAAAATCTAATTTTAAAGGGTATTCCTCTAATGGGCCAAATTCCTGGGGAAAAATGTCCCATGAGGGAAAACCGCAAGAGGGAAGGGCCAAGGGCCAAAGGGGCCAAGGCCTAGCCGCCACATGGGGCCCACTCGACCAGCCTTGCGTTGTGTGCAGGGTGGGGCCCACCCCTAGCCAGCTGGCCCATGAGGCCCATGGCGCCCCCCCTCTCTCCCTTGATTACTCCCACATGGGAAACCCAAGGGGAGGGCACACATCCTTCCCCCTATATAAAGGGGTGCCCATGGGTGGGAATAGACACACAATTTGAGATGTTCTCTAGAAACACAGTTTGAGATGTTCTCTAAGGCATTTTCCTTAGAGAATTCCTCCCTCTCTCTCTACATAGTTGTCTCCACGCGTCGGCATGGTCCCAAGAAAGGACTGTTCGCGCAAGAGACGGTGCACCTTCAGCATGTCGTTGCACTGCAGGGATTCCAAGACAGAGATCTACTTCCGCACTCCCGGCGGGATTGGGGAGCTAGAGTTCGTCATCGTACACCGTATGTGTACGAAACTGCGAGGGGCCACACTTGGGCCACCTTGGATGTCGTGAGCTAGAGCTGCTGCATGATGAAGATGGAGCAAGGGGTGACCTGCAAGGAGCATTATAACCTTGAGGTCGGCCCCGAGTTCGACTACTTCAACCATGTTCCTCTCAGAATGTTAACAGAGTACAGTCTACAAGGGTATGTATTCAGTACGCTCTGGTCATCATTACTACATAGATAGATCTTGGGCGTTAAGGAGTTCCAATGTAGGAGTTTTTTTCTTTTCTGCTACGGAACACTTCAAATCCGACATCGAAACAAAGATCATGGATGTGACCGTGCTCTGTTTTGCGAAAGGGTATGTCCTTCTGGATACCTAGGTTTTTTAGGTATATATGGGGGTGTGCCAAAGGAGAGGCTGAGGTGACTCTCCAAGGCCAACAGGGGCGCCACCTGTGCTCTTTCAGGCCTCGTGGCCCCCCTCGTGTGATTCCAAAGCCTAGGATCCTTGTTTTGGTGAAAAACATGCATGGTATTTTTCCAATTTTATTTACTGTGCAAGCAGATAGAAAGAATATTTTTGCTAAAAACAACGTCAGATTTAGCAGTTTTATGCAAGTATGGTGAGATTCTCGAGCAAATCATCGAGTAAAGTACTTGGAAAAGTACATACATTTGAGATGTATTAGCTCCCCCAAGTTTAGCTTGTTGTTTATCCTCAAACAACTCAAAAACAGAATTTAAGCGATAAAATACTTTGATAATAACTTTGCTCTATGCATGCATAGCAGTTTAACATAGCAAGTATTTGGAACATGGCTTTATCAATAAATAGCAAAGTGTTAACAAATGTTCACTATGTTGGCGTTCCAATGTTTATATATGTTGAAAGGAAGATAATATATGGCAACACTATGTTAGGCATGATTAATTTATGGCAACAAACAAAGTTCTCACAACACATTTGATTGAATCATGATTAAGATTTTTGAGACCTTTGATCCTTTTAGTTATTGACTAATAATTCACTGTGTTTGCATTCAAACTAAATACTTGGGTGATGTCGTATCCTTCTAGTCTTTCAACCTTTAAATACTCATAGAAGATCCATACATGAGTTACTAGTATGTTAAGTTGACAACAAGGTGGAGTGGAAATATGATATGTGATTGCTTATAAGCTTCTGCACCTTATATGCGTGGCATGGGTTTTGCCCCTTGATTTGATCTTGTATTTGTATCTTCATTCAGCTTCATTTGAATATGCATATCTTGATTTTACCTTTATTTGGTGGGAACTTATTAGTTTTTTCCTTTTCTTCCATGTTGGTGGAATTATTTCAAAGGCTAACAGAAAGGCTAAGTTGTCAACTAAAGATACTATCAACCGAATTATATATGACTCAACAATGAGATTCACCATTTGAAAGACTTGACTATCATACAAAAATCGACCTTCATATGTCAAAGACACATACAAATATAAATATTCATCATTGAATATGTGCCACGTTCACAATAACAAACACAATGGGATGCATAGACCTTTGTTCAGAGATACTGTTTTTCAATCAAGTCTAAATAATGTTCCTCGGTAGCATCTTATTTGCATCATTGTATAGCGAAAAGAACACAAACAAGATAAACATCTATTACCACTTCCCTAAGTATTGATGAAACTTATGCACAAGCACTTGCTATTGTTAAATTACACACAAAAATATAGCAAAGGTGTCATACCTCTTTCATCAATTTATACATGTTGATTCATCATTGTTGTTCTTCCTCTCCCAACTTAAACTGCATAATATAGTCACATACAGAATAGAGCCAAGAGAGTATAACTTGGTTCATTTAGGACTACATTTCCTATAGTTTGATCAAATGCAATGCGGGTTTTTCATCAAAAAAAATCATCAAATGGTGTAAAAATGGTGGCTCATAGTGGTTGTGATCCATATATCACCATAGCAGCGATCCAACCCAGTTTTTCCCTACTTAACCATACCTAGAATTTTTGCCAATTTTTGTGTGTGGGGGGATGAAAAGTTATATTTTATGTAGAAATTTCAATCTAATCGGAGTTAAAGATAAAAAATAAAAATAAAACAGTGGTCAGCATCATGTAGATTTATGCAACTCCTTATAACGTGCTTTTCAAAAAAACAAAAATCTTTTTGTGGTTTTTAGTTTTTGGGTGACAAAGATAACTAACTAAATACAAATAAAGCTAAATAAAAGGAAATATCTTGGGGTTTTGGCTTGTACTAATGATAAACAACATGCAAAGGGCTAAAAAAGTAAAAATCTTTTTGGATTTTCAAATTTTGGGACAATAAAACTATAATTCAAACAACTTAGAAAATACTAGCATGGCATATAGAATGAAAAGGAAGGGAAGAAATCATACTCCCCAAAGTTTGGGTGGAAGATAGTAGCCTAGGTAGTGATGGTTTGCCCCCCAACCGCTCGATCCATCGTCATAGTAGGGCGTCGCTCCCATGGTGCCAACTCCTAGGGCGTGCCCTCATTCCCCAACTGTGAAGAAGAGGCTTCCCCATGTGATGCCTATGTGTTGCAGGCGTGTCACCCCACATGCGATATGTTGGTGATGCAGGAGTATTGTCCCATGATGGCTTTTCCACTAGAGCTATCCATTTGTTTGATAACCTGTCAGAATATTCAAGACAAGGGTGCATAGTGGACTCAAACCTAACATGTCTAGCCATGAATTGATACATTATAACATCATCATTCCACGTCCTCATTATCCCCATGTTATGCATCATAACATAATCCAATAGGTTAGTTTCTATAATTTTAGTTCCCCTACCCTTAAACTTACTTTCCTCCTTAATATGCTTATAAATTAAAGTGGCTATGGCTCCCACAAAAAGGGGTTTGGTGTAGTTATGAGCTACAACATATGATAAGGTTATAGCAAGAATCACACCTAAATTATAATCAGGATATCTAGCTTCCTTTCCACATCTCAATAAGTATAAATTAGGACAGGTGCAGGCAGTAGTGTTCTTCCTAGCAAGAAATCCCTTAACAAGAAATAATGCAAAAATCTAAGCCTAGTGTGCTGAATATGTGAAAGTTTCCCCTATGAATATACTTAGGCACATCCACACTTATGCTTCTCTAGAACTCCTGGAGACTAGCATTAGAATCACTACGAATTTTCTACCAATTTGCAGTATTGAGAACGCACAGAGCTCTACAAAATTCTTCTAGAGACATAACAAATCTTTGTCATTTCATAACAAATCTCACATCAAATGTGCTTGGGGTTTCCTTACCTTTCTGCTTACCTTTACTTTGGTATGAACAAACATGAAGGTGGCGTGGAATTACCTACTCATCTCTGCATAAGTCTTCTCGGGATGGCTTGCAAAACCTTCCATCCTTGTTTGAACTAAGAAGTAATTGAAGTCTTCTTGTATGTGCAAGATCTTTAGCACCTCGCGGTCTTGCCATCTTGTGGCATACACATCAAATATTTCCACATTTCTAAGCATGTCAACCCCCCATAGATGTTCCTCGTCGAAGTTGAAGGAGACCCTAGTGCTTCTTCTTGGCTTTAGGCCACCAAGGATGATTTTTCCCTTGTTCATTGTGAATGAGACCTTGCAGTACTTTAACGAAATCACTGAAAAATTAGATGTAGCAAGTTATAACCATTTAGGAATACTCATGGGGGTCTACCAAGTAAGACTATATATTATTTCCACTTAAAAACTTTAAATCCATGGATTTTCCATGCATGAGATGTGACACCTATAGCAGCATTTTTCTCTCAATACAAGGCATTACATGAACAATAATTTGGATGAGTGGAGAAGTTACATACCAAGGAGTAATCCCTCCAAAGGGATTTGCAAATGGCTGCCCAAACTTGGAGATCGGAAATGGAGAAGCAAGGGAGCAAGAGAAAAAATAGAGTGGTACCTGGTCGGGTTCTAAGAGGAAGGGATGAACCTGGGAGCTTGGATGCCACCTAACTCCACATGTGGGGCCCACAAGGGCAGGTGGCGCGCCCATTGAGGTGTGTGCGCCACCAAGGCCCATTTGGCCCATGTTTTTTCTTTTGCCTTGTCCTATTGCGTGGTGGATCCCCTGTGCAGAAAATGACCTTGGAATATTCTCGTAATTTTTGGAAAATATTTTTTGTGTAAAAAAATTTAGAACGCAAAAACTATCAAAAATAGGCACTAAATAATTAAAGAAACCTAAATTTAGTAAAAGAATTCAGATAAACCTTGATACTACTGTAGCAATGTTTCAATAGAAATCATTATCTTATCATCATCATATTGGGAATGAGGTTGATCAAGTCCCATTAGCACTATGATAAAGATAAAAACAATGATTTAATTATTATTCTGAGAGCAATTTTCAAGATACCTCACAATAGATTAGAATTGTTGTTGGGGGGATACCCCCGGGTAGGGTCACGTCGGGGTATAAAGGCCGAGTTAGCCGAGGTTCGGTAAGGCCAAAGCAGATGCTGGCCGGGTCACCTCAAGGCAGGCCGAATCACGGGGTAATCCGGGCCTGGGGGCGTTCGCCTAATTAGGTCTCATCCGACTTAAGCAGTAAGTCGGAAGTGCATGTTTTACCTGTATGCAGGAACGGGTGTGGCCGGATGAACCATCATCCGGGTCACAGCAAGCTTCTAGGAGAAGGAAGGAATCTCGTTGGTCAAAAGGAGCCCCGGTACGCACTGCCTGAGCGAAGCGAGCAAGGAAAGGACCACCAGGGCGTGGCCGACAAGCGTGACGACGCCCGTGTCGGCTGACGAGGGCGCCGCAGAGGCTCACGTAGCTAAAGCATGTGTGACGCGGGGGAAAAAGCACCCTGGTCGGCTTACCACTTTGGGAGGAGGCATATTCTTAGGAATATGCCTCCACGTATGCCCTAGGCAGAAACCGAGCCTCCCCTATAAAAGGGGGGCTAGGGCTTCTGTAGAAGGGGTTGATCTCTCGGCGATTCTGTTTTGGGCTAGGGTTTCAGGTGTGATCTGTGGGTGAGAGTACCAGAGCTCCTTCCTCCTCCTCTCGCCAATACAGATCTAGGAGCACTTGTAATCTTGGAAGTAAATCAATACAAACTCTTGTGTGGGGAATCACTTCACTATCCCTCCCTGGATTCCCCTAGCGAGTATTAGTCCCCACCTTTAGCGTATACATGGCATCTGCCGTGACACCACCACGACAGTTGGGGCCTACCATGGGGCTAGCGGCGCTAGCATGGGTCAAAATCTGGACGGGAAACCTCATCGCCACCGGCGAGCGCATCGTCTCCGGGCTCGTTCAGCGCTTTGGAGCGCAGGACTTCGTCAGCGACAACGCAGGCTGCTTCGGCACGCGCCCTCTCCCGCGCAACGGCATCTTCGTCAAGCTCGGCGCGCACAAGGTCTACGTTGCGGTGGACGTGTCTTGCGTTCATCCGCGCCACGCCGTCGAAGCAGGCGAACCGCCCCTCAAGGTGGCTCGCGGGGAATGTATCACTCGTTCCCCGGACCATGCAGAGGTAATGATGACAGTGCCAGGTGCGGGTGCGAGCAAAGATCCAGCGCCAGATCCGGAGGTAACGCCCAAGGCACCAAGGAAAAGTAGAGGTCCTCCGCTGGAGAGGCCGGAAAACGTGTTGAGAGAGGCAATGAATAGCTTGGCAAACCCTGTAGTAGCAGCGGTAGATCTGGCTCGTGCACAAGCCGAGCTGGAAGAAACTAGGCAGAAAATACTAGAGGGCGCAAAGAAAATAGCCGCGGCCCAGCAGTCGTTGAACATGACGCTGCGTGAGTACGCTAAGGCGAACAAGGTTGATAATGTAAAAGTCAAAGGGAGAAATCTCATGAGCGAGATGAACAGAGAAGGTGATGCTGGAATCGAGGAATCAGAAAACTGTTTGTCCGTGGGGCTGCCGAGGTATAGTACCCCGGCCAAGAACCTCATAGCAGCGGATGCAGCTGCATCCGAGTTAGAGGGACTGACGGGTGAAGCCCGGCAAAGGCAGCAAGATCGGGTTAACGAGCTGGTTCGGATTGCAAATAGGCAGAACGAGGAACTGCTCAGGGTAAACCCGGAGAGAGCTGGAGCCTCCAAGATCGTCCATTCGGCGGTAGGTAACCCGGAGAAATCCGATGGAGCCGCATCGTCCCCTCATGGTGGTCCAAGGAGAGAGGAGGTGGTAACCTCGGCCAGACGGAACAAACAGATTGTCCTGTATGACCCGACACGTGCAGGGAAAGAAAAAGAAGCGCAGAAAAATGATGATCGACAGAGTTTGAGCCGAGGCGAAGCTGGCCGAGGTAATCGCAACCAAGGCAATGCCGGTCAAGGGAACGTTGTCAACGGCAATGCCGGGCAGCAAAACTCAGCTGGAGCAAGACAACCGCAGCAGCGGAACATACCAAGGCAAGCGCACAGTGCCGGCCGAGGTGTGCAACGGAAAGGTGCACCGCAAGAGCAAAACCGGTATAACGACGGTGATTCGGAGATGGCAAATGCGCGATATCCAAGACCGGACTATCATGTGATAGGGTCGAGATTGGGAAGTAGGGATTTGATGCCGGACGATGCAAGGTTGAAACTGGATCGACTGTATAGGTCAGAACAGATTGAATGTCAAGGTCCACCGGGTCCAGCGTGTTTTGGACCCCGGATCATGAAAGAGCCACCAGTACTGAACTCTCAGCTGCCCAGGGGCACCAAGACCTATGGCGGTAGTACCAAGCCAGAGGATTGGCTGATAAACTATGCTACGGCTGTAAAAATTGCCACAGGCAACCTGAGATGGGCTGTATGGTATGTACCCCAGATGTTGGAAGGCCCGGCAAGGGTGTGGTTGAACAATTTGCCACCAGGAAGCATCAACTGCTAGATAGATTTCGAGGAAATGTTCATCAGCAATTTTTCGAGTATGTATCAAAGGCCGAACAGGCCACAGACCCTAGCTATGTGCAAGCAAAGACCCAATGAGACAGACCGGGAGTTCTTGACCCGGTGGTGTACCGTAAGAAACTCGTGTGAGGGCATGATAGAATCACAGGCCATAGCATGGTTTGCACAGGGGTGCAGATATGGAAGCGAGCTATGGATGAAGTTGCAACGGAAAATGCCAGCTACGTTGGCAGAAATGATCCGGATTGCAGATTCGTATGCGTTGGGTGACCCGACCCAACCAAGGCTCGCGTCAAACGAGTCAAGCGATGAGTACTATCAGAGGGATGGATCCGGATCATCCCGGAGGAATGATTATAGAGGAAAAAGGAGAGATGATAGACCGGACCACCGGTACGGTTCTCACCAAGTTGCAGCTGTGAATCAAGATCAACCCGGAGCAGGGGGTAGCCAGCGCCAGAAAACTGGAGGTCAATGGACTCCAAGGAACGATGGGAAGAAAACTTGGACACCGGAACAAAAGAAGCAGTGGCAAGAAAGGAAAGACCGTCTGAGGTATACTTACGAGTCGATGTTGGACCAGCCGTGTAAGTTTCACACGCCAAATCCGAACAACCCAGCGGGTCATATGACGAGGCAATGCGAGTGGATGCGCAAGATAGAGCAAGGTGGTTCGGGGAATGCTCAAGCACCCCAGAATGATCAGCCTCGACAGGAGTTACCCCGGCAGCAATTGCTTTCTGGAGCAAACACGCAACAGCTAATGTTGCCTCCCCCTCCGCCGAGGTATGATAACAACGAAAGAAGGGATGCAGTGCATCAGGTACAAAATCAGCATCAGCCGGATCAGAGGCACCCCGGAAATGAGGGGAGAAACGAGTACATGGAGCATCACCAGAGCTACTGTGTATTCACCACAGAAGAAACTGATAGAAAAAGCTTGCAGCGTAGGCATATGGAGGTGAATGCGGTAATGCCTGCAGTGACGAGGTACATGCCTTGGTCCGATCAGGAAATCACCTGGAGCATTAGGGATCATCCCAAGCTCATGCCGAGCCCTGGTTCGTATGCGTTGGTGCTGGATCCTACGTTCATTGGACCTAGCATTAACGTAAGGTTCTCAAAGGTACTGATCGACAACGGTAGTAGCATAAATATCATGTACGCGGACACAATGCGCAAGTTGGGTATCTCGGAGAACATGCTCCAGGCCACGAGGACAACTTTCCATGGCATTGTGCCCAGCATTTCTTGCGAGCCCATAGGCAAGGTCCGGGTGGACATCTTGTTCGGCACGAGGGATAATTGCCGAACTGAAAACCTGGAGTTCGAAGTGGTGAACTTAGAAAGCGCGTATCATGCGTTGCTCGGAAGGCCAGCGCTGAACAAGTTCATGGCAAGTTGTCATATCAGCTACTTGAAGATGAAATTGCCCGGACCAAACGGAGTGATTACCATTGCTAGGGACTTCCGGCGTTCCATGGAGTGTGCGTCGGCCAGATCAAACTTGGCCGAGTCACTTGTGATCGCGCAGGAAAAAAGAAAAATTCAAGAGGTGGCGGCATTGGCTCAGTCCGCGGAGCAGTATATGCCGACGCTGAGTAACCCGCATGGAACTGTCTCTTTCCAGGCCACGAAAGATACCAAGAAGGTTCCCGTTGATGACACGTTCCCAGAGCGCACCGTAACAATTGGTGCCGGGCTAAGTGATAAATAGGAAAGCGAGCTCGTCAGCTTCCTCCGTGAGAATCGGGACATTTTTGCTTGGTCCACACAGGACTTGCAAGGTGTTCCGAGGGAGTTGGCCGAGCACTCTTTGAATGTGAGACCCGGAGCCAAGCCGGTGAAGCAACCTCTCTGCCGCTTCGCCGAATTTAGGAGGAAGGTCACTGGGGATGGGATAGCTCAGTTGCTAGCTGCAGGATTTATCATGGAGGTCCTCAACCCGGATTGGCTGTCCAATCCGGTGCCGGTGGAAAAGAAGAAGGATGATCCAAACGTGGCAGTGGTTTGGCGCCATGTGTATCGATTACACGAACCTGAACAAGGCATGTCCAAAAGATCCGTTTCCGCTGCCAAGAATAGATCAGGTCATAGACTCAACTGCTGGATGTGAACTGTTGTCATTCATTGATGCTTATTCTGGTTTCCACCAGATACCTCTAAATCCGGATGATCAAATAAAGACTACGTTTATTACCCCGTATGGGGCTTATTGCTATCGCACCATGCCGTTTGGTTTACGTAATGCAGGGGCAACGTACCAGTGGTGTATGCAAAAATGTATGCACGACCAAATAGGTCAAAATGTATAGGTGTATGTGGATGATGTGGTTATCAATACCAAGGAAAGCAAAACGCTCCTTGACGATATCAGGCAAACGTTTGCAAACCTAAGAATGTTCCGGATGAAACTTAACCCGGAAAAATGCACTTTTGGTGTCCCGGCTGGAAAATTGCTCGGTTTTCTCGTCTCCAGCCGAGGTATCGAGGTTAATCCAACCAAAATCCGGGCCATCGAACAAATGGAACTGCCGAAGTTTCTTAACGATGTCCAGAAGTTCACAGGTTGCCTGGCCTCGTTAAGTCGGTTTGTGTGTCGGTTCGGAGAAAAGGCTTTGCATCTTTACCAACTCATGAAAAAGTCGGATAAGTTCATTTGGACACCGCAGGTCGATGAAGCCTTTGCCCACCTAAAGAAAATGTTAGCCACGGCAGCAGTGCTAGCCTCACCACTATCAAAGGAGCCAATGTTACTCTATATAGCCGCAACCAACCGAGTTGTAAGTGCAGTGATAGTGGTGGAGCGCGATGAGGAAGATAAGTCAGTGCAAAGGCCGGTGTATTATTTGAGTGAAGAATTGTCAACCTGAAAGCAGAACTACCCACATTATCAAAAAGTGGCATATGGCGTGTACATGGCCGCCAAGAAACTGAAGCACTACTTTGAGGAGCATCCCATCCGGGTCATATGTGAGGCCCCCATATCCGAGATAATGAGTAACAAGGATGCAAGCGGCAGAATTGCAAAATGGGCAATTGAGCTAGCTCCTTATGCTCTGCGATATGACAGACGAGAAGCCATCAAATCTCAAGCTGTGGCGGACTTTTTCGTGGACTGGGCCGAGGTGCAGTACGAACCACCGCTTCCTGATCCGAACTATTGGCCAATGTACTTTGACGGATCAAAAACCAAAACCGGGCTAGGTGCCGGAGTTGTACTCACGTCGCCGAAGAAGGACCAGTTGAGATATGTGCTGCAGATCCACTTCACGGCATCAAACAATGTCGCTGAGTATGAAGCACTTGTGCATGGGCTCAAGGCAGCAAACGAAATTGGTATACGTCGGCTCATATGCTTTGGCGACTCGGATTTGGTGGTGCAGCAAGTCTCCGGAGTGTGGGACGCCCTTGATCCAAACATGGCACTATACAGATTTCATGTGCAGAAGATTTTTGGTTACTTTGAGGGATGCGGATTTCATCATGTACCCCGGGTGGAAAATGAGGCTGCCGATATGCTGTCGAAGCTCAGGTCAACCAGACAAGAAATTCCACCGGGTGTAGCATTAGAGCACCTCAGGAAACCATCCATCAGGCCATCCCCGGAATCCGAGTCAATCTATGTCCCGGAGGACACCGAATCTGGAGCTGTGCCCATGGACGTTGACACAGGAAGTGGTGCGCAAAACCCGGGGACTGCTTCGGCAAATCCAGGGACTGCTTCGCAAGACCCGGGGACTGCTCAGCATGGTCCGGTTGAAGTTATGCCGGTGGATCAGATGGAGATAGACGAGGACGTGTTCCCCATGCGGCCAATATCGGCTTGGGCACTGCCTATATTTCAATTCCTAAAGGATGGAACGTTACCCACTGAGGAGGTGCTGTCCAGGCAAACACAGAGGAGGGCAAAGGCCTACACGATCATCAATTCCAGGTTATACAAAAGAAGTGTGACCAATGTCCTCCAGCGGTGTGTTGACCCGGAAGAAGGGCTTGAAATCATCCGAGATATACATCAGGGGGAATGCGGGCATCACGCCTCATCCCGAGCCTTGGTAGCAAAAGCTTTCCGACACGGATTCTACTGGCCAAATGCCTTAGAGCAAGCAGAAGATCTGGTGAGAAAATGCAATGGTTGTCAGAGGTACGCTACCAAGACACATATGCCAATGTCGGAACTCAAGACCATCCCAATCACTTGGCCATTTGCCGTATGGTGCTTGGATATGGTTGGCCCGTTCAAACCAGCAAGGGGAAATATGACTCACATTCTGGTAATGGTGGACAAGTTTACGAAGTGGATTGAGGTAAAGCCTATAAGAAAATGTGATGGAGCTACGGCCGTAACGTTTCTCAAAGATATCATCTTGAGGTACAGTTATCCACACAGTATCATAACTGATAATGGCACAAATTTTGTGGAAGGAGCATTTGCTCGTTTCTACTAGGATAAGAGGATCCGGTTGGACGTAGCTTCAGTAGCCCACCCCGCATCAAACGGACAAGTGGAAAGATCCAACAGATTAGTATTATCCGGGATAAAACACCGGCTCATTGATCCGCTGCAAAGATCAGCAGGGTGCTGGATAGAAGAACTACCAGCGGTACTGTGGAGTTTAAGAACAACTCTGAATCGATCAACAGGCTATACGCCGTTCTTTCTGGTATATGGGGCAGAAGCTGTATTACCAGCCCACATAGAGCATGATTCGCCTAGAGTCACCCAATACACAGAAGCCGAAGTGCAAGAAGCCCGGCAAAATGATGTTGATATGCTAGAAGAAGCGAGAGAACTAGCACTGTCCAGATCCGCCATATATAAGCAAAATCTCCGACGCTATCATAGCCGGAAAGTGTGCCCCCGGGTCTTTCGGGAAGGCGATCTGGTGCTCCGGTTGGTACAACGTACTACTGGAATGCATAAATTATCCCCCCCATGGGAAGGGCCGTTCATCGTGAGCAAAGCATTGCACAATGATTCTTACTATCTTATAGATGCAAAGCCACAGGAAAAGAACAAGGCGGACAGATCCGGAGAGGAATCCGAGCGACCATGGAATATAGCTCTACTTCGTCCTTTCTACACTTAGCTAAGAGGTCTATGTATCCGGGTTATCTCATATGTCGGTATGTATGTCGGCAATGAGCTTATCAATGAAATGTTGGCACCTCGAGCAGTAACTCGGGGACTGCCTTAATAATGTTTGTTATTTTCTGCGCGTCAGCTGGAGTAAGTTATTCTACTTAACTCGGATTAGTAGTGTGTGAGCACCAAAAACCCAACTCTTCGATTCGCTGCTGTCCAACAAGAATTGGCTTCATGGCAAGCAAGAGAACAAGTTTGGAATTGCGTAGTACATGAAAAACGTCTAAGGAAAAGAATTTATTCGAGCTGACGTTTGTGTTTCGGACTAACCCCGTATTCATTTTCAAATTGTTATACAGTTTTATTTTTGAGATAAGTCTAAAAGTTTCCCAGTATTGTTAAGACAAATTTTCAAGCTCGGATTCGTAAGTTGTAAAACCGAATCAAGGTAGACACGATCCGAGCCAAAAGATTAAACGAACAAGAAAAAGAAACTCGGGGACTACGCCCAAGTTAATCCGGCATAAGCACTTAGTAGCAAAATATCACATGTGTTTGGAATACAATTCCACCCGACATACCGGGGATCTCATAAATTTTCAAGTGTTTTTACTTAAGGAGCAGCGGGAGGAAGTTCGGCATCATCGTCGCCCTCTTCGATATCCGAGGCAGTGTCCTCTTCGTCCTCACCCGAATCATCTTCAACGTTCTCAACTTCTTCTTCGCCAGCGACTTCCAGGAAGCTCGGACCCTCAGTCCATTCGTGAATGGGGGCATATTCGATGAGGCTGTGGGCGCAAGCCTGGCGCCGAGCTACCCACTCCGGGTCATCTGTCCATTTGGATCTGGTGCGTGGGCGTGTGAGGAGGCTGAGATCGATCTTCTCATACCACGTCAGAATGTGGTGAAGGATGGTATCGGCTGCAGCACGTCCAGCGGACTCTTGCCAGAGGTTGAGCTGGGTCTGGATTTCCGAAAGCTTTTCAGCGAGTTGTGTGACTCTCTCCGGAGCATCATTGGCGGGCCAGAAGGCGTTGAAGACTCGGACTGAAACATCGAGGAGGTAGAGCCAGTCCAGGTCATCCTGGCAGACCCAGGAGCCGGCCCACGCGTCGCGGTCCGCCGCCGCGGCGTCCTCTTCCATCTCCTGCTCAGCAACAATGAGTTCCTCTTCATACATCTGGTCCTCGAGGCCCTCGCTGGCACTGGAGGCGTCGGGGGACAGTGGCCGGGACTGGCGCGGACCCGTGGCAAGAAATTTGCGTCGCGGTGGCAGCGACACGGAGGTGCGACGGAGAAGTGCGGCGGCGACGCTGCTATTTGGCGATGCTGGTGGCGGCACGGTCGCGAGGAAGAGGAAGAAGAATAGCAGCGGGCAGAGGGGTGCGCAGGGGGAAAAATCCTAAGGGACGCACCCCTCCGCTATTTAACCACTCCCATCAGGGGTGAGTGGGATCGCGCCCTGTGGACCGGCCACATGCTGTGGCCGTGTATCACCCGTCCGGACCAATCAGTGAGGAGCCACACGGAGGGCCACAGGGCGGAGAGAGTCCTGTGACGCGACGCGCTGATGCCGTAAACGAGGAGGCAGGCGTGACGTGACCCGCGCATGGTGATAACTGACAATTACTGCGGCGGTTACTGTACCGTCCCTTAAAATAAGACGACATAATGATTACCCTTCACATGGGTTAGCGTATGAGAGAAGGAAGCAAGACCCGGATGGAACTGTGGTAACCCGGCCGGCAAGTGAAAACTTGAAATGTGCGAAGGGAACGTAAATCCAAGCAGTCCGAGGTATAGAGGTAACTCAGCAATAATGACCGGGGCACAAGATTGAACCTGGTGTGGCCTTAGCGGCCAAGGCAGCTAAGACCGCACCAGCTTCGGGGACTAATGTTGGGGGGATACCCCCGGGTAGGGTCACGCCGGGGTATAAAGGCCGAGTTAGCCGAGGTTCGGCAAGGCCAAAGCAGATGCTGGCCGGGTCACCTCAAGGCAGGCCGAATCACGGGGTAATCCGGACCTGGGGGCGTTCGCCTAATTAGGTCTCATCCGACTTAAGCAGTAAGTCGGAAGTGCATGTTTTACCTGTATGCAGGAACGGGTGTGGCCGGATGAACCATCATCTGGGTCACAGCAAGCTTCTAGGAGAAGGAAGGAATCTCGCTGGTCAAAAGGAGCCCCGGTACGCACTGCCTGAGTGAAGCGAGCAAGGACATGACCACCGGGGCGTGGCCGACAAGCGTGACGACGCCCGTGTCGGCTGACGAGGGCGCCACAGAGGCTCACGTAGCTAAAGCATGTGTGACGCGGGGGAAAAAGCACCCTGGTCGGCTTACCACTTTGGGAGGAGGCATATTCTTAGGAATATGCCTCCACGTATGCCCTAGGCAGAAACCGAGCCTCCCCTATAAAAGGGGGGCTAGGGCTTCTGTAGAAGGGGTTGATCTCTCGGCGATTCTGTTTTGGGCTAGGGTTTCAGGTGTGATCTGTGGGTGAGAGTACGAGAGCTCCTTCCTCCTCCTCTCGCCAATACAGCTCTAGGAGCACCTGTAATCTTGGAAGTAAATCAATACAAACTCTTGTGTGGAGAATCACTTCACTATCCCTCCCTGGATTCCCCTGGCGAGTATTAGTCCCCACCTTTAGCCTATACATGGCATCTGCCGTGACACCACCACGACAATTGTTCCAACCATTATTGTTTTATACTTACGATTTGGAGGAGGCATAGGTATTTCAAAGCTTCGAAATATAAGAACCCTTGGTTCAATGGCATTGAAACTTTTCTTTGGTAGCTCCCCATAATTCTTCTTTGGAAGATATATAGTGTGCTCCTTCCCTTTTACATTGAATGCCACTATGGTTTCAGTATAATTAATCACATCCCTAGCAATAATGATAGATAAGTTATCATCTTCTGGCATACATAATATCACAAAGTCTATAGGGATATGCACATTAGCAATCATGACAGGAACATCTTCACATATACTAATGGAAATAGCAGTTGATTTGTATGCCATCTTAAGTGAAACTTTGGTGGGGACTAACTTGTTTAAATTCGGTTTCTTATAAAGATATAAATTCATGACACTTACTCCAGCTCCAAGATCACATAAATCATACTTCACATAGGTAACTTTTATTGTGTAAGGCATAGTTGGAATACCTGGATCTCCACACTTTTCAGGTAGCTTTCTCTTAAAAGAATAGTCAAGCATGGTTGTGATATCTTCATTGTGTATTTTTGTTTTGTTAGCGACAATGTCTTTCATATATTTGGAATAAGGAGGGATTTTAATAGCATCAACCAAAGGAATTTTCAAGTATAAACTTTTTATCAATTCAATAAACTTTTCCAACCATGCATCATCTACAGTTTTCATTACCTCCCAGGGATATGGTATGGGTATTTGCACCTGTTAGTTGAGGTGGAGGTTTACTCTTTTCCCTTGAAAATTGAGGGTCTTCCTTGAAGTTGGCATAGATTCTTCATTATTCTCATCTTCCTATGGCTCTTCATTGGGTTGATACATTTCAACATCATCTTATCCACTATTATTATCTCCAGATTCAGCATCATAAATAGATACATCATTTTATTGTTCTTCAGAATTTACATTAGCTTCGCTTGAGAGCTTATTGCTCTTTTCTCTTTGGATGTTCATCGGGATAATTAGGATCATGCATGCTAGAGCCTCCCCTAGTATTTACTCCACATACTTGCCTCTTCTCGGTAAGAAGCTACTCATATAATTTGGTTTGAATAGAGATCATTTGCTCCACTTGATTATTCATCATTTTGAAATTCTTAATAGTCATCTTAAGAGAACCTACACAAGATCTTACTCTTTTATGGAGGACATTGATTTTGTGAGAATTCTCTATTGTATCCCTTTCAACATCATGGTCAATTTTTTTTGATGTTAAGCAAAGTCATTTGCATGATCTAAATATGATATTTCAGTATGAGGTGATATCTTTCCATTACCTTTAATAGAACATATAGCATGTACTTTGATAGGAAAACATGGTTCATCAATAGGGAACTTGACACCCATGTTAGAAAGTTCCTTTAAATGAGAAGATTTAATACCCCTTTCTTTGATAGACCTTGAAGCTTCTTTCATGTCTTCATTAGATAATTTATGAATACCTCTCTTGTTGTAACTCATTTCAATCTTCTCTTCCTCTTCAATATGCCAATCATAATGATTCTGAGTAATAGTGTTCAATAATCCCTTAGCTTCGTCAATGGTCCTATGCCTGAAAATATTACATGCAACACTATCTAGGTAACATCTAGATCTTTCAGTTAGTCCATTATAAAATATATCAAGAAACCTATTATTATTAAAACCATGAGCATGGCATATCCTCTAAAGGGCACAATATCTCCCCCAAGATTGAGGAATACTCTCTTCCTTACTTGGCGCAAAGTTCCTAATTTCAGCAATCATGGCATGTATTTTACTAGAAGGAAAGCACTTATTATAGAACAAGCATATGCATGACTCTTTGCTTGTGATTTACTTGGGGGCTAGTGAGTTATAGCAAGCTTTTGCTTTTCCTCCCAAGGAGAAGGGAAACAATTTCAAGAAATAATAACATTGTTGAATTTCAGTATTCCCAAATAGGCAAGCTAGATCATTAAGATTTGTTTAGTGTTCATAAGGGAATTCTTCATATTTACCATCGAACTTAGATGATTCAACTATTTCTATTACTTTAGAGTCAACATTGAACGCATAGTATTTATCTTACTATATATTGCAGGTGCACCAATTTTACTATCCACACATAATAACTCTCCTAAAGAAGTATGCATGCTAGCATCAAATTTATCTAAGTCATTTAAATCAAGGTTCATAAAAGCTTTAGTAAAAGCAATATCTTCTTCAGAAGATGTTGATTTAGAGCTAGTTGCAATATCATTTTCATCATAAAGTTCATATTCATCATATTCAAATTCTATATCATCATTGAACATAGACTTAGATAAATTAGGCGTCCCCTTTTTATCTTTGCCAACATCCAACAAGTGATGTTTAGTACTAGTAGACATCCTAGACAATGGTGAACTTGGTAGGACAGTAGTTTTATTTCTAGTAACAAGATTAGTAGTAGCATTAGGTGAAAACTGGGGCCTAGAAGGCAAATCCGTACCTCTCCCTATGGTGGAAGGCACAATGACCTTCTTAGCAGCATCCTTATCCTTTCCGATAGTGAGAAACAAATAAGTACAGAAAGTAAATGATAGCAAGTGGCCTTAGCAATAAAGCTAGGTTCCCCGGTAATAGCACCAGAAAATGTCTTGATGGCCACAAGTATAGGGGATCGTTGAAATCTTTAATGGGAAATATTACTTAAATTTATAGTTTGACTCAAGGGGAACACAAGAATATCAATAAGACTTTAGCAATTGAGACGTCACTCTCAGCCACACCCATGTATCAATAAACTTACAAAGAAAGTGGTTATTTATAGCAGTTGATTCAAAGTAGTGAAGCAAAGTAGTAAACAATAGCAACAGATTTCTAGTTTCCACCGGAAGTAGTGACACGTAACTTTTAGTGGCTAAAAGCATAGGCACGAGGTTATAGCAGGGTGTTTCATGAATTTTATTGATCATATAATGTAATCCTAATAAGATGGCATTCATCTCTAATTCAGTTGTGTCTAGGTGTGTGTGTCCCTAATATAGTTACGTGTACTAACCAAGAGAATTTGCATAACATCTATTGTCCAACCTACCCATTTCACCGGGGCCAACTTGGAACTATGGGTAATTAAGGCCCATCCTTTTGAATAGCCTGGAACAATTCATTAACACTTCATGAACACACAACATCCTCAAACTATCATATATTCCCATTGTTTTCCCTAACTATCACTTTAGAGTTCGTAGGTTCAACACAATAATAGGAAATACACTTTGCAGATAGATACCAAACTCATATATATGATGGGGCAATAAAAGTTCAGTACTGAAATCATGTCACCCGGGCCCTAGCTGTTGGGTTCGCAACATAGAAAACAAAAAAATCCTACGATGGGAACTATTATATGCTAAGATCTATCTACTAGATACAAGAAACGGGTGGATATACATCCATAGAGAACATACCCTCAAAGACCGACAAAGTGTAACGAGATTGAACTCATTGATGATGTACTCGAATGCTTGCCGATCTCAAGATCGTGTGGAAGTCCTAGCGCCGCAAATCAGCAGCGCATCCGTCCTCACACACACGTTCAGGCCACCGAACAACCTCCACTTCCTTGCTCCAGCGATGTAGCGGAAGCAACAACTCTTTCCAAACAAAATGCCATCGGGAACATGTATCTCGCTAATCCAAGACCATAGGGGAATAATTCTAGAGGGGGAGAGAGATCCTTCATGAGGAGGTGTGAGTGAGAAGGACGGAGAGGGGTCCTTTTATAGGATAGGGGGCCTGCCCCCCTCCCATGGTCGGCGCCCATGCGGGGTTCCCCCACCTCTTCCTCATTCATGTTGTGGAAGCTCCACTCACATAAATTTGCCTCTCCATTTTCTCCACTCAAAATGCATTAAATTTCCACCAAATTTAATGCAACTCTCATTTAATTAAATTATTTTATTTATTTTATTCAGAATTTTGTTCATTACTTTAATTAACAAACATTCACATAAAACCCCCTGCAACATTTCAATATCACATGCAGAACCAATTTCAGTAATTTCACCCAGAACAATTTCGGTGTCCATTGAAATAATTCCAGCGCTTTGCAATTCTTTCGTGTAGAACATATTTGCTCCAAATGGTGTTGGAAACCCTTAAGTGTGTCACCCTACGGTTCACAAATAATGCAAACATGATGAGACCCCTCTCAGATCAATAATCAGAAGCGGGACCTGGAGATCCATACTGACTCCCACACATTCAACGATGACTTCTGTGATCGTGAGAACCTTTAATTCTAGTAACTAAATCCCTTTGTCTCACGATATATTACATGTCCGAGATTCGGTCATCGGTATCTCCATACCTAGTTTGATCTCGTTACCGACGTCTACTCTTTTCTCGTTCCCGTGATATGACATTCTAGTGATCTCATCACTTGCTTGCAAGCTAACCAACGTGATATCACCGAGAGGGCGTAGAGTATATCTATCCATCATCGGGATGGACAAATCCCACTCTTGATCCATGAGCCTCTACATAACACTTTCATAGTACTGAACCCACCTTTATAATCACCCTTTCACGGTGTGACTTTTGATGTTATCAAGATACTCTTCCAGTGTTAGTGATTAACATGATCTTATGGTCTGAGGACTAGGATTACTTCACTAGATGTTATAGCAATATAAACACAATGACTTTGATCATAATGCTATACTTCAGATGAATGTTCATCACATCATTCCACTAATGTTGTGACCTCGTTATTAACAACATCCAATGTCCATGATCAAGAAACCTTAATCATCTTGTTAATCAATGAGCTAGTTTATAAGAGAGGCATAACTAGGAACTTTCCTTTTGTTTATTAAACACACATGTATTAACGTTTCCAAATTAATACAATTATAGCATGCAAAATAAACATCTATCATATACTTGGAATATATATAATAAAAACTTTATTATTGCCTCTCAGGACATATTTCCTTCAGTCTCCCACTTGCATTAGAGTCAATAATCTAGTTATATAGTGATAAATCTAACACCCATGGAGTTCTGGTTTTGATCATATATTGCTCTAGGGCGAACTTTAGTCAACGGATCTGCTACATTTAGGTACGTGTGTACTTTACAAATCTTTATATATCCATCCTTGACATGCTCGCGGATGGAGTGAAACCGACGCTTAATATGCTTGGAATTCTTGTGAGACCTTGGTTCCTTGGCGTTGGCTATGGATCCATTGTTGTCACAATAGATCACCATTGGGTCCAACGCACTAGGAACCACACCTAGTTCCATTATGAACTCCTTCATCCAAATTGCTTCTTATGCCGCTTCTGAAGCAGCAACATATTCGGCCTCCATTGTTGATCTAGCCACCACAGGTTGTTTAGAACTCCTCCAACTAACTGATGCTCTGTTCAAGAAAAATACATATCCGGATTGAGACTTAGACTCATCCGGATCGATTTCAAAGCTAGCATCAACATAACACTTAGTGACCATCTCTTCTTCACCTCTGTATACAAGAAACATATCCTTAGTTCTTATTAAGTACTTAAGGATATTCCTGACTACTATCCAGTGTTCTGAACCTGGATCAGATTGGTACTTACTAGTCAAACTAAAAGCACATGCAACATCCGGTCTTGTACATAGCATGGCATACATTATAGAGCCTATGGCTGAAGCATAGGGGATCTTCTCCACTATCTCTCTTTCTTCCACCGTAGCCGGACTTTGAGTCTTACTCAATGTCTTGCCTTGCAACATAGGTAAGAACCCCTTCTTACTTCCGTCCATATTAAACTTTTTTCATATCTTATCAAGGTATGTACTTTGCGATAGCCCAATTACGTGCCTTGATCTATCTCTATAGATCCTAATGCCTAATATATATGATACTTCACCAAGGTCCTTCATAAAAAATTGCTATTTGGATAACTTTTAACACTATTTAAAAGATCTATATCATTTCCAATAAATAATATGTCATCCACATATAATAGCAGAAATGCCACATTGCTCCCACTCACTTTCTTGTAAATACAAGCCTCTCCATAAGTTTGTACAAATCCAAACTCTTTGATCACCTCATCAAAGCAGAGATTCGAACTCCGGGATGCTTGCTTCAGTCCATAAATGTATCACTGAATTTTGCATACCTTATCAGCATCCTTAGGATCAAAAAACCCTTAGGTTGTATCATATACAACTCTTCTTCAATATTACCATTGAGAAATGCAATTTTGACATCCATCTGCCATATTTCATAATCAAAATATGCAGCAATTGCTAACATAATCCTAACCAACTTTAGCATCTCCATGGGAGAGAATGTATCATCATAGTCAACTCCTTGAATTTGTCGAAACCTCTTTGCGACAAGTCTAGTTTTATAGATGGTTACATTACCATTAGCGTCAGTTTTTCTTTTGAAAATCCATTTATTCTCAACAGCCTTTCGATCGTGAGGTAAGTACACCAAGGTCCAAACTTGGTTTTCGTACATGAATTCCATCTTGGATTTCATGGCTTATACCCATTTGTTAGAGTACGGGATCATCATCGCTTCTTCATACGTCGCAAGGTCATCTATTTCATCAACCATGAAATTCATAGCAGGATTTTGGTACAGTTCAGGAGCTGCATGTGTCCTGCTTGACCTACGAAGTTTGGTAGTGTCCTCTTTTAGAGGTTCATGATCATTATCATTAGTTCCCTCTTCATTCGGTGAAGTCAACTCCGGAACAATTTCCGATGCTACGCCACTCACCATTTCATGAAGAGAAGGTTCAATAACCTCTTCAAGTTCTACCTTCCAACTACACACGCCTTTCACGAGAAACTCTTTCTCTAGAAAGGATCCATTCTTGGCAACGAAAACCTTTCCCTCGAATCTGTGATAGAAGGAACACCCAATTGTTTCTTTAGGGTATCCTATGGAGACGCATTTTTCCGCTTTCGGTTCAAGTTTATCAGGCTGAAGTTTCTTCACATAAACATCGCAACCCCAAACTTTAAGAAATGACAGCTCAAGTTTGTTTCCAAACCACAATTCAAACAGTATCATTTCAATGGATTTAGATGGTGCCCGATTTAAAGTTAATGCCGCGGTTTCTAGTGCATAACCCCAAAATGACAGTGGCAAGTCAGTCAGAGACATCATAGATCGAACCATATCCAATAGAGTACGATTACAACGTTCTGACACACCATTACATTGTGGTGTTCTGGTAGGCGTGAGTTGTGAAACTATTCCACAGTCTTTCATATGTGCACTAAACTCGTAACTAAGATACTCTCCTCCACGGTTGGACGGCAAAAAATTGATCTTTCTGTTACGATGATTTTCCACTTCATTCTGAAATTCTTTCTACTTTTCAAAGGTTTCAGACTTGTGTTTCATAAAATAGATATACCCGTATCTACTCAAATCATCGTGAAAGTAACAAAATAACGATATCCACCTCGCACCAACACACTCATTGGTCCACATACATCAGTATGTATTTCCAATAAATCTGTTGTCGTCGAATTGATGATAAGTAAGTCATGAGGGGGTCCTCGAGGCGTGCGGAAGAGAAGGGTGTGAGACGTACGGTATTCTAGGATGGTGAGCACACAAGTTTACCCAGGTTCGAATCCGTCGACTTTGGACGGATCCTACTCCTGCTAGCAATCCAGCAATACGGCAGAGCCGGAATATGGGTGACAAGGGTTTCGCCTATGCGAGTTGAGAGTATTGTAAGGGGTTGTCGCCCTAAAGGCTTTTCCTAGGACGGCTTATATAGATATCTAGCCTAGGGTTTATAGGAGAGACCTATCCGGCTACGACTAAGAGTCGGTTGCACAGTACAGCTTGAACTACAAGTAACACTATGGGCCTATGTCGGTAAGTCATCTGGGCCTTCCTATAGTCGGACTGGACTCTGCCTCTTCTCCCTGACTGGGCCGCCCGTGAAGCAATGCTCTAACCCGAAGTGGGACACCCTAGTCAGTGAGGCACAGTGAGGATACCCGGAAAGTATATCCCCAACAGCAGTCCCCGGAAGCCTCCAAGATCTAGAGTCGGATTTCATAGGCCCCTAGCTTGATCTTCGGCTTGCAGAATCTTGAAGGGTTCCTGAAAATACAAAAGAAAGGATAGGATCCAAGCCTCAAAAACAAGTCGGACCCATGAATATGTTATTCGGGTTTCCAGCTTGAAATTCAAACTAAGCCGGAACTTGGTCTCTGACATAACCTGACACCAGTCAAGGTCAAGTTATGTCACTACCAGACATTCCTGACACCACGATCGTTGGTGGGTCTGCTTCACGCGGAACCGAGGCGTCATTTTAACGTGTACGCAAAGATCGAGGCGGCGTAATCCTCGCGAGGAGGTTACCTAGCTCCTTCCACGATGTGTGGCATGTTTCATTGTTGTGTTTACACGTATCTTGGCGCAGCTGGAGGATATAAGTGGTTAGGACTCATTTTCATATTCTTCACCAGCACTTTCGCCCCTTCTTCCTCCCGACGCTTCCCACGAAACAAAGTTCTTATGCCACCCCAACTCCCACAGCGCCGACCATCCGAGGTCACCGGAGCCCACAAGATGGTTAAAGCCTCATCTTCTACAGCGGTGGTAGCAGCAGTGACAATAGCGGCGGAGAAAGAAAGCTTTTGCAGGGTCTAGATCCCTTGTGTCCTTGATGACGCCAAGCTCCGCCTCATGGAGAACGAAGGACTCCTCCACGCCGGCAACTGCTGGAGCGGTTATGGAGAAACCATCCCCAACCCCAAGGCCGGCGAGCGAGTGCATTTCGGCACCCACCTCGATAGAGGTTTGAGCTTTCCACCCTCAGATTTCTTTTCTGGGGTCATAGATCACTACGGAGTTCAACTCCACCATCTCGCCCCGAACTCTATTTTAGAGATGAGTTGTTATGCTTCTTTGTGCGAGGGGTATCTCGGCATTATCCTGAGCCTTCTTCTTTCCGGTTCTACTTCGGTACCCGGAGAAATTCCATCACTATCGGTAATCCCTACATTACCAGAACGCTTTGCTTTTCTGTTAGGAGAGAACGCGTGTATCCTAGGATTAAGGCTAGTGAGTTGGTGAAAAAGTGGTCGTCCACGTTCTTTTACCATAAGGACAGACCGGCTCCTGGCAAAGCTAATGCTTTGCCGGCTTTTGTTGACGGCGTCGCCATGCCCCAAGAGTCCTAGGACGCGGATGCTCGGGCTCTCACGGACGATCTTCTTCTTGCAAAGAGGTGGGTCAAATATCTCATGAAGCACAAGGATTTGAAAGGATCCGACTTAGTGCACTGCTGGCGGGTGCGTCGGATTCAGCCTCTTCAACACCATGGAGACCGGCTAATGCACTCCATCACCAAGAGCAAGACGGATTCTCTCTGAATCTGCTCCACGGCCTACTTGAAAAAGGACTGTGAGTGCCAAATCAAGTGGTTGATCAAGGAGCGGGTCGATAGGAAAATTCCAGACTTGTCCTTGGACATGCACACAGCTGACGATCTCGTAACACTAGTAAGTTTTCCAACAGTAACTCGAATTACGTGTTTATCTATCATTGTATGTTTTTGTAATACTGAGTTTATTTCTGCTCTTCAGCTTGCTGACCTCCCCGAGTTGGAGCTTGCTCCCCTCGAAGGATATCCTCCTGAGTTATCTCAGGATGATGGAGAGTTGGTTCCACTGTCGGATGCACTTACTCGAAAGCGTAATGCTCTAACAGTGTCTATCGGCACAAAAGAAGTGCCCATTATGAAGAGGTAACTTTCCTCACAAGGTATTTGTATTAAATCTATTATTCTTTCTGAAGTGTAACGATTTTCATTGTATTACCTCGTCAGAGCTAGACAGCTCTCCAAGGTGAAGGGGAAAGGAGGCTTGTCAAAGCCCCTGCACCAGTCAAAGCTGAAATTGACTTATCCTACCACAGCACCTCCGACTCCTGCCCCACAGCCTTCCGCAGCACCGGAGATTACTCCATCTCCGCCCATTGCGGAAGATCCGGCTCAAGCAACAAAGCCAGCGATCCTCGGGTCGCAAACTGATGTCACCATGGGTGACTCGGGTTTTGATAAGGGTGAACCCTCTATGGGTAATGATCCCTCGGCAGAAACCTTTGTTGAAAACCTCCTCAGTAATCTGGGTCTTGCCAAACTTGTCATTTCTCGGAAATCTATGGAGGAGATCCAACGGCTGGCCCAACAATGCCTGGAAAGCTGGACTATCACTGCCGAAGAAGAAGCATAAGAAGCAAAGGACGTCAAGTACTCCAAACTTCTTGAACAAGTCCATCTTCGTGACGAGAGATTGAGAACCGGTGAGCTTCCGCCACCACCAGTGATCCCACTAACCCTCGCCGAGAAGGTTACCACTAAGGTGAACATGAGCTTGAGCAAACTCACTCATGAACAACATGTAAGTCGGAATTCCAACTCACTTCTTTAGTTTACTTCATGTCATATCCTCTAGCTCCCATGCATGAAGTTGGATAGATGATCCGAATTTATGCTTTCATAGGATGCCAAAAAACGAACTAGTGTAGCCACCAAGGCTCATGCTAATATTAGTAAAAAATATATTAGCCCGAGTCTTTAGTAGACTTCTCACTATGGGTATTCTGACTTACATAAAGTTAATTCATATAACCAGGAATTGTTGAAGAATATATGCAACAAGCGGAGAGAGATCAGAGCTCTCCGTCTTGAAATGCTCAGTTAAAGGTGTCAAGGGATGAGGCTGAAGGTAAACATTTCAGTCCTTAACCTTGCTCTTTTTGCTTTCATATTCGAATTATTTATTTAACTTTTATTATTTTTCTTACAGCACTAGTTAGACAATCCTTTGCCATGATTGAAGAGGTCGAGATACTTAAGACCCGGGAGGTGGAGAATGCCGACTTACATCGAGAGCTGGATCAGCTCAAGGTGGATCATGAGAAGAGCATTGCTCAAGTTCTTGAATCCACCTCCATGGCCACCGAAGAGCATGATCGTAAGATCGTGATCCAGGATAAGAAAATCTCGGATATCGGTAATGAGCTATTTAGAGAGAAGGACATCACCGAGGCACTCCGGGCTGAACTCCAGAGCCTTAGGGAAGAGAAGACCAAAGTTGACGATGTCATCTTTGGTATGTTTCCTACTTTCTGACTTTTTGCTTTTCCGATTCTTGGAATTCATATATTCTTTCTAACCTATGCATTTTATGCGCAAGTCCTCTAAACATACTGGATTCCTCCTCCACCGAGTCTCGCACCAGACGGCTTACACAAGTCGGTGATTTGCTTCACGATTCCTGCCAGTCTTTGGAGGATATTGGCGAAGTACTCAAGGTTCTGTACATGGACAAATGTCTGGCCTTGAGGTACTAGAAAAGGACAGGGAGATGCCATAGCTTTTTCAAGAATGGAACATGTCCTATGCGCGCACTGCAGCACAGAACACCCTCACAATGGTTATGAGCCGCCATGGAAGCATGGAGATCTGGCAAGTGACTAGAGGGTATTCGACTGTGGATGAAGATGGACAGGAGCAAGATATCAAGGCTATCATGTGCTGGATATGGATGTCACGTAGCTGATCTGACCAGCTACGACACTCCTTTCTTCACTCGCATAGAGACATCGCCTCTGCCCGCCGAAGAAACTGGTGAAGTTTCCGACGACAAACAAACTGTATCGGATTTGAACGTCTCGGAAAGATATCGGGGCAAGGGTGATGTCTCCAGTGAGCCGGCTAATCCTTCCTCTCCTCCTACATAAAGTGCCAGAAGAAACAATTTGTTATTCTGAAGCAATTGGGTTGTAAATAAGTAGTGTAATACTTTTGCTAGTGCTAAGATTTGATATTCCTATTTAGCACGTTTGGATTTATATTTGTCGTGCCTGAAATGTTTACATAAGCACTTATTTGTTTTGCCTGCACTTATCATTTATTTGGCTTTCCGCCTCGTCCCTTTCGTGAGCCGGCCAACCTTCCACACGGAATCTCTGCCAAGCAACGGATCTCAATAGCTAAACCAGTTTAAACTCGGAAATAGAGCTGACTTTTAGTACCAACAATTCACTACTCGGAAAATACCTGCGTCCGGCAATCAGATAAAAAACCAAAGTACAAACTAGAAAATTTAGAGTTATACCCAAAGGTAGCATTTTTAGAATCTGAAATCATAACCAGAATAAACATGAGCATAAAGTACTTTCAAGTATTCTGGGATTTTCGACTGTGACATGATCATTCGGACATAAGATGTAAAAAACTTTTCAGAAAAAATTTGAGGCAACCAACACTTTATTTCTCATGGAACATGTACACATATATGATTACAAAGAAAGATAATTTAAGAATAAAAGGGATGTAGCTGAGCAATATTCCACGGTCTATCTAATTCTTCCGGGTCTGTACTGCCTCCAGCTCTCTTTCTCTTCTTAGTAGCAGGTCTTTCTTTGATTGGTCGCATATCAGTTAGATAGTAAGAACCATTATGCAATACTCGGCTAACTAAAAATGGCCCTGCCCATACCAGGGAAAGTTTGTGCTTTCTTTTCTGCACAAGCTGGAGAACCAAGTCGCCCTTGTTGAAAGACTGGTTTCTGACTCTCTGGCTATGATACTTGCGTAACTTCTGTTGATAGGCTGTTGATCTCATCTCAGCAACGATGCACACTTCTTTGATTAAATCGAGATCATTTTGTCGAGAAATTTTGGCATCCTATTCAATATACGCAGCAATGCGAGGAGAAGTGTGAATCAAATCACTAGGAAGAACTTTTTCTGCACCATAGACCAAGAAGAAAGGTGTGTATCCGGTTGACCTGTTTGGAGTTGTTCTCAAGCTCCATATCAGAGAGGGTAATTCCTTCGCCCAAGCCCCTGCATCATGACGTAGTGGTGCTTCGAGTCTTGGTTTTAGGCATTGTAGGATTAAACCATTTGCTCTTTCAACTTGTCCATTAGCCTGTGGATGTGCGATTGACGCAATGTCAAGCCAGATATTTTGTTCATCGTAGAATTCGGCAAGCTCTCCCATAGAAAAATTACTCCCATTATCTGTAATAATGCTATGCGGATAACCGTATCGGATTATGACATCCTCAACAAATCGTTTGGTTGTTGCTCCATCACAACTTGTGACAGGTTTAGCCTCAATCCATTTCGTGAATTTATCCAGCATCACTAAGAGGTGAGTAAATCCACTTGGAGCTCGTTTAAAGGGTCCTACCATATCAAGCCCCTGATCACGAAGGGCCATGTTATAGGTATTGTCCTCAGCCGATCATCCGGAACATGGGCTTGTTCGGCGTACTTTTGGCAGCCTTTGCACGTCTTGACCAGCCCTTTGGCATCCTCCTTACCAGTAAGCCAGAAAAAACCGTGTCTAAAAGCTTTTGCCACTAAAGATTTGGCTGCAGCGTGATGACTGCATTCGCCTTCGTGGATTTCCCTTAGGATTTCCACTCCTTCCGGAGATACACAGCACTGAAAGACCCTAGACACACTCCGCTTGTAGAGCTCACTGATACGTTACAAATATATCTATAATTTTTGATGTTCCATGTTTGGTTTATATCTACTCTATTATGTTTTGTCCACACTTTGGAGTACTTTTTATACACTTTCTTGGAGTAACCTATTAACAAGATGTCACAATGCCAGCTGCCTATGTTCTGCTATTTTTGGTTCCAGGAAAGTCAGAAAATGAATATTCTCGGAATTGGACGGGACAAAAGCCAAAGTCAATATTTCACCGAGGGGGACACGGAACCAGAATACGAGATGGAGAGGGTCCAGGGGCCGGCCACACCACCTGGGCACACGACCAGGCCTAGATCGCGCTAGGGGGTGGTGCGGCCGCCTAGGGCACCCCCTCGGCCTCTCCTTCCGCCTATATATTGCCTCCAATACCAAAACCCTAAGTACCCGATCAAAATTCCACGAAAGAGTCTGTAGCCGCCGTCATCTCCATCCCAAGATCGGGAGGGATCTGAAGCTCTTCCCGGCACCCTGCCGGAGAGGGGAATTCACCTTGGAGGCCTTCTTCATCATCATGCAAGCCTCCGGTGTGATGCGTGAGTAGTTCATCTCTGGACTACGGGTCATTGTAGTAGCTAGATGGCTAGTTGTCCTCCTTTGTTCTTTCATGTCGAGATCTTGTGAGCTCTGTTCATGATCAAGATCATCTATTTGTAATTTTGCGTGTTGTGTTTGCGGGGATCCGATGGATATTGAGATGCTATTTCAGATTGATTATTGATTCTATCATGTCTTTGTTATTTGTGATCTTGCATGATTTCCGTTGTTTGTAGCTATCTTGGCCAAGTAGATGCTAGCAATTCCAAGATTTAGTATTTATGCTCGATAGTGGGTTCATGCCTCTAGTAATCTGGGGAAGTGACAGAAATCTCTAAGGTACTAGAGGTGTTGTTGCTACTAGGGAGAAAAACAACAATCCTTTGTTCATAGAACAATCGTATTGTTTACTTTACACGCAGTTTGTAAAGCAATAAGCTATTGCTTGCAACTTCATACTGGAGGGGGTTCGGATGATAACCTGAAGGTGGATTATTAGTCATAGATGAAGTTGGATGGCGATCTATGTATAATGTTGTAATGCTCAATCAAGTCTCAAAGGAGTCAAGATGATTAATATATGCTTGTATGATTTCTCGATGTTTGTCAATTGCCCGCTATAATTTGTTCACCCAACATGTCATCTATCTTAAGGAGAACCACCACTAGTGAACTATGGACCCTGGTCCTTTCTTTTACCATCAATCTACAACTGTTTAATGTTTTCTGTTTACTTTCTGCAAGCTATTACTTTCTTCCACACATACCTTTAATCCTTTGTTTTCAGAAAAACCAGTGAGATTGACAACCTCACTGTAAGTTGGGGGCAAAGTTCTGTGGTTGTGTTGTGTAGGATTCCAAGTTGGAAACAACACCTTGGAGGTGTTTCCTTGCTCCTACTGGTTTGATAACCTTGGTTTCATAACTGAGGGAAACTTACTGCTGTGCTCATCATACCTTCCTCTTGGGGTTCCCCAACGAGCTTGATATCAACCACGAGTCAGCACTCACCACTTATAATACTATAGGATTTTTCTCGTCGGACGATCTACCTTCTCAGAACCTCGTCTTCGGGTAATTTTCCGTATACCAAATAATCAAGGTAGGATTGAGTCCAACTTGGAATCACAGCCAGAACTGCTATTAAAGGTGAGTCGGATTTCGTCGGATATTCCTCGGCAACTTCTTTTATTGAAGGAACTTTGAGGTGTTCTAAAAAAGCGCCATCCGGGACCTTTTTCCGCGCAGAGCCTATTGGAGATAATGCATCTTCTTCCTTGTTTTCTGTTCAAGGGATGTTTGAACCTCAAACCCTTCGAACGATTTCGATAATTCATCCACGACAGCTCTATATGCTACCATGTGTTTGTTTGCATTATAGATATCTGACACTTGTTGAGCAACAATATCCGAATCTCCATAGCACATTAATTGTCGGATGCCGATATCCTTAGCAATCCGGATTCCATGTAGCAGGGCTTCATATTCGGCAATGTTATTTGTTGCCGTAAAATGAATCTGCAACACATAGAAAATTTTATCTCCTTGGGGTGACTTGAGTACCACGCCAGCCCCCGAGCGCCTTAGACCCATCAAAATGCAAGGTCTAGTATTCCGACTCTAGGAGGGTCATAGTTTTCGTTGTCTTTGTCCAATCAGCGACAAAGTCAGCGAGGATTTGGGATTTGATTGTTGTACGAGGTTTATACTCAATGTTGAAAGCTTAAAGCTCTATGCCCCATTTTGCGACACGTCCTGTAGCGTCGCTGTTGTTATGATATCTCTCATGGGAGTTGTGATCACCATGGTAATTGGATGTTCCTTAAAAAATTGCCGTAAATTCCTGGATGCGAAGAACATACCATAAGCCAGCTTTTGATAGTGTGGATACCGCTGCTTAAATTCAGTTAGGACTTCGCTAAGGTAGTAAGTCGGACACTGCACCGGGTGTTCCTGCTTTTCCTCGGGTCTCTCCACCACCATGATGACACTGACGACCCTGTTTGTCGCAGCGATATAGAGCAACATCGGTTCCTGAGGTCCCGGTGCTGCAAGGATAGGAGCAGACGAAAGTATTGCTTTCAGCTCTTGTAGTGTAGCCTCAGCTTTGTCAGTCCGAACGAACTTTTTGGTCTTTTTTAGGAGCTTGTAAAGTGGTGCGGCTCTTTCACTGAGCCGGCTCACAAATCGACTGACTGCAGCAATGCAACCAGTTAGTCTTTGAACGTCCTTCAGGCGAGTAGGCCTGGAAATATTGAGTATAGCCTTGATCTTGTCGCGGTTCACCTCTATGCCTCTTTGTGACACAATGAAACCTAACAATTTTCCGGCTAGTATTCCAAAGAAGCATTTCTTTGGGTTAAGCATTATGTTGTATTTGTGTAGATTGGCGAATGTCTCCTTCAAGTCGGAAATTAAGGTTTCCTTCTTTTTGTACATCACCGCAATGTCGTCCACATGTGCATGTACGTTGCGTCCGATTTGGTCATGGATGCAATGCTGCATAGTGCACTGGTAGGTAGCTCCTGCGTTTTTGAGCCCAAAGGGCATCATAACGAAACAGAAGGTTCCGAAGGGGGTTATGAATGAAGTTTTGACATTGTCTGATTCCTTCATTCGAATTTGGTGAGAATCGGAATATGCGTCGAGAAAACATAGGAGTTCCGAGCCTGCCGTAGAATCAATAACTTGATCAATCCTACGCAGAGCGAATGGATCTTTGGGAAAAGCCTTGTTCAAGGTGGTATAATCAACACACATCCTTAAATCAGTGGTGTCATTTGTAGGGACCATTACAGGATTGGATGACCACTCAGTGTGGATGACCTCTTCTATGAATCTGGCTAACTCGAGTCGGGCTAGCTCCTTAGCTATTGCTTTTCGCTTTTCATCTTCGAAACATCATAAGGACTGTTTGACGGGTTTAGTGTTTGGGTGTACATTTAGAGAGTGCTTGGCAAGTTCCCTAGGTACTCTGTCATGTCAGATGGCTGCCATGCGAAGATATCTTGATTTTCTTTGAGGAACTTGATGAGCACGCTTTCCTATGCGCGGTCTAAACCTATACCTATCTGGGTCACCTTGGAGGGGTCATCATCCTTCAACGGCGTCATCTTCATCTCTTCCGATGCCTTGAACTCCGGAGTCTGCTTTGTCACCTCCTTCTTCGTCGCGGGCATCTCGGACGGGTCGATGGTCTTCTTGATCTCCTAGTACTCCTGGGCATGCAGCACGGCTTCAGCAAAGGTGGAATTTCCGTCCTTGCACTCTCGCACCTTCCCGGGTCTCCCCTGATGGTGATCACGCCCTTGGGACCTAGAATTTTCATCATATTGTAAATGTAACATGGACGAGCCATAAAAGCCCAATAAGCTGGCCGTCCGAATATAGCGTGGTAGGCGCTCTTGAACGGGACCACTTCGAAGGAAAGTGCCTCCGTCCGATAATTCTTTGGAGTACCAAAGGTGACATCCTAAGTGATCTCTCCCAGGGAATTTGCTTTTCTTCCTGGGACAACTCCGTGAAAGATCATAGAGCTCTGATTCAGCTGTGTCTCTGACATCCACATCCGGCATAGCGTTTTGACATACAGAATATTGATGCTGATGCCACCGTCCATGAGAGTCTTGGAGAAACCATAGTCGTCAATAAGTGGATTGACGATTAAGGCGTATTTTCCTCGCCTGTGCAACTTAGGCGGATGATTAGCGCAGTCAAAGGTGATTGTCACTTTCGACCAGTCCAAGTATTGTGGGACAGCCGGAACAGTCACGTTGAGTTCATGCAGTACTGCTTTCTTGACCTTAGCTGGTTGAGACCCAAGGAAAGTGACGTAAGTGTCTTTCTTTGTTGGTAAGTTTTTCTTTCCATCCGACTTGGGATTTGAAGTATCAGCTCCCTCCATGTCAGAATCTTCCTTGGTCTCTGTCTATTTTACGGGATTCTTTTTTTCCTTCTTCCGCTTAGCCCTATAGCCAGTGGTATCGTACTTTTTGATGTCGTCATTGAAACGACACACGGCGTTAGTGTGGGTCGAGCCCCCGTTGGGATCTAAGTGATGCACGCACGGGTTATTAGCAATGTCGGCCCACAAGTAGGTTTTGCCAGGTTGCTGGTCTCCTCTACCTTGGACCCTTGATGTCCCACGACCGTGTCCACGGCCACCACCATGCCCTCCTCGTCCTCCACACTTGAAAGTAGAAGTAACAACCGTTATTTCTGTGTTGGATTTTTCTTCTGAGGTGTTCTTGCGCTTCTGAGCTTGTTGCTTTGGTTGTTTTGCCGACCGTGGCACAGCTAGGACATTCTGTAGTCCTTCTGTTTCGTCGTCGGCACCTGCATACTTGCTCGTTGTTTCTATCATCTCTCCCACATCAGTGACCTTGTCACACTTCAAGCGGTGACGCAGTAAACCAATTGGGAGTCCTGCAATGAAAGCTTCAATCGCAGTTTGGTCCTTTACTCCCTCGCATGAGTTCTTGGTGTCGATCCATCATCCGAGGTAATCTTGGCAAGTTTCTCCGGCCTTCTGGGTGCAACGCTGCAGGTCTCCTACCATACAGGGCCTCCGATATGTGCCTTCGAAATTCTGGAAGAACGCGCTTTGCATGTCATACCAGTTGTGGATGGTGTTTTCTCGAAGTTCTTTGAGCCAGGATCGTGCCGTCTTCCGCAGCATAAGTGGGAGATATCAGGTTGTGACCAAGCTCTTTCCGCCTTTGGTGATGTAGCAAGCTTGGAAAAAATTCTAGAGCCAAGTATCTGGCCGAGCTACACCATCGTAGGCTTGAATATGCCTTGAGATAGCAAATCCTTCCGGGAAGTGTGTTTGTCGTATGCACGGTCCGAAGCATTTTGGACCCACATAGATTTCGTCGTTCTCGTAGCGCCACGCCTCTATGTTAGAGTTGATCCAATGTCTCGCGTCACTTGGTGATAGAGATCGACTCCTGGTTGACGGTTGTGGCTGCGGTGCCTTGGAGCCGTACTTCTACTTCTGCCACCACCTCCTCCGCCATGGCGCCCTCCTTGAGAGCCGTTGTGGTGGCTACTTGGTGGAGAGGGTGAACCAGGTGGATTGTTTCTGGCTGATCGCCGGCCTCCTTCCGGAGCATCATTATTCCGGTTCCAGGGAGGTTCTTCATTACGACGAGCCCCCTGTCGGCTTGACTCGGCGCGGTGTCCGTCTGTCCTTCGTCCGTCATTCCTAGCAGCTTGGTGAGGTTCGGCCGGACAGTTTGTACGTCCAGGAGGTGGCATTCTTTGACGGTCCTCCTCCCGACGTTTCTCTGTCTTCTTCTCTGCGATTGTTTGACTCTCGCCGAGGAGGGTGTCTTGGATACAGTGATGCAACTGCATCTCGCTCTGTGGCTAGGGAAACATTGCTCCAGTCACGTGCGGTTCTATGTTGTTGGTCTGGAGATCCGATTCTTGAGTAGTTGTCTTCCCGACGGTCGGAACGGTGATGCTCTTCCGGCATCTGTTGGGGCCTGATATCGTCCCAGGCCGAATCCATGAGAGACCAGTTTTATGCTTCCGGATTTCGCGACCTTATGTTGCTCCAGACCCTTGGTGAGTAGCTTTATGCCCAAACGAACCTCTTCTGGGCTTGGGTTATTTGCAAGGATATCTCGAGCCGCAGCGGTATTCTGTACTTGTGTTGGATACACCAGATCTCCACTGCTGTCGAACCGAGGCATCCCCGGGTCTCCCTCAAACAGAACCTTGGGGACTTCCAGAAATTTGTCGACCCGTACGTGGCCTTTCTGGGTCTTCTGATGATGCTGAGAGATGAGCTTCTCCGCAGTAGCTATGCGCTTCTTCTCTTCCTCGATGTTTTTGGCTTCATCCAGGAGTACTTGGCGACGCGCTTCTAGGGCTTTAGCCCTTTCTTCCAATTCCAAAGCAGTAAGTTATGTAGCTATAGGGATAGGTGTGGTCAACGCAGCATCGATGAGCTTATGGGCACCAGTGGTAACTACGAGTCCATCCACCAAAGCTTCTTTGGGCTCGTCTGGGATTAAAGCTCCATCTCAATCTTCTTCGTCATCCTCGGCAACCACTTCCTCCACAGGAGGATCTTTTGTCGGGGTCTTGTTTTTCTTGTTCTTCTTATTTGCCTTCTTGGCAGCCCTGGTAGCAAAGACGGCTTTGGGTCCGTTTCCCGGAGTCAAGCTCTGACCAGTACTTTCATACATATGGATATCGGGATTGTCTCCGAGATCCATGTCATCCTGCGCTTTGGGAGAGTTTTCTCTGAATCCTTCGTCCATGGCTTCTCCTTCTTCTGCAGCTGTGGAGTTGTACTCTACTTCATATACCTCGGAGAACTTTCGGAAATCTGCCGATGTCATGGAATCATCCGAAGATGCCGGTAAGTCGACGCTTGTTCCGATCGCCTCCAGCACCGAGTCTCCATTGTCTCTAGCATCGGTAGAGACAGATCCGGATCCAACATATCCGACAAAGTGCAATGTGTGCGTCCTGAGGTAGTTGCGACTTTCCTCGTGGGCTTCCTCGAAAATTCTGATGGTTTCGAGAACCTCATCCATGCTTGCGTATTTCATCATCATGCGCCTCAACGTATGCCTCAGGAATGGTTGATCAGTTCCGGCGTTAGAAGAGCTGGAACCAGCATTGTTGACTTGTTCCTCCTGGATTTCGACCTCAGTGGGTTAGTCGATCTGAGATTCGGCCTCTCCAGGGAGATCCACTTCAGATTCGACTTGCGCCGCGAGATCTGCTTCAGGCTCAGCTTTCTCCACTATCTCCGCAATAGGTGCGGGCTGGGTGGGATTAGGGTTTTCTGGGACCCGGAATTCCGCCACCTCCGTGGATAGAGGGGAGCCAGAAACTTCTTCTGCCTCTATCTTCACCGCTGGGGTGGGTGGGGTAGGTTCAGCAAAGCCGATGTACACATCGATCTCGCCAAAAGACATGATGGTGTAGGCAGTCACAGCCTCCCTAGTCAGAATCCAAGTCTCATCGAGAACGATGAGAGGGACGTCGCTGGCATAGAGGATGTGACCGATGGTGATGGTCTCGCCGATTCTGATTCTTGCAGATTCCGCCTGGAACAAAGATCCGAAGCTCACTTGCCCCACGGTGGGCGCCAACTGTTGTCGGATTGATGACAAGTACGCCATGAGGGGGTCCTCGAGGCGTGCGGAAGAGAGGGGTGTGATACATACGGTATTCCGAGATGGTGAGCACACAAGTTTACCCAGGTTCGAATCCGCTAGCTTTGGACGGATCCTACTCCTGCTAGCAATCCAGTAATACGGCAGAGCCGGAATATGGGTGACAAGGGTTTCGCCTGTGCGAGTTGAGAGTATTGTAAGGGGTTGTTGCCCTAAAGGCTTTTCCTAGGATGGCTTATATAGATATCCGGTCTCGGGTTTACAGGAGAGACCTATCCAGCTACGACAAAGAGTCGGTTACAGCGTACATCTTGAACTATAAGTAACACTATGTGCCTATGTCGGTAAGTCATCTGGGCCTTCCTGTAGCCGGACTGGACTTCGTCTCTTCTCCCTGATTGGGCCACCCGTGAAGCAATGCTCTAACCTGAAGTGGACCACCCTGGTCCGTGAGGCACAGCAACATCTGCCGCCCGTTGCATTGAACCAGAAAACGACGTTCTAGTCATCTTGCTCATAAGGAATGGCTCACATGTATCAAATGATTCAAAATCAAGTGATTCCAAAAGTCCATCGAATGGAGTTTCTTCATGCGTGTAACGCCAATATGACCTAGACGGCAGTGCAACATATATGCAGATATATCATCATCAAGTTTAATCCTTTTAGCATAAACATTATGAATATGTGTAATACTATTATCGAGATCCAACAGAAATAAACCATTCATCACAGGTGCATGACCATAAAATATATCATTCTTATAAATCGAAGAACCATTATTTTCAGATTTAAAGGAATAACCACTTCGCATCAAACATGATCTGGATATAATGTTCATGCTCAGTGCAGGCACCAAATAACAATTATTTGGATTTATCATTAATCTCGACGGCATATGGAGAGGCACCATTCCGAGGACGATCACATCAACTCTTGATCCATTGCCGACACGCATCGTGACCTCATCCCTTGCTAGCTGTCGCTTGTTCTGCAGCCCCTGAATCGAGTTACATATATTAGCAACCGGTCCCGTATCAAAAATCCAGGTGCTACTGTGAGTACTAGTCAAGTACAATTCAATGACATGTATATCACATATACCTTTGTTTGCCTTGCCGGCCTTCTTGTCCGCCAAATACTTGGGGCGGTTGTGCTTCCAATGCCAGTCCCCTTGCAATAGTAGCAGTCAGTATCGGACTTAGGGCTAGCTCGGGATTTCTTTTCAGGTGTGGCAATAGATTTTTCGCCCTTTTTTCCCTTCGGTTTGCCCTTCTTGTCTTTCTTGAAACCGGTGGTCTTATTGATCATCAACACTTGATGTTCTTTCCTGATCTCCACTTTTGTAGTTTTAAGCATTGACAGAAGCTCAGAGAGATACTTCTTCATGCCCTGCATATTATAGTTCATCACGAAGCTCTTGTAGATAGCTGGAAGATATTGGAGAACATGATGTATGCCTAAGTCAATGGGAATCATCATTCCCAAGGACACAAGCTTATCGGCGTACCCAAACATGATATGTTGCAAACGTATCTATAATTTTTGATGTTCCATGCTTGTTTTATATCTACTTTCTTATGTTTTGTCCACACTTTGGAGTATTTTTATACACTTTCTAGGACTAACCTTTTAATAAGATGCCACAGTGCCAGTTTCCTATTTTTTGCTGTTTTTGGTTCCAGAAAAGCCAGAAAATGAATATTCTTGGAATTGGACGGGACAAAAGCCAAAGTCAATATTTCACCGAGGGGAACATGGAGCCAGAAGACGAGACAGAGAAGGGCCTCGAGGGGGCCACACCCCCTAGCCTGGCCTAGCCCGCGCCTAGGGGGGAGCATCCGCCTCAGGCACCCCCTCGGCCTCCCCTTTCACCTATAAGAAGCCTCTGATGCAGAAAACCTAAGGACCCAATCAAAATTCCATGAAAGAGTCTCTAGCCGCCGCCATCTCCATCCCTAGATCGGGAGGGATTTGAAGCTCTTCCCGGCACCCTGCCGGAGGGGAGAGATCACCCTGGAGGCCTTCTTCATCACCATGCAAGCCTCCGGTGTGATGCGTGATTACTTCATCCCTGGACTACGGGTCCTTGCAGTAGCTAGATGGTTGGTTCTTCTCCTTTGTGCTACCATGTTTAGATCTTGTGACCTCCGTTCATGATCAAGATCATCTATTTGTAATTCTGCATGTTGTGTTTGCGGGGATCTGATGGATATTGAGATGCTATTTTAGATTGATTATTGATTCTATCATGTCTTTGTTATTTGCGATCTTGCATGCTTTCCATTGTTAGTAGCTATCTTGGCCGAGTAGATGCTAGAAACTCCAAGAGGGAATATTTATGCTCGATAGTGGGTTCATGCCTCTAGGAATCTAGGGAAGTGACAGAAATATCTAAGGTACTAGTGTGCTATTACCACTAGGGATAAAACAGCAATCCTTTGTTCATAGAACAATCGTATTGTTTACTTTACAAACTTTTCTTAATGTAATTATCTGTTGCTTGCAACTTAATACTGGAAGGGGTTCGGATGATAACCTGAAGGTGGATTATTAGTCATAGATGCAGTTGGATTACGGTCTATGTATAATGTTGTAATGCCCAATCAAATCTCATAGGATTCAAGATGATTAGTATATGCATGTATGCTTTCTCGATGTTTGTCAATTGCCCCGCTGTAATTTGTTCACCCAACATGTCATCTATCTTAAGGAGAATCACGACTAGTGAACTATGGACCCCGATCCATTCTTTTACCATCAATCTACAATCTACTATTTATTGTTTTCTGTTTATTTTCTCCAAGCAATTACTATCTTCCACACAATACGTTTAATCCTTTGTTTTCAGAAAAACCGGTGAGATAGACAACCTCACTGTAAGTGGGGGGCAAAGTTCTATGGTTGTGTTGTGCAGGATTCCAAGTTGGAAACAACACCTTGGAGGTGTTTCCTTGCTCCTACTGATTCGATAACCTTGGTTTCATAACTGAGGGAAAACTTGTTGCTGTGCTCATCATACCTTCCTCTTGGGGTTCCCCAATGAGCTATACATATTGCGCAAGCAGTGCTCACTAAAGATGTTGTTTTCTTCCATCATGCAGCTAAAGAACTTTTTAGAAGCATTATAACTCTCTACAACAGCATGGGTATCAAAAATCATTTTCAATTCACCCATGGTATCAAAGGCATTGCCATTTTCGAAACACTTTCGAAGTTCCCGCTCTAGCCCATACAGTATGCCACAATGAACTAAGTTGTGGTCCTCCTGACGAGTTCAATAGACGTTCTTTTCCTTGTCAGGGGCACCAAGAGTTGGGGGGGCTAGCAGCGCTTCTAGCACATATTTCTTTTGTGTAGCAGTGAGGAGAATCCTCAAATTCATGGCCCAGCTGGTAAAGTTGCTACCATTTGTCGCAAGTTTCTCTTTCTCCATGAACACATTGAAATTAAAAGCAGGTGGTGCCATCTATAATAGAATTTGTAAAGTTTAGACTAAGTTGATGATAGATCGAGTTCAACTAATCCAAATAACAAATGAACTCCCACTCAAAAACGACATCCCTCGTGTCTTTTTGGTGATTACATGAACCAAATCCACTACACCAAGTCCGGTCATCACGTGAGTTAGTGTAGCTTCAAAGGTGAGCATCTATATAGGATGATATCAACTATATGACTCATGCTTAACCTTTTGGTCCATGTTCTGATGCCATGTTTGTACATACTAGGCTCGCCAAGTAAGAACCTTAGTACTCGTGTGTGTAAAACTTTCTTACACCCGTTGTATGAAAGTGTAGAGTCGAGTACACCTGATCATCACGTGATATCTCGAAACATGATCCATATAATGGTGCATACATAAGGAAGAACACATTTTTATCTTGATATTTAAATGAGGGATCATCTTATAATGCTACTAAAATGCCAAACAAGCAATATAAGATGCAAACATCATATGTGTAAAGTGAACTTACATGGTTCTTGCACTTGATCACTATCATGTGCATTGTGGTATGATCTTTATCATTCCTTTGTGTGTAAGGCGAAGGTCTATGGAACTTATACGTTAGGTGTGTTGTAAGAGTATCAACTATACATCAACTTACAACATTAATATATCATGACACTTGCCCATCAACGATCTAAACTAGATGCTTCAAATTTATCAATTGCAAGTTTTACGTGGCTTAGGGCTTTTGAAGATAGAACCGGTATTACCTACAAACATGGAACCATAATGATGATAACCAAATTATTAGCAACTCGTTGTAAATCAGATATTGACTATAGTAGGAGAGACAGACACCCGCTAGGCACTTATGCAAAACTAGTTGCATGTCAAGCATGGAACATGTCTCATGTGCGAGGACATGTAAAGTTAGTCCGTGCCGCTTCATACCACTATGCCACCAATATCAAAAATACATATAATATGCAATAACATGATCATCATCGCCCACATACTCATATGTGTACTACCCGTGCAAAGCAGCTACGCGTAGATCAGGATCTGGTACCACTGTTGGTTTCGCAACACAGAAAACAAAAAAATTCCTATGATGGGAACTATTATACGCCAAGATCTATCTACTAGATAAAAGCAACGGGTGGATATACATCCATAGAGAACATACCCTCGAAGACCGACAAAGTGTAACAAGATTTAAGTCGTGGATGATGTAGTCGAACACTTACCGATCTCAAGATCATGTGGAAGTCCTAGCACCGCAAATCAGCAGCGCATCCGTCGTCGCACACACGCTCAGGCCACCGAAAAACCTCCACCTCCTCGCTCCAGTGATGCAGAAGAAGCAACAACTCCTTCCAGACGAAATGCCACCGAGAACATGTATCTCGCTAATCCGAGACCATGGGGGAATAATTCTAGAGGGGAGAGAGATCCTTCACGAGGAGGTGTGAGTGAGAAGGAGGGAGAGGGGGCCTTTTATAGGAGAGGGGGCTACCCCCCTCCCATGGCCGGTGCCCATGGGGGTTTCCCCCACCTCTTCCTCATTCATGTCGTGGAAGCTCCACTCACATAAATTTGCCTCTCCATTTTCTCCACTCAAAATCCCACTCAAAATGCATAAAATTTCCACCAAATTTAATGCAACTCTCATTTAATAAAACTCTTTTATTTATTTTATTCAGAATTTTGTTAATTACTTTAATTAACAAACATTCACATAAAACCCCCTGCAACATTTCAATATCACATGCAGAACCAATTTCAGCAATTTCACCCGGAACAATTCCGGTGTCCATTGAAATAATTCCAACGCTTTGCAATTCTTTCATCTAGAACATATTTGCTCCAAATTGTGTTGTGAAACCTTAAGTGTGTCACCTTACAGTTCGCGAATAATGCAGACATGATCAAGACCCCTCTCGGATCAATAATCAGAAGCAGGACCTGGAGATCCATACTGACTCCCACACATTCAATGATGACTTCTATGATCATAAAAACCTTTAACGATAGTAACTAAATACCTTTGTCTCACGATATATCACATGTACGAGATCTGATCATCAGTATATCAATACCTAGTTTGATCTCGTTATCAACATGCACTCTTTTCTCGTTCCCATGATATAACATTCTAGTGATCACATCACTTGCTTGCAAGCTATCTTAATGTGATATCACCAAGAGGGCCCAGAGTATATCTATCTGTCATCGGGATTGAAAAATTCCACTCTTGATCCATGAGCCTCAACATAACACCTTTGGAGTATCTGAACCCACCTTTGTAGTCACCCTTTTACGGTGTGACATTTGATGTTATCAAGTCACTCTTCTGGTGTTAGCAATTAACATGATCTCATGGTATAAGGACTAAGATTACTTCGTATGATTTTATAGCAATATAAACATAATGACTTTCATCATAATGCTATACTTCGGATGAATGTTCATCACATCATTCACCAATGTTGTGACCTCATCATTAACAACATCCAATGTCCATGATCAGGAAACCTTGATCGTCTTGTTAAACAACGAGCTAGTTTATAAGAGAGGCATAACTAGGAACACTTTATTTTTTATTAAACACACATGTATTAACGTTTTCTTTTAATAGAATTATAGCATGAAAAATAAACATCTATCATATGCATGGAATACATATAATAACAACTTTATTATTGCCTCTCACAACATATTCCCTTCACTAGCAGCAAGCATTAAACATAGAAAAGGTGTACCAACACTCATACAATAATATCCTTAAGATAAATGCCTCAAATCTCAATACATATGGATGATTACATGACAAGGATCATCCAATCCCCATCATCCTCACATGCCTATAGTGAACTACTCACACATGATGATGGAGAGTGAGCACATGGTTTTTGGTGATGACATTGGTGGCGATGATGGTGGAGAAGACCCCGAAATCCCCCTCTCCGGCATGGAGAGCAGGACCACTCTAACCCCTGAAACAAAGATCATGGATGTGGCCGCACTCTGTTTCGTGAAAAGGTTCGTCCTTCTGGATACCTAGGTTTTAAGGTATATATGGGGGTGCGCCAAAGGTGAGGCTGAGGCGACGCTCTAGGACCAAAAGGGCCTAGGTTGCACGCCTAATTGAGGAGGGCGCACCACCTGTGCTCTTTCAGGCCTTGTGGCCCTCTCGTGTGATTCTAAATCCCATGCTCCTTATTTTGGTGAAAAACCTGTGTGGTATTTTTTCGATTTTATTTCTTGCAAAAACAGATAGAAAGAAGTCTTTTGCTAAAAATAGTGTCAGATTTAGCAGTTTTACCCAAGTATGGTGAGATCCTGGAACAAATCATCGAGTAATGTACTTGGAAAAGTAGATACATTTGAGATATATCACCATGAACCGTTTCTCTCTACGCCTAACTTTTCATCTGCATAAAACTTCAAACAACCTTTGTGATCTTTTACTTTTATGTTATTTACTTTAAGTATCATTAAATACTCAAAACTATTTCCTTTCCACTAATTCATTTCCACCTCAACTCTTGTAGTCAATTCACTCAAGACAAGTAACACCTTGAGTGCGACAGAAACACCGCAAATAAACATTTTCCTAAGCTCCTTGTTAGGATCGATATAAAAACTGGAACTAATACTTCCACGAAAACATGCTCTGATGAACATGTGCTCTTGTAGGCCATCAAGCTATTTTTTGGCGCCGTTGCCAGGGAGCTAAGTGCTAAATGTTTGTTTCTTGACATCTGTAAGTGTAGAAACCATTCATGATCTATGTTGAAGATAGATGAACTACACGTCCAGGAAGAAATTATTTGCCTACTTATATTGAATGTGTACCAATTGAAAAACACCTAGAACTTATTGTATTTTTTTCTAACTCACATTCTATACACGTGAAAAGTTTGATTCTTTTGATGGCATATTTGTCCATCACCCAAAGGATAGAAGATCCTGAGAAATCATTGGAAGAATATGGAAATCCATCTAGGCATCTTAGGAAAATACATATTTTAGATCCTGACCTTGAAGGCATGGAATTTGAAATAGATCCTAAGTTGGTCTATATGATGAAAGAAATTGCTTTTTCTTGAAGATAATATGAAGATCCAAGTGATCATCTGATGAAGCTTCATGGCCTTTGTGATACTCTTAAACTAGCTGGACTACCAAAAGAGTTTGTACTTCTTAAACTTTTTAGCTGGTCACTAATAGATAAAGCTTTTGCTTGGTTACAATCCTTACCTAGACACACTATAAAAAGTTGGATGGATAGATTCTAAGAATTTATGCCAAAATTATGCTCATTTACTAAGATTCTGAAGATCAAGCGTGACATATCTAAGTTATTTTAGAAAATTGGACAAAGTTTCTAACAAGCTTGGGATAGATTCTATGGGATGATTATGAGAGTCCCAAATCATGGTTTTAAGGATCATTTAATCATACAATATTTTTATAATGGACTCACTGATGATTCAAAACAAATGATTGATTTAACTATAGGAGAAAGTTTTAGCAAGTTGACGCTACCAGAATGCATAGATCTTTTTGAGGTTAAGATCCTTCAATGATAAACAGTGTAATCCTTTTAAATATTTTAAACCAAAGAAAGGTATGCTTTATATGCCTCTATAACTTATGTCGGAAGTCAAAAAAGTCTATGGAAGAAATAGGTATAGCAACAGAACTTATTAAAGAAAATCAAGTTGACGTTCTCCAAACTTTCATAGTAGAAGGCAAATGAATCTTGCTATGCAACAATGTAAACATCAACAACTTGGTTTTATTTGCGATAACTTCGTTTTATTTGAGATAACTTGGTTTTATTTGGAGTTGGATGCATGAGTGGAACTCATACTTGGTTATGGAGGTTAGCAAAAGACTGGGAGCGACCAACTAAAAGAGCAATAATGGCCATAATCATGCAACGCGACAAAACATCATTAATTAAAGCATAAAGTGATATTACAGGTCGAAAACTAAAAGATCATAAAGGCTATGGTGACTTGGGATAGTCATAACATGGTGTGAGCATGCGCCAAGTCAACCCAAATAAAGCATCAAAAGAGAATACCACAATACTATGCTTTAATATGCTAAAACAACACATGATTCTTTCAAGGAACATTAAGAAATCTCAATTGTTTATAACATGTCATGTTACAGCAAAAATCACTAAGCATAAATCCAAAACAATATCAAGCATGACATGACAAAGCATAGGCCACCATAAAAAACGAGCTCCTTTTACCACTTAAGCATGAACTTTTCCTACTCTTTTCCAATCCAAACCACACTTATTTGAAAACTAATGTATGAAAGAGGGGGTCAAACCAATTTATTCAAGAAAACTAAGCAAACCAAGCAAAAGAAACCAAAAACAAAAACGAAGACGCTCCAAGAACAACACAGTTGTGCATGAAACAATAAAAATGAAGTGTTTGGAAGAACCTGAGATTTTTATTGATGAAGAAGGGGATGCCTTGGGCATCCCCAAGATTTGATGCTTGTACTTATTGGATATTTCTTGGGGTTACACGGGGTGGCATCATTATTTCCTTAACACCTGAAATTTTTCCTTCATACAAAACTTCACATAATCTTCATTAGAAACATTAGTGTACTCAAGATAATAAGTCTTTGGGTTCAGTTTTAACACCAATAAAACTTCCATTAAAACACAAGCTACTGTAGCACTTCCCTTAATAATCTCAATTTGCCAAAGAGAACCAAAAAGGAATCAACAAGAAGCAAATGCAAATAATGGCAGAAATCTGTCAAAATAGACCAAAAGATAGAAACCAATTTTTTTGAAGACCTTATATTGCTCAAATCGAAACATGTTGAACTAACGAAAATTGGATAACAACCTGGGGTAGAAGCACAAAAAATTACAGCTCAAACCGACGTACAGAGATTTTACATGAATTTTTACAAAAAATCTGCTTCGGGACAACAACTTTCCCAAGCATTCTCTCTCATTAGAGGTTACTCTTGGCACAGAAAGCAAATAAAAAGGATAAGGAGAGGTTATTACTGAAGCAATAACTTCCAAGACTCAACTAAAACTTTTGGGTTATCTCTCAATAAGTACTTTTCTTTAATGCCTTTAAGTTAGGCATAGGATCAAGATTCAAGTATTTTCGAATGAATAAGCATTAAGATCAATACTAGAAATATCTTTATTTTTCAAGGTTTCATGCATTCCTACAAGTTTTTAACTGAAAATCTTCCATGGAAAGATTTGTATTGGTTTCATAGGCATTAACACAAGTGTTCAAGGTCGACCCCCACTTAACCATTACTCATCTTTCCAATCACTTTCCCTTTTTAAAACGTTTTTAGGTAACAAGTACAACTCTTTTTTTATAATTCGCATTCCCTATCCATACTAAGATAGAGAACAACTTAAAACTGAAAGTAAAACCTACTTAGGGAGAAAGCAAACAAGTGCACACAATAATATTCACCCACACGCTATTGCTCCCCGGCAACGGCGCTAGAAAAGGTCTTGATAACTCACAAGTATAGGGGATCGTGTGTAGCCTTTCGATAAGTAAGAGTGTCGAACCCAACGAGGAGCTAAAGGTAGGATAAATATTCTCTCAAGTTCTATCAACCACTAATACAACTCTACGCACACTAAACGTTTGCATTATCTAGGAAATAAAACTAGAGTAACAATACGAGTAATATAGATAGCTTTGCATGATAATAAATAACAAGGAAGTAAAGCTATTTGCTGCAGCAATAAAATACACTAAACTAACAGAACCATGAGTGTGGAATAGTGGTGGTAATTGTGGTGGCTTTGTCCAAGTTTAAATAGCGAATAGATCGGGTTCATTGTCTTCGATGCAGTTTTCTATGTGATCAAATAGCCGAGTCTCAAGCTTTGATTTTGAGTCAAAGTAATCATGATTACAATATTGTATTTACTATTATTGTTACTAGACATAGTACAAAAACATAGGAACCTGCAGAGTCACCTTGGTATTAAGAAGAACAGGCCTGGAAGGCAAAGGAGACTCAAGAAGCGAGTCAATAAGAAGAGGATCTTGTTGATCCACAAGATGACATTGATCTTGAATCCCAAAGAAAAGAGAATGAAGCTTCAATGGAAGATGAAGAAGAGGAAGAGGTAGAAAATAAAAATAAACAATATGACTCTGATGCTGAAACTGTGGACCCAAGATAAGAAGTTGAGCTTAGTCGTGAACAAGAGGAAGAAGAGGTTATATCAAAGGAAAAAGAAGTTGAAAAGCAGAAGCCGACGATGAAGAAGAAGAACAAAAAATATGTCGAGCCGACACCCAAGGGAAAGGAGAAGGTAAAACCAACTAAAAAGAAAATATCTTATCCTAACCATGTTCAATATGAACCTGATAAGAGTGTCTATGACTCATTTGTCGAGGCTCTAAGTAATCTTCATTTAGAAATTCCTCTAGCTGATGCAATTCAAGTTCTTACCTACAAAAAGTTCATCTGAGATATTCTTAATAGAAAGAAAAAGGTAATTCATGACTGCAAGTGCACAAATAATTTGTAGCCAGTTTCAAAATAAAGATATCGATCCCACAGGGAGCAGGAGTCTGAAGTCTAATAACTCTTTGAACTAAATACTGAAATAGTAATGCTAAATAACGTTCTAAGTAACAAGAAAAAATGCGAGTTTTGTGTAAAAAGTATTTTTGGGTTTTCAAATAAGAGAATAATAAGTAAAGTAAGTTGTAAGTAAACAAGAGCATGCAAGTATGATTATGAAAGTCTGCAAGATGATGGAAAGAGTTCTCAGGGAGTAGTGGATCCACCACTAGTAATTAGAAAGAGTGATCAAAACTATTCTAATGAATAAGACCATTTATGATATGTGTGGGAGGAGCTCCATGATATGTGTGGGAGGAGCTCTATTTCACATCCATTAGTAACTAAGACCGTAGTGTTATGACAAGATATGGAGATAAGCTTCCTGCTAATCTTGGGGATCCTCGTATACCAACTATTTCTCGTTCTATTGGAAAAACTAACATATATAATCTCCTATGTGATTTTGGTGCAGGTGTTAGAGTAATGCTACATTCTCTCTTCAAGAAACTAAATCTTAGAGAATACTCTCCTACTTCCATTACCTTGCAAATGGCTGATAAAACTACTAAATAACCCATTGGTATGATCGAAGATGTTTTACTTAGAAATAATCAACATGTCGTACCTACTGACTTTATTATACTTGATGTTCCCTAATAACCCACTAGGGAATCGTGTGTAGCCTTTTTGATATGTAAGAGTGTCGAACCCAAGGAGAAGATAAAGGTAGGATAAATATTCCCTCAAGTTCTATCAACACTGATACAACACTACGCACACTAAACGTTTGCATTATCTAGGAAATAAAACTAGAGTAACAATACGAGTAATAGAGATAGCTTTGCATGATAATAAATAACAAGGAAGTAAAGCTAGTTGCTGCAGCAATAAAATACACTAAACTAACAGAACCATGAGTGTGGAATAGTGGTGGTAATTGTGGTGGCTTTGTCCAAGTATAAATAGCGAATAGATTGGGTTCATTGTCTTCGATGCAGTTTTCTATGTGGGAGAGGCTAATTATACATGCGCTTCACTACTTGGAATTACATGTACTATATGATTGGATTGTTAGCAAACATCCGTAAGTACTAATCAATGCATTAAGGTTTCCCCAACCATAGCCTTAAGTTTAATGGTCCTCTTACTCCCATACGTGCAACGTTCCGGTTCGTGTCCTCAGGTTTCTGTCACTCCGGCAGAACTTCTCCCCTTCCTCTTACACATACTACAAACCCTATGATGTTTAATCCATGCGCACACAAATATAATGGACACCAAAGGATTGTACCATATCAACATACAACTCTAATGAACTAAAGACGTTCAACCATTCAATCTAAGAACAAAGAAACTTTATAAACATGACATAGATCATAAGATTATAATTTATAGCATCAAACACCATGTTTACATAGGACGATACAGAGGTGTGTGGGAGAATGAACCACTACATACTAGGAGGATTAGGTGATGGAGATGGCGGTGAAGATGGTGAAGTGGGCGGCGGCGGCACCGGCGGCGGGGGGACTCCTTCCCCGCCAGTATCATGGGAGAGCACCGCCCATTAGCCCCCTTCCTTCATGGCTTCTTGGGAGCCCTCCCCCATGGATATGGGATCCACGGGGGAGGCAAAAACGTGGCTTTGGTGGCTGCGAATTCGTGGGTGGAGATGCCCTGGGCGAATTAGGTTTCCTCCCTTTATATAGCTTCTCGGATTCCTGTCACTCCATCTTGGGCTGCAGTAAATCGGGCCCCAAAGGCCCGTCTAGACTCGAAATCAGCTAAATTTTATGCCCAAAACGTTTGTCGAGAAATTTCCAACAACTTTGTAGTTGAACAGTTTTCCGTTTGACGCCGTCTTTGACCCGAAACATGACCATCTTCAAAAAGAGTTCTGAGACAGATTTCTGAAAAAAATCCCAATTTGATTCCAACAAGGTTTCCACTTGTATTGTTTGTAATTCCTACACATCAAAGTGTAAAACAAAAACATTGTGCACTTTTGCAACTATCAGTAGGTTAGTCCAAATAAATCATAAACTTTTTACAAAAAGGAGTGTCAAAAGCATATTATTAGCATGAAACCATCAAAAATTATAGATACGTTATGGACGTATCAACATCCCCAAGCATAGTTTCTGCTCGTCCTCGAGTAGGTAAACGATCAAAAAAATATAATTTTTGAGGTGACATGTAAACAACACAATCTTGATCATCATTATTGTAAAAGCATTGATAGCTGGGATTAAGGTAGTCTAAACATGAATCATGAAAGATAGAGTTCTAACAATAAGACATACCAACTATGTTGTAACATGAAAAGGCACAAACAAAAGATTCATGAATAACAATGCTTTGCAAGACGTTTATTTGTTTCAAATAAAGAAAGCATAATGAGAATGGTATTCAGCTTGTCCCTCATAGAGTAGCAAAACATAAATGTATAGGACACCTTCAAAGTTCATAAGGGTGACTAGATACAAATAGTTTAAGAACAAGCAATATCAAAGTTATGCATCAATCAAGAAGTCTTGGGACAATGCACATTAAACTAAGAATGGCCACTATGCTCTCTTAATAGGTGCATAACAATAGAAGATGGGGACTCAACATAAAAGTAAAAAAAGTCCTTCTTAGAAGGAAGCGGGGATTCAAGTCTCATAAAAAGCTTCCAAAAATTATGACACTTATTAGCTTTTAGCTCTCATTGCCCCTATCATAACCATCTTTAGGTGATTAAGGTTAAAGTGAACAAACTATGGAGTATATGCTTGACAAAGTATAAGTTGGAAATCTCATGTCCCTTGAATACGAGGGCCGCTCCTCATGCTACTCAAGTTTAGTTACCGGTAAGTTCTTGTCATAGTAAGTATATATGTATCATAGAGAACCGTCAACGGGGTACCCCTTGACCGATGATACGGAAGAATCCCCATATCAAAATGACAAGGCAAGCAGACAATGAGCATCTCAGCAATCTTCTTATTTACCATGGGAAAATGGTGCTTTTTTCTCTCTTTCCTCTTTTCTCATCTCTTTTTTTCTTTTTATCAATCTCTATCTCTTTTTTATAAGAAGAATGCTTTATAGATTGCTCATTATGGTTACGCTGCAGGTTTCCACCATGATTAGGCATGGATTAGACCGGCAGCCCAAGCGTTTCTCTAACACACAGACATAACTCCATGGACTTACAAGCTCCCCTTTCATTTCACACCGACGACATCCATAGACAAAAGAGCATGATATCAACTAGGTACAATGTACAAGTGCAATGTTGAAAGCGTTCCCCATGATAACATGATTCTGCTAATCCCCAACAAATAAATGCAAGCATATATAACATAGACGACACAATGGTTCAAGTTTATTAAGGGCAAGAAAAGTAAAGTGTGCCATCAAGTTCGTGAGAGCTTTAATCACTAGTTTTCTCATAACAAGTTTAATTCAGAAGGTAGATAAAAGCATGAATATAATTGGAATAGAAAATGCTAATAGGTAGGTACGGTGGACTCTTTGAGATAACTTGGTTTTATTTGGAGTTGGATGCATGAGTGGAACTCATACTTGGTTATGGAGGTTAGCAAAAGACTGGGAGCGACCGACTAAAAGAGCAATAATGGCCATAATCATGCAAAGCGACAAAACAACATTAATTAAAGCATAAAGTGATATTATAAGTCGAAAACTAAAGGATCATAAAGGCTATGGTGACTTGGGATAGTCATAACATGGTGTGAGCATGCGCCAAGTCAACCCAAATAAAGCATCAAAAGAGAATACCACAATACAATGCTTTAATATGCTAAAACAACGCATGATTCTTTCAAGGCACATTAAGCAATCTCAATTGTTTATAACATGTCATGTTACAGCAAAAATCACTAAGCATAAATCCAAAACAATATCAAGCATGACATGACAAAGTAGGCTACCATAAAAAACGAGCTCCTTTTACCACTTAAGCATGAACTTTTCCTACTCTTTTCCAATCCAAACCACACTTATTTGAAAACTAATGTATGAAAGAGGGGGTCAAACCAATTTATTCAATCAAACTAAGCAAAAAAACCAAAAACGAAAATGAAGACGCTCCAAGAACAACACAATTGTGCATGAAACAATAAAAATGAAGTGTTTGGAAGAACCTGAGATTTTTATTGATGAAGAAGGGGATGCCTTGGGCATCCCCAAGCTTTGACGCTTGTACTTATTGGATATTTATTTGGGTGACAGGGGGTGGCATCCCCAAGCTTGAGCTTTTGTCCATTCTTCATCTCATGACATCATTATTTCCTTAACACCTGAAATTTTTCCTTCATACAAAACTTCACATAATCTTCATTAGCAACATTAGTGTACTCAAGATAATAAGTCTGTGGGTTCAGTTTTAACACCAATAAAACTTCCATTAAACACAAGCTACTGTAGCACTTCCCTTAACAAGCTCAATTAGCCAAAGAGAACCAAAAAGAAATCAACAAGAAGCAAATGCAAATAATGGCAGAAATCTGTCAAAACAGACCAGCAGATAGAAACCATTTTTTTTGAAGACCTTCTATTGCTCAAATCGAAACGTGTTGAACTAACGAAAATTGGATAACAACCTGGGGCTGAAGAAAAAAAATTACAGCTCAAATCGACGTACAGAGATTTTACACGAATTTTTACGGCGAAGCACAAAAATCTGTTTCGGGACAGCAAGTTTCCCAAGCATTACTTCTCTCTCATTAGAGGTTACTCTTGGCACAAAAAGCAAATAAAAAGGATAAGGAGAGGTTATTACTGAAGCAATAACTTCCAAGACTCAACTAAAACTTTTGGGTTATCTCTCAATAAGTACTTTTCTTTAATGCCTTTAAGTTAGGCATAGGATCAAGATTCAAGTATTTTCGAATGAATAAGCATTAAGATCAATACTAGAAATATCTTTATTTTTCAAGGTTTCGTGCATTCCTACAAGTTTTTAACTGAAAAGATTCCATGGAAAGATTTGTTTTGGTTTCATAGGCATGAACACAAGTGTTCAAGGTCGACCCCCACTTAACCATTACTCATCTTTCCAATCACTTTCCCTTTTTAAAACGTTTTTAGGTAACAAGTACAACTATTTTTTTATAATTCGCGTTCCCTATCCATACTAAGATAGAGAACAACTTAAAACTGAAAGTAAAACCTACTTAGAGAGAAAGCAAACAAGTGCACACAATAATATTCACCCACACGCTATTGCTCCCCGGCAACGGCGCCAGAAAAGGTCTTGATAACTCACAAGTATAGGGGATCGTGTGTAGCCTTTTCGATAAGTAAGAGTGTCGAACCCAACGAGGAGCTAAAGGTAGGATAAATATTCTCTCAAGTTCTATCAACCACTAATACAACTCTACGCACACTAAACGTTTGCGTTATCTAGGAATTAAAACTAGAGTAACAATACGAGTAATATAGATAGCTTTGCATGATAATAAATAACAAGGAAGTAAAGCTATTTGCTGCAGCAATAAAATACACTAAACTAACAGAACCATGAGTGTGAATAGTGGTGGTAATTGTGGTGGCTTTTTCCAAGTTTAAATAGCGAATAGATCGGGTTCATTGTCTTCGATGCAGTTTTCTATGTGATCAAATAGCCGAGTCTCAAGCTTTGATTTTGAGTCAAAGTAATCATGATTACAATATTGTATTTACTATTATTGTTACTAGACATGGTACAAAAACATAGGAACCTGTAGAGTCACCTTGGTATCAAGAAGAACAGGCCTAGAAGGCAAAGGAGACTCAAGAAGCGAGTCAATAAGAAGAGGATCTTCTTGATGCACAAGATTACATTGATATTGAATCCCAAAGAAAAGAGAATGAAGCTTCAATGGAAGATGAAGAAGAGGAAGAGGTAGAATATAAAAATAAACAATATGACTCTGATGCTGAAACTGTGGACCCAAGATAAGAAGTTGAGCTTAGTCGTGAACAAGAGGAAGAAGAGGTTATATCAAAGGAAAAAGAAGTTGAAAATCAGAAGCCGACGATGAAGAAGAAGAACAAAAGAGATGTCGAGCCGACACCCAAGGTAAAGGAGAAGGTAAAACCAACTAAAAAGAAAATATCTTATCCTAACCATGTTTAATATGAACCCGATAAGAGTGTCTATGACTCATTTGTCGAGGCTCTAAGTAATCTTCATTTAGAAATTCCTCTAGCTGATGCAATTCAAGTTCTTACCTACAAAAAGTTCATGTGAGATATTCTTAACAGAAATAAAAAGGTAACTAATGACTACAAGTGCACAAATCATTTGTAGCCAGTTTCGCAATAAAGATATCGATCCCACAGGGAGCAGGAGTCTAAAGTCTAATACTCTTTGAACTAAATACTAAAATAGTAATGCTAAATAACGTTCTAAGTAATAAGAAAAAATGCGAGTTTTGTGTAAAAAGTATGTTTGGATTTTCAAATAAGAGAATAATAAGTAAAGTAAGTTGTAAGTAAACAAGAGCATGCAAGTATGATTAGGAAAGTCTGCAAGATGATGGAAAGAGTTCTCAGGGAGTAGTGGATCCACCACTAGTAATTAGAAAGAGTGATCAAAACTATTATAATGAATACGAGCATTTATGATATGTGTGGGAGGAGCTCCATATATGGACGAATAGGCAGCAACCACTGCACATATCATCCGTCATAACCACATCAGACAGCAATCGACATCAATCGAATTACTAGGCTATTAAGGGACTTTACCCCATAGGATGTATCCCATGGCATGGATAATGTTCTGTGAGTTCTCCTCGGTTCCCAAGTTGATACGTAAGGAATGAAAACAAATTTATAGTCACCGTAAGTGCTATCATTCCTCCGCCTACCAACAAGTAGTTCCCCCCATCTAGTCCTCAGTGAGGCAAATACTGAGTGTCGCGCTTCACCCAACATCAAGATGAAGGAAATCTAACACAAACACATAATGAACAATATCACATAATAATCTTTATCTCAATTCGATCTCATACTAGGGTTTCTCCATCTCCCCAAGAACTAAGGAAACTACTCACACATGAAGGCAATCAACATCATGGATAGAATATGGATGAAGTATGATGATACAATTGAAGACAAGTGCAAATCCAAGATTCAATCTAGAATTACAACAAGTAACCAAAGGGGATCGGTGATGGAGACGTTGTTGATGAAGATGACGATGTAGATCAATGTGGAGGCCTTCAAGATCCTAGTCTATTCTCCTCTTGTGTGATGGTGATGGTGTAGATCTGATTGGAGGCGGCTATTGCGGTGGCACGGTGGCAGGGCTCCGCCGTGGTGGAGGATATGGCTTGGTACCTCTCTCTTGGCTCCTCCCACCTTTATATAGGCCTTGGGGGTGCCCGAGGGTTCCCTAATACCGTCATATGACTTATGGAAGGTTCTGGAGCTTCTCCGGGGCGAAATCCCCGTCGTTTGCGACCTTTTTACTAACTATACGACCAAACTATACGGTGGGAACTTTTAGTTCCGGCCGTATAGTTGTTCGTTGAAGTTACAGATCCTTTAGTATTTTGGTTTCATAAGAACTCTATTTTGGGTGTTCTTGGGCTCGTTGAGTTCGCCTCGTCGAGGTCTACAACCCAGGGTCTTGGATATTTATTTTGAGAAGTTGGAAAAATTCACTTTTCCAACCTCTCAAATTGCTAACTCTGGTCCCTATAGCTCCTCCATACTATGATGTCTTTGTGCCTTTTTATCCATAATTTTCACCAACACCTACACACATGTCATAGACAAGGAAAGTGATAAAATTCTACCTAAACTACTAAATGTGCAAACCTCATATGAAAGTAAATGAGAACTAGAAGTCATGCATATAAGGCATGGATATAGCTAGAAAAAACATGATATGAGAGATAAATGGCACATTTTATATGGCTAAAAGAGGTGCTATTTCACATCCATTAGTAACTAAGACCGTAGTGTTATGACAAGATATGGAGATAAGCTTCCTGCTAATCTTGGGGATCCTCGTATACCAACTATTTCTCGTTCTATTGGAAAAACTAACATATATAATCTCCTATGTGATTTAGGTGCAGGTGTTAGAGTCATGCTACATTCTCTCTTCAAGAAACTAAATCTTAGAGAATACTCTCCTACTTCCATTACCTTGCAAATGGCTGATAAAACTACTAAATAACCCATTGGTATGATCGAAGATGTTTTACTTAGAAATAATCAACATGTCATACCTACTGACTTTGTTATACTTGATGTTCCCTGATAACCCACAAGTATAGGGGATCGTGTGTAGCCTTTTCGATAAGTAAGAGTGGCGAACCCAACGAGAAGCTAAAGGTAGGATAAATATTGTCTCAACTTCTATCAACACTGATAAAACTCTACGCACACTAAACGTTTGCATTATCTAAAAAATAAAACTAGAGTAACAATACGAGTAATAGAGATAGCTTTGCATGATAATAAATAACAAGGAAGTAAAGCTAGTTGTTGTAGCAATAAAATACACTAAACTAATAGAACCATGAGTATGGAATAGTGGTGGTAATTGTGGTGGCTTTGTCCAAGTATAAATAGCGAATAGATCGGGTTCATTGTCTTCGATGCGGTTTTCTATGTGGGAGAGGCTAAATATACATGCGCTTCACTACTTGGAATTACATGTACTATATGATTGGATTGTTAGCAAACATCCGTAAGTACTAATCAATGCATTAAGGTTTCCCCAACCATAGCCTTAAGTTTAATGGTCCTCTTACTCCCATATGTGCAACATTTCGGTTCGCGTCCTCAGGTTTCTGTCACTCCGGCAGAACTTCCCCCCTTCCTCTTACACATACTACAAACCCTATGATGTTTAATCCATGTGCACACAAATATAATGGACACCAAAGGACTGTACCATATCAACATACAGCTCTAATGAACTAAAGACGTTCAACCATTCAATCTAAGAACAAAGAAACAGTGCAAACATGACATAGATCATAGGATTATAACTTATAGCATCAAACACCATGTTTACATAGGACGGTATAGAGGTGTGTGGGAGAATGAACCACTGTATACTAGGAGGATTAGGTGATGTAGATGGCGATGAAGATGGTGAAGAGGGCGGCGGCGCCGGCGGCGCGGGGGACTCCTTCCCCGCCAGTATCATGGGGGAGCACCGCCCCTTAGCCCCCTTCCTTCATGGCTTCTTGGGAGCCCTCCCCCATGGAGATGGTATCCACGGGGGAGGCAAAAACGTGGCTTTTGCGGCTGCAAATTCGTGGGTGGAGATGTCCTAGGCGAATTAGGTTTCCTCCCTTTATATAGCTTCTCGTCTTCCCGTCACCCCATCTTGGGCTGCAGTAAATCGGCTAGGCCCGTCCAGACTCGGAATCATCTAAATTTTATGTCTAGAACATTTGTCAAGAAATTTCCAACAACTTTGTAGTTGAAGAGTATTCCGTTTGATGCCGGCTTTGACCCGAAACATGACCATCTTCAAAAAGAGTTCTAAGACAGATTTCTGGAAAAAATCCCAATTTGACTCCAACAAGGTTTCCACTTGTATTCTTTGTAATTCCTACAGATCAAAGTGTAAAACAAAAACATTGTGCACTTTTGCAACTATTAGTAGGTGAGTCCACATAATCATAAAGTTTATACAAAAAGGAGTGTCAAAAGCATATTATTAGCATGAAACCATCAAAAATTATAGATACTTTATGGATGTATGATTCCCGAAGATGAAAAACTTTTGATCTCCTTGGAAGACCTTTTCTTAGCACTGCAGGAGCTAATTCTGATTGCACTAGCGGGAAAAATTTATTCAACATCTATGATGATCGAATTGTTTGTTACTTCCCGAAGAAACAAGAACAAGGTCAAATATATGTACCACCACCTAAACGTGTTCAAGAGTACCTCAATGAAGGACAACCTAAGGTATGTGCCAAAAACTTAGAGGTCGGTTGCGTAGAATCAACCAGTTCCAAACAAATACTTGATGGGAGTTAACCCATCTTTGAATAAAGATAGTATAGTTCTTTTTGTGTTTAGTTGTTCTGATAAAACTTTTGTAACCAAAGTTTGCAGAGAAAATAGGCTGATAATAAGTTGTGGTTCAAGTTTGAAGGAAGGAATTGAAAATAAAAGGAGGTCTTCAGAGTCTTTAATGATCACTGGTACGACCAGAGGGCACCGTACCGCGCCCCCATACTGAAAACCCAGAATGGGCAGAATTTACTCTGCCGAGACAGAGCTTTTAACGAGCTACAGTACGACAGGATGCACCTGTACCACGTGCACGTACTATGTCTTGGTGAAATAAGCAAGGTTATCTCCCATGTTACTGCACGAATAACAGTATGACCGGACACGCTCGTACCATGCGCCTGTACCAAGACCCAGGTTCGATCTCAAACCCTAACCGACATATCCAACGATGTGCACGTACCATTCGCCAGTACTAAGTGCGATGCTACTAAAAAATGATAGTCGATGGCTGGGCAACCAAGCCAGCCATCTTCTTCCTCTCTTTTTCTCTCACTTTCTCTCTCAAATGTAAACCCTAACCTTCTAGAATCCTTGATCCTTCACCGATTTCATTCGTTTGAGCCAGGGAATCTTCGCATTGGTTAGTTTCTCACCCGATCCATGCTTTATTTTCTAAAATCCATGGTTGAATCCCTAACATTAGTTATCTAGATGAGTCTTGATTTTTTTTAGATTCTTGTTGATTCCTCATGTTCGGATTCAAAGTTTTTACCTATAACCATCTGTTTATATGATAGAAACCTTATGCATTTAGTTTTGTTTTGAAATTTTTTAGTGCAATCAATATTGGAAGGCTTTTCCATGCTGGAGGGAAACCGGGAGGCTCGAGAGCCTCTGGAAGCTTCACTGCATCGGTCTCGAAGAAGAGGCGCTAGTAGGGGAATGCCCTGAAGTCTGCCATGAAGGACTATGCGAGAGTGAGTGCTCATGATGTGCTGCCCACCAAGTGGGTGTGCAACGACTTCCTCTCTCGCCATGGTTTGAAGGAGGACTTCGACACGATGTTTGGGAACGCTGGTATGACCACCTTCACCACCCTCGCTGCCGACACTTTCAAGCGCTCCACGTGGGAGTTCCTCTTAGCCTTCCATGATGGCCTTGCACTCCAACAACGCCATTGCACTATAAGTTTCATACTCAATGGGCAGGCCAGAAATCTTATTTTCCTATGAGTTTTGTGATTTCTTCGGGTTCTCCTATGAGGGAGAGCTCGATATTACTGAAGAAGTCCTCACAGAGGCAATGTTTGCTTGGGAAAAAAATTGTTCACAGGGATGTTGATTATATGTGGAAGAAGCCCGCCACCATCTAGAATCTCACCATCCGTTACTTTGCCACCTTCTTGGTGAATTCTATTTTTTGGGATAGGAAACAATGGGGCAATGGCTAGCCCCAACATATATGTGCTTTACATGGCTCTCCACTAGGATATAATACATAAGGTAAACTTGGGTGCATTACTAATCCAACACTTTCGCCACCGAAGGTTGGCCCATTCAGGAGATATTCATTGTGGTGGTTTGATCACTCAAATCGCCTATGCAAGTGAGTTCACCCTACTCCAAGAAAGACCAATACCACATAGTAAATACTTTGATGGTGTTCACATGGCAAGCACCAAATACATGGAAGTATACAGGGCGCACCGTCCTTCCCGTGCTTATCAACATGATCCACTATTTTAATTGGAGAATATTAAATCTTAAGGATTTAAAATGAGTAGGAATTACTTTTCTAAAATAAGAAGAATAAGAAAATGTGAATATTCCACATAATGATTGAAATCATGCTAGATCATCTAGTATGAGCCCTTGTGTGCTAAATAGAAGTAGAGAAGTGTTGTTTGGTGATTGTGTACATTGAATGTATTTATAGATGCTAGTACCGACCTGAGCTACAACGAGGAGGAGTACTTCGAGGAACAAGAAGAGAACTTCAACGACTACAACAACTGCACTGCTCAAGGCAAGCCATCACTAATGCAAAGCTATCATTGCAAGCTAGATCTATGCATTCTATATATGCAAGCCCTTTATACCAGATGCACTAGGCATACCTAGTTATGCAACTTTACCAAATTCCCAGTTTTACTCCAAGTTTTACTTTTCCCTTTACTATTGTTCTTACCTAGTTAATGAATTGAGATTAGTGGATACTTGATTGGATCCTATCAAGATAATAGGATTAGCCTTGGATACTTATACTTGATTAGTACCCCCAATAGTGATACCCTCAATACTAGTGGCTAGCTCTAAGCATAAAACTAGATCACTTTAGATGGGAAAACTTGGTGAAAATGATTATGAAAACCTTGGAATGAAGATTCATTCTATTGAAATGTTTTGACATGTGTTGTGAAACACAATGGCTTGATGATCAAACTCTTGAGGCATGAGCCCTGACTTTTATAAAAATCGATGGTTGGGTTCGGATGCGATACCATTCCAATTTTATCGTACAACCACAATACCTGAGTTGGGTAGGGCTTAACTAGAAGTTTATATGTCTTAGTATGGGTTCCCTTGCGTAAGAGGTTGAGTTGAGGCTACCTCGTGATGAATGTCCACCTATGCAGTTCCCAGGATGGCAGATGGCCATGGCTGGGAGGTCAAACTCATAGGGGAGGTGCCTATACTAGGGTGTGTAATTGAAAGGTTAAGATTGATTATCCGCATACTAAGTATGATGATTCGGCTTATTCCTGACGGATGTATCGAATTTTGTGGTGAAAGTGTACCACCTCTATAGAGTGTCAAACTATTCGAATAGCCATGTTCGCGGTTATGGACAGTTGGAGTGGCCATACTGTTCCGTTGTCAGATGTTTTCAAAATGACTTATGCATTGAAAGATGACTTTGGCTTGAACACAATAGAGTTGTGGACATGAGATCTAAGTTCCCCCTTAAGTGATGTAGAGAACTAAATTAGACCTTTACTCTTGAAACTTTATGAAATAAACCTGGCTTTTTGCAAACAAACCTAGAGCTTATGATTCCTACTAGCTTTACTTTTACTTATACTAGTGGTAGTTTGCGAGTACTTAAAGATTACTCATGGCTTTGACCCTGGCTATTCCCATGGCTATACTATGAGGAGGATTACCCGGAAGATGGACAACAGGAGGTCTATGACAACTAGGATCATCTCCCATTGTCAGCATTGCATGCGATCATGAAGATGAAGCCCCACTACGTTTACTTTCCGCTACTTTGATTGTATTAAGACTGGATCATGAGATCCTTTATTTGTAAGACCTTATTATGGTTTGTAATGGATGATGTATTGCGGTACCACTTCTTTTGTCTCACAAAAATGGTAATCCTGGGATTGCGATGTACAACATAACAGGCATCTGGACTTAAAAATCCAGGTGTTGACAAGTGGGTATCAGAGCCATCCTGACCATAGGAGACCGTTGTTAGAATGGACGCCTGAAAAACCTAGCTTCAAAACAAAGAAAGTGAGTATTTACAAAAACCTATTCGCATTCTTATCCTTGAGATTCTCTCCAAAAGAAATCACTTGCTACTCAAAAATCTTACAAGTTTACTTAAAACTTGACACACTTGATCATTCCACTAACTTACTCATCTCAATTTCCTATAGATGGAGGTCAAATACACCAACTTTTACCAGTTGGGCAATGGAGGACAGCTTATCTTTGAGAGGAATCTGGATTCGCTCTCAGAGCATCTTGAGCGCCCGCACCCGGAGTTCTTCGGAGCATAGCTCAAGGATAACGCTGGAGGGGGCTATAGTGGCTAATTGTTGCCGACCTGAGAGGCAGAATGGAGCCACCTCTTTCTAACAAGATTCAGTTCAGCGTTCAGGAGAACAACTGGCTAGACGGATTAGCCAGGGCTATGCAAGAAGCTCTTGCTTGCTTATGTGCTCAGAACATCAACCAGATCATCGGCACCCGTTTTGCTCACTATGCAAGACGTGACTCAATGGGACAGCCTCTATCCATGCCAACCAACCCAGAATTGAGGCATCACGTGGACCACATGGACTTCATGCTACATGATACACAAAAAGTGCTAGACAATGCCCATGAGCACATCAACCAGAGTAATGCTGCAGGTGTTGAAAGGAAGCAAATCGTCGCCATCCTCGCCAAGGAAAGCAAGTCACTTCGCAGTCAGCATGACAAAAAGGATTGCATCATCACCCGTCTTCGTCAGAAGATAGCCATGTTGGGGATATACTTTTCGGGTATCCTCACAGTTCCTCGTTGACCAGGGTGGCCCACTTTGGGTTAGCACTTTGCTTCATGGGCAGCCCGGTCAGGGAGAAGAGATAGAGTCTGATCCGGCTACGGGAAGGCCCAGAGGACTTACCGACATAGGCCCATAGTGTTACTTGTAGTTCAAGATGTACTATGTAACCGACTCTTAGTCGTAGCTGGATAGATCTCTCCTGTAAACCCTAGGCAAGATATATATATAAGCCATCCTAGGGAGAGCCTTTAGGGCACCCAATAGTCTACAATCTCAACTCGCATAGGCGAACCCCTTGTAACCCATATTCCGGCTCTGCCGTATTACTGGATTGCTAGCAGGAGTAGGATCCGTCCAAAGCCAGCGGATTCGAACCTGGGTAAACTTGTGTGCTCACCGTCACGGAATACCGTACACCTCACACCCCTCTCTTCCGCATGCCTCGAGGACCCCCTCATGGCATACTTGTCATCAATCCGACGATAGTTGGCGCCCACCATGGGGCAAGTGAGCTTTGGATCTACGTTTCGAGCGGAATCTATAAGAATCGGATTCGGCGAGACTATCGCCGTCGGTCGCATCCTCTACGCCAGAGACGTCCCTCTCATCGTTCTCGACGAGACCTGGATTCCGGCTAGGGAGGCTATGACTGCCTACACAATCATGTCTTTTGGCGAGATCAATGTTTACATCAGTTTCGCTGAACCTGCCCCACCCACCCCAGCGGTGATGATAGAGGCAGAAGAAATTTCTGGGTCCCCTTTGTCCGTGGAGGTGGCAGAGTTCTGGATCTCAGAAATGCCTAATCCCACACTGCCCGCACCAATTGTGGAGATAGTGGAGAAAGCTGAGCCTGAAGCAGATCTTGCGGTTCAAGTCGAATCTGGAGTGGATCTGCCGGGTGAGGTCAAATCCTAGATCAATCTGTCTGCTAAGGTCGAGATCCAGGAGGAGCACAATAACAACCATGGTTCCGGCTCCGCTAACGCCAGAACAGATCAACCGTTCCTGAGGCATACGTTGAGGTGTATGATACTGCTAGACACAAGCATGGATGAGGTTCTCGAAACCATCAGGATCTTCGAGGAAGCCCACGAGGAAAGTCGCAACTACCTCAGGACCAACATGTCACACTTTATCGGATACGTTGGATCCGGATCCGGCTCTGCCGATGCTGGACAAAACACTGACTCAGCTCTAGAGGCAATCGGAACAAACACCGACGTACCCGCATCCTCGGATGACTCGAGAACGTCGGCGGATTTCTAAAAGTTCTCCGCGGAGTATGAAGAGGAGTATAACTCCAAAGCTACAGAGGAGGAAGAAGCCATGGATGAAGGATCTAGGGAAAACTCTCCCAAAGCACCGGATGACATGGAAATCGGAGATAATCCCGAGGTCCAGAAGTCCGAGAGTGCTGATCAGAGCTTGACTCCGGGAAACGGACCCAAAGCCGTTTTTGTTACCGGCACTGCCAAGAAGGCAAAGAAGAAGAACAAGAAGAACAAGACCCCGGCGAAAGACCCTCCGGTAGAGGAGGTGATTGCCGAGGAATATGAGGAAGACTCGGATGGAGCACTTATCCTAGACGAACCCAAAGAAGAATCGGTGGATGGACACGTGATCACTGAAGGTGCATGATACATTGCAAATGTATCTATAATTTTTGATGTTCCATGCTTGGTTTTATACACTTTCTTGTATTTTGTTCCAACTTTGGAGTACTTTTCTTATGATTTCTTGGACTAACCTATTAACAAGAGCCATAGTGTCAGCTGCCTGTTTTCTGCTGTTTTTGGTTCCAGGAAAGTCAGAAAATGAATATTCTCGGAATTGGACGGGACAAAAGCCAAAGTGCTTATTTTTCTGAAGGGATCAAGTGCCAGAATACGAGACGGAGAAGGGCCAGAGGGCGGCCACACCACCTAGCCATGCAGCCAGGCCTGGCCCGCGCCAGGGGGTGGTGTGGCCAGCCCAGGCACCCCCTCGGCCTCTCCTTCCGCCTATATATTGCCCTCGCGACAAAAACCCTAAGTACCCAATCAAAAATCCACGAAAGAGTTTGTAGCCGCCGTCATCTCCATCCCTAGATCAGGAGGGATCTTAAGCTCTTCCTGGCACCCTGCCGGAGAGGGGAATTCACCCTGGAGGCCTTCTTCATCACCATGCAAGCCTCCGGTGTGATGCGTGAGTAGTTCCTCCTTGGACTACGGATCCATGTAGTAGCTAGATGGCTGGTTCTCCTCCTTTGTGCTTTCATGTTTAGATCTTGTGAGCTCCGTTCATGATCAAGATCATCTATTTGTAATTTTGCATGTTGTGTTTGTGGGGATCCGATGGATATTGAGATGCTATTTCAGATTGATTATTGATTCAAGATCATCTATTTGTAATTCTGCATGTTGTGTTTGTGGGGATCCGATGGATATTGAGATGCTATTTCAGATTGATTATTGATTATATCATGTCTTTGTTATTTGTGATCTTGCATGCTTTCCGTTGTTAGTAGCTATCTTGGCTAAGTAGATGCTAGCAACTCCAAGAGTTAGTATTTATGCTCGATAGTGGGTTCATGCCTCTGGTAATCTAGGGAAGTGACAGAAATCTCTAAGGTACTAGATGTGCTATTGCTACTAGGGAGAAAACAACAATCCTTTGTTCATAGAACGATCATATTGTTTACTTTACACGCAGTTCGTAAAGCAATAATCTGTTGCTTGCAACTTAATACTGGAGGGGGTTCGGATGATAACCTGAAGGTGGATTATTATTCGTAGATGCAGTTGGATGACGGTCTATGTATTATGTTGTAATGCCCAATCAAGTCTCAAAGGAGTCAAGATGATTAGTATATGTATGTATTGCTTTCTCGGTGTTTGTCAATTGCCCCGCTGTAATTTGTTCACCCAGCATGTTACCTATCTTATGGAGAGCCACCTCTAGTGAACTATGGATCCCGGTCCTAGTCTTTTACATACAATCTACAATCTTTTACTGCTTTGTGTTTACTTTCTGCAAACTTTTACTTCTTTCCATTTGATACGTTTAATCCTTTGTTTTCTGCAAAACACGGTGAGATTGACAACCTCATCGCAAGTTGGGGACAAAGTTATGTGGTTGTGTTGTGCAGGTCTCCACGTTGCTACTAGCACCGCTAGTGCGCCCTGCCAAAGCTCAGCTAGTAACACCTTTCGGTGTTTCCTTGCTCCTACTGGTTCGATTAAACCTTGGTTTCATAACTGAGGGAAAACTTGCTACAGTGCTCATTGTACCTTCCTCTTGGGGTTCCCAGCGAGCTCTACGTCGAACGACGAGCACATCAAGATTTTCTAGCGCCGTTGCCGGGGAGTCAAGGACATCTTCACAAGGGGAGTCTCTCATAACCAATCTCTTTACTTTTTTTTTTGCTTAGTTTTATTTTTGCTTTGTTTGCTTGTTTCTTTATCAAAAACACAAAAAAATTAGTTTTACAAGTTTGCTTTCTTATTTCAAAAACACAAAAAAAAATTAGTTCCTATCCTAGTTGCCTTTATGTCTAGCCTTGCTCCAGTCACTATGTCACCCGAGGAAATGATTTTCACTTTTAAACAAGGAATTGAGGAAAGTTTTAAGGAAGCTTGGTCTAGAATCTCTGATCTGCATGAAAAAACTGAGCCTGAAATGACTCAAAGCTTGTTCCGTAGCAGTTTTTACCTTGGGATTGCTCTTTGCTATAGATATGCTTTAGATGCTGTTGTGGGAGGAGATTTCCTCCAATGTAATGAGGATGATTCTATTAATGCTATAAAGAAATTGATCCTTACTTACAACATGCCTAGCCAAACTGATATTTCCTTCGCAAAAATATTTGCTAGCGTGGACACTCTTGAGGCTAGCACTATTAGATTAGAAAGTTGCTATAATACGCTTAGGGAGCATTACGATTATGTTCCAATAAACTCTGAACCATCAAAGTGGTTCCCTACAGTAAAGATTGAGATGAACACTGAAACTTTTCAAGATCGCTATGATATCATGTCTGAATTTTGCCTTATGCCCAAAGATATTTATAAATCTCTGAATACTTGGGGGATCACTGAGGGAGGAAAGGAAATATCTCTTGCTAATAATACTACCATATTACCTCTTGGAATAGCTGAAGGAGTGTTTACAAAGATCCTTGGGAAAATGATTTCTATTGATTATCTTGTTATTGAATGTGCAGGAAAAGGAGAAATTACACTTGGAAGGTCCCTATTAGAACTCCTTGGAGCAATAATAAATGTGGGAAAGGGGACCATGCACCTTTCTTCACCACCAAAAAATCATATTTTACCCAAGGTTAAGAATAAAAGTAAGAGAGGTAAGGGTAAGAAAGTTGGTTTTAATGCTTCTTCATTTGAGAACACTTGATTCATTATTTACTTCTTATGCCTAACTTAAAGGCGTTAAAGAAAAGTACTTATTGGGAGATAACCCAAAAGTTTTAGATGAGTCTTGGAAGTTATTACCTCTGTAATAACCTCTACTTATCCTTTTTATTTGCTTTTTGTGCCAAGAGTAACCTCTAATGAGAGTGAAGTAATGATTGAGAAAGTTGTTGTCCCGAAACAAATTTTTGTACTTCACCATAAACATTCGTGAGAGAGCTCTGTATGTTGGATTGAGCTGTAATTGTTTTTGCTTCTGCCCCAGGTTGTTATCTAACTTTCGTTAGTTCAACAATTTTCGATTTGAGTAACAAAAAGTCTTCGAAAAAATTCGTCTTTACCTGCTGGTCTGTTTTGACAGATTTCTGCCATTTTTTGCATTTGCTTCTTGTTGGTTCCTTCTTGAGTTCTTTTGGGGAATTGAGATTTTGAGGGAAGTGCTACAGTAGCTAGTGTTCTAATGGAAGTTTATTTGGTGTTAGAACTGAACCTTAAGACTTATTTATCTTAAGTGCACTAATGTTGCTAATAAAGATTGTGTGAAGTTTTGCTTGAAGGAAAAATTTCAGGTGTATGGAAGGAATGAGTAATGAGATGGAGGATGGACTAAAGCTCAAGCTTGGGGATGCCACCCATGTCACCCCAATAAATATCCAAGAAGTACAAGCGTCAAAGCTTGGGGATGCCCAAGGCATCCCCTTCTTCATCAATAAAAATCCCAGGTTTCTTCCAAACGCTTCATTTTTATTGTTTCATGCACAGTTGTGTTTTTCTTGGAGCGTCTTCTTTTTCGTTTTCGTTTTGGTTTTTAGTTTGCTCGGTTTGCTTAGTTTTCTGAATAAATTGGTTGGACCCCCTCTTTCATACATTGGTTTGCAAATAGTTTGGTTTGGTTTGGAAAAGAGTAGGAAAGTTCATACTTATGTGGTAAAAAGAGCTTGTTTTTGACTGTGGCCTATGCTTTGTCATGCCATGCTTGATATTGTTTTGGCTTTATTCTTAGTATTCTTTGCTGTAGCATGACTTGTTATAAACAATTGAGATTTCTTAATGTGCCTTGGATGAAGCATGCGTTGTTTTAGCAAATTAAAGCATATTATTGTGGTATTCTCCTTTGATGGTTTATTTGGGTTGACTTGGTGCATGCTCACACCATGTTATGACTATCTCAAGTCACCATAGCCTTTATGATCCTTTAGTTTTCAACTTGTAGTATCACTTTATGCTTTGATCAATGATGTTTTGTCGCTCTGCATGATTATTGCCATTATTGCTCTCTTAGTTTGTCGCTCCCAATCTTTTGCTAGCCTCCACAACCAAGTATGAGTTCCACTCATGCATCCAACTCCCTAAACCAAGTTATTCCAAAGAGTCCAACATACCTACCTACTAGCTTATGCTATTCCAAGTATATTCATGCTTTTGTATACCTTCCAACTTAAACTTGTTATGAGAAAACTAGTGATTCATGCTTTTTGCATCTAATAAACTTTAACAATTGGGTCCTTCTTTGTTGTGTATATGCTTGAGCTTTATAAGTTGAAATTAGCATAACCATGTTTCATGGGTAACGTTTTCAACATTGCACTTGTACTTTGTACCCCGTTGATATCATGTTCTTTTGCTTACGGATCCCCGTGGTGTGAAATAAAAGTGGAACTTGTAAGATCATGGAGTTTATATGTGTGTTAGAGAAACGCCTGGGCCGCTAGCCTAAGCCTTGCCTAATCATGGTGGAAACTTGCATCATCACCATAATGAGCACTCTATGAAGCATCCTCAATAAAAACCTATGCAAATAGCAAATAAAAAGATCGTTGAGATGCTCATTGTCTGCTTTCCTTGTCATTTTGATTATAGGAAAGCTCCTGTATCATGTGCAAGGGGTACCCCGTTGGCGGTTCTTAATGATACACACATACTTACAATGACAAGAGCTTACTCGTGACTGAAATTGAGTAGCATGAGGATCGGTCTTCATAAGTAAGGGGCATGAGATTTCGGTTTATAACTTGTCAAGAATATCCTCTTAGTTGTGTCACTTTAACCTTAATCACCTTAAAGATGCTTATGATAGGGCAAGAAGAGCTGAAAGCTATAAGTACCATAATTTGTGGAAGCTCTTTATGAGACTTGAATCCCTACTTCCTTTTATAAAAGCTTTTCTCCCACCATTATATTGAGTCTTCACCTTCTATCTTTATGCACCTACTTTGAGAGCATAGTGGCCATTCCTAGTTCTATGTGCATTGTCCCAAGACTAGTTGATTGATGCATACTTTGATATTGCTTGTTTTAAACTATTGTATCTAGTCACTCTTATGAACTTGGAAGGTGTCCTATGCATTTATATTTGCTACTCTATTGAGGGACAAGCTGAATACTATTATGCTATGTTTTCTTTATGTGAAACAAACAAACATCTTGCAAAGCATTGTTATTCATGAATCTTTTGTTTGTGCCTTTTCATGTTGCATCGTAGTTTCTTTGTTTTATTGCTAGAATTTTGTCTTTCATGCTATGATTGAAGTACTATGATCCTAGCTTTGAATGTTTTGCAAATACTTTGATCAAGTCTTTGATGGTGCATGTCACCTCAAAAATTATTCTTTCTTTTTATCACTTACCTACTCGAGGACGAGCAGGAGTTAAGCTTGGGGATGTTGATACATTGCAAATGTATCTATAATTTTTTATGTTCCATGCTTGGTTTTATCCACTTTCATGTGTTTTGTTCCAACTTTGGAGTACTTTTCTTATGATTTCTTGGACTAACCTATTAACAAGAGCCACAGTGCCAGCTGCCTGTTTTCTGCTGTTTTTGGTTCCAGGAAAGTCAGAAAATGAATATTCTCGGAATTGGACGGGACAAAAGCCAAAGTGCTTATTTTTCCGGAAGGGATCAAGTGCCAGAATACGAGACGAAGAAGGGCCAGAGGGCGGCCACACCACCTGGCCGTGCGGCCAGGCCTGGCCCGCGCCAGGGGTGGTGTGGCCAGCCCAGGCACCCCCTCGGCCTCTCCTTCCGCCTATATATTGCCCTCGGGACGAAAACCCTAAGTACCCGATCAAAAATCCACGAAAGAGTCTGTAGCCGCCGTCATCTCCATCCCTAGATCAGGAGGGATCTTAAGCTCTTCCTGGCACCCTGCCGGAGAGGGGAATTCACCCTGGAGGCCTTCTTCATCACCATGCAAGCCTCCGGTGTGATGCGTGAGTAGTTCCTCCTTGGACTATGGATCCATGTAGTAGCTAGATGGCTGGTTCTCCTCCTTTGTGCTTTCATGTTTAGATCTTGTGAGCTCCATTCATGATCAAGATCATCTATTTGTAATTCTGCATGTTGTGTTTGTGGGGATCCGATGGATATTGAGATGCTATTTCAGATTGATTATTGATTCTATCATGTCTTTGTTATTTGAGATCTTGCATGCTTTTCGTTGTTAGTAGCTATCTTGGCCAAGTAGATGCTAGCAACTCCAAGAGTTATTATTTATGCTCGATAGTGGGTTCATGCCTCTGGTAATCTGGGGAAGTGACAGAAATCTCTAAGGTACTAGATGTGATGTTGCTACTAGGGAGAAAACAACAATCCTTTGTTCATAGAACAATCGTATTGTTTACTTTACACGTAGTTCGTAAAGCAATAATTTGTTGCTTGCAACTTAATACTGGAGGGGGTTCGGATGATAACCTGAAGGTGGATTATTAGTCATAGATGCAGTTGGATGGCAGTCTATGTATAATGTTGTAATGCCCAATCAAGTCTCAAAGGAGTCAAGATGATTAGTATATGCATGTATTGCTTTCTTGGTGTTTGTCAATTGCCCCACTGTAATTTGTCCACCCAGCATGTTATCTATCTTAAGGAGAGTCACCTCTAGTGAACTATGGATCCCGGTCCTCTTTTCTTTTACATACAATCTACAATCTTTTACTGCTTTGTGTTTACTTTCTGCAAACTTTTACTTCTTTCCATTCGATACGTTTAATCCCTTGTTTTCCGCAAAACACGGTGAGATTGACAACCTCATCGCAAGTTGGGGACAAAGTTCTGTGGTTGTGTTGTGCAGGTCTCCACGTTGCTACTAGTACCGGTAGTGCGCCCTGCCAAAGCTCAGCAAGTAACACCTTTGAGGTGTTTCCTTGCTCCTACTGGTTCGATTAAACCTTGGTTTTATAATTGAGGGAAACTTGCTGTTGTGCTCATCATACCTTCCTCTTGGGGTTCCCAACGAGCTCTACATCAACACCCCCATCAAGCAATTTTCTGGGCGCCGTGCATTGAGCCATCACTCCCATGAGAGATATAATCAACAATAGTGACGCCACATGACGCGTCGCCAAATGGGGCATAGAGCTTTCAGCTTTCGATATTGAGTATAAACCTCGGACAACAATCAAATCTCAAATCCTTGCTGACTTTGTTGCTGATTGGACAGAGACAAAATAAATATGACCCTCCCTGAGTCGGAATATTGGACCCTATATTCTGATGGGTCTAAGGCTCGCGGGGGCTTGGGGGCTAGCGTGGTACTCAAATCACCCCAAGGAGATAAACATCTATACATGTTGTAGATCCACTTCACAGTGACAAATAATATTGCCGAGTATGAAGCACTGTTGCATGGAATCCGGATTGCTAAGGATATCGGCATCCGATGTTTGATGTGTTACGGAGATTCGGAACTTGTTGCTCAACAAGTGTCGGATATTTGTAATGCAAATAAGCACATGGCAGCATATAAAGCTGGCGTGGATGATCTATCTAAATCGTTTGAAGGGTTTCAGGTTCAACACATCTCTCGAGCAGAAAATGAGGAAGCAGATGCATTATCTTGAATAGGCTCTGCACGGAAAGAGGTCCCAGATGGTGCTTTTTTAGAGCACCTCAAAGTTCCCTCAATAAAGGGAGTGGATGAGGAATATCCGGCCAAATCCGACTCACCTCTAATAGCAGTTCTGGTTGTAATTCCCAGTTGGACTCAACCCTACCTTGACTATTTGGTAGATGGAAAATTACCTAAAGACGAAGTCTTGAGCCGGTCGATCATCCGATGAGCAAAAGCCTATACTATAGTTAGTGGTGAGCTCTATAAGCGGAGTGTATCTGGGGTCTTTCAGCACTGCGTATCTCCGGAAGAAGGAGTGGAAATCTTAAGAAAAATCCACGAAGGCGAGTGTGGTCACCATGCTGCAGCCAAATCTTCAGTGGTAAAAGCTTTTTGACACGGTTTTTTCTGGCTTACAGCCAAGGCAGATGCCGAACGGCTGGTCAAGACGTGCAAGGGTTGCCAAAAGTACGCCAAACAAGCTCACGTTCCGGTTGATCAGCTACGAACAATACCTATAACATGACCTTTCGCGGTCTAGGGGGGTTACATGGTAGGACCGTTCAAACAGGCTCTAAGTGGATGTACTCACCTCTTAGTGATGGTGGATAAATTCACCAATCGGATTTAGGCTAAACCCGTCACTAGTTGTGATGGAGCAACAGCCAAAAGATTTGTCGAGGATGTTATAATCCGGTATGGCTATCCGCATAGTATTATCACAAACAACGGGAGTAATTTCTCTATGGTAGAACTTGCCGAATTTTGCCACGAGCAAAATATCCGGCTTGACATTGCGTCAGTCGCACATCCGTAGGCTAATGGACAAGTCGAAAGAGCAAATGGTTTAATCCTACAAGGCCTAAAACCGAGACTCGAAGCACCACTACGACGTGCTTCAGGGGCTTGGGCAGAGGAATTACCCTCTGTAATATGGAGTTTACGAACAACTCCGAACAGGTCAACCGGATACACACCTTTCTTCTTGGTCTATGGCGCAGAAGAAGTTCTTCCTAGTGATTTGATTCACACTTCTCCTATATCGAAGAGGATGCCGAAGTTTCTCGACAAAATGATCTCGACTTAGTCGAAGAAGTCCGCGTCGTTGCTGAAATTAGATCAACAACCTATCAGCAGAAGTGACGCAAGTATCATAGCCAGAGAGTTAGAAACCGGTCTTTCAATAAGGGCGATTTGGTTCTCTGGCTTGTGCAACAAAGAAAGAACAAACTTTCCCCAGTATGGGAAGGGCCATTTTTAGTTAGTTGAGTATTACACAATGGTTCATACTACCTAACTGATATGCGGTCAGTCAAAGAAAGACCTGCTACTAAGAAGAGAAAGAGAGCTGGAGGCAGTACAAATCTGGATGAGTTAGATAGACCATGGAATATTTCTCAGCTACGTCCCTTTTATTCTTAGTTTATCCTTCTTTGTAATCATATATGTGTACATGTTCTGTGAGAAATAAAAGTTTTGGTTGCCTCAAGTTTTTCTGAGAAGTTTTTACCATCTTATTTCTGAATGATCATGTAACAACGTCGAAAACCCCAGAATACTTGAAAGTACTTTATGCTCATGCTTGTTCTGGTTTAGATTTCCGATTCTAAAATTGCTACCTTCGGGTATAAATCTAAATTTTCTAGTCTGTACTTGGTTATTTGTCTGATTGCCGGATGCGGGTATTTTCCGAGTAGTGAATTGTTGGTACTGGAAGCCGGCTTTGTTTCTGAGTTTAAACTGGTTTAGCAATTGAGCTCCATTGCTCGGCAAAGTTTCCATGCTAAAGGTTTAGTCGGCTCACGAAAGGGACGAGTCGGAAATCCAGATAAACGATAAGTATAGACAAAAAATACAAGTGCTTATACAAGCATTTCAGGCACACAAAAACTTAAGTCAAAAGTGCTGAATAGATAAAAACTTAGCACTAGCAAAAGTATAACACTACTTATTTACAGATCCATAATGTTTTCAGAATAACACATCTGTTTCTTTCTGATATTCTATGACGCAGGAGGAGAGGTAGGAGTTGCCGGCTTGCTGGATACATCAGTCGCACCTTGATAACGATCCGAGATGTCCAATTCCGATATGGTTTGGTCATCGCCGGAAACTTCGGCTATTTCTTCGAAAGGCGGAGGCAGCGTGTCCACGCGAGTGAAGAAGGGAGTATCGTAGCTGGTCAAATCAGCTACGTGGCACCCATATCCGGCGTAGGAGTCCATGATGGCTTTGATATCTTGCTCCTGGCCGTCTTCGTCCATAGTAGAGTACCCTCCGGTCACTTGCCAGATTTCCATGCTTCCATGGTGGCTCATGACCATTGTGAGAGCATTCTGCGCTGCGGATCACGCGTAGGACATGTTCCAATCCTGGACAAGCTGCGGCATCTCCTTTGCCTTGTCTCGCACCTGAAAGTCTGGAACCTTGAGAGCTTCGCCAATATCCTCGAGGGATTGGTGGAAGTCATGAAGCAAATCACCGACTTGGGTAAGCCGGTGGGTGCGAGGCTCGGTATAGGCAGAGTCTGTCAAGTTCAGAGGACCTATGCATATAATGCAAAGCAGTTGAATAAATCCGACATCAAAAGAGTTGAAGAAACTAGACAAGTCAGATAGAAGGAAACATACCAAAGATGACATCGTTGACTTTCGTTTGCTCCTCACGAAGACTCTAGAGTTCAGCCCAGAGTGCTTTAGAAATGTCCCTCTCTCCGAACAAGTCATTGGTAAGATCCAAGATTTTCTTCTCGTGGAGTGCAATCTTGCAATCACGCTCCACAGTGGCCATGGAGGAGGATTCGAGAACTTGAGAAATGCTCTTCTCATGATCCGCCTTAAGCTGGTCTAGCTCTCGGCGGAGATCTTTGATTTCCACCACCAAGGTCTTCAGATTCTCGGCCTGTTCAATCATAGCACAGGACTGCTTTACCAGTGCTGTAAGTCAAAAAGAACAATAGATCAACAAAAATATTCGACTATGAAAAAGCGCAAGGCAAGGTTTGAGTCTCGGAATGTTTACCTTCGCCTCATCCTTGGAAACTTTTAGCTCAGCATTTTCAAGTCAGAGAGCTTTGATCTATCTCCGCTTGTTGCAGATATTCTTCAACAATTCCTGGTTATATGAATTAACTTTCTCTAAGTCAGAATACCCAGAGTCAGGAGTCTACTAAAGACTCAGGCTAATATTGTAGCTAATATCAGCACGAGCCTTGGGGGCTACACTAGTTCATTCTTTGGCATCCTAAGGAAGCATAAACCCGGATTGTTTATCCAACTTCATGCTTGGGGGCTAGAGGATATGATATAAAGTACCATAAAGAAAAATGTGAGTTGGAATTCCGACTTACATGATGTTCATGTGTGAGTTTGCTCAGGCACATGTTCACTTCAGTGGTAACCTTCTCGGTGAAGGTGAGTGGAATAATTGGAGGTGGTGGAAGCACACCATCTCTTAACCCCTCATCGCGAAGGCGGACTTGTTCGAGAAGTTGGGAGTACTTGACGTCCTTCGAGTCTTGTGCTTCTTCTTCGGTAGAAATGGTTCGGTTTTCAAGGCATTCCTTGGCCAACCGTTGGATCTCCTCTACAGATTTCCGAGATAAGCCAAATTTGGCAAGCCTCGGATTGCTTAGGAGGTTGTCGGTGAAAATTTCTGCCAAGGGATCATTACCCGAAGAGGGTTCACCTTATCTAAACCTGAGTCACCCATGGTGACATCAGTCTGTGACTCGAGGATCGCTGGCTCTGTTGAGGGAGCCGGATCTTCTGCAACGATCGGAGATGGAGTAATCTCTAGCACTGCAGAAGGTTGAGGGGAAGGAGTCGGAGGAGCCACGGCAGGAGAAGCCATAGTTAGTTTCCTCTGACGCAGGGGCTTTGAAGTAGTTCCCTTCCCCTTGCCCTTGATGAGATGTTTAGCTCTGAGAAGGTAATAGAAGAAAGAACATTATATCTCAGAAGAAATCATGAGTAAAAGTACAAAGGCGGAAGTTGTGTGGAAAGTTACCCCTTCACAACTAGCACTTCCTTTGTGCCGATAGCCACTGTCGGAGCTTTGTGCTTCCTGGGCACAACGTCCGGCAGTGGGACCAGTTCCTCCTCCTGAGAAAACTCGGGAGGATACCCCTCGATAGGAGCTAATTCCGACTCGGGGAGGTCGGCGAGCTGAAAAGAAGATAGTATCTCAGTGTTGCGAAATAACTTAAAGGTGGAACACATAAAAAGGGTTTATTGTTAAAGCTTACCAGCACTACAGGGTCTTCCGCTGTATGCATGTCCAAAGACAAATCCGGAATCTTTCTCTCAATCCGCTCCTTTATTAGCCATTTGATTTGACTTATATAATCTTGTGGCTTTAAGGCCTTAGGGCTTATGCAGAGGGAGTCCTTTTTCGCCGCCATGATGGAATGCATCAGTCGGTCGCCGTGGTGCTGGAGAGGCTGGATCCGGCGTGCCACCCAGCATTGGACTAAGTCGGATCCTTTCAGGCCATTGTGCTTCATCAGGTATTCGATCCGTCTCTTGGCGAGAATCAGATTGTCACTGAGAGCCGGAGCGACCTTGTCCCAAGACGCTCGGGGCGTGGCGGCTCCATCAACGAAAGCCGGCAAAGCAGTAGCTTTGCCGGGAGCAGGAATATCCTTATGATAGAAAAAGGTAGCCGACCACTGTTTGACCGACTCACTAGCTAAAATCCAAGGATAAACACGCTCACGCCTAACCAAAAGACTAATCGTACCGGTAATGTAAGGATTACCAGCGATGATGGAGTTTCTCCGGACATGGAAATAGTACCGGAAGAGAGTGTGACTCGGCCTAATGCCGAGATACTCCTCGCACAAAGACGCATAGGCGCTCATCTCTAAGATGGAGTTTGGGGGAGATGGTGAAGTTGAACATCGTAATGATCTATCACCTCAGAAAAGAAATCTGAGGGAGGAAAGGAGAAACCTCTGTTGAGGTGGGTGCCGAAGTGCACTCGCTCGCCGTTGCGAGGGTTGGGGACGGCTTCGCCGAAGCCGCTCCGCCAATCGCCGGCTCAGAGGAGCCCTTCTTCTTCTACGCCACAGAGCTTCTCGTCGTCGAGGACGCACGGGATCCAGACCCCGTGATTGCTCTCCTTTTCCGGTGCCGCTACCGTCGCTGCTCCGCTAGAAGTTGAAGTGGAAGCCATTTTCCTGGTGCGCCGGTGACCTTGGATGGGCGGTGCTGGGAATTTTTGGGGGCAAGGGAGCTCTATGCGCGTGGGAGAGGTGGAGGAGAAGGAAACGGCACGGGAATAGGTAAATAAGATGAGGAAAACGAATCCTCACCCCATATAACCACCAACCGCGCCAAGATTCGTTCAAATGCCATAGTAACCATGCAACGCATCATGGAAAGAACAGGGAAACCTCCACGCGATGATTACATCGCCTCGATCTCCACGCACGCATTAAAACGATGCCTCGGTTGCGCGAAAGGCGGACCCACCAACGGTCGTGCTGACAGGAAATGTTTGTCAGTGACATGACTTGACCATGACTGGTGTCAGATGACGTCAGAGACCAAGTTCCAGCTTAGTTTGAATATCAAGCTGGAAATCTGAATAACGTACTGATAGGTCCGACTTATTTTTGAGACTCGGATCGTATCTTTTGTTTTGAAGTTTCAGGAACCCTTCAAGATTCTACAAGCCGAAGATCAAGCTAGACGATGATGAATCCGACTTTGGATCTTGGAGACTTCCCGGGGCTGCTGTTGGGGATATACTTTCCGGGTACCCTCACAGTTCCTCGCTGACCAGGGTGGCCCACTTCGGGTTAGAGCTTTGCTTCACGGACGGCCCAGTCAGGGAGAAGAGATGGAGTCTGGTTCGTCTACAGGAAGGCCTAGAAGACTTACCGACATAGGCCCATAGTGTTACTTGTAGTTCAAGATGTACTATGTAACCGACTCTTAGTCGTAGCCGGATAGATCTCTCCTGTAAACCCTAGTCTGGATATCTATATAAGCAGTCCTAGGGAGAGCCTTTAGGGAACCCAATAGTCTACAATCTCAACTCGCACAGGCGATCCCCTTGTAACCCATATTCCGGCTCTGCCGTATTACTGGATTGCTAGCAGGAGTAGGATCCGTCCAAAGCCGATGGATTCGAACCTGGGTAAACTTGTGTGCTCACCGTCCTAGAACACCATATGCCTCACACCCCTCTCTTCCTCACGCCTCGAGGACCCCCTCATGGCGTAGTTGTCATCAATCCAATGACAAGCTGAAGGGAATATGCCCGAGAGGCAATAATAAAGTGGTTATTATCTTATTCCATGTTTATGATAAATGTTTATTTTGCATGCCATAATTGTATTGATTGGAAATGTCAATACATGTGTGTTTAATAAACAAATAAAAGGTTCCTATTTATGCCTCTCTTATAAACTAGCTCGTTGATTAACAAGATGATCAGGTGTCCTGATCATGGACATTGGATGTCGTTAATAACGAGGTCGCAACATTGGTGGAATGATGTGATGAAAATTCATCTGAAGTATAGCATTACGATCAGAGTCATTATGTTTATATTGCTATAACATCATACGAAGTAATCTTAGTCCTTAGATCATGAGATCATGTTAATTGCTAACACCAGAAGAGTATCTTGATAACATCAAACGTCACACTGTCACAGGGTGACTATAAAGGTGGGTCTAGTGCTACGAAGGTGTTATGTTGAGGCTCATGGATCAAGAGTGGGATTTGTCCATCCCGGTGATGGATAGATATACTCTGGGCCCTCTCGGTGATATCACATTGAAATAGCTTGCAAGCAAGTGATGTGATCACTAGAATGTTATATCACGGGAACGAGAAAAGAGTGCATATCGGTAACGAGATCAAACTAGGTATTTGGATGTCGATGATCGAATCTCGGACATGTAATATATCACGAGACAAAGGGATTTAGTTATGACGTTAAAGGTTCACATGATCACAAGAGTCATCGTTGAATATGTGGGAGTCAGTACGGATCTCCAGGTCCCGCTACTGATTATTGATCGGAGAGGGGTCTCAATCATGTCTGCATTATTCACGAACCATAGGGTGACACACTTAAGGGATACCGACACCATTTGGAGCAAATATGTTTTAGATAAAGATTTAAGAAAGCGATGGAATCATTTCGATGGAAACCGGAATTGTTTCGGGTGAAATTGCTGAAACTGGTTCTGCATATGATATTGAAATGTTGCAGGGGGTTTTATGTGAATATTTTTTAATTAATGTAATTAACAAAATTCTGAATAAAATAAATAAAATAGTTTTATTTAATGAGAGCTTACATTAAATTTGGTGGAAATTTAATGCATGTGTGAGTGGAATTTTGAGTGGAGGCTTTTTATGGGAGTGGGAGCTCCACCCACATGAATGTGGAAGAGGTGGGGGCACCACCATGGATGACATGCCATGGCCCTTGGGTGCCCCACTCTTGCCTATAAAAGCCCCCCCCCCTCTCCTCCTCACAACACACACCTCCTCGTGAAGGATCTCTCTCCCCCTCTAGTTATTCCCCATGGTCTCGGATTAGCGAGATACATGTTCCTGGTGGCTTTATCTGGAAAGGAGTTGTTGCTTCCGCTACTTTGCTGGAGCGAGGGATGGAGGTTGTCGGGGTACCAGACATGTGTGCGATCACGGATGCACCGCTGCTTTGCGGGGCTGGACTTGGTGGTGCTGGACTTGCTGGAGCTGGATCTGATGGACATGTTGGAGCCGGACCTACTGGACTTCATCACGATCTTGAGATCGGCAAGTGTACGACTACATCATCCACGTGTTCCAACTCGTTAACAAAGCTTTGTTTTCTTCGAGGGTAAGTTCTCTATGAATGTATATCCACCTGTTGCTTGTATCTAGTAGATAGATCTTGGCGTATAGTTCCCATCGTAGGAAATTTTTTGTTTTCTATGCTGCGAACCTAACAGTGGTATCAGAGCCTGATCTATGTGTAGGTGCTTTCCATGGGTAGTACACATATTTTTATATGTGGGCGATGATGGTCATGTTATTGCTTCTTTCATATATTTTGGATATTGGTGGCATAGTAGGATGAAGCGGCCCGGACCAACCTTACATGTCATCGCACATGAGACCAGTTCCACGAGTGACATGTAACTAGTTTTGCATAAGTGGCTGGCAGGTGTCTGTCTCTCCTACTATAGTCAATATCTAATTTACAACGAGTTGCTAATAACTTGGTTATCCTCGTTGTGGTTCCATGTTCGTAGGTAAGACCGGTTCTATCTCCGAAAGCCCTGAGCCACGTAAAACTTGCAATGGATAAATTAGAGGCGTCTAGTTTAGATTGTTGTTGGGCTAGTCTCATGATATGGTAATGTTGTAAGTTGATGTATGGTAGAGACCCTTACAACACACCTAACGTGTAAGTTCCATAGACCTTGGCCTTACACACAAAGGAATGATAGAGACCATACCACGATGCACATGATGGTGATCAAATTCATGGACCATATCATTCCACTTTACACATATGATGTTTGCATCTTATATTGCTAGTTTGGCATTTTGGTAGCATTATAAGATGATCCCTCATTTAAATATCAAGATAAAATGTGTTCTTCCTTAAGTATGCACCGTTCTATGGATCGTGTTTCGAGACATCACGTGATGATCGGGTGTACTCGACTATACGCTTTCTTACAACGGGTGTAAGACGGTTTTACACACGCGAATACTAAGGTTCTTACTTGGTGAGCCAAGCATGTACAGACATGGCCTCGGAACACGGACCGAAAGGTTAAGCATGAGTCATATAGTTGATGTGATGCCCATATTGATGCTCTCCTTTGAAGCTACACCGACTCACGTGATGATCGGACTTGGTGTAGTGGATTTGGTTCATGTAATCACCAAAAAGGCACGAGGGATGTCGCTTTTGAGTGGGAGTTCATTTCTAATTTGGATTAGTCGAACTCAATTTTTCATAAACTAAATCGAAGTGAATTTGCATAATTTGTTGTAGTCATTAGCGTTTGTTCACTACCTTATGCTTAGTTTTAATTGAGATAATAGAACTATAGAATTCTGGATATTTACTTTACGAACTGGTATTATATTGTTTTGAATGTCAATTCAAGGTTTAGAAGTCCTATTGCAAACTTCCAGCAAACTCTATTTACTCCATGAAGTTTGATAAGTAGTATTAAATCAAGAGTAAGAATACCAATGTTAGTATCTAAAGTATCATGTTTGCCTCCATGATTATTGATATTCAAAAGTTGTTTTAATATCAAGATTATCTAGGAGCTAAAAAATGTTTCAGAAACCATCATGTGTGGAAGATATTGTGATATCTGAAACAATGTTTTTGGTTGCATTATGATAGAGTATAATTTAGCAAAATACATGTTCTCATATTGTATGAGAATTTGTGAAGGATGGAGATGCTCGGCATCCGGATCTCCCAAAAAGGTTTTGGGAACTAACATTATACTTGCGATTCTTCCTTATAGGCTATAGTAGCTTGATCATGAAAGTTGTCATGATAAGGATGAATAGAAGATGTAAGTAAAATGTTTACTTCACTAATAGATTACTAAAGAATGGATTTTTGAAAGAACACCAAACATTTGATAATGGTTATCCACTTCAAAGTGCAAGTCCAAAGGTATTAGTATTTGACTATATACACTTTGTACTATGTGTCATGTGAATGACACCACTATTGATGTTGATAGATTCTTTTAAAAGAACAGAAAAAGAATTGTTGAAAGAGAATCTATAAAATATTTGGCAGAAAAGACAAGGTTGGAGATGTCCAACTTAGGTATATAGAAGATATACATGTTATGGTTGTATTCCTTGCTTGTTAAACAATGTGGTTCTGAGGTATTGGATACTGGTATTGGATACCAAATTGGTTGGTTTGAATTGTCATACAGAACAACACAATCCATGAACTGCAACGGCCTAAGTAATTGGCAAGAGAATAAGTCATGATGTTCATCGAAAACAAATAAAGTGTTATTGTGTTTTTCGTTGCCATCAAACCTACCCTTCAAGATTTGTTTTAATAATTGTTATTTTGTTCTGGTATTATGAGAACAATGGCTCTTCAAATAATTACCGTATTCCATAAAGGATGGATGAACTTTTACAAGTCTAGTTGGAGAAATCACATCCATAAACATTTTGGTTAAAATGCCGTAAGACAAATGATTGAAAGATCACTTATGAAGTGACATCGTTGTTTAAATTATATTGGAAATAAAACATGAAGAAACTCCATGTTGATGGATTTTTGGAGTCTTTGATTTTGATCAATTGACGCTTGTGAAACTTTCCTCGAGATAATTGAAAATCCGTTCATAGGCCAAAGTGGAACGGATGACTAACTTATTAGATATTATGCATGTTGATGTATATAGTCCATTATGTGTAGCCATATGCGATGGATCTTTTTGCTTCATATGCTTTCTCCAGAAATTTAAGTGAATATATCTATATATTTACTCAATACGGAACAAGTATGAAACATTTGAAAAATGTTCAAAGACTTTCAAGATGAAGTGAAAAATCATTGTAACAACAAAAATAAAAGAGTTTATGATTTGATCATAAAGGAAGATATTTGAGTTACAGGTTTAGCAAAACACCTAAGATTTTAGGAATTGTTCCATGAATTTGCATTTCCCGACAAACCACAGGAGTATGGTATGTTCGAGAGATCAAATCAAACCTTGTTTAACATGGTAAGATCAGGTGTCATTTATAAAACTGCCATTATGTTTTAAGGATTAAAGCTTTAGAGACTACCGCTTTTACACTGAAAAGAGCACCATCTTGATCCATTGAAATGACACCATATGAGTTATGGTCTGGGATAAAACCTGAATTGTCTTTTCTTAAATTTTGGTATGCTATGCATAAGTAAAATGTTTACAACCAAAGTCGGATAAGCACGTCTTTGTAGGTTATCCCAAAGAATTTGTTGGGAATTTCTCCATAACAGCGAGGACAAAAGAGTTTGTCACTTGGAACGTCAAGTTTCTTGAGAAGGAATTTTTCGTGAAAAGTTAAGTGGGAGGACAATAGAACTTTGATAAGGTTGTTGAACCTTAGCTATATGTGCTAAGTAGCGCAGTGCCGGAAAGTGTCCCGGTGGCGGCCACAATGCTCATGGCTCCCGTGATTACAAAGGGTGTGATCTTAGAGATTAGAGTTCCTATTGAACCATGTGGGTCTGTAAGAATCAAATAGTAAGATTTGAAACAGAAGTAGTTATTGTTTTGACAATGATGAACTGACTGCATGCAAAGAAGCGATGATGGGCCCTAACTCCATAAAATGACTAGAAGTCATAGAATCCATGATAGTATCCATATACGAGAAATCAAGTTTCTGAACTTGGAAGACCCTCCGGAAAGGCTTGAAGCCTATCAGTCATGTTTTGATCTATAAAGAAATAGACATGGATGTTTAACATCTATGAGATAGTCGACATGTCGGAAACAAGTTTACGGCAATGTTCAAGGAGTTGACTGTGACAAGATTTGATCTTTCATAGCGATATTTAGTCTTGATGGATTAATGTAGCAACCACTGCATATTTGGTATATGGTAGTTGAATAAACAAAACAAGGTTCTTCTAATAGAATGGTTACCTAAGACGTGTACATGACATGGTCCGGAGGGTTTTGTTAATTCAAAGGGTGCTAAAAGGGCATGCAAACTTCAATAGTTGAAGTGAGCATAGCGGAGTTGGAATCTTCAGCATGATGAAAATGTTAGAGGAGTTTAATATCATAGGAGATGATGAAGATGCTTGCATTTGCAAGAAATTAAGTGGGAGCACTGAGACAAATTTCCAACACATTATGCATAGTACATATTGTTGATTGGAAATGATGTATCTTTTATTGACACAAGTTAAGAATTTCATTAAAATAGGATTTCGATGGAAGACTTGGGCAAAACCGGAATATTTGGCATCAATGTCTATATGGATAAATTGAGGCGCTAATATGGTTATGCCAGACGTAAATATATGAGATATTGAAAGAGTTCAATATGGAAACAACAAGAAAGGTTCTTGCTGCATGGAAAGGATTGTATCAAGATTCAAGTGTTTCAACACTTGGTGAGTAAAATCACATGAATATTTTGATCGATTATACCATGATATTTGTATATCCAAATATGTCCTATGCTCTAAATGTTATGACCACACACCAGAATGATTCATAAGATGATCATTGGACAATAGTAAAGATATTCTTATGAGCTTTGGAAGAACTAAGAATATATCATGTATAAGTGACAAATAGTTAAAGGTAGTTCATTGTAAAATGTTACATTGATACTAGTTTTGTCACAAGATACAAATTACATTTATCTTAATTTAGACTATGGGTAGCACAATGTAATGGAAAGGATGTTCCATGATGGATTTAGTTGAGTTCCAAAGTTGAGACATTGTGACGGATACTACAACAAAAGACTAAGTATATGACTGCTATAGTAGCAGCAAAGGAGGGCATTTGTGTTAAGTAGTTTGTTATCAAACTAGGTGTGGTTCGAAGTGGGCTAATACTATGAAGATATATTGTATGACAATAATATCAAGATATTTTAACCTGAACGAACTAAAGGTCTCACCAAAGGACCAAATTTATACAATGCCATCTCATTTGAGAATGAGTGATGCGTAGAGACGCAAAGACATGCAAATACACACGGATCTGAAAGTGCCAGATACGGAGATTATGCTAACCACTAGCAAACGCGTATACTAAACACCTAGGTGTTGTATATACAAGTTTACAAACTAGATTATTGACTCTAGTGCAAGTGGGAGACTAAAGGGAATATGCCCGAGAGGCAATAATAAAGTGGTTATTATCTTATTCCATGTTTATGATAAATGTTTATTTTGCATGCTATAATTGTATTGATTGGAAATGTCAATACATGTGTGTTTAATAAAAAAATAAAAGGTTCCTAGTTACGCCTCTCTTATAAACTAGCTCGTTGATTAACAAGATGATCAAGGTTTCCTGATCATGGACATTGGATGTCGTTAATAACGAGGTCACAACATTGGTGGAATGATGTGATGAACATTCATCCGAAGTATAGCATTACGATCAGAGTCATTATGTTTATATTGCTATAACATCATACGAAGTAATCTTAGTCCTTAGACCATGAGATCATGTTAATTGCTAACACCGGAAGAGTATCTTGATAACATCAAATGTCACACCGTAACAGGGTGACTATAAAGGTGGGTTCAGTGCTACGAAGGTGTTATGTTGAGGCTCATGGATCAAGAGTGGGATTTGTCCATCCCAATGACGGATAGATATACTCTAGGCCCTCTCGGTGATATCACATTGAAATAGCTTGCAAGCAAGTGATGTGATCACTAGACTGTTATATCACTGGAACGAGAAAAGAGTGCATGTCGGTAACAAGATCAAACTAGGTATTTGGATACCGATGATCGAATCTCGAACATGTAATATATCACGAGACAAAGGGATTTAGTTATGACGTTAAAGTTTCACACGGTCACAAGAGTCATCGTTGAATATGTGGGAGTCAGTACGGATCTCCAGGTCTCGCTGCTAATTATTGATCGGAGAGGGGTCTCGGTCATGTCTGAATTATTCGTGAACCATAGGGTGACACACTTAAGGGATACCGACGCCATTTGGAGCAAATATGTTTCAGATAAAGATTTAAGAAAGCGCTGGAATCATTTCGATGGAAACCCGAATTGTTTCGGGTGAAATTGCTGAAACTGGTTCTGCATATGATATTGAAATGTTGTAGGGGGTTTATGTGAATATTTGTTAATTAATGTAATTAACAAAATTCTGAATAAAATAAATAAAATAGTTTTATTTAATGAGAGCTTGCATTAAATTTGGTGGAAATTTAATGCATGTGTGAGTGGAATTTTGAGTGGAGGCCTTTTATGGGAGTGGGAGCTCCACCCACATGAATGTGGAAGAGGTGGGGGCACCACCATGGCTGCCACGCCATGGCCCTTGGGTGCCCCCCCTCTTGCCTATCAAATCCCCCCCCCCTCTCCTCCTCACAACACACACCTCCTTGTGAAGGATCTCTCTCCCCCTCTAGTTATTCCCCATGGTCTCGGATTAGCGAGGTACATGTTCCCGGTGGCTTTATCTGGAAAGGAGTTACTGCTTCCGCTGCTTTGCTGGAGCGAGGGATGGAGGTTGTTGGGGTACCGGACATGTGTGTGATCACGGATGCACCGCTGCTTTGCGGTGCTGGACTTGGTGGTGCTGGACTTGCTAGAGCTGGATCTGATGGATGTGCTGGAGCCGGACCTGCTGGACTTCATCGCGATCTTGAGATTGGCAAGTGTACGACTACATCATCCACGTGTTCCAACTCGTTAACAAAGCTTTGTTGTCTTCGAGGGTAAGTTCTCTATGAATGTATATCCACCCCTTGCTTGTATCTAGTAGATAGATCTTGGCGTATAGTTCCCATCATAGGAATTTTTTGTTTTCTATGCTACGAACCTAACACAAGCCACCTTGGAGGAGACCATCCACGACCAGGAGATCCAGCTGGAGGAGCAGCAGGAGGAGGAAGGTGAAGACATCCGTGGGGATATTCACTCTTACCTAAGTGATGACAATGACTACCTGGAGGATGAAGCCATGGAGGACAACACTGATGAGGATGATGCTGCCTTCATTGATGATGATTAGTCGCACATGAGCACTATCGTAGGTGTGAGTTGTACCTGGTCCCACTGTATCGTAGCTTCACAGAATGGTTCTTAAAACCATATGTTTCCTTTTTGTGGTGTGTGTTTGTATTGGGTGCTATGAATGAATGAATGAATGAAAAGAAAGTTGTTAGTTTGCAAACCCTGAGTTATACTCAAAGTTTAAGGTTTTTGAAAACAAACCCATGAATCCTAGAAATTTCCCTCTTGTCTCACTATCTATCTCAATCTTCAGATGACTCGCGGAAATCCAGGAGGGAGCAGTTCATCTCAGGACCCAGTGCTGCAAATTATGCAAATGTTAGTTTCTGACCGTGAAGCTAGAAGAGCTGAACGTCAAGCCAACTTAGCCACTCTTCAACAGATAGCCTAGATGGCCCACAATAATCAAGGCCATGGAAACCAAGATCACCATGGATCCAAACTTAAGAATTTCCAGAACACCAACCCACCCATGTTTAGTAAGTCCGAGGAGCCTCTAGATGCTGATGATTGGCTGCAAACCATGGAAAACAATCTAGAAGTTGCAGGAGTTGATGCTAATGAGAAGGTGTTGTTTGCTACCCGCTATCTGTCCAGCTATGCAAGATCTTGGTGGAATAGTACCCGTACGATGAATTGAGGTCAGATGATGACTTGGGAGGAGTTCAAACTCAAGTTCAGCAGGACCCATGTGCCCCCAGGTCTAATCAAGAGGATGAGAGATGAATTCAAAGACCTGAAGCAAGGAAGGATGACTGTGGTTGAGTACCATGAAAAATTTCTATCACTAGCTAGATATGCCCCTGATGAGAATGACAACGAAGCCAAGAAGAAGGAAAGATTCTTGAATGGTCTGCATGATGAGATGTAGACGGTGCTAGTCAATATCCCCTTTGATGACCTTGAAGCCTTAGTGGATTCTGCAATCTAGATGGAAGGCAAGATCGACCAGGCCAGTGAGAACCGCAAGCGTAGGATGATGCATCAAACAGGACCCCACCATACCACGAAGTATCGCCCCAACCCGTCTACAATTTATGCACCCAGAAACAACAGACCCCCAAAACTATCCCAACTGTGGAGGAGGAAACCCAAGGCCCAGAGGAAACCACAACAACAACCCCGGCAACTCCAACAATTTCAACCGTGCACTGCCCAAGTCCAACAACAACAACGACAACAATACTGCCCCAAGGACTAGAAGCAATGTTGTGCCTGTCATAGGGAAAGACAAGTCAATGATCACTTGCTTTGAATGCGGAGTAACGAGTCACTACTCCAACGAGTGCCCCAAGAATCTTGCCACAGCAACCAATGTGAATGCACCTGCCCAACAGCAACATCATGTCCAGCCTGGAAAGAGATTCGCCCTAGGAAACCCGCACAACCGTAATGGTCGTCTGTTCCACATGAATGCTGAAGAAGCCCAAGAAGCGCCAGATGTCGTGTTGGGTATGTTTTCTGTTAACTCAGTTCTAGCAAGAGTGTTGTTTGATTCTGGAGCATCGCACTTATTTGTTACAGAAGAATTTGCATGCACTAGTAAGATTCAACCAACAAATCTGAAGCATGTTATGATAGTTCAAATCCCTGGTTCAACCACCAAAGCTAGAAAAGTTTGCAAAGTCGTACCTATCAGAATACATGGGATAGATTTTTATTCCAATCTAATAGTACTTGGAACCAAAGGATTGGAAGTAGTGCTAGAGATGGATTGGATATTGAAACATCAAGGATTAATCGATTGTGCTAAGAAAGCCATAACCATGACCAGTAGCACCGGAGTATCAGTAGAACATGTATGTAAGACTTTGCCCCATCAATTCAAGTGCAACAAGAGTTTATCCACGACCACCATTGACCAAGTTAGAGTAGTCTGTGAATACCCCGACGTATTCCTAGATGAATTGCCTGGTATGCCCCCAGATCGGGATATCAAGTTTATCATTGAACTAATCCCTGGAACCAGACCCATAGCTCAGAGACCCTATAGTATGAACCCATCCGAACTAGTGGAGCTGAAGAAGCAACTTGATGAAATGCTGGGAAAAGGACTGATTCAACCAAGTGCATCGCCATGGAGATCACCTGTTTTGTTTGTTGATAAGAAGGATGGTGACAACCGTCTTTGTACGGATTATCGGAAGTTGAATGACGTCACCATCAAGAACAAGTACCCTTTGCCGAGAACACAGGATTTGTTTGATCAACTGACTGGAGCCAGAGTGTTTTCTAAGATTGATCTTAGAACTGGTTATCACCAACTGAAGATTCGTGCAATGGATATCCCAAAGAATGCCTTCACCACCAGATATGGATTGTATGAGTACAATGTCATGTCTTTTGGATTAACCAATGCTCCCGCTTATTTCATGAATCTCATGAATAAGATTTTTATGAATTTTCTGCATAAGTTTGTCGTTGTGTTTATCGACGACATTTTGATCTACTCCAAATTAGAAGAGGACCACGAGCAACATCTGAGAACCATCCTTGAAACCCTTAGAGAGCATCAGTTGTATGCCAAGTTCAGCAAATGTGAATTCTAGTTAAAAGAAGTAGGATTCCTAGGCCATATCCTATCAGCAGGAGGAGTCGATGTTGTTCCCGCCAAGATCAAAGATGTTGAAGAATGGAAAGCCCCAACCTCCCAAACCGAAGTACGTGCATTTCTTGGATTAGCCAGATACTACCGCAAGTTTGTTGAAGGATTTTTGAGCATCGTAAGACCGAAGACCCAGTTGTTGAAGAAAGATAAGAAGTTTGAATGGACTGACAAATGTGAAGCAAGTTTTCAAGACCTCAAGAAGAGATTGATTTCAGCCCCAAACTTGATCATCCCGGATATCAAGAAGCATTTTGATGTGTATTATGACGCATCCAAGATTGGTCTAGGATGTGTATTGATGCAAGAAGGCAAAGTCATATCGTATCTGTCCAGACAACTGAAGCAGCATGAGCAAAACTACCCTACCCATGACCTTGAACTGATAGCCGTACTTTTAGCTTTGAAGACATGGCGTCATTACCTTATGGGTAACCACTGTGAGATTTAGTCAGATCATGAGAGTCTGAAGTATATCTTCACCCAGAAGCAGCTAAATATGAGGCAAAGGAGATGGATTGAGTTAATCAAGGATTATGACCTTGACATTCACTATCACCCCGGCAAAGCCAATGTGGTAGCGAATGCTCTTAGCAGATTGTCGTGTAGATTAAACACCATGATAAAGGAAGCCCAGCCAAGTCTGCATGAGGAGATGGAGAATTTCAGAGTGGAGCTAGTTAGTGAAGGATTCTTAGCTAGCATAGAACTCCAGCCCACTTTGATTATTCAGATAAAGGAGGCCCATAAAGGAAATGCAAGTATCGATGGAATCAAGCGTCGTATCAAAAAAGGGAAGGTACCCGGATTCACCGAAGATGAAGAAGGAGTTATGGGGTACAAAGGATGTATCTGTGTTCCAGCAGATTCGCAGCTGAAACAAGTCATTATGCAGGAAGCTCATGATACTCTTTATTCTATCCACCTGGGAGGAACGAAGATGTATCAGGATTTGAAGGAGCAATTTTGGTGGCACAGAATGAAGAGAGAAGTCGGAAGCTACATAGCCAAATGTGATATCTGTTAGAGAGTCAAAGCGGAACATCAGAGACCCGCATGACTCTTGCAACCATTGCAGATTCCGGAATGGAAATGGGATTCAGTCGGAATGGACTTCATCACAGGTTTGCCTACATCTAGTAGGGGAAATGACTCTATTTGGGTCATAGTAGATAGACTATCCAAGGTAGCCAATTTCATACCCGTCAAGACAACCTACCAAAGTTCGAAGCTAGCAGAGTTGTATATCGCTAGAATAGTCAGTTTGCATGGAACCCCCAAGACCATAGTGTCGGATCGAGGAACCCAGTTTACCTCAAGATTTTGGCAGAAAGTCCAAGAAGGATTAGGAACCAAACTGAATTTCTTCACAGCTTATCACCCGCAAACCGACGGACAAACTGAAAGAGTCAACCAGATCTTAGAAGATATGTTGAGAGCTTGTGTGCTAGAGTATGGATCTAAATTGGAATATTGTCTGCCTTTTGTGGAATTCTCATACAACAATAGTTATCAAGTCAGTTTGCAAATGGCCCCATTTGAATTTCTGTATGGAAGAAAGTGTCGTACCCTGTTGAATTGGTCGCAAGTAGGAGAGAGTCAGATCTTCGGACCCGACATTCTACGAGAAGTTGAAGAGAAGGTTCACAAAGTCCGTGAGCATCTCAAGACCGCCCAATCCAGACAGAAAGTTATGCAGATAAAAGACATCGAGACTTGACCTTCAATGTCGGAGATTTTGTGTATCTCAAAGTATCACCCTTGAAGGGAATGCAGTGTTTTCGTCTAAAAGGAAAGCTAGCCCCCAAATATATTGAACCCTTCAAGAATTTGAATCACCGAGGAGAAGTATCCTATCAACTAGAACTGCCTGAGGAGATGTCAGCCATGCATAATGTGTTCCATATCTCGTTACTTCGCAAATGCTTAGAAGTTCCGGAGAAGACTGAAGTTCTCAAGAACATCGATCACAGAGCCATAGATATCGACAAGGATCTATCTTATAGTGAAGTGCCCATCCGTATCTTGGAAGAAGCCTTTAGAACCACCCGGACCAGAAGTATCAAATTTCTCAAGATTCAATGGAGTAACCATACTGAAGAAGAAGCCACCTGTTAACGAGAAGACTATCTTAGGACTGAGTTGCCAAATCTCTTTAGTTCCTAGTTTTTCCTGAATCTCAGGAAGAGATTCTGTTTAAGGAGGGAAGGTTTGTAACATCCCAAAAATATTAATCAAGCTTATCAAGGTCTAATCACCCAAGTTTAGGGTTAACAAAAACTTTTATTATTAAACTTAATATGAGTGCTTGTGTGATTTGCATTAGTGTATGAATGCTTTAAATTGCCTTGATTGATTGTTACTAATGATAAGGCTTAGTTTAAAAATGAATACTACATCATGTAGATCATTTCCAAGCAGAATCAAATGAAAAGAAAATCAAATATAAGTCATATGATCAAATGGTTATTTTGGCCAAATTTATCCACTAGACCACTTTGGGTGTTCCTAGTAAAGGATTTCCAAAAGAAACAATTCCAATTCTTTTCACCCCTTGCTAGACCAACTCCAAGTGAATCCAAGCAAACTTTACAAAGTGGCAGAAATTATTTTCAAATGTATTTAAGAGGCATTGCAAAATTGAATCAATATCATATGCATAGATCATCACTTTTCAAAAACTACTCAAATCAATTCCCCTTGACAATTCCCAGCAACCATAGACTACTAAGCAAGTAACAAGATCATTCACCAAAAATCATTCAAAAATTTCAAAGATGAATTCATGTGGCCATTAAGTTGAACACTTAGTAGGAAGGTACAAATCTCAACCACTATACACTGTTTTGATCTCACAAAATATACTATAATCAACTCCATATCTAGCCCATGATCATTCACAGTCCTTAGCCTTGCAATGGAGAGCCTCATTCCCACCGTTGCACCAGTGGCATGATCGTACCGAGTCGACCATGCCGATCGAGCATGAACCACTCACAGCACACTGCACTGCCCTCTCCCACGATGTCTAGGAAGTCGCCATGACCTCACCGCCACCCCCTGTCAACCCGTTGACCAACGGCGAGGCGAGAAGGAGCCAGACCAGCCACGCCCATTTAAACTTATGCCATGCCGAGTGCATGACGGAGAGCCGCATCTGCCTCGCACGCACACACCGTGCCTCGCTCTCTCCGCCTGTATCCGTGATCGCCGTATCACTAGTGACCTCCCAGACATGACTGTTTCGCCGGCGTGCGCCTCGTGACCACCGTACCAAGTGACAAATGCCCGCGTACCCGAACAGAGCGTTGACGTCGCCCACCCGATGGAAACCGCCCCTTGCCTTGCCGTCACTCGCATGATGATCGCCATATTCTACTACACCGACCCATGCCCTCCGGCGTGATGAACGCGGCCTATAGCAACGTCGCCGGAGAGGCCATACCATGCTGCACTGCCGCCACCCCTGGTGTATAAATAGAGGCCACCCCAGCCCTCGTTCTCCACACCATTCCACTCCTCTCTCTCTCAGAAACCTCCCTGACCTTTCCCCGAAGCAAGCCGAGCACCACGACACCAGAATTTAGCCGGAGTCCATCGCTGCAGTCGAGGAAGGAAGCCGTTGATTGCGACCACCCTAGGAGCTATCGTGACCGCCAATCGAACCGCCGTCGATGACTACCCCATTCTCCCCCATCACCGACCCTAGCTGGAGCCCTGGTAAGTCCCCAGCGACCCCCACCGCCATGTTAGGGTTTGCGTCTCGCCGGAGCAGTTTGACGGAGATGACAAACCTCAGCCGTAGGATCCTGTTCTAATCGTAGGGCTAGAATTGCTAGATACCGTTTTGGCTTAGTTAAGTCGCTGATGTATGGCACCGTTTTGTCAGCGGCCCGATGTGCCCGCGCTATGCAGTTGGGCCGGCCCAATTAGTTTCCCACGCAGAGCCTGTTGATTCAAATAAGATTTTTCCATTTTAGTTAACATCAGATTTTGTCAGTAGATTCAAAATTTAATTCAAAGAGATTCACTGAACAAAAATTCATGATTCCAATTTTGTTGGAAAGGTATTGAAATTATCTAATCACTCCCGTTGGATTCGAACTATTTAGAATTATAGATCACCTATACTAAAAATAACAAGACAGACACTTTTGACCCTTCAAACATTTTTCTAAAATAAACTATAAATGTTTTTGAGATGATTCCACCTCTCAAAAATCACATTTGTCATGATATACATGAATATTTAAAAAGATTTGGTTTTACAAATATGAAACATGGCTTAGTATTAAAAGAGTGCTAGATAGGCATTTCTAGTCACTTTAATGTTATTAAATAGTAATAGTAAAACTTTTAATATATGATCACCATTTTAAATCACATTCCCAAGTGTTGGAATAGATGGTGATGACATGTGTAAACATGATCCACAATTTTAATTGGAGAATATTAAATCTTAAGGATTTAAAATGAGTAGAGATTACTTTTCCAAAATAAGAAGAATAAGAAAATGTGAATATTCCACATAATGATTGAAATGATGCTAGATCATCTAGTATGAGCCCTTGTGTGCTAAATAAAAGTAGAGAAGTGTTGTTTGGTGATTGTGTACATTGAATGTGTTTATAGACGATAGTACCGACCTGAGCTACAATGAGGAGGAGTACTTCGAGGAAGAAGAAGAGAACTTCAACGACTGCAACAACTGCACTGCTCAAGGCAAGCCATCACTAATGCAAAGCTATCAGTGCAAGCTAGAGCTATGCATGCTATATATGCAAGCCCTTTATACCAGATGCACTAGGCATACCTCGTTACGCAACTTTACCAAATTCCCAGTTTTACTCCAAGTTTTACTTTTCCCTTTACTACTGTTCTTACCTAGTTAATGAACTGAGATTAGTGGATACTAGATTGGATCATATCAAGGTCATAGGATTAGCCTTGGATACTTATACTTGATTAGTACCCCCAATAGTGATACCCTCAATACTAGTGGCTAGTGCTAAGCATAAAACTGGATCACTTTAGATGGGAATACTTGGTGAAAATGATTATGAAAACCTTGGAATGAAGATTCATTCTATTGAAATGTTTTGGCATGTGTTGTGAAACATAATGGTTTGATGATGAAACTCTTGAGGCATGAGCCTTGACTTTAATAAAAACTGATGGTTGGGTTCGGATGCGATACCATTCCAATTTTACCGTACAACCACAATACCTGAGTTGGGTAGGGCTTAACTAGAAGTTTATATGTCTTAGTATGGGTTCCCTTGTGGAAGAGGTTGAGCTGAGGCTACCTCGTGATGAATGTCCACCTATCCAGTACCCAGGATGGCAGATGGCCATGGCTGGGAGGCCAAACTCATAGGGGAGGTGCCTATACTAGGGTGTGCAATTGAAAGGTTAAGATTGATTATCCGCATACTAAGTATGATGATTCAGGGTTATTCCTGACGAATGTATAGAATTTTGTGGTGAAAGTGTACCACCTCTATAGAGTGTCAAACTATTTGAATAGCCATGTTCGCGGTTATGGACAGTTGGAGTGGCCATACTGTTCCATTGTCAGATGTTTTCAAAATGACTTATGCATTGAAAGATGACTTTGGCTTGAACACAATAGAGTTGTGGACATGAGATCTAAGTTCCCCCTTAAGTGATGTAGAGAACTAAATTAGACCTTTACTCTTGAAACTTTATGAAATAAACCTGGCTTTTTGCAAACAAACCTAGAGCTTATGATTCCTACTAGCTTTACTTTTACTTATACTAGTGGTAGTTTGCGAGTACTTAAAGAGTACTCATTGCTTTGTCCCTGGCTATTCCTATGGCCAAACTATGAGGAGGATTACCCGGAAGATGGACAGTAGGAGGTCTATGATAACTAGGATCATCTCCCATCATCAGCATTGCCTATGATCATGAAGATGAAGCCTCGCTACATTTACTTTCCGCTGCTTTGATTGTATTAAGACTGGATCATGAGATCCTTTATTTGTAAGACCTTATTATGGTTTGTAATGGATGATGTATTGTGGTACCACTTCTGGTATGTCTCGTAAAAATGGTAATCCTGGGATTGCAGTGTATGGCATAATAGGCATATGGACTTAAAAATCCGGGTGTTGACACGTTGCATTAACGAAGCTTGCAAGCGTGTGAAACGAGAAACCAATTTCATCGGTAACGAGATCGAATGAAGGTATGGAGATACCGTAGATCAAATCTCGGGTGAACTAGGTATCAAGTGGAAAAGGGAATGGGAAATGACTGTTTACGGTTCAGACGACATTATCATCGTGGAATGCCCAGGGGTCATTATGGGCATCCGATCCCGCTATTGATCATTGATGGAGATCATGTCTGTGCCATTACCGAGCCGTGGGGAAATACACTTAAGGGTATGATGATCTAGAGATCCTCTATAAGTTGGAATCACCATATGAAATAAAAAAGGAAACTGGAAAAGTTCTGTGAGAGAACCAGAATCGTTCCGGGAAAGTTCCGAACTCGTTCGTAGAAAATCGGAAGGGAACCGAAAGGTGTTTCAGGTTAAATTAGATTTTGTAATATGTATTTATATGTTAATTAATGTAATTAATATTAAATACAATATTAAAATCTAATTTGAAGGGGTATTCCACTAATGGGCCAAACTTCCTAGGGAAAATGGGCCCATGATGGAAAACCGAAGGAGGGAAGGGCCAAGGGCCAAGGCCTAGCCGCCTCAAGGGGGCCCACCTGGCCAGTCTAGGGTTGTGCGCGGGGTGGGGCCCACCCCTGGCCGGCTGGCCCATGAGGCCCATGCGCCTCCCCCTCTCTCCCTTGATTAGTCCCACATGGGAAACCCAAAGGAGAGGGCACACCTCCCCCCCTATATAAAGGGGTGCCCATGGGTGGGATTAGACACACAATTTGAGATGTTCTCTAAGGCATTTTACTTAGAGAATTCCTCCCTCTCTCTCTCTACATAGTTGTCTCCACGCGTTGGCATGGTCCCAAGAAAGGACTGTTCGCGCAAGAGACGATGCACATGTAGCACGCCGTTGCGCTGCAGGAATTCCAAGCCAGAGATCTACTTCCGCACTCCCGGCAGGGATCAAGGAGCCATAGGTCATCATCATACACTTTATGTGTACAGAACCACGAGGGGCCTCACTTGAGGCACCTTGGATGTCGTGAGCCGGAGCTGCTGCACGATGAAGAAGGAGCAAGGGGTGACCTGCGAGGAGCTTCGCGACCTTGAGGTCAGCTACGAGTTTGACTACTTCAACCATATTCCCCTCGGAATGTTAACCGTGTACGGTCTATAAGGGTATGTATTTTATACGCTCGGCCATTACCGCATTACTACATAGATAGATCTTGGGCATATTAGAGTTCCAACGTAGGATTTTTTTTGTTTTCTGCTATGGAACCCTTCAGTGGTATCAGAGCCAATCTATGCGTAGGAGTGATGTACGGCCAGTACGCACAAGTATTGTGGGGGCATTGATTCCTTAGTTGTTACCCTCTAACGTGTACTTATTTATATCGCGGTATTGTTTGATGAAGCGGCCTGGACCGACCTTACGCGTATTCATATGCGAGACTGGTTCCACGCTCAACATACGACTTGTACCGTATAAGTGGATAGCGGGTGTATGTCTCTCATTCAATAGTTGATATAGCATTTACAACGGAGGGCCCTGAAAGGGGTGTAGTAGGGACAACTATTGGATCCATGTTGTGAATGGAAAGTTCGTAGTTTAGAAACAGTTCTATTGCGAAAGCCCTAACAACCACGTAAAACTTGTAATAGATAAAGTACAGGCGTCTAACTTTATTTTGCAGGAGGGCATGTGTTATGATATGGTATTGGTCATTACGAAGGTAAAGTAGTTTACTTTTATGTTACTAAGTTAAGTAGTAATAGCCATCATTCCGATGGACGACCGGGTGGTGGCGTCATGGACTTGACGGCAAACCAGGGGCAAGATGGAGATCATGCCAGGGCGCTCGATGGAAATCAAGGCGCAAGAAGGACCATATCATATCACATTATATACATGTGATATTGATACCTGTTTTACATCTTATTATATGCTGGTATAAGATACTCAACGGTAGCAAATAAGATAATCCCTATATAATTCCAATGATAGTGTTCCCCTTGTGTGTGCACCACCAAGAAAGTTTGCCGTTATGAAGCCGGTCGTGACGATCAGGGACTAGACATATCTACATTCGCATACAATGGGTGTAAGCCATGTTGCACAACAAATACGCACAAGTTAGATTTGGTGAGCCTAGCATGTGTAGACATGGCCTCGGAACACAAGAGACTAAAAGGTCGAGCATGAGTCACATGGTTGATGTGATTGGCATTGGGGAATGTCTACCTCTGATTTTGCACTGAGGGTCATGATGATCGCGGGAGGTGCAAAGGATTGGGATCATGTGATCACTAAAATCATCCAGGGGATGACAATTTTAGTGGGAGCTCAATTAGGATTGAACTCATATTATGAACTTAGTCTAGATGTCTGTTTGCAAATATCTTAGTAGATCATGGCATATCCCATTGAGGTCCTTTGCGACCATGGGAAATTTATTGCTTGATATGGAACTTAGCAAAAGGGTCCAACTTCATAGCTTAATACCGATGCCTGAGGGATATCCTCGTAAAAGGCAATCTTCTCTTCTTGTACAATGACCATTAGGAGATAATCCGATGACTCTGCAATGTTTGTGTGTTCTCTGTAATCATCCAACAAGCCATTCTCCATTTGATGGAGAGTTGGATTATAGTCTTGTATTCTGGAAGATCATGCACGTAAAGTATGAGTCGTTGGATGAGTTTTCTTCCATGATGGATGAAAAAGGGAATATTTGGATAAACACTTAGCAATCTTGCATTAGAGCTATGAACTCTCAGAAGGGCTTGATTGCAATGGAGGTCATGAATGAAAAAGGGTATATGTTAGATATACAAAGTTATAAATGTAATTCTTGCAAAACTCGTTGCAGTTTATATAAGTATTGGATACTTGTCCGGTTTTATGAAAATGGGATGGTCTGCTTGAGAATTGCTGGAATTGAGGCAATGTGGCATGATGATGGCAAGCAAAATAGTTTATGGCCAACATCACCCCTTTCCTCAAAGATTATCATTTGGATTAGTGGACTTGAATATAATTTTATAATCCTTGTTTGTGTGTCTTGCTTTTAGCAAGACGATTGTTCATATGAATAAGTTACACGCCAGTTGTACTGTTCTTATGAATAATACCTTTATGGTCACATTACAATTATAAATGAGTTATTTTCATCACTATGTTAATGATAATAGTTTAAGCATCTATAAAGGATTAGAATGTTAAAAGATATCCAAAGTTTAATTATGATATGGCACTATAGTTTAAGTCATTTTGGTTATTGCATGTTCTTCATTACAAATGAAGATCGGGGTCTTAGATTCTTAATTTAGAGACTTTGCAAAACCATGCCTCGTTGAGCATAATGACTAAAACTCTGCATTTTGGTAAAATGGTGATATGCGAAGAAATGTTGAACTTTATACATAATGATGTATCGTATTTTCAACAAGATAGTGGAAATCATTATTTCTACTTAATGTTGACTCTTATACATAGTGATGTAAATCATTATTTCACAATTCATTCTGGATTTAAGTGAATATGAGTATTTACTTAATGAAACACAAGTTTGAAACTGTTTTGAATTGTTCAAAACATTTCAAAGTGAAGGAGGATATTGAATTAACAAGAATACAAAGTCTCTTCGATTTGATCGACATGACTAAAATATTTAAGTTAATTTTGGCATAAAGGACTTGTGATAGAGGTTTCATGAATTATGATAATAGGGCAAAATTCAAAGTGTATTGAAATGTCTAAATATCATAATCATTATGTATTAGATACATATGGTATAATATTATCTCTTATCGGGATTATAGTTATCGTTTAGAGTTAGAGATCAAAATGAGCAAACACTTAGTTGAAATACAAAGGAACATCTAAGGATTCGTGGAAACAACACCATAAGAGTTATGGCATGTTCAAGCTTCTAGAGGTTTCGATAATTTGAAATCGTGGCGAATAAACAAGTCTTTGTAGCGTATTCTTAGGCAACTATGAATACATATTCCACAAGGGGCAAACCTTCTATTGTCCAAAGTTGATGTGTCTTGATGAAGATATAGGTGGAAGAAAGTAAAAGATCAAAACAAGGTATTTGACCTTACCTCTTGATTGTTGAGTAACACAGTGAAATTGGTTTCGTGAAATCAAACTCCACAAGTAGAGGAGAAACTAATGATAATGATCATTAAGTTTCAGTAAACACTTTTACTAAAGTAGGATTCAACGATATATTCTGCAAATTTTGTGGAATTATATTATTGATTCAATTGTCATGTTTATGAACAAGACATATATACCTACAAATTACAAAGGAGCGTGATGGACCTAAGTGCGAGAAATGACTAGGAGTCATAAAATCCCATGTTAAGTTACATTTAAGATTACAAAGTAACATGTTACTTGATCTTATTAAGTAAAGAAATTTACTTGATATTTTTGTATGACTTCAAAGTCATTAGAAGGAAATGAAACTTAATGAAGACATAAAGCTCGATTTGTCACAAAGTATGGACAAATTCAAGGAGTTGACTACAACTGTAGCAATGCTTAAGTCTATTGGATTAACACTAGCAATATGTAGATATTGAAGTCTCGTAACTAGAATTCTTGATTTGATGGTGATCAAAGAATTTTGGAATGTCCAAGATTCTCGAGAGGACCTGCATTTGAGTGGGAGCTAATTAGCTTGGCCAAATCTTAATATGTAAGAGACATATTTTGAGTGGGAGCTAAGTAGATTTTCCAAATCTTAATATATGTAGTAGACATATTTTGAGTGAGAGCTAAGTGAAATCCCTATATCTCATATATGGATACCATATTGGAGTGGGAGTGTGACATTATTTTGAAATATGTGAATGACATATGTGAATGATGTGATTTGTGTTAATAACATTTAAGTAGATAAATTGGGATGAAATTGAAGTTATTAAACAATGAGATGTATCGAGATAGATTGGTGAGTTTAATAAACATCGAATGTCGAATGCTTCTTGGACTTGATTCTGAAGATGTTCAGAATGTCCTAAGCAAGATTTTGAAGTAGTTCATAATGGAACAAGGTAAGAAAGAAGTTCTTACTATATGAAGCATTGTCTTGGTATTACAACGATGGTTAAAAAGGAAGAAAGAGATGTGTTGCATCCCCTATGCCTCAGTCATAGGTTCTTCCATACAACCATATTGTATACTCGACGTAATGTGACCCGAAATTCTGGTTGGAAGGACAAGCTCTTAACTTTAATAACATGTCTTGAAGTGATTCTTGAGTTAATCACTGAACCAGAAATAAGTTTGTACTTAAATGGCAAGAGAAGCAAAGTAAGTGGCATAGTTGCATTTCATGCAATGGGATCTACATAGATATAGAAGTATAAAGGCTCCATCTGATGTGATGTATATTGTTATGGCGGGACTAGCTAGTCTTTAACATAGAATGATGTGTCCCAGGGCACAATGCCCATGAAAAAGCCCTCGAGGTTAATCTAAAGTCAATGTAGGCTCCTAGAAACCGGTCTCGTTCTGCTGCCATAACTGTTGTATATACACAAAGGATTGCAAAGTGTGTTTCAAAGTTTAGACAACAGTGAAAACTTCCATCATTATAAACACTAGAAACAAAGTCTCACGTTGTCGTAAAACGAATACTTCAACCCATTATGAGATAATGGTATGAATGTCAAAGTTAGTAAGACATTAACGATTTGCAAAGACATAATGATCTGGTAAAACAGAACATGAACATGACGTTTTCCATAAGCATGCATGATCAATAAACGCATATGTGATATGGTTTATGATGAGTAAAATGCGAGCTAGATTATTTGTACTCTAGTGCAAGTGGGATACGGAAGGAGATATGCCCTAGAGGCATATAATAAATAGGTTTTTATTGTCATATCTCAATTAGTTTGTAATAGTTTCATACTGTGCTATAACTGTATTAATACGAAACGTTAATACACGTGTGGTATGTAAACAAACCAAGTCTCTAGTTACCTCTAGCGAACTAGTTCATTGGTCATGAGGATGATCTAGGGTTTCGAGATCATGGGCATTTATGCCAATTGATAATGAGGTCACATCATTAGTTGAATGATGTGATAGACAAACAACCCAACCAGTTGTATCTTAATGAGATCTAGTTACAAAGTTCACCATTAATGATAAAAGTAAGGAAACCTTGCAACCTGTCCTTAGACTGTGAGATAATGCAAATCACCATTCTGGAGGGAGCTTAGATGGTTATCAAGTACATTCCATGACTGGATGATTGAAAAGGTGCCACTCAGGTTTCCCAAAGGGGTGTGTAGAGGAGTACATATCAATACCAGGATCTGCCAATCCATGTAACGGATAGATACATATGTGGCCATCTCGGGGACGTTGTATTAGTGAAGCTTACAAGCGTGTGACTGGGTCACGGGATGCAACAACACGGAAACAAGAAAACAAGTTCATCGGTAACGAGATCGAATGAAGGTATGGAGATACCGTAGATCAAATCTCGGGTGAACTAGGTATCAAGTGGCAAAGGGAATGGGAAACGACTGTTTACGGTTCAAACGACATTATCATCGTGGAATGCGGGGTCATTATGGGCATCCCGGTCCTGCCATTGATCATTGATGGAGACCATGTCTATGCCATTCCCGAGCCGTGGGGAAATACACTTAAGGGCACGACGAGCTAGAGATCCTCTGTAAGTTGGAATCACCATATAAAAGAGAAAAGGAATCTAGAAAAGTTCCATGAGAGAACCGGAATCGTTCTGGGAAAGTTCTGAAGTCGTTCGGAGGAAATCGAAAGGGAACCGAAAGGTGTTTCGGGTCTAATCAGATTTTGTAATATGTATTTATATGTTAATTAATGTAATTAATATTAAATACAATATTAAAATCTAATTTGAAGGGGTATTCCACTAATGGGCCAAACTTCCTATGAAAAATGGGCCCATGAGGGAAAACCGACAGAGGGAAGGGCCAAGGCCTAGCTGCCTCAAGGGGGCCCACCTGGACAGTCTAGGGTTGTGCGCGGGGTGGGGCCCACCCCTGGCCGGCTGGTCCATGAGGCCCATGCGCCTCCCCCTCTCTCCCTTGATTAGTCCCACATGGGAAACCCAAAGGGGAGGGCACACCTCCGTCCCCTATATAAAGGGATGCCCATGGGTAGGATTAGACACACAATTTGAGATATTCTCTAAGGCATTTTTCTTAGAGAATTCCTCCCTATCTCTCTACATAATTGTCTCCATGCGTTGGCTCGGTCCCAAGAAAGGATTGTCCGCGCAAGAGATGATGCACCTACAGCACGTCGTTGTGTTGCAGGGATTCTAAGCCAGAGATCTACTTCCGCACTCTCGGCAAGGATCAAGGAGCCGGAGGTCGTCGTCGCACACCGTATGTGTACGAAACCATGAGGGGCCTCACTTGAGGCACCTTGTATTTCGTGAGCCGGAGCTGGTGCACGATGAAGAAGGAGCAAGGGGTGACCTGCGAGGAGCTTCGCGACCTTGAGGTCAGCTACGAGTTCGACTACTTCAACCATATTCCCCTCGGAATGTTAATCGTGTACGGTCTACAAGGGTATGTATTCTATACGCTCGGCCGTTACTGCATTACTACATAGATAGATCTTGGGCGTATTAGAGTTCCAACATAGGAATTTTTTTGTTTTCTGCTACGGAACCCTTCAATGACGTGAACGTCAATGCCACTACCCTCACTCGCAACTTCAGTCATTTCATGTCTAACTTCCTGAACTACTACCCGTACAAGTCGCAGCAGCCGCCGCCGCCCAACGATGGCGATGGTAATTGATCCAAAGATTAGCCAACAGTCTAAGCTTGGGGAGGTTGAACTCCTCCCCACCTTTTGCATTCATATTTTGTTTTCTTCTTTTAATTTGTTACTTTTCTTTAGTTGCATGTTTACTTTCAGTTTTCATTGATAAAAAGAAAAAAAACATAAAAAATAGGGTAGCTTTTATCTTGTTTTGTGTGAAGCTCTCTTGTTTTTTATTTTTCAGCAGATTATTCACTTCAAGTGACTCGACAATGGGTAAGAACGCGAGGAGTCAATTTAAGTGTGAAATGAGCAAGCAAAAGGAGGTACCACATTATTTTTCCCTCTTCTTGTAAGTATATTCATGAACATTTTATTTTTGTTTGGTTGCACTTAAGTCCTGTTCCCCGATCAACTTGTTATCTTTTGGAACTTACTCTCAAAGCTAGTGTCACTACTTTGGTTTCAACTTGTAACAATTACTCTTAGTTTGAAAAACAACTGCATTGGATTAATTCCAATATTTTTAAGAACAAGAGAAAGTGTCTATGTGATAACTTTGGTGCCATGTTTTTGTCTTAAGGGTTTAATCTTAGCAACACTCAACCCCACATCTTAAAGGTTTTGACTTGATAACACTTTTTGAAAATATTTGTTTGAAGGAATGGAAATTTTGCGGTGGTTGAGGGAGATGACAAACTTGTCTTGATAAGTCAAAAGGAAATGTTTTAAGTCGAAATAAATTGTGAAACTACAAAAACTTCATGGAGACGACAGCTTTGATGGCTTATGAACGATCTTGAGTTCATCTCAGATTTCAGATATGAGTTGGCTAGACATTTGTAGCAATGCTACGGAGTGCAAGTCCATGGGCCTAAAGCGGAAATGAATTCTTATCAAAGTTTGTGCTAAAGTTATTTGATTCAATTGAAGTCTTCGTAACACCTCACCACTAAAGAATCAAAGTTCTCGAAAGACAAGGAAAAGACTGGGTGTTAAAAGGCCACGAATTTTGAAGTGGGTCTTAATGAAAATCTCTAAGTTTATCCTTCTTTGGACATTTACCATTGCACTCTTAATTTGTCTAAAGCATTTTTTTCTCAAAAATAATTTTACTCTCATAAGAAGAGCGGCGTTGAAAGAATTAATTCGCAAGCCTAACCAAATTCTTGACAATCCCTTTTGAGTTTAAGATTTATTAACTAGCAAGTTACACGCGGTTAGGAAGTAACCTTAAGTGCAACTGTTCAAATATATTATGCTCATGTTTAAGGTTTCAGAATTTGTGACGATGGAATATGATACCACCTTGGACTTGTGAGTTTCTTTACCTAAGTTTATTTCTCGCTATTATTATTTATCACTTTGTCACTCGAGGGCGAGTAACAGCTAAGCTTGGGGAGGTTGATAGCTCCAAATTTTGACACTTTTTATCGAGGATTTTCCATTGTTTTTCACTTGGTTTTGTTGATTTTGATCTTTCAACTAACGCTAATATCGCAAGTTAGCGAAACCTTGTTCTTTTGTGATGAATTTGAGGCATTGGACACTTTTGGAAAAATCCGAGAGCATTTATGGGATAATCACCTAAACGAGTAAATCTGCAATTCAATACAATTCCATCCAAGGCTCACTAGGGGCTTAACAACCTACAGTACGGTTAGATGTCGCATGTATCATCTGCCCGTACCATAGGACATTGTCTTTGTTATATCAATGCAAGCATCTTTTATGAATGCAACAGATGCAAAATACGTACACAGGTACCACACACAATCCTAGAAGAGAGGAGATCAGACCTGAAGAAGAACTCCACCTCATCCTTCGAAGCTCATTAGCCTCTTGATCATCAACTCCATCATAATTCCCCACTTGTACCCGGAGAGAGAAAGATAAAATCATACTTGTAAGATTAGGGCTTTGAACCTCTATTCTCACATTGGTTTGTATTTGATTTGATCTTTAACTTCATTGTGGTTTGCTACGGTAAAGTCGAGATGATTCCCATTTGCAATGTGAATATGTCTTTGATCTATTCTCCTGTCATGTGTGAGAAAATCCCCGTAGATGTGGGTAATGTAGGGAATTGGTGAGATGTGATCTGCCTCCTTTATTTCCATCCATTTGTGACTATTGTCCTGATTATTATGTTGTGACAATGATTATCTATATATGCCTAATGCTTGTTATCCAATTTACGGGCCGAGGTAACATTATCTAGAGACCTCATAGATATGAACTTGTTTACTAGTGAATCAGTGACCCCCGAGTGACACCCCCGATATCAAATAGGAGCTAGTATAACTCGAGGACAACAAGAAACCATCAAGATTAAAGCCTTGATCTGGTCGAAAGACCATTATTGATGTATTGACTGTCGCTTCAGTGACAGGCAGAAGGATCAATGGAATCGAGAAGAATCTACCAAGAGGACTCTTGATTGGTATATGGGTTCTTTACCTACTCACATATGAATAAGAAGTACTATATTCACTTATCCCATTTGATTCCATTTGACACACTCACTATCACCATGAAGTGTTTCTCTCCGCGCCTAATGTTTCATGTGCAGGAAACCTCAAACAACCTCTGTGCTATTTTACTTTTATGTTATTTATTTTAAGTACCGTCCAATACTCAAAAATACTTCCTTTCCACTCATTCATTTCCACCTCAACTCTTGCAGTCAATTCACTCAATACAAGTGACACCTTGAGTGCGATAGAAACGTCGCAGATAAACATTTTCCTAAGCTTCTTACTGGGATTGGTATAGAAACTAGAACTAATACTTCCACGAAAACGTGATCTGATAAACATGTGCTCTTGCAGGCCATCACTACCACCAGAGCCTCTCGAGGTACCAAGCCTAATGGTACCTATAGAGCGTTTGGAGGTGCCAAAATGGGTTTGGTTTAGCTAAAAAATAAAAATGGTTCTATCAAGGCAAACTTTTGTAAATGGGTTAGATTTGTCAAAATTGCCATAGCTAGCAACCCATGCAACACGTCTGGTAACCACTACCGGCCTTAAAGTGGATGGAAAACACAAAAAGCATGCTCTTGTGTCATCAGGGAGATGTGTATAGCCCATGGAGCCGATACTTCCACAACTCTTACTCCAATTACAAATCTTCACAAAGACAACCATCAAGAATGAACTAAAAGGGCCTCTTTGGATTGCACCAATTTTACGTTCTACTGTATCATAGGATGCCATCACCATCTTTCACACAATTTCATGGATAATTCCCAAGTTTTTTGATTTCAAGCCTTTTCCATGAATATCAATTCAAGGTTGCCAAGTGTAGTCATTCTATCTAAGACCACTGTGAGTTCTCAACGTTTCAATTTCTCGCTATGATTTTTCATGTCGACAAATTTGACCCATTAAAAAAAGTAAACCTTGCGCATGGCGTCCTCTTGCTTGTACTAGTTTCCCTACAAAATGCTAAACATGAATTTCAAAAACATTTCAAAAAACTTGCTTCATGGTTTGCCCTAACATGTATAAACATTCTTGTGTTTTAAGGCAAATGACCATGGTCATGGACATATCGACATCATAGTTGGCGGATCTACAATTCCGCCAAACCGAGGGCCAACGTTGTATTACATATTGTAATTCAGCTAAATCATGATGTAAATAACACGTTTCTACTAACATATAGGTGAAAAGTTTCTTCAACAGGGGTGTTGATCTGATAATGTTCCCATATCTGGTAGATATGGGTACATCTTGGTTTGTTAAACGGTGTTGCCTAAGGGAGTTTACAACTTTTACGAACATAAAAATCTTTTTCAAATTTTCAAGTGAGGATAACCATGTTTTTAGTGTGTAACATATTTAGTAGTATCATTAGTAGTTTGAGTGTAGATTCCAAGCGCAGGTCATTTCCAATGAAACTATATTGTTAAAAACAATTTAGTGAAATTGTTGTTGCTATTATAAAAGTTTTTAACTTTTATATGAATATATTCTCTACACATATCATATGTAAGTTTCCAAAATAACTAGAAATAATATGTTTAAACTAAAAAATAGGTTTGTGTGATTTAGCTCAAGTATACTCTATGAGAATTTGGCTAGCCAGGAAATTTGATCAAAGTTGTACTTGGCCTTAATCGTAGCGATATTGAAAATAATACAAATATCTTTGGTTCAAAGATTTATGATGAATTTTTCCTTAAGGTGTTTTGTCACTCGTGTGTTGTTTGGTTCATAGGATTGCAACTCACATAAAAATTATCTAGAATTAAGTATATAATTTTCAATCCATTTCATTGGTAGCAATTGTTTCTTATTTTGCATTTCAGGAATTGGCGCATCAAAGATGTTGTATTAAGTGAGTAGAACGACATTCCGAAAAATTGTTGCCCACTTCCATCTATTTCAGGTTTCAACCCGACAAATTTCTTGGGATTCGGTCATTTTTCATATTCGTTGGTATGTTTTGAGGTCAGTATCTTCCGATATACGGTCATCTTCGTGACGGTTGTTGCTTTGGGAATTTTTTGAGCGGAAAAGGCCCAAAAGGTCCTAGAAGCTACAATTAATCACGACATGTGAACATTTACAAAGAGGCCCTTTACATCTATTGCACTAGTAAACCTAATATTTTAGGATAAGGCATGTAACTTTGCATAGAAATAGAAGAAAAAACAATCAGGCCCAAGGTGTCCTCCTCCACCACTCACCGTCATGGACCTCAACGCGCAGGCACCAGCGCCACCACCGGGGACAGGGCCACTTGGGGTGGTGCGGACATGCTTCTTGTGCCGAGATCCCTATAGATCCTTCGCATTGAGGAAGAAAAGGTTTGGGTGATCCTGAGCGTGGAATGGCCTCGCAGGCCGAGAATAGCATCGGGGATGTTGCCTTCGCTTGGGTTCTCCACTAGACACAACTCCAGGGAGGCGCGAGAGAGAGCGCCACCCTCCTTCCCATGGAGATCCTGGTTGAAGAACGACATCCTAACCTCGTTTGTTGTGTCGCCACCGCAGCAACCTAGAAGAGGAGGGAGACAGACTTCTTGACGCCGAGGCTCCAGCGAACCGGCCCCTACCAAATAAGGGAAAGAGCACCTGGAAGAAGAAGAGTACAGAGCACCATTTCTCCCCCCCTCTTGCCGTCGCGACCGGCCAAGAAGAGATCCACCACCCCCGCATGCTGCAGAAACTCGCCTTTCCCCGCCGCCACGGCCAGCCCGGAAATAGCAAATTGCGCAACTACACTTCAACAGGTCACCCGCAACACTTCTGTTATTCGAGGAAGCGTCAGCTCCTCTCGCCCTACGTTACTCCGACTAGAGGAGCATACACACGACGAAGAGGAACCCTAAAACTCCGGTCACCAGTTTCTAAAGCTTCGCTTCTACTACTAGGCATAGCACCCCCTACGGGCATGAGGCCATACAACCTAAATCCTATAGGTACTCCATCCTCCGCCGTCGCTGCCCGCCGGCTATTCCGTCAAGCAGGGCGTAGAAGGGACCACTGGAGATCGACTCTCAAAGCAATGGACAGGAGGGGAGGGGTAGAAGAGACGTACCAAGCTAATATGATGGTTCTTGCTCTAGTGGGCTGGTCTTTTAGGGTCTTAGGGGACGAATTCCTACCGGTCTACTAAAATAAGTTCTACTAGGACAAGCATTGCCCAACTATAGTGATAAAGGGTTATTTTTTAAAATAATAAGTTTTCTAATCAATTTCACAAATAATACACAAAATTGGACATTTTAGAATCTAGGGCGGCTTCGGAGGCCCGTGCCTCGACGGGATCCAATCTGGCTATTGTGCCCCAACAAGCCTATCGGAGGCACTACCAAGCGTGGTAGGGTGGCAGTCGGACGTCGGTACACTAATAGGTCTAATCGGTGGTTGAAGCTACGATTATCTTAGAGCCCCCCGAAGCCTGCATTGATCATTCAACGTGTTAGCTTTCCCTAATCAAACGTGATCAATTTACTCGTCTATTTCGCTCGCCATTTTGTCCCGCCACCTGGTTCCCGCCACCTAGTTCCCGCCATTTTTTTCTCGCCACTATTTCCCGCCGTTTATCTCCCGTCATAGCTTCCCGCCATTTATCAGCCACTGCTTCCAACCATTTTTCTCCCGCCATTTTCTCCTGCCTATTCTTCCTAGTGCCTCTATAAATCCGGACACCGATATGTTTTCTTCCACCAGTTCATCTGCTCCTCCTCTTTCTCTCGCCAATCCTTCCGAGATTCCATCATGAGCGTGCCTTGTTCAGACCCAGGGTATAGGCCTAGGAAGATGAAAGATGCAAGGTTGCTAGAGGGGGTGAAACAAGAGCGCTGTTGGTGCGGCCATCTCGCCAAGGTCAAGGAGTCAATAGATTTCTCCACTTGCATGGGCATGAAGTTTTTCATGTGTGCCAACTACGACGCAATCCCACATCGGCAAGCAAGTGCATACCACGAGAGGCCTCTGGTATGTTCCCAAAGCATGATGAATATGAATGAATTACGTTATTATGTGTTCTTTTATTTATGCCATTAATGTGCTTGCAGACTCCTTCCTCTTTGCAAGTGGTACCATTGGATTGACACGGAGAAGCCAGCTTAGGCCATGCAAGAGATTCATGATAAGAATCGGCGTGTGTGGGATGACTTTCACGTTGACGAACATGTCGAAAGGATGGCCGAACAGGAGAAGGAGTGGGAGAGAGAACTAAAAAATAATAGAGGGGAGAGCTCGGAACCGAGAGATAAAGACAAAGAGGATGGCAGAAGAGGAATATCATAGGTATGCGAAGGAACAAGTGCCCAAGGAGGCCTGTGAGGTGGAAAGAAAGAGATTAAGGCAAATGGTTGTTGAGTGATGGCTCTGAAATATAGCCATCTACGTCCACATTTAAACTGGATATTACTCATATGCTTGATGAAATATCTCTCTAAACCCTGCCACTAATGCTAATATTCAGAGGGGTATGCAATCCTTTCTTTTATATATTTCCTACGCAGATAATGTCGTTTAAAGGAGGGAATCACTACATTAAAGTCAAAGATATGAGATTTCCAACAACTAGAAGAAACCAAGAGTCGTACAATAGAGGCAAACGCTTTAACGACCAACTATATGACCAGAGCAGAAATTTCGGCCGTATAGCTCCGGTCGTATAGTTGGCGCCGCCACCGTTAGGTCAAACAGAACAACTTTCGTGAAGGGACCCCTATATAAAGAAGCCTCGGGCGACGAGAAAACAAGCCAAACCTTGCCAAAAAGTCTCTGCCACAGATCACCAGTCGCCTCCAGATCTCCAAACCCTTCTCCATCTCCATAGCCATATTCCACCACTTGTAATAGTAGATCTTGATACATTGCAAATGTATCTATAATTTTTGATGTTCCATGCTTAGTTTTATCCACTTTCCTGTGTTTTGTTCCAACTTTGGAGTATTTTTCATATGATTTCTTGGACTAACCTATTAACAAGAGCCACAGTGCCAGCTGCCTGTTTTCTGCTGTTTTTGGTTCTAGGAAAGTCAGAAAATGAATATTCTCGGAATTGGACGGGACAAAAGCCAAAGTGCCTATTTTTCCAGAAGTCATCATATGCCAGAATACGAGACGGAGAGGGGCCAGAGGCCGGCCACACCACCTGGCCTCGCGGCTAGGCTTGGCCCGCGCCAGGGGGTGGTGTGGTGGCCCCTGGCACCCCCTCGGCCTCCCCTTCTGCCAATAAGATGCCCTCGGGATGAAAACCCTAAGGGCCCGATCAAAAATCCACGAAAGAGTCTGTAGCCGCTGTCATCTCCATCCCTAGATCGGGAGGGATCTGAAGCTCTTCCCGGCACCCTGCTGGAGAGGGGAATTCACCATGGAGGCCTTCTTCATCACCATGCAAGCCTCCGGTGTGATGCGTGAGTAGTTCATCCTTGGACTACGGATCCATGTAGTAGCTAGATGGCTGGTTCTCCTCCTTTGTGCTTTCATGTTTAGATCTTGTGAGCTCCGTTCATGATCAAGATCATCTATTTGTAATTCTGCATGTTGTGTTTGCGGGGATCTGATGGATATTGAGATGCTATTTCAGATTGATTATTGATTCTATCATGTCTTTGTTATTTGTGATCTTGCATGCTTTCCGTTGTTAGTAGCTATCTTGGCCAAGTAGATGCTAGCAACTCCAAGAGTTAGTATTTATGCTCGATAGTGGGTTCATGCCTCTGGTAATCTAGGGAAGTGACAGAAATCTCTAAGGTACTAGATGTGTTGTTGCTACTAGGGAGAAAACAACAATCCTTTGTTCATAGAACAATCGTATTGTTTACTTTACACGCAGTTCGTAAAGCAATAATCTGTTGCTTGCAACTTAATACTAGAGGGGGTTCAGATGATAACCTGAAGGTGGATTATTAGTCATAGATGCAGTTGGATGGCGGTCTATGTATAATGTTGTAATGCCCAATCAAGTCTCAAAGGAGTCAAGATGATTAGTATATGCATGTATTGCTTTCTCGATGTTTGTCAATTGCCCTGCTGTAATTTGTTCACCCAGCATGTTATCTATCTAAGGAGAGCCACCTCTAGTGAACTATGGATCCCGGTCCTTTTTCTTCACATACAATCTACAAACTTTTACTGCTTTGTGTTTACTTTCTGCAAACTTTTACTTCCTTCCATTCGATACGTTTAATCCTTTGTTTTCCGCAAAACACGGTGAGATTGACAACCTCATCGCAAGTTGGGGACAAAGTTCTGTGTTTGTGTTGTGCAGGTCTCCATGTTGCTACTAGCACCGGTAGTGCGCCCTGCCAAGGCTCGACTAGCAACACCTTTGGGGTGTTTCCTTGCTCCTACTGGTTCGATTAAACCTTGGTTTCATAACTGAGGGAAACTTGCTGCTGTGCTCATCATACCTTCCTCTTGGGGTTCCCAACGAGATCTACATCATCATCGCTCTAGCATTTTTCTGGCGCCGACACTGAGCCATCAAGCATTTTTCTAGCGCCGTTGCCGAGGAGTCAAGGACATCTTCACAAGGGGAGTCCCTCATAACCAATCTCTTTACTTTGTTATTTTTGTTTTGCTTAGTTTACTTTTGTTTTGTTTGCTTGTTTCTTTATTCAAAAAACAAAAAAAATAGTTTTACTAGTTTGCTTTATTATTTCGAAAACACAAAAAAATTAGTTCCTTTCTTAAGTTGCCAATTTGTCTAGCCTTGCTCCAGTCACTATGTCACCCGAGGAAATGATTTTCACTTTTAAACAAGGAATTGAGGAAAGTTTTAAAGAAGCTTGGTCTAGAATCTCTGATCTACATGAAAAAACTGAGCCTAAAATGACTCAAAGTTTGTTCCTTAGCAGTTTTTACCTTGGGATTGCTCTTTGCTATAGATATGCTTTAGATGCTATTGTGGGAGGAAATTTTCTCCAATGTAATGAGGATGATGCTATCAATGCTATAAAGAAATTGATCCTCACTTACAACTTGCCTAGCCAAACTGATATTTCTTTCGCAAAAATATTTGCTAGATTGAACACTCTTGAGACTGGCACTGCTAGCTTAAAAGATTGTTATAATACGCTTAGGGAGCATCACAATTATGTTCCAATAAATTCTGAACCATCAAAGTGGCTCCCTACAGTAAAGATTGAGATAAAGACTGAAACTTTTCAAGCCCGCTGTGATATCATGTCTGAATTTTGCCTTATGCCGAAGGATATTTATGAATCTATGAATACTTGGGGGCTTACTGAAGGAGGAAAAGAAATATCTCTTGCTAATAATGCTACCATATTACCTCTTGGAATAGCTGAATGAGTGTTTACAAAGATCCTTGGGAAAATGATTTCTACTGATTATTTTGTTATTGAATGTGCAGGAAAAGGACAAATTACACCTGGAAGATCCCTATTAGAACTTCTTGGAGCAATAATAGATGTGGGAAAGGGGACCATGCACCTTTCTTCTCCACCAAACAATCATATTTTCCCCAAGGTTAAGAATAAAAGTAAGAGAGGTAAGGGCAAGAAATTTGGTTTTAATGCTTCTTCATTTGAGAACACTTGATTTTTTTTCTTGCTTCTTATGCCTAACTTAAAGGCGTTAAAGAAAAGTACTTATTAGGAGATAAACCAAAAGTTTTAGATGAGTCTTGGAAGTTATTACTTCAGTAATAACCGTTCCTTATCCTTTTTGTTTGCTTTTTGTGCCAAGAGTAACCTCTAATGAGAGAGAAGTAATGATTGGGAAAGTTGATGTCCCGAAACAGATTTCTGTGCTTCACCGTAAAAATTCGTGTAAAATCTCTGAACGTCTTTTTGAGGCGTGAATTTTTGTGCTTTTGCCCCAGGTTGTTATCTAACTTTCATTAGTTCAACACTTTTTATTTGATCAACAGAAGGTCTTCGAAACAATTCGTCTTTATCTACTGGTCTGTTTTGACAGATTTCTGCCATTTTCTGCATTTGCTTCTTGTTGGTTTCTTTTTGAGTTCTTTTGGGGAATTGAGCTTTTTGAGGGAAGTGCTACAGTAGCTAGTGTTATAATGGAAGTTTATTTGGTGTTAGAACTAAATCTTAAGACTTATTTATCTTGAGTGCACTAATGTTGCTAATAAAGATTGTGTGAAGTTTTGTATGAAGGAAAAATTTCAGGTGTTTGGAAGGAATGAGTAATGAGATGAAGGATAGACTAAAGTTCAAGCTTGGGGATGCCACGCGTGTCACCCCAAGAAATATCCAAGAAGTACAAGCGTCAAAGCTTGGGGATGCCCAAGGCATCCCCTTCTTCATTAATAAAAATCCCAGGTTTCTCCCAAACGCTTCATTTTTATTGTTTTATGCATGGTTGTGTTGTTCTTGGAACGTCTTCTTTTTTGTTTTCGTTTTGGTTTTTCGTTTGCTTTAGTTTGCTTAGTTTTCTAAATAAATTGGTTGGACCCCCCTCTTTCATACATTAGTTTGCAAATAGTTTGGTTTGGTTTGGAAAAGAGTAGGAAAGTTCATACTTGTGTGGTAAAAAGAGCTTGTTTTTGACTGTGGCCTATGCTTTGTCATGCCATGCTTGATATTGTTTTGGCTTTATGCTTAGTATTCTTTTTTGTAGCATGACTTGTTATAAACAATTGAGATTTCTTAATGTGCCTTGGATGAATCATGCGTTGTTTTAGCATATTAAAGCATAGTATAGTGGTATTCTCCTTTGATCCTTTATTTGGGTTGACTTGGCGCATGCTCACACCATGTTATGACTATCTCAAGTCACCATAGCCTTTATTATCCTTTAGTTTTCAACTTGTAGTGTCACTTTATGCTTTGATCAATGATGTTTTGTCGCTCTGCATGATTATGGCCATTATTGCTCTCTTAGTTTGTCGCTCCCAGTCTTTTGCTAGCCTCACAACCAAGTATGAGTTCCACTCATGCATCCCACTCCCTAAACCAAGTTATTCCAAAGAGTCTACCATACCTACCTACTATATTATGCTATTCCAAGTATATTCATGCTTTTGCTTACCTTCCAAATTAAACTTGTTATGATAAAACTAGTGATTAAAGCTCTCACGAACTTGATGGCACACTTTACTTTTTTGCATCTAATAAACTTGAACCATTGGGTCCTTCTTTGTTGCGTATATGCTTGCGCTTTATAAGTTGAAATTAGCATAACCATGTATCATGGGGAACGCTTTCAACATTGCACTTGTACTTTGTACCCCGTTGATATCATGTTCTTTTGCTTACAGATCCCGGCGGTGTGAAATAAAAGTGGAACTTGTAAGATCATGGAGTGTGTATGTGTGTTAGAGAAACGCCTGGGCCGCTAGCCTAAGCCATGCCTAATCATGGTGGAAACTTGCAGCATCACCATAATGAGCACTCTATGAAGCATCCTCAATAAAAACCTATGCAAATAGCAAATAAAAATATCGCTGAGATGCTCATTGTCTGCTTGCCTTATCATTTTGATTATGGGATAGCTCCTGTATCATGTGCAAGGGGTATCCCGTTGGCGGTTCTTTATGATACACATGTACTTACAATGACAAGAGCTTACTTGTGACTAAAGTTGAGTAGCATGAGGTTCGGTCTTCGTAAGTAAGGGGCATGAGATTTCGGTTTATAACTTGTCAAGCATATCCTCTTAGCTGTGTCACTTTAACCTTAATCACCTTAAAGATTCTTATGATAGGGGCAATGAGAGCTGAAAGCTATAAGTACCATAATTTTTGGAAGCTCTTTATGAGACTTGAATCCCTGCTTCCTTCTACGAAGGCCTTTCTTCCACCATTATATTGAGTCTCCACCTTCTATCTTTATGCACCTACTTTGGGAGCATAGTGGCCATTCTTAGTTCTATGTGCATTGTCCCAAGACTAGTTAATTGATGCATGACTTGATATTGCTTGTTTTAAACTATTTGTATCTAGTCACTCTTATGAACTTTGAAGGTGTCCTATGCATTTATATTTGCTACTCTATGAGGGACAAGCTGAATACTATTATGCTATGTTTTCTTTATGTGAAACAAACAAACATCTTACAAAGCATTGTTATTCATGAATCTTTTGTTTGTACCTTTTCATGTTGCATCATAGTTTCTTTGTCTTATTGCTAGAACTTTATCTTTCATGTTATGATTGAAGTACTATGATCCCAGCTTTGAATGTTTTACAAATACTTTGATCAAGTCTTTGATGGTGCATGTCACCTCAAAAATTACTCTTTCTTTTTATCACTTGCCTACTCGGGGACGAGCAGGAGTTAAGCCTGGGGATGTTGATACATTGCAAATGTATCTATAACTTTTGATGTTCCATGCTTAGTTTTATCCACTTTCTTGTGTTTTGTTCCAACTTTGGAGTATTTTTCATATGATTTCTTGGACTAACCTATTAACAAGAGCCACAGTGCCAGCTGCCTGTTTTCTGCTGTTTCTGGTTCTAGGAAAGTCAGAAAATGAATATTCTCGGAATTGGACGGGACAAAAGCCAAAGTGCCTATTTTTCCGGAAGTCATCATATGCCAGAATACGAGACGGAGAGGGGCCAGAGGCCGGCCACACCACCTGGCCACGCGGCCAGGCTTGGCCCGCGCCAGGGGGTGGTGTGGTGGCCCCTGGCACCCCCTCGGCCTCCCCTTCCGCCTATAAGATGCCCTCGGGACGAAAACCCTAAGGTCCTGATCAAAAATCCATGAAAGAGTCTGTAGCCGCCGTCATCTCCATCCCTAGATCGGGAGGGATCTGAAGCTCTTCCTGGCACCCTGCCGGAGAGGGGAATTCACCCTGGAGGCCTTCTTCATCACCATGCAAGCCTCCGGTGTGATGCGTGAGTAGTTCATCCTTGGGCTACGGATCCATGTAGTAGCTAGATGGCTGGTTCTCCTCCTTTGTGCTTTCATGCTTAGATCTTGTGAGCTCCGCTCATGATCAAGATCATCTATTTGTAATTCTGCATGTTGTGTTTGCAGGGATCCGATGGATATTGAGATGCTATTTCAGATTGATTATTGATTCTATCATGTTTTTGTTATTTGTGATCTTGCATGCTTTCCGTTGTTAGTAGCTATCTTGTCCAAGTAGATGCTAGCAACTCCAAGAGTTAGTATTTATGCTCGATAGTGGGTTCATGCCTCTGGTAATCTAGGGAAGTGACAGAAATCTCTAAGGTACTAGATGTGTTGTTGCTACTAGGGAGAAAACAACAGTCCTTTGTTCATAGAACAATCGTATTGTTTACTTTACACGCAGTTCATAAAGCAATAATTTGTTGCTTGCAACTTAATACTGGAGGGGGTTCGGATGATAACCTGAAGGTGGATTATTAGTCATAGATGCAGTTGGATGGCGGTCTATGTATAACGTTGTAATGGCCAATCAAGTCTCAAAGGAGTCAAGATGATTATTATATGTATGTATTGCTTTCTCGATGTTTATCAATTTCCCCACTGTAATTTGTTCACCCAACATGTTATCTATCTAAGGAGAGCCACCTCTAGTGAACTATGGATCCCGGTCCTTTTTGTTTACATACAATCTACAAACATTTACTGCTTTGTGTTTACTTTCTGCAAACTTTTACTTCCTTCCATTCGATACGTTTAATCCTCTGTTTTCCGCAAAACACGGTGAGATTGACAACCTCATCGCAAGTTGGGGACAAAGTTCTATGGTTGTGTAGGTCTCCATGTTGCTACTAACACCGGTAGTGCGCCCTGCCAAGGCTTAGCTAGCAACACATTTGGGGGTGTTTCCTTGCTCCTACTGGTTTGATTAAACCTTGGTTTCATAACTGAGGGAAACTTGCTGCTGTGCTCATCATACCTTCCTCTTGGGGTTCCCAACGAGCTCTACATCATCATCGCTCCAGCATTTTTCTGGCGCCGACACTGAGCCATCAGATCTCTTCTCCGATTGGCGACATTGTAAGACTATTGCTATCAATCTTATGATTTGCATTACACTGTTTGTGATTGTTGATATCATCTCTATGTGTGAGTAATTCTCCTTAGGCTAAGGGCTTCGGCCTAGCCATGTAGCAATTATGCATGTTATTTGTCATAGATGGGATTGTGTATTAGTTTGTATGACATAATGATTATTGTATCCTATCTTGCCTCAATCCAAGGACTTGTCAGGTACCCAAGACCCCGAGGGTTGAGCTTGGTATAGGGAGTATGAGTGATGACTGATCTACAGGTTGGGATCCCTAGTGACAGAAGGGGTAGTACGGCTATATGTGAGAGATTTGCTTGGGATTAACGGTGACATCACTATGCATATCATTAGTTCTCTTTCTTCTATGGATGATACTAGTAGGTTATTGCTATAAGCGGTTGCGGAGGCAATAGCAATTATGGATGCACTTCCCACATATAATTTATCTTGCTCTAACAAATACACGCATCTTTATTTCTATCTTTTATTCCCATCAAATGTTTTGCACAGCTACAGGTGAAACCGAACGCCCTAGGCCCTCTCTCTCCATCATCGACAACAACAAAAAGACGCAAGCTATTGGTCCGGTAAAAACACAAAAAGAATTCTAAAATTCCCGGAGGTCCGTTAAAGTAACTTCACTACACATTCGCTTCCCGAGGATTCGATAACCTAGGTCTACTAGGGAAAAAGAAGCTATACTACATCTGTAATCCGGATCGAAGGTATCAACCCTTTTTCTGGCACCGTTGCTGGGGAAGCAATAGCTATCCTGGTGAGGTTATTAGGAACCTTGCTAGTTTTAATTCTTGTTTTTAATTTTGTTAGTTTGCTTTCAGTCTTTATTTTATAAACCAAAAAAATAGTTAGCCTTTAAATTCTTGCTTTTACTATTATAATTCTTTGTTTAAGAAAACTCAAAAACATAGGAAATATGGCTAAAAAGAAGCTTGGGGCGTTTGCTACTCCCAATAATAATTATTTGCGTACTCCTATTACTCAGCCAACAATCGTTGCTGATGACTATGAAATTAAGCCCCACTACTTAAGTTTGGTTCAACAGAATCAATTTGAAGGCTCTGTTGTGGAAGACGCAGGTATGCACTTAAATAATTTCACTAAAATATGTGATATGATGCGTATAAAAGACGTTGACCATGATGCGGTCAAATTGCATTTATTTCCTTTCTCTCTAAGAGTGAGAGCAAAAGAATGGTTGCTATCTTTGCCTAGAAATACTATTATATCATGGGTGGGATGTACTTCTTTATTTATGACTAAATTTTTCCCACCTGCAAAGACTATGTAACTCGGATCTAATATTACTGGCTTTAAACAGGAAGAGTGTGAGCCACTAGCGCTTGCATGGGAGAGGATGAAAGAATGCTTAAGAAACTGTCCTAGTCATGGGATGGAAGATTGGTTAATCCTCCATTTATTTTATAATGCTCTTAATCCTATGTCTAAGTCTATCCTTGATACTGCAGCTAGAGGAACATTTATGGGTAAACATATTACCAACGCGAAGCAGCTACTAGACAATATGCAAGACAACCATGCCCAATGGCATGTGGAAAGATCAAACACGAAGAAGGTGAACTCTATTTCACCATAAGGAAACAAAAAACTCAATGATAAGTTGGATGAGCTCATACTAGCCGTAAAAGGTAAGGAAACAAAGGTAAGAGCCACCCCTGAAACAAATATTGAAGAAATAGACTTCATAGCTCGTAATGATTATAACCCTGCTTGGAAGAAGAGTTACAATCCTAACTTTCAAAAACATTATGCTAGTCCAGCAGGCAACTCTAATAATAATATGGGAACTAGTAATGGTAGTCTCCAAGAAACACTTAAGTCTTTCATAAACTCACAAAAGGAACAAAACAATATTCTTGTTAAAATAACGGAGAACCATAATGCCATGCTTGGTAAATTATCTAACCAAGATGTTAGTTTGAGAAATGATTTGCAGGCCCTCCAAGAAAGAACGAGGATGGTTGAGGCACATCTAGGTAAGATAACCGAGATTCAATCTCTCATTCTAGCTAAATTTGCAGGTAAAGATGAGCCTAATCCTGTTGAAGAACTCAAAATGATGAGGATCCAAAGGGAGGAGCCTGAAGAACTTGACTATAGTAATTCTCCTTCACCAAGCTACACCGTTGAAGATCTCGTAAAAAGGATCAATGTCAAGATTCGGTAAGTGAAGGTATGAGGAAGCTATGTACCAACACTTTGTCAATCAAGTAGCCATAAAGTTACATGAGCTTGAGGAAGAATACAAACAAATTGCTGAGAAATTACCTATTAAACTAGATGACATATTTGAGCCTACTATTAAGATTAAAATTGGAGCCAATAAGATAGCTGCACTTTGTGATCTAGGTGCAAGCGTCTCAACAATTCCAAAGTCTTTTTAACAAGTTAAATCATGGCTCCTTTGAAATTACTAAACTAAAATTGCATCTAGCAGATTCTACCTACAAACAAGTTGTAGGAATTAAGGAGAACACTTTAGTATATATTAAAGGTTGTCCTGCTCTCATTGACTTTGTTGTAGTTGACATGCCTGAAGATGCTACTGCTCCTATTATATTAGGCCATCCTTTCTTAAGAACTATTAAGGCTTTGATTAATCCGTATGAAGGGAACGTGAAGCTACAATTGCCTTCGCGGGATCCTTTTGTTATTCATTTCCCCAGGAAGAAGAAAGCCAAGCATGATGAAAAGTAGGCCATCACTTTGAAGGCCAATTATTTTGGAGTGGGAGTTCCACTCATGTGGCCCAAGTGAGTATCATCAAGGTCAAGCTATTGACCATAAAAGAGCACTTCATGGGAGGCAACCCATGTGAAATAAAGGTTTGAGTTAAGTTTTTAGTTTTAGTTTAAGTTTATGTTTAATAAAGAGTGCTAGAAAACTCCATTTGAAGAGAAGAAGTTCGGTAGTACTTAAAATTCTACTTTATTCATGCTATTGTTGGTCGACAATATTTACTGTCAATTTTTTGTCAAAAACAAGGTATACCACTAAGTTACAGGAAAAGAAATAGTTTTCGAACAAACAGAATTTTTTTGATGCATATAGAGGGTTTAACGACCAACTATATGACGGGAATAAAAATTCCGGCCGTATAGATATCTTTGCCATCTACAAATTTCTTTTCATATGTACTGAGAGTTTAACGACCAACTATACGGCGAGAATAAAAATTCCGTCCATATAGCTCCAGCCGTATAGATATCAGTGCCTCCGTACAATTTCTTTTCCAATGTTCTAAGAGTTTAACGACCAACTATACAGCGGGAATAAAAAATCCGGCCGTATAGTTCTGATCGTATAGATATCGATGCCTTTGTATATTTTCTTTCACAGGGACAAACAGTTTAATGAGCAACTATACGGCAGGAACATTTTGTTTCGACCATATAGTTACACCCGTATAGCTGCACCGCTAAGAGGAAACCCTAATTTTTTCTCAAAATGCCAACTATACGGCTAGAACACCTTGTTCCGATCGTATAGTTCCGTCCGTATAGTTGCGTCCGACCACAAAATCACACGGGAAGGTACTCCCAACTCCAAACTTCAATCCTTTTTCTTTCTTCAACCTCCAAACTCTCACAAAACCTCAAGAGATCTTCATCTCTACGCAATTTCGTCCGATTTCCTCGCACACGAGTGATCTATGGTATGTTTCTCCTCCGATCCTCCAATTACTTTTTGCAAATACATCTTTGATCTATTGTCATTATCAATCTAGGGTGAGACCTACTATGAAACAAATTGCCATGATTTTCTTGCCTAGATTACTATTTTGAGGAGAATTCTTTAGTGTGCTATGATGAGGAATATGATGCACTTACTATTGTTGGATCAAAAAGTTTTATTTTTGCATTTCTTCAATGTTTTAGATGATGACCACAAGGAGCCAAACTCGTGCTCGTGCCACCGCTAGCGTTTCTCGGGCTGCTGCTCAGGAATGCATGGGGATACGGTTCAGGAATGAGGCCCATCGTGATCGCTTCAACATGATCAAGAACCGCGAAGTGAAGGCCACCAAGTGGGCTTGCCCCATTATATTGAACCAAGTTGGTATTTCTGATGAATTTAATTTACTTTGCAATAGAGTTGGCGTACAAAACTTTGTGTACAATGATGTACCTACTTATCGCTGCTTAACCATTGAATTTCTAAGTTCGTTGCAAAGCACCGTTGAACAATGGCAAGGAGAGGACACAATTTCTATCCGTCTGATGAACAACAACTACACCTTAACATTAGATGAAAAGTGCGCATGTTTTAATTTGCCAAACAATTATATTCATGCTTTACGCGCATCCTTTATTGGCTTAGAACCTACCCCCGAACGATACTATAATGGAATAAGTTTCACTAGTAGAGTGAACAAGGGGAAGAATATTCAACATCCTGCAACTTGCTATTTGTTCTATCTTATTGCTAACACCTTGTAGGCACGTAATGAGTTCACGAGACTCAACAAGGAGGACGTCCTAGTCCTCGTAAAGGCTTCTTACATCAACCGTGGCTTGTCACTCAACTTGGGTGCCATCCTTGTGCGCTACTTGGAGCACCAAGCCTCACAAAGCCAAGGTCCAATCACAGGAGGAGGCGTCATCACCGTGCTTGCTACTCCCTAGACCTCAACCTAGGTGAGTTGCAACCCATACTAGGTGAGACATGTGTTGGTTTCTCCACTTTGAGAGCCTGTGGAATGCTTACTAGGAGAGGTGGTGTTTATTACCTGCATATTGCTAGAGTTGGGCGTCTCTACCCCGCTCCTATGCCTAATGGTCTTTTCTCTATCGAGGAAGGAAGTTTTCTATATGATTCGTAGGTTGAGCAATGATGGCTCAATGCACGGCGCCCAGAAAAATGCTTGATGGCGGTGTTGATGTAGAGCTCGTTGGGAACCCCAAGAGGAAGGTATGATGAGCACAGCAGCAAGTTTCCCTCAGTTATGAAACCAAGGTTTAATCGAACTAGTAGGAGCAAGGAAACACCCGAAAGGTGTTACTAGCTGAGCTTTGGCAGGGCGCACTACCGATGCTAGTAGCAACGTGGAGACCTGCACAACACAACCACCGAACTTTGTCCCCAACTTGCGATGAGGTTGTCAATCTCACCGTGTTTTGCGGAAAACAAAGGATTAAACATATCGAATGGAAAGAAATAAAAGTTTGCAGAAAGTAAACACAAAAACAGTAAAAGATTGTAGATTGAATGTAAAAGACAAGGACCGGGATCCATAGTTCACTAGAGGTGGCTCTCCTTAAGATAGATAACATGTTGGGTGAACAAATTATAGCGAGGCAATTGACAAACACCGAGAAAGCAATACATGCATATACTAATCATCTTGACCCCTTTGAGACTTGATTGGACATTACAACATTATACATAGACCGCCATCCAACTGCATCTATGACTAATAATCCACCTTCAGGTTGTCATCCAAACCCCCTCCAGTATTAAGTTACAAGCAACAGATTATTGCTTTATGAACTACGTGTAAAGTAAACAATACGATTGTTCTATGAACAAAGGATTGTTGTTTTCTCCCTAGTAGCAATAGCGCATCTAGTACCTTAGAGATTTCTGTCACTTCCCCAGATTACCAGAGGCATGAACCCACTATCGAGCATAAATACTAACTCTTGGAGTTGCTAGCATCTACTCGGCCAAGATAGCTACTAACAACGGAAAGCATACAAGATCACAAATAACAAAGACATGATAGAATCAATAATCAATCTGAAATAGCATCTCAATATCCATCGGATCCCCACAAACACAACATGCAGAATTACAAATAGATGATCTTGATCATGAACGGAGCTCACAAGATCTAGACATGAAAGCACAAAGGAGGAGAACCAGCCATCTAGCTACTACATGGATCCGTAGTCCAAGGATGAACTACTCACGCATCACACCGGAGGCTTGCATGGTGATGAAGAAGGCCTCCAGGGTGAATTCCCCTCTCCGGCAGGGTGCCAGGAAGAGCTTCACATCCCTCCCGATCTAGGGATGGAGATGACGGCGGCTACAGACTCTTTCGTGGATTTTTGATCGGGTACTTGGGGTTTTCGTCCCGAGGGCAATATATAGGCGGAAGGAGAGGCCGAGGGGGTGCCGGGAGCGGCCACACCACCCCTGGCGTGGGCCAGGCCTGGTCACGCGACCAGGTGGTGTGGTGGCCCTCTGGCCCCTCTCCGTCTCGTATTCTGGCACTTGATGTCTTCCGGAAAAATAGGCACTTTGGCTTTTGTCCCGTCCAATTCCGAGAATATTCATTTTCTGACTTTCCTGGAACCAAAAATAGCAGAAAACAGGCAGCTAGCACTGTGGCTCTTGTTAATAGGTTAGTCCAAGAAATCATATGAAAAGTACTCCAAAGTTGGAACAAAACACAAGAAAGTGGATAAAACCAAGCATGGAACATCAAAAATTATAGATACATTTGCAATGTATCAAGCAACACCAACCCGAGGAGAGATTCCGGAGGAGGATGAGGACCAAGAGGAGGAGCAAGAAGTTCCTTATCAAGAGGAGCAGCCACAAACCCGGTTCGCCACATACCAAGATTTCCAAGGACCTGGAGGGACTGCGGAGAGGATGCATAGCCTCTCTTTGAACCTCCGAGAATCAACAAGTAACCTCTCAACTCAATTTGCAAACTTGAGTAACGACTTTTTCCCACCACCATAATAAATTGAAGGGCTTGCAAAAGCCTAAGCTTGGGGAAGTTTCCTCATGTATCTTTATGTGGCGTTTATTTGCTTTTATTCAGATGTTGTGTTTTTATTTGAGTTTATAAGCACTCGTGTTGGTTTCCCTAACACATTATTTTTAGTTCTTTCTATTTTGCTTTTGAAATTTTCTAGCCGAGCTTTGCCACCAATTTTCTATTCTTTAAAGTCCCTCTCTTAAAAACCACAAAAAGATTTCTCCATTTTTCCTTATTTTCCCACTTTCTTTTCTTTCTGCCTCGAGGTCTTCATATATTTGCAGGAGAGTGATCGACTTCGAGTTTCCAAGAAACAAATAAAAAAGGAAGAGAGAAGTGGAACCAAACATAATAGGTATGCCTTATGACTCCCCACTTTTGAAGTTTGAGAAACCCATGCTAGTTAGTAGTAAATGTTGAGATATTATATTGGTGGAGTGGGTCTTTGTATTGTACTAAGATTTTCGTTTGCATGGGTATTTAATTGAATATGTTTTGTTCTAGCTCTCGTAATTAACCGAGTCTTGCCTAAAATTGCTAAACAATTGTAACAAGAAAAAGTCTTACAATTGAAGGCTTGGGTGTTGTAGTGCTTAGTCTTGAAGGTTTATTTTTAGAGACACTCAACACCACTGAAAATGTTGATTGACTTAATAGCTCTCTTTGAAAGGATTTGTTCGATTGAATTAATGTTTAGCGGTTTTTGTGAGCATGCCAAAGTTTGACTTGTTAATCATAAGAATGATATAGTTTTACGCGTGTCAAACTTCATGGGATGCCAACAACTCCGCTGGCCTACGAACGATCTTCATGGAAGAAACTCCTAGATTTTGGCTATGAGTTGATTAAACACTTGTAGCAGCAATGCTATAGTGGGTAAGATTCTTGGCACTCCCGAGTAGCTGTAATTATGATAGAATCACTCCTCTGGCCATTATGATAAATCATTATGCAAAGGGAACAAAACCTTAGTGATGCCACGATTGTCCATCACAGCCCGATAAACTATTTTTTTTGGCATGCTCTCAATTACTTTAAAACTGAAATTCTTGAAGGACCATAAATAGAAAAGTAGTGCTTGCAAAGTCTTGATTCATTAATGTGGGAGAATTGAGATACTCTAGTGTATATTCTTTTTATGACAACTCCCACACTCTTAATTTACATGATTATACTTTATCATTCAAAGGCAAGCCTATGAGTTGATTACTTGATACAGAATAAAGTTTACTCATTTGAATCATCCATGTTTACAATTATTTTGCTACACTATAAGGATGCATGAAACCCGTATGATATGCTTGCCATTACTCTATCTATGCTGAAGTTTTTCAGATTTATGAAGTGGAGGAAACATGAGACTACTAATCATGAGTAAGATCACCATCTCATTATTTCAGTTTAAATGCTGAGTTGCTTTTTGATTTTGGTTTTCTTGCTCGAGAGCGATCAAGTTTAAGCTTGGGGAGGATGATGGCTCTAAAATATAGCCATTTACGTCCATATTTAAACTGGATATTAGTCATATTCTTGATGAAATATCTCTCTAAACTCTTCCACTAATGCTAATATTCAGAGGGGTATGCAATCCTTTCTTTTATATTTTTCCTTCATAGATAATGTCGTTTAAAGGAGGGAATCACTACATTAAAGTCAAAGATAAGAAATTCCCAACAACCAGAAGAAACCAAGAGCCGTACAACGAAGGTAGACGCTTTAACGACCAACTATACGATCGGAGCAGAAATTCCGGCCGTATAGCTCCGGTCGTATAGCTGACGCCGCCACTGTTAGGTCAGACATAACAACTATCATGAAGGGACCCCTATATAAAGAAGCCTCGGGCGACGAGAAAACAAGCCAGACCTCGCCAAAAAGTCTCTGCCACAGATCACCAGCCGCCTCCAGATCTCCAAACCCTTCTCCATCTCCATAGCCATATTCCACCACTTGTAATAGTAGATCTCTTCTCTGATTAGCGACATTGTAAGACTATTGCTATCAATCTTATGATTTTCATTGCAATGTTTGTGATTATTGATCTCATCTCTATGTGTGAGTAATTCTCCTTGGGCTAAGGGCTTTGGCCCAGCCATGTAGCGATTGTGCATATTATTTATCATAGATGGGATCATGTATTAGTTTATATGGCATGATGATTATTGTATTCTCTCTTGCCTCAATCCAAGGACTTGTCAGGTATCCAAGACCCTGAGGGTTGAGCCAGGTATAGGGAGTAGAGTGATGACTGATCTACAGGTTGGAAACCCCAGTGATAGAAAGGGTAGTACGACTGTATGTGAGGGATTTGCTTAGGATTAATAGTGACATCACTATGTATTTCATTAGTTCTCTTTCTTCTATGGATGAGACTAGTAGGTTATTGCTATAAGCGGTTGTGGAGGCAATAGCAATTATGGATACACTGCACACATATAATTTATCTTGCTCTAACAAATACACACATACTTTATTTCTATCTTTTATTCCCATCAGATGTTTTGCACAGCTACAGGTGATCATCGATAACAACAAAAAGACGCAAGCTATTGGTCCGGTAAAAACACAAAAGGAATTCTAAAACTCCTGAAGGTCCGTTAAAGTAACTTCACTACGCATTCGCTTTCTGAGAATACGATAACCTAGGTCTACTAGGGAAAAAGAAGTTATACTACATCCGTAATCCGGATCGAAGGTATCACTGAGGCGCAGGCAGCAGAGGAACATGGGGACAAGACCAGGGAGTATCCGCGCTAGACTTATGAAAGGTAGATGTATGTCTCAGTAGCAATGTACTTCATTTCAGTTGTAGTATCGTGGTGTATCTTCATTTCAGTTGTACTTTCATGATGTATCTTCATTTCAGTTATAGTATCGTGGTGTATCTTCATTTCAGTTGTAGTGTCATGATGTATCTTCATTTCATTTGCAGTGTTGTTAAATATCTTAATTTCCGCACTATTTTATAGTTGTCAGTTAATGTTTTTCGTCAAAATGTTTCCCGCGGAGCTAGAAATGGTGGAGACGAGCTGGAAATGAGGAGGAAGGCGGAAGAAGGAAGGACGAAGAAGAAAAGAAAGAGGAGCGGGGCTGGCTGGTCCGGGCGGATAAGGAGACTGGTTCCTCCGTCGACCGACGGACCAGCATGTGGGGCCTGCGCAACTTTACTTGGAAACTTAAGTCCCAACGGGAACTGGTCAGAGGCTCAATTACCGACGAGCTCTAATCGGGGAGCCAGCTACCGAAGCCACGTCACTTTCAAAATTCCCTAATTTTACGTATTATTCGTGAAAATGAATAAATATATTTAAAAAAAATGACGTGATAAAGAGGACAGCGGCCCACTTTTGGTCCGTGCTAGTATATATATTACGTGGTCCAATATCCTATTTATAATTTTTATTATTTTTAGCTCCTTTGTACTGGTCACTGGAATTTGGAAAAAGAAACGGGTCTGTGCCGCTCACCACGATCACAAACCGACGACATCTTCACGTCTGGCTTTCCGCTATTTATGCGGTTGGGTCGCACCACCGGATGCGTGGCGATCAACTTTTTTTTAAGTGTTGTACAACAGTTTGGCATCCGCTCGTTTGAAACCAAATCGGCGCCCTCTGGTTAGTGGGCCCACCCAACCGTAGGACCCACAGATGAGTCAGCATATAGAGGAGGTGCCTTCACCCTACATGTGACACAAGGTCGCACGGATAGCACACCAAATACGATTGTTAAATTTCCCGAAAAAAATACTCTACGATTATTAAAAATCCTAGAAACATATATCACTGCCATGTGGGTCCCGCGCACACTCATGGCCCACCGGCAGTAAACTTCTCGATTTAGGTTTCCCGTGACGTCCATTCACGAGGAGATCTGCCTCTGGCTTGAGGTGCAAGAGAGGAGACCGCACGGATCTCCCCGGCCTCCGTAAAATAAAAACACGAGGAATTCTCCACTAATCACCACACTGCCACGACCCACGCGGGGGCAGTTTGGGCAACAAAGAAGCGGTGGTAGAATGGTGGATAGGCATCACTACTCGAGGGCAGAAAAGGAACACCGGAAAAGATAAAGCCTCTATTTGGACCCTCGGCTCTGCTCCCCTCGCCATTGCTGCTCTCTTCTTCCTCCTCTTCTCTCCCTCCCTCCCCTCGTCTGTTCTTCTTCTTCTCACAATTTCCCTTGTAAATTTCCTCTTGTTCGTTCCGTGTACTGAGACGTAAACGAACGGCAGAGGCACAAGAGAGTGATTGGTGAGCGGTAGGAACCGGACCTCAGCGGTTGCCGGAGGCCAATTTTGATGCGTGGCCTCCTCGAGGTCCATGCGATTGGCAGAGACGCCGCGTCGAACAGCTCCTTGAAACTGAAAGCCGTTCCGGCATTGGACATGATGAGGTAGCCGGCAGATCTCCGGGCTCTCTCCTTCCCCTCCACCCCCGTGCGGTTCTTCGTTTCTTCCGTGTATGTTTGTGTTCAGATCGAAGCGTGCGCTGTTTCTATCTTGCGTGCGTTTGATTTCTTTGGTTTCTGCTTCAGTTTCGCTTCGGTTGGTGAAGGATTTCATCGGTTCGCCCGCCGGCCGGAACTGGCCGGCTTTGTAAAATTTCACGTTTTATGCGTTTACTTTGTTAATCTGGCCGATGCATACCCCTGTCTAGTTTGTTGGATTATCTGTTCTTCCTCCGGCTTTGTTGATCTGTGCTTTGGTATTTCGGTTCCAAGTGTGCCAATTTGCCCGGTTGGTTTTGACTCCCGATTCGGTGTTCTTAATCTCTATATTCTGCTGCAGTCTTCTTCTTGTACTCTGAATGAAGGTCGTCTTCCAAATTTCTCTGTTTCAAATGCTTTTCCGGCTATTTCATCTGGATGAACAGCATCCTGCCGTTTCTTCGTTTTTGCATCCTCAGGTTCTCTTCGTGTGAAGATTGGACTTCATAGAAGTATTTTCCTCTTCTTCCCATCCGTATCTGTCGGTCGCGTTATTTGTTCATCTTATCTGCTAGTGATCCTTGAATTTTGTGGTCGATTTCATCATTTCTTATCGCTGTCGATCGATCCGCCTGCTTCTTCGTATCATTTCCCCAGCCACTCCAAGGCGGCCGATTTGCTACTTACATTCTGCAGCAGATCCCTTTGTCTGATCAAATCGCTAATCTACGCCGTTTCAGGTACCAAAGACTCAGCCCGGACTGCCTCCCGCTAACGAACGGTGGCGGCAGCGGCGGCGTGGCCCGCAAGCCAGCGTCGAGATCCTTCAGAGACGATGACGCCCCGGCCGCTGCCACCGACGGTTCCAGAGTGGCCTCGTACCTCACCGCCCCCCACCCAGACTCGAAGCCGGCGCGCCCGCGTGCGCCGCAGCCGCCGTCATCGTCGGCCGCACGGAGCCCCGCGCGGGACCATGGCCATCACCACCCTTCCGACTCCTCCGACACGGCCTCCCCGAGCTCCACCGGCGGCGCCGTCGGTGGCGACGTGCTGCTGCAGTGGGGACACAACAAGCGATCCCGCTGCCGGCGCGACTCCTCCGCGGCGTCCTCGTCCGCATCGCCGTCCTCGCAGCGCCGGCAGACCCTCGGCAGCGGGAAGATCCAGCGCCGCGCGTCGGCGCCCGCGGAGAAGCTCATGCCCCCTCCCGCCGCCACCATCACGAGGGGGTCGAACCTGAGGCCCTCCTCGTCCTTCCCGGCCCGTCCCGCCGGAGGAGACGCCAACCACCAGCCTCCTCCCCACAACAGCAGGTACGGCCTCGTGTCGCCGTCTCGTCTCGTATCCTGCGTGAGAGCTCCGCTCGCTCGCTCCCCATTTGTCGCCGGTTTCACGCGGTGACTTTTTTTTTGTTTCCGCTTCTACCCCCAAGCAGAAACTACCGGGCCACATCTTGTTCTTGTTGTGGAGTCGTGGGATCGTGGCCTTCGCGGCGTTATTTATTCCCGAGGTTTTTTTTTTTTGGTGCTCAGGTTTGAGTCTATTTGGTTTTTTGGTGAGCTGTACCGCCCGGCCCACCCGTCTTTTATCAGCACCGAGACGAGAGCTGGAGTTGGACAAAAAGATTCCTTCCCCTCTGTTCCTTTTTCTCCAAATTCTAAGTAGGTTTTTTGATTATTTTTTGTTCATATTTATAATATGTAGACTGCCGGTTAGATGGTCCGGATCGCGTCGTGAATCGGTTTCTTAAATTTCGCTGTATTTACGGTTTTTATTAAAGTTGTTTTTCGGTGGGAAGTTTTGTGTCTGGATCTGAATGGGTGGTAACTTTACCCCCTTGACGGTCACGTAGGCAGCCGTATTTGTCACACATTGCGTGATGCAAGGGGGACCCAACTAGATTTCCATATCTGCTCAAATTCCTTGATGACAGCAGTACTCTCTCGTTAGTTATCAGAAGCAATTTCAGTTTCCCTGGAATCCTCGGTTCATATACATCCTGCCTGTGCATATCCGGTGTTTAGCTCTGCATGGTGATGATGATCTGAATTGCAGCATCGAGAGAGGAGGTGCAGAAGGGAAAGGGCGTAGTAGTACTACCGGTAGGGCAGATGGTCATAAATATGTGTGCACATCTCGACACCCCCATCTTTTTCCTCCTTTTTCTTTCTTTCTATATGGCCATTAACAACTGTAGCCCTAGGACGGAGGAGTAGCTTTGCTTAGTTTTGCATATATTGTATCCATCTTGTTGTGGTAAGTCTCTACTGGTAGACTAGTACCAGCAGCACCGATCCAATCCACCCTACCCACCCTTCTTCCCCTTCCCAACCACCACCACCACCACGATCCCATGATTGACGCCATGTTTTCTCCCTTTGGTTGTACGATCAGGTCGGTCGTGGAGGAGCGATCGGGCGGTGTGCAGAAGCGGTCGTCCCCGGACAAGGCGCACAGCAACAATCCCAGCGTGGACGCTGTGCCGCATCATCATCACATGGATTCCAAGAACAACCACCACCCATACCACAACAGCAACGACTCGCCGCTGGTGCACGCCAACGGCGGCACCGTCACCGCCGGCGAGAAGCTGGCAGGGGAGCGCTTCGAGCTCCCCCGGATCTACATCTCGCTGTCCCGCAAGGAGAAGGAGGACGACTTCCTGGCCATGAAGGGCACCAAGCTGCCGCAGAGGCCCAAGAAGAGGGCCAAGAACGTGGACAAGTCGCTCCAAGTATGCATCATCCCCTCCGACTGGTCCGATCGGATCTAGGAGTATTTCTCCGTCTGCTCTGATACACTACGAAACTAACATGTGTTTTTGTTTGTGTTCCAGTTCGTCTTCCCAGGGATGTGGCTCTCGGATTTGACCAGGGGCCGCTATGAGGTGCGAGAGAAGAAATGTGTGAAGAAGGTATAAACCATTAATCCCCTCCTCGGCGTTTCCATTGACTTGTGCCGGAAAGTAAAAACAAATTAGTGGCAGTTCACGTAAATTGATTGATTCACGGCATGCGACTGATGGGCTGTGATGCAAATTGAAGCCTTAATAAAGTGGGTTAATTAGTTGCCGCTTTAGTTTTCTTTTCTTTTCTTTTGGGATGGTCACGTGGGGCCCATGACCCGTGATGTCCTCCTCATTGATGATGGTACCGAGTTAATTTTCCCCGGCTTTATTGCTGTGGACGTGGAATGCAAAGGCAGCGATCTGTGTATGCTTCTCTTGCCCTAACTAGAGGAGTCTTCTAGGTTTAGTAGTAGATTCCGCCACTGTCATGTGGTGCTTTGCCAAACCAGAGAGCCAAAAAACATTGGACAACCAAACTGCTACCAGTAGTAGCCACACAAAAAAAATCCCGTGGCCTCTTTGGGCGGGGGGCCACCTGTCAGCATCATGTCTTCGTCGGCCCACCCTTGCAAATAGGGTGTGTTTGAAGATCAGCCGCTGATTAGCGGGCCTGCTGTGTGGGGCCTGTGGAGGAGACGTGTATCTGTCGCCTGCTAGGACCACATGATGCGCGCCTGGATAGAGCTTGGAATCATAACCAGGAAAAAATGAATAATTCCTTTTGATCTATTTGTCTGTTTGGATTTTCGCCTCTGCTTAGTTTCATCTGTGCGGCGTGCTTGTTCTGCCGATAGGAACAAGGCACCAGCTCCGGATCATGTACTAGCAATTTGGTGGAAGGAATCTTGTAACATGAACTCCTCTGTTTAGGTGGCTATTATTATTAAATTAAATCCGGAAAGGCTGAAGGAGGGGTTAGACCGTGCTTGGCCTTAGATACTCCCGTTTATTATTTCTTATTACTCTCTCATCAAGGTTTCCTCTTGATCTCTGCACTAACTGAAAACTCTCTGAATATGAAATACAGAGGCGAAGAGGTCTGAAAGGGATGGAGAGCATGGAAAGCGACTCAGAGTGAAGAACAAAGAGAGAGAAGATGGGTTTGGGATGTGTGGTCATTGACCGGTAGAACTTAGGCAAAAGAAGAAGGGTCGTGTCTTTTGTAAATGGAGATTGGAGAAGAGGGGCAAGAGTGGGCTTGCCTTGCAGACGATGCCCCAGCTGTTTTTTTTTTTCATTTATTATTTGGGGGTTGGTTCGAAATATCATTTGGGGGCTGTCACATGGATTGGATGGCTTGCGTGGCACCTTGTGAGTTCCTGCACGTAACTTGGAGGTGTCCGATACGCTAGGCCATTTTGTTGCCTTGGAGCGTGGGAACTGGGAAGGTGCTCTGAGTTTCGGTGGTATCACTTCGTGCTTGGCCTATTTCTTCTTATTACTCTGTCTCCTACCCTCTCTCGTCCGCTGAGTTTGTGTCTCTGCGGGAGAGCTAAGAGCATGGCTGAGCAGACTGGGCTTTGTTTGAACTTGAACGAGTTGGGCTATGGCCCTCCAGGCATTGTGCCTGATGCAAGCCAAACCTTGCGGAAAGAGAGGCCTCATAGTAGACGCATCGCACTGATCAAGTGGTCCTCTGATTTTGTTCTCTAAAGACGTTTTCTTTTTTGTTCTGCTTTCCTCTTGAATGAAGCAACGCATGGTTTAGCTAAATCTTGTCGTAATTTGTTTTCTAATGAGGTTTTCAATTTTCTTCCGGAGTTTATCCGGGAAACTATTTGCACTAATGTTATTTGATCAATACAGAGTAGTTTCTATAAAAATAAATAAATAACACATACTGACATGATCAAGAAAAAACAGACTTGACACCCGGTTTAAGAGAAACTAGCATAAAAAGGTGCAAAAATACCCTGTCCAGGCTCCTGCGTTGAGAGGATAGTGTACTTCCAAACCTGAAGTTATAGAAAAGCAGGTGATCGGTCAGGGGAGCCCGAAGTCGCAGGGCCTAAGATTATTAAGCTGTTCCACCACATTCAGTTCAGCAAGGGCCAGCAGTCGTCAACTAAGCGTGAGCACAAGTAGGTCGCCAACAGTTGTTTCGGCCATGCATTTCAAAAAACCAGCGCTGGCGTCTGGATTCGTACTATCGAATAGCTTCGCGTTAGTTAGGGGATCAGGTTTGGACCAGTTTTTATTTAGGGAAAAATCTACAACATAGAGGTTCCGCAGTTTAAACCCTAAAGTCGAAATTCTGGTTGTTTGCACACTGGATTATTCAATCCCAGTCCAAATCAAACCCTAAGGCTGTTTGACCAAGTTGATTGTAAGCATAAATATCAATATCAACCCCCTCCAACAATTGTTATTGTAAGCATAAATAATTAGTATCCTGCACATTTTGGGGGCTTTAAGAACTTTTTCTAACAAATAATAAATATTATAGACCTGAGTTTAAACAAGGGGAAACTGACGTTGTTTTCTATGCACCTTTTGTTTATGGATCAAATAGCTCGGTAGTAAGTGCTAAACGGAATTATTTCCACACATTGATAAATAATGAATCAATAAATACTAAGAGAAAAAAATAAAAAATAGTAGGAAAGAAAAGTACTGCAAAATAAGAAGAAACTTAATAGGTGATAGAAAAACAGAAAATGCAAGCATGAAAAGGATACAAATAAATGAACCAGGAAAAAGTAAGAAAATACAATGAAAAAAAAACTATCACAGGAGTCGATACTACAAGTATTTTTGGTCAAAGCTGATGCTACCAATCACTGTAGGTATTTTTGAGAGACATCGTAGTAGTACCGTAGAACCGGGGGCGGAGCCAGGATTTCACCTTGAGAGAGGCGAAGAAAATATCGATAACTTGAAAGATGAAACATAGGTCTGAAAAAGGTTTTTTGTTGGCAACGTTAGGCTCATTTTTTCATAAAGACAATGTAATTACTAAAAAAATCAATAACATCACTATACCGCGACGGATTCAGGGATAAGATGTGGAATTAGTATGTTGTAATCCGTACTTGCTATCATATAAACAGTACTAATTAGATGCAGTGGTAACTTATGTATGCTGATGTAGTTTTAGAACTTATGTATGCTCATGTAGCTTTAAAATTGAGTGCCTTATCAAGAAATCCAAGAGGGATACATACCAGATCTATGGTATATTGGACTAGCGTGAACGACAACGGCGTCTGGTTGGAGGACCTCGACGACGAGATCGCCATGCCGGACGTACGAGCAGTGGGTCCTGCTCTCCCCCTGTGCCACCACCAAGCGCGACATCGGAGGCCACGCATTCATGGCAGCCGGTTGGGAGGTGCTGGAGGTCATCCTCGAGGCTAGAGCGGCCAGACGCGTCGCCGCTGGGCGCGTGGCCCAGGCCACAGAGGAGGCCGCGGTGGAGGCCACGACAGATGCGGAGGAGAAGTAGGGGAGGCAGTGGAGGACGCGTCGACAAAGGTGGAGGTCGTGGAGGAGGAGGACGACGCCGACGAGGACAACCCGCTGGTGTCCTACGCTTTGCCCTAGGCCTAGGCAGATGCAGCCGAGGCAGTGACCGAGACGAGATCGTATTGGAATGCCGAGATGGAGCAGGTGCTCGCGCAGCGCCGCCGGAGGGAGGAGGCGGGGATGAGGAGTTAGCCGCAGTGCAGCGTCAAGAGGAGTCGGTCGGCGTCGTGCGACCGTCAAGCGGGCGGCCTTACAGGCTGGCATTGACGCGGCGGAGGACATCATCAGGAGGGGCACGCTACACCGACGTTAGACCGTCGCGCCAGGCTGGCCAAGGTAGCGACAAAGAGGTCCTCGTCGACACTGAAAGAGCATTTTTTTAATCCCTAGTGTTTTGTTTGTTAGATAACAATACTATGGATATTCTAATTGTGTGTTGAGTGCTGCATATATAAAAGGTTTATTACATGTGTCAGCATGATCCCTAAAAAAAAGAGCACCTGCTCAAATTCAGCATGGATAATCTTGCTAGGCCGGATAATCCGTCCCCTGCCGATTTTGGTTAAGGACCAGCAACTCGACTCTCAGATGGGGGGTGGATATTTGGCCGAATTTTTTGCACTGGGCCTGAAGTTTGCCCAGGTCGGATAATCAGGCCCCAACAAAGCCCGGATAATCCGCCCCTCCCCAAAAATGACTAAGGATCAAATGGCGCAGCTCTCTGATATGGGGAGGATATTTCCCCCAGATTTTCGGCCAGGGCCGGAGATTTTGCCCGGGCAGGATAATCCGTCCTTCCCGGTGTGCTGGATAATCCTCCCCCCCCCCCCCCCCGGAATTTCACTAAGGACTAGAGGCGCGGCTTGCAGAGAGGGGGGGAGATTTGGGCTGGAGTTTTTGCTTTGGGCCGGGATTATCGGCCTCCACTTGGGTCGGGTTATCCGCCCCCTACGACGCAAAACGGCTACAATTATGGAAGGGTACGAATACCCCTCCCTATTTTAATCCTGGAGTTGCTCGATTCCCCATTCAAGAAAAGAATTTCACGAGCCAAAAAAATCAGAAGATCTCTCCATTCAACCATCTGAAGGTCTTGATATTAGGAGAATTTAAGGAGAAGACATTGATCTACATCATGACCGAAGCGATCTGAACTTTCCCCTCATTCACTTGAGGGCCCTTGCATCTAGAGCTTCTTTGGAAATCATAGGTCTCGTTTTCCCATTGCTAATCTTGATTTGTTTTGACAACTTGTTGTCCTACTCGGGAGCCTCCAATTCAGCTGTGAATGCATGCCTCGAGCTTGTTTTTAATGTGTTGGTTCCCGCCTCGAAGGGTACCGTATAGTGGAAGAGTGGATCAAGCCAATTGTGGAAAGATTCACCGGAGAATAGGGTGATGCCTTTGTGGCGTGGTGGTCTTAGTACTGTCCATCCTACAATGCAGATGTACTTCCCTCAAAAGGAAGAAACTGTGGTAACTAAATCTCGTGTCTCCACGAGCTCCACTCTCGATTACCTCATTACTTTTACTGCTCTTTACTCATTTTTCTCGTTTAGTAGCTAGGTTGTCATATAGATAAATTCACCGTATTACATATCTAGAGAATTTACCTTTATGTCAACTCTAAATTAAAAAGGAATTGAAATTTAGAGTAGCAACTATTTCCCCCTCTAGGTGTCCATACGATCCTATTTCAGACACCCAGTAGTAGATGATGGCGTCGGGCGACACCGGCATAGGGTGTCGTAGGTAGTAGAGCATGACAACATGCAGGTCTTTTGATCGCCGTCGTCTTTGTTTGTCGTTGTAATCATTGAAACAGTTAATTAACAATCTTGGCTTTGTTAGCGATTAATGTGTCATTGCCATGCGGGGCCGCTCAACCGACATTTAGACAGAATCGGATGCACACATTATCCATGGCGACGTATTCCTAGCGCAGTTTTTAGTCGAGGAATAGGTACACGTGGTCGTTTTGGGTCAGGCCGCTGGGACGGACTCCTGTCCGCACGGCCGATTCTGATGGCCCGCCGTCGAATAGATCGAACTAGTGGAGATGGCCTTAATGCGGAATCAACCAGGCCGGCAGTGACGTGCCCAAGCACCTAGGGAGCGTCAGAGGACGCTAGGAGGAGGAGAATTTTGGTGCTCGGTGACCGATCCAAGTAACTTGTCCTGAGTTTAACACTTTAACTTGGTCCTCTTGCTAACCACAAGCCGCTTGCTTGAACAAACAATGGTTGTGGTTCTGTCAACTTGCCGTCGTACTCTTCTTGCCGGGGTTTTCTTTCTTGTTGGGAGTGAAAGGTATAGCGAGACGCGCCTTGCCTTGGCTTTGGGCATTATTAAAGCGAGATAGAGAGGAGGAGCATGGCTAGATAAACTAAAACATGCTGTCGCTTTTCTCTAATAATCTCAGGTGGTGATTCAGTGCAGTGCTTGTCTTCGATCAGGATTCAGGCCGCACTCCTCTTCTCGCTCCGACGGTAAAAAGTAGTTTTGTCTTACCCTTCCATGAGCGGTGGTCTCTGTGTACATGGCAAGAGCAAAGGTCTCTTGATTTGGAAGCTAATGTATGGGTATCTATTCGAAAGATTCCAGTGATTTCCAGGTTGCAGGAGATGACGCAGCGAAAAGTACCGTCTCGTGCCGCTTGCTCCCCGTGAGCGACGGGACGAACACTAGGATCCCCGGCCCCAACCCCTCTCCCCCGCTGAAACCCGGGCAGTGCCGGCGGCGACGGAACTGCTGCTACCTGCGCGTGAAAAGGGAGGCGCTGGGTCTCCCAATATGTAGCGGTGCGCTGATGGCGCGAGGTCTCAACGCGGCGGCGGTGGAGCATCGCGGCGGCGGTGATGGACGGTGGTCAGGGCGATGAGGCGCGTGGTGGTATCGTGCGTAGCAGCAACCAGATGACGCGGGCCAGATCTGGGCTAGTGATGCCCAATCTAGGCCTGCAGGGTCGCGGCCGTCCTCGGCTCTAGACGCACGCATGGCTTGGCCATGCTTGGCTGAGGGCCAGATCTGGGCCAGGAGGGTAACCGCTTGGCAATCCCTGTAGGGTTTGCAGGGTGTGACTTGCAGGCAGCCCGGAGGCATCGTGACGGCTGTGCTTGTTGACCTTGTGCTGCGTAAATGTTGACTCGCACCAATCTCAATCATCCATGTCATTGGAATCGTCATCGATGGATGTCACTCCCAAGTGTGAGATCATGGAAGCTGGGACGGTGGCCCTGGAAGGTGGACTGCACGGACGACTCTTCGGCGGGCGCTATGGTTGTGGTGATGGTCTTCCTCTTTGGCCACGACAATGACAACGGGGGAATGGCGGGGGGATCGTGATGTTGGCAGCGCTTCGGCAATGGCGGCTCCCAGACCGCGTTTTGGAGGCTTTGCTTGGCGGTAGTGGATGGTTTGAGGTACCGATGTGGTCCGAAGATTTTTTCGAGCAAAAGCCCAACGCTTTGGCCCCAGCAACGGCGATGCCTTCTTGGGGCCGTAGTTGTGGTTACCTTCCCCGTGTCAGAGCTCTGGGTGAAAACCCTTGACCATCTGAGTCTCGACGACGGCGGCATGTTGCGTCATCACCCTCTTGGGGTCATCATCGTGGAGCTCCGGTACTTATTGGTTTCGTTCTGGTGTCATCGGTGGGCAAATTTGTATCCTGTGTCGAGGCACCTTTCAAGCTGGTGAGGGGCATCCTTAGCGGTCGCCTACTGTCTTATACACATGACTTTGTCGTCACCGCTATCCGTACTTGTTGTCCGCAGGCAGGATCGGCGCTCCACGACCCAGAGTGAGAGGGCAGGTGGCCCTATCCGGTGATGACTTGGTGGGTTTGGTGTGACTATGTCCGGTGGTTTCACATGGAGGCGTCGTGGCATCTCTCATTAGTTGGTTTGGGTGGTTCAAACTTGACGGGGTGTGACTACTCCGGTATTTTTTGTCTATTTTTGATCAGCTTTGTAAGAAGATTTCCTCTAGTTTGTATCAGTTCGGCCGTGTAGTGCCTTTATTTATAAAACGTGATTCGAGAAAAAGTAACCTAAATTCACATATACCTGAAAAAAAACTGGAAACTAGTCACGAATCAATTGGATCGAAGAGATCACCGGCATAAAAAGTGCCAAAATGCCATGTCCAGGCGGCGGCAGCTCCTCGCTTGGCGGAGCTGCTCACAACGAGGGTTTCCAGCCTTGGATCGGTAAAAAGTTCCTGCGTTGGTGATGTTCCTCGCTGGAGGAGGGTGGGTGGAGAAGATTGGAGGTACAGGGATCGGGGGAGGACAAGCTCGGAGAGGGGATTGGGGGTGCAAGACAACCTTGTCCTCGCCGTAGAGGGTCGACAGAACGGAATCCAAGGGAGACATGCTCTCGGTGGGGAACTAGGCGAGACGTCGTGTGAGGGAGAGCTTAGCCGCGGTAACGTGAATTGTTTCCCGTGGTGGGCGAGTGGAATCGGCCGTGAAGTGAAATTCGTTGTACGGGTTGTTATTATAAGTAAACGGTTAGCGATGCCGCTGATCTCGGATGGTTTCTGAAGCTTCCATGATGTTGTAAAAAAAGAAACCCCAGACGTCGTGCGGAAGACTCTGAACCAAACATCGTTCTGCATTCTTCCTGGCACATTTGCAGGGACCCGCAAGTCCACCTCACAAAAGTGTCAATGCGTCCGAACCAACAATTGACAGTATAGTGTGCTTCCAAATCTGAAGTTACAGAAAAGCAGGTGATCGCTCGGTAGAGCCATGGTTCACCGGAAACGAAGCACGTCTAAGAACTCTTCATCCCAAAGCAGGGCCTGGCTTAACTAAGCTGTTCCACATTCAGTTCAGCGAGGGCCAGCAGTCGTCGTCGACTAAGGCCAACTCCAATGGCCTCCCGCAAACAGACTCCGCGTGTCTGATCGCGTCCCTCGGGACCGAGACCAAGGCCCAACACGCATCCGCAAATGGGCCGAACAGCGCGGCGCGGTCCGATTCAGCGCAAACCGGGCCAAAACCTGAGGCTGGTTTGCGGGGGCACGGATGCCGGCCTCGTCCGCCCGTGTCCAGCGGAGGGTTCCCCGGATCCCACCTGGCGATGCCCCAGAAAGGCCGGCAGCGCTCTTTTTAATGGGACCGTCGTCCCCATCCACATCCTTCCAGTCCACACCACTCCACTCTTCCACTTCGAGTCCCCACTTTGGGAAAACCCCAAAACCCTAGCCCTAGCCGCTCCCTCCCCGCCGACAGCTCCTCCCTCGCGGTCCTCGTCGGCCGCGATGACGAAGCACAACTGGAAGGGCTGGTTCCGGCGCACCTGGAACGGCCACGAGACCAGCTTCGCCACTGGCGGCAGCCGTGGCCGCCATTCCGTCTCAAGGTCACCGCCCCGGCGCAGCTCCTCCTCCTTCTTTCGCGCTCGACGCCGTGCCCGCGCTCCGAGCGGCGCGTGAACGTGACCATCAAGGCTGCGCGCACGCTCGCTGATGCAGGCCTGCCATGCCCCTGGCCGGATGTCCACCTGCCGGTGGGGGTGGCATCTCGACGGTGCCCGCGTGCCCGTGCCGACCATCCCTGCCTCGGGCCCTGCGTGCCGCCGCAAGATCTGTCGGCGTCGGGACTTCCTGCCGCCAGATCTGCGACGGGATCTGGCCTACGCCATCGACTCCCCGGTTAGGACCGATGGTTCGAGGCGGAGCACGCGACATGGTGCGAGGCCATCGAGGCCCACCTCGAGCACCTCGACGACGACAAGGACTACTGGGAGGGGTCGAACACGGACTCCAGCGTGGAGGACGAGGACGGCTCCTCCGCTGACGGCAGCCTCCACTTCCCGCCATTACAACCCGGCATCCTGAACTGGTCGCGCTATCGGGGCGCCGACATCGTCGCGTCCGAGGGGTGGCCTTGGCCGTCGATAGAGGAGGACCACGAGCCACAACCCCGGCTGGCGGCTATCAAGCAGGAGGAGCCGGAGCCGCAGCAGCACCGGCCACTGACGGAGGAGGAGGAGCTCCAGGCGGCCATCCTCGCGTCCCAGCTGGAGGAGGAGCGGCAGTGGGATGGCACCACCCATGCCCTGCACGAGTCCTGGGTGGCCCCGCAGGCCCAGATGCCCCCTGTGCTCCCAGTGCCGCCCGTGCTCCCGGCACCGCCTCCGCCCCTCCTCCGGCCCAAGGCGGCGCGTGGCCCCCGCCACAGGTCTTCATCGACCTCGCCGATGACAACGACGAGGAGTAGGCGACGCGTAGCCGCAAGACCAGGGCATCGACCGGCCAGTAGCAGAGCCCGCCGCCTCGCCTCCCTTCCACGCCAAGGCACCCCATAATATTGGGGCTTTTTCTTTTTTTGGTGTATATTTTGTGATCGGGGGACCGAGGACAAGACCCTATTATGTAATATGTTTAATTATTTTCGTCCTTGTCTTTTTTATGCAATTTTGTTTGCGGGTGAGTGGCCGTTGGGGACACAGGCCACCGCAAACGGGCTGAGGCCGGGCGGCCTGTTCTACACCCCCCGCAAACGGACCGATTCGGATGAAACCGATGTCCGAAATGCGGGGGGCGTTGGAGTTGGCATAAGCGTGTGTGTTGCTAGCATAGGTAGGTAGGTAGGCCGGCGATTTTTTGTGTGTGTTGCTAGCATAGGTAGGTAGGTAGGCCGGCGATTGTTTTTTGAAAGGAGAGCCCCAGAAAGAGCAGGAAGCCATACATTAAAATAAAACGGAGGAGTTACAGATATTCACGCTAGAAGATAGAGGAGTACAACCATGCCCAAACGCTGTGCACAAAGGACCCTACAAATAATCAGAAGAAAGCAATCAGATCCTTCTTCCAAACCGCCTCTCTAACATGATGGCCTCACATCGGAGGTTGAAGAAAAGACGGATCTCGCCGGCAAGCTTGATGGCCTCGATCTGGCGAGGATAATCGGCTGGCAAACAACTTCCAATTTGGATCTACAGAAAAGTTTGGCTTCACATCTCCACGGCCGATCGTCTCGGCTGCTCCACGGTGATCCACTACAGCCTGACGCAACCTTAGCGCCCAGGAGAGGCAGATCAAACTTAGAGCAGCAGCGAAGAGCAGCCAGAGTCCGTCGACGCCGCGCGAAGAAACCGAGCTGCCCCCTCAGAGCTCCTGTCCGAGATGAGAAGGAGAAGCCATAGAAGATGCGGTTGTTGACGAACCCATACAAACTCCCCGATAGGAGAGCCAATCAACCACCGGAAAAGGGATGGATCCGACTCCCAGCTTCTCCACCCTCCCTCGCCTCCGCGGCCGGCCAAGAGGAAAACAGCTTCACCTTTCAGATCATGGAGATGTAGCTCCTCCTCGCCGCCACGGCCGGCCAGGAGCCACACCACCACCTCGCGTCCACCAATCTGATGCAAGAGGCGCACTTATTAGAGAGGGGCATCGCCTTCGTCTCCAAATCCACCAGCCACCGCCGCGGTGGAATGGTAGCAGGGGAAGAAGGCGGTCGACTGCCACGCATTTCAAAAAAGCCTGCGCCGGTGCCAGATCCGGCGTCTAGATTTGTACTATCGAATAGCTCTTGTGTTCGTTCGGCGATCAGGTCTGGACCAGCTGTTATTTATGGTTTCCTTTGGTATATGGAACAAATTATGATGCGTATGTCAAACTAGTTTTGTGTGTTTGTCCGATTTTAATTCCGTGGTTATTTACGTTGCAGTTCGAAATTCAGGAGTGACCACAAACTGAATATAAGCGGGTCTGAGTAAGAATTCTGGCGAGCAGTGTGTCGGTCACACGACCGACGGAGTAAGCAAAGGACAACATAGCAACTTCGAGTCCTTGGGCGAAGTAGCCGGGACGCTCCAACTGCTGCAGCCGCTCGCTCGGTGCCACCGAACACCCTTGAGAAGCTTCAGTACTGTCAACTTGGGCCGGGTGGGAAACCACAGCGTGGTGGCTTCGTACTCGCACGTACGTACGTACAGTACTTGCGATCTGGAGTTAGTGTGGAATCGACCAGGCCGGCAGTGACGTGCCCCAGGCACCGAGGCACGTAGGGGGGTGTCACAGGACGCTACGAGGAGGAGAATTTCCGAGTGGTAGCAGTACCCTTCCAGTCCAGAGGGTAGTTAACTTGGTCCGCTTGCTTTTGCTTGAACAAACAATGGTTGTGGTTCTGTCAACTTGCCGTCCTACTCTTCTTGCCTGGGTTTGTTTTCTCGTATTCATTCGTGCCCGAAACGGTTGTTGGGAGTGGAAAGGTACAGCGCGACGCGCCTTGCCTTGGCTTTGGGGCATTATTAAAGCCAGATAGAGAGGACAAAGAGGAGCGTGGCTAGATAAACAAAAACTTGCTGCCGCTTTCCCCCCGATCTCAGGTGGTGGTGCTTCAGTTCAGTGCTTGTCCTCGATCACGATCAGGCTCCTCCTCTTCTCGCTCTGACCGTAAAAGGTAGTTTCCGGTGCTCGTCTTGCTCTTCCGTAATCGGCCGTCTCGGTATGTGGCATCACTAAACAGTCCTGGTCTCTTGATTTCGAAGCTGGTCAAGGACATGGGTTACCCAACCAAGGGACATGTCATCTCTGCGAGCGCCACGCGGGAAACATCTACCATCTCCTGCTCTTCCTGCCCCTTTTCGTGTCTCGTGTGGGCTAAGGTCCTTCGTCCGGCCGGACTTCAGCGGCTGACCCCTTCAGTCACGGCGATGATCTCTGATCGGTGGCCGGATGATGCGGCTGCTAAGGTGGCGGCCAACCACCGTCGAAAGGCCAACTCCCATGTGCTCGCTAATTATGTCTAGCATCTGATCTGGCTACAACGAAACGCCTGCATTTTTTGATGGGCAGGCATGCGCCGCCACGGTTATAGCAAACGCGTGTCGCGGATGACTGGCAAGAGTGGCTTCGGCTTTAGTGGGTCAGCGAGAGCCATAGGCTAGGCTAGCTTGTGTTGTAGTGGACCATAACAGCACAGTATATCCAACAAGCAGGCTGGTGGTATATTTTTTTTGAACGATAAAAGGTCAGAGGATCTGAGAAGCCGCAATGTATGGCACGTGGCAGGTATAAATTACAAAAAGGGCCTCAGCATGAAGCACCCTAGCAAAACTAGAAAAAATAGAAAAGGGCCTCACTCTTGCAAAAAGCACCCTAGGACAAAAACATAAAAAACAATCAGGTCCTCGAGGGCCTCCGCCACCGATCTCCGGCGACCTCCAGCCGGCGAGATCGAGTGGGTGTCTTGCTCGTGACGCTCCACTAACCGGAGAAGAAGCAACAACGTTGGCCGCCAAGCAATCCGCGGGGACGCACCACTTGCTGACGACGAGGCGTCGAGCACCGATGATGAGCTTCGAAGAAGGGCCTCTGATGGAGGTTGAAACCCTAGGGTGTCCTTCGGCCAAAACGGGCAGCGGCCCGGCAGCCACGCGACCAAAGGACCGCTGCGAAAAAGATCTTGCGGGCGCAGCTTCCAACAGCCTCAGCGACCACCTCAGCTTTCAACAGTGAGATTCGTCGGCAAGCAAATGGTGCAGAGCCGATGCACTAGAGCAAAGGAAGCCCACCCTCCACCTTCTTCACCACTGCGACACACCAACCTCTCACTCCCCCCGCTGCCATGGCCGGCCAGAGTGAGAAGACAAAGAGGGCCCTAGTAGAAGAAGATGAGAGGGCGACACAGGGTCTTATTTGCGGAGATCCCTGGAGTTGCGCCGTCCGCCAGCACCGCCGACCATCGGAGTTCGCCGCCGCCACGCCACCACCATCGGATGCGTCGAGACCGGGCCCAACCGCTCGACGCCCTACTCCAATCTACCGGCAACTCGCCAAGACAACTACAACTAACCCTTGCGTCTACTCCGGCACCTCCCCCTCCCCATCTTCGGCCGGCAAAGCCGCCGGAGATGGGTCAGGATCGGGCCTGCCTCCTCCAGTCAGCGGCCAAACACGCGAAGGGGTGGGTCGAGGCGTTTATGAAGTTGTGCCTGGTGGTATATGCGGTGCTGCTAGCAGCCTGGCTTGTTGTAATTCGCCTATAATGACTCTTTTCTACTTAATTCAATGACACGTAGAACATGGAAACTTGGCTCGAAGTTGTTTTAACGAAATCATGCCATGCCGCTTATTAGGAGTAGCAAGGATAGGCTAAAATTCATCCCATGTCTTCCCTCCATTTCAAAATATATAAGATATTTTAACTTTGTGAAGTGAGTCCATGTAGACCACTTTTAATGTTTAGGTTCACTTCGTAAAAGCATGCCTGTGAATCCCTTCACTTCGTGTAGTAGTTTCGTTAACGAAACCATGCCATGCCGCTTATTAGCAGGAGCAAGGAAGGCAACGCACATGCCTGTGAATGTGAGCCTCAGAATATTCTGTCGGGGACTTGGGGGTTTCTGGTTTCTTCCTATCAGCTCTGTAGGTATGTGGCATATGAACCGGTGAATAGACGAGACGAGCAAACTGACCTGCGGCATCCCAGGCGAGGGTCAGGAGACAGAGCAGATGGTTTCTCCACCAAATCCGCCGCGTTCATGTACTCCATGTCTCTTTTATCTCTAAAAATCAACGGACGGAGAAGGCCAACGCTGAGAGGACCTCTTGGGAGACTTGAACGAAAGAAAGCTGTTTGGCCACGCCAACGCCTGACGCCTACTTACTCCCAGGCAAGGGTCAGGAGTACTACTCTAACGAGCAACACACGTCACGAGTCCGCCAATTCTGAATGCGCGTAAACAGCATTACAAGTTGCAGGTACGCAGTCGGGGCACAATTTGCTCAAGCTTTTCCTACCAGAAAGCAAAGTTAAGAGAGAATTCCTTATTTGGCCCTACCTAAAGTTTCAGTTCCTTACTTGGCCCTGGGAAAAAAATTCTTCCCTATTTGACACTTTGACCAAATATTTTGCCTTATATGGCCCTCTAGTTCATACTGAGAGCTAACGGTGTTAAATAGCAAGATGAAAAGACACTTTTGCCCTTGATGCTTTTGTTATAAAAAATCTGTACAAGACAAAACCAATGGTTATGTAACATATTTAGGTATGTAAGACGACTAATTAAGACATGCACATCTGGTCACGGAACAGCATCATGCACAACGGAGAGATGCGCACCCACGGCAGGGTAGCAGGTCGATCGTGGCGAGGTGGAGAAGCGTACGTACCAGTGCCGGGCCTTTTTTTTTTTTTGCTAACACGTACCAGCGCGGGTTTATTGGGAAAAGATAAATCCTGATTCTTTTTTGCGAAACAAGATAAATCCTGATTTGATTTATTGCATGTATACAGCCTAGTGCGTTACGTTGCGGGCTTATTTTGAAAATATTATTAGTTGTTGTCCAAGTCAGATTAGATCACAATCACGTACGTGCACATAAGCCTGTGCAAAGACGGTTTGACTGGTTTAGCCGGTTTTGGGCTAATTTAAACTTTTATACTAACTACTTCCTCCGGTTTAAAATATAAGATGTTTTAGCTTTATAAATGACGTGTATCTAGACCTTTAGTGTCTAGGTTCATCTAGGTTTGAAGTGAACCTAGACACTAAAAAGATCTAAATACACTTCTTTCACAAAGTTAAAACATCTTATATTTTGAAACAGAGTGAGTACAAAGCTTAAAATTTATTTGTAAAGGAAAATAAACTAAGCTATAACTAGCCGATTTAGCTGGTTTAGCCTGGTTCCATACTTTGCACACGTGCGTTACCTGAAGGCTAATTCTCACCAGGGCTTTTTTGCGAGCCGGACGTGAGGACGTAGCAGGATGTGGGCTCGCTTCAAAAATTATCAAATTGTGAAGGTCATCTTAGCGAGCGGCATTTATTCCACGGATGTTTTAAATTTAATAAAGAATAGTCATATGAAGTTACCGGCAGTGCTTCTGTAGTTCTGTTGTTAAAAAAGAGTGACGCTAGTGTTTTTCCCAGTGTCGACTGAGACAAAGGGTACGTTAGTCCAAGAAGAAAAAAATTAACGGAAGGAGCAAACGGAATTGATGAAAGGGTCATATAAGGAAACAAACGAAAATTCAAAGTCAAATAGGGAAGAAAAAGTTTTCCAAGACCAAATAAGGAAGTGAAACTTTAAGTAGGGTCAAATAAGGAATTCTCTCCAAAGTTAAGGGATACTATTTGTCAGCATTTTCAGTTTAGTTTCAGTCCCTCCCAGGTGTGGCATATTTTGCAAGTCACAGCTTGCTATGAAATCAGCGCAATGACCGCATGCCAAATAGGAGTGTGATGGAGAGCTGACAAACACAAACTCGACAACTGAAAACTGTAAACGCGTCACTACTTGCGCAACAGGCCACGTCTGCTTCTGGATTTTGCACCTCGGCAAATTATACAATACGACACAAATAATAATACTCCCTCCGACTCAAATTAGGTCTAGAATTGATTGTATCTAGACATGATTTAGTATTAGATACATCTGTATCTTGGCAAATTTAAGTCAACTAATTTGGGTTGGAGGGAGTACTAGTATAAACTGGAGGCATAAAGACAAAGAAGAACTGTACTGCAGAGCAGTAAGAATCTCAGTAAATCCACACATTTAAGCACGCAGCTGAATTTCAATTAATTATCTCAGTTGACATGGGAGCTTGATTTAAACTGACAAGGGATGGGTACCATAACCGGAAAATGACTTGAGTTCAGATAAAGCAGAAGCTGTCGTCACAGATATGCAGCATTGGCATGCCTACATCTCTGTGTGAAAACTCAGGTTGCAATACTTCAAACTAAATGTCGAGATGACTTCATGCTCCAATTAACTCAACCTTTCCTAACCAAAGCTAGAAGCAACATCTTGACCTGAAATGCAAAGAAGTACACTTACTTTAGGCCTTGTTCGGTTGCAGAGGACTAGATCCCTAGTGGATCTAACCCCTGCAGGGACTGGGTGAACCCCAATTGTCACCCAAATCCCCACTAATCCCTCACTTTATATTCCCTATTTACCCCTAATGATATTGCCTATTGGGTTAATCCCTGCGGTTGTGCAGCAGCAAGCAAGAGCAGTTCCAACCAGCAAGCATCAGAAATATACAAACAGTCCATGGAGATTTCGCCGGAGTTGTGGAATCGCTGCGCCCTCGCCAGAGTTGTGGAATAGCGGCGCCCTCGCCGGAGTTGCGGAGTCGCGGCCCCATCGCCGCCGCCAGATCGAGCAAGGGAGGCGACGTGCATCTATGTTGCCGACGGACAGGACGATGCGGCCGAGTTCTAGTTTGGCGCTGAGTCGCCGCTGCCGCTCCCAGATGGCCCGCTCTCTCGTCCTCTGTTTCTCGGGATTCTTTCCACAGGAACAGAGACGATTTTATTTTCCCCCGTGGTTTGGACGGGATTGGCCAGGTCTGGGCCGAGATTTCAGCCTGGCCGGGAGTAACCGAACGCATAAATTTTGGTGGCAGAGGGTTTCACCCACGCGGGGTTTACCTCCCCGAAACCCGGTCGATCCCTGCCGGGACGGGAATAACCGAACGAGGCCTAGAGTGTGGAAACCAAAGCCACTCACCACAGGATATAACAGGTCACCTGATCACCTGGTACTCGCATGGTACAGAAATGCATCATTCCTTCACTACTAGTATTTCTCAATTACTCATGTAAATGGTGAAACATAAAATTATCATAATTCAGGCGTTCTACAGTAACCAGATATTTGGCGCATTCAGCACAATGTTCAGTTTAGAAAATCCAATAGAACTTCATTTTGTCAATCAAATTGACATAACTGAAGAGAATATATCAAGTTAAATTTACATGTCATTGGTGCAAACCATGACCCGACACATAGTTTAAAAAAATATAAATCCTAAAATCAACTGAACCAACGATCTTTTTTCCAGGGGGACTTCTTAACGTCCAAGAATTTACGTGTTGAGTATATATAAAGTAATGTGTACATGACTAAAACATGCGATTATGGTACTTATCCCTTGTTAGTTTATGCGATTATTCGATTAGGGATCAAGCCACAAATAAGGAAACTAGTTTTACAGATGACGATGAGATCTAGAAAATTGGTTAGGGGAAGACACAGTGCGACCTGGTACAGAAATGGGCGCCTTTACACTGCAAAAGCGTGGGTTGGTACAGAAATGCATCATTCCTTCACAACTACTAAATTAATCATGAAATGGAGAAACATAATATGATCATAATTCAGGCATTCTGAAGTAGCCAGATATTTGGCGCATTCAGCACAATGTTGAGTTTAGAAAATCCAATAGCACTTGAGTTTGCCAATCAAATTGACATAACTGAAGATAATATATCAAGTTAAATTTACAGGTCATTGGTGCAAACTATGGCCCGACATACAAATCCTAAAAATCAACTGAAGCTATGTCTTTTTTCAGGGGAACTGAAGAATCGTCCAAGAATATATGTGTTGACTATATATAAAGTAATGTGTCCATGACTAAAACACGTAGCTAGCAAAAATAATCAATTAGTTGTCACCAGCACTGTTTTCTCTTCCTAAGAAATTAAAGATTTTCCTCTTACAACACTTTACTCGCATGGTTGATTGTGACAGTATGTATTATGTAGTTTCTGAGAAAATTGGACAATTGTAAGTCAAACAACCAAGTAGTTCTATTAGAATTTATATTGATGTCCCACTAAAAAAGATGGAGTTACTACTTGACTGAATCAATTGGGTAATCAAGCCACAGTTAAGGAAACTAGTTTTACAGATGACTGAGATCTAGGAAAATTGGTTAGGGTGAAGTGCAAGATAACACACCGAAAGAGAAACAAACCATAAGAATTAAAGTTAGAGCTCGTTTGGCGGTCATCATTTCGTGCCAGTATCATAGAATTCAATTGAGATTCCATAACAAACGTTTCATGTACTAGCTTCATTAGGCACCAAAACTTTATATGAAAAGCAATCTACAGCACAGCGATAATGAAGTAGCTAGATCAAGAAAGCATATCGAATAGAAGATTACCTACTCCATTGTATCAATCACCTCGAAGTTTATTGTCATCATCTGAAGCAGGTAGAGGTGCGAACCTCGTGAAGAACGGAAAGGCAGGACCCCTGTAAGGCTCGGTAGACTGGTTGCGAAACATTTTCAGCTTGGTGGTGTTCAGATTGAGCACAAGAAGATAGGAATGAGGCTTCCTTATGGACCAAAACTCCATGTAGACATAGCCAGCCTTCATTGCCAGGATGCGCACCCTCTTCATCCACTCATCATGACGAAGCTTCTTCAAGTACCCAAACTGATTCAGCAACGAGACCTTCTTGAGGATCCACTCACCATTGCTGTTACGGACCGAGAGCTTTATGCATTGCTCCTTGCTGGACACGATGCAGAGCCCACCGTGCTCCGCCATGTCCGCAATGCAGTACGATTCGCCACAAGGGAATGGAGGATTGACAACCGACCACACCATTGTTTCGGTGTCGAGCACCAAGATTTTCTCTTCGTTCTTGCGATACTTTACAGTCTTGGTGCCAGACCACCAATACACGAACCGGCCCGCTGGAATGCCATCGCTCCGGATTCGATTGAACTTACGCACGACACGGTCAGCATCCGAGTCAATCATGACCCATTTGCGGTTGCTGGAGGAGAAGGCGGCGGAGGATGCGTCACCCCATCCCCATTGCTGCAAGCCGATGACCTGGAAGGAGGAGTCAGTCTCGTTCGCCACGATGGCGTAACGCACCATGGGGAACCAAAGGCGCCAGACTTGAGGCGCGCGGAAGAAGACGGCGGTCCGCGCGAGGGGATCATAGACGGCGAGATCAACCGAGTCCTGGCTGCGTGAGAGGAGGAGGCAGCCGCCGTCGCAGCCGCGGAGGCGCCACTCGTCCTCGTAGTACTCCTCGTCGTCCGAATCAATTTCCGGGAGGTCTTCGAAGAAGAAATCGCCGTCAGCGACCGCGGTGGCCAGATTGCGGTTACCAGATCCGGCGGAGATGAAGCGGAGGTCGGCACAGTGGAGGGGAACGTGCCGGTTGTCGGTGAGGACGAAGCCTAGTCAGTGGGGGCCTGCGGAGGGACAGGAAGTGACGGAAGATGGCGGGGGCGCAAGCCACTCGGGCCCAGCTCTTGCAGACGAGAGCGGCGCTGGCAAGAGACGCCATGTCGGGGCCTAGATCATGCTTGTTGAGATTTGATACATTATAAATATAATGTATCTATAATTTTTGATAATTTTTATGTTCTATGTTTGGTTTTATCTATTTTCTTATGTTTTGTCTACACTTTGGAGTATTTCTATATATTTTCTTGGACTAACCTAATAATAAGATGCCACGGTGTCAGTTGCCTGTTTTCTGCTGTTTTTGGTTTCAAGAAAGTCAGAAAATGATATATTTTCGGAATTGGACGGGACAAAAGCCAAAGTCGATATTTTACCGAAAGACTCACAGAGCCAGAAGACGAGATGGAGAGGGGCCAGGGGCTGGCCACACTACCTGGTGGCGCGGGCCAGGCTAGGCCACGCCAGGGAGTGGTGTGGGCCCCTCCGGCACCCCTTCGGTCTCCCCTCTCGCCTATATATTCCTCCTGATACAGAAACCCTAAATAATCAAGCCTCCAGCCACGAAAAGTTCCGCTGCGCCGTCGCCACCGAAGGGAAGATTCGGGGGACAGAAAGTCTTTGTTCCGACACCCTGCCAGGACGGGGAAGTGCCCTCGGAGCCATCTCCATCGATCTCCACCACCATCTCCATCACCATTGCTGATTCCCATGATGAGGAGGGAGTAGTTCTCTCTCGAGGCTAAGGGTTCTACCGGTAGCTATGTGTTTATCTCTCTCTCTATGCATGATCTTATTGAGATCATGAGCTTATAATCTATAGATCTACCTTGCTACTCAAGTGCTTTAATAGATCTCTGCTCTCCCCATGTGTGTGAAAGTGACAGCGTGCACACCATGGTGACACTTAGGCTAGAGATTACAAATACTTGTTATGAGTTATATTTGGAGTTGGATATCTTTATGAAATTGTGGTGTTTGTTGGAACCATCTAGTGCTAAAGGTGACAGTGTGGGGTTTCTAGATGGGAAAGGATTAATTTGAGGTGTGCTGTTATAGCCCTACCATGGATTAGAGTGTCCAACCGAAGAGTAGTTTAGAGTAGTATCATGAAGATAATATATTTATATGAGAGTGTGCACTTTTCCCCCTCGCGTCGCCCCCTCCTGGCGACCGAGGGGGCCAAACCCTAACCCCGCCGCCACCTCCTCCCCCTCCATCCTTCTCCCTCCTCGTCGCCCCCGGAGGTCCGTCGGCCTAAGTGCACGGCGCCAGTGATGGGGGCGGCGGGGTCTGGCCTCCCGGCCCCAGTGTGGCGGTAGGGAGGAGAACGCCGACCACTTATATTATCCATACCACTTGTATTTCACTATCTCTTCGCCGAACTAGTGCACCTATACACCTAACAAGTGTATTGGGTGTGTTGGGGACACAAGAGACTTCTTTTATCTTGATTGCAGGATTACTTGAGAGGGAATACCTTTGACCACTTCCTCCCTGAGTTCGATAAACCTTGGGTGATCCACTTAAGGGAAAACTTGCTGCTGTTCTACAAACCTCTGCACTTTGAGGCCCAACAACTGTCTACAAGAATAGAAGTGTGTAGACATCAAGCTATTTTCTGACGCCGTTGCCAGGGAGGTAAGGTAAAAGATATTCACACTAGAGGATTAAAGAAGAAGAACCTCTCACGGCAAACGCCTATTTTCTGGCCCCGTTGCCGGGGAGGTAAGGTAAAAGGTACTCACATCCTCCGGTGTGAGTGGTCAAAGTTATTTCCTTTAGATTTTGCAATTTTGTCTTTTTGTTTCTTGTTTTCACTAGTTAGGCTTAATGGAAAACAACAACAAAATTAGAGAGCTTTATAGTATTTTCTTGAGTTAGGACATGAAGTGTTTGAAGAGAAAATTAAAAAACCTATAGAACTTTATTTGCATGCTAATAGAAATGTTATTATTATGAATTCTTTGAACACCATTATTGCTAATGCTATGGAAAAGTCTAAGCTTGGGGAAGCTGGTTTTGATGAGCATGATATTTTTAGTCCCCCAAGCACGAAGGAGAAAATTTACTTTGATGATACTATGCCTCCAATATATGATGATTACAATGATAAATATGAGATTTTCAGTCCACCTACTATTGAGGAGAAAATTAATGATTACAATATGCCTCCTATATTTGATGATTATGGTGATGAGAATAATAATGATAGCTATTTTATTGAATTTGCTTTCACTATAATTAATAAGAATGAATATGTTTATATGGGGAGTATTAATTCTTTTATGCATGTGGCTCATGATAAGAATGTTTTATGTGATAGTTATATTGTTAATTTTATTCATGTTGCTACTGAAAGTTATTATGAGAGAGGGAAACATGGGTTTATGTATCTCAACATTATTAAGTTTCCCCTCTTTATGTTGAAAGTCTTGAAGTTGCACTTGTTTTTCTTTACTATGTTTGTTGTTTTGTGCTTTCACGACTTGTTTCTTTACAAGATTTCTATGCATAGGAAGTGGGTTAGACTTAAATGTGCTTTGAATTTGCTTCTTGATGCTCTCTTTTACTTTAATTTATATTTCTTATGTGAGCATCTTCTCAAACTATCATGCCTAACTTAAAGGCGTTAAAGAAAAGTACTTATTGGGAGATAACCCAAAAGTTTTAGTTGAGTATTGGAAGTTATTACTTCAGTAATAACCGCTCCTTATCTTTTTTATTTGTTTTTTGTGCCAAGAGTAACCTCTAATGAGAGAGAAGTAATGATTGGGAAAGTTGCTGTCCCGAAACAGATTTCTGTGCTTCACCGTAAAAATTGGTGTAAAATCTATGTACGTCATTTTGAGGCGTAAATTTTTGTGCTTCTGCCCCAGGTTGTTTTCTAACTTTCGTTAGTTGAGCATTTTTTCGATTTGAGCAACATAAGGTCTTCGAAAAAATTCTTCTTTACCTGCTGGTCTATTTTGACATATTTCTGCCATTTTCTGCATTTGCTTCTTGTTGGTTCCTTTTTGAGTTATTTTGGGGAATTGAGCTTTTTGAGGGAAGTGCTACAGTAGCTAGTGTTTTATTGGAAGTTTTATTGGTTTTGAAACTGAACCTAAAGACTTATTATCTTGAGTGCACTAATATTGCTAATAAAGATTGTGTGAAGTTTTGTATGAAGGAAAAATTTCAGGTGTATGGAGTGAATGATGTAATAAGATGAAGGATGGACTATAGCTCAAGCTTGGGGATGCCACGCGTGTCACCCCAAGAAATATCCAAGAAGTACAAGCGTCAAAGCTTGGGGATGCCCAAGGCATCCCCCTCTTCATCAATAAAAATCCTAGGTTTCTTCCAAACGTTTGATTTTTATTGTTTCATGCATAGTTGTGTTGTTCTTGGAGTGTCTTCTTTTTTGTTTTCATTTTGGATTTTCGTTCGCTTGGTTTTCTTAGTTTGCTGAATAAATTGGTTGGACCCCCTCTTTCATACATTATTTTTCAAATAGTTTGGTTTGGATTAGAAAAGAGTAGGAAAGTTCATGCTTAAGTGGTAAAAAGAGCTTGTTTTTGACTGTGGCCTATGCTTTGTCATGCCATGCTTGATATTGTTTTGGCTTTATGCTTAGTATTCTTTGCTGTAGCATGAATTGTTATAAACAATTGAGATTGCTTAATGTGCCTTGGAAGGATCATGCGTTGTTTTAGCATATTAAAGCATAGTATTGTGGTATTCTCCTTTGATGTTTTGTTTGGGTTGACTTGGTACATGCTCACACCATGTTATGACTATCCCAAGTCACCATAAGCCTTTATAATTCTTTAGTTTTCAACTTGTAGTATCACTTTATGCTTTGATCAATGATGTTTTGTCGCTCTGCATGATTATGGTCATTATTGCTCTCTTAGTTTGTCGCTCCCAGTCTTTTGCTAGCCTCCGCAACCAAGTATGAGTTCCACTCATGCATCCAACTCCCTAAACCAAGTTATTCCAAAGAGCCCACCGTACCTACCTATTAGCATATGCTATTCCAAGTATATTCATGTTTTTGTCTACCTTCCGAATTAAACTTGTTATGAGAAAACTAATGATTAAAGCTCTCACGAATTTGATGACACACTTTACTTTTCTTGTCCTTAATAAACTTGAATCATTGTGTCGTCTATGTTGTATATGCTTGCACTTATTTGTTGGGAATTAGCAGAACCATACTGTCATGGGGAACGCTTTCAACATTGCACTTGATACTATGTACCTAGTTGATATCACGCTCTTTTGTATATGGATGTCGTCGGTGTGAAATAAAAGGAGAGCTTGTAAATCCATAGAGTTATGTATATGTGTTAGAGAAACGCATGGGTCGCTAGTATAATCCATGCTGACATGGTGGAAACCTGCAGCGTAACCATAATGAGTTGTCTATGACGTATTCTTCTTATAAAAAAAAGTCATATATTGAGAAAAAAAGAGAAAAAGAAAAAAAAGATTATGAAAAGAGGAAAGAGAGAAAAAAGCACCATATTCCCATGGTAAATAAGAAGATTGCCGAGATGCTCGTTGCCTGCTTGCCTTGTCATTTTGATATGGGGATTCTTCCGTATCATCGGACAAGGGGTACCCCATTGGCAGTTCTCTATGATACACTGATGACCCACAAGTATAGGGGGTGTATCGCAGTATTTTCGAGGGAAGTGAAACCCAATTTATTGATTCGACACAAGGGGAGCCAAAGAATATTTATAAGCCTTAACAACTGAGTTGTCAATTCAGCTGCACCTAGAAACAATCTTGCTCACAGCAGTTTATCAGTAGCAACAGTTTTGTAGTAGAAATAGTAAAGTAATAGTAGTAGTAAAGCAAAGACAGTAGTAACAAAAGCAGTAAACAGTGGGATTCGAGTGCGGTAGGCATAGGGATGGATGGACGGGTGTTGCATGGACAAGACAATTCAAATAGCAATCAGAACATAGGGCAATTGCAGATAAATAAGATAAAGCATCCAAGTACTAGATAATCCTAGGCATGTGTTCCATATATAGTCATACGTGCTCGCAATGAGAACTTGCACAACATCTTTTGTCCTATCAGCCCGTTTGGAGCGGGGCCTCTAGGGAACTACTGGAAATTAAGGTGCTTTTTTAATAGAGCACTGGAGCAAAGCACTAACACTCCGTGAACACATGTGATCCTCACATCAAAGCCTTTCCCTTCCGGTTATTCCGATTTCTGTCACTTCAGGGCCATTGGTTCCGGACAACAACGTGTGTATACAACTTGTAGATAAGACCAAAAACAATACTATCATAATGAATCAATAACATGTTCAGATCTGAAATCATGGCACTCGGGCCCTAGTGACAAGCATTAAGCACAACAAGTTGCAACAAAGTCATAAAGCACTAATAAAAGATACTAGGCACCATGCCCTAACAATCTGATGCCATTACATGAACGATCTCATCCAATCCCTACCATCCCCATAGCCTACAGCGGAGGATTACTCACTCATAGATGGGGGAAACATGGATGGTCGATGGAGAAGCGATGGTGATGATGATGGCGATGATCTCCTCCGATTCCCCGTCCCGGCAGGGTGCCAGAACGGAGTTTCTGGTGCTGTTTCGTGGAATCTGGTGGTGGCGGCGGAGCGGAACTCCTTCTGGAAGAACGTCGACCCCCCCGAAGTTTTTAGGTCAGAAGGCTCCTTATAGGCGTAGAAAGGACGAGGGGGTGCTTGGGGGGCCCACACCATCCCTTGGCGCGGCCTGGCCTGGCCCGCGCCAACAGGTGGTGTGTCCACCCCCTGGCTCTTCTCCGTCTCGTATTCTGGCTCCTGGAGTCTTCGGGTGAAATATGATTTTTGGCATATTTTTCGGGATTTTTCCTGATAGTTGATTTTCTGCACAAAAAGTAGACACCCAGGCAATTCTGCTGAAAACAGCGTTAGTCCGCATTAGTTGTATCCAAATCACACAAGTATAGAGGAGAAACAATAGCAAAAGTGTTTGGGAAAGTTGATACGTTTTGGACGTATCAACTCCCCCCAAGCTTAGCTTATTGCTTGTCGTCAAGCAATTCAGTTGAAAACTGAGTGCGATAAAAGAACTTTCACGAACACATTTGCTTCATAAGATGTAAATATTCTCAACAATGCCATCAACTACTTAAACAATTCATAATAAAGAGTATGCAACTGAGTCTACTTAATAGTCATTGCAAGATATGAAGAGATTCCAACTCAAGAATAAAGAATAATAAGTAGCATGAGGCACACACATAAGCAACATTATACTGCTCATAGAAAGGTATGATAGAGTGGTATCTCGCTTCCCTTTGATTATGAATATCAAGGCACCTCTGGAGTTCAAGTGATGACTAGAAGTAAAGATATCAAGGATACAAGCATCAAAGTCATAACACAAATAATCAAGTAATGAAACAAACACAAAGAATGACAACTATGCTCTCAAGAAGGTGCTCAAAGAATAAATGGAGACTCAACAAGTAAAGAAAAAGGTTTTGAATAATTTTGAAAAGCTTCCAAATGCTGAAAGTATGGTACTCATTAGCTTTGAGCTCTCACTGCCCCTATCATAAGCATCTTTAAATGGTTAAGGTTAAAGTGACACAACTAAGAGGATATGCTTGACAAGTTATAAATCGAAGTCTCATGCCCCTTACTTACGAAGACCGATCCTCATGCTACTCAACTTCATCACAAGTAAGCTCTTGTCATTGTAAGTATACACGTATCATAGAGAACCGCCAACGGGGTACCCCTTGCACATGACACGGGAGCTATCCCATAATCAAAATAACAAGGCAAGCAGACAATGAGCATCTCGGCGATCTTTTTATTTACTATATGCATAGATTTTTATTGAGGATGCTTCATAGAATGCTCATTATGGTTATGCTACAAGTTTCCACCATGATTAGGCATGGCTTAGGCTAGCGGCCTAGACATTTCTCTAACATACATACAAACTCCATGATCTTACAAGTTCCACTTTTATTTCACACCGCCGGGATCCATAAGCAAAAGAACATGATATCAACTAGGTACAAAGTACCTATGAAGCGTTGAAAGCGGTCCCCATGATACATGGTTCTGCTAACTTCAACTCATAAAGCGCAAGCATATGCGGAACAAAGAAGGACACAATGGTTCAGGTTTATTAAGTGCAAGAAAATAAAGTGTGCCATCAAGTTCGTGAGAGCTTTACTAACTAACTTTCTCATAACAAGCAAACATTTTATTCGGAAGAAAACAAGGCATATTGAATATGCACAGAGGTAGCAAATGATGCTAATGGGTAGGTATGGTGGACACTTTGGAAATATTTGGTTTAGGGAGTTGGGAACTTGAGTAAAACATACTCAGTGAAAGTGAAGGCTAGCAATAGTAAGGGAGTGACAAACGGGAGAGCAATAGCTGTCATTATCATGCTTGCAACAAAACATGACTACTCATGGCCTGAAAGTGATTCAAGATCCTCAAGGCAAAATAATTCATCAAGGCTTAACTGATTATCACAGTCATGTGCATGCGTGAGCATGTGCCAAGTCAATTCAAATGAAACATTCAGAGGAGGATATCGCGGTGTCATACCAATTTATGAATAGAGCAATGCAAGCAAACATTCATAAGACATGCTACAAACTATTAGCGAGCTGGAGCTAATCATAAAAAAGCAAGAACTACTAAGCATCCAAAGATAACATACACCCTACTTGAACGGACTAAGCAAGCCCACAGTGATGAGTATATGTACAAAAATGAAAAAAATAGAGTTCGTTACCAGCCTCTTACCACGCCTCAAGTTGTCATTAATCCTCATTATTGCTCTTCACTTGTGTGGCTTGAATAATAATATGAAACCAATATTCCACTGAGGACTGCTGAACCCTGTAGCAAACTCACAAAATCAAAGAAGAACGACAAATATTTTTGGTGTTTTCGATTTTTTTAAACAAGAACCAAAAGGGAAAAACAAGCAAAGCAAAATCTTTTTGGGTTTTTCGAATAGTTCAAACAAAGCAAAAAGGGAAATACAAACCAAGGAAAAAAGAAGAAGCAACCCAAAGAGAAACAACAAAAATATTTTTGGTCTTTTTGTGTTTTTAGAAAGCAAAAGCAAAGAAAGAGAACGAAAACTAAAAAGAGGACGAAAACATGAATATACAAAGTACCGACGCAACATGATATGGAGATGAGTGCGGTGTCGGCGTACCTCCCCCCAAGCTTAGGCTTTTGGCCTAAGTGGGTATCAATCCCAAGTTGGCCAGAATGAAGTGTCACCTTTCCTTGATTACAATTAATAACAGCTCCTGCAGTATTAAGAAAAGGTCTCCCAAGAATAATAGACATATTATCATCTTTGGGCATTTCAAGCATAACAAAATCAGTTAATATCAAGAAATTGTGAGCCACCTGAATAGGTACATCCTCACATATACCCACAGGAATAGTGGTAGATTTATCAGCCATTTGCAAAGATATATCAGTTGGTATTAATTTTTCAAGTTGAAGCCTCTTATAGAGAGAAAAAGGCATAACACTAACTCCAGCTCCTAAATCACACAAAGCAGTTCTAACATAACTGTTCTTAATAGAGCAAGGGATAGTTGGAATCTCTGGGTCTCCAAGTTTCTTAGGAACCTTACCATTGAAGGAATAATTAGCAAGCAAAGTAGAAATTTCTTCATTAGGGATTTTCCTTTTATTCGAGACAATGTCCTTCATATACTTTGAGTAAGGAGGCAATTTAATAGCATCAGTCAAAGCAATTTGCAAGAATAAAGGCTTCATCCACTCACAAAACTTATTATAGTGTTCATCTTCCTTTGACTTGTGTTTCTTATCAGGGAAAGGCATAGGTTTTTGGACCCAAGGTTCTCTTTCACTACCATGTTTCTTAGCAATAAAATCTTCTTTGGTGTATTTAGTATTCTTAGTGTGGTTTTCAGGTTCTTCTTCAACTTCATTAGGAACAACATTTTCTTCATTACCACTTTCAGTTTCAGCATCAGAGATAGATATACTATTAGGATCTATAGCAGGTTCAGAGGGTTCTACAACAGTTTTATGTTTCTTTTTTCCTTTTCTTACGAGTAGAACCACTATTTTCAGCTTGTTGAGAATCCTGCTCAATTCTTTTGGGATGCCCCTCAGGATATAAAGGATTCTGGATAGCGGCACCACTTCTAGTTCTAATTTCATAAGCATGTTTTTCTTTAGCAGCATTAACTAGCAAGTCGTTTTGCACTTTAACGAGTTGATCTATTTGAGTTTGAACCATTTGAAAGTGTTTAACAATCATTTTAACATCATTAGAGGTTCTTTCCACAATATATTTCAACTCAACAATAGCTCTAGTGTTTTCCATTAGATGATTTTGCACCCTTTTATTAAAGTTATCTTGCTTAATAATAAAGATATCAAATTCTTCTAAGCATTGATCAGGAGGTTTAGAGTAAGGGATATCACCTTCATCAAAGTGTTGGAGAGAGTGTACCTCAATAGTGGATGAGTAGGGAATAGGCTTACATAATTCTTCTATAGGAGGTAAATTCTTGACATCTGCAGCTTTAATTCCCTTCTCGTTAAGACATTTCTTAGCTTCCTTCATCACTTCATCATTTAATTCAATAACTCCCCTCTTCTTTGATGTTGGAATAGGCACGGGAATAGATGGTTCAGGTACAATTACTTCAGGTATAGCTTGTTTAGGAGGAGTCCAATCTTCATAATTCTTGCTTATTTTAGCCATTAAATCCTCAGCTTCCTTAGGAGTACTATTCCTGAAAACACAATCAGCACAATTATCTTGGTATGTCCTAGATTCTTTGGTTAGTCCATTATAAAATATATCAAGAAGCTCATTCTTAGGTAATGGACTTCCAGCTTGTGCATGAATTAAAGCACAAAACCTTGCACAAGATTCGGACAATACCTCTTTTTATCCCTGTTTAAAATCAAAAAGTTCCTGCAAAATAGCATGTCTAGCACTGGGAGGAAAATATTTCTGCAGGAAAGTACTAATCAAGCACTCAGGGCTATCAATAGATCCAGGAGGTAAATTACTAAACCAAGTTTTAGCTTCTCCTTTCAGTGAAAAGGGAAAAATCTTAGCAACAAAGTAAGTACGCATCTTAATATCATCAGAAAACAAGCCACTCATGGTAGAAAGTTCATTCATATGTGCTACCGCACTTTCATTCTTAGTCCCACAAAAAGGTTCTTTCTCGACAATAGCTATGTAAGATAGATCGAGAGAGAAATCATAATCTTTATCTGTAATGTTTATGGGAGAAGCAACAAACTTAGCAATAGGAGACAATTTGGGTCTAATAGTACGCCTCTCAAGGAGACTCTTAGCAGCGCTCCTATCATGGGTGTTCTTACATTCTTTAATAAACTCATCGGTCATCTTAACATAACCATCTTCAATATCATAACTCTCACTAGACTCAGGTGAGCTAACATGTGTGGTAGTGTCTTCATTAGGAGTTTCGGTATTTCCAGCTATAGTTCTAGCAATCGTAGCATCTAGGAAAGGACCTAATGAACCACTCTTATCAAGCACAGTAGAAGCAGCATCATAAGCATCAGAAGTTTCAGATTCAGCAGTAGTAGCAGTGTGTGTAGCATGTGTATGTGGTGGTGTAAGGAACTTACTCATAACAGACGGTGAATCAAGAGCAGCAGAGGTGTTCAGAACCGTACCTCTTCTTGTAGTGGATGGTAAAATAGGAACCTTGCCATCACAAGACTTACCCATGATGGATGGATAGTAGCGAACAATAGAGAATCCAAGTGAACTTGATAAATAAAGCTATGCTCCTCGGCAACGGCGCCAGAAAATAGTCTTGATGACCCACAAGTATAGGGGGTGTATCGTAGTATTTTCGAGGGAAGTGAAACCCAATTTATTGATTCGATACAAGGGGAGCCAAAGAATATTTATAAGCCTTAACAACTGAGTTGTCAATTCAGCTGCACCTGGAAACAATCTTGCTCACAGCAGTTTATCAATAGCAACAGTTTTGTAGTAGAAATAGTAAAGTAACAGTAGTAGTAAAGCAAAGACAGTAGTAACAAAAGCAGTAAACAGTGGGATTCGAGTGCGGTAGGCATAGGGATGGATGGACGGGTGTTGCATGGACAAGACAATTCAAATAGCAATCAGAACATAGGGCAATTGCAGATAAATAAGATAAAGCATCCAAGTACTAGATAATCCTAGGCATGTGTTCCATATATAGTCATACGTGCTCGCAATGAGAACTTGCACAACATCTTTTGTCCTATCAGCCCGTTTGGAGCGGGGCCTCTAGGGAACTACTGGAAATTAAGGTGCTTTTTTAATAGAGCACTGGAGCAAAGCACTAACACTCCGTGAACACATGTGATCCTCACATCAAAGCCTTTCCCTTCCGGTTATTCCGATTTCTGTCACTTCAGGGCCATTGGTTCCGGACAACAACGTGTGTATACAACTTGTAGATAAGACCAAAAACAATACTATCATAATGAATCAATAACATGTTCAGATCTGAAATCATGGCACTCGGGCCCTAGTGACAAGCATTAAGCACAACAAGTTGCAACAAAGTCATAAAGCACTAATAAAAGATACTAGGCACCATGCCCTAACAATCTGATGCCATTACATGAACGATCTCATCCAATCCCTACCATCCCCATAGCCTACAGCGGGGGATTACTCACTCATAGATGGGGAAAACATGGATGGTCGATGGAGAAGCGATGGTGATGATGATGGCGATGATCTCCTCCAATTCCCCGTCCCGGCAGGGTGCTAGAATGGAGTTTCTGGTGCTGTTACGTGGAATCTGGTGGCGGCGGAGCGGAACTCCTTCTAGAAAAACTTCGAACCCCCCGAAGTTTTTAGGTCAGAAGGCTCCTTATAGGCGAAGAGAGAGGCCGAGGGGGTGCCTGGGGGTCCACACCACCCCCTGGCGTGGCCTGGCCTGGCCCGCGCCAGCAGATGGTGTGCCCACCCCTGGCTCTTCTCCGTCTCGTATTCTGGCTCCTGGAGTCTTCGGGTGAAATAGGATTTTTGGCATATTTTCCGGGATTTTTCCTGATAGTTGATTTTCTGCACAAAAAGTAGACACCAAGGCAATTCTCCTGAAAACAGCGTCAATCCGCATTAGTTGTATCCAAATCACACAAGTATAGAGGAGAAATAATAGAAAAAGTGTTCGGGAAAGTAGATAAGTTTTGGACGTATCATACACATATACTTACGATGACAAGAACTTACCGGTAACTATACTTGAGTAGCATGAGGAGCAACCCTCGTATTCAAGGGACATGATATTTCCAACTTATACTTCGTCAAGCATATACACCATATTTTGTTCACTTTAACCTTAATCACTTCAAGATGCTTATGATAGGGGCAATGAGAATTGAAAGCTACAAGTACCATAATTTTTGGAAGCTCTTTATGAGACTTGAATCTCTGCTTCCTTTTACAAAGGCCTTTCTTCCACCATTATACTGAGTCTCCACCTTCTATCTTTATGCACTTAGTTTGAGAGCATAGTGGCCATTCTTAGTTCTATGTGCATTGTCCCAAGGCTAGTTGATTGATGCATAACTTGATATTGCTTGTTTTAAACTATTGTATCTAGTCACTCTTATGAACTTTGAAGGTGTCCTATGCATTTATATTTGCTACTCTATGAGGGACAAGCTGAATACTACTATGCTATGTTTTCTTTATGTGAAACAAACAAACATCTTGCAAAGCATTGTTATTCACGAATCTTTTGTTTGTGCCTTTTCATGTTGCAACATAGTTTCTTTGTCTTATTGCTAGAACTTTGTCTTTTATGTTATGATTGAAGTACTATGATCCCAGCATTGAATGTTTTACAAATACTTTGATCAAGTTTATGATGGTGCATCTCACCTCAAAAATTATTCTTTCTTTTTATCACTTACCTACTCGAGGACGAGCAGGAGTTAAGCTTGGGGATGTTGATACATTGCAAATGTATCTATAATTTTTGATGTTCCATGCTTGGTTTTATCTACTTTCTTATGTTTTGTCCACACTTTGGAGTATTTCTATACACTTTCTTGGACTAACCTATTAACAAGATGGCACGGTGCCAGTTGCCTGTTTTCTGCTGTTTTTGGTTCGAGGAAAGTCAGAAAATGAATATTCTTGGAATTGGACGGGACAAAAGCCAAAGTCGATATTTTACCGGAAGACTCATGGAGCCAAAAGACGAGACGAAGAGGGGCCAGGGGCTGGCCACACTACCTGGTGGCGTGGGCCAGGCTAGGCCGCGCCAGGGGGTGGTGTGGGCCCCTCCGACACCCCCTCGGTCTCCCCTCTCGCCTATATATTCCTCCTGATACAGAAACCTTAAATAATCAAGCCTCCAGCCACGAAAAGTTCCGCTACACTGCTGCCACCGAAGGGGAGATTCAGGGGACAGAAAGTCTCTGTTCCAGCACCCTGCTAGGATGGGGAAGTGCCCCCGGAGCCATCTCCATCGATCTCCACCACCATCTCCATCACCATTATTGATTCCCATGATGAGGAGGGAGTAGTTCTCTCTCGAGGCTAAGGGTTCTACCGGTAGCTATGTGTTCATCTCTCTCTCTATGCATGATCTTATTGAGATCATGAGCTTGTAATCTATAGATCTACCTTGCTACTCAAGTGCTTTAATAGATCTCTGCTCTCCCCATGTGTGTGAAAGTGACAGCATGCACACCATGGTGGCCCTTAGGCTAGAGATTACAAATACTTGTTATGAGTTATATTTGGAGTTGGATATCTTTATGAAATTGTGGTGTTTGTTGGAACCATCTAGTGCTCAAGGTGATAGTGTGGGGTTTTCTAGATGGGAAAGGCTTACTTTGAGGTGTGTTGTTATAGCCCTACCATGGATTAGAGTGTCCAACCGGAGAGTAGTTTAGAGTAGTATCATGAAGATAATATATTTATATGAGAGTGTTCACTAGTGAAAGTATGATCCCTAGGCCTTGTTTCTAAGCATTGATACACCGTTTGCAATTAGATCTGTTACATGTTTGCTTGCTTCCATCTTTATTTCAGTTTTCCTTTAGTCCTTTCCCACGTCAACCACACGCCTTCATGCTATTTTCTATCACCGTTACCACTTATAATTATCCATACCACTTGTATTTCACTATCTCTTCGCTGAACTAGTGCACGTATACACCTGACAAGTGTATTGGGTGTGTTGGGGACACAAGAGACTTCTTGTATCTTGATTGTAGGATTGCTTGAGAGGGAATACCTTTGATCACTTCCTCCCTGAGTTCGATAAACCTTGGGTGATCCACTTAAGGGAAAAGTTGCTGCTGTTCTACAAATCTCTGCACTTGGAGGCCCAACAACTGTCTACAAGAATAGAAGTGCGTAGACATCAAGACTCTTGGCTATAATTTACTTTTAGTCTGTGCTCTTGGAAAGATGGGCTTTGCCATCTTTATTGATATTGATATTGTGGTTCTCTTGTGGAGCAATACTCTAAAGGTCTCTTTCATTGGGTACATCGAAAATGACTTGTATGTGGTGGACTTTTCTGAGAAAACTACTACAAGTGCGATGTGCATATTCGGAAAGGCCGATGTGGGTTGGTTATGGCATCACCGACTAGCCCATGTCAATATGAGAACTTTGCAAAGTCTCCATAAGGGTGTCCATATTGTTGACTAAAAGAAAATGTTTTTCTACCAAAGATCATGTTTGCATGGTTGTGTTGAAGGAAAGATGCATGATTCTCCTCACAATCCAAATAACACTATAAAGTCTAAGAGGATCTTGGAGCTCCTTAATGTGGATCTATTTGGTCCTCCATCTCATGCAAGTCTTAGTGGAAGAAATATTGTTTGGTGATTGTTGATGACTACTCAAGATATTCATGGGTATACTTCTTCAAGTTTTAGAGTGAGACCTAACAATACTTCATCGACTTCATCAATATGGTTCAACATCAATACAATGTGCCCGTGTTGGTGATAAGAAGTGACAACAACACCGAGTTCTATAATAACACATTAAATGGATTTCTTTGTGATGAGGGGATAAAACATCAATATATTCTAACAAGTTACTTAGCCCTAACAAATGACTTCTGAACATTTTATACTTGCATGATTCATTTTTGCAATAGTTTGTGTAGTTGAATTTATTAAGATCATTTTCTAATACTAGAATAGGCCAATCTTACTAAATAATTGCAACAATTTGGGTAGTTGAATTCATTAAAGTATTTTCGATTAAGAAATATATTGATATTGAGCCTAAATTCCAAGGAATACTTAATATGATCATCAACATGGTTGAACAAATTATCCAATGGCACTGGTTGATAGATACAGTCATATGGTTCAACTTTGCAGGAGGAAATATTTTCAAAGGGATTATAGAAATCAAGATATAGCAAAATTACTCAAATATACCATTTGAAATTTGAATAATTTAAACTATGCAAAATCCTAAATATAATGATGGAATTGTGTTCTACATTTTCTAAGGATTCCAGGGACATGTTATTTGTCAATTTGGGATAAACAGATCATTTTCTATAATTAAAATATCATTAAATAGTATTTAAATCATTTGAACCTTTAGTTTTCTCAAAAGTGAGATTTTATTGCAGAAATGCGTTCTTCATATTTTTATGAATCCATCAACATATCATTTGCATTTTTATGATGTCTAAATTATTGTCTATGAATTTCCTAAGTAGGTATAATTTTTTGTCTATTTAATTAATTTTTAAATTATAAATGCTGACTATGCTAACTCGCTGATGTGTGCGCTGACTGTGCAGCCGGATCTGACCTGGCGGGATGTGATTGGCCCGTATGATTGGGTTAATGAATCTACCAGGGTCGTGCGATCAAGATCAGATGAACGGGAATGAAAGGTTGAGCTCTGCTCACCTGAGGTCGTCGGAGATGGCATGGACAACAGCAAATGGCGCAGGTGGAGACGGAGGCGATGGTTCTGGTGATCGCCTGTGATAGGGAAGTAGTACACGTCGTGTGCCTCTTCAAGGTGAGAAGATGAATTCCTCGGTGTTGTCGATTGCTTCCTCAAGTAGTGGCAGAGGGAGGCTGGAGCGGTGTTAGCGTTAGCGACCTTCAGGTCATCCTCGGTGGCATCGTTACACTGCAGTAGAGATACGAAAAAGAAGGTGAGAGGATGCGTGAGAGGATGGGAAGGAGAAGAACACCAAAAGGGGAGGCGGAACCTTACGATCGTGTCAGAATCATGCACAGACGGTGAGGACAGAGATAAACTTGAAGGGGATTCGCAGCAGAAAACAAAAAAATTCTGATGTTGGAACCCCAAAAACTGCCTAGGATCTATCTATGTAGTAATGCGGTAACGACCGATGCGTATAGAATACATACCCTTGTAGACCGTACGCGGTTAACGCTCCGAGGGAAACGTGGTTGATGTAGTCATACTCGTAGCCGACCTCAAGGTCGCCAAGCTCCTCGCAAGTCACCCTTGCTCCTTCTTCATCGTGCAGCAGCTCCGGCTCATGACATTTGAGTGCCCCAAGTGTTGCGTCTCGTGTCTTCATACACATTCGGTGCACGATGAGACCTCCGGCTCCTCGACCCCGCCAGGAGTGCGGAAGTTGATATCCTGTTAGGAATTCCTGCAGCCCAACGGCGTGCTACAGGTGTTCCTTGTTCGCACAGCCTAGACTTGAGGCCATGGTCACAAGGTATATATATAGAGAGAGAGAGGGAAGGAGGAAGTCAACCAAAGGACTTCTCCAAAAATTGGTGTTTCTCATCCTACCCATGGGAACCCCTTTATATAGGTGGAGGGGGTGTACCCTTCCTATTAGGTTAGCCATGTGTGACTAAAATTTGTTGGGTTCGTAGCATGGAAAACAAAAAATTTCTACCGCAAGAATGAACAAAACCCAGATCTAATCTAGATAAAAGCCAAGATCTAATCTATTAGACATGTGCAACGAGATAGATCTGTACTAACCCTTATAGACCCGAAAGCGTTACGAGATTGGATCTTGTGGTTGATGTAGTCGATCACTTGCCGATCTCAAGATCGAGTGGACGATCCTTCAGGCGCCGCGTTCCGGCAGCGCTTCCGCAGTCGGTCACACGTGCGGAGTCGAAGCAGACCTTCCTCTCCCCGTTCCAGCGAGCAGCGGAGGTAGTAGATCTCTCCACGAAATCCCAGCAGCACGACGGCGTGGTGGTGGTGGTGGAGTAGAGGATTCTGCAGGGCTTCGCCTAAGCCTGAGCAGAAGGAAGGAGGAAGAGAGAGGCGGCTAGGGGCAAGGGTGGAGGAGCAAGGGGGGGTGGCGCCTCCACCCCTCTATATATAGAGGGAGGGGTGCGGCCTAGGGTTCCCACCCCTAGGCCCACCCCCTAGGGTCGGCGCACAAGGGAGCTTGGGGGGAGAGTCCTTACCCCCCAAGTTTCCCTTTTAAATTTCCCTTTATCCTTTTATCCTTTCTTGGTTTTCAAGTAAACTCCAAAAAATCTTCTAGAACCTTCCGAAACATTCCGAAACCTTCTAGAATCCCCATATAAATACTCCGGAACATTACCTACCTTAGAAAATGATCCCCATTATATGAATCTTACTCCCCGGACAATTCCGGAGCTCCTCGTGATGTCCCGAATCCAATCCGAGACTCCGAACAACATTCGGTCTCCAACACACATTCCATATCTACTTAAAACAACTTCGAACCTTAAGTGTGTCACCCTACGGTTCGTGAATATGTAGACATGATAGAGACACATCTCCTATCAATAACCATCAGCGGGACCTGGAGATCCATAATGGCTCCCACATACTCAACGATGACTTCGTGATCGATAGAACCATTTAACATACGAAACCAATTCCCTTTGTCACGCGATACTCTACTTATCCGAGGTTTGATCGTCGGTATCTCCATACCTAGTTCTACCTCGTTACTGATAAGTACTCTTTACTCGTTCCATGTTATGTCATCCCTTGTGACCCAGTCACATGCTTGCAAGCTAACTAGATGACATTCCACCGATAGGGCCCAGAGCATATCTATCCGTCATATGGATGGACAAATCCCAATCTTGGTCCATGCGCTTCAACACATACTTTCAGAATACCTAATGACACCTTTATAACCACCTAGTTACGAAGCGGTGTTTGATGTCATCAAAGTACCCATCCGGTGATGGTGATTAACACAACCACATGGTCGAAGGATTAGGTTACTATGAATTTGAAAGCTTATAGCAATACGAACTTAATGACTTGATCTTATGCTACGCTTACTATGGGTGTGTGTCCATCACATCATTCTCCTAATGATATAACCTTGTTATTAATCACATCCAATGTCCATGATCAGGAAACCATGATCATCAATTAATCAACAAGCTAGTTCAACAAGAGGCTTACTAGGGACTCTTTTATGTTTACAAAACACACATGAATTAGTGTTTCCTTATAATACAATTATAGCATGGGATGTAAACATTCATCATAAACACAAAGATATAATAATAACCACTTTTATTATTGCCTCTTGGGCATATCTCAACAGTCTCCCACTTGCAGTAGAGTCAATAATCTAGATTACATGGTAATATACCTAACACCCATGGCGTTCTGGTGTTGGTCATGCTTTGCCCTAGGGAGAGGTTTAGTCAACGGATCTGCCACATTCAGATCAGTGTGTACTTTGCAAATCTTTATGTCACCATCTTGGACATACTCGCGAATAGCATGGAAACGTAGCTTGATGTGCTTCAGCTTGCTATGTGACCTTGGCTCCTGTGCATTAGCTATGGCACCTGTGTTGTCACAGTAGATGGCCATTGGGTCCAACGCACTAGGAACCACGCCAAGTTCAGTAATGAACTCCTTCATCCATATGGCTTCTTGTGCAGCCTCCGAAGCAGCTATGTATTCCGATTTAGTTGACGATTTCGCCACAACGCTTTGCTTTGCACTCCTCCAGCTCAGTGCAGCACCATTCAAAATAAATACGTATCCAGACTATGACTTCGAGTCATCTGGATCGGTGTTCCAACTAGCATCAGTGTAACCGTTTACAGCAAGCTGTTCATCACCTCCATAAAAAAGAACCATATCCTTAGTCCTATTTAGGTACTTTAGGATATTCTTGACCGCTGTCCAGTGCTCCATTCCAGGATCACTTTGATATCTGCTAGTCAAACTAACTGCATGTGCTATATCCGGTCTTGTACACAGCATGGCATACATGATAGAACCTATGGCCGAGGCATAGGGAATATTATTCATTTTCTCTCTATCTTCTGCCGTAGCTAGACTTTGAGTCTTACTCAAGGTCTTACCTGACAACATGGGCACGAACCCTTTCTTGCTCTCTTCCATTCTAAACTTCTTTAGAACTTTGTCTAATTATGTACTTTGTGAAAGCGCTATTAGGCGTCTTGATCTATCTCTATAAATCTTGATGCCTAGAATATATGCCGCTTCGCCAAGATCCTTCATTGAAAAACTATTATTCAAATAGGCTTTGACACTATTAAGAAGTTCTATATCATTCCCAATCAACAATATGTCATCTACATATAGTACTAGGAATGCTACAGAGCTCCCACTCACTTTCTTGTAAATACAAGCTTCTCCATAAGTTTGTATAAACCCAAAGTTTTTGATTACTTTATCAAAACGTTTATTCCAACTCCGGGATGCTTGCTTCAGTCCATAAATGGAGCGCTGAAGTTTGCATGCCTTGTCAGCATCTTTAGGATCGACAAAACCCTTGGGTTGTACCATATACAACTCTTCCTCAATGTCACCATTAAGGAATGTCGTTTTGACATCCATCTGCCAAATCTCATAATCGAAATATGCAGCAATTGCTAACAAAATCCTCACAGACTTTAGCTTCGCTACTGGTGAGAAAGTCTCATCGTAGTTAACTCCTTGAATTTGTCGGAACCCTTTCGCAACAACTCGAGCTTTATAGACGGTAACATTACCATCAGCATCTGTTTTTCTCTTGAAAATCCATTTGTTCTCGACAGCCTTACGGCCATCCGGTAAGTCCACCAAAGTCCATACTTGGTTTTCGTACATGGATCCCATTTCGGATTTCATGGCTTCTAGCCATTTGTCGGAATCTGGGCTCACCATAGCTTCTTCATACGTCGCAGGGTCATCAGCGTTGTCCACCAACATGACGTTCAAGGCAGAGTCATACCAATCAGGAGTGGTACGAACCCTCGTTGACCTGCGAGATTCAGCAGTAACTTCGTTTGAAGTTTCATGATCACCATCATTAGCTTCCTCTCCAATTGGTGTAGGCGGCACAAAAACATCTTCCGGTGCTGTGCTACTCTCAAATCCGAGAGAAGGTTCGATAACCTTATCGAGTTCTACTTTCCTTCCAGTCACTTCCTTCGAGAGAAACTCCTTCTCAAGAAAGGATCCATTCTTGGCAACGAAAACTTTGCCTTCGGATCTATGATAGAAGGTATACCCAATTGTTGCTTTAGGGTATCCTATGAAGACGCATTTCTCCGTTTTGGGTTCAATCTTATCAGGTTGTAACTTCTTTACATATGCTTCGCAACCCCAAACTTTAAGGAACGACAACTTAGGTTTCTTACCAAACCACAATTCGTACGGTGTCATTTCAACGGATTTAGATGGTGCCCTATTTAAAGTGAATGCAGTTGTCTCTAATGCATAGCCCCAAAACGATAGCGGTAAATCTGTAAGAGACATCATAGACCGAACCATATCTAAGAGAGTTCGATTACGACGTTCAGACACACCATTACGTTGTGGTGTTCCCGGCGGTGTCAACTACGAATCCGCGGTCAGAACGCAGAAACTTAATCTTCTTGTTACGATGATTTTCCACTTCACTTTGAAATTCCTCAAACTTCTCGAAAGTTTCGGACTTATGTTTCATAAAGTAGACATACCCATATCTACTTAAGTCATCCGTGAAAGTGAGAACATAACGATATCCACCACGCGATGCTACACTCATTGGACCGCATACATCGGTATGTATTATTTCCAATAAGTCTGTATCTCGCTCCATTATTCCAGAGAATGGAGTCTTAGTCATTTTTCCCATTAGACATGCTTCACATCTTTCAAGTGATTCAAAATCAAGTGATTCAAGAAGTCCATCAGAATGGAGTTTCTTCATACGCTTCACTCCAATGTGACCAAGACGACAGTGCCACATGTATGTAGAATTATCATTCAATTTTGTTCGTTTAGCATCTATGTTGTGAACATGTGTATCACTACTATCGAGATTCAGTAAGAATAAACCATTCATCTCAGGTGCATTACCATAGAAGATATTACTCATATAAATCGTACAACCTTTATTGTCGGACTTAAAATAGTAACCGTCTCGCAATAAACAAGATCCAGATATAATGTTCATGCTTAACGCAGGCACCAAATAACAATTATTCAAATTTAAAACTAATCCCGAAGGTAGGTGTAGAGGGAGCGTGCCGACGGCGATCACATCAACCTTGGAGCCATTTCCAACGCGCATCGTCACCTCCTCTCTCGCCAGTCTTTGCTTATTCCGCAGCTCCTGTTTCGAGTTACAAATATGACCAACCGAACCAGTATCAAATACCCAGGAAGTACTACGATTACTAGTAAGATACACATCAATAACATATATATAAAATATACTTTTCTTCTTGATGTTGCCATTCTTCAAATCCGCCAGGTACTTGGGGCAGTTACGCTTCCAGTGACCAGATCCCTTGCAGTAGAAGCATTCAGTTTCAGGCTTGGGACCAGCCTCGGGCTTCTTAGCAGGTGCGGCAGCTTTCTTGCCATCCTTCTTGAAGTTGCCCTTGTTCTTAGGCTTGCCCTGTCTCTTGAAATTGGTGGTCTTATTGACCATCAACACTTGGTGCTCCTTCTTGATCTCCACTTCAGCAGTTTTCAGCATGGACGATAGTTCAGGCAACGTCTTGTTCATGCAGTGCATATTGTAGTTCATCACAAAGTTCTTATAACTCGGTGGCAGTGATTGGAGGACACGGTGAATCCCTAACTCATTAGGAATCGTTATCCCCAACTCTTGGAGCTTGTTTGCGTGCCTAGACATGGTGAGCACGTGCTCGCTAACGGAGCTACCCTCTTCCATCTTACAGTTAAAGAACTTTTCGGAGGCCTCATAGCTTTCCATGGCCTCGCGAGTCTCAAAAATCAGCATGAGCTCCTTAATGATCTCGAATGGGTCGTGGTGCTCAAAGCGCTTCTGAAGCTCCGCTTCTAAACCGTACAGGATGGCACACTGAACTGTGGAGTAATGATTTTTCCGAGTGGCGTAAACATTCTTTATGTCATCGGTGGCATCTTCTGCAAGTGGGTCACCTAGTGGTGCTTCGAGCACATAGGTCAACTGACCAGCCCTGAGGACGATCTTCAGTCCACGGAACTAGTCCGTGAAAATGCTTCCATTGTTCTTAAGCTTTTCTTTCTCTAGGAACGCATTGAAATTGATGGAGGGGGTCGCCATAATCTACAACAAATTTGCAAGTAGTTTAGACTAAGTTTATGATGAATTGAGTTCAAATTTAATTCTTAAATTAATTAGGTGAACTCCCACTCAAAACAACATCCCTCACATTGTCTTAGTGATTACACGGACCAAGTCCACTACACCAAGTCCGATCTTCACGAGAGAAGATGTAGTTTCGTCGGCGAACAATCTTCATGTTCATCATATCATTTATATGACTCATGCTCTACCTTGCAGTATTTCTATGTTCCGAGACCATGTCTGTACATGCTAGGCTCGTCAAGATCAACCTTAGTTTCCGCATGTGCAAATCTGGCTTGCACCCGTTGTATGCACACGTAGAATCTATCACATCCGATCATCACGAGATGCTTCGAAACGGCGAGTCTTAGCAACGGTGCCAACTAAGGGCGAACACTTTATTACTTGATATTTAGTGAGAGGGATCATCTTATAATGCTACCGTCGCGATCTAAGCAATACAAGATGCATAAAGGATTAACATCACAGGCAATTCATAATTAGTGTGATATGATATGGCCCTTTCTTCTTGTGCCTTTGATCTCCATCTCCAAAGCACGGACATGATCTCCATCATCACCAGCATTGCGTCAAGGTCAGTGGCGCCGCTTCATGGTTGTCCATCATCACTAGCAACTATTACAACTACTTGGAATAAAGCTATTACAAGATGAATAGACACGCAGGTCTTAACAGAATTAAAGACAACCATTAGGCTCCTGCCAGTTGCCATATTACAACAAGGATCATTGCATATATCAAATATAATCATAATCACATGATGGCCATATCACATCACAAAACCCCTGCAAAAACAAGTTAGACGCCTCTAATTTCTTTGCATGTTTTACGTGGTTTGGGGCTTTCGAATAAGAACGGATCTTACCTACGAAACTAAACCACAATATTGATACAAGTGCTATCAAGTGCAAAGTGTAAATTGGATCTATACTATGGTGAGAGAGACAGACACCCGAAAAGCCACTTGTGCAAAGCAAGTTACACGTCAAGCGTGGAGCAAGTCTCATGTGCGATGACATGTAAGGTTAGCCCAAGCCGCTTCATCCCATCATACCACAAGATGCAAAGTACACAAAGCAAAAGACGGCACGAGCACCAACGCCCACAAAACCATTGTGTTATACTCGTGCAACAGATCTACGCATAGATACGACTCTGATACCACTGTTGGGTTCGTAGCATGGAAAACAAAAAATTTCTACCGCAAGAACGAACAAAACCAAGATCTAATCTAGATAAAAGCCAAGATCTAATCTATTAGACATGTGCAACGAGATAGATCTGTACTAACCCTTGTAGACCCAAAAGCGTTACGAGATTGGATCTCGTGGTTGATGTAGTCGATCACTTGCCGATCTCAAGATCGAGTGGACGATCCTTCTAGCGCCGCGTTCCGGCAGCGCTTCCGCAGTCGGTCACACGTGCGGAGTCGAAGCAGACCTTCCTCTCCCCGTTCCAGCGAGCAGCGGAGGTAGTAGATCTCTCCACGGAATCCCAGCAGCACGACGGCGTGGTGGTGGTGGTGGAGTAGAGGATTCTGCAGGGCTTCGCCTAAGCCTGAGCAGAAGGAAGGAGGAAGAGAGAGGCGGCTAGGGGCAAGAGTGGAGGAGCAAGGGGGTGGCGCCTCCACCCCTCTATATATAGAGGGAGGGGTGCGGCCTAGGGTTCCCACCCCTAGGCCCACCCCCTAGGGCCGGCGCACAAGGGAGCTTGGGGGGAGAGTCCTTCCCCCCCAAGTTTCTCTTTTAAATTTCCCTTTATCCTTTTATCCTTTCTTGGTTTTCAAGTAAACTCCAAAAAATCTTCTAGAACCTTCCGGAACATTCCCTACCTTAGAAAATGATCCCCATTATATGAATCTTACTCCCCGGACAATTCCGGAGCTCCTCGTGATGTACCGAATCCAATCCGAGACTCCGAACAACATTCGGTCTCCAACACACATTCCATATCTACTTAAAACAACTTCGAACCTTAAGTGTGTCACCCTACGGTTCGTGAATATGTAGACATGATAGAGACACATCTCCTATCAATAACCATCAGCGGGACCTGGAGATCCATAATGGCTCCCACATACTCAACGATGACTTCGTGATCGATAGAACCATTTAACATACGAAACCAATTCCCTTTGTCACGCGATAGTCTACTTATCCGAGGTTTGATCGTCGGTATCTCCATACCTAGTTCTACCTCGTTACTGATAAGTACTCTTTACTCGTTCCATGTTATGTCATCCCTTGTGACCCAGTCACATGCTTGCAAGCTAACTAGATGGCATTCCACCGAGAGGGCCCAGAGCATATCTATCCGTCATATGGATGGACAAATCCCAATCTTGGTCCATGCGCTTCAACACATACTTTCAGAATACCCAATGACACCTTTATAACCACCTAGTTACGAAGCGGTGTTTGATGTCATCAAAGTACCCATCCGGTGATGGTGATTAACACAACCTCATGGTCGAAGGATTAGGTTACTATGCATTTGAAAGCTTATAGCAATACAAACTTAATGACTTGATCTTATGCTACGCTTACTATGGGTGTGTGTCCATCACATCATTCTCCTAATGATATAACCTTGTTATTAATCACATCCAATGTCCATGATCAGGAAACCATGATCATCAATTAATCAACAAGCTAGTTCAACAAGAGGCTTACTAGGGACTCTTTTATGTTTACAAAACACACATGAATTAGTGTTTCCTTATAATACAATTATAGCATGGGATGTAAACATTCATCATAAACACAAAGATATAATAATAACCACTTTTATTATTGCCTCTTGGGGCATATCTCCAACAAAATTGACAAGGAAATTAAGTGTAAAAACGTCCCAGCCAAATGGGCTAGCTAGAACCAGCCCAACATCCAATGGGCAGCAACCCAGGTGGGCCTGGGCGCCTGCAGTGCAGCCCAGCGTGCCAACCCCAGTGGCAGCAACAGCCAGGCCCGGGTGGGCCGTCCACCTCTCGTGGCCTGCTGGCCTCCGCGCGGTCAGTGGTGGCTGCCGCCCAGCTCGGGTGGGTCGTTCGCTGCCATGGCCCAGCAAGCCTGCCAGCCTGCCCGCCTGCCTTGCCAGCTCCCCACGCGCTCGCTTGGGCCAGGTCGAGAAGGCTGGGTGGCGGCCGGCGGCTGTGGTTCGCCCGAGCGGCAGCTACTATCCGCTGCTCACCTGATTGGGCTGGTCAGCCTAGTGCTAATTGCTTTTGCTGTTTTTCCTTTTCTTTTTCTGCAACTTTTCTCTTTGGCCTTTTCCCTCCAGGGATTTGGCCTAATATGAAAGTTGCTTTTATAAATCTTAATTTAAATATTATTTAGAATATATTAATTCATAATTAACATATAATAAATGTATATTTAAATTCCCATTTATCCGAAAACACTTTTCCAGTATTTTCCTTTATTCTTATTCCGAACAACTTCGGATCTCTCCGTCGAACAATTCCGGCTTTCTCTTTCTCTACTATGATTTCGTCTTACGAATGATCGCTCTCATAGTACCCTTAAGTGTATCCCCTCACGGCTCAGGAACGCTCTAGACATGATCTATACCAATGATCTACATAGGGGTCAGGGATGTCCATGTGACCCCTATGCGTTCTTGATGACAATGTCGTTTGAACCGGTAAATTTAGCATCCAATTTCCTTTTGTTTCTCGATACAACTTGTCCGAGATCCGATCATTAGTATCAGATACCTTGTTCAATCTCGTTAACAACAAGTTCTGTTTTCTTGTTACCGTGATATTACATCCCCGTGACCAAGTCACATGTTGCAACATTTATAGGTGTAATCTCACCAAGCCGACCGTATGTATCTTTACCCGTCATGTGGGTGAACAAATCCCGCTCTTGACATATATTGCCTCTACGGTTCCTCTGAATACCTGAACACACCTTTATTGTCACCGTATTACCAAGTGACGTTTGATGCTATCTAAGCATTCTCGGGAGACAGTAATTGTTATAGCCTCACGGTCTAAGAAATTAGGAGTCTAGATTTAGCTGTTGCAACAATGAACTATATGACTTGATCGTGTTGCAATCCTTCGAGGAATGTCCATCACATCATTCTCCAATGATATGACCCTGTTGTCAATTGGCATAAATGCCAATGATCTTGAAACCTAGATCATCCTCATGACCAACGAACTAGTATGAATAGAGGCTAATAGGGACTTGGTTGTTTCATACCACACCTGTACCAATGCTTCTACTTCGCATAGTTATAGCACAATATGAAATTATTATAAAATAATTGAGATATGACAATAAAAATCTATTTACTATTTGCCTCTAGGGCATATCTCCTTCAGTCTCCCACTTGCACTAGAGTACAAATAATCTAGCTCGCATTTTACTCATCCTAAACCATATAACATATGCGTTTATAGATCATGCATGCTCATGGGAAACGTCATGTCCATGTTCTGTTTTACCAAATCATTATGTCTTTTGCAAATCATTAATGTCTTCCTAATTTTGACATTCACACCATTATCACATAATGGGTCGAAGTATTCATTTGGCCACAAAGTGAGACTTTGTTTTTAGTGTTTACAACGACGGTCGTTTTCACAGTAATCATCTAAACTCCAAAACACACTTTGCTATCCTTTGTGTATGTATGACAGTTATGGCAGCAGAACGAGGCCAGATTCCAGGAGCCTACAGTGACTTTAGATCAACCTCAAGGGCTTTCTCATGGGCACTGTGCCCTAGGACACATCTAAAGGGGATCCGCAACAGAAAACAAAAAAATTCCTACGTTGGAACCCCAAAACTGCCTAGGATCTATCTATGTAGTAATGCGGTAACGACCAATGCATAGAGAATACATACCCTTGTAGACCGTACGCGGTTAACGTTCCGAGGGGAACGTGGTTGATGTAGTCATACTCGTAGCCGACCTCAAGGTCGCGAAGCTCCTCACAGGTCTCCCCTTGCTCCTTCTTCATCATGCAGCAGCTCTGGCTCACGACATTCAAGCGCCCCAAGTGTTGCGCCTCATGTATTCGTACACATCCGGGGCACGATGAGACCTCTGGATCCCTGATCCCGCCGGGAGTGCGGAAGTTGATATCCGGCTAGGAATCCCTGCAGCGCAACGACGTGCTGCAGGTGTGCCTTATTCGCACAGCCTAGACTTGGGGCCATGGTCACAAGGGCTAGAGAGAGAGGGAAGGAGGAAGTCAACCAAAGGACTTCTCCAATTGATGGTGTGTCTCATCCCACCCATGGGCACCCCTTTATATAGGGGGAGGGGGTGTGCCCTCCCCTTTGGGTTTCCCATGTGGGACTATTCAAGGGAGAGAGGGGAGGTGCATGGGCCCTTAGGGCACCATGGGCCGGCCGGCCAGGGGTGGGCCCCACCCCGTGCACATGCCTAGGCTGGCCGGGTGGGCCCCCTTTAGGCGCCTAGGCCTTGGCCCTTCCCTCCTTCGGTTTTTCCCTCATGGGCCCTTTTTCCCTAGGAAGTTTGGCCCATTAGTCGAATACCCCTTCAAATTAGATTTTAATATTATATTTAATATTAATTACACTAATTAATATGTAAATACATATTACAAAGCCTGATTCAACCCGAAACACCTTCGGTTCCGCTTTCTATATCCCCCAAACAACTTTGGAATTCCCAGAATGATTCCGATCCTTTATTCTTTCTCCGAACAGCCTCAGATTTCTCCACGGAACGATTTCGGCTTTCTCTTTATCTACTTTGATTCCGTCTTATGAATGATCTCTCTCATCGTACCCTTAAGTGTATCCTCTCACGGCTCGGGAATGCTCTAGACATGATCTATATCAATGATCAACAGAGGGACCAGGGATATCCATGTGACCCCTATGCATTCCTGATGACAATGTCGTTTGAACAGCTAAATGTAGCATCCAATTCCTTTTGTTTCTCGATACGACTTGTCCGAGACCCGATCATTGGTATCACATACCTTGTTCAATCTCGTTCACAACAAGTTTTGTTTTTCTTGTTACCGTGATATTACATCCCCGTGACCGAGTCACATGTTGCAACATTTATGGATGTAATCTCACCAAGCCGGCCGTATGTATCTTTACCCATCATGTGGGTGAAAAAATCCCGGTCTTGCAGTCACATGTCATCTACTATTACTTTGGAATACCCAACGTACACCTTTATGGCCACCGTATTACCAGATGACGGTTGATGCAGTCTAAGCAGCCTCGAGAAACAGTGAGTAATATGAGCTCACGGTCTAAGGAAAAGGAGTCTAGGTATAGTTGTTGCAACAATGAACTATACGACTTGATCATGTTGCAATCCTTCAAGGAATGTCCATCACATCATTCTCTAATGATATGACCCTGTTGTCAATTAGCATAAATGCCCATGATCTTGAAACCCAGATCATCCTCATAACCAACGAACTAGTATGAATAGAGGCTACTAGGGACTTGGTTGTTTCATACCACACCTGCACCAATGTTTCTACTTGGCACAATTATAGCACAATATAAAACTATTATAAACTAACTGAGATATGACAATAAAAACCTATTTATTATTTGCCTCTAGGGCATATCTCCTTAAGTCTCCCACTTGCAGTAAAGTACAAATAATCCAGCTCGCATTTTACTCATATAAACCATATACCATATGCGTTTACAAATCATGCATTCTCATGGGAAACGTTATGTCCATGTTCTGTTTTACCAGATCATTATGTCTTTTGCAAATCGTTAATGTCTTCCTAATTTGACATTCACGCCATTATCTTATAATGGGTCGAAGCATTTGTTTGGCGACAAAGTGAGATTTTGTTTCTTGTGTTTATAATGACGTTTGTTTTCACTGTTTTCATCTAAACTTCGAAACACACTTTGCTATCCTTTGTGTATATACTGTAATCATGGCAGTAGAACGAGGCCGGATTTCAAGAGCTTACAGTGACTTTAGATCAACCTCGAGGGCTTTCTCATGGGCACTGGGCCCTGAGACACATCATTCTATGTTAAAAGTGAACTAGCCCCGCCATAACATTATACATCACATCAGATGGAGCCTTTGTACTTCTATATCTATGTAGATCCTAGTGCATGAAATGCAACTATGCCACTTACATTGCTTCTTGCCATTTAAGTACAAACTTAATTCTAGTTTAGTGATCAGTTCAGGAATCACTTAAAGACACGTTCTTATAGTTAAGACTTTGTCCTACCAACAAGAACTTCGGGTCACATTACATCGAGTATACAACATGGTTATATGGAAGAACCTATGACTGAGGCATAGGAGATGCAACACATCTCTTTATTTCAACCATAGTTGCAATACTCGATGCTTCATATAGTAAGAACTACTTTCTCACCTTGTTCCATTCCGAGCTACTTCAGAATCTTGCTTAGGACATTCTGAACATCTTTCAGAATCAAGTCTAGGAAGCATTCGACATTCAGTGTTTATTAAACTCACCAATCTATCTCGATAGATTTTCTTGTTTAATAACTTCAACTTCATCCTTATTTATCTAACTTAAATATTATTAACACCAATCACATCATTCACATATGTCGTTCACATATCCCAGAATGATTTCACGCTCCCACTCAAATATGACATTCATGTTTGAGATCCAGGGATTTCACTTAGCTCCCACTCAAAATATGTCAGCTACATATTATGAATTAGCCAAGCTGATTTACTCCCACTCAAATCCAGGTCCTCTCGACAATCTTGGATATTCCAAAATTCCTTGATCATCATCAAATCAAGAATTCTACTAACGAGATTTCAATGACCATTCATTTCTCGTACTTAGGTCCATCACGCTTCTTTGTATTTCGTAGGTATGTCTTGTTCAAAACATGACAAGTGAATCAATAATATAATTCCACAAACTTGTTAGAATATATAGTTGAATCCTACTTTCTTTAGTAAAAGTATTCACTAAAACTTTATGATCATTATCATTGGTTTCTCCTCTATATGTAGAGTTTGGATTCACGAAACAGATTCTGCTACGCCACTCAACAATTCGGAGGTAAGGTCAAGTACCTTGTTTTGATCTTTTACTTTCTTCCACCTGTATCTTCATCAAGACACGCCAACTTTGGACAACAACAGGTTTGCCCTTTGTGGGAGATGCATTCATAGCTTCCTAAGAATGCTCTACAAAGACTTTTTTATTCGCCACGGTTTCGACTTGTCGAAATCTCTAGAAACTCGAACTTGCCATAACACTTATGGTGTTGTTTCCATGAATCTTTTAGATGTTCCTTTGTATTTCAAATGAGTGTTTGCTTATTTTGATCTCTAATTCTAAATGATAACTATAACCCCTATAAGAGATGATATTATACCATATGTATCTTAATACATAATGATTATGATGTTTAGATATTTCAACACAGTTTGAATTTGTCCAATTATCATAATTTGTGAAACATCTTTCACAAGTCCATTTTATGCTAAACTTAACTTGAATATATTAGTCATGTAGATCAAATCGAAGAGACTTCGTATTCTTGTTAATTTAAATATCCTCTTTGATGTGAACTCATTTGAACAATTCCAATCATTTCGAACTCATGTTTCATTAAGAAAATACGCTTATTCACTTAAGTCCACAATAAATGATTTCCACTACTTGTTGAACATATGATACATCACTATGTGTCAAGTTCAACATTTCTTCGCATATCACCGTTTTACCAGAATGTGGAGTTTTAGTCATTCTGCCCAAGAGGCATGGTTTTGCAAAGTCTCTAGATTAAGTATCTAGAACCCCGATCTTCATAAAGAACATGCAATAACAAAAATGACTTAAACTATAGTGTCATTTCATTATTAAACTTTGGATATCTTTTAGCATTCTAATCCTTTATAAATGTTTAAACCATTATCATTAACATAGTGATGAGAATAACTTATTTATAATCATAATGTGACCATAAGGTATTGCTCATAAGAATAGTACAAACTGGCTTGTAACTTGTTCATATGAATAATCGTCTCGCCAAAAGCAAGACACACAAACTAGGATTACAAAATTATATTCAAGTCCACTAATCCAAATGACAAACTTTGAGGGAAGAGTTGATGTCGGCCATCAACTATTTTTCTTGCCGTTATCAAGTCATGTTGCCTCAAAACCAGCAATTCTCAAGCAGATCCTCCTGTTTTCACAAAATGGGATAAGTATCAAATACTTTGCAAACTGCAACGAGTTTTTGCAACAACCACATTTATAATTTGTATATCTTGCATATACCTTTTCATCCATGACCTCCATTGCAATCAAGCCGTTCCAAGAGTTCTCAACTCTAATGCAAGATCGCTAAGTGTTTTTCTAAAACATTATATTTTCATCCATGATGGAGGAAAACCCATCCAACGGCTCATACTCTATGTGCCTTATTCTGTAGAATACAAAATGTAGCCCAACTCTCCATCGAATGGAGAATGGCTTTTTGGATGATTATGGGGAAAACACAAACATTCCGGAGTCATCGAATTATCTCCTAATGGTTATTATATCAAGAAGAGAAGATCACCTTTTACGAGGATATCCCTCAGGCGTGGGTATTAATCTATGAAGTTGGAACCTTTTGCTAAATTCCAAATTAAGCAATATATTCCCATGGTCGCAAAGGACCTCAATGGGATAGGCCATGATCTACTAAGATATTTGAAAACAGACATCTAGACTAAGTTTATAATAAGAGATCAATTTATAATTGGTCTCCACTAAAATTGTCATCCCCTAGACGATTTTAGTGATCACATGATCCCTATCCTCTACACCTCCCCCGATCGTCACGGCCATCAGTGCAGCATCAAAGGTAGACATTCAATAATGCCAATCACATCATCCATGTGACTCATGCTCGATCTTTCGATATCTTGTGTTCCGAGGCCATGTCTGCACATGCTAGGCTCGCCAAATCTAACTTGTGTGTATTCGCTGTGCAACATGGCTTACACCCACAGTATGCGAACGTACATATGTCTGACCCCTACTCACCGCAGGGCGCCTCATAACGAAGAACTTTCTTGGTGGTGCACACACAAGGGGAACACGGAACATTAGATTCAATAGGGATTATCTTATTTGCTACCGTTGATTATCTTAATACTAGCACACAATAAGATGTAAAACAGGTATCAACATCATATGTATAATGTGATATGATATAGTGCTTCTTGCGCCTTGATCTCTATCGAGCGCTCTGGCATGATCTCCATCTTGCCCTTGGTTTGACGCCAAGTCCACGACGCCTCCACCAGGTCGTCCATCGGAACGATGACTATTACTATACTACTTAGTAATAGAAAAGTAAACTACTTTACCTTCGCAACGACCAATGCCATATCATAATCACATGCCCCCCTGCAAAATAAAGTTAGACGCCTCTACTTTATCTATTGCAAGTTTTACGTTGTTGTTAGGGCTTTCGCAATAGAACCGTTTCTAAACTATGAACTTTCCAACCACAACACTGATCCAGCAGTTGTCTCTATTACACCCCTTTCAGGGCCCTCCGTTGTAAATGGTATATCAACTATCGAATGAGAGACAGACACCCGCTAGCCACTTATACGGTACAAGCCGTATGTTGAGCGTGGAACCAATCTCCCGTACGAATACACGTAAGGTCGGTCCGGGTCGCTTCATCAAACAATACCACGATATAAACAAGTACATGTTAGAGGGTAATAACTAAGGGATCAATGACCGCACAAAACATGTGTGTATTGGATGTACATCACTCCTACGCATAGATCGGCTCTGATACCACTGAAGGGGATCCGCAACAGAAAACAAAAAAATTCCTACGTTGGAACCCCAAAACTGCATAGGATCTATCTATGTAGTAATGCGGTAACGACCAATGCATAGAGAATACATACTCTTGTAGACCGTACGCGGTTAACGTTCCGAGGGGAACGTGGTTGATGTAGTCATACTCGTAGCCGACCTCAAGGTCGCGAAGCTCCTTGTAGGTCTCCCCTTGCTCCTTCTTCATCGTGCAGCAGCTCTGGCTCACGACATTCAAGCGCCCCAAGTGTTGCGCCTCGTGTCTTCGTACACATCCGGTGCACGATGAGACCTCTGGCTCCCCGATCCCGCCGGGAGTGCGGAAGTTGATATCCGGCTAGGAATCCCTGCAGCGCAACGGCGTGCTGCAGGTGTGCCTTGTTTGCACAACCCAGACTTGGGGCCATGGTCACAAGGGCTAGAGAGAGGGAAGGAGGAAGTCAACCAAAGGACTTCTCCAATTGATGGTGTGTCTCATCCCACCCATGGGCACCCCTTTATATAGGGGGAGGGGGTGTGCCCTCCCCTTTGGGTTTCCCATGTGGGACTATTCAAGGGAGAGGGGGAGGCGCATGGGCCCTTAGGGCACCATGGGCCGGACGGCCAGGGGTGGGCCCCACCCCGCGCACATCCCTAGGCTGGCCGGGTGGGCCCCCTTTAGGCGCCTAGGCCTTGGCCCTTTGGCCCTTGGCCCTTCTCTCCTTCGGTTTTCCCCTCATGGGCCCTTTTTCCCTAGGAAGTTTGGCTCATTAGTGGAATACCCCTTCAAATTAGATTTTAATATTATATTTAATATTAATTACACTAATTAATATGTAAATACATATTACAAAACCTGATTCAACCCGAAACACCTTCGGTTCCCCTTTCTATATCCTCCGAACAACTTCGGAATTCCCGGAATGATTCTAGTCCTTTATTCTTTCTCCGAACAGCTTCGGATTTCTCCACGAATGACTCCAGCTTTATCTTTATCTACCGTGATTCCGTCTTACGAATTATCTTTCTCATCGTACCGTTAAGTGTATCCTCTCGTCGCTCGGGAATGCTCTAGACATGATATGTATCAATGATCAACAGAGGGACCAGGGATATCCATGTGACCCCTATGCATTCCTGATGACAATGTCGTTTGAACCGCTAAATGTAGCATCCAATTCCTTTTGTTTCTCGATACGACTTCTCCGAGACCCGATCATTGATATCACATACCTTGTTCAATCTCGTTCACAACAAGTTCTATTTTTCTTGTTACCGTGATATTACATCCCCGTGACCGAGTCACATGTTGCAACATTTATGGATGTAATCTCACCAAGCCGGCCGTATGTATCTTTACCCGTCATGTGGGTGAAAAAATCCCCGTCTTGCAGTCACATGTCATCTACTGTTCCTTCGGAATACCCAACGTACACCTTTATGACCACCGTATTACCAGATGGCGGATGATGTAGTCTAAGTAGCCTTGGGAAACAGTGAGTAATATGAGCTCACGGTCTAAGGAAAAGGAGTGTAGGTATAGCTGTTGCAACAATGAACTATATGACTTGATTGTGTTGCAATCCTTCGAGGAATGTCCATCACATCATTCTCCGATGATATGACCCTGTTGTCAATTGGCATAAATGCCCATGATCTTGAAACCTAGATCATCCTCATGACCAACGAACTAGTATGAATAGAGGCTACTAGGGACTTGGTTGTTTCATACCACACCTGCACCAATGTTTCTACTTGGCACAGTTATAGCACAATATGAAACTATTATAAATTAATTGATATATGACAATAAAAACCTATTTATTATTTGCCTCTAGGGCATATCTCCTTCAACATCATTTTACGTTAAAAGTAAACTAGCCCTACCATAACATTATACATCACATCAGATGGAGCCTTTATACTTCTATATCTATGTAGATCCTAGTGCATGGAATGCATCTATGCCACTTACTTTGCTTCTTGCCATTTAATACAAACTTAATTCTAGTTCGGTGATCAACTCATGAATCACTTAGAAACACGTTCTTACAGTTAAGACTTTGTCCTACCAACCAGAACCTCGGGTCACATTACGTCGAGTATACAATGGAAGAGCTTATGACTGAGGCATAGGAGATGCAACACATCTCTTTCTTTTAACCATAGTTGCAATACTAACTCAATGCTTCATACAGTAAGAACTTCTTTCTTACCTTGTTCCATTCTGAGCTTCTTCAGAATCTTGCTTAGGACATTCTGAACATCTTTCAAAATCAAGTCCAGGAAGCATTTGACATTCAGTGTTTATTAAACTCACTAATCTATCGATAGATCTCTTTGTTTAATAACTTTCAACTTCATCCTTATTTATCTACTTAAATATTATTAACACCAATCACATCATTCACATATGTCATCCACATATTCCAGAATGATTTCACGCTCCCACTCAAATATGACATTCATGTTTGATATCCAGGGATTTCACTTAGCTCCCACTCAAAATATGTCAGCTACATATTATGAATTAGCCAAGCTGATTTGCTCCCACTCAAATCTAGGTCCTCTCGATAATCTTGGACATTCCAAAATTCTTTGATCACCATCAAATTGAGAATTCCACTAACGAGATTTCAATGACCATTAATTTCTCGTACTTAGGTCCATCACGCTTCTTTGTAATTCGTAGGTATCTCTTCTTCAAAATATAACAAGTGAATCAACAATATAATTCCACAAACTTGTTAGAATATATAGTTGAATCCTACTTTCATTAGTAAAAGTATTTATTTGAAACTTTATGATCATTATCATTAGTTTCTCCTCTACTTGTAGAGTTCGGTTTCATGAAATAAATACTGCTATGCCACTCAACAATTCGGAGGTAAGGTCAAATACCTTGTTTTGATCTTTTACTTTCTTCCACCTGTATCTTCATCAAGACATGTCAACTTTGGACAACAGCAGGTTTGCCTCTTTGTGGACGATGCATTCATAGCTTCCTAAGAACGCTCTACAAAGACTTGTTTATTCGCCACGACTTCAACTTACCGAAATCTCTAGAAACTCGAACGTGCCATAACACTTATGGTGTTGTTTCCACGAATATTTAGATGTTCCTTTGTATTTCAAATGAGTGTTTTCTTATTTCGATCTCTAACTCTAAACGACAACTATAACCCCGATAAGAGATAATGTTATACCATATGTATCAAATACAAAAATGATTATGATGTTTTAGACATTTCAACAAAGTTTGAATTCATCCAATTATTTTAATTTGTGAAACATCTTTCACAAATCCCTTTTATGCTAAACTTAACTTGAATACTTTAGTCGTGTCGATCATATCAATGAGACCTTGTATTCTTGTTAATTTTAATATCCTCCTATTGTTGTGAACTCATTTGAACAATTCAAATCAAACTTATGTTTCATTAAGTAAATACGCCTATTCACTTAGGTCCACAATTAACTAATGATTTCCACTACTTTTTGAAAATACGATACATCACTATGTATAAGAATTCAAGATTTCTTCGCATATCATCGTTTTACCAGAATGCGGAGTTTTAGTCATTCTACCCAAGATGCATGGTTTTGCAAAGTCTCTATATTAAGCATCTAGGACCCCGATCTTCATTTACAATGAATAACATGCAATAACCAAAATGACTTAAACTATAGTGTCATTTCATTATTAAACTTTGGATATCTTTTAGAATTCTAATCCTTTATAAATGTTTAAACTTTTATCATTAACATAGTGATGAGAATAACTCATTTATAATCGTAATGTGACCATAACGGTATTGTTCATAAGAATAGTACAAACTAGCTTGTAACTTGTTCGTATGAATAATCATCTCGCCAGAAGCAAGACACACAAACAAGGATTACAAAGTTATATTCAATTCCACTAATCCAAATGATAAACTGTGAGGAAGGGGTTGATGTCGGCGATCAACCGTTTTGCTTGCCGTCATCAAGTCACATTGCCTCAAATCCAGCAATTCTCAAGCAGATCCTCCTGCTTCCACAAAGCAGGACAAGTATCGAATACTTTGCAAACTGCAACGAGTTTTTTGCAAGTACCACGTTTATAATTTTGTATATCTAACATATACCTTTTCATCCATGACCTCCATTGCAATCAAGCCCTTCTAAGAGTTCTCAACTCTAATGCAAGATCACTAAGTGTTTTTCCAAACATTCTCTTTTCATCCATGATGGAGGAAAACCCATCCAATGGCTCATACATTATGTGCAAGATTTTGCAGAATACAAAATGTAGCCCAACTCTCCATCGAGTGGAGAATGGCTTATTGGATGATTATGGAGAAAACACATACATTCCGGAGTCATCAAATTATCTCCTAATGGTTAATGTATAAAGAAGATAAGATCACCTTTTACGAGGATATCCCTTAAGCGTGGGTATTAATCTATAAAGTTGGACCCTTTTGCTAAGTTTCATATCAAGCAATATATTCCCATGGTCGCAAAGGACCTCAATGGGATAGGCCATGATCTACTAAGATATTTGCAAATAGACATCTAGACTAAGTTCATAATAAGAGTTCATTATAATTGATCTCCACTAAAATTGTCATCCCCTGGACGATTTTAGTGATCACATGATCCCAATCCTCTACACCTGCCCCGATCATTATGGCCATCAGTGCAGCCTCAAAGGTAGACATTCCCCAATGCCAATCACATCATCCATGTCACTCATGCTCGATCTTTTGATCTCTTGTGTTCCGAGGCCACGTCTCTGTAACATGCTAGGCTCGCCAAATCTAACTTGTGTGTATTCACTGTGCAACATGGCTTACACCCACTGTATGCGAACGTAGATATGTCTGACACCCGCTCATCATGGCCTGCCTCATAACGAAGAACTTTCATGGTGGTGCACACACAAGGGGAACACGAACTTTGGAATTAGATAGGGATTATCTTATTTGCTACCGTTGAGTATCTAATACTAGCACATAATAAGATGTAAAACAGGTATCAACATTATATGTAGCTTGTGATATGATATGGTCCTTCTTCTTGCGCCTTGATCTCCATCGAGCGCTCCGGCATGATCTCCATCTTGCCCTTGGTTTGACGCCAAGTCCACAACGCCTCCACCAGGTCGTCTATTGGAATGATGACTATTACTATACTACTTAGTAATAGAAAAGTAAACTACTTTACCTTCGTAACGACCAATACCATGTGAAATCACATGCCCTCCTACAAAATAAAGTTAGACGCCTCTACTTTATCTATTGCAAGTTTTACGTGGTTGTTAGGGCTTTCGCAATAGAACCGTTTCTAATCTAAAAACTTTCCAACCACAACATGGATCCAACAGTTGCCTCTACTACACCCCTTTCGGGGCCCTCGGTTGTAAATGCTATATCAACTATTGAATGAGAGATAGACACCCGCTAGCCACTTATACCGTACAAGCCATATGTTAAGAGTGGAACCTGTCTCGCGTACAAATACGTGTAAGGTCGGTCCGGGCCGCTTCATCAAAAATACCGCGATATAAACAAGTACACGTTAGAGGGTAACATCTAAGGGATCAATGCCCGCACAATACTTGTGCGTACTGGCCATACAACACTCCTACGCATAGATCGACTCTAATACCACTGAAGGGGATTCATAGCAGAAAACAAATAATTTCCTACATTGGAACCCCAAAAACTGCCTAGGATCTATCTATGTAGTAATGCGGTAATGGCCGATGCGTATAGAATACATACCCTTGTAGACCGTACGCGGTTAATGTTCTGAGGGGAACATGGTTGATGTAGTCGTACTCATTGCCAACCTCAAGGTCGCGAAGCTCCTCGCAAGTCACCCCTTGCTCCTTCTTCATCGTGTAGCAGCTCCGGCTCACGATATTTAAGCGCCCCAAGTGTTGCGCCTCGTGTATTTGTACACATCCGGTGCACGATGAGACCTCCGGCTCCCCGATCCCGCCGGGAGTGCGGAAGTTGATATCCGGCTAGGAATTCCTGTAGCGCAACGGCGTGCTACAGGTGTGCCTTCTTCGCACCGCCCAGACTTGGGGCCATGGTCACAAGGTATAGAGAGAGAGGGAAGGAGGAAGTCAACCAAAGGACTTCTCCAAAGATTGGTGTGTCTCATCCCACCCATGGGCACCCCTTTATATAGGCGGAGGGGGTATGCCTTCCCCATTAGGTTAGCCATGTGGGACTAAAATCGACAAGGAAGTCCCAGCCGAATGGGCTAGCTAGAACCAAACCAACATCAAATGGGCAGCAACCCGGGTGGGCATGGGCACCTACAACGCAGCCTAGCGCGCCAACCCCACTGACAACAACAGTCAGGCCTGGGTGGGCCGTCCACCTCTCGCGGCCTGCTGGCCTCCGCGCGGTCAGCGGTGGCTGCTGCCCAGCCCGGGTGGATCGTTCGCTGCCACGGCGCAGCAAGCCAGCCAGCCCGCCCGCCTTGCCAACTCCCCGCGCGCCCGCTTGGGCCGGGTCGAGCAGGCTGGGTGGCGGCCAGCAGCTGTGGTTCGCCCCGAGCGGTAGCTGCTATCTGCTGCTCGCTATTGGGTTGGTCAGCCCAGTGCTGATTGCTTTTGTTGTTTTTACTTTTCTTTTTCTGCAGCTTTTCTCTTTGGCCTTTTCCGGGGATTTAGCCTAATATGAAAGTTGCTTTTATAAATCTTAATTTAAATATTATTTAGAATATATTAATTCATAATTAACATATAATAAATGTATATTTAAATTCCCATTTATCCGAAAACACTTTCCTGGTTTATTCTTACTCCGAACAACTTCGGATCTCTCCGTGGAACAATTCCATCTTTCTCTTTTTCTACCGTGATTCTGTCTTACAAATGATCGCTCTCATCGTACCATCAAGTGTATCCCCTCACTGCGCGGGAATGCTCTACACATGATCTATATCAATGATCAACACAGGGACCAGGGATGTCCATGTGACCCCTATGCGTTCCTGATGACAATGTCATTTGAACCAGTAAATGTAGCATCCAATTTCCTTTTGTTTCTTGATACGACTTGTCTGAGATCCGATCATTGGTATTACATACCTTGTTCAATCTCGTTAACAACAAGTTCTATTTTCTTGTTACCGTGATATTACATCCCTGTGACCAAGTCACATGTTGCAACATTTATGGATGTAATCTCACCAAGCCGGCCGTATGTATCTTTACCTATCATGTGGGTGAACAAATCCCGCTCTTGACATATATTGCCTCTACGGTTCCTCTGAATACCTGAACACACTTTTATTGTCACTGTATTACCAAGTGACATTTGATGCTATCTAAGCATTCTCGGGAGACAATGATTGATATAGCCTCACGGTCTAAGGAATTAGGAGTCTAGATTTAGCTGTTGCAACAATGAACTATATGATTTGATCGTGTTGCAATCCTTTGAGGAATGTCCATCATATGATTCTCTAATGATATGACCCCGTTGTCAATTGGCATAAATACCCATGATCTTTAAACCCAGATCATCCTCAAGACCAACGAACTAGTATGAATAGAGGCTACTAGGGACTTGGTTGTTTCATACCACACCTGTACCAATGTTTCTACTTGGCACAATTGTAGCACAATATGAAACTATTATAAACTAATTGAGATATGACAATAAAAACCTATTTATTATTTGCCTCTAGGGCATATCTCCTTCAAAACTCCGGCGAGGAATTTCTTCGTCTAGAGGGACAAAGCTTGAACGAGGAGTGGGGAAGCGAGTGGAGAGCGACATGAGGGTGCTTGGGGAAAATTTATAAGAGAGGGGGAGGTCCGGAGCGAGCGAGGAGGAGAAGGGCTCATCGGCCATTTCAGTGGGTTGCCATTACTCACCACTAGAGGTTGATCTTGATGTCCACTACGAGGGAGAGGAAATGGGGAGGTGTGGGGTTTGTCTTAGTGCACACGGGCCCGGGAGAGGAAGGGCAAGGCAGGGCCCGTTGCTATGGTGGTTGCTGTTTCTCCTCAGGCGAGAGGAGGAACATGGTGAGGTGGTGAGATTACATGGCGGTGACGTGTATGTGCGGGTCCCAATGGTTAGAGACAAGGCAAGTAGTGGAGTGGGTATGTTTTGGGTGAGAGGGAAGGCCAGGGTGGGTCGTGGGCGAGGTTTCAGGAGATGGGTCGGCTCGGGAGGGAGTTGGGTTGGGCTGGCTAGGGCTGGATCTGCTATAGCGACTCTGTCTTTCTTTTTCTTTTTAGAGTTTTATATTTCCTTTTCTCTATTTTTATTTCCTTTTCTATAAATTCCATAAGTTTTGGCTTAGAGCTCCAAATAAAGTAAAACCAATTTATGTTGTTTCCTAAGTTTGTCTTTTCTCATAATATGTTATTCAATTATAGTATTGTGCCATTTAGACATGGATTTGAGTTTATGGTATAATTGGCTTTTAATATCTTTTTTCATTTCTTTTCTGTTTATCATATATGGTTCATAACTTTTTATCTAGGGGTTCGAATAAGGTGAAATCAATTCATGTGGTTTGGTAATATTACCATTATAGATCACATAGGAATGCTTTTGCTTATTTTAATATGGATGATACTTCGTAAACGTATCTATAATTTTTGATGCTCCATGCTTGTTTTGTATCAACTACCTTATGTTTTGTCTACACTTTGAGGCATTTTTATACATTTTTTGGAACTAACCTATTGACAAGATGTCGTAGTGCTAGTTTCCTGTTTTCTGTTGTTTTTGGTTTCAGAAAAGCTAGTAAAGAAATATTCTTGGAATTGGACGAAACAAAATCCGAAGTTCCTATTTTTCCCGACACGACACAGAAGTCCAAAGCAGAGACGGAGGAGAGCCACGGGGGTGGCCACACCATAGGGTGGCGCGCCCCTAGGCGCGTCAAGCCCTGGTGTGGGCCCCTCGGGCAGCCACCGACCTCGCCTCTTCGCCTATATAAACCCCCCAAGACGAAAACCCTAAGGGGAAGATCAGAATTCCACGAAAAGTTCCGCAGTGCCGCCGCCACCGAAGAGGAGATTCGGGGGATAGATGTCTTTGTTTCGGCACCCTGCCGGGACGGCGAAGTGCCCCTGGAGCCATCTCCATCGACTCCACCGCCATCTCTATCGTCTTTGCAGACTCCCATGCTGAGGAGGGAGTAGTTCTCTCTCGAGGCTAAGGGCTCTACCGGTAGCTATGTGTTCATATCTCTCTCTCCATGCGTGATCTTATTGAGATCATGAGCTTTGTAATCTAGTTGAATAAGTAGATCTATTCTGCTACTCAAGTGCTTTAATTAGTCTCTTCTTATCCCTACGCGTGTGAAGTTGACAGTGTGCACACCGTGTGGCACTTAGGCTAAGGTTACAGAAATACTTATCATGAGTATAATTTGAGTTGGATGTCTCTATGAGATTGTGGTGTTTGTTGGAACCATCTAGCGCTCAAGGTGACAGTGAGGGGTTATCTAGATGGGGAATGCGAACTTTAAGGTGTGCTGTTATAGCCCTACATCGTCCAACCAGATAGTAGTTCAGCGTAGCATAATGAAGAGAAGATATTTATATGAGAGTGTCCACTAGTGAAAGTATCATCCCTAGGCCTTGTTTCTAAGCATTGAAACACCGTTTACAATCAGTCCTGTTACATGTTTGCTTGCTGCCACTCTTATTTCAGATTACAATTGCCACTTATAATCATACATATTACTTGTATTTCACTATCTCTTCGCCGAAATAGTGCACCTATACACTTGACAAGTGTATTGGGTGTGTTGGGGACATAAGAGACTTCTTGTATCTTGATTGCAGGGTTGCTTGAGAGGGATACCTTTGACCACTTCCTCCCTGAGTTCGATAAACCTTGGGTGATCCACTTAAGGGAAACTTGTTGTTGTTCTACAAACCTCTGCACTTGGAGGCCCAACACTGTCAACAAGCATAGAAGCGTGCATAGACATCAAGCTATTTTCTGACACCGTTGCCGGGGAGGTAAGGTAAAAGATACTCACATCCTCTGGCTACTAAGCTATCTTCTAGTACTATTTCTGGTGTGTGAGTGCTCAAAATTATTTCCTTTAGATTCTGTAATTATATCTTTTTGTTTATTGTTTTTATTTTCACTAGTTAGGCTTAATGGAAAACAACAACAAAATAGAGAACTTTATAGTATTTATCTTGAGTTAGGTCATGAAGTGTTTGAAGAGAAAATTAAAAACCCTATGGAACTTTATTTGCATGCTAATAGCAAGGTTATTAGTACGAATCCTTTGAACACCATTATTGCTAATTCTATGTAAAAGTCTAAGATTGGGAAAGCTAGTTTTGATGAGCATGATATTTTTAGTCCCCCAAGCACGGAGGAGAAAATTTACTTTGATGATACTATACCTCCAATATATGATGATTACAATGATGAATATGATATTTTTAGTTCACCTACTATTGAGGAGAAAATTAATTATGATTACAATATGCCTCCTATATTTTATGATTATGGTGATGAGACTAATAATGATAGCTATTTTGTTGAATTTTCTCCCACTATGATTAATAAGAATAACTATGCTTATAGGGAGAGTAATAATTATTTTATGCATGTGGCTCATGAAAGAATGTTTTATGTGATATTTATATTGTTAATTTTATTCATGATGCTACAGAAAGTTATTATGAGAGAGGGAAACATGGTTTATGTATCTCAACAATATTAAGTTTCCCCTCTTTATGTTGAAAATTTTGAAGTTGCACTTGTTTTGGTTCCCTATGCTTGTTGCTTTGTGATTTCATGACTTGTTTCTTTACAAGATTATTTTATAGGAAGTGGGTTAGACTTAAATTTGTTCCATATTTTCTTCTTGATGCTCTCTTTTACTTCAATTTCATATTTCTTATGTGAGCATCATCGAAATTATCATGCATATCTTAATGGCTCTAAAGATAGAGCTTTTGGTAGATAACCCATTATCTTTTTTACTTTCAGTTTATTTTTGTTTTATCGAGTCTTGGAAGTTATTACCTCTGTAATAAACCCCTCCTTATCCTTTTTGTTTGGTTTTTGTGCCAAGAATAACATCTAATGAGAGGGAAGTAAGATATGGGGAAGTTGCTGTCCCGAAACAGATTTCTGTGTGTCACTATAAAAAAATCGTGAAAAATCTCAGTACGTCGGATTGAGTTGTAATGTTTTGTGCTTATGCCCTAGGTTATTAGCCAACTTTCGTTAGTTTTGTACTTTTCGATTTGAGCAACAGAAGATTATCGAAAAAATCGGTCTTTACCTGCTGATCTGTTTTGACAGATTTCTGCCATTATTTGCATTTGCCTCTTGATCGGTTTCTTTTTGAGTTCTCTTGGATCACTTGAGCTTTTAAAACAAATTTCTACAGTTGCTTATGTTTTAATGGATTATTTACTTGAGTTGAAACTGAACCCAAAGGATTATTGTTTTGAATACACTAATATTGCTAATGAAGATTGTGTGAAGTTTTGTATGAAGGAAGTTTTCAAGTGTAGGGAGAGAATGATGTGATGATATGAAGTATGGACAAAAGCTCAAGCTTGAGGATGCCACCCGCGTGACCCCAAAAAATATTCAAGAAGTACAAGTGTCAAAGCTTGGGGACGCCCAAGGCATCCCCTTCGTCATCAATAATCTCAGGTCTTCTTTCAAGACACTTTATTTTTATTGCCTTATGCACTATGTATTGTTCTTGGAGCGTCTTTGTTTTTAGTTTTCTTTTGCTTTCTTTGCCGCAATAAGTTGGTTGGATCCCAACACACTTCTTTTGGAGAGATACACACCATGTTATTCATTGCCTAGAACACTCTAGTTTTCACTCTTATTGTTCTATGAGTGTTCTCCTTTGCTAGCACTGCGTTTAACTTTAGTCTTCTTATTATTTTGGCTTAGAACTTTTTAGTTCTTCTTTGTAGATGGGTGAGACATGCTCTCTGTCTTTATTGATTATTATCTTTGAGAGTTGTTTCAAATAAGTCGATTGGTGTTGGAAAAGAGTAGGAAGTTTCATGCTTATAGTGGTATAAAAGGAAGCTTGTTTTGACTGTGACTTAGACTTTATCATGTCATGCTAGATGTTGCTTTGACCATATTCTTAGTGATTATTGTTGTAGCATTACTTGTTTCAAACAATTGAGATTGCTTAATGTGCCTTGAAAGAATCATGCGTTGTTTTAGCATACAAAAGCATAATATTGTGATATTCTCCTTTGATGCTTTATTTGGGTTGACTTGTCACATGCTTACACCATGTTAAGACTATGGACCAGTCACCATAGCCTCTATGATCATTTACTTTTTGACTTGCAATATCACTTTATGCTTTAATTAATAATGTTTTGTCGTTTTGCATGATTATGGCCATTATTGCTCTCTTAGTTGGTCGCTCCCAGTCTTTTGCTAGCCTCCACCTGTACCATGTATGAGTTCCACTCATGCATCCAACCTCCAAGAAAATCAAGTTATTCCAAGGAGTCCACTATAAATTCCTATGCATGGTGTGTTACACCATTCTAAGTATATTCATGTTTTTATCTATCTTCCAAATTAAACTTGTTATGTGAAAATTAGTGATTAAAGCTCTCATAAACTTGATGGCACACTTTATTTTCTTGCAATTAATAAACTTGAACCATTGTGTCCATCTATGTTGATTATATGCTTGCACTTTATAAGTTGTGAATTAGCAGAACCATGATACCATGGGGAACGCTTTCAACATTGCACTTATTATTCAGTTGATATCATGTTCTTTTGTTTATGGATCCCGGCGGTGTGAAATCAAAGGGGAGCTTGTAAGCTCATGGAGTTTGTATGTGTGTTAGAGAAACGCCTGGGCAGCTAGCCTAATCCATGCCTAATCATGGTGGAAACTTGCAGCATAACCGTAATGAGTATTCTGTGAAGCATCCTCAATAGAAACCTAGGCAAATAGCAAATAAAAAGATCGCTGAGATACTCGTTGTCTATTGCCTTGTCATTTTGATATGGGAAAGCTCCTGTGTCATGGGGCAAGGGGTACCCTGTTGGCGGTTCTCCATGATACACATGTACTTACAATGACAAGAACTTACTTGCGACTAAAGTTGAGTAGCATGAGGTTCGGTACTCGTAAGCAAGGGGCATGCGATTTTCAACTTATAACTTGTCAAGCATATCCTCATATTTGTGTCACTTTAACCTTAATCACCTCAAGATGCTTATGATAGGGGCAATGAGAGCTGAAAGCTAATAAGTACCATAATTTTTGGAAGCTCTTTATGAAACTTGAAATCCCTACTTCCCTCTATGAAGGGCCTTTCTTTTTATCTTTTTATCTTGAGTCTCCATATTCTATCTTTATGCACCAATTAAGAGAGCATAGTTGTCATTCTTAGTTCAATGTGCATTGTCCCAAAACTTATTTGATTGATTCATATTTTTGGTATTGCTTGCTCTTAAATTATTTGTATCTAGTCACCTTATGAACTTTGAAGGTGTCCTATGCATTTATGTTTTGCTAATCCATAAAGGACAAGCTGATTACCACTCTTATTATGTTTTCTATCTGTGAAACAAACAAATGTCTTTCAATGCATTGTTATTCATGAATTTTTGTTTGTATCTTTTCATGTTACAACAGAGTTGCTATGTCTTATTGTTATAACTCTATCTTTCATGCTCATGTTTAGAGTACTTTGATCCCATCTATCAATGCTTTACAAATACCTTGATCAAGATTGTGATGGTGCATGTCACCTCAAAAATTATTCTTTTTATCACTTACCTACTCGAGGACGATCAGGAGTTGATACGTCGTAAACGTATCTATAATTTTTGATGCTCCATGCTTGTTTTGTATCAACTATCTTATGTTTTGTCTACACTTTGAGGCATTTTTATACATTTTCTGGAACTAACCTATTGACAAGATGCCGCAGTGCCAGTTGCCTTTTTTTGCTATTTTTGGTTTCAGAAAAGCTAGTAAAGAAATATTCTTGGAATTGGATTAAACAAAATCCGAAGTTCCTATTTTTCCTGACACGACACAGAAGTACAAAGCAGAGACGGAGGAGAGCCATGAGGCGGCCACACCATAGGGTGGCGCGCCCCCTAGGTGCGCCAAGCCCTGGTGTGGGCCCCTCGGGCAGCCACCGACCTCACCTCTTCGCCTATATAAACCCCCCGAGACGAAAACCCTAAGGGGAAGATCAGAATTCCACGAAAAGTTCCGCAGCGCCGCCGCCACCGAAGAGGCGATTTACGGGATAGAAGTCTTTGTTTCGGCACCCTTCTAGGATGGGGAAGTGCCCCCGGAGCCATCTCCATTGACTCCACCGCCATCTCCATCGCCGTTGCTGACTCCCATGATGAGGAGGGAGTAGTTCTCTCTCGAGGCTAAGGGCTCTATCGGTAGCTATGTGTTCATCTCTCTCTTTATGCGTGATCTTATTGAGATCATGAGCTTTGTAATCTAGTTGAATAAGTAGATCTATTCTACTAGTCAAGTGCTTTAATTAATCTCTTCTTATCCCCACGTGTGTGAAGTTGATAGTGTGCACACCGTGTGGCACTTAGGCTAAGGTTACAGAAATACTTATCATGAATATAATTTGAGTTGGATGTCTCTATGAGATTGTGGTGTTTGTTGGAACCATCTAGCGCTCAAGGTGACAGTGAGGGGTTATCTAGATGGGGAATGCGAACTTTAAGGTGTGCTGTTATAGCCCTATATCGTCCAACCGGATAGTAGTTTAGGGTAGCATAATGAAGAGAAGATATTTATATGAGAGTGTCCACTAGTGAAAGTATGATCCCTATGCCTTATTTCTAAGCATTGAAACACCGTTTACAATCAGTCATGTTACATGTTTGCTTGCTGCCACTCTTATTTCAGATTACAATTGCCACTTATAATCATCCATATTACTTGTATTTCACTATCTCTTCGCCGAACTAGTGCACCTATACACCTAACAAGTGTATTGTGTGTGTTGGAGACACAAGACCACTTCCTCCCTGAGTTCAATAAACCTTGGGTGATCCACTTAAGGGAAAATTGTTGCTGTTCTACAAACCTCTGCACTTGGAGGCCCAACACTGTCTACAAGAATAGAAGCGTGGGTAGACATCAATGGAATATATCCATAATATTGCGTTGCCCTTAAGTGGAATCAATATTTACGCTTTTAGGGTTTTGAGTGAAAATGTCATTTCTCTTTAGGTTTAAAATGCAATCATGGCTTTATGATTTGGAGGTTTTGAAAACATGCACAACACTTCACAGACAAAATATTTTTAATTGGTTTGTGTTTTTGGAGGAATTGCATTGAATGATCACAAGTTTTTGTTCCCTCTAATTTTTAAGAGGTTTGATTCTTTGTTTTGTTTAAGTTTCTCACATTTCAAAATTTGGAAATTTTTGGGATGTGACAAACTACCACCCTTAAAAGAAATCTCGTCCTCTAGATTTGAGAAGGCTAGCAAGAAATTGGATTGGGGAAAAACGAGGGTGCTGCCACCCTTAAAAAGGAATGTCTTAATGGGTTAAATCTTCTAGGTAGGATTGAGGTTGGCCATTTATTTACCTTGATTTGCAGTTCCATAAATGTTGTCCATAGATATGTGGTTAAGATTTGGCACTGTCATGCTTTGTGCCACTTGCATTATTATTGTTGTTTCCATCATCAATGCTATCGGCATCCTTCCTTTCTGGACAACGACTAACGTAATACCCAAGGTTTTTGCACTTGTAGCAGGTAATATGACTAAAGTCCTCCTTAAGTTTCTTGGTACTTTTGCCACCATTGCCATTACCCTTATTTTTCTTTGGTCTTTCCAAAGTATTCTTTGTTTTGGATTTTGCATCATCCTGTGTATTGCTGAGGGCTTGGTGCATCCCATCATTGACTTATTGATTCACTTTAATTTGCACTAGGGAGTAGAGGCGGCATTGAGCAGGGATGTGATTTGTTCCTTCACATAGGAAACAAGTAATTTGAGAGGTAAGGAATTCTTCAGCTAGATGGCTTGCATCATAGTTGGGGCATTGGTCTTATTGTTCCTTATATGTGTGTCCTTCATCTCCACATATTTTGCAAGCTCGAGGCTTCATCATAGAAACTTCCTTGCCTTTCCTATTGAATTGGTCCATCTGACAGGTTAACAAGGTTTAGGGGTTTTGGTATAGGTATAAGAATAGATCCTAAGAAGATAATAATATAGATATAGAAAGACCTAAGGGAAATATTACCCTTAAAAACAGTCGAAGAATCATCATCAGAATAACTCCAAATTACAATCATTCAAACACACTAGAGTTCAACCAATCATTACATAGTACTGCCATACCACATAGCTTGGTACGGTCGAGCACACTACTCGCATTTCGTTCCTTATTATTTTACTTTCTCTCATGATGGTCAAGAAAATATCCTTGCATCATATATCCTCCAGTAGGCAACAGTTGCCACTTCTAAAGGTAGACTGTTATACCACTCTATGTTTTAGGCTTGTTAATCCCGAGACTTATACTAATGTTTAAGGCACTCAAGATTCACAAACCCAACATTACAAAAGTGAATAATAAGAGTAGTAGGTATTGGGGACAATCCATCCCGCACCCAAATTATTAACTTTGCAAGTAGATAGGTGAATCACGCAACCTAGCACTCGGACATCGTTACTTTTGTAGAATATATTCATGGGCACGAACTAAGGTTCAGTGTTGATCCCATTAATCCAAACTATAAAGCCACTATAAAATCTAATTTACCGATCCTTCAAAAAATAGGTAGTCTGGGTAAAAGAGACTTAGACTTCAAGGTTGGGAATGGTGATGTCAACTACTTATTTGAAGATGCAAGAGATTGGAAATCGTTTTAGAAATTTAAGAAAGATCAGTGGTACAAGGGTATTTTTGAAATTACTTGGGAAAATAGTTGGTCCTATGGCTTCAATTTTCTAGGGTCACGACCTATAGTCAACATATGCTCTAATACCATTTTGTAATGACCCGAATCAGTGAGATTCCAAGTCTCTATGTTTATAGTGCTATCCCTAGATCATAGCTAGCACACACGTAACAAAATGAAATACCAAGATAAACATGCACCATTTTATTACTCATCGATAGATCTATAGTTTACATAATACAAGTTGCACAACATATAGTTGTTGGCTCACTTTACAGTAGAAACATAATTGATAATCTTGGGCACCATCAACGTCATAGGGCTTGTTGAGTATAGGCCCGCGATCCTAGTCGTCCTCACTCGACATCATACACCCTACAACATGACATGTTGCAGCCAACATAATTGGTCAATACATTGAATGTATTGGAAAGTTACACCACCTATGCCTAAATCTACATGCATAAGTTAAAGGGCACGTATGCCCCCATGTGTGGTTTTGGTAATTAATGACAATCTCTATAGACTAATGTTTGCGTTGAGTTACACTTGTAGGAATTGTCCATTGGCATTGCTTGAACCATGTGTTGGCTTCAAGGTTGAAAGCTGAAGAACAATAATCAATTTCCAAGGGCTTTGGAACTATTGAAATCTTGTAAAATAAGAAGAAGTAGTAGAACAAGAATAATAATAAAAAGATCAAGTGTGTCTTGAAGAAGAATATGGAGTCCCTCATGTATATCTTCAAGACATCATCCTAATGGATATATGAGAAATGATGTGCAAGTTAAAGATGCACCTTCTCTAGAAGAATTCATGCTTGAAGCTTGCCATCCTAAGTGTTAATGGTTCGATGAATACAAGTTCAAACTAGTGGTTTCCCCATGGTGTATGGGGAGCAATTCACAAGTCTTCATCAAGCAAGCGCGAGCAGGAGCAATCAGGAAAGATGTTCCATCTTGAGGAAGAGAAGATCGTCATCAAGCTCAAGTGGAATTCTCAAGGCAAATGTATGATCTTGATAGGTTTTACTTTTTTGCTGGTCTCACATTGTTAGTTGGGAGACCGGTTTATAGGATAGATAACCATACTAACAAGAGGGACTCTATAGTGAGTAACTTGATCATATCTTTCAGAGAGAACTCAAACATTTGCATAATTGGCATCATCTTTCTTGGTTCTTACTTGGTTCTTATCCATTAGAGGATTTTTAGATTGTGTTAATCTCCATTACAAGCTCAACTTCATCGAAAACGGATTTCATATGCATTCTCTATTGCGTTTTCGATTTGGAGGTATTACCAGTATATATTTTATAGATAGGTTAACCCCTTCATCATTTTATTCTATCCTCCCTTGTTGGACTATGATTGTTCCCTGCATGATCTTGTAGAGCTTGTTACTATCTTCGAAATGATCCTAAGATCATCAAAATAGGAGTCTGAATGCAAAAAGTTATGGCCCTTTTTGTATTGTTTTTTCTATTAGTTTTCAAGGGGGTAAAGACTCTGGCCCAAATTCCGGCCTAGACTCCGGGGGTGTACTAGGAGCATCTAGAGGCTTCGCTAGAGTCCTGGCCGGAGTATGTACCCCAGAGACTTCGGTCCTGGGGGCTAGAGACTCTAGTGCTAAATGCCAAAGACTCCGGGGTAAGTGTTCTGCAAAGGCTAGTTGACGTGGTGGGACCTATAAAAGTCCCCTTCTTCCCCAAGTGCCTGTGACTCTTCCCCATTCTCTCTCCTCCATTGTTGACCTTGAAGAGCTTACCATTTCTTTCTATTCCTCCCATGATCCTTGCATCTATTTGAGGGAAAAGAGAGAGGAGATCTAGATCTACAATCCCACCAATCCATCTATCCTTTAAGTGAGGGTACCATCTTGGGATCTATATCTTGGAGACTTTTATGGTTTTCCTATTGTGTTTCTCCTCTCTTATTCCCTCAATAGCTTTTGTAGCTTTGGTGAAATTTGGGAGTGAAGGACCTGCCATTACATTTGGTGCATCGGGTTTGAGTTCTCCTTAGAGGATTTGGTTGGTGAAATCAAGAAGCTTGTTTCTCTTGGGTTGTTGGAACCCTAGACGGTGTAGTGACCTTTGTGGTGAGTTATTGGGGGCTCCAATTAAGTTGTGGAGATCTCCCCAAGTTAGTGGCCTTGGTGGTGATTATTGGGAGCCTCCAATTAAGTTGTGGAGATTGCCCCAATCTTGTATGGGTTTGGTGATCGCCTCTCAACTGTCCCAAAGTTGATCGGGTGCTTGCCGTGCGGCGGGTGCTCGGGAGAATCGGATGAGGCCTCTTGTGGCACTGGTGGTCTTAGTATCGTCCACCCCTCCAACGATACGTACTCCCTTGTAGGGAGGAACTCGGTAAACATCATCATCTCTGTGTTCCTCTGTTATCTCTATACCTGAGCTTTTTAATTATGCACTTTACTTTGTGATAGACTTTGTGCTTGAAGTCATATATCTTGTTATCACATAGTTTATTGTATTTCTTAACATAAGTTATTGGTGCACATAGGTGAACCATATTATATTTATGTTTTGTGCTCGAGAAAGTAAACACTAGTTTTATTCCACATTTGTTAAGCCCATCTTGTAAAAGTTTTTAACCGCCTATTCACCCCTATAGGCGGCATTCGTGTCCTTTCAATTGGTATCAGGGGTAAGGTCTCTTGCTTTTAGGCTTCACCGCCTTGAGAGTAAAGATTTCAACTAGAGGAGCAGGGCATGATTCTCTTTATATATTCCATGGCACGAATAATTATGGTGTTTGGAAATCTCGCATTCTTGATTACTTCTGGGGCATTCACCCAAATATTGAGGGAATTCTATATATGGTTTTCTCTCCTCCTATGGATCCCCAAAATGATTCTTTAGAGGAGAAGATAAGCTCTTATATAGATTCTCAAGCTACTAAAGTGCTTTCACTTTCTGTGAGCAATGTAGTTATTTCCTCAATCACGCCTTATCGGAATTCTCATGAGATATGGACAAAGCTTCAAGATAAATATGACGTGTCCAACATTATTAAGGATGATTGTTTTCCCTCTACCTACGGCCGTGATGAGTTCTCATCTTCTACCACTTCACCAACATGTGATTCTTCACAAGGTAATGATATGGTGAGAGGTGATAGAAATTGCAATGTGGATATTGAGCTTACTATTGGTAATCCATCTTCTCCATCTTGTTTCCATGTTTTATATTTGAACCTTAACACTGCTAGCACTCAAAATTCCTTACATGCTTATGTTGAGAGTGCTTGCATATCATATAGAAATGGATTGAATAAATCTCATGATGATATGCGTGTTTTGTCTTGTTTCCATGATAAAAATTCTTCTATTCCTCTAGTACATTTGTTGCTAACCATGTAGAGGAAACCAAAGACTCTATGGACCAAGACAAGGTTTTGAATGGAGCTTCAAGTAAATTCTCATCATCGTCTCCTTCCGGTTCCCACATATGCCTTATGGATAGTGGTACAAAGGTAAATCCTTATTTGGATCCCATTTTGTCACATAAGGTTGTTGATGATGGTGATGATCATCTTGTTGATTATGATGTCGCCACTATTCAAGAGAATAGAGAGATTGTCTTTCTTCATACAAATAAAATTGTTTGCTCCAACTTCATTGAAATTATGACTAATGCTATGAGAGCAATAAACTTATTGAGTAACAAGAGAACATCATGTTTCAAAATAATGAACATGAGCGTGAGTATGCACTCGAGATTGCTTACCTGAACAACTCCCTTTAATAAGAACAAACCACCAAGGAATCTCTTGAGGAGACTTCTTCTCTAAAATTACCTAGAGTAAAGGAAAACCATGATAGAGAACTTAAGGTGGCAAATGTTCTCAAAACTAAAAACAATGAACTTGTAGTTGCCCATGCTAAACTCGTTTGAGGATTTCAAGCACCTCGAAAATGGCTCTCGGGTCGTTAAGAGTGAGCTCATCAAACTCATCGAGTCACATGAGCAACTTAAATCTTCATATTCAAAAGAGCTTGCCAAATTGCCCTCACCTCTTTCTATTAGTGATTATGCTTGTGCTATTAACTCTATTTCTTGTGAAGCATATATTTTGAACGAGAATGTTGAGCTAAAGGCTCAACTTGCTTTGCTAAGTAGCAACAATGGAAAATTGGAAGAAAGTCATGTTAAGCTCTCAAGCTCGCATGAGGTTCTTCTAGTCTCCCATGGTAGGATAAAGTTAGCTCATGAAGCTATTGTGTCAAAGGTAACATCTAATGAGCCTCATGTGGAAATTAGCACTATACCCACTCAAAATGTCATATTGTCATGTGCTAGTCCTAGTAATTCATCCACTCATGATATTGCTACATCTTGTGATGAATTACAATTCGTGCCTTGTTGCTCTAACAATAAAGGTTCTACTTCCTCTAGTATTGTTATTGACACTAACCATGTATAGGAAATCAAAGAGGTCAAGGATCAAGTCACTTTTTTGAAGAATGACTTGAAAAGGGGCCATAAAGGGAGGGCCACACTCAAACGCATATTGAGTGTGCAAAAATCCCCCAATGACAAGAGTGGACTTGGTTTCAACTTCAATATCAAGAACAAGTCCACTATCATGTTGAAGCACGAGAGCAATAACAAGAATGGACAAAAACAAATCAAGAACCCGACCAACATTATTTGCTTCAAGTGCAAGGAAGAAGGGCATCATGTTAGATCTTTTCCATTGAAGAATAAGACTCTTAGTGAGAAGCAACAAGGGAAGTGGCCTCAAGCTCTACCTCAAGTTAGAGTTGGGTCTCTTCCTAAGAAGACTCAAGCTCTTCCTCAAGTTGTGTCATCACCTAATAAGAAAGATAGCAAGAGAAGAACTTGCTACATATACCACGAGAAGGGGCACATTTCTTCCTCATGCACCATTGGTAACTCCTCATCCAACCCTATTATGATTGATTATGCTTATTATCTTTGTAAGGATGAGGTTGTCAATGTGTTTGCAAAATTTGTTGGTGCCCCATATGGTGCCAAGAAAAAAACCATTTGGTTGCCAAGCCTATTGTGACTAACTTCTTAGGACCCAACTTGGTTGGGGACCAACAAGCTAAAACTTGATAAATAGGTGTAAAAGGAGGTCATTGGAGATTTGGCTACATCATTAAGAATTTAGAGGTCTTCATCTATTTATGTTTGCTCAAGCCAAGTTATGTTGATTACCACCTTTCTATCTCATATCCTATGTTCCTCCTTACGGTAACTTGCTCTCATGGGCAGAGCTAGAACTATTCATGGGTATGCAATGAATACCCAATGATTTTTGCAAACTTGCTCTCAGGGGAAGAGCTAGAACTATTCATTGGTATGCAATGAATACCCAATGATTTTTTGCAAATTTGTTCAAGTTAATAAGCTCGTGTATGCATGTATATAATATTAGGGTTCGTTTGTATGTGTTGAACTCGTAAAAATAAAAAAAGCTCTCTAGAGCGCTCCCGTCTTCAGTCATCCAAACCTGGGCTAGAAAGCCAATTTGGCCTTTTGTTTGGTTGTTGCAAGTACCAGCCCACCATAGGCCATAGCGTGTCCTGCCAGCGATCGAAGGGATCGAACCGAGCAGGCACGATGCGAACCGCCCCAACGCCCCGTCTCTCTGTGCACGCCTGCTCGACGCCCGTCTCCAAGCGGTCCATGCTCGCCGATGCTCTGCCACACTTGCAGCATGTCGTCGCCCTACTCCTGCTATCCCGCAGGCCAGCTGCCGTCCGCTTGTCCCCTTGGTGCAATAGTTCATCTTGATTGCCACAGTAAGAACTAAAAAACAGTGCTCGGTTATATTTTTTGTTTCTAAATTAGATTTCATCCCTTCTTTAACTTGAATTCAGATTTCAGAATTAGAACCATATGTAAACAGTTGGAGCTAATTCTACAATCTACACCGAATTTAGAATTAGAAGTCACTAAAGGTAAGTGCTTCACTTCTAATTTTTTTTTTGGTTTTTTCCTATTGATATTCTCTTTAATTAGTTAAAAAACATTCTAGGGTTTTTTCTTCAATTAATTATGTGAATAAGAAGTTGACAAAAAATCGGGGAGCAGTTCTTAAATGATTGTTCGGTTACTTTTCTCGAGCATCAATTATTTTTGAAAGTAAATGATGAAGACATCATTGCTCGCTTTCAAAAAAGAGACAGTAGGATCAAATACCATATTCTTGCAATGTAATTTAATTTAATCGAAACGTTTTCACTACTATGAGCAATCTGCAGTTTCTTGTTGTTATGAACCTACGTATGTTATATTGGTGTGCTGGATTTTTTTACTCCGAATACCCAAAATGAAAATCCTAGCTCCACTACTGCTTGCTCTTCACTCATTACATTAAAAGTTTCTTGTCCCCTTATGCATGTGTTGGTTTTATACCTTGAATGTTTGTGTATATGTTGTGCTTACCTCTTACTTATCTTGAGTTATCAAGTATATTTGTGTTTGTACACCATGTATGTGTGTTTCTTGTGTTGGGGCTTTTATTTAATTCAATTGGTATCTCCTTGGCGCTTGTGAGAGATTATTGGACTATCCCATTTTGGGGAAGTGTTATGCTTGGGCATTACACAATCTTAAAAATGTGTGTACATGAGGAATAACATTTAGTATTGATATTGTAAGATTATCTTGTCTCTATGTGGTGTATTTCATTCTCATGAGAAATTCGAGTCTTATAATGTCTATTAATTATCTCTATTTAGATCTTTTGCCTCTTGTTGGTAATTTATGGTTTATCACATTATGAGGGAGTCAAATGCTTTGTGCATATTACAATCCTATAGGGTGAAACGGTGCTAGGAGGAACTAGACACTTTTTTGATATAGTAGAAACGGGTTGGCGTGAGAATTCCAAAAATTCATCCCTAATAGGGATCAAACTCCGGTCGTTGGGATGCGCCAACTGCGACCCAACCACTAGGCTGCTGCCTCGTTCTCATATTACAATCCTATAAAAATGTTAAGAAGTGAGGTAGTGCCACTTAGAATTGATATTGATAATTATATAGCTCCTATGTGGAACATTTTCTCAAACAAGTTTAGATTTGCTTGAATGGCTTTGTTGCTCATCTTTTTTATCTTGTTTGTGAGAGGGGTTTTTTAGGATGTGTTTCCTCATAGTTGGACCTCTATATCCTACATGGAAACCATTTGCTTTCAAGTTACTCTAATCATTAATTATTGTGTAGCTATTTGGAGCTATCAAGATTCTCTATCTAAGCATCGAGCTTAATTCTTATATGTTTCTATATGCTTATGTTGTGAATATGTTCTTGGATATCCTTGCAAGCTACCTTGGGAAATTGTCCATGTACTTCTTGTCTTTGGACAATTGGTACTCCATATATGGTAGACTTTATTTATCATATTTACATTGGTTTTTGTTTGTATGTGTTGACTCCCATGTATTCCTTGCTTATTTTTGGATCATTCGTTTTTATTGGCATTCACTTGTGTTTTATTTAACGTAGCTAGTAGTGATGATCTCATTTGTGTGCACTTTGCATTCAAAAGAAAAAATCTACATAATGCACTATTTATAGGGGAGCTCTCCTATATTATTTAGAACACTCATTTTTGCTTCGTGTTTTGATCCATTTTGTATTTTATGCCCTTGGAAGGATAATCTGTTCTTTTGGTACTTTGTGCCATCATGAAAAGTGTGGAGAGTTTGGTTTATTTGTTGGAACCTTTCTCTTTTTGGGAGTTGGTTTTGTCCCATTTCTTGTTTCTTGATTTGACCTTTTAGAATGAGATAAATCATTGAGCATTTGTGTTCTTGTCTATCTTTTTCTCTTTGGATTTTGCCTAGTTAATTTGTTGAACTTGTGATCTTTCATGTGTTCATTTGGTTATTTGATATAATTTGAAAAAACTTTCATTGTGTCACACTTTTGTGTGCCTCCTTGGTTTACTTGGTGTGTTTGTTCAAATTGTATTCCCTTGTTGGTTCTTGAAAGTCTTGTGCATGCATATTTATTATATGTTTATACTATGGCATGCTTTCTTTACTTAATCCAATATATAAGGGAAACTTCACCAAATCCTAATTGGCTAAGATGTGCATGAAATTCAATTTCTTATCAATATGCACATGTTTATGTGGAGTCTCTCCTATGTATTGTAGTTTATCTAACTATGTTGGACCCAATTTGTTTGGGGACCATATTGTACTTAATGTTGTTTTAGGTACTGATGGCTATAAAAATAGCCATCTTTCTTCACGTTTAAACTTCATTTTTAATCAATTAATTGACCAAGAATCTCTCTAGCCTTGCTACTAATGACTAATTATTGCAAAGATGCGCAATCCATTGTTTTGAATTGTGTTGTGCATGAAATCATGCTTTTAAGGAGAAATCAGGAGCCATTAATGAAGATTTTGAGGAAATCTACACGGCCAAGCAATCCTGGTGCCAAGACTAGTCAACAAAGGCTTTAATGACCACTAGTATAGGCAGGGCCCGCCCATACGGTCCTCCCGTACCATGTGGCGTTGGCTTCGTATCATCAAACCCTACGACTTTCGTGAAGGCACCTATATATTTTGAGGTCCCAGCCACCGTGTAGACGACCGCCATTTTCAGATTGCATCACAACACCACCAAAGGAGATCCACCACCATAGTTCATCCTATCTACCCTCCATCCTCTCAATAGCCATATCCATTATCTTATACTTGAGATCTCCTTGTGATTCGGCGACCATTGTAAGAATATTTGATTTGAATCTAAGTATTTTGCAAATGTTTTCTGTCCTTGATCTTATTATTATGAGTGAGTAGTCCTCACGGGCTGCAAGTTGGAGTGAAACCTCGCAGCGATTATGTGCATCTAATCCATGGGAGTACTGTGTATTGATTGAATAGAGATTTGTATCTTTGTTTCTTTGTCTCTTGTCTCGATCTATGGACTTGTAAGTACCCAAGATCCTAGAGATTGATAAAGGCTCAAGGTGAGATACTTGGTGAGCGGCGATCTCGTAGGAAACCGAGTGACAGAAATGGGAGTAAGGTCTTCATTTAGCGATCCATTTGGAAATAACAACAACATCACTTCTTAAGGCTTTGATCTGTATTTTTACTTAATAATTGTTGTAAACCCGGTGCATCGCGATTACAATGGTTGGATCAAAATACTATTGCTATGCCTGTGACTCACAGGGGCTCTAGTATGTCAGGATGTTTTGCCCACAAATTTTATCTTTGTTAAATCTTTACACATGAATATGCGTATTACTATCTTTATCCCATATGATGTTAAGCTGTAGGTGAATCTTCAACCCTAGCCTATCTCCATCCATTGAAACAACCTACGATCCAAAGTAAACTAGAAAGGTCCGGTGAACAAAGGTAACACGAAAAAACAAGTCTTGTAGATGTGCCTTATTATTTTCCTTTTAGCACTGTTTTCCAAGGTTCGATTAAACCTAGGTCTACTAGGGAAAAAGCTACTATACTGCATCCGTAAATCTGGATCAAAGGTATCAACCTTTTTTCTAGCACCGTTGTCGGGGAAGCAATTCACTATCCTGGTGAGGTCACTAGAGACCTTAGACGAGTCCTAGTCATATTGTAAGTGTTCCACCACAAATGTTTTTCTCATAATATACTTCCCCGTCCTAAAATGTGACTATAATTTCCACTTATAATAGTACTTTAGTAAATATTAATGGTCAAAATCATCATCAAAGACCATATAAAGTCAATCACATCTTATATTTTGAGATGGAGGGAGTACATATATTAATGGTTTAGTTCAAGTGGTTCTGTGCAGATTTTCCCTAATTATTACGCAAGTTGACAAAATGGGACAACAATATCATAGTCATGCAGGTCTGCCTTCTGCAAATATAAGGTACCCTTTGGTGTAGTTTTTCAAATGGGACTTATAGTATTATGACTGCCTATAACTATGTGATGTTATGCAATTTATGTGTTTGGCAATTCTAATATGGGAGATATGCCATGGGCTACCTTTTTTTGGCAATCTTCTGTTAGTCTTCTCAGTCAAAATTTCTTCCACAGATGGTGAATTGTTTGATATTACTGATTCTTCATGTTCTCATCATTCTTCAACCAGATGGGTGCACATGATATGAGGATGACCTAGTGCGGAAAACAAGATTGAGCTCCTTATTGATCAAATATTCAAGCGTTGGCTATAACTATGACAATTAAAACTTCAGGACTCTTCAAGAGTTCATTGGTATGTATAATTGTATATGTCCTAGATAAACCAAGGTAGTTTATTGAGCAGGTATTCAGACAGGAGTAGTAGCGGCGCCTTTGTGAGGCGTCTGTTGTGTGATGAAAGGATTAAGAGGGTGCTCTTGTTGATTCGAGACTAAATTTCTGTGCTCACAGATGTGGTTAGTGGTAATTATTAGGTAGGCATATGTGCCCACGGAAATTCGTTTTGGGTCGCAGGTCCAGATGATCGTATTATCTGGACCGGTGCTCTGCACTGAGATTCGCAATGTATTGTTGTATACTCGGTTGTACACCACGCTATATTTCCATTTTGTACAGTGCAAGGGCCCGCGCTTGCAGTAAGGATCCTAGACCAGTCTGACGGCCAATAGTCGACAGTACACAAAAGTTCTCATATTCTTGTACCAACGGAACCAGATCTTGTACTACCGCCCGTCTCCGTCGCATTTATTGATCCACATGCCACAGGCCATCCTCCTACTCCTGACTGGATCGAGGCAACTTCTGTGACAGAAACCTTCAGACCGAACATTAGTAGCTGAAACAAAACGAAATAGAGGCAGTTTCAAGACACGGGTCGTCGATGGTACCTCTTCTCCACGCGCTCCAGCTCCTGAGCCAGCGCCACAGACAACTATCTGGGGTGTGCAAAGCTATGAGGCTCTCAACTGACTGGATTGTGATGACCAGCCCATCACCACCCCCTCCCTCCAACACTGCGGATGTGGATTTCAATTTTGAAATTCGAATCACGACCGTGCACTGTTCACACCATAAGTAAGCCTCCCATTTAAGGTGTAGGTGTGATCACAGAACCCTACGGCAACTCATGCAGCCAACAGGATTTTTCCACACAGCTCATGCTAGATTAGTTTCCATAAACAGGTTTCATACAGAACATAGGATTTTTTTTCTCCAGACCGACGAGCAATCGTACTAGACATTGTATAAATAATAAACCATATTTTCATGCAAATCATGGCCTCGATTTTTCTTAAAATGCGCTTTGCTGCGCTCTTACTTCAGATACTCATCTAGTACTACCTAGCTAAAACCTAAGCAACCAGCAAAACACTACTGCATTAAAACTTCAGTCTGTTTGGTGCATGTGTTCCTCCGGTGACCAGCCACGCCACAATTCGTGCACTTCCCCATCTTACTAGGCTGCTTCGGAGTGTCGCCGCGTTGAGGACACGTCGTCCTCTTGTGCCCGCTGCATTTATAGATGGTGCAGAATCGTGTGTGCTTTCTAAGGCCCACATCTGGTTCATACAGAGCCCTGTCTCGGCTGTTTGTTGGTCTACCAGCTCCCCTGTTCTTGAGAGGTGCACCGATCCCTTCCAAACCTTTTCCCCTATGTTGCCATTGTTGATAGTCTCCGCATCCACTGCTTCCCGCCCATTCTCGTTATGTGGTCGCGCCTGTCTTCTAGCCCTAGACCATCTCTTTTTTCCTTGTAGGGGGCCATTGCAATCAGATCAATATTGAACAGAGCATCCAGTCTCTCGTATGCCCCTGTGCTAGCATCTCCCAGTCGGACAAGTTCAAGAGCCTTCATATACAAGGCTGAATGCCGATATGTGAAGGACCTTGACGAACCAGGACCATTCTGGTAAATTTGCAGGTGCTTCAGCAAAATGTCCCTAGCATCCCTGGTCCATCTTTTGAGAATGTGACGAATGGGTATCTCCTCTATCCTGAGGTAATCCATAGCCTGCACAAACCAAGCACCACAGGCAGAAAATAATCATCAACCAGTCGGACACAACTAGTCATGCCAGATCTCCCGGCCATAATTGAAAAACATCTAACCTTCAGAGCATGACAACAGAGCACTCCCATGTGCTCGAACAACCCACACTCGTACTCAAAGTAATCCCCTCCGTGTACCATCTTCACCTCGAATATTATCCTGCTCCATTTCTCTCTCTTGTGGAGCTTAGTGTGTTTTGCTAAATACACTTTAGCTTTCTCGAACTCCTCAATTTTGTAAGCTCTGTCCTAGTATAGGTTGTGTTCGAACTGCTCAAACATAGGTCGCGTGTAGATCTTACTAGCACGCTCTTCAATCGCCAAATTAACATGGAGGACCGGTTTTGCCTACAAAAGTAATTTAGTTCACACACATTAGTTCAGCCCACGTGACAAGCTGTAAAGTGAAGGAACTTCTAGTACAAGCTGCACTAACCATTTTGGTCCTCTTCTCTTCGTATCCCTCATCTACCTCGCGGTCGTGCTGCAACCTCATGTAGTGCCTAACAAACATGTCCATTGCACACCCTAGTGGCACATAGGTTTTCAACATCATGTTAGCGCTCTCACTACGCTGGGTGCTCGACATCTTTGCATAGAAAACACCTTTGAAGTATGGTTTCACCCATTTCTGTCTTACCGCATATATCTTTGAAAAGAATGGGTGCGTCTTCAGGTTGTACTTCTCCATCATTGAAGACTAATCACTCTCGAATTCATCCGGCATCAGCATATGATTCACAACTTTATATAACTCCGCTCGGAATTCACTTTTATTTGCATATAGAGGACCAAGCCACTCTTTCGCCTTCTTCAGCGCATGCCATTTGCACCACCGGTGTACCGTACCTGGTAGAACTTTACTAATTGCAACTTCCATTGCCCTGTTCTAGTCTGCAATTACATCCAACAAACGGAAAACACAATATCAATCATGCAGCCACAAAGAAAAACACTAAAAATGCCAAGCAATTTTTTTGAGGATACAGCTGAATTGCATCCTATTAGAATAGTCTTCGGTGCCAGGCCACCGAGCATCTTGAAGAACTCCGTGAACACCCATTCGAAACTCTCCGTTTGCTCATCTCTCAGCATCACTCCACCTAGCAGTATGCTCTAGAAATGATTGTTCACCCCGACAAACAGACCAAAAGGCATGTCTTACAGATTCGTTATGTATGTTGTGTCAAATGTGACCACGTCGCCAAAGAACTTGTACTGATTTATACTAGAACCATTTGTCCACATCAGGTCCCTAATCTGGCTCTCAGGATCTGCCAGCACTCTATATGTGAACTCTCTGTCCTTCGCTGATATCTCGACAAACACTTCAATCATCTTCCTAACATCGTCGTCAGCCTGATCCTTGCTGATCTGCCCACGCAGATTCTTCAGACTCCTTTTTGTGAATAGAACATTGCCAACGCCACCGAGAAAACTCCCGATTATGGTATGAACTTTTCCAATGCTTATGTTGTTCTCCCTTAGCTGTTTCACCAAATCCTTCATGTGTAGGCATCTATATGTGCTTGTGTGACAGCGAAAAAACCTTCTCCCTGATGCTCCGTTATGTACCACCCATTATCCTTGGTCCTTACCAGCCTGATCATACCCGGACACTCGCAGCGGCATGACCTAGAGTTCTCCTTCATTGGCTTGCCCTACATATAGATGGTTGCATTTACACTATCAGCACAGGTAAACCAGTGTTGCTGCGCCGCACTAGCATAAATAGAAAAACTAACAAGTATCAACTTACCGCACACCCACACACTATTTATTGCATCGTCTTCGTCCGCTCAGGGTTCAGCCTACTTTAACTATACCGGACCCCGAAACCTTGCTCCCACGAGTACAGATTATAAAAATCATACGCCTCTCCGAGCGAGTCAAAAGTGAGCCCCAGTGATGACTCGACAACATGGTCGCCTCTATTCTCTGCATACCTCCTTATAGTTTGCTCTAAAGCACCGACTCTGTTTGCACACAGAGTTCTCTCCGCTGCGTTCCCTCCAACCCTCATCCTGCACCAAAAATCCCATGGGGGAGAACCAAAAAAATACATGTTTCAACGACATAACCTCTGTGCACACGCTACGTTTTTAGAGCTGCCAATCTGCCATTTTTTATGCTAATGACAAGAACAAACAAAACAAAAGTAGACAAGTACAGGATATAAGCCTGATAGAGGTTTTTCCATCTCCTTGTCATTGCTATTCGCCGCAGCAACACTACAAATATCGTGAATTTCTGTCCATTAACTTAAATTCTTGTCCACTATACCTCATTGCTAGGGGTAAAAGTCTGAATCCCTTGACGACATTCCCATACAGCCTATATCTACGCATGCATGGTTCTACTACTGGACTACTGATGGAATTTTTACCCAAGATTAGTTAGCAACAGACACATGTGAAGTTTCTAGAGCTCACCTCTTTACCCACCCTGGAGCTTCTGGGTTCACATGGAAGGTGGACTGTGTGGAATTGGCTTGTTCGTCGTCTTCATCCGCTACTCTCTTCGCACCCTTCGCCTGAGGCACTGTTATCGACTGGGGTTCGTTCCCAACTTCCCCAACACTCTCTGCATCCGAACCAAGTTCTGCAAATTCCCAGCAGGGCCGATGTTGTCTGCCTCGTCAGGGCGGCGACCACGCTCCCCGCACCTTCCTACTCCACGCGGTCGAAGAAGCCATGATCTATAGTGGAGTCGCCGAACACGAGCCTGTGCGTCGCTGGCCTGTTCTCAGATTAGCTATGGCCTAAATCTGATGGGCACGATATGAGCAAAGGGTGGGCTGGGGGTTACCTCTCTACCGGTTCCAAAGGGAACTCCATCTCCACGGGGTCCATGGCAGCGTGGCGTTGTAGCTCCGACGCCGTTGCGGCGCGCCGCCAAGAACCGATGCGACCTGCGAGTCCCCTTCGCTGTGTAAGGAGATAGTGGACCCATATGGCTTAGTCTTGACGGAAAACGGAAAACGGAAAACATGTACCACCGGCCCAACATTTAGATAACAAACTTGGTCCACCAGTACAAGATTTCTGGCCGTCATCAGCACGTCGGCGCCGCCCAACACCCAGATTAAATGCCTACGTACATCACTGTAGTTACGGGGGGGGGGGGGGGGGGGGGGGGGAAGCGATCGATACTCCTTTTTTGCGCGTCCGGTCAGCCAACCGAAACTCCAGTGCACGGATCTCAACCCACTTTCCGATGGTCCAGACAATACGATCATCTGGACCTGGGAGCCAATCCTCCGCCTCCCCCTATGTGCCCACCTCTTTTTTACTGTAACTTATCCATGCATCAAGCAAAACGTTGGGAGAATAGCGTCCTCTGTTCTCTGTAGATGATATCTGGTCCTTCTATAGGACAAACGCCAGCATATACTGGGCCTTCCAAAAAGAAAAGAAAAGGATTAAACCGGTGCAAGTGCAACAGATCCTCTGTTCAGAATGTTTGCGCCCAGCATTTACGTTTACCACTCCAATTAAGAATAAAATATACACAGATTTAAGGAAATATATAGTTTCCATACTATAAGAAAAGCAGGGATCGAATGCGCAGAAGTAATGATCTGGAATCATCATCCATGCAAAAAGGATTTGACCCTGAGCTACGATGTCACACGCGGTTTTAAACAACAGGACAGCACACGACTGGTATTAAATTAAATCATCTAAGTCGTCATAGAAAGATTGATTATAACTAACAGCCAATGAGTGTACTACAACCGGAAAACGACTGAATTCAGAAAAGGAAGAAGCTATTGTCCCAAAAGACCATATTGACGTGCCCAACATTTCCATGTCAAAACTCAGATTGCAGAAAAAAGATGGGTATCCAAACAGCTTCTAGGATTACAATGAAAACAAATGCCTCAGATGACCCTCTCGTGCTCCAGTAAACTTCTAAACAAAGCTAACTTGACCTGAAATGCATAGAAAAAAAACATTTTCTGCAAGATCATGCAAAGTGATAATCCCTCCAATCCATTGTACTAAATCAGCGACACTTATGGATATGTTCATAGGTTAACCATTCAAAATATGGAGATTTATATGCATTGCTCAAGTGCCCTTTAGAAGCTAGAAACAAGAACCATCACAGAATATAATAGGTCACTAATCACCTGGAACTCACATGGTACACAAAAACACAAATGCACCAGGTTTGTCACTACAAGACATGGAAAGCACATATACATTTTGACCATGATTCATGCATTCTGAACTACTCCCTCTGTTTGGGATTATAAGACCAGAGTAACTACTTACTGGGTGCATTGTACAAAATTATTAAGTTTAGCACAAAAAATGGTATTAAAGCTTGTTAATCAAATGTACATTATTGAACATAATATAGTGAAGTTAATTTTGCAAGTATCTGATGCAAATTCTGAGCCTAAAAGGAAGTGCAGAAATAAATCGCAAATAGATAAACACTGAAAACCAACTGAACTGTTACATATAAGATTCAGAACTACCTGTAGACTACAATGTTTACTGTGACTAAAACAAGTAGAGTAGCAAATAGTTGCCATAGTACCTAATGTTTTATTTCAAAAGCATTCATTTTCAGGTTTCAAAACATATATCCATGTGGTCGACTGACAGTTTGTTTGTAATATATTTTTTGCAGTGAATTTGTTTGTAATATCGAAGAAAATTAAATAATTGCAAACAAAATACATATTAGTTGTTTCTCAAATTAGAAAAAAACTTGATCAATCATATAGGTAGTCAGAAATACAATAGCTGTTCTACACATGATATGTTACATGAAAATTGGTTGACAACCAGGGGATCCTGTGTTCCAGTTGCGAAAGAATATTATACATACTATACACACTTGTGTTCCAGTTGCGAAAGAATAATATACATACTATACACACTTGTGTTCCAGTTAGCGAAAGAATATTATACATACTATACACACTCTCAGAATACCAAAGAAATTCATGAGCAGCATTATTTGATATAGTACCCATTGGCCAGTTGCCAAAAAGTCTACATGGAGATCTGGTGTGTATAGTACCCATTGGCCAGGCTCCACCGCCACCACCAGCCAAGGATACTCAAGTCACAGTACATTGCTTTTGCTTGGACCAAAATGAAAGCTGACCAGATTCATATGTACCGGATACACATACAGGTACAGCTAGTTAATACAAGCATGAAACAGTAGGAACTTGTGGCTAATAAACACCATTTTACATGATTAACATCATAATACCATCCCACTGCCATTACACTAGAAGGCAGCAATAGTTCTATCACTGTATCATGTAGCCTTTTGTCTGGGATATAGAATCATACAAAGCCTGACTGACATCAACAATCAACAGAAATGCTTCGATCTAGCGGAAGAGTTGTGGAACGGATCGCTTCGGGATCTTCCCTTCAAGCTTCAGTCTTCTGTATGCTTCTCTGATGTGGCAAGGTCTGATGGGTCCAGAATCCTTCCGCTCACTCATAACTATCCTAGCTGCAATATGCAGGTTGAATTGTTCAAAAACATATTTAAAATCAAGCAGGCCAGCCTACAAACATTTTACGAACAAAGAACAGGTGTATCATAGTATAGCATATGAGCTTGAAAGCAGGAATTCCTTTTGGAAAGGAACAACTAAACAAGGCCAACTATAAAGGATATGAATTAATAAAAGAAGATGTTTTGCTTGTCACACCAACATATAAAAGTAAAAAAAACTATTGCATACATCAATGCCATATGTGGCAGAGTTCTATAAGAACACATTAAATAAGATAAGTACTCTGAACTTGCCTGTTTCAATAACCTCACCAACAAACATCTTTGCGATTCCTGACACTACGATCGTCGTTGGCATAGATATCTTTTGACTGCCAGTGATACTCGCCAATAGCTGCCAAAAAGGATGACAAGTCAATTAACAACTCATTTGAATCACTAATAAAAAAACATGAAAACCACTTCTCCCTGCAACTAGTGGAGCATTTTATAGACACTCGATACATACACATGGTCATCATCCCCTTCACAACATATTAGCAAAGAATAATTTCGATCTTAGAATGACTCTACAAGCAATGCATCCTAGCCACCTATAACTACAAACACATTTTCCTAGTTATTTCTTCAAATTTGAGGAAACTAAATACAAATGATAATGGCATGCGATGCAAACCAAACTAGTCTCAACCGAAGGTGAAAGCAACAAATCATGAAGTTTGTCTACGATTCGACAAATATAGACATGTATGATATACTAGTATGATAAAAAAATCACAGAGGAAACATGTATCAGAAAATAAGAAGTGCTTTAACAGAAAGACAGTGTAGTCATAAGACATAAGATAAACCCAACAAGGTGGCAATGTGAACACAACAATCAAGAAGGAACACGATCCACATTATACAGATATACTTGCTTATAAATGCAAACAATGAGGAAAGCTGAAACAGATGCACATGATACATGTAGCAGATTCTCCAGATTATATGATTCAACTTAGCTTCAGCGGAAGATGGAAAGGGGCAAACCTTCTTCATATTCGATTTCTGGAATCCAGATCTCCGGAATGACTCGTAGCGGTTCATCTGGTCTTCAGTAAACTGGGACAGTAGGGCACTACAAAAGGAAGCTCTTGGCACTTAATATACTATTCTGTATCATTGCGGAGTATATAATAAACCCATAGCTGGAACATAAATCCTGCTACATGTGAAGAACGCCAACTCGATCTGTTAGGTAACAATTGAAAACAACTTCCTTTTCGAATACATAAACATAGGGGGGGAGGTCGGATCCGCAAGTAACTAAGCAAAATTAATGTGTGAATGATGCTAACATAGTAGATTTTCGTCAAGCATCTGGATTTTATAGACACCTAAGTACTTCCTACATGTACCAGATGTTTATGCGGTTAACTTAAGCCAAATTATGGTACGCAGACTAGTTGATCCAATAAGGCATATCTGTAATTACCATATAGATCAGCTAGGAATATGAAACGAATTTCTAGCAACAAATACGCCAAAACTAGGTCGAGCAAGGACAGAGGATACCGACTTCATCTTGGCGAGCTTGTCGGGGTCACTGGTGCCGGAGGGCAGCTTATCGATATCGACCTCCATCTGGTCTTCCTCCTCGTCGTCGTCATCCTGCTCCTTATGGGCCTGAACCTTGGCCTTCGGCGCCGGCGGGGCAGCGGAGGTCGAGGGCGCGGCTAGCGACGAAGGCCGCGGCCGTGGCGGCGGAGCGCGTGGGCCACCGGCTCCATCGCCTCCGCCATAGTCCTCGGGGATGGCGTGGGGCGGCGCAGAGGCGGCATCCTCCTCCGGCTGCGCCGGCGATTCCGGCGGCGACTCCTGCTCCTCGACGGCTGCCTCGAAAGGGTCCTTCATGGATCGCTGAATACGATTCTGGAACTGCGAGTTGGGCAGCAGGTCTCGGCCTGTATTTTGTTTTGCATAGTGGGCTTTAACATTGGCCATTCTGGGTGCGGGCCTTAATAGATTACGTCAGTTTACTAGGCCTTTTCTCGACGGCAGTTTATAGTTGGATCCGCACGAATCTAGTATTAACGGAACGGAAGAAGATACCCAGGCCCACGTTCTAGTATGGGCTGAATCGCGTGAGGCTCGTGTGCGTTGGCTATGCCATTGGACTGACTTGCTAAAAAATATGGCATTGGACTGAGACACCATTTTATTTTTATATTTTCGTTATCCCTGACCCCGTACACACTTCCCGTCAAGACAACTTGATAGCTGATTTTCCTTTTTCTTTTTGAAATGGAGCTCAAAACCATGTCCTTTGTATTGGAATGGTTTTTTATAAAGGAAAAGACTGTGCTACGCGTTCTCAGGGATGAAACTTTCCATCCGGGTCCCTAGCCGTCGGATCGAACCAAATCAACGGACCAGATCTGTCCCTCTGACTTTCATCCCGCTTTTGCTATACTTGTCCCGCTTTTGCTACAAATAACCCGCTTTTGCTACATATAGCAGAGAACGGTTCAGTTCAGAAAAAATACAAATAGACTAGACCTCGTCGGAAAGTTCGCCGGAGAGCGTGTAGCGAAAACTTTACGCTATTGTAGAAAAACCATAAAATGTATGTAGCAAAAAAAGCTCTATTGTAGAAAATCCGACCTCGCCGGAGACTCACCGGAAACTTTTGCCAACAGACCACGCTGGACACAGTGTAGCATGTATTTTACGCCACTGTAGCAAAATCACAACAGTTATAGCAAAAAAACTTATACTATAGCAAAACCGACTTTGTTAGAGATCTCGTCGGAAAACCCAAGATATCCGTGTAGCATTGTCGCCAGTCGCATGTAGCAAAACCAGACACTGCTTGTAGCACCACCACTGGCCACACGTAGCAGCACCATCAAACCCATATAGCAAACCTTGATGTCGTAGGTAGCAGCGCTAGTGGCACTAGGTAGCAGCGTCGTTGACCTTCAGTAGCAATGTCGCTGGACTTCTTGTAGCTAGGGAAGCGGCGGCAAACACCGCCAAGGGGTGGAGCTTCGGCGATGTCCAGGGAGGCGCGACCCTGATGAGGTGCACCTAGAGGGAGCTCCGGTAAGGCAGGGAGCACGACTCTGGCGAGGTACGGGGGAGGCGACGCTCCGGTGAGCCAGTGGGGCGTCCTGGCGGCGCGAAGGATGACGATTCGTGGCTTGGGTAGACGCGGAGGAGGGCCATGGCCTGCTAGAAGAGGACAACGTCTTCCTCGACGTCGATGGAGAGCCGCTAGGGGGCGTGTGCGGCGAGAGGTGAGGCAGTGTGGCGGCGGGCGGCACGACGACGTTGACGCAACCGTCTGCGCTGACTGAGGATGAAGCGGCACCAAGTGGGCCCAGACGTGACGCTAACGAACGACCCGGGGGATCGTTTTGTTTGATCCCCTAGGGAACCCTATCATTTCCCTAAATAAAATATGTTAATACAAAGAGAATATCATTTACACCCTATGCACCAAGCATAATGACTGGATGAAGGATGTAGCCAAAAACATAAAAAAGGAAACAAATGCCAGCAGAGACTCGCCACAGCAAATGCACCATCAACGGGGAAAACACCTTTACTCCAAAAAAAGCCTCTCCAAAAACGACGTACTCTAGAAAGATAACAGTGTACAAACTTCTTCGGCTTCCAGACTAACCAGCATGATCAGATCTTGAGATTTCACCCGGAGAAATGTTGGAAATATGCCCTAGAGACAAATAGTTATAAGGACTATTATCATATTTCGTATAGTTTATGATTAAGTTTTATATCATGTTATAACTGTACTGAGTGGAAACATCAATGCATGTGTGATATACAAACAACCAGGGATTCCCAGTGAAACTCTAGTCACTGGTTCATTGGTCAACAGATGATCATGTTTCCTGATCATGTGGCATGTATGCCAGTTGGAAATGGAGTCAACTCATTCGGAGAATGAGATGATGAATCAATACCCAACCTAAATCGTGACCCGATCATGTCACGAAGTTCAAGTTACGATGATTAAAAATGGATCCTCGTAGACTATTCCTTAGACCGTGAGGCTATATCAATCACTGTCTCCCGAGAGTGCTTAGATAGCATCAAGCGCCACTTGGTAATACAATGGTTATAAAGGTGTGTTCAGGTACTCGGAGGAAACCGTAGAGTCAATATATGTCAAGAGCGGGATTTTTCCATCCATGTGACGGGAAGATACTCAAAGGGCCCACTCGGAGAAGTTATATCCAATAGCCGCGCAACGTGTGATTTGATCACAGGGATATCACTTCTCGGAACGAGTCAAATAGCATTGTTTGGTAACGAGATTGAACACGACATGGTGATGTCATTGATCAGATCTCGGGCAATGCAAGTATCGAGAGAGAAAGGGAATAAGACACGACTGTCCCGGTTCAAACGACGAATGATCTTCGTGGAACGCACAGGGGTCACATGGCCATCCAGGTTCCTCTGTCGATCATTGGTGCGGGAGCGTCCCAACCATGTTTGGAGTGTTCCCGAACCGTGGGGTATCATGCTTAAGGGCTTGATGATTCTTAGAGAGTGTTTATAAGATCGGTAGAATCACCAAAGAATAGTAGAGAGAAAACCGGAAGGGTTTTGGTAAGTCCGGAGGATGTCCGGAGTGGAGGTGGAATGTGTTCTATAAGCACGGAGGTTGAATAATATGTGAATGAATGTTAAATATTGATTTAATCATTTATTCATAATTATTTAATAAAGAGAAAATCAACTTAAAAGGTCAAAAGGCTCAATGGGCCAATTCTCGGAGGGGAGAGGGCCCATTAGGGAAAGGAGAGAGGGAGAAGGGGCAAGGGGTTGGCCGGCTGGGCCAAGCCCCCCCCCCCCCCCCGCGCGTGGGGCCCACTAGGGCTGGCCGGCGGCCTCCCCTCCCCCTCCTCTCCTTTAGTCCCACCCCGGGACTTTGAGGGAGGTAGTACCTCCCCTCCCCCTATATATAGTGGGGGTATTTGGCTAGATAAATACACCGAATAATCAATAAAGGTCTTCTCACTTTTGGGAGGATCTCCAATTGATACTCTCTCTCTCTCTCGTGACCGTGATCCCAAGTTCAAACTGCGTGAACGAGAGATATCTTCACCGCAGAGCGCCGTCGTGCTTCGGGATTCGGATCGAGGAGCTCTACTTCCGCAACTGCTGCTGGATCAGGGAAGCGGGAGTCATCGTCAGGCACCGGACGTGTGTAACTCCCCGTGAGGTGTCGCACTTGAGGCACTCAAGTCGTTGGAGCCAAGGGAGTGTGAGGACTTCCTCACGACCTTGAAGTCGGCTTCGGCTCATCTACATCAACCACGCTCTCCTGAGCATTGACAACGCTTTTTGGTATTCAAGGGTAAGTTCGCGAAAAGCCTCTCCCGTTACTATATTACTAATAGATAGGTCCTGGCAGCTTTAGGGGTTCAGGGGCATAGGGTAAAATTTATTGTTTTCATACGCAGAACCCCTACAGTGGTATCAGAGCTAGATCTATGCGTAGTAATGCTAGTACGGGTAGAACACACGAGATGTAGCGTGTGGGCGTTGATCTTGTAGTTGTTACCCTCCCACGTGTACTTGTGTATACTGCAGTAATGCTTGATGAAGTGCCCCCAACCAACTTTACGCGTTCATTCGCGAGACTGGGCCATGCTTGACATACAACTTGTACCGTATAAAGTGGCTTAGGGGGGTGTTTGTCTCTCTCGCATTAGTTGGCATACCATTTGCAATGGAGGGCCCCGAAAGGGGTGTAGTAGAGACAACTACTTGATCAACGTTGTGTTGAAAGTTCGTAGGTAAGAACGGTTCTTGTGTGAAAGCCCATTTAGCCACGTAAAACATGCAAAGATAAAGTAGAGACGTCTAACTTTGTTTTACAGGGGGGCGTTGCTTTGTGATATGGTTGTGGCAAAGGTAAAGTGATTACCTTATGTCACGTAGTAGTAGATAGTCATGGAGGTGACGGACTACCACGCCGGAATGACACCGGTACCCTGGTGTCTACAGCGCCAGAACCCTGGCGCCGGAATCCGGTGACGACGGATGGAGATCACGACGTGAAGGACCATATCACATCGCATTTACATTCAATGCTATTATTTGTATATATTATTGTGTGCTAGTATTAGATACTCGGCGGTAGCCTAATAAGATGATCCCTGTTAAAATTACCAACGATTGTGTTCCCCCGTAGTGTGCACCACCAAGAAAGTTCTTCAGTATGAGGCGATCCATGGTACAGGCATGGGTGTTAGACATATCTACGTTCGCATACAGTGGGTGTAAGCCATGTTGCACAGCGAATACACTAAGGTTGAGTTGGCGAGCCTAGCACGCCATAGAAGCATGGCCTCGGATCACGGATGGTCGAAAGATCGAGCATGAGTCGCATGAATGATGTGACCGACGTTTAGTGTCCACCTTTGAACCCACATTGATGGCCGTGTTAATCGGGGGAGATGTGGCTGATAGGGGTCGTGTTATCACTAGGAACCCTTATGGGGATAGGTGTTTCTGAGTGTAGTCATTATTGACTCATTTAATTATAAACTTAGTCTAAATTCCTTTTGCAATTATAAATGTAGAGATGGCTCACCGTGAAGCTTACTTTGTCATTGAGGAATGGGTAAAGGGTGAGAAACTTAGACTTGATGGATCCAACTTCCCTAGTTGGCTTGTGCGCCTGAATGGTCTCCTTACCAGGAATCATGTGGTAGACTACATGCTCGACGGGATGGATTTGGATCAGCCCATTGACCTAGAGACCCCAGAGCAGCGGGAAGACCGCTATCTCCATCAAGAGATGGCATCCTTCATTTCAGTTACAATGCGTTTCGGAATGGTGGATGAGCTATGGCCTTTCGTGGGTGATATCAACCCTCGTACGGTAATGCTACAGCTTAGGACACATTTCGTGGAACAAGCACGCATATGGGAGCATGAGCTGATGGGAGACTTCCTCTCCATTAAGATGGAGGAGAAATCATCACCGGACGACCACTTGGAGTGCATGCATGATGTGTACATGAGGCCTGCATACTTCCTGGATAGCTGAATGACGGGCTCTTTTGCAAATGGCGTTGTGCTGCGGTCGCTGCCACCAAGCTACCAAGCACAAGTCAAAACTTGCATTATGAGAGGCGACACGGAATCAATGGAGTTCCACCGGTTCGTAACACATCTCAGGAATGTGTTGGTTGAACCAGATGTCGCTCAGGTCATCAATGACAAAGGTATATATTTGATATACAATTTTATAAATGTTATAAACTTGCAAACACATTTGGAGTGTTAAGTATATTTGATACTTGTTTTGTTTTGCTAAAAACGGGTCCTTCTGCATGAGCGGTGCTTGCTGGAGAGGAGGTGACGTTGCATGTTGATGGCGAGCATGATGATGATGGCCGACGACACTCTCCCTCAACATTTATCACTTAGTTTATGTTTTAGGATGATTATTGTAATCAATAGATTATGAACTTCTTTAGTGTGTCTCACACTTTGTGAGACGGTTATTCATATCAGTTTGTAACAAACGGGTGTTCTACTTTTATGAATGATTTCTATTCGTGTTCATATCCTGTTTGATTATATGTGAATTATCCTTGTTGTTTGAAACTATTTGATAATGCATGAACATTTGTAAAATATTGAAATGCCTTAAAAATACCCAACTTAATGATATATTCATTAATGAAAGAAACCATTGTTTAAATTCAAAGTTATAATGATAATATGTGAAAGTCATTCGATTTATTATCACATATAAATCATGCCTAAGTTTGGCAAAATAACTTGAACACCGTGTATTACTTGAATACAAAGTGTTTAATGAATTGTTAAAAGTAAATACATATTCGATGTATTGTGTTTTAACAAAATGGTAATTATCATTATATGATTGTTTAAATGTGTAAAACAGTTTACCAAAGGAAACATGAATATGAAACTATTTGATATGATCAAAGTGTTTCATCAACAAAGGGTATAAATATAAATAAGAATCTAATTACTATGATTTGATCAATAGTAATGAAATTCAACTTTATAAGATTGGCATAAAAGTAATTGTGAAATGCAAAGCGTTTTGAAATGTCAAAATGCAAAGCATCACAATGTGATATTAGATATCAAAATGGGTAAATAGATGGCACCAAATAAATAGTTGCAGTATAGATGTAGTGACCATTAGTTAGAAATAGTTAGCACTCAATTAGAACATATAGTGAACCATCTGGATTCGTGAAAGCGGCTCCATATCTAGTATGGACCGTCGTAAATGTTTTGGGGTTATTCGTTATAACCAAAACAATAGCGAATATGTCCTTGTAGAGTATTCATTGGAAACTTTGAATACGAAATCCATAGCTGACCAAAAGAGAAGCAAAACTGGTATTGCTTGGATTTTGGTACATTCTTGAGAAAGCTCATTTTTAGTGATATTTCTCAATTATGGAGCAAATGGAAGATAGTGCAAAACACGATGAGGATTCAAATCCATGCATCAGAGTGTTGAGAAGCGCAACGGAAAATGTTCCTGAACGATTCTCTTCACAAAGGAAAGAATCAATGATAATGATCATTGTGTTTTCCCCACTGGTGTTTTCACTGCATGAAGTAGGATTCAAAATGTAACCCATATCTTGTATGGAGACATTTGTGAATCATTTGTCATGATTCTTGGAATATGACATACCTACGAACTACTAAGGAAATAATGGTAAGCTAAGGATATGAGAAATTCCAAAGCAAAATTCCCTTGAGATTAGAAAGCAATTCGTTGCTGAATATCACAAGTAAAAGGGGTTACTTGAATTTTACCAAATGACTGCAAAGCCATAGTGGAAAAAGGGGATGAATGACAAAAGCACAATTTGTCAAGTATTGGACAAATTCAAATGAATTTGATTGAAGTGTGCTAAATGTCTAGTGGATTTAAGACTAGTAAAAGTACTAGTATCTCATAGTAAATCTCCAAGTTTGATATTTGATCAAATGATTTTGAAGTTATTCAAAATAGTGAGTGGATATGAAATTTGCATGAAATTGAGTGGGAGCTATGAAAGTCTTCCTGAAACAATATGTGAATGACATATTTTTGAGTGGGAGCTTATACAGTAGTTCTTAAGTGTGTTAAGAATAAAAGCGCAAATACCAATAAATAATGATTTATGAGGTGTAGAAGTTGATAATAAGTGTATTATGATATTATGTAGTATTCCTTAAGGGATTCTGAAAAGGGTTTCGGAATAGAAGTTAATTAAGGAACTGGTCCTTAATAACTCAAGTAAGGAATAGCATTAAGTTGAGATATAGGTTCTATCTCAGAAAACCATGATGATAACTTAACATAATATGTGATCCAATAAGTAACGTTTAAAAGTGATTAAGTTTGAATCACAGAACGTTGAGCTAAGTTTGTCTGTAGTGTCTAGTAGAGAACTGCAGACATGTTTTCCAAATCCATAAAGGATGACATATCTTAAAACATAAAGGGTTATGTTATAAGGGAATATGTTGGAAACTCCCGTAAATTCCGATTGAAGTGAAGTAGGAAGAGAGGTGAACAAAAACATCGAAAGCTGCACAGAGTGCACTAGTGTTTCGATGAATACATTTATAATAATAGATAAGGGTACCATCTAAAGTGTTGTATAATGTTATGGCATGGCTAGTTCACTTTTAACGTAGAATGATATGTCCCAGGGCATAGTGCCCATGAGAAAGCCCTCGAGGTTGATCTAAAGTCACTTTAGGCTCCTAGAATCATGCCTTGTTCTGCTGCCATAGAGACGATGCATACACACAGATGTTATCATGTGATGATAAAGTATTAATGTCAATCAAGGTGACATTAGTAAGTTGCAAAGGATTTGGGACTATAAAGTACAGACCCAAGACTCAACCTCTTCCATAAGCAAGCATGTTCAGGGTACCGGATATGGTGCCAATGATTAAGAACAAATGCAGCTAGTGTATTTGTACTCTAGTGCAAGTGGGAGACTCTTGGAAATATGCCCTAGAGACAAATAGTTATAAGGACTACTATCATATTTCGTATAGTTTATGATTAAGTTTTATATCATGTTATAACTGTATTGAGTGGAAACATCAATGCACGTGTGATATACAAACAACCAGGGGTTCCTAGTGAAACTCTAGTCACTGGTTCATTGGTCAACAGATGATCATGTTTCTTGATCATGTGGCATTTATGCCAGTTGGAAATGGAGTCAACTCATTAGAAGAATGAGATGATGAACCAATACCCAACCTAAACATCGTGACCCGATCATGTCACGAAGTTCAAGTTACGATGATTAGAAATGGATCCTAGTAGACTATTCCTTAGACCGTGAGGCTGTATCCATCACTGTCTCTCGAGAGTGCTTAGATAGCATCAAGCGCCACTTGGTAATACAGTGGTTATAAAGGTGTGTTCAGGTAATCAGAGGAAACCGTAGAGGCAATATATGACAAGAGCGGGATTTGTCCGTCCATGTGACGGGAAGATACTCAAAGGGCCCACTCGGAGAAGTTATATCCAATAGCTGCGCATCATGTGATTTGATCACAGGGATATCACTTGTTGGAACGAGTCAAGTAGCATTGTTCGGTAACGAGATTGAACACGACATGGTGATGTCATTGATCAGATCTTGGGTAATGCAAGTATCAAGAGACAAAGGGAATACGACATGACTATCCCGGTTCAAACGACAAAAGATCTTCGTGGAACGCACAGGGGTCACATGGCCATCCAGGTCCCTCTGTCGATCATTGGTGCGGGAGTGTCCCGACCATGTATGGAGTGTTCCCTAACCATGGGGTATCACGCTTAAGGGCTTGATGATGCTTAGAGAGTGTTTATAGGATCGGTAGAATCACCAAAGAATAGTAGAGAGAAAACCGGAAGGGTTTCGGTAAGTCTGGAGGATGTCCGGAGTGGAGGTGGAAGGTGTTCCATAACCATGGAGGTTGAATAATATGTTAATGAATGTTAAATATTGATTTAATCATTTATTCATAATTATTTAATAAAGAGAAAATCAATTTAAAAGGTCAAAAGGCTTAATGGGCCAATTCCCGGAGGGGAGAGGGCCCATTAGGGAAAGGAGAGAGGGAGAAGGGCCAGGGGGGTTGGCCGGCTGGGCCAAGCCCCCTCGCGCGGGGCCCACTAGGGCTAGCCGGCAGCCTCCCCTCCCCTTCTCTCCTTTAGTCCCACCCCGGGACTTTGAGGGAGGTAGTACCTCCCCTCCCCTATATATAGTGGGCGTATTTGGCCAAATAAATACACCGAATAATCAATAAAGGTTTTCTCACTTTTGGGAGGACCTCCAATTGATATTCTCTCTCTCTCTCTCGTGACCGTGGTCCCAAGTTCGGACTGCGCGAACGAGAGACATCTTCACCGCAGAGCGCCGTCACGCTGCGGGATTCGGATCCAGGAGCTCTAATTCCGCAACTATTGCTGGATCGGGGAAGCGGGAGTCATTGTCAGGCACCAGACGTGTGTAACTCCCCGCGAGGTGTCGCACTTGAGGCACTCAAGTCGTTGGATCCAAGGGAGCGCGAGGACTTCATCGCGACCTTGAGGTCGGCTTTGGCTCGTCTATATCAACCACACTCTCCTGAGCGTTGACAACACTTTTCGGTCTTCAAGGGTAAGTTCACGAAAAGCCTCTCCCGTTACTATATTACTAATAGATAGGTCCTGGCAGCTTCAGGGGTTCAGGGGCGTAGGGTAAAATTTATTGTTTTCATACGTGGAACCCCTACAAGAAGGCCCAATCTCTAGACAATGGCTTCAACAAGGAGATGGCTAGAGAGACATCATTGCTAATTACAACCATCAAAGGTCAGATCTAAGATATCTACCCTAGACACTAAGACACGGAACTCCAAGAGCACCACCAAGAAAGAAATCTGTCATTATCACCACCGCTTGGCAAGAAGTGTTGCAAATGTTGCGAACTGCTAATTGTAAGGCATACGTCTTCACACCATCCTTCTTGATCCTTCTCAGTGCTAGTACCTAGCTAGCGGTCTTACTCAACATCATCATGAAGAATCTCCGGCAGTCGGCCTATCTTGATATGCACGTCGTCGCCCAGACCATTGTAATCACGGCGAATACCCGTAATTGACATACCGTAAGGAGACAACATAAGTAGATCTTTGTGTTGCCAATAGACCTCCTCCATCAGTGGCAACAATGGCACCACCCCGAGGTTCCTAGGTTTAGGACTCCTACAACCACAATCGGCCTGAAGACAGGGCCAAATCCTAGGTCCAAAACAACGGGTGCCTGAACCGCCTGCCATGATCAAACCATTCGCATGGTCACATATCTTGGATGAGCTCGGCAAGAGCAACGACATGCCATGCAGAGAACGCTGATAGCTAGATTGGTTGGAGAAAGTTCACACGATGTATTAATTGGATCTAAATGAGATTTGGTAAAAGATTAGATGCTAGGGAAAAGGGAAACAGAAAGGGGAGACTCCCCGTTGCGTCTGCCTGCCGTCGAATGGTCTCCTCCGACAGTGTAGGCTATGGTTTCCCTCGTGTCACCTGAGAGGGGCGCGGGGGTCGAGATCTCAAAATCTCAACCTTAGAATGATGGACACAATCTTCTTTATTTATTATTACTTCCTATAACTCTTGCTGGCGTACCTGCCCTCTCAATGCGTCCCTACGCGTGCACAATTGGGAGCCTTTCGATTGAGTCAGCTAGTACCAGGTTCCACTCCTATAGCAATTGCCATTGTTGGATTTGCTAAATAGTTTTGTCACTTCGTCGCTGATTGAATACCTCCACGATGGCTAGGCCCAAGTGCACGTGGGCCGGCTGATTCAGACAGGAAGACCTTCTCATCGGCGTCACCTATTTTTCCTACTTTCGCGCGCGGTGGGTGAAAAGCAACTCGTCTCTTTTTCTCTCGAGATCGTGATTGGTGTGATCAAAACCCTAGCCAAAAGTTGCTCCCCAATCCCCTCTCTCTTTCCCATGTGAGCCGCCATTCCCGTCTCCCGCTTCTCCTCCACGCCATGGCTGATCTCCACTCCCAAGGGCGTGTTCCCTCCTCGCTACCGTTAGCGTCATGGAGAGCATATCCTCCAAGTACGATTTCTGCGGACGCGCCCTGCACTGTGCCGCCTCCACCTCATGTCCGCACTACAGGGGCATGACATTCTGCACCACCATCCGCCTCCAGTCCCCTTGACCTCATGCTGATGTTGGAGCAGCAGGGCCAGGAGGGAGCGTGGGCGCCGCCGCCTCGTGCCTCGCATCTGAAGGTGGCCGCTGCATGGAGCACTGAGAGGCCACGGTTGTCGCCAATTGCAGGCATCACCGTGCCAAGAGTAGGCAGGCCTAGGCTGCATCAGCCGCCGCCATGGATCGACGATGTCGTCGTGTCTATGGCCACCACTATTGCATTTTTTGGCTACCGAATGCCTTATTTGAGGGTAGAGAAGTGCTACCCATGCGTGCTTCCTCGCAGTGGTAGGGAGGTCGATCACTATGCCACTACCTCGTCCAGTCAGAGGCCCTCCTTCTGCCCGCCCCCTACACCAGCTCGTCGGCTGCGGTGACCCAGCATACCACTGCATGATGTAGTACACTATAGTCATTGATATAACACCAATGAAACATCCTTCCATTAGTATTACATCCCTCGGAGTGGTACAATAGAAATATAGAAGGTCCAAGACATGACTATAGATTACAACTCAACTCTTTATAAAAGATCCACATAACATTCTAGGTTATAGAGAAAGAAAGTAACTTCTTACAAAGAAGAACCAGAAATAACAACTCATAAATATCATACTAAAAGTCTACTATCTAAACTATCTGGCTTGTAGATGTTGATATTGCATTGCTCTACAAAAGTAGGTTCTATGGCTAGAGATTATACTCCTATCTAATTAGGAACTCCGTCTTCACTGCAGGCGATGTTGATGTTGACTCCATTGACTTCATTGAAGAACTTTAGCTTTTGGTGTCGATTCGTGGAGCATAAATTGGTGTTGATGACGTCTTAATTAGCTTTTAGAACCTTATACATTACAAATGTATCTATAATTTTTGATGTTCCATGCTTGGTTTTATCCACTTTCTTGTGTTTTGTCCACACTTTGGAGTACTTTTCATATGATTTCTTGGACTAACCTATTAACAAGAGCCACAATGCCAGCTGCCTATTTTCTGCTATTTTTGGTTCCAGGAAAGTCAGAAAATGAATATTCTCGGAATTGGACGGGACAAAAGCCAAAGTGCCTATTTTTCCGGAAGTCATCAGATGCCAGAATACGAGACGGAGAAGGGCTAGGGGCCGGCCACACCACCTGGCCGCACGGCCAGGCCTGGCTCGTGCCAGGGGGTGGTCTGGACGACCCCAGCACCCCCTCGGCCTCTCCTTCCGCCTATAAGATGCCCTCGGGACGAAAACCCTAAGTACCCGATCAAAAATCCATGAAAGAGTCTGTAGCCACCATCGTCTCCATCCCTAGATTGGGAGGGATCTGAAGCTCTTCCCGGCACCCTGCCGGAGAGGGGAATTCACCCTAGAGGCCTTCTTCTTCATCATGCAAGCCTCTGGTGTGATGCATGAGTAGTTCATCCTTGGACTACGGATCCATGTAGTAGCTAGATGGCTGGTTCTCCTCCTTTGTGCTTTCATGTCTAGATCTTGTGAGCTCCATTCATGATCAAGATCATCTATTTGTAATTCTACATGTTGTGTTTGCGGGGATCCAATGGATATTGAGATGCTATTTCAGATTGATTATTGATTCTATCATGTCTTTGTTATTCGTGATCTTGCATGCTTTCCGTTGTTAGTAGCTATCTTGGCCAAGTAGATGCTAGCAACTCCAAGAGTTAGTATTTATGCTCGATAGTGGGTTCATGCCTCTGGTAATCTAGGGAATTTACAGAAATCTCTAAGGTACTAGATGTGTTGTTTCTACTAGGGAGAAAACAACAATCCTTTGTTCATAGAACAATCGTATTGTTTACATTACACGCAATTCATAAAGCAATAATCTATTGCTTGCAACTTAATACTAGAGGGGGTTCGGATGATAACCTGAAGGTGGACTATTAGTCATATATGCAGTTGGATGGCGGTCTATGTATAATGTTGTAATTCCCAATCAAGTTCCAAAGGAGTCAAGATGATTAGTATATGCATGTATTGCTTTCTCGATGTTTGTCAATTGCCCCGCTGTAATTTGTTCACCCAGAATGTTATCTATCTTAAAGAGAGCCACCTCTAGTGAACTATGGATCCCGGTCCTTTACTTTTACATACAATCTATAAACTATTTACTGCTTTGTGTTTACTTTCTCCAAACTATTAATTCCTTCCATTCGATACGTTTAATCCTTTGTTTTCAGCAAAACACGGTGAGATTGACAACCTCATCGCAAGTTGGGGACAGAGTTCTGTGGTTGTGTTGTGCAGGTCTCCACGTTGCTACTAGCACCGGTAGTGCGCCCTGCCAAGGCTCAGCCAACAACACCTTTGGGGTGTTTCCTTTCTCCTACTGGTTCGATTAAACATTGGTTTCATAACTGAGGGAAACTTGTAGCTGTGCTCATCATACCTTCCTCTTGGGGTTCCCAACGAGCTCTACATCAACACGAGCCATCAAGCACTTTTCTGGCGCCGTTGCCGGGGAGTCAAGGACATCTTCACAAGGGGAGTCCCTCATAACCAATCTCTTTACTTTGTTATTTTCATTTTGCTTTGTTTCTTTTTTGCTTTGTTTGCTTGTTTCTTTATCAAAAACACACACAAAAAATTATTTTTACTAGTTTGCTTTCTTATTTCAAAAACACAAAAAAATTAGTTCCTTTCTTAAGTTGCCACTATGTCTAGCCTTGCTCCAAACACTATGTCACCTGAGGAAATGATTTTCACTTTTAAACAAGGAATTGAGGAGAGCTTCAAGGAATCTTGGTCTAGAATCTCTGATCTACATGAAAAAACTGAGCCTAAAATGACTCAAAGCCTATTCCTTAGTAGTTTTTACCTTGGAATTGCTCTTTGCTATAGATATGCTTTAGATGTTGTTGTGGGAGGAGATTTCCTCCAATGTAATGAGGATGATGCTATTAATGCTATAAAGAAATTGATCCTCACTTACAACTTGCCTAGTCAAACCGACATTTCTTTCGGAAGAATATTTGCTAGACTAAACACTCTTGAGACTAGCACTACTAGCTTAAAAGATTGCTATAATACGCTCAGGGAGCATCATAATTATGTTCCAATAAATTATAAACCATCAAAGTGGCTCCCTACAATAAAAATTGAGATAAACACTGAAACTTTTCAAGCCCGCTGTGATATCATGTCTGAATTTTGTCTTATGCCCAAAGATACATGAATCTTTGAATCTTTGGGGGCTTACTGAAGGAGGAAAAGAAATATCTATTGCTAATAATGCTACCATATTACCTATTGGACTAGCTTAAGGAGTGTTTACAAAGATCCTTGGGAAAATGATTTTTACTGATTATCTTGTTATTGAATGTGCAGGAAAAGGACAAATTACACTTGAAAGGTCCCTATTAGAACTCCTTGGAGCAATAATAGATGTTGGAAAGGGGACCATGTACCTTTCTTCTACACCAAACAATCATATTTTCCCCAAGGTTAAGAATAAAAGTAAGAGAGGTAAGGGCAAGAAATTTGGTCTTAATGCTTCTTCATTTGAGAACACTTGATTTTTTCTTGCTTCTTATGCCTAACTGAAAGGCGTTAAAGAAAAGTACTTATTGGGAGATAAACCAAAAGTTTTAGATGAGTCTTGGAAGTTATTACTTTAGTAATAACCTCTCCTTATCCTTTTTATTTGCTTTTTGTGCCAAGAGTAACCTCTAATGAGAGAGAAGTAATGATTGGGAAAGTTTCTGTCCCGAAACAGATTTCTGTGCTTCACCATAAAAAATCGTGTAAAATCTCTGAACGTCTTTTTGAGGCGTCAATTATTGTGCTTCTGCCCCAGATGTTATCTAACTTTCGTTAGTTCAACACTTTTTTATTTGAGCAACAGAAGGTCTTCGAAAAAATTCGTCTTTACCTGCTGGTCTGTTTTGACAGATTTCTGCCATTTTCTACATTTTCTTCTTGTTGGTTCCTTTTTGAGTTCTTTTGGAGAATTGAGATTTTTGAGGGAAGTGCTACAGTATCTAGTGTTCTAATGGAAGTTTATTTGGTGTTAGAACTTAACCTTAAGACTTATTTATTTTGAGTGCACTAATGTTGCTAATAAAGATTGTGTGAAGTTTTGTATGAAGGAAAAATTTCAGGTGTATGGAAGGAATGAGTAATGAGATGAAGGATGGACTAAAGCTCAAGCTTGGGGATGCCACGCGTGTCATCCCAATAAATATCCAAGAAGTACAAGCGTCAAAGCTTGGGGATGCCCAAGGCATCCCCTTCTTCATCAATAAAGATTTCAGGTTTCTTTTAAACATATCATTTTTATTGTTTCATGCACAGTTGTGTTGTTCTTGGAGCGTCTTCTTTTTCGTTTTCGTTTTGGTTTTTCATTTGCTTTGTTTTCTTAGTTTGCTGAATAAATTGGTTGGACCCCCTCGTTCATACATTGGTTTGCAAATAGTTTGGTTTAGTTTGGAAAAGAGTAGGAAAAGCTCATGCTTAAGGGGTAAAAGAGCTCGTTTTTGACTGTGGCCTATGCTTTGTCATGTCATGCTTGATATTGTTTTAGCTTTATGCTTAGTATTCTTTGTTGTAGCATGACTTGTTATAAACAATTGAGATTGCTTAATGTGCCTTGGATGAATCATGCGTTGTTTTAGCATATTAAAGCATAGTATAGTGGTATTCTCCTTTGATGCTTTATTTGGGTTGACTTGGCGCATGCTCACACCATGTTATGACTATATCAAGTCACCATAGCCTTTATGATCCTTTAGTTTTCAACTTGTAATATCACTTTATGATTTGATCAATGATGTTTTGTCGCTCTGCATGATTATGGCCATTACTGCTCTCTTAGTTTGTCGCTCCCAGTCTTTTGCTAGGCTCCACAACCAAGTATGAGTTCCACTCATGCATCCAACTCCCTAAACCAAGTTATTACAAAGATTCCACCATACCTACCTACTAGCTTATGCTATTCGAAGTATATTCATGCTTTTGTTTATCTTCCAAATTAAACTTGTTATGAGAAAACTAGTGATTAAAGCTCTCACGAACTTGATGGCACACTTTACTTTTCTTGCCCTTAATAACTTGAACCATTGGGTCCTTCTTTGTTGCGTATATGCTTGCGCTTTATAAGTTGAAATTAGCATAACCATGTATCATGGGGAACGTTTTCAACATTGCACTTGTACTTTGTACCCCGTTGATATCATGTTCTTTTCCTTACGGATCCCGGCAGTGTGAAATAAAAGTGGAACTTGTAAGATCATGGAGTTTGTATGTGTGTTAGAGAAATGCCTGGACCGCTAGCCTAAGCCATGCCTAATCATGGTGGGAACTTGCAGCATAACCATAATGAGCACTCTATGAAGCATCCTCAATAAAAACCTATGCAAATAGCAAATAAAAAGATCGCTGAGATGCTCATTGTCTGCTTGCCTTGTCATTTTGATTATGGGATAACTCAGTGTATCATGTGCAAGGGGTACCCCATTGGCGGTTCTTTATGATACACATGTACTTACAATGACAAGAGATTACTTGTGACTAAAGTTGAGTAGCATGAGGTTCGGTCTTCGTAAGTAAGGGGCATGAGATTTCGATTTATAACTTGTCAAGCATATCCTCTTAGTTGCATCACTTTAACCTTAATCACCTTCAAGATGCTTATGATAGGGGCAATGAGAGCTGAAAGCTATACGTACCATAATTTTTGGAAGCTCTTTATGAGACTTGAATCCCTACTTCCTTTTATGAAGGCCTTTCTTCCACCATTATATTGAGTCTCCACCTTCTACCTTTATGCACCTACTTTGAGAGCATAGTGGCCATTCTTAGTTCTATGTGCATTGTTCCAAGACTAGTTGATTGTTGCATACCTTGATATTGCTTGTTTTAAACTATTTGTATCTAGTCACTCTTATGAACTTTGAAGGTGTCCTATGCATTTATATTTGCTACTCTATGAGGGACAAGCTGAATGCTATTATGCTATGTTTTCTTTATGTGAAACAAACAAACGTCTTGCAAAGCATTGTTATTCATGAATCTTTTGTTTGTGCCTTTTCATGTTGCATCATAGTTTCTTTGTCTTATTGCTAGAACCTTGTCTTTCATGTTATGATTGAAGTACTACGATCCCAGCTTTGAATGTTTTACAAATACTTTGATCAAGTCTTTGATGGTGCATGTCACCTCAAAAATTATTCTTTCTTTTTATCACTTACCTACTCGAGGACGAGCAGGAGTTAAGCTTGGGGATGTTGATACATTGCAAATGTATCTATAATTTTTGATGTTCCATGCTTGGTTTTATCCACTTTCTTGTGTTTTGTCCACACTTTGGAGTACTTTTCATATGATTTCTTGGACTAACCTATTAACAAGAGCCACAGTGCCAGCTGCCTGTTTTCTGTTATTTTGGTTACAGGAAAGTCAGAAAATGAATATTCTCGGAATTGGACGGGACAAAAGCCAAAGTGCCTATTTTTCCGGAAGTCATCAGATGCCAGAGTACGAGACAGAGAAGGGCTAGGGGTCGGCCACACCACCTGGCCGCGTGACCAGGCCTGGCCCGCGCCGGGGGTGGTCTGGCCGACCCCAACACCCCCTCGGCCTCTCCTTTAGCCTATATATTGCCCTCGGGACGAAAACCCTAAGTACCCAATCAAAAATCCACGAAAGAGTCTGTAACCGCCGTCATCTCTATCCCTAGATCGGGAGGGATATGAAGCTCTTCCCGACACCCTGCCGGAGAGGGGAATTCACCCTGGAGGCCTTCTTCATCACCATGCAAGCCTCCGGTGTGATGCGTGAGTAGTTCATCCTTGGACTACGGATCCATGTAGTAGCTAGATGGCTGGTTCTTCTCCTTTGTGCTTTCATGTCTAGATCTTGTGAGCTCCATTCATGATCAAGATCATCTATTTGTAATTCTGCATGTTGTGTTTGCGGGGATCTGATGGATATTGAGATGCTATTTCAGATTGATTATTGATTCTATCATGTCTTTGTTATTTGTGATCTTGCATGCTTTCCGTTGTTAGTAGCTATCTTGGCCAAGTAGATGCTAGCAACTACAAGAGTTAGTATTTATGCTCGATAGTGGGTTCATGCCTCTGATAATCTGGGGAAGTGACAGAAATCTCTAAGGTACTAGATGTGCTGTTGCTACTAGGGAGAAAAGAACAATCCTTTGTTCATAGAACAATCGTATTGTTTATATTACACGCAATTCGTAAAGCAATAATCTGTTGCTTGCAACTTAATACTGGAGGGGGTTCGGATGATAACCTGAAGGTGGATTATTAGTCATAGATGCAGTTGGATGGCGGCCTATGTATAATGTTGTAATGCCCAATCAAGTTCTAAAGGAGTCAAGATGATTAGTATATGCATGTATTGCTTTCTCGATGTTTGTCAACTGCCCCGCTGTAATTTGTTCACCCAACATGTTATCTATCTTAAGGAGAGCCACCTCTAGTGAACCATGGATCCCAGTCCTTTACTTTTACATACAATCAATAAACGGTTTACTGCTTTGTGTTTACTTTCTCCAAACTATTACTTCCTTCCATTCGATACGTTTAATCCTTTGTTTTCAGCAAAACACGGTGAGATTGACAACCTCATCGCAAGTTGGGGACAGAGTTCTGTGGTTGTGTTGTGTAGGTCTCCACGTTGCTACTAGCACCGGTAGTGCGCCCTGCCAAGGCTCAGCCAGCAACACCTTTGGGGTGTTTCCTTGCTCCTACTAGTTCGATTAAACCTTGGTTTCATAACTGAGGGAAACTTGCTGCTGTGCTCATCATACCTTCCTCTTGGGGTTTCCAAAGAGCTCTACATCAACACGAGCCATCAGAACCTAGCAAGGTTTAAGAAGGTACGGTTGAGTACGAGTGTACTCAGCAAGTTCACTAAAAAGGAGTGTTTGATGCACTACCTACAACCATAGACCATAGGTCATAGGCTATGCATGTTTTCGTAAACAATTCTTCAAAGGTTGCTTTTATTTTAAAAATCTATATCTGTCAGCCTTCATAGGTTACCGGAACTTCATGGAGCTCCTTTCCTGCCATGTTCGTAGCTACTTCCTAGAACATGGAGTAACATGTCACATTTTTATACACTCTACATAGGTGCATTGCTTTATCCATGAGAGATCAAATCCTTGTTGCACAACTGGGCAGCTTACCCGTCCACACTTCCTATGGTGTGGGGGCCTATTAGATGATCCAAGTCAACCATTGTTCCTCTCCATGACCCCATATGATAACACGACCCTCCAAGTGGATCTACCTCTGTTAACTCCCATACAGGCAGATATAACTCTAGTAGCCCTCAAAGACCCTGTAAGCAGATCATGTCCCTAGCAACCCCCGCTAAAATGGCAGGTCTACCTCTGACAACCCCTCACAAATAGTCTAGACACCAATATCATGGGGCACTAAGGGGTCCCACCCATGTGCTGGATACTTACAATAAAACTATAACCTCATGATAAGGTCATCTGTTGGCAGATGAAAGGAAGAAGATATAACTGACTTCACCATCCCATTCCAGATCTCATGGTTAACACATATTATACGGCACAAGGATCATTGGCGACATTGGTTGTTAAGTCCTAGGTATTATGTTCCTTTACCACTAGAACTTCCATAGTAGGTTATTACCACTTGGTAAATAACCCATAATCATATAATTATGAAAATAGTGTTTTCTGACCTTTTCAAAATGCAGGTGATGACAATAGTGGATTTGCAAATACTTGATAGAAAATAACCAAAGAACATGAGCAAGTACAAACTTGCCTTTATGATTACAAGATTATGCAATCACGGTCTTCGAGACGATAGGAGATCCAATATTTGAAAACAACATCATTGGTCCATTAAGGACTAATGTTTAAAGAAGCAATATGCTATCATGCATAAGTAATTCTATGCATTTAATAAAACTCCCGGAGTGAATCCCAATATTATAAGTGAGTTAAACTTAGGTGATTTATTTACGATTTGGTTTATCTTCAAGTTTACTTCACAAGCAAATAAATCTATACGGAACTGAAGTTTTAACACACAAGATATGAAAGTAGAGTATAATAGCAATCGAAGATTGAGGTTAATTGCCATCTAGTAACTATGATAAAAGTCCATGTGTTGGGTTGCTAAGAGTTGAAAGAAACTATTATACATTTGTTTTTTGAAGTGGAAAAAAGAATAACCTTTAAAGAATATGGTGTTTAGGTTATGTTCATCAATCTTGAATATGCCTAGGAATAAAGTTATGGTTTTTAATAAAGTACAATTGATGTTGAGTCATTATACTTTTGGTTGATTGAATAACAGACCAAAGTTAACTATAAAAAATGAATAAACTTAATACATAATGTTTATGGTATTTTTAGACCAAGATTAACTATGAAACAGGAACACACTTTAGACATGATGTTTATATCATTGCTAAGGTCTAGAATTTTCCTAAGCTTAATTAAGGGTATATGAATATTTATCCTAAGTATTAATAGATGTTAGCCTTTATCCTCTAAGTGAATACCCTTTTATGTATTTGTAAATGTTGGAACTAGTCTATAAGAAAACTTGATAACTTAGATACCAAGTTGACATCACTAAGGTTTCAAAGGTATTTTGCTTGAGTTTATATTTGTAAATTACTCAATATGCATATTTTGGTATAACATATTTAAATTTGTATTATAAACAAATAAATATCTAGAGGTGATTTTGTTGGAAATAATAATTATTATTATGGCTTTATCTAAGTAGAGTGGGTACTTTAGTTTTGTTTGCATGTTTTACCCAAGTTATAAAGGTAAAAGTAATTTTAAAGTATTCTTTATAACTACTAGAGAAAGGGTATAAATTGTTCTAGGCAATAAATTCTAAAGACTTAAGTAAAGTTAAATGAAATTTATTTGAATTTATAAATGAGAAGGGAAATTATATCTCTTTTATTATAATAAAAGAAAAGGATTATAAGGTCAATTATAACACTTATTTGTTTATAAATCCTAAAATGATTTGTAAGTTTATAATTAGTATTTTATAAAATAATAGATTTATTTTTATATTCAAAAATGATTTTTTATTGATTTTTATGATTTTTCCTTATTTGGTTATATTTCATTTAGGATTTTGGTGTCTTTAATATTTAGTTGTGTTTTGTTTAAATTAAATAAGTAATGTTATATTTTTCCTAAATAGAGATTATTTTTGGATCATTTTGATATATTATCTGTACTTTTAGGATTTTTCTACATTTTTCTAGAGCTAAAACAATCTTAGGGTAATTTTGGTAATTTTCCATTTTACCTTTTTTACTTTTAGTTTCTTATTTTTCTAACTAGGCTAGGGCCACAGGCGAATTTATCCCACTAGCCAACCCACAAGGTTGGGCTAGACCACATGGCTAGGTTCAATAGGTCGGTCTGACCAGACCCTGTCCTAGCCCACTCCCGCACAATCTCTTCCCTCTCTTTCTCTCTAGCGATAGCCATGGTGCCACCATTGTCATCGCTCGATTCTGGCGATCTCGGTCATGCTTGTCCAACTCGATTTGGCTGGCGCTTCCACATCTAGCCACATTACCCTCTCTATTGGCGATTAGGGTTCTGGCTAACTTGATTCAGCTGCTCTCCATTGGCCTGGTGGTGCACGGTGAAGGGGAAACATGGGATGATGTTGGTGTTGTGGTACGGTGGGTGTGGCTCAGTGTGAGTCAAGTGCCACGGTGCTCCTCGTGTTGCCATGTCGACGTGTCGTGCTTGCCGTTCTCTGCAACGCCGCCATCTCCTTCCTCTTCGGCAAGTTTGGACTCGCCCCAGGTAAGTACCTACCTTTTCTCACTTCTACTTTTATTCCTTTCTACTCTACTAGGAACCCTAGATTCTCAGCAACACTTGTTTATGCTCAAAGTTGAGCATAGTCTGTTGCTCTATGTTTATCTTTCTATTGGTCATGTCTTACTGTGTTGGTTGACTTAGCATATCTCATAATCCTGCTCTTACCCTATTTGAGGGTTGGGTGTGGCGTACATTTCCAGTCAGCTATAACATGTGTGTGTGTGTTACAGGCTGAGCTAAATTTAGGTTGTTTATTTTAAATGTGATTGTTAGCCAAGTATCTCACTGAACCATTGGTTCCTTGCTAGGCTTCTAGAATTCAACAATATGGGCTTGGACACTTTGTACTTTTGTACTGTGGTACTAGTACCTGCTTCACTATATATTTGATTTAGTGACTTGCTTAACTGAATATTGTTGATGAATAAGTGATAGTTCAGTAATAATTTGAATATATGTTGAACAGTGCTTGTAATCTGGTGGTTTTCCTTGATCAGATCTAGATCCTCTTCTAGAAATACCTCCCCACTCCCAACTTGATCTTCTACCTTTTTGGGTCCTGATGCTTGATGAACCTTTCCTTGCTGCTTCCTTGAACATGGCAAGAAAATGTGTGGATGAACTTGTGGAGATGGTACAGCTGGATGTTGTGTTGTGGAGGTGGTGGAAGTGATATGCTAGTAACTCAGCTACGGCTGGGCTATCTCTATATCAGATGTTTGGCAGCTGTTGATGTGTTGAAAACATAGCAATTGTATGCCATTGTGTAAGCTGCTTGCTTATGGTCCCCTCCTAGGGTTCAAGTTTCATAGCTGAGATATTTTCATGTGAAGATCAGTTCAGTTGGGTTGGTATTATCCCTTCTAGTTTTATTTGAGCTCATAGGTGGATTATAACTTGGCTAGTTGGATGTGTTTGACTATGTTTTCCATAGTTTTGATTTGACCTATTCCCTTTTGTTATAATGGTGAAACTTGCCCCGTATTCCTATAACACACTAAGTAGTCTGAGGCAGTCAATCAAATAAGAATAGATTACTACTGATGGCCCCTCTTTTAACTAGTCAATGATGAGTTAAGCAATGCATTACATTGCATATCTGAGAGTAAACCATTAACACTAACCCCTCATTATATTTCATTTTTGATTGTTTGAGTTTGCAGGCATAGTAGTTGTTGGAAGATTTTGAAGAATAGATGATATAAGAATTAGATTAGGAACTTAGGTTTAGGTTTTCATTTCTTTTTGTTGTAATTTCATTTTTCTTTGGACAATGTAAATGACATTTTAATATTTGGTAAACGATAAAGATTGTTATAATTTCCAATTGTTGTAATTTATTTCTTCCTTGACTTCTTATCTTTTTTTCTATTTGAACAATTATAAAGGCAATGTAACTTATTATTATTGTAACAAATATATTCTTTTATTCTTTAATTGTAAAATAAAGTTTATTCTTTTATTTATCATCATCCTTGTAGTATATTCATTTATTGTAATCCTTTTCTACTTCTTTTGTTGCAATATGTTAAGTAGACATTATTGTAATAAGTACATCTCTGATACTTGTGATTCTTTATATTCAAATTTATGCAATAAAGATTATTATTATTTATAAATGCTATATTGTGATTCTACAATATTCTATAATAACTTGAGGTTTAAATTTAAATCCAAGTTGTATTTGAGTTGTGTTATCTCATACTTGAACTTTGAATTTAAATTGTTCCCCCAAAAGCAATAAATTCAACAAAGGTCAAGTTGAAATTCATAACACTCAACTGATAACTTAAACTCTAGTCATCGGAGTAGGAGAAACCTCGATCACTTTGTGTTTTAAACAGACGCGCGGAAATTCTTTGGATTTTCTATGCATGAACGCAATGCACACACCTGTGGTCTCTCCTTTTCTGACCTAAAACCTTGGGGTGTTACACCGGCCTCCTCCACCTCACTCCCTCCTTCAAGCTTCTCCGCCCCCTCGGTCTAAAGCACTAGGTGATGTGCCCCTCTTTCTCCATGTGTCTTCTCCGTTTCTGTCCTGCACATAAACTGTTTGATGAAATGTCTATGTCGACCCTTTCTTGTCACTCTGTTTTTTCATGTTGCTCAAGGAGCAGCCCCCAACCAGGTGGATCACTTGTGAGTTGATGGCTGCTCATGGAAGAAATGGCGGATGGGGCATGGGAGCTCCTTCTCTCTATGCCGCTATGGTGGATCTTGTTAACTCCATGCTTAGCACTTACTTCCTCTAAAAGAAGTCGAGATATGCCATGATCTAGTTGTTCAAATTTGTTTGCAAATTTATGGCGATGAGGATTATGTTCAGTCATGTGAATGCTTGGTTGAAGCGGTTGCTTTATTTTGTTTGTTGAATTTCTTTTGCAAAATTTGATTGTTAAACTCATGGATTTGTTGTGGTTATGAAGCATGTAGGAATTTGTATCGAGCACCTAGCGCCTATTCCATGGTATGCGACTATCTTGCCTGCCGCCTATGGTAGGTGCTCCTTTCCAGAATCTTAGTTAATTCTTGAATTACTATATCTATCACACAATTCTACAAGTGGAAAATTTTGATTGTTCAGGTGGAAGTAGCATACACACAATAAGCTAACCACATCCAAAGATGAGTTTCCCATTTCGGTTTTGATCACATCGCTTTGTTTTGATCACATGAAACTAATAGATAACATCATATATGCAGTTTTTTGTATAGAGAAAATTGCAAATAGTCGTTCACGTGTTCTGATGTCTTGCAGCTAGCCTATGGATCCTCTTATTATTGGCACATTTTGATATGCATATAACCTTATGGAGTGAGAAGATTGATGTGAATGACTATTGTATTGCATTGTGCATTCTTTAGTTTCACCCAGATGATTTGGTCAGTTGAATAATAAGGTTCAGTATACTTCATTTTATTATAAGGCTATTGCCTCCTACATGCCTACACTATATATTTTTCCTTCTGTCTGCACTTCATGTTGTGATTTTGGTTTGCAATTGAGTAAAGATGTAGCTTTGCCGTTCTTATTTGCACTATCATAATCAGAACCATTTGTCTGTTTGTATTCACTACTATGTTGCACATTCTTTCCTTCTCACATCTCTTATGATGCTCGATACAAAATAAGGTATATTAGGAACTTGGGTATTAATTATTTTTCAAACATGGTGATAAAAAGCAATGAAATAATTGTTTATCCTATTTATAAGACTCTGTATTCTAGACACCTAGGAGGAGGAGTTTTGAGCCAAGGAGGGCGCTGATGAGGGGTGACCTCGACAATGTCCATGGTTATGGACTTGGGTTTGATGAAAACGAGAGCGCTGGTGATTTCGTTGGCCTATCAGACAAACAAGGGAGTGGAAGTCATGTCTGATTATAAGAAACAAAGGATTACATAGTCACCGATTCACAAGATGCAATCTAACTCATGGAGGGTTGTGTTTCGCTCGAGGCTACGGTGCCCTCTCCGTTGCCTCCTCCCAGCCCTTATATGAGAGGTTGGGTCTCAGAGTCCAATACGGAACGGTTACAAGTTCAATTACAACTATTCGACTATGTCGGTTGACACTTCTATCTTGATCAACATGGCAAGTTCCTGGGCTTCGGATGCTTCCATAAATTTTTAATTATTTATGGGCTTCGTGGGACATAGTCTAAGTATGTACTAGGTATACCAATTATGGGAACCCAATAAGTCATACCCTTGTTAGTAGCCCCCGAGACTCCATTCAAATTGCAGATTTGGGTTGCGTCTCAAAAAGATTTTCTGTATTGAAACTGAAGTTTTCTCTGAGTGATTATAAATATTTTGGTATAACAAGTCTGGTGCATCTGACGGATCAGGAACCAGTTAATTGCTCTTGGGAAAAAATATCAAAAACCTACTTCAAGCTCAAGTCCCCGGACTCAAACTTAGTATATACTGGCGTAATTCAGTTCAGGCCATGGAGGTCTTACGAATTCCTGAATTTCAGGTTTATGTTTTTGGGTACCCAACGTGTCCATCAGGATTTTCCATCGTATCGTGGATACGGATAATTACTAGTAGAGCGCATTCTGGTGCATATACTAGGCTTCACGGGACAGATCCCGGGGTCTTACCTTCATGTTGAGAGACACAACATTCAGACATATTATCACGGTGTACGCGGTCCGTGAATTTTTTATATTTTATAGAATGCCTTGTTTGGCTACTAAAATTGCTGAAGTTGTTAGCTTATTTTTTATTTTTTGTTTAACTCTCCCGACGGGAGTAACCGTCTAAGGATACACTTGTATAATATGTTTTATCGTCTTCGTTTGGAGGATTTTTACTTTTATTCTATCGGGTGCACGGCCAGCGCTCCTGGTGGGAGTAGCCCCAGAGGCTATAGTTGAATATTTGTATTCAAGTGTAGGCTCAAATCATCTTCATCCGAGGAGGTACTCGACTCGGGTCTTGTTAATGGTATGAGTTTTGCTTTTTATCGGCTCAATTCATATTTTTTCATCAGGTGCACGATCAGTGCTCTCGATGGGAGTAGCCTCCGATGCTATATTCGAATGCTTGCGTTCGAGCATAGGCTCAAGTGTGTCATCTGAGGAATTTACTTTGACTCAAGTCTTGAAGTTACTTTCTCAGGTTCTTTGTTGAATGCATCCGAAGCTTTTCCATTGTTCCCATGACATCATTGCTGACGATGATAGCGTGCCTTAGCCATGTTCCAGTGCTCCTGATGGGATGTTTCAGTCGTGGGGCCATAAAGGAGGCTGGCGACGCGTGGGGGCCGTGTTAGCAGTGGCCGGTAAGTTTGACCGCATGACCCATGTTGCACGGGAAATGAGGCACCACGCGGTTTTCTATGAATTAATCGCAGTTATTAATTCTTATTACGGCTGGTCCCTTTCTGACTATGGACATGTGGTGTCATTAGGTTTCATCATGGTGCCCTGTCTTCTGGATCCAATGGTCCTGGACTAGCGATGGGTTATTTATAAGTGCTTGAGGGTTGGATATTTTACTGCTCATCCCTTCTTCCACCTCTAGCTTTCTTCTTCCTTGCACCGAATCTGCTTTAGCGCCACTGCTCTTGTCTTTGCTTTTCTTGTCTTAGTTTCTTGTGCGCAATCGCTTGAAACTTCATCACCATGGGAAAGAGCAAGGGCACTTCGTTCGCCGTTGATGCTACGGTCGCCAAACCGTGGTCCATTGGGTGGGAACCCTCAAGGTGCTTGGTGCGAGAGTTGCGCAATGCCCGCAAGTACTGCCTGCTCACCGAGAACTCCTTCAAGGTTCTCGATGATGAAGCAACTCCTACACCCGAACAGGGATGGCGGGTAATGTTTCTGTCTTTTCTATTTCGCGGCCTTTCTCTTCCTTCCCATGAGTTCCTTCGCGGGCTCCTCTTTGTTTATGGTGTGCATCTTTATTGGCTCACACACTTTGCAATAGTTTCCTCAGAATCCATCCCCACTAGGGCTTGTGGAAAAAATCCTGTGTCCGAAGAAATGCCAGGAATACCGTCGTCTATGATGTTGGTGGTGCTATAATCTCCATCTGCTAAGATGTTGATTATTTTGATCTGAAGCTTGCAGATTCCGTTCAAGGCTGGCGATCAAAGTGGTTTTACATCAAGGACCAGCGGGTTGAGGGTCAATCCTTTGGGTTGGCACCTTTTGACCCGAAGAAAACTTGTAGGAGGCTTAATTCCTGGGAGCAGCGCCAAAGTGATGAGGAAATGAAAGAGATCAAGTTGTTGCTGGATTGGATTGACCAGTTACACACCCGAGCTGGGTGGATTCTTTCAGGTTTGAAAATCATGACCTACTTCCTTTGGGTGCACATACAACCTCTCCAAGCCAGACTACTAGGTATGTGGTCATATTCTAGGTAGAAATACTCGATGAGGGTCACTCACGATAAATTGCCCACTACCGATCTCGAGAAAAGGGTAAGATCCTTCACCACACTCACGAGGAAAGATGTTGTGCCTTGATACGTCCAAAACATATCTACTTTCCCGAACTCTTTTGCTATTGTTTTTCCTCTAAACTTGTGTGAATTGGATGCAACTAACACGGACTGACGCTGTTTTCAGCAGAATTACCTTGGTGTCTAGTTTTTTTTTGCAGAAAATCAACTATCAGGAAAAATCCCGGAAAATATGCCAAAAATCCTATTTCGCCAAAAGACTCACGGAGCCAGAATACAAGACGGAGTAGGGCTGGGGCCTGGCCACACCACCTGGCCACGCTGGGCCTGGCCGCGCCAGGGGGTGGTCTGGTCGCCCCAGATACCCCCTCGGTCTCCCTCTTCGCCTATAAGTTGCCTTCTGACCTAAAAACTCAGGGGGGTTCGACGTTTTTCCAGAAAGAGTTCCGCTCCGCCGCCACCATCAGATTCCACGATTCGGAACCAGAAACTCCGTTCTAGCACCCTGCCGGGACGGGGAATTGGAGGAGATCATCGCCATCATCATCACCATCGCTTCTCCATCGACCATCCATGATTCCCCCCATCTATGAGTGAGTAATCCCCCGATGTAGGCTATGGGTATGGTAGGGATTGGATGAGATCGTTCATGTAATGGCATCAGATTGTTAGGGCATGGTGCCTAGTATCTACTATTAATGCTTTTTGACTTTGTTGTGACTTGTTATGCTTAATGCTTGTCACTAGGGCCCGAGTGCCATGATTTCAGATCTGAACATGTTATCGATTCATTATGATAGTATTGTTTATGGTCTTACCTGCAAGTTGTATACACACATTGTTGTCCGGAACCAAAGGCCCCGAAGTGACAGAAATCGGGATAACCAGAGGGAATGGCTTTGATGTGAGGATCACATGTGTTCACAGAGTGTTAATGCTTTGCTCCGGTGCTCTATTAAAAGGAGCACCTTAATTGCCAGTAGTTCCCTTGAGGCCCCACTGCAAATGGGCTGGCAGGACAAAAGATGTTGTGCAAGTTCTCATTGCAAGCACATATGACTATATATGGAACACATGCCTAGGATTATTTAGTACTTGGATGCTTTATCTTATTTATCTACAAATGCCCTATGTTCTGATTGCTATATGAATTTTCTTGTCCATGCAACGCCCGTCCATCCATCCCTATGCCTACCGCGCTCCAATCCTACTGTTTATTGCAATTTCTACTACTGTCTTTATTTTACTACTTCTATTACTTTACTATTCCTACTACAAAACTGTTGCTACTGATAAACTGCTATGAGCAAGATTGTTTCCAGGTGCAGCTGAATTGACAACTCAGTTGTTAAGGCTTATAAATATTCTTTGGCTCCCCTTGTGTCGAAACAATAAATTGGGTTTCACTTCCCTCGAAAATACTGCGATACACGCCCTATACTTGTGGGTCATCAAGACTATTTTCTAGCGCCGTTGCCGGAGAGCATAGTTTTATTTATCAAGTCCACTTGGAATCACTATTGTTCGCTGCCATCCATCCATCATGGGTAAGTCTCGTGATGGCAAGGTTCCTATTTTACCATCCACTACAAGAAGAGGTACGGTTCTGAACACCTCTGTTGCTCTTGATTCACCATCTATTATGAGTACCACATACACATGCTACACACACTGCTACTACTGCTGAATCTGAAACTTTTGATACTTATGATGCTGCTTCTACTGTGCTTGATAAGAGTGGTTCATTAGGTCTTTTCCTAGATGCTACGATTGCTAGAACTATAGCTAGAAATACTGAAACTCCTAATGAAGACACTACTACACCTGTTAGTTCACCTGAGTCTAGAGAGAGCTATGATATTGAAGACGGTTATATTGAGATGACCGTGAATTTATTAAAGAATGTCAAAACACCCATGATAGGAGTGATGCTAAGAGTCTCATTGAGAGGCGTACTATTAAACCCAAATTGTCTCCTAATGCTAAGTTTGCTGCGTCTCTCATAAACATTAAAGATAAAGATTATGATTTCTCTCTTGATCTATCTTACATAGCTATTGTTGAGAAAGAACCTTTTTGTGGGACTAAGAATGAAAGTGCGGTAGCACATATGACTGAGCTTTCTACCATGAGTGGCCTGTTTTTTGATGATATTAAGATGCGCACCTACTTTGTTGCTAAGATTTTCCCTTTTTCACTAAAAGGAGAAGCTAAAACCTGGTTTAGTAATTTACCTCCTGGATCTATTGATAGCCCTGATTGCTTGATTAGTACCTTCCTGCAGAAATATTTTCCTCCTAGTGCTAGACATGCTATTTTGCAGGAACTTTTTGATTTCAAAAAAGGAGAAAAAGAGATATTGCCTGAATCATGGGCAAGGTTCATGCACAGGCTGGATGTCCATTACCTAAGAATTAGCTTCTTGATATATTTTATAATGGACTAACTAAAGAATCTAGGACATACCTGGATACTTGTGCTGATTGTGTTTTCAGGAATAGGACTCCCAAGGAAGCTGAGGAACTAATGGCTAAAATAAGCAAGAAGTATGAAGATTGGACTCCTCCTGAACCAGCTAAACCTGAAACAATTATACCTGAACCAGCTATACCGGCGCCTATACCATCATATAAGAAGAGGGGAGTTATTGAATTGAATGATGAAGTGATGAAGGAAGCTAAGAAATGTCTTAAGGAGAAGGGAATTAAAGCTGCAGATGTCAAGAATTTACCTCCTATAAAAGAATTATGTAAGCCAATTCCCCATTCATCCTCTATTGAGGTACACTCTCTCCAACACTATGATGAAGGTGATATCCCTTACTCTAAACCTCCTAATCAATGCTTAGAAGAATTCGATATTTTATTGTTAAGCAAGAGAATTTTAATAAAAAGGTGCAAAACCATCTAATGGAAAACACTAGAGCTATTGTTGAGTTAAAAGATATTGTGGAAAGAACCTATAATGATGTTAAAATGCTTGTTAAACATTTTCAAATGGTTCAAACTCAAATAGATCAACTTATTAAAGTGCAAAAGACTTGCTAGTTAATGCTGCTAAAGAAAAACATCTTGTGAAATTAGAACTAGAAGTGGTGCTGCTACCCAGGATCCTCTATATCCTGAGGGGCATCCTAAAAGAATTGAGCAGGATTCTCAACGAGTTGAAAATAGTGGTACTACTCCTAAGAAAAGAAATAAGAAACATAAAACTATTGTAGAACCTTCTAAACCTGCTAAAGATCCTAATAGTATATCTGTCTCTGATGCTGAAACTGAAAGTGGTAATGAAGAAAATGATGTTCCTAATAAAGAAAAAGTTGAAGAAGAACCTGAAAGGCACACTAAGAATAGTAAATACACTAAAGAAGATTTTGTTGCTAAGAAACATGGTAATGAAAGAGAGCCTTAGGTCCAAAAACCTATGCCTTTCCCTGATAAGAAACACAAGTCAAAGGAAGATGAACACTATAATAAGTTTTGTGAGTGGTTGAAACCGTTATTCTTGCAATCCTTTAACTAATGCTATTAAATTGCCTCCTTATTCAAAGTATATGAAGGATATTGTCTTGAATAAAAGGAAGATCCCTAATGAAGAAATTTGTACTTTGCTTGCTAATTATTCCTTTAATGGTAAGGTTCCAAAGAAACTTGGAGACCCAGGGATTCCAAATATTGCGTGCTCTATTAAAAATAGTTATGTTAGAACTGCTTTGTGTGATTTGGGAGCTGGAGTTAGTGTTATGCCTTTTTCTCTCTACAAGAGACTTCAACTTGAAAAACTAATACCAACTGATATATCTTTGCAAATGGCTTATTAATCTACCACTATTCCTGTTGGTATATGTGAGGATGTACATGTTCAAGTGGCTCATAATTGCTTGATATTAACTGATTTTGTTGTGCTTGAAATGCCTGAAGATGATAATATGTCTATTATTCTTGGGAGACCTTTTCTTAATACTACAGGAGCTGTTATTAATTGTAATCAAGAAAAGGTGACCTTTAATGTTAATGACAAGGAGCATACTGTCTATTTCCCCAAGAAGATTGATAGGACTTATGGTTTGAATTCAATTGAACATGTTGAGGGCATTCACGTTGGAGAGATATATTGTCCCATACCAAGAGAAAAATTTGAAACTATTATGATTGGGACCATTGCTATCAAAGTTGAGGTAACATAATCATTAGTGGAATACAAAGGTTTGTTTCATATAAAATTGTTCTGGTAACAAGACCGGATCCACCTTGTTAACAAAATGATTTCATTGAACAAAAAAATGTTTTCACCATGATTATCTCCGCTTACTTCTATTCTATCTATTTTAGTTTTTGCTTTCGTTTAGTTTACTTCTCTGTTGTTAGTTGCTTGCATGTTAAAGTGTCTTAGAACTTCTGAAGTTCTAGCCTTGTTTTGTCTTTGCTTCATTCTAGAAACTTTTTTCTGTCAGAAAATCATTCTGTTATGCTTGAAAATTGCCTAAAAATAAAGTGTCTCGAAAAATTCTAGAAAATTCATATTAAATTTTTACATGAAAAAAGGGGCAGAGGAGTGCCTGGAAGGTACCAGGGGGGCCCACCAGGCAGGCCTACCACCTGGTGGTGTGGCCAGCCCAGGGGCGCGCCTGGCCATGGTGTGGGCCACCCTGACCCTCCACTCACTCTCTCACTTGCCACTTTCTTCTCTCTCCCGAGAAAACACTAGTTCATTGCTCGAAATCGCGTTCTTGCTATTCTTGCCCTCGATTTTTCGATCTCCTTGCTCAACCCATCTTTGCTGTTGAAATTTGGAGGATTTGTTCTCCGGTATGTGACTCCTCCGCTTGCCCAAGTAGATTTGTGTTTAGTGGTTTATATCTTGAGTATTTTGCTGCTATAGGTGACAGGTTATGAGAGCTTGTAAGCTTGTCCAATGCTTAGAGATATAGTTTTGATGCATGTTTAGGCCTCTACAAGTCCCTATGATTAGTGCCCTTCATTATATATTCACTTTGCAATCACTTGTTTAATATATGTTTAAATTTCAGAATATCAAAGATGAACAACTATACCTTTGGAGAAATATTTCAGAGGGATGCACCTAGGAGGTCAAGGCCCTCAAGATCAGCCTCTCAGTTTAGGCCATCATACAACGAAGATCTCATTGCACCTCGCATTGGTAATGAAGGAGATGATGGGGATGCTCACCCATCTACTTTTCCTTGTTTTAGTTTCTTACAAGCTGCAGGGATTCTTGATGATTTCTTGCTACTGATTCAGAGGGTTGGTTTGACCTCATACATGCAAGATGAGAGTGAGAAATACGCTATGCTCACCAAAACTTTTGTTGAGAGTTTCATTTTTACTAACACCCCCTATCAGTCAACAGTCTCTTTCAGAATTTATAATCTGCCCTTTACCATGTCATTGGAAAGATTTTGTAGTATTATAGGTGTAGGCATGGCAGGGACTGTGAAGAAGATTTAAGGGTGACCCGCTGATTTGCTGGAGCTCTATTGAGGGGTGACCAATGATGATGACCGCGTAGCTCAGCGCGGGAAGATAAGAAACATCCAAATCCCTGCTCTTAGATACTTTGCCTATTATCGTGCTACTAGCATTCTTGGTAGGGAGAATACGAGTAATATCTCCAACTATCATTTAGCCTTCCTTGTTGCTGCGCTTAACAATGATACCCGGTACAATCTTGGCTCTCTTATTGCTCGCTGCCTAGCTGCTAGAGGACCTATTTATCGGGGCATTATCGCTTCACGTATGGTCAATGCATTAGAGCTTTCTGTGGATCCAAATGATACTATATTGGCACCACAAAGGCTTGACCTTGCTGCCATAAAAACACATCACTTCGTCACTGCTAACTCTGATATGGAAAATATAGTATACAGGATGTTGTTTACTGACGGGGATGAAAGGGAGATTCCTTTGCCGCAATCTACTTTGTTCAGTGTTCACAGGAGGCCGTGGTCGCGCTCCAAGGAGGAGGTGGACGAGAAGCTCTGCTTGCTGGGTTTCCACCGGCAGCACCCGGAGGATGTGCCCTCCTACGATTACTCTGCGCACTACGGTGGGGCGTCCTCAAGCTCGCACCAGGATGAGGGTACCTCCTCGTAGTACTACGGAGGCCCTCCATCTTGGCCAGCTTGGGATTGATACCCACTTAGGCCAAAAGCCTAAGCTTGGGGAGAGGTACACCAACAACGCACTCATCTCCATATCATTTTGTGTCGGTACTTTGTATATTCATGTTTCGTTCTCTTTTTATTTTTGTTCTTTCTTTGCTTTTGCTTTCTAAAACACAAAAATACCAAAAATATTTCTGTTGTTTCTCTTTGTTTGCTTCTTCTTCTTGTTGCCTTGGTTTGCTTTTCCCTTTTTTGCTTTGTTTGAACTATTCGAAAAACCCAAAAAGATTTTGCTTTGCTTGTTCTTCCTTTTTGGTTCTTGTTTAAAAAATCGAAAACACCAAAAATATTTGTTTTTCTTCTTTGGTTTTCTGAGTTTGTTGCAAGGTTCAGCAGTCCTCAGTGGAATTTGGTTTCATGTTATTATTCAAGCCACACAAGTGAAGGGCAATAATGAGGATTAATGATGACTTGAGGTGTGGTAAGAGGCTGGTAACGAACTCTATTTGTTTTCATTTTTGTACATATACTCATCATTTTGGGCACACTTAGTCTGTTCATGTAGGGTGTATGTTATTTATGGATGCTTAGTAGTTTTTGCTTTCATATGATTACTTCTAGCTTGCTAATTGTTGGGGGGATACCCCCGGGTAGGGTCACGCCGGGGTATAAAGGCCTAGTTAGCCGAAGTACGGCAAGGTCAAAGCAAGTGCTGGCCGAGTCACCTCAAGGAAGGCCAAATCACGGAGTAACCCGAACCAGGGGACGTCCACCTAACTGGGTCTCAACCGACTTATGCCGTATGTCGGTAAGATGTATCTAACTTATATGCAGGAACAGGTGTGGCCGAATCAACTAGGTACGATCCGGGTTATATCAAGCTTGTAAGAGAAGGAAGGTATCTCACTGGTCAAAGGTGACCACTGTACGCAGAGCGTGAGCAAAGCGGACAAAGGCCAGGACCACCGAGGCGTGGCCGACAAAGGTGACGATGTCTATGTCGGATGACGCAGGCGCCGTAGAGGCTCACGTAGCCTCTGCATGGATGACGCTGAGCTAAAGTGACCCGGTCGGTTTACTATTTTGGGAAGAGGCATATTCCCTGGAATATGCCTCCACGTATGCCCTAAGTCGAGACCTAGCCACCCCTATATAAGGAGGGCTAGGGCCTCTGTAGAAGGGCTTGGTCTTTGCTTGATTGATCTCTAGTGAGTAGCGGTTTTACTAGTGTTTTCTAGAGGGCTAGCTAGTGGTGAGAGTAAGAGAGTTGCTCTTCCTCCTCTCCCCAATACAGCTCAAGGAGCACTTGTAAATGGTGGAAGTGAATCGAATACAAAGCAATTGTGTGTGGAATCACCACACCATCCCTCCCTGGATTCCCCTAGTGCATTTAGTCCCCACCTTTAGCCTATCCATGGCATCTGCCGTGACACCACCACGACAGTTGGCGCCCACCGTGGGGCTAGCAACGCTAGTAGGGGTGAAAATCCAGACGGTAAACTTCATCGGCACCGGTGAACGCATCGTCTCCGGGCTCATTCAGCGCTTTGGAGCGCTGGATTTCGTCAGCGACAACGCTGGCTGCTTTGGCAAGCGTCCTCTCCCGTGTAACGGCCTCTTCGTCAAGCTCGGCGCGCACAAGATCTACGTTGCTATCGATGTGTCGTGCGTTCATCCGCGGCACGTCGTCGAAGGAGGCGAGCCACCCCTTAGTGCGGCTCGCGGGGCGCGTATCAGTCGCTCCCCGGACCACGCTGAGGTAATGATGACCACGCCTGGCGTTGGCGCAAGCAAGGATCCGGCACCAGATCCGGAGGTAACACCTAAGGCACCGAGGAAAAGTAGAGGTCCTCCGCTAGAGAGGCCAGAGAATGTGCTGTAGCAGGCGATGGATAGCTTGGCAAACCCAGTAGCAACAGCAGTAGATCCGGCTCAGGCACATGCCGAGCTAGAGGAGACTAGACAAAAAATACTAGAGGGTGCGAAAAAGATAGCCGCAGCTCAGCAGTCGTTGAACATGACACTGCGTGAGTACGCAAAGGCAAATAAGGTAGATACTGTAAAAGTGAAGGGGAGAAACCTCATGAGTGAAATGAACAAAGAGGGTGATACTAGAATTGATGAGTTAGAGAACTGTCTGTCCGTGGGGCTACCGAAGTATAGTACCCTAGCAAAGAACCTCAGAGCAGCAGATGCAGCTGCCTCCGAGTTAGAAGGCTTGATGGGTGAAGCCCGTCAAAGACAATAGGATAGAGTCAACGAGTTGGTTCGGATCGCGAACAGGCAAAACGAGGAGTTGCTCAGGGCTAACCCGGAGAGAGATGGGGCCTCCAAGATCATTCATTCGGCGGTGGGTAACCCGGAAAAATCCGCTGGAGCCGCATCGTCTCCTCATGGTGGTCCTAGGAGAGAAGTAGTAACTTCGGCCAAGAGGAATAAGCAGATAGTCCCATATGACCCGGCAAGGGCAGGGAAAGGAAAAGAAGTGCAGAGAAATGAGGATCGAAGGAGTGTGAGCCGAGGTGAAGCTGGCCGAGGTAACCGCGACCAAGGCAATGCCGGTCAAGGGAATGCTGTAAACGGCAATGCCGGACAGCATAATTCGGTAGGTGCAGGTCAACCGCAGCAGCGGAATATACCATGGCAAGAGCGCAGTGCCGGCCAAGGTATGCAACAGAGAGCAGCTCCACAGGAGCAAGATAGATACAATGATGGTGATTCGGAGATGGTGAACGTTGGCTATCCCAGGCCGGACTATCACGTGATAGGGTCAAGATTGGGAGGCAGGAACTTGATGCCTGATGACGCCAGGTTAAAACTGGATCGGCTGTATAGGTCGGAGCAAATTGAGTGTCAAGGTCCTCCGGGTCCAGCATGTTTTGGGCCCCGGATCATGAAGGAACCTCCGGTACCTAACTTCCAGTTACCTAGAGGCACAAAGACGTATGACGACAGCACTAAGCCGGAGGATTGGTTGATTAACTATGCAACTGCTGTGAAAATTGCCATAGGCAACTTGAGATGGGCTGTGAGATATGTGCCCCAGATGCTGGAGGGGCCTGCGAGGGTATGGTTAAACAACTTGCCACCCGGAAGTACTAACTGTTGGATCGATTTTGAGGAGATGTTTGTTAGCAATTTCTCAAGTACGTATCAGAGGCCCAACAGGCCACAAACCCTAGCAATGTGCAGGCAGAGACCGAATGAGACAGACCGGGAATTCCTGACCCGCTGGTGCACAGTGCGAAACTCATGTGAGGGTGTGATTGATTCACATGCCATAACTTGGTTTGCGCAAGGATGCAGATATGCAAGCATGCTATGGCAAAGGTTGCAAAGAGATATGCCAACCACGTTGGCAGAAACAATTCGGATTGCTGATTCATATGCCTTGGGCGATCCAATGCAACCTAGGCTCACATCAAACGAGTCAAGCGAGGAGTATTGTCAGCGAGATGGGGCCGGGTCATCCCGGAGAAATGATTACCGAGGTAAAAGAAGGGATGACAGACCGGAGTATCGGTACAGTTCGCAACAAATTGCAGCCGTGAATCAGGATCAACCCGGAGCAGGAAGCAGTCAACGTCAGAAAACTAGAGGACATCAATGGACTCCAAGAAATGATGGCAAGAAAACTTGGACGCCAGAGCAGAAGAAATAGTGGCAAGAAAAGAAGAACCGTCCGAGGTATACCTATGAGGCAATGCTGGATCAGCCGTGTAAATTTCACACGCCAAATCCGAGTAACCCAACGGGTCACACAACCAGGCAGTGTGAATGGATGCGAAAGATAGAACAAAGTGGTTCGGGGAATGCTCAAGCACCTCGGAATGATCAACCTTGGCAGGAGTTACCCCGGCAGCAATTGCTCTCCGGAGCGAACACGCAACAGCTAATGTTGCCTCCCCCTCCGCCGAGGTATGACAACCATGAGAGAAGGGATGCAGTGCATTAGGTGGAGAACCAAAACCAACCGGATCTGAGGTACCCCGGAAACGAGGGGAGGAATGAGTACAGAGAGCATCATCAGAGTTATTGTGTGTTCACTACGGAAGAGACAGACAGAAAGAGCTTGCAGCGTCAACATATGGAGGTATATGCCTTGGTCGGATCAGGAGATTACCTGGAGCATCAAAGATCATCCGAAGCTTATGCCTAGTCCTGGTTCATATGCACTGGTGTTGGATCCAACATTCATTGGGCCTAACATCAACATGAGGTTCTCAAAGGTGCTAATTGACAATGGTAGTAGCATCAACATCATGTATGTGGACACGATGCGCAAGTTGGGTATCTCGGAGAACATGCTCCAAGCTACAAGGAGAACTTTCCATGGCATTGTGCCAGGCATTTCTTGTGAACCCATTGGCAAGGTCCGGGTTGACGTGTTGTTCGGTACGAGAGATAACTACCGGACTGAGAATTTGGAATTCGAAGTTGTCAATTTGGAAAGTGCGTATCACGCGTTGCTCGGCAGGCCTACCCTAAACAAATTCATTGCAAGTTGTCACGTTAGTTACCTGAAGATGAAGTTGCCTAGGAAAAACGGTGTAATTACCATAGCTAGGGATTTCCGACGTTCCATTGAGTGTGCATCTGCCAGATCTAACCTGGCCGAGTCACTCGTGTCGTGCAGGAGAAGAGAAAGATCCAAGAAGTGACGGCATTGGCTAAGTCCACGCAGCAGTATATGCCGGCGCTGAGCAACCCGCATGGTAGTGTCTCATTCCAAGCGACAAAAGATACCAAGAAGGTGCTTGTTGATGATATGTTCCCTGAGCGCACCGTGACAATTGGTGCTGGGTTAAATGACAAATAGGAAAGCGAGCTCGTCAACTTCCTCCGTGAGAATCGGGATATTTTTGCTTGGTCCACACAGGACTTGCAAGGTGTTCCGAGGGAGTTGGCCGAGCACTCTTTGAATGTCAGACCCAGAGCAAAGCCGGTGAAGCAACCTCTCCGCCGCTTCGCCAAAGATAGGAGAAAGGTCATAGGAGATGAGATAGCTCGGTTGTTGGCTGCAGGATTTATCATGGAAGTGCTTTACCCGGATTGCCTATCTAATCTGGTGCTGGTGGAGAAGAAGAAGGATGATCCGAACGTGGCAGTGGTTTAGCGTATGTGTATCGATTACACGGACATGAATAAGGCGTGTCCAAAAGATCCATTCCCGCTGCCAAGGATAGACCAAGTCATAGATTCCACTGTTGGGTGTGAGTTGTTGTCGTTCATTGATGCATATTCTGGTTTCCACCAGATACCTCTGAACCCAAGTGATCAAATAAAGACTGCATTTATCACCCCGTATGGGGCTTATTGCTATTGCACCATGCCTTTTGGTTTACGTAATGCAGGGGCAACGTACCAAAGATGTATGCATGACCAAATTGGTCAAAATGTGCAGGTGTATGTGGATGATGTTGTGATAAAGACCAAGGAAAGCAAAACGCTCCTTGACGATATCAGGCAGACATTCGCGAACCCGAGGAGGTTCCGAATGAAGCTTAATCCGGAGAAATGCACCTTCGGTGTCCTGGCTGGAAAATTACTCGGATTTCTTGTCTCTAGCCGAGGCATCGAAGTTAATCTAACTAAAATCCGGGCCATAGAGCGAATGGAACTGCCGAAGTGTCTTAACGATGTCCAGAAGTTCACTGGTTGCCTGGCATCCTTAAGTTGGTTTGTATGTCGGTTGGGAGAAAAGGCACTACCTCTCTATCAACTCATGAAAAAGTCGGACAAGTTCATTTGGACGCCGCAGGCCAATGAAGCCTTTATCCAACTAAAGAAGATGTTAGCCACTGCCCCAGTGTTAGCCTCTCCACTATCAAAGGAGCCAATGCTGCTCTATATAGCCGCGACCAACCGAGTTGTAAGTGCAGTAATTGTGGTAGAGCGCGATGAAGAGGGTAAGTCAGTGCAAAGACCAGTATATTACCTAAGCGAGGTATTATCTGCATCAAAGCAGAACTATCCTCATTATCAGAAGGTGGCATATGGTGTGTATATGGCGGCTAAGAAGCTGAAGCACTATTTCGAGGAGCATCCAATCAAAGTAATATGTGAAGCCCCATATCTGAGGTAATGAGCAACAAGGATGCAAGTGGCAGGATTGCAAAGTGGGCAATTGAGCTAGCTCCTTATGCGCCACAATGTGACATAAGAGAAGCAATCAAATCTCAGGCCGTGGCGGACTTTTTTGTGGATTGGGCCGAGGTGCAGTATGAGCCACCATTGCCAGATCCGATACTGGAGAATGCACTTTGACAGGTCAAAAACAAAAACCGGGTTAGGTGCCGGAGTTGTGCTTACCTCGCCAAACAAGGACCAGCTGAAACATGTGCTGCAGATCCACTTCACTGCATCAAACAACGTTGCAGAATATGAGGCACTTGTACATGGGATCAAAGTGGCAAAAGAGATTGGAATACGTCAGATCCAATGCTTCGGTGACTCGGATCTCGTAGTCTAGCAAGTGTCAGGACAATGGGATGCTTTGGATGCAAACATGGCATTATACAGATTTCATGTGCAGAACATATCTGGTTACTTTGAGGGATGCGAATTTCACCATATAACCCTGGTGGAAAATGAGGCTGCCGACGTATTGTCGAAGCTCGGATCAACCTGACAAGCAATTCCACCGGGTGTAGCATTAGAGCACCTTAGAAAACCATCTATCAGGCCATCCCTAGAGTCCGACTCAATTTTTATCCCAGCAAATCCGGAATCGGAGGCTGTGCCCATGGACATTGATGTGGAGAGTGGTTCGCGAAACTCGGGGACTGCCTTGGCAAACCCGGGGACTGCACAACGTGATCCGGTTGAAGTTATGCCGGTGGATCAGATGGAAATTGATGAGGATGTGTTCCCAGTGCGAGCTGTACCAGCTTGGGCACTACCCATATTCCAATTCCCAAAAGATGGAACTTTACCCGCTGAGGAGGTGCTTTCCAGGCAAACTCAGAGGAGAGCAAAAGCATACACGATCATCAATTCTGAGCTATACAAAAGGAGTGTGACTAATGTCCTCCAGCGATGTGTTGACCCGGAGGAAGAACTTGACATCCTCCGAGATATACATCAAGGGGAATGTGGGCATCATGCCTCGTCCAGAGCCTTGGTAGCAAAAGCTTTCCGCCATGGGTTTTACTAGCCAAGTGCCTTGGAACAAACAGAATATCTGGTAAGAAAATGCATTGGCTGTCAGAGATATGCGACAAGGACACATATGCCAATGTCGGAGCTCAATACCATACCAATTACATGGCCATTTGCCGTATGGTGCTTGGATATGGTTGGCCCGTTTAAACCAGTAAGAGGGAACATGACCCACATCTTGCTCATGGTTGACAAATTTACGAAATGGATTGAAGTGAAGCCAATAAGAAAATATGATGGAGCTACTGCTGTGACATTCCTCAAAGACATCATCTTGAGATACGGTTATCCTCACAATATCATAACAGATAATGGCACAAATTTTGCTGAAGGAGCATTTGCGTGTTTTTGCCGAGATAAGAAGATTCGGTTGGACGTTGCCTCGGTAGCCCACCCCGCATCGAACGGGCAAGTGGAGAGATCCAACGGATTAGTGCTATCCGGGATAAAACCCCGGCTCATTGAGCCGCTGCAAATATCAGCGGGGTGCTGGATAGAAGAACTACCAGTGGTACTGTGGAGTTTAAGAACAACTCCAAATCGATCAACGGGCTATACGCCATTCTTTCTGGTATATGGGGCAGAAGCTGTATTACCAGCCGACATAGAGCATGACTCACCTAGGGTCACCCAATACACATAAGCCGAAGTGCAAGAAGCCCGGCAAAATGATGTTGATCTGCTGGAAGAAGCGAGAGAATTGGCATTGTCCAGATCTGCCATATATCAACAAAATCTCCGACGCTATCATAGCCGGAAAGTAAACCCCTGAATTTTCCGGGAAGGTGATCTGGTACTCCGGTTGGTACAACGTACTGCTGGCATGCATAAATTATCCCCCCATGGGAAGGGCCATTCATTGTGAGCAAAGCATTGCACAATGATTCCTATTATCTTATCGATGCAAAACCGCAGGAGAAGAACAAGGCGGACAGGTCCGGCGAGGAATCCAAGCATCCATGGAATGTAGCTCTACTTCGTCCTTTCTACACTTAGCAGAGAAGTGTATGTATCCGAGTCTCTCATATGTCGGTATGTATGCCGGCAATGAGCTTATCAATGAAATCTTGGCACCTCGAGCAGTAACTCGGGGATTGCCTTAATAATATTGGTTGTCTTCTGTATCTATTATTTATATGTCGGCTGGCGTAAGTTGCTTCTACTTAAGCCGGATTAGTAGTGTGTGAGCACCAAAAACCTAACTCTTCGACTTGCCGCTGTCCAACAAAATTTGGCTTCATGGCAAGCAAGAGAACAAGTTTGGAATTGCGTAGCACATGAAAAACGACTAAGGAAAGAAACTTAATCGAGCCGACGTTTGTTTTTCGGACTAACCTTGTGCTTACTTTAAATTTATTACGTTGAATTATTTTGAGCTAATCCTAAAGTTTCCAAGTATTGTTAAGTCAATTTTTGAAACTCGGACTCGTAAGTCATAAAACCAAACCAAGGTGGACACGAGCCGAGCCAAGAAATTGGAGAAACAAGAAAATGAAACTCGGGGACGCCCAAGTTAATCCGGCATAAAAACTTACTAGCAAAACATAACTGATGTGCTTAATACAATTGCACCTGGCATACCGGGGATCTGATAAACATTAAAGTGTTTTCGCTCAAGGAGCAGCAGGGGGAGGAAATTCGGCGCCAGCAGGTGCAGCTCCAGCTTCGGCTTCAGCGTCATCTTCACTTTCCTCGACGTCCGAGGCGTCATCTCCTTCGTCCTCACCCGAACCATCTTCGGCATTTTCGTCATCGGAAGCACCAAGGAAGGTTGGACCCTCATTCCATTGATGAATGGGGGCATACTCAATGAGGATATGGGCGCAAGCCTTGCACCGAGCAATCCACTCCGGGTCGCTGGACCATCTGGATCCGGTGCGCATGCGCACAAGGAGGTTGAGGTTGATTTTCTCATACCACGTAAGAACGTAGTGGAGAATGATTTCAGCCCCGGCGCGTCCAACGGATTCCCTCCAAAGGTCAAGCTAGGTTTCGCATTCCATCAACTTGGCGATGAGAGCTTCGGTCCCTTCTGGGGTATCTTCATCAGGCCAAAAGGCATTGAAGATCCGGATTGCTACATCAAGAATGTCCTTGCCATAATTCTTCACAATTTCGACGCGAGAAGACAAGCTGACTAGCAGGTCCTCAATGTCATAAGGAATTTCTCTAGCGTCAGGAGCAATTGGGGTACCCCTCTACTGGCGAAACTTGGTTACAACAGTGGTTGCAATGGCATTGCCCTCCGAAAATTTGCCTGAAAACAAGACAAGTGAAGCAAGTAAGGAAAAGACAAGTAAAGCAACCCAGAGAGACTAATGCCGGCTGAAGGAAAAGAACTTACGAGAAATGTGGCCGTGGATCCAGGTCGGCTCCTTGGTACAGTCATCACGCCTTTTGCGGAGTTGCACAAGTTCAGTGTTCGCCGACTCAAGCTTTATGTCGGCCTCCTTAAGAAGTTCTTGGTCCTTGGCGATCTAGAGGCTAAGGTGCTCTCGTTCTTCAGTAAAGTCTTGGCCTGCTTTCTCCAATTCGGATTTGTGCCGCGCCTTGAGCTTCTTCATATCTGCCTTAAGCTTCGCAATTTCTTCATCTTTGGTCCGGAGGAGGGCAAGCTCGTCGTCCTTCTTCTTGAGTTCAGCTTGGTGCTGCCCTGCTTGTTCGAGAAAATGCAGCATCATGTCAGGCACGGGCACACTATCTTCAAGAGAGGCTGAAATAGTTTGTTGACCCGGCAAAGCCGAGATATGAATATTTGCTGAGCCAAGGAGAAAAGGAGATAGAAAGCACAGCAAGGTGGAGAAAGATTAACTTACCCTTTATCTGGTCCAAAATTTTCCCCATGAGGATATTCTCAGCCTCCACACCAGCTGCGAAATCCGCATGATGGATTAGTTCGGTGGAAAAAGACGAAGAGAAATAGAAAATTGCCAAGGAGAAAACTTACCCCTTTTATCGTGTTCGGCAAGAAGCGCAGTATGTTTCGTGCGCAGCATTTTGTGAGTATCCAGGAGACGCTGAAACTCAGCGCTCCGACGATTGGTGGTCACCTGAAAGAGCAAAAATGGACAGCTTAGTCTTGTGCATATTCGTAGTGTACAAGATCCGGGCCAAGTGGAACTTAACCCGGATCTAGGTGTGTGCATATTCGAAGTGTAAAAGATCCGGGCCAAGTGGAACTTAACCCGGCTCTAGGTGTGTGCATATTCGAAGTGTACAAGATCCGGGCTAAGTGGAACTTAACCCGGCTCTAGGTGTGTGCATATTCAAAGTGTACAAAATCCGGGCCAAGTGGAACTTAACCCGGCTCTAGGTGTGTGCATATTCGAAGTGTACAAGATCCGGGCCAAGTGGAACTTAACCCGGCTCTAGGTGTGTGCATATTCAAAGTATACAAGATCCGGGCTAAGTGGAACTTAACCCGGCTCTAGCTGTGTGCATATTCGAAGTTATTAAGGAGCTACGTTAGTTCTCTAAGGAGCATCCGGCCGAGTAACAAGTTACTCCCCCAGAGGCTCGGGGACTAATGGTTATATCACTAATATCTTCTGCATACTAAGGAAAAGGCGAGATAACATACCTCCATCATCTGGCCTGCAAAGTTAATCGCCTTGGCAGCGGTGTTCATCTGGGCAGCAAACTCAGCGGGCCCGAATTTCTCCAGGAGATCATCATTGTGGACGACCTCCGCCTTGTTCTAGTTATTTACAAACTCGATTAAGGTCGGAGGATAATGTTCGCCGCTGAGCATGTGCGGTGCAACTAGACCCTTAGCGTGAGCTTCCCTCCTCTCAACCTGGGCAAGGGCGGGACTGGTGTGCAAAACAAGTTGCGCATCAGCTGGCTTGGCAGGGGCGTCCTTCAGCGGTGGAGTCTTTTTTGGGAGCATGGACGCAAGTGTGCGCTGTCCAGTCTCGATGGACGTTGCCCTGGCGGCGTCAGGAGCCTTTTTGCCCTTGGGTTGCTGCTGTGAGGTGGAAGTTGCTGCGGCTGATTTGCCCTTGGGTGCTGCCTTGATGCTTGCCTTGGTGCTGCTGGTGCCTTCTTGCCGAGCCTTGGAAGACTCAGACGAGGAGGAGGGGCTTGGCGCTGTTGCTGGTGCTAGAGCTGATGCTGGTACGGATTTCTGTTTTGGAGGAGGCACTGTGGGTATCTTGGATGAAGCTAGTTGCGGCGAAGCCGAAGTGGTTGTTGCCGCTGCCTCGGCAGAGCTAGTTTCCCCCGCTCCGAGGTTGCCTTTCTCTTGACGAGGTGGGCTGGAACCTGGAGTAGCCGCTGAACCCTCCTCAATGGGGCTCAACGGGCGTGAATCATTGCCACGAGGGGGAGAAGGGCTATGTCAGAGCGGTGAAGCAATGCCAAATCCACTCTGGGGGACCTCCACCGCGGCCCTGCCAAATCAAATCATCAATGATGAGAGACTATAACAAAGGAAGAACAAATGGATGGCAAAGGGAGTACTGACTTACTCATCCGAAGTCAAGGGCTCCTTGGGCTTGCGAGCTCTCCGGGCCACGGCCTTGGTCATGGACTTGGTGGTAGTTTTGTCCCCGGACTTATTTCGCCTTTTAGCTGGCTGAGAAGGTCCGGAGGAAGAAGCAGATGCAGCTCCTCTCTTCTTCGGCGCGACCGGGACAGGCTCACCCGTGGCAAGGAGAGGATCTTCATGGATCTGCCCACTGGGGTTAGCTGATGCCGGAAAAGCATAAGAAAGGGGGACAGCGTCAAATGCCTCCATCACCTCAACGTCCGAATCATCTTCATCCTCATGCCAATCTCTAATGGAAGAGAGTTTACCGGTGTGTCGCTTGGTCGCGTCAGCCATCGGCAGGAACATCTCCTGATTTGGTTCCTCCTCGTCTGAGGTATCCCGGTCAGGCGCACATTTGAGGGAAGGCTCGGTGCCATCCTCAAGGGTTTGCTGAAGAAACATCTAAGGGAAAGAAAAGGCAACAGGTTTAAACCTAAAACAAAAACCGACATATGATTTAATTCAGAAAAGGTTTGGGGCACGAGACTTACCGCAGAGGGAATCCTATCTCGGCAGAAATGTTCGATCCCCCATGTCCACTCATAAGAGAAGTCCTTGTGGGTGGTGAAGAGGGCCTTGACCCGGCGAAAGATCACGGTGTTGCTCAGCTCGAATGAGGAGGTCCAGTTGGGGTCACGGCCCCAGCTCATATGACATAGTTTATGCGTGCGTTTCTGGAGGGGGGAGATCCGGTTGTGGACAAATGTGATCATTGCGTCTTCATTGCGCAATCCCTGATCCTTCAGCTCCTGGAACCTCTTGTTGACTTGGTTCGCCAGGATAGTGGGCTTCTTGGGGACCTTGTCCCACAGATCCGGGTTAGGAGGACCCGGAGCGTAGGGGCGCAACCGGATCAGATCTTCGGATGTGTTGTTCCGGACATAAAAGAAGGTCCGGGCCCATCCCTTACAAGAGTCAAGCCCCGTGACTCGGGGGAAGATTGATTGTTTCCTAGGAGAAATGGAAGCTGCGCCGAATTGCGTGAGCTGCTTGTCCTCCGAATTAAGCTCTATGTTCGGAATCACGTTCCGGCAGAGGCCAAAGAACCGGATCTAGAGTTCCTTTGTGGGCCACAGTCCGGCGTAACCCTCAATGGTGGAAGCAAAGGTGGAGAGAGAGGTGATGGCGTTAGCTAGAAGATGGTGCAGCTAAAGCTCATATGTGTTGAGCCAGTCGTGGAAGAAATCGCTAACAGGGAGACCGAACCCCCGTTGGAAGTGGGATAGGAATACCACCTACTCACCTGGATTGGGTGAGGGGGCAAGCTCGGCAGCAGCGAGGCGTGTGGTGACGCCCTCCGGGATGCGCCTGGTGCGATACAGCCAGTCTAGGTCATCCTGGCAAACCCAAGATCCAGCCCACACGCCGCGGTCGGCGTTCGCCGCATCTTCCTCCATTTCCTGCTCCGCGACGATGAGCTCCTCCTTTGTCATCTCAAGGTCACTATCCTCACTGGCGCTAGCTGCGGTGGGAGGCAGTGGCCTGGAGTTGCGAGGACCCATGGCGGAAGAGATGCGTGGAGGTGGCAGCGACGCTGGTGCGCGTGGAAGCGGTGCGGCGGCGGCGCAGTCGCTGGAGAGGAAGAGGAAGAAGAAGAGGCAGAGGGGTGCGGAAGTGGGGAAAATACCCAAGGGGCGCACCCTTCCCCTATTTAACCACACCCTTGAGGGGTAGTGGGATCACGCTGTGTGGACGGGCCACACGGTGTGGCCGTGTACGACCCGGATTGACCAATCAGCGACGAGCCACAGGAAGGGCCACAGAGCGCAGCGGATCCCACGACGCGACGTTATGATACAGTTAACGAGGAGGCAGGCACAATGTGACGTGTGCTACAGTAAAATCTGACAATAACTGCGGCGGTTACTGTCGTAGGCCCTTAAAATGAGGCAAAGTAATGATTAGCTTCCACGTGGGGAAGCGTACAAGAGAAGGAAGGATAACCCGGATGAGTATGTGGTGACCCGGCCAGCGAGTGAAAACTCGGAATGTGCCAAGGGAAAGTAAACCTATTAAATCCGGATTATGAGGTAACTTGGATAAGGAGCAAGAGGCTCAGTGAAATTGAACCTGTTGTGGCCTTAGCGGCTAAGGCAGCTAAGACCGCACCAGCTTCAGGGATTAATGTTGGGGGGATACCCCCGGGTAGGGTCACGCCGGGGTATAAAGGCCTAGTTAGCCGAGGTACGGCAAGGTCAAAGCAAGTGCTGGCCGAGTCACCTCAAGGCAGGCCGAATCACAGAGTAACCCAGACCAGGGGACGTCCACCTAACTGGGTCTCAACCGACTTATGCCGTATGTCGGTAAGATGTATCTAACTTATATGCAGGAACAGGTGTGGCCGGATCAACTAGGTACGATCCGGGTTATATCAAGCTTGTAAGAGAAGGAAGGTATCTCGTTGGTCAAAGGTGACCACTGTACGCAGAGTATGAGCAAAGCGGACAAAGGCCAGGACCACCGAGGCGTGTCCAAAAAAGGTGACGATGTCTATGTCGGATGACGCAGGCACCGCAGAGGCTCACGTAGCCTCTACATGGATGACGCTAGGCTAAAGTGACCCGGTCGGTTTACTATTTTGGGAAGAGGCATATTCCCTAGAATATGCCTCCACGTATGCCCTAAGTGGAGACCTAGCCACCCCTATATAAGGAGGGCTAGGGCCTCTGTAGAAGGGGTTGGTCTTTGCTTGATTGATCTCTAGTGAGTAGTGGTTTTACTAGTGTTTTCTAGAGGGCTAGCTAGTGGTGAGAGTAAGAGAGTTCCTCTTCCTCCTCTCCACAATAAAACTCAAGGAGCACTTGTAAACGGTGGAAGTGAATCGAATACAAAGCAACTGTGTGTGGAATCACCACACTATCCCTCCCTGGATTCCCCTAGTGCATTTAGTCCCCGCCTTTAGCCTATCCATGGCATCTACCGTGACACCACCACGCCACTAATAGTTTGTAGAATGTCATATGAATGTTTGCTTGCATTACTCTATTCATAACTTGGTATGACATCATGGTATCCTCCTCTGAATGTTTCACTTGAATTGACTTGGCACATGCTCGCGCATGCATATGACTGAAATAATCAGTTAAGCCTCGATGAATTATTTTGCCTCAGGGGTCTTGAATCACTTTCATGCCATGTTTAGTCCTGTTTTGTTGAAAGCATGTTTATGACAGTTATTGCTCTCTCGTTTGTTGCTCCCTTACTCTTGCTAGCCTTCACTTACACTGAGTATGTTTTACTCGTGTTTCCAACTCCCTAAAACCAAATATTGCCAAAAGTGTCCACCATACCTACTTATTAGCATCATTTGCTGTTCCGTGCATATTCAATATGCCTTGTTTTCTTCCGAATAAAATGTTTACTTGTTATGAGAAAGTTAGTTAGTAAAGCCCTCATGAACTTGATGGCACACTTTATTTCCTGCACCTAATAAACCTGAACCATTGTGACTGTCCATGAAAGTTATATGCTTGCAAATTATAGGCTAGGGATTAGCAGAACCATGTTGTCATGGGGAATGCTATGAACACCTGTAAATATATACCCAATTGATATCATGCTCTTTTGTTTGCGGATGTCGTCGGTGTGAAATAAAAGGGGAGCTTGTAAGTCCATGCAGTTATGTATGTGTGTTAGAGAAACGCCTAGGCCGCTGGTCTAATCCATGTTGTCATGGTGGAAACCTGCAGCGTAACCATAATGAGTATCTATGAAGCATTCTTCTTATTAAAAAAAGAGATAGCTATTGAGAAAAAGAAAAAAGATATGAGAAAAGAGGAAAGAGAGAAAAAAGCACCATTTTCCCATGGTAAATAAGAATATTGCTGAGATACCCATTGTCTGCTTGCCTTGTCATTTTGATATGGGGATTCTTCCGTATCATCGGGCAAGGGGTACCCTGTTGGCGGTTCTCTATGATACACACGTATTTCCGATGACAAGAACTTACCGGTAACTAAAGTTGAGCAGCATGAGAAGCGGCCCTCGTACTCAAGGGACATGAGATTTCCAGTTTATAGTCTGTCAAGCATATAACTAAGATTGGACCTCACTTTCACCTTAACCATATTAAAGATGCTTATGATAGGGGCAATGAGAGCTCAAAACTAATGAGTACCATACTTTGAGCATTTGGAAGCCTTTCAAACTATTCAAAACTTTTTCATTTCCTTGTTGAGTCACCACCTATTCTATGAGCACTTTCTTGAGAGCATAGTTATCATTCTTAGTATAATATGCTTGTCTCATTACTAGATTAATTGTGTTATGACTTTGATGCTTGTATCTTTGATAACTTTACTTCTAGTCTTCACCTGAACTTCAGAGGTTCTTTGGCATTCACAATCAAAGGCAAGCGAGATACCACTCTATCATACCTTGTTATGAGGATTGTAATATTGTTTATGTTTCATGCTACTTATTATTTTTGAGTTCGAGTCTCTTCATAGCTTGCAATGCCTATTAAGTAAACTTAGTTGCATACTCCTTATTATGAATTGTCTAAGTAGTTGATCAAATGCTGAGAATATATACATCATATGAAGCAAATGTGTTCGTGAAAGTTTCTTTTATCACACTCAGTTTTCAACTGAATTGCTTGAGGACAAGCAATAAGCTAAGATTGGGGGGAGTTGATACGTCCAAAACGTATCTACTTTCCCGAACACTTTTTCTATTGTATTTCCTCTAAACTTGTGGGAATTGGATGCAACTAACACGGACTGACGCTGTTTTCAGCAGAATTGCCTTGATGTCTAGTTTTTGTGTAGAAAATCAACTATCAGGAAAAATCCCGGAAAATATGCCAAAAATCCTATTTCGCCAGAAGACTCACGGAGCCAGAATACGAGACGGAGTGGGGCTAGGGCCTGGCCACACCACCTGGCCACGCGGGCTGGGCCTGGCCGCGCCAGGGGGTGGTCTGGCCGCCCCAGACACCCCCTCGGTCTCCCTCTTCGCCTATAAGTTGCCTTCTGACCTAAAAACTCAGGGGGGTCGATGTTTTTCTAGAAAGAGTTCCGCTCCGCCGCCACCACCAGATTCCACGATTTGGAACCAGAAACTCCGTTCTGGCACCCTGCCGGGCGAGGAATTGGAGGAGATCATCGCCATCATCCATCACTTCTCCATCGACCATCCATGTTTCCCCCCATCTATGAGTGAGTAATCCCCTGCTGTAGGCTATGGGGATGGTAGGGATTGGATGAGATCGTTCATGTAATGGCATCAGATTGTTAGGGCATGGTGCCTAGTATCTACTATTAGTGCTTTTTGACTTTGTTGCGACTTGTTATACTTAATGCTTGTCACTAGGGCCCGAGTGCCATGATTTCAGATCTGAACATGTTATTGATTCATTATGATAGTATTGTTTATGGTCTTACCTGCAAGTTGTATACACACATTGTTGTCCGGAACCAAAGGCCCCGAAGTGACAGAAATCGGGAATGGCTTTGATGTGAGGATCACATGTGTTCACGGAGTGTTAATGCTTTGCTCCGGTGCTCTATTAAAAGGATCACCTTAATTGCCAGTAGTTCCCTTGAGGCCCCGCTGCAAACGGGTTGGCAGGACAAAAGATGTTGTCCAAGTTCTCATTGCGAGCATGTATGACTATATATGGAACACATGCCTAGGATTATTTAGTACTTGGATGCTTTATCTTATTTATGTGCAAATGCCCTATGTTCTAATTGCTATATGAATTGTCTTGTCCATGCAACGCCCGTCCATCCATCCCTATGCCTACCGCGCTCCAATCCTACTGTTTAGTGCAATTGCTACTACTGTCTTTATTTTACTACTGCTATTACTTTACTATTCCTACTACAAAACTGTTGCTACTGATAAACTGCTGTGAGCAAGATTGTTTCCAGGTGCAGCTGAATTGACAACTCAGTTGTTAAGGCTTATAAATATTCTTTGGCTCCCCTTGTGTCGAATCAATAAATTGGGTTTCACTTCCCTCGAAAATACTGCGATACACCCCCTATACTTGTGGGTCATCATGCCTCTACAGTATCGGGTCGAACCATTGGGCAAAAAGAACCTTATTCATGATGTAAGTTTACTTCCCTAGTTTTAATTCATCTGCTTCTACCTTTTCTCGATCTCATTTTCTATTCGTATGGTATTTCTTCTTTCATAGGGTCATGATCATCTAGATTCCCTTCCCCATTTACCTAAAAAGGGCGAGTTGCCTGACATTGCAACAGTATCCGAAGAATTTTCTAAGGATGATGTTGTCGAGGATATTGAGGAACACGATGAAAGTTCCGTTTCTCATTCCTCGCGCACTCATACCGAATCCGTTCCTTCCATGAATTCCGATTCCTTCAAGGATGTTGTCACCGAAGGAAAGAGGAAACACGAAAAGATGGACGTCCGGGATCTGATGATTCTAGCGCCTCAAAACCAAAAATAGTTCAACCACTTAGAGAAGATCCTCCCAGGAAAAGGGGTCTTCTTCGATTTTCTCAAAGTGTAGGCTTGTAAGTACTTATCCTTGTTCTTTTTCTTCCAAAACATTCCTTCGTTATGCTTTTTTACCGAAATCTGTTTGTTCTTTGAGTTAGTTGTAATGAGGAGGAAAAAATTCTCCAAGACTACCTATTGCCGATGAAGCTGCTGGGATGGATGCCATGGTTGGGTCACCCATGAGAATGATGGAGCTGGCGAACCCGCAAGGAGAAGCCGCGAGTGACCTGACCGCAAAAGATCCCGAGCTGACTCCCACAACTCCTCCCCGCAAGAAGTCTAAAGATGCTGGCAAAGTCACAATCCTGTCGGAGAACCCAGACGAGCCTGATATGAATCATGTAAGTGTTTGTCTCCCTTTTCTTTTTCGCGTCTTTCTATTGCTGTGTAGCCCCCGAGTGTTTTGAGCCTGTTTTTATTTCTTTTAGCTAATAATGTGTGAGATGGTCAAAATGGTCGGTCACTTTATCAAGATTCAACATTAAGCTTCTGCTACCAAAGGTACTCTTCTTTTTTGCCTTTTTATTCGTGTGAATATTTTGTTCATGTAGTTCTTCTTGTTAAATAATTCCGTATCCTCTTGCAACTTCTGTTGCTGAGTCCAACATTATCTGTGAAGCTGCCTTAAAGCATGCAGATGATCTCAAAGCTAAACTGAAGGCCGTTGAGGTGGAACTCCAAAAATCTCGGGAAGCAGCTAAATTTGAGGTGGAGAAGCAGAAGGCCAAAGTTGCTGCTATGGCAGGATTGGAAGGAAATCTTCAGAATAGGATTAATTAACTGAACTCCTCCTTGACCAATAAGTTTTTTTTATCCCGTAATGTAACTTTGACAGTTTTCTTCGGCTTTGTAGATCATAATTCTTTTGTTTTTGTGTTTGTAGAGATCACCAATTACTTGGGCTCCCTGGCTAAGGACCAGCATGTTGATCCTCTATCAGAGGCTCTGAGCATATTGGAAGGAAACAGTGTGTGTGGCCGCAATCTTCTGATTCGCTCTTGTCGTGATTTCAAGAATCTTCACGTGGAAATCTTCATCAACAAGGATGTACCGCTAGACCTCAACACCCTAACCGAGATTTTCAATGCCGACCAAATCCACTCACTGGATACGGGTTTAGGTAAAGAGCGACATGGAGAGTGCGATGGCCCTAGCCTTGGCGCATGGCGAGAAGGTCGATTCGGATAAGGTTAGCTCCGCAATCCTAGTAACCAGCTTAGGAAAAGAGTTCGACCTCGAGCTTTATTTTATGAAAGTCAAGAAGTTGTCTAGGGAACTTCTTGATATATCTGAGGAAGAAGATTATGCCCTTACTGCGTGTTTCTCAAAAAATCCGACTGTTGCTCCATTTGCCAAAGCCTCGGCTGCAGTTCCTTTGATCAGTACTCATGCAGCTACTAGTGGCGCTACCTAGCATGTAGCTCTAGTTTGCTTGATGTTGAACTTCTTGTAATGAACCTGGTTTCTTGTACAACTGTTGGGTTCGCAGCATAGAAAACAAAAAATTTCCTACGATGTGAACATCTAAGCACCAAGATCTATCTATCTAGATACAATCAACGGGTGAATATACATCCATAGAGAACATACCCTTGAAGATTGACAAAGCATTGTTAATGAAACTGATTTCGTGGTTGATGTAGTCGTACACTTGCCAATCTCAAGATCATGATGAAGTCGAGCGACTCCAGTAGGTTCAACACTAGCAAGTCTAGCAGGTCCAGCACCACCAAGTCCAACACCGCAAAGCAACAATGCATCCGTGATCGCACACACATTCGGTACCCCAACAACCTCCATCCCTCGCTCCAGCAAAGCAGTGGAAGGAGAAACTCCTTTCCAGTAAAGCCACCGGGAACTTGTATCTCGCTAATTCGAGACCTTGGGGAATAATTTCTAGAGGGGAGAGAGATCCTTCACGAGGAGGCGTAAGTGAGAAGGATGGAGGAGGGGGCCTTTTATAGGAGGATGGGGGCACCCCCAAGGCCTTGGCCAGCAACCAAGGTGGTTCCCCCACCTCTTCCTCCATTCATATGAGTGGAGGTCCCACTCATACAAATGCCCCTCAGTTTTCTCCACTCAAAATCCCACTCAAAATCATTAAATTTCCACCAAATTTAATACAATCTCTCATTTAATAAAACTCTTTTATTTATTTATTCAGAATTTTTTAATTACATTAATTAACAAACATTCACATAAACCCCCTACAACATTTCAATATCACATGCAGAACCAGTTTCTGCAATTTCACACGAAACAATTCCGGTTTCCATCAAAATGATTCCAGCTCTTTCTTAAATCTTTATCTGAAACATATTTGCTCCAAACGGTGTCGGTATTCCTTAAGTGTGTCACCCTACGGTTCACGAATAATGCAGACATGATCGAGACCTTTCTCCGATCAATAATCAGCAGCGGGACCTGGAGATCCGTACTGACTCCCACACATTCAACAATGACTCTAGTGATCATGTGAACCTTTAACGCCATAACTAAATCCATTTGTCTTGTGATATATAACATGTCCGAGGTTTGATCATTGGTATATCCATACCTAGTTTGATCTTGTTACCGACATGCACTCTTTTCTCATTCTCGTGATATAACATTCTAGTTATCACATCACTTGCTTGAGAGCTATCTCAATGTGATATCACTAAGAGGGCCCAGAGTATATCTATCCATCATCAGGATGGAAAAATCGCACTCTTGATCCATGATCCTCAACATAACACGTTCGGAGTATCTGAACCCACCTTTATAGTCACCCTATTACGGTGTGACGTTTGATGTTATCAAGTTACTCTTCTAGTGTTAGCGATTGACATGATCTCATGGTCTAAGGACGAAGATTATTTTGTATGATGTTATAGCAATTTAAACACAATGACTTTGATCGTAATGCTATACTTCATTTGATTGTTCATCACATCATTCACCAATGTTGTGACCTCGTTATTAACAACATCCAATGTCCATGATCAGGAAACCTTAATCATCTTGTTAATCAACGAGCTAGTTTATAAGAGAAGCATTACTAGGAACCCTTTATTTCTTTATTATACACACATGTATTAATGTTTCCAATTAATACAATTATAAGATGAAAAATAAACATTTATCATAAACAAGGAATAAGATAATAACCACTTTATTATTTCCTCTCGGGCATATTCCTTTCAGTCTCCCACTTGCACTAGAGTCAATAATCTAGTCTGTAAACTTACGCATTCAACACCTATGACTTTCTAGTGTTGTATATACGTGTTTACTAGTGGTTAACATAATCTCCATATCTAACAATTTTAGGTCCGCGTGTATTTGCATGTCTTTGCGTCTCTACGCATCACACATTCTCTAATGAGGTGGCATTGTAGAAATTCAGTCCTTTGGTGAGACCTTTAGTTCCTTTGGGTTAAAACATGTTGATATAATTGTCACACAATATATCTTCATAGTACTAGCCCACTATGAACCACACCTAGTTTGATAACAAACTTCTTAACCAAATTCCCTCCTTTGTTGCTACTATAGCAGTCATATACTTACCTTTTGTTGTAGTATCCATCACAATGTATCAACTTTGGAACTCATCCAAATCCATCATGGAACCTCCTTTCCATTACATTATGCTACCCATAGTTTAATTTGAGATAGATTTAATCTATATCTTGTGACAAACTAGTATCAATGTAATACTTTACAATGAACTACTTTTAACTATTTGTCACTTATACATGATATATTCTTAGTTCTTCCAGAACTCATAAGAATATCTTTACTATTGTCCAATGATCATCTTATGAATCATTTTGGTATATGCACATAATATTTAGAGCATAGGACATATCTGGATATGTATATATCATGGTATACATTATTGATCAAAATATTCATGTGATTTCACTCACCAAGTGTGGATACACTCGAATTTTGATTCAACCTTTCCATGCGGCAAGAACCTATCTTGTCATCTCCATATTGAACTCATTCAATATCTCATCTATGTATGTTTGGCATAACCATGTTAGTGCCTCAATCTATCCTTATAGACATTGCTGCCTAATATTCTGGTTTTGCCCAAGTCTTTCATCAAAATATAATCTTAATGAAATTCTTAACCTATGTCAATAAAAGATACATCATTTCCAATCAACAACATGTCTTCTACATAATGTATTAGAAATATGTCTCAACGCTCCCACTTAATTTCTTGCAAATGCAAGCATTTTCATCGTCTCCGATGAAATTAAACTCATTTAACATTTTCATCACGGTGAAGATTCCAACTCTGCCATGCTCACTTCAACCATTGAAGTTTGCATGCCCTTTTAGCATCCTTTGAGTTAACAAAACTCTTCAGACCGTGTCATGTACACGTCCTAGGTAACCATTCTATTAGAAGAACTTAATTCTGTTTGTTCAACTACCATATACCAAATTATATGTAGTGGTTGCTACATTAATCCGTCAAGACTAAATATCGCTATGAAAGCTCAAATCTTTTCATAGTCGACTCCTTGAACATTGTCGTAAACTCCTTTCCAACATGTCGACTATTTCGTAGATGTCAAACATCCATGTTTATTTCTTTATATATCCAAACACGATTGATAGGCTTCATGCCTTTCCGGAGGGTCTTCCACAAGTTCAAAAACTTGATTTCTCGTGTATGGAAACTATCACGGATTTTATGACTTCTAGTCATTTTATGGAGTCAGGGCCCATCATCAGTTCTTTGCATGCAGTCGGTTCATCATTGTTAAAACAATAATGACTTGTTTATCAAATCTCACTATTTGATTGTTAGCCGACGCATACGGTTCAAATAGGAACTATAATCTCCGAGATCACAACCTTTGTAATCACGGGAGCCATGAGCATTTCAGCTGCCTTCGAGACACATTCTGTCGCTGTGCTACTTAGCACATGTTGCTTAGGTTCATCAACCTAATCAAAGTTCTATTGTCCTCCCACTTAATTTTTGTGAAAAAAATTCATTCTTTAAGAAACTTCACGTTCCAAGCGACAAACTCTTTTGTCTTTGGTGTTATGGAGGAATGCCCAACAAATTCTTTGCGATAACCTACCAAGAAGTGCTTATCCGAATTTGGTTGTAAACATTTTACTTATGCACAACATACCAAAATTTAAGAAAAGACAACTCAGGTTTTATCCTGAACCATAACCCATATGGTGTCACTTCAATGGATCACGATGGTGCTCTTTTCAGTGTAAAAGCTGTAGTCTCTAAAGCTTTAATCTTTAAAACATAGTGGCAGTTTTATAAATGACACCTTTGATCTTACCATGTCAAACAAGGTTCAATTTGATCTCTCGAACATACCATACTCCTATGGTTTATCGGGAAATACAAATCCATGGAACAATTCCTAAAATCTCAGGTGTTTTGCTAAACATGTAACTCAAAATCATCCTTTATTGTCGAATCATAAACGCTTTATTTTCTTGTTACAATGATTTTCTACTTCATCTTGAAAGTCTTTGAACAATTTTCAAATGTTTCATACTTCTTCGTTATTAAGTAAATATACAGATATATTCACTTAAATTTCCGGAGAAAGCATATGAAGCTAAAATATGCACCGCACATGGCTACACATAATGGACTATATACATCAACATGCACAATTTCCAATAAGTAAGTCACCCGTTCCTCTTTGGCTTATGAATGGAGTTTCAATTATCTCGAGGAAAGTCTCACAAGCGTCAATTGATCAAAATCAAAAACTCCAAAAATCCATCAACATGGAGTTTCTTCATGTTTCCTTTCCAATATAATTGAAACGGTGATGTCACTTCAAAAGTGATGCTTCAATCATTTGTCTTGTGGCATTTTAGCATTAGTTTTTATGGACATGATTTCTCCAACTATACTTGTAAAAGTTCATCCATCTTCTATGGAATATGGTCATTATTTTAACAACAATTTTTCTCATAATACCGAAACAAAATAACAATTATTTAAACAAATCTTGAAGGCAAGCTTTGATGTCAATGAGAAACACAATAACACTTTATTTGTTTTCGATGAACATCATCACATATTCTCTTGCTAGTTACTTAGGCCATTGTAGTTCATGAATTGTGTTGTTTTGTATGACATTTCATACCAACCAATTCGGTATCCAATACCCAAGAACCACATTGTTTTAACAAGCAAAGAATACAACCATAACATGTATATACCTTAGCTGGATATTTCCAGTCTTTTCTCTTTTTTGCCAAATATTTTATAGATTCTCTTTCACCATTTCCTTTTGTTTTAAAAGAATCTATCAACATCAATAGTGGCACCATACACATGACACATAGTCCAAAGCGTGTATAGTCAAATACTAATACATTTGGACTTGCACTTTGAAGTTGACCACCATCAACAAATGTTTGGCGTTCTTTCAAAAATCCATTCTTTAGTAATCTATTAGTGTAGTAAACATTTACCTACATCTTCTATTCATCCTTATCATGACAACTTCCATGATCAAGCTACTATAGCCTATAAGGACGAATCGTGAGTATAATGTTAGTTCCCAAAACCTTTTTGGGAGATTAGGACATCTAGCGTCTCCAACCTTCACAAATTCTCATACAATATGAGAACATGTATTTTGCCAAATTATACTTTATCATATTGCAACCATAAAAATTGTTTCAGATATCACAATATCTTCCACACATGATGGTTTCTGAAACAATTCTTTCAGCTCCTAGATAACCTTGATATTAAAACAACTTTTGAATATCAAGAATCATGGAGGCAAACATGATACTTTAGATACTAACATTGGAATTCTTACTCTTGATTTAATACTACTTATTAAACTTCATTGAGTAAATGGAGTTTGTTGAAAGTTTGCAATAGGACTTATATACTTTAGATTGACACTCAAAACAATACGATACCGGTTTGTAAAGTAAATATCAATAATTCTATAGTTCTATTATCTCAATTAAAACTAAGTGCAAGGTAGTAAATGGATGCCAATGACTATAACAAATTGTACAAATTCACTACGATTTAAGTTTATGATAAATTGAGTTCGACTAATCCAAATTAGAAATGAACTCCCACTCAAAACCAACATCCCTCGAGTTGTTTTAGTGATTACATGAACCAAATCCACTAAACCAAGTCCGATTATCACGTGAATCAGTGTAGCTTCAAAGGCGAGCATCTATATGGGCATCATATCAACTATATGACTCATGCTTAACCTTTCGGTCCATGTTCTGAGGCCATGTATATACATGCTAGGCTCGCCAAGTGAGAACCTTAGTACTCGCGTGTGTAAAACTGTCTTACACCTGTTGTACGAACGTGGATTCAAGTACACATGATCATCATGTCATGTCTTGAAGCGACAAAACATAAAATGGTGCATACTTAAGGAAGAACACATTTTTATCTTGATATGTAAATGAGGGATCATCTTATAACGCTACTAAAATGCCAAACAAGCAATATAAGATGCAAACATCACATGTGTAAAGTGAAATGATATGGTTCTTGCACTTGATCACTATCATGTGCATCGTGTCATGATCTTTATCATTCCTTTGTGTGTAAGGCCAAGGTTTATGGAACTTACACATTTAGGTGTGTTGTAAGAGTATCAACTATACATCAACTTACAACGTTACCATATCATGATACCAGCCCAGCAACAATCTAAACTAGACGCTTCTAATTTATCCATTGCAAGTTTTACGTGGCTTAGGGCTTTCAAAGATAGAACTGGTCTCACATACAAACATGGAACCACAACGATGATAACCAAATTATTAGCAACTCGTTGTAAATCAGATATTGACTATAGTAGGAGAGGTAGACACCCGCTAGCCACTTATGCAAAACTAGTTGCATGTCAAGCGTGGAACATGTCTCATGTGCAAGGACATGTAAAGTTAGTGCAAGGACATGTAAAGTTAGTCCGGGCCGCTTCATCCCACTATGCCACAAATATCCAAAATACATAGAAGATGCAATAAAATGATCATCATCACCCACATACTATTATGTGTATTACCCGTGCAAAGCATCTACGCATAGATCAGGCTTTGATACCACTGTTTGGTTCGCAGCATAGAAAACAAATATTTTGCTATGATGTGAACATCTAAACACCAAAATTTATCTACCTAGATACAAGGAACGGGTGGATATACATCCATAGAGAACATACCCTTGAATATCAACAAAGCATTGTTAACGTAACTGATTTCGTGGTTGATGTAGTCGTACACTTGCGAATCTCAAGATCGTGATGAAGTCCAGTGAGTCCAGCAGGTCTAGCACCACCAAGTCTAGCACCGCAAAGCAGCAGTGCATCCATGATCGCACACACATCCGGTACCCCGACAACCTCCGTCCGTCGCTCCAGCAAAGCAGCGGAAGGAGTAACTCCTTTCCAAATAAAGCCATCGGGAACATGTATCTCGCTAATCCGAGACCATGGGGAATAATTTCTAGAGGGGGAGAGAGATCCTTCATGAGGAGGTGTAAGTGAGAAGGAGGGAGGAGGGAGCCTTTTATAGGAGGAGGGAGGAAGCCCCAAGGCCTTGGCCGGTGCACAAGGTGGTGCCCCCACCTCTTCCTCCATTCATATGAGTGGAGCTCCCACTCACACAAATGCCTCTCCATTTTCTCCACTCAAAATCCCACTCAAAATCATTAAATTTCCACCAAATTTAATGCAATCTGTCATTTAATAAAACTCTTTTATTTATTTATTCAGAATTTTGTTAACGACATTAATGAATAAACATTCACATAAAACCCCTGCAACATTTCAATATCACATGCAGAACCAGTTTCTGCAATTTCACCTGAAACAATTCCTGTTTCCATCAAAATGATTCCGGCGTTTTCTTAAATCTTTATCTGAAAACTATTTGCTCCAAACGGTGTCGGTATCCCTTAAGTGTGTCACCCTATGGTTCATGAATAATGCAGATATGATCGAGACCTTTCTCCGATCAATAATTAGCAGCGGGACCTGGAGATCCGTACTGACTCCCACATATTCAATGATGACTCTAGTGATCGTGTGAACCTTTAACGCTGTAACTAATCCCTATGTATAGCGATATATTACTTGTCCGATATTCGATCATCGGTATCTCCATACCTAGTTTGATCTCGTTACCGACATGCACTCTTTTCTTGTTCCCGTGATATAACATTCTAGTGATCATATCACTTGCTTGCAAGCTATCTCAATGTGATATCACCGAGAGGGCCCAGAGTATATCTATCCATCATAGGGATGGACGAATCCCACTCTTGATCCATGAGCCTCAACATAACACCTTCGGAGTATCTGAACCCACCTTTATAGTCACCCTGTTACGATGTGTCGTTTGATGTTATCAAGTTACTCTTGTAGTGTTAGCGATTGACATGATCTCGTGGTCTAAGAACTAAGATTACTTCGAATGATGTTATAGTAATTTAAGCACAATGACTTTGATCGTAATGCTATACTACAGATGAATGTTCATAACATCATTCACCAATGTTGTGACCTTGTTATTAACAACATCCAATGTCCATGATCAGGAAACCTTGATCATCTTGTTAAGCAACGAGCTAGTTTATAAGAGAATCATAACTAGGAACCCTTTATTTGTTTATTAAACACACATGTATTAACATTTCCAATTAATACAATTATAGCATGCAAAATAAACATTTATCATAAACAAGGAATAAGATAATACCACTTTATTATTGCCTCTCGGGCATATTCCCTTCAATAGTTTTGTAGTTCTGTGGAGAACATTGATATTTTGTATCCTTGGCTGGTTCGATAAGTTTAAGTATTCCGTATGCCTAATGGATTTTTCTTGCTAATTCTCGTCTCGCAATTTTTCCTTCAGAATTTATCTGACTTCTTGGTCCTTCGACTGTTACTATTCCACTGGTTGCTCCTATTCCGTCGAGTTCTCCTGCTGCTTTAGGTCAACAAACTTATCAAGATGAAACAGATGTGCCCACCAATGTTACTAAAATCATCCGATATGTTTATCCTTCATTGTTTTTTGACAAGATCCACTGCATCAAACAGTTATAAGGGGAACTTCGGGTGATAAAAGCCCAAGTAGACATTGCCCACTCCAAATCAAAGAAAGCCATGGAACGCGAGGAGTATCTTCTTGAGGAAATTTCGAGTGCGAGCAAAACTATGCTATGTAAGTTTTTCTCGTAGAGCCCCCGACTACCTAAATATTCTTAGATTGAATTGGTGTAGAATAACTTTGTCTGCTCCAGGCATTCGATTAAGTGTGGTGGAGAAGTCACAATGTCTCAGATCTCAGATGAGTGCCTTGATGGATGCTTCGCCGGGTGCTGGTATGAATTCCTAGACTAACCACCGGCGGAGGTATACTTTGGTGTTGCTTCAGGATCGTGTATCGGAGGTTAGGGAATTTATCAAGTGTTGTCGCTCCACTTTGGCGATGGTGTACAATGCTATGTTTCCCAGATACCCACAGCCGCAGGGACTGGCCGCGCTGATGTAGGAGTTCCAATGCGGTAAAGTGATCCACCATTTTATCAAGCTCCAGCTTATTGCGGGTGCCAAGATTGCTCTTGCTTGGGTGCATGTACATCATCCGACGCTGGACTTAGATGCTATGTAGGAGATTCTCCCGTTTCCTCCGGGTGGTGGTGAGGTAGCCATGGCTCCTTATTGTGCGGATGCTCGGAAAACCGCCATCTGAATTATCCGCCGATGCTGTATAGATAGGATAGGGACCCTGGGAAAAAATACATGTAAACTATGTAAAATCTCTGTATGTATCAGCCAAAACTATAACTTTTTGTAATTTGTAACTTGATATACTTTTGCTAATGGCTATTGAAGTTGTGCCCCACACGATACTTTTTCATTATTTTGATACCTGCTGGGCCGGATCAGCTACTCGGGTCAAAGCATGTTTTGGACATATTTTACGGTGAAGCCGAAGGATTTTTGAATGTTTGCTAAGTACTGAAGCCCCTGAGTGTTGGATTATGACTTTGTAATAATTTATTCGACTGAGCCCCCGAGTATCGGGTTTAATAGACAGTAGAGTAATAAAAAGTAGACTCGGTTGAGAGAACTTAGCTTTATTAATATTGAGTATGGAGGTACATGTTTTGGCGTAGTCACCTGGCAGTTTTCCTTATAGGAAGTAAATATAGTTCTTTCGGCTGAGTAGCCTGGCTGTTGGCCTTATTGGAAGTAAATTGCATGAAGTAAATGTCTTGGGTGTAGAATCATCGCAGCTGTGCAACATTACACAGATTGGAGTACTTGACTCCAGTCTTCTTGTCTTCGAGGCAATATGCTCCGCTAGGGATTACTTCTGTGACAATGTAGGGTCCTTCCCATGGCAAGTCGAGTTTGTGACGACCATCTTGCTTGAGGCAAAGGTCCAAGCCCCCTACAACGAATGACCTGGGACACAACCGATGGCTATGATAGTTGCCTAGGCTTTGCTGGTATGCGGTTGCTCTTGCGAGGGTGACGTATCAAGCTTTGTCAAGCGCATCTACATTATCTTCGAGTGCCTCTGTCGAGGTTTCTTCATCATATGCAACGACTTGCAAAGTGTCATGAGTTACTTTTACTAGAAGCACGACCTCGGCTCCGTGGACTAGGAAAAAGGGAGTTTCCTGTGTAGCTATATTTGGGGTTGTGCATAGACTCCATAGGATAGAGGGTAACTCATCTACCCAGGCACCCTTTGCTCTTTTGAGTGGTGTTAGTAGCCTTTTCTTGATGCCATTGGTCACGAGGCCATTGCCTTTTTCCACCTGGCCATTGGTTTACGGGTGGGCGACCGACGCATAACACACTTTTATGCCCATATCCTTGTAGTACTCCTTGAATTCTCTAGAAGTGAAGTTTGATCCATTGTCGATGATGATGATGCGAGGCACCCCGAAGAAGAAAACTATTGACTTGATGAAGTTCACAGCCGAAGTAGCATCTTGGCTGGTGACATGAATTGCTTCAATCCACTTGGTGAATTTGTCGAGTACGACGAGCAGAAAGACGTGTCCTCCAGGAGATGATTTGTGGAGTTTTCCCACTATATCGAGTCCCTACTGGGCGAACAAACAAGCCAGAGGTATGGGGGCCAGTTCTGTCGTGGGTGCGTTAGCTTTTGTAGAAAATCTATGGAAAGGTTCACATGTTCTCACTATACCTTTCGCATCCTAGGCTGCGGTGAGCCAGTAAAATCCTGCACGGAAGGCCTTTGCTGCTATTGCTCGGCTGCTAGCGTGATGGCTACATATTCCTTTGTGGATGTCCTTTAGGATGAGCTACCCTACTTCGGGTGTCACACATTGCTGGAGCACACTCGAAATAATTCTTTTGTAGAGTTCACCCTGTATTATCTAGAAGGCCCTGGACTGGCGGGTGACGCGTCGTGCTTCGACTGTATCTTCTGGGAGTTCTCCATTTATCATGTATGCTAGATATGGTTGCATCCATGTGGTCTCTATCATCATGACATCTTTGGGTTCTTCCTCGTCTTCTAGAGCAAGTGTGTGAGTTCGGGTGATGGTGCAGCCCCCGAGTCAACCTGCGGCTTTCCCCCCATACCTACCTTAGGTTCTATGGCTGTAGTGGCTTTTTTGACCTTGATGGAGCGCTCACTTATCTCTTCCCGAAAAACCCCAGGTGGTACGGGTAGGCAGAGGGGCCCAATGTTTGCAAGATTGTCGGCTTCCTTGTTGTTTTGCATGCTGATATGGGAGACCTCACACTCGTCAAAGTAACCCTCCATGATGCTATACATATTACGGTACACGATCATGTTGTCGCTAATGGCATCACATTCATTACTTGTTGTGGAACGAGGTTTGAACCTCCAAAGGTTTTGAGTCGAGTTGCGTTGTAGGCTTTTTCCATCCACATGTCGTGCAACAAGGCCTCGTATTCTGCTTCATTGTTTGACGCATTCTGGAAACTCATTTGAAGTATGTAGCACATTTTGTATCCTTGAGGTGATACCAATATGACCCCAGCTCTTGCTCCTTCAGTTCTTTTGGACCCGTCGAAATACATTATCCATGCACTCGACAAATCTGGGGGACCCACACTTTGGAGTTCCATCCACTCTGTTATGAAGTAAGGAAGAACCTAAGATTTTATTGTTTTTTCACTTCTCGTATGTGATATCTCGAGAGGATAGCTCGATGTCCTAGAGAGAGAAATGCCCGTTGCTTCGGGGTTGCCCCACCATTATCGGATGCTCAGAGAAATAATGGCGCGGTTTTCACATCGTCATGAAGACATAATATGCAAGCTTCTGATAGTGCGAGTACCTTTGTTTGGGCGGATATATTACCTCACTGAGGTAGTAGAGTGGCCGTTGGACACCATGGTTTTTTCCTTCTTTGGGTCATTTGACGACCAGTACTATGCTGACCACTTGGTTGGTGGTAGCAATATATAACAATAGTGGTTCCTTTTCCTTGGGTGACACCAAAATAGGTGATGTCCAAAGTGTTTTGTTGAGTTTCTCAAAGGCTTGTTGGGCTTCGTTGGTCCACTCTAAGGTGTCTGATTTCTTCAGTAGTGCATAGGATGGTAGTGCTTTTTCTCCCAACCGAGCGATGAATCAGCTTAGTGCTGCCACATGCCCAGCCAGCTACTGGACATCTCGTAGATTTGTTAGCTTCTTCATGGGCAGGATCGCCTATATTCTCTCCAGGTTTGCTTTTATTCCCCTAGCTGAAATGAGGTAGCCGCGAGTTTCCCAATAGGGACTCCAAAGGAGCACTTCGTCGGGTTGAGCTTGATGCGGTACTAGTCGAGATTATCGAATGTTTCGCGTAAATCATCGATAAAGGTCGACTCATGCCTTGTTGTAATCACGACGTCGTCGATGTAGACCTAGATTTTCTGCCAATTTGGTTGCCAAGGAAATTTTGCATCATCCGCTGGTAGGTGGCACCCGCGTTTTTAGCCCGAAGGGCATTTTAGTGTAGTATAATACACCATAAGGTGTGATAAATGATGTATTATCTTGGTCTTCTTCTTTCATTCGGATCTGGTGGTATATGGAGTATGAGTCCAGGAAGGAAAGGCGTTCGCACTCAATGGTTGCATCAATGATTTGATTGATTCGTGTGAGTGGAAAGTGATCCTTCGGACAATGCTTGTTCAGTGTGGTGAAGTCGATACACATGTTTATCTTTATCATATTTTTCTTTGGAACACACACTTGGTTAGCGACCCATGTTGATTTTTGATTTCCTTGATGAATTTTGCATCAAGTAGGCGATGGAGTTCTTTTTCCAATGGCCTTGCATATTGGCTCCATGAAGCGATTATTTTACTGGTCGTGTGTTGGGGTAGATGTTGAGTGCATGCTCGGCGAGTTCCCTAGGGATTCCTGGCATGTCAGATGGGGCCCATGTGAAAAATTTCCAGTGCTCACGGAGGAACTCGACGAGTGCGCTTTCCTATGTGGGACCGAGGTTACAGGCCACATAACACTACAAGAAAAGTTGGATTTTACAATGGACAATTTTCATGGTTGAAGGCCCATTTTTGTGGCTAAAAAGTCTTCCGCGATGGATGGCCTTCATGGTAAAATCCCCATCACAAATGAATCAACCACGGTTTTGTTTCCGACCGTGGCGGATCGGACCCTTCGGCCACGAAAACTTGTTCCGTCATAGATATGCTCGCAAGCCGCATTAACTGCTGACGACATGCAAACTATGATGTGGCAGCCGCTGTTAACGGCTGGTTACCTCCGTTAACAATCAAAGAAACCGTGGTAGAAGCCTGGCCTAGCTAAGGCCTACTAATTATTAAGTGGGCCGACCCATGAGGAGATCCCAATAAGTAGACGGCTTGTTACTGTTTTTTCCTGCACTGCTTGAAGTGGGCCATTAACACAGCCAGCTTTGGCCCACGAACTATCAGGCCCGATACTATTTAGGCCTACAGGAGGCCCATGTGGGTCCAACACTGTGCGTCCCATTAGCAGCCTGCGCCAAGTCGTTCTTGTACAGTTAACGCATGTTGCCCGCCCATCACTGTTCACGCAGCCTGTCGTGGGCCGCCTACTACCGACCCTTTTTTGAGATGGTCCGTTACTGTTTTGGCTATCAACTATTCAGGCCCACAGGTAGCCTGTTACTATTCTGGCCTGGTAATTCTGTCGGCCTGTTATTGTTCTCATCTAGAAATTTCAGGGTCCATTACTGTTCTGGCTTGTTACTATTCTGGCCTTTAACTATTTTGGCCATTTACTATTGCGGCCCTTTACTGTTATGGCTTGCTACTGTTCTGGCCCATTAATCCTCTGGCTTGTTACTATTCTATCCTATTACAGTTTCTTGCCTTTTACTATTGTGGCATGTTACTGTTATGGCATGTTTCTGTTCTGGCCTGCTACTTTTCTGGCATGTTACTGTTACGGCCTGTTACTATTACTTGTTCGCACATGTGGGTTGGCCCATTACGTTTACGGTCTTTTGCAATTTCAGCCTTTCTAAAGCCTATGCCAATATCATAAAAGGTGCATAATTAGCGAGCATCTTTTACTGTTCATCGTCGACCGAATACAAGACGGGCCAATAACAAAGCACAATATTGTTCCCTAATCGACCTGGCTGGGGTAGTTACGGTAACGACTACTACCATGTGTGGACAGCGTCAACTAAATTCCTACATGGCATATGCAAGTTATCTAGATATTATATCAGCTACAAACTTCTTAAAATTATTACATATTATCAGCTCAAGAGAAAGAAAATTCAGCATTTCAATTGACAATCGAGTTATTAATAGAGTCCTCAATTTGCTTTCTCAATCCATCACCTACATCTTCCTTTGAGTGTGACAGCTACATTGGAGGAGACATGATCTTGTAGCCTCTTCTTGGTGGCGATAGCAATAATTGCAGTCTGAAACTAAGTAATAACAAGTTAATACATAAAACAAGACAAACTACTCATTTGAGTGATATGACAGGAGCTATGAACTGGAGTTTACAACTGGCAATCGTTCAATTATTTACCAATACGTCAAATAAATAGGACAAGCAAGCACACATTAAACAAGTATGCCTACCATGAAACAAGCAATCAAAAATTGTGTGTGTCTCTTAGAATTTTAGCAAATATAAACTAGCCAGGTCATTTCAACAAATATATATGGAAGCAGTTGTATATCCTAAAATGCAAGAGACGTTGGGTGACTCGGAATTTGCGCTAATCCACAAAATGGCATGTAGTTACTGTTGTAGCGAAGAATGAACCAGATAGAAATTATAACCGGATCATACGAGAACTTGTAGAGCAGGAATACAAACAACGAATGAATTATATATAGTATAGGATAGTTATGCCATTGCTTAGGACGAACCAAAACCAAATGCGAGATATAATGGCGTTGCTCGTGAACCTGTAGAACAGGATAAATAAGCATTAGACAAGTGTGCCTAGAATGAAATGAGCAATCAAACAAAGTGTTTCTTAGAATTTTAGTAAATATAAACTAGCCAGGTCATTTCAGCAAATATATGGAAGCGGTGGTATCTCCTGGAATGCAAGAGTCATTGGGTGACTCATAATTTGCAGTGAGCTACACAATGGCATGTAGTTACCGTCATAGCTAAGAATCAACCAGATAGAAATTATAATGGCATCATAAGGGAACTTCTAGAGCAGGAAATGAAACCACAAGTGAACTACATAGTAGATGACAGTTAGGTCGTTTCTCATGACGAACCAGCACCAGATAAGGAAATAATGGCGTCGCTTGCAAACCAACATGTTCATTGTTCCATTTTGAGCTCTATGCAAGAAAAATAAAATAGTTAGTGATGCAGCTTTTGAAGAACCAGATTCAACAAAATCGAATTAGTACGAAGAGTTTAAACGGCTACTACAGGATAGTAGAACGATGCCAAGGAGGAAATAATAACATGAACTGATCTTAAGACGAACCAGATAGATTCAGTAACTGTAGAGTAGGGAATCCACACTAATATTTTCCACTGACTTCAAATTTTGCAAGAATTACAAGGTAGCAGACAATTACTATTGTACGGAGTAGCTAAGAACATGTGCATGACTTTAAAATTTGTAGAGCAGCGAATGCAAACAACATGTCTAGTGACCTTGTATGTAGTGTGTACAACAGGCGTGCACATTGACTTGGTCTGTAGCATGATTACAAAAATTCAGTTCACTGCGACAGGCTTGAACCTGCTATACTGCTGACAAAACAAAAATAGGTTGGATATTTGGTTACCTTGGCAGGAGAGGCGTCTAAGCATCATCGGACCGTGCGGGTGACGTCTAGCTCACCAAGGGTGCTGCGGTTGTACTAGATCTGATGAACTAGACAAAGCTGATGGACCGTTGTACAACTATGGTACCGACGATGCAGGAGAGCCGCGGTACCAACATGCTGACATCCTGGACCCCCAGCCTGTAGCGTCCCACTGAAATTTGAGAAACAAGGCCGTGGAACACAACCTAGAACATTATATTTTGGCTTTTTCAGGGTAAGGGGACTGCTGAGCATAGGACAATGAAATTTGAGAGAGAACACATGGAGTGTAGCCCAAAATATTTTTAATTAGGCCTTTTTGGCATTGCCCCCACCCCTTAAAAAACTCCACCTTCCCATGTTTCTAAGAAACTACTCTATTATGTGGCATTTCATAAATTGAGATGCCAGGAGCGCTGTCGTTTTATATTTTAAAAGAGATAAACATGCACACACAAAAATTATAAAATGACTAATACATAAGTTGTAGTACTAATAAACATTTAATGATATATTTTCTATAGATATTGTTGGTGTAGTTGTAACACACTTAGTTAATGTCTATTTAATTCAAAGGTCTTGAGTTTGAATCCCCTGTGTGCATATATATAACTTGGGTTTACATATATATCTTGGCTTTACATTTGTTTCTTCTAGCAATATCGCATTATGGACAAGCTGACATCACGGACCCACCAACCTGCAGCATCCCTCGAGTTTAATGGTTGGGTTTGAAAAAAGGTTAAATACTTGTACAGGAGGCTGGCATCAGGGACCCAACCGCCAGAACCGACAAGCCTGCATGGGGACCCACTAGCCAGAACATATCAGAGAGGCTCACATGGGGATCCTAACAGCAAGACCATACACGGTTGTCGCATCGAGAAATATTGCCAAGGTAAAACAGCGGACGCGGCTGAAAAAAAGTCCATCATATGCAGGTTTATTTATAGAGAGACCGACATGTGGGACCCAGTAGCGCGACCTTATACAGGTGCTGCATCCAGCAATGTTTCCAAGTTTGAAACATGGAGGTGAGAGCGAGAAAAAATTCCAACATGCACATGTTTCTTCTAATGAGAGGCTCACATGGGAGACCCAACAGCCTGAAAAAATGGCTGATGCATCGAGCAACACTATCAAGTTCGAAACACCAAGGCATGACCGAGGGCAAAAATTCTATCATACACACATTTCTTCTAATGAGTAGATAACATGTGGGGCCCAGCATCGTGATTAAACAGTGGATGCAGCGAGCAATGCTATCAAGTTCAGAACATGGAGGCGCGACCGAGGAAAAAAATTCTATCATACACACGTTTCTTCTAATGAGAGGATGACATATGGGGTCCAGGAGTTTGATTACGGTAGATGCATCCAACATCGCTATCAAGTTCGGAACAAGGTAGCACTTGCGAAGAAAAACTTCCATCATACACACGATTCTTCTAATGTGAGGCTGACATGAGGGACCCAGTAGCATGACTAAACGGCAGATAGATCGAACAACGTTATTAAGTTGAAATCAGGGAGGCAATAGCCAAGGATTTTTTTCCATCATACACACGTTTCTTCTAATGAAAGGATGCAATGTGGGCCCCAGTAGCTTGATTAAACGGTAGATGCATCGAGCAACTCTATCAAGTTCGGAACAGGATAGCGCGAGCGAAGGAAAAAATCCACCATACACACGATTCCTCTAAATAGAGGCTGACATGTGGGTCCCAGTAGCCTGACTAAACAGCAGATGCATCGAGCAATGTTATCGAGTTCAAATTAGGGAGGCGCGACCGAAAAGTATGATCTGCTAGAGACACTAACGTCTAGGACCCACACACCTAAAAAGACTTTGGCGAGTCAACATCGCACGAGGAAACAAAAATCTTGCTTCTGCCATGCGCCAGCTGAGCTTCCTCCATGTTTTTAGCGGTTCTGCCATAGTAGAGGTCCGCGACACCGAGAAAAAAGTTTTCCATCGGCCATGGTCGAGCTGAGAATTTCTTCGCAGAAGACGCGCCTTCTATGACGACTATCGGGCCAAGTCGTTGTGGAAAGAAACATTTCTTGTAGTGTAAGTTGTTTTCTTCGGGTCCATCGGATGGATCTGCACTTTGTGTCCTTTGCTGCATCGAAAGATTGGCCAGGTATCGAGCTTGTTGCCTTTGGCATAATATTGTGTGCATCAGTGATCTTGATCTTGGTGAACTGCATCTCCATGACAAAGGATTCAAATATCTTGTTGAACTCTCAGTCACAATTGTCTGAGGGAGAAAGCTTCCTCTGACAGATATGATTCCATTGTGTATCGACATCTTCATCATGAGGTACGCGTAATGTGGTATCGCCATGAATAGCGCAAATGTTGGGCGCCCCAGGATTGTGTGGTACTATGATGGCCAATCCATAACTTTGAATTTGATTGTTTCTCATCTGAAATTTTCATGGGTTCCGAAGACAACATCAAGGTAGATCTTGACTAGAAGAACCTCAGCTTTGCCCGGGACAATGTCGTGGAAAGAGGTGTTTGTTGGATCTAGGTTGGTGAGAGAGAAGTTAATTGTGCACCATTTTTTTGGCGTAGATTAGGTGGATGTTGCTTCCTACGTCCATGAAGACCTTGCTCATGTCGAACCTGCCAATTTGTGATTCAGCTATCAATCTCGATTGACTCGGCTAGGGAACCCTAAGGGGGTGATCATCTCTTCTGAAAGTGACTCGGCTAGGGAGGTACTCAGGTGTTGGTGGCGGTGTCCTTACTATAATGTTGACTTGTCGGGTGATCAGCTTTTGCGTTCTATTGGATGGACGCCCATTGTGGATCATGTAAATTGCTCCCCTAGATCTCGGTTACTCATCGTTATGTTCTCTGTTAGCCTCGAGTGGCTGCTAGATCACTGTGGCTGCCGGAGGTGGCCCTGTTGGTGGTGGTGGTGTGTTGATTCCTAGGGTGCCTGGTACGGGGTTGTATCCTTGATTTGTTGCCTCCGCCACCTTGTTGTGGTATGCTCATTCAAGCCCAGGAAGGTGTGACAGTCCCTCATGAGGTGATTTGATCACATCATTCCTTCCTTCTGAGTCGACAAAATAGTGCATGTGGCATGGCCCATCTAACATCTACACAACTGGTATTGGGGCTTCCCTCGGCTACCTCGGCCGGTACTGCTGTGCTATCCCACTTGGTCCTCCGTATCAATTGCTTTGATATCCTCAACTACGGTTATCACTCTAGCGGCTGTTCTCGTTGCCGTAACTAGCCACAACATGACTTGTCCCTCCATAGCCGTCGTAGTTACATCGTCTCTTCTGTCATTATTTCGCCTGTCACGATCTTCTTTGGGTGAGCGACCCCGCTAGTTGTTTACTGCGTCCTCACCATCAGCCCATAAATTTGCCAGTCCATAAGATGGGAGATTGTCTTCGGCTTGACCTGACCCATCTCCTCTATGAATTCTTTTTGGTGCAAATCGTCATTGCGAGCATCGATCGCCCTCTCGTCATAGATATATTTGGCTGAGTTTTTAATGATGTTCCACCGTTGTATGACTGCACATATTGATTCACCTGAGTTTTGCTTGCACGACCTCAGCTCCTCGGTGGATGTGGGTCGCTTGAATGTGGATTTGAAGTTTTAGATGAACTTGTCTTCCAGGTTACCCCAACTTCTGATTGATTCTTCGAGTAACTGTCTTAGCCAGAACTTTGTGGCTCCGGTTAAGAGCAACTTCAAGCTCTATATAGCTGTTGGTTTTGACCCCCTAGAAGTTTCACTGTTTGCAAATAATTGGCTAGCCATGCCTCTGGCTCTTGGAGGCCAACGTACTTTTGGTGATCGTGAGGAAGCTTGAAATCCTTGGGTACGGGCGTCTTGCGAACCCGATGGCTAAAGAAACTTGCGCCACATGCTTCGAGGTCATCTTCACTTTCCTCGTCTAAGTACCTCATGCGCCCTTCCCGAGCTTTATCGACTTTTCTTTGTGTAATGCCGTCCTTTGTGTCGTGGCTGCGTGAGGAGTGCGCAAACCGCGCGTGGTGTGGCAACCTAGATCTTCAGGTTCTTGTCATCTGCCGAGGACTGCTGCGATGGCATGGTGATCTGCTAGAGTGTAGGACAATCTCTTAGTCCTCTTTTGCGAGTGTTTGTCCAATCATGCCGAGGACCATGAGGGCGGAGCAGTGGATGGCTTGTTGGAGATATGCCCAAGAGGCAATAATAAAGTGGTTATTATTATATCTTTGTGTTTATGATAAATGTTTACATTCATTCTATAATTGTATTAATAGGAAACACTAATACTTGTGTGTTTTGTAAACATAAAAGAGTCCCTAGTAAGCCCCTTGGCAAGACTAGCTTGTTGATTAATAGATGATCATGGTTTCCTGATCATGGACATTGGATGTTATTAATAACAAGATCGTATCATTAGGAGAATGATGTGATGGACACACACCCATAGTAAGCATAGCATAACATCAAGTCATTAAGTTTGTTTTGCTACAAGCTTTCAAATACATAGTAACCTAATCCTTTGACCGTGAGATTGTGTTAATCACCATCACCGGATTAGTGCTTTGATGACATCAAATGCCGCTTCATAACTGGGTGGATATAAAGGTGGCATTAGGTATTCTGAAAGTTTGTGTTGAAGCGCATGGATCAAGACTAGGATTTTTCCATCCATATGACGGATAGATATGCTCTAGGCCCTCTCGGTGGAATGTCATCTAATTAGCTTGCAAGCATGTGACTAGGTCACAAGGGATGCCATATCATGGAACAAGTAAAGAGTACTTATCGATAACGAGGTTGAACTAGGTATGGAGATACTGATGATCGAACCTCAGATAAGTAGAGTATCGCATGACAAAGGGAATTGGTTTCGAATATAAAGGGTTCTATCGATCACGAAGTCATCGTTGAATATGTGGGAGCCATTATGGATCTCCAGGTCCCGCTATTGGTTATTGATCGAAGAGGTGTCTCGATCATGTCTGCATAGTTCATGAACCGTAGGGTGACACACTTAAGGTTCGATGTTGTTTAGGTAGATATAGAATACGAGTTGGAGATCGAATGTTGTTCGGAGCCTCAGATTGGATCCAAGACATCACGAGTAGATCCAGAATTTTCCAGAGAATAAGATTCATATAATGGAGATCAATTTATGGGTTTCGGAAATGTTCCGGAGTATTCTATGGAGCTTCTAGAAGGTTTCAGACAGTTTTGGAAGGTTCCAGGAAGTTTGCTTGAAAACCAAGAAAGAAAAGGGGAAGACTTGGGGGGGGAGGAAACTCCCCCCTCCCCTTGTGCGCTGGCCCTAGGAGGGCAAGGGGGCCAGCCCTAGGCCGCCTCCCCCTCTATATAAAGGAGGGGTGGGGCGCCTCCCCCCTTTGCCCCTTCCACCCAAACCCTAGTCGCCACTCCCTCCTCCTCCTTCCTCCTTCTACGGCTTAGGCGAAGCCCTGCAGGAACTCTTCTCCACCACCACCATCACGCCGTTGTGCTGCTAGGATTTTGTGGAGATCTACCACCTCCGTTGCCCGCTGGAATGGGGAGAGGATCGTCTACATCGAGTTGTACGTGTGAACGAGTGTGGAAGCGCTGCCAGAATGCGGCGCCGGAAGGATCCTCTACTCGATCTTGAGATCGACAAGTGATCGTCTACATCAACCACAAGATTTGATCTCGAACAAGGCTTTGGATCTACAAGGGTTAGTACAGATCTATCTTGTTGCCCTTATCTCATAGATTAGATCTTGGCTTTTCCATAGATTAGATATTGGTTTTGTTCGTTCTTGCGGTAGATTTTTTTGTTTTCCCTGCTACGAACCCATTAGTGGTATTAGAGTCATGTCTATGCGTAGATATGTTGTACGAGTAGAACACAATGGTTTTGTGGGCGTTGATGCTTTTGTTGTCATTGTCTTCATGTGTACTTTGCATCTTGCAGGATGGTGGGATGAAGCGACTCGGTTAACATTACATGTCCTCGCACATGAGACTTGCTCCACACTTGACGTGCAACTTGAATTGCACAAGTGGCTTTGCGGGTGTCTGTCTCTCTCACCATAGTTAAGATTCAATTTACAATTAGCATCTGACAACACTTGTATCAGCGTTGTGGTTCTTATTCGTAGGTAAGATCGATTATTATATGAAAGCCCCAAACCACATAAAACATGCAAATAAAATTAGAGGCATCTAACTTGTTTTTGTAGGGGCATGTGATGTGATATGGCCACGATTTGATTGTGAATATATTTGATGTATGCAATGATCCTTATTGTAATATGGCAACCGGTAGGAGCCTAATGGTTGTGTTTATTTTGTTAAGACCTACATGTCTATTCACCATGTAATAGCTTTATTCCAAGTAGTTGTAATAGTTGTTGTTAAGTGATGAACAACCATGAAGTGGCGCCACTGACCTTGACGTCACGCTGGTGATGATGGAGATCATGTCTGTGCTTTGGAGATGGAGATCAAAGGCACAAGAAGAAAGGCCATATCATGTCACATACTATGAATTGCATGTGATGTTAATCCTTTTTGCATCTTGTATTGCTTAGATCGTGATGGTAGCATTATAAGATGATCCCTCTCACTAAAATATCAAGTAATAAAGTGTTCATCCTTAGTAGGCACCATTGCTAAGACTCGTCGTTTTGAAGCATCTCGTGATGATCAGGTGTTATAGATTCTACGTGTGCATACAATGGGTGCAAGCCAGATTTGCACATGTGGATACTAAGGTTAATCTTCATGAGCCTAGCCTGTACATACATGGTCTCAGAACATGGAATACCAGAAGGTAAAGCATGAGTCATATGAATGATATGATGAACATGTTGATTGTTCGCCTTTGAAGCTACATCTTCTCCCGTGAAGATCGGACTTGGTGTAGTGGATTTGGTTCGTGTAATCACTAAGGCAACATGAGGGATGTTGTTTTGAGTGGGAGTTCACCTAGTTAATTTAAGTATTAAATTTGAACTCAAATTTGTCATAAACTTAGTATAAACTCTTTGCAAATATGATGTAGATCATGGCGACCCCTCCATCAACTTTAATGCGTTCCTAGAGAAAGAAAAGCTGGAAAACAATGGAAGCAACTTCATAGACTGGTTCCGTGGTTTGAGGATTGTCCTCAGCACTGGTCAGTTGACCTATGTGCTCGATGCACCGCTAGGTGACCCACCTGCAGAAGATGCTTCCGATGATGTTAAGAATGTTTTCTTCACTCGGAAAAATCACTACTCCATAGTTTAGTGTGCCATCCTGTACGGTTTAGAATCGGAGCTTCAGAAGCACTTTGAGCACCACGACCCCTTTGAGATTGTCAATGAGCTCAAGCTGATCTTTAAGACTCATGCGGCCGTGGAGAGCTATGAGGCCTCCAGAAGTTCTTTAACTGTAATTGGAAGAGGGCAGCTCCGTTAGCGCGCACGTGCTCAAAATGTCTAGGCACGTGAACAAGCTCCAAGAATTGGGAATAACGATTCCTAATGCGTTGGGGATTCGTCGCGTCCTCCAATCACTGCCACCTAGTTATAAGAACTTTGTGATGAACTACAATATGAATTGCATGAACAAGACGTTGCCTGAACTCTTCTCCATGCTGAAAACTGCTGAAGTGGAGATTAAGAAGGAGCACCAAGTGTTGATGGTCAATAATACCACCAATTTCAAGAAACAGGGCAAGCCTATGAAGAAGGGCAACTTCAAGAAGGACGACAAGAAAGCTGCCGCACCTACTAAGAAGCTCAAGCCTGGTCCTAAGCCTGATACTGAGTGCTTCTACTACAAGGGTGAAGGTCACTTGAAGCGCAACTGCCCCAAGTACCTGGCAGATCTGAAGAACGGCAACATCAAGAAGAAAGGTATATTTGATATACATGTTATTGATGTGTATCTTACTAGTAATCGTAGTAGTGCCTAGGTATTTGATACTGGTTCGGTTGCTCACATTTGTAACTCGAAACAGGAGATGCGGAATAAATGAAGACTGGCGAGAGACGAGGTGATGATGCGCGTTGGCAATGGCTCCAAGGTTGATGTGATCGCTGTCAGCACGCTCCCTCTTCATCTACCTTCAGGATTAGTTTTGAACTTGAATAATTGTTATTTGGTGCATGTGTTAAGCATGCACATTATTTCTGGATCTTGTTTATTGCGAGACAGTTACTCATTTAAGTCTGAGAATAATGGTTGTTCGATTTATATGAGTAATATTAATTATGGTAATGCACCTGAGATGAATGTTTTATTTTTATTGAATCTCGATAATAGTGATACACATGTTCACAACATAGATGCTAAACGAATAAAAATGAATGATAATTCTACATACATGTGGCACTATCGTCTTGGTCACATTAGAGTGAAGCTCATGAAGAAACTACATTCCGATGGACTTCTTGAATCACTTGATTTTGAATCACTTGAAAGATGTGAAGCATGTCTAATGGGAAAAATGACTAAGACTCCATTCTCTGGGATAATGGAGCTAGCTACGGACTTATTGGAAATAATACATACCAATGTGTGCGACCCAATGAGCGTAGCATTGCGCGGTGGATACCGTTATGTTCTTACTTTCACGGATGACTTGAGTAGATATGGGTATGTCTACTTTACGAAACATAAGTCCAAAACTTTCGATAAGTTTAAGGAATAATTCAAAGTGAAGTAGAAAATCATCGTAACAAGAAGATTAAGTTTCTGCATTCTGCCCATGGAGGTGAATATCTAAGTTACGAGTTTGGCATGCATTTAAATAAATGCGGAATACTTTCGCAGTTGACACTACCGGGAACACCACAGTGTAATGGTGTCTCCAAACGTCGTAATCGAACTCTCTTAGATATGGTTCGATCTATGATGTATCTTACAGATTTACCGTGATCATTCTGGGGTTATGCATTAGAGATAGCCGCATTCACTTTAAATAGGGCACCATCTAAATCCATTGAAACGACACTGTATGAATTATGGTTTGGTAAGAAACCTAAGTTGTCATTCCTTAAAGTTTGGGGCTGCGAAGTGTATGTAAAGAAGTTACAACCCGACAATCTTGAACCCAAACCGGAAAAATTCGTTTTCATAGGATACCCTAAAGAAACAATTGGGGTATACCTTCTATCATAGATCTGAAGGCAAAGTTTTCATTGCTAAGAATGGATCTTTTCTTGAGAAGGAGTTTCTCTCGAAAGAAATGACTGGAAAGAAAGTAGAACTCGACGAGATTGTTGAACCTTCTCTCGGATTTGAGAGTAGCGCAGCACCGGAAGATGTTTCTGTGCCATCTGCACCAATAAGGGAGGAAACTAATGATGATGATCATGAAACTTCGAACGAAGTTGCTACTGAACCTCGCAGGTAGACGAGGGTTCTTGCCACTCCTGATTGGTATGACCCTGCATTGAATGTCATGTTGGTAGACAACATCGATGACCCTACGACGTATGAGGAAGCTATGATGAGCCCAGATTCCGACAAATGGCAAGAAGCCATGAAATCTGAAATGGGATCCATGTACGAAAACCAAGTATGGACTTTGGTGGACTTACCGGATGGCCGCAAGGCTGTCGAGAACAAATGGATCTTTAAAAGAAAAACAAATGTTGATGGTAATGTTACTGTCTAAAAAGCTCGACTTTTTGTGAAAGGGCTCCGACAAATTCAAGGCGTTAACAATGATGAGACTTTCTCACCGGTAGCAAAGCTAAAGTCTGTGAGGATTTTGTTAGCAATCGCTGCATATTTCGATTATAAGATTTGGCAGATGGATGTCAAAACGATGTTCCTTAATGCCGACATTGAGGAAGAGTTGTATATGGTACAACCCAAAGGTTTTGTCGATCCTAAAGATGCTGACAAGGTATGCAAGGTTCAACGCTCCATTTATGGACTGAAGCAAGCATCCCGGAGTTGGAATCAATGTTTTGATAAGGTGATTAAAAACTTTGGATTTATACAAACTTATGGAGAAGCTTGTATCTACAAGAAAGTGAGTGGGAGCTCTGTAGCATTCCTGATACAATATGTGGATGACATATTGTTGATTGGGAATGATATAGAACTTCTTGAAAGTGTCAAAGCCTATTTGAATAATAGTTTTTCAATGAAGGATCTTGGTGAAGCGGCATACATTTTGGGCATCAAGATTTATAGAGATAGATCAAGACGCTTAATAGTGCTTTCAAAAAGTACATACTTGGACAAGGTTCTAAAGAGATTTAGAATGGAAGAAAGCAAGAAAGGGTTCTTTCCCATGTTGCCAGGTAAGACCTTGAGTAAGACTCAAAGTCTAGCTACGACATAAGATGGAGAGAAGATGAGTAAAATCCCCTATGTCTTGGCCATAGGCTCTGACATGTATGCCATGTTGTGTACAAGACCGGATTTAACACATGTTGTTAGTTTGACTAGCAGATATCAAAGTGATCCTAGAATGGAACACTAGACAACGGTACAAAATATCCTTAAGTACCCGAATAGGACTAAGGATATGGTTCTTTCTTATGGAGGTGATGAACATCTTGTTGTAAAAAGTTACACCAATGCTAGTTGGAACACCGATCCGGATGACTCAAAGTCATAGTCTGGATACGTATTTATTTTGAATGGTGCTGCAGTGATCTGGAGGAGTGCCAAGCAGAGTGTTGTGGCAAAATCTTCAACTGAATCGGAATACATAGATGCTTCGGAGGCTGCACAAGAAGCGATATGGATGAAGGAGTTCATTACTGAGCTTGGTGTGGTTCCTAGTGCGTTGGACCCGATGGCCATCTATTGTGACAACACTGGTGCTATAGCTAATGCACAGGAGCCAAGGTCACACAGAAAGCTGAAGCACATCAAGCTACGTTTCCATGCTATTTGCGAGTATGTCCACGATGGCGACATAAAGATTTGCAAAGTACACACTAATCTGAATGTGGCAGATCCGTTGAAACCTCTCCCTAGAGCAAAACATGACCATCACCAGAACACCATGGGTGTTAGGTACATTAAAATGTAATCTAGATTATTGACTCTAGTGCAAGTGGGAGACTATTGTAGATATGCCCAAGAGGCAATAATAAAGTGGTTATTATTATATCATTGTGTTTATGATAAATGTATGCATTCATGCTATAATTGTATTAATAGGAAACACTAATACTTGTGTGTTTTGTAAAGGTAAAAGAGTCCCTAGTAAGCCTCTTGTCAAGACTATCTTGTTGATTAACAGATGATCATGGTTTCCTAATCATGGACATTGGATGTTATTAATAACAAGATCATATCATTAGGAGAATGATGTGATGGACACACACCCATAGTAAGCATAGCATAAGATCAAGTGATTAAGTTTGTTTTGCTACAAGCTTTCAAATACATAGTAACCTAATACTTCGACCATGAGATTGTGTTAATCACCATCACCGGATGAGTGCTTTGATGACATCAAATGCCGCTTCATAACTGGGTGGTTATAAAGGTGGCATTAGGTATTCTGAAAGTATGTGTTGAAGCGCATGGATCAAGACTGGGATTTGTCCATCCATATGACAGATAGATATGCTCTGGGCCCTCTCGGTGGAATGTCATCTAATTAGCTTGCAAGCATGTGACTAGGTCACAAGGGATGACATATCACGGAACAAGTAAAAAGTACTTATCAGTAACAAGGTAGAACTAGGTACGGAGATACTGATGATCGAACCTCCGATAAGTAGAGTATCGCGTGACAAAGGGAATTGGTTTCAAATGTAAATGGTTCTATCGATCATGAAGTCAGCGTTGAATATGTGGGAGCCATTATGGATCTCCAGGTCCCGCTATTGGTTATTGATCGGAGAGGTGTACCGATCATGTCTGCATACTTCACGAACCATAGGGTGACACACTTAAGGTTTGATGTTGTTTAGGTAGATATGGAATACGAGTTGGATATCGAATGTTGTTCGGAGCCTTGGATTGGATCCAGGAAATCACGAGGAGATCCGGAATGGTCCGGAGAATAATATTCATATAATGGAGATCAATTTCTGGGTTTCGGAAATGTTCCAGAGTATTCTATGGAGCTTCAAGAAGGTTTCAGATAGTTTCGGAAGGTTCTGGAAGGTTCCACGGAGTTTGCTTGAAAACCAAGAAAGAAAAGGGGAAGACTTGGGGGGAGGAAACTCCCCCCTTCCTTTGTGCGCCGGCCCTAGGGGGGCAAGGGGGCTAGCCCTAGGCTGCCTCCCCCTCTATATAAAGGAGGGGTGGGGAACCTCCCCCCTTTACCCCTTCCACCCAAACCCTAGCCACCACTCCCTCCTCCTCCTTCCTCCTGCTACGGCTTAGGTGAAACCCTACAGGAATTCTTATCCACCACCACCACGTCGTCGTGCTGCTGGGATTCCGTGGAGATCTACCACCTCCGCTGCCCATGGAACAGGGAGAGGATCATCTACATCGAGCCGTATGTGTGATCGAGTGCGGAAGCGCTGCCGAAACACGGCGCTAGAAGGATCGTCTACTCTATCTTGAGATCGGCAAGTGATCGTCTACATCAACCACGAGATCCGATCTCGAACAAGGCTTTGGATCTACAAGGGTTAGTACAGATCTATCTCGTTCCACTTATCTCATAGATTAGATCTTGCGTTTCCATAGATTAGATCTTGGTTTTGTTTGTTCTTGCGGTAGAATTTTTTTGTTTTCCCTACTACGAACCCATCATGGCTGCCCTTAGATTGTCGGTTGTCGGTTGGGTTGTTAGCAGGTAGGTTTGAGCTATGATGAGGGAAGCTTGGGCAATTTTAGCCTTGATGTGTCATGCCGAGTCTAAGGACAAGAATGATAGGTCTAGGTCTCAGGTAATGTCGCTTCTTTCAGCTTTGGGTATGTTATTTAGCTGAGAGACGCCCATCCTTGGTTGCAATCGTCTGGCGATGCTTCCGGAGTTGCGCTCCTTGTATGCTTGTTTCATCGGCTCTCCTTTTCTGTTCCTCCAAGTCCCTTTGCATCTTGACTAGTTGTTCCTTATGTTTGTGGAGGAGGTACTGGCATGCCATTAGATCATCATGTGAAGCATTCGCCGTCATCAGTACTGCACCCGAGATGGTGTTCCTTGCTTTCTCCTAGGAGGCTGGTGACAGCCAAACAGTTATTCATTTGCCATCGCCTACTCCGCCTCCTCCTTGGATAATGCGGTTTTACGGTGGTGGATGGACAATGCGATTTTTCGGTGGTGGCTCTGCTCCATTCCTACGTGCAGTTGTATCATTTTCTGAAATAATATCATTTGGCGGGATAACCGGGTTACCGTTTTTGTCACGTTCTGTTGAGGTTCCTTTGTCTATCCCTATTGCTCCTATGATCACGCACACATGGTGGTTCTCCACATGTGAATTGTCGCTGTAGTTGTCGTAGTCGCGGGAGACACCATCCTGAGGATGAGTGAAATCCTGCAGGTCCTATTCTGGATATGAATCTGCTTTTTTGATCCCAGAGTTAGTGGTTTTTTCAGATCTGTCGTTTTTGGGTCCATGCTGAAGGGTGATGGAGTTGCAGAGTTAAATACGAAGGAGAGGCCATCATAGAGATCAGTTAAATCTCCCGGATTTGCGGCATGGCCACTGTTGTCTTTAATGCTTGTCGGGTGCGAGGTGACCCTTCTAGTGGAGCCGATAGAAGATGCTGGTGTTTCCTCATGTGCTATGATTAGAGCCAACGGATCTGAGAAGATCAGATATGAAAGGCAAAGAACTTCCTCTGCCCTAATGCGAAACTAGAGGTCCCCGTTCATGAAATATGTCTCCTCGTCGAAATTTTATGGCAGGGGGTGGGCAGGCGTTCATCAAGATCGGTGGAATTATGGTGGATCTTGCGGACCTCAACCGTAAGATTGCTGCATGGTGGAGTTGAAGCCGCTGAATTCATGACTCCAACGCTCAAATTTCCACAGACGGCGCCAATTGACAAGGGCTCACCTCGGTAATGTCCATGATTATGGACTTAGGTTTGATGAAAACGAGGGCGCTAGTGATTTTGTTGGCCCATCAAACAAATAAGGGAGTCGAAGTCCTGTCTGATTATGAGAAACAAAGGATTTCAGAGTCGCCGATTCGTTAGATGCAATCTAACTCATGGTGGGTTGTATTTCGCTCAAGGATATGGTGCCCTCTCCGTTGGCACCTCCCATCCCTTATATGAGAGGCTGGGTCTAAGAGTCCAATACGGATCAGTTACAAGTTCAATTACAACTATTTGACTATGTCGGTTGACACTTCTATCTTGATCAGCACGTAAAGTTCCTAGGCTTCAGATGCTTCCAGGACTCTTTAATTCTTTATGGGCTTCATGGGACGTAGTCTAAGTATGTATTAGGTATACCAATTATGGGAACCCTATAAGTCATACCCATGTCAGGCGCCGCCTATGGTCGATGTTATCCAGATCAATATCGTCCAGATTGATGCTGCCCTGATGCGTCTGGATGGAGGAGGAGGGGTATGAGCTGTGGAGGGTGTCCGCTGCTGTCGTCACCACCCCGATGCGGCTTCCTCCATTGGCCTTCGCACCCAAGTCATCCCTGCCTCTCCGCATACAGCTCAGATGTTTGCTAAGTAGTTCTATTGCTTTTTGGATTTTTTTCCTTTGCCATGCATTTGCTATTTTCTGGGTTTTCTATCCGCTTCAAAACCTTGGTCATAGCATAATATTTTGCTAAACTAAATAAAATACTTTAAAGAAGATGTTTGAACAATGCTGGCAGGAGGGAAGGGTGCAATCAGAAGGTGTGGCTGCACGCGTTCCACAAGCCAACAAAGGAATCTACAACCACCAGTCCGACGACCCTGAGTGGACAAACAACGAGTAGCGGTGCCAACAAAGGAAGCTGCAGCCACCAGTCAAATGACCATGAGTGTACAAGCATCGAGTAGTGGCTCCTAGAGCATGGGGCTCTACGGACCGCACGATGCCAATAAGACAGGTTTGTTGTCCCCCTCAAAACCTCAATCTTATCATGTTCTCTTGGACAACTTCAGTGCAATGTTTCTACATTTTTACTCTTTCAAAGTAATATATGTTTAGTGATAGAGAGAGAGAGAGAAAATATGTCAGATATGCTTGTGGTTGCTGGTGCACTTGCAAGTGAATGCAGTAGATCTTGTTGGCATGTCATGCTTTTGTATAAAGAAATTGGTTAATAGGTTATTCTCTAGAGTACTAAAGCTTGAAAATCACAAATTACTATTTTGATTCCCCGACTTACTTTTTTATAGTTATTGAATATTTTTAATTGCTTGTTTATACTGGGATAGGTTTGGCTATTTAGAGTATAAAAGAAGAAGCCAGTTTTGTGTTGAGCGTCTTCTCAGGGGAATAAACCTGGAATTGTGCAATGGCCCGGGGAATCTTCGGTCATCCTGGCGTCAACTTCGTGGTGTATTAATTTGTGAATTGTTTTCATGTCGTGGTGGTGGCACGACAGATGCCATGGATAGGCTAAATATGGGGCCAATGAGCGCTAGGGGAATCTAGGGAGGGAAAACATGGTGAATCCACGCACAGATGTTGTTATTTTCTTCTATCAATGGTGGATACAAGTGCTCCTTGAGCTGTTCGTGAGAAGGAGACAATGTCTCTTACTCCCCACCACCTAGCTCTAGAGTTCTACCTTAGACAGAGAAAATGATCGATCCCTCTCTATGGAGGCCCTGATGCTCCTTATATAGGGGAGCCCGGGTTACACGGTTAGGGCACACGTGGCAGCATATTCCCCAAATATGCCCCTTGGTTAAAGCTAGATGCTTCTTTATTCCCTTTAACGGCTCGTCCGGACTTTGGACGTAACCCCTAGTGTAATCCTTACCTTTAAGCGTCACCAGACACAGGCTACGTCAGCCAACATTGCCCATGTCATCTTGGTCGCCCCTGTCCAGCTGGTCCTTCCCTCTGCTTTGCTTTGCTCACGATACAGCTAACAACGCCACCTTTTGACTAGCGGGAGATTCCTTCCTTCTCTTGGAAGCCATATGATAGTCTGGCTAGCACGTGTCTAACCCGGCTATGAGGGTACCTGCATAATAGATAGACAAACATGGCCGGCATATATTTTATGCCGACCGGGCTAAGGCTAGGGGGATGCTCCATGGGACGGGTTACTCCGTAGGTCGGCCTGCCTTGAGGTGACCCGGCCAGCACTTGCTTTGACCGTGTCGTACCTCGGCTAACTCGGCCTTTATACCCCGGCGTTACCCTACCCGGGGTATCCCCCCAACATTAGTCCCCGAAGCTGGTGCGATCTTTGCAACTTTAGTTGTTAAGGCCATAACAGGTTCCCATATCCGGATCCTTGCCTCTTTGGCTGAGTTACCGTGTAATCCGGAGTTTTTTCTCTTGCGCTCCCTTGGCTCATTCCGAGTTATTCCTCGCTGGTCGGGTCTTTTGCTCGCATATCCGGGTTACCTTCCCTTATCTTGTACGCTTCCCCACGTCCTACGTGGAGGGTAATCATCATCTTGCCTCATTTGAAGGGCCACGCCCATTTACTGTGCCGGTTACTTTTGCAATGTCAGGAATAACTGTTGTGCACGTCCCTTCACTACAACGCCTCGTTAACCGTAACACCACATCACGTCATGGGATCTTCTGCTCCTTGTGGCCCTTGTTGTGGCCATGCTATGATTGGTGGTTTGGTCGCATACACGCCCGTTGCATGTGGCAGGGCAACTGCAAAGGATCCCACTACGCGCCCTCACACGTGGTTAAGTAGGGGGCTGGGGCAATCTTGGGGAAGTTCCCCACACATGGCACGCTCCCCTGCCTCCTTTCTTCTTTGCTACGATGCTGCTGCCACCACTGTTTCTACTCTAGTGCCGCGCCGCCGCAATCGTGCTCAATAGCTCCTCGCGCCCGAGCCGCCGATTCCGTTCAAGATCTTCACCACAGGGCCATGTGCTTCTAGGTTCCCCGCCACTGGCTACCTCTACTCCGATCTTGTCCTCGAGGACCTCCACTTCACCATGACTGAGGAAGGAGCCGCCATGGTCGCTCAGCAGGAGGAGGAAGATGAGGGCCACGAGCGCGGCTGTTGGGACGGTGCGTTCGTCTGCGAGGATGATTTTGATTAGCTTTATGCCACGCGCCACATCCCCGCCGGTGTTGCATGCCGCCTTGCTGCCGACGAGGTTTCTCCTTCTCCCAATCCAGGGGAGTGCGTGGTTTTCCTCTCCCACTTTCAGCGCGGCTTTGGCCTTCCTGTTTCTGATTTCTTTTTCGATTTCATCTCCACCTACCAATTGCAACCACACCATCTCTCTGCCAATGCCATCACCTCTCTATCTTCTTTTGCCTCCGGCATTGAGGGGTATGTCAGCCTCTGGCCATCAAAAGAGATGTGTATCAAGTTCTTCGGTCTGCGGAAGAACGTCATTCTAGACAAGCATCTCACCCCGGCGGAGAAGCATCTGACCTAGTGTGGGGCAGCCTCCATCTCTCCCCTCAAGGGCTCTGCATTCCCCCGGGTCTCCGGGCTTGAGTCTTGCAAGGGCTGGGCCCGGACTTTCTTCTACGTCCAGAACACCACAGACGAGGACTTGATCTGGATCCTCCCCCTTCAAGCTTGGAGTCCCGGACACCTCTTTGTGGGAGAACATTTCTAAGCGACCAACAGCTCTGGTGAGCCAGGTTGACCACCGGATCAAGGAGCTGCTCAAGGAGAAGCTGCGGGGGAGGATATCATGATCACCTCCATTCGTAGCCGGGTCTCCCCCTGCAGAAACACGCCCACAAGATCTACTACTTGAGAGGCTCCCTTGACCCCCACAGAACTTCCTCCTTTGAGCTCGATAACTCGGCGGTATACCGCCGGGTTAAGGCCATTTTCAACGTGGAGAAGGAATTCTCCGAGGCTTGGGAATGGGGGCTTGCACCCTACACCCGAGAAAACCCTCCTCCAAAGGTAAACTTCTTACTTACAGCTTTTCTGGGTCTTCTTGATATGTCAGACGACTTTCTTAACTTAACCACTGCTGCTTTATTCTCAGCGATTTCTCCAACAGCCACTGGAAGATGGCCAGGAGCTGTCGAGCAAGTGGGTGCCGAAATGCGCCGAGGCGGATGAGGTGGAGCCTGACCCGGAGACTTTTCTGCCCACTCCGGACACCATCAAACGCACCTCTGGTAAGGCCTCTTCTTTAAGGGATTGGCCGGATGACGATGACTCGGATGTTGAGCTTCTTGAGGTACTTGACCCGGTGCCCATCTCTTACGCTTTCCCGGTTATGTTCAAATCTTCAGCTAACCCAGTCGGTCAGGTCCACGAGGTTCCCCCTTGCCACAAGTGGTCCGGTCCCTGCTCCCTCCCAAAAGCACGCGGCTACCTTGGCCGCAACTTCGGAGGCACCGCAGCCCAAGAAGAGGCAGAAGAAGTCCGGGGTGAAAGCCTTAGCCAAGCCAGCGGCCAAGAGCACGGTCCGAAGGGCACCCAAGCCTCGGGCACCTCCAACCTCGGATGAGTAAGTCTTTCTGCGTTTGCTCCCGGGTCTTTCCCTTTCTGCCTTTGCCTTTGCTTCTTATCTGTTTTTTCTTTCTCTTCTTGACTTGGTACTCTTTTGTTTTCTAGAGCTCCTAGGGTCATTCCCCAGAGCGGCTCCGGCATTGCCTCCCCGATCCAAAGCAGTCCCTCTCCCCCCGCGACGATGACACTTGCCCGCTCAGCCTTATTCAAGAGGGCTCCACGGCTTTGCCTGATCAGGGCCCTTCTCGTCATGAGGAGGGCAATGTCGGTGCGGGGGTTAGTGGGGCAGCTCAGGATACAGCTATACCGGATCATCCTAGCTACTCTTCTCCGGCGCCAGCGCCCATCTCTAAGGTCCCAGTCTCATCGGCACCGCCCCAATCAAGTTTTTCTTCATCTCCAGTTTCCTCTGAACCAGCAGCACCAGCACCAGTAGCATCAGCAACACCACTAGCACCAGCATCAGCAGCACCACCAGCACCAGCATCAGCAACACCAGCACCAGCACCAACAACATCAACAGCAGCACCAACATCAGCGACAAAAGCATCAGCTCCAGCACCAACGTCGGCATCAAAGCCAACAGCAGCAACAACCTCCACCAAGCCTCCAAAAAGGAAAGCTCCATCAACTGCCTCCGAATCAACAGTGTCTATTGTGGACATTTTCCAGCCAGCTTCCTAGGCACCGTCCAGACCAGCAGCTTCAGATCTTCTCCAGCACTCTAGGTCATCCGGCAAGCTCAAGAAAGCTGTCGGCCAGCCAAGGGCATCACTATCGGAACTCCCGCTGCCGGATCAGAGGGTAGTAGACAACTGGTCCTGCATACCAGTCCTGCTGCAGCTCAATCTGCAAGGCGAGAGGCCCGAATCAAAGGCTAGGTGGCGAGTCACTCTCCCAGCACCGAAAGTTACAGTCCACTGCTCCTGGAGTACGTGAATAACTAGACTATCTCCCGGTGGTCGATCGATGCGCACCGAAGGAGAGCTTGTCCATAACGAAAACGCGTATGTTAAGTGTGCGATATAGGCTCCGAATGAGGCCATACAACATGGTTCTACAACTGGTCCTGCATACCAGCCCTGCTGCAGCTCAATCTGCAAGGCGAGAGGCCCACATCAAAGGCTAGGTGGCGAGTCACTCTAACAGCACCAAAAGTTACAGTCCACTGCTCCTAGAGTACGTGAATAACTAGATAATGCTGAATTTATTTATCCAAAGGATGATCTTTTGGAGAAGTTTGGCCCAACAGAGTTCAGCGCCCAGATGAACTCCGCCACCAAGGCCATCTCTTTGGCTGGCTGGATGGTGGAGGTAACCCTTTTCTTCTGCTGTGGTACTTTATATGTATGAATACTTATAGATATATCCCCTAGTCCCCGAGCCTCCAAGGGAGTAACTTGTTACTCGGTCAGATGCTCCTAGAGAATTCAATTTACGTCCTTAGCAATTTCAAATAGTGATAAAGTTAGAGCCGGGTTAAGTTCCACTTGGCCCGGATCTTGTAGACTTCAAATATCCACACACCTAGAGCCGGGTTAAGTTCCGCTTGGCCCGGATCTTGTAGACTTCGAATATCCACACACCTAGAGCCGGGTTAAGCTCCGCTTGGCCCAGATCTTGTAGACTTCGAATATCCACACACCTAGAGCCGGGTTAAGTTCCGCTTGGCCCGGATCTTGTAGACTTCGAATATCCACACACCTAGAGCCGGGTTAAGTTCTGCTTGGCCTGGATCTTGGAGACTTCGAATATCCACACACCTAGAGCCGGATTAAGTTCCACTTGGCCCAGATCTTGTAGACTTCGAATATCCACACACCTAGAGCCAAGTTAAGTTCCACTTGGCCTCGATCTTGTAGACTTCGAATTATTTTCACTTTGCCTATGAACTAACATTGTCTTGCTTTTTTCAGATCACCACTAACCGCTGAACTGCTGAGTTCCAGTGCCTGCTGGACTCCTACAAAGATGTTTGCGCGCGTTATGGCAAGATCTTGGAGGAGCATCAGAAGAAGGGTAATTTTCTTACTTAAGACTTTTCCTTTTTCCACTTTCGTTCCTTCGAGTTATCCGTGATCTGTATTAACTCGTTATTTGAACCATGCAACCGAGGTTGAGGCTGAGAACATTATCATGCAGAAAAATCTGGCTGAAATCCAAGGTATTTTGTCTTGTTCACACGATCATTGCACACTCTTTTCTTGACTCAGTAGATATTTATACTTCAGCTCCGCCAGATTAACCCACTATTGCAGTTGCCCTCGACGATAGCGTACCTATTCCTAATATGATGACACATTTTCTCGAACAAGCAGGAAAGCATCAGGCTGAATTGAAGAAGAAGGACGACGAGATAGCTCGGCTACGCCTCCAGGACTCGGAAATTACTCGGCTGAATGCCGAAATCCAGAGGCTTAAGGGCCTCCATAAATCCGAACTAGAGAAGGCTGACCAGGAGTTTGCCGAGGAAAAAGAGCGTCTAACCATGCAAATTTCCAAGTACCAGAATTTATTGCAGGAAGCCGATGTCAAACTTATGTCGGTGACCTCAGAATACGAGAAACTCCAGGCCCACAGCACCAATGTCCATGCCGAGCTCCAGCGTCTCCTCTTCCAGATTACCCATGAGTTCCTTTCCCTTGCTCAATTTTCATTTCTCTAGACTTAGTGCTTTTGTTCATTGTTTCCTCTATTCTATTCTCAGGCAAGTTTCCAGAAGGTGACACTCTTACTGCTGCTGCTGTAGCCCGGTCCCGCGAGCAACGTGGTATCCCCATAGGTCCTGCTGTCGGGCCAATCCCTTATGATAAAGAGGACCTGTTGGCGAGCCTTTTCACTCACATGGAGCTAGTGAAGAATTACGGCGGAGATATTATGCCGGGGGCGATGCGGATGTTCAACTCCCTCTGGCCCACTGAGCCCACTCTCAAAGGAAATGCATCTTTCATAGCCAAATTGATGGAGTGCAATACTCAGGTGCATTTGTGGTGAGAATCTTCCGCATGAGCCGGGGCTGATATCGCGCTACAGTTCGTCCTATCATGGTATGAAGGAATAGACTTGGGGCTGCTCACCCGCATGTGCATCGGATCTAAGTGGTCCGAAGATTCGGAGTGTGTTGCGCGTCGCAAAGCCTACGCCAACAAGCTTATCCAGTACTCCTTCTGCCATGCTTGGAACGAGGGGTTGAGTTACCTTGACGTATATTATGATGAAGTTGCTTCTGAGGGTGAAGAAGACGAGGGAAGCGAGGGCGACGCCTTCGATCTTGGCGACAAGGTTGAAGATCCGGAAGATGAAGAGGCCAACCCCAAAGCTGAGGCTAAGGCGAGCGCCCCGCCCACGAACTCCGAAGTACCTCCTCCCTTGGCCGATGATTCGGCTTCTGCCCCTGCTCCTTGAAAACACTTAACCGTATTTTTCAGATCCCTGGAATGCTAGGTGAATGTATTTAAGTACCTTGGTTTGGTTTCGCTACAATTTGTGCTATTTGCAACTAAGTTTTTAATGTTGGATTATCGTGGGCAAATTCCCCGAGTTTCCTTTCTTATTCTCCCAATTTTTGACTCAGCTCGCGTCTACCTTGATCTGTTTTTTTGACTTACGAGTCCGAGGTTCAAAAAATTAACTTAACAATACTTGAAACTTTGAGATTAGCTCAAAATAATCCGGCGTTAGATGAATGTAAGTACAGGGTTAGTCCGAATAACAAATGTCGGCTTGCTTAGGTTCTTTTCCTTAGTCGGTTTTCATGTGCCTTGCAATTCCAAACTTGTTCTCTTGCTTGCCATGAAGCCAATTCTTGTTGGACAACAGCAAAGTTGAAGAGTTGGGTTTTTGGTGATCACACATTACTAATCCGGCTAAGATATAAGCGACTTAACCTAGCCGACATATAAAAATACGAAAGCAAGAAGAACAATTATGGCAGTCCCCGAGTTTTTTGTTGGGTGCCGAAGTTTCATTAATAACCTCATTGCTGACATACATACCGACATATGAGTAGCTCGGATACATTCACCTCTTTGTCAAGTGTAAAAAGGACGAAGTAGTGCTACATTCCACGGTCTCTTAGACTCCTCATCGGACCTGTCCGCCTTGTTTGTTTCCTATGGCTGTGCATCAATAAGATAGTAGGAATAATTGTGCAAAGCTTTGCTTACAATGAAAGGTCCTTCCCATGGAGGGGATACTTTATGCATGCCAGCAGTGCGCTGCACCAACCGGAGTACCAGATCACCTTCCCGGAAAACTCGGGGGTTTATTTTCCAGCTATGGTAGCATCGGAGATTTTGCTGATATATGGCGGATCTGGACAGGGCCAGTTCTCTCGCTTCTTCCAGCAGATCAACATCATTTTGCCGGGCTTCGCGCACTTCGGCTTGTGTGTATTGGGTGACTCTTGGCGAATCATGCTCTATGTCGGCTAGTAATACAGCTTCTGCCCCATATACCAGAAAGAATGGCGGGTAGCCTGTTGATCAATTGGGAGTTGTTCTTAAACTCCACAGTACCGCTGGTAATTATTCTATCCAGCACCCCGCTGATCTTTGCAGCGGCTCTATGAGCCGGGGTTTTATCCCGGACAACACCAATCCATTGGATCTTTCCACTTGCCCGTTCGATGCGGGGTGGGCCACAGAGGCTACATCTAGCCGAATTTTCTTTTCTCGGAAGAACCTCACAAACGCTCCTTCAGCGAAATTTGTGCCATTATCAGTGATGATACTATGGGGGTAGCCATATCTCAGGAGTATATCCTTGAGGAACTTCACCGCTGTTGCCCCATCACATTTCCTGATTGGCTTCACTTCGATCCATTTAGTGAATTTGTCCACCATAACTAGGATATGGGTCATTCCCCCTTTAGCTGGCTTAAATGTCCCTACCATGTCTAGGCACCATACATCAAATGTCCAAGTAATGGGGATAGTTTTGAGTTCCGATGTTGGCAGGTGGGTTTTTGTGGCATATCTCTGGCAGCCATTGCATTTCCTCACCAAATCTTCTGGTTGCTCCAACGCACTTGGCCAATAGAAGACGCATGATGGCCACATTCTCCTTGGTGGATATCCCGGAGTATGTCAATCCATTCCTCTGGGTCCACGCATCGTTACAGCACTGTGGTTACACTTCTCTTGTATAGTTCGGCATTGATAATAGTATAGGCCTTTGCTCTTCTCTGGATCTGCCTTGAAAGTATCTCATCATTCGGCAAGATTCCCTCTTTCAGGAAGTCAAATATCGGCTTGGCCCAAGCGGGTCTAGCTCGGATGAGGAAAGGTTCCTCGTCAATTTCCATTGCATCCACCGACATAACTCCCGCCGGGTTTGGCTAACCAGTCCTCGGGTTTGCTAAGGCAGTCCCCAAGGTTGCCGAAGTAGTCCCCGGGTTTGTAGAGGTGCCTCCCCAATCTATCTCCATTGGTGTAGCTTCTAATCCGGAGAAGGTCGGGATGTAAATTGACTCAGATTCGGGAGATGGGGTAATAGATGGTTTTATTAGGTGTTCCAAGGCAACATTTGGCGGGATTGGTTGCCCAACTTCGACAATATGTCAGCTTCCTCGTTTTCAATCTGAGGTACATGGTAGAATTCACATCCCTCGAAGAATCCGCTTATCTTTTGCACATGGAATCTGTAAAGGGACATGTTAGCATCCAAGGCATCCTAGTTGCTAGATACTTGCTGCACCACCAAATCCGAGTCTCCAAAGCACTGTATCCGACGTATCCCCACTTCTTTTGCTACTTTAAGGCCATGCACCAGTGCTTCGTATTCTACGACATTATTTGAGGCGCTGAAGTGTATTTGGAGAACATATTTTAATTGATCTTTCTTGGGCGAAGTAAGCACCACTCCGGCGCCCAACCCTTCTTTCAGTTTTGATCTGTCAAAGTGCATTCGCCAATAATTGGAGTCCGACAGAGGTGGTTCATATTGCATTTCGGCCCAGTCCACAAAGAAATCCGCCACAGCTTGCGACTTGATCACATCTCTTCTGTCAAACTGTGGTGCATATGGGGCTAGCTCAATTGCCCATTTTGCTATCCGGCCACTAGCATCTTTGTTACTCATAATCTCTGATAAGGGTGCCTCACATATCACCATGATGGGATGTTCCTCAAAGTAGTGTTTGAGTTTCTTGGCCGACATATACACGTCATATGCCATCTTTTGATAGTGAGGGTAATTCTGTTTCGAGGACGATAATACCTCGCTCAGATAATACACCGGCCTTTACACTGACTTTCCTTCTTCTTCGCGCTCCACTACAATTACTACACTTACGACTCAGTTGGTCATGGCTACATAGAGAAACATTGGCTCCTTGGGTAGTGGTGTGGCTAGGATTGGTGAAGTAGATAGCATATTTTTTAATTCTCGGAATGCGCTGTCCGCTTGCGACGTCCATGTAAATTTGTCTGCCTTTTTCATTAATTGGTCGAGGGGCAAGGCCTTCTCTCCTAGTCGACATACGAACCGGCTTAACGATGCCAGGCAACCAGTGAACTTCTGCACATCGTTAAGGCATTTTGGCAGCTCCGTTCTCTCTATAGCCCGGATTTTCGTCGGGTTAGCTTCAATACCTTGGCTGGACACTAGAAAACCGAGTAACTTCCCTGCAAGTACACCAAAAGTGCATTTCTCCGGGTTAAGCTTCATCCGGAACCGTCTCAAGTTCGCGAACGTCTACCGGATGTCACTAAGGAGCGTATTGCTTTCCTTAGTTTTTATCACCACATCATCCACATAAACTTGCACATTTCGACCTATTTGGTCATGCAAAACATTTTTGCATGCATCGCTGGTATGTTTCTCCAGCATTACGTAATCCAAACGGCATAGTGCGATAGCAATAAGCCCCGTACGGGGTGATAAACATAGTCTTTATTTGATCATCCGGGTTTAGGGGTATCTGGTGGAAACTAGAATACGCATCAATGAATGACAACAGTTCACATCCTGCAGTTGAGTCTATGACTTGATCTTTTCTAGGGAGTGGGAATGGATCTTTAGGACACTCCTTATTCAGGTTCGTGTAATCAATGCACATGCGCCATACCACGGCCACGTTCGGATCATCCTTCTTATTTTCTACGAGCACCAGATTAGAGAGCCAATCTTGATAGAGTACTTCCATGATAAACCCAGATGCAAGGAGCCTAGATATCTCATCCCCTATGACCTTTCTTATGTCCTCGACAAAACATCTGAGAGGTTGCTTTACCGGCTTAGCACCGGGTCTCACGTTCAAAGAGTGCTCGGCCAACTCCCTCGGCACACCTTGCAGATCCTGTGTGGACCAAGCAAAGATATCCCAATTCTCACGGAGGAAGTTGACGAGCTCGCTTTCCTATTTGCTGCTCAAACCGGCACCTATTGTTACGGTGCGCTCTGGGAACTGATCATCGATTGGCACTTTCTTCGTATCATTTTTTGCTTGGAATGATACACTTCGATGTAGGTTGGTCAGAGCCGGCATATGTTGTTGCGCGGATTGAGCCAATGTCGTCACTTCATGTATCCTTCTCTTTTCCTGAGCTATCACGAGTGACTCGGCCAAGTTTGATCCAGCAGAAGCACACTCGATCAAATTCCTGAAGTCCCCGAATACAGTTATCACTCCCCTAGGTCCGGGCAGTTTCATCTTTAAATAGATGATGTGAGTACTTGCCATAAACTTGTTCAGTGCAGGCCTGCCGAGCAACGCGTGATAGGTGCTCTCCAGATTCACCACTTCGAACTCCAAATTTTCAGTCCGTCAATTATCCCTTGTACAGAACATCACATCAACCTGGACCTTACCAATTGGCTCACACGAGATACCCGTCACAATACTGTGAAAGGTGGTCCTTGTGGCTTGCAGCATGTTCTCTGATATCCCCAACTTGTGCATGGTATCCTTATACATGATGTTAATGCTACTGCCATTATCGATCAGCACCTTGGAAAACCTCACATTAAGATTTGGCCTGATGAACATCGGATCCAGGACCAGTGCGTAGGTCCCTGGACTAGGCATGAGCTTCGGGTGATCCTTGATACTCCATGTAATCTCCTGATCTGACCAAGGCATATACCTCACTACCGATGGCATTACCGCATTTACCTCCATATGTCGGCACTGCAAGCTTTTCCGGTCAGTTTCTTCCATGGTAAACACACAGTAGCTTTGATGATGCTCCCTATATTCGTTTCATCCCTCGTTTGCATGGTAACCTTGGTCCTGTTGCTGGTTATTGTTTACTTGATGCACAGCATCCCTCCTTTCCTGATTTTCATACCTCGGTGGAGAGGCAACATTAGTTGCTGTCCATTTCCCCCTACTAGTAATGGCTGTCGAGGTGCTTCATTATGAGGTGCTTTGTTCCGAGGTGCCTGAGCATTCCCCAAACTACCCTGTTCTAATTTTCTCATCCATTCACACTACCGGGTTGTATGATTCGCTGGACTATTTGGACTTGGCATATGAAACTTGCAAGGTTGATCTAGCATAGACTCAAATGTATACCTCGGTTGATCTTTTCGCTCCTACCATTGCTTTTTCTACTCCAGGGTCCAAGGCTTCTTCCCTTCGCTCTTCTGTTGCCAGTTCTGCCCCCCAGTTTTCTGGCGCTGGCTAGCGCCGGCATTGGGTTGATCTCGGTCCACCGCTACCACCAGCTGCGATTTATATCTGTAGTCCGGACGCTCGTCCCTTCTCTTCCCTCCGAAATCATTTCTTCTTGATGACCCGGAGCCATCTCGGTTGTAATACTCCTCGTTTGCCTCGGTTGACATTAGTCGGGGTTGAGTCGGATCTCCCAAAGCATACGAATCCGCAATCCAGATCGTCTCAGCCAAAGTGGTTGGCATATCTCGCTGCAGCCTCAGCCATAACATACTTCCATATCTATAGCCTTTGGTAAACCACGCGATTGCTTGTGATTCAATTACCTCCTCGCAAGAATTGCGCATGTTGCACCATCTTGTCAGGAAATCTCGATCTCGCTCATTCGGTCTTTGCCAGCATAACGCCAGAGTTTGCGGTCTGTTGGGCCTTTTGTAAGTGCTTGAGAAATTGCTAACGAATAACTCCTCAAAATCTAGCCAGCAGTTAACACTCCCTGGTGGCAAGTTGTTTAGCCAAACTCTCGCTGGTCCTTCCAACATTTGAGGTACATACCTCACTACCCATCTCAAATTTCCAGTTGCAATCTTGACCGCTGTTGCGTAATCAATAAGCCAATCCTCCGGTCTGGTACTACCATCGTAGGTCCTTGTCCCTCTGGCCAACTGAAAGTTCGGCACTAGCGGCTCCTTCATGATCCGGGGCCCAAAGCACACCGGACCAGGAGGACCTTGTACCTCGATCAACTCTGACCTATAAATTATGTCCAGTTTCAGCCTCACATCATCTGGCTGCAAGTTTTTGCTTCCCAGCCTCGACCCAATTATATGGTGCTCCAGTCTGGGGTATCTGTGGTTAATCATCACCGAATAACCATCATTGTATATTTCCTGATCTGGACAAACATTCTGCTGTTGTGCTGCTTGACCTGCACTTCTCCCCTGCTGAGGTGCACGTTGCTGCTGCTGTTGCTGCCGATGTACGTTTTGTCATGTTCCCACTGAATCACGCTGTCCGGCATTGCCGTTGGCAGCGTTCCTTTGACCGACATTGCCTTGGTCGCGGTAACCTTAGCCCGCTTCACCTCGGCTGGTACTGTGATGATCTTCGTCCACTTGCACTGCTTTGCCCTTTCCAGCTCTTACCGGGTCATAAGGGACCATTTGTTTGTCTCTTCTCCCAGAGTTTACCACTTCTTACCTCCTGGGGTTATGACCTAGAGATGATGCGGCTCCGCCAGATTTTGCCAGGTTATTTCTAGCCAAGTGAACCAAGTGCGATGCTCTTGTTGGCGCCGGGTTTGCCTTGTTCATTTCTTCATTTTGTTGGCAAGCGACCCTCAGCAAGTGCTTCACCCTCTCTTGTTGCCTTTCCTAGGCCTCTCCAGTTAGGCCTTCTAACTCGGATGCAGCTGCATTTGCTGCTCTAAGGTTCTTTGCCGGGGTACTATACCTCTCTAGCCCTCCTGTTACTATTGTGGTTGTCTGACCCGCCCTAGGCTCATATTCCTTATCGATCTCAGTGATCAGGTTTCTACCTTGGATTTTCACTCCATCTATGCGGTTTTCCTTTGCATATTCCCTAAAAGTGATGTTCAAGGACTACTGTAACTCTGCTACTTTCTTTGCGCCAGCTAACATTTTCTGCCTAGTTTCCTCCAACTCGGCTTGCGCCTGAGCTGGATCTACCACATGAGCTATTGGCGTTGCTAGGCTGTCTATTGCTTGCTGGAGTACATTCTTTGGCCTCTCTAGTGGGGGAAACCTAGATCTTGCCTGCTTAGGCGTGACTTCTGGCTCTGGCGCCGGTTCCTTGCTTGCTCCCGCGTCTGGCGCGGCCATCAGGACGTCAACATTGCTAGCGGGGCGAGTGATTCGCACACCGCGAGCTGCGATGAGAGGTGGTTCGCCTCCCTCGATGACGTGCCACGGATGAACGCAGGACTCGTCCACGCCGATGTAGATCTTGTGCGCGCCAAGTTTGATGAAGACGCTGTTGCACGGAGGGGGACGCCTGCCGAAGCTCCCTGCGTTGTCGTTAACGTAGTCCAGCACTCCAAAGCGCTGAACCAGGCCGGAGACAACACGCTCGCCGGTGTTGGAGATGCTTCCCGTCCATATTTTCACCCCTGCTAGCACCGCTAGCCCCACGGTGGGCGCCAACTGTCGTGGTGGTGGCACGGTAGATGCCATGGATAGGCTAAAGATGGGGCCAATGAATGCTAGGGGAATCCAGGGAGGGAAAACGTGGTGAATCCACGCACATATGATGTTATTTTCTTCTATCAATGGTGGATACAAGTGCTCCTTGAGCTGTTCGTGAGAAGGAGATGATGTCTCTTACTCCCCACCACCTAGCTCTAGAGTTCTACCATAGACAGAGAAAATGATCGATCCCTCTCTATGGAGGCCCCGGTGCTCCTTATATAGGGGAGCCTGGGTTACAAGGTTAGGGCACACATGGTAGCATATTCCCCGAATATGCCCCTTGGTTAAAGCTAGATGCTTCTTTATTCCCTTTAACGGATCATCCAGACTTTGGACATAACCCCTAGCGTAATCCTTGCCTTTAAGTGAAGGGTTCGCAACATAGAAAACAAAAAATTTCCTACGATGTGAACTATACGCCAAGATCTGTCTACTAGATACAAGCAATGGGTGGATATAAATCCATAGAGAACTTACCCTCGAAGACAACAAAGCTTTGTTAACAAGATGGAACTCGTGGATGATGTAGTCATACACTTGCCGATCTCAAGATCGTGATGAAGTCCAGCAGGTCCGGCTCCAGCACGTCCATCATATCTATCTCCAGCAATTCCAGCACCACCAAGTCTAGCACCGCAAAGAAATGGTGCATCCGTGATCGCACACACATCCGGTACCCCGACAACCTCCATCCCTCGCTCCAGCAAAGCAGCGGAAGCAACAACTCCTTTCCAGATAAAGCCACCGGGAACATGTATCTCGCTAATCCGAGACCATGGGGGAAAATACTAGAGGGGGAGAGAGATCCTTCACGACGAGGTGTGAGAGTGAAGGTGTTAGAGGGGGTCCTTTTATAGGAGGAGGGGGTGCCCCTCCCCATGATCGGTGCCCCAAGGGTTGACCCTTCACCTCCTCATTCATGTGGTGGTAACTCCCTCCACATAAATTTGCCCCCTTCACATTCTCTTTTAAAGTCTCCACTTTAAATGCATTAAATTTCTCCAAATTTAATGCTCTCTCATTTAATAAAACTCTTTTATTAGTTTTATTCAGAATTTTGTTAATTACTTTAATTAACAAACATTCACATAAAACCCCCTATAGCATTTCAATATTACATGCAGAACCAATTTCAGCAATTTCACCCGAAACAGTTTTGGTGTCTATTGTAATAATTCCAGCGCTTTTTTAAATCTTTATCGGAAACATATTTTCTCCAAATGGTGTCGGTATCCCTTAAGTGTGTCACCCTACGGTTCGCGAATAATGCAGACATGATCGAGACCCCTCTTAGATCAATAATCAGAAGCGGGACCTGGAGATCCATACTGACTCCTACACATTCAACGATGACTTCTGTGATCGTGAGAACCTTTAATGCTAGTAACTAAATCCCTTTGTATCGCGATATATTACATGTCCGAGATTCGATCATCGGTATCTCCATACCTAGTTTGATCTCGTTATCGACATGTACTCTTTTCTTGTTCCCGTGATATAAAATTCTAGTGATCTCATCACTTGCTTGCAAGCTAACCAATGTGATATCATCGAGAGGGCCAATAGTATATCTATCTGTCATAGGGATGGACAAATCCCACTCTTGATCCATGAGCCTCTACATAACACTTTCGTAGCACTGAACCCACCTTTATAATCACCCTTTCACAGTGTGACATTTGATGTTATCAAGATACTCTTCTAGTGTTAGTGATTGACATGATTTCATGGTCTAAGGACTAGGATTACTTTGTATGATGTTATAGCAATATAAACACAATGACTTCGATCATAATGCTATACTTTGGATGAATGTTCATCACATCATTCTACTAATGTTGTGACCTCGTTATTAACAACATCCAATGTCCATGATCAGGAAACCTTGATCATCTTGTTAATCAACGAGCTAGTTTATAAGAGAGGCATAACTAGGAACTTTCCTTTTGTTTATTAAACACACGTGTATTAATGTTTCCAAATTAATACAATTATAGTATGCAAAAATAAACATTTATCATAAACAAGGAATAAGATAATAACCACTTTATTATTGCCTCTCGGGCATATTCCCTTCAGTCTCCCACATGCACTAGAGTCAATAATCTAGTTTAAAAAAACTTTGCGTATTGAACACCTATGGCTTTCTGGTGTTGCATATACGCGACTGATAGTGGTTAACATAATCTCTGGATCTGACAGTTTCAGGTCCGTGTGTATTTTCATGTCTTTGCGTCTCTACGCATCACTCATTCTCAAATGAGATGGCATTATATAAATTTGGTCCTTTGGTGAGACCTTTAGTTCGTTCGGGTCAAAATATGTTGATATTATTGTCATACAATATATCTTCATAGTATTAGCCCACTTTGAACCACACCTAGTTTGATAACAAACTACTTAACACAAATGCCCTCCTTTGCTGCTACTATAGCAGTCATATACTTAGCCTTTTGTTGTAGTATCCGTCACAATGTCTCAACTTTGGAACTCATCCAAATCCATCATGGAACATCCTTTCCATTACATTGTGCCACCCATAGTCTAAATTGAGATAAATTTAATTTGTATCTTGTGACAAAACTAGTATCAATGTAACACTTTACAATGAACTACCTTTAACTATTTGTCACTTATACATGATATATTCTTAGTTCTTCCAAAGCTCATAAGAATATCTTTACTATTGTACAATGATCATCTTATGAATCATTCTGGTATGTGCTCATAACATTTAGAGCATAGGACATTCTGGATATATACATATCACGGTATAATCGATCAAAATCTTCATGTGATTTTACTCACCAAGTGTTGAAACACTTGAATCTTGATACAATCCTTTCCATGCAACAAGAACCTTTCTTGTTGTTTCCATATGGAACCCTTTCAATATCTCATATATGTATGTCTGGCACAACCATATTAGCGCCTCAATCTATCCATATAGAAATTGATGCCAAATATTCCGGTTTTTCCCAAGTCTTTCATCGAAATCTTATTTTAATGAAATTCTTAACTTGTGTCAATACAAGATACATCATTTCCAATCAACAATATGTCCTCTACATAATGTATTAGAAATATGTCTTAGCGCTCCCACTTAATTTCTTGCAAATGCAAGCATCTTCATCATCTCCGATGAATTTAAACTCTTTTAACAGTTTCATCATGGTGAAGATTCCAACTCCGCTATGCTTACTTCAACTATTGAAGTTTGCATGCCCTTTTTAGCATCCTTTGATTTAACAAAACCCTTTGGACCGTGTCATGTACACGTCCTAGGTAACCATTCTATTAGAAGAACCTTGTTTTGTTTATTCAACTACCATATACCAAATTATATGTAGTGATTGCTACATTAATCCATTAAGACTAAATGTCGCTATGAAAGATCAAATCTTGTCATAGTCAACTCCTTGAACATTGTCGTAAACTCCTTTCTGACATGTCAACTATTTCATAGATGTCAAACATCCATGTCTATTTATAGATCCAAATACGACCGATAGGCTTCATGCCTTTCCGGAGGGTCTTTCAAGTTCAAAACTTGATTTCTCGTGTATGAAAACTATCACGGATTTTATGACTTCTAGTCATTTTAGGGAGTCAGGGCCCATCATCGCTTCTTTGCATGTAGTTAATTCATCATTGTCAAAACGATAACAACTTCTGTTTCAAATCTTACTATTTGATTCTTACCGACCCACATGGTTCAATAGGAACTCTAATCTCCAAGATCACAACCTTTGTAATTACGGGAGCCATGAGCATTTTAGCCGCCACCGGGACACTTTCCGGCGCTGCGCTACTTAGCACATATAGATAAGGTTCAACAACCTTATCAAAGTTCTATTGTCCTCCCACTTAACTTTTCACGAAAAATTCCTTCTCAAGAAACTTGACGTTCCAAGCGATAAACTCTTTTGTCCTTAGTGTTATGGAGAAATTCCCAACAAATTATTAGGGATAACCTACAAAGACGTGCTTATCCGACTTTGTTTGTAAACATTTTACTTATGCATAGCATACCAAAATTTAAGAAAAGACAATTCAGGTTTTATCCCAAACCATAACACATATGGTGTCATTTCAACGGATCACGATGGTGCTCTTTTCAGTGTAAAAGCAGTAGTCTCTAAAGATTTAGTCCTTAAAACATAATGGCAGTTTTATAAATGACACCTTTGATCTTACCATGTCAAACATGGTTTGATTTCATCCCTCGAATATGCCATACTCCTATGGTTTATCGGGAAACATAAATCATGGACCAATTTCTCAAAGCTTAGGTGTTTTGCTAAACATGTAACTCAAATATCTTCCTTTATGATCGAATCATAAACTCTTTATTTTCTTGTTACAATGATTTTCCACTTCATCTTGAAAGTTTTTGAACAATTTTCAAAAGTTTCATACTTCTTCCTTATTAAGTAAATATATAGATATATTCACTCAAATTTCTAGAGAAAGCATATGAAGCAAAAAGATCCATCGCATATGGCTACATATAATGGACTATATACATCAATATGTATAATATCCAATAAGTTAGTCCTTCGTTCCTCTTTGGCCTATGGACAAAGTTTAAATTATCTCGAGGAAAGTTTCACAAGCGTCAATTGATCAAAATCAAAGACTCCAAATATTCATCAACATGGAGTTTCTTCATGTTTTCTTTCCAATATAATTTAAACAGCGATGTCACTTCATAAGTGATCTTTCAATCATTTGTCTTGCGACATCTTAGCAATAGTGTTTATGGATGTGATTTCTCCCACTAGACTTGCAAAAATTCATCCATCCTTTATGGAATATGGTAATTATTTGAACAACCATTGTTCTCATAATACTGCAACAAAATAACAATTATTAAAAAAAATCTTGAAGGCTAGGTTTGATGACAACGAAAAACAAAATAACACTTTATTTGTTTTCGATGAACACCATCACTTATTCTCTTGCTAGTTACTTAGGCCATTGCAGTTCGTAAATTGCGTTGTCCTGTATGACACTTCATACCAACCAATTTGGTATCCAATACCGGTATCCAATACCTAAGAACCACATTGTTTAACAAGCAAGGAATACAACCATAACATGTATATCTTCTATATACCTAAGTTGGACATCTCCAACTTTTTCTTTTCTACCAAATATTTTATGGATTCTCTTTCAACAATTCCTTTTCCTTTTAAAAGAATATATCAACATCAATAGTGGTGTCATTCACATGCACATAGTACAAAGCATATATAGTCAAATACTAATACCTTTGGACTTGCACTTTGAAGTGGATCACCATCATCAAATGTTTGGCATTCTTTCAAAAATCCATTCTTTAGTAATCTTTTAGTGTAGTAAACATTTTACTTACATCTTCTATTCATCTTTATCATAAAAACTTTCATGATCAAGCTACTATAGCCTATAAGGAAGAACGACGAGTATAATTTTAGTTCCCGAAACCTTTTGGGAGATTCGGATGCCTAGCATCTCCATCCTTCACAAATTCTCAGACAATATGAGAACATGTATTTTGCTAAAGTATACTATATCATAATGCAACCAAAAACTTTGTTTCAGATATCACAATATCTTTCACACATGATGGTTTTTGAAACAATTCTTTCAGCTCCTAGATAACCTCGATATTAAAACAACTTTTAAATATCAAGAATCATGGAGGCAAACATGATACTTTAGATACTAACATTGGAATTCTTACTCTTGATTTAATACTACTTATTAAACTTCATGGAGTAAATAGAGTTTGCTGAAAGTTTGCAATAGGACTTCTAAACTTTAAATTGACATGCAAAACAATACGATACCAGTTCATAAAGTAAATATCCAGAATTCTATAGTTCTATTATCTCAATTAAAACTAAGCATAAGGTAGTAAACAAATGCCAATGACTGCAACAAATTATGCAAATTCACTTTGATTTAGTTTATGACAAATTTGGTTCAACTAATCCAAATTAGAAATGAACTCCCACTCAAAAACGACATCCCTTGTGCCTTTTTGGTGATTACATGAACCAAATCCACTACACCAAGTCCGATCATCACGTGAGTCGGTGTAGCTTCAAAGGTGAGCATCAATATGGGCATCATATCAACTATATGACTCATGCTTAACCTTTCGGTCCATGTTCTGAGGCCATGTCTGTACATGCTAGGCTCGCCAAGTAAGAACCTTCGTACTCGCGTGTGTAAAACTGTCTTACACCCGTTATATGAAAGCGCAGATTCGAGTACACCCGATCATCACGTGATGTCTCGAAACATGATCCATAGAACGGTGCATACTTAAGGAAGACCACATTTTATCTTGATATTTAAATGAGGGATCATCTTATAATGCTACTAAAAGCGCCAAACTAACAATATAAGATGCGAACATCATATGTGTAAAGTGGGATGATATGGTCCATGCATTTGATCACCCATATGCATCGTGGTATGATCTCTATCATTCCTTTCTGTGTAATGCCAAGGTCTATGGAACTTACACGTTAGGTGTGTTGTAAGGGTATCAAATATACATCAACTTACAACATTTCCATATCATGACACTAGCCCAGCAACGATCTAAACTAGATGCCTCTAATTTATCAATTGCAAGTTTTTCGTGGCTTAGGGCTTTCGAAGATAGAACCGTTCTTACCTACGAACATGGAACCACAACGATGATACCCAATTATTAGCAACTCGTTGTAAATCAGATATTGACTATAGTAGGAGGGATAGACACCCGCTAGCCACTTATGCAAAACTAGTTACATGTCAGTCGTGGAACCGGTCTCATGTGCGATGACATGTAAGGTTGGTCCGGGCCGCTTCATCCCACTATGCCACCAATATCCAAAATACATGAAAGAAGCAATAACATGATCATCATCGCCCACATATAAACATATGTGTACTACCCGTGAAAAGCATGTACGCATAAACCTGGCTCTGATACCACTGAAGGGTTCGCAGCATAGAAAACAAAAAATTCCTACGATGTGAACTATACTCCAAGATCTATCTACTAGATACAAGCAACGGGTGGATATACATCCATAGAGAACTTACCCTCGAAGGCAACAAAGCTTTGTTAACGAGATAGAACTCGTGGATGATGTAGTCGTACACTTGCCGATCTCAAGATCGTGATGAAGTCCAGCATGTCCGGCTCTAGCATGTCCATCAGATCCAGCTCCAGCAAGTCTAGCACCACCAAGTCTAGCACTGCAAAGCAGCGATGCATCCGTGATCGCACACACGTCCGGTACCCCGACAACCTCCGTCCCTCGCTCCAACAATGCATCGGAAGCAACAACTCCTTTCCAGATAAAGTCACCGGGAACATGTATCTCGCTAATCCGAGACCATGGGGGAAAATACTAGAGGGGGAGAGAGATCCTTCACGAGGAGGTGTGAGAGGGGGGCCTTTTATAGGAGGAGGGGGTGCCCCTCCCCATGGACGACGCCCCAAGGGGTGACCCTTCACCTCCTCATTCATGTGGTGGTAACTCCCTCCACATAAATTTCCCCCTTCACATTCTCTTTTAAAGTCTCCACTTTAAATGCATTAAATTTCTCCAAATTTAATGCTCTCTCATTTAATAACAAACATTCAGATAAAACCCCCTACAACATTTCAATATTACATGCAAAACCAATTTCAGCAATTTCACCCGAAAATTTTTCAGTGTCTATTGAAATAATTCCAGTGCTTTCTTAAATCTTTATCTAAAACATATTTGCTCCAAATGGTGTCGGTATCCCTTAAGTGTGTCACCCTACGGTTCGCGAATAATGCAGACATGATCGAGACCCCTCTCAAATCAATAATAAGAAGCGGGACCTGGAGATCCATACTGACTCCTACACATCAAACGATGACTTCTGTGATCATGAGAACCTTTAACGCTAGTAACTAAATCCCTTTGTCTCATGATATATTACATGTCCGAGATTCAATCATCAGTATCTCCATACCTAGTTTGATCTCGTTACCGACATGTACTCTTTTCTCGTTCCCGTGATATAACATTCTAGGTGATCTCATCACTTGCTTGCAAGCTAACCAATGTGATATCACCGAGAGGGCCCAGAGTATATCTATCTGTCATCGTGATGGAAAAATCCCACTCTTGATCCATGGGCCTCTACATAACACTTTCGTAGCACTGAACCGACCTTTATAATCACCCTTTCACGGTGTGACGTTTGATGTTATCAAGATACTCTTCCAGTGTTAGTGATTGACATGATCTCATGGTCTAAGGACTAGGATTACTTTGTATGATGTTATAGCAATATAAACACAATGACTTTGATAGTAATGCTATACTTCGGATGAATGTTCATCACATCATTCTACTAATGTTGTGACCTCGTTATTAACAACATCCAATGTCCATGATCAGGAAACCTTGATCATCTTGTTAATCAACGAGCTAGTTTATAAGAGAGGCATAACTAGGCAATTTTCTTTTGTTTATTAAACACACATGTATTAACGTTTCTAAATTAATACAATTATAGCATGCAAAAATAAACATTTATCATAAACAAGGAATACAATAATAACCACTTTATTATTGCCTCTCGTGCATATTCCCTTCATTAAGCGTCACCAGCCACGGGCTACTTCAGCCGACATTGTCCGCGTCATCTTGGTCGCCCCTGTCCAGCTGGTCCTTCCCTCTGCTTTGCTTTGCTCACGATACAGCCAACAACACCACCTTTTGACCAGAGAGAGATTCCTTCCTTCTCTTGGAAGCCATATGATAGTCCGGCTAGCACGTGGCTAACCCGGCTACGAGGGTACCTACATAATAGATAGACAAACATGGCCGACATATATTTTATGCCGGCCGGGCTAAGGCTAGGGGGATGCTCCACAAGCCGGGTTACTCCATAGGTCGGCCTGCCTTAAGGTGACCTGGCCAACACTTGCTTTGACCATGCCATACCTCGGCTAACTCGGCCTTTATACCCTGGCGTTACCCTACCCGGGGGTATCCCCCAACATTTCATGGCCCACTGATACTTGCATTTTATATCATCATTTTAGTGACATTATATCCTCGTATTAGAATGTTATTGGCACAATTATATCATTATTCTTGCATATTTAGATGATTTCTGGGACTTTCCTACAAAGTCCTTTGTTTTGGTATTTATTTTTTGGGAGGCAAAAAACCTCCTATTTCTTGTTTATGGTGTTTCAAGACCTTCTGGATGTCAAATGTATCAGGGAAAAATACACAACAAGTTTTTCATCGGGAGAAAGACTGTGGGCGAAAGAACCAGACGAGAGGAGCCACGAGGGCCAGAAGAGCACACCATAGGCGGCCCCACTACCTGGCCACGTGTGGGTGGCTTGTTTGGCCCCGGGGCATCGTTTTAACCTCTACTTTTGTTCATAACTCTGTCTCTGTAGAAAAAAACACCCTATTTTTTCGAGATTTATCGAGGCGGCGGCGGAGGCGAAATCTCTCTCCTTCTTCGGGAGGGGGCAAATCCTGCTGATCCGGGGCACTGGAGAGGGGGAAATCACCGCCATCAAAATTACCACTCCTCCTAGGTGTAGGGAGAGGCCTCTCCATCATCTCCATCACTAGGACCAACACCATCTCCATCACCATCTTCAAGATCCACTTCATCCCCTCATTGTTTGAGAAGTTATCGAACACTAGATAATTGTTTGTGCTATTTTACATGTGTGAGATTGGACAATCGATATTATCCTGTGGAGAGACTATATTTTCAGATTGTGCTGTACCACATATGCTACTGAATAATATCATGTTTCCATGTTGTGAGTAGTTCCATATGTTTCTGAGGGCATAGGTTGAATTGGCAATGATTTCTAATGACATATGTTGAGTATTTGGTATAGTTTTTATCTTTTATGTTGTTCTATGATGGTGGTGTGCGAATGTCGACTGCACATCACTTCACCTTTCTAGGCTCATAAGACAACACCATAGTGTAATGGCGTGGGTAGGACCGTGGAGGACACGTAAACCATGGTCCAATACATAAAGTTACATTAGGGGGGATATATATCGGATACCCTAGAGTTTATAGCTATGGTGGGATATTATATTCTTTGTGATTTCTATATTTGCACATTAACTTGGCCATAGGATCCATCATAAGGGAGTGCTTTAGTTCATTTAGTTGGCTGCACCAAATTAAGGCTCCATCCCAAAAGACTAAAACTAGACAAGATATTCACCATGTTGATTTAGAAATATCTATGCCAAGTAAATCCATGCCGCCCTCGGGAACGCTTGTCACATATAAATCACACACACTTGAGCTTGTCCTCTTGCTGCATAAAGGATTGGGCTTTCTCTTCATAAGAGCTTTTACTTATTACATTTTACTTTTAGTATTTTACTTACTTGCAACCTTACAACAAAAACTCCAAAAACACCTACAACTTTTATTGTTTTATTTACCATTCTTGCTAACCAATACCTTCAGCTCCTCGTGGGTTAGACAACCTTTTCTATTGAAAAGTACTACAATTGATCTCCTGTACTTGGGAGCCATCAAGACACTTTTCTACCACCGTTGTCGGGGAGCGTCGCACTATTGGTTAGAGGTTTGGTAAGGAAACTTGGAAGCTAATTTTTATTCCACTATTTTATTCTGTTGTTACTATGGCTTTACTGGATCGTTCCTCGCCGAAACTTGCTTTACATGAATATGCTAATCACATTCGAAACAAAGTTGATATCATTGATAAACCTCCCGAGCCTAAAGTGCGATATAAAATTCCCGTTGGTCATGCTAAAAGAATTATGAAGCAGGCTTTTATAGGAGATGAAGTAAGTCTACACATGAACATGTGGAGATGATTGAAGACATATTCTCTCTATTTAGGCTTCCTGGTATTTCAGATGATGAGGTAAAAAGGAAGTTATTATATTTATTTTTATCTAGTAATGCTCGCTTATGGCTTAGGTCTTTGGATGAAGAATGTAGCTCTATTTGGGAACTCTGAGGAAGGCTTTCTTTCTTAAATTTTTTACTCCTAAAGAAGCTTATGATAATCGCTGACTTTTGGCCTCACAAGGGAGAGAGTATTACTCAAGATTGGGGGAGGTTAAAGGAACTTCTCCGCAGGAATCCTTGCCATGATCTTACTAGAAAAGTTATATTGATAAATTTCTATGTAAGGATGCCAAGAAAACAACATGAATTTCTGGATAATTCTTCTAGAGGCAGTTTTACCAATAACACTGTAGAACAAGCATGGAACTTATTGGAAACTATTTCTGAGAATACTAGTAATTGGTATCTCGACAAAGGTAATGTACCTCGCTTGGAATATGAATATTCATGTGTAGAGAATTTCTCTACTACTACTTTGTTTGAGAATTTTGGTGATAAATTTGGTCTTGATCCTTATGTTTTAATTGAAATAGTTAAATCTTTTGCTGATCATATTGGTGTTCCCAAAGAGGGATTTGATGTTTATGTTGAACCTATTAAACATTCTATTGTTGTCCCTAAAGTTATTAAATAGGTGGATCAAGTATCATCTGTGAGAATTGAAGAATACGTTGAATCTCCTCCATATCCTGATAAAGTTAAGGAGAATCTACTTGTTGATTTTACTAACAAGAGTAAAAAAATATGCTCTGAGCCATATGAATAGGTGAATGTGGACCACCAAATCTCGGTTATCAAACAATTAAATTAAGAAGACCCTTGTGATGTTTATTTATGTGAAGATGCTACCAAGGTAATGAAGGGGAATTCTTCCAATATCATGTTCTATTGGGACTTCTTGTTATCATGGTCTATGTGATATTGGAGCAAGCATAAGTGTTATACCATATTCTCTGTATCTTGAAATAAAACCCAATATTGATCCCATAACCATGGAAGGGATAGGTATGACCATCCAACTTGCTAATAAAGAATGTGTATGTCCTTTTGGAATTGTTAGAGATGTTGAAGTGCTAGTAGGTAAAATAAAATATCCTGCTAATTTTGTAGTGATCCGTTGTCCTTGACATTCATGTTGTCCTGTTATTTTTGGTAGACCTTTCTTACATACTGTTGGTGCTGAAATTAGTCTACCTAAAGAGAAAGTGTTAATTAAATGTCCTAGAGAAAAACTTGAGTTCAATTTTTCTAATTTTTTTGATAAACATTCAAAGAAAGAACCCTTTGCTAAAGATATCATGGAAACTCTTGCTTATGTAGTTGTAGCCTCATTAGACATGGTGGAGCGATATATTCTTAATCAAGATGAACCATTTAATGAAGAAGAAAAGGAAGTTTTAGAACAAATACTGGAACAATAACCACCACAATTGCAATTACATATTCCACCTGATAATTTAGGGAAGTTATCACCGCCTAAAGAGGATCCTAGTTTTGAATTAAAACCTTTGCCCGAAGAGTTGAAATATGCATACTTAGATGAAAATAAGATATATCCTGTTATTATTAGCACTAACCTTTCAACTGAAGAAGAAGAAAACTATTTGATGTATTGAAAGCTCATCGAGCAGCTATTGGATATTCTCTTGATGATCTAAAAGGTATACACCCAGCTCTATGTATGCATAAAGTTAATTTGGAAGAAGATGCCTAGCCTGTTGTTGATTATCAACATCGTCTTCATCCAAAAATGAAAGAAGCAGTAAGGAAAGAGGTAATTAAACTTGTTGAATCTAGTATCATTTATCCTATAGTTGATAGTACGTGGGTTATTCATGTTCATTGTGTGACTAAAAAGGTGGAATGATTGTTGTTCCAAATTATGAAGATGAACTTCTGGTTCAACATACTGTTGTTGGCTATAGAATGTGTATTGATTACATGAAATCAAACAAAGCCACTCATAAAGATCATTACCCATTGCCATTTATTGATCACATGCTAGAAACATTATCTAAACATTCTCACTTTTGTTATCTAGATGGTTATTCAGGTTTCTCACAAATTCCGGTTCATAAGGATGATCAATAAAAGACTACTTTTACTTGTCCATTTGGTACTTTTTCTTATAGAAGAATGCCATTCGGTTTATGCAATGTCCCTGCTACTTTTCAAAGATGCATGAACGCTATATTTGCTGATTATATTGAAAAGATAATGGAAGTATTTATGGATGACTTTTCTATGTATGGTACTTATTTTGATAATTGCTTGTTCAACCTTAACAAAGTTTTGCAACGGTGTGAGGAACAACACTTAGTTCTTAACTGGGAGAAGTGTCACTTTATGGTTACAAAAGGTGTTGTTCTTGGACACCGTGTTTTTGGAAGAGGAATAGAGGTCAATCGAGCAAAGATAGAAGCTATTGAGAAGCTACCATACCCGAAGGACATCAAAGGTATAAGAAGTTTTCTTGGGCATGCAGGGTTTTATCGTCGGTTTATTAAAGACTTCTCTAAAATATCAAAGCCTCTAACCAATCTTTTGCAAAAGGATGTTCCATTTTATTTTAATGATGATTGTGTAGATTCATTTAATGTTTTAAAAAAATGCTTTAATAAGTGCTCCTATTATTCAACCTACTGATTGGAATTTGCCATTTGAAATTATGTGTGATGCTAGTGATTATGCAGTTGGGGCTATTTTGGGTCAACGTGTTGATAAAAAATTGAATGTCATTTAATATGCTAGTAAAACACTTGATGGTGCTCAAAGAAATTATGCTACAACTGAAAAAGAATTTTTAGCAGTGATATTTGCATGTGATAAGTTTAGACCTTACATTGTGGATTCTAAAGTCATAGTGCACTTTGATCATTCTACTATTAAAAATCTCATGAATAGGAAAGATGCCAAGCCTAGATTAATAAGATGGGTTCTTTTATTACAAGAATTTGATCAACATATTATCGAAAGGAAAGGTGAAGATAATCCGGTAGATGATCATTTATTTTGAATGGAAAACACCCATAATGATCTCATTCCTATTAATGATAGTTTTGGTAATGAACAACTTGCGAATATTAATGTTTCTTGTGCTAGAGTTTCATCACCTTGGTTTGCTGACTATGCAAATTTTATTGTTGGGAAAGTTTTGCCACCACATTTCACTAATCAACAAAGAAAAAAATTCTTTTATGATCTTAGTCATTATTTTTGTGATGATCCTTTCCTTTATAAAAAGAGTGTTGATGGTTATTAGACGTTGTGTGCCTAAGTTTGAACAGCAGGCTATTATAAGAGATTGCCATGATAGTCCCTATGGAGGGCATCATACATGAGATCGCACAACTTCAAAGGTATTACAATCTGGTTTCTATTGGCCTACTCTATTTAAAGATTGCGTTGAATATGTTAAATCTTGTGATAAATGTCAAAGAGTAGGAAATATATTGTAGGAGAAATGAAATGCCTATGAATTACTCATTACCACTTGAACCATTTGACGTGTGGGGATTCAACTTCATGGGACCTTCCCCAGAATCGAAGACGAAACATACACATATTTTGGTTGAAGTGGACTATGTGACTAAGTGGGTGTAAGAAATTCCAACCAAAAGTGCAGATCATGCCACAAAATGAAGATGCTCAAGGACATCATATTCCCCAGGTTTGGTGTACCTTGATTTTTAATTACTGATGGTGGTTCTCATTTCTTACATGGTGTTTTTAGGAAAAAATTAGCAAAATATGGTGTTAATCATAGAGTTGCATTTCCTTATCATCCTCAAACAAGTGGACAAGTTGAACTCAGTATTAGGGAAATCAAACTCATTTTGGAGAAGAAAGTGAATAAGTCTAGATCTGATTGGCCACTTAAAATTAATGAAGCTTTGTGGGCTTATAGAACTGCATTCAAAAATCCCATGGGAATGTCTCCTTATAAAATGGTTTATGTAAAAGCTTGTCATCTTCCTGTAGAGTTAGAGCATAAAGCTAGATGGGCTATTAAGCAACTAAACTTTGAATTTAAAACTGCAGGAGAGAAAAGAATTCTTGGCTTGAACTTGCTAGATGAATGGAGAAATGAAGCTTATAAGAGTGCAAAAATGTTTAAAGAGAAAGTTAAAATTTGGCACGTTAAGAAACTTAAGATGAAGGAATTCAAAGTAGGTGACCAAGTTTTATTGTACAACTCTCGTATCAAGTTTTCTATAGGGAAATTGGCTTCAAAATGGCAGGGACCATTAGTCATACAGGAGGTGTACCGGTCAGGAGCTATTCGAGTCCATGAAGATATCAAAGGTAAACCTCATGTAGTTAAAGGACAATGCCTTAAACATTATCTTGCAAGGTAAAAGCTTTGTCGGAAAGGTGGAAGTATTGAACTTATGATCGTAACTTTCTCAGAATTCCGTCAAATTTTACAGCAGTTATTTTTTATGGAAATAACCAGGGGAGACAAAAACTTGGAAGGAACGGAGTCCCGAGGGAGGAAAGAGCAGGGCACACGCGGCACCACCCCCTGGTCGCGTGTGCACTACTTGTTCTCTCCTCGAACTCCCCTTTTGTCTCGTTTTTTACTCTAACTCTTCGTTTTGACCTAAAACCCATCAATATGTACCCCCTTTTGTGATCTAATCTCGCACCGAGAATTTTTGAGCGATCTTAGTTTCTCATATTTCTTCCTGTCAAGGGTTAGCCATGTCAAGCTCCGGATCCAATCTAGAGGGGGAGGACTCCGCCAAGGTAGGTGTTGCAAACCACTACCTCAACTCCGTGACGACACCACTGGAAACCCTATCCTTCAATGAGGGAGTGTTGCTAGTGGAGGTGGTGAAGGCTCCCAAGGCCACTAGCACATTGGAGGAGAGGCTCGATGCTCTGGAAGAAAAGACCTTCAGGTATAGCACAATTGTTGAACGCAGCTTCGACACCCACCACTTCATGAACCTGGAGCTGAATGAGAAGGCTGAAGCATACGAGGAGAGGCTCAAGGACTTGAAGGAGAGGTACATATACATCATCTCACAGCTAGACAAGTTACAAGCTCTGATGTGGGACGTGGAGAACCAGAACTACGAGTATGAAGAGCGCTTCAAGAAGATTGCAGAAGCTGCTTCCCTAAGGTATAATGATCCACCTATGTCCTTCTACACCGGGAGGCCCTACTCGTGGAAGATGTACGAGAAGGTAGTAGAATATGAGGAGAACCCACCTACTACAGGAAAAGAGCTAGAGGCAACCTTTCAAGATTGGGGGAGTTCCACCTAGTCTTTTATTTTTACTAGTTTATCATATCTATCTATTCATGGTGTGCTTTACTTTTATCGTCTAGTTATCGATTTCTCTTAGGTTTGCAAGCTCATAGAGCATTATCATGTATCTCCTATCTTGTGGTTTATCAATGAATATTAAAGTATGGTGTCATCCATGGCTCTCTTGTTTGGAGATTTATGTGTAACACTCATGCAAATGAGCGCGACATGTTTAGAGGTTTCAGTCACATCTTGCCTTGAATTTAATTAACTTGAGTGTGTTGGACAATTGCAAGAATATCTCCCATTAAAAGAACAAGTAAAAGAATTAGTCAATATGACATGAAAGATTGTAGTTTGAAGTAGATATTTAGTCTTGTGGAATAAAAGTTTGGAAGGTATATGAAAAGGACATGAGGCATTCTTGTTTTAACTTAGTAGCTTTGAGAAAATTGAGGTTCATGGATATTTCAATACTTATGCTCATGGAAAGTGAATGAAAGGAAGGCACCCGTGAATTCGGCTAGCCATGGAAAGTGTGAGACAAAGGTTGAACTGAGCATAAGAACATGATTGAAAGATCCATGAATAAGGTTTGCACTAGTTACTAAGAAGCAAGGGTGTAAACAATCTCATGTCTATCTTTTTATTTCTCTTCCTATTAACATGTTGTTCTATGAAAGTTGATCTTGTCTTTGAACTCAGCAAAATATCAAATACTATAATGCTTGCCCTTGGAGCAAATATGAAAAAGAGTATGATTCAATTGTCCAACACATAATGGTTATTTTGGTTCAAATGTAAGGGGTGATTGCTAGACCTCTATTGATGTTTCCCTCATATGTATGAGTTTTAGTTCATTAATCTTTCATAATAACTGAACATGATGATGATACAATGCTCGTATTTATTTATCAACCATAAGCTCATTGATGCATGTGATGATCTATTCGCTTATTTACTCGAGGACGAGTAAGGGTTTAAGCTTGGAGGAGTTGATACTTGCATTTTATATCATCATTTTAATAACATTATATCCTCATATTAGTATGTTATTTGCACTATTATATCATTATTCTTGCATATTTAGATGATTTCTGGGACTTTCCAACAATGTCCTTTGTTTTGGTATTTAATTTCTAGGAGGCAGAAAACCTCCTTTTTCTTGTTTTTGGTATCTCAGGACCTTCTTGACGTCAAATGCATCGGGAAAAAAAATACACAACAAGTTTTTCACCGGGAGAAAGACCGTGGGCGAAAGAACAAGACGAGAAGAGCCAGGAGGGCCAGAAGAGAACACCACACACGGGCCCACTACCTGGTCGCATTTGGGTGGCTCGTTCGGCCCTCGAGCATCGTTTTGACCTCCCCTTTTTTCCACAACTCCGTCTCGATAGAAAACAAATACCCTAATTTCTCCAAGATTTATCGAGGTGGCGGCGAAGGAGAAAGCTCTCTCCTTCTCCAGGAGGGGCAAATCCTACTGCTCCGGGGCACCGAAGATGGGGAAATCACCGCCATCGACATCATCACTCCTCCTAGGTGTAGGGGAATGCCTCTCCATCATCTCCATCACCAGGACCAGCACCATCTCCATCACTATCTTCGAGATCCACTTCAACCCCCTCGTTGTTTGAGAAGTTATCAAACACTAGATAATTGTTTGTGTTATTTTACATGTGTGAGATTGGACAATCGATATTATGTTGTGGAGAGATTATATTTTCATATTGTGTTGTACCACATATGCTACTGAATACTATCATGTTTTCATGTTGTGAGTAGTTCCATATGTTCCTGAGGGCATAGGATGAATTGGCAATGATTTCTATATGACATATGTTGAGTATTTGGTCTACTTTTTATCTTTTAGCTTATTCTGTGATGGTGGTGTGTGAACGTTGACTGTACATCACTTCACCTTTATGGGCTCATAGGACATCATCATAGTGTAATGGCGTGGGTAGGACCGTGGAGGACACGTAAACCATGGTCCAATACATAAAGTTGCATTAAGGGGATATATATCGGAGACCCTAGAGTTTATAGCTATGGTGGGATATTCTAGTCTTAATAATTCCTATGTTGGCACATTAACTTAGCCGTAGGATCCATCATAAGGGGGTGCTTTAATTCATTTAGTTGCTGCACCAAATTAAGGCTCCGTCTGGAAAGACTAAAACTAGACAAGATATTCACCGTGTTGATTTAAAAATCTTTATGCCAAGTAAATCCATGCCACCCTCGGGAACACTTGTCACATATAAGATCACACACAATTGAGCTTGTCCTCTTGCTGCATAGAGGATTGGGATTTCTCTTCATAAGAGCTTTTACTTATTGCATTTTACTTTCAGTATTTTACTTACTTGCAACCTTACAACAAAAATTTCAAAAATACCTGTAGCTTTTATTATTTTATTTACCATTCTTGCTAACCAATACCTTCAGCTCCTCGTGGGTTCGACAACCATTTCTAATTGAAAAGTACTACAATTGATCTCCTGCACTTGGGAGCCACCACCTACGTCTTATTTTGTGCTGATGTCAAGCAGTTTGAAAATATTTTTAAAATAACAATCAGAGTTTGTCAAGCTGAAATTTGCACTCTGATTTAGAAATAGCACATACTCTCAATGTCTCAGTTTGGATCCCTTTGTGGCTTTTGTTTGATAAATTATCATTTTGGATAACAAGAAGCATAGATTTTTTGCATCAAAATAAAAGAAGCGTAGATCTTTTATACTCTTTTAATATGTTTGAATTTTACATTTCTCTGTACTTCTCCTACCGATTCCTCATTTCTTGCATCTTGATAATAATGTTTCTTTCATACTAGAGATTCAGATGCTATATCCTTATAAATGCATCTGCGGCCTTTCCGCTCTCATAAAGTGGTGCACTCATAATTCTTCAGGAAGTTTATCCATGTTTTGTTGTAGAAAACTTTACCTTCGCGGTGATTGTTTAGTACCACTCGTTGGTTACGTTTATTAATTTCTACTCGGATGTTGTTTCATTTCCAAACTCCTGATTTTTTTCTCTGTTTTAGATTTATAATTTACTGAATTTGTAGAAATAGTAAATAGGACGATGCTGGTGAGGAGGATATTAATAAATTTCTCTTCCTTGGAACTTCTGCCATGTAAGTAAGATAGCTTCAATTTGTTGTTGTGCTAGGCACAAAACTGTTGTGCTATATTCTATCTTCTGCTGTACACGGGTGATTTTTATCCTTCTTTACCGCGGACAAATTGTTATTTTTCATCTGCATATTGATGCCAATATTTTCTCTCACTTATGCAGGTTGCTGCGTACTATTTTTCATTTGCTACTCATTTTTATCTCTTCAAGTGGACGTACGGATTAACACAAGTCACATGCGTGATGTGAATGATACAAGCTTCTTATAGTACATTCCAAAACAGTGACTAATCATGGTAGAAATTGTGGTATGTTCATATGATCTAAAGCTTGTAGTACCCTTATTTTCTTTTCTTTCTGCAAGCAGTAAAAACTTACTAATTTGTAGACCGCCTCACTTTTATATATTCATGGATTCACCTTACCACTGTTCTTTCTTCTTATATCTCTTTATTTTTGAAAAATAATCAAGAGAGGAAACAATTATTATTTGCCTCTATACACCGTAGTGGCTCCCATACAAGCCTACTTTATTCTATCGTTTCTTATATTTATCTATCTAATTGCTCTGGTCTTGCAAACGGCGTACTTTTATTTGGTAAAACTTACGGCTGTACATAGTTCAGCAAACCTTCTGGACAACCCATTATTGAGATCGGCTACTGTGAGGTCAGTTTAATTTCAGAGATTGCATATTTCAAAATTTCTTAGGATAAATTTTTGTGATACGATCATTTCTAAGAAAGAAGGCATTAACACACTTTAAAATGTGGTTCTAACTCTAGAGGAATGTGTACTTAATTTTATCATATGGAGAAGGTTGCTTACTTGCTTCCCTAGAAAGAGTATCATCAAAAAATGTTATATGTTTCAGAATAATAAAGTGCCTCATTGGAAGTCTGTAAGCATCTTTGGTACAGTTTAATGGCAGTTGTAGAAGTGTCACATTTCATATTTGGTAGAATGCTTCATAAGTTTTGAGTATCGCTGCTTGGAGTATGGCATGTACCCATGGATGTTTCTTGGTATTCTTTTTCTAGGTGTTATTCCCGCCTTCTTATTTTGGAGTTATGCAGTTGCTGTGTCACTTTGCTTAGTTATATTTCATCTCTTGAGATATTGATGAATCTGAGGATGGTTCTTTTGGTCCATACACAATAATTTTTGTATTTTCTTACATTTTTATCTCTTTCCATCATTCTATATGCTCATGTGTATTGTATACTTTCCCAATTTCTATCTCTTGATTCCCCCGCGCTTCGCCCTATGGCATTCCTCCACTCTATCTATGGCCTCTACCTTTTGGTGTTTCATATATTTCTTTTTATTGGCATTTCTCTTTCCTTTGTTATTTTGTTATCATGCACTTCCCTTTTCACTTTACTGGAGTTGAATTGTTGACGGTGTCATTGCTTTGATAGTTCCACCAGTCTCCGGTTGTTTTTTGGTTGGACATGTTTCTATTTTATATGATTGCTTGCTGCCTTATTCATTTCAGATGATGCATAGTTTGGTTCCAGAGATATGATAAAGAAATCAATGGACTGTATGTTCTTGTCTCCAGAATGTTGCATTATCGCGATTGCACTGATAAAGGGCATATCATGCATACAGACTTGGTTCTCGTTGATAGAGACTGGTTTTGCTGCTTATGCGAGCTTGCATGGTTATGTTTCTCCAGCATGTAGATGTGTTCGAAAATTATCTAGATCATCATTTCCTACTTTGATGAGTTTATGTGTAATCTATCGATGGTAGCTTGCATGTCTGTTGATAGTCCATTCATGTTCCAGTTCACAAGACACAAGAAAGTTGAGCAAAGACAGAGCATAGAGGACAACTTCCGTTTAGTACCTAAAGATTGGAGAAGTTTTAGGTGAAGTCCTTGCATTTCGTTGATCATGCAGAAAATTGATGTCATCAGGTTGTTTAAATGTTTTGTGACAACTGTCGGATTATGTAAGAATAGTTGAATGAGATACCCAGGTGCACCATGCACTAGAGTGTTGAGTGTAACTTTTTTTTGGTATTTTCTATTTACAACCTATGGTATCAGAAATACCGATATTCCATGGGCCAAAATAATAAGCATGCATTATGCTTGGGTTATTATGTTTCATATTGACGGATGTTTCAGTTTGCTTTATCTATGTTGATATAAAATTAAGCCTTAACAAGTTGTTGTACATAAACATATTTATTTGGTATTTTGTGAGCTATAATAGTAACATACTCCTCTAATAAAATGTATTTTGCTCCCGATGTGTTAATGCCTTGCACTTCCTAAGTTCAATCAATCTCAATAATGAACACTACTATGAGTAAAACTTATGACTTGAATAGTGTCTTGGAGCAGCCAATGGTGGTCACCTTTACTGTCTTCCATTCCTCTCTCTAATTCTCTAAAGATGACATATTTCCAGTATATAGTTTTTACATTTGGATTCAAGACAAAAAACTAGAAAGACATATGATAGAAGGATTGATGACATTACTTGAAAATTTGGTAACAATATAACATGTTGGTTGCAGAGTATATAGTGCCTGCAATATTGTATAGCATGCAGTCGTACATATGACTATACGTTAAAAAAATCGTTATTGCTCATAAGTGTTTTTGGTGTAGATGTCTTAACTTTATAGAGTGAATTATTCACCGAGAAAGCATCTGCAAAAGAGCAATCCAAAAGAAAGATGTACCAGGTGACTTAGTGCTATTTGTTTCCCTTCACACAAAGGAATTTTTTCTTTTAGGTAACATGAGTGTATGTTGATGTGTTGGCTAATCAGTTTGGTTCATGATGAATCCAAGAAGATAGAGGGGATGCGAGGAACAGCTGCACTATGTTTTATCCATTATATCAAAGATTTAAAAAATCGAGATGTTATCTTTTAGGAATTAATGAAGAGTTTTTTAATGGAGTAACAAATATAAAATTCAGTATGTTAGGGTATCTTTTCCGAAAAATGGTGTATGAATCCAGAATTTCTTAAATTTTTATAATGATAATTGTAAATACAATTGAAATGTTGTCATCACTTGCTAGCTTACTTTCTTGAGGTGCCACTTATGTTACATACACTTTTATGTATTTATGAAACTTTGCCTCATTTCTAATATATGCTTATTATCTTCGTGCATGAAGGACATGTTGGGCTTGAAAGAAGCAAGAGATGGGACAACAAAGGAGAGTAAGACAACTCTCCAGAATAAAAAATAGTTCCAAGAGAAAGAGGAAAGACAAAAAGACTACAATTTTTGACAATATGGAGATGTTGGATCCGACGAGGAGCAGATTCCAGGTGCAAGAAAAAACTAGAGGGCATCGGCAGATGAGAGATTGGTTTGTACACATGATTAGGTCATTTTGCGCATATATAGACAACAGATAAGATGAAATTATGGCTTGGATACTTCCTCAATTCCACCAAACGCGCTCGGTGGCGCAACAAGTCACATGCCAATATTGAGGATTCCTAAAGTCCATTGTATATAGCAGCACAACAACACAAAACTTATGTCTTGATTCATGTCCATAAACTACCCGCATATATACGATGACACTTTTCACGTACTTTCGGCCAGCTTCGGGGATAGATAGATAATAAGATTAAAAAGAATGGGTAAGCCACATGATAACAAGAAGCCCATTTAGGTCAAGTAGATGCCAAAATGATTGCAAGAACAATTCTTGTTTCCCACAAAAATAGAATGTATTTCACATAAGGTCAATGTACATATTTCAGATGGATTATTTGATCTTGAAACATAGATGATTCTCAGGTAGCAAGGTCAACTAACTCTAGGTTGCTAACAGGTGGATCTTCCATGCTTAGACTTCAAGTGTTAATGCTTTGCGGTTTCTATGATCAATGAATCTCAATGATGGATAATAACGTCTCAGCTTTCGTCCTTCACACCAGTGGCGCACCGGGTTATCTAGTCCAATATAGCCTTACAAACAATATAGAGATCAACCTGAAGCCACCTTACTAATGATAGTTGTCGCAATCTCTTATAACCATGATGAATGGGGTGGTTATGTTAGGGGCATAAACCACCAAACAACAAGGCAGGAGCGCAAACCAATCCAATAGACTCTTGAGAAGAACCGCTCCCAAGTGACAATCAATGGAATGCTTTTATCAAGTTCATGGTCTCTCTCTATACTAACACACACCGTCACACACGCTCCACAAGTCACCGCCACCATCTTCCGCCGACCCATCTTTAGGATATGGATCAAGACATTGACCTTGCCATACCTACCATCGATGATGCCACGACGCCAGACGGCGCCACCGCCCTGCACCCGTCTATCATCACGCGTTCTCCGCTAAGACCAGGTTGCACCACACATTCAAAATCCGCTGCCATCGACGTGGTAGGTGCCATGTCGCTCCATCTACTGACCCTCCCAGGCAGTCCATGCTCTAAGACGATGCCCTCGGGGGGAGAACGGCACCGAGCATTCCCATCGTCCAATCTGAGAGACCTGGATCTAGGGTATCCCACAGAGTAGTTGAGTGAAGAGGCAAGATCTGCAAGAGCAATGCCTTTGACAATGTAAAGACGCATAATCTTTGCCATCGTCTCCCATGACTGAGGTCGCTCGGTTTTCACCGACTGTCATCTCTCCCTGAACCCACAACTGTCTGGATCCGTGTATAGCCATGCCACGGAGGCGGACTTAAACTCCGAAATGCTGATGGGGCTCCAACAACCCCTCATTGGTCCCTCTACGCACCGCCGACCAACCATGGACAACGCTGACGACGGATCTGACCAGGATCCAGATCTGTAGCCACTGCCTCCATTCAGTGCCAAACAACAACCGCCACCGGTCATGGAGAAGACCGCCACCGCTGCACGGCCAAGGGGCACCGCCTCAACTACCTCACACAATGCATCTATGTGGGAACTGCCCCATCCGCCCTGGGAGCCACCGCCGCTATCCTCTTGCCCGCGCCTTCGGCACCGAGCCCGCTACCACCACAGCTGAAACTGGCGACAACAAGGGAAGGAAATTCTCTGTTGGGGATTTTGGCGGCACTTAAGGTTTCTCCCTTGGCGTCACCATGCGAGCGACGTGAGGGGAATCTTCATGATTCTCACTTGGTAGCTGATGAAACTACTTCGTGATCGATGAGCCGACCGTTCGTCCGCCAAGCACATCAAGAATAACTGAAACCCATTGTACATCTTAGCTACAACACTAGAATGTTGATGTTTTGCTGCAAGCCTACAATGCAACCATCCACCACCGCATTATGATTCGGTTCTAATCCATACAAGGTGACTGTTACAAATATGGTCTAAATCCTTCTGCCCATGTGAATTTTAGATCTTCCCTAAAATCTCAAAGTCCGTGTGTGTGGAAGGCTATATGTATTTTGACCCAATTTGGTGGCAGCTCACATGTCTGTGTGGCAAGAGGTGTGAGAGGTAAACTTTAGTCTTGCACCATCTTATAAGGTGTAGTGTCTCGTCACTTTGTAAGTGAGTGAGAAGAGAAGTGCTATACGCACGCTCCTCCTCCGATGACGCTCGCCCGCCTGCCATGATGTGACGCGACGCGCGCACAGGGTTTGCGGAATGAGTCTCGAGTCAGGCTTATCTTTTTGTGCTCAGGAAAATTGATACGGTTTTGATCGTGGGCTACTGTACCGACCTAAACTTGTGGGCAACGTGGCCTCGGCCCACGTTGTGCCCTGTATGGTTTCCCAAGCCACTCTATATAAGCGCTTGTGCGGCTTCCACCACATACAACATCGAAACCAATTTAGGATTTTGCCAGCCTCTCTGCTTGCGCCGTCACCGTAGTCCACTCCATCCCGCTGGCATGCACCGGCGAACGGGAGAGCAGGTCTCCGAAACCACTCGCATTTGCGATCCTATACAGGAGAGTGTGAATAAAGTTTTTGGAAAGCGCTTCGCGACTGCTCAAGTTAGTCATTACGACGCGTCTTCCTAGGCAATCTCCGGATCCACGGACGACTCGTCTTCAATGTCATCTCCTTCGAGAAGCTGCCACTGCAACCTCTGCACCAACGACGACTTCATCCGCAACCGATCGTTACGTATATCGTGATCCGATCTATTGCTATACTATGGTTGTTATTGCGTATGCACTGCTACTATTCATGGTGATTAATCTAGTATCTTAGTGTTTCACATGATCATAACCGGTGTAGTTATGATTTATATTCAGAAATTAATTATAAAAATTATACATAATAATCCAATAGTGACTGCCTAGTCCTAGCGTCGCTACAGGAAACAGCTAGGCGTCGGCGTTGCCCCAGATTGCCGTCGGCGTAGGCTGCGTCTGCGTGTGGACATAGCCCCGTAGGGTTAGACACCGTGGCCGTCAGCATAGGCAATACCGTCGGCGTTTTATCCCGGGCCGACGGCGATACGGGGCCATCGGTGTACGCGCCGTCGGCGTACGCTGTGCGGGATCCACTTAGGCACCTGACAGCTGTTAGGTCCAGCACTAGATATGCCGATGGCATTGCCGTCGGCCCAGACCGCCATGTGTCCTAGGTGCACGCTCCTGGGAGGGCCTTACGCCGATGGGCTTGTCGTCTGTCCATGCGGGCTTGCTGGGCCAAGCAATGCTGGGCCGACAACTACATCGTCCCTACGCTTACGGCCCCTATCTTTTGGCATTGGCGTAGAAATAGGCCGTCGGTGCCTTTCCTTTCTCCCGTAGTGGCGTCCTACTACATACACCAACAAGATCACTACACTAGAGCTGCTTGATTTTTTATCTCTATATAGTGTCAGATCTTACAACAGCTGACCAATTAACAAAAACACCCAGAAGTTCAGAACTAACGAACCGTCCCAGCCTGTGACACCGATTTCCCGATCGGCGCAATCATCAGGCTCGTACGTGCCATCGAGCTAATCCCCAACCACGGTCAAGAACTTAGGATAGGATTAGGATTTGCCCCCAGCTTTCGCACGATTCGTATCCCATGTAGTTAGTGGCCGGCGTTGTTTAATCGACGGCGCATAGGATTCCCGCTAGCTCGCTCGCCATTGACCTCCTCTTTCCATCCCTCTCGACTACATACACCAGATCACATACTATAATAACACCATTTGCCCAGCTGAACCAGGTGCCATCGGCAGCAGCTAGCAGGGCGACAGAAGGGTCCTTTTTTGGCGCCCATCACTTGCGCTCTATAAAATTAGCAAACACAACGACGACACCCTCGTCGTTTTCGCCATGCGATTCGGCGATCGTGAATATTCGTTCGGCTCTTCCTTTGGCCCGTCATGAACCCATCATTATTGCTGTGCTTATTCCTCCTGTCCTCCCGTTTCATCGGCTGCGCTCGCTTTCGCGGGAAAAGATGCAAGGCCCCCGGTTGTGTCTCCGGACGATTGAACGGAACACGGACGACGACGACGACGACGACGACGAGCATCGTGTGTCGCGAGTATTATTAGTACCCCTCTGGGGATGGAATGATCGATGGTGTCTGCCAAGTACCGGAGCGGAAGTGCAGGCTTTGTTTACCTGGACCGCGATGTGTCGAGCCCTCGCGAGCCGAGGTGACACGCCGGGTGGGTTCAGTGGAGTTTCCTGGTGCTCGCTGCTACCTAGCCCTCGAGCTATACGGGCCGAATGGATATATGCATCTCTCTCTTTCGTTATTTCTTTCCGTGGAGACAGAGACAAGCTTGATCCTTTTTGTCCGCACTCGTTATGGTGCAACTCCGCTTTCCTTTTCGCCCTGGCAGGGGCAGTTCCCATGGCCAGGAGCATTTCCCGCACTTGCTTGTGCGATTCTAGTGGCCATTAATCATGGGGAGTTGTGAGTTTGTTTGTGTATTTTGTGCTATGCAACGATGTAGCTGTTGACAAGAATCCCATGTCAAGAGGGCGTGTAATAAATGTTATAAACAGGACAAGGAAAAGAATGAAGAATGAACGAACCACATGTCGAGAACACATTCTTTTTAACATGGAAAAAACTTTCCAAAAAAAGAGAGGAAAGAAACCACGGATGTACAAAACTTCATTATATCGAGAGTAACTACACGATGCTGTGGGTTTTTGATGAAACGATTTACCCTAGTGGCAGCTTACAAGATGTATTTATATATGGTGGTGACGATCCATACCGGCCCAAAAGCCTACCAGCGACGGGTCTCCCTTCGCTTCATCAGAAGTTAGCCTTCTTATGTAATCACAACTTTAACAATAAAGTGGCTCATCGCTTGGCTCAGCTAGAACTTACTAAAATTATGCTGGGTATGGTATTTCCATGGCCCTTCTAGCTGTCGAGTGCCCAATTTAGGAGAGAAATCGGCCCCTCCCCACTGTCTGATCTCTTTAAAACTCGATATCTCGACCGTGCCCCCATCGTTGCATACACCACCACGCATTACAGTTTTTTATGCTAGTCCAACATTGTCACAATATTTCATCCCATGTCATGTCAAACCATACACAAACTCGCAATATTTTAAAAGCACTAAGGTAGCAAGAAAAATATTGGTATGCAACAAATCTCCACTACTCATAGCAAATCCCATCCGTCGCAGCAAATAAGCGAGAAAAGTCTAAGACATGTACACAACATGGGAGATCAATGTTTGCAACACCCCGCAGAAACATTTGCAGCATTGATTTGCAACATCGACAACCTAGCAGTCATCCTTCAAGGGTCTGGGGAGTTTATTGGTATGTTTAGAAATGTTGTGTATATTAGATGTGCTGCTATTGATCTTGATGCGACCCTCGAAGGTTTCCCTACAGTTCACACAACCTTTCAAATGAAGTACATAGGCTAGCCGTTGTTTGTGCACCACCTTCATGTCGTCGACTTTGAAAACCTTATGGATAAGATTGCAGCCAAACTAGTTTCTTATTTGGGAAACCATATCATGACAGTTGGGAGATGTCTTGATCAAATATATCCCCACCTTCCTGGTGGTGTATGATCTTGGAAATGTTGAGGGACTTTCTTTGGTCAAGCTCACGTAAGGATTCGGGTGGGCATTGTAGAATCAACTGGGGGCTAGTTTGTCGGCCAACTAAGCTTGGAGGATTGGGAGCCTAACCGGGGCGAAGAACTTTGAGTTCCGTCATCATGCCGCTAGAGTAGACTTTATTTTGTTTCATGCACCCTCTGACCGTTTGCTTAATATCTCCAAACTGTCTCGTTATTAAAAAAACAGACGCAAATTTTGCCTCTGTTTAGGAAAAATGAGTCTGCCTACCAACTTTCCAACTTTCTTTCTCTACGATAACATATTAGCTACTTGCACAGTGAGGCCTTGTTTACTTCTCCCGTATTCACTAGTGTATTTGTGAGGAATGGATGGGATTATTCCAATTCCCGTAGTCCGTTTACTACTCCTGGTTTGGCCGGAATAATCCCCGCAAATCCCGGGATATCCCCGCAAATCCTTCTTACTTTTGCCTAGATTAAAAACTCTCCTACATGGTAGAGTATTTTTGGGGAAGAGTATTTGTGGGGATTGGAGAGTATTGGGTGAACACCAAATCCCCTCATATCCTCAAAACTCTAGTGGATAAAAATACGAGGGAAGTAAACAAGGCCTGAGTTGGGGTATTTTCCGTGCAAGCAACAATGTGAAATCATACAATACTAGTCATCATAACCATCTTCGCGGTAACATGTTAATAAGGACTAGAGAGTATACCTCTGACCTTGATAAAGAGTTGAGATCATTGGCTAGGCTGTGAGAATAACGTTCCAATGACTTTGGAGAATCTCTCGGTCAGTAATGCGACCGGTTGGCTGCTAGGCGCCTCCATTATTGTTCAAAAGTTATTTGTTTAACGTGACATCAAACATTTACTATACGTCATACTACCAATCTAAGCAGCAGAACTATACGTCATGACGAAATCGATTAGGTCATCTTCGTCTCTTGAGAAGAAAGAGTGAGTCCACATGCCAGAGCAATAACATGGAGCTAAAATAGAGGCTGTCATTACGTGCGGCCGGTCCTATCAGGGGAGGGTGGGAGGAGGAATAAGGGGGTAATTAATTCAGGTTCAGCGCTTCGAGCTCATCAGCGCGTCATCATGCACTGCTGTTAGTATGTGCGTTGCTGAGTCATGTCATCATTGTTATATGGTATGTGTCACTCGAGCTCTCCAGGTCTATAGCTAACTGCGTGCGTCAAGAACTAGCTAGTAGCTACTACGTACTCCGATTCAGTCAGATGGAGCCAAGGCGTGCGTGCAGAAGGGACTTTGCAAAGGCAAGTCCTCGTTTTTTACTTTAGACTTGGAGGATACAGGTTTAAGTAGTGAGCACTGATCAGCAGGGCTAATTTCTGAGTTACTTACTAGGAAAAACCCAAGATGTGTGCAGCGAGATTAACAAGGATGTGTGCAGCAGGTTTAAGATATTCTTTGTGCTAGCTTCATGATCTTTTGGGTTGACCTCATCGGTAGGTTAGCATTCCATTCGACTGGCATATATGACTTTGACAAGGATGGAAGAGGAGCGTGCGTGCGTGCGTATATAGATAGGGCTAGGGTATCGGAATCGAAACCAAGTGGAACGCATCAACAGCAAAGCTATAGCTAGCAGTGCTCATCGCTGTTGTACGAGATCGATGTATGTCAGCCCGTTCCATGTTGTGCGAGCCACATGTATGAGGTTCTAGACATTTTGTTTGTGTGTACTGAAGTGACCCGCAAGTCTGCACCTCAGGGCCAGGGACAACATCTTTTTGTTGTTGGAATTGGTCATGGTGAGGACAAAGGTCGATCGACATTTTTTACCGTTCCTTTTTGGGAGGTACGACGGGAGATGGTTCCTAAAACTACCAAACGTCGAGTCGTATCATGCTTGAGCAGTTGAAGAGCCTGGCTAGTAGTACATTTTTGGCTTTCACATGCCATTCAAGACGAATGGGCCTACTTGCGCATATGCACTATTTGGGATTAGGGAGGATAAGTGCAAACTAGTTCCAAAAGTACGCACGTACTGCTGGCCGGCTCTTTGCGGGTGAAAACAACTAGTGGCTCTCTCGATCGAGATGGATAACCACAGAGCTCCTTTTTCATACGAGATGTAGACAAATCGATCTGCAAACAAAATAAACACCAGTTCAACTCAGAATTCCGAAGAAGAAGAAGAAAATAAAAGGAACAGGATCAAGTAGCGAGCAGTAAAAGGCACACACATACGCACGCGAGGACAGGACGTAGCTGTCCGGTATCAACACAACGGGACAAGCAGATGATACTGGCAGCCGTTGAGAGGAAACAAGTCAAGTGCCCAAGTGGGGTGGTGTGGCTTTCCTCTTTCCCTGGCAGCGTGACTGTGCGTAGTCAAAATGCCCTGACAAATCGCCATCTTCCTGCCCTGATTGGGCCAGCCACTAATCAGTTCATCACCACCGCTCCTGATTTGTCACCGCTATATAAAACCTGGTGCTGCTGGCCCCTCCAGTCCACTAACCGCCCTGGCCCCAATTAGTGTGCCTTCTCAGAATAATAACTGTCAGCACCCACAGCAGTGCACAGTGGCATAGCACCTCTGAGAAGTGCGGAGTAGGACAGACAGTTTTGGTTAAAAGAGGCTGACCATTTCTTCATAGCCTGCAATTCATCTTGTGGTACTGTCAGGGAGGTTCTTGTTTGTGATGAGGGTGTTGTTATCTGTCTTTCGCACCTGCACTACCACGACCAAATCATTGTCTCTTTTATGTACTAGTACTACACGTGTGCGCGCGCAGGTACCCAGCAGCAGAAGCAATTGATTGTCCAATTGCAGTCGATGTTGTAGTATGCAATGTATTTTTATTCTTTCCAGTGTGCTAATTCATTTCGATCACTGTTCAAAGCAGTACTAGTATGATAATTAATTGTTGAAGATTTTTTATTGGAAGCCATGGAAATTTATACAAGCCATATCTTGAAAACCTGAAGAGTGCAATTGGAGCATACCAGGGAGCATATGGGACTTGATATTTTCACTAAAAAGAGGGTTAGGTAATGTTCCATCCGGACTAGGTCCATGGAAGCCCTGTGAATAGAATAAGGTCCACCCACCAGGCACTCTCTTATCAAAAGATTGACAAGTTGAAATATATTTGCTGCAAGATTTCCTTTGTTTCTGCCCACCATACGGCAATCGAATGCCATGAAAGAAAATAACAGCACTGCAACAGCCACAAAATAAAATTAAACTATAGGTGTTTTTTTCTTGCATATATTCTTATTAAATGGAAGGTATTCTTAGATGATGGCCACATGGATGGACAGCACTGCATTTGATGTCAAGAGGCACTAAGAAAGTTTCATGGAAAAGCAGATATAACTGAAAACGACTTAAATTAATGGTAGGGACACGGTACAAGGTAAATCTCAAAAGCATATCAAGGTGGAACGTGCATGTCGATCCTTTTTAATATTCTACAACACAGTTTTGTCTTGAGCATTTTATATGGTGTGGTGAGTGCTGACTATGCTAAATCTATATTTAGGCACTTATTACATATATGTACATGCCTATTGGGTGCTTGACATTTGTTTTGTCAAACTGCCAATAGTACTTCTGCAAGAAAAACTTTGTCAAGAAATGCAACAATATTTAGATTTTCTTGAAACACAGTGATCAAGGTAAACATGCACACGTGTGTGGCCCCACCTAGAGGTTTGCGCCATGAAACCCTTCATAGGCCCAAAACGAGTTTAAAACACATAAAATACTTTTGTAAAAAAATTATGATAGTGAACTAAGAAATTGATGAGACATGCTAATGACTAAATAAAAATCAAAGCAAGAATGTTGGCCCTAGTTTTATATAGTTACATTCAATTTGTGCACATTCATTGTTAAATTAACATATCCAAATAGAATACATTTTGTATATCCAACCACATATGTTTCTTTGGATCATCTTCAGATGATAGACCAAAAAGTTATCGATTTTCCATGGCAACATGGGCCTACTTTAAAATTATACATTTACTATCTCATTTTTTTTACTTTGAAGTGATGCTCAAATCAACTATAGATATGTACACGTGTGTTGTTGACACATTCCTTCTATTCTCGAAATTATAAAGAAAATCATATTGGCTTGGTTCATTTACCTATTGAGTTGACAATATAATATATCATAAAATGAAAATGGTTGTGATGTTTTGGTGCTCTATAGGTTTATGTACATACCATCATTTTCTTGCCAACATAGCATTTTGTTGCTTCTTTAGATTGTCCTACCTACCCAAACATGATTTAGTAGACCTTATTACATCACAACTATAATATCAATTCAATGGTGTGAGCATATTAAGAATTTAGATTTTGAACAAAGGCAACCACTATTGACTTCATAGATGTTTATGATTCTGAAATTCCCTATGTTTATTTATACATAGTGCTTCAACTTCTAGTTGATCAACCCAGAATGATGAAACAACATCATAACCTAGCTCCAAGCTATCTTCCCACCCACTAGACTCATCCTCCTGGTTCAACAATATTTCTAATTGAAGCCATACAACTCTCATTTGACAAAAGAATACATAGAATTCTAGCACTGCCTTCTTAATAAGACTGATGTTTCCTCTTCAATCTAACATGGAAATACTCAAGTTAACATAGAAATATATGTAATATATGTTGCACTAATTCAAATACAGTTGTGTAAAGAGCAAACAGAACAAGCACTAAGTCTTAGCATCATTAATAAGATAATGACAATTGGGTTGACCCTTTTCTTTACCCTTTATTGTTGCATCCACTTTTCCATTATCTCTCTCAATGCTAATGCCCCAAGACATCCTTGAACCCAAAATGCCCGAGACATGATTGGCCGTGTGAGTATTAGTTACATATATGGCCACTATGCAACCATTTTGATGTGTGTGGACTTCATTCTCAGGTTGATTACTCCCCTCAACTAACTCAACTTTTCTTTTCTTTACCACCATTTTGTAATATGGAGTTAGACAACCAACAACGAGCCTAGAAATATCGTATTATAGACATCATAAAATTAACATAAATAATGATGTTGCATACGTACGGAAGTCATTTTCAAGCACACACAATATGTTATTTAACATAATAAAACATCATGCTATAATTTTGTAGCGAGGTGCCTTGATTTACTTAGCAACTCTTTACAAGATTGTAATCGTAGGTTTTCCTCCTAAGAAAATTTTCTGTGTATGCTATTTAAGTTTCAAGATTATTTTTTTAATTATTTTCAGACAAATTCATCCATCATATTTTTTGCTATGATTAGTGTGTCCTTCTTGTGGTGTGTCAAACAATATCTTATGCTAGCTCGTGTAGTTTCCAAAATCATGTAATTTCTCAATCGTGTGTGTTCTAGCGGTTCTACAAACCAGATGTGCGGTTATGTAAATCTATCTTGTGGTTTTGCATGCCACTGAATTTCATGCATAATAGAATTATTTTTGCAAACTATATATGCATCATATAATCAACTAATGGATAATAGTTAAGTGGCATACTTAATCCCGAGAGAAGAGGCGGCTACGTGACAAGACGTGGTTTCAAGTATCCAAGTACTCTTTTGTTAAGTAAATCTAGTGGTTGGCAAGGTAACGTCACCGGGTACACTAAAATGAGCATTTAGATGTGCTGGGCAAACGATCACATTCACAATGACGCAAGCATGCATATATAAATCGGGGTTGCGCTAGATAAACTATTCAGGCATGTACACACAAAACAAGGCATCGTTTGGAGCAGGGGAATATTTCCCTGTTCTGATAGGAGAGATGCTCTGATATGCTCCAAAGTAATAAGCCAGGTTGCACATCATATGAGGCATAGTACTTCTGGCACATTCATACATATATATTTATATTCTGCTACTCCATCATTCAATTCATCCTTGCATTTCATCTTGATGATCTTAAAAGCTTGTACTACTAAACCTTAAACCTTACAAACAAGCAATAACCACCAAACCAAACCATCAACCTCCATCCATCTCTCATGCAGAAGCAGAAGCATGGTTGATCGATCACTATGTACACAACCTTTTGTCTCTTGTGCGTTACATGCATGCAGGGTCTAGTTTATATATGTGCCACGCATGCATTGTGCCATACTAGACTAGCTGTCTGTACTTCCCATATGCATGAGACTTTTCCCCCCCATCTTAACATTTCCATGCTGCATATGATTCGGATACTATGCTCTAAAATGGGAAAAAAGGTTAGTAGTATCTCAAACGGTTTCAACTGCTGCACCGCCAAGGCCGCCACCTGTATCACTCTTGTCCGCGTCGCTTCCGTTGGACGCGGCAGCCACCTTGCCGTGGCCTTCCTGCTGCTGCTTCTGCCGCGTGCTGTACTCGCCGTACAGGTAGGAGGAGAAACCCCAGACGCATAGCACGGTGGCGACGGCCTTCTCCGCGCCGAACGGATCGTGGAACACGACCACGCCGCCGATGACGTTGGCTGTCAGCACGGCGGTCATGCACACGCCGCTGTGCAGCGACGACGTGAGGTACACCATCCCGGCGGTGCCCATGAAGCAGGCCTGCCACGTGGCCACCAGCGCGGCGACGAGGACCCAGTATGCCGCCGGAGACCCGTCCCACCGCTCGACCTCCTTGCCCCACCCTCCCGCCGCTATGAGACCTGCCACCGCGAGCGCCGTCGCCGCCGCCTGCATGACCACCTGCACCTCGACCACCATGCGGAACCCGCCCGACACGGCCCTCCGGTACAGCAGCTCCATGACCGGCAGGTATGCCGCGAAGAGCCCCGCGGCGCCGAGCGTGACCGCGAAACCCAGGAAGTACCTCGCCCTGCTCCCGCCGTCGGGCTGCTCGGCCGAGTCGGAGGAACGGAGCGCGAGGAGCACGGAGCTGAGGGTAAGGAGCACGACGGCATTGAGGTTGGAGAAAGTGAAGGGGTGGCGCACGATGATGGCGGCGAGCACGAGCGTGAAGGCGAGCTGCGTGGAGAGCAGGAGCGAGGAGGTGGAGACGGGCAGGTAGGAGGAGCTGTAGGAGAAGAGCAGGTTGTTGACCCCCATGAGCAGGCCGATGACGAGGCACGCCATGAGCAGCCTGCGCGTGAACCACGTGAAGGGCCTGGGCTGCCCCGGCGAGCGGCCGGCGTAGACGGGCACGAGCAGCACCGGGAAGCCGAGCGACTGCACCAGCGTGGCCACCCAGCGATCGTGGCCGCCGTGCGCGAAGTAGTAGCGGGACAGCAGGCTGGACGCCACGGAGCCGCCGAGCAGGGCGGCGTAGTTGGCGCCCAGCAGCAGGCGCCTCCGCTTCGCCGCGCGCGCGCCATTGCTGCTGGCGACGTCTTCCGAAGGCGGCATGTCGAGGATCGCGGGATGGGTGGTGGAGGACGTGGTGGTGATCGGCATTGGTTTGGCGCGCGAGTGAAATGGACTTGCGCTCCGGCCGGTGGGTTGAGGGTGTGGAGAGAAAGGGGGTGGTGGTGGGGGAGTATTTAAGTGGGAGATTTGCGCGATGTTTTCATTTTTTTTTTAGGAGTGGGGTGGGGGACGCTTTTTATGATGAGGAGTAAAATAATGGAAGCCGAATAAATGGACACCGGCAGACCGGATGTTTGTTAATTTGTCTGGATTAGATTTGTTATAGTACTACTATTAAGCACACAATCCTTCGTATATATCCTCCTCCTTGGTAGTGCACGCTAACGCTAGATATCATTACACTTGGCATACGTATTTTCTTTTTCTTTCTCGAAATCGATTCACCAAATGCACAGATTGTAGGTTGGTTATAGGGTGGTGATTGTGCCATTTGCTCAGATGGATAATGCAAATGGTTGCACTGACGGCCGGGAAAGCTTACCATAGGGGCCATATCCAGAAAACAAAAAGGCACGCAGCGCAGGGCAGAGCAGAGCTGAAGTAGCGCTCGGCCGCGCATGTGTGGTTTTCCCGGGCGGCCGGTGCATGGAATCTGAACTCCGAAGGCGAGCGAAATTAACGGTCTCCGCATGGATCGTGAGCTGACTGGAGAGTGGAGGCACTGTCATCTCATCTGGCCACCAGCTAGCTGCACGCTTGTGGTGCCGCATGTCATGCGGTACGGTGGGACGGCGAGCCGTGAGAAGCGAGCGACGGCCCCGTTTGCCTCTCGCGTGTCCGCCCGACCGTTTCGTTCGATTCGGAAGCCCAGGGTCGTCGTGGACCGGAAAGAAGGGGTGGCCATGGCCCATGTGTGCCTGTAGCCCACAGCTCTACGAAACGGGGCTCCTGTAGCTCCCAGCCACGAGGAAATAAATTCAGGATAGGGATGAAGTTAATACTACTCTGCATGCACAGTCCCCTTTGAGGACAGGCATAGGCATGAACATATGTGATGTCCACTAATTGCAAACGCAGGCTTACTTAAAAACAGCAATGCTCTGATCGATGCCTAGGCTAACCGTCCATGACAGACAGCAGCAGAACCTTTCCACGCCTCTACAGGCCGCGGAGCTGTTCGTCTGCACAAGCCTCCACGAGCCCACGGAGCGTACTACTAGCACACAGCGGCCTGCAACAGAGAAGCAGCACACCATGGCGGCAGGCTGCTGCAGCATATCTGAATCTGCAAGCGCGGGACCACGCCCCCCGGCGATCGATCGGGCGAAACAGCAAGCCTAGGAGGAGCCTACGAATGGTTGCCGGCCAATGTCTATGTCGCTGTGTTGCTCCATTGAATAGCGATGCGAGTAGTACGCCTCTCGCTGCGTACGTCGCCGCAGCCCCGCATGTGGCGTGCTTCCTTGTTTCGGGTCTTTTCCATTGGTTCGTCTCGTCTGGATCGAGCGCCTCTCCCTATGTGTATGTGGGGGCTGTGAGCTGAGCTGAGCTCCGGGATAGCGGCACGGTTTCCTGTTCCTGCCAACATTGCTCGCCTCCCCATGTGTGCGATGCCGATATAGTAGCGCTGGGGTTTCTGCTTTTGTGTGCTTTGACTGGATGTAGCCTGCCTGTACTTGCCAAGGCCTCATCCTCGTGGGTGCTACTAATTGCTTGGATTGGATGGACCTGCATCCAGTTCATCACTTTAAGGCTTCAGAATGAATTCGGAGTCGTTTCAAATACACATAAGCTTTTCTTTTTCTTGGAAATGAGTATATATCATATCACATAGATACCAATTACACCTGGCCTCTGCAACAACGCATGTTCTACGGCCTTACGGATACACACAACCTAGAAAAAAGAAGAAGAAAAATTAGTACCAAAAAAAATGTCCCGCTACAGAAAACGATTCCTCAAAGCAACAACACTAACACTCACCAGTAGTGCAACCACTCCAATGGCAACGCCTTCAATGCATAAGCGCCATCGTCGTTCGATCAAAGATCACATGTTTTCACCATGAAGAAAATCCTCGCTCGTAAAACAATACCTTTAACAAGGTCATTGCCAGACACAACCAATTAAGGTCAGACCTTGGATTTTCACCCCTGCAAGGTAAGACTGAGAACTCCTCCCGTGTTGTCTCCCCTCCCCCCCCCCCCCCACACAAACAATCGTTGAGTTCCTCGTCGCCACAAAGACTCAAATCACCATTGCTTCCCTCAGGTTCCCGCTTTCCTAACATTCTCCATATCTGACTTCACCATGGATCGTCGAAGACATGACACATGATGGTAACAAACAACGGAGCTTTGCAACACTCCCGCTGAAACCAAACGGCCAGAAAAACACGGGTATGCACGACCGAATACCTTCCGATCCAGCAATCTCCAAGCATGATGCGTCCATGGGAGTTCGCCGACGGAGCCTTCTGAAACTCGGCACTCTAGCTAGATCAACAAGGACAGACATTAACAGATCTTCGTCTTGGCATGGGAGGAACCCTAGGACCACTGCCATTATTTGTGAGACTCACAGGCCCCCACGCCGCCAGCCTTCTCCAGCATGAAAGCAGCGCAAGGAAGTAGTAGAAGGCTGGGACATCGAAGGGATCGAAGACCCCCGCAACCGCAGCCCAACCTGGGCTCCTCCATCCCTGATCAAGGGCCAGATCGCTCGCGCCGGTGATCAGCACCGTTAGCGGCAGCCACACCGGAGGCGCCCCGCCGCCTCCACATTGCTGCCCCTCCGCTGGAGGCCTCAGGCCCCGGCCCCGCCCAGGCCGCGCCGCCCCGCGCCCTCAGTCAACGCCACGCCGCCTCCCACGCGATGCAACCGAGCGAACCTCTCCGCCCACCGTCATTCCGACAAGGTGGGCACCGCCACCATCACCGGTGTCGGCGGTAGCAGCGGCCTCGTCTTTTAGATTGGTCGGGCCTTGAAGATGGGATGGCAGTGCTTCCGGAGCCGCCTGGGAGGAAGGCGACCCGGAAGGGTCCTTTTCAGGGCCCGCTAGCTAGTGAACAATTTCCTTGCGGCTCTTGTGATCAAAACTTGCAGGAGCAGTATAAAAAATCGAATATGAAAGGATATTGTTTTCTCCTTATGTTTTTGGTGCTGATGAAAACTTCACTTGTGGTTTAACTATTTGTCCAAGTCGCAGGGCTTATCTACGGACGTGCTTGTTGGTGGACTTTTCTCTAGAAGAAGCTTGAAGACAGTGGTGCTTATTTACACTCTCTCTTGCTTTTGTGTTTTAGGCTACCATACTATCAAGAGGGGGTCCACCTTGGAAGGTTGTGGGAAATCACCATTTCATGCACATGCCCTATATGCACTTCCAGAACCATCCCAGTTTTCCTGTGAGAGAGAGTTCCCTGCAGTGTTTGAGGGTTTTCTGCCCTGACCGGTTGTACCGGCCAGGCGGCGGTAGTACCGCCCAAGGGGTTTCTCAGGGCTGATTGAGCAAAACTTAGGACCAAAGTTCCTGTCCTAATTCCGGCAATCCATCTTTTGGTTTAGTAAAACTTCTGTATCGTTTTGCATATTTGTCCGAATTAGAACCAGAACTTGGCTTGGTTGTACCGGCCTGATCTTGCGTTGTCCAGCGCCTGGCCCCTTGAGCGGTAGTACCGCCCCTTGACCGATAGTACCGGCCACCTTCTGGCGCACGGTTGTTCCGACCCTAGTTCCGGACCTAGTTCCAGCAACTGGCTGTGAAGGTCAAAATGAGTTTCTGCCTCGCATTGCCTATTTGCCGGTAGTTGGACCGGAACTAGGACCGGCAAATCCGACCAGCTTATGAGGGCCCGTTGACTGCTCAACATGACTGTTACATGGCCTTCGTTTAGCCGTTGGTGGCCCGCTCACCGATACTACCGGCCCGCCACTGGTAGTACCGGTGGTGTCGGGATGGGGCAGAAAATGCCCGTTTGGAGGTGGCCTATTTAAGGCCCCCTTCTTCCTCCTCTTGCCTTATCTCTTCGTTTTCTCTCTCCTCCATTAATACAAGAGCTTGACTTGCCTAGATCTCTCTCCCTACCCACTCAAATCTCTTGATCTTTTGAGGATTGGGAGAGGTGACCTAGATCTACACTTCCACCAAAGGAATCGTGATTTCCCCCACTCATCCTTTGTGGATCTTGTTACTCTTGGGTTCTTGGAACCCTAGACGGTGTAGGGCATCCTCAGAGCTGGGGCATTTGTTGTGAAGCTTCGTGGTGTAGTTGAGGGTCTCCAATTGAGTTGTGGAGTCTCCCCTCAACCTCGTTGTAAAGGTTTTGGTTGGTGCCTTCAAGGTCACCGGTTAGTGGATTGTGAGGCCGCCTTTGTGGTGGTGCTCACCAGAGAAGAAGGTGAGGCCTTGGTGGCGCTCGGGTGACCTTGTGTGGCCCCGACACCTCTCCAACGTAGATGTAGCTTCCTTGGAAGTGAACTACGGGAATTACATCTCCGTGTCCCCTCGCCAGTTCTTTCATTCCACTCCTTTACTTCTTGCAATTGATGTCTTGTTTTACTTGTTGCTTTGTTTACCATATAGGATATTCATCTAGTTGCATCTCTAGTGAACTTTACTTTGTGCAAAGCTTAAAATTGCAAGAAAAGATTAAAAATTGGTAGTCTCCTATTCACCCATCCTCTAGTCGACCAAAGTTGGGCCTTTCAATTGGTATCAGAGCCTCGGCTCTTACTTCGAGCTTAACCGCCTAAGAGACAATGGCCGACGAAGATGGGAGTGTGGGTGCAACCACCAAGAACTTGGCCTCCATGGATGACCTCAATCGATTGGAGACATCCATGATGACCAAGTTTGAGGAAATGATGACCCTTTTGCAATCCCTTAAGCCTACCCCCATGCTAGAAACCCCTCATGATGCATCTCTTGCCGCCGAAGGCCCTTCCACTCCCGTGCAAGTGGTCGCCCCCAAGGTGAATCCCGCGGCTGCTCCAAAACACTTGGGCTTAGGCTTTGTGGCTCAAACCACCAAGCCCCCAAGCGAGAGCATCCAGGGGCTAGGTGACTCCTCCTCCAAAGAGGGAGCCGGGGGAAAGGATTACTCGGCTGTACCACCACCGTTCAAGTACACTCCGGACCCACCTATTCCCATGAAGCGCATCATACCTCAAGGAGCACCTCCCATGCTAGATGCTTCTAACTTCGCCAATTGGCAATATCTAATGCAATCTCACATTTCCAACTCTTCTATTGAATTGATGAGGATTATTGAAGAAGGTTTTTCCCCATATGATGCAAAGACGTTGACTCGTGCCGAGGTCGTGGACAAGCAGCTCAATGCCACCGCTTTGGGCATGATCCAAAAGGCATTGACCCCCAAGGACTTTGCTCAGTTTCGCCAATTCTCCACCGCCAAAGAAGCTTGGGATCAACTCACTGAGTTGTATATTGGGAATGCTAGCATCCAAAGCTCCAAGTTTGATGAAGTCAACAATGAGTCTGATGGCTTTGCAATGCAAGATGAGGAGACACCGAAGACATGTATCGTTGTCTCAAGGCTCTTTGTTGCACTGTGAGGGACCTTGGAGCTACCTATGTTGATGACAACTTCATGAAGAGGAAGTTTTTTCAAGCCCTTCTTCCCTTTGAAGAGCAAAAACTCAACTCCATCAAGGGGAGAAGCAACTACCACATCATGTCCTCTCAAGATGTGTTGAGTGAAGTCATTGCCATGACCATTGCCAAGAAGAATGTGGAGTCCGCTCGTGCTCGTGCTTATGGGTCTCAAAAGTTGAACCTTGCCTTGAAGGCTCAAGTGGTGGAAGTTGATGAAGACGATAACTCTAGCGAGTGGTCTCAAGAGGACATCAAATATGCTTTCAATGAGAACTTGGCTCTTGCATCAAGAGCTTTTTGGAAAAAACCGGGCATGAAGACAAGGTCAAGGGACAACCCAAGATTCAACTCAACCATGAAGGCTCCAAAGGCAAGATCTTGCTACAATTGCAACGACAAGAGTCACTTTGTAGCTTAATGCCCCTTTGAGAATAGAGAAGACAATGGGGCCATCTCATTCGCAAGAACAAGTAAAGACCTCCTCACCCCTTGAACAAGAACTTCCACAACAAGAACCTTCCTAACAAGGAAAGGGTGATGGTGATCCATGAAGAGTACTTCTCGGGCACGGATGATGATGATGAGAGTGAAGGTCAAGGTGGAGAGATAGTGGGAGTTGCCGCTATTGCTACTTTATCTACCCCACGAGTGTCTCTCTTCGACTCTCCAAATGAGAACATCACCAACCGCAACCAAAAGTGTCTCATGGCTAAGGCCACTAAGGTAACTCCCTCTTCCAAGTCTCCCGCAAATGAACTTCCTTTGCATGATCTAGATGGTCTAGAGGTCAAGAAAGAGATGGTGAGCATGTGTGAATCCATGAAGCATCTAGATGATGATACTAGAATGTGCTTTGAAACTCTTGTAAACCAACTTGACCATGCTAGGGAAATGCTAGATGAGAAAGAAGAAGTTATTGACATGCTAGGTAAAAATGAGAGAGAGGTCGCCGATGAGATTGCCTCTCTATCTCAATCCCTTGAAGATGAACATAACATGAGAATAACTCTTGAGGAAAGGTGTGGCTAAACTTGTTGATGACCATAATGCCTTCATAAGGCAACTTATTAAAGAACGAGATCATGCTATTGCTTCACCGAATGTCCTTAAAAATGAAAAGGTTGATTTTGGTGTTGGTCATGAAGCCTTAAGGACTTTGAGAAACTCAAGGAGGAACATCATGCCTTGGAGAGTAAGTTCTCAAGTCTATTTGAGGCTTATGAGAAACTTCAAACTCAATCGAACAATAAACATTCAAAGTCTTCTGCTATGCCTATTGTACATTTGCCTTATTCTTCTAACCCTTGTTGCAAGCATGAGAATCTTGTTGAGTAGAACAAGATGTTGAAAGATCAACTTGCAAAAGGGCAAGTTGCCAACAAAAGGAAGAACAAGAGGAGGAACAAGGAAAAGAATAAGCGCAATAGCTTTGCTCAAGTATCCTCACTTGATTCTATCGTTGTGCAAAGTGATAACTTTGCCGGGAAGAACAATCCTTCTTACATTCTTTGCAAATATTTTGATGGTCATGTTTATGCTAAATACATTGACACATCTTACACTCATGATTATCATTGGACCATTTGGGTACCTAAGACCCTTATGGCTAACAAAAGGGGACCCATTGCAAAATGGGTACCTAAAACCAAAGCTTGATTTTCTTGTAGGACTTTGCTTCTGGCGGTGAAAAATGGGTGCTTAATAGTGGAGCTACAAGCCATATGACCGGAAGCAAGTCTATCATGTCGGAGATTAGGCCTAATTTTGCCAATACTATGGTCTCCTACGGTGGTAAAACAAGCTCTCAGGTATTGGGTTTTGGTAAGGTGGTAGTAACCCCGGATGTATCCTTGGTTAATGTCATGCTTGTCAAAACCCTTGGTTACAATCTCCTTTCCGCTCGTGCTCTTGCTATCATGGGTCTTTCGTCCTTCTTTAATGAGCACTCTGTGGTCCTCATGTGGAGCAAGTCTCTCATGGTGGCTTTCGTTGGATACGTAGAGCATGCCTTATATGTAGTGGATTTCTCTGGAAAGCTATCTACACATGCAATATGTCTCTATGCGAAAGCCGACGTGGGATGGTTGTGGCATCGCTGCCTAGCCCATGTAAACATGAAGGCTTTGCAAAGTCTCTACACGGGGGGCCACATCCTTGGACTAAAAGACATTTCCTTTGCCAAAGATCGTGTGTGTAGGGCTTGTATTGAAGGGAAGATGCATGAGAAGCCTCACAAGATCCTTAATCAAATCACCACCGAACGGTGCTTGGAGCTTCTCCACATGGATCTCTTTGGGCCTCCCTCTCATGATAGCATTGGCGGGAAGAAGTATTATTTGTTAATTGTTGACGACTTCTCAAGATACACTTGGGTCTACTTCTTCAAGTTCAAGAGCGAGACTCAACAAACCGTCATCGACTTTGCCAATCAAGTGCAACGGAAACACAATGCTACCATCCTCACCATTAGAAGTGACAATGGCACCGAATTCAAGAGCTACACGTTGGATGAGTTTCTTAGTGATGAGGGGATCAAACATCAATATTCAACTCCTTACACCCCTCAACAAAATGGTGTTGCCGAAATGAAGAAACGTACTTTGATGGACACGGCCCGGACCATGTTGGAAGAATTCAAGTCACCATATAACTTTTGGGCTGAAGCCATCTCGACCGCTTGCCATGCAACCAATCGCCTCTACCTACGCAAGAAGAACATGACTCCATATGAACTTCCCACCAGACACAAGCCAAATGTCAAGTACTTCCGGGTGTTTGGTTGTAGATGTTTCCTTCTCAAGAAAGGTGTCCGCTTGTCAAAGTTTGAGTCTAGGGCTCAAGAAGGGATCTTTGTTGGGTACTCAAATCAATCCCATGCCTATAGAGTCTACAAAAAAGCAATGGGAAGGGTTGAAGAATCTAGCAATATCGAGTTTGATTAAGATCATGAGTCTCTTGTGAGGCAAGATGGTGTTCATGATCCAAGTGATGAAACTCCTCCCCAAGCCATAAGAAGAACGAGTGTGGGTTTCTTCCACCCCATTAAGGATCCCCTTATGGCCGAAGGAGAAGGAAGAAGCGCCACTCAAGCGGAGCCTTCACTCTCACAAGACCATCTTACATCCAAGGTCAACTTATTGCTTCTCAAGGTTCTCCAAGCACTTATCAAGATCTTCATGTCCATGACTCTCCAAGATAAAGTCTACCTCAAGTCGATCAAGCCCTACCTCACCAAGATTGTTAAGCTCCTCAAGTCAATGATGCACAAGGTCGAGTTGAAGAAGGTCGAGCTAGCAATGACCAAGACTAAGATAATGTCTCTCCACCACATGATGATGTCTCTCCTACGGTTGATGTTGATGAATATTGTGATCAAGTCCGTGCTTATAGTCAAGACGGGGACTCAAACCGTGGTGATGACCAAGTGGTTGCTCAAGAATCTCGTCTTGAGACCCAAGCTCGCCGTCAAGCATACTGTATCGCCAAGCTCATCAAAGATGGCCATATCCTTGATAATGTTTATGGATATTTCAATAGGAGATCCAGTACTAGGAGACAACTAACCTCTTTTAGTTCTCATCATGCGTTTATTTCTCATGTTGAGCCCCAAAAGGTCTTTGAAGCTCTTGAAGATGATGATTGGCTTGATGCTATGAATGAAGAACTCCACAAATTCAAGAGGAACAAGGTGTGGTCACTTGTGAAGAGACCCAAAGATTGTCAAAATGTGATTGGGACCAAGTGGATCTTCAAGAACAAGAGGGATGCAAATGGTATAGTCGTCCACAACAAAGCAAGGTTAGTTGTCCAAGGACACTCTCAGGTTGAGGGCATAGACTATGGTGAAACTTATGCTCCTGTTGCTCGACTAGAATCCATTCGCATGCTTCTTGCTTATGCTACCCATCATAACTTTAAATTGCAACAAATGGATGTTAAGAGTGCTTTTCTTAATGGTTCCTTAAAAGAATTGGTGTATGTCAAGCAACCTCCGGTCTTTGAGGATCCCCTCTTTCTGGACCATGTCTACAAACTCTATAAGGCACTATATGGTCTCAAACAAGCCCCACATACGTGGTATGAGTGCCCTAGAGAGCTTTTGTTAGACCGTGGTTTCGAAGTAGGCATCATTGATACCACTCTTTTTACTAAGAAAGTTGGAGGAAACTTGTTCATTTGCCAAATCTATGTGTATGATATTATCTTTGGGTCTACTAACAAAGCTTTTAATGAGGATTTTGCTAAGCTCATGACCGACCGCTTTGAGATGTCTATGACGGGGGAGTTGGAATTATTTCTTGGCTTCAAAGTCAAACAATTGAGGAAAGGAACCTTCATCAACCAAGCTAAATATGTCCAAGATATGCTCAAGAAGTTCAACCTTGATCAAGTAAATGGAGTCAAAACTCCCTTGCCCACAAAGGTTAATCTTGATCTCGATCCCAAGGGTAAGGATGTGGATCAAAAGCTTTATCGCTAGATGATTGGTTCTTTGCTCTATCTTTGTGCATCTCGACCGGATATTATGTTGAGTGTGGGTATGTGTGCAAGATTCCAAGCCGCACCAAAGGAAAGCCACATGGTGGTGGTCAAGAGAATCTTTCGATATTTGGTTCATACCCCTAACTTTAGGTTGTGGTACCCCAAGGGAGCTAGCTTTGACCTCATTGGATACACGGACTCGGATTGGGCAGGAGACAAAGTGGAAAGGAAGTCAACCTCCGGTGCTTGTCAATTTCTTGGAAGATCGTTGGTGTGTTGGTCCTCGAAGAAGCAAAACTGCGTGTCTATGTCCACCGCCGAAGCTGAGTACATCTCTGCCGCAAGTTGTTGTGCTCAATTGCTATGGATGAAGCAAACCTTGAAGGATCTTGGACTCTCTTTCAACAAGGTGCCACTTCTTTGTGACAATGAGAGTGCCATTCTATTGCTCATAACCCGGTGCAACACTACAAGACCAAGCACATTGAGAACCGTCATCATTTCATTCGGGATCATGTTTCAAAAGGAGACATTTATTTGGAGTATGTTCCTACCAAGGCCAATCTTGCGGATCTTTTCACGAAGCCACTTGATGAAGAAAGGTACCGAGAGTGGAGGCATGAACTAAATATCATTGATTCAAGCAACGTGGCTTGAGTATCTTGCACACCTACCTTGGTCTCAAAGAATATCATGTTTGGATGTACGCATGGTTTTAGGGGGGGTGTAGTTCCTCATATGAACCAATAGTCCTTCTATTATGCACATATTAATGTATTCATTCTCTATGGTCTCTCAAGGAGACAAAATGAGCTTAAATGATGAGTTTTGGTAATGAACCCAAGATACATCTTCACGGTGTCAAGCCAAATATACTCATATATGGTGGCCTAGGCCACCGACATTGTTTTGTTTGATTTCCCTTCGTATTCTATGTTTTTGGGTGTTGTTTTTTTCGTTATTGGATCTTATTTTGTCATTCCTCTCAGTTTTGCCTCCTATCCCAAGCCTTTTCTCCTCCCCTTAACCCTCTTTTTCCTTCACAAGGTCACTCTCTTGCCAGTCAAAATCTAGAGAGTTTTTCCTGGGTATCACTGGTAGTTCCGGCCACAGACGGTACTACTGGTCAGGGCCTAATTTCCCAGAAATTACGCTCGGACCGGTAATACCGCTCCATCCTGAACTACATGTGTCGTCGCGGCCCCTGGCCGGTACTACCGGTCGAGTGAGGCCCCTTTAAGTTATGGGCTAGGGGGGCCACTGGGTCTTCTTCCCCACTTGCCCCTGACCCCAACTTAGCAACTCGCATCTCCCAAGAAGCTCCCCACGGTGTGGCCATCGGCCACACCGACTCCGGCTGTCCCTCTTCAAATCTGCTCTGTGGGAGATCTCCCGCCATGGACCCTGGTATTTTCTCCTCTCATACTCCATTCATGGAGATCTGGCCACTTCTTGTGCTTGAGTAGTACATGCCATGTCTAGGGTCCTTTTTTTTTGGCTAGAACTGCTTTGGGAGATCTTGGTAGGGCTAGGATTCAGTTGTAGACCAGATTGCCCCAGTACATTGTCTATATTTCAACCATTGGTGCATCTAGTTTCGTAGAGCTGTGATTTCCAGTCAAACTGCCGTGCTCGTGCCCAGACCGGTACTACCGGTGAGGCTCGGCTGGTACTACCGGCAGGGTCCTTTCCACCGGTACTACCACTGGAGGCACAACCAGTACTTCCAGTGCGCCTCGTGCCACCGGTAGTTCCGACCGCCAGGCGGAACTTCTGATGCACCTCTAGAAAGCTATCTACACATGCAATATGTCTCTATGCGAAAGCCGACGTGGGCTGGTTGTGGCATCGCTGCCTAGCCCATGTAAACATGAAGGCTTTGCAAAGTCTCTACACGGGGGGCCACATCCTTGGACTAAAATACATTTCCTTTTCCAAAGATCGTGTGTGTAGGGCTTGTATTGAAGGGAAGATGCATGAGAAGCCTCACAAGATCCTTAATCAAATCACCACTGAACGGTGCTTGGAGCTTCTCCACATGGATCTCTTTGGGCCTCCCTCTCATGATAGCCTTGGTGGGAAGAAGTATTATTTGGTAATTGTTGACGACTTCTCAAGATACACTTGGGTCTACTTCTTCAAGTTCAAGAGCGAGACTCAACAAACCGTCATCGACTTTGCCAATCAAGTGCAATGGAAACACAATGCTACCATCCTCACCATTAGAAGTGACAATGGCACCGAATTCAAGAGCTACACGTTGGATGAGTTTCTTAGTGATGAGGGGATCAAACATCAATATTCAACTCCTTACACCCCTCAACAAAATGGTGTTGCCGAAATGAAGAAACGTACTTTGATGGACACGGCCCGGACCATGTTGGCAGAATTCAAGTCACCATATAACTTTTGGGCTGAAGCCATCTCGACCGCTTGCCATGCAACCAATCGCCTCTACCTACGCAAGAAGAACATGACTCCATATGAACTTCCCACCAGACGCAAGCCAAATGTCAAGTACTTCCGGGTGTTTGGTTGTAGATGTTTCCTTCTCAAGAAAGGTGTCCGCTTGTCAAAGTTTGAGTCTAGGCTCAAGAAGGGATCTTTGTTGGGTACTCAAATCAATCCCATGCCTATAGAGTCTACAAAAAAGCAATGGGAAGGGTTGAAGAATCTAGCAATATCGAGTTTCATTAAGATCATGAGTCTCTTGTGAGGCAAGATGGTGTTCATGATCCAAGTGATGAAATTCCTCCCCAAGCCATAAGAAGAACGGGTGTGGGTTTCTTCCACCCCATTAAGGATCCCCTTATGGCCAAAGGAGAAGGAAGAAGCGCCACTCAAGCGGAGCCTTCACTCTCACAAGACCATCTTACATCTGAAGGTCAACTTATTGCTTCTCAAGGTTCTCCAAGCACTTATCAAGATCTTCATGTCCATGACTCTCCAAGATAAAGTCTACCTCAAGTCGATCAAGCCCTACCTCACCAAGATTGTGAAGCTCCTCAAGTCAATGATGCACAAGGTCGAGTTGAAGAAGGTCGAGCTAGCAATGACCAAGACTAAGATAATGTCTCTCCACCAAATGATGATGTCTCTCCTACGGTTGATGTTGATGAAGATTGTGATCAAGTCCGTGCTTATAGTCAAGACGGGGACTCAAACCGTGGTGATGACCAAGTGGTTGCTCAAGAATCTCGTCTTGAGACCCAAGCTCGCCGTCAAGCATACTGTATCGCCAAGCTCATCAAAGATGGCCATATCCTTGATAATGTTTATGGATATTTCAATAGGAGATCCAGTACTAGGAGACAACTAACCTCTTTTAGTTCTCATCATGCGTTTATTTCTCATGTTGAGCCCCAAAAGGTCTTTGAAGCTCTTGAAGATGATGATTGGCTTGATGCTATGAATGAAGAACTCCACAAATTCAAGAGGAACAAGGTGTGGTCACTTGTGAAGAGACCCAAAGATTGTCAAAATGTGATTGGGACCAAGTGGATCTTCAAGAACAAGAGGGATGCAAATGGTATAGTCGTCCACAACAAAGCAAGGTTAGTTGTCCAAGGACACTCTCAGGTTGAGGGCATAGACTATGGTGAAACTTATGCTCCTGTTGCTCGACTAGAATCCATTCGCATGCTTCTTGCTTATGCTACCCATCATAACTTTAAATTGCAACAAATGGATGTTAAGAGTGCTTTTCTTAATGGTTCCTTAAAAGAATTGGTGTATGTCAAGCAACCTCCGGTCTTTGAGGATCCCCTCTTTCTGGACCATGTCTACAAACTCTATAAGGCACTATATGGTCTCAAACAAGCCCCACATACGTGGTATGAGTGCCCTAGAGAGCTTTTGTTAGACCGTGGTTTCGAAGTAGGCATCATTGATACCACTCTTTTTACTAAGAAAGTTGGAGGAAACTTGTTCATTTGCCAAATCTATGTGTATGATATTATCTTTGGGTCTACTAACAAAGCTTTTAATGAGGATTTTGCTAAGCTCATGACCGACCGCTTTGAGATGTCTATGACGGGGGAGTTGGAATTATTTCTTGGCTTCAAAGTCAAACAATTGAGGAAAGGAACCTTCATCAACCAAGCTAAATATGTCCAAGATATGCTCAAGAAGTTCAACCTTGATCAAGTAAATGGAGTCAAAACTCCCTTGCCCACAAAGGTTAATCTTGATCTCGATCCCAAGGGTAAGGATGTGGATCAAAAGCTTTATCGCTAGATGATTGGTTCTTTGCTCTATCTTTGTGCATCTCGACCGGATATTATGTTGAGTGTGGGTATGTGTGCAAGATTCCAAGCCGCACCAAAGGAAAGCCACATGGTGGTGGTCAAGAGAATCTTTCGATATTTGGTTCATACCCCTAACTTTAGGTTGTGGTACCCCAAGGGAGCTAGCTTTGACCTCATTGGATACACGGACTCGGATTGGGCAGGAGACAAAGTGGAAAGGAAGTCAACCTCCGGTGCTTGTCAATTTCTTGGAAGATCGTTGGTGTGTTGGTCCTCGAAGAAGCAAAACTGCGTGTCTATGTCCACCGCCGAAGCTGAGTACATCTCTGCCGCAAGTTGTTGTGCTCAATTGCTATGGATGAAGCAAACCTTGAAGGATCTTGGACTCTCTTTCAACAAGGTGCCACTTCTTTGTGACAATGAGAGTGCCATTCTATTGCTCATAACCCGGTGCAACACTACAAGACCAAGCACATTGAGAACCGTCATCATTTCATTCGGGATCATGTTTCAAAAGGAGACATTTATTTGGAGTATGTTCCTACCAAGGCCAATCTTGCGGATCTTTTCACGAAGCCACTTGATGAAGAAAGGTACCGAGAGTGGAGGCATGAACTAAATATCATTGATTCAAGCAACGTGGCTTGAGTATCTTGCACACCTACCTTGGTCTCAAAGAATATCATGTTTGGATGTACGCATGGTTTTAGGGGGGGTGTAGTTCCTCATATGAACCAATAGTCCTTCTATTATGCACATATTAATGTATTCATTCTCTATGGTCTCTCAAGGAGACAAAATGAGCTTAAATGATGAGTTTTGGTAATGAACCCAAGATACATCTTCACGGTGTCAAGCCAAATATACTCATATATGGTGGCCTAGGCCACCGACATTGTTTTGTTTGATTTCCCTTCGTATTCTATGTTTTTGGGTGTTGTTTTTTTCGTTATTGGATCTTATTTTGTCATTCCTCTCAGTTTTGCCTCCTATCCCAAGCCTTTTCTCCTCCCCTTAACCCTCTTTTTCCTTCACAAGGTCACTCTCTTGCCAGTCAAAATCTAGAGAGTTTTTCCTGGGTATCACTGGTAGTTCCGGCCACAGACGGTACTACTGGTCAGGGCCTAATTTCCCAGAAATTACGCTCGGACCGGTAATACCGCTCCATCCTGAACTACATGTGTCGTCGCGGCCCCTGGCCGGTACTACCGGTCGAGTGAGGCCCCTTTAAGTTATGGGCTAGGGGGGCCACTGGGTCTTCTTCCCCACTTGCCCCTGACCCCAACTTAGCAACTCGCATCTCCCAAGAAGCTCCCCGCGGTGTGGCCATCGGCCACACCGACTCCGGCTGTCCCTCTTCAAATCTGCTCTGTGGGAGATCTCCCGCCATGGACCCTGGTATTTTCTCCTCTCATACTCCATTCATGGAGATCTGGCCACTTCTTGTGCTTGAGTAGTACATGCCATGTCTAGGGTCCTTTTTTTTTGGCTAGAACTGCTTTGGGAGATCTTGGTAGGGCTAGGATTCAGTTGTAGACCAGATTGCCCCAGTACATTGTCTATATTTCAACCATTGGTGCATCTAGTTTCGTAGAGCTGTGATTTCCAGTCAAACTGCCGTGCTCGTGCCCAGACCGGTACTACCGGTGAGGCTCGGCTGGTACTACCGGCAGGGTCCTTTCCACCGGTACTACCACTGGAGGCACAACCAGTACTTCCAGTGCGCCTCGTGCCACCGGTAGTTCCGACCGCCAGGCGGAACTTCTGATGCACCTCTAGAAAGCTATCTACACATGCAATATGTCTCTATGCGAAAGCCGACGTGGGCTGGTTGTGGCATCGCTGCCTAGCCCATGTAAACATGAAGGCTTTGCAAAGTCTCTACACGGGGGGCCACATCCTTGGACTAAAATACATTTCCTTTTCCAAAGATCGTGTGTGTAGGGCTTGTATTGAAGGGAAGATGCATGAGAAGCCTCACAAGATCCTTAATCAAATCACCACTGAACGGTGCTTGGAGCTTCTCCACATGGATCTCTTTGGGCCTCCCTCTCATGATAGCCTTGGTGGGAAGAAGTATTATTTGGTAATTGTTGACGACTTCTCAAGATACACTTGGGTCTACTTCTTCAAGTTCAAGAGCGAGACTCAACAAACCGTCATCGACTTTGCCAATCAAGTGCAATGGAAACACAATGCTACCATCCTCACCATTAGAAGTGACAATGGCACCGAATTCAAGAGCTACACGTTGGATGAGTTTCTTAGTGATGAGGGGATCAAACATCAATATTCAACTCCTTACACCCCTCAACAAAATGGTGTTGCCGAAATGAAGAAACGTACTTTGATGGACACGGCCCGGACCATGTTGGCAGAATTCAAGTCACCATATAACTTTTGGGCTGAAGCCATCTCGACCGCTTGCCATGCAACCAATCGCCTCTACCTACGCAAGAAGAACATGACTCCATATGAACTTCCCACCAGACGCAAGCCAAATGTCAAGTACTTCCGGGTGTTTGGTTGTAGATGTTTCCTTCTCAAGAAAGGTGTCCGCTTGTCAAAGTTTGAGTCTAGGCTCAAGAAGGGATCTTTGTTGGGTACTCAAATCAATCCCATGCCTATAGAGTCTACAAAAAAGCAATGGGAAGGGTTGAAGAATCTAGCAATATCGAGTTTCATTAAGATCATGAGTCTCTTGTGAGGCAAGATGGTGTTCATGATCCAAGTGATGAAATTCCTCCCCAAGCCATAAGAAGAACGGGTGTGGGTTTCTTCCACCCCATTAAGGATCCCCTTATGGCCAAAGGAGAAGGAAGAAGCGCCACTCAAGCGGAGCCTTCACTCTCACAAGACCATCTTACATCTGAAGGTCAACTTATTGCTTCTCAAGGTTCTCCAAGCACTTATCAAGATCTTCATGTCCATGACTCTCCAAGATAAAGTCTACCTCAAGTCGATCAAGCCCTACCTCACCAAGATTGTGAAGCTCCTCAAGTCAATGATGCACAAGGTCGAGTTGAAGAAGGTCGAGCTAGCAATGACCAAGACTAAGATAATGTCTCTCCACCAAATGATGATGTCTCTCCTACGGTTGATGTTGATGAAGATTGTGATCAAGTCCGTGCTTATAGTCAAGACGGGGACTCAAACCGTGGTGATGACCAAGTGGTTGCTCAAGAATCTCGTCTTGAGACCCAAGCTCGCCGTCAAGCATACTGTATCGCCAAGCTCATCAAAGATGGCCATATCCTTGATAATGTTTATGGATATTTCAATAGGAGATCCAGTACTAGGAGACAACTAACCTCTTTTAGTTCTCATCATGCGTTTATTTCTCATGTTGAGCCCCAAAAGGTCTTTGAAGCTCTTGAAGATGATGATTGGCTTGATGCTATGAATGAAGAACTCCACAAATTCAAGAGGAACAAGGTGTGGTCACTTGTGAAGAGACCCAAAGATTGTCAAAATGTGATTGGGACCAAGTGGATCTTCAAGAACAAGAGGGATGCAAATGGTATAGTCGTCCACAACAAAGCAAGGTTAGTTGTCCAAGGACACTCTCAGGTTGAGGGCATAGACTATGGTGAAACTTATGCTCCTGTTGCTCGACTAGAATCCATTCGCATGCTTCTTGCTTATGCTACCCATCATAACTTTAAATTGCAACAAATGGATGTTAAGAGTGCTTTTCTTAATGGTTCCTTAAAAGAATTGGTGTATGTCAAGCAACCTCCGGTCTTTGAGGATCCCCTCTTTCTGGACCATGTCTACAAACTCTATAAGGCACTATATGGTCTCAAACAAGCCCCACATACGTGGTATGAGTGCCCTAGAGAGCTTTTGTTAGACCGTGGTTTCGAAGTAGGCATCATTGATACCACTCTTTTTACTAAGAAAGTTGGAGGAAACTTGTTCATTTGCCAAATCTATGTGTATGATATTATCTTTGGGTCTACTAACAAAGCTTTTAATGAGGATTTTGCTAAGCTCATGACCGACCGCTTTGAGATGTCTATGACGGGGGAGTTGGAATTATTTCTTGGCTTCAAAGTCAAACAATTGAGGAAAGGAACCTTCATCAACCAAGCTAAATATGTCCAAGATATGCTCAAGAAGTTCAACCTTGATCAAGTAAATGGAGTCAAAACTCCCTTGCCCACAAAGGTTAATCTTGATCTCGATCCCAAGGGTAAGGATGTGGATCAAAAGCTTTATCGCTAGATGATTGGTTCTTTGCTCTATCTTTGTGCATCTCGACCGGATATTATGTTGAGTGTGGGTATGTGTGCAAGATTCCAAGCCGCACCAAAGGAAAGCCACATGGTGGTGGTCAAGAGAATCTTTCGATATTTGGTTCATACCCCTAACTTTAGGTTGTGGTACCCCAAGGGAGCTAGCTTTGACCTCATTGGATACACGGACTCGGATTGGGCAGGAGACAAAGTGGAAAGGAAGTCAACCTCCGGTGCTTGTCAATTTCTTGGAAGATCGTTGGTGTGTTGGTCCTCGAAGAAGCAAAACTGCGTGTCTATGTCCACCGCCGAAGCTGAGTACATCTCTGCCGCAAGTTGTTGTGCTCAATTGCTATGGATGAAGCAAACCTTGAAGGATCTTGGACTCTCTTTCAACAAGGTGCCACTTCTTTGTGACAATGAGAGTGCCATTCTATTGCTCATAACCCGGTGCAACACTACAAGACCAAGCACATTGAGAACCGTCATCATTTCATTCGGGATCATGTTTCAAAAGGAGACATTTATTTGGAGTATGTTCCTACCAAGGCCAATCTTGCGGATCTTTTCACGAAGCCACTTGATGAAGAAAGGTACCGAGAGTGGAGGCATGAACTAAATATCATTGATTCAAGCAACGTGGCTTGAGTATCTTGCACACCTACCTTGGTCTCAAAGAATATCATGTTTGGATGTACGCATGGTTTTAGGGGGGGTGTAGTTCCTCATATGAACCAATAGTCCTTCTATTATGCACATATTAATGTATTCATTCTCTATGGTCTCTCAAGGAGACAAAATGAGCTTAAATGATGAGTTTTGGTAATGAACCCAAGATACATCTTCACGGTGTCAAGCCAAATATACTCATATATGGTGGCCTAGGCCACCGACATTGTTTTGTTTGATTTCCCTTCGTATTCTATGTTTTTGGGTGTTGTTTTTTTCGTTATTGGATCTTATTTTGTCATTCCTCTCAGTTTTGCCTCCTATCCCAAGCCTTTTCTCCTCCCCTTAACCCTCTTTTTCCTTCACAAGGTCACTCTCTTGCCAGTCAAAATCTAGAGAGTTTTTCCTGGGTATCACTGGTAGTTCCGGCCACAGACGGTACTACTGGTCAGGGCCTAATTTCCCAGAAATTACGCTCGGACCGGTAATACCGCTCCATCCTGAACTACATGTGTCGTCGCGGCCCCTGGCCGGTACTACCGGTCGAGTGAGGCCCCTTTAAGTTATGGGCTAGGGGGGCCACTGGGTCTTCTTCCCCACTTGCCCCTGACCCCAACTTAGCAACTCGCATCTCCCAAGAAGCTCCCCGCGGTGTGGCCATCGGCCACACCGACTCCGGCTGTCCCTCTTCAAATCTGCTCTGTGGGAGATCTCCCGCCATGGACCCTGGTATTTTCTCCTCTCATACTCCATTCATGGAGATCTGGCCACTTCTTGTGCTTGAGTAGTACATGCCATGTCTAGGGTCCTTTTTTTTTGGCTAGAACTGCTTTGGGAGATCTTGGTAGGGCTAGGATTCAGTTGTAGACCAGATTGCCCCAGTACATTGTCTATATTTCAACCATTGGTGCATCTAGTTTCGTAGAGCTGTGATTTCCAGTCAAACTGCCGTGCTCGTGCCCAGACCGGTACTACCGGTGAGGCTCGGCTGGTACTACCGGCAGGGTCCTTTCCACCGGTACTACCACTGGAGGCACAACCAGTACTTCCAGTGCGCCTCGTGCCACCGGTAGTTCCGACCGCCAGGCGGAACTTCTGATGCACCTCTAGAAAGCTATCTACACATGCAATATGTCTCTATGCGAAAGCCGACGTGGGCTGGTTGTGGCATCGCTGCCTAGCCCATGTAAACATGAAGGCTTTGCAAAGTCTCTACACGGGGGGCCACATCCTTGGACTAAAATACATTTCCTTTTCCAAAGATCGTGTGTGTAGGGCTTGTATTGAAGGGAAGATGCATGAGAAGCCTCACAAGATCCTTAATCAAATCACCACTGAACGGTGCTTGGAGCTTCTCCACATGGATCTCTTTGGGCCTCCCTCTCATGATAGCCTTGGTGGGAAGAAGTATTATTTGGTAATTGTTGACGACTTCTCAAGATACACTTGGGTCTACTTCTTCAAGTTCAAGAGCGAGACTCAACAAACCGTCATCGACTTTGCCAATCAAGTGCAATGGAAACACAATGCTACCATCCTCACCATTAGAAGTGACAATGGCACCGAATTCAAGAGCTACACGTTGGATGAGTTTCTTAGTGATGAGGGGATCAAACATCAATATTCAACTCCTTACACCCCTCAACAAAATGGTGTTGCCGAAATGAAGAAACGTACTTTGATGGACACGGCCCGGACCATGTTGGCAGAATTCAAGTCACCATATAACTTTTGGGCTGAAGCCATCTCGACCGCTTGCCATGCAACCAATCGCCTCTACCTACGCAAGAAGAACATGACTCCATATGAACTTCCCACCAGACGCAAGCCAAATGTCAAGTACTTCCGGGTGTTTGGTTGTAGATGTTTCCTTCTCAAGAAAGGTGTCCGCTTGTCAAAGTTTGAGTCTAGGCTCAAGAAGGGATCTTTGTTGGGTACTCAAATCAATCCCATGCCTATAGAGTCTACAAAAAAGCAATGGGAAGGGTTGAAGAATCTAGCAATATCGAGTTTCATTAAGATCATGAGTCTCTTGTGAGGCAAGATGGTGTTCATGATCCAAGTGATGAAATTCCTCCCCAAGCCATAAGAAGAACGGGTGTGGGTTTCTTCCACCCCATTAAGGATCCCCTTATGGCCAAAGGAGAAGGAAGAAGCGCCACTCAAGCGGAGCCTTCACTCTCACAAGACCATCTTACATCTGAAGGTCAACTTATTGCTTCTCAAGGTTCTCCAAGCACTTATCAAGATCTTCATGTCCATGACTCTCCAAGATAAAGTCTACCTCAAGTCGATCAAGCCCTACCTCACCAAGATTGTGAAGCTCCTCAAGTCAATGATGCACAAGGTCGAGTTGAAGAAGGTCGAGCTAGCAATGACCAAGACTAAGATAATGTCTCTCCACCAAATGATGATGTCTCTCCTACGGTTGATGTTGATGAAGATTGTGATCAAGTCCGTGCTTATAGTCAAGACGGGGACTCAAACCGTGGTGATGACCAAGTGGTTGCTCAAGAATCTCGTCTTGAGACCCAAGCTCGCCGTCAAGCATACTGTATCGCCAAGCTCATCAAAGATGGCCATATCCTTGATAATGTTTATGGATATTTCAATAGGAGATCCAGTACTAGGAGACAACTAACCTCTTTTAGTTCTCATCATGCGTTTATTTCTCATGTTGAGCCCCAAAAGGTCTTTGAAGCTCTTGAAGATGATGATTGGCTTGATGCTATGAATGAAGAACTCCACAAATTCAAGAGGAACAAGGTGTGGTCACTTGTGAAGAGACCCAAAGATTGTCAAAATGTGATTGGGACCAAGTGGATCTTCAAGAACAAGAGGGATGCAAATGGTATAGTCGTCCACAACAAAGCAAGGTTAGTTGTCCAAGGACACTCTCAGGTTGAGGGCATAGACTATGGTGAAACTTATGCTCCTGTTGCTCGACTAGAATCCATTCGCATGCTTCTTGCTTATGCTACCCATCATAACTTTAAATTGCAACAAATGGATGTTAAGAGTGCTTTTCTTAATGGTTCCTTAAAAGAATTGGTGTATGTCAAGCAACCTCCGGTCTTTGAGGATCCCCTCTTTCTGGACCATGTCTACAAACTCTATAAGGCACTATATGGTCTCAAACAAGCCCCACATACGTGGTATGAGTGCCCTAGAGAGCTTTTGTTAGACCGTGGTTTCGAAGTAGGCATCATTGATACCACTCTTTTTACTAAGAAAGTTGGAGGAAACTTGTTCATTTGCCAAATCTATGTGTATGATATTATCTTTGGGTCTACTAACAAAGCTTTTAATGAGGATTTTGCTAAGCTCATGACCGACCGCTTTGAGATGTCTATGACGGGGGAGTTGGAATTATTTCTTGGCTTCAAAGTCAAACAATTGAGGAAAGGAACCTTCATCAACCAAGCTAAATATGTCCAAGATATGCTCAAGAAGTTCAACCTTGATCAAGTAAATGGAGTCAAAACTCCCTTGCCCACAAAGGTTAATCTTGATCTCGATCCCAAGGGTAAGGATGTGGATCAAAAGCTTTATCGCTAGATGATTGGTTCTTTGCTCTATCTTTGTGCATCTCGACCGGATATTATGTTGAGTGTGGGTATGTGTGCAAGATTCCAAGCCGCACCAAAGGAAAGCCACATGGTGGTGGTCAAGAGAATCTTTCGATATTTGGTTCATACCCCTAACTTTAGGTTGTGGTACCCCAAGGGAGCTAGCTTTGACCTCATTGGATACACGGACTCGGATTGGGCAGGAGACAAAGTGGAAAGGAAGTCAACCTCCGGTGCTTGTCAATTTCTTGGAAGATCGTTGGTGTGTTGGTCCTCGAAGAAGCAAAACTGCGTGTCTATGTCCACCGCCGAAGCTGAGTACATCTCTGCCGCAAGTTGTTGTGCTCAATTGCTATGGATGAAGCAAACCTTGAAGGATCTTGGACTCTCTTTCAACAAGGTGCCACTTCTTTGTGACAATGAGAGTGCCATTCTATTGCTCATAACCCGGTGCAACACTACAAGACCAAGCACATTGAGAACCGTCATCATTTCATTCGGGATCATGTTTCAAAAGGAGACATTTATTTGGAGTATGTTCCTACCAAGGCCAATCTTGCGGATCTTTTCACGAAGCCACTTGATGAAGAAAGGTACCGAGAGTGGAGGCATGAACTAAATATCATTGATTCAAGCAACGTGGCTTGAGTATCTTGCACACCTACCTTGGTCTCAAAGAATATCATGTTTGGATGTACGCATGGTTTTAGGGGGGGTGTAGTTCCTCATATGAACCAATAGTCCTTCTATTATGCACATATTAATGTATTCATTCTCTATGGTCTCTCAAGGAGACAAAATGAGCTTAAATGATGAGTTTTGGTAATGAACCCAAGATACATCTTCACGGTGTCAAGCCAAATATACTCATATATGGTGGCCTAGGCCACCGACATTGTTTTGTTTGATTTCCCTTCGTATTCTATGTTTTTGGGTGTTGTTTTTTTCGTTATTGGATCTTATTTTGTCATTCCTCTCAGTTTTGCCTCCTATCCCAAGCCTTTTCTCCTCCCCTTAACCCTCTTTTTCCTTCACAAGGTCACTCTCTTGCCAGTCAAAATCTAGAGAGTTTTTCCTGGGTATCACTGGTAGTTCCGGCCACAGACGGTACTACTGGTCAGGGCCTAATTTCCCAGAAATTACGCTCGGACCGGTAATACCGCTCCATCCTGAACTACATGTGTCGTCGCGGCCCCTGGCCGGTACTACCGGTCGAGTGAGGCCCCTTTAAGTTATGGGCTAGGGGGGCCACTGGGTCTTCTTCCCCACTTGCCCCTGACCCCAACTTAGCAACTCGCATCTCCCAAGAAGCTCCCCGCGGTGTGGCCATCGGCCACACCGACTCCGGCTGTCCCTCTTCAAATCTGCTCTGTGGGAGATCTCCCGCCATGGACCCTGGTATTTTCTCCTCTCATACTCCATTCATGGAGATCTGGCCACTTCTTGTGCTTGAGTAGTACATGCCATGTCTAGGGTCCTTTTTTTTTGGCTAGAACTGCTTTGGGAGATCTTGGTAGGGCTAGGATTCAGTTGTAGACCAGATTGCCCCAGTACATTGTCTATATTTCAACCATTGGTGCATCTAGTTTCGTAGAGCTGTGATTTCCAGTCAAACTGCCGTGCTCGTGCCCAGACCGGTACTACCGGTGAGGCTCGGCTGGTACTACCGGCAGGGTCCTTTCCACCGGTACTACCACTGGAGGCACAACCAGTACTTCCAGTGCGCCTCGTGCCACCGGTAGTTCCGACCGCCAGGCGGAACTTCTGATGCACCTCTAGAAAGCTATCTACACATGCAATATGTCTCTATGCGAAAGCCGACGTGGGCTGGTTGTGGCATCGCTGCCTAGCCCATGTAAACATGAAGGCTTTGCAAAGTCTCTACACGGGGGGCCACATCCTTGGACTAAAATACATTTCCTTTTCCAAAGATCGTGTGTGTAGGGCTTGTATTGAAGGGAAGATGCATGAGAAGCCTCACAAGATCCTTAATCAAATCACCACTGAACGGTGCTTGGAGCTTCTCCACATGGATCTCTTTGGGCCTCCCTCTCATGATAGCCTTGGTGGGAAGAAGTATTATTTGGTAATTGTTGACGACTTCTCAAGATACACTTGGGTCTACTTCTTCAAGTTCAAGAGCGAGACTCAACAAACCGTCATCGACTTTGCCAATCAAGTGCAATGGAAACACAATGCTACCATCCTCACCATTAGAAGTGACAATGGCACCGAATTCAAGAGCTACACGTTGGATGAGTTTCTTAGTGATGAGGGGATCAAACATCAATATTCAACTCCTTACACCCCTCAACAAAATGGTGTTGCCGAAATGAAGAAACGTACTTTGATGGACACGGCCCGGACCATGTTGGCAGAATTCAAGTCACCATATAACTTTTGGGCTGAAGCCATCTCGACCGCTTGCCATGCAACCAATCGCCTCTACCTACGCAAGAAGAACATGACTCCATATGAACTTCCCACCAGACGCAAGCCAAATGTCAAGTACTTCCGGGTGTTTGGTTGTAGATGTTTCCTTCTCAAGAAAGGTGTCCGCTTGTCAAAGTTTGAGTCTAGGCTCAAGAAGGGATCTTTGTTGGGTACTCAAATCAATCCCATGCCTATAGAGTCTACAAAAAAGCAATGGGAAGGGTTGAAGAATCTAGCAATATCGAGTTTCATTAAGATCATGAGTCTCTTGTGAGGCAAGATGGTGTTCATGATCCAAGTGATGAAATTCCTCCCCAAGCCATAAGAAGAACGGGTGTGGGTTTCTTCCACCCCATTAAGGATCCCCTTATGGCCAAAGGAGAAGGAAGAAGCGCCACTCAAGCGGAGCCTTCACTCTCACAAGACCATCTTACATCTGAAGGTCAACTTATTGCTTCTCAAGGTTCTCCAAGCACTTATCAAGATCTTCATGTCCATGACTCTCCAAGATAAAGTCTACCTCAAGTCGATCAAGCCCTACCTCACCAAGATTGTGAAGCTCCTCAAGTCAATGATGCACAAGGTCGAGTTGAAGAAGGTCGAGCTAGCAATGACCAAGACTAAGATAATGTCTCTCCACCAAATGATGATGTCTCTCCTACGGTTGATGTTGATGAAGATTGTGATCAAGTTCGTGCTTATAGTCAAGACGGGGACTCAAACCGTGGTGATGACCAAGTGGTTGCTCAAGAATCTCGTCTTGAGACCCAAGCTCGCCGTCAAGCATACTGTATCGCCAAGCTCATCAAAGATGGCCATATCCTTGATAATGTTTATGGATATTTCAATAGGAGATCCAGTACTAGGAGACAACTAACCTCTTTTAGTTCTCATCATGCGTTTATTTCTCATGTTGAGCCCCAAAAGGTCTTTGAAGCTCTTGAAGATGATGATTGGCTTGATGCTATGAATGAAGAACTCCACAAATTCAAGAGGAACAAGGTGTGGTCACTTGTGAAGAGACCCAAAGATTGTCAAAATGTGATTGGGACCAAGTGGATCTTCAAGAACAAGAGGGATGCAAATGGTATAGTCATCCACAACAAAGCAAGGTTAGTTGTCCAAGGACACTCTCAGGTTGAGGGCATAGACTATGGTGAAACTTATGCTCCTGTTGCTCAACTAGAATCCATTCGCATGCTTCTTGCTTATGCTACCCATCATAACTTTTAATTGCAGCAAATGGATGTTAAGAGTGCTTTTCTTAATGGTTCCTTAAAAGAATTGGTGTATGTCAAGCAACCTCCGGTCTTTGAGGATCCCCTCTTTCTGGACCATGTCTACAAACTCTATAAGGCACTATATGGTCTCAAACAAGCCCCACGTGCGTGGTATGAGTGCCCTAGAGAGCTTTTGTTAGACCGTGGTTTCGAAGTAGGCCTCATTGATACCACTCTTTTTACTAAGAAAGTTGGAGGACTTGTTCATTTGCCAAATCTATGTGTATGATATTATCTTTGGGTCTACTGACAAAGCTTTTAATGAGGATTTTGCTAAGCTCATGACCGACCGCTTTGAGATGTCTATGACGGGGGAGTTGGAATTATTTCTTGGCTTCAAAGTCAAACAATTGAGGAAAGGAACCTTCATCAACCAAGCTAAATATGTCCAAGATATGCTCAAGAAGTTCAACCTTGATCAAGTAAATGGAGTTAAAACTCCCTTGCCCACAAAGGTTAATCTTGATCTCGGTCCCAAGGGTAAGGATGTGGATCAAAAGCTTTATCGCTAGATGATTGGTTCTTTGCTCTATCTTTGTGCATCTCGACCGGATATTATGTTGAGTGTGGGTATGTGTGCAAGATTCCAAGCCGCACCAAAGGAAAGCCACATGGTGGTGGTCAAGAGAATCTTTCGATATTTGGTTCATACCCCTAACTTTGGGTTGTGGTACCCCAAGGGAGCTAGCTTTGACCTCATTGGATACACGGACTCGGATTGGGCAGGAGACAAAGTGGAAAGGAAGTCAACCTCCGGTGCTTGTCAATTTCTTGGAAGATCGTTGGTGTGTTGGTCCTCGAAGAAGCAAAACTGCGTGTCTATGTCCACCGCCGAAGCTGAGTACATCTCTGCCGCAAGTTGTTGTGCTCAATTGCTATGGATGAAGCAAACCTTGAAGGATCTTGGACTCTCTTTCAACAAGGTGCCACTTCTTTGTGACAATGAGAGTGCCATTCTATTGCTCATAACCCGGTGCAACACTACAAGACCAAGCACATTGAGAATCGTCATCATTTCATTCGGGATCATGTTGCAAGAGGAGACATTTATTTGGAGTATGTTCCTACCAAGGCAAATCTTGCGGATCTTTTCACGAAGCCACTTGATGAAGAAAGGTACCGAGAGTGGAGGCATGAACTAAATATCATTGATTCAAGCAACGTGGCTTGAGTATCTTGCACACCTACCTTGGTCTCAAAGAATATCATGTTTGGATGTACGCATGGTTTTAGGGGGGGTGTAGTTCCTCATATGAACCAATACTCCTTCTATTATGCACATATTAATGTATTCATTCTCTATGGTCTCTCAAGGAGACAAAATGAGCTTAAATGATGAGTTTTGGTAATGAACCCAAGATACATCTTCACGGTGTCAAGCCAAATATACTCATATATGGTGGCCTAGGCCACCGACATTGTTTTGTTTGATTTCCCTTCGTATTCTATGTTTTTGGGTGTTGTTTTTTTCGTTATTGGATCTTATTTTGTCATTCCTCTCAGTTTTGCCTCCTATCCCAAGCCTTTTCTCCTCCCCTTAACCCTCTTTTTCCTTCACAAGGTCACTCTCTTGCCAGTCAAAATCTAGAGAGTTTTTCCTGGGTATCACTGGTAGTTCCGGCCACAGACGGTACTACTGGTCAGGGCCTAATTTCCCAGAAATTACGCTCGGACCGGTAATACCGCTCCATCCTGAACTACATGTGTCGTCGCGGCCCCTGGCCGGTACTACCGGTCGAGCGAGGCCCCTTTAAGTTATGGGCTAGGGGGGCCACTGGGTCTTCTTCCCCACTTGCCCCTGACCCCAACTTAGCAACTCGCATCTCCCAAGAAGCTCCCCGCGGTGTGGCCGTCGGCCACACCGACTCCGGCTGTCCCTCTTCAAATCTGCTCTGTGGGAGATCTCCCGCCATGGACCCTGGTATTTTCTCCTCTCATACTCCATTCATGGAGATCTGGCCACTTCTTGTGCTTGAGTAGTACATGCCATGTCTAGGGCCCTTTTTTGGCTAGAACTGCTTTGGGAGATCTTGGTAGGGCTAGGATTCAGTTGTAGACCAGATTGCCCCAGTACATTGTCTATATTTCAACCATTGGTGCATCTTGTTTCGTAGAGCTGTGATTTCTAGTCAAACTGCCGTGCTCGTGCCCAGACCGGTACTACCAGTGAGGCTCGGCTGGTACTACCGGCAGGGTCCTTTCCACCGGTACTACCACTGGAGGCACAACCAGTACTTCCAGTGCGCCTCGTGCCACCGGTAGTTCCGACCGCCAGGCGGAACTTCTGATGCACCTCTGTTTGATTTCTGCCTGTGTACTCTGTCAATCTAGTCTAGGCTGGTTCTTTTTCTTTTCCTTGACCTTGTGCACTTATCCTCTATTCCCTCCCTTCTATTTTCTTTCTTCTCAGGGTAAGGTGGTTCCCATGGCAAATCCAAGCGGTCGCGTGCTCCTTCTCGTGGGCCTTCTGAGATTGATGAAGATGATCTTGAGGTCTTGCGCCCTCCTAGTCAGACCGCTCGTCAGAGGGCTACCGCTGAGCGCGTGCTGCTAGTGCTGAGGGAAAAAGACCTATTCTGGTCAGTCAAAAGAAGACCACCTATGGGCCTGATTTGAGCAAGAAGAAGATCTGCTCCTGGCCTCAGCTTGCATATGAGGAGTTTCACAAGATTGATCCCTACATTGTTCCTCGTGACCGTCTGGCTCAGGATCCTTTCTTCCACACCAAGCGTCAAGAAGAGATCTATTCTGAGGTTTATGCTACCAAGAAGAAGAATGTTGTTACCCCCAGAAGCACATCAACATCGCCAAGATGGAGAGCAACCCCGAGTACTTTGGTGAAGCTCTCGATATGTGCAGGCGGTTTGGACTCATCAAGATTATGCAACACCGTGAGAACTATGATGAGAGGGCCATTGCTCAGTTCTACTCCACCCTCTACTTTGATACTGACCATGAAGTGGATGTCTCAAAATAGTTATCTGTCTGCAAAATGGTCCAAGTTTGCTACCCTTCTTGGCTACCCTATTCTGGAAGGCCGTCGTGCCAATGGGTGGTGCGTTCATAGGGGGAAGGCCTCCGAGCCGGAAGTTCTTGAGCCCTTATACATTGAGGCCTGGGGCGTCAATGGAAATGTTGCCCATCTTCTTCCCACCTATGACATCATGCGCAAGGTCTATCAGAACACTATTGCTCCCAAGGCAAGTAACTTCGATCAGCTTCATGCATTCCAGATTGATCTCATGTATCAGACTTACCGCCATAGAGACTCTTATGAGCACATTGATGTTATGGATTATCTGTTTGAAGAAATTTGGTCTGCTTTGATTGAGAAGAGGTCCTGTCCCTATGCTCCTTACATTCAGACCCTCATCAATTCCAAATGGCGTGAGGCAACATGTTCTCTCTACCCTCAGGATGCTCTCACTATTCATGAGGAGAAGACCCTCCGTGTGATGAAGCACAAGAAACCTTGCTCTCAGGCTGAAAAGGAAGCTCCTGCTACCACGTTAGGCCATGCTAGTGATGGGGACCGTGCTGAGGCTTCTCCTCCACCCCAACTTGTGAGACAACCCTCTTGGGACAAGAAGCTTCTGAAGAAGGTTAAGAAGACTTTCTGCTTCATTTAGAACCGTGAGTATCAGTCTTATGTTGCTCAGAGGCACAGTGTTCGGAGGGAGAAGGCCATCATAAGGAAGCTTGATATTGAGGTATTTCCTGAGTCCAGCTCCGTCACTGTGCCCAAGGATCAGTGGGTCAACGCTCATTGCAGGTGGACTGATAGTGATGACGAGCCTGAGGTCTCCGGTCCGTATCCGCCCGCTTGGAACAATGCCTCTTAGGACCCCGAGCCTCCTCCTCCGTTCGTTGGTGGGTGGGGTGCGTAGATCGTCTACTTTGTCCCTTTTGGCGTCTTGATGCCAAAGGGGGAGAAAGTGTTCCGTTAGGACTTCGGGATTTTCATGGGTTGTGTCACGAGCTTGGTCTTTCGTTGATCTTTTTATGCTCGTGCACACTTTATTCTGTTATGTATGCTTGTGGACCTCCGTTATTGTCTTTGGACCTCTTGTATGGTTGCTACTATGTTGGTGAGACTATGTGTTAAGGTATCTTTGTGGTGATTCGTATGAGTGGTTGTGGTGGGCTAAGTTGTCTCACGAAGGTACATTCAGTATATTCTCTTATCCAAACTTTGTCTCACCACAATGGTATTGGTGCAAGGTATGAGTCCCCCTTTCTTTCTCATTTACCTCCTTGCACCCTTGTTTGGTTCATCTAGTGAGGGGGAGCTCCCTCCCTTGTTTGCTTGTTTATTCTAGAAACTCTTGTTCCTAAGCCTTGCATACATCCAGGGAAGCTTCTCTCCTCTTTTATTTCCTCTTGTTGTTCCTATTTGTTATCCTCTATGCAAATCTTGTAGGGTTGTCATCAAGCACCAAAAAGGGGGAGACTGAAAGGATATTGTTTTCTCCTTATGTTTTTGGTGCTGATGACAACTTCACTTGTGGTTTAACTATTTGTCCAAGTTGCAGGGCTTATCTACGGACGTGCTTGTTGGTGGACTTCTCTCTAGAAGAAGCTTGAAGACGGTGGCACTTATTTACACTTTCTCTTGCTTTTGTGTTTTAGGTTACCGTACTATCAAGAGGGGGTACACCTTGGAAGGTTGTGGGAAATCACCATTTCATGCATAGACCCTATATGCACTTCCACAACCATCCCAGTTTTCCTATGAGAGAGAGTTCCCTGCAGTGTTTCAGGGTTTTCTGCCCTGGCCGGTAGTACCTCCCAAGGGGTTTCTCAGTGCTGATCGAGCGGAAATTCTGACCGAAGTTCCGGTCCTAATTCCGGCAAACCATCTTTTGGTTCAGTAAAACTTCTGTCTCGTTTTGCATATTTGTTGGAATTAGCACCGAAACTTGGCTCGGTTATACCGGCCTGATCTTGCATTGTCCAGCGCCTGGCCCCTTGAGCAGTAGTACCGCCCCTTGACCGGTAGTACCGGCCACCTTCTGGCGCACGGTTGTTCCGGCCCCAGTTCTGGACCTAGTTCCGGCAACTGGCTGTGAGGGTCAGAATGAGTTTCTACCTCGCATTACCTATTTGCCGGTTGTTGGATCAGAACTAGGACCGGTACTTCCGGCCAGCTCATGAGGGCCCATTGACTGCTCAACCTGACCGTTATGTGTCCTTTGTTGAGCCGTTGGTGGTCCTCTCAATGGTACTACCGGCCCGCCACCGGTAGTACCGATGGTGTTGGGACGGAGCAGAAAATGCCCGTTTGGAGGTGGCCTATTTAAGGCCCCCTTCTTCCTCCTCTTACCTTATCTCTTCGTGTTCTCTCTCCTCCATTAATACAAGAGCTTGACTTGCCTAGATCTCTCTCCCTACCCACTCAAATCTCTTGATCTTTTGAGAATTGGGAGAGGTGACCTAGATCTACACTTCCACCAAAGGAATCGTGATTTCCCCTACTCATCCTTCGTGGATCTTGTTACTCTTGGGTTCTTGGAACCCTAGACGGTGTAGGGCATCCTCGGAGTTGGGGCATTTGTTGAGAAGCTTCGTGGTGTCGTTGAGGGTCGCCAATTGAGTTGTGGAGCCTCCCATCAACCTCGTTGTAAAGGTTTCGGTTGGTGCCTTCAAGGTCATCGGTTAGTGGATTGTGAGGGCGCCTTTGTGGTGGTGCTCACCGGAGAAGAAGGTGAGGCCTTTATGGCGCTCGGGTGACCTTGTGTGGCCCCGACACCTCTCCAACATAGACATAGCTTCCTTAGAAGTGAACTACGGGAATTACATCTCTATGTCCTCTCACCGGTTCTTTCGTTCCACTCCTTTAGTTCTTGCAATTACTGTCTTGTTTTACTTGTTGCTTTGTTTACCATATAGGATATTCATCTAGTTGCATCTCTAGTGAACTTTACTTTGTGCAAAGCTTAAAATTGGAAGAAAAGATTAAAAATTGGTAGTCTCCTATTCACCCCCCTCTAGTCGATCAAAGTTGGGTCTTTCAGAATACTTATTCATGTGGAAGATCACACTCCAAACTTTGTGTTTAAAATAGAGGTGTTTGGTATGTCAAGTGTAGCTGGTTGCACTCTCGGTGAAAACTCTTGCATTTTTATCATTCTTGCCACTATAACAGTTCCTAATCTCAGTTTTGCAATTTAATCGATCCACCATTTCCAATGACAAAACTGAGATGAGAGCTGATCATAGTGTAGGAGTGATATGATAAAACCAGAACCTCTTTTGAACAAAGGGAGTATATTAATATCAATAGTATACAACTTGATCTCAGTACTAACATAACGTCAAGAAACTAGTCAAAACATTAAGGATGCACAAAGTGTAGCTTCCAGTACATAGGATAGCTTCTAGGGAATGAAGAGGATCTCAAATTACGGGATCAGGCGGTGAAGTTTAACCCATTAATTTTAAGCTTTTCTTTCTTAAGGAAAGGGCCTAGTTTGAAGGTGAGTCGAGACATCTACAATGGTATTTGCAAAGATATCAAATTTATGTTTATAATATGAGTTCATGTTTAATTCAATTAAATTACTAGAACTCCCACTTAAATGAATATCCTTCATCATTTGTTAAGCGATTAAACGATCCTAATTCACTATAACATCCACGATTATCATGACTGATGGTATAGCTTCAAAGTTAGACATCAACATATCAATTACATAAATCATGTGACTCATGCGGCTCCTGTGAATAATTTCCTAGCTGCTCCTATGATCAGAAGTTACAGGAGCAGTATCAAAAATCGAATGCTTATTCACGGAAGATCACACTCCAAATTTTGTGTTTAATACAGGTATCTGGTATGTCAAGTGTAGCTGCTTGCACTCTCGACAAAATCTCTCAGTTTTTTATCATTCTTGTCACTATAGCCGTTCCCTATTCTCAGTTTTGCAATTTAATCGACCTACTGTTTCGAATGAAAAAACTAAGATTACTATTGGTCATAGTGTGAAATACCTCATATTTTGGGCTTAGAAAAAAATGATAAATCGGATAAATTTTAGGAGATTCTAATCATGTATTGTTCAAGTACCAGATATACACATTTGTCTTTTCTCTGAGGGTGAAGCATATGGTATTTCCTATTGAAAATTTACACATGAGTATTCATCCTCGTATTTTTTTAAGCTTCAAATATGAATATGTCGAAATTTTCAAAAATGGGCCCTGTGGAGTCCGAGTGCCAAAACTCCACTCGAAGGATATCTTATGATGTTACTTTACTTTCCGTGACAAAAGTAAAAGTATTTGATTACCTCAAGATAATCTGTTTTAGCTATTTTTCTGCACAAAAAATTCTTCAAAGTTTTCCAAGTTAGATTTATCTGTTTCAAAAATTTCCAACTCAAAAACACACATTCTGATCGAAAGTGCATTTAGCCATCTAATTGTAGTTTTGGTAATTCATGAAAATTCCTATGGACCAATGGTTTGATCAAATTATATATGAAGAAATGTTCGATAGGTGATGCATGAAGAATATTTGATGGATCCAATTAGAGGCGAACCTAGCGTCTCTCCTGCCCAAGCGGCCGCCTGAGCTTGATGATGTCGCAACACTAATGTAAAACGAGTTTGCTTGATCTTTACGGTTTGATAGAGTTGGTGGAACGAGATAAAGAATGAAATGAAGACGAGATGTAAAAAGGGGCGAGGGGATAAATAGTGTAAGCAAACTCATAAAACCGAACCTGGAAATACACTCTCAATGTAAGAACCTCCGGATCTTGACGACAAGCCAAAAAATCACTCTAACTGAAAGTGATTCCTTCTTACTAATCGGTCCATGACAAGGGGTAACCTCGTCAATGCCCATGGTGATGGACTTGGGGTTTCGCGGAAAAGAGAACGCTACGGATTTCGTCGGATGTCAGGGAAACAATGGAGTCAAAGTCGCCTGAATATTGAGTAATTGAAGTGTTACAAGTCGTCTTCTATATTTCGGTGCGGATAGGTTTCATACACGCATGATTACAATACCAACACAATATCGGTTTATGGTCTCTTTCCTAATACAATAAAAACTTTTGTCGGTTGCTTCCTTGGGCTGCCGTCTGGAATCTTCATGGGCCGTAAGCCTTTTACCCAATATAGGGTAGCGAATCATAAGCATCCGAGTAATCATACCTATGTCAGTAGCCCCCGAGACTCTACTTGAACCATAGTTTTAGGTTGAGCCTCAAAGTTTGTTTTTGCTTTTTATCTTTGTAGGGATTTTGGTAACGAGTCTGATGCTTTTGACGGATCAGGAATTAGTTAATTGCTCCTGGGAAAAAACAATGTTGTCCTACATCAAATTCAAGTCCCCAGGCCCGAATCCGAAATTTTCTACTGGCGTAATTCAGTTCGAGCCGCTGAGGTCTTATCGAATACTAAATTCCAGTTTTCTATTTTTATCGGATACCCAACGCGTCCATCGGGATTTTTCATCGTATCGTTGATACAAATATTTTACTGGAAGAGCACATTCTTCTGTGATTACCAGGCCACACAGGACGAATCCTAGGGTCTTACCTTCATGCCTCTGAACATGGCATTCGGATTTTTATCGCGTTGGGTGCGATCCGAGAGTTTTTTGTTTTGCAGCGGCTGAAAAACTTTTTGCTTTTTGCAACTACTCCTGATAGGAGTATCTTGTTGACGAATGTTTTCTTTGTTTTTTCTTTATCAGGTGCGCGCCAGTGCTCCAGATAGGAGTAGCCCCCGAGGCTATGTTTAGATATATATATCAAAACATAAGCTCGAAAACTTATGTCTATGGCGCCAGTGCTTCTGTAATTTTTGTCGGGTGCACGACCAGTGCTCCTGATAGGGGTAGCCCCCGAGGCTACAATCATAATATTGTATATTCAGTTGTAGTCTCAGATCTTTTCTTGGAGGAATTTACTTCGACTCCGATTTTTTTCAGGTCATATTTTCAATGGTGAGCCGCAATTTCTACAACTCCTCCTCTGTGACGTCAGTGATGACGTATCTTATGTTTTTGATTTTCAGAAGAACACGCCATGATGGGATGTGTCGAACGTGGGCCCATGCAGTAGTAATGATGACGCGTTATAGCGTATTCAGCAGAGATTTTGACTGCACGCCCCCTTTTAGTGCAAAAATCGAGGCGTCACGCGCTGTCCTCCGTTTTTACCGCAGCCATAACTTCTTTAATTTTTTTCTTACGGAATCTTTGTAACACGTGTCACCATCGTGCGACCTTCTGTTGGTTCGATTTTGCATCGAACGGTTCAGACCTCACGTATTTTCTCTTTATAAGGGAGAGGAGGCGTGTTGTACTATTTTACCTCACCTTCCCCTACTTCATCTTATTCCTTGCGCTCTTGCCCCTTTGCAAACTCCTCCTCTTGTGCCCTTGTAAAACTCCGGTTCTTGTGCTCATATTCCCCTTTTGCCACTATGGGCAAAAGCAAGGCTGCTGGAACTTCTGTTACCGCCGCGAAGGCCACCAGGAAAAGGCCCGTCAGATGGGCTCCCACCAAGTGCACGACGCGGGAACTCCGTGAGGCACAGAACTCCGGCCATCTGACGGAGGGTTCCTTCAAGCTCCCTAGAGACGAGGCTACTCCAATCCCCGAGCCTGGCTAGAGGGTAATGTTCCTCCCTTTCCTATTCCGTGGTCTTTCTCTTCCTGTCCACGAATTTCTTCGTGGCCTTTTGTTTGTTTATGGCATGCAGCTGTATCAGCTCACGCCCAACTCTATTCTCCACGTCGCTCGTTTCGTCACTCTTTGTGAGTTTTTTCTTGGGATTCATCCCCATTGGGGCCTTTGGAAATACTTCTTCTATGTTCGTCGTAACGCCACTGACACCATTGTCCATGATGTTGGCGGCGCCATTTTTTCTGTTCGATCCGATGTTGATTACTTGGTGACATGGGTATGATTACTCGGATGCTTACTATTCGTGATCCTACATTGGGTAAAAGGCCTACAGCCCATAAGGATTCCAGATAAACAGCCCAAGGAAGCAACTGACATAGACCTTCTTGTATTAGGAACGGAACTATGAACCGACATTATGTTCGTGTTGTAATAGCGCGTGTATGAAACCTATCCGCATACAGCTTTGAGACCCGACCTATTATATATAGGGCGGGAGAAGCCCAAGCGAGGGTACCGAAATCTAGAGGACAACTTGTAATAGAGTGTTTTCCCCAATATTCAGGCGACTTTGTCTTCATTGTTTTCCTGACATCCAACGAAATCCCTAGCGTTCTCTTTTCCGCGAAACCCCAAGTCCATCACCATGGGCATTTCCGAGATGACCCCTCGTCAATTGGCGCCGTTTGTGGGAAACTTGAACGCTGGAAACACAGATTTGGCGGAACGCTGTCCTCCAAGCATCAACTCGACAGAAACAAATCCACGCCCACCCACCCGTAAATCTACACCAACTGAAGCACAAGAACCTTCCATTGGATCCTCAATGGAAATCAAAGCGCAGATCGAAGAGGGCAACGGAGGCGACCAAATCGAAGCAAAACTGGGGGCTCTGGATGGTCTTTAGAACAATCTCTCCTTCGGATCAGACCCACTGTTCAGGCCACCACGTGAAGCAAGCCCAGGCAATTCAGAACCCAAAGAAAGTAGTGAAAGGATCAACTTTGGAATCCGGATGGCGGAAATCTATCCAGAACAAAAGTTGATGGACTTCATCGGCTCATCCGATAGTGTCTCCATCAGCGAAAACGACGACGTTACCAGTCCATACGCCACCCAACACCAAGTATGCGTAATCATCGGAGACGCCACGACCCAACAAGACTCCAACAGTAACCCAATTCTTAATCCTTATGATATCCTTTCAAGCCATAGTGCAGGAAGCAATGACAATGAAGGAAGTCGAGCAAACAGAGCAGACCCAACAGCTGACCGAGCAAATAGGGAAGAAGAGCAACCATGTGAAGATGAGAGGCAAACCCTTGACCTACCAGCAAGTGCCTGGGAAAAAGCAAGAGCAGCAATCTCGGGTGCGGTCCCAATGGCAACAGACACCATCCACGAAGATCTTTTGGCATACCAGTGCTTGCTTCACCACAAGAAGAGAGAAATCCTAAGGATGCAAAGGCAGCTCAACGAAAGGAAGAGAGTAGCCGACGAATCTAGCTTACGAAGGGCATAGCTAAGCCCCACCCGAGGATCAAGAAGCATCACAGGAGGGGCATCACCAAGAAGAGGAATGTCTAGATTAAGAAGTATACCTGAAGAAGAGAGAAGCGGGTTAATTCGAGACCTTGATCTCTCGTTTATGTCAATAGATCAAGATGGAAATATCAAATCAAAGACATCCCAGGCAGCCATCATGGCTGCACAAACATACCTAATCACGACACAACCTATACCCAACGATCCTCGCGCAGCCATCCATCGATCCGTGTTAATGAACCTCGGCTTGGTAGGGGAAACTCCCATGCAAATAAATAAAGGAACCCCAAGGCAACTTGACAGATCCCCTCGCCATCGCAACAGCCCTCGGCGAGGAGGCTACACCCGACGATCAAGATCGCCACTTCGGGTATAGTTTTCAGAACACGAGCCGCACAACGACGCGAGAAATAATATCACTCATTGAAGGATCGATTGATCAAGAGAAGAGCGCAACACCCGAGGATATCATGACAATGAAAGCGAGGATGAACAAGAATTACGCGGAGCTAGCTGCTTTACCCGATGGGTTCGCAGAACTCTAGTACCGAAGGATTTTAAGCTGCCACAGGATCGACAAAAATACGACAGATTATCTAGCGACTGTCAGATTACAAGGAGGATCCAAAGCCACGGCAATGCAAAGCCTGCAGCTCCACCTAACCGATGCGGCACGCTCTTGGCTAAAGCAGCTACCAGAAGATTCCATCAGCAGCTAGAATGATCTTGAAGACAAATTCATCAGAAACTTTCAATCCACATTCAAGCGACCCGTGTCTTTAGAGCAATTCGCGCCTGCAAGCAAAAGCAAGGAGAATTAATACGAGCCTTCATCCAACGATTGAACATCACCCAAAAATCGGCTGAAGCGATATCCGACGAAAGGGCGATCGACGCCTTCAATGATGGTCTTCGACGATAGGAATTCATTGAAGAATTAGGATGAACAAAGCCAAAAACAATTTCACAACTGATGGAATTAGCCAACCGTTGGGCTGATGGAGAGGATACAATACACAACAAAAGGGCTCGTTCACCCGACGAAAAAGACTAGCGTCACGGCGACCGGAGACGACGAACCAACGATGGACACCATACACCCAGTTATGTTGCAGCAAGCTTCTCGGGGACAGACAGCCGACGAAATGATGACTACAATAGTGGATATTGCAGCAGTAGGGAGAACATCAATGAAAGCAAGTCGCGACGATGATACCAGCCGATGAACCGAGACCCACCAATGTCAGCAGGACAAATGTTGGAAGGACCCTGCAATATGCATTACTACGTTGACTCAACAGGGAAAAGGCAATCAAACCACCTCCTAAAGGACTGTCAGACATTCTTAAAAATGCAAGAACTATGCTACGCAAAGGCAGCCGAAGCAACAAACAGAAACTACGCCCCTGCACCCGACACTTTGGCCATTGGAGCTCCACCACCACAGGGACCTCCACCGATGGGACATCCGCAAAGCACAATATACCAAGACAATGAATATCCCAGGTCAAAGGGAGCAATGTCAATGATCCAGAAGGGGCCACCCTCCAATAGAACACAAAAACTGATCACTAGGCAAGTGAATTTGGTGGTAACAAAGCCACCCCCTACACCAGAGTATCTACATTGGTCAGAGCAAGAAATCACTTTCAGCAGAGCTGACCATCCATTGCGGGTCCCTCAGCCAGGCCAGTCAGCACTAATAGTAGAAGCTCAAATCGGCGGGTTCGACATGAGCAAAGTTTTCTTGGATGCAGGAAGCAACATCAACCTGATTTACGCCAAAACTCTATGGGACATGAACTAGTCCATGACGAACCTAACCCCAACCGACACAACTTTCCACAGGATAGTGGCTGGAAAAGCCGAAGTCCCATTGGGCAAAGTCCACCTTGACGTCATTTTCGGGTCAAAAAACAACTTCAGGCGTGAAAAGCTGGAATTCGAAGTTATGGACTGGCCATCTCAATACCACGCGATCCTGGGGAGACCAGCTTTCGCGAGGTTCATGGCAGTACCTCACTACACAGACCTAGTGCTGAAAATGCCATCCCCCAACGGGGTCATCATAGTCAAAGGCAGCTTCAGCCGCACAGACAGCTGCAATCGAGAGTTCAACAAAATCTCAGAATCTTTCGGGATGGAGGCGGAGCTTGGGCAGCTAAAATTGATAGATGAGGAGGCGACACACGAAGGGCACATCCACAAGAAGAAAACACCAGAAAAGCAAGAACATAATAGCCTTGAAAAAAGCAACGAATGCGGCCTCCAATAATGGTCCCGCACAAGAATACCCTCAAGGATAGAAGCCGAAGTTCCTCCATAAAAGCTGTATTGAGACGTAGTCTTTACTTAGTAAAAAGGCTAACATCTAGCCGATCACGCCATCGCAATGTACCCCTATCCATTATTATCAATAAATAAAGAAAAGTATTTCGTGCCATGAAATTTCTATGTTACACGAACATCAGTTCGTCGGATCCCCCAGCGGGGAAATATAGCATACAATCGAAATCTCGTATGAAACATACGACCTTTTTGACAAAGTGGCCATACAACATTTTTTTATTCACGTTACAAATATGCACAAGCAAGCAGTCAGATCTCGAAATTTACAAAGAATTCCTCGTCTGCTTCTAAGCACCTACGCACAATCCTAATAGCGGGTCTTCGAGCAGCGGCATAGTGAGGCGCCATATAAACAAGGTCGTCATGGGGGGGAGAAGGCAGACCCAAAGACACGAAGTCCAGATCCAACGTCGGGTGATGTGCATGCAACCAAGATAACGCAAGCTTGGCACCCGCCACAAGTTGAAGCTTCACATAATGGTGGATCCTTTTGCCTTACCGAAACTTCGTAATCAAATATGCCAAAGTCGAAGGCTGAGGATCTCGAGGAAACATGGCATTATAAACAATAGCCAGAGATCTGCGGCAGCACTCGACAAATTGCTCCAGCTATGACATACGATCCTGCAACAGCACAACAGTATAGGCGCGTCGATGGTCAGTCCAAAAATCCGTCTCAGAACTTCGGGAGGCAGATATAAGAGCACGCATCTGGTCGCGCAGACACTAGATTTCCTCCCTCTCACACAATCGAATACCTGCACATTGGAGGAAAATTAACTTTCATCAAGACAAAAAGGCAACTGAAAAAGAAGGCAGCTTACACAATAATTCTCGCTCGCCCTGGAGATTTCTTCTAAGAAAAATGCTTTGCGGTTGAGAGCCTAGCGTGTCTTCAACTGGGAGACATCATTCATCGATTGAACAACCCGTAGTTTTCCTTCAAGTTTCTTTACTTGCTCTATCTTTTCAGCATATAGCGGCGGGTCCACCGTACGCACGACGACAGGACCGATCGCACCCGCCACAGTGGAGGGCGCAACAACATCTGATGGTTGCGCAGAACTAGAAGGAGCCGAAGAGTCACTCAAGATCTGACAAGACAAAGAAGTATACGAAACATTCAGCATACAAAGGCAAAGCCACACACATATATTCAAAAGCTACCTTCTTGCAAAAAGAAGCAAAAGGAGGCCAGACAAGTTCAGAATCCATTACAATAAGGGGAGACACGACAAACGATTACAATATAGGTGCTTGTGGGGCTGCTTCCTTCAAAGATAAGGTGGCACTAGCATAATGAGCACTAGCTACAGTAGCGACTGGAGTAGTCGATGAAGGAGCAGCAAATTTCCCAAAACCCAACACCAGACTCATGAGCAACCAATAATATTTTCTGGCCCTTTTAATATGCGGCTTCAGGTCAACTGCTTTGCCACTAGAGGTGACTGGGACAGAGGAGCTAACCTTCTCCTAGTCGACCTTCTCGCCATGCGCCATCGCGAGAACCATCGAAGTTTCGGCACCCATCCTAGATTGCGTCAAACTATAACAAACAAGAGGGCCGGGATCAGCGCCAAAAATGGCGAAAAGATCATTCAGGTCCTCCGGCACATCCGTGGTTGGAAATACTTCGGCATGGAGCTTCTTGAAGGCGTGGCGTGAATGGAAAAGAAGATTGCGCCCACGAACGTTGTTAGCCTCCAAAGTGCTAACACCATCCGATAAAGGATCAACCTTCTTATCATCATCCAGCGTCAGGTTCTGGCTAGTCAGCTCTATGTAAACAAAAGAGAATAGGTCGATAATTAGAACAAAGGAATGAAAAGAACAAGTACACGCACAAATCAAAACTTACGGGTTAGCAAGTTATATAGGGCATCCAGGCGCTGCCAAAGATTTGCATCTCGAGCAGCGGCTTGTCTGGCCACTTCATCAGCATCAGCTTTTGCCCTCTGGTTGGCCTCTTCGGCAGCTCAGAGCCTACTTTCCAGCTCATCGGTGCGCTTTATCGCCTCATCCCGAATAATCGCGGATTGCTTGGCAGCTGATGTTTATGCACTTCTACTCCTGTAGACAGTTGTTGGGCCTCCAAGTGCAGAGGTTTGTAGAACAGCAACAAGTTTCCCTTAACTGGATTACCCAAGGTTTATCGAACTCACGGAGGAAGTGGTCAAAGGTATCCCTCTCAAGCAACCCTGCAATCAAGATACAAGAAGTCTCTTGTGTCCCCAACACACCCGATACACTTGTCAGGTGTATAGGTGCACTAGTTCGGCGAAGAGATAGTGAAATACAAGTGGTATGGACATAAGACAACGGTGCCAGAAAATAGCTTGATGGCGGAAGAGACTAAAGGCAAACTGAAATAAAGATGGAAGCAAGCAAACATGTAACAGAACTAATTGTAAATGGTGTTTCAATGCTTCGAAACAAGGCCTATGGATCATACTTTCACTAGGGGACACTCTCATATAAATATCTTCTCTTCATTATGCCACCCTGAACTACTCTCCGGTTGGACACTCTAATCCATGGTAAGGCTATAACAGCACACCTCAAAGTTCGCTTTCCCCATCTAGATAACCCCACACTGTCACCTTGAGCACTAGATGATTCCAACAAACACCACAATTTCATAGAGACATCCAAATCCAAATATAAGTCATAACAAGTATTTGTAATCTCTAGCCTAAGTGCCACCATGGTGTGCACACTATCACTTTCACACACATGGGGCGAGCAGATATCTATTAAAGCACTTGAGTAGCAAGGTAGATCTACTTGATTACAAAGCTCATGATCACAATATGATTATGCATAGAGAGAGAGATGAATACATAGCTACCGGTAGAACCCTTAGCCTCGAGGAAGAACTACTCCCTCATCAACATGGGAATCAGCAACGGTGATGGAGATGGTGGCCGAGATTGATGGAGATGGCTCCGGGGGCACTTCCCCGTCCCGGCAGGGTGCCGGAACGGAGACTTTCTGTCCCCCGAATCTCCCCTTCAGTGGCGGCGGCGCTGCGGAACTTTTCGTGGCTGGAGGCTTGACGATTTAGGGTTTATGCATCGGGAGGCTTCTTATAGGCGAAGAGGCAAGGTCGGTGGAGGCCGAAGGGGCCCACACCACCTGGTGGCGCGGCCAGGGTGACCCGCGCCACCCTATGGTGTGGCCGTCCCCTGGCCCTTCTCCTTCTCGTCTTCTAGCTCCGTGTTCCCCTCGGTGAAATATTGACTTTGTCTTTTGTCCCGTCCAATTTCAAGAATATTCATTTTCTGACTTTCTGGAACCAAAAACAATAGAAAACAGGCAACTGGCACTATGGCATCTTGTTAATAGGTTAGTTCCAGAAAATGTGTAAAAGTACTCCAAAGTGTGGATAAAACATAAGAAAGTAGATATAAAACAAGCATGGAACATCAAAAACTATAGATACATTAGCAATGTATTAGCAACGACTGAAGGAAAAAAGCGCAAAATGAGGATGAAAATGTTTACAAGGAAAATACACAAGTGATCAGCGCATACCTTTCAGCTCTTTGGCGTCACTACGAATCCTTATAAAGCAGGTGGCCATACCGACCATCTCACACATCAAAGGCTGAGCAAGGGAAAAGCATAAGAAAAAAGATGTCGAGGCAGAGTAAATATATAGGGAAGGAAAAATTCCAGCATCAAAAGTAACTTACATCCTTCGTATCCACATCAATGGGTGCTTTAGATATCACCACCCCTTTACCTGCCATTTTTCTTCTTTTCTACGGTGGCGGCTTGGATGAAGCAGCGACATCTTGCTGGACCTCTTTATATTTTGGCTGCGCCAATGGCGGAGGGGTCTTCTTTGGGGAGCAGCCCACTGATGTGGGAAGAGGAGAAGCAGGAAGATGTTCATCATCACTACAAACAACACGACCAATAGTAAAGCATCAATAGTAAAAAACACTTGGTGAAAATAGCAGAAAGGAGAAAGAAAATACTTACGAAGACACATTCTGTGCAAGACAAAACAAATTCATCTAGGAAGGAGCAACTGCGATCGGAGAAGTGTCGAAGGGCTTGGAAGTAGTCGAGTCATCCAAATCCTCAACCCTTTCCATAGCACAAGGGTGCTTCCTCTTTTTGTCGGCGCATTCCACGCGAAAATCCTTGGAGCCAGCCAAAGGAAGAGACTGCGTCTTTGACAAAGAATCAGACACAGAAATATCAACCTCCTCATCTGTGGTAGTCCTAGTCATAGGGAGATCGTCGGATACAGAGGGGTGGACAAGGGGCTCACCACTTTCAGGAAGGGGAGGAAGAGATGTCAGGTGATCAAAATCCCGTAGAAAGCGGAAGAATTGAAAAAATATTTCTATAAATAGAGGACAAGGAAAAGACAAAGGCGAAAGAAATGTACCTCACGAAGATGTTTTTTCTTGCCGAAAGGCTCTACGAGACAAGTCGACGGAACAAGTTTCTTCGCCGTTAAAGTTATAAAACTTCGGACTCTTTGCTCGTACAACTTAAGGGCGAGGTCCTCTGAGGAAATCCTCATTGGGTCCTTCTTCACAATGTACGCCCACATACCCGATAAACGGACTTGGAGCGGCTAGACACGGATCTGCAATAAATATGCCAAGACCTGGAGACCCAAAAATTCTTTGCCAACCTCATGCCACAGCTCGGAAATGCGATCGACAAAGGGCTAGATTTTGGCCATTTCCTCAGCAGAGGGACGTTGATCCCAGGAGTCGAGTTTACGACAGACTTTTTTAGGTTCAAAGGGGGCTAACCCGAAAGATTAGCCTTCGAGTGGCTGGTCCTTGACATAAAAGCACTTAGATTTCCAACCTTGGACAGAATCCTTGAGTTGAAGTCTAAGTAATCGATGTCAGAGCGGACAGAAAAAATGGTGCCACCAACATCATGCACAATGATATTAGTGGCGTTGCGGCGAACATAGAAGAAATATTTCCAAAGGCCCCAATGGGGATGAATCCCAAGGAAAGACTCGCAAAGAGTGACAAAACAAGCAACGTGGAGGATGGAATTGGGCGTGAGCTGATAAAGCTGCATGCCATAAACAAAGAGAAGGCCTCGGAGAAATTCATGGACGGGGAGAGAAAGACCGCGGAAGAGGAAGGAGAGAAACATTACCCTCCAGCCAGGCTCAGGGATGGGAGCATCTTCGTTGCCGGGGAGCTTGAAGGAGCCCTCTGTCAGAAGGCCAGAGTTCCACGCCTCGCGGAGCTCCTGCATCATGCACTTAGTAGGAGCCCACCCGACGACCCTCTTCCTGGTGGCCTTTGCGGTGGCAGCAGAAGTCCCAGCGGCTTTGCTTTTGCCCATGGCGGCGGAGCAGGGAAAGCAAGGCACAGAAATCAAAGTTCGCAAGGAGCAAGAGCACAAGGAGGAAGAAGGAGTAGAGGGAGGCTGGGTGAAACAATAAAAAGCGTATCGTTTCCCTTATAAAGAGCAACAACACAAGGACCCAACCGTTCGATGCAAAATCAAAGCGACAAAGGATTGCACGATGATGACACATGTTTACAATGATCTGGAAAAGGAACAAAAGAAGTTATGACTATGGTAAAAACAGAGAGGAGTGCGTGACGCCTCGATTCTCGCGTAGTGAGGGGACATGCAGTGAAGAATCTCTGCTAAAAACGCCATCACGCGTCATCATTACTGCGCATGGGCCCATGTTTGACACGTCCCATCGTGGAGTGTTTTTCTGAAAACTAACAGCATCAGATACATCATCACTGATGTCACAAAAAGCACTACAACAAAAATTGCGGCTTTCTCAGGGTATGACCTGAAGAAATTCAATTGGAGTCAAAGTAAATTCCTCCAGCAGAAGATTTGAGACTACACTCGAAATATACAACATTACGGTTGTAGCCTCGGGGGCTACTCCTATCGGGAGCACTGGTCGTGCACCCGGCGAAAATTATAGAAACAATGACGCATTTTTTCGAGCCTATGTCTTGATACACATATCTAAACATAGCCTCGGAGGCTACTACTATCAGGAGCGCTGACGCACACCTGATAAAGAAAAGTCACGGAAGCATCCCATAATAAATACTCCTATCAGGAGCAGGATATGGAAAGTAAAAATAAAACTCTCAGACCACGCTCAGATGCGGGAAAAAATCCGAATGCCGTGTTCAGAAACACAAAGGTAAGACCCCAAGATTCGTCCTGTGTGGCCTGGTAATCGCACAAGAATGTGCTCTGCCAATAAAAAAAATCCATATCAACGATCCGATGAAAAATCCTGACGGACGCGTTGGGTACCCGATAAAATAGAAACTGAATTACGCCAGTTAAAAATTCCGGATTCGTCCCTTGGGACTTGAGTTTGATGTAGGTCAACCTTCTTTTTGCCCAAGAGCAATTAACTGATTCCCGATCCGTCAGAAGCATCAGACTCATTGTACCAAAATCCCTACAGAAGATAAGATCAAATAAAATGAGAGAAAATAAGAAAGAAAACTTTGAGACTCAACCTGAAAACTGCGGATTCAGGTAGAGTCTCGAGGGCTAATGACATGGGTATGATTACTCGGATGCTTACTATTCGCCACCCTACATTGGGTAAAAGGCTTGCGGCCCATAAGGATTCTAGATAAACAACCCAAGGAAGCAACCGACAGAGACCTTTTTTTATTAGGAAAGAAACTATGAACCGACATTATGTTGGTGTTGTAATAGCGCGTGTATGAAACCTATCCACATATAGCTTTGAGACCCGGCCTATTATATATATGGCGGGAGAAGCCCAAGCGAGGGTACCGAAATCTAGAGGACAACTTCTAATAGAGTGTTTTCCCCAATATTCAGGCGACTTTGTCTTTATTGTTTTCCTGACATCCAACGAAATCCCCAACGTTCTCTTTTCCGCGAAACCCCAAGTCCATCACCATGGGCATTACTGAGATCACCCCTCATTACTTGGACTTCAAAATCACTGATTATGTCCAAGGTTCAAAGTCCTAGTGGTTTTATGTCAAGGATCAGCCACTCGAAGGCCAATCTTTCGGGTTAGCTCCCTTTGATCCTAGGAAAACCTGCCATAAACTTGACTCATGGGATCAGTGTCCTTCTGCCGAAGAAATGACAGAAATCCATCCCTTTGTCGATCGTATTTCAAAGTTGCGGCATGAGGTTGGCAAGGAATTGTTGGGTCTCTAGGTCCTGATATACTTTTTGTGGATTCACGTCCAGCTGCTTCAAGCCCAGCTTTCTGGCATTCGGGCGTACACCGGGAGGAAGGACCTGCTGAGGATTTCCTCGGAAGACCTTGCCCTCAAGGTGTATGAGAAAAGGGTCCGGAGCTTCACCACTCTAACCAAGAAAAGCCCGGTTCCTTCAACCTATCTTGTCGAGCCTTTTGGCAAGAAAAACCGGCTCCCTGAGGTAAATTTCCTTTGCCTTCATCTTTTCCTTTCTTCTGTTTGCAGATGTACTTTTCCTTTCTTCATGTATTCCTCTTTGTGTAGGATTTTGGTCATCTTAGCTCTCTTCCTCCTCTTCCTGGAAGTGGTGAGCCCCCTGTCCATCCCTCTGCATCGGACGATCTCCCTGTGACTGGGACTGCTGCGCATGAGGAGGGGGAGTTCTCTGCATCCGATTCTTCTTCGAAGACGCAATCTCTTCCTTCGGCTGGCCCCGGAGATTTCCGCGTGGAGCGTGATGGCAAAAAGAGGAAGCGCCCTTATGCCGTGGAAAGGGTCGAGGACTCGGATGACTCGACTGCTTCCAAGCCTTTTGGTACTTTTCCGATTGCGGCTGCTCTTGGCCAGGTGAATTTGTTCCGCCTTGCGCAGGATGTGTCTTCGTAAGTAGTCGCTTGCTTCTTTTTTGTTTTACCAGGTGGTTTTACTGTTGATGCTTGTTCCAATTGTATTATTCTTTTGCAGTGATGGTGAAGATCCTCCCGCATCTCCTCTACACATATTTGTAGGCTACTCTGCAAAGGAATCTCCTCCTCCATCGGCGGAGCCAAAAGAAAAGCTCCTGTCTCCTGTGGAGAAGGTCATCCAGAAAGATGCTGCCACTTCATCCAAGCCACCACTGCAAAAAGGAAGAAAACGGTGGGTAAAGGGGTAGTGATATCTGAAGAGCTTGTTGATGTGGATATGAAGGATGTAAGTCACTTTTTATTTCAGAATATTTCTTCCTGTAGCCTCTCATTTTTGCCTTCATATCCTGTTGCTGTGATGTTTCTTTGTGCAGCCATTGATGCACAAGATGATCGGTATGGCCTCTTGTTTTATAAGAATCCGTGATCAAGCCAAAGAACTGATGGGTATGTGCTGGTTATCTTATTAATCTCTTTGTGAAATGTTCTTCCTCATTTTTTCATGATTTATTCACACAGCCGCTGCCAAGCAATCTGGAGTTATTCGGGATGAGGCGATGAAGCGTGCCGATGATCTTGAGGTTAGACTTCGAGCCGCTAAAGAGGCCAATCAGAAGGCGAAAGTTGATGCCAAAGAAGTGGCCAAGCAAGCCGTTGTTCGAGATGCAAATCTACGACAGCGCCTGGAGGCCCTCGATGATTTGTTGACCCGTAAGTTTTTGTCTTGTGGATCTTCATTTCATTTCTTTCCTTTGGTTACCAATCCTTTCTTCCCTTTTTGTTTTCAGAACTGACTAGCCAGAACCTGACGCTGAATGAATATAAGAAGGTTGATCCATTGTCAGATGCTGTTAGCACCTTGGAGGCCAACAGTGTTCGTGGGCACAACCTTCTTGTCCGCTCTCGCCATGCCTTCAAGAATCTTCATGCCAAAATATTTCCAACCAAGGATGTTCCGAACAACCTGAATGATCTTGTCATCGTCTTCGGTGCTGATCCCGGCCCCCTTGTTGGTTATAGTTTGACGCGGTCGAGGAGTGGTGCCGAAACTTCGATGGCTCAGGCGATGGTGCATGGCGAGAAGGTCGACTGGGAGAAGGTTATCTCCTCAATCCCAGTCACCCCAATGGCCAAGCTGTTGAGCTGAAGCCATATATTAAGAGGGCCAGAAAATATTCTCGGCTGCCCCTAGGTCTGGGCTCGCAATGAGAACTTGCACAACATCTTTTGTCCTGCCAGCCCATTTGTAGCGGGGCCTCTAGGGAACTACTAGCAATTAAGGTGCTCCTTTTAATATAGCACCGGAGCAAAGCATTAACACTCCGTGAACACATGTGATCCTCACATCAAAGCCGTTCCCTTCCGGTTATCCCGATTTCTGTCACTTCGGGGCCATAGGTTCCGGACAACAACGTGTGTATACAACTTGCAGATAAGACCAAGAACAATACTATCATATTGAATCAATAACAAGTTTAGATCTGAAATCATGGCACTCGGGCCCTTGTGACAAGCATTAAGCACAACAAGTCGCAACAAAGTCATAAAGCACTAATAAAAGTTACTAGGCACCATGCCCTAACAATCTGATGCCATTACATGAACGATCTCATCCAATCCCTACCATCCCCATAAACTACAGCAAGGGATTACTCACTCATAGATGGGGGAAACATGGATGGTCGATGAAGATGATGGTGGAGATCGATGGAGATGGCTCCGGGGGCACTTCCCCGTCCCGGCAGGGTGCCGGAACAGAGACTTTCTGTCCCCCGAATCTCCCCTTCGGTGGTGGCGGCGCAACAAAACTTTTTGTGGAAAAATGTCGAACCCCCCGAAGTTTTTAGGTCAGAAGGCTTCTTATAGGAGAAGAGGGAGATCGAGGGGGTGCCTGGGGCCACCACACCATGCCCTGGCGCGGCCAGGCCCAGCCCGCGCCTGGGGGGGGGGGGGCAGCCCCTAGCCCTCCTCCGTCTCGTATTCTCGCTCCGTGAGTCTTCTGGAAAAATAGGCACTTTGGCTTTTGTCCTGTCCAATTCTGAGAATATTCATTTTCTGACTTTCCTGGAACCAAAAATAGCAGAAAACAGGCAGCTGGCACTGTGGCTCTTGTTAATAGGTTAGTCCAAGAAATCATATAAAAAGTACTCCAAAGTGTGGACAAAACACGAGAAAGTGGATAAAATCAAGCATGTAGCATCAAAAATTATAGATACATTTTCAATGTATCAATCCAATAAAAGTTCCCACCTATTCTAAATTCCTCTGTGATATTCTTAGTAGAAAGAAAGAAATAATTGAAACCGTTGCCATGGTGACTAGTTATCCTGCTAATGGGAAGCTATTGTCTAAATCGGGAGATCCCGGAATACCAACTATTTCATGCTCAATTGGCAAAACTGATATTCACAATGCCTTGTGTGATTTAGGTGCAAGAGTTAGTGTAATGCCATATTCCCTTTATAAAAGGTTAGGATTAGGGGAGTATTCCCCTACTACTATCACTTTACAAATGGCTGACAAGTCCACTAAACAACCCATTGGTATGATTGCGGATGTTCTACTTAGAACATATGAGCATGTTATTCCCACTAATTTTATTATTCTTGAAATGCCAGAGGATGAAAAATTATCCATAATACTTGGAAGGCCTTTCCGTAGTACCGCAAGAGCATCAGTTGATTGTGCTGAGGGAAAAATAATCTTTAATGTTTATGATGCTGAAATCATCCGGTATTTTCCAAAGAAGCTAGAAGCAGGAGAAAGATATATTCCTCCGGAAAAACGAGTTCATGTGGTAAGTGCCTTTGATAAGGGGCAACCCAAGGTAAGAATTCGAGAACAGAGAAGGGTTTGAGTTATTCAACCATTCTTAAAAAAATGCTTAACGGAAGTCAACCCATCACATTAATAAAATAAACTAAATAATAAAATGTTCATCGCATTCCTACAACTTTTTCACAAACATTCTTGCAGAAGCATGCCGGTGAAGATGCAGCTATCAAAAAGTAGTAGAAATATCAATTGAACAAGCGTGGAGTAAGTATAAAAATAAAAATTTGAGTTTTATCTACAAAAACTAGCTTAATCATTTTGTCTAGATTAAGAAGTGAATCTCTAGTTGGGGAGAACAAGTTAGGTAGTACTAGAAATCCTACTCTATACATGTTGTTATTGGTCGACAATTTGTACTATCATTTTTCTATCAAAAACAAGGTGTTTCGCTAAGTTTCAGGATTAGAAGGTATTCTCGAAGAAATAGAATTTTTTTGATGAGTACTGAAGGTTTAATGACCAACTATACGGTGGGAATAAAAATTCTGGCCAAATAGTTTGGACGTATAGATATCTTTGCCATCAACAAAAATTCTTTCGTCGGTATAGAGGATTTAACGACCAACTATACGGAGGGAATAAATTTTTTGGCCGTATAGTTCCGGCCGTATAGATATCGATGCCTTTGTCGATTTTCTTCTCAAAGGTACTGATGGTTTGACGACCAACTATATAGCGGGAATACAAATTCTGGCTGTATAGTTTGGCCGTATAGTTATCGATGTCTGTCCAAGAAAATTTATCTCGAGGACACAGAAGTTTTGACGACCAACTATACGGCGGGACCATTATGATCTAGCCATATAGTTGTGCCCGTATAGCTGTGATCTGGCATAAAGAAACCCTAATTGTCGGTGCCACCGCAACTATACAACGGGAACTACATATCCCTCCCATATAGTTGCGCCCGTATAGTCTGGCGCGACCACTTAATCACACCAGGGTGGCTAGGGCTCTTCTTCCACCTCACTTTTCTCTCATATTATCTCTCCAAGCCTCTCAAAACCCACCTAGAATTCTTGATTCTTCGCTGATTTTGTTTGTTTGAGTTGGAGAATCAACATATCGGTATGTTTCTCTCCCTATCCATGCTTTATTTTTAGATTTCCATGGTTGAAACTCTCACATTGATCTAGTAGATGAACTCTAGCTTATTTTGTTTTTCCTTTTTGATTTCTCACATTAGGATTAAATTTTTCCACATAAAATCGTTTGTATATCATGTAGAAACTATATGCCTAAGGTTTCATGGTGAATTTTTTTAGTGCATCAATATGAACAAAATTGGTAGCATTTTTCGCAAGAGCAAGCGCCAACGTGGAGAGAGTTCGGGGCACCGGTCCGAGCTCAACCCACCCCAAGTTGGCCATAGTTTCATGAAGGAGGATGATGCCCACACGTTGGGCCGATGATAACTTTCTCACCGCGACAGGGTTGAGGGTGGACTTCGACCTCATGTGTGGAAATTCAAGACTAGCACTACTCGCCTATGCAAGCCACAATACCTACGCCGAGGTCACCTATGAGTTCCTTGCCTCCTTCTATGATGACCATCGGGAGAAAGGTAATGCGTGCACGGTAAGCTTCACCATGAACCACCAGCATTATGAAATAAGTTTCGAACAATTTTGTGATGCTTTTGGCTTCCCTCACGATGGGGAGTCAACTGTTACAAATTTATATAGCGTCGCAAGTGGAGAAACTTGGGAGGTTGTTTCTGTTAACGGTGGCAGGGACTTCTACTAGAAGAAGATGTCCACCATTCAGAACCCAACAATTCGCTACTACGCCTTGTTCCTCGCCAATACACTGCTGGGAAGAGGAGATACCAGTTCCATGGCCAATGCAGACATGGCCATGATCACCAAGGCACTCTTCCCCAATGCACTGCAAAGCCCAATCCCGTGGCTCTACTCATCCAACACTTTCGTCACTAGAGCAACAAAAAGAAAGGTGACATTCACATTGGTGGATTGGTAACCCACCTTGCCCATGCATTAAACATTATATTACCTGTGATGCAACCTGTTGATGGCTCCAAACTTATGGATGTCAAATATTTGACTTCTTGTGGTTTCATCAGTGTTTACCGAGCTAACAAGAGGCTCCAAGCATATCAATTTGGTTATCTTGGTGATGCATAGGTTGAGTAGGTTTTGTTGCCCTGTCCATAAGCCTTCACGATTGTGGAGAAGGACAACTGGATCCTCACCAAGAATCAAGTGGTGGAGATCATGGCTGAATTCTAGCCTTCTCAAGAAGAAGATGAAGAAGGAGAGAAGCAGGACGAGGATGAGCAGGAGAAGGAATACAACCCTGCTTGGGAGGGACATCGGCAGCAACAAGGGGATCCTAGGACCCATGCCCCAATCAGCCGCATCAGGGGTTCAGCTACGTCCTCTATCAAGAATTTTAGCAGCTCAACCAGTGCGTTGGGGAGATTGACCACACTCTACAAGGAGTGAATGAAGAGATGTGAGTGCCTTAACTTAAAACTTCAGTCACTTCATGACCCACTTCCCCGACTACTACCAGCAGTATCCGCACCAGCTGCCGAATGACGATAACAACTGAGCCATGCAATAGCCTAAGCTTGGGGGATGTTTGAAAACCTCCAAACCTTGCATTCATATTTTTATTTCTTCTTTTGATTTATTTTACTTCTTCAAAATTGCATGTTTACTTTCAGTTTGCATTCCGAAACCGAAAATACAAAAAAATAGTTGTAACTTTTATTGCAAATTCGTTTCTTTGTTTCTCTCGAAGATTGCTCAATTTCAGGTGACTTGGCAATAGGGAAATATAGAGGGGGATCGACTCAAGTACGAGAATGAACAAAGCAAGAGGAGGTATCACATTCCTTTCATCACCTTTTCTGCAACTTTAAATTGATCCTACAATTATTTACTCGCTTGCACTGGAGTCACTCCCCACTTAGTTTGCTATCCTATAAATTCTATTCCTTTGCTAGTGTCTCCTTTTTAGCTTTTAAACAATGAGCAATGAACTTGGTTAAAAATATTTCCTAAATTTTTACAACAAGAAAAAGCATCCAAAAGATGACTTGAGTCCATGTTTAGCCCAAAGGATTTGATTTTAGAACTACTCCATCCCATTTGAGCTTAATGTAAATAGACTCGATAACACCCTTGAATGAAATTGTCTGAGAAAATGGATGTTTTGAAGTAGTAGAGATTATGCCACTAGTTTTTCTAACAATTAACGTAAGATATTGCTTTACGCGTGTCATTACAACACTGTCGTGCTCCATGGGGAACTATTAACTCCGCTGGCCAACGAACGATCTAAATGTGGGAAACCACTTGATTTCGGCTATTGAGTTATGTAAACGTCTGTAGCAGCAATGCTATGACGGGTAAAATTTTAGTATCCTCGTGCTTTCGCGTTCCAAGTGAAATTGTAGTACTCCTCTGACCCACTATTGCTCAACAATTATTTATTGGCATGGTCACGGGTGCACAACACAGTCCCAATTAACATGTTAAAAACAGTGGCATGATTTCTCTATGAAGAGCTGAAGTTTTTGAAAAGCAAGGAAATTAAAAAGGTTCTTTGAGAGTCTTGAAATTTTGACGTGGGAATAGATGAGTTGTTCTTAAATTGAATGTTTTTGGCAACTTGAGTACTCTTAATTTATTAAAGAAACAAGAGCAAAAAGTTTTCATCTCTCAACAAACAGAGACACCAAAATAATTTGTTTCACTTTCCTAGCTAAACTTTTGACACTTGCTCGGGCATATGATTTATTTGCTAGCAAAATATACGTGGTTAGAAAGTGGACTTAGTGCATTCTTGTGAATACTTGTATGATCATGTTTAAGATTGCAGGAATTGTGAAGAAAAGAATTTGACACCAATTCGAGCTTGTAAATTCTTTTATTTAAGTCTCGAATCTCCGCTATTCTTCCTTACTTTCTTGTCACTCGAGGGCGAGCAATGTCTAAGCTTGGGGGAGTTGATAGCTGTGAGATTTGACATATTTTTGATGGTTTTTATTGATAGTTTTCTTCTGGATTTGATCGTTTTCTAGCTTTACCTAGCACTAATACTTTTGTAGCAAAGAAAACTTGGTTTTTGATGTGTGTTTCAGGTTCTGAATGTCAACAGAAGGTTTTAACAAGAGAAACACAATATTCAGGTGAAAACAAGCAAGTCTCTTTTTGGAAGCAATCAAGGGAGGCATACCGAAGCTTTAACGAGCAACTATACGACGGGAATATTTTTCTGATCGTATAGTTCCCGCCGTATAGCTACCGCCGCCTCTGTATTATCAAAAGGAACAACTTTCATAAAGAGGCTAGATAGGAAATCATAACACAACATCTTCCATCCCATCCAGAAAGGGGAAAGAAGAGATCTGAAGAAGAGGGGGAAGACGTTCTTCATCTCGCTCCATGATCTTCGACCTCCTAGCCATCACACCCTCATAGCCATTACTTGTACTTGAGAGAGAGATCTTCACCTTGCAAGATTAGGGTTTGAGATTGTTTCTTCCTATCTTGAATTGTGTTGGATTACTTTTCTATTCTTATTGTGGATCTCCACGGTAATATTGAGAAGAACTCCCTTTATTTAATTCTATCAATGATGCTTTCTTCTCTCATCTGTGAGTAAGTTCCTTGGGCGTGGGAGACGTAAGGGATTGGTAAGATATGACGTGCCTCCATATATTTTCCATTAGTTTGTGATTGATTTTAATTACTATATTATGTGTGCGTGACTATCTGTGGGATGCCTAATGCTTGTTGTCCAATTAAGGGCCTAGACAACATGATGCTTTGTTCTACATAGATAGGATCTTGTTCGCTAGCAGACCGATGACCCCCAGTGACATGGGGATACCAATGGGAAACTAGTTTGACTCGAGGATAACAAGGAACCACTGTGCTTATTGCATTAGTCCTATCCAACGAGCTTAATTGCTAACCAACTGAAGGATCTTAATTGTCTAGTGACTGACCATTCTTTTGGTAACAGGCTAGTAGGATTATTAAAGTTGGGATGAAATCTACCAAGAGGAGTTCCGGCTAATTATGGGTTGCTCGCCTACACATATATTTATAAGATTATAATTGTTACACTTATCATTCGTCCACCTAGCACAGTCACGATCACCATGAACTGTATCTCCCCGTGCCTTCTTCGTCATCTGTAGAAAACCACAAACAGTCGAATCATTCTTCACTTTTATGCTTTTTATTCCTGAAGTTTACATTTTAGTTTTATTTAAATACATCCAGTTTCCAAATTTCATTCTTATTTCCACACTTGAAGTCAATTCACTCAAAGACCTGTGACAACTTTGAGTGTGACAGAGACTTCACTCATAAACACTTACCTTTGGGCTCCCTATGGGATCAATATCTATACTTCGAAACTAGCTACAAACGATCTGTCCACTTGCAGACATCAGGTTGCTGTTCATCGCTCCGCCCTCATGGGAATCGGCATGGTTGGAGCATCACTCGCACAAGGGGACCAGGAGATTGTTCCGCAACCTAACAGATCACCACGCCGTTGCAGCAGCCCTCGGCAGGTGGCAGAGACCCGAAGGTCCAGCTCACCGCACCACTTGTGCTTCACGTTCGATTCAGTTCTGTTCGATGTCGTTCTCCACATCAATCTTGTCCATTTTGTACTACACGTCTTGACTATCTCCTCAAGCCCATACGGCCCATAGACCAATAACATATAGTTCAGATTGGCAATACGTGCGGGTCTTACACTACCGCCCTGGAAAAACGTTTCTTGTCACGAAGCAACGGCAGTAATTTTGCAACTTACGCTTCGCAATGTAGCTCCAAATTCTGCAACTTACGCTTCGCAAGAAAGAAGCAGCATCACCTGCGTCCTTTTCCCGAACTGCAGTAATCTCTACTACACCCGGATGTCAAGGCTTGTATTGAAGTATGTTTGCCAAAATTGCCAATGGGCAGAAATCCTAACACTTGAGTATACTCTAGAACACGAACAACTGTCTCCTAGTGAACATAACAAATGCAACAATGAACTGTGATGTCCACGGGTAATATTCCCGAATTCCAAGAACTTGAGACCAACTGCCCAATTTAATGCCATATTCGGTACTCTGTGGTGCAATTCTTGTGAAAGCATCTCTCCTTAGCATGGTCATGGTTGTATCTCCTTGGTGCATAGCACAAAACTTGCTCCAATAACTGGATGATCATGTACCGCTAGAAGAAGCAAGGAACTGAAACAAGATCTGCAGCCGCACATAATTTTCTGACTGAATCATGGCAGCATCATAGTAGCTGAAGTTTTTAGAGAGATGTGCAATGGAAAAATAGTGCTTGCATCTTGGGTGCCATAGTTGTGAATAAATTAACCTCATTACTATGGTATTTATCTTCTGAATAGAGATAACATGCAACGAAACACTTGCAACAAGGAGCTCCAATATCCATATTGAAGGGAATATGCTTGAGAGGCAATAATAAAGTGGTTATTATATTATTGCATGTTTATGATAAATGTTTATTTCTCATGTTATAATTGTGTTAACCGGAAACGTTAATACACATGTGTTTAGTAAACAAAGAAAAGGTTCCTAGTAATGCATCTCATTACACTAGCTTATTGATTAACAGATGATCAAGGTTTCCTGATCATAAACATTGGATGTTGTTAACAACAAGGTCATGTCATTGGAGAATGAGATGATTAACATTCACCCATAGTAGGTTTAGCAATACGACCATGTCTTCAAAGTTTATATTGCTATCTCACTCGAAGTAACACTAATCCTTAGACCATGAGATCGCGTTAATCACTAACGCTGGAAGAGTACTTTGACTCCATCAAACGTCACACCATAATAGAGTGATTATAAAGATATCGTTGGATACTTAGAAAGTGTTAGTTGAGGCTCATGGATCATGTGTGTTATTTGTCCATCCTGATGATGGAGAGATATATTCTAGGCCCTCTTGGTGATATCACATTGATAATAGCTTGCAAGAAGGTGATTTGATCACAAGAAATGTTATATCACGGAACGAGTAAAATAATACTTATCCGTAGTGAGATTGAACTAGGTATGGATGATACCAAATGATCGGATCTCGCACAAGTAAAATATCGCGATACAAAAAGAATTGGTTACTAATAAAAAGGTTCGCACGATCACTAGATTCATCGTTAAATAAATGGGAGTCATTATGGATTTCCAGATCCCGTTGATGATTATTGATCGGAGAGGTGTCTCGATCATGTCCATATTATTCATGAACTATAGGGTGACACAATTAAGGTTCTCTGACTTTTTTTGAGTGGATTTGGAACTCCAACTGAATTATTGGACAACATAGGAGTTGTTTCAGAAAAGCACCAAAACTACTTTGGAATATCAAAATAACACAAGGGGTAATTGTTAATGTTTGTTAATTGAATGAACTAACAAACATTAAATAAATAATTTTTTATTAATTCCATAAGTGTGGTTTAATTGTTATGAATGCCATGCAATTAAAAAGAGAATAAGAGAGGGGGTTACCTACTTGATGAAGAAGGTTACCACCATGAAGATGGGGAGGTGGCACCTATAGGGGCTAGCGCGCCCCCTAGGGGCTGCCCCCTCCTCTCCTATAAAAGGTGGCCTCCTCTCCTTTCTTCTTTTAGACGCTTGAATCCCCCTCCATTTCCCTTTCTTGCTGCTCCATCGTTTGGCGAGTGCTTGTAGCGAAGCGCTGCCAAAATAATTCACCACCAATACCTAGAGAAGTGGAGGGGGAGGAGGAGTTTCGGCGGATCCCTTCTTTTGCTACCCCGTTGGACCGAGGGCGTGGAGGATGTCAATGAGTCACATGTGTGACTGAGTATGGAGGTGCCGTTGGTTGTGGCAACGTGACTACCCGATCTTGAGATCGTCACGTGTACACCTTCATCTACAACGTTTGTGTGGGAACATAACCCCGCTTACGGTCTTTGAGGGTGAGTTACTCGTTGCTACCATCTCGTAGATGATCTTGGCTAGATTGTGGTTCGCGCGTAGGATTTTTTTGTTTTCCATTCTACGTTCACCGTCAGTGGTATCAGAGTCGTGTCTATGCGTAGATATTATGCACGAGTAGAACACATGAAGATGTGGGCATTGATGATCATGTTATTGCTCTCTTCGTGTATTTTGGATCATAGTGGCATAGTGAGATGAAGCGTCTCGAGACTAACCTTACATGTCCTCACACATGAGACTTGTCCCACGCTTGACATACAAATTATTTTTCATAAGTAGCTCAATGTGTGCCTATCTCTCCCACTATAGTTATGATCTAATGTACAAAGGATTTCTAATAATATTTTTATCACTATTGTGGTTACATGTTCATAGATAAAAATGGTTCTTCCCTAGAAATCCCTAAACCACGTAAAATATGCAAGACAAATTAGAAGCGTCTAACTTGTTTTTGCATGGCATATGATGTGATATGGTCACTGATACAAAAAATTGTTGCATGCAATAAGATTTGTTGTAAGTTAAACAATCGAGGAGCATATGGTTGTCCTTTTATTTTTATGGCATGTGTGATCCATGTAATTTAGATTAGTGGAGAACAACCATTATGGTGGCGCCATGGACTTTGGAGCCACGCTGGCGTAATGATGGAGATCATGCCATGATGCACAAGAAGGAGATCGAATGCGTGAAGGACCATATCATATCACATTATACTTGCATGTGATGTTTATCCTTTGATACATCTTATATTGCTTTGATTTGATCACCTTGATAATATTTCATAGCCACATTAGCATTATAAGATGATACCTCTCACTGAATATCAATATAATAATATGTCCTTCATTAGTATGCACCGTTAATAAAGTTCTTCGTTTCGAAGCACCACGTGATGATCAGGTGTGATAGACTCTACGTTCGTATACAACAGGTGTAAGACAGTTTTACACAGGCGAGTACTAAGGTTCTTACTTGGCAAGCCTAGCATGTACAGACATGCCCTTAGAACATGAACCGAAAGGTAAAGCACGATTCATATGAATGATATGATGTCCATACGATGCTCACTATTGCAGATGCACCATCTCACGTGATGATCGGTCATGGTGTACTGAATTTGGTTCGTGTAATCACCAAAAATGACTAGAGGGGATGTCGTTTTTGAGTGGAAGTTCATTTAGTAATTTGGATTAATTTGAACTCAAATTATCATAAACTAAATCAAAGTGAATTTGCATAGTTCGGTGTAGTCACTTGCATTTGTTTACTACCTTGTGTTTAGCTGTAATTGAGATAATTTAACTATAGGATTCTGAAATTTTACTTTACAAACTGGTATCGTATTGTTTTGTGAGTATCAATCTAAAGTTTAAATTACTATTGCAAACTTTCAACAAACCCTCACTTACTCCATGAAATTCAATAAATAGTATTGAACCAAGAGTAACAAATTCCAACGTTAATATCTAAGTATCATGCTTGCCTCCATGATTCTTGATATTGAAAAATTGTTTTATATCAACGTTATCTAGGAGCTAAAAATTGTTTTAGAAACCATCTTGTGTAGAAGATATTGTGATATCTGAAACAATGCTTGCTTGTAAAGTATAATTTAATAAAATACATATTCTCATATTGTATGAGAATTTGCAAAGGTTGAAGACGTTGGGCGTCCTGATCACCAAAAAGGTTTTGGAAATTAACATTATATTCGTGATTCGTACTAATGAGCTATAGTAGCTTGATCATGAAAGTTGTCATGATAAGGATGGATAGAAGATGTAGGTAAAATGTTTACTACATTAAAAGGTTTACTAAAGGAATGAAATTTGGAAGAGCGCCAAACATTTGATGATGGTGATTCACATCAAAGTGCAAGTACACGGGTATTAGTGTTTGACTAACACGCTTTGGAATATGTGTCATGTGTATGACACCACTGTTGATGTTTATAGATTCTTCTAAAAAGGAAAGGAAATGCTAAAAGAGAATCTGGTAAATATTTGGCAGAAAAGAAAAAGACCGGAAATATCCAGCTTAGGTACATAGATGATATACATGTTGTGGATATATTCTTTGCTTGTTAAACAATGTGGATCTTAGGTATCGGATACCGGATTGGTTGGTGTGAAGTGTCACACAAGACAACACAATTCATGAACTACAATGGCCTAAGTAACTAGCAAAATAATATGGGATGTTGTTCATCAAAAACAAATAAAGTGTTGTTGTGTTTCTCATTGACATCAAACCTAGCCTTCAAGATTTGTTTTAATGAATTGTTATTTTGTTCCAGTATTATGAGAACAATTGTTGTTCAAATAATTATCGTATTCCATAGAAGATGGATGAACTCTTACAAGTCTAGTTGGAGAAACCACATCCATAACACTAATGCTAAAATGTCGCAAGACAAACAATTAAAAATATCACTTACGAAGTGACATCACTATTTAAATTATATTGGAAAATAAAACATGAAGAAACTCTATGTTGATGGAATTTTGGAGTCCTTTTTGATTTTTTTTGAATCAAATTGACGCTTGTGAGAATTTCCTAGAAATGATTTAAATTTTGTTCATAGGCCAAAAGAAGAACGAACGACTAACTTATTGGACATTGTACATGTTGATGTATGTAGTAAATTAAGTAGGTCATGAGAGATGGATTTCAACTTCATATACTTTCTTCAAACACTTGAGTGAGTATATGATTGTATTTACTTAATAAAGAAGAAGTATGAAACATTTGAAAATCCTCAAATGATTTCAAGATGAAGTGGAAAATCACTGTAACAAGAAAATAAAAAAATTATGATTGGATCATAAAGGAAGATATTTGACTTACAAGTTTAGCAAACACCTAAGAATTGAGGAATCCTGATGTAGCCCGACCTTCGGTCATTACCACATCATGGTCTCCAACTTATGCCAAGTCGTCATGGACTCCAAAGGTGAATATGTTCCTCTATGCAAGCCCACTTCTTACCCTCTTGAATGGTATACTACTTCATACTCCATCCCATATTCATGATAGGTTCATACCGGCAAGTACAGAGGCACGGGAGGAAGCCTGAAGCACCAAGCTCAATAAGACGGAGGCTTGGAAGAGAAGACAGAAGAAGCTGAAGCTGACACACCGGAGTCTCCGGACCGCCACCCCGAAATCTCCAGCTGGCCTCTAGACCGTCCTCTAGACCGAGGCCTGGGACAATCTGATTGCCACTCTGGAGACAGACCGGAGTGTCCGGACCACACCGGAGTCTCCGGACCGCGCACACTAGAGTCTCCGGCCTGAGCGAATGGGCCTGCGCGCTGCCAGCTGGGCCTTTGGACCATGTACACCTTATTCTGCACCAAACACTAGTTTTATGCCCAAACTACCCCTGAACTTGTGGCTGGCCTATAAATAGAGTCCCCACCCCCTCATGTATCCCTGAGGCAAAGATGATAGACTAAAGACACCCCCTTGTGGAATCTCTAGTTTTGCCTCATCCTCTTACCAAAGGGGAACGACTATCGTCACCACCTCGTTGGAGTTGCATCGCACCTCCCTTGTTGTACAAGGCCTTGGCATCGGTGCCCTTTGCCAAGATGTCAAGACCCTCTCCAAGGTGTTCTTCCCTCTCCACTTGGGATTGAGGGAGCACGTTGACCGATCTTTCCTTGCGAGGATTCTATCGGACCGGTGGCCACCGACGGGAGCAATCGGCCTTTGTATCGTGTGAGTTTTGCGTGTGTTCATCGTGTTCTTCGCAAGGTGTACGTCTGCTTCCGCTACCTTCTCCATTCCCCTCGCTTTCCCATCGATTTGACCACGAAATCCGTGAAGATCGGGCTACCCTTGAGATTACACCTTATCATCTGGTATCAGCAGCTTTTGGTTGCCATGGATTTCTCATCGATTTGGTCTTTTCCTCCATAAATTCGAAAATCCCCAAAAAATAGCCCCAATTTCGTGTTTTGGATCGATCAGTGATTTGGGTGCATTTTGGTAGGTTTTGATCTGTGGATTACTTGCTAAACTTGTTTATCTACCTTTTCCTACGTTCTCATAGCCTAATTCCTTGATTTCCTGCCACCAATTTGGTGTTTTTGTTCGAGTTTTTTTGCCAACATCGTGTCCCGGTCGAGTTTTACACGTTCTAGAACCTCCGGACCAGAGATTTGGTCCCCAGACCGGAGATTCCGCCCCACGGACCGGAGATTCTGGTCTAGACCGGAGTTCTTGGTAAATATCCGGACCACCATACAATCTGGCATCTAGTTTTTGCATAGAAAAACAGATTTGACCTTGCTCACGGTTTTGAGCATAACGTTTGCATACGAACTCGTATTTTAGTGTTTTGAGCTCGTTTCGAAGAGGAAAAAGAGCTCTACATCATCATCTATGTGGTTCATGATATATACTCCATCAAAATTCCATGAGCAAGGCGCAGTCCAACAATAAAGGGTGAAGATCGTCGATGAAAGGTATAAACATTCCGCGTCTTCTCCCAACTTGCTTTTTTTGTGAGCTACACTATCTTTGCAATCAACAAACACCTATTGAGATCAGTTCCTCCTATAATTTCTTCGGATATGCACATATGATACTTGTAGAATTCCTAGCAAAAGTTGTGAGCGCACTATCTCATATAGTTATCTTGTAGGGATTTCTATTTCTGCGCCCCTGGTTCGTTAGTTGTACTCAGTTTTCCCTAGCCGCTTAGTTTTTCCTCACTTTTCCCCTCCCTCCATTCTGAAACACTCACATGCGCTCGGACAGGGGGATACCGTCAGGTCAAAGGCTTGGCTGTTACATGCTGACAGGTGGGACCGTGTTGGGGCAGGTCCTACATTGAGCATTATGTTACGTCGCCTCAACCGTTACTTGCTGATGGGTGGGCCGTATTGGGATGGTTATTGCATACGTGGTGAAGGGTAGGGCCGCGTTGGGACATGTCTTGCATACGTGGTGAAGGGTGGGGCCGGAGACAGGTCGGGCCAGCCATTCTTGCTCCGATCCTGGAATAGCTCCCACACCGCCCCTCCGCTCCCCCACCATCGTGCCCTCCTACCTGAGAGCCGCTCCTACCTTATGTCGTCCTCGGCCCCCGAGCCGCCCCCTCCCCTATCCATAGAGCCCACTCCAGCTCCGCTTCCTCCCTTGCTAGATCTACCCCTTTCGTGCAACAGTATGCGACACCGGTGGGTGTACCGGTCCTTCCCTTCGAGCGTGGAGAAGATTGGGTGGAATCGAAGGGATCTAACGCATGGATTCCATCTGGGTAAGTATTGTTTCCCTTTGTAGATTGATTATAGGCAGTAATTGAGCGCGAATCGCCAGTGCTTAGCTAACTGCCTTGCTTTTCGAATAGGATTGATCCAGCGCTGGCATTTCGGCTGGCGGTTAAACTGGATACTAGCGTAATTTGTCGTTGTGAATGTTATCTCTCCAGATTTTACTTCCCAGTGGTGGTTGCAACCTTCATAAATCTTAGAGATTTGAAAGATAAAATATATTCTAAATTCCCCTGGAGCAATGGCGATTCAATTGATTTGCAATATTTCAACATTAGCGAGCAAAGATTGCTCCCACTAACTAGCGAAGCTGATCTGGTAATTCTTTTCTCTTTGAATGTTGTCGAACATTTTGGTAGAATTCGTCTCCATGTGCAACCTAAAGTTGAACACATGGGAAAGAGGGCTAAAACATCATCTGGTGGTCAAGCATCATCAGGTGGTCGGGCATCATGTGTCTCTGCTAATAGTATGCGCCCCTGCGCTCCTTGTAGGTCCAAAACAGTACCATCTGTTCGCACTGTGAGTGTAAGCCAAATCACTCGTGCGGCCGATGTGGAGGACGAAGTAGAGCCTGCTGAGGGACCGCCTCCACTAGATGATGAGGATGAGTTGATGTTTCCTGAATTGGTAGATAGATTCAGTTTACAGGCACTAGAGGATCAATACATGGAGGAATTGGCCCACGGTGCCAGATTTGATGACACTGATGAAGAATAGAATGAGGAGAACAATGACAGTATCGTTTTAGCCGAGTACAATGGTAAGGACTAGCCAGTAATTGAGTGGGACAGGAACAATCCTAAGATTTCAGAAGGCACCATATTTGAAACGATGCGGGACTGTCATAATTCCCTTACTACATATTGCATTTGCACCAGTAATGATTATGTTGTTATTAAGAGTGAGCCAGCAAGGTTCATAGTGAAGTGCCCATACAAGAGGTGTAGGTGGAGGATGCATGCATCCACTATGCCCAGGAGCAGTTTGGTTCAGGTATTACAACCAGTTGTGTATTTTAGATCATTGTGTCGAATTTGTTAACTGTACTTGACATTTTCATTATGTTTCAGATAAAAGGTAACCAGTTCGAACATTCTTGTCCACCTCAAGGGGGACAGCCAAAGGACAAAACAAACTAGCAAAGATTAGGTGGTTGGAAGATGCAATCATGGATTGGATGAGAGTGAACCCATCACTTGGTGCAACAACGCTCATAAAAAAAGTTTCTGAAAAGTTTAATATTACTGTACCTTACATGAGGATGTTCTATGCAAAGGAAATGGCTCTTGATAGGATCAATGGTCTATGGAATGAAAGTTTTCAGTTGCTTTACAAGTTCAAAGCTGAAGTGGAGATGGCTAGTCCAGGTAGTGTTGTACAGATAGACATGCATACAGTTCAGTACAAAATAAGAGGGAAGACAATGGAGAAGGAGTGCTTTAGAAGGGCTTTTGTTTGTTTCAAAGCTTGTTGGCAAGGGTTTCTGGATGGTTGGAGGCCTTATTTGGCCGTGGATGCAACAACTCTTCATGGCAGATTTAAAGGATAGCTAATAGCTGCTACTGTAGATGATGGCCACAATTGGATGTTCCCTGTTGCTTTTGGAGTTTTGGAGATTGAGTCAGAGGAAAGTTGGACTTGGTTTCTAGAGAATTTGCACGACCTTATAGGTCATCTACCAGGACTTACTATCCACACGGACGCTTGCAAAGGTTTGGAGAAAGTTGTAGAAGTAGTATTCCCCGGAGTGGAGCATAGGGAATGTATGCGATACTTAGTGCAGAATTTTACAAAGAAATTCAACGGTAAAGTTTATACTGACAACCTATGGCTAGCGTCATATGCATGTAGTTTGGGGAAGCATCTGTATCACTTGGAACTGTTGTATAAACAAAAACATGCGGTGAAGGAGTACTTGGATGCACATCATGGAATGGTGTGGTTAAGAAGCCAATTCAATGATATTTACAAGGTAGACTATGTGACAAGTAACCTTGCAGAGAGTTTCAATGCAAACGTCAAGTCATTGAAAGGGCTTATGCTGCGGAAAATATTTGATAAGATTAGGCAGATGATCATGATAAAGATCGATTTGCATCAAAAGTATATGCTGGTCATCTCATCCTCCCATCTTTGATTAAGGATTTGCATGCCGGGGCAAAACAATTGAAGATGCAATGCATTAGAAGATGAATGGAGGATGAGGTAACGTACACTAACAGTAAATACAGGCAATGGAGGTATCCAGTGAGTTTGGTTGATAGGACATGCCATTGCAGGCAATGGCAGCTCCGTGGGAAACCCTACATACATGCATTGTTTTTCATGGGTGTTCTAGGAGGTGAAGAGGGTGAAGTTGATCAGTACGTGTCGGAGTATTTCTTCATTTCCAACTTTAGGGTCGCATATGCTCAAAATGTTCCAGCCTTGTTGGGAAAAGACCAATGGATGGAAGTAAATCCAGGCTTCAAGCTTTACTAGACCAGTAGGTAGGCCAAGGAAGAATAGGATGAGAGCTAGTGCAGACGGTGGTGCACCACCTCGATGACGTAAGTGCAAATGTTGTGGGATCTTAGGGAACATTGCTAGGGTTTGTAAAAATGCAGTGGACCCATCTTATGGAATGGATGATCAGGCGGGACAGCAAATGCAGATGAGAATGAAGTATCTGAACGAGAGGAGAATGAAGCAATGGATACATTGCAGATTGAACCAACGGATCGAGAGGAGATTGAACCAGATGTAGGGAAGATTGAACCAAATGCAGGGGAAATTGAACTAGATGCATGGGAGATTGAACCAATGGATCGAGAGGAGATTGAACCAAATGCAGGGGAGATTGAAACAAATGCAGAGGATATTGAACCAAATGCAGGGGAGATTGAAACAAATGTAGGGGATATTGAACTAATAGATTGAGAGGAGATTGAACCAAATGAAGGGGAGATTGCACCAAATGCATGGGAGATTGAAGCAATTTATTCATTGGAAGAAGAGTTCAAAATAAAGGAATTACACAAGAGGATATTGTGCATTTTGAACCGTATGACCCAATGAATCAAAACATGGTTGAACCAATTGTACGACAGACTGAAACAACTTCATTGATTGGATGCAGAGAAAAAGAACAAAGGGAAGAAGTTGATGGTGGACTCCGAGAATATTCCAGCCAGGATCACCCGAAGCAAGGTGGTGAACTCCGAGAATATTCCAGCGAAAAACACTAGGAGCAAGAAAAAATGAATTTGAATTATTAATTTGAATTTGTATGTTGAATTTGAACTACTGTCAATGTTTGTATTGAATTCAAACTAGTGTGATGCTCCCAAGTTTGTATGTTGGATAACCCCATAATGTATGCGTTATTGCAAGGTTCTATTGTTATCCACCTAGTTGCTTAGCACTGCTCAGTTTTGCCCTCGACATGTGGTCAACACATGGGGTTTAGCTAGTTCATGGCTTAAACCATAGCAAAAGTTGACCAATTGATCCAAAATTTGGCACACTTGTGTATCCTGGATTGATTTGCCATATGAAATTGGAAATTTTGAATTTACTTGTAGTCATCCACATTTTTATTTTTCTAATTGATTAAATTCAAATAAATGGTTTTAGGGTTAGTATAATTCAAAAAAGAATTCAAAACATAGTGCAACCTTCACATGGAGTCTTGTTATGTTACCTACAACCTAGCATGAATAATAAAGTAAAATGAAATAAAGAGAAATGAACTTCTCCCCTAAACCACTTCTTAAATCCTTCTTGGAATGAGCTACTAGCTATGAAGATGCATGGCTTTCTACTCAGTCAACCTCCAAGATAACCCATCCCAAAACATACTTTGTCTAAATGAGGCCAAATTTGGCACACTTGTGTATCTTTGAGTTGCAAACATTATAATGTTGGCCACGATGGATTATGTTGTTCAAATAACACATTTTCCATTTGTTATGCCAAAAGCTTGAATTTCCCTTAGTCTTTTTTATCTGAGCACCCTTGTTTTCCTTAGATCTACTCAGTTTTCCCCTCCCGGTAAAATTTTCCTTAGTTTTTCCCTCCCGCTAAAGTTTTCCTCGGTTTTTCCCTCCTGCTAAAGTTTTTCTCACTTTTCCCCTCTCTCATGTCTCAGTTTGGCTATGCTCTGATTGGTCGAGATGTATGTCACACGGATCTTGGCCAACCACCGTTGGATACATCATGATCTGACGGGCTAGAGGTCTCTCTCTCCCGATGGGCGCACCTAACCTTGTACGGCGAGGAGAGCCCGACAGGCTGGATGTCTCTCCCTTCCTTTCCCTAACGCATGTATACCAGCTGCATCAACTAGCACTCAGTTTGGTTGCGCTCTGATTGGTCGAGATGTATGTCACACAGATCTTGGCCAACCACCGTTGGATACATCATGATCTGACAGGATGGAGGTATCTCTCCCCCGATGGGCCCACCTAACCTTGTATGGCGAGGAGAGCCCGATTGGCTGGATGTCTCTCACTCCCTTTCCCTGACGCACGTATACCAGCCGCATCAACTAGCGCTCAGTTTGGCTGCGCTCTGATTGGTCGAGATGTATGTCACACGGATCTTGGCCAACCACCATTGGATACATCATGATCCGACGGGCTGGAGGTATCTCTCTCTCATTGGGATACAGAGAGGAGAGCCCGATGGGCTAGATGTCTCTCCCTCCCTTTCCCTATCGCACGTACACTAGCCGCATCTTCCTCCCCTCCTATCGACATACGGCGGCGCGGTAGTCTGAATGGCGTGCGACGGTGCGGATCTAAGCGTGGCATTCCAAATGGTGTGCGAAGGCACGGACCTAAGTGTGGCGGTCGGAATGGCGTGCGGCGGCGCGGACCTACGCGTGGGTGTCAGAACGGCTTGCGGCGACGCGGATCTAACCTTGGCTGCTAGAACAGTGTGCGGCAGTGAGGATCTAACCGTCTAAAATTTCTGTCTATATCTTTCTCACTTCTGTTCACATCGTCAGAGCCATTGCTAATGAAAGGCACTGATGGAAGCCATCATCCACAACGTCTATGGTTGTGGTGCCGACAATGGTCATCGATGTGATGACGATTGAAGTCATCATCCGCAACATCACTACGACAGCGCAGATCAAGCCCTCGTGAACCGAAGCTATGGGAGGCAGGCCATGGCCACGGCTTGCACGTCGAGGTGCACTTTGACGGTGAATGCCGAAAGGGAGCAATTTGTCTATACATCTTGGAGTACACCTACGGTGGGGAGGGCGGCTAGCTCACCGTCCACTTAAATTGGGACAAATTTAAGCCGAATTCGAACCAAAATTCTGTGACTTAAAATATATGTATGATTTGAATAAATTTGACATGTATTTGAGCCGTGCGACCGGTGGATATGCTCTAAAGCTGATTCATAAGTAGTAGTACTTGCTTTGACAATCTCCGGTGGGCTTGTATAAATTTGATCGAAATATGTATGATTTGAATCAAAATTGATATGTATTTGAGCAGTGAGGATGGTGGATATGCTCTAAAGTTGATTCATAAGTAGTACTCCCTCCGACCCAAATTAGTTGATTTAGATTTGTCTAGATTCGATTGTATCTTGAGGAATTTGAGTTAACTAACTTAGATTGACAATCTCAGCCACTAATTTGAATGAGGAATGGATGTTGCCGCCAATGCTGCAATTCTACATGGAAGCCATGGTGGCAGCGACAGAACAGTCAAAACTAGTAGGCCCCGACTTGACCCTCTAGGCATTTGGCACGCCAACTATGGGAAGCTAGATCCAATGGCAAGCAACTCGGGCCCCACAATGCATTCTCTCGACAACTTTGGGACCGCTAGATCTAATGGCAAGCAACTCGGGTACCGCAATGCATTCTCTCGACCACTTTGGGACAGCTAGATCTAATGGCAAGCAACCCAGGCACCGTTGAAAGGGAAAAAGGACATCGTCTATAGGGTGAATAGGCAATTTAAAATTATTGCAATTTGGGCTCTAAAAAATGCGGAAGAAAACTTAACGTTTAATTTATCAACCCTAAACCTATATCAACTAGGTTCAACTAAGTGCACCAACAACCTATGCTAAGCAAGACAAGCAACAAGGTGATAGCAAGATAAAATACTTCAAGCACGATGGCTATTACATTGTAAATTGCATAAGTAAAGGACTTGGTTGAGAGATCACCGATGGACGCAGAGACAATGATTTGTTTCCCGAAGTTCACTTCCAAATAAGCTACGTCTCCGTTGGAGAGGTGCGGGGGCGCAATGTACTTCGAACGCCATAAGTGGCTCACCTCGAGGTGTGGTGGATCGATGCTCACCCAACTCCACACAAGGCCTCACCCCAAGATGCGAAGGCACGAAACTCACCAACACCACAAAAGGCTCACCCTATTCTCTCGTGAGCTCGCCACAAAGGCCTACTATGGCCCCCCCCCGAATTAATCCTCCAAGAATCCCTATTATGCATGCAACAACGATCCCAAGATCAGCTAGTCGTGGCACATAATAGACAAGTATTAAAGTAAACATCCAATACATAACGAATACATGTCATACCTTAGTTGCCATTATGGCTACATCGACCAACATCAGCGGAACTTCATTAAGCATAGAGCCCGAGCCATGCCTTAACCTACATGCAACTGACTGGGAGAACGTACTAGCTCGCATAGCCATCCACTTCATCCTCTTCTTGATATCTGACCAAGTTAATAGCCAGGGACAATGCCAGTGAGTACTTTGAATATACTCGCAAACCACCTCAAGAAAATAATAATAACAAGAGGATATGCAATATGGCTGTGGTAGTAGGAGGGCTTCAAGAGAGGTTCTTTTCTCAAATAGTTTCTCTTGTAGATATAGCATATACATATCTTTGTTGAAAACTTTTGTAAACCATTTTGGAAACCTTTTGAAAAGTTTTGTAAACACTAGGATTGGGGTACCCATTTCTTCCCGTCTTCAGGTCGTCCCATGACCAAACTCCTTTCTCCTCCTTCCGACCATCCCATGGTCAAAACCTTTCTCCTTTATGACCATCCCATGGTCAAAACATTTTCAAAGCCATTTCTTTTCCGAAATCCTTTTTGAAAACAAAACCATCACCGATCTACAGAAGTTTGTCCAACCCGTCCATAACCGCAGACACGGCTATTCGAATAGATTTACACTCTGCAGAGGTTGTACACTTTACCCACACCATCCGGGTACACTACCCTGATCTACACTGATCGTGGGTCGAGTAACCGATCAAGACTCTCCAGATGCCCACTCTAGTATAAGTGCCTACCCTATGAGTGTTATTCCCCTCAAAACTGGGACGTCGGGTACCGAGGACCAACCGGAGCGCAGTTTACACTTTAAATAGTGGGCGCTTTCAATGAGGGGCTCATAGTAACGCCTGGCTACCCGCTGATAGGTCGTTCCTTCTCCAGGTCGATGTCCCACATGGACCTTTAAGGGAGAAGGCCCAGCCTCCAGGGATCGCGATCCCCTGTAGTAGTTGCGGGGCAGCTTATACCAGAATAGATAAACATCAAATCTATCCCTCTCCCATACCAGAGTAATGTGGGTGCACAAGTTAAGTTGTTATGGCTAAACTGCAAAGAACCGGGTGCGTTTTTGTAAACCTTTTTCCTCCAGCTTTCCTTCAGTATTTTGTAAAAAAAACCTTTTTCTTTCTCAACAACTCTTGGGAGGTCCCATCTCACCAAGGTTTTATCATTAAACATTTGGTAAAACTTTTTCGGGGGTCTTCCCATCCTATAGCTTTGCTTCGGCTAAAATAGGGTCTCCAAAGGGTTATGGTGTTATACACCATCTATTCTCCTAGGGACAGTAGGTGTCATTAAGGGGGTTGTACATAATAGTACAAAAGTGTAATAGTTCAGAAGAGCCAAACCACTACCATATATACATCAACATATAGTAAAACAGTGCAATTTTAATAAAGAGTAGATATAACATGCATAAGTAAAACAGTAGGACAAGGCTTATGAGAAAGAGGGTGGCTTGCCTGAGATCAACAATATGGAATAATTGTCCCTGGACTTCGTCTTTAGATAACCAAGAATACCAATATCCATACGATCTCTTCTTCTCGGCGTCAATACAAGCGCAACTATCGCCGACATCGATTAAACATGCAAACAAGCAAGGCCACAATCAAAACAGGGCATACAAGTGGACAAACATACAAAAAGCACTTGAACAATCTCTCATTAAGGTTCAGTAGTTTTAGAGAGGATTGGATTTAGGAGATTGAGATGGCCTTGGGGAAGGGAATGAACAACCCTTGGGTTTTATAGCTGAGGAACTACCTAAGAGGGGTTTTGGACCAAGGCCTGGGTAAGTATGGTATCAATGTGGAACCAGAATACAATCAGGTTGGTTTTGACAAAACAAGACCAACAAAGGTGGTTTCATGATTTTATCACTTTTCTTTAATTTCTTATGAATGTTTTAGTGATAAAGCCTCTAGTTTTAGGAAATAATTCACTAGAAAAGGTCTGGAGCTCCAAAAAATATTTTCTTGGATGGTTAGGTAGGGATTGATGTACTTGTTCATAGATAATTGGAATCATGCCAAAATATTTACCAGAATGCTCTCAGGAAATTCCCAAAGGTAGTTCTCCAGACAAATTGTCCTTTTCACCAGATTTAATCTATAGTAGCTTTTGATAGGAGACCAAGGCCACATGGTAGATATTTTGAATACCTTTCTGTAGGAATTGGATTCACTCTTTTTGGAGTTGTCCAACTCCCTTAGTGATTTATCTACTGAGACTACCCTAGGTAGAGATGATTAATTCACCAAAATTACACAGAGCCTCCATAAAATTTGATCTCCTGGATTTGGTTAGACCTTAGTGTACCACATCACAGGGAGTTGGAAATAGGTCAATACATTTCATATATTGGCCTAGAGAATTTTCTAAAGACAGAATACAATTAATCTTGTCATTTTTATATCTTCATATCTATAGTTCCACTTAGCTAGAGACAATGACTATTAGATAGGTATATCAACTACCTTTCATAGGCGCTTTGAATCATACCATTTGGGTATGTACCACTTACTGTGGAAATTATTTAGTGTAAACGACACACTTCAGTAGATTTAATTTCAGCAAATCACTAAGATAGATATTGGCATGAGATTAGCTCTCGATGGTAGAGAAAACTTCCTAAAACATGTAAAAATTTAGATCTGCTAATTTGAAGTTGATTAGCATTTTTTAAATGATTTAATCTAAGGCCAAACTTTGGATTTCTATAGACCTAATAAAAAGAACAAAAGGGGAGGGCCAGGCCAAGATCTGCACCGAGTTGGGCCGGCCTAGGTGAAATCGGCCCACCGGGGCAAGGCCAACATGCGGGAGCACGGTTTGAAGCTGCCAGGCAGGGCCCAGCCATCAACAGCACACCCTGCCGAAGGGGTATTGGGTGCCCTTGGCCATCCGATTAGAGGGCATCCGACGGCTGTGGGGCATCGTCTCCCCCGCGGCTACTAGCGGCGACGAAAACCCTAGCTGGCGACGGGAGCGTACAGGGAGGCTCACCTGAGGCTTGCCAGCGATGGAAAGGTGGCGGAGACGACACGGTGCATCGCGTCGAGTCCGGAGAGGGGTGGGAAGGCAGGGTTTGACGCCGGGATCTCGCTCGCGCGATGATATCCGAGGCGAGCTTCGCCAGAGCTTGACGGTGCCGTCTGGAGTAGCGGTTCCTAGACAAAAATCTAGGTGTGTTAGATGCAAGAGGACGAGGGGGTTGCGGTACAACGACATGCAGAGGAAAAAAGGCTGGGGAGAGAGCTCTGGGCTCAGATCTTGCAGATGGTCGAGGCGGGCTTTCTTCTTTCCTCCTGGTCAGTAGAGAGCAAGGGAGGGGAAGTGGAGCTAGGGGTGGTGCGTGGAAGGGAGAGGAAGCAAATGAGGGGCAGAGGCATGCGGGGAGGGCCTCTGGCCTATTTATCCCAAAAAGGGGTGGGTCATGGTGGACAAAGCCCAAGGGGGTAAGGGGAGAGAGTTAGGGGTCCTCTAGTTGGTCGAGTGGGCGGTGGGGAGGTGTGTGGTGGGCTCTGAGTCGAGCAGGGAGACAGGAAGGGAGTGGTGGAGGCTGCTGCACAATATATCCAAGATTTTGAAAGATATGCCATATCTCTCTTTCTCTGTTTCCAATGGCAAAAGACAAGGGGAGGGAAGATGCTACAGTGGTACACGACCAAGGGTGTGATGGGTGCTGGAGAGAGGTGCTGGTCAAGCTTTTCATGAGGGTTGGAGGTGGTTTGAGTAGTGGATTTGATTAGTTGGCGTAATTGGTCCATTTAATGGTTATTAAAGAAGTATAGGGATGTAGTATTTATAAAATGAGGGAGTGGTACTAGTGGGTAGATATAGTGAAGGTACCCCTCTTAGAATTATTTGACATTTTTCAAATGAGTTTTAGTCCACTTAAATCCATTTATTCAAATAGTGCAGAAATGGTTTCTAGAAGCTCATTTGGTATTTTTTAATTGTACATGTGTGGTTTTTTCTTTGATATGGTACTAGATACCAAGACACATCTTGGGGAATTTTCTTGGGATTTATTCGGAAGGAAAAGTATTTTTAAATAATTATTTCTTGTTTCTGCCATTTAAGCAAATAGGCAAAAAGAAATAATAAAGGTCTTCAAAAATATTTATTTTTGAAGTAATAAGATAGGGTATGATGTATGGACCTCAATTGAGCCAAAAGTTGGGGAAATGTTTTGTCCAAAACCAAACTTTCCTTTATGGAAGAAGTTTTGGAGATTTTGTCTATTAAAGAGATTAATTAGATTTGGAGCCATAATAATTATGGATAATATTTTATAGATCCTTATGATCAAGGTAGATGATGTAGACAAGGTGTATCAAGCATTTTCAACCTTGGGAACTTGAATTAGATGGAAAAACAAGGAGTTGAGGATCTAGGGTGATGTTATTTTCATACCACCAAAACCTTGTTGGATCTTGGAGCTCAGAGCTCACCTTGATGCAAGGGATAGATGGATAGTTAGACCAAGTCATATATGATCATGGAAGAAGGATTTTGGTTGGTTACATTTGAGGTGGTCTGGAAGTGATGGCAAACTTTATTGAAAATAAGGCTGCCATACCAGATGAGTCATGATGCCTTATAAACCATGTGGGTTTAATAAGCACAAAGATCCACTTTGATCAAGTGAAGTAGATGTTGATAGAACTGTATGAGTAGAACACAACCATGCAAAGAGTTGGTCCATAGAAGGTTGGATGATGGTGTGAGATTCTGTCAAATTAGGCATGTTGACTAGATTTCGAGGAAAAGTTATTTTCTTGCCTGCAAAACCATCAAGAACAAGTGGGTTGGAGGATGATATAACCAAGGGAAAGAGTGGGACTTGGTAGTCCTTAGGATGTTTAAAAACATGGTTCAGATGCATTTTCAAAAATGCATAAGGGTTGAGAAAAGGAGGCATTCAAAAAGGTGATCTTGGAACAGATTTCAGACTTAGCCAAATTTGGCAGATTTAGGGTTTTTGACTAGAATGTGGGTGGTGATGATTTTGATGGGTTGCAAGGTACCAAAGCATCATCAAGTGGATGAGGTTGAATAGTATATTGAGTAGAAGGGTTCCATGATTGATATTGGTCTTCATTGACTTGGAAACTTCTAGAATGGATCACTTCAGAATTGATCTGGTTAAGGGTTTTAGATGATCACCTGGTGGCTAGAGATTAGATCCAGATTGTATTCCTTCTTAGGGTTTGGTGATTTTTTTAATGTATCTTGATCCTAGTGGATGAGCTCCTATAGTAGCTCATACTACTTCTAAGCAATCAAGTTAAACAATAGATCAAAGCAATTCATCAAACACAGATCAAGGCAACTCATCTTACAAACCAAGCAAACCTACTATTAGGGTTACCATCAAGCCTAGCTTGAGGTAAGTATGGATATTTTGAAGTGTTGGATTTGAATAAGGTGAGAGTCCTTGGCATTTCTACCAAGAGTAGAATTCAAAAGCTTAATAAAGGTGTTTTGGGAAACCTAGAGATAAGAATGGTGGAAGGTTCTGTCTATAAAACATAAGGAGATTACAATAGGTTGCTCTCCATAGTTTAGGGAAATAGAAGCTACTAAAATAGTTGGTTTGCAAAGGCTTCTTGGCTCAGGTTTTGAAATGCCAAAACATTTGAGAATATGGAAATTAAGCCATGATAGTTTTGGGAAGTAGCTTTTGTCAACTAGTGTTGAGGTAAGGAGTATATCTTCTAATACACAATCATAATCATAACATAGTCAAACAACAGGCAAACACTTTCTGCATAAACAAGAATGTTTTTGTTCCCCCTGATTTTTGCATTCTCGACAACTAATCAGTTTTGCTGAAATTGGGATGTTACAGACCTTTCCCCCTTAAAAGAATCTCGTCCTGAGATTCAGGAGAGTAGGGTTAGGGGATTTTGAGTCGAGTTGATACCAGGTGTATTACGCTTCCTATCTTATGGACTCTGTTTTTGAAAGTGGCTACTCTGTCGATGAAGTTGCTTTAGTCTTCCGGGATGCATGGAGAGTTCAGCAGAGTCCAGCCTTGATTGCGAGGAATGATCTTATATTCCTTCAGGGCTTGATACCTCGAGGGCTTAGGCTAGGCAGACTACCTCGATTCTAAACTTCATGGAGTACTCGCCGGAGGATAGAATCTACAGCTGGGTGTACCTTTCTCTGAGGGTCCATGACTCTTCTTTAGGGGCGTAGCGTATCCTATTTAACGATTTTAGGGTCGGGACTCCTAAGTTTGCTTTGGCGAAGAGTTACTCTATTTTGTGGGAAAGACACAATCTTTCCCCCTTAGGATTAAACTGGGGTAGATTGGAGAGTTGACATAGTCCTTCCTTCTTGAAGTCGTAGATTGATGTTTTGAAGACTATCGTCACTCTTTCTCCTAGAGTTGGAATCTTCCGATGACGTCCGCGAAGGTAGGTCCTACGGGGCTTATATACTACGATTATTCATACTTAGTCTCTTGAAGCCATCGGAGACTTACGTCCTCTAAGCGATTGGAATTGATGGGTTGGCGATGATGTGGTCCTTCCGGTATGTCTGTAGCTGAAATAGTTGAGGGACTTCGTAAGATCTTTAGTTAGTTTCTCCTCTGACGACTCGTGAGTTGCTATTTGGCAAGAATATGCCTGATCCGGGGATCTTTTCTGAAGTATCTTATGGTAGAAAATCTTCTGGAGATTGAGTGCAAAGACGCCGTCTTTCCACCTTAGAGCTTCACTAAGGTTCATCGAGAAGAGTTTGGATCTTCTGTCTTGGAAGTGTTGCCCAGCGGTTAGCGGAAAGATGTATCTTCCCTGAATCTTTAGCTGAGGTCTTTGAGTGACGCCCTATCGCTTAAACCAGATCGGGGGTGGTTTCCTAACGAAGCCTTATGGAGTTAGCTTAGGGAAAGTTAGCAATTTACGACTCTTCTTGCTAGTAGTTAGTCAGGGTTGAAGCAGTCAGTGTCGGGTAATCTGTCTTCATTGGCATTTCTTGCGTTGCTTCTACTTGATGGCGGAGTGGACTCGTTGTCTTCACACTTCCGGATCATCTGACTTCAGGGGTAGTTTTTACCTTCTAGGGAGGAACTTCCCGTCGGTTTGGGTAGGTTCGACTATAATAGGTAGTCTCCTAAGGCGGTCGGAACCTCTAATATACTGACGATCGGCGTATTTAGGTCGTCACTTCTTGTCTGGGTTGACTTATCGGGTGGTTTCCTGTGGATATTGAGGATCCTTCGGTGATCGACTTCCGGCTTCAACGGGATTCTTGTTGTGGTAGACTGAGGAACAAGGGAGTGTGGTGCTATTGACGAGTCTTGCGAGGTGAGTTTGACGAGGTATCTCGTCCTGCTGAGGTGAAATCTTCGAGTTGATTCTGACTTGATGATGTCGAACTCCTGGTTCTTGAGATGCTTTTCCTCTGATATACTCTCGAGGTTAGTCTGGGTCTCATTACCGACATCTAACATAGGGGTTTCCTGAGTTACTAGGTGGGTTATCACTTCAGGAGGCACATTTTTAAGGAGATAAAAGCAAACCAGAGCATATAAACAAGGTGAACAGAGTGAGGGGATCGCAATGTCCTCGGCAGACAACACACATCAAGCCACACATAATGCACTTAAGCAAGCAAACATAGTCAACGTTAGGTACCAAGGAGTTAACTATCGCGATGTAGGGGAATCCTATGCTTAGGAATATTGACCCTAGATGCCGTCTTTCTTCAGGTCGGAGTCACTATCTTGTGTATGAAGCCTTCACCGGGTCGTTGGATGCTTCTCTATAGTGCAATATTTGACTTCTTCTGATTAGGAAGATTCCGCTGGTAGGGCGATCTTGTAGTCTCCTTGTGTTTGCTGGTAGTTGCTTGTCTTCATCTTGTTCTCATTGTCTTCACCGGATTCTAGATCCTAGTTATTTAAACTCCATAGGTTTGAAGTTTGGACGAGAGTTAGAGGAAACCATTTTCGAAAGCATTTACTTAGAGTAAGAGAAGAAGTATAATTTTTTTTGAAACTCATTGAGAAACTAGTTTTCGAAAGACGGGTTTTTCAAAATAAGGTTCCTGTCTAGCGACCATGCTAACTAAGGTTCTCCTACAGTCAGAATGGCTCTGATACCATGTCTGTGGGGCCACCGGATTAATCCTCCGAGAATCCCTGTTATGCATACAACCACGATCCCATGATCAGTTAGTCGTGGCACATAACAGACAAGTATCAAAGTCAATACCCAATACATAATGAATACATGTCATGCCTTAGTTGCCATTATGGCTACATCGATCAACATCAGTGGAACTTCATTAAGCATAGAGCCCGAGACATGCCTTAACCTACAGGCAACTGACTGGGAGAACGTCCTAGCTCGCATAGCCATCCACTTCATCCTCTTCTTGATATCTGACCAAGTTAATAGCCAAGGACAATGCCAGTGAGTACTTTGAATGTACTCGCAAACCACCTCAAGAAAATAATAATAACACGAGGATATGCAATATGGATGTGGTAGTAGGAGGGCTTCAAGAGAGCTTCTTTTCTCAAATAGTTTCTCTTGTAGGTATAACATCTACATATCTTTGTTGAAAATTTTTGTAAGCCATTTTTGAAACCTTTTGAAAAGTTTTGTAAACACTAAGATTGGGGTACCCATTTGTTCCCGTCTTCAGGTCGTCCCACGACCAAACTCCTTTCTCCTCCTTCCGACCATCCCATGGTCAAAACCTTTCTCCTTTACGACCATCCCATTGTCAAAACATTTCCAAAGCCATTTCTTTTCCGAAATCCTTTTTGAAAACAAAAGCAACACCGCTCTACAGAATTTTGTCCAACCCGTCCATAACCGCGGACATGGTTATTTGAATAGATTTACACTCTGCAGAGGTTGTACACTTTACCCACACCATCCGGGTACACTACCCTGATCTACACTGATCGTGGGTCGAGTAACCGATCAAGACTCTCCAGATGTTGTCAGGGGGATGATCCCCAGGTACCCCAACCGAATAAGAAACAAGATAATCGGATTGCGTCCGGGTGACCAGATGCAGCCGGATAGGGCAAGACAGGCCGGCTATCCCTCGGTAGCCGGATCAGCAGGACGCAGCCGGATACGGCGGCATAGCCGGACTCAATCAATGGGACAGGGCGACGTGTGTATCAGTGCACGGTACGCCCTATATGGTGACAAGACTGGCAACTACCCGGCCATATCGAAGACTTTGCGGGGGTGACGCAGGAACAGTGGCCGGTGTTGACGACAGGCTCGCACGGTGTCCACTGTGCCTACGACAGCCATACCGCTTGTACTCCGATAGGACAAGCCATACTAGACACTGTGGATGACTAGTCGGCTAGGACCCGCCTGTGGGGCCCGCCAGTCGGACTGGCCAGTGAGACCTTTGCCTCTCTGCCTATATAAGGAGAGGCAAGGCCTCAGTAGAAAGGGTTGGTCTTACAGCATTTAAGGCAGTAGCTAGCGTATACAGCTCGAGGAGCACTTGTAGTTCAAGTATTCCACATAGTCAGATCCGGAAGGAGTAGGGGCTTTACCTCACCACGAGGGCCCCGAACCTGGGTACTTCTCGCGTCCCGCTACGCTCGCTTGTATCCAATCCCGCCTGCGGACGCCATCGATAGCTTCCCTGCTAGTCCCCACACCTCTATCTAACCTCCTCAGGTACTGCCGTTCCCAATACAACGAAAGTTGGCGCCCACCGTGGGGCAAGATGGCTTCGACCGGAGTCATGTTCCGCACGGGACTCCGCACTTCAGCCGATGAGCGCGTCGCCTCTAGCATGGTGGTCATGCTCGGCAAATTTGACTGCATCATCGACAACGCTTCCTGCTTCGCCGGAACCTCCTTCCCGGCGAACGGCACCGTTCTGCTATTCGGCGACCTCTCCGTTTACGTCGCCACCGTCCCGGAGCGTTTCCCTAGGGAAATCGTCTCTGTCGCGGAGCTGCCGTGCTCAGACGGCAGCGCCTCCGCCACACCTCGCGGCACAGAGGTCATGATGGCTGGTTCCAGCTCCCATCCCCGCGAGCCGCGGGAGCGAGGCGTGGACGAGGTCGGAACTTCTGCTCCCCCGCAGCCCCGGAACCCGGTGGAGGATGCCATTGATCGGCTCCTGACGCCGGTTAACCTCGGGGATAACCCGGAGGAGGCGGAGGACAACTTCAGTATGGAGAGACAGATCCTCCTCCATGAGGCCATGGAGCTAGCTGTAGCCCATAAGCAGCTCGAGATCACCCGACGCGAGTACGACCGCGCGCACGGCCTCACTCCGGCTACCGCGGAGCCGAGCCGGCACGGCCAGGTACGGCGTCGGGGCGGCGAGCTTGGCGGTAGGTTAGAAAAGGACGGGGAACCGGATCCCGTGCCCGCCCTCGCACGGCCCACCTACAGCACGCCCATCAAGAACTTGCGCGTGGCGCGAGCCGCGGCAGAGGAACTGCCCAGCCTAGAGGGCAAGGAGCGAGCCCACCAACAAGCTCGCTTGCAGGAGCTCCTCCGCGTCGCGGACGAGCAGGCTGGCGCCAACCGGCAGGTGCAGGAAGACCTTAGCTACTCCAGGAGGAGGGAGCTACCGGCCAACAGCAGGGGTGCGCCGCGTGACACCCATCAGGCGTCCTCCCCTCAGCCGCCCAGGCCCCGCAGCAGGCGTCGCAGCTCCGGTAACAGGGGCCAGCCACGCCAGGAGCAGACGGTGAACAGCAACCCGCCACCTCCCCCTCCGCCAGCCAGAGCGCCCAGACCAGCCGGTTCCCGTCTCTCGGGCCGGGTGGGAGCGCCCAACCCGGATTGCCCGGATGCCAGCGACCGCATCGAGCTCCTCGCTCAAGCGCGCGTCACGGAGGAGGAAGATTCTACCGGTCCGGTTTGTTTCGGACCCCGCATCCGGAACAAGCCATTTCTGGATAAATTCTCCCTGCCCAGGGACGCCCCCAAGTACGACAGCAGCATGAAACCGGAGGACTGGCTGACCGACTATGCTACGGCAGTCGACATCGCCCACGGGAACAAGCGCACAGCCGTGCGCTACATCCCCCTCATGCTAACCGGGTCAGCGAGGACATGGCTCAATAGCCTCGCGCCCAATAGCATCAACGCCTGGCCTGACTTCGAGAAGGTGTTCGTCCGCAAGTTCAACGGCACGTACAAGCGCCCAGGGCGCCCGCGCGACCTGGACTTGTGCGTCCAGGGCGACCACGAGACCGACCGCGAGTACCTCGCCAAGTGGACGGAGCTGCGCAACACTTGCGAGGGCATCCTGGAGAGCCAATCCATCGGTTTCTTCATCGAGGGTTGCCGCGAGGGCACCATGCTTCGCCACCGGCTACTATGTGACGAGCCGAAAACCATGGCGGAGCTCATGACGGTTGCGGACCAGTACGCCACGGCGGACGCCGCCATGAAGAAGCCCCTCCGGGTAAACACGAACGGCCGTCCGACTCCCACGGAGCCGGCTCGCGACTGACCTAGCAATCCGGCTGGAGAAGCCGGACCCTCTAGACGCCACGGCAATGACAACCGGTTCCATGGGGACCGCCAGGCCGGACAGCAGAAACCTCGCTACCACGCGCAGCAAGTCAATGTTGTGGAGGGCGCGCCCGACGCGCCGGCTAATGAAGCAAGGAGGCAGAAGCCACGGCTCACCTTCGACCAGATGTTCGATGGCCAGTGCAAGTGGCATAGCGGTCCCTTCAAGCCGGCTACACACACCACCCGGAACTGCAGCTGGACCCGCGAGCTAAAGGACCAGGGCAACCAGCCTCGTCCCCCACCTCCCCCACCGGGTGGACCTCCACCACCGGCCAGGGGAGCCGACAATGATGGTAACGGCGGCAACGGCGGCAACAACAACGGCTACCCCCAACCGCACACCGCCTACCACATTTTCGAGATGGAGCAGGACGACAAGCATAGCCGTAGGCGACGCTCCAAGGAGGTCAACACCATCGCCTCTCCGGTCCCCCAGTACCTGAACTAGTCGGAAACTCCTATCACCTAGAGCCGGGCAGATCAGCCTGAGAATCTACCGACTCCCGGGGGCTACGCCATGGTGCTCGACCCCCTCATCGTCTCCAACGCGCGCACTTGCCGATTCTCGCGCGTCCTCATCGACGGGGGCAGCAGCCTCAACCTCGTCTACCAGTCCTTGCTGGAGAAGCTGGGCATTCGCGAAAGCGACCTGCGCCCGACTACCACGACGTTCCACGGCGTACTGCCGGGGCCAGCCTGCGCCCCGCTAGGGAAAATCCAGGTGGACGTCATTTTCGGGTTCGAGGTGGTAAATCTGACGAGCTCCTACCACGCTCTCCTCGGACGCCCCGCCCTCGTCAAGTTCATGGCCATCCCCCACTACGCCAACCTCAATACGAAGATGTCGGGACCCCACGACATGATCACCATCGCCGGCTGCTTTAGGCGATCGATGGAGTGCGCCTCAGCCGGTTCCAAACTAGCAGAGGCCCTCATCATAGCCGAGGAGAAGTGCGTGATCATGCGCAATGTGGCCATGGCCCAGCAGGACATTCCGGCTAGCAGCAAGCCAGCTGGAGAAGGAGCCTTCCAGCCGGCAAAGGAAACGAAGAGGATCCTGCTCGACCCCTCCGATCCGACCAAGTTCGTCACCATTGGCGCCGGCTTGGACAGCAAATAGGAAGGCGCGCTCGTCGACTTCCTCCGTGAGAATCGGGACATCTTTGCGTGGTCCCGCAAGGACATGCCGGGTGTGCCCAGGGAGTTCACCGAGCACTCACTTCACGTACGTCCGGATGCCAAGCCGGTCAAGCAACCTCTGCGCCGGTTCGTAGAGGAGAAGAGAAATATAATCGGTGACGAGATCACCCGGCTCCTTGCAGCCGGGTTCATCATGGAAGTGTACCACCCGGACTGGCTGGCGAACCTAGTCCTGGTGCTGAAGAAGAACAAGACCTGGCGCATGTGTATCGACTACACCAGCCTGAACAAGGCGTGCCCTAAAGACCCCTTTGGCTTGAACCCGGCTGATCAGATTAAGACATCATTTATCACCCCCTATGGGTTTTCTGCTATGTAACCATGCCTTTCGGCCTAAAGAACGCAGGCGCCACCTATCAGCGATGTATGCAGAAATGCTTGCACTCGCAGATAGGCCGAAACATGCACGCTTACATGGATGACGTGGTTATCAAGACCAAGGAGAAGCGCACCCTCCTCGAGGACCTGGGAGAAACATTTGGCAACCTCCGCCAGTACCGGATGAAGCTGAACCCAGAGAAGTGCGTCTTCGGGGGTACCGTCTGGTCAGCTCCTCGGTTTCCTCGTTTCACGGCGAGGTATCGAGGCAAATCCGGAGAAGATCGCGGCCATCGAGAGGATGCAGCCGCCCAGGAACCTGCTTGGAGTCCAGAAGTTCACCGGATGCCTGGCTTCCCTCAGTCGCTTCGTTAGCTGGCTGGGGGAGAAGGCACTCCTGTTGTACCAGTTGATGAAGAAGACGGACAAGTTCTCCTGGACTTCGCAAGCCGACGCCGTGTTTCAGGACCTCAAGCGCATGCTATCCACAGCACCGGTTCTAGCCACGCCGGCTAGGAAGGAGCCGATGTTGCTCTATATAGCAGCCATCAGCCGGGTCGTCAGCGTCGTCCTGGTGGTGGAGTGCCCCGAGGAAGGCAAGGCTCAGCTGGTTCAGAGGCCCGTCTACTACCTCAGCGAGGTTCTCTCCCTCTCCAAGCAGAACTACCCCCACTACTAGGAGATGTGCTACGGCGTGTACCTGGCATGCAAGAAGCTCAAGCACTACTTCCAGGAGCATCCGATTAAGGTCGCGTGCACTGCACCCCTTTCGGAAATCATTGGCAACAAGGACGCCACCGGCCGAGTCGCCAAGTGGGCCATCGAGCTTGCCGCCTACTCCATCTAGTACGAGCCCCGGCTCATGATCAAGTCGCAAGCGTTGGCAGACTTCCTCGTCGATTGGGCTGAGACCCAGTATCTCCCACCGGTTCCGGATTCGGACCATTGGCGGATGCACTTCAATGGATCAAAGATGCTCGGGGGCTTGGGAGCCGGCATCGTGCTCACCTCGCCGAAGGGAAACCGGCTGGAGTACGTACTACAGATCCACTTCAAGGCCTCCAATAACGTAGCCGAATACGAGGCACTGGCGCATGGACTCCGGCTGGCCAAGGAGATCGGTGTCAACCGGATCCTGTGCTTCGGCGATTCGGACTTGGTGTTGCAGCAAGTATCCGGGGAATGGGACGCCAGAGACGCAAACATGGCTCTCTACCGGTTCCACATCCAGAAGCTCAGCGCCTCGTTCGACGGGTGCGGATTTCACCACATCCCCCGCGTCAACAACGAGGCAGCCGATAGGCTCTCCAAGATCGATCCACCAGGCAGGCCATCCCACCAGGGGTGTCCTTGGAGCACCTACGCAAGCCATCCATCAACCCGTCGCCAGAATCGGCCTCCATCGTCTGGGCAGGAACCATTCCGGCCAACGGAACGGCGGAAGCAGAGCCGGCAGAACCACCAAAAAAGAAGACCCGCACCAATTCCGGCCATGCAGCGCCTTCCGGCTCGCAAGGCCTGGGGGCTGCCGGCTCGCCTAGCGGCTCGGGGGCTGCCGCTCCGGATACGCCATCCGGACAACCCCCAGACACCCGTCAACCGGAGAACATGAGCATCCTCGTCATTTGGGAAGTGCCATCCTGGGCACAACCCTTGATGAGCTACATCGCCGATGGAGAACTTCCGGACGACGAGGTGGAGGCCAGACAAATCCGGCACCACGCGCACACATACACCATCATAAACGACGAGCTATACAAGCGCAGTGTATCCGGAATCTTCCAAAGATGTGTTGATGCAGATACGGGCCACCGACTACTCAAGGATATCCACCAGGGCGAGTGCGGGCACCACGCTTCGTCAAGGGCGATAGTCGCCAAGGCGTTTCGCCATTGTTTCTATTGGCCCACCGCCCTCGAGGACGCCGAGCAGCTGGTCCGCGCATGCAATGGGTGCCAGCGCTTCGGGCAGCTCAGGCACATGCCAACTTCGGTACTCAAGACCATACCGATCACCTGGCCGTTCGTGGTTTGGGGCCTTGACATGGTCGGTCCCTTCAGGCGAGCGCACGCGGACATGACCCACCTGCTGGTGGCGGTGGACAAGTTCACGAAGTGGATCGAGGCCAAGCCTATCCGAAAGCTGGACGGGGCGACGGTTGTCACCTTCTTCACCGACATCATCAACCGCTTTGGCTACCCCAACAACATCATCACCGACAACGACACGAACTTCGCCAAGGGGGCCTTCGCCCGGTTCTGCAGCAACAAGGGCATCCGGCTGGACCTCGCCTCCGTCGCGCACCCGCAATCCAACGGGCAAGTCGAAAGGGCAAACGGCTTAGTGCTAGCCGGCATCAAGCCACGTCTCATCGAGCCGTTGGAGCGTTCACCCGGATGTTGGATCAAAGAACTTCCGGCTGTGCTGTGGAGCCTCCGCACCACGCCAAATAGGTCAACCGGCTACACGCCATTCTTCCTGGTCTACGGATCGGAAGCCGTCCTCTCCGCCGACATCGAGTTCGACTCCCCTCGCAAGCTCCTCTACAATGAAAAAGCCAACCAGGAGGCGCGGGAGGACGGAGTGGACCTCCTGGAGGAGGCTCGCGAGCTGGCCTTGTCCAGATCAGCCCTATACCAGCAGAGACTACGTCACTACCATTCAATTCGGATCCGCCCAGTCGCATTCCGCGAGGGTGACCTGGTTCTCCGGCTGGTGCAAGACACGAAGGGCATGCACAAGCTATCGCCACCCTGGGAGGGCCCCTTCATCATCAGCCGGGCGCTGCCCAACGACTCCTACTACCTCATCGACGCGCAGCAGCCGCGCAAGAACAAGATGGACAAGTCAGACGAGGAGACCGAGCGTCCCTGGAACGCGGCCCTGCTGCGCCCATTTTACACCTAGTCGCCAGACAGTGTATGTATCCCGAAACCCCTACGAATAAAAATACGGACCCCCACGAGAATCTCGGGGGCTCCTTGCCAGATATATGTATGCACCTGTTTTCCGGTTATTATTTTCCGGCTCCGGCAACCCCTACCCGGGGCTCGCCGGCTGGCCCGACCTGCTAAGTCAACAAACCGGCTGAGTACTGTGTGACGATGTCAAAGGCCCACTCTTCGTCTCAGCTATAGACCGCAACTCGGCTGTCCGGCTAGCAAGAGCAAAAGCCCGAGGCATCCCACACGAAAAACGGGGAGGAGACACGACATATCGGGTATCTCGGCCCTGCAACTAGCTCGAACCAATCTAGCTGCTAAGCCATTAGTACCGTGTGCAATGTACTGTCAGCTCCCTTCGATTCCGGCTGCAGACCGCAACCCGGCTACCGGGTAAGGACGCAGCGAAAACAGCAGAGCGCACGGGAAAGCGACTAAGTGTCTAGAAAGGGACAGGCCAGTTTTCAAAAAAACAAGCCGTTTTTCGGCTACAATTTGGCAGACTAACCTACTAACCTATGTGGACATGTGTGTATGCGTACATACGTTTCGTCCGGCTACCTAGAGTCAGAATTCAGGAAAAGGAAAGAAGATTCGAAGTCCTTGCCTTCATCAAGCGCTCTGAATCTCAGGCGCTACACCCACTGGGTGCGCTCGCGCGCCCCCAGTGGAATCTTGTGGTTCCCAACTGGCTAAAGGCGTTTAGCCGATCGATCGGAGCCCAGGCGAGGGCAAGGGCTGGAGCAAGAGAAGACAAGGAAGATTCGAAGCACCTGGCTATGCCAGCTACTGCGAATCTCGGGGGCTACACCCAGTGGGTGCGCTTGCGCACCCCCACTGGAGGTGTAGGTTATCCGGCTAAAGGCGTGTAGCCGGACAAGGTTAGCCGGGCAAAATGGCAAAAAGAAACTCAGCGCACAAGTAAGGAAAAAGGATTTCAACAATAACAAGCAAAAGAGAGACGAAGCTCTCGCAACTTACCCGGTGTCAAAGACAGCTGGCACAAACAAACAAGGTTCACAAGTGTACACACAATACAATTACACCCGGCATCCCGGGGCGATATCTAGGCAGTAGGACCCTTGCCGTGGGGGAGATCTTGGCCAGCGGAGGCTTCAGGCGGTGGAGGAGGCGCGGAGCTTGATCCGGTCCCGGCGCTGGCAGGCGGCGGCATCGGGGCCTCCACATTAGGAGTGCCAACAGACTCCGAGTCGGTGAGGACCTCGTCGGGGTCCACATAGTCAGCGATCTTGATGGCGGACCCGCGGAGCTCCGGATGGGCTTGGCGGATGGCGGCAAGATCAGCCCCGGCACGGAAGCCTCCGTCGATCTTCTCGACGTGGGCGTCCTTGTACCAGGAGAGCATCAGAGTCAGGGCCATCTTCGCTCCGGCTCGCGCAGCCAGGTCTCGCAGCTGGTCTACCGCAGCCGGCACCTCCCCCACCTTCGCAGCCAACTACGCCATTGTCTCCAAAACTGGAGCCTCCGGCCAGACGAAGGAGAAGACGTCCCTCGCTGCCTGGCGAAGCTTGGCGGCTTCCTAGCCAAGAAGGACGACGAGCTCCTGGGCCGTCGGCTGCGCTCCCGGCCAATTCTCCTGCAGCCGGTTGTAGGCCAGCAGGTCTATGCCAGGGTAAAAGGCTGTCAAAAAAGATGGGTCAGATCCGGCTACCGGATCCGGAAAGAAAGGAAGACGAGAAAGGGACCTCAGCCTTGGCAGTTTGGCCGACCTGCATCAGCCCCTCCACCAGCGCCTTCTCCTTGAGCGCCAACCGTTTAATCTCCTTCTCCTGTTCCTTGTTCTAGGCCTCGAGAAGGGAGAAAGCTTCGGTCCGGCTGGCGAGCGAGGCGTCGCGCTCCTTGAAGGTGGCCTCCAAACCTTCCACCGGCGTGTGCCAATCCTTGTTCTGTAGCCGCATAGTAGAGTTGGACTTGCTCAGCCGGTCGTCTTCAAGCGATCGATCTCGCGCTGAGCGCACACGAGGATAGCTGCAACGAAACCGGCTATTAGTACCCAAAAAAAAGAAAGGGGGAGCCGGATGAAGAGAACTTACTCTGGGAGGTCCCGTTGGTGACAGCGAGCTTCTGCTCCAACGACCGGTTCCCGCCGGCTGTGGCCTCCAGCAGCCGGATCTCCTTCACTGCCAGCTCGAGCGTGGCGGCAAGGTCCGACAGCGAGGCAGCGGAAGAGGCGTCGTCGTCCACGGCTTTGACGACCAGGGACTCCTTCGCCGCGACCACCGCCGCCTGCCACACCTCCCCGCGCTCCTCGTCGGAGTTGTCGTCGCCAACGACGACGAGCTCCTTGCCAGCAGCCCCCCGCGCACCCGCGGAGGAGCCTTCCGGCTGGGAGGACCTCGCCCCCGGCTGGGGAACTTCCGGCTAGGCGGGGGCAGTCGGCTCAGCTCGAGGGGGAGGCGAAGGCTGCGCCTCAGAGGAAGGAGGAGCGCTGGTCGGCGCAGTTGGGGCACGGGGCGGTGACCCGGCGGGCGCGCGAGCCGGGCTCGCCGCTTCGAAGGAAACGAGCGTGCTAAGGAAAAAGCGAGGAAGACAGGAGCAAAACAAGCCAAAGTCAGAAAAGGAGGAAAAAGGAAAACAGAAAGAAAGGGAAGGGGGAGAAAGAACATACCCCGGCACCATAGGAGGCGGCCCCTTCTTCGGCCAAGACGGCTTGATGGCAGGGTGCCGGACTGGCTTGGCGGCGGGGCGCCGGACCGGCTCCTCTTGGGCGCCGGCTCCTCCGCCGCGGGGTGGCGGGCGCCGGAGCGGCTGGAGCCGCTCCCACCCGCTCCCCCGTCCGTCGTGGAGCGCGTCGCCGGCTCCATGGTCGGCAGGGCCTCCTCCTCGTGCACCTCCGGGTGCGGGTCGGCGGCCGACTGGTCGTTCCGACTGGGGAAGGCGTCACCATCCCCATCCGATTCCTCGTCGGACCGTCGGGCGCGCGGCTCGGGCAGGTCGGGCACGAATTCCTCGAGGGCCGCCGCGCCCTCCTCGCGGATGATGTAGGGGAACATCTGTCGAACACAAAAGTCAGCCAGACGAAGACAAAGAACAAGAACAAGAAAACATCAAAAGTGCATCCGGTTAGAAGAGCTTACCCGAGGTGTGCGGTTCTCCCGCGTATACGGCGCCAGGCTGAACTTCCAGTTCTCCGGCAGTCGTTCCTTGGTGATCGTCCACACCCACTCCTTCAGGTTGTGGTAGCGGGGATCGCGGCGCGACAGCCGAGTCAGGTCCAGCCGGCCAGAATAGTAGCACATCTTGTGTGCTCGTTGTTGCAACGTCATCATCAGCCGGGACATCCAGCTGAGGGTAACGTCCAGCCCGGTCAGCCGGCAGTGGACGAGCGAGCGCATGCGCTTCAGCAGCTCGTCTGTCTCTGCCTTGTCGCCGTGGAACTTCAAGTCCCAGTTCTGCCGGCTGGATTCAACGTCCTGGAAGGCCGGCAGATTTATCCGGTCGACGTTGGTAAGGTTCTTCACGTAGAAGTACGACTGCAGCCACAGTCGCACCGTATCGTGAAAAAGGGACTTGGGGTAGCCGGTCTGTGAGCGGGAGTAAATGGAGGCGCCGCCGCAGACGACTAAGGGCCCCTGGGTGAACTGCACCTGCGGCCGGACTCGAAAGAGCCGGCAGAAGAGCCCGAGATCCGGCTGGATCCCGAGATAGCTCTCGTAGAAAGCAACGAAATGCGCCAACGTTCCGATTGCGTTGGCGCCGAGGTGGTGGACACGAAGGTCAAAGAAGGCGAGGAAGGTCAAGAGGAACAGGTTCACCGGAAAGGGCGAACCCGCGGGCCAGGTGGGACAGGAATATGACGCGCTCGCCCTCCTCCGGATGCGGCGACACTTCCCCGGCCGGCGCCAGCCGCACCGCCACCTCCTCCGCCGGCGGGAGGACGCGGGTGGCATGATATTTGGCAATTTGGTCCTCGGTGACGGCGGAGCCGCACCAGGCCCCGCGGTCGGCAGCCATTTCCGGTTGACGAGGGGGAGCAACGACGGAGGATTGACGGTGGTCCATAGCGTCAACGACGGCGAACAGGTGGTGCAAAGAGCAAGGGTGCAGGAACGGAGGCAACGAAAGAGAAGGAACTGCGGCGGGGGAGCGAAGGAAAGAAATCGCCTCCCCCGCGGCGTCCCTTTAAAGAGCCAGAAGGGCAACCGTCGGCGGGGCACGTGGCGTGCATCCGGGCGACCCACACCCCAACCACCGCCTAAGATCCCGTGTGCCAGAGCAGGATGCGCAGAAGATCCTGGAGTGGGAACCGAAGCGCCGGACAACAGTTTCCCGAGGCGACATGCGACGGGCCGTTACGCTGCCCGCCGCAGAGTAATGATGGCGCGTGCGCGCATGGCCGGCGTCAGCACTGACGTCACGGGTAGCGCGACCACCAAGCTCAGCCGAACACAAATTCAAAAGCAAGGGGAAGCGCGCGCACATTTCGCCTAAGGGCGGAATCCACATGCGCTCGGGGGCTAGTGTCAGGGGGATGATCCCCAGGTACCCCAACTGAATAAGAAACAAGACAGTCGGATCACGTCCGGCTGACCAGATGCAGGCGGACAGGGCAAGACAGGCCGGCTATCCCCCGGTAGCCGGATCAGCAGGACGCAACCGATACGGCGACATAGCCGGACTCAATCAATGGGACAGGGCGACGTGTGTATCAGTGCACGGTACGCCCTGTACGGTTACAAGACTGGAAACTACCCGGCCATACCGAAGACTTTGCGGGGGTGACGTAGGGACAGTGGCCGGTGCTGACGACAGGCTCGCACGGCGTCCACTGTGCCTACGACAGCCATACCGCTCGTACTCCGACAGGACAAGCCATACTAGACACTATGGATGACTAGTCGGCTGGGACCCGCCTGTGGGGCCAGCCAGTCGGACTGGCCAGTGAGACCTTTGCCTCTCTGCCTATATAAGGAGAGGCAAGGCCTCAGTAGAAAGGGTTGGTCTTACAACATTTAAGGCAGTAGCTAGCGTATACAGCTCGAGGAGCACTTGTAGTTCAAGTATTCCACATAGTCAGATCCGGCAGGAGTAGGGGCTTTACCTCACCACGAGGGCCCCGAACCTGGGTATTTCTCGCGTCCCGCTACGCTCGCTTGTATCCAATCCCGCCAGCGGACGCCGTCGATAGCTTCCCTGCTAGTCCCCATACCTCTATCTAACCTCCTCAGGTACTGCCGTTCCCAATACAACGACAGATGCCCACTCCAGTATAAGTGTCTACCCTATGAGTGTTATTCCCCTCAAAACCGGGATGTCGGGTACCGAGGACCAACCGGAGCATAGTTTACACTTTACACAGTGGGCGCTTTCAATGAGGGGCTCATAGTAACGCCTGGCTGCCCGCTGATAGTTCGTTCCTTCTCCAGGTCGATTTCCCACATGGACCTTTAAGGGAGAAAGCCCATCCTCCGGGGATCTCAATCCCCCGTAGTAGTTGCGAGGCAGCTTATACTAGAATAGATAAACATCAAATCCAGCCCTATCCCATACCAGAGTAATGTGGTTGCACAGGTTAAGTTGTTATAGCTAAACTACAAAGAACCGGGTGCGTTTTTGTAAACCTTTTTCCTCCAGCTTTCCTTCAGCATTTATTAAAACAAAACCTTTTTCTTTCTCAACAACTCTTGGGAGGTCCCACCTCACCAAGGTTTTATCATAAAACATTTGGTAAAACTTTTTCGGGGGTCTTCCCATCCTATAGCTTTGCTTCGGCTAAAACAGGGTCTCCAAAGGGTTATGGTGTTATACACCATCTATTCTACTAGAGACAGTAGGTGTCATTACGGGGGTTGTACTTAATAGTACATATGTGTAATAGTTCGGAAGAGCCAAACAACTACCATATATACATCAACATATAGTAAAACAATGCAGTTTTAATAAACAGTAGATAAAACATGCATAAGTAAAACAGTAGGACAAGGCTTATGGGCCAGAGGGGGGCTTGCCTGAGATCAACAATATGGCATAATTGTCCCTGGACTTCTTCTTTAGATAACCAAGAATACTAATATCAATACGATCTCTTCTTCTCGGCGCCAATACAAGCGCAACTATCGCCGTCATCGATTAAACATGCAAACAAGCAAGGCCACAATCAAAACAGGGCATACAAGTGGAAAAACATACAACAAGCACTTGAACAATCTCCCATTAAGGTTCAGTAGTTTTAGAGAGGATTGGATTTAGGAGATTGAGATGGCCTTGGGGAAGGGGATGAACAACCCTTGGGTTTTATAGCCGAGGAACTACCTAAGAGGGGTTTTGGACCAAGGCCTGGGTAAGTATGGTATCAATGTGCAACTAGAATACCATCAGGTAGGTTTTGACAAAACAAGACTAACAAAGGTGGTTTCATGATTTTATTACTTTTCTTTAATTTCTTATGAATGTTCTAGTGATAAAGGCTCTAGTTTTAGGAAATAATTCACCAGAAAAGTTCTGGAGCTCCAAAAAATATTTCCTTGGATGGTTAGGTAGGTATTGATGTACTTGTTCACTGAGAGTTGGACTCATGCCAAAATATTTACCAGAATGCCCTTAGGAAATTCCCAAATGCAGTTCTATAGACAATTTGTCCTTTTCACCAGATTTAATCTATAGTAGATTTTTATAGTAAACCGGGGCCACATGGTACATATTTTGAATACCTTTCGGTAGGAATTGGATTCATGCTTTTTGGAGTTGTCAAACTCCCTGAGTGATTTATCTACTGAGACTACCCTAGGCAGAGATGATTAATTCACCAAAATTACACAGAGCCTCCATAAAATTTGATCTCCTGGATTTTGGTAGACCTTAGTGTACCACATCACAGGGATTTAGAATTAGGACAATACATTTCATATATTGGCCTAGAGAATTTTCTAAACACAGAATATAATTAATATTGTCATTTTTATATCTACAGATCTATAGTTCCACTTAGCTGGAGACAATGACTATTATATAGGTATATCAACTACCTTTCATAGGCACTTTGAATCATACCATTTGGGTATGTACAACTCACTGTGGAAATTATTTAGTGTAAAATACACACTTTAGTAGATTTAATTTCAGCAAATCACTAAGATAGATATTGGCATGAGACTAGCTCTGGATGGTATAGAAAAGTTCGTAGAACATGTCAAAACTTAGATCTGGTAATTTGAAGTAGATTAGCATTTTTTAAATGATTTAATCTAAGGCCAAACTTTGGATTTCTATAGACCTAATAAAAAGAAAAAGAAAAGGGGAGGGCCAGGCTGGGATCTGCGCCGAGTTGGGCCGCCCTGGGCGAAATCGGCCTACCCGAGCAAGGCCAGCGCGCGGGAGCGCGGTTTGAAGCTGCCAGGCAGGGCCCTTCTGTCAGCGGCACACCCTACTGAAGGGGTATCGGGTGCCCCTGGTCGTCCGATTAGAGGGAATCCGACGGCTATGGGGCATCGTCTCTCCCGCGGCAATTGGCGGTGACGAAAACCCTAGCTAGGGGCGGGAGCATATAGGGAGGCTCACCTGAGGCTTGCCGACAACGGAAAGGCGGCGGAGGCGATGCGGTGCATTGCTCTGAGTCCAGAGAGGGGCGGGAAGGCAGGGTTTGATGCCGGGATCTCGCTTGCGTGATGACGTCCGAGGCTAGCTTCGCTGGAGCTCGACGGTGCCGTCCGGAGCAGCAGTGCCTAGACAAAAATCTAGGTGGGTTAGATGTAGGAGGACGAGGGGGTTGTGGTACAACGACATGCAGAGGATAAAAGGCTGGGAAGAGAGCTCTGGGCTCAGATCTTGCAGATGGTCGAGGAGGCCTTTCTTCTCTCCTCCTGGTCAGTACAGAGCGAGGGAGGGGAAGTGGAGCTCGGGGTGGTGAGTGGAAGGGAGAGGAAGAAAATGAGGGGCAAAGGCGTGCGGGGAGGGCCTCTGGCCGATTTATCCCAAAAAGGGGTGGTTCATGGTGGACAAAGCCCATGGGGGCAAGGGGAGAGAGGAAGGGGTCCTCTGGTTGGTCGAGTGGGCGGTGGGGAGGTGAGTGGTGGGCTTTGAGTCGAGCAGGGAGACAGGGAGGGAGTGGTGGAGGCTGCTGCACAATATATCCAAGATTTTGAAAGATATGCCATATCTCTCTTTCTCTCTTTCCAAGGGTAAAAGACAATGGGAGGGCAGATGATATAGTGGTACACGACCATGGTTGTGATGGGTGCTGGAGAGAGGTGCTGGTCAAGCTTTTGATCAGGGTTGGAGGTGGTTTGAGTAGCGGATTTGATTAGTTGGTGTAATTGGTCAATTTAATGGTTATGAAAGAAGTACAGGGCTGTAGTCTTTATAAAATGAGGGAGTGGTACTAGTGGGTAGATATAGTCAAGGTACCCCTCCTAGAATTATTTGAGATTTTTCAAATGAGTTTTAGTCCACTTAAATCCATTTATTCAAATAGTGTAGAAATGGTTTCTAGAAGCTCATTTGGTATTTTTGAATTGGACATGTGTGGTTTTTGGTTTGATATGGTACTAGATACCAAGACACATCTTGGGCAATTTTCTTGTTATTTATTGGGAAGGAAAAGTATTTTTAAACAATTATTTCTTGTTTCTGCCATTTAAGGAAATAGGCAAAAAGAAATAATAAAGGTCTTCAAAAATATTTATTTTTGAAGTAAGAAGATAGGGTATGATGTATGGAGTAATAATATATTGAGCCAAAAGTTGGGGAAATGTTTAGGCAAAAACCAAACGTTCCTTTATGGAAGAAGTTTTGGAGATTTTATCTATTAAAGAGATTAATTAGATTTGGAGCCATAATAATTATGGATAATATTTGATAGATCCTTATGATCAAGATAGATGATGTAGACAAGGTGTAGCAGGCATTTGCAACCTTGGGAACTTGAATTAGATGAAAAAACAAGGAGTTGAGGATCCAGGGTGATGTTATTTTCATACCACCAAAACCTTGTTGGATCTTGGAGCTCAGAGCTCACCTTGATGCAAGGGATACATGGATAGTTAGACCAAGTCATATAGATGATCATGGAAGATGGATTTTGGATTGGTTACATTTGAGGTGGTCTGGAAGTGATGGCAAACTTTGTTGAAAATAAGGCTGCCATACTAGATGATTCATGATGCCTTATAAACCATGTGGGTTTAAGAAGCACAAAGATCCACTTGGAACAAGTGAAGTAGATGTTGATATACCTGTATGATTAGAACACAACCATGAAAATAGTTTGTCCATAGAAGGTTGGATGATGGTGTGAGCTTCTGTCAAAGTAGGCATGATGACTAGATTTGCAGGAAAAGTTATTTTCTTGCCTGCAAAACCATCAAGAACAAGTGGGTTGGAGGATGATATAACCAAGGGAAAGAGTGGGCCTTGGTAGTACTTAGGATGTTTACCAATATGGTTCAGATGCATTTTCAAAAATGCACAAGGGTTGAGAAAAGGAGGCATTCAAAAAGGTGATGTTGGAACAGATTCTAGACTTAGCCAAATTTGGCAGATTTAGGGTATTTGGCTAGAATGATTTTGATGGGTTGGAAGGTACCAACTCATCATCAAGTGGATGAGGTTGAAGCTTAGATTGATTAGAAGGGATCCATGCTTGATATTGGTCTTCATTGACTTCTAGAATGGCTCACTGCAGAATTGATCTGGTTAAGGGTTTTAGATGATCACCTGGTGGCTAGAGATTAGATCCAGATTGTATTCTTGCTTAGGGTTTGGTGATTTTTTTAAATTATCTTGATCCTAGTGGATGATCTCCTAGAGTAGCTCATACTAATTCTAAGCAATCAAGTCAAACAGCAGATCAAAGAAATTCATCAAAAACAGATCAAGGCAACTCATCTTACAAACCAAGCAAACCTACTATTAGGGTTACCATCAAGCCTAGCTTGAGGTAAGTATGGATATTTTTGAAGTGTTGGATTTGAATAAGGTGAGAGTCCTTGGCATTTCTACCAAGAGTAGAATTCAAAAGCTTAATAAAGGTGTTTTGTGAAACCTAGAGATAAGAATGGTTGAAGGTTCTGTCTATAAAACATAAGGAGATTATAATAGGTTGCTCTCCATAGTTTAGGGAAATAGAAGCTACTAAAATAGTTGGTTTGCAAAGGATTCTTGGCTCAGGTTTTGAAATGTCAGAACATTTGATAATATGGAAATTAAGGCAAGATAGTTTTGGGAAGTAGCTTTCGTCAACTGGTGTTGAGGTAAGGAGTATATCTTCTAATACACAATCATAATCATAACATAGTCAAACAACAGGAAAACACTTTATCCCTAAACAAGAAAAAGTTTTTGTTCCCCCTGATTTTTGCATTCAGGACAACTAATCAGGGTTGCTGAAATTGGGATGTTACACCTACTCACGTCCCACTATGGGATACTTGAGGGTGGTCACCGAACCCATACAAGGCTTGGGGAAAACTCCACAACTCAATTGGAGGGCTCCCATGAAATGACACAAAGGCTCCACAATTCCACAATAGGCCAACAAGCTTGGGGAATCTCCACAACTTAATTGGAGGCCCCAAGAACACAACACCACTCCACACAACCGTCTAGAGTTCCAAGAACCTAAGAGAAACGAGCCCAAGAGATTGAACTCGCTGAATCTCGGAGGAGAACTCAAACCTATGCACCAAATGCAAAAGGCAAGTCCTTCTCTCTCAAATTTCACCAAAGCTACAAAAGCTATTGGGGGAATAAGAGAGGAATAACACAAGAGGAGAACACAAAACTCTCCAAGATCTAGATCCCAAGGATTCCTTCAAAAAGAAGGGATTTGGTTTGGTGGGGTTGTAGATCTAGATCTCCTCTCTCAAATCCCTCAAAAAGATGCAATAATCATAGGAGCGGGAAGGAGAGAGGGGAAGCTCAACAAGGTCAAAAATGGAGGAGAGAGAAAGCCAAAAACCAAGAAAGAGCAAGTAAGTCCTGAAGGGGAAAGGGGAGCTCCATTTAAAGGGCTCCCCGATCTGCCCGTTACTCATAGAATTGTGCATGACTAGTAGTACCGGTGGGTGGCCGGTACTACTGGTGGAACGCAGCCAACGGTCAAAAAACAGCGAGAGAACAAACATAAACGCGAGCCTAGCCGGTACTACCGCCGCTCACCGGAACTACCGGCGGCAAAAATGCCCTAGCGATACTACCGCCTAAACTTTCGACCGAAGTTCTGACAAATAGAAATCATCAAATAGAGAATATTACTGAATCGAAATCGGGGTTGCCGGAATTTGGGCTGGATTTAACACTGGTACTACCGGTGACAAAATGCCCTAGCGGTACTACCGGTGGCCCACCGGAACTACCCGTCAGGCAGATACTCCAGAACCAAAACTACCACAACTTTTGCATCCGAACTCCAAACGAGATGAAACCAATTTTGTTTGAAATATTGGGTATCACCAAGGGAGAAAATACCATGAATATATATGTGAGATACCTCCCAAGGAGTGGAGCCAGAAAACCCGCAAGATAAAAAACGCAATAAGATATGCAAGGGAAATCCGTTTTTGATGAACTGGAGCTAGTCATGATGATAACCACAAGCTCTAGATCCTCACATGGACAAGAACCAAACAACAACCAAGAAATACGATGCTATGTATGCAAAGGTTTGAGCTCTCTCCGAAAGATACAAACGAGCCACCCACTCGAGAGCCCCTCTTGATAGTATGGCCATCTGTCCTAAGCACGGTCTCCCAACACTACAAGAGACCAGTAAAATAGAAAACCTATCAAGATCATACCTTTGCCTTGAGCATTCCACTTGAGATTGATGTAGCTCTTCTTGTCCTTCTCAAGGTGGATTGTCTTTCTTGATTACACTTTCTTGCTCTTGCTTGATGAATACTTGAGAAATGCTCCCCCATACTCCATGGGGAAGCCTCTTCTTTGAACTTGTCTTCATCATTCCATGATTGCCAAGCATGGCAAGCTTCAAGCATGAGATCTTCTAGAGATGACGCGTCTTGAGTTTGCACTTAAATTCTTGATGATGTCTTGAAGATAGCCATGAGGAACTCCATCTTCTTCTTCTTATTATTATTAGTTTTCAAGACATACTCGATCTTCTTCTTATTCTACTTGATTCCAATAGGCACAAAGCCCTTGGATATTGCTTCTTATTTTTTAACCGTGAGACCAACACATGGTCCAAGCGATGCCAATGAACAAACCTACAAGTGAGACTCAATTTGCACATTAGTCCATAGGGATTGTCATTAATTACCAAAACCACACATGGGGCCATACATGACCTTTCAATCTCCCCCATTTTGGTAATTGATGACAATCCCTTTTGAGAGGGTTTAAATATGGAATTTAATGAACAAAATGGTTGCCCCAACATCAAATACTACACAAGTATGTGATGTTGTTACAACCACAATATATAGAGAAAACTCCCCCACAACCTATGCACGTGTGATGAACTTGAATTTCATTGCATAGATTGCCAACCATTATTGGTGGTTGAGTTTCCTCTATCTATTCTACACGCAAAGCAACAACAAAGATGCAAGAGCATGAGAGGCAAATTCTTAAGAACATACTCAAAGAAAAGGCCGTCTTCCCTTAAACCCTCCAAAACTTCTCCCCCATTGGCATCGATAGCCAAAATGGGTTAAAAGTTCTAGACGGCCAATATAGTGAGAATTCCTCCAAAGGTGTGCATATGCACATATCCAATGATGAATCCTTAGGAGGAAGTAAAACTATATTGAGGACCCAAAGATTGCAAAATAAAAAGAAAAGGAAAGAAGCTTCAATAAGTGAAGCAAGCAACCAAAAGATCCAAAAATACCAATTGACAACAACAATTGATACAAAAAGAAAATCACAAGATATTATGATACGAACAAATGAGTGTTTAGATGTAATAGGGAAGCTCCCCAATCTTTGTGCACAAATTAGAATCAAAGAATTTGAATACATCATGCACAAATATGGAATCCTCACTCCCTATAGACATTTAAACCTCAAACAAAGAGAAATACAAATTAGCATTCTTAAGTGAGTTAGAGAAGCTACCCAAGGATTATGCACCAATTATAATAATTATATTTGGAAACAAAGTGCACAATCATGGAATCCTCACTGCTACAAACTCATTTAACAATACACGGCAAGAGAGACCAAATTATGAGTGCTCGGAGATGCAAACAAATGGGACAAGCACTCATAGGAAAATAGATTTGGAAGCCACCAAAGAATCAAAAAGAAATAAAGTGTGGTCTCCAAGGAAAACCAAAACACCTAAAGAATTATCTTCTCTTGTGTGTATAAGTTTCTAGGTGGAAAATATCACAAAGATATATGCCCACAAAGAAACATGTACGCACAAAATAGATACACAAGAAAGCACATGACAAACAAAAGGAAGTCATATAATATACCAATAAGATTTTTGCTTGAAAGCATGGCCAAAGGCTCAAATATATCTTATTCTACATCAATGAGCTTGAAACACCAACACACTACATACATTTAAATATTACCAAGGGAAAAAGGAATAGTTGTAATATATGAACAAAGGCAACATGCATTCACAAATAGACATCAACTATGAAAAATACTAATTATTGCACATGAGAGTAAATTGAGGAAAGGATAAGCAATATAATTGCTAGACTGACTTATATGTGAGATACCTCCCAAGGGAGAAAATACCATGAATATATATGTGAGATACCTCCCAAGGTCTGGAGCCGAAAAACCCGCAAGATCAAAAACATAATAAGATATGCAAGGGAAATCCGTTTTTGATGAACTAGAGCTAGTCATGATGATAACCACAAGCTCTAGATCCTCACATGGACAAGAACCAAACAACAACCAAGAAAGATGATGCTATGTATGCAAAGGTTTGAGATCTCTCCGAAGATACAAACGAGTCACCCACTCGAGAGCCCCTCTTGATAGTATAGCCATCTATCCTAAGCCTAGTCTCCCAACACTACAAGAGACCGGTAAAATAGAAAACCTATCAAGATCATACCTTTGCCTTGAGCATTCCACTTGAGCTTGTTGTTGCCCGTCTTGTCCTTCTCAAGATGGATCACCTTTCTTGATTGCACTTGCTTGCTCTTGCTTGATGAATACTTGAGAAATGCTCCCCCATACTCCATGGGGAAGCCTCTTCTTGGAACTTGTCTTCATCATTCCATGATTGCCGAGGATTGCAAGCTTCAAGCATGATATCTTCTAGAGATGACGCACCTTGAGCTTGCACTTCAATTCTTGATGATGTCTTGAAGATAGCCATGAGGAACTCCATCTTCTTCTTCTTCTTAAAGACATACTTGGTCTTCTTCTTCTACTTGATTCCAATAGGCACAAAGCCCATGGATATTGCTTCTTATTTTTCAACCTTGAGACCAACACATGGTCCAAGCGATGCCAATGGACAAACCTACAAGTGAGACTCAAATTGCACATTAGTCCATCGGGATTGTCATTAATTACCAAAACCACACATGGGGGCATACATGACCTTTCAACCGCAATGCATTCTCTCGACAACTTTGGGACAACAAAGTGACTAAATTAGCAGGAACTCACAACCATATATTGAATAACAATTCTACTCTCTAAATTAGCTATCTATTCAACTAATTATTACAGGTGCCACCCTTCACCACAACCGCATACTATAACTGCTAGGACGTGGATGACAACTACTAAAACTGCCCACATGAATCTACTATTCTCCCCTCTCTTCACTTGAAGTTCATGTTTTAGATTTTCTACAACTTGATCAGATACAGCAAGATCAACCTCAGGTGTCAACTTCTCTTTGCGAATAAACTCTGAATTCTTCCTCGACAGTACGCTTCATCTCGAATATCAATAGGTATTTATGGGCCAATTCATCACCTAACTTGGCAACCATATCCTCCAAATCCATCCTATGGCTAGACCACTGAGTTGATTCATCTTTGTATGCAATGTACCATGGATCATCGACCTGCATAACACACTGTAGAAATCCCAAAACAAACCAAATTGGAATCAGTCCGACAGGCCATGTCAGCACTTCAAATTCAACAGTAGTACAAAGAGAAGGAGCTACATGCACTTCCGACGTGGTAGGAGAAGGAGAATGTGGCCACAACATGATCGATTCCCCACCCTCGCCGGTGTACCCGCTATGACTAGAGATTGAGGACTAATTTGCACCTACAATATGAAGGAAATTACGGGAACCGAATTGATTAGGGTGGGCAGAGCAGGAGCAGAGGTCTTAGGAAGCACTACTAGAAATTGCTGCGACTGTTTGTCGAGCTATGACGGGGGAACCAAATCCCGGTCGTCGTGGGCAGCGGACCTGCCTACGGTCGGTACTACCTCATCGTACAATGCGTGCGGACAAAATAGGTGCCGACGCCGTGGTTGAGGTGCAGCGCGGCAGTCCGTCTAATACTGTGATACATTGCAAATGTATCTATAATTTTGGATGTTCCATGCTTGGTTTTATCCACTTTCTTGTGTTTTGTTCCAACTTTGGAGTACTTTTCATATGATTTCTTGGACTAACCTATTAACAAGAGCCACAATGCCAGCTGCCTATTTTTTGGTGTTTTTGGTTCCAGGAAAGTCAGAAAATGAATATTCTCGGAATTGGACGGGACAAAAGCCAAAGTGCCTATTTTTCTGGAAGTGATCAAGTGCCAGAATACAAGACGGAGAGGGGCCAGAGGGCGACCACACCACCTGGCCATGCGGCCAGGCCTGGCCCGCACCAGGGGGTGGTGTGGCCAGCCCAGGCACCCCCTCGGCCTCCCCTTCCGACTATAATATGCCCTCGGGACGTAAACCCTAAGTACCCGATCAAAAATCCATGAAAGAGTCCGTAGCCGCCGTCATCTCCATCCCTAGATCGGGAGGGATCTGAAGTTCTTCCCGGCACCCTGCCGGAGAGGGGAATTCACCCTGGAGGCCTTCTTCATCACCATGCAAGCTTCCGGTGTGATGCTTGAGTAGTTCATCCTTGGACTACGGATCCATGTAGTAGCTAGATGGCTCCCGGTCCTTTTCTTTTACATCCTTGGACTATGGATCCCGGTCCTTTTCTTTTACATACAATCTACAAACTGTTTATTGCTTTGTGTTTACTTTCTGCAAACTTTTACTTCTTTCCATTCGATACGTTTACTCCTTTGTTTTCCACAAAACACGGTGAGATTGACAACCTCATCGCAAGTTGGGGACAAAGTTCTGTGGTTGTGTTGTGCAGGTCTCCACGTTGCTACTAGCACCGGTAGTGCACCCTGCCAAAGCTCAGCTAGTAACACCTTTGGGGTGTTTCCTTGCTCCTACTGGTTCGATTAACCTTGGTTTCATAAAGTGAGGGAAACTTGCTGTTGTGCTCATACCTTCCTCTTGGGGTTCCCAATGAGCTCTACATCAACAACGCACCAAGCACTTTTCTGGGCATCATGCATTGAGAAATCAAGCGATTTTCTGGCGCCGTTGCCGGGGAGTCAAGGATATCTTCACAAGGGGAGTCCCTCATAACCAATCTCTTTACTTTGTTGTTTTTGTTTTGCTTAGTTCCTTCTTGCTTTGTTTGCTTGTTTCTTTATCAAAAACACACAAAAAAATAGTTTTACAAGTTTGCTTTCTTTATCAAAAATACAAAAAAAATTAGTTCCTACTCTAGTTGTTATTTTCGTTGGTCTATTATTGTCTTGCTTTATCATGCTTTCTATCAATGGTTGTTTTCTTTGAAACTGAATGTTATTGGCAAGGTGGTTTCATGGAAGATCAAAAATATTATTATAAGGAACACCGCTTGTCACACAAAGGGAAACACTTATGGGAACAAATTGATAAATTTTATACCATTGCTAGAAACATGTGCTCTACTTATAATGTTACTTATTGCTTTGATAAATCTTGTTGTTGTAGGAGGTATATACACCTCCCTTTTCAATGTGAGTATAATGATAATGTTACCATATCTTCTTATGTTAAAGGGAATTATGACTTTTATGATGTGGAACAAATTGAAGAATTTATTGCTTGGAAGGGTGCATTTGAACTTGCTAGTTTGCTTGAAAATATTGATGATTCACCTTATAAATATGAGGTTTATGATATACTTAAATTTTGCTTTGATAATTACAAGGTAGAAAATGGTTATTTTCTTGAATATCTTAATAGATGCTCTCCACCAATGGAAGAGACTAATGCCTTGAAGGAGCCTATGGAAGAAGAAATTGCTGAAACTAGAAGCTCATTGGATGAAAAAGAGGAGGAGAGTGATGATCAAGAGGAGGAATAATGGATCCACCCATCCATACCTTCTAATGAGAGTAACTCTTTACCCCTTACATTATTTGATTGTCCCCCATGCTTACCAAAGGAGGACGAATGTCATGTTCCTGATGATTCTTTTGAAAATGTTTATAATAAAGCTCTAGTGTTTGTAGATCATGAAAAGCATGCTTTATGTGATAGTTATATTGTTGAGTTTATTCATGAGGATACTAAAAATTATTATGAGAGACGAAAATATGGTTGTAGAAGTTTTCATGGTATTGAAACACCCCTCTATGTTCTGATAATTTTGAAGTTATTCTCGTTTTATCTTCCTATGCATGTCACTTTCTTCTTTGTGAATTTATTTGCATACAAGATTCCTATGCATAGGAAGTGGGTTAGACTTAAATGTGTTTTGAATTTTCTTATTGATGCTCTCTTTTACTTCAATTCATATTTCTTATGTGAGCATCTTCTCAAACTATCATGCCTAACTTAAAGGCGTTAAAGAAAAGTACTTATTGGGAGATAACCCAAAAGTTTTATATGAGTCTTGGAAGTTATTAACTCTATAATAACCTCTCCTTATCCTTTTTATTTGCTTTTTGTGCCAAGAGTAACCTCTAATGAGAGTGAAGTAATGATTGGGAAAGTTGCTGTCCCGAAACAGATTTATGTGCTTCACCGTAAAAATGTGTGAGAGAGCTCTGTATGTCGGATTGAGCTGTAATTTTTTTTCTTCTGCCCTAGGTTGTTATATAACTTTCGTTAGTTTAAAACTTTTTGATTTGAGCAACATAAGGTCTTCGAAAAAATTTGTCTTTACCTGCTGGTCTGTTTTGATAGATTTCTGCCATTTTCTGCATATGCTTCTTGTTGGTTCCTTCTTGAGTTCTTCTGGGGAATTGAGATTTTTGAGGGAAGTGCTACAGTAGCTAGTGTTCTAATGGAAGTTTATTTGGTGTTATAACTGAACCTTAAGACTTATTTATCTTAAGTGCACTAATGTTGCTAATAAAGATTGTGTTAAGTTTTGTATGAAGGAAAAATTTCAGGTGTATGGAAGGAATGAGTAATGAGATGAAGGATGGACTAAAGCTCAAGCTTGGGGATGCCACGCATTTCACCCCAATAAATATCCAAGAAGTACAAGCGTCAAAACTTGGGGATGCCCAAGGCATCCCCTTCTTCATCAATAAAAATCCCAGGTTTCTTCCAAACGCTTCATTTTTATTGTTTCATGCACAGTTGTGTTTTTCTTGGAGCGTCTTCTTTTTCATTTTTGTTTTGGTTTTTTGTTTGCTTTGGTTTTCTTAGTTTTCTGAATAAATTGGTTGGACCCCCTCTTTCTTACATTGGTTTGCAAATAGTTTGGTTTGGTTTGGAAAGAGTAGGAAAGTTCATACTTATGTGGTAAAAAGAGCTCGTTTTTAACTGTGGCCTATGCTTTATCATGCCATTCTTGATATTGTTTTGGCTTTATGCTTAGTATTATTTGTTGTAGCATGACTTGTTATAAACAATTGAGATTTCTTAATGTGCCTTGGATGAATCATGCGTTGTTTTGGCATATTAAAGCATAGTATAGTGGTATTCTCCTTTGATGCTTTATTTGGGTTGACTTGGTACATGCTCACACCATGTTACGACTATCCAAAGTCACCCTAGCATTTATGATCCTTTAGTTTTCAACTTGTAGTATCACTTTATGCTTTGATCAATGATGTTTTGTCGCTCTGCATGATTATGGCCATTATTGTTCTCTTAGTCTGTCACTCCCAGTCTTTTGCTAGCCTCCACAACAAAGTATGAGTTCCACTCATGCATCCAACTCCCTAAACCAAGTTATTCAAAAGAGTCCACCATACCTACCTACTAGCTTATGCTATTCCAATTATATTCATGCTTTTGTTTACCTTCCAAATTAAACTTGTTATGAGAAAACTAGTGATTAAACCTCTCATGAACTTGATGGCACACTTTACTTGTCTTGCTCTTAATAAACTTGAACCATTATGTCTTCTATGTTGTATATGCTTGCACTTATTTGTCGGGAATTAGCAGAACCATGCTTTCATGGGGAACGCTTTCAACATTGCACTTGGTACTTGTACCTAGTTGATATCATGCTCTTTTGTATATGGATGTCATCGGTGTGAAATGAAAGGGGAGCTTGTAAGTCCATGGAGTTATGTATATGTGTTAGAGAAATGCCTGGGCCGCTGGTCTAATCCATGCTGACATGGTGGAAACCTGCAGCGTCACCATAATGAGCTGTCTATGAAGCATTCTTCTTATAAAAAAGAGTCCTATATTGAGAAAAAAGAGAAAAAGAGAAAAAAAGAGAGATTATGAAAAGAGGAAAGAGAGAAAAAAGCACCATATTCCCATGGTAAATAAGAAGAATGCTGAGATGCTCGTTGTCTGCTTGCCTTGTCATTTTGATATGGGGATTCTTCCGTATCATCAGGCAAGGGGTACCCCGTTGGCGGTTCTCAATGATACACATGTATTTACGATGACAAGAACTTACTGGTGACTAAACTTGAGTATCATGAGGAGCGGCCCTCGTATACAAGGGACATGAGATTTCTAACTTATACTTCGTCAAGCATGTACACCATAGTTTGTTCACTTTAACCTTAATCACTTCAAGATGCTTATGATAGGGGCAATGAGAGCTGAAAGCTATAAGTACCATAATTTTTGGAAGCTCTTTATGAGACTTGAATCCCTACTTCCTTTTACAAAGGCTTTTCTTCCACCATTATATTGAGTCTCCACCTTTTATCTCTATGCACCTACTTTGAGAGCATAGTGGCCATTCTTAGTTCTATGTGCATTGTCCCAAGACTAGTTGATTGATGCATAACTTGTTATTGCTTGTTTTAAACTATTGTATCTAGTCACTCTTATGAACTTTGAAGGTGTCCTATGCATTTATATTTGCTACTCTATTGAGGGACAAGCTGAATACTATTATGCTATGTTTTCTTTATTTGAAACAAACAAACGTCTTGCAAAGCATTGTTATTCATGAGTCTTTTGTTTGTGCCTTTTCATGATTGCATCATAGTTTCTTTGTATTATTGTTAGAACTTTGTCTTTCATGCTATGATTGAAGTACTATGATCCCAGCTTTGAATGTTTTACAAATACTTTGCATGTCAACTCAAAAATTATTCTTTCTTTTTATCACTTACCTACTCGAGGACGAGCAGGAGTTAAGCTTGGGGATGTTGATACATTGCAAATGTATCTATAATTTTTGATGTTCCATGCTTGGTTTTATCCACTTTCTTGTGTTTTGTTCCAACTTTGGAGTACTTTTCATACGATTTCTTGGACTAACCTATTAACAAGAGCCACAGTGCCAGCTGCCTGTTTTCTGCTATTTTTGGTTCCAGGAAAGTCAGAAAATGAATATTCTCGGAATTGGACGGGACAAAAGCCAAAGTGCCTATTTTTCGGAAGTGATCAAGTGCCAGAATACGAGACGGAGAAGAGCCAAAGGGCGGCCACACCACCTGGCCGCGCGGCCAGGCCTGGCCCACGCCAGGGGGTGGTGTGGCCAGCCCAGGCACCCCCTCGGCCTCCCCTTCCGACTATAAGATGCCCTCGGGACGTAAACCCTAAGTACCCGATCAAAAATCCACGAAAGAGTCCGTAGTCGCCGTCATCTCCATCCCTAGATCGGGAGGGATCTGAAGCTCTTCCCGGCACCCTGCCGGAGAGGGGAATTCACCCTGGAGGCTTTCTTCATCACCATGCAAGCCTCCGGTGTGATGCGTGAGTAGTTCATCCATGGACTACGGATCCATGTAGTAGCTAGATGGCTGGTTCTCCTTCTTTGTGCTTTCATGTTTAGATCTTCAGAGCTCCGTTCATGATCAAGATCATCTATTTGTAATTCTGCATGTTGTGTTTGCAGGGATCCGATAGATATTGAGATGCTATTTTAGATTGATTATTGATTCTATCATGTCTTTGTTATTTGTGATCTTGCATGCTTTCCGTTGTTAGTAGCTATCTTGCCCAAGTAGATGCTAGAAACTCCAAGAGTTAGTATTTATGCTCGATAGTGGGTTCATGCCTCTGGTAATCTAGGGAAGTGACAAAAATCTCTAAGGTACTAGATGTGTTGTTGCTACTAGGGAGAAAACAACAATCCTTTGTTCATAGAACAATCGTATTGTTTACTTTACACGCAGTTCGTAAAGCAATAATCTGTTGCTTGCAACTTAATACTTGAGGGGGTTCGGATGATAACCTGAAGGTGGATTATTAGTCATAGATGCAGTTGGATGGCGGTCTATGTATAATTTTGTAATGCCCAATCAAGTCTCAAAGGAGTCAAGATGATTAGTATATGCATGTATTGCTTTCTCGGTGTTTGTGAATTGCCCCGCTGTAATTTGTTCACCCAGCATGTTATCTATCTTAAGGAGAGCCACCTCTAGTGAACTATGGATCTCGGTCCTTTTCTTTTACATATAATCTACAAACTGTTTACTGCTTTGTGTTTACTTTCTGCAAACTTTTACTTTTTTCCATTCGATACGTTTAATCCTTTGTTTTCCGCAAAACACGGTCAGATTGACAACCTCATCGCAAGTTGGGGACAAAGTTCTGTGGTTGTGTTGTGCAGGTCTCCACGTTGCTACTAGCACCGGTAGTGCGCCCTGCCAATGCTCAGCTAGTAACACCTTTGGGGTGTTTCCTTACTCCTACTGGTTCTATTAAACCTTGGTTTCATAAACTGAGGGAACCTTGTTGCTGTACTCATCATACCTTCCTCTTGGGGTTCCCAACGAGCTCTACATCAACACCGCACCAAGCACTTTTCTGGGCGCCGTGCATTGAGCCATCATACCGCCGTAGGACAGATCCGGTGACGCGCCAACACACGAACGATGACTACTTTGTCTACCGATGGGATAGGAGCTGCTCGAGGCTGGGGCTAGGAACAGATGAGACAGAGGCGACGTGTCATACATGACCCCACCTGTCAATTTTTTCATATTTGCCAATTTTGCATATCTGCCAAACTTTTTCTTTGAAATTTTCATATTTGCAACATGACCACCACATGTCAGTGACACACAAAATGGCAAATATGCAAGTTGCAAAGTAAAATGTGGAAAATATGCAAATCCCCCTCTAGCCCCACTGTCGGGGTTCTGCGTATGAAAACAATAAAGTTTTACCCTACGCCCCTGAACCCCTGATGTTACCATGACCTATCTATTAGTAATGTAGTAATGGGAGGGGCTTTTCACGAACTTACCCTTGAAGACCGAAAAGCGTTGTCAACACTCAGGAGAGCGTTGTTGATGTAGACGAGCCGAAGCCGACCTCAAGGTCGTGATGAAGTCCTTGTGCTCCTGCAGATCCAACAACTTGAGTGCCTCAAGTGTAACACCTCGCAAGGAGTTACACATGTCCAGTGCCTGACGATGACTCCCGCTTCCCCGATCCAGTAGCAGTTTCGGAAGTTGAGCTCCTAGATCCGAATCCCGTAGTGCGATGGCGCTCCGCGGTAAAGATTTCTCTTATTCGCGCAATCCGAACTTTGGACCACGGTCACGAGAGAGAGAGGGAGAGAGAGAGAGGGTATCAATTGGAGGTCTCCCCAAAAGTGAGGAAACCTTTATTGAATATTGCGTGTATTTATCTGGCCAAATACCCCCACTATATATAGGGGGAGGGGAGGTACTACCTCCCTCAAAGTCCCGGGGTGGACTAAAGGAGAGGGAAAGGGAGGCGCCGCCGGCCAGCCCTAGTGGTCTCTACTCGGGGGGAGGGGGGCTTGGCCCAGCCGGCCAGCCCTTGCCTATGTCCCCTCTTGCCTTTCCCTAATGGGCCCTCTTCCCTCCAAAATTGGCCCATTAAGCCTTTTGACTATTTAATTGATTTTCTCTTTTATTAAATGATTATGAATAAATGATTAAATCAATATTTAACATTCATTCACATATTATTCAATCTCCGTGGCTATGGAACACCTTCCACCTCCACTCCGGACATCCTCTGGACTTACTGAAACCCTTCCGGTTTTCTCTCTTCTATTTTTTTGGCGATTCTACCGATCCTATAAACACTCTCTAAGCATCATCAAACCATTAAGTGTGATACCCATGGTTCGGGAACACTCCAAACATGGGCGGGACACTCCCGGACCAATGATCAATAGAGGGACCTAGATGGCCATGTGACCCATGTGCATTCCACGAAGATCTTTCGTCGTTTGAACCGGGATAGTCGTGTCTTATTTCCTTTGTCTCTCGACACTCACATTGCCTGAGATCTGATCAATGACATCACCATGTCGTGCTCAATCTCGTTACCGAACAATGCTACTTCACTCGTTCGACAAGTGATATCCCTGTGATCAAATCACACGCTGCGCAGCTATTGGATATAACTTCTCCGAGTGGGCCCTTGAGTATCTTTCCGCCACTTGGACGGACAAATCTGGTTCTTGGCATATATTTCCTCTATGGTTCCTCCGAATACCCGAACACACATTTATTGTCACTATATTACCAAGTGACGTTTGATGCTATCTAAGCACTCTCGGGAGACAGTGATTGATATAGCCTTACGGTCTAAGGAATAGTCTACGAGGATCCATTTCTAATCATTGTAACTTGAAATTCGTGACATGATCAGGTTAGGATGTTTAGGTTGGGTATTGGTTCATCATCTCATTCTCAGATTGAGTTGACTCCATTTCCAACTGGCATAAATGCCACATGATCAGGAAACTTGATCATCTGTTGACCAATGAACTAGTGAGTAGAGTTTCACTGGGAACCCTTGGTTGTTTATATATCACGCGTGTATTGATGTTTCCTCTCAATACAGTTATAGAATGATATAAAACTTAATCATAAACTTTATGAAATATGATAATAATCCTTATTATCATTTATCTCTAGGGCATATTTCCAACAGTCTCCCACTTGCACTAGAGTACAAATAAACTAGCTGCATTTGCTCTTAATCATTGGCACCATATCCGGTACCCTGAACATGCTTGCTCATGGAAGAGGCCGAGTCTTGGGTCTGTACCTTACAGTCCCAAATCCTTTGCAACTTACTAATGTCACCTAGATTGACATTAATACTTTATCATCACATGATAACATCTTTGTGTATGCATCGTCGCTATGGCAGCAGAACAAGGCCGAATTCCAAGAGCCTATAGTGACTTTAGATCAACCTCGAGGGCTTTCTCATGGGCATTGTGCCCTGGGACACATCATTCTACGTTAAAAGCGAACTAGCCCCGCCATAACATTATACAACACTTTAGATGGTACCGTTATCCATTATTTTATAAATGTATTCATCCAAACACGAGTGCACCCTGTGCAACTTTCGATGTTTTGTTCACCTCGCTTCCTACTTGACTTTAATCGGTATTTACAGGAGTTTCCAACATATTCCCTTATAACATATCCCTTTATGCTTTAAGATATGTCATCCTTTATGGATTTCGAAAATATGTCTACAGTTCTCTATTAGACACAGCGAACAAACTTAGCTCAATGTTTCATGATTCAAACTTAATCACTTTTCAAACGTTCTTTATTGGATCATATATTATGTTAAGTTATCATCATGGTTTTCTAAGCTAGAACCTATGTCTCAACATAGTGGACGATGGTCATCCTTTTCTTTCTTTCAACCATTGATGTTAAACTTAATACTATTCCTAATTGAGTTATTAAGGACCAATTCCTTAATTAACTTCTATTCTAAAATCCTTTTCAGAATCCCTTAAGGAATACTACATAATATCATAATACACTTATTATCAACTTCTACCCCTATAAATCATTATTTATCGGTACTTGCACTTTTATTCTTAACACACTTAAGAATCACTCCTATAAGCTCCCACTCAAAATATGTTTCTATCATATTTGGGTATGAGTCACTACTCTTACTCAAACTATGTTCCTACATATTTGAATTTGAGACTTATATTGCTCCCACTCAAAAATATGTCATTCACATATTGTTTTAGGAAGACTTTCATAGCTCCCACTCAATTTCATGCAAATTGCATATTCACTCACTATTTTGAACAACTTCAAAATCCTTTGATCAAATATCAAACTTGGAGATTCACTATGAGATACTAGTACTTTACCAGTTTTAAATCCACTAGACATTCAACACACTTGAATCAAATTCATTTGAATTTGTCCAATACTTGACAAATTGTGCTTTTGTCATTCACCCCCTTTTCCAGTATGGCTTTGCAATCATTTGGGAAAACTCCAAGTAACCCCTTTACTTTGTAAGATTCAGCAATGAATTGCTTTTTAATCTCAAGGGAATTTTGCTTTGGGATTTCTCATAATTTTAGTTTACCATTATTTCCTTAGTAGTTCATAGGTATGTCATATTCCGGTAATCATGAAAAATGATTCACAAATGTCTCCATACAAGATATGGGATACATTTTGAATCCGACTTCATGTAGTGAAAACACCAGTGGGAAAAACACAATGATCATTATCATTCATTCTTTCCTTTTTGAAGAGTTTCATTCAGGAACATTTTTCGTTGCGCTTCTCAACACTCTAATGCAGGATTTTTGAATCCTCGTCGTGTTTTTCACTATCTTCCATTTTCTCCATAATCGAGAAATGTCACTGAATGTGAACTTTCTCAAGAATGCACCAAAATCCAAGCAATACAAGTTTTTCTTCTCTTTTGGTTTCAGCTATGGATTTCGTATTCAAAGTTTCCAATGAATACTCTACAAGGACTTATTCGTTGTTGTTTTGGTTATATCGAATAACCCCAAAACTTTTACGAGGATCCATACTAGATACGGAGCCGGTCTCACGAATCCAGATCGTTCACTATATGTTCTAATTGAGTGCTAACTATTTCTAACTAATGGTCTCTACATCTACACTACAACGATTTATTTGGCGCCATCTATTCACCCATTTTAATATCTAATATCATATTGTGATGCTTTGCATTTTGACATTTCAAACGCATTGCATTCCACAATTTCTTTTATGCCATTCTTATAAAGTCGAATTTCATTACTATTGATCAAATCGTAGTAATTAGATTCTCTTTTATATTTATACCCTTTGTTGATGAAAAACTTTGATCATATCAAATAGTTTCATACTCATGTTTCCTTTGGTAAACTTCTTTACACATTTTCTAACACCCCAAAACCCTAATCAAGATTATCATGTTCTAATCACCCAAGTTTAGGGTTAACAAAAAAACTTTTATTCCAAAAATCTATATGAATGCATGTGTGTTTGCATTAATGTGTGATTGATTGAAATTTCCATGTTTGATTTCTACAAATGATAAGAAATGGTGTAAAGGTGAATACTACATCATCTAGGCCAATTACAAACAAAATCAAAAGAAAAAGAAATCAAATATAAATAAAAAGATCAAATGGTCATTTTGACCAAAGTTAACCACTAGGCCACTTTGAGTGTTCCTAGAAGTGAATTTCTAACAGAAACTTTTCTACTTCTTTTCACCCCTTGCTAGACCAAGTAAAAGTGAACTAAGGCCCACTTTACAAATTTACAAAAGCTATTCCCAAAGCAATTTAAAGGACATTTCAAATTTGAATCTAGTTCATATGGTAAGATCACACTTTTGCAAAAACCTATCAAATCAATTCACCTTGCCTTTTCCAAGCAATCATAGACACTCAAGCATAAGACCAAATCACTCAACAAATTTCATTTGAAAATTTCAAACTAAAGTTCTTGCGGCCATTTCCTCAAACACCTTGCAGACACAAAATAACTACTGCCTAACTTCACTATTTTGGAGCGGTAATCACCCACCTCACCATCCCCTCTTCACTCCCTTGTCTCCCCTAGTGTCAAGCAACACCAGACCAGCACCCCCCTTAGCCGTTGTGCACAGTGGAGCACCACCCGAATTTGGTCGTCGCCGGCCGACAGTGGACAGCGCGCCAGAGGCCATGCCACCCTCTCCCACGATGCACACTAGACACGCCGCAGTATAGCGCCACCCCCTGTCTAAGACATGACACCAGCCTAGCCCTGGACCACCCTAGAGACGTCGCGCTCCATGTCTCTGCGCCGTGCCTAGAGCGCGCCAGCGCGCCGTAGCTGACCGCCTCGCACAGACCACGCCTCGCCCTCTCTGCGCACGCTCACACTCGCAATGATCACCACAACCTCCCAGACACCCCCGTTCGCCGCCGCGCGACCCGTAGCACCCATGCACCATCGCAAACACCGCTGCTCCCGCTCAGAGCATCGCACGCTCCCGACAAATCCACACCGCCCCGTGCCACGCCATTACGCCAGTGATGATCGCCAGGGAACATTGCACCGTCCCCTACCCATAGCCTCACCACTAGCCGCCTGTATCGTTGTCACCGACGATCCCGAGCCCATCCCGCTCAGTCCCCTCGCCGCAGTATAAATGGAGACCCCCACTGCCTCCATTCTCCACACCAACACCCTCCCCACTCCTCACAGACACTCCCTCACCGTTGCCCGGAGCAAGGCGAGCTCTTCTGTGCCAGAATTTGGCCGGAGCCCGCCGCTGCTAGAGGAGAAGGGCGCCGTCGATTGAAGCTGCCCCAGGACCTGCCGTGACCGCGCCTCGAACCGCCGTCGTCGACAACCCCATTCGCCCCCATTGCCGACCCTAGCTGGAGCCCAGGTGAGCCTCAACGGACCCCCACCGCCGCGTTAGGTTATTTTCCTTGCTAGAGCAGTTCGTCATCGATGATGACCCTCCGCCGTTGGATCGTCTTCTAACTGCACGGCCTGGATTTGCAGATACCGCTTCACGTAGTTTAAGTCGTTGACTGGTGGACCCCCTCTGTCAGCAGCCCTCTGCGTTGTGGTGTGCAGATTGGGCCAGCCCGTTTAGTTTCCCGCGCAGGCCTGGGGATTCAAATAATGTTTTTCCAATTTAGTTAAAAACCCCATTCTGTTAGTAGATTCAAAAATCAATTCAGAGAGATTCACTGAACCAAATTGAATGATTCCAATTTTGTTAAAAAGGTATTTAAATTATCTTTCCAAGCCCGTTGGATTTAAATAAATTGGAGTTAGAGATCACATATACCAAAATAACAAGACAGAGACTTTTCAACTTCAAACATTTTTCAAATATCAACCATAAATGCTTTTGAGTTGATTCCAACTCTCAAAAATCACATTTGATAAGATCTAACTGAATATGTAAAAATATTTAGGTTTGCAAGCAGTGACTTTGGACTAGTACCAAAATAATGCTATATAGGCATTTCTAGTCACTTTAATTCTATTAAATGATAATCTTAAACTATATAAAATATGACCAACACTTTAAATCACATTCCCATGTATTAGAATATGTGGTGATGACATGTGTCAACATGATCCCATATTTTAATTGGAGAATATTAAATCTTAAGTATTTTCAATGAGTAGAAATTACTTTTCTAATATAAAATAAACAAGATTAAGTCTTTATTTCATGTGATGATTGTGATGATGCTAGATCATCAAGTGTGAGCCTTAGTCTGCTAAATAGAAGTGGTTAAGTATTGTTTGGTGATTTTCTACCTCGTATTCATTTATAGACGATAGTATCGACCCGGGATACGAGGAGGAGGAGTTCTGCCAAGAAGAAGAAGAGGAGAACTTCAATCACTACACTACTCAAGGCAAGATAACACTTGCAAGTATTATACCTATGCAAGCCATCCCTAATTGCAAGCTAGAACTATGCAAGTTAACACTAGCATGTTGGGGATATACTTTCTGGGTATCCTCACTGTACCTCACTGACCAGGGTGGCCCACTTTGGGTTAGAGCACTGCTTCACGGGCTGCCCAGTCAGGGAGAAGAGACGGAGTCCAGTTCGTCTACGGGAAGGCCCAGAAGACTTACCGACATAGGCCCATAGTGTTACTTGTAGTTCAAGATGTACTCCGTAACTGACTCTCAGTCGTAGCCGGATAGGTCTATCATGTAAACCCTAGGACGGATATCTATATAAGCCGTCCTAGGGAGAGCCTTTAGGGCACAACCTTACCCTCACAATAGTCTACAATCTCAACTTGCACAGGCGAAACCCTTGTAACCCATATTCCGGCTCTACCGTATTACTTGATTGCTAGCAGGAGTAGGATCCGTCCAAAGCCGGCGGATTCGAACCTAGGTAAACTTGTGTGCTCACCGGCCCGGAATACCATACGTCTCACACCCCTATCTTCCACCTCGAGGACCCCTCATGGAGTACTTGTCATCAATCCGATGACAGTTGGCACCCACCGTGGGGCAAGTGAACTTCGGATCTGCATTCCGAGCAGAATCTGCAAGAATCGGAATCAGCGAGACTATCACCGTCAGTCGCATCCTCTACGCAAGTGATGTCCCTCTCATCGTTCTCGACGAGACCTGGATTCTGGCTAGGGAAGTCGTGACCACCTACACCATTATGTATTTTGGCGAGATCGATGTTTACATCGGTTTCACTGAACCTGCCCCACCCACCCCAGCGGTGATGATAGAGGTAGAAGAAAATTCTAGGTCCCCTCTGTCCATGGAGGCAGTAGAGTTCCGGATCTCAGAAATCACTAATCCCACCTAGCCCGCACCTGTTGGGGAGATAGTGAAGAAAGCTGAACCTGAAGCAGATCTTGAAGTACAAGTCGAATCTAGAGTGGATCTCCCTAGCGAGGTCGAATCCCAGATCGATCCACCTGCGGAGGTCGAAATCTAGGAAGAGCAAGAAAACAACTCTGATTCCGGCTCTGATAGTACCGGAACTGACAAACCCTTCCTGAGATACACGTTGAGGCGCATGATGATGCAAGACGCAAGCGTGGATGAAATTCTCGAGACCATCAGGTGTTTCGAAGAAGCCGACTGCGAGAGCCGCAACTATGTTAGGAGGCATGCGTCACACTTTGTCGGATATGTTGGATCCGGATCCGGCTCTGCCGATGTTGGAGACAACAAAGACTCGGTGCTGGAGGCAATTAGAACAACCGTCGACTTACCGGCATCTTCGTATGATTCCATGACGTCGGCAGATTTCCGAAAGTTCTCCGCAGAATACGAAGATGAGCTTAACTCTATAGCTGCAGAAGAAGGAGAAGCCATGGACGAAGGATCTGGAGAAAACTCCCCTAAAGCGCAGGACAACATGGATCTCGAAGATAATCCTAAGGACCAAATGGCCGAAAGTACCGATCAGAGTTTGACTCTGGGAAATGGGCCCAAAGCCATCTTTGCTACCGGCACTGCCAAGAAGGCAAAGAAGAAGAATAAGAAGAACAAAACCCCGGCAAAAGATCTTCCGGCAGAGGAAGTGATTTCCGAGGAATATGAGGAAGACTCAGATGGAGCACTTATCCTAGACGTGCCCAAAGAAGAACCGATGGACGGGCACATGATCATCGAAGGTGCGCGTAAACTCATCGATGTTGCATTAACCACACCTACCCCTACAGCTGCAGACCTTACTGCTGAGGAGCTAGAGGAAATGGCCTAGACCCTAGAAGCGTGTCGCCAAGTATTCCTTGATCAAGCCAACAACATCCAAGAAGAAAAGAAACGCATCGTAACTGCAGAGAAGTACATCTCTCGGCAGCATCAAAAGACCCGGAAACGTCACACGCATAACAATCAATTTCAGGAAGTTCACAAAGTCCTCTTTGAGGGGGACCCAGGGATGCCTCGACTCGATAGCAAGGGAGATCTGGTGTACCCAACATCGGTGCAAATAATCCAGGCCCAGAACAAGTTCAATTGGGCATTAAGCTACTCACCAAGGGTCTGGAGCAGCAGAAGGCCGCGAAGTCCGGAAGCGGAAAACTGGTCTCCCAATCTGACCAATGTCGCACGGATCCGGCTTGGAATGACATAAGACCCCAACGGGTTCTGGAACAGCATCGCCGTTTCGACCATCGGGAAGACAACTACTCAAGAACTGGATCTTCAGGGCAGCACCACAGAACTACACGTAACTAGCGCAACGTCGCTCTAGCTGCTGAGCAAGAAGCAATTGCTGTGTTGTATCCGAGGAATCCTCCCCGGCGAGAGTCGAACGATCGCAGGGAAGAGAGAAATGTCGGGAGGACGACCGTCAAAGAATGCCACCTCCTAGACCCACATGCCGTCTAGCTGAGCCCCACCACGGTGGGAGTGACGGACGAAGGAACGACGGACACCGTGCCGAGACAAGCCGGTAGGGGGCTCGTCGTAATGAAGACCCTCCTTGGAACCGGAATAATGACGCTCCAGACGGAGGCTGGCGATCAGCCGGAAACAATCCAGTCGTCCCACCTTCTCCACCAAGTAGCCATCACAACGGCTCCCAAGGAGGCCAAGGAGGGCATCACGGCGGAGGAGGTGGTGGCTTAAGCTGAAGTCCGGCTCCAAGGCACCACAGTCATAGCCATCAATCAGGAGGACGATCTATGTCTCCAAGTCATGCGAGACATCGGATTAACTCCAACATAGAGCCGCGGAGCTACACAAATGGTGATATATACGTGGGCCCAAAATTCTTCGGACCATGCATAAGAGCAACAAAATTCTCGGAAGGATTTTCTATCTCAAGACACATCCAGCCCTACGACGGTGTAGCTCGGCCAGATACTTGGCTCCATGATTTCTTCCAAGCTTGCTGCATCGCCAAAGGCGGAAACAGCCTGGTCGTGACCTGGTATCTCCCACTTATGTTGCGGAAGATGGCACAGTCATAGCTCAATGAAGTTCTAGAGAACACCATCCATAATTGGTATGACATGCAAAGCGCGTTCTTTTGCAATTTCAAAGGCACGTACCGGAGGCCCTGTATGGTAGGAAACCTACAGCGTTGCACTCAGAAAGCCAGAGAAACTTGCCGAGATTATCTCAGACGATGGATTGACACTGAAAACCCTACGAAGGAGTAAATGACCAAACTGTGATTGAAGCCTCCATTGCAGGTCTCCCAATTGGTTTGCTGTGTCATCGCTTGAAGTGTGACAAAGTCACTGATCTGGGAGAGATGATAGAAACAACGAGCAAGTATGCAGATGCCGATGACAATGCAGAGGGATTACTAAACGCCCTAGTTGTGCCACAGTCAGCAAAACAACCAAAGTAGCAAGCTTAGAAGCGCAAGAATATCTCGGAAGAAAAGCCCAACGCAGAAACAGCAGTGGTCACTGCTACTTTTGGGTCTGGAGGATGAGGAGGGCGTGGTGGTGGCCGTGGACGTGGTCATGGGACATCAAGAGTGCAGGGTAGAGGAGACCAGCAACCTGGCAAAATCTACTCTTGGGCGACATTGCCAATAACCCGTGTGTGCATCACTTAGATGCCCATGGGGGCTCGTCTCACACAAGCGCCGAGTGTCGTTTTGATGACGACATTAAGAAAGACGATACCGCTGGCTACAAGGCTAAGCGGAAGAAGGGAAAGAAGAATCTCGAAAAAGATAAAGGGACCAAGGAAGATTCTGACATGGAGGAAGCTGACCCTTCAAATCCCAAGCCGGACGGGAAGAAAAACTTCCCCACAAAGAAAGACACTTACGTCACCTTCCTCGGATCTCAACCAGCTAAAGTCAAGAAAGCGGTTCTGCATGAGCTCAACACAATAGTTCCGGCTGTCCCCCAATACTTGGACTGGTCGGAAGTAGCAATCACCTTTGACCGTGCTGATCATCCGCCTAAGTTGCATAGGCGAGGAAAATACGCCTTTGTTGTCAATCCACTTATTGACGGCTATGGTTTCTCCAAGACTCTCATGGACGGCGGCAGCAGCATCAATATTTTGTATGTCAAAGCGCTACGCCGGAGGCGAATCTCGGAGACCGAGCTGAATCACAGCCCTGTGATCTTTCATGGAGTTGTCCCAGGAAGGCAAGCAAATTCCCTGGGAGAGATCACTTTGGATGTTACCTTTAGAACTCCAAAGAACTATCGGACGGAGGCACTTTCCTTCGAAGTGGTCCCGTTCAAGAGCGCGTACCACGCAATATTCGGACGTCCGGTTTACTGGGCTTTTATGGCTCATCTGTGTTACATTTACAATATGATGAAAATTCTAGGTCCCAGTTGAAGGAAATATGCCATGAGAGGCAATAATAAAGTTGTTATTATGTATTCCTTATATATGATAGATGTTTATTTTACATGCTAGAATTGTATTGATCGGAAACATCAATACATGTGTGTTTAATAAACAAAAAGGGTTCCTAGTTATGACTCTCTTATAGACTAGCTTGTTGATTAATAAGATGATCAAGGTTTCCTGATCATGGACATTGGATGTTGTTAATAACAAGGTCACACCATTGGTGGAATGATGTGATGAACATTCATCCGAAGTATAGCATTACGATCAAGTCATTATGTTTATATTGCTATAACATCATACGAAGTAATCTTTATCCTTAGACCATGAGATCATGTTAATTGCTAACACCGAAAGAGTATCTTGATAACATCAAACGTCACATCGTAACAGGGTGACTATAAAGATGGGTTCAGTACTACGAAGGTGTTATGTTGAGGCTCATGGATCAAGAGTGGAATTTGTCAATCCCGATGACGGATATATATACTCTGGGCCCTCTCGGTGATATCACATTGAGATAGCTTGCAAGCAAGTGATGTGATCACTAGAATGTTATATCACAGGAACGAGAAACGAGTGCATGTCGGTAACGAGATCAAACTAGGTATGGAGATACCGATGATCGAATCTCGGACATGTAATATATCGAGAGACAAAGGGATTTAGTTACAAGCGTTAAAGGTTCTCACGATCATAGAAGTCATCGTTGAATGTGTAGGAGTCGGTACGGATATCCAGGTCCCGCTGCTGATTATTGATCGGAGAAGGGTCTCAATCATGTTTGCATTATTCGCGAACCGTAGGGTGGCACACTTAAGAGTTAGCGGACACCATTTTGGAGCACATATGTTTCAGACGAAAGAATTGCAAAGCACAGGAATTGTTTCAATAGAAACCGGAAATTGTTTCGGGTGAAATTGCAGAAAGTGGTTCTTCATGTGATATTGAAATATTGCAAGGGGCTATATGTGAATGTTTGTTAATTAAAGTAATTAACAAAATTCTGAATAAATTTAATAAAAAGAGTTTTATTAAATGAGAGAGCATTAAACTTGGAGAATTTTAATGCATTTAAAGTGGAGACTTTAAATGGGAATATGAAGAGGCATTTTAATGTGGAGGGGTTACCACCACATGAATGGGGGAGGTGAGGGGTCACCCCCCCATGCACCAGCCATGGAGAGAGGGGGCACCCCCTCCTCCTATAAAAGGCCACCCATTCCCTCCTTCATCCACACACCTCCTTGTGAAGGATCTCTCTCCCGCTCTAGAATTATTCCCCCATGGTCTCGGATTAGCGAGATACATGTTCCCGGTGGCATTTCGTCTAGAAGGAGTTGCTGCTTCCGCTGGATCGCTGGAGCGAGGAGGTGGAGGTTGTCCGATGGCTTGAACGTGTGTGCGAGTGTGGATGCACTGCTGAGTTGCGGCGCTCGGACTTCCTCATGATCTTGAGTTCGGCAAGTGTACGACTACATCAACGACGAGTTCCTACTCGTTAACAAAACTCGTTGTCTTCGAGGGTAAGTTCTCGTTGGATGTATGTCCACCCGTTGCTTTGTACCTAGTAGATAGATCTGGGCATGTAGTTCACACCGTAGGAAATTTTTTGTTTTCTATGCTGCGGACCCAATAGTGGTATCAGAGCCTGATCTATGCGTAGGTGCTTTGCACGGGTAGAACACATATGTTTATATGTGGGTGATGATGATCATGTTATTGCATCTTCTATGTATTTTGGATATTGGTGGCATAGTGGTATGAAGCGGCCCAGACCAACCTTACATGTCATCGTACATGAGACCGGTTCCACGACTGACATGCAACTTGTTTTGCATAAGTGGCTGGCGGGTGTTTGTCTCTCCTACTATAATCAATATCTGATTTACAGCGAGTTGCTAATAACTTAGTTATCCTCGTTGTGGTTCATGTTCGTAGGGTGAGAACAGTTCTATCCGAAAGCCCTAAGCCACGTAAAACTTGCAATTGATAAATTAGAGGCGTCTAGTTTAGATCGTTGCTGGGCTAGTGTATTGATATGGTATTGTTGTAAGTAGATATATGATAGATACTCTTACAACACACTCAACGTGTAAGTTCCATAGACCTTGGCCTTACACACAAAGGAATGATAGAGATCATACCACGATGCAAGTGATAGAGATCAAATGCATGGACCATATCATCTCACTTTACACATTAGATGTTAGCATCTTATACTGCTAGTTTGGCGCTTTTGGTACCACTGTAAGATGATCCCTCATTTAGATATCAAGATAAAAATGTGTTCTTCCTTAAGTATGCACCATTCTATGGATCGTGTTTCGAGACATCACGTCATGATCGGGTGTACTCGAATCTACGCTTTCATAGGAACGGGTGTAAGACAGTTTTACACATGTGAATACTAAGGTTCTTACTTGGCGAGCCTAGCATGTACAGACATGGCCTCGGAACATGGACCAAAAGGTTAAGCATGAGTCATATAGTTGATATGATGCCCATATAGATGCTCGCCTTTGAAGCTACATCAACTCACGTGATGATCGGACTTGGTGTAGTGGATTTGGTTCATGTAATCACCAAAAGGACACGAGGGATGTCGTTTTTGAGTGGGAGTTCATTAGTAATTTGGATTAGTTGAACTCAATCTATCATAAACTTAGACTAAGTAAACTTTACAAATTCTTTTGTAGATGGAACCACCTGCTTTTAATTTGAATGTGTTCATGGAGAAAGAGAAACTTGCTGCGAATGGTAGCAACTTCACCAACTGGGCTATGAATTGAGGATTCTCCTCACTGCTGCACAAAAGCAATATGTGCTAGATGCGCCGCTAGGCCCCCCACCAGCTCCTGATGCCCCTGACGAGGAAAAGAATGTCTATGTGACTCGTCAGGAGGACCACAACTTAGTTCATTGCGGCATACTGTATGGGCTAGAGCCAGAACTTCGAAAGTGTTTCGAAAATGGCAATGCCGTTGATACCATGGGAGAATTGAAAATGATTTTCGACACCCATGCTGCCGTAGAGAGTTATAATGCTACAGAAAAGTTCTTTAGCTGCATGATGGAGGAAAACAGCTCCGTTAGTGAGCACGTACTCAAAATGTCTGGGTACGCCGATAAGCTTGTGTCCTTGGGAATAACGATTCCCATTGACTTAGGCATACATCGTTTTCTCCAATCTCTGCCACCTAGCTACAAGAGCTTCGTGATGAACTATAATATGCAGGGCATGAAGAAGTCTCTTCCCGAGCTTCTGTCAATGCTTAAGACTATAGAAGTGGAGATTAGGAAAGAACATCAAGTGTTGATGATCAATAGGACCACCGGTTTCAAGAAAGGCAAGCACACGGGAAAGAAGGGTGGAAAGTCTGTTGCCACGCCTGAAAAGAAACCCCGAGCTGGCCCTAAGTCTGACACCGAGTGCTACTATTGTAAGGGGACTGACCATTGGAATCGCAACTGCCCCAATTATTTGGCGGATAAGAAGTCCGCAAGGCAAACAAAGGTATATGTGATATACATGTTATTGATGTGTACTTGACTAGTACTCGCAGTAGCACCTAGGTATTTGATACGGGATCGGTTGCTAATATATGTAACTCGGTTCAGGGGCTACGGAACAAGCGACAACTAGCAAGGGATGAGGTCAGGATGCAGGTCGGCAATGGATCAAAAGTTGATGTGATCGCCGTGGGGACGCTACCTCACCATTTGCCATCGGGATTAGTTATAAACCTAAATAATTGTTATTTGGTGCCTGCACTGAGCATGAACATTGTATCCGGATCATGTTTGATGCAAAGTGGTCATTCATTTAAATCTGAAAAACAATGGTTGTTCGATTTATAAGAATGATATCTTTTATGGTCATGCACCTATGTTGAATGGTTTATTTCTGATAGATCTCGATAGTAATATTACGCACATTCATAATGTTAATGCTAAAAAGATTAAACTTGATAATGATATATCTGCATATATGTGGCACTGCCGTCTAGGTCATATTGGCGTTAAACGCATGAAGAAACTCCATTTAGATGGACTTTTGGAATCACTTGATTTTGAATCAACTGATACATGTGAGCCATGCCTTATGGGCAAGATGACTAGAACGCCATTTTCCGGTTCAATGGAACGGGCGACAGATCTATTGGAAATCATACATACTGATGTGTGTGGACCAATGAGTGTGTCGGCGCGAGGTGGATATCGTTATTTTGTTACTTTCACGGATGATTTGAGTAGATATGGGTATATCTATTTGATGAAACACAAGTCTAAAACTTTTGAAAATTTCAAGGAATTTCGGAATGAAGTGGAAAATCATCGTAATAGAAAGATCAAATTTCTACGGTCTGACCGTGGAGGAGAGTATCTAAGTTACGAGTTTAGCACACACATGAAAGAGTGTGGAATAGTTTCACAACTCACGCCTGCTGGAACACCACAGCGTAATGGTGTGTCGGAACGTCGTAATCGTACCTTATTGGATATGGTTCGATCTATGATGTCTCTGACTGATTTGCCACTGTCATTTTGGGGTTATGCACTGGAAACAGCTGCATTCACTTTAAATCGGGCACCATCTAAATCCGTTGAAACGACACCATATGAATTATGGTTTGGAAACAAACCTAAGCTACCATTTCTTAAAGTTTGGCGATGCTATGTTTATGTGAAGAAACTTCAGCCATATAAACTCGAACCCAAAGCGGAAAAATGCGTCTTCATAGGATACCCTAAGGAAAATATTGGGTATACCTTCTATCACAGATTAGAGGGCAAGGTTTTTGTTGCCAAGAATGGATCCTTTCTTGAGAAGAAGTTTCTCGCGAAAGGTGTGAGTAGTCGGAAGGTAGAACTCGAAGAGGTTATTGAAGCTTCTCTTCATGGAATGGCGAGTGGCGCAGCATCGGATGTTGTTTCGGAGTTGACTTCACCTGATGAAGAGAGAGCTAATGATAATGATCATGAAACTCCGAAAGAGGACACTACCGAACCTCGCAGGTCAAGCAGGACACGTGCAACTCTTGAACTGTACGGCAATCCTGTTGTGAATTTCATGGTTGATGAAATGGATGACCATGCGACATATGAAGAAGCGACGATGAGCCCGGATTCCAACAAATGGCTAGAAGCCATGAAATCCGAGATGGAATCCATGTACAAGAACCAAGTTTGGAACTTGGTGGACTTACCTCACGATCGAAAGGCCATTGAGAATAAATGGATTTTCAAAAGAAAAACTGATGTTGATGGTAATGTGACCATCTATAAGGCTCGACTTGTCGCAAAGGGGTTTCGACAAATTCAAGGAGTTGACTATGATGAGACATTCTCTCCCGTAGCGATGCTTAAGTTGGTTAGGATTATGTTAGCAATTGCTGCATATTTCGATTATGAAATATGGCAGATGGATGTCAAAACTGCGTTCCTCAATGGTAATATTGAAGAAGAGTTGTATATGATAAAACCTAAGGGTTTTTTCGATCCTAAGGATGCTAATAAGGTATGCAAACTCCAGCGATCCATCTATGGACTGAAGCAAGCATCCCGGAGTTGGAATCTTCGCTTTGATGAGGTGATCAAAGAGTTTGGATTTGTCCAAACTTATGGAGAGGCTTGTATTTACAAGAAAGTGAGTGGGAGCAATGTGGCATTTCTGATATTATATGTGGATGACATATTATTGATTGGAAATGATATAGATCTTTTAAACAGTGTTAAAAGTTATCTAAACAGCAAATTTTTGATGAAATACCTTGGTGAAGCGTCATATATATTAGGCATTAAAATCTATAGAGATAGATCAAGACGCCTAATTGGGCTATCGCAGAGTACATACCTTGATAAGATATTAAAGAAGTTTAATATGGACGAAAGTAAGAAGGGGTTCTTACCTATGTTGCAAGGCAAGACATTGAGTAAGACTCAAAGTCCGGCTACGGCGGAAGAAAGAGAGATGATGGATAAGATCCCCTATGCCTCGGCCATAGGCTCTATTATGTATGACATGCTATGTACAAGACCGGATGTGGCACATGCTATTAGTTTGACTAGTAGGTACCAATCTGATCCAGGTTCGGAACACTGGATAGCGGTAAAGAACATCCTCAAGTACTTGAGAAGAACTAAGGATATGTTTCTTATATACGGAGGTGAAGAAGAGCTAGTCGCTAAGTGTTATGTCGATGCTAGCTTTGACACCGATCCGGATGACTCTAAGTCTCAATCCGGATACGTATTTCTCTTGAACGGAGCAGCAGTTAGTTGGAGGAGTTCCAAACAACCTGTGGTGGCTGGATCAACGACGGAGGCGGAATATGTTGTTGCTTCAGAAGAGGCACAGGAAGCGGTTTGGATGAAAGAGTTCATTACGGAACTAGGTGTGGTTCCCAGTGCGTTGGACCCGATGGTGATCTATTGTGACAACAATGGAGCCATAGCCAATGCAAAGGAACCGAGGTCTCATAAGAATTCCAAGCATATTAAGCGCCAGTTTCACTCCATCCGCGAGCATGTCAAGGATGGAGATATAAAGTTTTGTAAAGTACACGCGGACCTAAATGTAGCAGATCCATTGACTAAAGTTCTCCCTAGGGCAAAACATGATCAAAACCAGAACTCCATGGGTGTTAGATTTATCACTATGTGAACTAGATTATTGTCTCTAGTGCAAGTGGGAGACTGAAGGAAATATGCCCTGAGAGGTAATAATAAAGTTGTTATTATGTATTCCTTATATATGATTGATGTTTATTTTACATGCTAGAATTGTATTGATCGGAAACATCAATACATGTGGGTTTAATAAACAAAAAGGGTTCCTAGTTATGCCTCTCTTATAGACTAGCTTTTTGATTAACAAGATGATCAAGGTTTCCTGATCATGGACATTGGATGTTGTTAATAACAAGGTCACACCATTGGTGGAATGATGTGATGAACATTCATCCGAAGGATAGCATTACGATCAAGTCATTATGTTTATATTGCTATAACATCATACAAAGTAATCTTTATCCTTGGACCATGAGATCATGTTAATTGCTAACACCGGAAGAGTATCTTGATAACATCAAACATCACATCGTAACAGGGTGACTATAAAGATGGGTTCAGTACTACGAAGGTGTTATGTTGAGGCTCATGGATCAAGAGTGGAATTTGTCAATCTCGATGACGGATATATATACTCTGGGCCCTCTTGGTGATATCACATTGAGATAGCTTGCAAGCAAGTGATGTGATCACTAGAATGTTATATCACGGGAACGAGAAAAGAGTGCATGTCGGTAACGAGATCAAACTAGGTATGGAGATACCGATGATCGAATCTCGGGCATGTAATATATCGAGAGACAAAGGGATTTAGTTACAAGCGTTAAAGGTTCTCACGATCATAGAAGTCATCGTTGAATGTGTAGGAGTCAGTACGGATCTCCAGGTCCCGCTACTGATTATTGATCGGAGAAGGGACTCGATCATGTCTACATTATTCGCGAACCGTAGGGTGGCACACTTAAGAGTTACCGGACACCATTTTGGAGCACATATGTTTCAGATGAAAGAATTGCAAAGCGCAGGAATTGTTTCAATAGAAACCGGAAATTGTTTCGGGTGAAATTGCAGAAAGTGGTTCTGCATGTGATATTGAAATATTGTAAGGGGCTATATGTGAATGTTTGTTAATTAAAGTAATTAAAAAAATTCTGAATAAATTTAATAAAAAGAGTTTTATTAAATGAGAGAGCATTAAACTTGGAAAATTTAATGCATTTAAAGTGGAGACTTTAAAAGGGAATGTGAAGAGGCATTTTAATGTGGAGGGGTTACCACCACATGAATTGGGGAGGTGAGGGGTCACCCCCCCATGCGCCGGCCATGGAGAGAGGGGGCACCCCTCCTCCTCCTATAAAAGGCCACCCATTCCCTCCTTCATCCACACACCTCCTTGTGAAGGATCTCTCTCCCCCTCTAGAATTATTCCCCCATGGTCTCGGATTAGCGAGATACATGTTCCCGGTGGCATTTTGTAACTACCTCGGTGAATTACGCTCTTAGTTAATGCCTGGATGAACGAAAGTGGTTAAAATAGTACGGTGGGGCCCAGGGCCACTCACGGTAGACCTTTCGGCCGTCCTAACCACTTTCAGTCAACGGGACAAGAACGAGCGGCGTAATCGGCAGGCGAAGGGATCAAATACATACACAAATGAGTATGTATGCAAGCCACATACAACAGTACATCAGAGCCATTCCATCTAAAAGAAATAGAAATATTGCAACGCCATACGGCAAGATCCAAATGTCCTAGATAGATATAATAATTTAGGATAGCTCCTCATACATCACACATCAGAGTATCCGGCGGAAGCGGAAAACAAGATCCGAGTACGGATAAGAAGCAAATTGGCATAAGATGCCCCATAAATAAACACATCCCGCCCACAGATCACACGGATCCCCGTTCCCGGAATCTCTACACCGAATGATCGTTGCCCACATCATCTGACTCTTCCACCCAGTATCCATCTTGCGGGTACACCTGTTCATCTGAATCAAACAATTTATCGTGTGAGACCCTAGGGGTACTCAGCAAGTCTTTATGCCACTAAAGGGGACACAACCTGGGGTGACGCAATTGCAGCAAAAGATAATACCTAACAATTCTATAGAGACTCGCTAACCTTCCGCCTAACCAATGATAGACGGAAGTCCGTGAATTAAGATCAACAGTTATAACATTATAGTTAACAGATCCATCCTCCTCCTCGCTTACCAACGAGGAAGCGGACGAACAACCCCCATCATCCGTTGGCAGTTTTATTATCCATTCCATGAGTATTGCGCTATTTACTAGTCAAGTACTTAGTCAAATTAAAAGCGGTACTTTAGTTATACTTGTCTATGATCGAGAAACTGTGCTCCAAGTCGTCCATAACCGCGGACACGGCTTTCAGAAAGATTTACCCTGCAGGGGTGCACGAATAGCAACACACACTCGATCAACCTCGGAAAAACCAAATTAAAACCCAACGAGGCATTCACGACAAAGCAATCACAGGATTCAGAAATATTTCAGGGGGCCACCCCATTAAGCTACCCGCAACGAAGTTGGCCGGCTCCGAGACGGACCCAAGGTTTGTGTCAATGGCTGTAAACGACTGGGAACCCGAAAATGTGACTGGGCTTGTCGATACCGCGAAAACATTCCACAATCCAAAACAGTACAGGTGCTCCACGCACAATCTTAAATAAAGCAGTAACATGGCATAAGTACAGAATAGTAATAAAGCCCCAAACTACTTGTGGCCCCAAGAAATAAGATTGAATCAAGCTCTGGCTCAGGGGGGTCCATAGGCCTCCCGGATGTGGATAGTGCGAATAGTCAAGGAACAGGAATCAAGTACTCGGGGTCCTACGGGACACAAGTGAGCAGGAAAAACCAAATAGCAGATATTGCTCACCGGTGCCTCTTTCTTTAGTTATCCCATTACTACTCAGGTTATGTTGTTTAGGTACCTCGTTATCCATCCGACACTCACATACCCTACTCATGCTTTTCTACGACTCGCATGGCTCAAACAACTCCTGTAGTAATGGCTCATGGGACCGGAACAGGCTTAATGTGGTTTAAAAGTAAAGGCTATGCAGTACTTGGGATTCAATTTTATGCAACCGCGACTCAATGATGCAAGAATAAGATAGAGGCAATAGGTACTGTATGTATGCAAGCATGTGGTAGTGCTTGCCTGGCAGCTCAGTTGAAGCGAGAGATGGATCTAGGTAATACTCCTGTGATTCCTGATAATTCTCCTGCTGGGCGTCTATTCGAAGAAGAACCAAACAAACAAGGGCCAACATAAATAAAGTGCGCAAGCATATAAATTGAAATGCAACAAGCAACCAAGCATGCCATGATGAATGATGCACAATTTACATGGCATTGAAGTAGCATGGCAAAGGTGAGGTGTGGATACAAGAAGTAAAGCATTTTATCATTTATTTGCCCAAGTTTTATTGTCTTAAACGGTTCAGATTTTAGATGACAACATGATGCATGCTTCAATTCAGAACAAGGATTGCATAAATAGAACGGGCTCGTCGCGCTGATCGATTTAGACATATTATTTGTCAAATTTGGAGTTATAAAACAAAAGTTATTAATTAATTAAGTAAAAAGGGCATTTTCTTGTAATTTTAATCTACTCGAAATTTAAAGTGTTCAAAATATAATTTGAAGGGCATATTTGAATTCCTCACATTTTTCTGATTCCAAAACATATATTATTTGTATTATTTGGATTTGTATTTTAAAAATTATTTGAATCTGAAAAGAATTGAATTTAAATTAATTTGGAAAAGATTTGAATAAAAACAGATACGGAGAAATACTTTTTGCACCCAGGCAAACTCAGACCCAGTCACTGACGGGTGGGCCTGCGCGAACTGGGGCCACGCGCGCGAGACACACTTTTGCCACGCGGGCTCTGGCTAGCCGCTGACGCTGACAGGCGGGACCAGCGGCGGAAGGCCCACGTGCCAGCGAAGCGGGAGACAGGGGCTGACAGGTGGGTCGCCGGCTGGACCGCGGGTTGCGGCCGGGAAAAGCCGAGGGGTTTTCTGCAAAGGTGCTAGCGCGGCTGACAGGTGGGGCTGAAAGGAGCGCGGGTCGCAGTAATCAAAAAGGGGAGGGGCTTTTTGCAAATCGACCACGCGCCCGTACTGTTTATCGTCTTCGCGCGTCTGGCGGCAGGTGGGCGCGCGGCGCGGAGCGGGGATTCGATCCCGGGCCGCGGGAGCGCGCGCTGAGCGGGCTGACCGGTGCGGTGGTGCTAGGGGAGCTGTTAGGGGGGGGGTTCGGGTGCTAGGTAAGCGAGCTGCTGCGCGGAAAACTGGCAGACGGCGGCGAACTCTGGCGCACTGAGAGCGTTCGACCAAACGCACGGCGAGTCTAGAGCGGTACGGCGAGGCGGAGGTCGTCAGAGAGGAAGGGATGCTTACCGCGGGTCGCCTGGTGGTGCTGGATCGAGGAGTGGCGCGGTGGATCGTCGGCGAGGCTGGCGTACTGGCGGCTAGGGTTTCGCGAGGACGGCGAGGTACTGGCGCGCGGGGGAGCTTCTCGTCCACGTCGGCGGGGTCGGGGTGGTGCAGGGGGGCTTCCTCGGTCGCCCAGGCCACCTCCAGGTCAAGCGCGCCGGCAGGATCGTCGGGGCGAGGTGGTTGCTGGCGGCGACCGGCGTCGGCTGCTGGTGGTTGGAGAAGAAGGAGGGGAAGAAGGGGGCGCTCTGGGGCGGATCTGGGCGAGGCCAGAGAGGCGTGAGGAGGAGGGGAAAGTGGGAGGGAGAGAGAGGAGAGGCCGGTGGGCACGGCAGGATAAAGGTGGCTCGGGTGCCACCTTTTCCTCCTTCTCCTCGAGCACGTGCTCGCCGGGCTGGGGCAGGTAGGGCATGTGGAGGCTGCCAGTAGGCCAGGGACGGCGGGGTAGTGCAGCTAGGCCCGCACGGCAGAGAGAAAAAGAGGGAAGGGGCTCGGGTGAGCTCGGGTTCGGTTAGGGCATGGCTAGGGTTAGGGTTAGGCTTAGCTAGGGTTAGGGTTAGCTAGGTGGGCCAGGGAGAGAGAGGGGTCTGGTGTCCATCAGCAGGTTAGAGAGAGAGGGAGAGGTGGCCAAGCTAGTGAGAGAGAGAGGGGGTTTAGAAGAAATTTAGAGAGAGAGAGAGAACTAGTTAGGTTAGGTCTTATTAGGTTTTAGATTTTAATTTTTGAGTGTGAGGCCAACACAAGAAGATCCAAGGGGCTTTGAGCTTGCATGACCTCATGTGGAAGAGAGACAAGTAATAAAGATAAAGGGAGAAAAGAATTAGGTGGAGAGGTTCTCATGTGATCATACATGTAGGAAAAGATTAAAATAAAAGGAAAGAAAGGAATGTGGATAAGACCATCACAAGTGGAGCATGGAGGAGGCTAGAATGACCATGAGGTGGGGTGGTAAGAATTCCAAGAAAAGGAAAAGAAAAGAATTATGGGCTAGGTCTCATATGATTCATGCATGGAGAATAGAAATAAGAGGAAAAAGAAATGGGTGGGACTAAGATGGTGGTGGAGTGGTAGATGATTTCCCAAGTTAGAATCCCTCAAATCCAAAGAAAAACCAATGGAGAGAAAGGTGGTGGAGAAGCTTGCATGGCCCATGCAAAAATAATAATGCCATTATTTATTTTGTGACAACAATAATAATATGATGGCATTATTCTTATGCATTTCCAAAAATGGAGATAAAACCAAGCACAAGAATTTAGAAGATTGATCCACCCCAAACTACATGAGCTAGAGTTAAAATATCAAAGAGAAAGAAAGACAAGCTCATTGTTAAAGGGATGGTGGAATTATAAAGTGGTGGAAGAGAAGGGTGGTGGAATGGAAATAAAAGATATGCCCCCAACTCAACTTGGGCATTTAGACAATATATCAACAACCAAATACAATATCAAGAGGCAAATACAATTTATAATGCATGTGAGAGAAGAACCAAAAGAAAAAGGAGTTTTATATGATGCTCAAATGCAAGGTGGCATGATGACATGAGCATGATATAATTATGATGCAACAATAATATATATAAAGTAGCCAATATCTTACTAGGACAAGTAGCATTACAATTGTTAGACAATTGGGGTGCTACAACTCTCCCCCACTAAACAGGAATCTCGCCCCGAGATTCTAGGAAAAAGAAGACTCAAAGAGGGTAGGATACTTGGCACGGAGCTCATCTTCACGTTCCCAGGTTGCTTCATCAACGGAATGGTGCGACCACTGCACCTTGCAGAACTTGATGGACTTGTTGCGAGTCCTTCTTTCTGCGACTTCAAGGATTTTTGTGGGGTGTTCTTGATAAGAAAGGTCTTCTTGGAGATTGATGAGTTCATGGTCCACGGTCCTGCCGGGATCCTTGAAGCACTTCTTGAGTTGAGAGATGTGAAAAACATCATGGACTTTGAGTTGTTCAGGGAGCTCAAGAGCATAAGCAACTTCTCCTCTTCTTCCACGAATTTTGAAAGGACCGATGTATCTAGGAGCCAGCTTTCCTTTGATACCAAAACGGTGCGTGCCTCTCATGGGAGTGACACGAAGATAAACGAGATCACCAGGGACATACTCCATGTCCGTGTGCTTTCTGTCATAATTGCTCTTCTGGCGACTTTGAGCAATCTTCAGATTTTCAAGAATGATGTGAACTTTCTCCTCCGCTTGAGTTACAATGTCGGGGCCAAACAATAATCTTTCACCTGCGCCCGACCAACCAATCGGAGTTCTGCACTTGCGACCATAGAGAGCCTCAAATGGTGCCATCTTTAGACTTTTCTGGAAACTGTTGTTGTAAGAGAATTCAACATAAGGAAGACATTCTTCCCACTTCATGCCGAAAGAGATAACGCAAGCACGGAGCATATCTTCCAGAATCTGATTGATCCTTTCAACTTGTCCTTGCGACTGAGGGTGGTAAGCTGTGCTGAAGTTTAACTTTGTTCCCAAAGCATTTTGGAAACTTCCCCAGAATTTGGAAGTGAAGATGCTTCCACGGTCTGAACTGATCTCAAGAGGAACTCCATACAGAGAAACAATTCTGTTGATATAGAGCTCAGCCAACTGAATTGCAGAAATTGTTTCCTTGACTGGAAAGAAGTGAGCTACTTTGGAAAGCCTGTCAATGACAACAAAGATTGCATTGTTGCCTTTTTGCGACCTTGGAAAACCAGTGATGAAGTCCATCTCTACTTTCTCCCATTTCCATTCCGGAGGCTTCAATGGCTGTAGAAGACCGGAAGGTTTCTGATGGACAGCTTTAACTCTACGACAGACATCACACTCCGAGACATACTTGGCACAATATCGTTTCAAACCAGGCCACCAATATTGTGTTTTCAAGTCCATGTACATCTTAGTGCTGCCAGGGTGGATGGAAAGAACAGAATCATGCGCCTCCTTGAGAACTTGCTGCCTTAAACCCGGGTAGTTCGGAACAAACATCCGGTGTTCAAAGAAAAGAGTGCCTTGGTCATCAACGTGGAAAGACTCATACTTCGGAAGTTGAATGTTGGAGATGATCTTTTTAGTGTAAGGATCCCCAAGCTGAATGGAACGGACCTTTTCTTCCAAGAGAGGTGTTGCTAGAAGGTTCAGAAGATAACCTTGATCCACAATTTCAAGGTTGAGCTTGCGGAATTCCTCGCACAAGAGAGGTTGTTGTTCTTCCACCATGAGGTTGTTGACATAAGCTTTTCGGCTGAGAGCATCTGCCATGACATTAGCTTTGCCCGGGGTGTAGTTGATGGTCAAATCGAAATCATTGATTGTTTCGATCCACCTCCTCTGACGAAGGTTGAGATCAGGCTGCGTGAAGATATACTTCAGACTCTTGTGATCAGAAAAGATCTCACAACGGTTGCCCAGCAAGTAATGCCTCCATACTTTCAAAGCAAAGACAACTGCTGCGAGTTCGAGGTCATGTGTAGGATAGTTGATCTCATGCGTCTTCAACTGACGAGATGCGTAAGCAACAACTTGCTTTTCTTGCATAAGGACCGCACCCAATCCTTGCAATGAAGCATCACAGAAAATCTGGAAAGGCTTTGATGTATCTGGAGGAACTAAGACTGGTGTGGAAGTGAGCTTCTCTTTGAGTGTTTCAAAGCTTGCTTGACATGCAGGAGTCCAAAGATATTTCTTGCCTTTCTTGAGGAGATCGGTAAGAGGCTTCGCAATTTTTGAGAAGTTTTGAACGAATCTACGACAGTAACTGGCCAAACCAAGGAAACTTCTGACTTCTTTGACATTTATGGGTGGAAGCCAATCCATAATTGTCTTAATAGTTTCTGGGTTGACGGCAATGCCCTTGGCAGAGATAACGTGACCAAGGTAGGTGACTTGAGGTAGCCAAAACTCACACTTGGAGAACTTTGCATACAGGCGGTTCTCACGAAGCTTGCTTAGGACACAACGAAGGTGTTCTTCATGTTCTTCTTTTGACTTAGAATAGACTAGAATGTCATCCAGATAGACCACAACGAACTTATCAAGATACTCCATGAAAACCGAGTTCATAAGCCTCGAGAAGGTGGCAGGTGCATTGGTTAGACCGAAAGACATGACCGTGTACTCATACAGGCCATAGCGAGTGGTGAAAGCTGTTTTGGGAACATCTTCCTTGCGGATCTTGATTTGATGGTAACCACTTCTCAAATCAAGCTTAGAGAATACCACAGCTCCAGCTAGCTGATCAAAGAGATCATTAATCCGCGGAAGGGGATATTTATTCTTGATTGTTTTAGCATTGAGTGCCCGATAGTCAACACAAAGTCTATCAGTCTTGTCTCGCTTCTTCACAAAGATGGTTGGACTACCCCAAGAAGAAGTACTGTGCTGAATGAAACCCAACTTCTCTTGTTCATCCAACTGACTCTTAAGTTCAGCCAACTCAGCAGGACCCATTTTATAAGGCCGCTTGGAGATAGGAGCGGTACCAGGTTCAAGTTCAATGACAAACTCAACCTCACGATCCGGAGGCATACCTGGCAACTCTTCAGGAAAGACATCTGGAAACTCACAAACTACAGGAACACTCTGAATACCTTCCATAGCATCATCATTCAGAGCCGCCAACGAATAAAGCTGAATTGCAGGAGTCAGACTTGGAGAATAGACTATATGGCCTTCAGGAATTTTCAGAGAAACCGAACGTTCAGCACAATCAATCACAGCTGCATTTGCTGTCAACCAATCCATGCCCAAGATAACATCAATATCAGAATTGCCCAGAATAATTAAGGAAGCCGGAAAAGAAGAACCACCAATCTCAATTTGATTGCCATGGCTGATCTTAGTAGATAACAATCTTGCCCCGGGAGAAAGAACCATTAACTTTTTATCCAGCTGGTCGATAACAAGCTCATGCTCATTTGCAAATTTGTGAGAGACGAAAGAATGTGAAGCACCAGAATCAAACAAAACTCATGCAGGAACTGAGTTAACAGGAAGCATACCCATCACAACTCCAGGAGCATGCTCAGCTTGAGCGGCGTTGACACAGTTGGCACGAGCAACCGTAGATCCCGGCTTAGTGTTGATGTTGAGAGCCCGAGGTGGAGGTGCACGAATCATAGGAGCACTTGCCGCAGGTCTTGGAGGTGGTGGTGGAAGAGCTTTGTTATTCATTGGACAATTCCATTGCTGATGGCCAGTGTTTCCACAAGTATAACAAGCACCAGGTGGACGTGGAGCAATGTAGCCAGGGACTCCGCCAGGCGCTCCAGGGTAGTTGTGGTTGTAGCCCCTGGGAGCCGCAGTGAAGGAGTTTGGTGGCCTTGGTGCGTAGCTTGAAGGTCTTGGTGGAGCAGGGAGCGACGGTGGGGTGTTAGGAACCCAGACACGACGCTTAGAAGGAGCTGTCATAGCAGAAGAGCTTGCTGTATCACGGCTGTGTTTCTTTGACTCCTCAAACACTTGCCTACTTGCTTCTTCCTGCAGAGCTGTGTGTTGAAGTTCCAGGAAAGATGCTGGCCTTGCATGAGTGATTGCATATTTGATGGAAGCATTGAGGCCTTGCCGAAACCTCTTTTGCTTCTTCTTGTCATCAGAGATCTCATCGCCACCATAACGAGACAGGTTCATGAAGTTTCTGATGTAGGTGTTGACATTATCAGTGCCCTGCTTGAGGTTGAGAAACACTTCCTTCATCCTTTCCATGACAATTTCTGACAGATATTGCTCTTTGAAAGCAGCAGTGAACCGCTCCCAAGTAGGCTGAAAACCAGAAAGATCTGCCTTGAGGTAATTTTCCCACCAGAGAGCTGCATCTCCCTTCAGAAGGTGAGTAGCACACTTGACCCATTCTTGCTCGGGAACATCCGCAGTGATGAGCAACCTTGACACTTCACGAAGCCAATCATCCGCATCAAGTGGCTGATCAGACACCTCAAATTGGCGTGGGTTGAACTTGAGAAAACTCTTGATGTCTCCTCGCTTGGGAGGTGGAGGTAGCGGAGCAAACTCATTCCTCCTCACACTTTCCTCGAAGCGCTGTTGGTTCTGCTGCATAGTGCCCAAAGCATTTGCAATACTTGCCAAAGCGGCCCCAAGTTCAGGTGGTATATCCTCCTCAGAACGGCGTGGTGGTGCCATCCTGTGATTGATATAAAACACAAGTCAGTACTATAATGGAGAATGATAATAATCCAAAATAGTACCAAAATGGAATTAATCAAGATTAAGGAATGCAATTCACTGAGGTGATATTAAAATATCAACAAAGTTCAAGGAAATTAGAAGGTATTAAGCATAACACACACGACTGAACAAGGAGTGTGGTATACAAACTAACAAAGAAAAAAATTTCCGCAATTTTTGGCATTAAAATACCACTAAATGCGCAAAACCACTTAACGAATCAAGATTAGCAACTCTACTAGTTCAATATACAAAAGCAAATGACAAAAGTAGTGGTATGGTCGCGACTCCATCCCGCACTCAAATCATTACTTCGCACATGAATCAGTAAAACACATATCCCAACAACTTCTTCTTAAGGTGAACCTAAAGATTGGTAACTACGGAAAAGAACACCCCAACAAGATAACGTCGGATAACAAAGAGTAAGATAGATCGCATCGGTGTACAACGAATCAGAATAGATCGCGTCGGTTTACAAAGGACTGTCGGTAGGGAATGTACCAACAGTTGATAACCAAAAGGCAGATAGTGCTAACATTTGGATGCAACAGATAGACAAGGAATTCACACACACACACACACAAACATAACCTATGGTACTACGGAACCCAGAACACGTGAATCCTAGTTTGAAGTTTAGAAGAGGATTGAAAACGTTACACTTCCTTACCAGAAAATGGTGGGTGGGTGGGTAAGAAGAAAAATGGAAGCAATCTTACTCTCACGTTTGTTTTTCCCTAGTATACATAACTACCAAAATATTTGCTAGACAGACAACGACCATTTTGGCTGAGACCCTGAAGGGCGGGATGGCTCTGATACCAATTGTAACTACCTCGGTGAATTACGCTCTTAGTTAATGCCTGGATGAACGAAAGTGGTTAAAATAGTACGGTGGGGCCCAGGGCCACTCACGGTAGACCTTTCGGCCGTCCTAACCACTTTCAGTCAACGGGACAAGAACGAGCGGCGTAATCGGCAGGCGAAGGGATCAAATACATACACAAATGAGTATGTATGCAAGCCACATACAACAGTACATCAGAGCCATTCCATCTAAAAGAAATAGAAATATTGCAACGCCATACGGCAAGATCCAAATGTCCTAGATAGATATAATAATTTAGGATAGCTCCTCATACATCACACATCAGAGTATCCGGCGGAAGCGGAAAACAAGATCCGAGTACGGATAAGAAGCAAATTGGCATAAGATGCCCCATAAATAAACACATCCCGCCCACAGATCACACGGATCCCCGTTCCCGGAATCTCTACACCGAATGATCGTTGCCCACATCATCTGACTCTTCCACCCAGTATCCATCTTGCGGGTACACCTGTTCATCTGAATCAAACAATTTATCGTGTGAGACCCTAGGGGTACTCAGCAAGTCTTTATGCCACTAAAGGGGACACAACCTGGGGTGACGCAATTGCAGCAAAAGATAATACCTAACAATTCTATAGAGACTCGCTAACCTTCCGCCTAACCAATGATAGACGGAAGTCCGTGAATTAAGATCAACAGTTATAACATTATAGTTAACAGATCCATCCTCCTCCTCGCTTACCAACGAGGAAGCGGACGAACAACCCCCATCATCCGTTGGCAGTTTTATTATCCATTCCATGAGTATTGCGCTATTTACTAGTCAAGTACTTAGTCAAATTAAAAGCGGTACTTTAGTTATACTTGTCTATGATCGAGAAACTGTGCTCCAAGTCGTCCATAACCGCGGACACGGCTTTCAGAAAGATTTACCCTGCAGGGGTGCACGAATAGCAACACACACTCGATCAACCTCGGAAAAACCAAATTAAAACCCAACGAGGCATTCACGACAAAGCAATCACAGGATTCAGAAATATTTCAGGGGGCCACCCCATTAAGCTACCCGCAACGAAGTTGGCCGGCTCCGAGACGGACCCAAGGTTTGTGTCAATGGCTGTAAACGACTGGGAACCCGAAAATGTGACTGGGCTTGTCGATACCGCGAAAACATTCCACAATCCAAAACAGTACAGGTGCTCCACGCACAATCTTAAATAAAGCAGTAACATGGCATAAGTACAGAATAGTAATAAAGCCCCAAACTACTTGTGGCCCCAAGAAATAAGATTGAATCAAGCTCTGGCTCAGGGGGGTCCATAGGCCTCCCGGATGTGGATAGTGCGAATAGTCAAGGAACAGGAATCAAGTACTCGGGGTCCTACGGGACACAAGTGAGCAGGAAAAACCAAATAGCAGATATTGCTCACCGGTGCCTCTTTCTTTAGTTATCCCATTACTACTCAGGTTATGTTGTTTAGGTACCTCGTTATCCATCCGACACTCACATACCCTACTCATGCTTTTCTACGACTCGCATGGCTCAAACAACTCCTGTAGTAATGGCTCATGGGACCGGAACAGGCTTAATGTGGTTTAAAAGTAAAGGCTATGCAGTACTTGGGATTCAATTTTATGCAACCGCGACTCAATGATGCAAGAATAAGATAGAGGCAATAGGTACTGTATGTATGCAAGCATGTGGTAGTGCTTGCCTGGCAGCTCAGTTGAAGCGAGAGATGGATCTAGGTAATACTCCTGTGATTCCTGATAATTCTCCTGCTGGGCGTCTATTCGAAGAAGAACCAAACAAACAAGGGCCAACATAAATAAAGTGCGCAAGCATATAAATTGAAATGCAACAAGCAACCAAGCATGCCATGATGAATGATGCACAATTTACATGGCATTGAAGTAGCATGGCAAAGGTGAGGTGTGGATACAAGAAGTAAAGCATTTTATCATTTATTTGCCCAAGTTTTATTGTCTTAAACGGTTCAGATTTTAGATGACAACATGATGCATGCTTCAATTCAGAACAAGGATTGCATAAATAGAACGGGCTCGTCGCGCTGATCGATTTAGACATATTATTTGTCAAATTTGGAGTTATAAAACAAAAGTTATTAATTAATTAAGTAAAAAGGGCATTTTCTTGTAATTTTAATCTACTCGAAATTTAAAGTGTTCAAAATATAATTTGAAGGGCATATTTGAATTCCTCACATTTTTCTGATTCCAAAACATATATTATTTGTATTATTTGGATTTGTATTTTAAAAATTATTTGAATCTGAAAAGAATTGAATTTAAATTAATTTGGAAAAGATTTGAATAAAAACAGATACGGAGAAATACTTTTTGCACCCAGGCAAACTCAGACCCAGTCACTGACGGGTGGGCCTGCGCGAACTGGGGCCACGCGCGCGAGACACACTTTTGCCACGCGGGCTCTGGCTAGCCGCTGACGCTGACAGGCGGGACCAGCGGCGGAAGGCCCACGTGCCAGCGAAGCGGGAGACAGGGGCTGACAGGTGGGTCGCCGGCTGGACCGCGGGTTGCGGCCGGGAAAAGCCGAGGGGTTTTCTGCAAAGGTGCTAGCGCGGCTGACAGGTGGGGCTGAAAGGAGCGCGGGTCGCAGTAATCAAAAAGGGGAGGGGCTTTTTGCAAATCGACCATGCGCCCGTACTGTTTATCGTCTTCGCGCGTCTGGCGGCAGGTGGGCGCGCGGCGCGGAGCGGGGATTCGATCCCGGGCCGCGGGAGCGCGCGCTGAGCGGGCTGACCGGTGCGGTGGTGCTAGGGGAGCTGTTAGGGGGGGGGTTCGGGTGCTAGGTAAGCGAGCTGCTGCGCGGAAAACTGGCAGACGGCGGCGAACTCTGGCGCACTGAGAGCGTTCGACCAAACGCACGGCGAGTCTAGAGCGGTACGGCGAGGCGGAGGTCGTCAGAGAGGAAGGGATGCTTACCGCGGGTCGCCTGGTGGTGCTGGATCGAGGAGTGGCGCGGTGGATCGTCGGCGAGGCTGGCGTACTGGCGGCTAGGGTTTCGCGAGGACGGCGAGGTACTGGCGCGCGGGGGAGCTTCTCGTCCACGTCGGCGGGGTCGGGGTGGTGCAGGGGGGCTTCCTCGGTCGCCCAGGCCACCTCCAGGTCAAGCGCGCCGGCAGGATCGTCGGGGCGAGGTGGTTGCTGGCGGCGACCGGCGTCGGCTGCTGGTGGTTGGAGAAGAAGGAGGGGAAGAAGGGGGCGCTCTGGGGCGGATCTGGGCGAGGCCAGAGAGGCGTGAGGAGGAGGGGAAAGTGGGAGGGAGAGAGAGGAGAGGCCGGTGGGCACGGCAGGATAAAGGTGGCTCGGGTGCCACCTTTTCCTCCTTCTCCTCGAGCACGTGCTCGCCGGGCTGGGGCAGGTAGGGCATGTGGAGGCTGCCAGTAGGCCAGGGACGGCGGGGTAGTGCAGCTAGGCCCGCACGGCAGAGAGAAAAAGAGGGAAGGGGCTCGGGTGAGCTCGGGTTCGGTTAGGGCATGGCTAGGGTTAGGGTTAGGCTTAGCTAGGGTTAGGGTTAGCTAGGTGGGCCAGGGAGAGAGAGGGGTCTGGTGTCCATCAGCAGGTTAGAGAGAGAGGGAGAGGTGGCCAAGCTAGTGAGAGAGAGAGGGGGTTTAGAAGAAATTTAGAGAGAGAGAGAGAACTAGTTAGGTTAGGTCTTATTAGGTTTTAGATTTTAATTTTTGAGTGTGAGGCCAACACAAGAAGATCCAAGGGGCTTTGAGCTTGCATGACCTCATGTGGAAGAGAGACAAGTAATAAAGATAAAGGGAGAAAAGAATTAGGTGGAGAGGTTCTCATGTGATCATACATGTAGGAAAAGATTAAAATAAAAGGAAAGAAAGGAATGTGGATAAGACCATCACAAGTGGAGCATGGAGGAGGCTAGAATGACCATGAGGTGGGGTGGTAAGAATTCCAAGAAAAGGAAAAGAAAAGAATTATGGGCTAGGTCTCATATGATTCATGCATGGAGAATAGAAATAAGAGGAAAAAGAAATGGGTGGGACTAAGATGGTGGTGGAGTGGTAGATGATTTCCCAAGTTAGAATCCCTCAAATCCAAAGAAAAACCAATGGAGAGAAAGGTGGTGGAGAAGCTTGCATGGCCCATGCAAAAATAATAATGCCATTATTTATTTTGTGACAACAATAATAATATGATGGCATTATTCTTATGCATTTCCAAAAATGGAGATAAAACCAAGCACAAGAATTTAGAAGATTGATCCACCCCAAACTACATGAGCTAGAGTTAAAATATCAAAGAGAAAGAAAGACAAGCTCATTGTTAAAGGGATGGTGGAATTATAAAGTGGTGGAAGAGAAGGGTGGTGGAATGGAAATAAAAGATATGCCCCCAACTCAACTTGGGCATTTAGACAATATATCAACAACCAAATACAATATCAAGAGGCAAATACAATTTATAATGCATGTGAGAGAAGAACCAAAAGAAAAAGGAGTTTTATATGATGCTCAAATGCAAGGTGGCATGATGACATGAGCATGATATAATTATGATGCAACAATAATATATATAAAGTAGCCAATATCTTACTAGGACAAGTAGCATTACAATTGTTAGACAATTGGGGTGCTACACATTTCGTCTAGAAGGAGTTGCTGCTTCGGCTGGATCGCTAGAGCGAGGAGGTGGAGGTTGTCCGGTGGCTTGAACGTGTGTGCGAGTGCGGATGCGCTGCTGAGTTGCGGCGCTCAGACTTCCTCACGATCTTGAGATCGGCAAGTGTACGACTACATCAAGTCCTACTCGTTAACAAAACTCGTTGTCTTCAAGGGTAAGTTCTCGTTGGATGTATGTCCACCCGTTGCTTTGTACCTAGTAGATAGATCTTGGCGTGTAGTTCACACCGTAGGAAAATTTTTGTTTTCTATGTTGCGGACCCAATACCAACGGCGTGATCACCATCAGGGGAGACCCGAAGAAACTGCGAGAGTGCGAGGACAGAAATGTCGCCTTTGCTGAAGCCGTGCTGCACGCCCGGAGTACCAATAGATCAAGAAGACCATAGATCTGTCCGAGATGCCCGCAATGAAGAAGGAGGCGACAAAGCCGAATCCGGAGTTCAAGGCATCGAAAGTGACGAAGAAGACGTTGTTGAAGGATGATGACCCCTCCAAGGTGACCCAGATAGGCATAGACCTAGATAGCGCGTAGGAAAGTGCGCTCGTCAAGTTCCTCCAAGCAAATCAAGATATCTTCGCATGGCAGCCATCTGACATGACCGGAGTACCTAGGGAACTTGCTGAGCACTCTCTAAATGTACACCCGAACGCTAAACCCGTCAAACAGTCCCTACGATGTTTTGGCGATGAAAAGCGTAAGGCAATAGCTAAGGAACTAGCCCGACTCGAGTTAGCCGGATTCATAGAAGAGGTCATCCATACTGATTGGTCGGCCAACCCTGTAATGGTCCCAAAAAAGCACACCACTGATTTAAGGATGTGTGTTGATTATACTTCGTTGAACAAGGCTTGTCCCAAAGATCCATTCGCTCTGCCTAGAATTGATCAAGTTATTGATTCTACGGCAGGCTCGGAACTCCTCTATTTTCTCGACGCATATTCCGGCTATCACCAAATTCAGATGAAGGAATCGGATAAAATCAAAACTTCATTCATAACCCCCTTCGGAACCTTCTGTTTCGTTACGATGCCCTTTGGGCACAAAAACGCAGGAGCTATGTATCAGCGCACTATGCAGCATTTCCTCCACGACCATATCGGACGCAACATACATGCATATGTGGACGACATTGCGGTGATGTCCAAAAAGAAGGAAACATTAATTTCCGACTTGGAGGAAACGTTCGCCAATCTATGAAAATACAATATAATGCTTAATCCCAAGAAATGTTTCTTGGAATCCCAGCCGAAAAATTGTTAGGTTTCATCGTGTCTCAAGGAGCCATAGAGGTGAACCGAGACAAGATCAAAGCTATACTCAATATTTCCAGGCCGACTCGCCTAAAGGATGTTCAAAGACTAACTGGTTGCATTGCTGTAGCCAGGTTGTTTGTAAGCCGGCTCGGAGAAAGAGCCGCACCACTCTACAAGCTCCTGAAAAAGACCAAAAAAATCATTTGGACCGATGAAGCTAAAGATGCACTACAAGAACTGAAAGAAGTACTCTCATCTGCTCCTATCCTTGCAGCACCGGAACCACGGGAAACAATGTTGCTCTATCTCACTGCGAGAAACAGAGCCGTTAGTATCGTCATGGTGGTGGAGAGGCCAGAGGAAAATCAGGAACACCTGGTGCAGCGTCCGACTTATTATCTCAGCGAGGTCCTAACTGAATCAAAGCAGCGGTATCTGCACTATCAAAAGCTGGCTCATGGTGTGTTTTTCACATCTCGTAAGTTACAGCATTATTTTCAGGAAAATCCAATTACCATGGTGAACAGCTCCCATGAGAGATATAATCAACAGCGATGCTACAGCACGCGTCACAAAATGGGGCCTAGAGCTTTCAGCTTTCGACATTGAGTATAAACCTCGTACAACAATCAATTTCCAAATCCTCGCTGACTCTATCGCTGATTGGATAGAGACAATGGAAAATATGATCCTACCAGGATCGGAATACTGGACCTTGCATTTTGATGGGTCTAAGGCGCTCGGGGGCTCGAGGGCTGGCGTGGTGCTCAAATCATCCCAAGGAGATAAACTTTTCTATGTGTTGCTGATGTCTACGCACTTCTATTCTTGTAGACAGTTGTTGGGCCTCCAAGTGCAGAGGTTTGTAGAACAGCAGCAAGTTTTCCCTTAAGTGGATCACCCAAGGTTTATTGAACTCAGGGAGGAAGTGGTCAAAGGTATTCCCTCTCAAGCAAACCTGCAATCAAGATACAAGAAGTCTCTTGTGTCCCCAACACACTCAATACACTCGTCAGGTGTATAGGTGCACTAGTTCGGCGAAGAGATAGTGAAATACAAGTGGTATGGATATAAGATAACGGTGCTAGAAAATAGCTTGATGGCATGGAAAAGACTAAAGCAAAACTGAAATAAAGATGGAAGCAAGCAAACATGTAACATATCTAATTGCAAACGGTGTTTCAATGCTTAGAAACAAGGCCTAGGGATCATACTTTCACTAGTGAACACTCTCATATAAATATATTCCTCTTTATGATACTACGCTGAACTACTCTCTGGTTGGAGACTCTAATCGATGGTAGGGCTATAACAGCACACCTCAAAGTAAGCCTTTCCCATCTAGAAACCCCACATTGTCACCTTGAGTACTAGATGAGTCCAACAAACACCACAATTTCATAAAGACATCCAACTCCAAATATAACTCATAACAAGTGTTTGTAATCTCTAGCCTAAGTGCCACCATGGTGAGCACGCTGTCACTTTCACACACATGGGGAGAGCAGAGATTCATTAAAGCACTTGAGTAGCAAGGTAGATCTGTAGATTACAAGCTCATGATCTCAATAATATCACGCATAGAGAGAGATATGAACACATAGCTACCGGTAGAACCCTTAGCCTCGAGAGAGAACTACTCCCTCCTCATCATGGGAATCAACAATGGTGATGTAGATGGTGGTGGAGATCGATGGAGATGGCTCCGGGGGCACTTCCACATCCCGGCATGGTGCCAGAACAGAGACTTTCTGTCCCCCGAATCTCCCCTTCGGTGGCGGCAGCGCTACGGAACTTTTCGTGGCTAGAGGCTTGACGATCTAGGGTTTTCGCATCGGGAGGAATATATAGGTTAAAGGGCAAGGTCGGTGGAGGGCCAGGGGGCCACACCATGCCCTGGCGCGGCCTGGGGGGACCCGCGCCATGGGGTGGTGTGGCCACCCTGTGGCCCCTCTCCGACTCTCCTTCTGGCTCCGTGAGTCTTCCAGGGAAATATCAACTTTGGCTTTTGTCCGGTCCAATTCCGAGAATATTGATTTTCTGACTTTCTGGAACCAAAAACAGCCGAAAACAGGCAACTGGCACTGTGGCATCTTGTTAATAGGTTAGTCCAAGAAATCATATAAAAAGTACTCCAAAGTGTGGACAAAACATAAGAAAGTAGATAAAACCAAGCATGGAACATCAAAAATTATAGATACATTTGCAATGTACCACATAGTCATTCTTATTAATCATAGTGGGAGCAAATTCAACAAAATAGCTATCATTATTATTCTCATCACCATAATCATCAAATATAGGAGCTATTGTAGTCATAATTAATTTCCTCCTCAATAGTAGGTGGACTGAAAATATCATATTCACAATTGTAATCATCATATATTGGTGGTTTTGTATCATCATAAGCAATAGAATAGCTATCTTCCAAAGCTGGGGAACTAAAAAGATCATTTTCATAAAAACTAGCTTCCCCAAGCTTAGACTTTTCCATAGCATTAGCAATAATGGTGTCCAAATAATTCATACTAACAACATTGCTATTAGCATGCAAATAAAGTTCCATATGTTTTTTAATTTTCTCTTCAAACACTTCATGTCCTAACTCAAGATAAATACTATAAAGCTCTCTATTTTTTTGTTTTGCATTAAGCCTAACTAGTAAAAACAAGAAACAAAAAGACAAAATTGCAGAATCTAAAGGAAATAACTTCGAGCACTCACACCGGAGGATGTGAGTACCTTTTACCTTACCTCCCCGGCAACGGTGCCAGAATAGGCGTTTGCCATGGGAGGTTCTTCTTCTTTAATCCTCCGGTGTGAATACCTTTTACCTTATCTCCCCGGCAACAGCGCCAAAAAATAGCTTGATGTCTATGCACTTCTATTCTTGTAGACAGTTGTTGGACCTCCAAGTGCAGAGGTTTGTAGAACAGCAGCAAGTTTTCCCTTAAGTGGATCACCCAAGGTTTATCGAACTCGGGGAGGAAGTGGTCAAAGGTATTCCCTCTCAAGCAACCCTGCAATCAAGATACAAGAAGTCTCTTGTGTCCCCAACACACCCAATACACTTGTCAGGTGTATAGGTGCACTAGTTAGGCGAAGAGATAGTGAAATATAAGTGGTATGGATATAAGATAACGGTGCTAGAAAATAGCTTGATGGCATGGAAAAGACTAAAGCAAAACTGAAATAAATATGGAAGCAAGCAAACATGTAACAGATCTAATTGCAAATGGTGCTTCGATGCTTAGAAACAAGGCCTAGGGATCATACTTTCACTAGTGAACACTCTCATATAAATATATTCCTCTTTATGATACTACGCTAAACTACTCTCTGGTTGGACACTCTAATCGATGGTAGGGCTATAACAGCACACCTCAAAGTAAGCCTTTCCCATCTAGATAATCCCACACTGTCACCTTGAGCTCTAGATAGGTCCAACAAACACCACAATTTCATAAAGACATCCAACTCCAAATATAACTCATAACAAGTATTTGTAATCTCTAGCCTAAGTGCCACCATGGTGAGCACGCTGTCACTTTCACACACATGGGGAGAGCAGAGATTCATTAAAGCACTTGAGTAGCAAGGTAGATCTACTTGATTACAAAGCTCATGATCACAATATGATCATGCATAGAGAGAGAGAGATGAACACATAGCTACCGAAGAACCCTTAGCCTCGAGAGAGAACTACTCCCTCATCATCATGGGAATCAGCAACGATGATGGAGATGGTGGTGGAGATCGATGGAGATGGCTCCGGGGCACATCCCTGTCCCGGCAGGGTGCCGGAACAGAGACTTTTGTCGCCTGAATCTCCCCTTCGGTGGCGGCGGCACAGCGGATTTTTTCGTGTATTTCTGATTGACGATCTAGGGTTTTGCTATCGGGAGGCTCTTATAGGCGAAGGAGGCAAGGTCGGTGGCTAGCCAAGGGGCTCACAACATGCCCTGGCGCCTGGGGGTACCCGCGCCTAGTGGTGTGGCCAGGCCTTGGCCCTCCTCCGTCTCGTATTCTGGCTCCATGAGTCTTCCGGTAAAATAGGAACTTTGGCTTTTGTCCCGTCCAATTCCGAGAATATTAATTTTCTGACTTTCCTGGAACCAAAAACAGCAGAAAACAGGCAACTGACACTGTGGCATCTTGTTAATAGGTTAGTCCAAGAAAGTGTATAGAAAGTACTCCAAAGTGTGGAAAAAAGATAATAAAGTAGATAAAACAAGCATGGAACATCAAAAAATTATAGATACATTTGCAATGTATCAGTTGCAGATCCACTTCACAGCAACAAATAACATTGCCGAGTATGAAGCACTGCTACATGGGATCCGGATTGCTAAGGATATCGGCATCCGATGTTTGATGTGTTATGGAGATTCGGATCTTGTTGCTCAATAAGTGTCGGATATATGTAATGCAAATAAGCACATGACAACATATAAAGATGTCGTGGATGAATTATCTAGAACGTTCGAGGGATTCGAGGTTCAACGCATCCCTCGAGTAGAAAATGAGGAAGCAGATGCTTTATCTTGAATAGGCTCTGCACGGAAACAGGTCCCGGATGGCGCTTTTTAAGAGCACCTCAAAGTTCCCTCTATAAAAGGAGTAGACGAGGAATATCCGACCAAATCCGACTCACCTTTAGTAGCAGTTCTGGCTATAATTCCTAGTTGTACTCAACCCTACCTTGATTACTTGGTAGATGGAAAATTACCCGAATACGAAGTTCTGAGCCGACAGATCGTCCGACAGGCAAAATCCTATACTATAGTTAGCGGTGAGCTCTATAAGCGGAGTGCATCTGGGGTATTTCAGCACTGTGTATCTCCGGAAGAAGGAGTGGAAATCTTACAAGAAATCCATGAAGGCGAGTGTGGTCACCATGCTGCAGCCAAATCTTTAGTGGCAAAAGCTTTTCGACATGGTTTTTTCTGGCTTACAGCCAAGGCAAATGTCGAGCGGCTGGTCAAGACGTGTAAGGGCTGCCAAAAGTACGCCGAACAAGCTCATGTTCTAGCTGATCAGCGGCGAACAATACCTATAACATGGCCTTTTGCTGCCTGGGGGCTTGACATGGTAGGACCGTTTAAACAGGCTCCAAGTGGATTTACTCACCTCTTAGTGATGGTGGATAAATTCACCAAATGGATTGAGGCTAAAACCGTCACTAGTTGTGATAGAGAAACAACCATCAGATTTGTTGAGGATGTTATAATCCGATACGGTTATCCGCATAGCATTATCACGTACAAGGGGAGTAATTTCTCTATCGGAGAACTTGCCGAATTCTGCAACAAACAAAATATCTGGCTTGACATTGCGTCAGTTGCACATCCACAGGCTAATGGACAAGTCGAAAGAGCAAATGGGTTAATCCTACAAGGCCTAAAGCCAAGACTTGAAGTACCACTAAGACGTGATGCGGGGGCTTGGGCAGAGGAATTACCCTCTGTAATATGGAGTTTGCGAACAATTCCGAACAGGTCGACCGGATACCCACCTTTCTTCTTGGTCTATGGTGCTGAAGCAGTTCTTCCTAGTGATTTGATTCACAATTCTCCCAGAGTTGCCGCTTATAGCGAAGAGGATGCCGAGATTCCTTGACAAAATGATCTCGACTTAGTAGAAGAAGTTTGTGTCGTTGCTGAAATGAGATCAACAGCCTATCAGCAAAAGTTACGCAAGTATCATAGCCAGAGTGTCAGAAACCGGTCTTTTAATAAGGGCGATTTGGTTCTCCGGCTTGTGCAGCAAAGAAAGCACAAACTTTCCACAGTATGGGAAGGGCCTTTTTTGGTTAGTCGAGTATTGCACAATGGTTCATACTACCTAACTGATATGCGACCAATCAAAGAAAGACCTGCTACTAAGAAGAGAAAGAGAGCTGGAGGCAGTACAAACCCGGAAGAATTAGACAGACCATGGAATATTGCTCAGCTACGTCTCTTTTATTCTTAGTTTATCCTTCTGTGTAATCATATATGTGTACATGTTCAATAAGAAATAAAGTATTGGTTGCCTCAAAAAAATCTGAGAAGTTTTTTTAACATCTTATTTCCGAATGATCATGTCACAGTCAAAAATCCCAGAATACTTGAAAGTACTTTATGCTCATGTTTGTTCTGGTTTGGATTTTCGATTCTAAAATTGCTACCTTCGAGTATAAATCTAAATTTTATATTCTGTGCTTTGGTTATTTGTCTGATTGCTGGATGCGGGCATTTTCCGAGTAGTGAATTGGTTATACTGGAAGCCGGCTTTGTTTCTGAGTTTAAACTAGTTTAGCAATTGAGCTCTGTTGCTCAGCAAAGTTCCAGTGCTAAAGGTTGGCCGGCTCACAAAAGGGACGAGGCGGAAAGCCAGATGAACGATAAGTGCAGACAAAAACCACAAGTGCTTATGTAAACATTTTAGGCACGAAGATTGTAAAGCAAAAAGTGCTGAATAGATAAAATAAAAACTTAGCACTAGCAAAAGTATCATACTACTTATTTACAGACCCAAATTGTTTTTAGAATAACACATTGTTCTTTCTGATACTCTATGATGCAGGGGGAGAGGTAGGAGTTGCCGGCTCACTGGACACATCAGCCTCGCCTCGATACCATTCTGAGATGTTCAAATCTGATACGGTTTGATTGTCATCGGAAACTTCTACTGTTTCTTCGGCAAGCGGAGGAGGCGTGGCCACGCGTGTGAAGAAGGGAGTCTCGTAGCTGCTGAGATCAGCAACGTGACACCCATATCCGGCACAGGACTCCATGATGGCCTTGATGTCATGCTCATGTCCATCTTCATCCACTTTGCAATACCCTCTGGTTACTTACCAGATTTCCATGTTTCCATGGTGGCTCATAACCATGGTGAGAGTGTTCTGCGCTATCGTCCGTGCATGGGACATGTTACAGTCCTGTATGAGCTGGGGCATTTCCTTGGCATTGTCCCGCACTTCAAAGCCGGACATGCTATGCATATTCGGAACCTTGAGAACATTGCCAATATCTTCAATGGATTGGCGGAATTCATGAAGTAGATCACCGACTTGTGTAAGCCGGCTAGTGCGAGATTTGGCAGATGCTGAGTCCAGTAAATTCAGAGGACCTGCGCATGTAATGAAAAATGATTAATAAAAGAAATCTGACGTCGAAAGAGTCGAAAGATGTAGAAAAATCAGAAAGAAGGAAACATACTAAAAATGACATCATCGATTTTGGTCTTCTCCTCCTGAAGATTCTGGAGTTCAGCCCAGAGTGCTTTGGTGATATCCTTCCCTTTGAATAATTCATGCTGATATCTGAGATTTTCTAATCTTGGGCGGTGATCCTTCGATCATGCTCGTTGGTGGCCATTGAAGAGGATTCAAGAATCTGAGCAATGCTCCATTCATGATCTGACTTCAGTTTGTCCAGCTCCTAACGCAAATCGGCGTTCACCACCGCCAAGGTTTTCAGGTTCTCGGCTTCTCCAATCATAGCACAGGACTGCTTTACCAGTGCTATAGTCAAAGGAACAACAGTTGAATAAAAATTCGACTATGAACTAAAGAGCAAGGTTTGAGTACTAGAATGTTTACCTTCAGCCTCATCCCTTAATACTTTCAATTGAGCATTTTCAAGTCGGAGAGCCTTGATTTCTCTCCGCTTGTTGCAGATATTCTTCAACAATTCCTGGTTATATGAATTAACTTTATGTAAGTTAGAATACCCAGAGTCAGAAGTCTACTAAAGACTCGGGCTAATATTGCAAGTAATATCAGCACGAGCCTTGGGGGCTACACTAGTTCATTCTTTGGCATCCTAAGAAAGCATAAATCCGGATTTATCTATCCAACTTCATGCTTGGGGCTAGAGTGTATGATGTAAAATAGCATAAAGGAAAGGTGAGTTGGAATTCCGACTTACATGTTGTTCATGAGTGAGCTTGCTCAAGCACATGTTCACTTCAGTTGTAACCTTCTCGGCGAGGGTGAGCGGGATCACTGGTGGTAGTGGTAGCACACTGGCTCTCAATCCCTCGTCGCGAAGATGGATCTACTCGAGGAGTTCGGAGTACTTGATATCCTCTCCTACTTGTGCCTCCTCCTCGGCGGTAATGTTCCGGCTCTCCAAGCATTGTCGGGCGAGCCATTGGATCTCTTCTGCTTATTTCTGAGTAATGCCAAGCTTGGCAAGACCGGATTGTTGAGAAGGTTCTCAGCGAAGACTTCTGCCAAGTGATCATTACCCAAAGAGGGTTCACCCTTATCAAGACCTGAGTCACCCATGGTGACATCAGTTTGCGACCCAAGGATCGCTGGCTCTATTGACTAAGCCAGATCTTCCACGACAGTCGGAGATGGAGTAATATTCGGCGCCGCGGCAGGTTGAGGAGCAGAGGCGGCAAAAGGTTGAGGGGCAGGAGTCGGAGGAGCTACGGCAGGAGAAGCAAAGTTTAGCTTCGACTGACGCAGGGGATTCGAGGTAACTCCCTTCCCCTTGCCCTTGGTGAGTTGTTTAGCTCTAAGAAAGTAATAGAATAAAGAACATTACATCTCAGAAAGAACTACAAACAAAATACAAAGGCGAAATTTGTGACGAAAGTTACCTCTTCACAACAGGCACCTCCTTCGTGCCAATGGACACTATCGGAGATTTACACTTCCGAGGAACAATGTCCGGTAGTGGAACCAATTCTCCCTCATCCTGAGAAAACTCAGGAGGATATCCCTCGATAGGAGAAAGCTCTGACTCTAGGAGGTCAGCAAGCTGAAAAGAAGAAGTATCTCAATATTGCAAAATAATATAAAGATGAGCACATAATACGAGTTGCAGCTGAATCTTACCAGCACCACAGGATCTTCCGCCATATGCATGTCCAGAGACAGATTCAGAATCTTCCTCTCAATCAGCTCCCTTATCAGCCACTTAATTTGACATATGTAATCTTTTGCCGAGTAGGCCTTAGGGATGATGCGGGGGAATCGTTCTTGGACGACGTGATGAAGTGCATCAGTCGATCTCCATGATGTTGAAGAGGCTGGATCCGGCGTGCCACCCAGCATTGAACTAAGTCGGACCCTTTTAGGCCCTTGGGTTTCATCAAATACTCAATCCGCCTCTTGGCAAGAAGCAGATTGTCACTGACAGCCGAAGCATCTACGTCTCAGGACTCTTGGGGCATAGCGGCACCGTCGACGAAAGCCGGCAAAGCTGTAGCTTTGCCGGGAGCAGGAATATCCTTGTGATAGAAGAAAGTGGACGACCATTGCTTGACCGACTCACTGGCCATAATCCGAGGATAGACACGCTCTCTTCTAATGGAAAAACTAATAGTATCGGTAATATAAGGATTACCGGCAGTAATGGAATTTCTCCGGACATGAAAATAGAACCAGAAAAGAGTAAGGCTCGCCCTAATGCCGAGATACCCCTCGCACAAAGATGCGTACGCGCTCATCTCTAATAGAGAGTTTGGGGGAAGATAATGGAGTTGAACTCCATAGTGATCTATAACCTCAGAAAAGAAATCTAAGGGAGGGAAGCTCAAACCTCTATCGAGGTGAGTGCCGAAGTGTACTCGCTCACCGTCGCACAGGATCCAGACCCCGTGGTTGCTCTCTTTCTCCGATGCCGCTGCCATCGCTGTCGTCGCCGCCGTGCCGGAAGATAATGCTAAAGCCATCTTTATTTTGTGCCGGTGACCTTGGATGGGTGGCGCTAGAGGTTTCTAAGGAACAGGGGAGCTCTAGGTTCGTGGGAGGTGTTGGGGAGAAGGAAACAGCGCAAATACTGGTGAAGAAGATGGGGAAAAGGGTCCTCACCACTTATATCCTCCAGCCACATCAAGGTTCGTGTAAACGCTACAGTGAACACGCCACGCGTCGTGGAAAGAACTAGGTAACCCCTGCACGATGATTATGCCGCCTCGATCTCCACGCATGCATTGAAATGGCACCTCGGATCCGCAAAAGGCGGACCCACGAACAATCGTGCTGACAGGAAATGTCTGTCAGTGACATGAGTTGACCATGACTAGTGTCAGGTTACATCAGAGACCAAGTTTCGGCTTAGTTTGAATTTCGAGCTAGAAACCCAAATGACGTATTCTTAGGTCCGACTTATTTTTAAGACCCAGATCGTATCTTTTCTTTTGAAGTTTCAGGAACCCTTCACAATTCTACAAGCCGAAGATCAAGCTAGACGATGATGAAATCCAACTTTAGATCATGGAGGCTTCCGGGGGCTGCTGTTGGGGATATACTTTCCAGGTATCCTAACTGTACCTCACTGACCAGGGTGGCCCACTTCGGGTTAGAGCACTGCTTCACGAGCGGCCCAGTCAAGGAGAAGAGACGGAGTCCAGTCCGGCTACGGGAAGGCCTAGAAGACTTACCGACATAGGCCCATAGTGTTACTTGTAGTTCAAGATGTGCTCTGTAACCGACTCTCAGTCGTAGCTAGATAGGTCTCTCATGTAAAATCTAGGCCGGATATCTATATAAGCCATCCTAGGGAGAGCCTTTAGGGCACAACCTTACCCTCACAATAGTCTACAATCTCAACTCGCACAGGCGAAACCCTTGTAACCCATATTCTGGCTCTGCCGTATTACTGCATTGCTAGTAGGAGTAGGATCCGTCCAAAGCCGGAAGATTCGAACCTAGGTAAACTTGTGTGCTCACCTTCCCGGAATACCGTAGGTCTCACACCCCTCTCTTCCACACGCCTCGAGGACCCCCTCATGGCGTACTTGTCATTAATCCGACGACATTGCCCTCTCATGGCCTATCTAGTTATACTTAGATGTCATTCTATGGCATGAGATTGAAGATTAGGACCCCTCATTAGTGAACACTCTTAACCTTAGTGGCTAGTGCTAAGCATAAAATTTGATCACTTTAGATGGGAATACTTGATGAAAATGATTATGAAAACCTTGGAAAGATGCTTCATTCTATTGAGATGTTTTGACATGTGTTGAGAAACACAATGGTTTGATGATGAAAATGTTGAGGCATGAGCCTTAGCCCTTTATAAAAACTGATGGTTGGGTTCGGATGCGATACCATTCCAATTTTACCGTACAACCATAATACCTGAATTGGGTAGGGCTTAGCCGAAAGTTTATGTGCCTTAGAATGGGTTCCCTCGCAGAAGAGGTTTGAGCTGAGGCTACCTCTTGATGATTGTCTACCTATGAAGTGCCCAGGATGGTAGATGGCCATGGCTCGGAGGCCAAGCTCATAGGGGAGATGCCTATACTAGGGTGTGTAATTGAAAGGTTATGATTGATTATCCGCATACTAAGTATGATTGATTCAGGGTTATCCCTAACGGATGTATCAAATTTTGTGGTGAAAGTGTACCACCTCTGCAGAGTGTCAAACATTCGAATAGCCGCATCCGCGGTCATGGACAGTTGGAGTGCCCATACTGTTCCGCCGTCAGATGTTTTCAAAATGACTTGTGAAGTGAACTATGATTTTGACTTGACCACAAGAAGGTTGTGAATATGAAAACTAGTCTCCCACTTAAGTGATTTAGAACATTAACTTAGTTTTCTTTACTTCTAAACTCAGTTTAGATAAACCTAGCTTTTTGCAAATAAACTTAGAGCTTAGGATTCCTATTAGAACTACCTTACTTGTGAGTGTTAGTTTGCGAGTACTTAAAGAGTACTCATGGCTTTGTCCCTGGCTATTCCCGTGGCTAGACTATGAGGAGGACTACCAGGATGATGGATAGCAGGATGTCTACGACAACTAGGATACTCTCCCATCGTCAGCATTGCCTGTGACCCTGAAGATGGAGCCCACTACTACGTTATTATTCCGCTTCTTTGATTGTATTAAAGACTGGATCATGAGATCCTTTATTTGTAATACCTTATTATGGTTTGTAATGGATGATGTACTATGATATCAATCTATTATGTCTTGCAAAAATGGTAATCCTGGGATTGCGAGGTATGGCATAACAGGCATCTGGGATTAAAAATCCGGGTGTTGACAAGTTGGTATCAGAGCCATCCTGACCATAGGAGACCCTAGTTAGAATGGACATCCGAACAAAAACTTAGTTTCAAAACAAAAGAAGTGAGTATTTATGAAAACCTATTCCTACTCTTATCATTGAGATCCTTTCAAAAGTTCATGTTCCTAAAAAATTCTTGAAAATCTACATAAAAATTTGACACACTTGATCACCTCACTAACTTACTCATCCTAAATTCTTATAGATGGACGTCCAGTATTGCAAGTTTTACCAGCTAGGCAACGGAGGCCACCTGATTTTTGAGAGGGATCTAGATGCACTCTCAGACTATCTGGAGCACCCGCACCCGGAATTCTTTGGGGCCTAACTCAATGATCACGTAGGAGGAGATTTACAATGGCTGATAGTTGCAGATCTCAGAGGCAAGATGGAAGCACCAGTTTTGGAGAAGATCCAATTCACCTTTAGGGAGAACAACTGGCTAGATGGATTAGCCAGGGCAATGCATGAAGCTCTCGCTCGTCTGTGTGGGCAAAACATCAACTTGATCCAGGGAACTCGCTTTGCTCACTTCGCAAGGCGTGATTCTATGGGAATGCCATTGGAGATGCCAGGACATCCGGAGCTGAAGCACCAGGTGGACAATCTTGACTTCATGATGTATGATAGGCAGAAGGAGTTGGACAACGCCCGAGCCTACGCCAACCACAACCTTGCCATTGCTGCAAACAAGGACCAGACCCTCGCCATTCTTGCCAAGGAGCGCCAATCACTTCGTCGTCAGCGCGAAAACAAGGATCGCACCATCGATCGTCACCGCAAGAAGGTGGCAGCTCTCGAGAAGACCATCCGTGAACAGGAAGTCTAGCTTGAAGCAAAGGAGGAGGACGAAGGTGAAGATATCCAAGGAAATCTTTACTCTCACCTCAGTGATGACAACGACTACCTGGAGGATGATGCCATGGAGTTCCACACTGATGACGATGATTCCGACTTCATTGATGATGACTAGATGCACTTGAGCACTACCATAGGAATGAGTTGTACCGGTCCCACTGTATCTTAGTTCCATAGAATGGTTCCTAAAACCATATGTTTTCCATTTGTGTGTTTGCATGGTGTGCTTTGAATAAATGAATGAGAGGAAGTTGTTAGTTTACAAAGCCTGAGTCAAACTCAAAGTTTAAAGCTTTTAAAACAAAACCATGAACCTTAGAAATTTCCCTCTTATCTCATTATCTATCTCAATCTTCAGATGACTCGTGGAAACCCCGGAGGAAGCAGCTCGTCTCAGGACCCGATGTTGCAGATTCTGCAAATGTTAGTTTCCAACTGTGAAACTAGTAGAGCCGAACGCCAAGCCAACCTAGCCACTCTTCAACAGATAGCTCAGATGGCCCACAATAATCAAGTCCATGGAAACCAAGATCATCATGGATCCAAGCTCAAGAACTTTCAGAATACCAACCCACCAAGCTTAGACTGGCTGCAAACCATGGAAAACAATTTGGAGATCGCAGGAGTTGAAGCCAACGAGAAGGTACTGTTTGCCACCCACACCTGGCAGGAGATGCAAGAGCCTAGTGGAATAGCACCCGTACCATGAATGAAAGTCACATGATGACTTGGGAAGCATTCAAGATCAAGTTCAGCCGCTCTCATGTGCCCCAAGGTTTGGTCACCAGAATGAGAGATGAGTTCAGGGAACTCAAGCAAGGAAGGATGATGGTAGTGGAGTACCATGACAAAATTCTATCGCTAGCTAGATATGCCCCTGATGAGATCAACACTGAAGCAAAGAAGAAGGATAGGTTCCTAAATGGACTGCATGATGAGATGCAGACTGTGTTAGTCAACATCCGTTTTGAAGATCTAGAAGAGCTTCTAGACTCTGCCATTCAGATGGAAGGGAAGATCAACCAAGCCAATGACAATCGCAAGCGTCGCATGATGCACCAGAATGGATCCCACAATACTCATAAGTATCGCCCCAACCCGTCTGCAGGATATGCCCCAAGAAACAATAGACCCCCTATGTCCCGTCCCAGCTACCCCAATCGTAGCGGAGGAAACCTAAAGTCTGGAGGAAACCACACCAACAACCCCGGCAACTCCAACAACTTCAACCGTGCAGCACCCAAGTCCAACAACAACAACAACAACAATACTGCCCCAAGGACTGGAAGCAATGTTGTGCCCGTTGCAGCCAAAGACAAGTCCCAAATTACTTGCTTTGAATGTGGAGTCAAGGGTCACTACTCCAATGAGTGTCCCAAGAAGCTTGCAGCAACCACCAATGTGAACGCACCCACTCAGTAGCAGCGCTGTGTTCAGCCTAGAAGGAGATTTATCCTAGGGAATTTGCTCAACCGCAACGGCTGTCTGTTCCACATGAATGCCGAGGAAGCCCAAGAAGCGCCAGATGTTGTGATGGGTATGTTTTTTGTTAACTCAGTTTTAGCAAGAGTGTTGTTTGCTTTTGGAGCATCGCACTCGTTTGTTACAGAAGAATTTGCATGCACTAGTAAGATTCAATCAACAAAACTGAAGTATGTTATGATAGTTCAAATACCTGGTTCAACCACCAAATCTAGAAAAATTTGCAAGGCTGTACCTATCAGAATCCATGGCATAGCGTTTTATGCTAATCTAATAGTACTTGGATTGGATGTCGAAACATAAAGGATTGATCGACTGTGCCAAGAAAGCCATAACCATGACCAGTAGCACTAGAGTATCAGTAGAGCATGTATTTGAGACCTTGCCCCGTCAATTAAAATGCAACAAGATTCTAGCCCAACCAACCCTTGACCAAGTTAGAGTAGTCTGTGAATACCCCTATGTGTTCCTAGATGAATTGTCTGGTATGCCCCCAGATCGGGATATCGATTTCATCATTGAACTAATTCCTGGAACTGGACCCATAGCTTAGAGACCGTATAGTATGAACCCATCGGAATTAGTGGAGCTGAAGAAGCAACTTGATGCTATGTTGGCGAAAGGTTTGATTCAACCAAGTGCATCGCCATGGAGATCGCCTGTTTTGTTTGTGGATAATAAGGATGGAGGTAACCGTTTGTGCACAGATTACCGGAAGCTGAATGATGTCACCATCAAAAACAAGTACCCATTGCCGAAGATCGAGGATCTGTTTGACCAGTTGACCAGTCTTTTGGATTAACCAATGCCCCCGCTTATTTCATGAACCTCATGAATAAGATTCTGATGAACTTCCTGGATAAGGTTGTTGTTGTTTTTATCAACGATATTCTAATCTAGTCCCAGCCAGAAGAAGACCATGAGCTACACCTGAGAACCATCCTTGAAACCCTTAGAGAACATCAGTTGTATGCCAATTTTAGCAAATATGAGTTCTGGTTAAAGGAAGTCAGATTCCTAGGACATATTGTGTTGGCAGGAGGAGTTGCTGTCGATCCCGCCAAGATCAAATATGTTGAAGAATGGAAAGCCCCAACCACTCAAACCCAAGTTCGTGCATTTCTCGGATTAGCGGGATATTACCACAAGTTTGTTGAAGGATTTTCGAGCATCGCAAGACCGATGACCCAATTGTTGAAGAAAGATAAGAAGTTTGAATGGACTGACAAATGTGAAGCAAGTTTTCAAGAACTCAAGAAGAGATTGATTTCATCCCCAATTCTGATTATGCCCGATATCAAGAAGCCTTTGGATGTGTATTATGATGCATCCAAGATTGGTCTCGGATGTGTGTTGATGCAAGAAGGCAAAGTTATAGCATATCGGTCCGGACAACTGAAGCAGCATGAGCAAAACTACCCTACATATGACCTTGAACTAGCAGTCGTAGTTTTGGCCTTGAAGACATGTCGTCATTACCTTATGGGTAACTGCTGTGAGATTTATTCGGATCACAAGAATTTGAAGTATATTTTCACTCAGAAGGAGCTGAATATGAGGCAAAGGAGATGTATAGAGTTAATCAAGGATTATGACCTTGACATTCACTATCACCCCGGCAAAGCCAATGTGGTAGCGGATGCTCTTAGCAGATTGCCATGTAGATTAAACACCACGATTAAAGAAGCCCAGCCAAGTTTGCATGAAGAGTTGGAGTAGTTTAGAACGGAGCTAGTTAGCAAATGATTTTTAGCTAGCATAGAACTTCAACCCACTTTGATCATTCGGATCAAGGAAGCCCAGAAAGGAAATGCAAGTACCGATGGAATCAAACATCGTATCAGTACAGGGAAGGTACCCGGATTCACCGAAGATGAAGAAGGAGTTTTGTGGTACAAAGGATGTATCTGTGTGCCAACAGATTCCGAGCTGAAGCAAGTTATCATGCAAGAATCTCATGATACTATTCATTCTATCCACCCTAGAGGAACAAAGATGTATCAGGATTTGAAGGAGCAATTTTGGTGGCACAAGATGAAGAGAGAAATCGGAAGCTACATCGCCAAGTGTGATATCTGTCAGAGAGTCAAAGCGGAACATCTGAGACCCACGGCACTTTTGCAACCATTGCAGATTCCAGAATGGAAATGGGATTCTATTGGAATGGACTTTATCACCAGATTGCCTACATCTAGTTGGGGAAATAACTCTATTTGGGTCATAGTTGATAAACTGTCCAAGGTAGCCCATTTTATACCTGTCAAGACCACCTACCAGAGTTCGACACTAGAAGAGTTGTACATTGCTAGAATAGTCAGTTTGCATGGAACCCCTAAGCCCATAGTATCGGATCGAGGAACCCAGTTTACCTCAAGATTTTGGCAGAAAGTCCAAGAAGGATTAGGAACCAAACTGAATTTCAGCACAGCTTATCACCCGCAGACCGATGGACAAACTGAAAGAGTCAACCAAATCTTAGAAGATATGTTGAGAGCTTGTGTGCTAGAGTATGGATCAAAATGGGAAGATTGTCTGCCTTTCGCAGAATTCTTATACAACAATAGTTATCAAGCCAGTTTGCAAATGGCCCCCTTTGAATTTCTGTATGGAAGGAAGTGCCGAACCCCCTTGAATTGGTCGCAAGTAGGAGAGAGTCAGATCTTCGGACCCGATCCTACGGGAAGCCGAAGAGAAGGTTCACGAAGTCCGTAAGCACCTCAAGACCGCCCAATCCATACAGAAGAGTTATGCTGACAAGAGACGTCAAGACCTGACCTTCAATGTCGGAGATTTTGTGTATCTCAAAGTATCACCTTTGAAGGGAATGCAACATTTCAAACTAAAAGGAAAGTTAGCCCCCAGATATATTGGGCCCTTCAAGATTTTGAATCGCCGAGGAGAAGTATCATATCAATTGGAACTGCCAGAGGAGATGTCAGCCATCCACGATGTGTTCCATATCTCGTTACTTCACAAATGCCTAGAAGTTCCGGAGAAGACCGAAGTATTCAAGAACATCGATCACCAAGCCATAGAGATCAACAAGGATCTGACTTATCGTGAAGTGCCCATCCGTATTTTGGAAGAAGCCTTCAGAACCACCAGGACCCAGAGTATCAAATTTCTCAAGATCTAGTGGAGTAACCATACTAAAGAAGAAGCTACCTGGGAGCGAGAAGATTACATTAGGACTGAGTTTCCAAATCTCTTTAGTTCCTAGTTTATCTTAAATCTCAAGACAAGATTTTGTTTAAGGAGGGAAGGTTGTAACACCCCAAAACCCTAATCAAGATTATCAAGTTCTAATCACCCAAGTTTAGGGTTAACAAAAACTTTTATTCCAAAAATCTATATGAATGCATGTGTGTTTGCATTAATGTGTGATTGATTGAAATTGCCATGTTTGATTTCTACAAATGATAAGAAATGGTGTAAAGGTGAATACTACATCATCTAGGCCAATTACAAACAAAATAAAAATAAATTAAATATAAATAAAAAGATCAAATGGTCATTTTGACCAAAGTTAACCACTACGCCACTTTGAGTGTTCCTAGAAGAGAATTTCTAACAGAAACTTTTCTACTTCTTTTCACCCCTTGTTAGACCAAGTAAAAGTGAACCAAGGCCCACTTTACAAATTTACAAAAGCTATTCCCAAAGCAATTTAAAGGACAGTTCAAATTTGAATCTAGTTCATATGGTAAGATCACACTTTTGCAAAAACCTATCAAATCAATTCACCTTGCCTTTTCCAAGCAATCATAGCCACTCAACCATAATACCAAATCACTCAAAAAAATTCATTTGAAAATTTCAAACTAAAGTTCTTGCGGCCATTTCCTCAAACACCTTGCAGACACAAAACAACAACTGCCTAACTTCACTATTTTGGAGCAATAATCACCCACCTCAGTGTCCCCTCTTCACTCCCTTGTCTCCCATAGTGTCGAGCAACACCAGACCAGCACCCCTCCTGAGCCGTTGTGCACAGTGGAGCACCGCTCGAATTTGGTCGTCGCCAACCGACAGTGGACAGCATGCCAGAGGCAACGCCACCCTCGCCCACGACACGCACCATACACGCCACAGTCTACCGCCACCCCGTGTCCAATCCATGACCCCAGCCTGGCCCTGGACCACCCTAGCGACGTCGCGCTCCATGTCCTTGCGATGTGCCTAGAGCGTGCCAGTGCGCCGTAGCCGACCGCCTCGCACAGACCGTTCCTCGCCCTCTCCGTGCATGCTCACACTCGCCATGATCACCACAACCTCCTAGACACCCCCGTTCGCCACTGCGCGACCCGTAGCACCCGTGCGCAGTCGCAAACACCGCCGCTCCCGCACAGAGCATCGCATGCTCCTGATCAATCCACACCGCCCCGTGCTGCAGCATTACGCCAGTGATGATTGCCAGGGAACACTGCACCGTGCCCTACCAACAGCCTCGCCGGTAGCCTCCTGTATCGTCATCACCGACAAGCCCGAGCCCATCCCGCTCAGTCCCCTCGCCGCAGTATAAATGGAGACCCCCACTGCCTCCATTCTCCACACCAACACCCTCGCCACTCCTCATAGACACTCCCTCACCCTTCCCCGGAGCAAGGCGAGCTCTTCTTCGCCGGAATTTGGCTGGAGCCTGCCGCTGCTGGAGGAGAAGGGCACCGTCGATTGAAGCTGCCCCAGGACCTGCAGTGACCGCGCCTCGAACCGCCGTCGTCAACAACCCCATTCGCCCCCATCGCCGACCCTACCTGGAGCCCAGGTGAGCCTCACCGGACCCCCACCGCCGCGTTAGGTTATTTTCCTCGCCGGAGCAGTTCGTCATTGACGATTACCCTCCGTCGTTGGATCGTCTTCTAATCGCACGGCCTAGATTTGCAGATACCACTTCGCGTAGTTTAAGTCGCTGGCTGGTGGACCCCTTTGTCAGCTGCTCTCTGCGCTGTGCTATGCAGATTGGGCCGGCCCGTTTAGTTTCCCGCACAGGCCTGGAGATTCAAATAATGTTTTTCCAATTAAGTTAAAAACCCCATTCTTTCAATAGATTCAAAAATCATTTCAGAGAGATTCACTGAACCAAATTGAATGATTCCAATTTTTTTAGGAAGGTATTTAAATTATCTATCCAAGCCCGTTGGATTTAAATCAATTGGAGTTAGATATCACATATACCAAAAATAACAAGACAATGACTTTTTCAACTTCAAACATTTTTCAAAAATCAACCATAAATGCTTTTGAGTTGATTCCAACTCCCAAAAATCACATTTTATAAGATCTATCTGAATATGTAAAAATATTTAGGTTTGAAAGCAGTGACTTTGGACTAGTACCAAAATAATGTTATATAGGCATTTCTAGTCACTTTAATTTTATTAAATGATAATGTTAAACTATATAAAATATGACCAACACTTTAAATCATATTCCCATGTATTAGAATATGTGGTGATGACATGTGTCAACATGATCCCATATTTTAATTGGAGAATATTAAATCTTAAGTATTTTCAATGAGTAGAAATTACTTTTCTAAAATAAAATAAACAAGATTAAGTCTTTATTTCATGTGATGATTGTGATGATGCTAGATCATCAAGTGTGAGCCTTAGTGTGCTAAATAGAAGTAGTTAATTATTTTTTGGTGATTGTGTACCTCATATTCATTTATAGACGATAGTATCGACCCAGGATACGAGGAGGAGGAGTTCTACCAAGAAGAAGAAGAAGAAGAAGAAGAAGAAGAGGAGGAGAACTTCAATCACTGCACTACTCAAGGCAAGCTAACACTTGCAAGTATTATACCTATGCAAGCCATCACTAATTACAAGCTAGAACTATGCAAGTTAATACTTGCCCCCTTCATAACTTAAGCAAGATGCATTAGGCATGCTTTGGTTATACCAATCCCAAGTCTTATTTACAAGCTTTATTCTTTTTACTTTATCAAAGTTCTTTACTTTTAGTTAGTGCCTTGTGAGTATTGGAAAAATAGTATAGATAGCCTAAAGTGTATAAAACTAGGCCTATCTAGTTATACTTAGATGTCATTCTATGGCATGAGATTGAAGATTAGCACCCCTCATTATGAAAGTTGATCACTTTAGATGGGAATACTTGATGAAAATGATTATGAAAACCTTGGAATGATACTTCATTCTATTGAGATGTTTTGACATGTGTTGATAAACACAATGGTTTGATGATGAAAATGTTGAGGCATGAGCCTTAGCCCTTCATAAAAACTGATGGTTGGGTTCAGATGCGATACCATTCCAATTTTACCGTACAACCAAAATACCTGAATTGGGTAGGGCTTAACCGAAAGTTTATGTGCCTTAGTATGGGTTCCCTCGTGGAAGAGGTTTGAGCTGAGGCTACCTCTTGATGATTGTCCACCTATGCAGTACCCAGGATGGTAAATGGCCATAGCTGGGAGGCCAAGGTCATAGGGGAGGTGCCTATACTAGGGTGTGTAATTGAAAGGTTATGGTTGATTATCCGCATACTAAGTATGATTGATTCAGGGTTATCCCTAACGAATGTATCGAATTTTGTGGTGAAAGTGTACCACCTCTGCAGAGTGTCAAACTATTCGAATAGCCGCGTCCGCGGTCATGGACAGTTGGAGTGACCATATTGTTCCATCGTTAGATGTTTTCAAAATGACTTGTGAAGTGAACTATGATTTTGACTCAACCACAACAAGGTTGTGAATATGAAAACTAGTCACCCACTTAAGTGATTTAGAACATTAACTTAGTTTTCTTTACTTCTAAACTCAGTTTAGATAAACCTGTCCTTTTGCAAATAAACTTAGAGATTAGGATTCCTATTAGAACTTCCTTACTTGTTAGTGATAGTTTACGAGTACTTAAAGAGTACTCATGGCTTTGTCCCTGGCTATTCCCGTGGCCAAACTATGAGGAGGACTACCAGGATGATGGACAACAGGATGTCTACGACAACTAGGATCATCTCCCATCGTTAGCATTGCACCCTGAAGATGGATCCCACTACTATGTTATTATTCCACTTCTTTGATTGTATTAAAGACTGGATCATGAGATCCTTTATTTGTAACACCTTATTATGGTTTGTAATGTATGATGTAATGTGATATCAATCTGTTATGTCACGCAAAAATGGTAATCCTGGGATTGCAAGGTATGGCATAAGAGGCATCTGGGATTAAAAATCTGGGTGTTGACACATTTAAACAATCATATAATGATAAATACCATTTTGTTAAAACATAATACATCGCTTATGTATTTTCTTTCAACAATTCATCAAAACACTTTGTATTCAAGTAATACACGGTGTTCAAGTTATTTTGCCGAACATAGGCATGATTCATATGTGATAAGAAATCAAATGACGTTCACATATTATCACATAACTTTGAATTTAAACAATGGTTTCATTCATTAATGATCATATCATTAAGTTGGGTATTTTTAAGGCATTTCTATGTTTTACAAATGTTAATGTATTATCAATTAGTTTCATAACAAGGATAATTCACACATAATCGAACAAGATATGAACGCAAATAGAAATCATTCATAAAAGTGGAACAATGTTACAAGCTGATATGAATAACCGCCTCACAAAGTGTGAGACACACTAAAGAGGTTCACAATCTTTTGATTAGAATAATCACCCTAAACATAAACTAAGTGATAAATGTCAAGGGAGAGTGTCATTGGCCATCATCATCATGCTCGCCATCAACACGCAACGACACCTCCTCTCTAGCAAGCACCTCTATGCAGAAGGACCTGTTTTCAGTAAAACAGAACAAGTATCAAATATACTTAGCACTGCAAATGTGTTTGCAAGATTATAACATTTATAAAATTGTATATCAAATATATACCTTTGTCATCGATGACCTCACCGGTGATTGGTTCAACCTTTACATTCCTGAAACATAATATGAACTCTTAGAAATCCAATGTTTCCGTATCACCACTCATGATGCAAATCCTGGCTTGTGCTTGGTAGCTTGCTGGCAGTGACCGTAGCACAACGCCTATTGCAAAAGAGCTTGTGAACCAGTTGTCCAGGAAGTATGCAAGACTCATGTATGCATCATATATGCTCAACAAGTGATCGTCTAGTGAGGAGCCCATCTTTATGGAGAGGAAATCCCCCATCAGCTCATACTCCCATATGCGCACTTGTTCCATGAAATGTGATCTCAGATGTGCCATAACCGTTCAGGGATTAAGACTTCCCACAATCGGCCATAGCCCATCTTCCATCCTAAGGCGCATCGTTACTGATATGAATGTGGCCATCACACGACGACAGCAACGGTGATCCTGCTGCTCCTGGGTCTCATGAAGATAGGGTGGCTCCAAGTACATATCGTAGATCATTTAGTCGACCACTTTGTTCTCGCTAAGGAGATCATGAAGGCGCATGACCCATGTAGAAAAGTTGGATCCATCTAACTTGAACTTTTCTCCCTTTAACCAATTGTCAAGAGGGAAGGTAATCTCGGGGAGAACCATTTTATATATTTATAATTGCACAAGTAATTTAGACTAAGTTTATAATTAAATGAGTTAATAATAACTCCACTCAGAAACACCTATCCCCTGAAGGGTTCTAGTGATAACACGGCCCCTTTTCCCCACATCTCCCCCGATCATCACGGCCATCATTGTGGGTTTTAGGGTGGACACTAAACGTCGGTCACATCATTCATGCGACTCATGCTCGATCTTTCGACCATCCGCATTCCGAGGACATGTCTCTGTAACGTGCTAGGCTCGCCAACTCAACCTTAGTGTATTCGCTGTGCAACATGGCTTACACCCACTATATGCGAACATAGATATGTTTAACACCCGCTCATCACGGCCTGCCTCATACCAAAGAACTTTCTTGGTGGTGCACACTAAGGGGGAACACAATAATTTGTAATTTTAAACAGGGATCATCTTATTAGGCTACCGTCGAGTATCTAATACTAGCACACAATAAGATATACAAACAATAACATTGAATGTAAATGTGATGTGATATGGTCCGTCACGACGTCATCTCCATCCGTCGTCACCAGATTCCAGCGCCAGGCTTCCGGCACCGTAGACACCAGGGTACCAGTGTATTTCCGGCGTGGTAGTCTGTCACCTCCGTGACTATCTACTACTACGTAACATAAGGTAATCACTTTACCTTTGCCACAACCATATCACAAAGCAACGCCCCCTGCAAAACAAAGTTAGACGCCTCTACTTTATCTTTGCATGTTTTACGTGGCTGAATGGGCTTTCGCACAAGAACCATTCTTACCTACGAACTGTCACCACAACGTTGATCAAGTAGTTGTCTATACTACGCCCCTTTCGGGGACCTCCATTGCAAATGGCATACCAACTAATGCGAGAGAGAAAGACACACCCCCTAAGCCACTTTATATGGTACAAGCCGTATGTCAAGCGTGGACCAGTCTCACGAATGAACGCGTAAAGTTGGTTGGGGCCACTTCATCAAGAATTGCTGCGATATACACAAGTACACGTGGGAGGGTAACAACTAAAATATCAATGCCCACACGCTATATCTCGTGTGTTCTACCCGTACTAGCATTACTACGCATAGATCTAGCTTTGATACCACTATAGGGGTTCCGCGTATGAAAACAATAAATTTTTACCCTACTTCCTCGAACCCCTGATGTTGCCAGGACCTATCTATTAGTAATGCAGTAACGGGAGGAGCTTTTCGTGAACTTACCCTTGAAGACCGAAAAGCGTTGTCAACGCTCATGAGAGCATGGTTGATGTACACGAGTCGAAGCCGACCTCAAGGTCGTGATGAAGTCCTTGCGCTCCTGCGGCTCCAACGACTTGAGTGCCTCAAGTGTGACACCTCGTGGGGAGTTACACGCGTCTGGTGCCTGACAATGACTCCCGCTTCCCTGATCCAGCGGTAGTTGCGGAAGTAGAGCTCCTGGATCTGAATCCCGCAGCACGACGGCGCTCCGCGGTGAAGATGTCTCTCGTTCGCACTGTCCAAACTTGGGACCACAGTCATGAGAGAGAGAGAGAGAATATCAATTGGAGGTCTCCCCAATAGTGAGGAAACCTTTATTGAATATTGTGTGTATTTATCTGGCCAAATACCCCCACTATATATAGGGGAGGGGAGGTACTACCTCCCTCAAAGTCCCGGGGTGGGACTAAAGGAGAGGGAGAGGGGGGCGCCGCCGGCCAGTCCTAGTGGGCCTGCGCGTGGGGGGGCTTGGCCCATCCGGCCACCCCCTTTCCCCTTGTCCCCTCTTGCCTTTGCCTAATGGGCCCTCTTCCCTCCGGAATTGGCCCATTAAGCCTTTTTGACCATTTAATTGATTTTCTCTTTTATTAAATAATTATTAATAAATGATTAAATCAATATTTAACATTCATTCATATATTATTCAATTTCTGTGGCTATGGAACACCTTCCACCTCCACTCCGGACATCTTCTGGACTTACCGAAACCCTTCTGGTTTTCTCTCTTTTATTCTCCAGCGATTCTACTGATCCTATAAACACTCTCTAAGCATCATCAAACCCTTAAGCATGATACCCCATGGTTCAGGAACACTCCAGACATGGTCGGGACACTCTTGGACCAATGATCGATAGAGGGACCTAGATGGCCATGTGACCCTTGTGCATTCCATGAAGATATTTCATCGTTTGAACCAGGACAGTCGTGTCTTATTCCCTTTGTATCTCGACACTCGCATTGCCCGATATCTGATCAATGACATCACCATGTCATGTTCAATCTCGTTACCGAACAATACTACTTGACTCGTTCGAGAAGTGATATCCCTGTGATCAAATCACACGATGCGTAGCTATTGGATATAACTTCTCCGAGTGGGCCCTTGAGTATCTTTTTGTCACTTGGACAGACAAATCTCGCTCTTGGCATATATTGCCTCTATGGTTCCTCCGAATACCTGAACACACCTTTATTGTAACTGTATTACCAAGTGACGTTTGATGTTATCTAAGCACTCTTGGGAGATAGTGATTGATATAGCCTCACGGTCTAAGGAATAGTCTACGAGGATCCATTTTTAATCATCATAACTTGAACTTCGTGACATGATCGAATCATGATGTTTAGGTTAGGTATTGCTTCATCATCTCATTCTTAGAATGAGTTGACTCCATTTCCAACTGGCATAAATGCCACATGATCAGGAAACTTGATCATCTGTTGACCAATGAACCAGTGACTAGAGTTTCACTGGGAACCCCTGGTTATTTATATATCACACGTGTATTGATGTTTCCTCTCAATACAGTTATAGCATGATATAAAACTTAATCATAAACTTTATGAAATATGATAATAATCCTTATTATTATTTGTCTCTAGGGCATATTTCCAACACCCACATGACGGCCCCACCGGTCATTGTCTATGACGGCCCCACAGAAGGGCTCCACATAGTGGCCCCATCTTTCATTGGCTTCGACGGCCCCACAGAATGGCCCCATTTCTCATTGGCTGCACTAGCCACACAATCAGGAAAAATGGGGCCCACAAGTCAGCGAGAGACAGATGGCTGGTTCGCCGTGTATCCTGGACCCACCCGTCAGCATGTAACGGTCGAGGCGACGTAACGTAACGCTCAACGCGGGACCCATCCCAACAAGGTCCCACCTGCCAGCATGTAACGGTCAAGCCTTTGACCTGACGACATCCCCCCGTCCGAGCATATGTGAGGGTTTCAGAATGGAGGGAGGGGAAAAGTGAGGAAAAACTAAGCGGCTGGGGAAACTGAGTACAACTAACGAACCAGGGGCACGAAAATAGAAATCCCTATCTTGTATAGTTGTTGGCACAAGGAAGAGGCAAGTGAAAAAGAAAGAAAAAGATAAAAAAGAAAAAGAAACAAAGAAACAAGCAAGTGCCTCATAGAATAGGAAGCGCAAGCTCGATGAACATCAAATAGGTGGTACTTATTGTGCATATATTGTAGCCCACCAATTTTATTGCAATCGAACTAGCGTCTCTCCTTCCACTTGTGCAACACGAGCTTATATTCGCTAGGTAATCATTTGGTTCTTAGCTCACTTTCTCCGTCGCACAAGTCCCATATTTCCCACCGTGTATGTTTCCTTGTACATAATTCCTATATTTTGTGGATTGACTTGTTTTGCTTTGTGGTCATCATGGTTCTTTACGTGCCATTACAATATCTTGATTTCGGATTGTTCTTGGACATGCCACCTTCCATACCTATCCACCATAAGCTTTGTGTATGTGTGTGTTTTTAGTGGTTGGATGGTTTTGGTGTTCCGCATGAACTTCACTTTGCTTGGTTTTGATTGCTCTCAAGTGTGGCCACTTGCACGATACTACCTTCCAAGGTAAAGTAAGGTTTGACGGTGCATCCCTAACCCCCTACCACTTCCATATACACCACTTGGTCTTGTGAATCATGTCTAGGAACTCCGGAGCCGAGGATGATTTCTATGAATAATCCACGATGAGCCACCGTGCATATGCCTCCACAATCATGGATGACATGATTGAGCACTACACCGAAAATGGATCCACGTGCTTGGGTGATATGGAGTACTACAACAATAATGACTCCCCAAGCATGGACGACTTCACCATTGACAACGACAAGCTCCTCAAGTCGCGTCGACCAAGACGAAGCCTCCACCTCGAGAGCACCAAGGTCCACCATCAAATGGACAAGTTCTAAAGCGCCCTCAACAACTTCAAGAAGGACATGGACGACAACTTCGCCAAGAACATGAGCATTCTCGCCAAAATTAACGAGTCTACCTCAAGAATGCACCACAAGCATAAGAAGAGTGCCAAGGACAAGGATCATCGTCGCAAGCATCATGTGGATGACCAAGTGCGCCACATACATCAACCATTGGCAAGGCACGCCTATGACCTCCATCGACACCATCATCATAAGGCACCTTCAACTACTAGTGCCATCACCAAAATGGCACTAAGGGCAAGCCTTCTTCTGCGCCATCAAGCTTCAACGCCCAAACTTGACTTCCTAGATGACGTATGAAACTTCATGGATGAGGAAGACGAAGACCTCTACTTCGCCAAGTTGGACCAGTACGTCAAGAGGATGGCTACACAAGCCAAGGTGGTCACGGCTAAGGATGATCAAGCTCCAAGTAAAGAGCCTACCCTACAAGATGGCAACGACAAGGTCGAGAATGGTGAGCATGGGACTTTCTCTTCACCAAAGGAGGCGCATGGAGTTGAGAGAACCGAGCCTACCCCCATATGCTTGAGTGATGATGTGGTACCAATCCCATGTGAGTATGAGAGCCACTTATCCCACTTGAGTGAAAACAAGAGTGAGATGAGCGACTCCACAATATGTGAGATTGAGTGCTTCCACTTGGAGGGCAGTAGTGATACACCGAGTGAGTTGAGAGTGGTACTTGATAGGTCATCTGAGACCATTTTGATTTCTAACGTCTTACCCTCTACCTCTAGTGTATTTTCTCATGATATGCTAGGTACCATAGACCAAGAAGTGCCAATCTTGGAGATGATGATGCCTCCGACCGAGAAGATGTTCATGGTGGATGAAGATGATGCCATCCCCATACTAGATGAAGAAGTCGCCCACATGGAGGCCAATACTACCACAACACCCACTTCATATGAGAGGTATGAACAAGGTAAGAATATGGGTGTTGATGATGTCATGATCCCACTACTGGACATGATGACTTGTGATGATTGGCATGCTATGAATGATGTTTGTGATATCACATATGCTTCATTGATATTTCCATTTGATACTTTATCTTTTCATAATGTTGAGCATGTGAAATTATTTGATTGTGATGATATTGCCATAGACATGCCATGCTATAAACGTTACATGGATGATATCATTGCTTGCACGTTGATGAACAATTGCTCTTTCCAATGTTTTGCTTGCAATGATGATCAAAATGGTACCCCTCGGACCATGCTTTGTCATGGATGTTTTACAATTTCTCCCATTGCTAGCAATAATATGGATGATTGCTCTTTCACTCGTTTTGCTTGCAACAATAATTCTCATATGGTTTCTATTGAGATGGCCCCCATAGCTTTCTCAGATTTTGGAGATTTTGATGATTGCCATGATAAGCATGTTCCCCACTTGCATACTCACCATGCACATAAATTACACTTGATTGACACTCATGGTGATGTGCATAAGAAGAGATATGTCATGATGGATGATGTGTTTCTCTATCATTCACGCACTTTCTTTATTTTATATATGATGTGTGTGTTAGAAATATGCCCTAAAGACAAATAGTAATAAGGATTATTATCATATTTCATAAAGTTTATGATTAAGTTTTATATCATGTTATAACTATATTGAAAGGAAACGTCAATACACGTGTGATATATAAACAACCAGGGGTTCCCGGTGATACTCTAGTCACTGGTTCATTGGTCAACAGATGATCCAGGTTTCCTGATCATGTGTCATTTATGCTAGTTGGAAATGGAGTCACCTCATTCTAAGAATGAGAAGATGAACTAATACCCAACCTAAACATCGTGACCCAATCATGTCACAAAGTTCAAGTTATGATGATTAGAATAGACCTAGTGGATTATTTCTTAGACCGTGAGGCTATATCAATCACTGTCTTCCGAGGGTACTTTGAGCATCAAACGTCACACGGTTAAACAGTGATCATAAAGGTGTGTTCAGGTATTCGGAGGAATAGTAGAGGCATTATATGTCAAGAGCAGGATTTGTCCATCCGCGTGACAGAAAGATACTCGCGGGCCCACTCGGAGAAGTTATATCCAATAGTTGTGCAGCGTGTGATTTGATCACAAGGATATCACTTGTCGGAACGAGTCAAGTAGCATTTATTGGTAACGATATTGAACCTGACATGGTGATGTCATTGATCAGATCTCGGAGAATGCAAGTATCAAGATACAAAAGGAATAAGACATGGTGTTCATGGTTCAAACGATGAAAGATTTCATGGAATGCATAGGGGTCAGATGCCCATCGAGGTCCCTCTGTTGATCATTGGTCCGGGAGAGTCCCGACCATGTCCGGAGTGTTCTCGGACCATGGGTTATCACGCTTAAGGGCTTGGTGATGCTTAGAGAGTGTTTATAGGATCGGTAGAATCATCGAAGAAAGAGAAGAGAGAAAATCGGAAGGGTTTCGGTAAGTCCGAAGGATGTCCAGAGTGGAGGTGGAAGATGTTCCATAGACACAGAGATTGAATGATATGTGAATGAATGTTCAATATTGATTTAATCATTTATTCATAATTATTTAATAAAGAGAAAATCAATTAAAAGGTCAAAAGGCTAAATGGGCCAAATCCCGGAGGGGAAAGGGCCCAAGAGGGGGCCGCAGCCCTAGGAGAGGCCAAGGGGATTGGCTGGCCTAGTGGGCCTTTCCCGTGTGGGGCCCATGGTGGGGTGGCCGGAGGCGCCTTCCCCACCTCCTTCCTTGTTTAGTGCCACCCTGGGACTTTGAGGGGGCGGGGGGAGTACCTCCCCTTTCCCCTATATATAATGGGGGTATTTTGACCAAATAGACACACCAATATTCAATAAAGGTTTCCTCACTTTTTGGGAGACCTCCAATTGATATTCGCTCTCTCTCTCTCTTGTGACCGTGGTCCCAAGTTCGGATCGTGCGAATGAGAGTCTTCTTCACCGCGGAACACCGTCGTGCTACGAAATTCGGATCCACGAGCTCTAGTTCCACAACTGCTGCTAGATCGAGGAAGCGGGAGTCATCGCCAGGCACCGGATGCATGTATCTCCCTGCGAGGTGCAACATTTGAGGCAACTATAAGTCATTGGAGCCATAGGAGCACGAGGACTTCATCACGACCTTGAGGTCGGCTTCGGCTCATCTACATCAACCACGCTCTCCCGAGCATTGACAATGCTTTTCGGTATTCAAGGGTAAATTCGTGAAAAGCCCCTCCTGTTACTGCATTACTAATAGATAGGTCCTGGCAACAAAGGGGTTCAGGGGCGTAGGGTAAAATTTATTGTTTTCATACGCGAACCCCTCCAGTGGTATCAGAGCTAGATCTATGTGTAGTATTGCTAGTACGGGTAGAACACATAAGATGTAGCGTGTGGGCGTTGATCTTTTAGTTGTTACCCTCCCACGTGTACTTGTGTATACCGCATAAATTCTTGATGAAGCGGCCCCCAACCGACTTTACGCGTTCATTCGCGAGACTGGTCCATGCTTGACATACGGCTTGTACCGTATAAAGTGGATTTGGGGGGTGTATGTCTCTCTCGCACTAGTTGGTATGCCATTTTCAACGGAGGGCCCCGAAATGGGTGTAGTATAGACAATTACTTGATCAGCGTTGTGGTGAAAGTTCGTAGGTAAGAACGGTTCTTGTGCAAAATCCCATTCAGCCACATAAAACATGCAAAGATAAAGTAGAGGCATCTAACTTTGTTTTGCAGAGGGGGCATTGTGATGTGATATGGTTGTGGAAAAGGTAAAGTAGTTTACTTAAGTTGCTAAGCAGTAGTAGATGGTCACGGAGGTGATGGACTACCACGCCGGAAGGCACTGGTACCCTGGTGCCTACGGTGTCGGAACCCTGACACCGGAATCCGGAGGCGTAGCATGGATATCACAACGAGAAGTACCATATCACATTACTCTCACATTCAATGTTTATTGTTTGTATATATTATTGTGTGCTAGTATTAGATACTCGACGGTAGCCTAATAAGATGATCCCTAAAAAATACCAATGAAAGTGTTCTCCCTTAGTGTGCACCACCAAGAAAGTTCTTCGGTATGAGCAACACTGTGATGATCGGGTATCAGACATATCTAAGTTCACATACAGTGGGTGTAAGCCATATTGCACAGTGAATACACTAAGGTTAAGTTGGCGAGCCTAGCATGTGTAGACATGGCCTCTGAACACAACGATCGAAAGATCAAGCACGAGTCACATGAATGATGTGATCGACCAGTAAATTCCACCCTAACACCCACATTGATGGCCATGACGATCGGGGGAGATGTGGGGGAAAGGGATCGTGTAATCACTAGAACCCTTCTGGGGATTGGTGTTTTTAGTGGAGTTATTATTTAACTCATTTAATTATAAACTTAGTCTAAATTCCTTTTTGCAATAATAAATGTAGAACATGGTTCTCCTCGATGTTACCTTCCTTATTGACGATTGGTTAAAAGGAGAAAAGCTCAAATTAGATGGATCCAAATTTTCTATGTGGGTTGCGCGTCTCCATGTTCTCCTTAGCGAGAATGACGTGGTCGACTACATTCTCTACGAGATGTATTTGGAGTAGCCCTATTTTCATGACACCTGAGAGCAGCGGGATCACCGACGTTGTCGTCGTGTGATGGCCACATTCATATCAGTGATGATGCGCTTCAGAATGGTTGATGCGCTATGGTCGATTGTGGGTAGCATTAACCCTCGAACGGTTATGGCACAACTTAGATCATATTTCATGGAACAAGTGTGCATATGGGAGCATGAGCACATGGGAGATTTACTCTCCATAAAGATGGAGAAATCTTCACTTGACGATCACTTGGTACACATACATGAGGCTTGCATACTTCCTGGACAACTGGTCCGCAAGCTCTTTTGTAATAGGCGTGTTGTTGTGGTTGCTGCCACCAAGCTACCAAGCACATGCTAGGATTTTCATTATAAGAGGCAATGCAGAAACACATGATTTCCACGAGTTCAAATCACATTTCAGGAATGTGAAGGTTGAACCCGTTGTCGGAGAGGTCATCGATGACAAAGGAATATATTTGAGATACAATTTTATAAATGTTATAATCTTGAACTAACAAATATTACATAAATAGAAATGTTTTATTAATTACATAAGTGTTGTTTAATTGTTATGAATGTCATACAGTTAAAAAGAGAATAAGAGAGGGAGTTACCTACTTGATGAAGGAGGTTACCACCATGAAGAGGGGGTTCTACCATGAAGATGGGGAGGTGGCACCTCTAGGGGCTAGCGCACCCCCTAGGGATTGCCCCCTCCTCTCCTATAAAAGGTGGCATCCTCTCCTCTCTTCTTTTAGATGCTTGAATCCCCCTCCATTTCCCTTTCTTGTTGCTCCACCGTTTGGCGAGTGCTCGTAGCGAAGCGCTGCCAAAATAATTCACCACCAAGACTTGGAGAAGTGGAGGAGGAGGAGGAGTTCTGGCGGATCCCTTCTTCTGCTGCCCCACTGGATCGAGGGCATGGAGGATGTCAACGAGATGCACGTGTGACCGAGTACGGAGGTGTTGCCGGTTGTGGCACCGTCAGTACCCAATCTTGAGATCGTCGCGTGTACACCTTCATCGATAATGTCTGTGCGAGAATGTATTCATGCTTATGGTCTTTGAGGGTGAGTTACTCATTGCTACCATCTCGTAGATGATCTTGGCTAGATAGTGGTTCGCGCGTAGGATTTTTTTGTTTTCCATGCTACGTTCCCCATCACATATGTCAACAAGAAGAATAAAACGGTTCTCCAATGCAAGCAGACATTTTGAGCGAGCAGAACTACCTATTATAAGCTTTATCATCTGCCAGTCCAGTATTCCTTCTTGTAGCCAAATACACCACATCTGAAATGAATTGACGCAAGTATACTACCGATGTGCATAGAATAACCTGCATAACAATGCCCACATGCCACACTAGGAAATATAAAATTGTGCACCCCAATAAAACCACCCTATTACTTGAAGAGCTAGTTGTATGTATGCGCTAGTGTGTGAACCGCTGCCTTTGAATTCTTCAAAGCGCAAGAATTGATTGCATGTGATAAAATGCAAAGACCATAGCAAATTTCTAGAATCCCATGGCTGCAAATTGTGTCTAGGGCTAAAACCACTTATCCTCCAAGATGGCATCTTATTCAAGAAATGATCAGTGGCTAATTACATTACTTTGGCATCCTTCCTTGATCTTCCTATAATGCAGAAGTTGCTATAAATACATGTTTCGGCATGGAATTGTAAACCAAATAATCCCTCCTTTGAGAAAAATTGTTGCATCTTCCCCTCTTCTTCTGGCATTGTGGTGTTAATAATTCCATCATGTTCACAGTGACTGTCTAAATCAGACTTCATGAACACGGACATACCCCCAACTTTTGTAAGCATCTGGTCATCAACATCCTAGTTACATGCTATGTCCTTTAAAGGCCATTCAACAAATATCTCCTCTGCAAAACACAAGTCGAGATCTGAGAAAAGTGACATTCCACCAACATGAGTCATCACACCATCACTATCCTCCTGGGAGAACGGCTCGACATCATGCTTTAGCTCATCATTGAGCACAACAATGTCATGGGTGTGTGCGGAGTTGTTTCACGGGTACATGCGGATAGCTACAAGTCGATGTCGACACAAAGACCATGTGTTGAACACCTGGTAGGCATGACGGCTGCATGGTTACCTTCCACTTACAGGGCACTAGCTAGCATGACTTGGGACTTGTAAAGGACTTGTTCATCATGAACTATATCAAACTCCAAGAGCATGGACAAGCCTCCAGCAGTAGTGACCACTTCACCCTCAAGATCCATGTGATGTGGTTCAGGGAACACCACATCGTCAATATCTATACAAGGATTCACCTACAAAGTGTGCTTCAACATCATCTATTAACACTAGCCAATCACCAACCACTTGACGCAGTCTATATGCATCAAACCACTCCTTGGCTTTACCATCCATGTGCATCGATGCAGCAAGAACCCACATGCACTTATGTATACTAGTACTTGAGACATTGAGTTTCCCAAAGGCCTAGATTCGAGCCATCGAAGCGGGGGAAGGAGGTGCTACGCATGTCATTCTTAGCACCATGTGCACCTGCAGCAGAGACGGTGAGGAAATGTGTCGAACAACCTATGGGCTTGGTCATGCCAGCCCCGTCCACACTTTGCAGCATGTAGTTCCCGGCATCGGACGAGGTCGTGGTAGGTTGATGCTTTGTGTTACTGGTTGGAAACACCTCTGTGGCATGGTTGTTGCCTACATTGACAGACGAGCCAACCATCAAACACCTTGCGAGCGTGGCACAAGTGAGGACCTCATCCACATGTAGAGCAGTAGAGGCCACGGTCGTATTCACTAAGACGATCGGGGGCAACGAAGGCTTGGTCGCGTGCTGCTCCTGTTGGGGATATACTTTCCGGGTATCCTCGCTGTGCCTCACTGACCAGGGTGGCCTACTTCAGATTAGAGCATTGCTTCACGGGCGGCCCAGTCAGGGAGAAGAGACGGAGTCCAGTCCGGCTATGGGAAGGCCTAGATGACTTACCGACATAGGCCCATAGTGTTACTTGTAGTTCAAGATGTACTCTGTAACCAACTCTTAGTCCTAGCCGGATAGGTCTCTCCTGTAAACCCTAGGCCGGATATCTATATAAGTCGTCCTAGGGAGAGCCTTTAGGGCACCCTCACAATAGTCTACAATCTCAACTTGCATAGGAAAAACCCTTGTAATCCATATTCCGGCTCTGTCGTATTACTGGATTGCTAGCAGGAGTAGGATCCGTCCAAAGCCGACGGATTCAAACCTGGGTAAACTTGTGTGCTTACCGTCCCGGAATACTGTACGTCTCAGACCCCTCTCTTCCACACACCTCGAGGACACCCTCATGGCGTACTTGTCATCAATCCGACGACAGTTGGTGCCCACCGTGGGGCAAGTGAGTTTCAGATCTACGTTCCGAGCGAAATCTGCAAGAATCGGAATCGGCGAGACCAACGCCATCGATCGCGTCCTCTACGCCAGCGATGTCCGTCTCATCGTTCTCGCTGAGACTTGGATTCCGGCTAGGGAGGCCATGACTACTTACACCATCATGTCCTTTGGCGAGATCGATGTGTACATCAGTTTCGCTGAACCTGTCCCACCCACCCCAGCGGTGATGATAGAGGCAGAAGAAATCTCTGGGTCCCCTTTGTCTGCGTGATACGTCCATTTTGCATCACTATTATATGTCTTAATTCACTAGTATTCATTGATATATTTCGTATTGAGAGGTGATACTTATGTTATTTCATCTATTTTTGCATGGTTGATGACTTTTGGAGCATGGACCGCTGTAGTCAGGATTCTGATGGAAAAGGTGTTGTTTGGAGGCAAAATTCGCGAAGATCAGAAAATCCGGGAAAATATACAGAAAATCCTATTTTTCTAGAAGACTCAGGATGCCAGAAGATGGAGTGCAGGTGGGCCACAGGGGGCCCACACCACCCCATGGCGCGGGCAGGCCCAGGCCGTGCCTGGAGGTGGTGTGGCCGCCCTGGCCCACTCCAGCCTCTCTCCTCTGGCGTATAACATCCCCACGAAACCCTAAGACTCGGGGAGCGACCATAGAAAGATTCCGCCGCCTCTGCGGGGCGGAAAACACTGAGAGTGAAAGATCTCTCCGGCAGACAGATTTCTGTCGGGGGAATTCCTTCCCAAAGAGAGAAGATCGTCGCCATCAACACCACCATCAAGCTGGACTTCATCGAGATCATCATCACCATCATCACCACCATCATCACCATCAGCACCCTCATCACCATCACCATATTGTTGTAACAATTGAGTTGAATCTTGCATAGTTCATAGGGGAAACTTTCCCGGTGTTGATTACTCTTTGTAGTTGATGCTATTGAGTGAACCATTGAATTATTGTTTATGTTCATATTGTTATACATCATTATTCCATCTCTGATCATGATCCATATGATGTCTTGTGAGTAGTTCGTTTTGTTCTTGAGGACATGGGAGAAGTCTTGTTGTTAGTAGTGGAGTTGCGTTGAGAAAGATTCAATAGATTGTTATTTAAGTTGTGGTGTACTTCTTCTAGTGGTGTCATGTGAACGTCGACTACATGACACTTCACCTATAAGGGCCTAGGGGAATGCATTGTGTATTTGGCTACTAATCGTAGGGGTTGCCGGAGTGACAGAAACCTAAACCCCCGTTAGGAAACCATTGCACAAGGGACGTAAGGGTCTTAGAGTTTAAAGATGTTGTTAGGTTTCTACCTTAATTACTTTCTTGTACTTACGGATGTTTGCAAGGGTATAATCACAAGTATGTATTAGTCTTGGATGGGGCGGTACATTAGCACAGGTTCACCCACACAACACTTAGCGAGCTAAAAAAAGATTAATTGACTATATGAAGCGAAAGCACTTGACAGTCTTCCCATGTGTCCTCGAGAACGTTTGGTCCTCTTAAGAAATACAACCGGCTTGTCCTTTGCTGCATAAAGGATTGGGCCATTTGCTGCATTTTATTCCTACTGTCTTTTGTTTACTCGTACTTTGTTTACTTGCTTTATCGAAAACCCCTAAAAAACCGTTTGCTAAGTATTTGCAGAGAATTCCTGATCCATACCACTAGCCAGCACCTTCTGCTCCTCGTTGGGTTTGACACTCTTACTTATCGAAAATAATGCGATACACCCCCTATACTTGTGGGTCATCACCGTGGAGGCGGCAGAGTTCCGGATCTCAGAAAACCCTAATCCCACCCAGCCCGCACCCATTGCGGAGATAGTGGAGAAAGCCGAACCTGAAGCAGATCATGCGGTTCAAGTCGAATCTGGAGTGGATCTCCCTAGTGAGGCCGAATCCCAAATCGATCTACCCCCCTAGGTGAAAATCCAGGAGGGGCAGGACAACAACATCGGTTCCGGCTCTGGGAATGCCGGAACAGAGCAACCTTTCCTGAGGCATACATTGAGGCGCATGATGCTACAAGGCGCAAATGTGGATGAGGTTCTCGAAACCATCAGGATTTTCGAGGAAGCCCATAAGGAGAGCCGTATCTACCTCAGGACTCACATGTCGCACTTTGTCGGATATGTTGGATCCGGATCCGGCTCTGCCGATGCTGCAGACAACAAAGACTCGGTGCTGGAGGCGATCGGAACAAACACTGACTTACCCGCATCCTCGGATGACTCGATGATGTCGGCAGATTTCTGGAAGTTCTCCGTGGAATATGAAGAGGAGTTCAACTCCAAAGCTGCAGAAGAAGGAGAAGCCATGGATGAATGTAACAACCTCGGACCCTATGCTCTAAGTTCAAGCCTGGATGTACCAAAAGTGGTTAAGGGTTTTATAGCAGGGCCCCAGGGCCACCCACGTGTAGGCCCGTCGACCGCCCTAACCACTTCCAAGAACATCGGGACAAAAGCGAGCGGCGTAGGCAACAAGCGAAGAGATCAAATACATACACAAGTGAGTATGTATGCAAGCTACCTTACAACAGTTCTTAGAGCCATACCATCTAAAAGAAATAGAAATATTGCAACGCCATACGACAAGATCCAAATATCCTAGATAGAGATAATAGTGTACGATAGCTCCTCATACATCAATCAACAGAGTATCAAGGGGAAGCGGGAAACAAGATCCGAGTACGGATAAGAAGCAAATCGGCATAAGATTGTAACATCCCAAATTTTAGCAATTACAGATGTTACTAGAAGCATGCATCATATCCTTGCATCATGGCATCGCATAATAAAAACTGCATAGATATTTCTTCCTAAATCCCATAGTCATATATAGACTAAAAGGGGTACAACCTTTTTGAACCACCAACACCCTTGCAAAAGTGTTATTTTATAATCCTACTCTAATCCTCTTCTTTTTACAAAATTTTAGAAACAAATTTCATTTAATTCGGAGTCCGTTTGCAAAAGTTATTAAACAAATAGGAAAACAAAAAAAGATCAAATAAAAAAGGGGGAAACCTAGCCTAACCGGGCCAGCCGAGCCGGCCCGCCCCTATCTACCGCCCGCCTGACCGGGTGGGCGTCGCGAAGCGCATGGGCCGGCCCGGTAACCGCTAGCAGCAGCCAGCCCGCGCACCGCAGATGCTGACGCCGCTGTCCCACCTGTCATCCCCCTCCCCTCATCGACTCCAGGTCGAACACGGTGCACGGCCGCGTCGGCGCCAACCTCCCCGGCCGAATCGGAATGATTCTGTGACCCCCGCGCTAAGCAAGGCCGCCAATAAGTACCCTCGGCACGCCCTCCAAGAAAACCCTACCTTTTTTCGCTGTTTGCCGCCGGGCTACCGCCTTGGAGCTCGAGATCGATCTAACCGGAGCCGCCGCCGAGCTCGACGGACAGGGTCCGAGACCACCCCTTCCCCTCCTCTCTTCCTCGCTGCCCTCCCCCTTGAGTACCACCTCGATTCACGCCGTTTTCCCCTTGAACGGAGCCCCGCGCCGCCACCGATTCGTCGTCGGAGTCACGCTGGAGACGGGAGAGATCGGCGGAGCGCCGCCGTGAATAGAGGAGGAGAGGGCCGACGCCATCCGTACCAGAGGGACCACGAGGAGGAGGGCCACGTCGTTGTCCACTCCGTGCAGATGGGAGCTCGCCGGAACGCCGTCGTACATCGCCACCGACGTGCCGTCGTCGTCAACGTCACCGCCGGTAAGCCCCTCCGCCCTCGTCCGTTAGATCGCAATCCGACGGCCAGAATTAGACCGGCCACACCGAACTGGTACCGCCCTATCGCGTCGCGCCACGTGGCACTCGCCGTGTCAGCGCCACGTCAGCCCCGCTGGCCCAATCCCGAGCCGCCACTTGTCGCCGCGTAGCTGGCCGCTGTTCTGGTTTATGTCCCACTTGTTCATGTTTATGTTTATGTCCCAATTTTGACTATGCATGTTTTACTCTTCAAATTCTGTAGTATGCATGTGTAGGATTTTGGTAGATTTTCTTAGTACTCTTTTCGCAAGTGCGGTTTTGTAGTATGCCATGAGTAGCTCTATGCTTAGGATTTTCCATCCCAATAGGTTATCCTGTTTTTCTAAGTTATGCTTGCTATGCTATATACTTGTATATATCAAGTACCGTTGGGAGGGTTTGAAAGACTCAAAAAAAATTTAAAGTACGAGAGCTCTCTCGAGCGAACTTTTCTTCTCAAAACCCCCCTTCAAAATAAAACTAAGTTTTCTTCTGGGCGGAATGGTTGTCGGGACAACGAGTGGGATTTTGGTGGAGGACGGCCGCCCAGGAATCAAAGAAGTCTGCCATGTTTCAGAATTCAGAAGCTTGCCGTGCAACCACAATACATATGGGCTCTGTCTTGGCTTAGTACTTAGTGGGAAACCTCACCGGGGTACAAACATCTGGAGGTTCTTGGCACGGTTGGATCCAGCTGGTAGATGGGCTACTAAGGGAAGGCTTCGCCATGGTTCTGTCTATAAAAGGACTTGATCATGGATTGTGGGGAAAGTGCACAACCTCTCGAGAGTATTGCAATCTGATCGATCAGCCATGTTCACGGAAACAGAAAAACTTTGAGCATCTGAAGGATGGGGCCTCTGAAAGATCTTCCTCTCTCTTTTCCAAACCTAACGTTTTATAAACACCAAGGCGTGAGTAATATCGCCGTTGGGCGGGATTTTGGGAACTTGGTGTGTAATATCCAAGTGCTAGGTTGATTGGGTACTTGGTGAGTAATATCCACGTGTTCCATTCGACCCTATACTATTTATCAAAGTTCACAAAGTAGGGAAAACTTTCTTCCTCTTTTATTGGTAAAATTGGCTTTACGCAAATGAACCCCAGAGCCTACTCTTAGCCTTACATGTAGAGATAGAATTACTATTTTCTTGGTGTAATTTGCCAATACATTCAAAGTATTGACCCAACTTGTTGGCTGCACGTCTTATGTGCAGAATCCGAAGATTGAAAGGTGCGTAGGGATCGCGGGTCTTCACGAAGCTATCCTGAGGCATTGATGGACTCAAATTTTACTTAGTTTCCACTGTTTTATTTGAGCTAGCTAGAAGCTATGCAAGTTGTAATGATTATACTCTAGATTATTCGTGTAATAATGACTTGTGTTTTACATGATATTCATCGACTGTGAAGTGCTAGATAATGATCCAGGGACTAGCATGTTTATCACAGGGACTTAGGATCCTAAACGATCTGAGGTCGCAACAGATGGTATCAGAGCACAAAATTGCCTGTAGGACGTGACCCCTAGGATCGGAAACCACCTTTACCATGTGTGTTTTTGTTTTCCATATTCTTCTAAGTTATTTGTGCTCTTCTAGTATTTCTCTTCCTTATCACCTTGTGCCTAATTTCCTTTCTCCTAACCTAAAGATGACGGCCTTCTACTATGACACCGCCGAAGACATCAAGTGCCTGCGCTTTGGAGAATGCCTTCTAGACATCATCAAGACGTTGCAGTTACCCATGCCGTCAATCAAGGGAAGCGAGTTGAGGAAGATGCACAAGGAAGGATGTTGCGCGATTGAAGTCATCCAACCGGGTCGCAGCAAGTCAGAACACAAGACAGAGGCCATTGTACTCAACGTCACCAGCGACTCCAAGGAGAAAGGACTTAGCATTAGCTTGTAGGAGCTCATTGGACGCCTTTGCGGATGCCACCATGAAGAGGTTGAAGGCCACTACATCAAACTCTTTGGATGACGTGATGAGAAGGGAGTTCCAATCGAGTTAACCCCGGAGGAAAGGAAGACATGCAAGCCTCGAAGGATCCAATATCAAGACTTGGAGTCCCACATCAATGACCTTCAGAAGGGGAGTTGCCTTGAGATCGTGAGGAATGACGAGCTTTGTGCCCTAGTCAAGGAGAAGGACAAGAAGATCGAGGAGCTGGAAGAGAAGATCAAGTCCCTAGGAGGGGAGCTCACTGCCCAAGACAAGAGGTTCGCTAATCAAGAGAAGAGGGTGCAAGATAAGAACAAGAGGATTAGGGAGCAAAGTCTCGTGCTCGCAAAGAATGAGATGGAGTTCAAGAACCTTGCCACCATGTTGAAGGACCTCCGAGCAGTTAAGAGGAGCTTTGAGGAGAAGATCACGCCCGTGACTATGGGGTCAAGTTTGATCAAGAAGCTACAAAAGGAGAAGAAGGAACTCCAAAAAAGGCTGGAATCTGCTACCCAGGAGCTGCAGGAGGTGAATGAACTTCAAGAGAGGCTCGAAGCTGCTACACCGGAGCCACAGGAGGTGAAGGAACTTCAAGAGAAGCTTGAAGCCATGACGAAGGACATGGAGTTATACAAGTCGCTACTAGAGAAGGAAGGCTTCATCATTGAGGAAGAGGAAGTGGATGATGAGTAGAGTAGTTGGACCACCTTTAGTTCTATAGTCAAACGTTGTTCGCGATTGTAATGAGTACCAAAAATTATATTGGTTTAGTTAAACTTGGTTGAGTGTGTTGAACTATGTGCCTTGTGTGCCTTGCTTTTCTCGTGTGTTTTTTTCTCTTGTTTACATAAGGGTAGGAGTTTATTCCTTAGGCTTTCTATCTATTTCTTAACTTGTCTCCCGAACCCCACAGATGGCGAGACGTGGAAACAATAACAACATGCCCCCAGAGATAGCACAACTTCTGAACTCCCAGAATCAGCTGATCCAACTCCTCACTCAAAACATGCAAAACAACAACAACGACCCGCCGCCTCCACCACCTCCACCGCCCCAACAGGATCGCTTGACTCGATTCTTGAGGTTCAACCCTCCAATTTTCTCAAGTAGTTATGAGCCAATTGTGGCAGATGACTGGCTCCACACCACCAACAAGAAGTTAGACACCGTCCAAGTTGTTGGAGCTGATAGGGTGCGCTTTGCCGTGCACCAACTTGAAGGACCAGCCGCTGAATGGTGGGATAACTACCAGGTCACCCACCCCGATATTGAAGCTATCACCTGGAATCAGTTTGAAGCGGCCTTTCGTACTCATCACGTAGCCGCGGGAGTCATGTCACTTAAGAGACGTGAGTTCCGCGACTTGAAACAACTGCACCGCCCTGTCTCCGAGTATGGGGACCTTTTCAACAAGCTGGCACGTTATGCACCTCATGATGTATCCACTGATGCCAAGAGACAGGAGGAGTTCTTACAGGGACTTAATGATGAAATATCTATTCAGCTTGTGGCTCTGAAGTTTGATAACTACCAAGAACTCCTGGACAGGGCAGTGGTGGTTGAAGCAAAGCAAAGGAGTATAGAGAACCGAAAGAGAAAGTCCACCTCACACAAGCACAACTCTGCCCCATATCAGAAGCAACGCACTTCGTCACCACCACCCCACAACCACAATGGCCACAACCACAATGGTCATCGTCATGGAGGACATAACCACAATGGCCATAAACACCGCAATGGAAATGGCAATGGGAAGGATCTGAGTGAAGTAAAATGCTTCAAGTGTAACAAGACAGGGCACTATGCAACTACCTGCCCCGAAAAGATGAAGAATGGGAATGGTAATGGAAACAGCAACGGACACAGCCATGGCAATGGTAATGGAAATGGGAAGAAGCCGAATCCGTTCGTCAAAGCCACAGTGAATCATGTCTCCATGGAGGATGCTCGTGAGGCACCTGACTCCGTGATTGGTAAGTTCAAGCTTAACTCCACACCTGCAGTTGTTCTTTTTGATACTGGTCCATCGCATTCATTCATATCAAGGGTATTTGTGGATAGAGGCAAGATACCTACGGAGACTATTAGTACTCCCCTAAGGGTAAGTTCTCATGGAGGAGAAATAGTGGCAAACTCTGGATGCCGTGGGTTAGAACTAAGGATTGGGGCACACACCTTTCAGACCAGCCTAGTCGTTCTGGAATCACAAGGCTTAGACATAATTTTGGGCATGAACTGGATGACCGAATACAAGGGAGTCATAGATTGTGCCAAAAGGACTATCGCACTCATGACTCTGGATAAGAAAAGGATCCGCTTTAAGTCAGCTTTCGCACTCAAAGGAAGTATGGTGAACTCTCTTAAGGGGGTTAGCTTGGAGGATGTGCCAATTGTGAAGGAGTATCCAGATGTGTTTCCGAAAGAATTGCCAGGGATGCCTCCCGACCGAGACATCAAGTTTCTCATTGACTTGATGCCAGGTACTAGACCAATAGCAAAAAGACCGTACAAGATGGATGTGGATGAGTTGAAGGAACTTAAGAAACAGCTTAGAGAACAATTGGACAAAGGCTTCATTCAACCAAGTGCGTCATCTTGGGGAGCACCTGTCTTATTCGTCGAGAAGAAGGATAAAACCAAGAAGACTAGTCGTGGACTACCGGTCGTTGAATGAAGTGACAATCAAGAACAAGTACCCTCTACCCAATATTAATGACCTGTTTGACCAATTAAAGGGAGCTTGTGTGTTCTCTAAGATTGATCTCCGATCAGGTTAATTTCAGTTAAAGATCCGAGAACAGGATGTACCTAAGACAGAGCTTCACCACAAGATACGGATTGTATGAGTACACCGTGATGTCGTTTGGCTTAACCAATGCCCCAGCATCCTTCATGACTATGATGAACAAGGTGTTCATGGAGTACTTGGATAAGTTTATTGTGGTATTCATTGATGACATACTCATATACTCCAAGGACGAGAAGGAACATGAGAGGCACCTGCGCCTAATCATGGAAAAGTTAAGGGAACAAAAGTTGTATGCCAAATTTAGCAAATGTGAGTTCTGGTTGAAAGTAGTGGGATTCATTGGCCATATTGTGTCAGCTAAAGGTGTTGTCGTGGACCCAAGTAAGGTAGCTTCCGTGACAGAATGGGAGTCCCCTAAGAATGTGGGTGATATTAGGAGTTTTCTGGGCCTTGAGGGATATTACCGAAGATTCATTGAAAACTTTTCCAAAATAGCAAATCCTATGACAGAGTTACTGAAGAAAGAGAAGAAGTTCCAATGGACCGAGGCATGTGAAGCAAGTTTTCAAGAGTTGAAGAAGCTCCTAGTAACAGCACCAGTTTTGTGCCTCCCTGACATCCAAAAGGACTTCCAGGTCTATTGCGACGCTTCCCGGCAAGGACTTGGTAGTGTACTGATGCAAGATGGAAAAGTAGTGTCTTACGCCTCTCGGCAACTTAAGAACCATGAGAATAACTACCCCACGCATGATTTGGAACTAGCATCAGTTGTGCATGCGCTCAAGGTATGGAGACATTACCTAATGGGCAAACATTGTGATGTGTTCACGGATCACAACAGCCTTAAATACATCTTCACTCAAAAGGAATTAAATATGAGGCAAAGGAGATGGCTTAAGCTCATCAAGGACTATGACTTGGACCTGCAGTACCATCCTGGAAAGGCCAACGTTGTGGCTGACGCCTTAAGCCGGAAAGTCTATGTAAATGGACTTACAGTGGGTGAACTTCCTAAAGATTTGTGTGAACAGTTCAAGGACCTCAGGTTAGAAATAGTTCCGGAGGGATACTTAGCAACTATGGAGATAGTATCAACGCTTCTGGACCAAATCAAAGAGGCCCAGAAGGGGGACAAAGAGTTGGAGGAAATAAGAGCTAATGTAAGAAAGGGTAAAGCAAAAGGGTTTCATACGGATGAACAAGGAACACTTTGGTATGAGAAGCGTCTGTGCGTTCCCGATGACCCTGATATCAGGAAGTTAATCCTTCAGGAAGCTCACGATTCGCCTTACTCAATCCATCCTGGTAATACAAAGATGTACATGGATGTGAAAGATAGATTCTGGTGGAACAACATGAAAAGAGAAATTGCCGAATATATCTCCTTGTGTGACGTGTGCAACAGAGTCAAGGCCGAACATCAAAAACCAGCAGGACTGCTGCAGCCATTACCTGTGCCCGATTGGAAGTGGGACAAGGTAGGCATGGACTTTATCACGGGACTACCCCGGACTCGATCTGGGTATGACTCCATCTGGGTAGTGGTCGACCACTTCACAAAGGTGGCCCACTTTATTCCCGTAAAGACCACCTATACGAGTGCTAAACTTGCCAAGATTTATATGTCAAGGATCGTAAGTCTTCATGGTGTACCCAAGGGGATTGTCTCTGATAGAGGTACCCAATTCACCTCTAAGTTTTGGCGACAGCTACACGAGTCTCTAGGGACACAACTGGAGTTTAGTACCGCCTTCCACCCACACACAGATGGACAGACGGAAAGAGTCAATCAGATCTTGGAGGACATGTTAAGAGCTTGCGCACTAGACTATGGGTCTAGTTGGGATGATAAGTTGCCATATGCGGAATTTTCATACAATAACAGTTACCAAACTAGTATCAAGATGGCTCCATTTGAAGTTCTATATGGCAGAAAGTGTAGAACTCCACTGCTATGGAGTGGAGTTGGAGAACGTAGTTTGTTTGGACCTGAACTGATCAAGGATGCCAAAGAAAAGGTGAGACAGATTAAAGACAGGTTAAAAATAGCCCAATCCAGACAAAAGATTTATGCTGATTCCAAGCGCAGGGATGTGACTTATGAAGTGGGAGACCGTGCGTATCTCCGAGTTTCGCCACTACGAGGAGTTAAGAGATTCGGAATCAAGGGTAAGTTAGCACCCCGATTCATAGGGCCCTACAAAATCTTGGGTCGAAGAGGGGAAGTTGCCTATCAGTTGGAATTGCCCGAAGTGCTAACAGTTCATGATGTTTTCCATGTGTCGCAACTAAAGAAGTGTCACCCGAAAATGGGTGAAACCCCACTAAAGGATACGGTTCCGTTGGAAGTTCAACTGGAAAACGATCTCACCTATGAGGAAAAACCCACCAGGATTCTGGAGACAGCCGAGAGAATTACTCGTACCAAGACTATCAGGTTTTTAAAAGTTCAATGGAATCACCATTCCGAGGAAGAGGCCACGTGGGAACGTGAAGAAGACCTGAAGAAAGAACACCCACACCTATTTGCTAACCAACCTGAATCTCGGAGACGAGATTCTTCTTAAGGGGGGTAGGTTTGTAACATCCCAAATTTTATCAATTACAGATGTTACTAGAAGCATGCATCATATCCTTGCATCATGGCATCACATAATAAAAACTGCATAGATATTTCTTCCTAAATCCCATAGTCATATATAGACTAAAAGGGGTAAAACATTTTTGAACCGCCAACACCCTTGCAAAAGTGTTATTTTATAATCCTACTCTAATCCTATTCTTTTTACAAAATTTTAGAAACAAATTTCATTTAATTCGGCGTCCGTTTGCAAAAGTTATTAAACAAATAGGAAAACAAAAAAAAGATTAAATAAAAAAAGGGGGAAACCTAGCCTAACCGGGCCAGCCGACCCGGCCCGCCCCTATCTACCGCCCGCTTGATAGGGTGGGCGTCGCGAAGCGCATGGGCCGGCCCGGTAACCGCCAGCAGCAGCCAGCCCGCGTCCCGCAGACGTTGACGCCGTTGTCCCACCTGTCATCCCCCTCCCCTCATCGACTCCAGGTCGAACACGGCGCACGACCGCGTCGGCGCCAACCTCCCCGGCCGAATCGGAACGATTCCGTGACCCCCGCGCCAAGCAAGGCCACCAATAAGTACCCTCGGCACGCCCTCCAAGAAAACCCTACCTTTTTTCGCTGTTTGCCGCCGGGCTGCCGCCTTGGAGCTCGAGATCGATCTCGCCGGAGCCGCCGCCGCCGAGCTCGACGGACAGGGTCCGAGACCGCCCCTTCCCCTCCTCTATTCCTATCTGCCCTCCCCCTTGAGTACCACCTTGATTCACGCCTTTTTCCCCTTGAACAGAGCCCCACGCCGCCACCGATTTGTCGTCGGAGTCTCGCTGGAGACGGGAGAGATCGGCGGAGCGCCGCCGCGAATAGACGAGGAGAGGGCCGATGCCATCCGTACCAGAGGGACCGCGAGGAGGAGGGCCACGTCATCATCCACTCCGCGCAGACGGGAGCTCGCCGAAACACCGCCATACATCGCCACCGACGTGTCGTCGCCGTTGCCGTCATCGTCAACGTCACCGCCGGTAAGCCCCTCCACCCTCGTCCGTTAGATCGCAATCCGACGGCCAGAATTAGACCAGCCACACCGAACCGGTACCGCCCTATCGCGTCGCGCCGCGTGGCACTCGCAGCGTCAATGCCTCGTCAGCCCCGCGCGCCCCACTGGCCCAATCCCGAGCCACCACTTGTCGCCGCGTAGCTGGCTGTTGTTCTGGTTTTCTTTTAAGTAGGCAGAAAATACTTTAACATTGTAAAATCCATAGTAATTCGAGTGTTAGTCCAAAAATTGCGTATATTATACCGTTGGATTCGTAATTTTGAGTAGAACACAGACCTATAATAATATTGCTGTTTTACCACAGCAATCTTGCAGTAGGATTTAAAGTTTAGATTAGAGTATTTTAATTCTAGAAAATTATCTATAGCTCTGTTTTAGTTGATTCTTGTTGCATTGGCTTTGTATCGACGAGACCTTCTGCAGAAAATTGTCATATCATGCTTAGGGTGTACAGATCTGTCTCGAGGTAGATTGGAGCTATAGATCTAGTTTTGAGCTTTGTTATTTAGGGTTTAACCCAAAATTCTTAAAATCTGTGGGGAATCGATTCTAATAACATCCCCAACTCAACAACACCCCTGAATAAAAACCTTGGTCGAAATCGAATCCATCCTTGCATATTACCATGTTGCATGCATGCATATTCGACTTCGTGACTTTGTTTTGTGCAAATTGTGATTGGATCCATGTTTGTTTCGTTAGATTGCTCGGAGTGCGCTGAGGAGTACTGTTGTATAGAGTGCTGCTCGGATCATGGCTAGTTACACCACTTGTTCATGTTTATGTCCCAATTTTGACTATGCATGTTTTACTCTTCAAATTCTGTAGTATGCATGTGTAGGATTTTGGTAGATTTTCTTAGTACTCTTTTCGCAAGTGCGGTTTTGTAGTATGCCATGAGTAGCTCTATGCTTAGGATTTTCCATCCCAATAGGTTATCATGTTTTTCTAAGTTATGCTTGCTATGCTATATACTTGTATATTTCAAGTACCGTTTTGAGGGTTCGAAAGACTCAAAAAATTTCTAAGTACGAGAGCTCTCTCGAGCGAACTTTTCTTCTACAAACCCCCTTCAAAATAAAACTAAGTTTTCTTCTGGGCGGAATGGTTGTCGGGACAACGAGTGGGATTTTGGTGGAGGACGGCCGCCCAGGAATCAAAGAAGTCTGCCATGTTTCAGAATTTAGAAGCTTCCTGTGCAACCACAATACATATGGGCTCTGTCTTGGCTTAGTACTTAGTGGGAAACCTCACCGGGGTACCAACATCTGGAGGTTCTTGGCACGGTTGGATCCAGCTGGTAGATGGGCTACTAAGGGAAGGCTTCGCCATGGTTCTGTCTATAAAAGGACTTGATCATGGATTGTGGGGAAAGTGCACAACCTCTCGAGAGTATTGCAATCTGATCGATCAGCCGTGTTCACAGAAATAGAAAAACTTTGAGCATCTGAAGGATGGGGCCTCTGAAAGATCTTCCCCTCTCTTTTCCAAACCTAACGTTTTATAAACCCCAAGGCGTGAGTAATATCGCCGTTGGGCGGGATTTTGGGAACTTGGTGCATAATATCCAAGTCCTAGGTTGATTGGGCACTTGGTGAGTAATATCCATGTGTTCCATTCGACCCTATACTATTTATCAAAGTTTATAAAGTAGGGAAAACTTTCTTCCTCTTTTATTGGTAAAATTGGCTTTACGCAAATGAACCCCAGAGCCTACTCTTAGCCTTACATGTAGAGATAGAATTACTCTTTCCTTGGTGTAATTTGCCAATACATTCAAAGTATTGACCCAACTTGTTGGCTGCACGTCTTATGTGCAGAATCGGAAGATTGAAAGGTGCGTAGGGATTGCGGGTCTTCACGCAGCTAGCCTGAGGCGTTGATGGACTCAAGTTTTACTTAGTTTCCGTTGTTTTATTTGAGCTAGCTATAAGCTATGCAAGTTGCAATGATTATACTCTGGATTATTCGTGTAATAATAACTTGTGTTTTACATGATATTCATCGACTGTGAAGTGCTAGCTAATGATCCAGGGACTAGCATGTTTATCACTGGGACTTAGGATCCTAAACGATCCAAGGTCGCAACAAAGAGGCCACATAAATAAGCACATCCCGCCCACAGATCTCACGGATCCCTATCCCCGGAATCTCTACACCGAGTGATCGTTGCCAACATCATCAGTTTCCTCCACCCAGTATCCATCTTGCGAGAATACTTGTTTATCTGAATCAAACAATTTATCGTTTGAGACACTAGGGGTACTCAGCAAGTCTTTATGCCTCTAAAGGGGACATAAACCTGGGGTGACGCAATTGCAGCAAAAGATAATAACTAACAAGTCTATAGATACTCGCTAACCATCCACCTAACCAAAGATAGGCGGATGTCCAATAATTAGAAACAACAGTTATAATAGTATAAAGTAGCAGATCCATCCTCCTTTTCGCTTACCATTGAGAAAGCGGACAAAAGCGAACGAACAACCCATCTGTTGGCAGTTTTATTAATCATTCCTTGAGTATTGCACTAATTACTAGTCAGATCTTTAGTCAAATTAAAGATGGTACTTTAGTTATGCTTGTCTATGATCGAGAAACCGTGCTCCAAGTCGTCCATAACCACGGACACGGCTTTCAAAAAGATTTACCCTGCAGGGGTGCACAAATAGCAACACACACACGATCAACCTCGGAAAAACCAAATCAAAACCCAATGAGGCCTTCACGACAAAGCAATCACAGGATTCATAAATCATTTTAGGTGGCCACCCCAATAAGCTACCCGCAACAAAGTTGGCCGGCTCCGAGACGGACCCAGGGTTTGCAAGAACGGCTGTAAACGACCGGAAACCCGAAAGTGTGACTGGGCTTGTCGATACCGTGAAATCGTGCCGCGGTCCTAAACAGTACAGGTGCTCCACGCACAATCGTAAATAAAGCGGCAACGCATGTCATAAGTACATGATAGTAATAAAGCCACAAACTACTTTGTGGCCCCAAGAAATAAAGTGCAAATCAAGCTCATGCAAAGGGGGATTCATAGAGTCTCCCGTATGTGGATAGTGCGAATAGTCAAGGAACAGGTATCAAGTACTCGGGGTCCTACGGGACACAAGTGAGCATGAAAAACCAAATAACAGATATTGCCCACCAGTGCCTCTTTCATTAGTTATCCCATTACTACTCAGGTTAAGTTGTTTAGGTACCTTGTTATCCATCAGACACTCACAAACCCTACACATGCAATTCTACGACTCGCAAGGCTCAAGCAACTCCTGTAGTAATGGTTCATAGGATGGAGGAACAAGCTTCGGTGGGGTTTAAAAGTAAAGGCCATGCAATACTTGGGATTCAGTTTAATGCAATCGTGACTCCATGATGCAAGAATAAGATAGAAGCAATAGGTACTATATATATGCAAGCATGTGGTAGTGCTTGCCTGGCAGCTCAGTTGAAGCGAGAGAAGGATCTGGGTAGTGCTCCTGGGATTTCGGATAATTCCCCTGCTTAGCGTCTATTCGAAAGAAGAACCAAACAAACAAGGGCCAACATAAATAAAGTGCACAAGCATATAAATAAAATGCGACAAGCAACCAAGCATGCCATGATGAATGATGCACAATTTACATGGCAATAATGTAGCATGGCAAGGGTGAGGTGTGGGGACAAGAATAAATCATTTTATTATTTATTTGGTCAGGTTTTATTACCGTAAACAGTTCTGATTATTTAATATTTATATGATTCATGCTACAATTCATATCGTGGAATGCATAATCAGAACGGGCTCGTCGCGCTGATCGATTTAGACATATTATTTGTCAAATTTGGAGTTATAGAATTAAAGTTATTAATTAATTGAGAAAAGGCATTTTTATTGCAATTTAATCATCTCGAAACTTTAAATTAGTCAAACATTATTTTGGATTGCATATTTGAATTCCTCACATTTTTCTGATTAAAAAACATAGATTATTTGTATTATTTGGAATTACCAATTAAAAGTTATTAATTTCTAGATTTAAAATCATTTAAACAAATTCTGAAAATATTTTTATTAAACTGAAAAAGGAACATAGACTTTTTATACTCGGAAGAAGCTAGCCACAAACGCTTACGGGTGGGGCCGAGATGCTGAGAGACGCTGTGCTGGCAAAAGAAAACAACGGGCAACTTTAATCACCCACGGAGACCTTACCCGCAACCAGTGACAGACGGGCCCGGCCGGATGCAGGGCCACACGCGCGCGCGGCCCGCGGGCGTGTGACACGTGGGCGAGGCTAGGGTGCGAGGGACCTGTCCGTGACGGACGGAAACTTCCGCCGGGGGGGTTTGTGCAAAAAGACCTACAAACTGCAACTTGATCCACTAACACGAGCTAGCTGGACCGTCTTGGCGAGAGGATTGCGATCGATCCAAAGTGAATTTGGCGATACCGCAAAGAGCAAAAGTGTAGAAGAGATCAAGGGTTTCATCTTTTGTTCACGAATCGTCGCTGGAAAACATCTGTATCTCCGGATAAACGCTAACGAACAGAGAGGGAGGAGGTAGAGTCGGACTGACGGAAAGGCCCAGAAAACGCAGGAACTATCCGGATCTTCTCCAGACGATTCCCACTGCCGTAGATCATCGTTTCAAGCGAGGTTTGGACCTACGGGTTGCTGGATCTACCAGGAGTCGTCGCAAAGTTGGGGATTACATCGGAGGCGGAGCGGATTCACCGAAAATCGATGAATTTCAGAGGCCCCGCGAGATGCTTGCTGCTGCTGTCCGCGGCGTGCGAGAGCGACGTGCGCGCGGTGAGCGACAGGCGAGAGGAAACAAGGGGAACGGGGAGGAGCTAGGGAGAGGAGGTGGGCTAGGGAAAGAGGAAGTTGGGCGAGCAGAGCCTCACCAAGGGGAGGGTCGGGGCCGAGGTGGTGGCAACGGCGACGAAGGAAGGAGCCGATGATGGCGAGCGTCGGGTGCATGCCTGTGTGCGCGGCAACGGCGGGAGGAAGATGGCGAGGCCCTGGTACGCTCCTGGTGCTACACCGCGTCGCCAGCACTGCGACCTACTCCTTCTCAGGTTGCAGCTCTGGTGGAAGCGGACAATAGCGGCGAGGTCCGTGTGGCTTGGGGAGGCAGAACCTGGGGAGGGGGAGATGGATGAGGGGTGGCAGGAGAGATGTCGATCCAGATGGTGGAGGGGGTAGTTGAGGAGGGTGAGGCTGGCAGCTGCCTCTGCTTTGCTTTATGCCGAGAGAAGGGAGAGCGAGCACGGCGCGGCGTGGGGGTGGGGCTGGCGATCACGTGCGCTAGAGGGAGAAGAGCAACGGGGGTTTGGCACATTGAGCTGATGGCGTGTCCAGGCTGGGTCGGCAACATAGAGAAAGGGGACCGGGGTGGTGGCTTGGTCTGGTTCCAGCCAAAAAGATAAAGAAGGAGTTCGGTGGGTGTAGGAGGTGAGATGGTTTGGTTTCAATCAAAACATCAAGAGAGGGGGCTCGGTGGAGGAGGTTAAAAGAGAGAGATAAGAGGTAGGGGTGTTAACATTGCATGTGCCATGCAATATGGACATACATGCAAGTCTCAAGTTGCCATCCTCAAAATTGCAAGAAGAGGAAAAGCACAAGGGTTGTGGGATTAGATAGATAGAGATGAGGGAGAGATGGGTTAGGGTTTTGGACAAGGTTGTTTGAATTCAAACCCACGCAAAACTTCAAGCAAGAACGCCAAAAGATAAAAGGGAAGGTGAGAGGTTGTTTGCATGGCTCATGCATGATCCTTAGCTAGGGCACACTATATTTGTGAAAACAAATACAAGCTCAAATGACCCCACTTAGTCACATCCACTCAAATTTGAATAAAGCCCAAGAAAAAGGTTTGGAGAAGTTAAATAAAAACAACAAATAGAAGAACTAGAGTTGGATGGGGATGTGGGGTTTATATTCCATGTGACATGAAATAATGGTACCCACACATAAGATACATGCACAAGGAATTAACACATGGCTTGGATTAAACCATATGTCCAAGAGTAGAAGAAATAAGCATGAATGAATATAATGGAATTGCTAGTGTGTGTGTTCCACTAGACAAGTATATAGCCATAATTATATTCATACATGATCAAATATTCCAAAACACACCATATGGAAGCTAGACAAGGAAAACTACTCACATAGCATGCAAAGGTGTCCATGTGGCTCTCCCCACATCAATATTGTGAAAACAACATGATGCATAAATGGGAGCATGTGGAAGTAGAAGTGGATCCATCCCATCCCACATGAGCTAGAGGTAAAACCAATAATTTGCAAGGCTCACATATAGTTGGATGGTGGAATGATGGGGTGGTGACAAGAAAGGTGGTGGAGTTAATAAAAGATATGCCCCCCAACTCAACTTGGGCATCAAGCATTTATCAAGAACCAAATACAATATATCAAGAGGAAAATACAATTAATAGTGCATATGAGATAAGAACCAAATGAAAAGGGTTTTATATGATGCTCAAATGCAATGTGGCATGATAACATGAGCATGATATAATTATGATGCAACAATTATATGTAGGAATGTAGCATATTATTATTAGACCATTCAGCATTACAGATGTTAGACATATGGGATGCTACAACTCTCCCCCACTAAACAGGAATCTCGCCCCGAGATTCTAGGAAGAAGAAGAAGACACGAAGAGGGTAGGATACTTGGCACGGAGCTCATCCTCGCGTTCCCAAGTGGCTTCGTCAACGGAATGGTGCGACCACTGCACCTTGCAGAACTTGATAGACTTGCTACGAGTCTTTCTTTCTGCGACTTCTAGGATTTTTGTGGGGTGTTCTTGATAAGACAGATCTTCTTGGAGATCGATGAGCTCATGGTCCACAGTCCTTCTAGGATCCTTGAAGCACTTCTTGAGTTGAGAGATATGAAAAACATCATGGACCTTGAGTTTTTCAGGGAGCTCAAGAGCATAAGCAACTTCTCCTCTTCTACCATGAATTTTGAAAGGGCCGATGTATCTAGGAGCCAGCTTCCCTTTGATACCAAACCGGTGCGTGCCTCTCATGGGAGTGACACGAAGGTAAACGAGATCACTAGGGACATACTCCATGTCCGTGTGCTTTCTGTCGTAGTTGCTCTTCTGGTGACTTTGAGCAACCTTCGGGTTTTCGAGAATGACGTGAACCTTCTCCTCCGCTTGAGTTACAATGTCAGGGCCAAATAATGTTCTTTCACCTGCGCCCGACCAACCAATCGGAGTTCTGCATTTGCGGCCATAGAGAACCTCAAATGGTGCCATCTTTAAACTCTTCTGGAAGCTACTGTTGTAAGAGAACTCAGCATAAGGAAGGCATTCTTCCCACTTCATGCCGAAAGAGATGACGCAAGCACGGAGCATATCTTCTAGAATCTGATTGATCCTTTCAACTTGCCCTTGTGACTGAGGGTGGTAAGCTGTGCTGAAGTTCAACTTTGTTCCCAAAGCATTTTGGAAACTTCCCCAGAACTTGGAAGTGAAGATGCTTCCACCATCTGAGCTGATCTCAAAAGGAACCCCATACAGAGAGACAATCCTGTTGATATAGAGCTCAACCAACTGAATTGCAGAAATTGTTTCCTTGACGGGAAAGAAGTGAGCCACTTTAGAAAGCCTGTAGATGACAACAAAGATTGCATTATTGCCTTTCTGCGACCTTGGAAACCCAGTTATGAAGTCCATTTCTACTTTCTCCCATTTCCATTCCGGAGGCTTCAATGGTTGAAGAAGACCAGAAGGTTTTTGATGGACAGCTTTAACTCTGCGGCAGACATCACACTTGGAGACATACTTGGCACAATATCATTTCAATCCAGGCCACCGATATTGTGTTTTCAGGTCCATGTACATCTTAGTGCTGCCAGGGTGGATAGAAAGAACAGAATCATGAGCTTCTTTAAGAACTTGCTCTCTCAAACCCGGATACTTCGGAATGAACATCCGGTGCTTAAAGAATAGAGTGCATTGGTCATCAAGGTGGAAAGGTTCATACTTCGGAAGCTGAATCTTGGAGATGGCGTTTTTAGTGTAAGGATCACCAAGTTGAATGGAGCGAACTTTTTCTTCCAAGAGAGGGGTAGCTATCAAGTTATGAAGATAGCCCTGAGGTACAAGCTCGAGGTTGAGTCGACAGAATTCCTCGCACAAGAGAGGTTGTTGTTCTTCCACGATGAGGTTGTTCACATCTGCCTTACGACTGAGGGCATCGGCCATCACATTTTCTTTGCCTGGAGTGTAGTTGATCGAAAGATCAAAGTCGTTGATGGTTTCAATCCATCTCCTTTGGCGAAGGTTGAGGTCCGGCTGAGTGAAGATATACTTCAGGCTTTTGTGGTCAGAAAAGATCTCACAACGGTTTCCAAGCAAGTAGTGCCTCCATACTTTTAGAGCAAAGACAACCGCTGCAAGTTCAAGATCATGTGTTGGATAGTTGAGCTCATGAGTTTTCAACTGACGGGAAGCATAAGCAACGACTTGCTTTTCTTGCACGAGGACCGCACCCAATCCTTGCAAGGAGGCATCACAGCATATCTGGAAAGGCTTTGATGTATCTGGAGGAATCAAGACTGGTGTGGAAGTGAGCTTGTCTTTGAGTGTTTCAAAGCTAGCTTGACATGCAGGAGACCAAAGGTATTTCTTGCCTTTCTTGAGGAGATCGGTAAGAGGCTTCGCAATCTTCGAGAAGTTCTGAACGAAGCGACGGCAATAACTAGCCAAACCAAGGAAATTCCGGACTTCTTTGACATTTTTGGGTGGAAGCCACTCAACAATTGTCCGAACAGTTTGTGGGTTGACGGCAATGCCCTTATCAGAGATGACGTGACCAAGATAGGTGACTTCGGGAAGCCAAAATTCACACTTGGATAACTTTGCATACAGGCGGTTCTCACGAAGCTTGTTTAGGACACACCGAAGGTGTTCTTCATGTTCTTCCTTTGACTTAGAATAGACTAGAATGTCATCCAGATAGACCACGACAAACTTATCAAGATACTCCATGAAAACCGAGTTCATAAGCCTCGAGAAGGTGGCAGGTGCGTCGATGAGACCGAATGACATGACCGTGTACTCGTACAGGCCATAGCGGGTGATGAAAGCTGTTTTGGGAACATCTTCCTTGCGAATCTTGATTTGATGATATCCACTTCTCAAGTCAAGCTTAGAGAATACCACGGCTCCAGCTAGCTGATCGAAGAGATCATTAATCCGTGGAAGGGGATATTTATTCTTGATGGTTTTTGCATTGAGAGCTCGGTAATCAACACAAAGTCGATCAGTGCGGTCTCGCTTCTTCGCAAAGATGGTTGGGCTACCCCAAGAAGAAGTGGTGTGCTGAATGAAACCCAACTTCTCTTGTTCATCAAGTTGACGTTTGAGTTCAGCCAACTCAGCAGGACCCATTTTATAAGGCCGCTTGGAGATAGGAGCGGTACCAGGTTCAAGCTCAATCACAAACTCGACCTCTCGGTCAGGAGGCATACCTGGTAACTCTTCAGGAAAAACATCTGAGAACTCACGGACTACCGGAACATTTTGCAAAGCTTCCATAACATCAATGTCTTGGACACCCAAAGAGTAGAGCTGAATAGAAGGAGTTTGCTTTGGAGAATAGACTATGTGGCCTTCAGGAATTTTCAAAGAAATCGAGTGTTCAGCACAATAAATCACAACTTCATTGGCTTTCAACCAATCCATGCCCAATATGACATCAATGTCTGAATTGCCCAATTCAATGAGGGATGCAGGAAAAATTTGGTTGCCAATTTCAATTTGGTTCCCATGGCTTATTTGAGAAGCTTTCATAGTTATCCCCGGTGATTGCACCCTAAGAACCTTGGACAAGGATTGAATCGGAAGACCTTGTTGCTGAGAGAACCTCTGAGGCACAAAAGAATGTGATGCACCAGTATCGAATAACACTCGTGCAGAAACTAAGTTAACAGAAAGCGTACCCAGCACAACTCCAGGTGCATGCTCGGCTTGAGCGACGTTGACAAAGTTGGCACGAGCAACAGTGGACCCGGGCTTGGTGTTGATGTTGAGAGCCTGAGGTGGAGGTGCACGAACCATAGAAGGAATTGCTGCAGGTCTTGGAGGTGGAGGAGGAAGAGCTTTGTTGTTCATGGGACAACTCTAGTGTTGATGCCCAGTGTTCCCACAAGTGTAACAAGCACCAGGTGGACGTGGAGCAGCGTAGCCAGGGACTCCACCAGGCGCTCCAGGGTAGTTATGGTTGTAGCCCCTAGGAGCAGCGTTGAAGGAGTTTGGTGGCCTTGCCGCGTAGCTTGAAGGTCTTGGTGGAGCCGAGAGTGGCGGTGCGGTATTAGGAACCCACATGCGGCGCTTAGAAGGAGCTGTCATAGCTGAAGAGCTTACTACGTCACGACTGTGTTTCTTGGACTCCTCGAATACTTGCCTACTGGCTTCTTCCTGTAGAGCTGTATGTTGGAGTTCCAGAAAAGACCCCGGCCTTGCATGAGTGATTGCATATTTGATAGATGCATTGAGCCCTTGCCTGAACCTCTTTTGTTTCTTCTTGTCATTAGAGATCTCATCGCCACCATACCGAGAAAGATTCATGAAGTTTCTGATATAGGTGTGGACATTGTCATTGCCCTGCTTGAGGTTGAGAAATACCTCCTTCATTCTCTCCATGACAATTTCTGACAGGTATTGCTCTTTGAAAGCCCCAGCGAACTGCTCCCAAGTAGGCTGAAAACCAGAGTGGTTTGCCTTCAAGTAATTCTCCCACCATAGAGATGCGTCTCCTTTCAGAAGGTGAGTGGCGCATTTTACCCATTCTTGTTCAGGAACATCAGCAGTCATCAGCAACCTTGACATCTCACGAAGCCAATCATCACCATCTAGTGGCTTATCAGACACCTCAAAGTGGCGCGGGTTAAACTTCAGAAAACCCTTGATGTCTCCTCACTTGGGAGGTGGAGGTAGCGGGGCAAACTCATTCCTCCTGACACTTTCTTCACAGTGTTGCTGGTTCTGTTGCATTGCTCCCAAGGCATTAGCAATACTTGCAAATGCAGCTCCTAGTTCAGGTGGTATGTCATCCTCAGTGCGGCGTGGTGGTGCCATCCTGTGATTGATATAAAACTCCAGTCAGTACCATAATGGAAAATAATAATAATCCAAAATAGTACCAAAAAGGAATTAACCAAGATTAAAGGATACAATTTTCTGAGGTGATATTAAAATATCAACAAAGTCCAAAGCACCTAGAAGATAGTAAGCATATCGCACACGACTGAAAAAGGAGTGTGGTACACAAAGCTATCAAATAAAAAAATCCGCAAATTTCGGCATTAAAATACCACTATATGCGCAAAACCACTTAACGAATCAAGATTAGTAACTCTACCAACTCAATATACAAGAGCGAATGATAAAAGTAGTGGTATGGTCGCGACTCCATCCCGTACTCAAAGCATTACTCCGCACATGAATAAGTAAAACACATATCCCGACTCTCTTCCTTCTTAAGATGAACCTAAAGATTAGCAACTATGGAAAACAAACACCCCTAACAAGATAGCGTCGGATAACAAAGAGTAAGCCAGATCGTGTCGGTTTAGAAAAGCCTGTCGGTATGGAACGTACCAACAGTTGATAACCAAAATGCAGATAGCGACAACAAGTTGGATGCAACAGATACACAAGGAATTACCCACACACACACACACACTCACACAACCTATGGTACTACGGAACCCAGAACACGTGAATCCTAGTTTGAATTTTTAGAAGAGGATTGAAAACGTTACACTTCCTTACCAGAAAAGGGTAGGTGGGTGGGTAAGAAGAAAAGTGGAAGCAGTCCTACTCTCGCGTTTTGTTTTTCCCTAGTATACATAGCTACCAAAATATTTGCTAGACTAACAACGACCATTTTGGCTGAGACCCTGAAGGGCGGCATGGCTCTGATACCAATTGTAACAACCTCGGACCCTACGCTCTAAGTTCAAGCCTGGATGTACCAAAAGTGGTTAAGGGTTTTACAGCAGGGGCCCAGGGCCACCCACGTGTAGGCTCGTCGACTGCCCTAACCACTTCCAAGAACATCGGGACAAAAGCGATCGGCGTAGGCAACAGGCGAAGAGATCAAATACATACACAAGTGAGTATGTATGCAAGCTACCTTACAACAGTTCTCAGAGCCATACCATCTAAAAGAAATAGAAATATTGCAACGCCATATGGCAAGATCCAAATATCCTAGATAGAGATAATAGTGCAGGATAGCTCCTCATACATCAATCAACAGAGTATCAAGCGAAAGCGGGAAACAAGATCCAAGTAAGGATAAGAAGCAAATCGGCATAAGATGCCACATAAATAAGCACATCCCGCCCACAGATCTCACGGATCCCTATCCCCGGAATCTCTACACTGAGTGATCGTTGCCAACATCACCTATTTCCTCCACCCAGTATCCATCTTGCGAGAATACTTGTTCATCTGAATCAAACAATTTATCGTGTGAGACCCTAGGGGTACTCAGCAAGTCTTTATGCCTCTAAAGGGGACATAAACCTGGGGTGACGCAATTGCAGCAAAAGATAATAACTAACAAGTCTATAGATACTCGCTAACCATCCACCTAACCAAAGATAGGCAGATGTCCGTTAATTAGAAACAACAGTTATAACAGTATAAAGTAAAGATCCATCCTCCTTCTCGCTTACCAACGAGAAAGCAGACAAACAACCCATCTGTTGGCAGTTTTATTAATCATTCCTTGAGTATTGCACTAATTACTAGTCAGATCTTTAGTCAAATTAAAGATGGTACTTTAGTTATGCTTGTCTATGATCGAGAAACCGTGCTCCAAGTCGTCCATAACCACGGACACGGCTTTCAAAAAGATTTACCCTGCAGGGGTGCACAAATAGCAACACACACACGATCAACCTCGGAAAAACCAAATCAAAACCCAATGAGGCCTTCACGACAAAGAAATCATAGGATTCATAAATCATTTCAGGTGGCCACCCCAATAAGCTACCCGCAACGAAGTTGGCTGGCTCCGAGACGGGCCCAGGGTTTGCGAGAACGGTTGTAAACGACCGGAAACCCGAAAGTGTGACTGGGCTTGTCCATACCGTGAAATCGTGCCGCGGTCCTAAACAGTACAGGTACTCCACGCACAATCGTAAATAAAGCGGTAAAGCATGTCATAACTACATGATAGTGATAAAGCCCCAAACTACTTTGTGGCCCCAAGAAATAAAGTGCAAATCAAGCTCATGCAAAGGGGGATTCATAGAGTCTCCCGTATGTGGATAGTGCGAATAGTCAAGGAATAGGTATCAAGTACTCGGGGTCCTACGGGACACAAGTGAGCATGAAAAACCAAATAACAGATATTGCCCACCGGTGCCTCTTTCATTAGTTATCCCATTACTACTCAGGTTAAGTTGTTTAGGTACCTTGTTATCCATCAGACACTCACAAACCCTACACATGCAATTCTACGACTCGCAAGGCTCAAGCAACTCCTGTAGTAATGGTTCATAGGATGGAGGAACAAGCTTCGGTGGGGTTTAAAAGTAAAGGCCATGCAATACTTGGGATTCAGTTTAATGCAATCGCGACTCCATGATGCAAGAATAAGATAGAAGCAATAGGTACTATATGTATGCAAGCATGTGGTAGTGCTTGCCTGGCAGCTCAGTTGAAGCGAGAGATGGATCTGGGTAGTACTCCTGGGATTCCTGATAATTCCCCTGCTCAGCGTCTATTCGAAAGAAGAACCAAACAAACAAGAGCCAACATAAATAAAGTGCACAAGCATATAAATAAAATGCGACAAGCAACCAAGCATGCCATGATGAATGATGCACAATTTACATGTCAATAATGTAGCATGGCAAGGGTGAGGTGTGGGGACAGGAATAAATCATTTTATTAATTATTTGGTCAGGTTTTATTACCGTAAACAGTTCGGATTATTTAATATTTATATGATTCATGCTGCAATTCATATCGTGGAATGCATAATCAGAACGGGCTCGTCGCGCTGATCGATTTAGACATATTATTTGTCAAATTTGGAGTTATAGAATTAAAGTTATTAATTAATTGAGAAAAGGCATTTTTATTGCAATTTAATCATCTCGAAACTTTAAATTAGTCAAACATTATTTTGGATTGCATATTTGAATTCCTCACATTTTTCTGATTCAAAAACATATATTATTTGTATTATTTGGAATTACCAATTAAAAGTTATTAATTTCTAGATTTAAAATCATTTAAACAAATTCTGAAAATATTTTTATTAAACTGAAAAAGGAACACAGACTTTTTATACTCGGAAGAAGCTAGCCACAAATGCTTACGGGTGGGGCTGAGATGCTGAGAGACGCTGTGCTAGCAAAAGAAAACAACGGGCAACTTTTCTCACCCACGGACACCTTACCCGCAACCAGTGACAGACGGGCCCGGCCGGATGCGGGGCCACACGCGCGCGGCCCGCGGGAGTGTGACTCGTGGGCGAGGCTGGGGTGCGAGGGACCTTTCCGTGACGGATGGAAACTTCGGGGGGGGGGGGGGGGTTGTGCAAAAAGACCTACAAACTGCAACTTGATCCACTAACACGAGCTAGCTGGAGCGATCTTGGCGAGAGGATTGCGATTGATCCAAAGCGAATTTGGCGATACCGCAAAGAGAAAAAGTGTAGAGGAGATCAAGGGCTTCATCTTTTGTTCACGAATCGTCGCTGGAAAACGTCTGTATCTCCAGATAAACACTGACGAACAAAGAGGCAGGAGGTAGAGTCAGACTAACGGAAACGCCCAGAAAACGTAGAAACTATCCGGATCTTCTCCAGACGATTCCCACTGCCGTAGATCATCATTTCAAGCGAGGTTTGGACCTACAGGTTGCTGGATCTACCAGGAGTCGTCGCAAAATTGGGGATTACATCAGAGGCAGAGCGGATTCACCAAAAATCGATGAAGTTCAGAGGCCCCGCGAGATGCTTGCTGCTGCTGCTACTGTCCGCGGCGTGCGAGAGCGACGTGCGCGCGGCGAGCGATAGGCGAGACGAAACAAGGGGAACGGGGAGGAGCTAGGGAGAGGAGGTGGGCTAGGGAAAGAGGAAGTTGGGCGAGCAGAGGCTCGCCAAGGGGAGGGTCGGGGGTGAGGTGGTGGCAACGGCGACGAAGGAAGGAGCCGACGATGGCGAGCGTCGGGTGCGTGCCTGTGTGCGTGGCAACGGCAGGAGGAAGATGGCGAGGCCCTGGTACGCTCCTGGTGCTACACCGCGTCGCCAGCACTGCGACCTACTCCTTCTCAGGTTGCAGCTCCGGTGGAAGCGTACAATGGCGGCGAGGTCCGTGTGGCTTGTGGAGGCAGAACCTGGGGAGGGGGAGATGGATGAGGGGTGGCAGGAGAGATGTCGATCCAGATGGTGGAGCGGGTAGTTGAGGAGGGTGAGGCTGGCAGCTGCCTCTGCTTTGCTTTATGCCAAGAGAAGGGAGAGCGAGCACGGCGCGGCGTGGGGGTGGGGCTAGCGATCACGTGCGCTAGAGGGAGAAGAGCAACGGGGGTTTGGCGCGTTGAGCTGATGGCGTGTCCAAGCTGGGTCGGCAACATAGAGAAAGGGGACCGGGGTGGTGGCTTGGTCTGGTTCCAGCCAACAAGAGAAAGAAGGGGTTCGGTGGGTGTAGGAGGTGAGATGGTTTGGTTTCAATCAAAACATCAAGAGAGGGTGCTCGGTGGAGGAGGTTAAAAGAGAGAGAAAAGAGGTAGGGGTGTTAACATTGCATGTGCCATGCAATATGGACATACATGCAAGTCTCAAGTTGCCATCCTCAAAATTGCAAGAAGAGGAAAAGCACAAGGGTTGTGGGATTAGATAGATAGATATGAGGGAGAGATGGGTTAGGGTTTTGGACAAGGTTGTTTGAATTCAAACCCAGGCAAAACTTCAAGCAAGAACTCCAAAAGATAAAAGGGAAGGTGAGAGGTTGTTTGCATGGCTCATGCATGATCCTTAGCTAGGGCACACTATATTTGTGAAAACAAATACAAGCTCAAATGACCCCACTTAGTCACATGCACTCAAATTTGAATAAAGCCCAAGAAAAAGGTTTGGAGAGGTTAAATAAAAACAACAAATAGAAGAACTAGAGTTGGATGGGGATGTGGGGTTTATATTCCATGTGACATGAAATAATGGTACCCACACATAAGATACATGCACAAGGAATTAACACATGGCTTGGATTAAACCCATATGTCCAAGAGTGGAAGAAATAAGCATGAATGAATATAATGGAATTGCTAGTGTGTGTGTTCCACTAGACAAGTATATTGCCATAATTATATTCATACATGATCAAATATTCCAAAACACACCATATGGAAGCTAGACAAGGAAAACTACTCACATAGCATGCAAAGGTGGCCATGTGGCTCTCCCCATAACAATATTGTGAAAACAACATGATGCATAAATGGGTGCATGTGGAAGTAGAAGTGGATCCATCCCATCCCACATGAGCTAGAGGTAAAACCAATAATTTGCAAGGCTCACATATAGTTGGATGTAGGAATGATGGGGTGGTGACAAGAAAGGTGGTGGAGTTAATAAAAGATATGCCCCCCAACTCAACTTGGGCATCAAGCATTTATCAAGAACCAAATACAATATATCAAGAGGCAAATACAGTTAATAGTGCATATGAGATAAGAACCAAATGAAAAGGGTTTTATATGATGCTCAAATGCAACATGGCATGATGACATGAGCATGATATAATTACGATGCAACAATTATATGTAGGAATGTAGCATATTATTATTAGACCATGCAACATTACAGATGTTAGACAGATGGGATGCTACAATGAAGGATCCAAAGAAAACTCTCCTAAAGCGCAGGATGACATGGATCTCAGAGATAATCCCAACGTCCAGATGTCCGAAAGTACCGATCAGAGCTTGACTCCGGGAAACGGACCTAAAGTCGTCTTTGCTACCGGCGCTGCCAAGAAGGCAAATACGGAGAACAAGAAGAACAAGACCCCGGCAAAAGAAATTCCGACTGAGGAATTGATTGTCGAGGAATACGAGGAAGACTCGGATGGAGCACTTATCCCATATGAGCCCAAAGAAGAGTCGGTGCATGGACACGTGGTCACTTCAGGTGCCTGTAACCTCATCAATGCTGCATTAACTACACCTATCCCTACTGCGGCAGAACTCATTGCCACGGAATTAGAAGAAAGGGCCCAAGCCCTTGAAGCGCGTCGCCAAGTACTCCTGGATGAAGCCCAAAATATCGAGGAAGATAAGAAGCGCATGGCTACTGCGGAGAATCTCATCTCTCTCCAACATCAAAAGAACCGGGAAGGCCACGTACGGCCCAACAAATTTCCGGAAGTACGCAAGGTTCTCTTTGAGGGAGATCCGGGGATGCCTCGGCTCGACAGTAATGGAGATCTAGTGTTCCCAACACCAGTACAAAAAACTAAAGCAACTCGAGATATCCTCGCAAATAATCCAGGCACAAAACAGGTTCGATTGGGCATTACGCTACTCACCAAGGGTCTGGAACAGCAGAAGGTCGTGAAGTCCGGGAGCGGAAAACTGGTCTCTCAATCATACCAATGTCGTACGGATCCGGCCTGGAACGACGTAAGACCCCAACGGGTTTCGGAATAGCATCACCGTTTCGACTGGCGGGAAGACAACCACTCAAGAACCGGATCTTCAGGGCAGCACCACAGAACTGCATGTGACTGGCGAAACATTGCTCTGGCCGCCGAGCAAGAGGCAATTGCTGCACTGTATCCGAGAGATCCTCCCCGGGGAGAGTCGAACGATCGCAGGGAAGAAGACAAAGAGAAACGTCAGGAGGAGAACCGTCAAAGTGTTGGAAATATGCCCTAGAGACAAATAGTAGTAAGGACTATTATCATATTTCATATAGTTTATGATTAAGTTTTATATCATGCTATAACTGTATTGAGTGGAAACATCAATACATGTGTGATATACAAACAACCAGGGGTTCCCAGTGAAACTCTAGTCACTGGTTCATTGGTCAACAGATGATCAAGTTTCCTGATCATGTGGCATTTATGCCAGTTGGAAATGAGGTCATCTCATTCAGAGAATGAGATGATGAACCAATACCCAACCTAAACAACGTGACCCGATCATGTCGCGAAGTTCAAGTTATGATGATTAGAAATGGATCCTTGTAGACTATTCCTTAGACCGTGAGGCTATATCAATCACTGTCTCTCGAGAGTGCTTAGATAGCATCAAACGCCATCTGGTAAAACGGTGGTTATAAAGGTGTGTTCAGGTATTCAGAGGAAACCATAGAGGCAATATATGTCAAGAGGGGGATTTGTCCGTCCATGTGACGGGAAGATACTCAAGGGCCCACTCGGAGAAGTTATATCCAATAGTTGCGCAGCGTGTGATTAGATCACGAGGATATCACTTGTCGGGACGAGTTAAGTAGAATTGTTCAGTAACGAGATTGAACACGACATGGTGATGTCAATGATCAGATCTCGGTCAATGCAAGTATCGAATCACAAAGGGAATAAGACACGACTGTCCCGGTTCAAACGACGAAAGATCTTCGTGGAACGCACAGGGGTCACATGGCCATCCAGGTCCCTCTGTCGATCATTGGTGCGGGAGTGTCCCGACCATGTCTGGAGTGTTCCCGAACCGTGGGGTATCACGCTTAAGGGCTTGATGATGCTTAGAGAGTGTTTATAGGATCAGTAGAATCGCCGAAGAAAAGGAGGGAGAAAACCAGAAGGGTTTCGGTAAATCCGGAGGATGTCCGGAGTGGAGGTGGAAGGTGTTCCATAGCCACGGAAATTGAATAATATGTGAATGAATGTTAAATATTGATTTAATCATTTATTCATAATTATTTAATAAAGATAAAATCAATTAAAAAGGTCAAAGGCTTAGTGGGCCAATTCCGGAGGGAGAGGGCCCATTAGGGGAAAGGAGAAAGGGAGAAGGGGCAAGGGGGAGACCGGCTGGGCCTAGCCCCCCGCGCGGGGCCCACTAGGTGGCCGGCGGCCACCTCCTCCCCCCTCCTCTCCTTTAGTCCCACCCTTGGACTTTGAGGGAGGTAGTACCTCCCCTTCCCCTATATATAGTGGGGTGTTTGGCCTAGAAAAATACAACCAATAATCAATAAAGGTCTCCCCACTTTTGGGAGGACCTCTAATTGATATTTTATCGCTCCCCTCTCTCTCTCTCTCTCGTGACCGTGGTCCCAAATCTGGACTGCGCGAGCAAGAGACATCTTCACCACGGAGCGCCGTCGCGCTGCAGGATTCGGATCCGGGAGCTCTACTTCCGCAACTGCTGCTGGATCAGGGAAGCAGGAGTCATCGTCAGGCACCGGACATGTGTAACTCCCCGCGAGGTGTCACACTTGAGGCACTCAAGTCGTTGGAGCCAGAAGGAGCGCAAGGACTTCATCATGACCTTGAGGTCAGCTTCAGCTCGTCTACATCAACCACACTCTCCTGAGCGTTGCCAACGCTTTTCGGTCTTCAAGGGTAAGTTCGCGAAAAGCCCCTCCCATTACTGTATTACTAATAGATAGGTCCTGGCAGCTTCAGGAGTTCAGGGGCGTAGAGTAAAATTTATTGTTTTTATGCGCGGAACCCCTACACAAAGAATGCCACCTCCTAGACATACAAGCCATCCGGCTGAGCCCCACCACGGTGGCAGTGACGGACGAAGGAACGACGGACACCGTGCCGGGTCAAACCGGCAGGGAGCTCATCACAATGAAGACCCTCCTCGAAACTGGAATAATGACGCTCCGGACGGAGGCTGGCGATCAGCCGAAAATAATCCAGCTGCTCCACCCTCTTCACCAAGTAGCCATCACAATAGCTCTCAAGGAGGCCAAGAGGGCGTCGTGGCAGAGGAGGTGGTGGCAGAAGCCGAAGTCCAGCTCCAAGGCACCGCAGCTATAGCGAACAACCAAGACGGCGTTCCATGTCACCAAGTGACGCGAGACACTAGATTAACTCCAATATAGAGGCGCGGTGCTTTGAAAATGATGATATATATGTGGGCCCAAAATGCTTCGGACCATGAATTCGACAAACACACTTCCCGGAAGGATTTGCTATCTCAAGGCATATCCAAGCCTATGATGGTGTGGCCCGGCCAGATACTTGGCTCTAGGATTTTTTCTAGTCTTGCTGCATCGCCAAAGGCAGAAACAGCTTGGTTGTAACCCGATATCTCCTACTTATGTTGCGGAAGATGGCACGATCATGGCTCAATGAACTTCCGGAGAACACCATCCACTACTGGTATGACATGCAAAGCGTGTTCTTTCGGAATTTCGAAGGCACATATCGGAGGCCCTGTACGGTAGGAGACCTACATCGTTGCACCCAGAAAGCCGAAGAAACCTGCCGAGATTACCTCGAACGATGGATCGACACCAAGAACTCATGTGAAGGAGTAAATGACCAAACTGTGATTGAAGGTTTCATTGTAGGACTCCCAATCGGTTTACTATGTCATCGCTTGAAGTGTGACAAGGTCACTGATTTGGGAGAGATGATAGAAACAGCAAGCAAGTATGTAGATGCTGACGACAATGCATAGGGATTACTGAACACCCTAGCTATGCCACAGTCGACAAAACAACCAAAGCAGCAAGCTCAGAAGTGCGAGAACACCTCGGAAGAAAAACCCAATGCGGAAACGGCAGTGGTCACTGCTTATTTTGGGTCTGGAGGACGAGGAGGGCAGGGGGTGGCTGTGGACGAGGTCGTGGGACATCAAGAGTCCAGGGTAGAGGAGACCAGCAACCTGGCAAAACCTACTCCTAGGCCGACAATGCCAATAACCCATGTGTGCATCACCTAGATGCCGGTGGGGCTCGTCTCACACAAACACCGAGTGTCGTTTTAAAGATGACATCAAGAAATACGATACCGCTGGCTACATGGCTAAGCAGAAGAAGGGAAAGAAGAATCCCGAAAAAGATAAAGAGACCAAGGAAGATTCCGACATGGAGGAAGCCGACCCTTCAAACACCAAGCCGGAGGGAAAGAAAAACTTCCCAACAAAGAAAGACACTTATGTCACCTTCCTCAGATCTGAACCAGCTAAGGTCAAGAAAGCAGGTCTACATGAGCTCAACGCAGCTGTTCCAGCTGTCCCACAATTCTTGGACTAGTCGGAAGTGGCAATCACCTTTGACCGTGTTGATCATCCGCCTAAGTTGCACAGGCGAGGAAAATACGCCTTAGTCGTCAACCCACTTATTGATGCCTATGGTTTCTCCAAGACTCTCATGGACGGCGGTAGCAGCATTAATATTCTGTATGTCGAAGTGCTATGCCGGATGCATATCTCGGAGACCCAGCTGAATCAAAGCTCGGTGATCTTTCACGGAGTTGTCCTAGGAAGACAAGAAAATTCCCTGGGAGAGATCACTTTGGATGTTACCTTTGGGACTCCAAAGAACTATCAGATGGAGGCACTTTCCTTTGAAGTGGTCCCGTTCAAGAGTGCGCACCATGCTATATTCGGACGTCCGGCTTACTAGGCTTTTATGGGTCGTCCGTGTTACATTTACAATATGATGAAAGTTCCAAGTCCCAAAGGCGTGATCACCATAAGGAGAGACCCGAAGAAGGCGCGAGAGTGCAAGGACGGAAATGCCGCCTTTGCTGAAGCCGTGCTGCACGCCCAGGAGTATTAGGAGATCAAGAAGACCATTGATCCATCCGAGATGCCCGCAATGAAGAAGGAGGTGACAAAGCCGAATCCAAAGTTCAAGGCATCGGAAGAGACGAAGAAAACACTATTGAAGGATGATGGACCCTCCAAGGTGACCTAGATAGGTGTAGGCCTAGATAGCGCATAGGAAAGCGCGCTCGTCAAGTTCCTCCAAGCAAATCAAGATATCTTTGCATGGCAGCCATCTGAAATGACCGGAGTACCTAGGGAACTTGTCGAGCACTCTCTAAATGTACACCCGAACGCTCAACCCGTCAAACAGTCCTTACGATGTTTTGGCGATGAAAAGCGTAAGGCAATAGCTAAGGAACTAGCCCGACTGAAGTTAGCCGGATTCATAGAAGAGGTCATCCATACTGATTAGTCGGCCAACCTTGTAATGGTCCCTAAAAAGGACACCATTGATTTAAGGATGTGTGTTGATTATACTGCCTTGAACAAGGCTTACCCCAAAGATCCATTCGCTCTGCCTAGAATTGATCAAGTTATTGATACTATGGCAGGCTCGAAACTCCTATGTTTTCTCGACGCATATTCCGGTTATCACCGGATTCAGATGAATGAGTCAGACAAAATCAAAACTTCATTCATAACCCCCTTCAGAACCTTATGTTTTGTTATGATGCACTTTGGGCTCAAGAACACAGGATCTACGTACCAGCGCACTATGCAGCGTTGCCTCCATGACCAAATTGGATGCAATGTACATGCATACGTGGACGACATTGCGGTGATGTCCAAAAAGAAGGAAACATTAATTTCCGACTTGGAGGAAACATTCGCCAATCTACGAAAATATAACATAATGCTTAACCCAAAGAAGTGTTTCTTTGGAATACCAGCCAGAAAATTGTTAGGTTTCATCGTGTCTCAAAGAGGCATAGAGGTGAACCGAGACAAGATTAAGGCTATACTTAATATTTCTAGGCCAACTCGCCTGAAGGACGTTCAAAGACTAGTTGGTTGCATTGCTGCAGTCAGTCGGTTTGTAAGCCGGCTCGGAGAAAGAGCCGCACCACTCTACAAGCTCCTGAAAAGACCAAAAAGTTCATTTGGACTGATGAAGCTAAAGCTGCACTACCAGACCTGAAAGATGTACTCTCATCTGCTCCTATCCTTGCAGCACCGGAACCACGGGAACCAATGTTGCTCTATCTCGCTGCGACAAACAGAGTCGTCGGTACCGTCATGGTGGTGGAGAGACCAAAGGAAAATCAGGAACACCTGGTGCAGCGTCTGACTTATTATCTCAGCGAGGTCCTAACTAAATCAAAGCAGCGGTATCTGCACTATCAAAAGTTGGCTTATGGTGTGTTTTTACATCTCGTAAGTTACGGCATTATTTTTAGTAACATCCAATTACCATGGTGAGCACAGCTCCCATGAGAGATATAATCAACAGCAATGCTACAGGACGCGTCACAAAATGTGGCCTAGAGCTTTTAGCTTTTGACATTGAGTATAAACCTCGTACATCAATCAATTCCCAAATCCTCGCTGACTTTGTCGTTGATTGGACAGAGACAACGGAAAATATGACCCTACCAGGGTCGGAATACTGGACCTTGCATTTTGACGGGTCTAAGGCGCTCGGGGGCTCGGGGGCTGGCGTGGTGCTCAAATCACCCCAAGGAGATAAACTTTTCTATGTGTTGTACATCCACTTCAGAGCGAAAAATAACATTGCCGAGTATGAAGCACTGCTGCATGGAATCCAGATTGCTAAGGGTATCGGCATCTGACATTTGATGTGTTATGGAGATTCGGATCTTGTTGCCCAACAAGTGTCAGATATCTGTAATGCAAATAAGCACACGGCAGCATATAGAGTTGTCATGGATGAACTATCTAAATCGTTTGAAGGGTTTGAGGTTCAACACATCCCTCGAACAAAAAATGAGGAAGCAAATGCATTATCTCGAATAGGCTCTGCACGGAAAAAGGTCCCGGATGGCGCTTTTTTGGAGCACCTCAAAGTCCCCTCTATAAAAGGAGTAGACGAGGAATATCCGACCAAATCCGACTCACCTTTAGTAGCAGTTCTGGCTGTAATTCCCAGCTGGACTCAACCCGACCTTGATTACCTGCTAGATGGCAAATTACCCGAAGATGAAGTTCTGAGCCGGCAGATCGCCCGACAAGCAAAAGCCTATATTATAATTAGTGGTGAGCTCTATAAGCGAAGCGCGTCTAGGGTCTTTCAGCACTGTGTATCTCTGGAAGAAGGAGTGGAAATCTTACAAGAAATCCACGAAGGCGAGTATGGTCACCATGCTGCAGCCAAATCTCTAGTAGTAAAAGCTTTCCAACACGGGTTTTCTGGCTTATAGCCAAGGAAGATGTCGAACGGCTGGTCAAGACGTGCAAAGGCTGCCAAAAGTACGCCAAACAAGCTCACATTCTGGCTGATCAGTTGCGAACAATACCTATAACATGGCCTTTCGCGGTCTGGGGGCTTGACATGGTAGGACCGTTTAAACGGGCTCCAAGTGTATTTACTCATCTCTTAGTGATGGTGGATAAATTCACAAAATGGATTGAGGCTAAACCTGTCACTAGTTGTGATGGAGCAACAGCCAAAAGATTTGTCGAGGATGTCATAACCCGATACGGTTATCCGCATAGCATTATCACAGACAACGGGAGTAACTTCTCTATGGGAGAGCTTGCTGAATTCTGCAATGAACAAAATATCTGGCTTGACATTGCATCAGTCGCACATCCGCAGGCTAATGGACAAGTTGAAAGAGCAAACAGTTTAATCCTACAAGGCCCAAAACCAAGACTCAAAGCACCACTACGATGTGCTGTGGGGGCTTGGGCAGAGGAATTACCTTCTGTTAATATGGAGCTTGCGAACAACTCCGAACAGGTCAACCGGATACACACCTTTCTTCTTGGTCTATGGTGCCGAAGCAGTTCTTCCTAGTGATTTGATTCACACTTCTCCTAGAGTTGCCGCGTATATTGAAGAGGATGCCAAAATTTCTCGACAAAATGATCTCGACTTAGTCGAAGAAGTTCGCGTCGTTGCTGAGATGAGATCAACAGCCTATCAGCAGAAGTTACGCAAGTATCATAGCCAGAGAGTCAGAAACCAATCTTTCAATTAAGGGTGATTTGGTTCTCCGGCTTGTGCAGAAAAGAAAGAACAAACTTTCCCCAGTATGGGAAGGGCCCTTTTTAGTTAGCCGATTATTGCACAATGGTTCTTACTATCTAATTGATATGCGGCCAGTCAAACAAATACCTGCTACTAAGAAAAGAAAGAGAGCTAGAAGCAGTATAGGCCCGGAAGAATTAGATAGACCATGGAATATTGCTCAGCTACGTCCCTTTTATTCTTAGTTTATCTTTCTTTGTAATCATATATGTGTACATGTTCAATGAGAAATAAAGTATTGGTTGCCTCTAAAAATCTGAGAAGTTTTATATTACCATCTTATTTCCGAATCATCATGTCACAATCGAAAATCCTAGAATACTTGAAAGTAATTTATGCTCATGTTTGTTCCGGTTTAGATTTCTGATTCTAAAAATGCTACCTTCGGGTATAATTCTAAATTTTCTAGTCTATACTTTGGTTATTTATCTGATTTCCAGATGCGGGCATTTTTCGAGTAGTGAATTGTTGGTACTAGAAGCCGACTTTGTTTCCGAGTTTAAACTGGTTTAGCAATTGAGCTCCGTTGCTCGGCAAAGTTTTCATGCTAAAGGTTGCCCGGCTCACGAAAGGGACGAGGCGGAAAGCCAGATAAACGATAAGTACAGACAAAAAACATAAGTGCTTATGTAAACATTTTAGGCACATAAAATTAAAGCCAAAAGTGCTGAATAGAAATAACAAATCTTAGCACTAGCAAAAGTATTATACAACTTATATACAACCCGAATTGTTTTTCAGAATAACACATTGTTTGTTCTAATGCTCTATGATGCAGGAGGAGAGGTAGGAGACGTCGGCTCACTGGATACATCAGCCTCGCCTTGATATCTTTCCGAGACGTTCAAATCCGATACGGTTTGTTCGTTGTCGGAGAGTTCTGCTGTTACCTCGGCAGGCGGAGGAGGCGTCTCCACGCGAGCGAAGAAAGGAGTGTGGTAGCTGGTTAAGTCGGCTAACATGGCACCCATATTCGGCATAGGAGTCCATGATTGCTTTGATGTCCTGCTCCTGTCTGTCTTCATCCACAGTAGAATACCCTCTAGTTACTTGCCAGATTTCCATGCTTCCATGGTGGCTCATAACCATGGTGAGAGCGTTCTGCGCTGCGGTCTGCACGTAGGACATGTTCCAGTCCTGGATGAGCTGGGGCATCTCCTTGGCCTTGTCTCGCACTTCGAAGTCGGACATTCTATGCATGTCCGGAACCTTGAGAACTTCGCCAATATCCTCAAAGGATTAGCCGAAGTCATGAAGTAAATCGCCGACTTGTGTAAGTTGGATAGTGCGAGACTCAGCGGAGGCTGAATCCAATAAATTCAGAGGACCTGCGCATGTAATGCAAAAAAGGTTAGTAAAATACATCTGAGCTCCAAAGAGTCGGAAAGTGCAGAAAAGTCAGAAAGAGGGAAACATACAGAAGATGACGTCGTCAACTTTGGTCTTATCCTCCCGTAGGCTCTGGAGTTCAGCCCGGAGTGCCTCGGTGATATCCTTCTCTCTGAATAAAGCATCATTGATATCCGAGATTCTCTGATCCTGGTCAGCGATCCTTCGACCATGTTCGTCGGTGGCCATGGAAGAGGATTCAAGAATCTAAGCAATGCTCCGTTCATGATCCGCCTTCAGTTTTTCCAACTCCTGACGTAAATTGGTGTTCTCCACCGCCAGGGTTTTCAGATTTTTAGCTTCTTCAATCATAGCATAGGATTGCCTTACCAGTGCTGTAGTCAAAAGAACAATAGTTGAATAAAAATTTGACTATGAAATAAAGGGCAAGGTTTGAGTACTGGAATGTTTACCTTCGGCCTCATCCCTTGACACTTTCAATTGAGCATTTTCAAGTCGGAGAGCTCTGATTTCTCTCCTCTTGTTGCAAATTATTCTTCAACAATTCCTGGTTATATGAATTAACTTTCTGTAAGTTAGAATACCCAGAGTCAGAAGTCTAATAAAGACTCGGGCTAATATTTTTACTAATATCAGCACCAGCCTTGGGGGCTATACTAGTTCATTCTTTGGCATCCTAAGGAAGCATAAATCCAGATTGTTTATATGAATTAACTTCATGCTTAGGGGCTAGAGGATATGAAATGGAATAAAGTAAAAAAGGTAAGTTGGAATTCGACTTACATGATGTTCATGGGTGAGCTTGCTTAAGCTAATGGACACCTCGGTGCTAACCTTCTCAGTGAGTGTCAGCGGGATTACTAGGGGTGGCGGAAGCACACCGGTGCTCAGCCCTCGTCGCGAAGACGGACCTGCTCGAGAAGTTCGGAGTACTTGATGTCCTCCGCTTCTTGTGCTTCTTCCTCGGGACTAATATTCTGGCTCTCCAAGCATTGCTAGGCTAGCCGTCGGATCTCCTCCACAGATTTCCGAGTAATGCCAAGTTTGGCAAGACCCGGATTGTTGAGGAGGTTTTTAGCGAAGACCTCTGCCGAGGGATCATTACCCGAAGAGGGTTCACCCTTATCAATACCTGAGTCACCAATGGTGACGTCAGTTTGCGACCCAAGGATCGCAGGCTCTGCTGGTTGAGCCCGATCTTCTACGACGGTCGGAGATGGAGTAATCTCAGGCGCCGCAGAAGGCTGAGGGGTAGGAGTCGGAGGCGTTGTGGCAGAAGAAGTCAAATTTAGCTTTGACTGGCGCAGGGGCTTCGACAAGACTCCCTTCCCTTTTCCCTTGGTGAGTTTTCTAGCTCTGAAGAGGTAATAGAACAAAAATCATTACACTTCAAAAAGGATAAAGAGATAAAATACAAAGATCTTGTGAGGAAAGATTACCTCTTCACAATGGGCACCTCCTTTCTGCCGATAGACACTGTCGGAGCCTTACGCTTCCGAGGAATTGTGTCCGACAGTGGAACCAACTCTCTAGGATCCTGAGATAACTCAGGAGGATATCGCTCGATAGGAGCAAGCTCCGACTCGGGGAGGTCAGCAAGCTGAAAAGGGAAATGGAATCTCAGTATTGCAAAGCAATGTAAAGATGAACACATAATTCGAGTTACTGCTGGAAACTTACCGATACCACAGGATCTTCAGCCGTATGCATATCCAAAGACAGCTCCGGGATTTTCCTCTCGATCCGCTCCCTTATCAGCCACTTGATTTGAGACTCGTATTCTTTATCTGTGTAAGGCTGGGAGCAGATAAGGAGGGAATCTTTCTTGGACGCTGTAATGGAATGCATAAGCCGATCTCCATGATGTTGAAGAGGTTGGATCCGGTGTGCCACCCAGTAGTGAACTGAGTCGGACCCCTTAAGGCCCTTGTGCTTCATCAAATATCCGTTCCGCCTCTTGGCAAGAAGCAGATCGTCACTGAGAGTCGGCGCATCTGTGTCCCAGGACTCTTGGGGCGTGGCGGTACCATCAACGAAAGCCAGCAAAGCAGTAGCTTTGCCGGGAGCAGGAATATCTTTGTGATAAAAGAAAGTGGGCAGCCACTGTTTCACTGGCTCACTGGCCTTAATCCGAGGATAAACGCGCTCTCTTATAACAGAAAAACTAATAGTACCGGTAATGTATGGATTACTGGTAGCGATGGAATTTCTTCGGATATGAAAATAAAACCGGAAAAGAGTAAGACTCGGCCTAATGCCGAGATACCCCTCGCACAAAGAGACATATGCGCTCATCTCTAAGAGAGAGTTCAGGGGAAGATGATGGAGTTGAACTCAGTAGTGATCTATAACCTTAGAAAAGAAGTCTGAGGGAGGGAAACTCAAACCTCTGTCGAGGTGGGTGCCGAAGTGCACCCGCTCGTCCGCGTGAGGAGTAGGGATGGTTTGGCTGTAGCCGATTCGCCATTCGCCGGTGCAGAGGAGCCCTTCGTTCTCCATGATGCGGATCTTGGCATCGTCAAGGACGCACGGGATCCAAACCCCGCGGTTGCTCTCCTTCTCCGCTGCCGTTGCCGCCACGCCGGAAGATGAGGTCGCAGCCATTTTCTCGTGGACCGGTGACCTAGGATGGGCGGCGCTAGAGGATTCTGAGGAGGTAGAGGAGCTCTATGTTGGTGGGGGGCATTGGGAGGAAGGAAACAGCGAAAGTGCTGGTGAAGAAGATGGGAAGAAGAATCTAAACCACTTATATCCTCCAGTTGCGCCAAGATTCGTGTAAACGCAATAGTGAAACACGCCACGTGTCATGGAAGGAGCTGCGTAACCCCCACGCGATGATTACACCGCCTCGATCTTTGTGCACGCATTAAAATGACGCCTCGGTTCTGCAAAAGGCGGACCCACCAACGGTCGTGCTGACGAGAATGTCTGTCAGTGACGTGACTTGACCATGACTAGTGTCAGATTACGTCAGAGACCAAGTTCTGGTTTAGTTTGAATTTCGAGCTAGAAACCCGAATAATGTATTCATAGGTCCGACTCATTTTAGACCCAGATCTAATCCTTTCTTATGAAGTTTCAGGAACCCTTCAAGATTCTGCAAGCCGAAGATCAAGCTAGACTATGATGAAATCCGACTTTGGATCTTGGAGGCTTCCGGGGCTGCTGTTGGGGATATACTTTCCGGGTATCCTCATTGTGCCTCACTGACCAGGGTGGCCCACTTCAGGTTAGAGCATTGCTTCACGGGCGGCCCAGTCAGGGAGAAGAGACGGAGTCCAGTCCGGCTACGGGAAGGCCCAGATGACTTACCGATATAGTCCCATAGTGTTACTTATAGTTCTAGATGTACTCTATAACCGACTCTCAGTCGTAGTCGGATAGGTCTCTCCTGTAAACCCTAGGCCGGATATCTATATAAGTCTTCCTAGGGAGAGCCTTTAGGGCACCTTCACAATAGTCTACAATCTCAACTCACACATGCGAAACCCTTGTAACCCATATTTCGGCTCTACCGTATTACTAGATTGCTAGCAGGAGTAGGATCCATCCAAAGCCAGCGGATTCGAATCTAGGTAAACTTGTGTGATCAAATGACCGGAATACCGTAGGTCTCACACCCCTCTCTTCCACATGCCTCGAGGACCCCCTTATGGCATACTTGTCATCAATACGACGACAGCTCCGGTACGCGGCCCCACATGGACACCAACGTGGTTGATGTGAAAGGTGCAAGTGTGACCACCGTGTTCATCTTCTTCAAATCCACCAGCATATTCTCCCGCCTCATGGCCATCCGACCTAGCGTCGTGCTGAGATGCACCAAGCTCTCATGGATGGTGCTTAAGGTAGCCCTCGTCGACATCATCACCGCCTTCATCGCTTCTAGGAAATCAAATCGAATAGAGATTTTTTTGTGGGTAATTTTTCGGTGGAATTTGGTGGAAATAACTTGGCTCTAGATACCAAGTGTCATATCCCGTGGCCACCGGCCACTACCGAAACGTGTGTAAGATAGGGGAAACCAGGTGGCCTTGTATTGCTCATTATATAAGAGGATTACAAGGAGTCTCGGTTGCATACAACACGGACATATATACAAGGAATACACACGCATATGTATCCTACATCTATACAAACACGTGTAGGATATGTATTCTAACACCTTCCCTCAGTCAAAACTGGGCAGCCGACGAATGTTGAGACTGTCCCGAAAGTCCAAGAAGAGAGGTGATGGTAATCCTTTGGTGAAGATATCCGCAAACTGTGATGAACTAGGAACGTGTAGCACCTTAACCTCGCTAGTGGTCACGTGATCTCTCATGAAGTGTAGATCAATCTCCACATGCTTGGTACGCTGGTGATGCACTGGATTCTGTGTCATGTAAACAGAGCTGACATTGTCACAGAAGACCACTGAAGCATCATGCACCGGTTGATGAAGCTCCAAAAGTAGTTGTCGAAGCCAACAAGATTCAGCCACCACATTTGCTATCGCCTGATACTCAGCCTCCGCACTCGATCGGGAAATAGTGTGTTGCCTCTTAGCCGACCAAGACACCAAATTCATGCCGTGGAACACACAATAGCCTGAAGTAGACCGTCGAGTGTCTGGACAACCTGCCCAGTCAGTGTCAGAGTAGGCCAACAATTTGTTCGATGTGCGTCGATACAAAGTGAGAACATAGTCGGTGGTTTCGCGGATGTATCGTAGAACACGCTTCACAAGGAGCAAGTGATTAGCCCATGGATCATGCATATGAAGACATATCTGCTGTATTGCATAGGAGATATTTGGCCGAGTGAAAGTGAGGTATTGGAGACCTCATGCAATACTGCGATATTCTGTAGGATCAGCCACGGGATCACTAGACTGAGTTGCAATCTTAGAAGTTGTATCAATTGGAGTGGAGATAGATTTACACTGTAACACGTCAGCTTTGTCAAGAAGCTCTAATGCATACTTATCCTATGAGAGGAACAAACTGTCCTTAGTGCGTCTGACTGAGATGCCCAGAAAATAGTGAAGCTCACCCATATTTTTCATGCTGAACTCTTTACGAAGAGAAGCAATTAAACTATGCAACGAAGTCGGAGAAGACGCTGTCAGGATAATGTCATCCACATAGAGCAGGAGATAGGCCATGTCAGTGCCACGCCGGTAGAAAAACAGGGAGCTATCGGACTTGGAGCCAATAAAACCAACAGTAGCAATGAACAAAGCAAACCGCTGAAACCATGCTCGAGGCACCTATTTCAAACCATAGAGAGATTTGTTGAGGCGACACACCTTCTCAGGGAATCTAGGATTAGTAAACCCGGAAGGCTGTCGAGCATAGACGGTATCGATGAGTGTGCCATTCAGGAAGGCATTCTTGACATCAAGCTGATGAATCGGCCAGTTACTAGAGAGTGCAAGTGATAACACCGTGCGTATGGTGGCTAGCTTGACCACAGGGTTGAAAGTCTAATCAAAATCAATACCTTCGCGCTGAGTAAAACTCCCGAGGACCCAACGAGCTTTGTATCATTCCAACAAACCATCAGACTTCATCTTGTGATGAAAGATCCACTTGCTGGTGACAATGTTGGCACAGCAAGGAGGATCAACCAAGTCCCAAGTGTTGTTGGAGAGGAGCACACTGTACTCTTCAACCATTGAAGCATGCCAGATGGGGTCTTTGAGATCACCACAATAAGTCTTCGGTATTGGAGATAATCCTTCAACATGAAGATCAAAAATCGTCTTGGGCTGCACAATGTCGTGCTTGGCACGCGTGAGCATGGTGTGAGATGGTGGCAGTGGTGGTGCTCGAGGACGACGAGCCTGAGGAGCATCCGTGGCAGGAGACAGGGTAGAAGCCATGGATGGAGAGCTCGTAGAAGGCTCCGGGGTACCATCATCCGTAGACGGGGCGGGGGAGGGAGCGGACGAGGGTGATCCTGACAACGACAATCCGGCCGAGGTTGGGCCAGGCGAGGTGGCCCGAGGCGGCGTGCGCGGGGCGGGAGATCCTGCCGCGACAGGAGAAGTGCCCGTGGCAGGCTGCCGAACGCCCATGCCAGGCTGCCGAGTGGCCATGGTAGAGCCCGCGGTAGAGCCCACGGCAGAAGTTCTCGCGGTCGGCGCGGTGAATGGCATCGCCAACATCGGCTGCTCAACCTGCAGAAAGTCATAACTTTGCAAAGTAGGAGTAGAGGATGGTGGTGATGAGTTAGAGGCAAAGGGAAAGACAGACTCGTCAAACACAACATGGCGAGAGATGATGATCTTTTGGGTGGAACGATCAAGGCAGCGATAGCCCTGATGTTGAGATGGATACCCAAGGAACACACACAGCACGGAGCGAGGCACAAGTTTATGTGGGGCAACGACGGTGGTGTTGGGGTAGCATAAGCATCCGAAGGCCCTAAGACCGGCATATGCAGGGTGGACACCATGAAGGGCTCGAAAAGGCACGCGATCCGCGATGGCCTTGGAAGGCAGACAATTGTGCAATAGCACGGCTGTATGGAGAGCCTTGGCCCAGAAGCGAGGTGGCATGCTAGCTTGAATTAGAAGGGTGCGAGTGATGTCGTTAAGGGTGCGAATAATTCTCTCGGCTTTACCGTTTTGTTGTGAAGTATAGGGAAATGAGAAGCGGAGTGCTATCCCATGGCGTTGGGCAAACGATTGTAGGGAGGAATTATCGAACTCATGACCATTGTCACACTGGATGGCTTTCAAGGATGCATGAAACTGAGTTTGGGCTAAGGCGTGGAGGGACGGCAAGTGTGAGAAGGCTTCTGACTTGGCACGTAAAGGACAAACAAGATAATACTTAAAGCCAGAAATACTCTCAATAGGAGATGTCCACAAATCAGAATGTATAAGTTGAAACGGAGAAAGTGTTACACGATTGGTAGAAGAAAAAGGTAGACGAACATGGCGACCTAATTGACAAGCATGACACAAACTAGATTTATTTTTATCCCTAGGAATAATGCAGGAGCGAGCTAATGACTCCATGACCGGCCGTCTAGGTTGTCCAAGGCGCCGATGCCACATAGCAGGGTCGACGACGAGGAAGGCATGTGGGTGGCTAGGGGAGGAGGTGCTGACAAGGTAGAAGGCTCCGGGAATATTGCATCTGAGAATCTCGGTCCTGGTTAGAAGGTCCTTCACAAAAAAACCAACAGGGTCAAATTCGACGGAAACACGATTATCAATGGTGAATTGACGAACAGACATGAGGTTTTGACTATATCGGGAGCTACTAAGACATTGCGAAGATGCAGAGGACGCGAGGAGTGGAAATAGGAAAATATGCATGCCCGGTAGCGGTGATCGGAAGGGTGGAACCGTTACCGACAACAACAGCACGAGAGGAAGAAGAAGGAGGAGACACTGTAACTACCTCGGTGAATTACGCTCTTAGTTGCATGCCTGGATGAGCGAAAGTGGTTAAAATAGTACGGTGGGGCCTAGGGGCCACTCACAGGTAGACCTTTCGGCCGTCCTAACCACTTCCAGAACATCCGGACAAGAACGAGCGGCGTAATCGGCAGGCGAAGGGATCAACTACATACACAAGTGAGTATGTATGCAAGCCACCATACAACTGTTCACAGAGCCATTCCATCTAAAAGAAATAGAAATATTGCAACGCCATACGGCAAGATCCAAATATCCTAGTTAGAGATAATAGTTTAGGATAGCTCCTCATACATCACACATCAGAGTATCAGGCGGAAGCGGAAAACAAGATCCGAGTACGGATAACAAGCAAATTGGCATAAGATGCCACATAAATAAACACATCCTGCCCACAGATCTCACGGATCCCCGTTCCCGGAATCTCTACACCGAGTGATCGTTGCCAACATCATCCGTCTCCTCCACCCAGTATCCATCTTGCGAATACACCTGTTCATATGAATCAATCAATTTATCGTGTGAGACCCTAGGGGTACTCAGCAAGTCTTTATGCCTCTAAAGGGGACATATACCTAGGGTGACGCAATTGCAGCAAAAGATAATAACTATAAAGCCTAGAGATACTCGCTAACCATCCGTCTAACCAATGATAGACGGATGTTTGTTAAATAGAAACAACAGTTATAACAGTATAATTAATAGATCCATCCGCCTTCTCGCTTACCAACGAGAAAGCGGACGAACAACCCATCCGTTGGCAGTTTTATTAACCATTCCATGAGTATTACACTATTTACTAATCAGGTACTTAGTCAGATTAAAAGCGGTACTTTGGTTATACTTGTCTATGATCGAGAAACTGCGCTCCAAGTCGTCCATAACCGCGGACACGGCTTTCAGAAAGATTTACCCTGCAGGGGTGCACAAATAGCAACACACACTCGATCAACCTCGGAAAAACCAACTCAAAACCCAACGAGGCATTCACGACAAAGCAATCATAGGATTCAGTAATATTTCAGGAGGCCACCCCATTAAGCTACCCGCAACGAAGCTAGCTGACTCCGAGACGGACTCAAGGTTTGTGTGGACGGCGGTAAACGACTGGGAACCCGAAAGTGTGACAGGGCTTGTCGATACAGCGAAAACATGTCACGATCCAAAACAGTACAGGTGCTCCACGCACAATCGTAAATAAACAGTAAACATGGCATAAGTACAGGATAGTAACAAAACCCCAAACTAATTGTGGCCCCAAGAAATAGAAATGAATCAAGCTCTGGCGGGGGGGTCCATAAGGCCTCCCGGATGTGGATAGTGCGAATAGTCAAGGAACAGGAATCAAGTACTCGGGGTCCTACGGGACACAAGTGAGCATGAAAAACCAAATAGGAGATATTGCTCACCGATGCCTCTTTCATTAGTTATCCCATTACTACTCAGGTTAAGTTGTTTAGGTACCTCGTTATCCATCAGACACTCACATACCCTACACATGCTTTTCTACGATTCGCATGGCTCCAACAACTCCTGTAGTAAGGGCTCATGGGATTGAGGAACAGGCTTGGTGGGGTTTAAAAGTAAAGGCTATGCAGTACTTGGGATTCAATTTAATGCAATCGCGACTCAATGATGCAAGAATAAGATAGAGGCAATATGTACTATATGTATGCAAGCATGTGGTAGTGCTTGCCTGGCAGCTCAGTTGAAGCGAGAGATGGATCTGGATAGAACTCCTATGAATACTGGTAATTCTCCTGCTGGGCGTCTATTCAAAGAAGAACCAAACAAACAAGGGCCAACATAAATAAAGTGCACAAACATATGAACAAAAATGCGACAAGCAAACAAGCATGCCATGATGAATGATGCACAATTTACATGGCAATAATGTAGCATGGCAAGGTGAGGTGTGGGGTACAAGAATAAAGCATTTTATTATTTATGTGGTCAAGTTTTATTGCCATAAACAGTTCTGATTTTTAATGATGTCATGATGCATGCTTCAATTCAGACCAAGGAATGCATAGATAGAACGTGCTCGTCGCGCTGATCGATTTAGACATATTATTTGTTGAATTTGGAGTTATAGAATTAAAGTTATTAATTTATTAAGAAAAGGGCATTTTATTGTAATTTTAACCATCTCGAAATTTTAAAGTGATCAAACATTATTTTTAATAGCATATTTGAATTCCTCTTATTTTTCTGATTCAAAAACATATATCATTTGCATTATTTGGATTTATAATTTAAAAGTTATTAAAAACAGATTTAAATTTGTATTTAAACATTTCTGAATTTGTTTTATTAAAACAGAATTACACAGGGACTTTTTGTACACAGAAGCAGCTAGCCCCAGTCGCTGACGGGTGGGGCCAGTGTTGACTGGCGCAGCTGCACGCGCCAGGCTTTTCTTACCGTGCGGATGGCTAGCCGCTGCCAATGACAGGTGGACCGATGCTAGAGCGGGCCCACGCGCCAGCGGGGGTGAAGGGGTTTGCCACTGCGGCTGATAGGTGGGATCCGGTGGGAGCGCGGGTCAGGGATTATGAAAACGCGGGGGCTTTTTTGTAAGAAGACCACAGAGACTGCCTGGTGGGGTCGGGGGTACCGCGGGTTAAGGCAAAAGATTGTGGGGGGGTATTTGCAAAGTGGCAATGGCCACTGTTTCTCTTCCCTACGTCTCTGTCGAAACTGACAGAGAACGCGAGAGGCGCGGTGGGGGCTCGAACCCGCGACGCGGTGCGTGCGCGCAGGCGGCGGTGACCGCTGGGCTAGGGAGTGGTTGTTGACGGGTAACGACAGCACGGCCAGGTAAAGTGTCTGCAGCACAACGTCAGGGTGGCGAACGCGAGCGCGGTGCACCGAGAGCGTTCGACGATTCGCACAGCATGACTAGGAAGCAGATCGGTGAGGGAAGATGTCTGGGAGGACCGGGCGCTCACCGGGAGTGGATCGGCGGTGGTGGATCGGGTCGGGGGGCAGCAGGACGACGGCGATGCAGGCGCCAGCCGGAGCTAGGGTTTCGGGCGGTGTGTCGATGTGCAGCACGGCCTGGGGCTCCTCCTCCACGTCTACGGGTACAGGGGCGATGCGGAGGGACGACTTGTTCTTCCTCGACGCCCAACACCACACCCCGCCGCCGTGTAACGTCGAGTGGAGGTGGTTGCCAACGGTGGTCGCCAGGGTGGACGAGGGGTAGAAGGGGAGGGAGAGGAGAAAAGGCACGGCCCGTGTTGGATCTGGGCGAGGCAGAGGAGGCGTGGGGGAGTGGATATGGATGGGAGAGGAGAGGGGTGGCGTGGGGTAGCTCAGTGGAGGAAAAGGTGGCTTCGGCCACCTTTTTCCCTCTCCACCTTCACGTGCTGGGCATGGCTAGGCATGGGAGGGGCGGACAGGGGCTGCCAGGTGGGCCAGGGCAAGGTCAAGGAGAGGCAGGCTCGGGTGGCCCTTTGTGACAGAGAGAGAGAGAAAGGAGAGGCTCGGGTGTAGCTAGGGTTAGCCTCGGCTAGGGTTTAGGAGGGGTTCGGGTTAGGGTTGGTGTTAGAGGGTAGATGGCAAGGGGTGGGTCCCCGTTGGCAGAGAGAGGAAGAGGGGCTCGACCTGGTGAGGAACAAGTGGTGAGGTGAGGGCTCGGCTAGATAGAGAGAAAGAGAGAAAGAGGGTTTAGGGTAGGGTGGAGTTAGGGTTTTAACTAGATCATGCAAGGGGTGGTTTAGGGTCTTGTGGTGATCCACCAAGATCAAGTAAAAGTGGAAGATGATGGTGAGGTGAGGGTTTTGTGGTTGAGCACAAGGTGATGGTGAGGGAAAACACAAGAGAGAGAGAGGTGGGGTTTATGGGAAAAATGACCCCACATGATCATGCATGGATGGGGTGATGGATAAAGAGGGATAAGGTTTTGTGGTAAAAGCAAAAGAATAGAGCCAACATGAATTAATTCACAATGAACCATGCTCCACTCAAAAATCCAAGTAAATCCCAAAAGAATAGAATGGTGGTAATTTGCATGGCCCATGCATGGGCATTAAATGCCATGTTTTGTCTTGTGAAAACAAAATAATGATCATGGCAATTTATACACATGCATTCCAAAATATGGAGTAAGGCCAAGCTAAAGGAAAATAGAATTAGATCCATCCCAACCCACATGAGCTAGATTAAATGCCAAAAGAAATAGAAGCTCATGGGTAATTAGGCTGGTGGAATTATAAGGTGGTGACAAAGAAAGGTGATGGAGTTGAATAAAATATATGCCCCCAACTCAATTTGGGCATCCAGCATTTATCAAGAGTCAAATACAATTTATCAAGAGCCAAATACAATTAATAATGCATATGAGAGAAGAACCAAATGGAAAAGGGTTTTATATGATGCTCAAATGCAAGGTGGCATGATCACATGAGCATGATATAATTATGATGCAACAATTATATGTAGGAAGTGGCCATTATATTACTAGACCATGTAGCATTACATATGTTAGACAGATGGGATGCTACAATTCTCCCCCACTAAACAGGAATCTCGCCCCGAGATTCTAGGAAGAAGAAGAAGACACGAAGAGGGTAGGATACTTGGCACGGAGCTCATCCTCGCGTTCCCAAGTGGCTTCATCAACGGAATGGTGCGACCACTGCACCTTGCAGAACTTGATGGACTTGTTGTGAGTCCTTCTTTCTGCGACTTCTAGGATTTTTATGGGGTGTTCTTGATAAGACAGATCTTCTTGGAGATTGATGAGTTCATGTTCCACGGTCCTGCCGGGATCCTTGAAGCACTTCTTGAGTTGAGAGATATGGAAAACATCATGGACCTTGAGTTTTTCAGGGAGCTCAAGCGCATAAGCAACTTCTCCTCTTCTTCCACGAATTTTGAAAGGACCGATGTATCTAGGAGCTAGCTTTCCTTTGATACAAAAGCAGTGCGTGCCTCTCATGGGAGTGACACGAAGGTAAACGAGATCACCTGGGACATACTCCATGTCCGTGTGCTTTCTGTCATAATTGCTCTTCTAGCGACTTTGAGCAAGCTTTAGATTTTCAAGAATGATGTGAACCTTCTCCTCCGCTTGAGTTACAATGTCGGGGCCAAACAATGCTCTTTCACCTGCGCCCGACCAACCAATCGAAGTTCTGCATTTGGGTCCATAGAGAACCTCAAATGGTGCCATCTTTAGACCTTTCTGAAAGCTGTTGTTGTAAGAGAATTCAGCATAAGGAAGGCATTCTTCCCACTTCATGCCGAAAGAGATAACGCAAGCACGGAGCATATCTTCCAGAATCTGATTGATCCTTTCAACTTGTCCTTGCGACTGAGGGTGGTAAGCCGTGCTGAAGTTCAATTTTGTTCCCAAAGCATTTTAGAAACTTCCCCAGAACTTGGAAGTGAAGATGCTTCCACGGTCTGAACTGATCTCATGAGGAACCCCATACAGAGAGACAATTCTGTTGATATAGAGCTCAACCAACTGAATTGCAGAAATTGTTTCCTTGACAGGAAAGAAGTGAGCCACTTTAGAAAGCATGTCGATGACAACAAAGATTGCATTGTTGCCCTTTTGCGACTTTGGAAAACCAGTTATGAAGCCCATCTCTACTTTCTCCCATTTCCATTCCGGAGGCTTCAATGGCTGTAGAAGATCGGAAGGTTTCTGATGGACAGCTTTAACTCTGCGGCAGACATCACACTCTGAGACATACTTGTCACAATATCGTCTCAACCCAGGCCACCAATATTGTGTTTTCAAGTCCATGTACATCTTAGTGATGCCAGGGTAGATAGAAAGAACAGAATCATGTGCCTCCTTGAGAACTTGCTCTCTTAAACCCGGGTAGTTCGGAACAAACATCCGGTGTTCAAAGAAAAGAGCACCTTGGTCGTCTACGTGGAAGGACTCATACTTCGGAAGATGAATGTTGGAGATGATATTTTTAGTGTAAGGATCACCAAGTTGGATGGAGCAAACTCTTTCTTCCAAGAGAGGTGTTGCCAGAAGGTTCAGAAGATACCCTTGATCCACAATTTCAAGGTTGAGCTTGCGGAATTCCTCACACAAGAGAGGTTGTTGTTCTTCCACCATGAGGTTGTTGACATAAGCTTTTCGGCTGAGAGCATCGGCCATGACATTAGCTTTGCCCGGAGTGTAGTTGATGGTCAAATCAAAATCATTGATTTCTTCAATCCACCTTCTCTAACGAAGGTTGAGATCAGGTTGTGTGAAGATATACTTCAGAATCTTGTGATCAGAAAAGATCTCACAACAGTTGCCAAGCAAGTAATGCCTCCACACTTTCAAAGCAAAGACAACTGCTGCGAGTTCGAGGTCATGTGTAGGATAGTTGATCTCATGCGTCTTCAATTGTCGAGAGGCATAAGCAACAAGTTGTTTTTCTTGCATAAGGACCGCACCGAATCCTTGCAAGGAGGCGTCACAGAATATCTGGAAAGGCTTTGATGTATCTAGAGAAATCAAGACTGGTGTGGAAGTGAGCTTCTCTTTGAGTGTTTCAAAGCTTGCTTGACATGCAGGAGTCCAAAGGTATTTCTTGACTTTCTTGAGGAGATCGGTAAGAGGCTTCGCAATCTTCGAGAAGTTTTGGACGAAGCGACGGCAGTAACTAGCCAAACCAAGGAAACTCCGGACTTCTTTGACATTTATTGGTGGAAGCCAGTCAACAATTGTCTTAATAGTTTCTAGGTTGACGGCAATGCCCTTGGCAGAGATGACGTGACCAAGATAGGTGACTTGAGGCAGCCAGAACTCACACTTGGAGAACTTTGCATACAGGCGGTTCTCATGAAGCTTGTTTAGGACACACCGAAGGTGTTCTTCATGTTCTTCCTTTGACTTAGAATAGACTAGAATGTCATCCAGATAGACTATAACGAACTTATCAAGATACTCCATGAAAACCGAGTTCATAAGCCTCGAGAAGGTGGCAGGTGCATTGGTGAGACCGAAAGACATGACCGTGTACTCGTACAGGCCATAGCGGGTGGTGAAAGCTGTTTTGGGGACATCTTCCTTGCGAATCTTGATTTGATGATATCCACTTCTCAAATCAAGCTTAGAGAAAACCACAGCTCCAGCTAGCTGATCGAAGAGATCATTAATCCGCGGAAGGGGATATTTATTCTTGATGGTTTTAGCATTGAGCGCCCGATAGTCAACAAAAAGTCTATCAGTCTTGTCTCGCTTCTTCACAAAGATGGTTGGGCTACCCCAAGAAGAAGTACTGTGCTGAATGAAACCCAACTTCTCTTGTTCATCCAACTGACGTTTGAGTTCAGCCAACTCAGCAGGACCCATTTTATAAGGCCGCTTGGAGATAGGAGCGGTACCAGGTTCAAGCTCAATCACAAACTCGACCTCACGATCCGAAGGCATACCTGGCAACTCTTCAGGAAAGACATCTGGGAACTCACAGACCACCGGAACACTCTGAATAGCTTCCATAGCATCATCACTCAGAGCCGCCAAAGAGAAAAGCTGAATTACAGGAGTCAGACTTGGAAATAGACTATATGGCCTTCAGGAATTTTCAGAGAAACCGAACGTTCAGCACAATCAATCACAGCTGCATTTGCTATTAACCAATCCATGCCCAAGATAACATCAATGTCAGAATTGCCCAGTATAATTAAGGAAGCCGGAAACGAAGAGCCACCAATCTCAATTTGATTGCCATGGCTGATATGAGCAGCCCTCATGTTTGACCCAGGAGATTGTACCACAAGACGATGCAATAAGGGAACCATAGCCAGATCATGCTCATGCGCAAACTTGTGAGAAACAAAAGAATGCGAAGCACCAGAATCAAACAAAACTCATGTAGGGACCTATCACAACTCCAGGTGCATGCTCAGCTTGAGCGGCGTTGACACAGTTGGCACGAGCAACCGTAGACCCGGGCTTGGTGTTGATGTTGAGAGCCCGAGGTGGAGGTGAACGAACCATAGAAGAACTTGCCGCAGGTCTTGGAGGTGGTGGAGGAAGAGCTTTGTTGTTCATTGGACAACTCCAGTGTTGATGCCCAGTGTTTCCACAAGTGTAGCAAGCACCAGGTGGACGTGGAGCAGCGTAGCCAGGGACTCCGCCAGGCGCTCCAGGGTAGTTGTGGTTGTAGCCCCTAGGAGCCGCGGTGAAGGAGTTTGGTGGCCTTGCCGCGTAGCTTGACGGTCTTGGTGGAGCCGGGAGCGACGGTGGAGTGTTAGGAACCCACACTCGGCGCTTAGAAGGAGCTGTCATAGCTGAAAAGCTTGCTGCATCGCGGCTATGTTTCTTTGACTCCTCAAACACTTGCCTACTTGCTTCTTCCTGCAGAGATGTATGTTGGAGTTCTAGAAAAGACCCCGGCTTTGCATGAGTGATTGCATATTTGATGGATGCATTGAGTCCTTGCCTGAACCACTTATGCTTCTTCTTGTCATCAGAGATCTCATCGCCACCATACCGAGAAAGGTTCGTGAAGTTTCTGATATAGGTATTGACATTGTCATTGCCCTGCTTGAGGTTGAGAAACACTTCCTTCATCCTTTCCATGACAATCTCTGACAGATATTGCTCTTTGAAAGCCGCAGTGAATTGCTCCCAAGTAGGCTGAAAACCAGAGTGGTCTGCCTTGAGGTAATTTTCCCACCACGGAGCTGCATCTCCCTTCAGAAGGTGCGTGGCACATTTTACCCATTCTTGCTCAGGAACATCCGCAGTCATCAGCAACCTTGAAATTTCACGCAGCCAATCATCAGCATCAAGTGGCTGATCAGACACCTCAAATTGGCGTGGGTTGAACTTCAGAAAACTCTTGATGTCTCCTCGCTTGGGAGGTGGAGGTAGCGGAACAAACTCATTCCTCCTGACACTTTCTTCGAATCGCTGCTGGTTCTGCTGCATTGTTCCCAAGGCATTAGCAATACTTGCCAAAGCAGCCCCCAATTCAGGTGGTATGTCCTCCTCAGAACGGCGTGGTGATGCCATCTTGTGATTGATATAAAACGCAAGTCAATACTATAATGGAGAATAATAATAATCCAAAATAGTACCAAAATGGAATTAACCAAGATTAAAGGATACAATTCACTAAGATGATATTAAAATATCAACAAAGTTCAAAGCACCTAGAAGATATTAAGCATATCGCACACGATTGGACAAGGAGTGTGGTACACAAGCTAACAAAGAAAAATTTCCGCAAATTTCGGCATTAAAATACCACTATATGCGCAAAACCACTTAACCAATTAAGATTAGTAACTCTACCAATTCAACATACAAGAGCGAATGATAAAAGTAGTGGTATGGTCGCGACTCCATCCCGCACTCAAATCATTACTCCGCACATGAATAAGTAAAACACATATCCCAACACCTTCTTCTTAAGACGAACCTAAAGATTAGTAACTACGGAAACGAACACCCCAAACAAGATAACGTCGGATAACAAAGAGTAAGACATATCGCACCGGTATACAACGAATCGGATAGATCGCGTCAGTTTACAAAGGCCTGTCGGTATGGAATGTATCAACAGTTGATAACCAAAAGGCAGATAGTGATAACATTTGGATGCAACAGATAGACAAGGAATTCACACACACACACACACACAACCTATGGTACTACGGAACCCAAAACACGTGAATCCTAGTTTGAATTTTAGAAGAGGATTGAAAATGTTACACTTCCTTACCAGAAAAGGGTGGGTGGGTGGGTAAGAAGAAAAATGAAAGCAGTCCTACTCTCACGTTTTGTTTTTCCCTAGTATACATAGCTACCAAAAATATTTGCTACACTGACAACGACCATTTGGCTGAGACCCTGAAGGGCGGGATGGCTCTGATACCAATTGTAACTACCTCGGTGAATTACGCTCTTAGTTGCATGCCTGGATGAGTGAAAGTGGTTAAAATAGTACGGTGGGACCCAGGGGCCACTCACAGGTAGACCTTTCGGCCGTCCTAACCACTTCCAGAACATCCGGACAAGAACGAGCGGCGTAATCGGCAGGCGAAGGGATCAACTACATACACAAGTGAGTACGTATGCAAGCCACCATACAACTGTTCACAGAGCCATTCCATCTAAAATAAATAGAAATATTGCAACGCCATACGGCAAGATCCAAATATCCTAGATAGAGATAATAGTTTAGGATAGCTCCACATACATCACACATCAGAGGATCAGGCGGAAGCGGAAAACAAGATCCGAGTATGGATAAGAAGCAAATTGGCATAAGATGCCACATAAATAAACACATCACGCCCACAGATCTCACGGATCCCCGTTCCCGAAATCTCTCTTCCGAGTGATCGTTGCCAACATCATCCGTCTCCTCCACCCAGTATCCATCTTGCGAATACACATGTTCATCTGAATCAAACAATTTATCGTGTGAGACCCTAGGGGTACTCAGCAAGTCTTTATGCCTCTAAAGGATAAGATAATAACTATCAAGCCTAGAGAGACTCGTTAACCATCCGTCTAACCAATGATAGACGGATGTCCGTTAAATAGAAACAACAGTTATAACAGTATAATTAACAGATCCATCCTCCTTCTCGCTTACCAACGAGAAAGCGGACGAACAACCCATCTGTTGGCAGTTTTATTAACCATTCCATGAGTATTACACTATTTACTAATTAGGTACTTAGTCAGATTAAAAGCGGTACTTTGGTTATACTTGTCTATGATCGAGAAACTGTGCTCCAAGTTGTCCATAACCGCGGACATGGCTTTCAGAAAGATTTACCCTGCAGGGGTGCACAAATAGCAACACACACTCGATCAACCTCGGAAAAACCAACTCAAAACCCAACGAGGCATTCACGACAAAGCAATCACAGGATTCAGTAATATTTCAGGGGGCCACCCCATTAAGCTACCCGCAACGAAGCTAGCTGACTCTGAGACGGACTCAAGGTTTGTGTGGACGGCAGTAAACGACTGGGAACCCGAAAGTGTGACTGGCTTGTCGATACAGCGAAAACGTGTCGCGATCCAAAACAGTACAGGTGCTCCACGCACAATCGTAAATAAACAGTAAACATGGCATACGTATAGGATAGTAACAAAACCCCAAACTAATTGTGGCCCCAAGAAATAGAAATAAATCAAGCTCTAGCTCAGGGGGGTCCATAAGGCCTCCCAGATGTGGATAGTGCGAATAGTCAAGGAACAGGAATCAAGTACTCGGGGTCCTACGGGACACAAGTGAGCATGAAAAACCAAATACAGATATTGCTCACCGATGCCTCTTTCATTAGTTATCCCATTACTACTCAGGTTAAGTTGTTTAGGTACCTCGTTATCCATCAGACACTCACATACCCTACACATGCTTTTCTACGACTCGCATGGCTCCAACAACTCCTGTAGTAAGGGCTCATGGGATTGAGGAACAGGCTCGGTGGGGTTTAAAAGTAAAGGCTATGCAGTACTTGGGATTCAATTTAATGCAATCGTGACTCAATGATGCAAGAATAAGATAGAGGCAATATGTACTATATGTATGCAAGCATGTGGTAGTGCTTGCCTGGCAGCTCAGTTGAAGCGAGAGATGGATCTGGGTAGAACTCCTGTGAATCATGGTAATTCTCCTGCTGGGCGTCTATTCGAAGAAGAACCAAACAAACAAGGGCCAACATAAATAAAGTGCACAAACATATGAAAAAAATGCGACAAGCAAACAAGCATGCCATGATGAATGATGCACAATTTACATGGCAATAATGTAGCATGGCATGGTGAGGTGTGGGGTACAAGAACAAAGCATTTTATTATTTATGTGGTCAAGTTTTATTGCCATAAACAATTCTGATTTTTAATGATGTCATGATGCATGCTTCAATTCAGAACAAGGAATGCATAGATAGAACGGGCTCGTCGCGCTGATCGATTTAGACATATTATTTGTTGAATTTGGAGTTATAGAATTAAAGTTATTAATTTATTAAGAAAAGGGCATTTTATTGTAATTTTAACCATCTCGAAATTTTAAAGTGATCAAACATTATTTTTAATAGCATATTTTAATTCCTCTTATTTTTCTGATTCAAAAACATATATCATTTGCATTATTTGGATTTATAATTTAAAAGTTATTGAAAACAGATTTAAATTTGTATTTAAACATTTTGAATTTGTTTTATTAAAATAGAATTACACAGGGACTTTTTGTACACAGAAGCAGCTAGCCCCAGTCGCTGACGGGTGGGGCCAGTGCTGACTGGCGCAGTTGCGCGGGCCAGGCTTTTCTTACCGCGCGGATGGCTAGCCGCAGCCAATGACAGGTGGACCGATGCTAGAGCGGGCCCACGCGCCAGCGGGGGTGAAGGGGTTTGCCACTACAGCTGACAGGTGGGATTCGGTGGGAGCGCGGGTTAGGGATTACGAAAACGCGGGGGCTTTTCTGTAAGAAGACCACAGAGACTGCCTGGTGGGGTCGGGGGTACCGCGGGTTAAGGCAAAAGATTGTGGGGGGGTATTTGCAAAGTGGCAGCGGCCACTGTTTCTCGTCCCTGCGTCTCTGTCGAAACTGACAGAGAACACGAGCGGCGCGGTGGGGGCTCGAACCCGCGACGCGGTGCGTGTGCGCAGGCGGCGGCGACCGCTGGGCTAGGGAGAGGTTGTTGACGGGTAACGACAGCACGGCTAGGTAAAGTGTCTGCAGCGCAACGTCGGGGTGGCGAACACGAGCACGATGCATCGAGAGCGTTCGACGATTCGCGCGGCGTGACTAGGAAGCAGATCGGCGAGGGAAGATGTCTGGGAGGACCAGGCGCTCACCGGGAGTGGGTCGGCGGTGGTGGATCGGGTCGGGGGCCAGCAGGATGACGACGATGCAGGCGCCGGCCGGAGCTAGGGTTTCGGGCGGCGCGTCGATGTGCAGCACGGCCTGGGGCTCCTCCTCCACGTCTGGGGGTACAGGGGCGATGCGGAGGGACGACTTGTTCTTCCTCGACGCCCAACACCACACCCGCCGCCGTGTAACGCCGAGTGGAGGTGGTTGCCGACGGTGGTCACCGGGGTGGACGAGGGGTAGAAGGGGAGGGAGAGGAGAAAAGGCACGGCCGGTGTTGGATCTGGGCGAGGCAGAGGAGGCGTGGGGGAGTGGATATGGACGGGAGAGGAGAGGAGAGGGGTGGCGTGGGTTAGCTCGGTGGAGGAAAAGGTGGCTTCAGCCACCTTTTTCCCTCTCCACCTTCACGTGCTGGGCACGGCTAGGCATGGGAGGGGCGGACAGGGGCTGCCAGGTGGGCCAGGGCGAGGTCAAGGAGAGGCAGGCTCGGGTGGCCCTTTGTGACAGAGAGAGAGAGAAAGGAGAGGCTCGGGTGTAGCTAGGGTTAGCCTCGGCTAGGGTTTAGGAGGGGTTCGGGTTAGGGTTGGTGTTAGAGGGATAGATGGCAAGGGGTGGGTCCCCGTTGGCAGAGAGAGGAAGAGGGGCTCGACCTGGTGAGGAACAAGTGGTGAGGTGAGGGCTCGGCTAGATAGAGAGAAAGAGGGTTTAGGGTAGGGTGGAGTTAGGGTTTTAACTAGATCATGCAAGGGGTGGTTTAGGGTCTTGTGGTGATCCACCAAGATCAAGTAAAAGTGGAAGATGATGGTGAGGTGAGGGTTTTGTGGTTGAGCACAAGGTGATGGTGAGGGAAAACACAAGAGAGAGAGGTGGGGTTTATAGGAAAAATGACCCCACATGATCATGCATGGATGGGGTGATGGATAAAGAGGGATAAGGTTTTATGGTAAAAGCAAAAGAATAGAGCCAACATGAATTAATTCACAATGAACCATGCTCCACTCAAAAATCCAAGTAAATCCCAAAAGAATAGAATGGTGGTGATTTGCATGGCCCATGCATGGGCATTAAATGCCATGTTTTGTCTTGTGAAAACAAAATAATGATCATGGCAATTTATACACATGCATTCCAAAATAAGTAAGGCCAAGCTAAAGGAAAATAGAATTAGATCCATCCCAACCCACATGAGCTAGATTAAATGCCAAAAGAAATAGAAGCTCATGGGTAATTAGGCTGGTGGAATTATAAGGTGGTGACAAAGAAAGGTGATGGAGTTGAATAAAAGATATGCCCCCAACTCAATTTGAGCATCCAGCATTTATCAAGAGTCAAATACAATTTATCAAGAGCCAAATACAATTAATAATGCATATGAGAGAAGAACCAAATGGAAAAGGGTTTTATATGATGCTCAAATGCAAGGTGGCATGATGACATGAGCATGATATAATTATGATGCAATAATTATATGTAGGAAGTAGCCATTATATTACTAGACCATGTAGCATTACATATGTTAGACAAATGGGATGCTACAGACATGAAGGTGAGCATACCGGGGTTTGATGCAAAGTGGGAGGTGGCACCAGTGTCCATGACCCAATCGATGGTGGGCGCTTGAAGGCCCATCGTCTGGAACTGATTCATCAGTGCGGACTGGTCCCATGAGGCAGTCGATGAAGCCGGTGATGACGGGGGGTGCAGCGCTGAGCCCATATGCAGGATCCTGAGGAGCATAGCCGACGTAGCCGTAGCCATAGGCGTGCGGAACGGTGTAGGGCCCTTGCGCGTAGAAGGTGTGATGCGGGGGCGGGGACGGTGCATGTAGCTGTGGGGTCGAGCCTGCATACTAGGGCCATATGGCCACATCTGGATCGCGTCGTTCTAGGGCAGGAGCGGCGTGGGCTAGGTTGGAGGAGCGGTGGCCGGAGGTGTGATGACAGGGCCGGCTGGGATGATGCGGTATCCTTAGCAGCGTCCGTTGCGGCCTTCTTCTTTGTCTTGCCCTTGCCACCATTGCCCCATCCGGAGTTGGGGGGCGGTGGCGGCGTTGGAGTAGTGGGTCGTGTCGCCGTTTCCATTGCGCGAGCGACGATTCATGCGCTTCATGTCTTGGAGCGCGAGAAGAGAACGACACTTCTCAAACAAGATGTCGGGCATGAGGGAGATGAGATTGGTGGCGCCCTTGTATTGCTCGGAAAGTCCGTTGAGGCAGTGGATCACTAGCTTGGCGTCGTCTTCTCGGGAGCCAAGATCCGTGAGACCGTCGGCGAGGGCCTTGATCTTCTTCAAGTACTCGGTCATGTTCATCTCGCCCATCTTGATCCCGCCCAGCTCGGTGGAGAGGTGGAGCTGGCGGTTGATCTTATGGTCGTTGAAGAGCCCATTGATGCTTGTCCACAGTTCGACGGCAAGGGGGTCTTCGCCCGGTGTCATGACGGCATCGAGGAGGCCGAGGGACACGGACCCGTAGAGCCAGGAGACAACCGTGGCATCCAAGAGAGCCTACTCCGGAGTCAGAACGGACGGAGCAGGGGCATCGAGGTGGTCGAGCAGCGCATACTTGCGGAGGGCGGCGCGGAAGAAGGTGTGCCATTGGCGATAAACGCCGGTGTCGAGGGCTAGATCGACGGGGACGTGCCCCTTGATGGAGTGGAGGCAGACGACTTAGGCATGCAACAAGGTGAGCGAGAAGGCCCCCGCGCTGGAGGAGGGGGCGGTGGCGAGGGCGAGCTTCGACTGGGCGTCAGCAGCTTCTCGGGCCTCGCGGTCTTCTTTTTCCTTCGCGGCTTGCGTGATCCGTGCGGCGTCGTCACCCATTGCAGAGGGGCGGCGAGGCTAGAAGGGGATAGGTGGGTGGTTTGCAGAGGTCGGGCGCCGAGATCGGCTGCAGCGGCGGCGGCGCCGAGATCGGCTGCTGCGACGGCGGCGGAAGCGGGAGGAGGCGCAGGTCCGGTTAGGATTTTGCGTCTCATGCCACGTAAGATAGGGGAAACCACACGTTATGAGGCCTTGTATTGCTCATTATATAAGAGAATTACAAGAAGTCACGGTTGTATACTACACGGACAGCAATACAGACGCATACATATCTTACATCTATACGAACACGTGTAGGATATTATTCTAACAAGATCGATATAATCGGTGACCTGTGGTAGCCACCAGACGTAAAGAAGACGAGAACGAGGATACAGACCACAGACGAGAGAAGCCCAGGTTTGGTTCAGTTCTGTTCTCCACGTCAATCCTTTCCATTCTGTACTGCACGTCCCGACCGTCCCCTCAGGTCCATCTGGCCCACAGCCCAATAACATATACTCCCTCCGTTTTAAAATATAAAATATTTTAGATTTGTAAAGGAAGTGTATCTAGCTCTCTTTTAGTATGTAGGTTTACTCTAAACCTAGATAAACCTATACACTAAAAGAATCTAGATACACTCCTTTTATAAAGCTAAAACATCTTATATTTTAAAACGGAGAGAGTAGTCAAGATCGATCGGCAGTATGTGCGGGTGTTACAGTATTCTCTCTCAATATATATCAAACGATATTAAAAAATATAGTATATATATCAAACGATGCCGAGCCCAGTTAGGTTGTCGAGCATCGCTCTCTCAAACCCTATTCTCTATACCATGAACCGTCTTTTGGTTCCTAAGCCCCAGGCGGTTCATCGCAAAGCTACTGATTGTGGCAGGCTGGGCTGTCATCAGCCCTCACCAACCACCATAGTAATATTTGTCTCTGGGCCATAGCTATGTTTGTCTCCACCTCATCTGGTCTTTTTTTTCTCTTTCATACTGTCCTCCTTACAAGCAAGTCCCTCGGTCCTTTTCTAGATATTTTTTTGCCTGAGTTCTAAGAGCATCTCCACTCGCGTTCACAGGAAGGCATTCTCAGGGCCTATTTTTCGTTCGGGCGACGAAATTTCACCTAGTTGCGTTCCCAGAACGCCGGTTTTGTCCGGATTTAGCCAAAAAGTGGTCTGGCGTTCCCAGGCCAAACCCGAGACGCCGGGAACGGCCTGGGAACGCCGGATGGAGAGAAAACAAGGGTGGACCAGCCCTGTCGGCGAGTGGAGGCCGAGTTCCTGCCCTTTTCCTCTTCCCCTCCCGCCTTCCCTCCACAATCCCCCACATCTCTCGCCAGTTCGCCGAGCTCTCGCCGGCCATGCCGTCCAAGGATTTCGCCAAACCCCGATCTGCCGCCGGCGAACCAAAGGAGAAAAAGGCGAGGAAGCTGAGAGCGCCCGCACCGAGACCTGAAGGCATGAGCGCCCCCGCCTGGTTGGCCCTATCCACGAAGAGGAAGTTCGATACGGACAGCCGTAGGGACAGGAAGGCAAGGGCCAAGCAGGGCGAAGGACCTCGCCGACGCTCAGGCGATGAGGGGAACGGCGGCCGAGGCACAAGCAATGAGGGAAGCGGCAGCGGCGTCGTCGCGTGCGCAGTACGGCGCCGTTTGGGGGAGCCAGCCAAGCGTCGCTTCGCCTGCCGGATACTCGCCGGTCGGCTTCTCGCCGATCTCGTCAGCGATGTTCCAGGAGAACCGGGCGAACCCACGGCAAAGGTACTCCTCCTTCCCCGAGTTCGACGGCGGATTCAACCCGAACACCGTCTTCCCCTGCCCCGCACCACGGCCTCCTTCGGCCTTCAGCATCGACATCAACGGCACCGACGAACCCATCCCTGTCGCACCGGACACGTCGAAGGAGATCACCCCCATCGACGACTGATCGCCGACCCATTTTATCTTGTTCTGTAATAATTTGACGGCCGAACTTTTATGGGTGTATTTCTGTCGAACACCCTATGGCCAAGACTTCGCCGACGGGAACGAGAAAATTCGAAAATGTCGCCGTTTTTTGCTTCGCCTGGAAACTCGGCCTAGAAACACGAGCAGGAAATCGGCCGTTCCCAGACCGAAACCTTCCTTCGTCGACGCTATTTAAATCCGGATTTCAGCCTGGGAACGACCAACGAGTGGAGATGCTCTAATCAACCAGCGTCATCGTCTCCTTCCCGGCATGTTCTTATCGTTCCAGCTGCAAGGCAATGCTAAATAACGAATGGCAGTCCAAAGCAACTCACGCTTGCAATTTTTGGAAAGTGAAAACTAAAAAACCAACCAAAAAGAAGCATCAAGCCACAGTTGTTTCCTCGCACAAAAGCAGACAAGGCCACCTATCCCCATTTGCACATCGACAAAAGTAGAATGTAGGATAGTACAGGTTTCAGAAGATGGTAACAACAATGAACTGATTTGTACACATACGCCATGTGCAGACAGGCTTTGAGCAGATTGCACGCAGACAGAGCGTCTCTCTTTCAGAAAGACTGGATGTGATTTCTCGATCGATTAAAATCGTTCTGGAAAGGGCCGCACCGCTTTGCAATGCAGTACATGCCATGCCAACAGCCACAAATGTCTCGGATCAAACACCCATTTCGGACCAGAGGGAAGCCAGCGAAAACGAAAGGTTGCAAAACATACACGTTCTCTGTGAAGCATAAGATGGACGCTTCTTCGGCCACTTTCTCCTTTTCTCATTAACGCAAGAAATTTTGATACAAACTAAATCTACACACTGCTAGAATTAATGCAAGCGGCAACACTTTTTTTCCTTTTTTTTCTTCCTTGCTAGTACCTAAAACAAGTCCCTAAAATCCACACGCAAACGATTTGCTTCCCAATAACTTAGCGGCAGAGTTAGATACTAGACGCACGAAAAGAACACAAGATAAGAAAAAACAACGATAACATAGAGGATAGAAATACCCCCTCTTCCTAGCTGAAAATTAGAAACTGAGGGTGCTTGCCTCGGCAACAGAGGTAGTAAGTATGGGCACATCTCTAGAAAGATATGCCTCGGACCTTTTTCCCAGTCATCGAATGATTCTCACGGGAAGACAGCTCCGAGGCTTTAATTCTTTTTCATTTTCCTGTTGCTTGAGGAAATGGAAGAGCTTCCAGGATGATAGACCACGCAGCCAAGTTTATTGTTGCTCCGATTTGCACGCCCTGGCCCTGTGTGCCATCAGCCTGCCCTAGCAATACTGGTGGTCTCCTCTACGCAACTCTTGGCTGTACCAAGTCCATTTTCTGTCACAACCTTGTTGCTCTGCTCCTCGCTTCCCTTTGTTGTATCAAGATCTGCTGCGACCGTGTTGGCCTCCTCCTCACTTCTCTTGGTTGCAGCAATATCTGTTGCAATCTCATTGCTCTGCCCCCCACTTCTCTTGGTTGCATCAAGATCTGTTGTAACATCGTTGCTATGCTCCTCGTTTTTCTTGGCTTTATCAAGCTCCACGGTACTTAAAAATTGAGCTTGCTTTTTGAACTCTTCAGGTTTTTCATCTTTTGGCTGCCAAAAATAATTTAGATCAGTGAGGTACAGATAACCAGCAATTGTCAAAGTTTGATGCAAATGACACAAAATGTGCAACTAGAATTTTCTGTCGCTAAACATCAGTGGTTGGAAAATTCCAGGCCACTGTCACCAACATGACCAAGAAGCATATAATCATCAATTTATGATCATTGAACAAGTAAATCTAGTTACTTTTAAGTTCCAGAAACGCAACAAACTAAAACTGGGCATCATTCCTGCTATGACTGACTAGCATGTCCATGATGCCACAAGCTAAAGTACAAAATTATGAAGTGGCATTTCCTCATAGGCAGGTAATGAACTTTAGCAAATCATGTCTTTGATGACAACACTTATGCTGTCCTTGATAAAGTAAGTGTGAGAAACAAGGGAGTCCACTATATACCATGAAGTGACCCAATGATGTAGTAAGCGGCTTGCCTCTTCTATCCTGCATTACTTTCTGCCTATTCTCGTAAAAATCAAAGTCGTCCAATATTGACGTTTTACATGAGAAGTTCTTGAAAATTTTCAGCATCTCTGCACCTTGTAGAAACTTGACCTGCAATTCTCATACTTCAGTCAGAAGTCAAAACTAAAATAAAATATCAATAATAAAGCGTGAGAAATGCACAGTAGGTAAGAAAATATTCGGTCTAAAATTAAACACTAACTGGTCATCAAAAGAATACAAACCAGAGATCAGTATGGACAGCAACGAAAAGGCTGCACTGATCATAAAGTTAATAGCATTCTACATGCCAAAGAGCATGAATCAAGTGAAGGTGATCACTAAGTAGCTAAATAGGTCACGGAAATGCACATTTGATCCCATGTGCACATGCTCCCTTTATTAAGAACACATATTTCTAAATGTTATAAAATCCGAAAAAATATATTCGTGTGTATCTGCACATTCTATAGGCACACATGCGGTTTCACGAAAAACCAAAATGACAAAAACATGTCTCGTGGTGAGCCTTATTTTAGCACCTAAATTTTTCTTTTTTACAGAAGCCACACAAAATGTCTATTTTTCGTGAAACGACCTTGTGAGCACCTAAAATGTGGAGATGTACGCACACGTATTTTTTCGAAATTTTTTGACATTTCAAAATTCGTTGAAAATTAAACTCAAATAAAGGGAACATATGCACCCCAGAGCAAAATAGCCACGTCCAATAGGTCAACAGTTGTATTCCAGTTGAAGGTTCACACAAACATGTCACTTGTTGCACAGTGCACAGATAGGATTTATTTGTTTCTCCAGTAAGAAGAACAAGGAAGACAACATGAAACTTCTAAAGATCCACGATGGCAATCGACTAACGAAGCTCTAAATGCTAGCTGCAAAAACACTATGATACTCTAGTTATATGGTGGAAGCAGTACCTCTTGTGTGTCCCTGCTATTTGTAACAGGCTTGTTCTCATTATTCTCCAATATTATGTGTCGAAACTGTGGATTAGGCACATCCTTGATAATGTGCCATTTTACTGGGAAGAATCCGTTCCACTTGTCCTGTTGCCAGAAACTCATATTCTTGTTGAAATCAACTGGGCCAACCATCTCAGCCACGCCACAGAACTGACCACTAGCATTAACCTGAGTACCATAGTATTATTATAGTTAGTAGAGTATATAAACACAAATTTAAAATAAGCAAACAAGTATCATTTCGGTGAGAGATACAGAACTCATTACTTGCAACAACAAAGCAGAGCATTGGGTACTCAACAACAGTCAGATACAAAAAAAAGACTGAATATCACACTACTGACGTTTAAGATGATACCCAAGAGAAAATGCTAGAGGAGCAAGCTGTGTTATTAACTTACAGAAAAGAAGAGAAAAATAGGGCATTTGGTTCCTTTTCCTGCCATTCTTTCTTGTGCAACTTTATAGGCACTGTCAAGCCTTCTATTTCCATTAGGAGTACTTGCCCAAACATTGTACTTGATACTCTTGTGAATATCATCTTCACTGTAAGATTTAATCACGAAGAATAGAGCTTGCTCATACTTCGTAACAAAATCTGGAAGATTATATGAATCTCTGTTTATCGTAACAAGTGAAGGTGTATCATCTTTGGCCTCCTGTATACCCGACAATTCAAAACAATCAGATCCTGGGCTCACATTGTTTTTCGAGTCATCATTGCAGTTATTAGATATATCACAGTCACCAAATCCATTTAGCTTGCTTCTTGCCTTAAGCTTCTCACTACCATTAATGCCTTTACTTTGATAAAGGCTGCCTTTTCCTTGGTTACTATGCACCACAAACTTGCTAGCGGGAAGATGCCCTTTTGCCATGGAAGCACCAGATGCCTAGCATAAAAACAAACATATAAATATAAGTTTCCTACTTTATGCCCAAGAGCAGTGTGTTCTGTTCGACAGGAATTTGTAAGTACCTTATTTGCAAACTTCGATGGTGGATGGTTATTGGCAGAGGTTGGCACTGTGTCTACATTTGATGACGATCCTTTGATGGTACTCGATGCATACTTTGTGCTGCGCAAAGCTTTTGTAGATGGAACAGCATGTTTATTATAAGTGTAGTTTGGTCTTGCAGGGTAATTTGTTTGATGCACACCAGCCGGATGTCCCTGAACCCCATCCAGAAGAACATAAGAAGGGTCCCATGTGTACGCAGGGACTAGTTCAGGTCCATAAGCAATTGGTTGAGTAAACATGCCAAGTGTAGATGGGTCCTGCATGGGGATTGCAGTGGAGTAATATGCCTCTTTGCTGACATACTGACCATCCACACCAGTTCCAGGAAGCACCGGACTGTAAGCAGTATATCCATTTTCATAACCAGGAATATAACACAAATAAGACCCATTATCAGCTTGAACAACCTGAAAAGTATTATAAAACAGGTGTAAACTCAGTGCTCTAGTGACATATCAGCTTCTGCAGCTGCACTGCCAGGAAGCAGTTCACCCTATAATTGATGAGACCAAAGGAATCAATAAAAGGAACTAAACAGAACAGGGGAATGCAAATGCCAACTGTTAGATCAAGTAGTCTGAAATTTGAACAACCCTTTTGGAATTGGCTCTTTGTCGTTCAAGTTTCACTCAATAAATTAGCTACGGTGCTTGACCACAGATTCTTGAATAGCAGAAATATTAGAAGGTCTCCCCTGAATTAGAGATTCCATTCAATGAATCACTTAGCTATGTTTATATTAGTCATACAATAAACTAATCATATGTTCATGACAGCATATGCTGTGGTGAATGGTGACAACTAAAGCAAAAAATAAACAAATATCTTTTTCATAAAGGTTTGCAGAGAGATTTTTTGACACGGTGATACGAATAGAAGAATAAAGAGTGGTATGAGAAAACAAAGCTCAACACTTCCCCAAACATAGCAAAGAAAAGGCAAAAAAAAAGGTGATAGGAAATAAGTGCAAAGCTAGTTGGTACCACCATACCACCAAAGAGATGTACTAAGTGCAGCATTGTTTGATTTTAGACAGGACCACTTGTGATAGGAAAGGCATATGCCATGCTTGATAAAGTACACTATTTGATAACTTACTGTCGGGTGCATCTCTAGTCCATTCGATCCAATATAGTAGCCATTCTCATCCCATCCTCCAAATGAGCCTACGATAAACAATCAAACCATCAAAACGCCATGAACAGTATGCTCTGTTTTCAGGACATAGTACTGATCTACCCACCTGGATAATAGTATCCGTAGTAATACATCCCTTGCTCCCCCATATAAGTTCCTTGGTTCATTTCAGTTTCTTTAACAGTGCTAGCTGCATCTAACGAGGAAATGCATGATATTGCATCCGAAGAACTCACGTCTTTAGCAGCAGGCTACAAAGTTTGCGCACAAAAGGAATCAGCAAGGACACGAAAGATATAGCCCAACCAACCAAACAAGGAACAAAGGAAATAAAGGTTGTCCTTGTACGCTAAGATACGAAATCAGTATACAATATGTACAGAGGAATGAGAATCTTACCAAGTTGCCGCTGCTTGCCTTCGTGCTAGCATCAATCTTCAAGTTGTCTACTGCCTCTTCTATAGCTGGACGATACAAAAGTCAAGGTTTGCAAACAGAACATATACTTATATAGGTCATTGTCCATGAGTTACATTAAAATAAGCCAACAAAGCCAGTTCGATCAATAAACATTTCCCTAGCCCAATAATGCGCAATAATTGCATTCCATGAGCTCATCAAATTAGCAGGTCTACAACGATCATCTGAATAAAGACTATTACTTGAACAGCTTTTTGGTTGATTAATTCGCAAACACCATGCGGTACCAGACCTAATCAATACGGCATAGGGCAACCGAATCGTTTGGGTACACACACCATATTATTGGTGTAGGTGTCAAATAAATGGGTGTTGGCTCAGCTATCCACATCTCTGAAAATCTGACATATGAGGAATACCTAATAATTCTAAATTTGAGTATAAAATTGCAGATACCTGCATGGTATGGTAGGACGGTAAAACTCAATTATGTATGTCAATAGCAGATTGAACTGGATCAAACTTCTGATGAAACGGTATAAACAATTCAGCAACACAATCCATATATTGTTTGTAAACCGTGATCGGACGGAGCACCCACGGATTAAAAAGTCTTTTCTTTTCCCTAGAAAAGCCGGATCAAAACCAAAGTTTTTTCAATAAAAAGCAGAAGATGCTTTGGAAATAGACACAATTGTATTAAAAAAAGATCGGGCTGCGTAGTACCCACGCCATTCAATGAAACAGAAAGCAAAACTACTACTAAGTACCAAACTAGAAAAAATCCAAAAAAAAGAAGAAATAAAAAACCCACAATTCTGATCAAATACAGGTATCTCTATTTTTGGAACAATACAGTAGTAGCAGTGTATCTCTGACGGATCAAAAAAAACAAGAGAGGCAATGGAGCTATGTACAGCAACGGAACCTCCAAATTCTCAAAAAGCACCAGGACATCTACAAATTTCACTGATCCAACGACAAAACAAGCAGCGAAGTAGGGAAACTAGGGGAATCCATCTATCAGAATTAGATCCACCACCCGACGGATGGAGAAGAAGCAAAAGAAAAGGAAAAAATAATAAGTTTGGAGTCGATCGAGAAGGATACGTTTGTGTCCGAGCGCGGCCTTGGGCTCCATGAGGCCGCACCAGAGGTCGCCGCAGAAGAAGCCGGGGCTGCTCGTGTCCTCCAGCTCGACCGGGGATTGGTCCGTGGGAACCCTAGGCTGCTCCGGCCGCCGCTGCCGGAGGAGAAAAGGAGGCGTGGGCGGTGGGGCGGGCGGCGGCCACGTGTGGGACGCGGGCGCGATCGGACGGCTGGGATGGAGGACGCGTTGCGGGGGGCAGCGCAGCGACGCGGCCGAAGCGGGTTCCTGAAATCTAGTGGGGGGCAAAGCAAGGCGGCCACTTCGCCTCCTGCCGCCGAATATTTGTAGCCTTTCACTACGAACTTTACTCCCTTTTTTCCCCTGAACTCAGATGCGGTAGGAGGAGTTAATCATACAAGCATTTCATTTCAGTAAATTTCTCACAAAAATAAAAACTCTAGCGTACATATTTCTTACTAGTTTCAAGAAAAAATAATCAAAATACTGGTGGTTGCCACTAACATATATACTATGTACACGTACGACCACAAAAACGTGCCATCAACTAATTTTGAAAGCTAGCATCAGTTGGTTGTCACTAACCTAGAGAGACACTGCTTTTTTTTTCTTATTTGAAAGAAAGCCAGCGAGAAAGTATTTTGGTCCAACAGAGAATCTGCACCCAACATGAACATTGCACCGTGTACTCGCCGTCCCGGCCGACAGCCTGAGGCCTTGTTTACTTCTCTCGTATTTCCTAGTGTATTTGCGGGGAATGGAGAAAATTATTCCAATCCCCGTAGTCCGTTTACTACTCCGGGTTTAGTCGGGATAATCTCAGGATATCCCTGTAAATTCCCGCAAATCCTTTATACTTTTGTCTATATTGAAACTCTTACATGGTAGAGTATTTTCGGGGAAGAGTATTTGCGGGGATTGGATATTATTGGGTAAACACCAAATCCCCGTATATCCCTAAAACTCTAGTGGATAAAAATACGAGAAAAGTAAACAAGGCCTGACGGGGTTATAGACACGGAACAGAAGATGGGGCGTTTTTTATCGCTCCGAGGTGAGGAAGAATATATATCTGTGGTCCAGATATTGATCAAAAATACGAGAGATGTCCATGGTATTTCCTCCGTCGCCACATGCATCCGTCTAGGGGCGCCAATTTCAGGCAACGGCGACGGTGCAATTTCCGCGCGGATCGCTGGTGCAGCAGATAGTCGGCCTTTGACATCAGGAGAGGTCCACATGTCGCACCGGGTTATATATGACGGCAACCCCGTAACGACAGTCGGGGAGAGGTCGTCTCAAAACTCAGGAGAGGGCCGACTGCCCAGGGCCGACTTTTTGGGTGAAGGTGATTTTCTTTTTTTTAGAGAATGATGTGTGCTTTATTAATCATCTAAACATAGAGTCAATACAAATTGTTTCCCGAATACACTCAAGATAGTCTCGCTGGAGCGAGCTAAACAGTGTGCATCAACATTTTGCCCGCGATACACACGATGAATAGAGCAAGAATTAAACAAAGAAAGTAAGACCTTGATGTCATCTAGTACCGGGCCGCAGAAGGAACGATCTCTCGTAGAAGAGTTAACACGTTGAACCACAGATAAGCAGTCAATAGCGATGATCAGGTTGTCCAGTCCCTAGGCTTGGGCAAAGGAGAGCGCCAACCTAACTGCCATGGCTTCAGCGAGCTCCGGCGTGACCATATCGGGAGAGCTATCGCAGCAAGCCGCAATGCAATCACCGCTATGATCCCTGATAAACTGTGGCGTCCCGCAAAAATCACTACTAGAAAATCGTGGTGATTTTGTGCATTACATCATCATGACCGCATGCTCATGTCATCATGCCATATTGCATTTGAGCATCGTCATCATCTTGCATGGTTTTTGTCTAAACTATTTTCGAAACGCCTAGTTTTGTCCGTCTTTATTCAAATTAAAACCCGGGTCTCCGGAATATTTTGGTTTGTCTAAATACGGTTTGCAAAAGCCCCGTTTAAAATAAATAAAATTTTCAAATTGTTTTTAGGAGGCAGCCCGCCAGGCCCGAAAGTCCGGCCGGCCACCTCCAAATCCTAGACTAACAAGACCCTAACCCTAGCTAGACAAACCCTACCTACCAACCCCCACCTATCCCTAATTTTTTCCCTCCACCCTGCCGCCAATCCCTCCCAGCCGCCGCCACCTGGGCGCGCTCCCCAACCCCCACTCCCGCCTGCTTCTCCCGCCCACCACCTACCACCGCTCCACCTAACCACATCCCAGGCATGGCCCACCCCGCGCCTACCGCGCACCCCACGCGGCCAGCCCACCCCGCTCCAACCCCGCAGCCCCGCCTCAACCACCTGGGCGCGTCCCCCACCGCTCACTTCCCGCCTGGGCCCCACCCCGCCACCACATCGCCGCACGCAGCAGCGCGCCCTCACACTGATCCCACCAAACGCGCCGCGACCCACCTGCCCTGCCGTGCGCGTGTCACGCGGTCCACCCCCTACCGACAACCGCCACACCCCTGGCCCCACCACGCGACGTGTTCCCCGCGCCCTCCTCTCGTTTTTCTTCCTCCCCCGACTCAATCCACCAACCACCGCCGCCTCCGGCCACCCCAGGCGTTCCCCTTCCTCCCCTCCCCTGTCCCTGAGCACCCCGCCGACATCCACCTCACCCCCTCCTTCCTCCTTGACGGCAGGCGACCGCCGCGCGCCCCGCATCCACGGTCTCGTGCGCCGTCCCCGACCTCCGGACGCCGCCACCTCACCTCGTCGCCTCGCCACCGCCAACGGCTGCAGTGAGCTCGCCCCCTCTGCACCGCGGCCGCGCCCCGTGCTGCCTCGCCGTCATCCGCCCCAAAGCAGGTCGCCTCCGGCCAGCACCCCGCGAGCACGGTTGCTTACAGAGCCTCCCTGAGCGAGCTCCACCGCCGCTCCAGCTCATCGGCCGCCGGGCCTCTCCTCAGCAGCCCCGCAGAGCCTGACCTCACCGTCCCCCACCTCCTCGCCGGCCGCGTCCGCGCCGGCCTCCTCTCCGCCGCAACACCGGCCTCCCGAGGTCGAGCTCGCCGGCCCGCCCTGCTACTCTGTCCTCTGTCACGGCGCCTCTCCGCTGCGCCCCTTCGTCCGCTTCGTCCGCCATCGGCAGGACCCGCGTGCCGCGTCTCGCGGTCCCGTCCTGCAAGCAGAAGCCGCATGAGCAGCCCTATTGTTGCAGGTTATTTGAGTTCTGTGGCCAGCATCTTGTCACCAACCGTTCCTTGTCCTGTGTGTGAGGGCCCGATCCTCTGAAGCATCCCCGCGGCAGAACCATATCGCAGTGTCGCCAAGATCTTCCGAGGACAGATCAACGCCAAGTTTCGCCAAGACCGTCCTCGCCTACCACCGCAAGACCGACCTCGCCGAACCCGGTGGCACTAGATGAACCCTTGACAAGACCTCCGTTCAGAACTCCAAGTACTCCTTCAAGGAACCGAAGACACAGAAACCGCAAGACCTTCTTCCCGGAGCGCCGAGTTCTCCATCCCGGAACGACAAGCACTTCACCACGGAACACCGAGGTCGCCGATGCAGAACGCCAAGTTCTTCATCCCGCACGCCAAGACCGGCCCGATACGAGGACCCGACAAGATCTTCGCGACGACAAGATCGACACCGACCAGGGCGAACCCGATGCGCCCCTGACGCCAAACCAAGTCCTTCCCGGATGCGACAAGATCTACTCCGTTGTCCGAAAACGTTTCCGCCGAGACCGATCCTCGTCGAACCCTGTCGAACCCGGACCCCCCGGCACCCCAAGACCTTCGACCCCTAACATGTGTGACCCCTAAGCCCCCTATTTTTTTATAAAATGGCATATACCTGTCGCATAATTAAATCATCTTGCTTGCATGCATGTCATCTGGTGGGTTGGGTTAAGTAGTCGATACACCTAAATTAAATATGGAGTCCATCTGCGGGATATCTTTGTCTTATTCCGGACTCCATTTAAATTTGTGTAGCGAACCGATGCCATGAGTTGCCTTGTTAAAACAACATTTAAATTGCGGGGGTTCTAAATAACTTGAACCGTTTAATTAAATGTCGGGACCCCGGTTCCGCTTAATATGGCCTAATTGCACCGCATCTGCATCATATCATAAGCATGCCGGATCTTCTGCCGTAGTATTAAATATTGCATCCGGTGTTTCTTCTAGTGTTTGCTTCTTCGCGGATTAGGCCGATGAGTTGAGGCGAGTATCGACAAGTTCTCCGGATATGATCCTTCGGCAGTGTTTCCCAGGCGAGCATCTCTTCCCCTTCTACCTATTTTGCATTTATAGTCTCTATTTCCTCCTGTTGATCTATTGCTATCCGTGTCGCGATGCTTTAGTTTCCGTGCACCAGTTATATCCCGTGCAGCCTCTATATTGCCTTAGACACCTCCTATTACCTATGTTTGGTAGATAGCTGGCCTTGCGAGTCGTAGTTGCTTGCTCAGGTGCGATCTCGTGTTGTCGAGTACCACAGTTGTTGGAATGCTGGCAGATGTTTAATGGTGGAGATGTTTAATGGTGGAGTTGATCATGACTTTAAGTACAACTATTAAAATGCTAGATATAACTAATGTAGAGGCATCGGTGGGCAATAGATGTTATTTGGTTCTTCCACGCTCACTTGTGTCCCGTAGGACCCCGAGTACTTGATACCTGTTCCTTGACTATTCACAATATCCACATCCGAGAGGCCTTATGGACCCCTGAGCCAGAGCTTGATTCATTTCTATTTCTTGGGGCCACAAACTAGTTTGGGGTTTTATTACTATCCTGTACTTATGCCACGTTACTGCTTTATTTACGATTGTGCATGGAGCACTTGTACTGTTTAGGATCGTGACACGTTTTCGCTGTATCGACAAGCCCAGTCACACTTTCGGGTTCCCAGTCGTTTACAGCTGTCCACACAAACCCTGGGTCCGTTCCGGAGCCGGCCAACTTCGTTGCGGGTAGCTTAGTGGGGTGGCCCCCTGAAATATTTCTGAATCCTGTGATCGCTTTGTCGTGAATGCCTCGTTGGGTTTTGAGTTAGTTTTTCCGAGGTTGATCGAGTGTGTGTTGCTATTTGTGCACCCCTGCAGGGTAAAACTTTCTGAAAGCCGTGTCCGCGGTTATGGACGACTTGGAGCACAGTATCTCGATCATAGACAAGCATAACTAAAGTAGTGCTATAAATTTGACTTAATATGTGACTAGTAATCACAAGCAACTATAACGGAATGGATATTAAAAATGCCAACCACTGGTGGATCTGGGTTGTTTGGTGACATGCTATACCTGTCTAGTAAGTATTGCAACTCCAATGGAATGTGATAAAAGTGTCAACCACTGCTGGGTTTTGGGATTCCTCAGGACTATTATATCTGACTAGTAAATGTTCCAACTACAACGGAATGGTGATTAAAACCGCCCACTACTTATGCTATCTGGATGACACCTAATATCTATATCTGATTAGTAATTGTTGCAACGATAACAAAATGAGTAAAATTGCCAACTGTGTGAGTTCCTTGGTCCGACTTCCTCGTTTGGTCTCGAGGGGGAAAATACCAGGATGGGTTTGTTGGGTGTTAGCTTCAGGTTGGATCCGAATAGGTCTTTTATTATCCCTCTCTGATAACCGCCAGTTGTATCGAGTCTCTATAGGTTGTCTAGTGCCGCTGTGCTTCCGCTTCAGCCCACCATACCTATGTAGGCGAGAGCCGCCGAATTCTAGCCTCGCCGTGTACTGGCCTCAGTACTGACGCTCCTCTCTTTCCTTTGCCCTTTGTCGGCACCCCTTTTGTTTTAGCAGGTTTGAGATCGACGTCGTTAGCAGGGTTATCCTTCCGGCTTGGCTTGGGCAGGGTTATGGACGCCATTGGTTATTCTTCAGGGTTCTTAGCCCCATTTGCATTTTGTTCGTAGTCGGACGCCCTATCGATTTCAAGGTGATTTGGATCTTTGTATTGTATATCTGTATTCTTGACTCGTGGAGTCGTGTGGTATATATATCTGTTCTATGGGTCCCATCGAGGACTGTTGTGTAATGTTATTACTTCATTTTCCACCCGCACGAAAGTGCCTGGTGGGCGTCCTTGAATCGTTTCTATGCGGGTTTGGCACAAAGGGCAAAAACTTGCATAAGGCCGATTCGAGGGTGTTACATAACCACACCAGTGCCCATTCTTTTGGAGGAGAATAAGGCTGCATCGACATTAACTAGAAAATTACCTTCCATTGGCAAAGTCCAGGGAACTGCAGAATGTGTCAAGATCATATCAATGTAGGCCTTGATCCTCACGGCAAGTGTGGAGGGGTTTATACATCATCCTTCCTCCCACACCTTGTTTCTCACATCCTAGATATGCCAAAAGGTGACCGCAAGAGCTGTGGCAGTCTGATTGCTACACTTTGACAGAAAATCAAAGAACCGTAGCTTTGGAGAACTAAAACCCTTGCGGTTCAGCTTAATATGGTACATATTTTTTACTTCTTCCCACACAGCCTGAGCAAAAGGACACATGAGCGTTGCGCGTTGGAATTCTTCCTCCGCTGAACAATGAATACATGAAGAGATTGTAGGCGCATGTCGATGTTGTAGCTGACAACCAGAAGGGAAACAATCATGAGCGAAACACCACAAGGTGATTTTCATTTTCCCAGGTGCACAAATCTTCTAGATTGATTTTCATCCACTCTCTTCAGAAGATGAATCGGACGCCATGCCTCGACCAGCACCGCTGCGATTGACGAGAGTAGCATCAGAGCGGGCAAGATAGTAGGCTGAACAAACTGTGTAGACACCGATCTTGTTGTGTGGACACGATAAAAAGAAGTCCTTGCCTCCATGTCGATTGATATGAGTCTGGAGTATCAACTCAACCACATTCTCCTCAAAAATACAACGAACGCGGGGATCATTCCATGACCGACCATCCCCATTAAGAAGAGAGTCGACCGTCTCTCCATCTGTCAATGGTATAGAGTACGTAGCGAGCTAGGAATAATTCCAGGAATCCACCTATCTTGAAGTATCTTGATCGTTGAACCATCACGGACTCTCCAAATGATGTATTTCTCCAACAAACTCCTTCCATAAATGATGGTATCGCTAGGTATATGACGCTAAACGAGGACAAGGAGCAGTCCAGAAGTCACCATTGGGTAAATAGTGTCCTTTAAGGACCCCGAGCACATAAGGAAGACGACTCCGTGATCATGCGCCAACATTGACGCCCAAGCATGACCTGATTGAAGAGCTCCATATCACAAAAACCCATACCTCCTAGAGCTTTTGGCGATGAAAGCCAGTCCCATGACTTCCAATGCATCTTTCTCTTACCTTCTTTGAAAACCAAACTCTCTCGACTCCGTTTGTCGATGATTCGTCTCTGGCGGTCGTCGTACTCTCGAATCCTTCTGGCCTTTGTAATCTCCTGCTCTCGGGGCTCTCTGACCTTGCGTGGCCAATTACGTTTGGAGCGAGCAAAGGGGTGAACCTAGTTTCGCTACCCGCCCTTGGCATCGAGCGGTTTTCGTGGATCAGGTGAACTAATGGTGGGATCCAAGGAGGTGGGAATTAATCAGACTTCTAATGCCACGAACCGGGCAGAGGAGATCATGTTCGTCCACTAGTAGAAAACAGACCTTTGGTCCAGGGGTATTAGCCCCGGTTTGGCTACAAACTGGGACTAATGCCCCGGTCCAACGGCTAAAACTGGCCCAGGGGGATGGCAGACACTAGCCCCGGTTTGAACGGGACCTTTAGCCCCGGGTCATGTAATAAACCGGGGCTAAAGGGTTTCAGGCAGGCCGGGTCGGGCGTCAGACCCTTTAGCCCCGGTTTGTTACACGACCCGGGGCTAAAGGTGGACCTTTAGCCCCGGTTCTAGACACGAACCAGGGCTAAAGGTCTGGCTATATCTTCTTCTTCCCCTGCCCGAGCCACCATTCAAGCTGGTGGCTCTCCTCTCTCTCTCTCTTTCTTGCTTCAAGCTCGAGTTCATGCCCTTTTTTTCCTCAAGATTTGTCTAGATTTTGTGGTGCCCCATCTATCCAAAGGTTCTAAAAGGTGAGCAACTTCATCCTTTGAACTCTCATTGCTATATTATCTCATTTCATGCTCTATCTTATAGATGGATTTGTGGATTTAGTTTGCTAGTAATTTTTGCAGTGATAGCACGATATCAATGTTTAGATTCTATCTATCTTGTATTAATGTAAGAAACTCTAAGGTAAATATCACAATATGTGGATTATTCTATCAATATATATCTTGTTTTGGTACATAGAGTCTCGAAAATTGATTTTAGAAGCACACACATGCGTGAGTTCATCATTCTAACTAACTAGCTAGCTGGGCAAAATATCCTTCTTCGTCTACCTGCGTTCAACAAACTAAAAAATTTGTAACAAAGATAGGGTTAATTCATAAAAGCTTGATAAGAAGACATCACAATTCACATATTAGGGAGTGCCTCTATGGCGAGCTCCTCGAAGATGTCTGAGGACGGGATCCTAAGACATCTTCGAGAAGCTCTGCCGTAGTGGTGTCCCTGCTCTCCCACACCATCTTTCGGTTTATATCTTCTCTAGCTAAATCAGTATGCTGGTGGAGATAACTAATTTCACATATTAGAGAGTGCCTCTACGGCGAGCTCCTCGAAGATGTCTGAGGACGAGGTCCTAAGACATCTTCGAGAACCTCCGCCGTAGTGGTGTCCCTGGTCTCACACACCATCTTGCAGTTCTTCACAAGAATGCATACCTATTTATAGATTAAGCAGCACAACATAGTGTCGGGCACTGATGACATAATGTCGACACACTCACGCTGGCATAGTGCTGCCACCCACCCAAAATACTGTCGGCATTTAATTTACTGGCTTAGTGCTGCCTACTGAGGACATAGTGTCGACATGCTGTCTCCACATCCACATTTAGTCCAGGTTGGTGCCTCCAACCGGGACTAAAGGTTCATCATATCTTTAGTCCCGGTTGCTGGTTTTAGATTAGTACTAATTAATTATGATTATGTTTGATGTACTTAATTAATTATATATTGCAGATGAGCCAGCAATGGATGTACGCTGTCCGACTCTCTAACGAGTTCATTAAAGGCGTGCATTCTTTTCTTCTTGTGGCCGAGGCAAACAAGCGGAGTGGTTTTATGTCTTGTCCATGTGGTGTCTGTCGGAATCATAAAGAATACTCTTCCTTAAGAGTCCTTCACAGCCACCTGTTTCGGTCCGGTTTCATGACCGGCTATAATTGTTGGACCAAGCACGGAAAAAGAGGGGTTATGATGGAAGACAACGAAGAAGAAGAGAATGACAACGACTACCCTGAATACGAGGTACTACAATGGAAGACATTGATGAAGAAAAAGATGAAGAACGGGCATCAGATCTGCCCGATGATGATCTTAGTCGGGCCATTGCTGATGCCCAGGAAGAATGCGTAACTGAAAGGGAGAGGTTGAAGTTCAAGAAGATGTTAGAGGATCACAAAAAATTGTTGTACCCAAATTGTGAAGATGGGCACAAAAAACTGGGTAGCACACTAGAATTGCTGCAATGGAAGGCAGAGAACGGTGTGACTGACAAAGGATTTGAAAAGTTGCTGAGAATAATGAAGAAGTTGCTTCTAAAGGATAACGAACTGCCCGCCAGTACCTACGAAGCAAAGAAGGTTGTCTGCCCTCTAGGATTAGAGGTGAAGAAGATACATGCATGCATTAATGACTGCATCCTCTACCACGGCGAGTACGAGAATTTGGATGCATGCCCAGTATGCACTACACTGCGGTATAAGATAAGACGAGATGACCCTGGTGATGTTGAGGGCGAGCGCTGCATGAAGAGGGTTCCTGCCAAGGTGATGTGGTATGCTCCTATAATACCACGGTTGAAACGCTTATTCAGGAACAAAGAGCATGCCAAGTTGTTGCGATGGCACATGGAAGACCGTAAGAAAGACGAGATGTTGAGACACCCCGCTAATGGGTCGCAGTGGAGAAAAATCGAGAGAGAGTTTCCGGACTTTGCAGGTGATCCGAGGAACTTATGGTTTGGTCTAAGTACAGATGACATGAATCCTTTTGGGGAGCAGAGCTGCAGTCATAGCACCTGGCCTGTGACTCTGTGTATTTATAACCTTCCTCCTTGGTTGTGCATGAAGCAGAAGTTTATTATGATGCCAGTGCTCATCCAAGGTCTGAAGCAACCCGGCAACGACATTGATGTGTACCTAAGGCCATTAGTTGAAAAACTCTTACAGTTGTGGCACGGACAAGGTGTACGTGTGTGGGATGAGAACAAACAGGAGGAATTTGACCTACGAGCGTTGTTGTTCATAACAATCAATGATTGGCCTGCTCTTAGTAACATTTCAGGACAGACAAACAAGGGATACAATGCATGCACACACTGTTTAAACGATACTGAAAGTATATATTTGGATAAATGTAAGAAGAATGTGTACCCGGGGAATCGTCGTTTTCTTCCACCCTCGCACATCCTAAGAAAGAAAGGTAAACATTTCAATGGTGAGGCAGACAGCCGGTGTAAGCCTATCCGCCGTACTGCTGATGATGTATTTGACATGGTGAAGGATTTAAAAGTAATCTTTGGAAAGGGTCCTGGTAGACAATCTGTTCTGAAGGACGATGTCGGACATGCACCCATGTGGAAAAAGAAATCTATATTTTGGGAGCTACCCTATTGGAAAGTCCTAGAGGTCCTCTCTGCAATTGACGTGATGCACCTGACGAAGAATCTTTGCGTGACGCTGCTAGGCTTCTTGGGCGTGTATGGAAAGAGCAAAGATACACCTGAAGCACGGCAGGACCAACAACGTATAAAAGACCGAGACGGCATGCATCCAGAGATGTTTGAAGGTACTGCTAGCTACGCTCTTACCAAAGAAGAGAAGGAAATCTTTTTTGAATTCATTTACAGTATCAAGGTCCCGTCTGGTTTCTCGTTGAACATAAAGGGAATAATAAATATGGCAGAGAAAAATTTCAAAACCTAAAGTCTCATGACTGCCACGTGCTTATGACCCAGCTGCTTCCGATTGCATTGAGGGGACTCCTGCCGAAAAATGTTCGAGTACCCATTGTGAAGCTATGTGAGTTTCTCAATGCAATTTCTCAGAAGGTAATCAGTCTAGATATTCTACTAAGGTTACAGAAAGATGTGGTCCAATGTCTTGTCAGCTTCGAGTTGGTGTTCCCACCATCCTTCTTCAATATTATGACTCACCTCCTAGTTCACCTAGTCGATGAGATTAACATTCTTGGTCCTGTATTTCTACACAATATGTTCCCCTTTGAGAGGTTCATGGGAGTGTTAAAGAAATATGTTCATAACCGTGCTAGGCCAGAAGGAAGCATCTCAAAGGGATATGGAACAGAGGAGGTCATTGAGTTTTGTGTTGACTTTATTCCTGACCTTAAGCCCGTCGGTGTTCCTAAATCACGGCATGAGGGTAGAATTAGTGGAAAAGGCACGCTAGGAAAGAAAGCAAGGATATGTATGAACGGACATTCTCTCACTAAAGCACACTACACAGTTCTGCAAAGTTCCACCTTGGTGGCTCCGTATATCGAGGAACACAAGAATATTGTACACTCCAACAACCCGGGGAAGCCTGGCTCCTGGATTAGAGATGAACATATGAGGACTTTCGGCGGTTGGTTGCAGTCACATCTCATGAATGACATAAATGTTGGAGAGCAGTTGTACTTGTTAGCCAGGTCACCATCTTCGACTATATTGACTTTCCAAGGGTACGAGATAAATGGGAATACATTTTACACGATCGCCCAAGATAAAAAGAGCACCAATCAAAACAGTGGTGTCCGATTTGATGCAATAGACGAGAATGGGCAAAAGGATACATATTATGGTTACATAGAGGAGATATGGGAACTTGACTATGGACCTTTTTTTAAGGTTCCTTTGTTTCGGTGCAAATGGGTCAAGCTGACAGGAGGCGGGGTTGAGGTAGACAAGAAATATGGAATGACAACAGTGGATCTCAACAACCTTGCATATAGAGATGAACCATTTGTCCTAGCCAATGATGTGGCTCAGGTTTTTTATGTGAAGGAAATGTCTACCAAACCGAGAAAAAGGAAAGATAAGCAAAAGAATATAGCATCCGATGAGCCAAAGCGCCACATAGTTCTTTTAGGAAAAAGAAACATCGTGGGGGTGGAGGATAAGACAGACATGTCAGACGATTATGATAAGTTTCATGAAATTCCGCCCTTCACTGTGAAGGATGACCCAAGCATCCCATTAAATAAGGAAGATGCTCCATGGTTACAGATTAGAAGAAAACCCTAACATGTGTGGATGTTGGTGATGTACAATATTATTAAACCTTTATTTTTAATGATCTTCTTATATGTATATGTATATGAACTTTCTCGATCTCAATAGGTAGTATTGCAACTTGTTGTGGCCAGACATTTATTAATATTAAAACGTAAAAATTAGTCATAATCATATCTAGCCCTGTAGTACACAGCTTCTGGGTCGTCTTCGGAATCATCATCGTCATCGTCGTCGCTCGTAGCACGCGGATGGATCCTCAGCCCTTCCTCGTAGCACGCGGATGGATCCTCCGGCCTCGGATTCACGACGCGCGGGGGAGGGGGCTCCCGGATGACGACCCCAGTACGTCCTAGGCCTTCACCACCACCACCATTCTTGTGGCTATGCTCCTGGTGAAAGTGTGGGTACCTCATGCGAGGATGGTCTCCCATGGCAATGTAGCGCATCACACCGGCGATAGTCCGGTTCGCCCACCACAGGCGGCGACCAGCCTCGTTGTGGTTCACTGGGGGCGGGCCGTCACCCTTGTACCTGGCGAGCTCCCTTTTCCGCCGGTTTGCGAAGAAGGCATTCCAGGTGTCGAGGTTGTCGGGATCCCAATGGGGATCCATCCGCTGCTCCGGCGTGAGCTCGAGGTAGAAGTGGTTCGTGATGGCCGCCTGGCGGGCCGAACCTTGAGACATAGGAGGAACAGGAACCCCTCCAGCGCTCAGCATCCAGCCAGCGAGCAGCCGGTACCCCGGCGGGCATGGGTAGCTGGAGGCGCACAGCGCCTCGGTCTCCTCGAGCGTCAGAAAAGTCCAGTAAGCGGTGTCCATTGTCGTGAGAGAGAAGGTGTGGATGTGTCGATGGAAATGGCGGACGGCCTAGATATAGAGGGACATGATGGGAAGCGGAAGAAATGGCGGGAGAAACATGGCGGGAAGCGGGGGAAATGGCGGAAGAACATGGCGGGAAGCGGGGGAAATGGCGGGAGAACATTTCTATTATATTTTTGTGAATATTTTGCTATATTATATGTATTTTTCCATTTTTAAATAATAAACTATATTTTTATTATTTTTTGTGAACATTTCTACTAAATATAATACTTTTAGATAATAGATAATTTTATTTAAGTTGTATAATAAAGTATGATAATAGATTTAAATTATAGATCTTTTTTTTTGAAAATTTTGATATATAATACATAATTTTCTGAAAACTATAAACCATTTTTGGGTTTGGTGCCAAAAATAACCTTTAGCACCGGTTTGTAATACAAACCGGGGCTTTGGCGCGCGGCGGGCTGAAAACACCTTTAGCCCCGGTTTGTAATACGAACCGGGGCTAAAAGGGGGTGGTATTTTATACCACCCCCGCCCCGGGTCGAGCCACGACCCAAAGATCCTCGCCAGTTTCTTTTTCTCCACGCCCACGCCGTCTGCCGCACCGCCGCCTGCGCCCGTGAGAAGCCCCGCGCCACCGCCGCGCCGCCGCCAGCGCCCGTCTCCGCCTTGCGTCGCGCCGCCCCATGGCGTCTCCGCGTCGCCCCGCCCCGCCCGCGCCATCCCTCCGCGCCGCCCGCCGCCGTCCGTGTCCCGTCTCCAGCCGCGCCGCCCATACCATCTCCCGCGCCGCCCGCACCGCCTCGCCGTCAGGTACGGTGATCGCCGCCTCGCTGTCAGTTTTAGTATTAGTATTATGTTTTAATTTTGGTTAGTAGTAATTAGGTTAGTATTAGGTTAGTATTAATTAGGTTAGTATTAGTATTAGTATTACTATTACTATTAGTATTTGGTATTAGTATTTTTTGTATTAGTATTAGTATTAATTAGTATTAGTATTAGTATTAGGTTAATTGTATATGTTAGTATAATCTAGGGTTAGTTAGGGTTACTTAGTTAATTATGTTTTATGATTGTAAGTTATTGCTATTATTTAGCTATGCCGCGTCCATCTCGTCCGAGCCTACTGGACTCCGTCAGGGATGTCCGAATCTGGGCTCCGCCGGGTTGTCACTGGGAGGTGCTACCTGTCGGGACTCGTACGTTGGTGAGGAATCCGGATATTATCGTCGACCCGGAGCTTTTTTGGTGGCGTCCACGAGGTCCAGGAGCGGTGCAGAGAGAGCCAGCCCCCGAGGAGGTGGTACGTCGTCGTATCAGGGAGGAGGACGAGCATGTACGGCGATACATGTATCTTTTGTAGACTAGGTTCTCCAATATCTGGCATGTTCATGGATCTCACCGGAGCTATTCTCCGGTGATGGTTCCTCTTCTGTGGCTACAGAGCTCCCGTAGCATAGAACGCGGCAGCCGCGTTCGCTAGTTTATCTTAATAATGTAAATTATCTTATACATTATCCTATAATGCACCCGAGCTATTCTCCGGTGATGTATTAATAATGTACTTTATCTTATACTTTATCCTATAATGCACCCGAGCTATTCTCTAGTGATGTATTAATAATGTACTTTATCTTATACTTTATCCTATAATGCACCCAAGCTATTCTCCGGTGATGTATTAATAATGTACTTTATCTTATAGTTTATCCTATAATGTACCCGAGCTATTCTCCGGTGATGTATTAATAATATACTTTATCTTATATTATTGTAATTTATCTTAATCACTAAGTACTGTATCCGAGTTGTCGTAGTTGTTATATTCTTTTACTTAATGCAATATTCTTTTTCTGTATTAGTTAAGCTATGGACGGTAGACAGAATGAAGAGGACCTTCTCAACATGATAGATGAGGGTACTGGGGGGTCTTATTATGATGGCTCTGAATATCTTAATTTGTCTGGAGGAGACGATGGTGGACCAAATAGTGGAGACGATGGTGCTGACCATCGTGGAGACCATGGTGAAGACACCATAATAATGACAAACTCCGTCAAGGTATATAAATCCTCTATCGATGGTTCACTAGTATAGATGCACTAATTGATTCGTATATATGTACTGACGAATGTTTCTTCTCTTAGACCTCCGCTTCCGGCCAATCTTCTACAAATACAAGAGGCCCGACACACAAGTTGCCCGCTGATGTCTGTTTCAGCATTGACTTAGTCTCTCCGCGGGGTCAACCGCTGGAGCCCAAAGAAGCTGCGAATGCATTTGCAAGTCAATGCGGAGTGATTGTTAGAGACAAAGTCCCGATCACCACGCGAAACTGGAACAAGCCAGGAAAGAAAAAGGATCCAGCTGGGGCTAGTTTTGTAGATGACAGAGCGAAAGATACAATGTGGAATTCTCTCATGACATATTTCACCGTACCTGTCTTGGAGACTGATGAGCTCACACAGCAAATGACGAGGAAAGTCAAGCACTTTTCTCTTAAGAAGATGGCCGAACTATTCAAGGAATGGAAAAAAAGATTGTACCACAAGTATGTCTTGAAGGAAACAACTCCTCCATTCGTTGGCCCACTAGAGTTGTAGCAGGATAACTAGGCCGCATTTGTGGAATACAAGACCTCAACACCAGCTAAGGCAATATCAGCAAAAAATAAGGAAAATGCAGCCAAAAAGAAATATCACCATCATATGGGCACAGGTGGCTACAGGAGAGCCATGCCTAAGTGGGATAAAGCTGAGGCTGACCTAGAGGCTAAAGGGGTCACTCCAGCTACGTCTAGTTGCCCTTGAGGTCAAGAAATTGGGTATTCGGGCATGGGGCATCATTAGACCCAGAAACAGGCGAGATTGTTGCAGCCAAAGAAATTTCTACACCCAAGAAAGAACTTGTTAAAGTGATCAAAGAGGTTGAAGAGGGAACGTTTGTTCCCGACAGAGAGAATGATGAGCTGACAAAGGCTCTCGGGAATCCTGAAAAGGCTGGACGAACAAGAGGGTCCGGACCTTCTTATCCATGGGTTATCGGGTTTCCCGAGCACCGTGACACGTACAGAAGCCGATCGAGAAGAACAAAGCGGCAAAAAGAGGAGGATACGGAGCGGTTCACGAGGTTTGAAGCCGCGCTGCAGGAGTATCGCCAAGAGCTTAATGAACTTAAAGGACTCCGACAGCAAGATCCTACACCGGACAGTACGGTCGTCCCATCGCAATGGAAATGCTGTGTGGCTTCCACGGATGGCCACAGTAATGATGCAACGATGGATGTGTACCCCGTGGATGCAATTAAGGAGAAGACTAGTTGTGAGCTGCATGTTGAACTGAAGAATATATCCATGAAGGTGGTGGTCGGCTTTGCTTTACCTTCTGCACCGGGAGCGACCTACCATTGCAATCCGATTCCAGCTGGCTATGCTCGTGTCGGTGTGGATGAAATTCTACCTATGTGTCAGTCACTACAGCTTGACATCCCTGGAGGTGAAGGGGAGACGACACTAGGAGAAGTCACGAGTGGCTTCATTCTTTGGAAAAAAGAATACATCAAGTTTCCAGGCTCGACACCAAGGCAACCGTCTCCTCCCAGTGCACCGTCTCCTCCAAAAGTCGTAAAGATGGGGAAAATAAGGAAACCTACATCATCTCTGGAGGTGGATCGACGAGGCTTCCCACGAGGCTGGATAGGTGGGCCGTCGACGGGGTGGGTAGCCTTGAGACGCGTGAAGCTCGTGGTGAGGGTAGACTTGACCTTTTTATTAAGAATCTTGAGACGTCCATGCTCTAATCCATGCAACGCCAAGAGCAATGACTCCTCATCGAACTCCACATTAATGGGGTCATCCACATGCGGGTGACGAGCCTTCACCATCGTGCTGTAGTTCTGCAAGTCTTCCTGGACATTGCCGAAGAACTCGGAGAGCGAGGGCTGAGGCTTCGAGAGATCGGGCTTCTTGAGCCGCATCTTCTCATAAACGGCGACGTCATGAATCACCTCTCCGGATAGTGCCTCGGCCACCTACGTCACAAAAAGAAATGTTATGCGTATCAAGTAGGAAGATGACGGGAAATAAATACAGGGCGTTCCATGTGTATACATACCATCTTCCCCTTGAAGCGGTCAAAGTTGCGGTTTCCCGCGTAGTGTGTTCCACCATCGCCTCGGTTATCCGCGTTCCGCCTCGACAAGGCTGAAAACTCCTCATTTGCTCTGAGCCACCTCGTCCTAGCCAGCTCCTCCCATGCGTCTCGATGCGGCTCAGCCCAATCGGGGACAACCTGAAAATACAATACTCAACTCCACATAATGCAATGGCAACTTAGCAGCAATGTAGAATCTCATGACATTTTACTCACCGGCATGTACTCTTCTGGAGTCATCGAGTAGTCGGGATTAGGATTTTTACCGACAATGTCCTCCTTCTTGACCCTCACGCCCCTTTCAGCCTAGAAGTGACTAGCGGCCGTGACCTTTTGATTGTACCACACCTGCGGTGTCAACTTCACACAAGCCCCAAGCAAAGTCCTGTTCGCCTTCTCCTGTTGCTCCTCATCCACACGATAAAAGCACTTCAATCATGCATAAAAACAATTGTGAGTCATGAGTTAGCACGGTGGTTTCATCACTTATGAACCAAATTACATGTTTAAAAACACGAGAAATATGTCTTACCCAAAACTTGGTGATCACAGCATCAGCAGCTGTCGGAAAACCCGGGATAATAGTAGCCTGGTAGTCCGCCCAAGTAGTGGCTAGCCTCCTGACTCCCTCGGGGGAAGTGTACCAGCCCGGCCAGAACTTCCTAATCAGAGCTCCAATCATGCTATTAGGAAGGCGGGCCGTGCTCCCGATAGGAAATGTCCAATTGCTGCACAATAATCAAACATTAGTACACATGCTAAATTATTTATCACCAACAAGAAATTACATGTTTAAAATTCTAAATTAGTACACTTACTCATTGCCATCTGGAATAATAAGGGTTTTTGCCTCCTGGGTCCTAGGCTCAAACCTCTCGTCAGGGACTTTCGATTCCCCATGATTCCACAATTTCTTCCGTGGCCCCTGCACCACCAACTCGCGTGTAGGGTCCTCCTCCTCCCTAGACTCTGCCTCCTCTCTAGACGGCCCCTCCCCCTCCTCCGTAAGGATCAACTCAGGAGCCACGTTGCCAGAAGCGGAGGGTGGTGGGTCAAAGTCCACGCCTCCTCCCCCGCCACCTCGTCCTCCTCGACCTTGACCTCGTCCTCCTCGACCTCGACCTCGTCCTCCTCCAGCACCGCCAAGATCGGGGTAACGCGGATTGGGAGTTCGTTGTCTCCCACTCCGTGTAGCATTTTTCTTGCGCTGTTGCAGCGCCTTAAGCACAGACAACGAGCTAGCCTTGCCACTGCTCATATTGTTCAATCACCTGCATTGAGTAAGAGAAAATAATTTAGCACAAAGACATCATAAAATATAGACACTAATCGTAAAATGCAATGAAAAATAATAGAATGCATTGAGAAATAATAGAATGCATTAAGAAAACAAGCAAGCACAAAGACATAATAGAATGCATTGAAAAATAAATACTCACTATCATTCTCATTCTCATTCTCATTCTCATTCTCGTTCTCATTCTCATTCTGATTCTCACTATCACTATCTCTTGAGTAGAAAGCTGGAGCCTCATCAAAGGGTGGAGGCTCATCATCGTTGTCATTCTCTGCATGGAACTTCTCGAGCATATTTATGTCATGTAGATCCACCACTAACTCACCCCGACTATCTGCATTATTCTCGAGGTCCTCAAGATCAACAGGTTCTAACTCAAAGTGCCCAAAGTCCTCTTGCTCTTGATAGAAAATCCCCTCGTATGTTACAGGGTCGATGTTGTTGTAATCGTCCTGGGAGGGAATCAGTAGGTTACCATGTGGCGATACCTGGAAGACGACTTCCCAGCCCTTGAGTTCTGCTTTCTGGCATGGGTAGGGAAAATAATAAACTTGGTTGGCTTGGTGAGCCACAACAAAGACGTCGGCTCCGCTATAGGTGGTTGAAGGCCTAACTTCAACTAACCCAATGGAAGAGGTACTTCTCAGTCCTCCCCTTGGGTCGAACCAGTGGCACTTGAACACAACAAGATTGAGTTGTACGTTCGTACGATTGAAGGTCAGCTCATATACATTCTCTAACCTTCCATAGTAATCAAGGGTATCGGCTCCTCTGGTGAAGACCCCTGTATTTACCGTTTTGGCATTCGGTCGGCCCTTCTGGTGCGTCTCTATATGGAAGCGAAACCCATTCACATCATACTTCTCATACTTCATGACGTCATGGTTAAAACCCTAGGAAACACATTTCAACTCATTTGACATCTCAACATTGGGATCAGCTCCCTACAAGTACAGTTTAAAGTTGTTGTGTTCATTATATTAGTTACGTAGAATAATAAGGGTAAGAGGGACAAGTTAGAAATTACTTTTTCTTGAACCAAGACACAAAGTTTTTTTTATTTCCGGGAGCACCCTCTTTAAGTAGAATGTCCAACTCCAAGGGAGAGGGATCCGTCGTTCCCGACCACTGTTCATCCGTGAATTCACTAAGTAGGAGAAAATAAGCATTAGACCGAGACCGAGATCGAGAAGTAAATTATTCACCATTTTACCTTATGAAATCGACCACTTTCTTCATGTTCATAAGCACATAGAGCATTATGCAATCCTTCTCTTCCTTCGGCAAGCGGTATTTTAGTCCTTTACCGGCCTTGCCACCGGGAAATTGGAATAGTTCGAGCTTGGGGTCATTCTTGGGCTGGTCGACATTGTAACGAGAGACCGGGTTATGCATAGTGGGAACATCATCAGGCTAGTAGGTTGTCGCGGCGTCTGCCATCTCCCGAAGGCATGTTGCCTCAGTTATGCATGCTTCAATCTTGTCTTTGTTTCCAGTTATCTTCCGAATATACTTAAACTCTCTCTCAATACAAAACTACCAACGAAATTGCACCGGGCCACCCAAGAGTACCTTGTTCGCGAGGTGCACAATGAGATGCGCCATCGGAGTAAAGAAGCCTGGCGGAAAGATCATCTCCAAATTGCATAGCAACTCCGGCACTTGAACACGTAGCTTCTCAATAACCAGGGGACATACCTGCTTAGCACAGAGCGTGCGGAAGAAATGGCTCAACTCCACAAGCACTCGCCAGACTTTCTCGGGGAGATACCCTCGAACCATCACCGGCATCAGTCGCTCTATCCATATATGATAGTCGTGATCTTGAGTCCGATGACTTGTCCCATCGAAAGATTGACTCCCTTACTTATATTCGAACAATAACCATCAGGGAACATCACGACGTATTTGAGCCACATGAATGCCTCCTTCTTTTGGACACTATCAAGGCAGAAGTAGGCATGCGGCTTGAACCAATTCTTTCGACGGCCGGTAGGAGGCTGCATGTGTAATCTCTTCCTATCACAGAGCTTCTCAACATCGACTCTAGCCTTAACATTATCCTTTGACTTCCCAGGAATGTTCAGGACTGTGTGAAAAAGGGACTCCCCGACATTCTTTTCGGTGTGCATCACATCGATGTTATGGGGAAGTTCGAGGTCCTTGTAATACACGAGATTCGTTAAGGCTGCCATGTGAGTCTAGTTGTGGGTTACACCATATCCCGCAAATTGATGGCCAGTTCCCGGCGCCGCAGGCACGAGAGCACGTAGCTTGGCATCAACAGCCGCACCATCGAATTTTGGTACCTCTTTTACTTCATGCACAACTTTGCCCTTCTTGAAGTTCTTCCTGTCTTCTCTGAATGGAAGCTTTCTTTTGAGGTATTGTCGATTCGTGTCAAACACAACATACTTGTGACCCGACTTTAGCCAAAGAAACTCAAGTCGGTGCCTGCACACTGGGCATGGCCACTTACCAGCTATACACCATCCACACATTAGGGCGTACCCAGGCATGTCATGCATGGTATACTGCAACCAAACTTTCATCAAGAAGTTTCTCTTTGATGCTTGGTCGTATGTCAATGTCCCGTGTATCCAGGAGTGGTTCAAATCATCCACAATCGGTTGCATGTAGACACTCAAATTCTTCCCTAGGTACTCGGGCCCTGGAATGATAAGCAACAGAAACATGGTCTTCCGTTGCATTAATACTCCGGGAGGGAGATTGAGCGGAATAACAAACACCGGCCAGCAGCTGTACGCGGCCGTCGACAAACCATATGGGTTGAACCCATCTGTTGCTCTCGCAATTCTGACATTCCGAGCCTCTTCTGCCCACCAAGGGTATTTGTCATCGAAGTTCTTCCGTGCCTTACCATCAGATGGATGTCCCATCTTCTTCCGTCCGTGCTCGTCCTCGTATCTCTTCCCCTTTTTGTGCCACATCATTTGTTTGGCAGTATCCTCACTCAAGTAAAGCCATTGGATTCTTTTTATGAATGGGAGATACCGAAGAATCTTTGTAGCAACATTCGACTGCTTCATCTGACCATCTTTTCCCTTTACCTCATCATACCTAGAGGCCCCAGAAATGGAGCAGTACTTGTCATTCGCAAACTGTTTCCAAAACAAAAGGCAACCTTTTGGACAACAATCTATCTTTTCGTAATCCATGTTGAGCTCGTTCATAAGTCTCTTCGTTTCATGAAAGGTTTTAGGCAGACAATGCCCTTCGGGCAACATGTTACCACATGTTCTCAGGTTAGCTTCAAAGTGAGCACGGGTGGCGAAGTGCTGGCATTTGTCGGCTAGACATTGAGAGATGGCATCGAGCAGAGAAATCTTTGCACCCTCGTACAGAGGCCTCTTAGCCGCTGCCATCATATCAAGGAAGGCCTACGTGGTTGGCTCCGGTTCCTCTGGCTCTAGCGGTTCCTCTGGTTCTGGTGGTTCATCCCGTGGAGGTGGCGAATCCGGCTGGTCGGCATTGATGAGATCATCTAGAAAGTTTCTAATCCCATCGTGCTCATTGCCATTGAGCCGCTGCCGCATAACCTCACCTCTGTCATGTTTGTACCGAGCAAAGTCGACCTGCGTGACATAGTGAGGCATGCACCCAGCTTGCAGAAGGTGTCTATACATCTCATCCTTTCCCTGACGATGACGCTTATTGCAACGAGCGCAGGGACAAAGTGCCCGAACGATTGCCTTCGAACCACACACTAACTCATTCACTAACAAATGAGTGTTCCGTGTCCACTCTACTGTTTTATTAGTCGCACTAATACGGCCACTATACATCCACCCATTATCAGCCATCCTCTTCTGCTTTGTTGGCAACCAAACAACAAATATAGCATTTTGTATCAAACAGGAGATTAAATGCTTCATATTTTTATGCATGCATCAATCTACATGTCTAATAGGAAAAGAGGGTCCTAACCAGCCACCGGATCCGTAGATTGGGTAAGTTCTCCCTGGCTCTACACTGATCCGAGCAGAATTTCGGTAGCACCTCCCCGCTGCTCTCCTGATACACGTCTCGACAAAAAGCCGAGAGGATGTGCATCCGGAGAGCAACGAGGAGGCGCCGCCGGAATCCTATCTCGGATCGAGGTAGAGCTAGGGAGAACAATACCCAACTACGAATCCACCGACTACTCGATAAGAGCCGTAAGCGTTACGGTTATTAATATGCGAGACCACTAATGCATATTAACCCGCGTAACGCTTATGGTCGGGAAGACGCCTAGGTAACGTGACTTGACTTGGTGATGTTGACACGAAAATAAACCTAGGTACAAGAGAGGCGAACGGATTCTCATCCTCGGTGGAAGAGGAAGTAGTCGAATAGCCGAGTGTCGAGGGGCTGGCGACTAAACTTGAAGATGGGATCGAGGTGTCTCCTACACCATCTCCCGCAACGGTAGTCACTCCCGCAATGACGGTCACTCCCGGAACACCACAAAATCTGTACAATTACATAAAGACAACACTTTATCCTGTGATCATCTAGAGTACTTAAGAACTAATTCTAAGCACAAAGTCAGAAAAATTCTAAGCACTACAAAATGGGGCTGCCCCGGCAAACCAAGAATATCTTTAATCACAAAATTCCATACTTTGGTAACAGCAACACATGGAACAGACACTAGTAGCTTGAAAAATAGCAGGTAAGAAATTAAAACAAGTACACATTTTACTTGCTAGCAAGCATTCCCTTTTAACATAAATAAATCAAGACTGAGCTGATCTTTTAACCATCCGATGCACACAAGTTTCAGGAGAATTAGCAATATATATGAGCCTAGTGGTTTGTCGAACTAGTATTCAATATTGTATTAAAGAAATTGATTAAGCTACTAGTCAGACCATCTGCATCCAAATCCCCAAACAGAAATTACCCCTGTTGCATCCGAACCTGCTTGTACAGAGACCTCCTAACTTAACCTCTTATGCAGCAGAACTAAACAGAGAACAACATGTGGTCTTCATTCTATGGGGGCAGAGTGAGGGAGGGAGAGGGCGAGGGGTTTCTCACATGCTGCGAGGATGTCGGAGGATAGCACGACGACGGAGTAGAGGCGCTGCACGACGACGGATGTAGGAGGACGAGGGGAAAAAGATCGCAGCCAGATCTCGGAGAGGACTTTGCTCCCTGGCGATGAGGAGAGGGGCTCGGGGTGGACTTGGCGGAAGAGGGAGAGGGGCTCAGGGACGAGGCAGACGAAGGGCGGCGGCCGGTCAGGGAGGGGCGACCGTGGCAGGGCAACGGGAGGCGAGGCTCTGGCTGGCTTGGACTCGAGGCGGCACGTGGCTCGGAGGCGGCGAGGTAGGGGCTTGGGAATGAGGGAAGAGAGGTGGTCGCCGGAGCTAGGGCACGTGGTAGCGGCGGTGGAGAGGAGGGGAGATGGTGGCGGGCGAAGTATGGCTCGGGGAGGAGAGGGTTGCGGTGGTGGCTTGGGGGAGGGGGGTCCCGGTGGTGGGGGAGGGAGGGTACAACGGCGGCGATGGCTCGAGGGAGGGAGGATCCGGTGGCCGGAGCTGCAGCGCGTGGTGGCCAGAGATGGGGCACGCGGTGGCGGCGGCAGAGTGGGCGCGTGAGCAGAGGCGTGCGTGCGTGCGTGGTGGGTCACGGGCTAGTCGGAACGGGTCCGGCCAGCCCTTTGCGGCTCGATCTAGGGTTCGGCTACGCCGACGGCCACCATCGGCATAGAACACCCTTTTTTACTACTAGAGCTACGCCGACGGCAATGCCGTCGGCATACCACAATTAATTTTTTACTAATAGAGCTATGCCGACGGCAATGTCGTCGGCATACCACAATTAATTTTTTTAAATTGTTTGGTTATATACTTTTATTATATTACAATATCAAACTATTATATTTTTGTGTGGTTATATTACTCCCCGATGCTCGTTTCCTATGCAAACCCTACACGTGGACCCCGTAGATCTACCCTCCTAGACTTCTTGTGCTCGTTTCCCACACAAACCCTAGACGTGCCCTAACTAGTTTTTCATCTAGAAGCAATCCACCACACTTTTGCATGTATGCTAGGGTTGTTGGACATATGCCCAAGAGGCAATAATAAAGCGGTTATTATTATATCTTTGTGTTTATGATAAATGTTTACATTCATGCTATAATTGTATTATTAGGAAACACTAATACTTGTTTGTTTTCTAAACGTAAAAGAGTCCCTAGTAAGCCTAGGGGCACATGCAAGTTTACATGTGATTCCGAGGCTCCGACGGTCTTCCTCCGACGAAACCCTAGATCGGGGGCCCCTGGTCGTCTACCCCTATAGCTTTCTCCGTACGAGGGTAGACCAGTGGACCTCTCTACTTGTTTTGGTTTGTTTAGGACATATGTGCATGGAGAGCCAAGGTTGGGCCAACTTTGCCACATTCTAGGCCCCGGTTGTGACGTGGCGGGAGTTTCCACGTACAGATCCAGGATTTTACTAAGTGTTAACGCATGTCCGGGAAGGGGGTCATACCTGGAGCCTACACATGGCACCTAACAACCTTGCACCACTCTCACACATATATCCTAGGGGCACATGCAAGTTTTCATGTGATTCCGACGTTCCGTCGGTCTTCCTCCGGCGAAACCCTAGACCGAGGGCCCTAGATCATCTACCCCTATAGCTTTCTCCGTACGAGGGTAGCCCAGTGGACCTCTCTAATTGTTTTGGTTTGTTTAGGACATATGTGCATGGAGAGCCAAGGTTGGGCCAACTTTGCCACATTCTAGGCCCCGGTTGTGACGCGGCGGGAGTTTCCACGTACAGATCCAGGATTTTACTAAGTGTTAACGCATGTCCAGGAAGGGGGTCACACCTGGGGCCTACACATGGCACCTACCAACCTTGCACCACTCTTACACACATATGCTAGGGGCACATGCAAGTTTTCATGTGATTCCGACGCTCCGACGGTCTTCCTCCAGCGAAACCCTAGACCGGGGGCCTCGGATCGTCTACCCCTCTAGCTATCTCCGTACGAGGGTAGCCCGGTGGACCTCTCTACTTGTTTTGGTTTGTTTAGGACATATGTACATGGAGATCCAGGGTTGGTGTTGGGGATATACTTTCCAGGTATCCTCACGGTTCCTCACTGACCAGGGTGGACCACTTCGGGTTAGAGCTTTGCTTCACGGGCGACCCAGTTAGAGAGAGAAGACGGAGCCCAATCCGGCTACGGGAAGGCCCAGAAGACTTACCGACTTAGGCCCATAATGTTACTTGTAGTTCAAGATGTACTCTGTAACCAACTCTTAGTCGTAGCTGGATTGATCTCTCCTGTAAACCCTAGGACGGATATCTATATAAGCCGTCCTAGGGAGAGACTTTAGGGCACCAGATAACACCCAATACTTTAGACCCTCAACTCGCACAGGCGATACCATTGTAACCCATATTCCGGCTTCGCTGTATTACTGGATTGACAGCAGGAGTAGGGTTCGTCCAAAGCCGATGGATTCGAACCTGGGTAAACTTGTGTGCTCACCGTCCCAGAACACCATACGTCTCACACCCCTCTCTTCCGCACGTCTCGAGGACCCCCTCATGGCGTACTTGTCCTCAATCCGACGACCGTTGGCGCCCACCGTGGGGCAAGTGAGCTTCGGATCTGCATTCCGGGTGGAATCTGCAAGAATCGGAATCGGCGAGACCATCGCCGTCGGTCGCATCCTCTACGCCAGCGACGTCCCTCTCATCGTTCTCGACGAGACTTGGATTCCGGCTAGGGAGGCCGTGACTGCCTATACTATCATGTCTTTTGGCGAGATCAATGTTTACATCGGTTTCGCTGAACCTGCCCAACCCATCCCAGCGGTGATGATAGAGGCAGAAGAATCTTCTAGGTCCCCTTTGTCCGCGGATGCGGCAGAGTTCCGGATCTCAGAAAACCCTAATCCCACCCAGCCCGCACCAGTTGCGGAGATAGTGGAGAAATCCGAGCCTGAAGACGACCTCATGGTCCAGGACGAGTCTGGAGTGGATCTCTCTGGAGAAGCCATATCCCAGATCGACCCACCCGTGGAAGTCGAAATCCAGGAGGAACATATCAAGAACACTGATTCCGGCTCTGACGATGCCGGGACATACATGCCTTTCCTCAGGTACACACTAAGATGTATGACACTGCAAGGCACTAGCGCATATGCAATCCTCGAAACCATTAAAAGTTTCGATATGGTTGATCGCGAAAGCTGCAGGTACCTCAGGAAGCACGCATCACACTTCGTCAGATATGTTGGATTCGAATCCGTCTCTGCCGATGCTGGAGAAAACACCGACTCGGTGCTGGAGGCAATTGGAACAAACACTGACGTTCTCGCATCCTCGGATGAATCTATGACGTCGGTAGATTTCTGAAAGTTCTCCACAGAATACGAAGAGGAGTACAACTCCAAAGCTGCAGAAGAAGGAGAAGCCATGGATGAAGGATCCGGGGAACACTCTCCCAAAGCGCAGGATGACATGGACATCGGAGATAATCCCGAGGTCCAGATGTCCGAAAGTACCGATCAGAGCTTGACTCCAGGAAACGGACCAAAAGCCGTCTTTGCTACCGGCGCTGCCAAGAAGGCAAAGAATAAGAACAAGACCCCGGCAAAAGACCCCCTCACAGAGGAGGTAATCGCCGAGGAATACGAAGAAGACTCGGATGGAGCACTTATCCTAGACGAACCGAAAAAAGAAGCATCGGTGGATGGACACGTGATCACTGAAGGTGCGCGTAAACTCATCGATGCCGCATTAACCACACCTATCCCTACAGCTGCAGAACTTATTGCAGATGAGCTGGACGAAAGGGCCCAGGCCCTAGAAGCGCGTCGTTAACAACTCCTTGATGAAGCCAAAAACATCGAGGTGGAGAAGAAGCGTATGTCAAACAAGGAGTACATGTCCCATCTGCATCAGATTACACGGAAGCGTCACATAGATGACAACCAATTCCCACGTGTCCGTGCCGTACTTTTTGGAGATGAGATGGGGAAGCCACAGAAGGATAGCAATGAAGATTGGGTTTACCCAACACCAGTGCAAAATACCGTGGCAGCTTGCGAAATTCTATCGGCTAATCCAGGACCAGAGGAGATACGTTTGGGTATCAAGCTACTCAATAAGGGACGGGAGAAGCGAAAGGTCGCCCTATCTAGAAGTCAAAAGATGGTCTCGGATTCCGAGCAATGTCGCACAGATCCGGCATGGGCTGACGTAAGATCCCACTATGTTCGGGCGCAGTATCGTCACCCCGAATGCAGAGAAGACAATTATTCAAGAACCGGATCGTCAGGGCAGCCCCGCAGAGCTACACATAACTAGAGCAATGTCGTTCCAATAGCCGAGAAAGACGCGATCGTTGCACTGAATCTGAGGAATCCTCCCCAAAAGGGAGAAGATAAAGAGAAACGTCGGGAGGAGGACCGTCAGAGAATGCCACCTCCCAGACATGCAAACCGCCCGGTTGAGCCTCACCATGGTGGGAACGACGGACGAAGGAACGAAGGAAACCACGCTGGAACAAGCCGGCTGGGGGCTCGTCATAGTCAAGAACCTCCCCGGAGCCGGAATAATGACGCTCTGGACGGAGGCCAGCGATCAGCCGACAACTATCCAGCTGCACCACCCTCTCCACCACACAGTTATCACAACGCCCCCCAAGGAGGTCAAGGAGGACGACATGGCGGAGGAGGTGGTGGCAGAAGCCGAAGTCCGGCTCCAAGGCACCGCAACCACAGCCGACATTCAGGATGATCCCTATCCCCAACGACGCAAGGCACATGATCAACTCCAATATAGAGGCTCGGCACTACGAAAACGATGATGTATACGTGGGCCCAAAATGCTTCGGACCACGCATCAGAGCTACAAAGTTCCCGGAAGGATTTGCTATCTCAAGACATATCCAAGCCTACGACGTCATTGCTCGGCCAGACACCTGGTTACAGGATTTCTTCCAAGCCTGCTGCATCGCCAAAGGCGGAAACAGCCTGGTCGCAACCCGATATCTCCCACTTATGTTGCAGAAAACGGCACGATCATGGCTCAATGAACTTCCGGCGAACACCATCCATAACTGGTATGATTTACAAAGTGCGTTCTTTTAGAATTTCGAAGGCACATATCGGAGGCCCTGTACGGTTGGAGACCTACAGCGTTGCACCAAGAAAGCCGGAGAAACTTGCCGGGATTACCTCGGACGATGGATTGACACCAAGAACTCCTGCGAAGGAGTAAACGATCAAACTGCGATCGAAGCTTTCATCGCAGGTCTCCCAATTGGTTTACTGCGCCATCGCTTGAAGTGTGACAAGGTTACTGATCTGGGAGAGATGATAGAAACAGCGAGCAAGTATGCAGATGCTGACGATGATGCAGAGGGATTACTCAATGTCCTGGCTGTGCCTCAATCGACAGAACAACCAAAGCAACAAGCTCAGAAGCGCAAAAATACCTCGGAAGAAAAACCCAACACGGAGACAGTAGTAGTCACTACTGTTTCTGGGTCTGGAGGACGAGGAGGACGTGGCGGAGGTCGCGGGCGTGGCCATGGGACATCAAGGGTCCAAGGTAGAGGAGAGCAACAACCAGGCAAAACCTACACTTGGGCCGACATCGCCAATAACCCATGTGTGCATCACTTGGACGCCAATGGGGGCTCGTCCCACACCAACGCTGAGTGTTGTTTTAATGACAACATCAAGAGAGATGATACCGTGGGCTACAAAGCTAAGCGGAAGAAGGGAAAGAAAAATCCTGAAAAGGACAAAGAGACCAAGGAAGATTCCGACATGGAGGAAGCCAATGCTTCAAATCCCAAGTCGGAAGGGAAGAAAACTTTTCCCACCAAGAAGGACACTTACGTCACCTTCCTCGGATCTCAACCAGCAAAGGTCAAGAAAGCAGTTCTCCACGAGCTCAACGCAACAGTTCCGGCTGTCCCTCAGTATCTGGACTGGTCGGAAGTGGCAATAACGTTTGACCGCGCTGATCATCCGCCTAAGCTACATAGGCGAGGAAAATACGCCTTAATCATCAATCCACTTATTGACGGTTATGGTTTCTCCAAGACCCTCATGGACGGTTGTAGCAGTATCAATATTCTCTATGTTGAAACGCTACGCCGGATGAAGATCTTGGAAACACAGCCGAACCATAGCTCTGTGATCTTTCACGGAGTTGTCCCAGGAAGACAAGCTAATTCCCTGGGAGAGATCACTTTGGATGTTACTTTTGGAACTCCAAAGAATTATCGGACGGAGGCACTTTCCTTCGAAGTGGTCCCATTCAAGAGCGCATACCACGCTATATTCGGACGTCCGGCTTACTGGGCTTTTATGGCTCGTCCGTGTTACATTTACAATATGATGAAAATTCTAGGTCCCAACGGCGTGATCACCATCAGGGGAGACCCGAAGAAGGCGTGAGAGTGCGAAGATGGAAATGCCGCCTTTGCCGAAGCCATGCCGCACGCCTAGGAGTACCAGGAGGTCAAGAAGAGCATAGACCGTCTGAGATGCTCGCAACAAAGAAGGAGGTCACAAAGCCAAATCCGGAGTTCAAGGCATCAGAAGAGACGAAAACGACGTTGTTGAAGGATGATGACCCCTCCAAGGTGACCCAGATAGGCGTAGGCCTAAGCAGCGCATAGGAAAGCGCACTCGTCAAGTTCCTCCAAGCAAATCAAGATATCTTCGCATGGCAGCCATCTGACATGACCGGAGTACCTAGGGAACTTGCCGAGCACTCTCTAAATGTAAACCTGAACGCTAAACCCGTCAATCAGTCCTTACAACAGTTTGGTGATGAAAAGCGTAAGGCAATAGCTAAGGAACTAGCACGGCTCAAGTTAGCCGGATTCATAGAAGAGGTCATCCATACTGATTGGTCGGCCAACCCTATAATGGTCCCTAAAAAGGACACCACTGATTTAAGGATGTGTGTTGATTATACCGCCTTGAACAAGGCTTGTCCAAAAGATCCATTCGCTCTGCCTAGAATTTATCAAGTTATCGATTCAACGGCAGGCTCGGAACTCCTCTATTTTCTCGACGCATATTCCGGTTATCACCAAATCCGGATGAAGGAATCTGACAAAGTCAAAACTTCATTCATAACCCCCTTCGGAACCTTCTGTTTTGTTACGATGCCCTTTGGGCTGAAGAACGCAGGAGCTACGTACCAGCGCACGATGCAGCGTTGCCTCCATGATCAACTCGGACGCAATGTACATGCATACGTGGATGATATCGCGGTCATGTCCAAAAAGAAGGAAATATTGATTTCCGAGTTGGAGGAAACGTTCGCCAATCTACGAAAATACAACATCATGCTTAACCCGAAGAAATGCTTCTTTGGAATACCAGCCGGAAAATTGTTAGGTTTCATCGTGTCTCAAAGAGGCATAGAGGTAAACCGTGACAAAATCAAGGATATTCTCAACATTTCCAGGCCAACTCTCCTGAAGGACGTACAAAGATTAACTGGTTGCATTGTTGCGGTTAGTCGATTTGTAAGTCGGCTTGGTGAAAGAGCCGCACGATTATACAAACTCCTGAAGAAGACCAAGGATTTTGTCTAGACTGACGAAGCTGAAGCTGCACTACAAGACCTGAAGAAAGTACTCTCATCTGCTCATATCCTTGCAGCGCCGGAACCTCAGGAACCGATGTTGCTCTACATTGCTGCGACAAATAAGGTTGTCAGTATCGTTATGGTAGTGGAGAGACCAGAAGAAAATCAGGAACACCTGGTAGCGTCCGACGTACTTTGTCAGCGAGGTCCTGACAGAATCAAAACAGCGGTATCCGCACTATCAAAAGTTGGCTTACGGTGTTTTTCTAGCATCTCGTAAGTTACGACACTATTTTAAGGAGCACCCAATTACCGTGGTGAGCAAGGCTCTCATGAGAGATATAATCAACAATAGCGATGCCACAGGACGCGTCGCCAAATGGGGCATAGAGCTTGCAACTTTCGATATTGAGTACAAACCTCGGACAGCAATCAAATCCCAGATCCTTGCCAACTTTGTCACTGATTGGACAGAGACCAAGGAGAACATGGTCCTCCCTGAGTCGGAATATTGGACCCTCTTTTTCAATGGGTCTAAGGCTCGAGGGGGCTCGGGGGCTGGCGTGGTGCTCAAATCACCCCAAGGAGATAAACTTTTATACGTGTTGCAGATCCACTTCACAGCGACAAACAACATTGCCGAGTATGAAGCACTGCTGCATGGAATTCGGATTGCTAAGGATATTGGCATCCAATGTTTGATGTCTTACGGTGATTTGGATCTAGTTGCTCAGCAATTTTCGGATATTTGTAATGCAAATAAGCACATGGCAGCATATAAAGCTGTCGTGGATGATCTATCTAAATCGTTCGAAGGGTTTGAAGTTCAACACATCCCTCGAGCAGAAAATGAGGAAGCAGATGCATTATCTCGAATAGGCTCTACGCGGAAAGAGGTCCTGGATGGCGCATTTTTAGAGCACCTCAAAGTTCCCTCGATAAAGGGAGTAGATGAGAAATATCCGACCAAATCCGACTCACCTTTGATAGCAGTTCTGGCTGTAATTCCCAGCTGGACTCACCCCTACCTCGATTACTTGGTAGATGGAAAATTACCCGAAGATGAGGTGTTGAGCCGACAGATTATCCGACGAGCAAAAGCCTATACTATTGTTAAAGGTGAGCTCCATAAACGGAGTGTTTCTAGGGGTTTTCAGCGCTGTGTATCTCCGGAAGAAGGAGTGGAAATCTTAAGGGAAATCCACGAAGGCGAGTGTGGTCACCACGTTGTAGCCAAATCTTTAGTGGCAAAAGCTTTTCGACATGGATTTTTCTGGCTTACAGCTCAGGCAGATGCCGAACGATTAGTCAAGACATGCAAAGGCTGCCAAAAATACGCCAAGCAAGCTCATGTTCCGGCGGATCAGCTGTGAACAATACCTATAACATGGCCCTTTGCGGTCTGGGGGCTTGATATGGTAGGACCTTTTAAACAAGCCCCAAGTGGATTCACTCACCTCTTAGTGATGGTGGACAAATTCATAAAGTGGATCGAGGCTAAACCTGTCACTAGTTGTGATGGAGCAACAGCCAAAAGATTTGTCGAGGATGTTATAATCCGGTATGGTTATCCGCATAGTATTATCACGGACAATGGGAGTAACTTTTCCATGGGAGAACTGGCTGAATTCTGCAATGAGCAAAATATCTGGCTTGACATTGCGTCAGTCGCACATCCACAGGCTAACAGACAAGTCGAAAGAGCAAATGGTTTAATTCTATAAGGCTTGAAACCAAGACTCGAAGCACCATTGAGACGTGCTGTAGGGGCTTGGGCAGAGGAACTACCCTCTGTAATTTGGAGTTTACGAACAACTCCGAATAGGTCAACAGGATATACACCTTTCTTCTTGGTCTATGGCGTAGAAGCAGTTCTTCCTAGTGATTTAATTCATACTTCTCCTAGAGTGGCCGCGTATATTGAAGAGGATGCCGAAATTTCTCGACAAAATGATCTCGACTTAGTCGAAGAAGTTCGCGTCGTTGCTGAAATGAGATCTACAACCTATCAGCAGAAGTTACGCAAGTATCATAGCCAGAGAGTCCGAACTAGATCTTTCAATAAAGGTGATTTGGTTCTCCGGCTTGTGCAACAAATAAATCAAAAACTTTCCCCAGTATGGGAAGGGCCCTTTTTAGTTAGTCGAGTATTGCACAATGGATCGTACTACTTAACTGACATGAGGCCAGTCAAAGAAAGACCTGCTACTAAGAAGAGAAAGAGAGCTGGAGGCAGTACAAATCCAGATGAGTTGGACAGACCGTGGAATATTGCTCAGCTATGTCCCTTTTATTCTTAGTTTATCCTTCTTTGTAATCATAAATATGCACATGTTCTATGAGAAATAAAAGTTTTGGTTACCTCAAGGTTTTTCTGAGAAGTTTTTACCATCTTATTTCCTAACGATCATGTCGTAGTCGAAAATCCCAGAATGCTTGAAAGTACTTTATGCTCATGTTCGTTCTGGTTTAGATTTCCGATTCTAAAACTGCTCCTTCGGGTATAACTCTAAAAATTCTAGTCTTTATGTTGGTTATTTGTCTGATTGCTGGATGCGGGTATTTTCCGAGTAGTGAATTGTTGGTACTGGAAGACGGCTTTGTTTCTGAGTTTAAACTGGTTTAGCAATTGAGCTCTGTTGCTCAGCAAAGTTTCTGGCTGAAGGTTTAGCCGGCTCAGAGAAAGTGACGGGGCGGAAAGCCAGATAAACGATAAGTAGAGACGGAAAAATTTCAAGTGCTTATGAAAACATTTCAGGCACGCAAAAATTCTAAGACAAAAGTGCTGAATAGATAAAAAACTTAGCACTAGCAAAATCCATAATACTTAATATTTACAAGCGCATCATGTTCTTTCACAGAATAATACATAAGTTTGTGGTCTATGATGCAGGAGGAGATGAAGGAGCTGCCGGCTCGTTGGTTACTCCGCCTTGATATCGTTCTAAGATGTCCGGATCCGAGGTGGTCCGTTCATCGTCGGAAGTTTCTTCGGTTTCTTCTGTAGGAGGTGGTGGGGTATCTACACGGGTGAAGAAGGGGATCTCGTAGCTGGTCAGATCAGCTACGTGGCACCCATATCCGGCGCAGGAGTGCATGATGGCTTGAAGGTCTTGCTCCTGGCCGTCTTCGTCTACCTTGCAGTACCCTCTGGTCACTTGCCATATCTCCATGTTTCCATGGTGGCTCATGACCATAGTGAGAGCGTTCTACGCAGCAGTCCGCGCGTAGGACATGTTCCAGTCCTGAACAAGCTGCGGCATCTCCTTGGCCTTCTCCCGCACCTAGAAGTCCGACATGCTTGGCATGTCCGGAATCCTGAGAGACTCGCCAATGTCCTCAAGGGACTGTCAGTAGTCATGAAGAAGATCACCGACTTGGGTAAGTCGGTGAGTGCGGGGCTCGGACGAGGAGGAGTCTATCAAGTTCAGAGGACCTATACACAAAACAAGTCAAGGAAAATCCAACATTGATGAAAGTCGAAGAAATGATTAATCAGACAGATGGAACGTACCAAGAATGACGTCGTCTATCTTGGTCTTCTCCTCCCGGAGACTCTGGAGTTCAGCCCGGAGCGCTTCGGAGAGATCTTTCTCTCTGCCAGGCTCATTCTTGAGGTCCGAGATAACTTTATCTTGAGTGGCAATCTTGCGATCACGCTCTTCAGTGGCCATATGTAACACCCTCAAATCGGCCCTATGCAAGTTTTAGCCCTTTCCGCCAAACCCGCATAGAAACGATTCAAGGACGCCCACCAGGCACTTTCGTGCGGGTGGAAAACGAAGTAATACCATTACACGACAGTCCTCGATGGGACCCACAGAACATATATATACATCAGCGACTCTATGAGTCAAGAATACAGATATAATATACAAAGATCCAAATCACCTTGAAAACGATAGAGCGTCCGACTACGGACAAGATGCAAATGGGGCTAAGAGCCCTGAAGAATAACCAATGGCGTCCATAACCCTGCCCAGGCCAAGTCGGAAGGGTAACCCTGCTAACGACGTCGATCTCAAACCTGCTAAAACAAAAGGGGTGCCAACAAAGGGCAAAGGAAAAAGAGGAGCGTCAGTACTGAGGCCAGTAGACGGCGAGGCTAGAATTCGGCGACTCTCGCCTACATAGGTATGGTGGACTGAAGCGGCAGCGCAGCATGCACTAAACAACCTATAGTGACTCAGTAAAACTGGCGGCTATTAGAGAGGGATAAGAAAGACCTATTCGGATCCAACCTGATACTAACACCAAACATACCCATCTTGGTATTCCCCCTCGAGACCAAACGAGGAAGTCAAGCCGAGGAAAACTCACACGGTTGGCAGTTTTATTTAATCTTTTCATGGCAGTTATCCAACTTACTATTCATCTCAGATACAGGTCAAATTATAACAGTAAACTTTAGTTATAGTTGTCTATGGTCGAGAAACTGTGCTCCAAGTCGTCCATAACCGCGGACACGGCTTTTCGAAAAGAGTTAACCCTGGAGGGGTGCACCAAAGTATCCACACGCACTTCGACCCTTTTTGCCAGATCAATTAACATACACCCATTGGTATGTCGGCGGGGCCTAAGTCATGACGTTTCCCAGACCCAAAGCAAGTACATGGGGGCCACCCCACTAAGCTACCCGCAACAAAGTCGGCCGGCTCCGGAACGGACCCAGGGTTTGTGCCAATGGCTGTAAACGACTGGGAACCCGAAAGTGTGACTGGGCTTGTCGATACCGTGAAAACATTCCACATCCTAAACAGTACAAGTGCACCACGCACAATCTTAATTAAAGCAGTAAAGCATGGCATAAGTACAGAATAGTAATAAAGCCCCAAACTACTTGTGGCCCCCGGTACAATACTTTGAAATCATGTAGTAAGCCGATGGGGGTGCCCACACACCCCACCTGTGGTTAGCGCGCTCGATCTCGGAACAGGTGCCAAGAACTCGGGTCCTAGGGGACACCAGTGAGCGGTTAAGAACCAAATAATTACTATTACCCACCGGTGCCTCTGCATTAATCTACCATCAACATTAATTAATAAGCTGTAATTAGAAACATGATCAACTCCACCATTAAACATGTGCCAACCTCCCAACAACTGTGGAACAACGACGACTCGAAGCAACATCTGAGCAAGCAACTACGACTCGCAGGGCCAACTGTCTATCAAATAACAGGTAATAGGAGGTGGCCAAGGCAATATAACGGCTGCAAGGAATATATCTGGTGCGGAATACTAAAGCATCGAGACACGGATAGCAATAGATCAACAGGAGGAAATAAAGACTATAAATGCAAAATAGGTAGAAGGGGAAGAGATGCTCGCCTGGGAAACACTGCCGACGGATCATATCCGGAGAACTTGTCGATACTCGCATCCACTCATCGGCCTAATCCGCGAAGAAGCAAACACTAGAAGAAAACACCGGATGCAATATTTAATACTACGGCAGAAGATCCGGCATGATTATGATATGATGCATGGCATGGCACAGATGCGGTGCAATTAGGCAATATTAAGCGGAATCGGGATCTCGATAATTAATTAGACGGTTCAAGTAGTTTAACTACCCCGCAAATTAAATGTTGTATTAACAAGACAAAACATGGCATCGGTTCGCTACACCAATTTAAATGGAGCCGATATAAGACTAGATTAGCCCGCATATTGACTCCATGTTTAATCATGCGGTGAATCGGCATAATGCCCCCAACCCACATGATATGCATGCGACATGAACAATTAATATGCAACAATTCATGTATATGTCAATTTATAAAAAATAGGGCTCGAATAAAGGGGTCACACATTATGGGCGAAGGTCTTGGTTCCGGGGGTTCGGGGTTCGTCAGGGTCTTCGGTTCCGTGAAGGAGATCATGGCGTGCCGAGGAGAAGATCTTGGCGTGCCTAGGGTTCGGTCTTCGGATCCGCGTAGAAGAACTTGGCGTTCCGGGAAGGAGAACTTGTTGCACAGGGTCTCGGCGGGAAGAAGGACTTGGCGCTCCGAGGGTTCGACGAGGTGCTTCGGATTCGCCCGTGAAGGAGGTCTTGGTGTCCGGGGTCTTGTCATCTTCTAGTCTGGGTGTCGAACTTGGATTCAATGTCGGCGTTCTTCGGATAACGGGTCGGAGAGCTTGCATCTCGGCTTTGATTTCTGACGACGAACTTGGATTTCACCTGGTGGGCTATTCGTCTCATCTCAATCATCAGTTGCAGCGTTGGTTAACACGAACGGGAGTAGCTCTTGGTGAAGGGGATCAACGCATACATGGGCCTCGTGGTCTTCGGATAGAGCCAACATCCCCCGTACTGGTCTTTACCTGCAAAAGAGGCACGGGGCGAGCATCGAGATGGACGGCGATGCACGTGCACGTAGAGACGTAGCAGCACAGGCGTCAGATGCAAACCGCGCAGGGAGGCGCGGCCAGGAGCACCTTCATGCGGCCATGGCAGGGTCGGAACTTGCCAGCTCGATGGGGAGCGAGCGACCACCAGGGGCGAGAAGGCCGCAGACGGCGTCAGCCGGTGAGGAGGAGGAAGGCCACGGCCGGGGAGCTCGGAGGCGTGGAGATGAGCAGGGGAAACGCCGGTGCACGAGGTCGATGACGGCGGGACGGAGAGAGGAGAGGGGAGGGAGAGCAGCAGCGGCAGATGCTGCACTCACGAGGGAGGCGGCGGCGGGCCCGACGGCGCGATGAGGTGACCAGGTCGGCCGGAACGGAGGGGGCCCGAGACGGCGATGAACGAGAGGGGGAAGGAGCGGAGGTCGCGGCAGAGGACGGGGTGGAGAAGAGGAAGGACAGGCGTGGGGAAGGAGAGCAGAGGGAAGTGGCGGAGGAGGAGTTCGCGCTGGGGTCGGACTCGAGGACGGCGGTCATGGCGCCGGGAGGAGGACGCCGAGCTCTTAGCAGGGACGGTGTCGCCTGGCGTAAGGGGCCACGTGGAGGCGGTTGCGGTCTAAGGGAGCACCGGTGACGCGCGAGGAGAGGCGCAAAGCGACAGCGAGGTGGCGGTGGCGCGGAGGCTGGCGAGGTGGAAGAGGCGGGCGGCGGCGTGGCTGGGGCCGAGCCGACGCGGAGGCGGCGGTGCAGAGGAAGGGGAGAGGAAGGGGAGGCCCAGCGCGACAGCTCGGATCGGTGGCAGCCATGGAGTGAGGCCGGACGGCGGCCGCCGTCGATCTGCAGGCGAGAAGCGAGGCGAGGGATTCGGGATGGGGAGGGGATGGCGTGCGGGCGACGCGTAACGTGCGCGGGTGGGGACGGGGCACGGGGAACGGGGTGGCTGTCGGTCGTGGGGTGGGGGTCCGTTGCGAGGTGGGGTAGGTGGAGGAGTGCGGCAGGTGGCGGTGGGGATTGGGCTAGGTGGGACTGGGCGGTAGGTTTGAGTGGGAAAGGGCAGGCGCGGGGTGGGATGGGTCCAGGGGAGAGAGAGAGGGGGAGGTGGTGACCAGGCGGCTTAGATGGCGAACCGGGGTTGGTTGAGGTGATGTGGAGGGTGTGAGGTGGAGGGAGGGGATTGGTCAGGGTGAGGTGGAGGGAGGCTGGGTAGAATAGGGTTGGTTTAGGGTTAGGTCTAGGTAGATTTAGTTTTAGGGTTTGGAGGTGGCCGGCCGGGCTTCCTCCTAAAAAATAATTAAAATAAATTATTTATTTCAAACAAGGCTTTTAGAAGCCGTTTGTAGACGAAACGAAACAATCCGGACAAGCCCGGGATTTAATTTGAATAAAGACGGGAAGATATTTAGAAAACAAAACTAGGCTTTCAGAACATAGTTTTGTACCAACACATGCATGATGATGACGATGCTCAAATGCAATGTGGCATGATGACATGATCATGCGGTCGTGACGATGCAAATGCACAAAAACAACGCGATTTTCTAGTAGTGGTTTTGCGGGGCGCCACACCATAGAGGAGGATTCAAGGACTTGAGCTATGCTCCTTTCATGATCCGCCTTGAGCTTATCCAGCTCTTGGCGAAGTCCCTTGTTCTCCACCACTAGGGTCTTGAGATTCTCGGCCTCTTCAATCATAGCGATGGATTGTTTCACCAACGCTGTAAGTCAAAAAGAACAACAGTTCATAAAAATTCGACATTGAAAAAGCAAAAGACAAGGTTTGAATCTCGGAATGTTTACCTTCGGCTTCATCCTTGGCGGCCTTGAGCTCAGCATTTTTAAGCCGGAGAGCTTTGATCTCTCTCCACTTATCACAGACATTGGTTAATAATTCCTAGTTATAGGAACATACTTTCTGTAAGTCAGAATACCCAAAGTCAGAAAGCTACTTAAGACTCGGGCTAATATTTTTTTGCTAAATATCAGCACGAGCCTTGGGGCTACACTAGTTTGTTCTTTGGCATCCTAATGAAAGCATAAACCTGGATTTCTATATCCTACTTCATGCTTGGGGGCTAGAGGATATGATATAACATAATGTAAAAACAAGAGTTTGAATTCCGACTTACATATTGCTCGCGGGTGAGTTTGTCTAACCCCGCATTCACTTCAGCTGCCACCTTCTCAGCGAGGGTAAGAGGAATTACTGGGGCTGTTGGAAGCTCGCTAGTCCTGATTCTTTCGTCGCGAAGGCGGACTTGAGCGAGAAGGTCAGAGAACTTGACGTCCTCTGCTTCTTGCGCTTCCTCTTCGGGGGATAGATGGCTTTTGTCCAGGACTTGTCTGGCCAGCCACTGGATCTCCTCTGCAGATTTCTGGGATAAGCCAAACTTGGCAAGTCCGGGATTGCTGAGGAGGTTGTCGGTGAAGACTTCAGCCGAGGGATCATTACCCGAAGAGGGTTCACCCTTATCTTGAGCTGACGCACCCACGGTGACGTCAGTGTGTGACCCAAGGATCACAGGCGCCGTTGGAGGAGCCCGATCTTCTACAACAACCGGAGAAGGAGTAATCGCCGGTGTTGTAGAAGGTTGAGGGGCAGGAGTCGGAGGAGCTGTGGCAGGGGAAGCTATGGTAAGCTTTGTTTGTCACAAGGGCTTCGAAGGAATCCCTTTCCCCTTGCCGTTGATGATTGGTTTTGCTCTGAGAAAGTAGTAAAGTCGGAAACATTACATCTCGGAAAGAAACTTGAGTAAAGTACAAAGGTGAAAATGTTGTGACAAAAGGTTACCTTTTCACGACCGGCGCCTCCTTTGTGCCAACTGCCACTGTCAGAGCTTTACAGTTCTTGAGCGCAAGATCTGGCAATGGGACTACTTCGGTCTCCTGAGAAAACTCAGGAGGATATCCTTCGAGTGGAGCAAGCTCCGACTTGGGGAAGTCAGCAAGCTGAAAACAGGAAAGCATATCAGCATTGCAGTATATAATTTGAAGATTGAAACACATAAAAGGTGTACTGATTGAAGCTTACCAGCACCACGAGGTTTTCCGCCGTGTGCATATCCAGAGAAACCTGCCTAATTTTCCTCTCGATGCGCTCCTTGATCAGCCATTTGATCTGGCTTATGTAACCCTGGGCGGTGTAGGTTTTTGGGCTGATGCGGAGGGAATCTTTTTTGGAAGACGTGATGGAGTGCATCATTCTGTCCCCGTGGTACTGAAGTGGATAGATCCGACGTGAGACCCAGCATTGGACCAAGTCGGATCCCTTCAGACCCTTTTGCTTGATCAAATACTCGATCCGCCTCTTAGCGAGGATCAGATCGTCGGTGAGAGCCGGAGCAGCCTCGTCCCAGGAAGGCTGGGCTATGGCGGCTCCGTCGATAAAAGCCGGCAAAGCAGTAGCTTTGCCGGGAGCCGGAATATCCCTATGGTAGAAGAAAGTGGCTGGCCATTGTTTGGCCGAGTAACTGGCAGATATTTTCGGATAGGCCCGGTCTCGTCTAACAGAAAAACTAATGGTACCGGTGATATAAGGAACACCGAGAGTGATGGAATTCCTCCGGACATGGAAATAGTACCGGAAGAGAAGCAAACTCGGCCCAATGCTGAAAAAGCCCTCGCAAAGCGCAGCATATGCGCTCATTTCCAGAAGAGAATTGGGAGGAAGATTGTGGAGTTGAACTCCATAGTGATCTATCACCTCGGAGAAGAACTCCGAGGGAGGAAAGGACAAACCTCGGTCCAGATGGGTGCCGAAGTGGACACGCTCGCCCTCGCGCAGGTTGGGGACGGTTTCGCCGAGGCCGGTCCGCCAGTCGCCGGCGGCGAGAAGCCCCTCCTTCTCCACATTCTTGAGGCCTGCCTCGTCGAGGGCGAAGGGGATCCAGATTCCCCGGAAACTCTCCTTCTCTACAGCTGCTTCCGCTGACGCCGCCGCTGCTGCTGCCGCCAAACCAGAGGAAGAAGAAGAGGAAGCCATTTTTCTCCGGTGAAAAGGGTGACCTTAAAGTGGCGGTGTTGGGAGCTCTGTGGGAGGAGGACGAGGAGGCTCTAGGCGCGCGGGAGGATTGGGAAGGAAGGAATGGCAAAGGGCTGGTGGAGAGGAGAAGAAGAAATCTAAACCCCTTATATTCACCTACTTGCGCCAAGATTCGTGCAAACGCTACAGTGTAAACGCCACGCGTCCTGGAAAGAACTAGAAGGGCCCGCGCGATGATTGTGTCGCCTCGATCTCCACGCACGCATTGAAACGGCGCCTCGGTTCCGCGAACTGCGGACCCACCAACGGTCGTGCTGACAGAACGTCTGTCAGATGACGTGACTTGACCATGCTTGTGTCAGGTGGCATTAGAGACCAAGTTCCGGCTTAGTTTAAAAGCGAGCTGGAAAATCCGAGTAACCAATTGAAAGGTCCGACTTACTTTTAAGACCTGGATCGTATTTTTTGTTGTTAAGTTTCAGGAACCCTTCAAGATTCTGCAAGCCAAAGATCAAGCTAGACGATGATAAAATCCGACTTTGGATCTTGGAGGCCTCCGGGGGCTGCTGTAGGGGATATACTTTCCGGGTATCCTCACGGTTCCTCACTGACCAGGGTGGCCCACTTCGGGTTAGAGCTTTGCTTCACGGGCGGCCCAGTTAGAGAGAGAAGACGGAGTCCAATCTGGCTACGAGAAGGCCCAGAAAACTTACCGACTTAGGCCCATAATGTTACTTGTAGTTCGAGATGTACTCTGTAACCAACTCTTAGTTGTAGCCAGATTGATCTCTCCTGTAAACCCTAGGCCGGATATCTATATAAGCCATCCTAGGGAGAGCCTTTAGGGCACCAGATAACACCCAATAATTTAGACCCTCAACTCGCACAGGCGATACCATTGTAACCCATATTCCGGTTTCGCCGTATTACTGGATTGACAGCAGGAGTAGGGTCTGTCCAAAGCCGGCGGATTCGAACCTGGGTAAACTTGTGTGCTCACCGTCCCGGAACACCGTACGTCTCACACCCCTCTCTTCCGCACGCCTTGAGGACCCCCTCATGGCGTACTTGTCCTCAATCCGACGACAGTTGGGCCAACTTTGCCACATTCTAGGCCCCGGTTGTGACGCGGCGGGAGTTTCCACGTACAGATCCAGGATTTTACTGAGTGTTAACGCATGTCCGGGAAGGGGGACACACCTGGAGCCTACACATGTCACCTAATAACCTTGCACCACTCTCACACACATATCCTAGGAGCACATGCAAGTTTTCATGTGATTCCGACGTTCTGGCGATCTTCCTCCAGCGAAACCCTAGACCGGGGGCCTCGGATCGTCTACCCCTATAGCTATCTCCGTACGAAGGTAGCCCGGTGGACCTCTCTACTTGTTTTGGTTTGTTTAGGACATATGTACATGGAGAGCCAAGGTTGGGCCAACTTTGCCACATTCTAGTCCCTGGTTATGACGCGGCGGGAGTTTCCACGTACAGATCCAGGATTTTACTAAGTGTTAACGCATGTCTAGGAAGGGGGTCACACCTGGGGACTACACATGGCACCTACCAACCTTGCACCACTCTCAGACACATATGCTAGGGGCACATGCAAGTTTTCATGTGATTCCGACGTTCAGACGGTCTTCCTCCGGCGAAACCCTGGACCGAGGGCCGCGGATCGTCTACCCCTATAGCTTTCTCCGTACGAGGGTAGCCCGGTGGACCTCTCGAATTTTTTTGGTTTGTTTAGGACATATGTGCATGGATAGCCAAGGTTGGGCCAACTTTGCCACATTCTAGGCCCCGGTTGTGACGCGGCGGGAGTTTCCACGTACAGATCCAGGATTTTACTAAGTGTTAACGCATGTCCGGGAAGGGGGTCACACCTGGAGCCTACACATGTCACCTAACAACCTTGCACCACTCTCACACACATATCCTAGGGGCACATGGAAGTTTTCATGTGATTCCGACGTTCCGGAGGTCTTCCTCCAGCGAAACCCTGGACCGAGGGCCCCGGATCGTCTACCCCTATAGCTATCTCCATACGAGGGTATCCCGGTGGGCGTCTCTACTTGTTTTGGTTTTTTAGGACATATGTACATGGAGATCCAAGATTGGGCCAACTTTGCCACATCCTAGGCCCCGGTTGTGACGCGGCGGGAGTTTACACATACAGATCTAGGATTTTACTAAGTGTTAACGCATGTCCGGGAAGGGGGTCACACCTGGGGCCTACACATGGCACCTAACAACCTTGCACCACTCTCACACACATATCCTTGGAGCACATGCAAGTTTTCATATGATTCCGATGTTTCGGCGGTCTTCCTCCGGCGATACCCTGGACCGACGGCCCCCGATCGTCTACCCCTATAGCTTTCTCCGTAGAGGGTAGCCCGGTGGACCTCTCTACTTGTTTTGGTTTGTTTAGGACATATGTGCATCGAGAGACAAGGTTGGGCCAACTTTGCCACATTCTAGGCCCCGGCTGTGCCGCGGTGGGAGTTTCCACGTACAGATCCAGGATTGTACTAAGTGTTAACGCATGTCCGGGAAGGGGGGCACACCTGGAGCCTACACATGTCACCTAACAACCTTGCACCACTCTCACACACATATGCTAGGGGCACATGCAAGTTTTCATGTGATTCCGACGTTCAGACGGTCTTCCTCCGGCGAAACCCTGGACCGAGGGCCGCGGATCGTCTACCCCTATAGCTTTCTCCGTACGAGGGTAGCCCGGTGGACCTCTCTACCTGTTTTGGTTTTTTTAGGACATATGTGCATGGAGAGCCAAGGTTGGGCACACTTTGCCACATTCTAGGCCCCGGTTGTGACGCGGCGGGAGTTTCCACGTACAGATCCATGATTTTACTAAGTGTTAATGCATGTCCAGGCAGGGGTCACACCTGGAGCCTACACATGGCACCTAACAACGTTGCACCACTCTCACACATATATCTTAGGGGCACATGCAAGTTTTCATGTGATTCCGACATTCCGGCGGTCTTCTTCTGGTGAAACCCTAGACCGAGGGCCCCAGATCGTCTACCCCTATAGCTTTCTCCGTATGAGGGTAGCCCGATGGACCTCTCTAATTGCTTTGGTTTTTTAGGACATATGTGCATGGAGAGCAAAGGTTGGGCCAACTTTGCCACATTCTAGGCCCCGCTTGTGACCCGGCGGGAGTTTCCACGTACAGATCCAGGATTTTACTAAGTGTTAACGCATGTCTAGGAAGGGGGTCACACCTGGGGACTACACATGGCACCTACCAACCTTGCACCACTCTCAGACACATATGCTAGGGGCACATGCAAGTTTTCATGTGATTCCGACGCTCCGACGGTCTTCTTCCGGCGAAACCCTAGATCGGGGGCCCCGGATCGTCTACCCCTCTAGCTATCTCCGTACGAGGGTAGCCCGGTGGACCTCTCTACCTGCTTTGGTTTGTTTATGACATATGTACAGGGAGAGAAAAGGTTGGGCACACTTTGCCACATTCTAGGCCCCGGTTGTGACGCGGCGGGAGTTTCCACGTACAGATCCATGATTTTACTAAGTGTTAATGCATGTCCAGGCAGGGGTCACACCTGGAGCCTACACATGGCACCTAACAACCTTGCACCACTCTCACACATATATCTTAGGGGCACATGCAAGTTTTCATGTGATTCCGACATTCCGGCGGTCTTCTTCTGGTGAAACCCTAGACCGAGGGCCCCAGATCGTCTACCCCTATAGCTTTCTCCGTATGAGGGTAGCCCGATGGACCTCTCTAATTGCTTTGGTTTTTTTAGGACATATGTGCATGGAGAGCAAAGGTTGGGCCAACTTTGCCACATTCTAGGCCCCGCTTGTGACCCGGCGGGAGTTTCCACGTACAGATCCAGGATTTTACTAAGTGTTAACGCATGTCTAGGAAGGGGGTCACACCTGGGGACTACACATGGCACCTACCAACCTTGCACCACTCTCAGACACATATGCTAGGGGCACATGCAAGTTTTCATGTGATTCCGACGCTCCGACGGTCTTCTTCCGGCGAAACCCTAGATCGGGGGCCCCGGATCGTCTACCCCTCTAGCTATCTCCGTACGAGGGTAGCCCGGTGGACCTCTCTAATTGCTTTGGTTTGTTTATGACATATGTACAGGGAGAGAAAAGGTTGGGACAACTTTGCTACATTCTAGGCCCCGGTTGTGACGCGGCGGGAGTTTCCACGTATAGATCCAGGATTTTACTAAGTGTTAATGCATGTCAGAGAAGGGGGTCACACCTAGGGCCTACACATGGCACCTACCAACCTTGCACCACTCTCACACACATATTCTAGGGGCACATGTAAGTTTTCATATGATTCCGACGCTCCGGCGGTCTTCCTCCGGTGAAACCCTAGACCGGGGGCCTCGGATCGTCTACCCCTATAGCTATCTCCATACGAAGGTAGCCCAGTGGACCTCTCTACTTGTTTTGGTTTGTTTAGGACATATGTACATGGAGAGCCAAGGTTGGGCCAACTTTGCCACATTCTAGTCCCTGGTTATGACGCGGCGGGAGTTTCCACGTACAGATCCAGGATTTTACTAAGTGTTAATGCATGTCCGGAAAGAGGGTCACACCTGGAGCCTACACATGTCACCTAACAACTTTGCACCCCTCTCACACACATATCCTAGGAGCACATGCAAGTTTTCATGTGATTCCGACGTTCTGGCGATCTTCCTCCAGCGGAACCCTGGACCGAGGGCCCCAGATCGTCTACCCCTATAGCTTTCTCCGCACGAGGGTAGCCCGGTGGACCTCTCTACTTGTTTTGGTTTTTTAGGACATATGTGCATGGAGATCCAAGTTTGGGCCAACTTTGCCACATTCTAGGCCCCGGTTGTGACGCGGCGGGAGTTTCCACGTACAGATCCAGGATTTTACTAAGTGTTAACGCATGTCCGGGAAGGGGGTCACACCTGGAGCCTACACATGTCACCTAACAAACTTGCACCACTCTCACACACATATCCTAGGGGCACATGTAAGTTTTCATGTGATTCCGACGTTCCGCCGTCTTCGTCCAGCGAAACCCTAGAACGGGGGCCCCGAATCGTCTACCCCTATAGCTTTCTCCGTACGAGGGTAGCCCGGTGGACCTCTCGACTTGTTTTGGTTTTTTAGGACATATGTGCATGGAGAGCCAAGGTTGGGCACACTTTGCCACATTCTAGGCCCCGGTTGTGACGCGGCGGGAGTTTCCACGTACAGATCCATGATTTTACTAAGTGTTAACGCATGTCTATGAAGGGGGTCACACCTGGGGCCTACACATGGCACCTACCAACGTTGCACCACTCTCACACACATATGCTAGGGGCATACGCAAGTTTTGATGTGATTCCGACGCTCCGACGGTCTTCCTCCGACGAAACCCTAGACCGGGGGGCCTCGGATCGTCTACCCCTATAGCTATCTCCGTACGAAGGTAGCCCGGTGGACCTCTCTACTTGTTTTGGTTTGTTTAGGACATATGTACATGGATAGCCAAGGTTGGGCCACCTTTGCCACATTCTAGGCCCCGGTTGTGACGCGGCGGGAGTTTCCACGTACAGATCCAGGATTTTACTAAGTGTTAACACATGTCCGAGAAGGGGGTCACACCTGGAGCCTACACATGTCACCTAACAACCTTGCACCACTCTCACACACATATCCTAGGGGCACATGCAAGTTTTCATGTGATTCCGACGTTCCGGAGGTCTTCCTCCAGCGAAACCCTGGACCGAGGGCCCCGGATCATCTACCCCTATAGCTATCTCCATACGAGGGTATCCCGGTGGGCGTCTCTACTTGTTTTGGTTTTTTAGGACATATGTACATGGAGATCCAAGGTTGGGCCAACTTTGCCACATCCTAGGCCCCGGTTGTGAAGTGGCGGGAGTTTCCACAGACAGATCTAGGATTTTACTAAGTGTTAACGCATGTCCGGGAAGGGGGTCACACCTAGGTCCTACACATGGCACCTAACAACCTTGCACCACTCTCACACACATATCCTTGGAGCACATGCAAGTTTTCATATGATTCCGATGTTTCGGCGGTCTTCCTCCGGCGATACCCTGGACCGAGGGCCCCAGATCGTCTACCCCTATAGCTTTCTCCGTAGAGGGTAGCCCGGTGGACCTCTCTACTTGTTTTGGTTTGTTTAGGACATATGTGCATGGAGACACAAGGTTGGGCCAACTTTGCCACATTCTAGGCCCCGGTTGTGCCGCGGCGGGAGTTTCCACGTACAGATCCAGGATTGTACTAAGTGTTAACGCATGTCTGGGAAGGGGGGCACACCTGGAGCCTACACATGTCACCTAACAACCTTGCACCACTCTCACACACATATGCTAGGGGCACATGCAAGTTTTCATGTGATTCCGACGTTCCGACGGTCTTCCTCCGGCGAAACCCTGGACATAGGGCCGCGGATCGTCTACCCCTATAGCTTTCTCCGTACGAGGGTAGCCCGGTGGACCTCTCTACTTGTTTTGGTTTTATTAGGACATATGTGCATGGAGAGCCAAGGTTGGGCACACTTTGCCACATTCTAGGCCCCGGTTGTGACGCGGCGGGAGTTTCCACGTACAGATCCATGATTTTACTAAGTGTTAATGCATGTCCAGGCAGGGGTCACACCTGGAGCCTACACATGGCACCTCACAACCTTGCACCACTCTCACACATATATCTTAGGGGCACATGCAAGTTTTCATGTGATTCCGACATTCCGACGGTCTTCTTCTGGTGAAACCCAAGACCGAGGGCCCCAGATCGTCTACCCCTATAGCTTTCTCCGTATGAGGGTAGCCCGATGGACCTCTCTAATTGCTTTGGTTTTTTAGGACATATGTGCATGGAGAGCCAAGGTTGGGCCAACTTTGCCACATTCTAGGCCCGGCTTGTGACGCGGCGGGAGTTTCCACGTACAGATCCAGGATTTTACTAAGTGTTAACGCATGTCTAGGAAGGGGGTCACACCTGGGGACTACACATGGCACCTACCAACCTTGCACCACTCTCACACACATATGCTAGGGGCACATGCAAGTTTTCATGTGATTCCGACGCTCCGACGGTCTTCTTCCGGCGAAACCCTAGATCGGGGGCCCCGGATCGTCTACCCCTCTAGCTATCTCCGTACGAGGGTAGCCCGGTGGACCTCTCTACTTGCTTTGGTTTGTTTATGACATATGTACAGGGAGAGAAAAGGTTGGGACAACTTTGCCACATTCTAGGCCCCGGTTGTGACGCGGCGGGAGTTTCCACGTATAGATCCAGGATTTTACTAAGTGTTAACGCATGTCAGAGAAGGGGGTCACACCTAGGGCCTACACATGGCACCTACCAACCTTGCACCACTCTCACACACATATTCTAGGGGCACATGCAAGTTTTCATTTGATTCCGACGCTCTGGCGGTCTTCCTCCGGTGAAACCCTAGACCGGGGGCCTCGGATCGTCTACCCCTATAGCTATCTCCGTACGAAGGTAGCCCGGTGGACCTCTCTACTTGTTTTGGTTTGTTTAGGACATATATACATGGAGAGCCAAGGTTGGGCCAACTTTGCCACATTCTAGTCCCTGGTTATGACGCGGCGGGAGTTTCCACGTACAGATCCAGGATTTTACTAAGTGTTAATGCATGTCCGGAAAGGGGGTCACACCTGGAGCCTACACATGTCACCTAACAACTTTGCACCCCTCTCACACACATATCCTAGGGGCACATGCAAGTTTTCATGTGATTCCGACGTTTCGGCGGTCTTCCTCCAGCGAAACCCTGGAACGAGGGCCCCGGATCGTCTACCCCTATAGCTATCTCCGTACGAGGGTATCCCGGTGGGCCTCTCTACTTGTTTTGGTTTGTTTAGGACATATGTACATGGAGATCCAAGGTTGGGACAACTTTGCAACATTCTAGGCCTCGGTTGTGACGTGGCGGGAGTTTCCACGTACAGATCCAGGATTTTACTAAGTGTTAACGCATGTCCGGGAATGGGGTCACACCTGGAGCCTACACATGTCACCTAACAACCTTGCACCACTCTCACACATATATCCTAGGGGCACATGCAAGTTTTCATGTGATTCCGACGTTCCAGCGGTCTTCCTCCGGCGAAACCCTAGACCGAGGGCCCCGGATCGTCTACCCCTATAGCTTTCTTCGTACGAGGGTAGCCCGGTGGAACTCTCTACTTGTTTTGGTATTTTTAGGACATATGTGCATGTAGAGCCAAGGTTGGCCCAACTTTGCCACATTCTAGGCCCCGGTTGTGACGTGGCGGGAGTTTCCACGTACAGATCCAAGATTTTACTAAGTGTTAACGCATCTCCGGGAAGGGGGTCTCACCTGGAGCCTACACATGGCACCTAACAACCTGGAACCACTCTCACATACATGTCTTAGGGGCACATGCAAGTTTTCATGTGATTCCGACATTCTGACGGTCTTCCTCTGGTGAAACCCTAGACCAAGGGCCTAGATCATCTACCCCTATAACATTCTCCGTATGAGGGTAGCCCGGTGGACCTCTCTAATTGTTTTGGTTTGTTTAGGACATATGTGCATGGAGAGCCAAGGTTGGGCCAACTTTGCCACATTCTAGGCCCCGGTTGTGACGCGGCGGGAGTTTCCACGTACAGATCCAGGATTTTACTAAGTGTTAATGCATGTCGGGGAAGGGGGTCACACCTGGAGCCTACACATGGCACCTGACAACCTTGCACCACTCTCACACATATATCTTAGGGGCACATGCAAGTTTTCATGTGATTCCGACATTCCGGCGTTCTTCCTCTGGTGAAACCCTAGACCGAGGGCCCCAGATCGTCTACCCCTATAGCTTTCTCCGTACGAGGGTACCCCAGTGGACCTCCCTAATTGTTTTGGTTTGTTTAGACATATGTGCATGGAGAGCCAAGGTTGGGCCAACTTTGCCACATTCTAGGCTCCGGTTGTGACGCGGCGGGAGTTTCCACGTACAGATCCAGGATTTTACTAAGTGTTAACGCATGTCTAGGAAGGGGGTCACACCTGGGGACTACACATGGCACCTACCAACCTTGCACCACTCTCACACAGATCTGCTCGGGGCACATGCAAGTTTTCATGTGATTTCGACGCTCCGACGGTCTTCCTCCAGTGAAACCCTAGATCGGGGCCCCGGATCGTCTACCCCTCTAGCTATCTCCGTACGAGGGTAGCCCGGTGGAGCTCTCTACTTGTTTTGGTTTGTTTAGGACATATGTACAGGGAGAGAAAAGGTTGGGACAACTTTGCGACATTCTAGGCCCCGGTTGTGACGCGGCGGGAGTTTCCACGCACAGATCCAGGATTTTACTAAGTGTTAACGCATGTCCGAGAAGGGGGTCACACCTGGGGCCGACATATGGGACCTATCAACCTTGCACCACTCTCACACACATATTCTAGGGGCACATGCAAGTTTTCATGTGATTCCGACGCTCCGGCGGTCTTCCCCCGGTGAAACCCTAGACCGGGGGCCTCGGATCGTCTACCCCTATAGCTATCTCCGTACGAAGGTAGCCCGGTGGAACTCTCTACTTGCTTTGGTTTGTGTAGGACATATGTACATGGAGAGCCAAGGTTGGGCAAACTTTGCCACATTCTAGGCCCCGGTTGTGACGCGGCAGGAGTTTCCACGTACAGATCCAGGATTTTACTAAGTGTTAATGCATGTTCGGAAACGGGGTCACACCTGGAGCCTACACATGTCACCTAACAACCTTGAACCACTCTCACACACATATCCTAGGGGCACATGCAAGGGTTCATGTGATTCTGACGTTCTGGCGGTCTTCCTCCAGCGAAACCCTGGACCGAGGGCCCCGGATCGTCTACCCCTATAGCTATCTCCGTACGAGGGTATCCCGGTGGACCTCTCTACTTGTTTTGAATTGTTTAGGACATATGTACATGGATATCCAAGGTTCGGCCAACATTGCCACATTCTAGGCCCCGGTTGTGACGCGGCGGGAGTTTCCACATACAGATCCAGGATTTTACTAAGTGTTAACGCATGTCCGGGAAGGGGGTCACACCTGGAGCCAACACATGTCACCTAACAACCTTGCACCACTCTCACACACATATCCTAGGGGCACATGCAAGTTTTCATGTGATTCCGACGTTCTGGCGATCTTCCTCCAGCGAAACCCTGGACCGAGGGCCCCAGATCGTCTACCCCTATAGCTATCTCCGTACGAGGGTATCCCGGTGGAACTCTCTACTTGTTTTGGTTTGTTTAGGACATATGTACATGGAGATCCAAGGTTGGGCCAACTTTGCCACATTCTAGGCCCCGGTTGTGACGCGGTGAGAGTTTCCACATACAAAACCAGGATTTTACTAAGTGTTAACGCATGTCCGGGAAGGGGGTCACACCTGGAGCCTACACATGTCACCTAAAAACCTTGCACCACTCTCACACACATATGCTTGGGGAACATGCAAGTTTTCATGTGATTCCGACGTTCCGGCGGTCTTCCTCCGGCGAAACCCTGGACCGAGGGCCCCAGATCATCTACCCCTATAGCTTTCTCCGTACGAGGGTAGCCCGGTGGACCTCTCTACTTGTTTTGGTTTTTTAGGACAAATGTGCATGGATAGCCAAGTTGGGCTAACTTTGCCACATTCTAGGCCCCGGTTGTGATGCGGCGGGAGTTTCCACGTACAGATCCAGGATTTTACTAAGTGTTAATGCATGTCCAGGAAGGGGGTCACACCTGGAGCCTGCACATGGCACCTAACAACCTTGCACCACTCTCACAGATATATCTTAGGGGCACATGCAAGTTTTCATGTGATTCCGACATTCTGACGGTCTTCCTCTGGTGAAACCCTAGACCGAGGCCCCCAGATCGTCTACCCCTATAGCTTTCTCCGTACGAGGGTAGCCCGGTGGACCTCTCGAATTTTTTTGGTTTGTTTAGGACATATGTGCATGGATAGCCAAGGTTGGGCCAACTTTGCCACATTCTAGGCCCCGGTTGTGACGCGGCGGGAGTTTCCACGTACAGATCCAGGATTTTACTAAGTGTTAACGCATGTCTAGGAAGGGGGTCACACCTGGGGACTACACATGGCACCTACCAACCTTGCACCACTCTCACACACATATGCTAGGGGCACATGCAAGTTTTCATGTGATTCCGACGCTCTGACGGTCTTCCTCCGGCGAAACCCTAGATCGGGGGCCCCGGATCATCTACCCCTCTAGCTATCTCCGTACGAGGGTAGCCCGGTGGACCTCTCTACTTGTTTTGGTTTGTTTAGGACATATGTATAGGGAGAGAAAAGGTTGGGACAACTTTGCCACATTCTAGGCCCCGGTTGTGACGCGGCAGGAGTTTCCACGTACAGATCCAGGATTTTACTAAGTGTTAACGCATGTCCGAGAAGGAGGTCACACCTGGGGCCTACACATGGCACCTACCAACCTTGCACCACTCTCACACACATATTCTAGGGGCACATGCAAGTTTTCATGTGATTCCGACGCTCCGGCGGTGTTCCTCCGGTGAAACCCTAGACCGGGGGCCTCGGATCGTCTACCCCTATAGCTATCTCCGTACGAAGGTAGCCCGGTGGACCTCTCTACTTGTTTTGTTTTGTGTAGGACATATGTACATGGAGAGCCAAGGTTGGGCCAACTTTTCCACATTCTAGGCCCCGGTTGTGACGCGGCAGGAGTTTCCACGTACAGATCCAGGATTTTACTAAGTGTTAATGCATTTCTGGAAACGGGGTCACACCTGGAGCCTACACATGTCACCTAACAACCTTGAACCACTCTCACACACATATCCTAGGGGCACATGCAAGTTTTCATGTGATTCCGATGTTCCGGCGGTCTTCCTCAAGCGAAACCCTGGACCAAGGGCCCCGGATCGTCTACCCCTATAGCTATCTCCATACGAGGGTATCCCGGTGGACCTCTCTACTTCTTTTGAATTGTTTAGGAGATATGTACAAGGAGATCCAAGGTTGGGCCAACATTGCCACATACTAGGCCCCGGTTGTGATGGGGCGGGAGTTTCCACATATAGATCCAGGATTTTACTAAGTGTTAACGCATGTCCGGGAAGGGGGTCACACCTGGAGCCTACACATGTCACCTAACAACCTTGCACCACTCTCACACACATATCCTAGGGGCACATGCAAGTTTTCATGTGATTCCGATGTTCTGGCGGTCTTCCTCCAGCGAAACCCTGGACCGAGGGCCCCGGATTGTCTACCCCTATAGCTTTCTCCGTACGAGGGTAGCCCGGTGGACCTCTCTACTTGTTTTGATTTTTTTAGGACATATGTGTATGGAGAGCCAAGGTTGGCCGGGCCAACTTTGCCACATTCTAGGCCTCGGTTATGACGCGGCGGGAGTTTCCACGTACAGATCCAGGATTTTACTAAGTGTTAACGCATGTCCGGGAAGGGGGTCACGCCTGGAGCCTACACATGGCACCTAACAACGTTGCACCACTCTCACACATATATCTTAGGGGCACATGCAAGTTTTCATGTGATTCCGACATTCCGGCGGTGTTCCTCTGGTGAAACCCTAGACCGAGGCCCAGATCGTCTACCCCTATAGCTTTCTCCGTACGAGGGTAGCCCGGTGGACCTCTCAAATTGTTTTGGTTTGTTTAGGACATATGTGCATGGAGAGCCAAGGTTGGGGTAACTTTGCCACAATCAAGGCCCCGGTTGTGACGCGGCGGGAGTTTCCACGTACAGATCCAGGATTTTACTAAGTGTTACCGCATGTCTAGGAAGGGGGTCACAGCTGGGGACTACACATGGCACCTACCAACCATGCACCACTCTCACACACATATGCTAGGGGAACACGCTAGTTTTCATGTGATTCCGATGCTCCGACGGTCTTCCTCCGGTTAAACCCTAGATCAGGGGCCCCGGGTCGTCTACCCCTCTAGCTATCTCCGTACGAGGGTAGCTCGGTGGACCTCTCTAGTGTTTTGGTTTGTTTAGGACATATGTACAGGGAGAGAAAAGGTTGGGACAACTTTGCCACATTCTAGGCCCCGGTTGTGACGCGGCGGGAGTTTCCACGTACAGATCCAGGAATTTACTAAGTGTTAACGCATGTCCGAGAAGGGGGTCACACCTGGGGCCTACACGTGGCACCTAACAACCTTGCACCACTCTCACACATATTCTAGGGGCACATGCAAGTTTTCATGTGATTCCGACGCTCCGGCTGTCTTCCTCCGGTGAAACCCTAGACCAGGGGCCTCGGATGGTCTACCCCTATAGCTATCTACGTACGAAGGTAGCCCGGTGGACCTCTCTACTTGTTTTGGTTTGTGTAGGACATATGTACATGGAGAGCCAAGGTTAGGCCAACTTGGCCACATTCTAGGCCCCGGTTGTGACGCGGCGGGAGTTTCCAGGTACAGATCCAGGATTTTACTAAGTGTTAATGCATGTCCGGAAAGGGGGTCACACCTGGAGCCTACACATGTCACCTAACAACCTTGCACCACTCTCACACACATATCATAGGGGCACATGCAAGTTTTCATGTGATTCCGACGTTCCGGCGGTCTTCCTCCAGCAAAACCCTGGACCGAGGGCCCCGGATCGTCTACCCCTATAGCTATCTCCGTACGAGGGTATCCCGGTGGAACTCTCTACTTGTTTTGGTTTGTTTAGAACATATGTACATGGAGATCCAAGGTTGGGCCAACTTTGCCACATTCTAGGCCCCGGTTGTGACGCGGCGGGAGTTTCCACGTACAGATCCAGGATTTTACTGAGTGTTAACGCATGTCCGGGAAGGGGGTCACACCTGGAGCCTACACATGGCACCTAACAACCTTGCACCACTCTCACACATATATCCTAGGGGTACATGCAAGTTTTCATGTGATTTCGACATTCCGGCGGTCTTCCTCTGGTGAAACCCTAGACCGAGGGCCCAGATCGTCTACCCCTATAGCTTTCTCCGTACGAGGGTAGCCCGGTGGACATCTCGACTTGTTTTGGTTTTTTAGGACATATGTGCATGGAGAGCCAAGGTTGGGCACACTTTGCCACATTCTAGGCCCCGGTTGTGACGCGGCGGGAGTTTCCACGTACAGATCCATGATTTTACTAAGTGTTAACGCATGTCTATGAAGGGGGTCACACCTGGGGCCTACACATGGCACCTACCAACCTTGCACCACTCTCACACACATATGCTAGAGGCATACGCAAGTTTTGATGTGATTCCGACGCTCCGACGGTCTTCCTCCGACGAAACCCTAGACCGGGGGGCCTCGGATCGTCTACCCCTATAGCTATCTCCGTACGAAGGTAGCCCGGTGGACCTCTCTACTTGTTTTGGTTTGTTTAGGACATATGTACATGGATAGCCAAGGTTGGGCCACCTTTGCCACATTCTAGGCCCCGGTTGTGACGCGGCGGGAGTTTCCACGTACAGATCCAGGATTTTACTAAGTGTTAACACATGTCCGAGAAGGGGGTCACACCTGGAGCCTACACATGTCACCTAACAACCTTGCACCACTCTCACACACATATCCTAGGGGCACATGCAAGTTTTCATGTAATTCCGATGTTCCGGAGGTCTTCCTCCAGCGAAACCCTGGACCGAGGGCCCCGGATCGTCTACCCCTATAGCTATCTCCATACGAGGGTATCCCGGTGGGCGTCTCTACTTGTTTTGGTTTTTTTAGGACATATGTACATGGAGATCCAAGGTTGGGCCAACTTTGCCACATCCTAGGCCCCGGTTGTGACGTGGCGGGAGTTTCCACGTACAGATCTAGGATTTTACTAAGTGTTAACGCACGTCCGGGAAGGGGGTCACACCTAGGTCCTACACATGGCACCTAACAACCTTGCACCACTCTCACACACATATCCTTGGAGCACATGCAAGTTTTCATATGATTCCGATGTTTCGGCGGTCTTCCTCCGGCGATACCCTGGACCGAGGGCCCCAGATCGTCTACCCCTATAGCTTTCTCCGTAGAGGGTAGCCCGGTGGACCTCTCTACTTGTTTTGGTTTGTTTAGGACATATGTGCATGGAGACACAAGGTTGGGCCAACTTTGCCACATTCTAGGCCCCGGTTGTGCCGCGGCGGGAGTTTCCACGTACAGATCCAGGATTGTACTAAGTGTTAACGCATGTCCGGGAAGGGGGGCACACCTGGAGCCTACACATGTCACCTAACAACCTTGCACCACTCTCACACACATATGCTAGGGGCACATGCAAGTTTTCATGTGATTTCGACGTTCCGACGGTCTTCCTCCGGCGAAACCCTGGACATAGGGCCGCGGATCGTCTACCCCTATAGCTTTCTCCGTACGAGGGTAGCCCGGTGGACCTCTCTACTTGTTTTGGTTTTATTAGGACATATGTGCATGGAGAGCCAAGGTTGGGCACACTTTGCCACATTCTAGGCCCCGGTTGTGACGCGGCGGGAGTTTCCACGTACAGATCCATGATTTTACTAAGTGTTAATGCATGTCCAGGCAGGGGTCACACCTGGAGCCTACACATGGCACCTCACAACCTTGCACCACTCTCACACATATATCTTAGGGGCACATGCAAGTTTTCATGTGATTCCGACATTCCGACGGTCTTCTTCTGGTGAAACCCAAGACCGAGGGCCCTAGATCGTCTACCCCTATAGCTTTCTCCGTATGAGGGTAGCCCGATGGACCTCTCTAATTGCTTTGGTTTTTTTAGGAAATATGTGCATGGAGAGCCAAGGTTGGGCCAACTTTTCCACATTCTAGGCCCCGCTTGTGACGCGGCGGGAGTTTCCACGTACAGATCCAGGATTTTACTAAGTGTTAACGCATGTCTAGGAAGGGGGTCACACCTGGGGACTACACATGGCACCTACCAACCTTGCACCACTCTCACACACATATGCTAGGGGCACATGCAAGTTTTCATGTGATTCCGACGCTCCGACGGTCTTCTTCCGGCGAAACCCTAGATCGGGGGCCCCGGATCGTCTACCCCTCTAGCTATCTCCGTACGAGGGTAGCCCGGTGGACCTCTCTACTTGCTTTGGTTTGTTTATGACATATGTACAGGGAGAGAAAAGGTTGGGACAACTTTGCCACATTCTAGGCCCCGGTTGTGACGCGGCGGGAGTTTCCACGTATAGATCCAGGATTTTACTAAGTGTTAACGCATGTCAGAGAAGGGGGTCACACCTAGGGCCTACACATGGCACCTACCAACCTTGCACCACTCTCACACACATATTCTAGGGGCACATGCAAGTTTTCATTTGATTCCGACGCTCTGGCGGTCTTCCTCCGGTGAAACCCTAGACCGGGGGCCTCGGATCGTCTACCCCTATAGCTATCTCCGTACGAAGGTAGCCCGGTGGACCTCTCTACCATTTTTGGTTTGTTTAGGACATATATACATGGAGAGCCAAGGTTGGGCCAACTTTGCCACATTCTAGTCCCTGGTTATGACGCGGCGGGAGTTTCCACGTACAGATCCAGGATTTTACTAAGTGTTAATGCATGTCCGGAAAGGGGGTCACACCTGGAGCCTACACATGTCACCTAACAACTTTGCACCCCTCTCACACACATATCCTAGGGGCACATGCAAGTTTTCATGTGATTCCGACGTTTCGGCGGTCTTCCTCCAGCGAAACCCTGGAACGAGGGCCCCGGATCGTCTACCCCTATAGCTATCTCCGTACGAGGGTATCCCGGTGGGCCTCTCTACTTGTTTTGGTTTGTTTAGGACATATGTACATGGAGATCCAAGGTTGGGCCAACTTTGCCACATTCTAGGCCTCGGTTGTGACGCGGCGGGAGTTTCCACGTACAGATCCAGGATTTTACTAAGTGTTAACGCATGTCCGGGAATGGGGTCACACCTGGAGCCTACACATGTCACCTAAAAACCTTGCACCACTCTCACACATATATCCTAGGGGCACATGCAAGTTTTCATGTGATTCCGACGTTCCAGCGGTCTTCCTCCGGCGAAACCCTAGACCGAGGGCCCCGGATCGTCTACCCCTATAGCTTTCTTCGTACGAGGGTAGCCCGGTGGAACTCTCTACTTGTTTTGGTATTTTTAGGACATATGTGCATGGAGAGCCAAGGTTGGCCCAACTTTGCCACATTCTAGGCCCCGGTTGTGACGTGGCGGGAGTTTCCACGTACAGATCCAAGATTTTACTAAGTGTTAACGCATCTCCGGGAAGGGGGTCTCACCTGGAGCCTACACATGGCACCTAACAACCTGGAACCACTCTCACATACATGTCTTAGGGGCACATGCTAGTTTTCATGTGATTCCGACATTCTGACGGTCTTCCTCTGGTGAAACCCTAGACCAAGGGCCTAGATCATCTACCCCTATAACATTCTCCGTATGAGGGTAGCCCGGTGGACCTCTCTAATTGTTTTGGTTTGTTTAGGACATATGTGCATGGAGAGCCAAGGTTGGGCCAACTTTGCCACATTCTAGGCCCCGGTTGTGACGCGGCGGGAGTTTCCACGTACAGATCCAGGATTTTACTAAGTGTTAATGCATGTCCGGGAAGGGGGTCACACCTGGAGCCTACACATGGCACCTAACAACCTTGCACCACTCTCACACAATATCTAGGGGCACATGCAAGTTTTCATGTGATTCCGACATTCCGGCGGTCTTCCTCCTGGCGAAACCCTAGACCGAGGGCCCCAGATCGTCTACCCCTATAGCTTTCTCCGTACGAGGGTACCCCAGTGGACCTCTCTACTTGTTTTGGTTTGTTTAGGACATATGTGCATGGAGAGCCAAGGTTGGGCCAACTTTGCCACATTCTAGGCCCCGGTTGTGACGCGGCGGGAGTTTCCACATACAGATCCAGGATTTTACTAAGTGTTAACGCATGTCTAGGAAGGGGGTCACACCTGGGGACTACACATGGCACCTACCAACCTTGCACCACTCTCACACAGATCTGCTAGGGGCACATGCAAGTTTTCATGTGATTCCGACGCTCCGACGGTCTTCCTCCGGCGAAACCCTAGATCGGGGCCCCGGATCGTCTACCCCTCTAGCTATCTCCGTACGAGGGTAGCCCGGTGGAGCCTCTCTACTTGTTTTGGTTTGTTTAGGACATATGTACAGGGAGAGAAAAGGTTGGGACAACTTTGCCACATTCTAGGCCCCGGTTGTGACGCGGCGGGAGTTTCCACGTACAGATCCAGGATTTTACTAAGTGTTAACGCATGTCCGAGAAGGGGGTCACACCTGGGGCCTACACATGGCACCTACCAACCTTGCACCACTCTCACACACATATTCTAGGGGCACATGCAAGTTTTCATGTGATTCCGACGCTCCGGCGGTCTTCCTCCTGGTCGAAACCCTAGACCGGGGGCCTCGGATCGTCTACCCCTATAGCTATCTCCGTACGAAGGGTAGCCCGGTGGAACCTCTCTACTTGCTTTTGGTTTGTTTAGGACATATGTACATGGAGAGCCAAGGTTGGGCCAACTTTGCCACATTCTAGGCCCCGCTTGTGACGCGGCAGGGAGTTTCCACGTACAGATCCAGGATTTTACTAAGTGTTAACTGCATGTTCGAGAACGGGGGTCACACCTGGAGCCTACACATGTCACCTAACAACCTTGCACCACTCTCACACACATATCCTAGGGGCACATGCAAGTTTTCATGTGATTCCGATGCTTCCGGCGGTCTTCCTCCAGGCGAAACCCTAGACCAGGGGCCCCGGATCGTCTACCCCTATAGCTATCTCCGTACGAGGGTATCCCGGTGGACCTCTCTACTTGTTTTGAATTTGTTTAGGACATATGTACATGGAGATCCAAGGTTCGGGCCAACTTTGCCACATTCTAGGCCCCGGTTGTGACGCGGCGGGAGTTTCCACAGTACAGATCCAGGATTTTACTAAGTGTTAACGCATGTCCGGGAAGGGGGTCACACCTGGAGCCTACACATGTCACCTAACAACCTTGCACCACTCTCACACACATATGCTAGGGGCACATGCAAGTTTTCATGTGATTCCGACGCTCCGGCGGTCTTCCTCCGGCTGAAACCCTAGACCGAGGGCCCTCGGATCGTCTACCCCTATAGCTATCTCCGTACGAGGTAGCCCGGTGGACCTCTCTACTTGTTTTGGTTTGTTTAGGACATATGTACATGGAGAGCCAAGGTTGGGCCAACTTTGCCACATTCTAGGCCCCGGTTGTGACGCGGCAGGAGTTTCCACGTACAGATCCAGGATTTTACTAAGTGTTAACGCATGTCCGGGAAGGGGGTCACACCTGGGAGCCTACACATGGCACCTAACAACCTTGCACCACTCTCACACACATATCCTAGGGGCACATGCAAGTTTTCATGTGATTCCGACGCTCCGGCGGTCTTCCTCCGGCGAAACCCTAGACTCGAGGGCCCCGGATCGTCTACCCCTATAGCTATCTCCGTACGAGGGTAGCCCGGTGGACCTCTCTACTTGTTTTGGTTTGTTTAGGACATATGTACATGGAGAGCCAAGGTTGGGCCAACTTTGCCACATTCTAGGCCCCGGTTGTGACTGCGGCGGGAGTTTCCACGTACAGATCCAGGATTTTACTAAGTGTTAACGCATGTCCAGGAAGGGGGTCACACCTGGAGCCTACACATGGCACCTAACAACCTTGCACCACTCTCACACATATATCTTAGGGGCACATGCAAGTTTTCATGTGATTCCGACATTCTGACGGTCTTCCTCTGGCGAAACCCTAGACCGAGGGCCCCAGATCGTCTACCCCTATAGCTTTCTCCGTACGAGGGTAGCCCGGTGGACCTCTCTACTTTTTTGGTTTGTTTAGGACATATGTGCATGGAGAGCCAAGGTTGGGCCAACTTTGCCACATTCTAGGCCCCGGTTGTGACGCGGCGGGAGTTTCCACGTACAGATCCAGGATTTTACTAAGTGTTAACGCATGTCTAGGAAGGGGGTCACACCTGGGGACTACACATGGCACCTACCAACCTTGCACCACTCTCACACACATATCTAGGGGCACATGCAAGTTTTCATGTGATTCCGACGCTCCGGACGGTCTTCCTCCGGCGAAACCCTAGACCGGGGGCCCCGGATCGTCTACCCCTATAGCTATCTCCGTACGAGGGTAGCCCGGTGGACCTCTCTACTTGTTTTGGTTTGTTTAGGACATATGTACATGGAGAGCCAAGGTTGGGCCAACTTTGCCACATTCTAGGCCCCGGTTGTGACGCGGCGGAGTTTCCACGTACAGATCCAGGATTTTACTAAGTGTTAACGCATGTCCGGAGAAGGGGGTCACACCTGGAGCCTACACATGGCACCTAACAACCTTGCACCACTCTCACACACATATCTTAGGGGCACATGCAAGTTTTCATGTGATTCCGACGCTTCCGGCGGTCTTCCTCCGGTGAAACCCTAGACCGGGGGCCCCGGATCGTCTACCCCTATAGCTATCTCCGTACGAGGGTAGCCCGGTGGACCTCTCTACTTGTTTTGGTTTGTTTAGGACATATGTTACATGGAGAGCCAAGGTGGGCCAACTTTGCCACATTCTAGGCCCCGGTTGTGACGCGGCGGGAGGTTTCCACGTACAGATCCAGGATTTTACTAAGTGTTAATGCATGTCCGGAAGGGGGTCACACCTGGAGCCTACACATGTCACCTAACAACCTTGCACCACTCTCACACACATATCCTTAGGGGTACATGCAAGTTTCATGTGATTCCGACTGTTCCGGCGGTCTTCCTCTAGGTGAAACCCTAGGACCGAGGGCCCAGATCGTCTACCCCTATAGCTTCTCCGTACGAGGGTAGCCCGGTGGACCTCTCTACTTGTTTTGGTTGTTTAGGACATATGTGCATGGAGAGCCAAGGTTGGGCCAACTTGCCACATTCTAGGCCCCTGTTGTGACGCGGCGGGAGTTTCCACGTACAGATCCAGGATTTACTAAGTGTTAATGCAATGTCGGGAAGGGGGTCACACCTGGAGCCTACACATGGCATCCTGACAACCTTGCACCACTCTCACACACATATCCTAGGGGCACATGCAAGTTTTCATGTGATTCCGACTGTCTCGGCGGTCTTCCTCCAGCGAAACCCTAGACCGGGGCCCCGGATCGTCTACCCCTATAGCTTATCTCCGTACGAGGGTAGCCCGGTGGACCTCTCTACTTGTTTTGTTTGTTTAGGACATATGTGCATGGAGAGCCAAGGTTGGGCCAACTTTGCCACATTCTAGGCCTCGGTTGTGACGCGGCGGGAGTTTCCACGTACAGATCCAGGATTTTACTAAGTGTTAACGCATGTCCGGGAAGGGGGTCACACCTGGGAGCCTACACATGGCACCTAACAACCTTGCACCACTCTCACACATATATCCTAGGGGCACATGCAAGTTTTCATGTGATTCCGACGATCCGGCGGTCTTCCTCTAGGCGAAACCCTAGACCGAGGCCCAGGATCGTCTACCCCTATAGCTATCTCCGTACGAGGGTAGCCCGGTGGACCTCTCTAATTGTTTTGGTTTGTTTAGGACATATGTGCATGGAGAGCCAAGGTTGGGCCAACTTTGCCACATTCTAGGCCCCGGTTGTGACGCGGCGGGAGTTTCCACGTACAGATCCAGGATTTTACTAAGTGTTAACGCATGTCGGGCAGGGGGTCACACTGGGAGCCTACACATGGCACCTAACAACCTTGCACCCACTCTCACACAATATCCTAGGGGCACATGCAAGTTTTCATGTGATTCCGAGCTCCGGCGGTCTTCCTCCGGCGAAACCCTAGACCGAGGGGCCCCGGATCGTCTACCCCTCTAGCTATCTCCGTACGAGGGTAGCCCGGTGGACCTCTCTACTTGTTTTGGTTTGTTTAGGACATATGTACAGGAGAGAAAAGGTTGGGACAACTTTGCCACATTCTAGGCCCCGGTGTGACGCGGCGGGAGTTTCCACGTACAGATCCAGGATTTTACTAAGTGTTAACGCATGTCCGGAAGGGGGTCACACCTGGGCCTACACATGGCACCTAACAACCTTGCACCACTCTCACACACATATTCCTAGGGGGCACATGCAAGTTTTCATGTGATTCCGATGCTCCGGCGGTCTTCCTCCAGGTGAAACCCTAGACCGGGGCCTCGGATCGTCTACCCCTATAGCTATCTCCGTACGAGGTAGCCCGGTGGACCTCTCTACTTGTTTTGGTTTGTGTAGGACATATGTACATGGAGAGCCAAGGTTAGGGCCAACTTTGCCACATTCTAGGCCCCGGTTGTGACGCGGCGGGAGTTTCCACGTACAGATCCAGGATTTTACTAAGTGTTAATGCATGTCCGGAAAGGGGGTCACACCTGGAGCCTACACATGTCACCTAACAACCTTGCACCACTCTCACACACATATCATAGGGGCACATGCAAGTTTTCATGTGATTCTGATGTTCCGGCGGTCTTCCTCCAGGCGAAACCCTAGACCGAGGGCCCGGATCGTCTACCCCTATAGCTATCTCCGTACGAGGGTAGCCCGGTGGACCTCTCTACTTGTTTTGGTTTGTTTAGGACATATGTACATGGAGAGCCAAGGTTGGGCCAACTTTGCCACATTCTAGGCCCCGGTTGTGACGCGGCGGGAGTTTCCACGTACAGATCCAGGATTTTACTAAGTGTTAATGCATGTCCGGGAAGGGGGTCACACCTGGAGCCTACACATGGCACCTAACAACCTTGCACCACTCTCACACACATATCCTTAGGGGCACATGCAAGTTTTCATGTGATTCCGACATTCCGGCGGTCTTCCTCTGGCTGAAACCCTAGACCGAGGGCCCCAGATCGTCTACCCCTATAGCTTTCTCCGTACGAGGGTAGCCCGGTGGACCTCTCTAATTGTTTTGGTTTGTTTAGGACATATGTGCATGGAGAGCCAAGGTTGGGCCAACTTTGCCACATTCTAGGCCCCGGTTGTGACGCGGCGGGAGTTTCCACGTACAGATCCAGGATTTTACTAAGTGTTAACGCATGTCCGGGAAGGGGTCACACCTGGAGCCTACACATGGCACCTAACACCTTGCACCACTCTCACACACATATCCTAGGGGCACATGCAAGTTTTTCATGTGATTCCGACGCTTCCGGCGGTCTTCCTCCGGCGAAACCCTAGACCGAGGGCCCCGGATCGTCTACCCCTATAGCTATCTCCGTACGAGGGTAGCCCGGTGGACCTCTCTACTTGTTTTGGTTTGTTTAGGACATATGTACATGGAGAAGCCAAGGTTGGGCCAACTTTGCCACATTCTAGGCCCCGGTTGTGACGCGGCGGGAGTTTCCACGTACAGATCCATGGATTTTACTAAGTGTTAACGCATGTCCGAGGAAGGGGGTCACACCTGGGGCCTACACATGGCACCTAACAACCTTGCACCACTCTCACACACATATCCTAGGGGCACATGCAAGTTTTCATGTGATTCCGACGCTCCGGCGGTCTTCCTCCGGCGAAACCCTAGACCGGGGGCCCCGGATCGTCTACCCCTATAGCTATCTCCGTACGAGGGTAGCCCGGTGGACCTCTCTACTTGTTTTGGTTTGTTTAGGACATATGTGCATGGAGAGCCAAGGTTGGGCCAACTTTGCCACATTCTAGGCCCCGGTTGTGACGCGGCGGGAGTTTCCACGTACAGATCCAGGATTTTACTAAGTGTTAACGCATGTCCGGAAGGGGGTCACACCTGGGGCCTACACATGGCACCTACCAACCTTGCACCACTCTCACACACATATCTAGGGGCACATGCAAGTTTTCATGTGATTCCGACGCTCCGACGGTCTTCCTCCGGCGAAACCCTAGACCGGGGGCCCCGGATCGTCTACCCCTATAGCTATCTCCGTACGAGGGTAGCCCGGTGGACCTCTCTACTTGTTTTGGTTTGTTTAGGACATATGTACATGGAGAGCCAAGGTTGGGCCAACTTTGCCACATTCTAGGCCCGGTTGTGACGCGGCGGGAGTTTCCACGTACGATCCAGGATTTTACTAAGTGTTAACGCATGTCCGGGAAGGGGTCACACCTGGAGCCTACACATGGCACCTAACAACCTTGCACCACTCTCACACACATATCCTAGGGGCACATGCAAGTTTTCATGTGATTCCGACGTTCCGGCGGTCTTCCTCCGGCGAAACCCTAGACCGAGGGCCCCGGATCGTCTACCCCTATAGCTATTCTCCGTACGAGGGTAGCCCGGTGGACCTCTCTACTTGTTTTGTTTTGTTTAGGACATATGTGCATGGAGAGCCAAGGTTGGGCCAACTTTGCCACATTCTAGGCCCCGGTTGTGACGCGGCGGGAGTTTCCACGTACAGATCCAGGATTTTACTAAGTGTTAACGCATGTCCGGGAAGGGGTCACACCTGGGCCTACACATGGCACCTAACAACCTTGCACCACTCTCACACACATATCCTAGGGGCACATGCAAGTTTTTCATGTGATTCGACGCTCCGGCGGTCTTCCTCCGGCGAAACCCTAGACCGGGGCCTCGGATCGTCTACCCCTATAGCTATCTCCGTACGAGGTAGCCCGGTGGACCTCTCTACTTGTTTTGGTTTGTTTAGGACATATGTACATGGAGAGCCAAGGTTCGGGCCAACTTTGCCACATTCTAGGCCCCGGTTGTGACGCGGCGGGAGTTTCCACGTACAGATCCAGGATTTTACTAAGTGTTAACGCATGTCCGGGAAGGGGGTCACACCTGGAGCCTACACATGTCACCTAACAACCTTGCACCACTCTCACACACATATCCTAGGGGCACATGCAAGTTTTCATGTGATTCCGACGTTCCGGCGGTCTTCCTCCGGCGAAACCCTGGACCGAGGGGCCCCGGATCGTCTACCCCTATAGCTATCTCCGTACGAGGGTAGCCCGGTGGACCTCTCTACTTGTTTTGGTTTGTTTAGGACATATGTGCATGGAGAGCCAAGGTTGGGCCAACTTTGCCACATTCTAGGCCCCGGTTGTGACGCGGCGGGAGTTTCCACGTACAGATCCAGGATTTTACTAAGTGTTAACGCATGTCCGGAAGGGGGTCACACCTGGGGCCTACACATGGCACCTAACAACCTTGCACCACTCTCACACACATATCCTAGGGGCACATGCAAGTTTTCATGTGATTCCGACGCTCCGGACGGTCTTCCTCCGGCGAAACCCTAGACCGGGGGCCCCGGATCGTCTACCCCTATAGCTATCTCCGTACGAGGGTAGCCCGGTGGACCTCTCTACTTGTTTTGGTTTGTTTAGGACATATGTACATGGAGAGCAAGGTTGGGCCAACTTTTGCCACATTCTAGGCCCCGGTTGTGACGCGGCGGGAGTTTCCACGTACTAGATCCAGGATTTTACTAAGTGTAACGCATGTCGGAAGGGGGTCACACCTGGGGCCTACACATGGCACCTACCAACCTTGCACCACTCTCACACACATATGCTAGGGGCACATGCAAGTTTTCATGTGATTCCGACGCTCCGGCGGTCTTCCTCCGGCGAAACCCTAGATCGGGGGCCTCGGATCGTCTACCCCTATAGCTATCTCCGTACGAGGGTAGCTCGGTGGACCTCTCTACTTGTTTTGGTTTGTTAGGACATATGTACATGGAGAGCCAAGGTTGGCCAACTTTGCCACATTCTAGGCCCCGGTTGTGACGCGGCGGGAGTTTCCACGTACAGATCCAGGATTTTACTAAGTGTTAACGCATGTCCGGGAAGGGGGTCACACCTGGAGCCTACACATGGCACCTAAAACCTTGCACCACTCTCACACACATATCCTAGGGGCACATGCAAGTTTTCATGTGATTCCGACATTCCGGCGGGTCTTCCTCGGTGAAACCCTAGACCGAGGGCCCCAGATCGTCTACCCTATAGCTTCTCCGTACGAGGGTAGCCCGGTGGACCTCTCTACTTGTTTGGTTTGTTTAGGACATATGTACATGGATAGCCAAGGTTGGGCCAACTTTGCCACATTCTAGGCCCCGGTTGTGACGCGGCGGGAGTTTCCACGTATAGATCCAGGATTTTACTAAGTGTTAACGCATGTCCGGAAGGGGGTCACACCTGGAGCCTACACATGGCACCTAACAACCTTGCACCACTCTCACACACATATCCTAGGGGCACATGCAAGTTTTCATGTGATTCCGACGCTTCCGACGGTCTTCCTCCGGCGAAACCCTAGACCGAGGGCCCCGATCGTCTACCCCTATAGCATTCTCCGTACGAGGGTAGCCCGGTGGACCTCTCTACTGTTTTGGTTTGTTTAGGACATATGTTACATGGAGAGCCAAGGTTGGGCCAACTTTGCCACATTCTAGGCCCCGGTTGTGACGCGGCGGGAGTTTCCACGTACAGATCCAGGATTTTACTAAGTGTTAACGCATGTCCGGGAAGGGGTCACACCTGGGAGCCTACACATGTCACCTACCAACCTTGCACCACTCTCACACACATATTCTAGGGGCACATGCAAGTTTTATGTGATTCCGACGCTCCGGCGGTCTTCCTCCGGCGAAACCCTAGACGGGGCCCTGGATCATCCTACCCCTATAGCTTCTCCGTACGAAGGTAGCCCGGTGGACCTCTCTACTTGCTTTGGTTTTTGTTAGGACTATATGTACATGGAGAGCCAAGGTTGGGCCAACTTTGCACATTCTAGGCCCCGGTTGTGACGCGGCAGGAGTTTCCACGTACAGATCCAGGATTTTACTAAGTGTTACTGCATGTCCGGGAAGGGGGGGTCACACCTGGAGCCTACACATGTCACCTAACAACCTTGCACCACTCTCACACATATATCCTAGGGGCACATGCAAGTTTTCATGTGATTCCGAACGTTCCGGCGGTCTTCCTTCCGCGAAACCCTAGGACGAGGGGCCCCGGATCGTCTACCCCTATAGCTATCTCCGTACGAGGGTAGCCCGGTGGACCTCTCTACTTGTTTTGGTTATGTTTAGGACATATGTACAATGGAGAGCCAAGGTTGGGCCAACTTTGCCACATTCTAGGCCCCGGTTGTGACTGCGGCGGGGAGTTTCCACGTACAGATCCAGGATTTTACTAAGTGTTAACGCATGTCCGGAAGGGGGTCACACCTGGGACTACACATGGCACCTACCAACCTTGCACCACTCTCACACACATATTCCTAGGGGCACATGCAAGTTTTCATGTGATTCCGACTGCTCGACGGTCTTCCTCCGGCGAAACCCTAGACCGGGGGCCCCGGATCGTCTACCCCTCTAGCTATCTCCGTACGAGGGTAGCCCGGTGGACCTCTCTACTTGTTTTGGTTTGTTTAGGACATATGTACATGGAGAAGCATAGGTTGGGACAACTTTGCCACATTCTAGGCCCCGGTTGTGACGCGGCGGAGTTTCCACGTATAGATCTAGGATTTTTACTAAGTGTTAACGCATGTCCGGGAAGGGGGTCACACCTGGGGCCTACACATGGCACCTAACAACCTTTGCACCACTCTCACACACATATCTAGGGGCACATGCAAGTTTTCATGTGATTCCGACGCTCCGGCGGTCTTCCTCCGGCGAAACCCTAGACCGGGGCCCTGGATCGTCTACCCCTATAGCTATCTCCGTACGAAGGTAGCCCGGTGGACCTCTCTACTTGCTTTGGTTTGTTAGGACATATGTACATGGAGATCCAAGGTTCGGCCAACTTTGCCACATTCTAGGCCCCGGTTGTGACGCGGCGGGAGTTTCCACGTACAGATCCAGGATTTTACTAAGTGTTAACGCATGTCCGGGAAGGGGGTCACACACCTGGAGCCTACACATGTCACCTACAACCTTGCACCACTCTCACACACAGATATCCTATGGGCACATGCAAGTTTTCATGTGATTCCAACGTTCCGGCGGTCTTCCTCCGCGAAACCCTGGACCGAGGGGCCCGAGATCGTCTACCCCTATAGCTATCTCCGTACGAGGGTATCCCGATGGACCTTTCTACTGTTTTGGTTTGTTTAGGACATATGTACATGGAGACCAAGGTTGGGCCAACTTTGCCACATTCTAGGCCCCGGGTTGTGACGCGGCGGGAGTTTCCACGTATAGATCCAGGATTTTACTAAGTGTTAACGCATGTCCAGGAAGGGGGTCACACCTGGAGCCTACACATGGCACCTAACAACCTTGCACCACTCTCACACATAATCTTGGGGCACATGCAAGTTTTCATGTGATTCCGACATTCCGACGGTCTTCCTCCGGCGAAACCCTAGACCGAGGCCCCAGATCGTCTACCCCTATAGCTTTCTCCGTACGAGGGTAGCCCGGTGGACCTCTCTACTTGTTTTGGTTTTTTTAGGACATATGTACATGGAGAGCCAAGGTTGGGCCAACTTTGCCACATTCTAGGCCCCGGTTGTGACGCGGCGGGAGTTTCCACGTACAGATCCAGGATTTTACTAAGTGTTAACGCATGTCGGGAAGGGGTCACACCTGGAGCCTACACATGGCACCTACAACCTTGCACCACTCTCACACATATTCTTAGGGGCACATGCAAGTTTTCATGTGATTCCGACATTCCGGCGGTCTTCCTCTGGTGAAACCCTAGACCGAGGGCCCCAGATCGTCTACCCCTATAGCTTTC